>CM073130.1:48806004-51426004 GCA_037039145.1 Fundulus diaphanus | reverse complement strand
TGCTGACCAGGTGTGTCTCCGTCCTCAGGTGATGACTCACTTGAAGGACGCCTTCTTCCTGACTCTGGATGACGTCCAGGTTCTGGTGGTGGACGGCCTGGACGGGGCTCTGGATCGGCTGGAGCGAGCGGCCGACTCGGTTCGGGCGGCCGTCCGGCAGCTGCAGGACACACAGGTGGGCCAGGCGGCCACGGCGGGGCTGGACAACATCCTTAGTCTCCTGGAGGACACCACCGCCTACTACCTACCCCTCCCACCTACACTGCGTGAGTACCTAGGTTTTACTCAAGGACTGAAGTCAAAATACTCCCTTTCTGCTGAGGAAAGCAGCGCTGACGTCCTGGAGCCCCCTACCTGGACTTCCAGGTAGGGGGCTCCAGGACCTGATGGTATCCCCCTCTGCCTGCCTGAGAGCCTGACTAACTGGCCCCCATCTTCACTCACATCTTCAGCAAGATCTCTGGTGCTCCGAACGCTCCACCTTCATCCCGGTCGCTTAAAAAGCTCCACCAGGGAGTTAGAGGACGTTTGTGGTCATGAGCTGCTCGGACCGACTGGTCTAGAAACAGCTGCAGGAGATCCCCGGTCCCCTTCAGTTGTCTTGCCGGCCTGGGTCTACTCTTCATCCTGCGCCGCCTCCACCATACAGAGACGTACATCAGGACCACCTGGAGTTAAAGCCGCTCAGACTGTGGAGATGACCAGAGGACAATCCTCACCATCCTCGACAGCGCTGTCTCTGCCGTAGATCACCTCCAGTTCCTAGGAACCACCGTTCATCTGGACCTGAGCTGGTCCTCACATATGGAGACTTTTCTGAAGAAGGCCCAGCAGAGACTGGACTTCCTCTGAGCCTTAAGTTAAACATAAATTAAATTAGGCCATAAAAGCACAAAGGTTTGAGGATAACTTTATTTTAATGACAGTTCTCCTCAGGGCCAGTTGTTGTTCTGAGCGCCACCAGCAGGGGGTGCAGGGGGGCCTCCACTGTTTCGCACAGTTTTCTCTGCTCCCTCTGACTGACCCGTCTGTTCGTTCGGGGCAGCAGAACCAGTCAGAGTCACATGATGACGTCCATCACACCCAAGGTGAAAGCATCAGCGCCGCCGGGCCCACTTCACAGAGCTCTGACACCATGAGGAGGAAGATGGAGGACCATCTGGCCTCATTCCGACTGCTGCCTCCTCTCCTGAGGCTGGACCTTTGTTCTGAAAGCTGCTGGAGGGGAAACAGGGAGAAGTTCTTTATCCGACCAAATGTAAAAGTTCTGAAATGAGTCTCGCTTTTATTTGAACTTTATGTCTCTGAAGCCAAACTGTTCATTTATCTGTCTGGTTTATATAGAACCCGGCAGAGTTCTTCTCTTTGTGCTCTGTGATGCTCCATTTCTTCTCCCAGCACCTCAACCGGTTCTGTCACTGACGCCACCGACCCATCAGTACAGGGTTTTCTTTGACCCATTTCTGGTTCCTAAACCTTTTTATGGGAGGACAGACCTGCAGCTGTAGCTCTTCCTCAGACAGGCCGTTTGTACGGACTGTTCCTTTAGATGAAGCATGATGGACCTCCCTGGAGAAGATGTGGTCCTGGAGGCAGCAGATGTTGTTCTAGAACCTCTGCTGGACTTTTCTGTATCAATGCTGCCTTCAGAGGAGAGGAGAAGATCCAGGTCCAGACCGTGGTACCACCTCCTACGATCTCAGAGCCGGGCTGCAGGGTCTGGTTCCTCCCAGCAGACTGGATGCTCCTTTTCCACCAAACATCTGGAGAACTGGTCCATCTGGTGCCTGATGGTCCATCCCAGAAGCTTCTGAGCCCAGAAGAGCTGAACCTCCTCTGAGGAGAACATCAGGCTTCTTCTCTGCCCAGTGAATGCAACTCTGGAGTAGTTGGAGGAAGGTTCTGCTCCATGAGGTTCTCCCAGCCAGTGACAGATGAAGGTTGTGGTTACAGAACCACCTGACAGATCAGAGAACTCAGCTTTCCAGTTAAGGTCCTGCAGATTTCTTCATGGTTTTGCGATTTTCTGCTCAGCAGATCCTTCGGTCTTTCTCTGAGGGACTGGAGGTCTGTTGACAGCCCGGCTCCACAGAAATTCTGACTTTAAATCAAATTAGATTCTTTTTATTTTAGTATCAATATTTATTATAAAAACCTCTCATCCAAACATTTTGTCTATTTGAATCCAAGAAACTTCATCTAGGAAATAAAAGCTGCAGGGAATAAAATGCAGAGGAGAAAAACATAAAATGCAATAAAAGTCTTGGGTCTAAACAGGTCAGATCATTTGACTGTAGATGTAAAACCTCCTGATCTGAAGCCTCTTATCGGATCCTCCAGAACCAGTTGTCTTCAGGTGTTGCTCTTGTTCTCCAGGTCGGGAGTGGGAGATGAGGGTTCAGGAGTACGAAGATGAAGACGACGGCGACGAGCCGGGACTCTGGACCCGAGTCCGCAGCCTGCTGCTGACCCTCAGCCTGCAGCTGTACCACCGCATGATGAAGGTCAGAGAGCAGCTGCAGAGAGGCGTCAGGACGCTGGGAGGCACCGCTGACCAGGTGAGACCGGACCGCTGGTACCACAGATTCAGACCCGCAGATCCCAGGAACACTTTTCCCCAGAGAAACAAGTTCAAGTGTCAAAAGGCCAAGATTAGTTTGGTTTGGACAAGCTGGACACATTCAGACAGTTAATAATCACAGTTTATTGACCAACCATTATTCTAATGAGACATGTGATGAGTTAAAGTTCTGGAGAAATTCAGGATAAATTTCACATTTATCATCATTTAAAACCAAAAACACTTCTGCTCTCACAGAAACCACAGAAAGTAACATTAACAACTAACAAAGTCCCCGAATATTAACATTTTAAAACGCATTCAAACTGGAAGAACATGAAAAGGGCTTTGATTGCCACTAGAGGGCGCTAGGTTCCTATAAGTGAGAGCCGTTCTAAAGTTTTGGTCCTGTGGTTCTGGTTCTGGAGGGTCCGGTGTTGTCACAGCTCTCGCGCCTCACACGTCCATCTGTTGTGATACGTTCACTGACTGCAGTTCACACTGAGAGCGTCAAACTTTCCCCCCACATGGCTTTATGTCATCATCAGGCGGAGGCACAAAGGTCCTGGAATAAACTGGAATATTCCCACTGACCTCTGAATTAGGAGCAGATCTGTAGAGCAGTCATAATAACAACAACAACAACAACAATAATAATAAAAGTTATGGCTCCTTGTTCATGTTGGGAGGATAAAAACTGTTACTGATTAAAGTGTTTAAAGCTAAAACTCCTCGGGGCCTTGAAATTAACTTCAGAAGATCAAAACTGAAGGAAATAGAACCACATCCATGTTAAATATTCCGATAATGATTAGCAATAGTAATAATGTCCGGTAATATTTGTTTTTAATTTTTCAACATTTTAAATTAGGCACTAAAATCTGTCCGGATATGAAATAAATCATTGAAAGTAATAGATGGAAAGAAAATCATTAAACCCGTAGCTGAAACCTGATCGCTGCTCTCAGCTGTTAGATAAGAGGAACATTTCCTGCCAGAACTTCTGCTTGGTCCACGTTTCACTCCACAGATTTCTGTCTGCAGAGATAGGATCTGATGCGCTGCACAAACACATTACCCTGAACCAACAAACAGACGAGGAGACGTAACCCAGCTGCTCCCTGAGGATGGCGGCCGCATCAGCCGTCTCTGTGAGGACCGGCTGCAGGTTCTGGCTTTGGTTCTTACTGTGAAACAGAACCTTGGACCTCTCCCTGAGGCCCCAGACTCTGTGTTGGAGGCTGAAGGTTTTGCTCTTATGTTGCAAAATACAAACATCTTCACTGTCAGAAACCTGATAAAGAACATTTCCAGTATAAAGCGACCCGCTAGAAAAGCAAAAGAACACGGTTCAGTTCTCTAATTCCTTTTAGTGGTCGGATCGGGCTCCTGGTTCCAAACCTCATATCTCACATCGCTCGGCTCTGTGATTCATGCATTCTTACTAAAAAAGTATGAATAAGAGACTCTAAAGTGAGGGCAAATTTACAACATAACAAACAAAAACTGTCCGGTTACTAAAAACTTGATTCTCAGCTTCAAGAAATGTGCAACTAAGCAGGGTGAGATTAAAAGCATTTACAAAACGTGTATCTCGGACCAAAAAAAAACCAGACTATTTATAAGAATGAAAAAACTGCTAAACCGGCAGAGATGTAAAGACTTACTGAGTTTTCTGGGAGCTGCAGAGATTATAAAGTCTGAAGGCACAGAGCTTGATGCACAGAGCTGCTCCCAGCAGCATCACATCTCCCCTCCGTGCCGCACTGACAGGCGTGCAGCAGGTGCCTTCTAGAAAAGAAACAGCTCTAGACACTCAATTAACACATCAAACCGGCTACTATCCATTGCCCTGCTTTATCCTATTAGCAGAAAAGGTGGAAAATGTAGAAACTTGTCACAAGAAATCTAGGCAATAGTTGCGCTTGACTATGAAAGGTAAAACATCCACAGTGCACCCAAGTATTTGGGAGCCTTGAGACCTGCTGGGAGAAAGGATCTGTGATAACCCTCCTTAATGCACCCAGGATGCAGCAGTCTGTCCCTGAAGGATTCATGCACTTTTTTTCGGCCACCACTATCACTGGGTCCAGAGGCCATCCCAGAACAGAACCGTTCCTCCTGGTGAGCTGATCTAAGGCCGCTTCCTCTCAGCTAGAGATCAGCTGCTGCTCCAGCAAAACATAGAAGAAGGCTGATGCCTCCACAGAGTTAAAGAATGTCTTCAGGAGTGCCCCCTGCAGTCCAGAAGACCTCAGCCTTCTCAGCAGGCAGAGTCTGTAAAGAGCATCAGTGTTGAGACTCCCGTCCAGTTTATGGTTCTGGTGAACACCCAGGTACTGAGAAGAGTCCACTTTCTCCCCATCGGTTCCCTGGATGTTCACCTGGGTCAGCTTTAGTGGAAATCCACCAGCTTCCTGGATTCCCTGGGGTTGATCAGGAGATGGTTCTACTGGCACCAGCCCTCATCTGAGGAGTTCTGAAGGTGGCAACCAGGGGAGCTAATGGAGTCTGCAGCACAGAGGGTGAACAGAAGCGGTGTCAGCTCTGTGGTCTGAGAGCCAAGGGGAGGGAGAGGGGATGAGCTGTGTGCCTCCTTGGTATTGGCATACATACAATAAGTCCAATGTTTTATTGTCTGTAGTGCAGCAGGTCACATGCTGGGTGAAGGTGGAGTGAGTGGAGGACATGCAGGCATGATTAGAATCCTCAGATATCAGGAAAAGGTCCTGGAGAAGCCGTGTTTGGATTCTGCTGGTAACTGATGACGTCTCAGGATGCTGCGACGTTGCTGATGGTTGTACCACACGGTTATCACGCTAAATGTGTAAACGTCTGCAGTAGGCAATATGGCCGCATGCTAACACCTAGCAGCTCAACGTCTTTACTGCAGAGCGTCTCTTTGATAGCTAAATGTCCAGAGATGCAGAGACTGCCTCTTCTCTTCTATCCGCCCGGTGTAGACGAAAACCGTCTGTGTTTATGTCCGTATCCAGAGTTAGCCGCGTAGCCACGTCTCAGTTAGCGTGACCAAGCTGCGCTCTCGATAAGACGGCTGATGCCGGGTTAACGCCACCAGTTCATCTCACATTTCCTGTGATGATGGACGGTGTGACGGGTCCGTTCCTTCTCCCCCGGTTCTGACGTTCGATGTTGGCGCCGGTCCCGAGTCTCCCCTTTCTCCGTTCTCCAGGAACACTGGGTCTCATGAAACAGGCTGCCTATTCATACATCACCAGAAGATATGATTTAAAAAACAAAATAAATTAAACATTTGATTAAAAAAATGTATTAGTGTGAAAAAAACAGAATTGTTATTTCTGCATTTAAAGTGACTTTTATGTTGAGTCAAACTGCATGAACCCAAAATATTTCATTTTAAGTCTCAATAACTTGAATAGCTGCAGTTCAGGCTGCAACACAAAGTTAAATAAATAAGGCTGAGGAAGATGCAGGGATGGAAACCACCAAACTGATTTGAAACATTGTTCCTCCCTGAAAGATTAAAGGAAACGTTCCCGTTCTTCTGCACAGATCCTGAAAATCCTGAAAGTGTTCAAGGAGTCTGGAGCAATCTGAGATGTTTTTGATCGTGTTGAAACCTGAAATGCATTAAAAGAAAGACGTTTAGGTTGATGAAAATGAAATATTTTGGCTTTTCTCAGAATGCTTCACCAGCAGCTCCATCAAAAACCTAAAAGAATCAACTCAAAATGATAACAAACAACAAATGAAATGACACGCTGGATCTTCTTATAGCTGTTTACAACAATGTGAAATATTTAAAACATCAAGATGATACACATCTTTACACATTAGTTGTTTTCTTAGAAAATACATTTTTGCTCAAACGTTTTACAACGGCCAGAAAAAAGCCCCCAAAAAACTTCACAGGGTGGCGGCGCTGGAAAAACCCACACTGGTGAAGGTCCTCAGAGACACACAATTACACAAACACACTGAGTGCGTCTGTTTTGGTTCTTCCAGAACTATTTTTGCAAATTTTACCAGTAAAGGGAGGACATTGATGTAGAGTGAGGACCGAAAAAAGGTTATTTCTCGGCTAGGGGTTAGATTTGGACTATGGGGTCAGGGGTCAGGCCACAGAGAGGCTTGAATATGAATGGAAGTCAAGGCACGGTCCTCACTATATATACGTTAAACAAGATGTGCGTTCGCTAGGTGAGCCGACCCACGACTGTTCCTTCACTCTGCAGCTCACCAGCTAACAGCAGCCTCTCGGTCCAATCCGCTGGTTCTGAACCGACCTGAGCTGATCAACCTCCACCTGCATGTCCTCATCATCAGATTCATCTGATGCAGCCCTTAATGGTTCAGCTGCTCGTCTGCAGACGCTCCACTTAGAGCTGCTTTTAAAACGTTTCCCTCAAATATGAAGCTCTGAGAAAGAGTCTCAAGTTTACATTTCAGGATCTGTGGTTTTAAAATGAGAAAACCTGGTTTTCCTTCAGATAACAGAGGAGACCTGAGCATCCTGAGTGTGTTTTATTTTTAAATGCAGATGCCTATCAGTGCATCCAGAGCTGCTGTTCTTCTCTTTCTGACACGTAGACCCAATCGAAGACATTCCTGTGGCGGCGCTGGGATGGTTTTCACACAGACAGGAGCGACGTGCCTTCAGGAAAAGCAGCTCCATCACAGATAACCGGATCTGCTTCCTCTGCAGACGGCTGTAATTGACTCTGAGCTCTGCCTACGTGCCGCTCCAAGCGTCCGAGCTGATTGTGCGATAGAAACCAGCAGAGAGCTCAGAGCCTGAGCCGCTGCAAGTCATTAGCAGCCCGCTGGGATGGTACATGTTGGTGCTGCAGCCCTCGGACACAAACAGGGTCAGGAGGCAGATGTTGGGTCATTAACTGTTCCCATGCTCCAGTTAAAATCCAAATAGTCCGAATCCTATAATAAAATGTCCATGAAGTCCAAGTCAGCCAAAGCTGGGACCTTCTTGGTGTTTTAGGCAGGACCTCAGCTAGAAAGACTTTTTCATCCAGGTTCAGCTCAATAGAAAAGTTTTTGCACCCTTACAGATTTCTTCTGGTTTTGCTTTCTGTCACTGAAACAAACTGTGATGTGAGACAAAGCTAAAAGCTAACTAGCTAAAGGCTAACCACCTCCCTCCAAATCAGGAATTAACTGGGATTAAACACAATTCTTTGAAAGCTTGGTTCTGTTTGACTCACCTCAGAGGCCCAGTTCCTACCGGACCTGTAGAATTAGGAATCTGACAAGATGAAGAACGCTGAATGATCCCAGAGAGCAGCTCATCGTCTCCAGATCAAAAGAAACTCAAGAACATCCAAGAAAACCAACTCACTGACATCCATCTAGAAAGGGTCGCAGCACAATTTCTAAGGCTTTGGACCTCCAGAGAACTACAGCCAGAACCCTGATCCTCACACGGAGAGAACATGGACCAGTGGAGAACCTCCCCAGGAGAGGCTGGCCCACCAGAATCACCCCAGGAGCTCATCAGCGACTGATCCAGGAGGTCCCAGATGAACCAAGAACGTCATCAGAAACTCTGCAGGCCTCCCTGCTGAAGTTAAGGTCAGTGGTCATGGTTCAACAATAGGCAAGAGAGACTGGGGCAGACATTGCTGTGATTGATGGAACCACACATTCTGCTCTCTAGCAGCAGAGAACGTCTGACTATCAGCCTGTGACCCGACTGAGATGCTGGATGCACCCCAGGTGAAAACCGTCCCCTCCCTCTCGTTCACGCGACCTTAACTACCTTAACCTTAACGGACAAACTGAGTAGTGTGATGACTGATGAGCAAACGCCGTCGGTTGGTGCACAGGGAGGCACGGGGAACATTTGCTGCAGGCGCCAACGACTGCAGACCTCTGAGCATCGACAGGAGCGACAGATTTAGATATGGATCAGAACTGGCCCGGTCTCGAACGAATGGCGAGCTTCGACCTAGAGAGGAACTCTCCTCACTAACTGAAAGGATTCAGACCGTCCAGTGTCCGTCCAGAGGGTTCTACCTGCTCTGTCTTAGCCATTAGGACGTTTCCTTGTTAATCTCAATATATGGTACCGAGCAAATTCAGTCTCTGTGCTTCTGGTTGTTCTGATCCTCCAGACGGAGTTTACCTAAATCTTCTGACGACCAGCCAGTTAATGTTAACCTATTGCACATAATCGCTCCATAAACATGCTAAATTCCCCGGGTTACATCTGAATTAAAAAAAGCCCTTTATGCTCAATAAGAACAATTCTGCAAAGCAGAGTGGGTCAAACTTCCCCAACGGAGACGTTAAAGACTTGTTGCCAGTTATTAGGTTATTAGGCAGATTTATCTGTATAGCACATTTCACTACAAGGTCAACACAAAGTGCTTTACATGATTAAAATATAGGAAAATAAAAACAGAATAAAAGCAAGTTGGAATAAAATGTAAAAAAAATGTATACAAAATAAAACATGGGAAAATGGAAACTAACTTAAACTAATGATGTTTCAGTAAACAGTTTAACTAGAACAGTCAAAGGCAATCCTAAACGGGGGTGATTACTTTTTTTACATCAATATTTCCTCTGATTATAAATGTGTTTGATGATCTGAAACTTTTCGGTTTAACGATAAAAAAGAAAAAAGGGAATAAATCTATAAGAGGAAACACTTGGTGACTGATCCTAAATGGGTTTTAGTTAGACGATAAAAACTGAGACATTTTTGCATAAAGAGTCATTTTCCTTCTCTCGTCTCCTGAATTATCTTTGATGTTCATCTTTCTGAGAGAAATTTCAGCAGCACTGACGGTCGTCTATAAGCGCACAGACCCTCATCAAAGGTCTTTATTTGTTCATGTAGAGTGTTCTTAGACGTCACCATTTTCATGTTGGCCGTTTAAAGTCTCCCTGCAGGTGGAAGAAGGCCTCTAGGATACACAGGGTTATGCAGCAACATTCGCAGCTGGAAGGCAGATCTGTTTGGAGGATCTTGTTGAAGAACACAGTTAACGTGGTCTGCAGCATGTTTGAAGTTTCAGTTTAAATGGTCTGTAAGCAGCTCCACCCGTTTACTTCATCGGTTCCTGAACCTCCCAGACAGAGACGGCATTTTTATGTAACATCAGCCTGACCCGCTGAACGCTGCCGATTCAGACCACTTCTTAAAAACGTTTAAACATGACCATCACATCAACCGACTCTGAATTTTAATTCAGATGCTATTCTCTCAATAAGCTGCTGACTTACAGTTTTAATCAGTGACTGTTTAAACAATAAAAATGTTTATGGTGTAATGAAACAAGGACAATATCATGATTTTACTTCTTCATAAGACTGATAAGTGCTCATTAACTTTTTTAATTAATTAACACCTGAGAATGTATCCTGTACCACATGATATAACATTTTATTCACAAAAGAGTGATCCGCAGTGAATAGTCAGCTGTGTTCTGCTGGATATTTGGGAGAAACAAGCTGTGGTTTGCTGTGGCGTTCTAGATTCACTCATCTAGTTTATTGGTTACCTTGTAGCCCTAAGAAGCCTTTCTGTCTCCATCGATCTGTGATTATTTATGTCAGGACCGGAGGTAATGTCACACTGTGTGAGAGAGAGAGCAGTCAGTGTTACACAGTTCCACAATTAGACAGGATTTCACTGGTATTTAAAACAGAGTTTAATTTTCTGTAGCCTCTTATGTTAGCGGTTAGCATGAATAGCTTCAGATTCCTCCTACCAGCTGACATCCTACTCTGTCTGCTGCTGCTGCAGTCAATAAAACAGCCATCATGCCTCTGGAGAAAATAGGTTCGGCTTTCTAGACGCTTTTTATACCTCAGTGGTTCTTTATCTTAACCCCTAAACGACCCTCTATATGCAGTATTTAAGTCTTCTTCACTTAGTGACAAATTTCACCCGAGGACCACCTGCTGGATAGAGAGCATTCAATGATCATAAACAGAACGGTTGTTTCCAACCAACCGATCAGTGTGTGATCAACAGATCCATGTAGCCACAGGCTTACAGTAGAAAGTGTCGCGAAACGAAACCGAGTCCTGTAGGACGTTACACGAGAAGAGATGATTGTAGTTTAAGATGCGAACAAAGACATGGATCACAACTACATCTCAGAAGGACAAAACCTTCTTGACAGATTGTGAGGTTTGGACTGGGTCCCAGATCTCCGTAGCTTGCACTTTCTGGGTAGCAGTCACTATGACTCCCATTAAACAGCCGATAAAAGAACAGAATCATACTATTTTCTTACAAAACACTTTGTTTTAAACTATAAATGCAGCCAAAATACCACTTCATGACTGAGACACGTTGCTGTTTCACACTTTTATTGAACCCTCCATTCAATAAAAGACACGTTCACAGTTTGATCAACAGTCAATATTTAAAAGTTATGATTAATTATTAATTATTCTAAAGTTTTCCAAATTTATAATTGAAAAAAAAAAGTCTATTCTCATGAAAAGGACTTTGAGATGTATTAAAAAGCCTTCAGACAAGCTTTTTCATTGATGACAACATATTCTTCTCAGGGAACCTCCTGAGTGAAATATGAGGTTGTTCTGACTGGACCTGTGGTTTAGCAATGAGAAACTTTAATTCTAAGGTGTCCACGCGGCCTACTGTGGCCTCATCAATAAACGCATAAATCAGGTATTTATTTACACACAGAAGCAAAATCGAACAGTGTGAACAGCATAGAACTGAACAGTCATCCTTGAGGCATCCTGTGCCTCAATGGGATGGAGTTCAACATGATTTTCTAACGCCGACTAAACCCAGAAAACAAATGGTTAGTGGTGACCAGCTAAGATCAGTGTGGTGGATTCTGGCATCTGTGTTTTTACTGTCCAGATGGGAGAGAGCTTTGTGCAGAGTGGCGGATGGAGCGGTGGGCTCAACAGGCAAACATGCATGGACCCAGCAATACAGGGAAGCTGGTTCTGATGTACGGCAACCTGCTTAAAGAACTTTAGTGTTATTGAGGCCTGCATGACAGTCGTAGCATGTTAACACAGACAAAGCCCATGTATGGTGTCTAGAAAACAGACAGCGAGTTTCCATGGAGCACTAAAATCAGCTGACCCGGTTTGAGCCGATTCTGTGGGTTTGTTAAGGTCAAGTGTTTCCCTGCAGACAAGAGGCTGAGAGTCAGCTGCTGCACAGATGAGGAATAAGAGATCAGACACAGTCGTTATAAAAGAAACAACTGTTTTATTTTATTTCTACCCTCCTCCGTGTCAGAGGGTACAATGAGAATCATCTGGTTATCAGCAGCTCTCAGGATGAGATCAACAGGACTTCCCATAAACAGCACATGATGTTCTAAACTGAGCCATTGTTCCTTTATTCATAAACAACGCTTTTGTAAGCATCTAGGTTTAAACAGAGGCAGGGTGACATTACGGACAGGGTCCAGTGCTTCAAAATGTTCTGATGGTGAACATTTGTGCTCAGGTCTCGTTGGGTTTTCTTCCCCCTGACCTTTTAGGATCATATCAGGACAAAGCGATGCTGTCTGCAGAACATTGTTCTAGTTTCAGCTGGTCACGTTTCTGCTCAGCAGCTCGCTCCCGCTAATGAGGACCGCTCGCCTCAGCAACGTGTCGCTCTTCCTCTTTGTTTCGTCACGTGTCGGTACGATTGTGTCAGCAAGTCAGAGGTGTGGGTCCACTGCCGCCCAGAGACCCAAATACCCGAGGAGACCCTGCTGGGTTTCCCAGGATGGACCTAGGAGGTGTCTCCACTCAGAGAACAAGCCGAGAACATCTCTTCAGACACATCATGTCGTCGACTCTGATTGGTTGACAGAAAACACCGTCAGCTTTGTTCCAGGAGAAAATTACACGTCTGATAGCAGTGAGAAGTGCACCATATAGTACGGAAGCCTGTAGAACCTCCTTCAGCTTCTTGCAGAACCTCCTTCAACTTATTGTAGAACCTCCTTCAGCTTCTTGCAGAACCTCCTTCGGGTTCTTGTAGAACCTTCTTCCTTCGGGTTCTTGTAGAACCTCCATCAGCAGTCACTAAAACCTCCTTCAGCTTCTTGTAGAACCTTCTTCAGGTTCTTGTAGAACCTCTATCAGCAGTCAATAGAACCTCCGTCAGCTTCTTGTAGAACCTCCTTCAGCTTCTTGCAGAACCTTCTTCAGCTTCTTGTAGAACCTCCTTCAGCTTTTTGCAGAACCTCCTTCAGGTTCTTGTAGAACCTCCATCAGCAGTCACTAGAACCTCCTTCAGCTTCTTGTAGAACCTCCTTCAGCAGCCTGTAAGTCCGGATTCCTTGTGGTCATTGTGGCGGACAGTAAAACTTTGATTCTCTGCAGCACCTTCCAGAAACCAGGTGTGTGAAGACTTTGTGTCAAGGAGGTGTTTCAAACATCATCTCCACTCTGGTCTCTGTTGTCCCAGAGGTCTGGTCCTCCAGGTGCAGCTCTGCTAACCTCAGCCCTGCTGCCATCTTGGTTCTTTCTCCTTCAACTGTTCCAAGCAGCCTGACTGGTTCAGGGTCATGACCTTTAACCTTTAACCTGAAGCATTTTGATAATTTCCCTGAGCTTCCCGCTCTGACCTTGGGCTGAATCTGCTGGGACGTCCACTACAGGGAAGGTTGGCAGCAGCTCCAATGTTCTCCTGTAGGAATTAATCTTCCTCTGCATGATGGTGGACATCAGATGATTGTTGGCATGGTGTTGGCAAAGGCACATAACAGGACTAACAAGCCTTCATTATCTAAAACTGAACGGTGTTCATATTTCCCATCATGCATGCATGTCAGAAACTGCTCCTGGCTTCATTCCCGGATCTTCATAAACATGACAAAGGGAAACTGTTGTCCGCGTCCCGGAGTTCAGCCCCCTGTGGAGGTTTGCCCTCTGGTGTCCTCACGTGTCGTGATCTGCTGCCAGCTGGGACTTGGTTTCAGTCCAGATCTTCTCCCCAGTTGCCTCCTGGGAAACTTCAGCAGCAGCCAGCTGGCCTCAGATCAGAACTGTTCACATCATCAGAGAAACAGTTTACAGCTGATGTAGAAATCTTGAGCCAAGTTCGTCTCTCCCCCGATTCATCACACCAAAGCACATCTTTGCATGCAAACAAAACATTTTCTATTTTTGCTCTCAAAGGGAAGAAGAGTGAGAAAATAAAGTATTTGGGGAAAGTAAAACTGCAGATTAATCCTCCACGTGAAAAATCAGCACCTGATAAAAACTCAGAAAAGCCTCCCCGTCCTGATCGGCACCACCTGGAGATATCAGAGGCAGGTGCGTTCTCTGATTGGTCCTGATCAACTCGCATCATTTTAGGATCTATAAAATAATAAAAGCATTATTAAGTCACGTTTTAGTCAAAGTATAATTTCTGTTCACCTCTAAGTCAGACACATTTAGGAGGATAAAATACAAACTGCACTGATTTGTACGTGAAGTTGACATGAAATCCTGAATCTGTTCAACCTGTTGAACTTTTTCTGTGTTTCCTCCGTTACATTTTGAAAAGTATAACACAAATGAATATGTGTACCTATTCTTTTAAGGCTTCTTAGAGGTTTTAACGACAAAATTGAAGGGACTGCTACCTAAACTACAAACTACATTTCCCAAAATGCCATCTAACATTAAAAGAGGACAAAAAGCAAAATAAATCAGCTGACTTGAACTTTCTGCTCCCCACAGGTGGGTCTCACTTGGGTCTTGAAGACAACTGGTGAGCTGCTGCAGTACCTCCAGAACCTCCTGGTGGCGCTGTTGTTTCGAGTGGAGGGTCTGAGAGAAGCCATCGTCAGGGGGATCATAGAGCGAGCGGCCATGTTAGCTGAGCTGACCCTGGTTCGCCAGGTCCGACAACTGCCGGTCCAGATCCAGCAGGTGCTCCGAGACCTGCAGGAGCTGTCAAAGATCCTGCTGCAGTTTGTGATCAACACCACGCCGCTCTACAACATGGTACGCCGAGAGGCGAGAGCAATGCCGCTGAAACACAAATCAATTTTCACATGCACACCTGAAACGTGTGAGGAAAAGTTTTACGCTGATACGACCTAAGATCTGGAAACCACTTATAGACAAACCTATGTGGGAAAATCATTTCTCCCATTGTTAAATCATGAATAACCATGTTTTTGTATACATTTACCAGCCACGCCCAGGTCTCATTACTGCCAGACCCATAGAATCAAGGAGTCACTTAAACAGAACCTGTCTGACAACATGAATGAGGCCAAAAGATCGCAAAAAGTCACTGACATCGATCTGGAAATAAAATCTGGCTTTGGGTCTCCAGAGAACCACAGTCAGAACCCTGATCCACACATGAAGAAAACATGGAACGGTGGAGAGCCTTCCCGGGAGATCATCAGTAACTCCTCTAGGAGGTCCCAGAAGACCCCAGAATCTAAATCTAAGACGGCCCCACCGCCTGAGGTCAGAGGTCATAATTCAACAATAGGAAAGAAAAAACTGGGTCAAAAAATGGCCTCCATGGGCGAGTCCCAAGGCTGTAACTACTGCTGACCCAAAAAACACAAAGAAACATCCTGATTATGTTTTATTAGACCCGAGTGGACGTTTCTGGCAGGTGTTTGTGCACATCTGGAGTAGAACTAACAGGATTTCAGGAATCTAAAATCATCCCTACAATCAGGCATGGAGGTGGTGGTGTGATGGTCTGGACCTGGAAGAACTGCAGTAATTGATGAAACCATGAATTCTGCTGTCTTGCTGCAAATTCAATTCAATTTTATTGACATAGCTCCAATTCACAACACGTCATCTGAAGACACTTTCCAAAGTCAAATTCCATCAGATCCTCCAGGTTGGTCAGAAACATTCCTCTCTAAGGAAACCCAGCAGGTTGCATCAAGTCTCTCCAAGCAGCATTCACTCCTCCTGAAAGAGCGTAGAGCCACAGTGGACAGTCGTCTGCATTGTTGATGGCTTTGCAGCAATCCCTCATACTGAGCATGCATGAAGCGACAGTGGAGAGGAAAACTCCCCTTTAACAGGGAGGAGAACCTTCAGCAGAACCAGAACCAGGCTCAGTGTGAACGCTCATCTGCCTCGACCCACTGGGGGTTAGAGAAGACAGAGCAGAGACACAGAAAGCACAGAAGCTCACATTGATCCAGGAGTACTTTCTATGTTAGATGGTAATAGTGGATGATCTGCCTCCCCTGATGATGTCACAGCTAACAGAACGCCAGACCAGGTGTACCTTCTATGAAGAGAAAAATTACAGAGAACAAAAAGTTAAAAGCTGAAATAACAACAAACAATGCAGATTGGAGAGCAGTAGGAGAACTCAGCAGAGTGAGAGAAATAGACCCTGATGTCCTCCAGCAGCCTAAACCTATAGCAGCATAACTACAGAAATAGCTCAGGGTAACATAAGCCACTCTAACTAGAAAAAAAAAAGGAAAGTTTTCAGCCTAGTCTTAAAAGTAGACAGGGTGTCGGCCTCATGGACCAAAACTGGGAGTTGGCCCATGTTGAAAACGTGGCTGAAATTAAACAGTTCTGCAAAGAACGGGCCAAACCTCCAGCACAGTGATGCCACAACCGGCCAGGGTGGTATAGAGCTTTTTTCTGCTATTAGATGGAATCTTGAAAAAAAGAAGAAATCTGTTTGGAGGAACCTACTTTTTCACACCCCTGAGTCTGGATGTGACAATTTGGTCCAATAGAAAGAGGAAAAAAAGTGGTGGTTATTCTTTTCTCTTATTTAGACAGACAACCAATCCATGCTCTATAGGAGGCTCTAACATTGCCAGAGGTTTTAATAGAACTTTAAACTATGTTTATTTCATTCACATTTAAAGACATACTAGAACTCTAGCAAAGATCTGCCTCCTGTGTGGATAGAGGACAACTGATGATAGTTTGAGTTTAGGAAAGGGCATCCCAAATCAGTCCGAGAGGAATGGCTGGGCAATGGCGTCAGGTCTTAGTCTGATTCAAAGTGTCCTCACAGCTCATGTTGGATTAATTCATGTTTTTTCTCTCAGCTGCAGCAGTCATCGCCTCAGGATCTGGAGGACTTCCTGAATAAGGAGGACTTTTCTGACAGCTCATCCCGTCGTAGCTCCGCTAACAGCCTCTTCCTGAAAGCGATGGATGGCCGCCCTCGCCGCCGTCGCAGTCTGTACTCGCGGGCCACGCTTTCCTCCGGAGGTCCCCAAAGCCCTGACCCCCCCAACGGTCGCCGCTCAAGCATGAAAGAGTCTTCCACCCCAGAGATAGATGGGACAGCCCACCCTTCCGAAGGCAACGCCCGCCGACGACCGTCCGCTACCGAGCTGCTGCTCACGCCACTCAAACAGTTCGTCACCCAGAGCCAGAAGGCCTTGGAGTACCTGAGTCCCAACTCCAGCGACGGTACCGGCACGAAAACAGACGACTATTAAACGCCCCGCTACGGCTTGCTGCGACTCGACCACGGCCTCCGAGCCAGCGTCCTGATCCGCCGTGGCCTGTCCCTGCAGCTCCCGATGACCAGACGTCTCTGCCTCAGCTGAGGCTGGTTTGTGCGTTCATGCTGAACCGCAGAGGCGTTACCAAACTAGCGCTCAGTCACCGATGCTGGACTTCTCCTTCACATGTACCACAGCCCTAAAGCGTTGGTAACCAGCGGCTTACAGCGAGGTTATCTTCAGACCAGAAATATCTAATGGTTTTGTTTTTATCTGCACAGTCCTGTTAAAATGCCAGGTTTATTTTGATTTAAATGACCAAAACTATCCCTTTATGTGACGTAATCTGCTTAATTTAACCACTAGTTGTAACTCTTGTCGATTTGATTTTATACTTGGAGTTTCTGCATCTTCAGCTTTCCAGTCGACACCTGAAGGTTTTGGGTCAGAACTGACTGGTATTTAGAACGGTTTGTAACTCAGACCACCTTAAGGAAAACTCTGTTTTCGTCTGAATGATAGAAACACCGTATCATGATTGATGCCACCACCGCGTTCTACTGTGTGGTGTTCTTTTAATGATGTGTGAAAAAAGAAAATATATAATCTAATGGGAGATTTTAGTCCAATCTGGGTGTTTTCTGTGGCAGAAAAGGATTTTTTTCTCACAAACCTACATATTAGTTAATAAATATAGAGACTGTGTTCACCTGTAGAACAGAACCAGTACTTGCTAGAAATTCCTGCCGATCCTTCAGGTTTTGCTGTTGTTTACAGTATTGTAGGACAGTCCAGGTTTTGTAAATGCCCCTGTTGACCCATGATTTTTCCAGATTTTTCAGATATAAAGCTATGATTTTTGTTGTAGCCTTCTCCTGACCGATTCCTCTCTGCAAATTGTCACTAAAAGGTGAAAATTATCAAATTTAGCCAAAAATTTAGCCAAAAAACAGGAAGAGTTTAACTTCCTTTCATTGACTATAATATATATCAGGTTTGAATCCTAAAGCATTGAATGCTGAACGCAATAGAAATACATACTTATGCAGAATAATCTTTCACATTTTCCTTTAAAACTGATTTATTTATTTTATTGAGACATAAGAAATTGCATCACATTAAAGATGGAAGCTTTGAAATTATTCATCATGGTCCTTTTTTACATAAAAAAAATCTGGCATTTTAATGAATGTAGTTTTCAGATCCACTCTCATTTAGAAATAATTTTTATTCTACTATATTCAACCTGAAGCATAAGAATATCACAAGTGGGCCGAGTACACAGCCTTGTGAAAAGCCTCCTGAATCTCAAAATTACATCTGACGAGCTGTTCTGGCGATCACAATGTAAACATTGGATGTTTCTCACAACAGCAGCAGCATTTATCAGTATTTATTACTTCACTATGTTAGGTTTGACTCATTTATGTTTCTCATTATTAAATATTCTGGAAAATTGGGCAGTCTTTGGAAAAGACCTTCAAGAACACGAAATGTCATAAGTATTTTGCGCCCAAGGTTTTAAACTTAGTTTTGTGGGTTTTTTTTAATTGAGTTGAATAAATGTCCTTTTCTGAAATGGAAAGTTCCTTAAAAGTATTTAAAGGTGTAATCT
The DNA here is from genome assembly GCA_037039145.1 of Fundulus diaphanus. Taxonomy (NCBI): domain Eukaryota; kingdom Metazoa; phylum Chordata; class Actinopteri; order Cyprinodontiformes; family Fundulidae; genus Fundulus; species Fundulus diaphanus. Next base: position 51,407,433 of record CM073130.1, on the reverse strand, counting down.
GATGAAGTGAATGGGTGGTTAAATATTTTCCTTATATAATAAATAAAAATCATGAAGTGATTTCTACACACGTGAGAAATTAACAGCTGAATTTAGGTTAGTTTGTGGAAGGTCAGTGGAAGTGATGCTAAGCGACTCTAGAATGAATTAAAGCTAATTTCTTCTTTTCGTGTTTTAATATCTCAGTAACATTTTTATTTATTCTCATTCTCTGTCACCAACACTTTGTATCCCTAGCATGGTCCACATGAATGTAATATTTCTACCTGATAGACGTGTGATGAAATAAAACCTCTTCACAGCTCTGGATTGGAAAAAAAGACTGATTTTATTCAGGCTTTAATGCAGGAGAAACGTTAAAAAACACATTTTTACAACAAAAACATAAAGAAAGATTCATTTACAGCTGGGCGTCAAGGTTCCTGTGAGTTAAAACAAATCTTTACCCTTTTCGCTGTAAATATTTGCAGCTTTTCGAGAAAAACCAGTAACTCCTAAGAGTGAATCACTTTGTAATGAAATCTTAGTTATTTAAAAACATTCTCATAAGAAACTACAAAATAGTTTCAACCATCTCTGCTGTAAGGTCTGAAAAAGACAAATTTCTGAAAATTGTTTTTGATTAAATGGAAACTAGAGCCTCCCGCTGCCTGCAGAGATCACAATAGGAACCTCCTCTTATTTTATGAATATTTTACTTCTTGGTTTTATTTCCATAAAACACAAGAAAAGAGATTAACTTTATGTTGAACACATGTTGAAGTTCACAGTCATCAGGATTGCTCCTGAGTGAACGTCTTCCTGAGCAGCCAGGCAGCCTCCATGATGGAGGAGCTGTTAACGCTCAGACTCTGGTGCTTCCATTGGAGCATCTGGTCCAGAGTCTGCAGGATTCATCCTCTAAAGAACCGAAACCGAACTCCATCTCAGTCTCTTCTAGCTCTTATCTTCCTCTCTCTTCACTTCTGTCCCAAACCAAACACCTGCACAGCTTATTTATCCAACTTCATCAACAAAGACTCGCTCTCTCAACCTTCTCCAGCCCGTCTTGTCTGTCCTCAGAAGGTATCAGACAGGAAGTTCTCACTGCCTTCATTTAATCTACATCAGTAAAAACGTCCTCTAGATGGTTTCACTCGGCTCGTTTCTTCCCAAACACCGCAGACACGCTCCTGACGATCCCTCTGACGCCCGCCATACTCTTCCTCAGCGCCCGGGTCTCCCTGACCAGGTCGACCAGCCGGTGAAACACCAACAGGACACCGTGGTACGTCTCGGCCGCTGACACTTCGAAGAAGCCGCAGCGCTCAGTCAGAGCGAGCAGATGACCCTCCTCGCTGGACACCCGGCGGTGATGCTGCAGGTCACGCTTGTTTCCCACGATGACGATGGGCACAGACGACATCTTCCTGCTGCGACGGATCAGCTGCAGCTGCTGGCGGGTCACCTCGAAGCTGCCGCGGTCACAGATGTCGTAGACGAGGACCATCCCGTCCGCCCACTGCAGCTGCTTGTCGCTGATGGAGCCGCTTTTCCCTCCAGCCTGAAGAGGGACCAAAGTTTTATTCAAACCAACAGAAAAACTAAGAACTCATCCTTAATACTTCCAGACATTTGTTTCTGCGTGGCACTATTCTGCAGATGGAGTTAGGTTGGCAGAAATCTGCTTATCCAAGCAGAGGGGTTTGGTTAAGATACTGATTGCTCACCACCTCTCCACAGATACACTGTCTGAACTCTATCAGAGTATTTTCTTGGGAGGCGATTACTGCTACCATTTCAAAATATGCAGAAATGCTGGATATGTATTATTTGCACTGTATGATGTGGAAAAACAAAGAAAAAGGTGAGGAGGATGTACCTGTGAGTCCCAGATGTTGATGCAGATCTCCTGACCATCCACTCTGTCGACTCGACTGTAAATGGACTCTACAATCAAGAAGCAGATTGAGACAGATTTGAGACGTAAATAAAACCAGGACATGATCAAAAACAGGTTGAATACAAAGTTGTGCTGAAGAGGGATCCCCGCGGAGGGTCTCACCGATGTCTCCGTACTCTCCGATGAATCGTCTGGTCAGAAATCTGACAGTCAGGGCTGCAAAGAGTAACAACATTGACATTAGAGTCAAAAACAACCAAATTAATAAGTTTCAGAGGTTCTAAAAGAAAAACTAAAAAAGCTAACATGTTCCGAATGGTGATGCATCATAATATTTGGGTTGAGCAGAAATCGGACGCTATAAAAGATCTTCTAACCTTTGAACTGCTCCATTTGTAAATGTAACTGAATATCTAATCAAGGCAGAAATGAAACACTGAAAGCCTCCTCACCAGTCTTGCCCACGTTGTGTGCTCCGAGCAGCAGGATGTTCGCCTCCACCCTCTGCTGGTTCGGCTCCATCACCTCCAAGCGGGTTTTCACCTCCACCACCATCAGGTCTCTGTTGTGGGTCAAGTTTTTCTGTTAACGTACAGGTTGTGCATCTCCGTGTGCAGGTCTAGGTCTCCTTATAGGCCATGTGGGTGTGGCCTTGGTCTGGATGCAGTCTGTGATTGGTGGACAGGGTTTATCTGAAGTCTCATTAGTGCATGTTTGGTCATTGTAGATTGAACAACACTGAACTTTGCTATGCTTGTGAGGACCACACAGTGGTTGGAGCTGCATTGTGAGGACACCTGTATTACGGGGACATTTCTGGCATATTTCTGCTGCACAGTGGAGATCTTGGACATAAGGGCTCTGTATTGCATAATTTAATAGAAATTTAAGTTTCTTTCAGCTTTTTGTCACAGTAGTGATGATTGCAGTGATATGTGATTTGGGAGCCAAAATTAAAATAAATAGTAACAACCTCTCCATCTTTCAATATTCAATGTGCTGATTAAGAGCAACAATCTGAAAATGAGTTTTTAACAGAATAACATATTTGGGACAAACATTTTATTTTTATAAACTTTATTAGAATATTCCTTATAATATACAAAAAGAAATAAGTACAATTTCCATTGAACAATCACCAGGGGTTTTAACAAATATAATAATAATAAATAAAAATAACTGAATAAAAGTAAAAATAGTAATAGTAATAAAGTAAAGTTACACATAGCAGCATGTAAAGGGATTAAATAAATGCTTTGAATTTAGAGCATAAAAATAAAAGTTTAATAGCTTTTTTGTTATTGGAGGAGGACAATGTAGAAAAATAAGTTGTTGCTTCCTTTAGAAAAGAGAACAATGAGGGTTTAATCATGATAGTTTTAGATTAATGGATATAATTACGGACAAACATTATTAGATTGTTTAATCCTTGAAACACGTCATCAGGTTTTGAGCTCAGGAGCAGTGCTGCACCGCCCCCTGGTGGCTGAGCTGGAGAATAGATGTATTTTAAATAAATTAAATCAATCATGAAATTACCCAAATAAAAAGAGAAAAACATCTATATTAAAATGTCAATTTACATTAACATTCAGTACTACTTTGATATCTCAAAATGCATAAAATAAAACAAAAATCATTTGACATTGTTAAAAAAAGAAAATTAAATGTTCTGTATATCCACAACATTTAGCAATAACAGCTTAGATACTGTTAAGTTTCTGTGAAAAGGCGAGAGCAGGCCATGCAGTGTAGTGTGGCTGTAAGCAATTACAAGCATTGTGAAATTTATTTTTATATGGGCCGACAAAATTATTTTCTACTTGTTCACGGCCAAACATTAAAACGCTTACAGCGGGACTTCCGGCGGCACGAGGGTGGCGATGGCTGCGTGAAAACTTCTCTCCTGACCAAACTGCCATAAACCCCCATACATCCCAGGAGATTTGCTTAGCAAAATTTCAATAGTTGATACTAATGTCGGGGGGAGACGAACGGGGCCCAAGTATGTCGTTAAGGAGCAAAAAAAAGGACACTGACATGGAAAACACGGGTGGCAGCAACGAGGCTATGCTAGGCGAGACGGTCTCATTAGCCTCCATCCGTAACGTTATAGGTGAAGCCATGGCTAGTGCTACATCTGAGCTGGAGAACAATATTTCTCAACAGTTTTCAGACTTCCGGAGTAATATTCAAGAGGACATTAAAAAACAACTTGGCGAAATGAGAACGGATATTAATCTGAAGATGGAGGAGACCGTGAAGAAAATTGAAGCGGTGTCGCAGAGACTGGGGGAAGCTGAGGAACGGGTAGGAGAGGTGGAGACATTCAATACGGAAGTAAACGAAGTTTTAAACCAAATGCAGAAAACTCAACTCCAACTGAAATCGAAATTAACCGAACTCGAGGGGCACTCCCGCCGTAATAATATAAGGATCTACGGCATAAAGGAAGGAGCCGAGGGCACCTCCATGATAAACTTTGTGAAAAACCTCATTCAGACTGAACTGGGTGAGGACATCGGCCCAGACGAACTGGAGCGCGCTCACAGAGCACTCGGATCCAGACCAGCTGATAACGCCCCCCCGAGATCAACAATCGTTAAATTCCTGAAATACTCGACTAAAGAGAGGATTATCAGCGCAGCGTGGAAAAAACCCATCACAGCTGACGGCAACAGGATTTTCTTTGACCATGACTACGCAACGGCTGTTATGGAAAAAAGGAGGGAATATCTGCCGATCAAGAAAGTACTGAAAGAAAAGGGAATTAAGTTCCGCACACCGATGACAAAAATGCGTGTTTTTCTGGACTCGGGGACAGTTCTATATGACAACGCGGATCAAGCCGGAGATGACCTACGAGCAAAGGGGTTCCCGATCCCACCGAGACCCGAAGGCAGATCGAGAGAGACGGCACAGCCACGCTCCAGCTGGGAGCAGGTGACTTGCCCCCGACGCAGAGACGGCAGGGATTATCATCAAAGGATCCGGGACAAACTCCGCAGATTTCAACCAGAGACTGATGCGGACGCCGAGGACTGTTGATCCACACCGTTCCCATGGTAACACCAGCTTTCCTAAACACCTGGTGATGTTCCCGCTTTTGTTACTGGACACTGGACAGCGACGGTAGGCTGAACTCTTCAGACCACCTGAATAACATTCACCTGTTATCTCATCTAAACGGTCCGTCACAAAATTTAAATGCACTCCTAAATCACTTGTAAGTCATAAAGAGTACAGTAGGTTCTTTAAGTGCACTATTGAGTATATCCCTTTTAAACGTGTAGTTTTCAGCTGAATGCTAGGCTGGACCTTCTCCACCAGGTTTATTTTACTTGCAGTGCCCTTTTTCACAATACAGTATACTTGTTGATTTCCATAGGCCGAGTTTTTTTATTTAACTTTAATTTCAAAATAAGGCAGTAGGTTAGTGGTTTTTAAATGACAATCACCCACAACTTGAGGGGGCCCCGCAACTTAGCGGCTGAAACATCCCCCTACACAAGAGGTCCAGGAAAAACCTCTTCGATGGAAGACCATTGTTTGTTCACTGTCATGTTCTACTGTTGTGACTGTGTTGTTATTTTTGTTCTTGGTTCTTATTTGCTGTTCTTAGGGGAGGCGAGTGAATGCTTAGAGAACACTGGTCCATAACTGAGTAACAAGGAATATAAGGTTATCACCCTAAATGTCAATGGCTTGTCGACTCCTGTCAAGAGAAGTAAAGTGATATCAAAAATAAAAAGGGAAAAGGCACAAATTATATTCTGTCAAGAAACCCATTTAACAGATCAGGAACATGAGAAGTTGAAGAAAATGGGTTTTAGACACACCTACTATTCATCCTTCAAAACAGGACGCAAGAGGGGCGTGGCAATTTTGATGCCAAATAAGGTTCACTTTGAATTTCAGTCAGAGACCAAAGACAAGGAGGGCAGGTTTATTATGGTAAGAGGCAAACTAGATGACAGAGATGTGACTCTGTTGAACGTGTATGCTCCTCCAGGCAGCAACAAAACATTCTACAAGAAGATATTTGATTTAATAGCATTCCAATCAGCTGGAGTCTCAATCTGTGCAGGTGATCTCAACATAATTCTAAACCCAAAGTTGGACACTTCTAATCAAAAAAGGAAATCCACCCCCACCGAAAGATGGGTTAAAAGAAAAATTAAAGACCTAGGTCTGATAGATGTCTGGAGGGATTTTCACCATCAAGAAAAACAGTTCACTTTCTACTCAAGCCGTCACAACGCACACTCAAGAATCGACTACTTATTCGTGCATAACACAGAGAGGCACAGGCTTAAGGAATGTGAAATTTCCCAGAGAGATATATCAGATCACTCCTGCGTCCACTTAAAACTACATCTTGATACTAGACCCAAAACGACAACGTGGAGATTAAATGTAAACATGTTAAACAGTCCTGAGTTTAAAGAGAAAATAAAGAAAGAATTGAAAACCTATTTGGATGATAATGACGACGGAAATGTGAATCCAGTGATGCTTTGGGATGCCGCCAAGGCAGTCTTGCGGGGGAAAATTATATCAGAATCTGCATTTATTAAAAAAATGAAAACCCAGAAACTCTTAAACCTACAGAAAGAACTAGCAGAACTGGAACAACAACATAGTAAGAGTAAAGATCCACATTTACTCATACGGATGAGACCACTCAAACAAGAAATAGACAAAATTTACTGTGATGAACTGGAAAAAAATCTGAGGTTTACAAAACAGAGATACTACGAGGCAGGCTCCAAAGCGTCCAAACTGCTGGCCTGGAGGTTGCGAAAACAGCAGTCAGAAAACACAGTTTACAAGATAAGGGATCCTACCACTAAAACAGTTACACATAAACTAGAGAGTATAAAAAAAGCTTTTGAAAAATTTTACCAGACCCTGTATACTCAACCCTCCCCATTTGATTCAGCTAAAGTAGAAGAGTTCTTGAACCGACTAGATCTGCCCTCCCTGGGGGAATCACAAAATGGAAAATTAATAAAGGAAATATCAGTCGAAGAGATCGATAAGGCGATCTCCTCCCTGAAGTCTTCTAAGTCCCCAGGGACGGACGGGTTTCCAGGGGAATGGTATAAATCGTTTAGGGAGCAGTTAATTCCAATGTTACATAAAAGTTTTAATTTTACCTTGAGGGAGGGAGTCCTACCTCCATCTTGGAGGGAGGCCACGGTCTCAGTGATTCCAAAAGAGGGTAAGGACCCAAAGGAATGCGGATCTTGCAGACCTATCAGTGTTTTAAACCAAGATTATAAATTATTCACAACTATTCTAACCAAAAGAATGGAGGAAGTGATGCCTTTTCTGATTGATGAAGATCAAACCGGGTTTATTAAGGGCAGACAAACTCAGGATAACATAAGGAGAACCCTTCATATTATTGAACATATAAAAAAGGAGAAAATTGGAGCTGCCCTACTTAGTATGGACGCAGAAAAGGCATTTGATTCGGTGGGGTGGGAATTTCTCTATGCAGTCATGGAAAAATTTGGTTTTCATGAAAAGTTCATTAAAGGCATTAAAACATTATACACATCCCCCATAGCCAGAATTAAGGTAAACGGGGACTTGTCAGGAACTATCCACCTACAACGTGGCTGCCGTCAGGGCTGCCCAGCCAGCCCAGTGCTCTTTAATCTCTATATCGAACCTCTTGCTCAAGCCATAAGACAGAACCCCATCCTGGAGGGCATCACAATAAAAGGCATAGAACATAAAATATGTCTTTACGCAGATGATGTCTTGGTCAGCCTAAAGAATCCAGAGTCGGGTATTCCAAGATTAATGGATTTCCTGTGTGTGTATGGAACCCTGTCAGGCTATACCCTTAATGTCGATAAAACACAAGCCTTGACATTCAACTTTGTCCCATCGATGGATCTTAAAAACAAGTATAAATTCAACTGGGACTCTACCTTTATTAAATACCTGGGTGTGAAATTAACAAAAGATTTAACACAGTTATTCTCAGAGAATTATGTAAGTATTAATTCCCGGATAAAGGAAGATCTGGATAGATGGACCTCCTTACCCCTAGAACTGGGTAACAGAATTCTGACAATTAAGACAAATATCTTACCCAGATTACTCTATTTGTTTCAGTCCTTACCCATTTGTGTCCCTGAGAGTCAATTTAGAGACTGGGATAAGTCGATATCCCGCTTTATCTGGAATGGCAAAGCTCCCAGGGTCAGATATAAAACTTTACAGCTGCCTAAATGTAGTGGGGGGATGGGCTTGCCATGCCTTAAAGACTACTATTTAGCGGCACAAATAAGACCACTGCTGCTCTGGTGCAATAAAGACTATTTTGCGAAATGGAAAGAGGTGGAGTTATCACTGTCGGACAGACCTTTACAGAGCCTATTAGCAAATCCAATCTTAGCTAAACAATATGATATCCAGAGCCAGTGGGTTAGATTCTCTATAGAAATTTGGTTTGGCCTGGTGAAACAACTTAATATTCAGAAAGAGATTAGAATTTTAATGTGGCCAACCCTTGACCCAGATTTTAAACCAGGTATGAGTGACGGAGGTTTTACCCAATGGGCGAGAAAGGGACTCTCCACCTTATGTCTTCTAATCGAAGACCAGGATTTCATAGACTTTAAAACCATCTCGGACAGATATGGTCTCGCCCGGCAGGATTTCTATAGGTATCTCCAACTCCGGCACTACTTCGATAAGAACATTAAAGGACTATTAGAGCAAAATATATCAAGTATCACGAAAATGTTTTTCAAAGCCTATAATTCAAAACTGTCCAAAAAGATTATTGGTGATCTGTATAGACATATATTGGACCTAAGAGGCCACTCGACAAACTATATTAAAGAAAAATGGGAAAAAGAATTGGGAACCGTAATTACTTTTGAAGACTGGACAAATATAATTGACACCCAAATCTCCACTACGTCCTCACAACTGTGGAGAGATTTCTCCTGGAAAAATTGCATTCGATTTTTTATAACACCAAAGCAAAAGTGTAAACAGACTGGACAACAACCTGTATGCTGGAGAAGTTGCGGACATGGTATGGCAGATCATACACACATATTCTGGAGTTGCCCCGCTCTTAAACCCTTCTGGAAAGAAGTCCAAAGCACAACCAGAGAAGTCTTGCAGTACAACTTTGATTTTACTTGCCTGTCATTCTACCTAGGTAACATGGACGCTGAACTACCAAAGAAAGACAGATACCTCTTAAAAATTTTCATGGCAGCGAGCAAAAAAGCCATAACAAGAAGATGGCTTAATATGGAACCTCCCACGATTAATCAGTGGAAAGCCATAATTAAAGACATTCAAACTATGGAACTGCTAACCTTTAGTCTTAGATTACAAAGGGACAAAGGCAACGCCCTCTGGGAAAAATGGAATATCTACACCACAAGACAAGGTGATAACCTTCCTTAAGGCTTTGTATATTTTGGTTTAGGAAAACAATGACCATAATGCTATAATCAGTGGCGACTTACTCGCAACCCCCTGGTTTCGGTTGTGTGTTCTTATGTTCTTAGGAATGTGTGTATGCGTATAAGTACAAATATGTTCGATTAATATGTCTACTTAGACACGTAAGGGTATGTGAACTCTTGCACATTCGTGCTCAGATGCACTGGCTTATGTGTACATGTTTATTTTCTGTTCTTTCCATTTTTGTTGTTTATTTTCTCCTTCACCAATTTGGGCACATAGTGGTCAGCACTTTAATAATTGCCTGCCATCATATACATACCCTGACAGTCTTTGTACTGATGATACACATGTTCTGTGCAAAAAACTTGAAAAAATAAAGTTATAAAAAAAAAAAAAAAAACGCTTACAGCACCTGGTATTCCGAGGTGGTCACCCACCCACGTACTAACCAAGCCTGACACTGTTTAGCTTCTGTGATCAGACAAGAACAGGCTGTGCAGTGTAGTGTGGCCGTAAGCAACTACAAGCATTGTGAAATTTATTTTTATATGGGCCGACAAAATAAGTTTCTACTTGTTCATCGCCAAACATTAAAATGCTTACAGCACCTGGTATTCCGAGGTGGTCACCCAACCACGTACTAACCAGGCCTGACACTGTTTAGCTTCTGTGATCAGACGAGAACAGGCTGTGCAGTGTAGTGTGGCTGTAAGCAATTATAAGCATTGTGAAATTTATTTTTATATGGGCCGACAAAATTATTTTCTACTTGTTCACCGCCAAACATTAAAATGCTTACAGCACCTGGTATTCCGAGGTGGTCACCCACCTACGTACTAACCAGGCCTGACACTGTTTAGCTTCTGTGATCAGACGAGAACAGGCTGTGCAGTGTAGTGTGGCTGTAAGCAATTATAAGCATTGTGAAATTTATTTTTATATGGGTCGATAATTTTCTACTTGTTCACCACCAAACATTAAAATGCTTATAGCATCTGGTATTCCGAGGTGGTCACCCACCCACCCACGTACTAACCAGGCCTGACACTGTTTAGCTTCTGTGATCAGACGAGAACAGGCTGTGCAGTGTAGTGTGGCTGTAAGCAATTATAAGGATTGTGAAATTTATTTTTATATGGGTCGATAATTTTCTACTTGTTCACCACCAAACATTAAAATGCTTACAGCACCTGGTATTCCGAGGTGGTCACCCACCCACGTACTAACCAGGCCTGACACTGTTTAGCTTCTGTGATCAGACGAGAACAGGCTGTGCAATGTAGTGTGGCTGTAAGCAATTATAAGCATTGTGAAATTTATTTTTATATGGGCCGACAAAATTATTTTCTACTTGTTCACCGCCAAACATTAAAATGCTTACAGCACCTGGTATTCCGAGGTGGTCACCCACCCACGTACTAACCAGGCCTGAAACTGTTTAGCTTCTGTGATCAGACGAGAACAGGCTGTGCAGTGTAGTGTGGCTGTGAGCAATTATATGCATTGTGAAATTTATTTTTATATGGGTCGATAATTTTCTACTTGTTCACCACCAAACATTAAAATGCTTATGGCATCTGGTATTCCGAGGTGGTCACCCACCCACCCACGTACTAACCAGGCCTGACACTGTTTAGCTTCTGTGATCAGACGAGAACAGGCTGTGCAGTGTAGTGTGGCTGTAAGCAATTATAAGGATTGTGAAATTTATTTTTATATGGGTCGATAATGTTCTACTTGTTCACCACCAAACATTAAAATGCTTACAGCACCTGGTATTCCGAGGTGGTCACCCACCCACGTACTAACCAGGCCTGACACTGTTAAGCTTCTGTGATCAGACGAGAACAGGCTGTGCAGTGTAGTGTGGCTGTAAGCAATTATAAGGATTGTGAAATTTATTTTTATATGGGTCGATAATTTTCTACTTGTTCACCACCAAACATTAAAATGCTTACAGCACCTGGTATTCCGAGGTGGTCACCCACCCACGTACTAACCAGGCCTGACACTGTTTAGCTTCTGTGATCAGACGAGAACAGGCTGTGCAGTGTAGTGTGGCTGTAAGCAATTATAAGCATTGTGAAATTTATTTTTATATGGGCCAATAATTTTCTACTTGTTCACCACCAAACATTAAAATGCTTACAGCACCTGGTATTCCGAGGTGGTCACCCATCCACGTACTAACCAGGCCTGACACTGTTTAGCTTCTGTGATCAGACGAGAACAGGCTGTGCAGTGTAGTGTGGCTGTAAGCAATTATAAGCATTGTGAAATTTATTTTTATATGGGCCAATAATTTTCTACTTGTTCACCACCAAACATTAAAATGCTTACAGCACCTGGTATTCCGAGGTGGTCACCCACCCACGTACTATTCAGGCCTGACACTGTTTAGCTTCTGTGATCAGACGAGAACAGGCTGTGCAGTGTAGCGTGGCTGTAAGCAATTATAAGCATTGTGAAATTTATTTTTATATGGGCCAATAATTTTCTACTTGTTCACCACCAAACATTAAAATGCTTACAGCACCTGGTATTTCCGAGGAGGTCACCCACCCACGTACTAACCAGGCCTGACACTGTTTAGCTTCTGTGATCAGACGAGAACAGGCTGTGCAGTGTAGTGTGGCTGTAAGCAATTGTAAGCATTGTGAAATTTATTTTTATATGGGTCGATAATTTTCTACTTGTTCACCGCCAAACATTAAAATGCTTACAGCACCTGGTATTCCGAGGTGGTCACCCACCCACGTACTAACCAGGCCTGACACTGTTTAGCTTCTGTGATCAGACGAGAACAGGCTGTCCAGTGTAGTGTGGCTGTAAGCAATTGCCAGCATTGTGAAATGTATTTTTATATGGGCCGACAAAATTATTTTCTACTTGTTCACCGCCAAACATTAAAATGCTTACAGCACCTGGTATTCCGAGGTGGTCACCCACCCACGTACTAACCAGGCCTGACACTGTTTAGCTTCTGTGATCAGACGAGAACAGGCTGTGCAGTGTACCGTGGCTGTAAGCAATTATAAGCATTGTGAAATTTATTTTTATATGGGTCGATAATTTTCTACTTGTTCACCGCCAAACATTAAAATGCTTACAGCACCTGGTATTCCGAGGTGGTCACCGACCCACGTACTAACCAGGCCTGACACTGTTTAGCTTCTGTGATCAGACGAGAACAGGCTGTGCAGTGTAGTGTGGCTGTAAGCAATTGCCAGCATTGTGAAATGTATTTTTATATGGGCCGACAAAATTATTTTCTACTTGTTCACCGCCAAACATTAAAATGCTTACAGCACCTGGTATTCCGAGGTGGTCACCCACCCACGTACTAACCAGGTCTGACACTGTTTAGCTTCTGTGATCAGACGAGAACAGGCTGTGCAGTGTAGTGTGGCTGTAAGCAATTATAAGGATTGTGAAATTTATTTTTATATGGGTCGATAATTTTCTACTTGTTCACCAACAAACATTTAAATGCTTACAGCACCTGGTATTCCGAGGTGGTCACCCACCCACGTACTAACCAGGCCTGACACTGTTAAGCTTCTGTGATCAGACGAGAACAGGCTGTGCAGTGTAGTGTGGCTGTAAGCAATTATAAGCATTGTGAAATTTATTTTTATATGGGTCGATAATTTTCTACTTGTTCACCACCAAACATTAAAATGCTTACAGCACCTCGTATTCCGAGGTGGTCACCCATCCACGTACTAACCAGGCCTGACACTGTTTAGCTTCTGTGATCAGACGAGAACAGGCTGTGCAGTGTAGTGTGGCTGTAAGCAATTGTAAGCATTGTGAAATTTATTTTTATATGGGTCGATAATTTTCTACTTGTTCACCACCAAACATTAAAATGCTTACAGCACCTGGTATTCCGAGGTGGTCACCCACCCACGTACTAACCAGGCCTGACACTGTTTAGCTTCTGTGATCAGACGAGAACAGGCTGTGCAGTGTAGTGTGGCTGTAAGCAATTATAAGCATTGTGAAATTTATTTTTATATGGGCCGACAAAATTATTTTCTACTTGTTCACCGCCAAACATTAAAATGCTTACAGCACCTGGTATTCCGAGGTGGTCACCCACCCACGTACTAACCAGGCCTGACACTGTTTAGCTTCTGTGATCAGACGAGAACAGGCTGTGCAGTGTAGTGTGGCTGTAAGCAATTATAAGGATTGTGAAATTTATTTTTATATGGGTCGATAATTTTCTACTTGTTCACCACCAAACATTAAAATGCTTACAGCACCTGGTATTCCGAGGTGGTCACCCACCCACGTACTAAGCAGGCCTGACACTGTTTAGCTTCTGTGATCAGACGAGAACAGGCTGTGTAGTGTAGTGTGGCTGTAAGCAATTATAAGGATTGTGAAATTTACTTTTATATGGGTCAATAATTTTCTACTTGTTCACCACCAAACATTAAAATGCTTACAGCACCTGGTATTCCGAGGTGGTCACCCACCCACGTACTAACCAGGCCCGACACTGTTTAGCTTCTGTGATCAGACGAGAACAGGCTTTTTTTTTTTTTTATTATGAAAAGAACAAAAGATCAAACAATTACATTTTCACAATCCGTGTAAACATAATATTTCTGAGAAGACCAAGACAAAAAAAAGAAAATACAAAGCAATACTCAAAACTTAATCACAACTCAATTTTGTATCCTTTTCCTTCATCCAACTTAATACATGTACTCCCCTTAACAAAATTTTCCTCAAATACTCCCTTATCCAAATATCTGAACATAATATACACATCCCGCTTAATCAATGCTTTGAAAATAAGGAATGCATCAATAACCCTCCCTTCAAAATGAGCAAGATTTCTCCGTAACCAAATTGCATACCTTGCATGGCTTAAAAAGAAATTAAGCAAATTTATATTTACTAATTTACTTTTCTTACCCAACCCAAAAAGCCAAATTTCCCTCAAATCACTGTCTTTTATGTCAATTTCCCAATTTTCTACCAACAATTTCTTCAGCTTTTCTTTAAAGCTAACTAGACCCCTACACTCAAAAAATAAATGTAACAATCTCTCTGGCTCTTCCCCACACACATCACATTCCCTTTTAACATCCCCATTGATTTGATGCAACATCACATTTGTGTATATCCTGTTATGTCTCAATTTAAAGTCCAAATTTTCACAGTCCAAACAATTGTACCTGACCTTCAAGGTCTTCCAAATGTCTTTAACACTGTGTTTTTGGAGAACCTCTGTCCACATCTTTTCTGAGGCTGGAGGTTTTATTTCATTTTCCAGCAAGATTTTGTATACCCATTTAACTTTTGCATCCGACAAATGTTTCCTTTTTGCCATTATCATAATGAAAAAATCTGGGATTCTGTCCTCACGATAATGCGCATTCTTTGTCTGTATTTTCAGGATCCACTCTTTTGGCAAACTCAATCTAATGTTGTCAAACACTTTATCAACCACAGTTGCACTAATCGTATTATCTCTATCCATAACTATTTCTTGAATAGCTCTATTTGGGAGGAACCCCGGTACAAACTCGTATATAATGTCCCTTATCTTACTTATCCCTGCCGACATAAAAGATTTATTATAAATTGTTTTCCCTTGCACTTTTATCATAGGATTCAGGAAGATTGGCTGATCTATAATCTGGTGAATATTTTCACAATCATAACGGACATATTTAATAAATTCTGCCCATGCACTAAACACTTCACAATAAAAAGCCGGAATTTCTCCCATCATATCCCTCCTTATTTCCATGAAAATACCACTCTCACCACATCCACCAATTCTATGTAAAAAATCTTTGAAAAAGCCTTTCCACCCATATTCAACTTTATCATAAAGATATTTTTTAACAGTTTTTATTCTTATTGATTGTCTTTTGGTATGTAAATCAATCAACTTTAGACCACCTTCTCTGTAGTCCGCTATCAAGGTCCTGTGCGCTATTTCTACTCTCTTCCCACCCCATAAGAAAGAATGCACCACCTTTTTTACCTCACTAATGACCCAGTCAGGCAAATCAACAGCCCCCAAAACATAATTGAGTTTGGACAATAACAGAGCATTCACAACAACTACTTTCCCCCTTAAATTAAGTTTCCTTAATCGCCAAAACATTAGAGATTGCCTTATTTTATTTAAAATACCCGTCCAAGTCAGATCTCTCGCCTCAGTCACTGCCACCCCAATATAAACCCCCAAGATTTTAACAAAATCCGTACACAATTTGTATGGTATGTCTTCCCCTGGAATCTCAATATTACCTATTACCATTATTTCGGATTTGTCGTCATTAACTTTAGCCCCTGACGCCTTCCCATACGTTTCAATATCCATTCTTATCATTTTTATGCTTTCCATATCCCTAACTGTAAATGTTGTGTCATCCGCATACTGATAGATTAAGCTATTTTGGCCTTGTGGGCCTTTTACACTGTTGATTGCTTGATTATGTTTGATAAATGTTGCTAATGGCTCTGCCGAAATACTATACAAGATTGCTGACAGTGGGCAGCCTTGCCTAACTGAACGTTCCACAGGGAAGGTATCTGTAAGAACTCCATTAAGTTTTACACAGCTTATGGCACTTCCATACAGAAGCCCAATCCAATCCACCAGTCTCTGACCAAAACCAAATTTCTCCAAAGTTTGCTTTAAATAGCTATGCTCCACTCTATCGAATGCCTTGTTTAGGTCAAGGCTCAACACGACTCCTCCTTCTTTGTCCCTGGTCATGTACTCTATCGTATCTCTGATTGAGCATATGGTGTCTGTTATCTCTCTACCCGGTATACTGTATGCCTGTGTTGGTGAAATAATAGTACCTACTACTTCTTTTAATCTATTAGCCAAGACTTTAGCTAAAATTTTATAGTCTGTATTCAATAGACTAATTGGTCTATAATTTTCTAATTTTAGAGGACTACCCTTATTTTTAAACACGATTGTTATAACTCCTGTTGCCATTGATAGTGGAATATCTCTACTTTCTTCCATATATATAAATAGGTTCCTTAGAATAGGTGCCAATATGTCAGAGAAAGTTTGATAAAACTCATTCGTAAACCCATCTGAACCTGGGCTTTTGCCAGGCTTTGCCTGCTTAATAGCCACTTTTATTTCCTCAATTTGTATATCCTCGTCACAAAATTGTTTATCCTCTTCCGAAAGTTTGCTACTTACTGTCTTTAAAACCTTTCCCACACTCCCCTGGTCAATATTTTCTCTTTGAAATAGCCGTTTATAAAAAGATTGTACCGTTTCAAGAATGACAACAAAATCGGTCACTCTTTCTCCTCCTTGATTTTCAAGCTCTGAGATGTAACTTTTAGCTTGCTTTCTTTTCTCCAAATTTAAAAAGAATTTTGTGCATTTTTCCCCCTCTATTGTATATTGAGCTTTGCTCCGAAGAATCGCACCCTTACATTTCTCTTTTTCAAATTGTTCTATTTCCGTCTTAATCTGTATAAAATATGCTTTGTCTCTATTGGGATCCATTTCTATTTTTTCCACTTCCCGGTCCAATTCCATTTTTAAGCCTTTCTCTAATTTCCTATTCCTAAAGCACCTTTGTTTAGCATATCTAATGCTTTTACTTTTTATATTGGTTTTGACTACTTCCCACCACGCACAGATATCATCCTCATACAAAGGCTTCTCCATTTCCTCGTTTAAATAGTCAACAATCATTTTTTTGTATTCCTTTTCCACCAATAAAGATGAGTTCATACACCATGTCCCCCCCCTCCGCCCTTCTGTTCTTTCCCCTAAATTAAAAACTAATGCTGCATGGTCACTCACACCAAGAAAATTATATTCTATTGCATCTATTAATGAAAAAATGTCTCTTTTTACCAAACAGAAATCAATTCTACTCTGCTTCAAATTATTCAGGACTAACTGTCTTCTTGAAAATTCTCTTTTGTGGGGGTTTAACTCTCTCCACACATCCACTATATTCTGGTTTAGCATTATTTCATGTAATTTATTCCTAGACACATCACTAGCAAAGTTGTTACTACTGCTTGCATCTAATCTTGTACACCAAACATTAAAATCCCCAACCAAAATACAATTATCTGCGCATAATAAGTCTAACTTTGAAAAAAAATCTCTCCTGTCTAAGTCACCATTAGGAGCATACAAATTAATCAATCTAAACCTTGTGTTTAAAAAATCAAAGTCCACAACAAGTACTCTCCCCTCATTATCCTCATATACTTGTTTTGCATTTGTCACCAAATCAGTTTTTATCAAGATTGCTACCCCACGTGATCTCTGGCTACCATGGCTAACAAAAAAATAATCACTTTTCCATAACCCTTTCATCTCATCTAATAAATCGCTTGTCCAGTGTGTTTCTTGTAAGCACAATATGTCTGTGCGGAGAGACGCTATTAAATGCTCTGCTTTCATCCTGTCTCTAAGTCCATTACAATTTATAGATGAGACTTTTACTAGAGTACACACAATTAAATATGCACAGAAAAAACTCTAACCGATACAGACAAACATTTTCTTTTTACATTGAGCATTTTCAGCCGACACCCTCTACCTCTTGTGCTGTCTTCTTTTGACACAGCAATTCCCCTTTCTTCACTAGTTAGGTCCATACTTCTCATCGGCCCGTGGTTGGTCACTTCAGTCATCTCCATCACACCCACCACATCCGTCCAGGCATGTGTCTCCACCACGATCCTTGCAGTCATTCCTGCAACAACCTCCATGTCCAAGTCTTCTGCACACCACACCACGTCCGTCAAGACGGCAATCCCATGTATGAGCAGCTCCGTCAGTAGTCCACTTCCTCTTGAAGCACCACGAACCAACACCACCTGCTCTTGAATAAAATTTATTAAAGCAGTTTCAAACCTCAACCGAAGCGAAGCACCATTTGCGCAATGAAACAATATGATAAAGAAGAACGGATCTAATGCAGGTAAAGATAAATCTCTGCTCCATGTTCCAGTTTGAGCCCACCCTAAACATATCTTCCCTAACTGCAGCTCAACGACATTCCTCCAGAGAAATAACACAAAGTGAAAGAAACAAATGTTAAGGCTACTCATTCAACTTGAGTCTTTAGATTTTGTTTTCTTCTTTAACTTTTCCTTCAGCGAAGCTTGACTCATTCTTTTTCGAGCTTGAACCAACTGAATATCCATGTCAGAGTCAGAGTCGCAGGAGTCAGAAGTTCTGGTTTTCTTCACCTCAGGCAACAGAACCGGTTCGGAAGGTACGTGGAGGGATTGAGTTTGAGAACTTGACTTTAGAGTGCTAGTTTTATCTCCTAAAAACACACTAGCACAATTCTCTGCCTTAGCACAGTCTCTCCTTTCATTGTTAGAAAGTTCAACACAAGTCCCTTTTCCCTCCACTCCAGGCTTCTGCTCCAGTGAAGCAGGCCGTCCTTCCATTGGTCCTTTTTCTTGACCAGTTCTGTCCAGGGTAGAACCCACTATTGGAGCTCCCCCTGCCAGCTCCGGGGTAGAGGACTCTACAAGATCTCCCCCCTTCACCAGATCCCGAGCAGTGCCTTTGCTTACAGCCAGCCTCGGGGTAGGACCCACTTCCGGGATCCCCCCAACAATGGGTCCAGTTGCAGGCACTTCCTCATCAGCACCTATGCTACCAGACAACTGATCCTGTCCAGAGGCATCATTCTCGCCAACACTGTCATGACAAATGCACTCTGAACTCTTATTATAGCATAGAGCACACTTGTTTCTTTCATTCGTGCACTCTCTTGCATAATGTCCCTGAATACCACACTTATGGCAGATAAAATCAGGACATTCTCTTACTATATGCCCTGGCTGCAGACACATTCGGCAAACCTTAACCTGCCTATCATGAATGACCCTGAAAAATTGGGCACCTGATGCAGTCTGAAACTTGGCAGAATATGGCAAGGATTGCACTGAATCCGTGAATTTCACCTTCACAAATCGAGTCCCATCCGCAATATTCGTTCCAGGCCACATACGGCGCCGAATGCCGGAAATGGCTGCCACACCCCAGCCCTCCAATTTATCCAGTATCTCCCTATCACCAACATAGACAGGCAAATTCAGGAATGATACCACCAGCTCGTCATTGGACAAACTGGAAGCCACAACTCTTGTGTCTCCTATTTTAAACCCATCCAATAGTTTGTCCTTAGCCACCTGGTTTGACATGGTGACTTCAAAAGCTTTTGGCCCTGTTTGTCTGCAACCTAGAATTCCTCCACACAAAAGTCTAATTGATCTAATTACCTGCATTGTCGATACATTCTCCTCACCTTCCAATTCAATCTTCACAGTTAAATCCTTACTATATTTAATTTCCTCTCCCCCCTTAATTGTACTACCTTCTTTCACCATATTCTTTGTCTCAATCTCACTTCCATGCTCTCTTGCAGTAGTCAACTCCATATCATCCATCCTGTAAAAAAGAACAAAAAGAGCCTCCCCACCAGACAAGTCTGTTGGGGAGGTATAAAACTCCAAAAAAAAATAAATTTACAACACCAAAATTGACTTGTCTAAGCAAAAAAGAGAAAAATACTCACAGATTCCAACTGCTTCTCACCAGCAACCACACCCGAGCAAACACCAAACAGGAAGTGACATCACAAGCTGACGAGAACAGGCTGTGCAGTGTAGTGTGGCTTTAAGCAATTATAAGCATTGTGAAATTTATTTTTATATGGGCCGATAATAATTTTCTACTTGTTAACCGCCAAACATTAAAATGCTTACAGCACCTGGTATTCCGAGGTGGTCACCCACCCACGTACTAACCAGGCCTGACACTGTTTAGCTTCTGTGATCAGACGAGAACAGGCTGTGCAGTGTAGTGTGGCTGTAAGCAGTTGCAAGCATTGTGAAATTTATTTTTATATGGGCCGATAATAACTTTCTACTTGTCACCGCCAAACATTAAAATGCTTACAGCACCTGGTATTCCGAGGTGGTCACCCACCCATGTACTAACCAGGCCTGACACTGTTTAGCTTCTGTGATCAGACGAGAACAGGCTGTGCAGTGTAGTGTGGCTGTAAGCAATTATAAGCATTGTGAAATTTATTTTTATATGGGCCGACAAAATTATTTTGTACTTGTTCACCGCCAAACATTAAAATGCTTACAGCACCTGGTATTCCGAGGTGGTCACCCACCCACGTACTAACCAGGCCTGACACTGTTTAGCTTCTGTGATCAGATGAGAACAGGCTGTGCAGTGTAGTGTGGCTGTAAGCAATTGCAAGCATTGTGAAATGTATTTTTATATGGGCCGACAAAATTATTTTCTACTTGTTCACCGCCAAACATTAAAATGCTTACAGCACCTGGTATTCCCGAGGTGGTCACCCACCCACGTACTAACCAGGCCTGACACTGTTTAGCTTCTGTGATCAGACGAGAACAGGCTGTGCAGTGTAGTGTGGCTGTAAGCAATTATAAGCATTGTGAAATTTATTTTTATATGGGCCGACAAAATTATTTTGTACTTGTTCACCGCCAAACATTAAAATGCTTACAGAACCTGGTATTCCGAGGTAGTCACCCACCCACGTACTAACCAGGCCTGACACTGTTTAGCTTCTGTGATCAGACGAGAACAGGCTGTGCAGTGTAGTGTGGCTGTAAGCAATTGCAAGCTTGTGAAATTTATTTTTATATGGGCCGACAAAATTATTTTCTACTTGTTCACCGCCAAACATTAAAATGCTTACAGCACCTGGTATTCCGAGGTGGTCACCCACCCACGTACTAACCAGGCCTGACACTGTTTAGCTTCTGTGATCAGATGAGAACAGGCTGTGCAGTGTAGTGAGGCTGTAAGCAATTATAAGCGTTGTGAAATTTATTTTTATATGGGTCGATAATTTTCTACTTGTTCACCACCAAACATTAAAATGCTTACAGCACCTGGTATTCCGAGGTGGTCACCCACCCACGTACTAACCAGGCCTGACACTGTTTAGCTTCTGTGATCAGACGAGAACAGGCTGTGCAGTGTAGTGTGGCTGTAAGCAATTATAAGCATTGTGAAATTTATTTTTATATGGGCCGACAAAATTATTTTGTACTTGTTCACCGCCAAACATTAAAATGCTTACAGCACCTGGTATTCCGAGGTGGTCACCCACCCACGTACTAACCAGGCCTGACACTGTTTAGCTTCTGTGATCAGATGAGAACAGGCTGTGCAGTGTAGTGTGGCTGTAGGCAATTGCAAGCATTGTGAAATGTATTTTTATATGGGCCGACAAAATTATTTTCTACTTGTTCACCGCCAAACATTAAAATGCTTACAGCACCTGGTATTCCCGAGGTGGTCACCCACCCACGTACTAACCAGGCCTGACACTGTTTAGCTTCTGTGATCAGACGAGAACAGGCTGTGCAGTGTAGTGTGGCTGTAAGCAATTAGAAGCATTGTGAAATTTATTTTTATATGGGTCGATAATTTTCTACTTGTTCACCACCAAACATTAAAATGCTTACAGCACCTGGTATTCCGAGGTGGTCACCCACCCACGTACTAACCAGGCCTGACACTGTTTAGCTTCTGTGATCAGACGAGAACAGGCTGTGCAGTGTAGTGTGGCTGTAAGCAATTATAAGCATTGTGAAATGTATTTTTATATGGGCCGACAAAATTATTTTGTACTTGTTCACCGCCAAACATTAAAATGCTTACAGCACCTGGTATTCCGAGGTGGTCACCCACCCACGTACTAACCAGGCCTGACACTGTTTAGCTTCTGTGATCAGACGAGAACAGGCTGTGCAGTGTAGTGTGGCTGTAAGCAATTGCAAGCTTGTGAAATTTATTTTTATATGGGCCGACAAAATTATTTTCTACTTGTTCACGGCCAAACATTAAAATGCTTACAGCACCTGGTATTCCGAGGTGGTCACCCACCCACGTACTAACCAGGCCTGACACTGTTTAGCTTCTGTGATCAGAGGAGAACAGGCTGTGCAGTGTAGTGTGGCAGTAAGCAATTATAAGCATTGTGAAATTTATTTTTATATGGGTCGATAATTTTCTACTTGTTCACCACCACACCTTAAAATGCTTACAGCACCTGGTATTCTGAGGTGGTCACCCACCCACGTACTAACCAGGCCTGACACTGTTTAGCTTCTGTGATCAGACGAGAACAGGCTGTGCAGTGTAGTGTGGCTGTAAGCAATTATAAGCATTGTGAAATTTATTTTTATATGGGCCGACAAAATTATTTTGTACTTGTTCACCGCCAAACATTAAAATGCTTACAGCACCTGGTATTCCGAGGTGGTCACCCACCCACGTACTAACCAGGCCTGACACTGTTTAGCTTCTGTGATCAGACGAGAACAGGCTGTGCAGTGTAGTGTGGCTTTAAGCAATTATAAGCATTGTGAAATTTATTTTTATATGGGCCGATAATAATTTTCTACTTGTTAACCGCCAAACATTAAAAAGCTTACAGCACCTGGTATTCCGAGGTGGTCACCCACCCACGTACTAACCAGGGCTGACACTGTTTAGCTTCTGTGATCAGACGAGAACAGGCTGTGCAGTGTAGTGTGGCTGTAAGCAATTATATGCGTTGTGAAAATTATTTTTATATGGGTCGATAATTTTCTACTTGTTCACCACCAAACATTAAAATGCTTACAGCACCTGGTATTCCGAGGTGGTCACCCACCCACGTACTAACCAGGCCTGACACTGTTTAGCTTCTGTGATCAGACGAGAACAGGCTGTGCAGTGTAGTGTGGCTGTAAGCAATTATAAGCATTGTGAAATTTATTTTTATATGGGCCGACAAAATTATTTTGTACTTGTTCACCGCCAAACATTAAAATGCTTACAGCACCTGGTATTCTGAGGTGGTCACCCACCCACGTACTAACCAGGCCTGACACTGTTTAGCTTCTGTGATCAGATGAGAACAGGCTGTGCAGTGTAGTGTGGCTTTAGGCAATTGCAAGCATTGTGAAATGTATTTTTATATGGGCCGACAAAATTATTTTCTACTTGTTCACCGCCAAACATTAAAATGCTTACAGCACCTGGTATTCCCGAGGTGGTCACCCACCCACGTACTAACCAGGCCTGACACTGTTTAGCTTCTGTGATCAGACAAGAACAGGCTGTGCAGTGTATTGTGGCTGTAAGCAATTATAAGCATTGTGAAATTTATTTTTATATGGGCCGACAAAATTATTTTGTACTTGTTCACCGCCAAACATTAAAATGCTTACAGCACCTGGTATTCCGAGGTGGTCACCCACCCACGTACTAACCAGGCCTGACACTGTTTAGCTTCTGTGATCAGATGAGAACAGGCTGTGCAGTGTAGTGTGGCTGTAGGCAATTGCAAGCATTGTGAAATGTATTTTTATATGGGCCGACAAAATTATTTTCTACTTGTTCACCGCCAAACATTAAAATGCTTACAGCACCTGGTATTCCCGAGGTGGTCACCCACCCACGTACTAACCAGGCCTGACACTGTTTAGCTTCTGTGATCAGACAAGAACAGGCTGTGCAGTGTAGTGTGGCTGTAAGCAATTATAAGCATTGTGAAATTTATTTTTATATGGGCCGACAAAATTATTTTGTACTTGTTCACCGCCAAACATTAAAATGCTTACAGCACCTGGTATTCCGAGGTGGTCACCCACCCACGTACTAACCAGGCCTGACACTGTTTAGCTTCTGTGATCAGATGAGAACAGGCTGTGCAGTGTAGTGTGGCTGTAGGCAATTGCAAGCATTGTGAAATGTATTTTTATATGGGCCGACAAAATTATTTTCTACTTGTTCACCGCCAAACATTAAAATGCTTACAGCACCTGGTATTCCCGAGGTGGTCACCCACCCACGTACTAACCAGGCCTGACACTGTTTAGCTTCTGTGATCAGACGAGAACAGGCTGTGCAGTGTAGTGTGGCTGTAAGCAATTATAAGCATTGTGAAATTTATTTTTATATGGGTCGATAATTTTCTACTTGTTCACCACCAAACATTAAAATGCTTACAGCACCTGGTATTCCGAGGTGGTCACCCACCCACGTACTAACCAGGCCTGACACTGTTTAGCTTCTGTGATCAGACGAGAACAGGCTGTGCAGTGTAGTGTGGCTGTAAGCAATTATAAGCATTGTGAAATTTATTTTTATATGGGCCGACAAAATTATTTTGTACTTGTTCACCGCCAAACATTAAAATGCTTACAGCACCTGGTATTCCGAGGTGGTCACCCACCCACGTACTAACCAGGCCTGACACTGTTTAGGTTCTGTGATCAGACGAGAACAGGCTGTGCAGTGTAGTGTGGCTGTAAGCAATTATAAGCATTGTGAAATTTATTTTTATATGGGTCGATAATTTTCTACTTGTTCACCACCAAACATTAAAATGCTTACAGCACCTGGTATTCCGAAGTGGTCACCCACCCACGTACTAACCAGGCCTGACACTATTTAGCTTCTGTGATCAGACGAGAACAGGCTGTGCAGTGTAGTGTGGCTGTAAGCAATTATAAGCATTGTGAAATTTATTTTTATATGGGCCGACAAAATTATTTTGTACTTGTTCACCGCCAAACATTAAAATGCTTACAGCACCTGGTATTCTGAGGTGGTCACCCACCCATGTACTAACCAGGCCTGACACTGTTTAGCTTCTGTGATCAGATGAGAACAGGCTGTGCAGTGTAGTGTGGCTGTAGGCAATTGCAAGCATTGTGAAATGTATTTTTATATGGGCCGACAAAATTATTTTCTACTTGTTCACCGCCAAATATTAAAATGCTTACAGCACCTGGTATTCCCGAGGTGGTCACCCACCCACGTACTAACCAGGCCTGACACTGTTTAGCTTCTGTGATCAGACGAGAACAGGCTGTGCAGTGTAGTGTGGCTGTAAGCAACTATAAGCATTGTGAAATTTATTTTTATATGGGCCGACAAAATTATTTTGTACTTGTTCACTGCCAAACATTAAAATGCTTACAGCACCTGGTATTCCGAGGTGGTCACCCACCCACGTACTAACCAGGCCTGAAACTGTTTAGCTTCTGTGATCAGATGAGAACAGGCTGTGCAGTGTAGTGTGGCTGTAGGCAATTGCAAGCATTGTGAAATGTATTTTTATATGGGCCGACAAAATTATTTTCTACTTGTTCACCGCCAAACATTAAAATGCATACAGCACCTGGTATTCCCGAGGTGGTCACCCACCCACGTACTAACCAGGCCTGACACTGTTTAGCTTCTGTGATCAGACGAGAACAGGCTGTGCAGTGTAGTGTGGCTGTAAGCAATTATAAGCATTGTGAAATTTATTTTTATATGGGTCGATAATTTTCTACTTGTTCACCACCAAACATTAAAATGCTTACAGCACCTGGTATTCCGAGGTGGTCACCCACCCACGTACTAACCAGGCCTGACACTGTTTAGCTTCTGTGATCAGACGAGAACAGGCTGTGCAGTGTAGTGTGGCTGTAAGCAATTATAAGCATTGTGAAATTTATTTTTATATGGGCCGACAAAATTATTTTGTACTTGTTCACCGCCAAACATTAAAATGCTTACAGCACCTGGTATTCCGAGGTGGTCACCCACCCACGTACTAACCAGGCCTGACACTGTTTAGGTTCTGTGATCAGACGAGAACAGGCTGTGCAGTGTAGTGTGGCTGTAAGCAATTGCAAGCTTGTGAAATTTATTTTTATATGGGCCGACAAAATTATTTTCTACTTGTTCACGGCCAAACATTAAAATGCTTACAGCACCTGGTATTCCGAGGTGGTCACCCACCCACGTACTAACCAGGCCTGACACTGTTTAGCTTCTGTGATCAGACGAGAACAGGCTTTTTTTTTTTTTTTTTTTTTTTTTTTTTATTATGAAAATTACAAAACATTAAACAATCACATTTTCACATTCCATTTAAACATAATATTTCTTAAGAAAGAAATGACAAAATAAACACAAAACTCAATCAAAACTCAATTTTGTATCCTTGTCCTTCATCTAACTTAATACATGTATTACCCTTAACAAAATGTTCCTCAAATATTTCTTGATCTAAATATCTAAACATAATAGACACATCCCGCTTAATCAATGCTTTGAAAATAAGAAATACCTCAGTAACCTTCCTCTCAAAATGAGCCAGATTCCTCCTAAGCCAGATTGCATACCTTGCGTGGCTTAAAAAGAAATTAAGTAAATTTACATTCACCGATTTACTTTTTTTCCAGAGCCCAAAAAGCCAAACTTCCCTCAAATCACTGTCTTTTATACCAATGCTCCACTTTTCTACCATTAGTGTTTTCAACTTCACTTTAAAGCAATCTAGTTTCCTACACTCAAAAAACAAATGTAAAAGTCTCTCTGGTTCTTCCCCACACACATCACATTCCCTTTTAACATCCCCATTGATTTGATGCAACATCACATTTGTGTATATCCTGTTATGTCTCAACTTAAAGTCCAAATTTTCACAGTCCAAACAATTATACCTGACCTTCAAGGTCCTCCAAATGTTTTCAACACTGTGGGTTTGGAGAACCTCCTTCCACATCTTTTCTGAAGCTGGATTTCTTTTTTCATTTTCTAGCAAGATTTTGTACAGCCATTTAACTTTTGCTTCCGACAAATGTTTCCTTTTTGCCATTATCTCAATGAAAAGATCTGGGATTCTATCCTCACAATAATGCACAGTCTCTGTCTGAATTTTCAGACGCCACTCTTTTGGCAAACCTAGTCTAATGTTGGCAAGCACTTTACCAATCATATTTCCACTAATCCTATTATCTCTGTCCATAACCATTTCTTGAACAGCTCTATTTGGCATGAACCCCGGTACAAACTCGTATATAATGTCCCTTATCTTACTTACCCCTGCCGATATAAAAGACTTATTATAAATTGTCCTCCCTTGCACTATTATCATAGGATTCAGGAAAATTGGCTGATCTATAATCTGGTGAATATTTTTACAATCATAACGGACGTACTTAATAAATTCTGCCCATGCACTAAACACTTCACAATAGAAAGCTGGGATTTCTCCCATCATATCCCTCCTTATTTCCATGAAAATACCACTCTCACCACATCCACCAATTTTATGTAAAAAATCTTTGAAGAAGCCTTTCCACCCATAATTAACGTTATCATAAAGATACTTTTTAACAGTTTTTATTCTTATTGCTCGTCTTTTGGTATGCAAATCGACCAACTTCAGGCCACCCTCTCTGTAGTCTGCTATCAAAGTCTTATGTGCTATTTCAACTTTCTTCCCACCCCATAAGAAGGTATTTACCACCTTTCTTACTTCGCTAATGACCCAGTCAGGCAAATCAACAGCCCCCAAAACATAATTAAGTTTGGACAATAACAGAGCATTCACAACAACTACCTTCCCTCTTAGATTAAGTTTCCTTAATCGCCAAAGCATTAGAGAATGCCTTATTTTATTTAAAATGCCGGTCCAGGTCAGATCCCTCGCCTCAGTCACAGACACCCCAATATACACCCCCAAGATTTTAACAAAATCCGTACACAATTTGTATGGTATGTCATCCCTTGAAACCTCAATATTCCCTATTACCATCATTTCGGATTTGTCGTTATTAACTTTAGCCCCTGACGCCTTCCCATAAGTTTCAATATCCACTCTTATTCTTTTTATACTTTCCATATCCCTAACTGTAAATGTTGTGTCATCCGCATACTGATAGATTAAGCTCTTTTGGCCATGTGGGTCCTTTACACAGTTGATTGCTTGATTATCTTTGATGAACGTTGCTAATGGCTCTGCCGAAATACTATATAAGATCGCTGAAAGTGGGCAACCCTGCCGAACTGAACGCTCCACAGAGAAAGTATCTGTAAGGACTCCATTAAGTTTTACACAGCTTATCGCACTTCCATACAAAAGACCAATCCAATCCACCATTCTCTGACCAAAACCAAATGTTTCCAAAGTTTTCTTTAAATAGCTATGCTCAACTCTATCGAAAGCTTTGTTTAGGTCAAGGCTCAACACGACACCCCCTTCCTTGTCCCTGGTCATGTACTCTATCGTGTCTCTAATTGAGCATATAGTGTCTGTTATATCTCTACCTGGTATACCATAAGCCTGTGTTGGTGAAATAATAGTTCCTACTACTCCTTTTAATCTGTTAGCCAAGACTTTAGCCAAAATTTTATAGTCTGTATTCAACAAACTAATTGGTCTATAATTGTCCAATTTCAGAGGGCTACCCTTATTTTTAAACACGATTGTTATGACTCCTGTTGCCATTGATAATGGAATATCCCTTCTTCTTTCCATATATAGAAACAGGTTTCTTAGGATAGGTGCCAATATGTCAGAGAAGGTTTGATAAAACTCATTCGTAAACCCATCTGAACCTGGGCTCTTGCCAGGCTTAGCCTGCTTAATGGCCACTTTTATTTCCTCAATTTGTATATCCTCATCACAAAATTGCTTATCGTCTTCCGCAAGTTTGCTTCTTACTGTCTTCAAAACTTTTCTGACACTCGTCTGATCAACATCTTCTCTTTGAAACAGCCTTTTATAATAAGATTGGACCGTTTCAAGGATGTCAACAAAATCTGTTAACTTCTTCCCTTCATCAGTTTCAAGCTCTGAGATGTAACTTTTAGCTTGCTTTCTCTTTTCCAGATTTAAAAAAAATTTTGTGCATTTTTCTCCTTCTATTGTATACTGAGCTTTGCTCCTGAGAATCGCACCTTTACATTTTTCTTTCTCAAGTTGGTCTAATTCCGTCTTAATCTGTATAAAGTATGTTTTGTCTCTATTAGGATCCATTTCTAATTTTTCCACTTCACGGTCTAACTCCAGTTTTAAGCCCCTCTCCAATTTTCTATTCCGAAAACACCTATGTTTAGCATAGCGAATGCTTTTAGTTTTTATATTGGTTTTGACTATTTCCCACCATGCACACATATCTTCCCCATACAAAGGATTCTCCATTTCCTCGTTTAAATACTCAATCACCATTTTTTTGTATTCCTTTTCAACCAGCAAAGATGAATTCATGCACCATGTCCCCCCCCTCCTCCCCTCTGTTTTTTCCCCCAAATTAAAATTTAACGCAGCATGGTCACTTACTCCAAGAAAAGCATATTCTATCCCATCTATTAATGAAGAAATGTCCCTGTTTACCAAACAAAGATCAAGTCTACTCTGCTTTAACTTATTCAAGACCAACTGCCTTCTTGAGAATGCTCTTTTGTGGGGGTTTAACTCCCTCCACACATCCACTATATTCTGGTTCAGCATCATTTCATGCAATTTATTCCTAGACACGTCACTCGCAAACTTGTCACTACTGCTTGCATCTAATCTTGTACACCAAACATTAAAATCCCCAACCAAAATACAATTTTCTGTGCACAATAACTCCAATTTTGAAAAAAAATCTCTCCTGTCCAAATCACC
Organism: Fundulus diaphanus; assembly: GCA_037039145.1. Lineage (NCBI taxonomy): Eukaryota > Metazoa > Chordata > Actinopteri > Cyprinodontiformes > Fundulidae > Fundulus > Fundulus diaphanus. Next base: position 51,377,610 of record CM073130.1, on the reverse strand, counting down.
ATTCGGAGCATACACATTAATCAATCTAAACCTTACGTTTAAAAAATCAAAATCTACAACCAGTACTCTCCCCTCATTATCCTCGTACACTTGTACCACATTACTCACCAATTGAGTGTTTATCAAGATTGCCACCCCACGCGATCTCTGGCTACCATGGTTAACAAAAAAATAATCACTTTTCCATAACCCTTTCATCTCAACTAATAAATCACTTGTCCAGTGCGTTTCTTGTAAACATAATATGTCCGCACAGAGAGAGGCTATCAAACGCTCTGCTTTAATCCTGTCTCTAAGTCCATTACAATTTATAGAAGAGACTTTTACTAGAGTACACATTATTAAACAAACACAGAAAAAACTCTAACCGATTCAGACAAACATTTCCCTATTACATCCGCGATCCTCAGTCGACACCCTGTACCTCTTGCGCTGTCTTCCTTTAACACATCCATTCTCCTTCCTCCACATGGTAGATTCGTACTTATCGTAGACCCACGATTGGTCACTCCAGTCGTCCCCACCATGTCTACCCAGGCACGTGTCCCCTCCACGATCCCTGCAGTCATCCCTGCAGCATCCTTAGACCCCAACTCTCCCGCACGCCGTCCACCGTCTATCCAGACTGCAATCCAATGTACGTGCAGCTCCTTCAGTTGTCCAGTTCCTCCAGAAACACCACGAACCAACACCACCTGTTCTTGAATAACATTCATTAAAGCAGTTTTAAACCCAAACAAAAGCGAAGGACTATTTGTGCGCTGAAACAGTATAGTAAGGAAGAAATGGATCTAATGCAGGTAAAGACAAGCCCCTGCTCCATGTTCTAGTTTGAGCGCACCTTAAACATATCTTCCATAACTGCAACTCAAAGACATTCAACCCGAGAAAAAACACAAAGTGAAAGAAACAAGTGTTAAGGCTACTCATTCAACTTGAATCTTTAGATTTTGTTTTCTTCTTTATTTTCTTTAGCGAAGCTTGACTCATTCTTTTTCGAGCTCGGGCCAACTGAATTTCCATGTCAGATCCAGAGTCGCATGAGTCAGAAGTTATGGCGTTCTTCAGCTCAGGTGACAGAACCAGTACGGAAGGTACTTGTAGGGATTGAGCTTGAGACCTTAACTCCGTAGTGCTGGTTTCAACAGCACGATTCTCTGCCTTAGCAGAGTCTCCCTTTTCATTGCTCGAAAGGTCAACACCAGTCTCAACTCCCTCCACTCCAGACTTCTGCTCCAGTGAAGCAGGCCTTCCTTCCAATAGTCCTATTTTTTGACCAGTCCTGTCCAGGGTAGAGCCCACTATTGGAGCTCCCCCTGCCAGCTCCGGGGTGGAAGCCTCTACAGGATCTCCCCCCTTTACCAGATCCTGAGCAGTGCCCCTGCTTGCAGCTGGCCTCAGGGTGGGGCCCACCTCCGGGATCCCCCCAACAATGGGTCCAGGTGCAGGCACTTCCTCATCAGCGCCTGTGCTTCCAGACAACTGATCCTGTCCCGAGGTATCATTCTCGCCGACACTATCATGACAAATGCACTCTGAACATTTATTATAGCACAGAGCACACTTGTTCCTTTCATTGGTGCACTCTCTAGCGTAATGTCCCTGAGTGCCACACTTATGACAGATAAAGTCCGGACACTCCCTTAAAATATGTCCTGGCTGCAGACACATTCGGCAAACCTTAACCTGCCTATCATGAATGACCCTGAAAAATTGGGCACCTGCTGCAGTCTGAAACTTAGCAGAATATGGCAAGGATTGCACTGAATCCGTGAATTTCACCTTCACAAATCGAGTCCCATCCGCAATATTTGTTCCAGGCCACATACGGCGCCGAATGCCAGAAATGGCTGCCACACCCCAGCCCTCCAATTTATCCAGTATCTCCTTATCACTAATATAGACAGGCAAATTCAGGAATGATACTACCAGCTCGTCATTGGACAAACTGGAAGCCACAACTCTTGTGTCTCCTATTTTAAACCCATCCAATAGTTTGTCCTTTGCCACCTGGTTTGACATGGTGACTTCAAAAGCTTTTGGCCCTGTTTGTCTGCAACCTAGAATTCCTCCACACAAAAGTCTAATTGATCTAATTACCTGCATTGTCGATACATTCTCCTCACCCTCCAATTCAATCTTCACAGTTAAATCCTTACTGTATTTAATTTCCTCTCCCCCCTTAATTGTACTACCTTCTTTCACCATATTCTTTGTCTCAATCTCACTTGCATGCTCTCTTGCAGTAGTCAACTCCATATCATCCATCCTGTAAAAAAGAACAAAAAGAGCCTCCCCACCAGACAAGTCTGTTGGGGAGGTATAAAACTCCCAAAAAACTAAATTTACAACACCAAAATTGACTTGTCTAAGCAAAAAAGAGAAAAATACTCACAGATTCCAACTGCTTCTCACCAGCAACCACACCCGAGCAAACACCAAACAGGAAGTGACATCACAAGCTGACGAGAACAGGCTGTGCAGTGTAGTGTGGCTGTAAGCAATTGCCAGCATTGTGAAATGTATTTTTATATGGCCACTAATTTTCTACTTGTTCACCACCAAACATTAAAATGCTTACAGCACCTGGTATTCCGAGGTGGTCACCCACCCACGTACGTACTAACCAGGCCTGACACTGTTTAGCTTCTGTGATCAGACGAGAACAGGCTGTGCAGTGTAGTGTGGCTGTAAGCAATTGCCAGCATTGTGAAATGTATTTTTATATGGCCACTAATTTTCTACTTGTTCACCACCAAACATTAAAATGCTTACAGCACCTGGTATTCCGAGGTGGTCACCCACCCACGTACGTACTAACCAGGCCTGACACTGTTTAGCTTCTGTGATCAGACGAGAACAGGCTGTGCTGTGTAGTGTGGCTGTAAGCAATTGCAAGCATTGTGAAATGTATTTTTATATGGGCCGACAAAATTATTTTCTACTTGTTCACCGCCAAACATTAAAATGCTTACAGCACCTGGTATTCCGAGGTGGTCACCCACCCACGTACTAACCAGGCCTGACACTGTTTAGCTTCTGTGATCAGACGAGAACAGGCTGTGCAGTGTAGTGTGGCTGTAAGCAATTATAAGCATTGTGAAATTTATTTTTATATGGGTCGATAATTTTCTACTTGTTCACCGCCAAACATTAAAATGCTTACAGCACCTGGTATTCCGAGGTGGTCACCCACCCACGTACTAACCAGGCCTGACACTGTTTAGCTTCTGTGATCAGATGAGAACAGGCTGTGCAGTGTAGTGTGGCTGTAAGCAATTATAAGCATTGTGAAATTTATTTTTATATGGGTCGATAATTTTCTACTTGTTCACCACCAAACATTAAAATGCTTACAGCACCTGGTATTCCGAGGTGGTCACCCACCCACGTACTAATCAGGCCTGACACTGTTTAGCTTCTGTGAGCAGACGAGAACAGGCTGTGTAGTGTAGTGTGGCTGTAAGCAATTATAAGCATTGTGAAATTTATTTTTATATGGGCCAATAATTTTCTACTTGTTCACCACCAAACATTAAAATGCTTACAGCACCTGGTATTCCGAGGTGGTCACCCACCCACGTACTAACCAGGCCTGACACTGTTTAGCTTCTGTGATCAGACGAGAACAGGCTGTGCAGTGTAGTGTGGCTGTAAGCAATTGCCAGCATTGTGAAATGTATTTTTATATGGCCACTAATTTTCTACTTGTTCACCACCAAACATTAAAATGCTTACAGCACCTGGTATTCCGAGGTGGTCACCCACCCACGTACTAACCAGGCCTGACACTGTTTAGCTTCTGTGATCAGACGAGAACAGGCTGTGCAGTGTAGTGTGGCTGTAAGCAATTATAAGCATTGTGAAATTTATTTTTATATGGGTCGATAATTTTCTACTTGTTCACCACCATACATTAAAATGCTTACAGCACCTGGTATTCCGAGGTGGTCACCCACCCACGTACTAACCAGGCCTGACACTGTTTAGCTTCTGTGATGAGACGAGAACAGGCTGTGCAGTGTAGTGTGGCTGTAAGCAATTGCAAGCATTGTGAAATGTATTTTTATATGGGTCGATAATTTTCTACTTGTTCACCGCCAAACATTAAAATGCTTACAGCACCTGGTATTCCGAGGTGGTCACCCACCCACGTACTAACCAGGCCTGACACTGTTTAGCTTCTGTGATCAGACGAGAACAGGCTGTGCAGTGTAGTGTGGCTGTAAGCAATTATAAGCATTGTGAAATTTATTTTTATATGGGTCGATAATTTTCTACTTGTTCACCGCCAAACATTAAAATGCTTACAGCACCTGGTATTCCGAGGTGGTCACCCACCCACGTACTAACCAGGCCTGACACTGTTTAGCTTCTGTGATCAGACGAGAACAGGCTGTGCAGTGTAGTGTGGCTGTAAGCAATTATAAGCATTGTGAAATTTATTTTTATATGGGTCGATAATTTTCTACTTGTTCACCACCAAACATTAAAATGCTTACAGCACCTGGTATTCCGAGGTGGTCACCCACCCACGTACTAATCAGGCCTGACACTGTTTAGCTTCTGTGATCAGACGAGAACAGGCTGTGCAGTGTAGTGTGGCTGTAAGCAATTATAAGCATTGTGAAATTTATTTTTATATGGGCCAATAATTTTCTACTTGTTCACCACCAAACATTAAAATGCTTACAGCACCTGGTATTCCGAGGTGGTCACCCACCCACGTACTAACCAGGCCTGACACTGTTTAGCTTCTGTGATCAGACGAGAACAGGCTGTGCAGTGTAGTGTGGCTGTAAGCAATTGCCAGCATTGTGAAATGTATTTTTATATGGGCCGACAAAATTATTTTCTACTTGTTCACCGCCAAACATTAAAATGCTTACAGCACCTGGTATTCCGAGGTGGTCACCCACCCACGTACTAACCAGGCCTGACACTGTTTAGCTTCTGTGATCAGACGAGAACAGGCTGTGCAGTGTAGTGTGGCATTAAGCAATTATAAGCATTGTGAAATTTATTTTTATATGGGTCGATAATTTTCTACTTGTTCACCACCAAACATTAAAATGCTTACAGCACCTGGTATTCCGAGGTGGTCACCCACCCACGTACTAACCAGGCCTGACACTGTTTAGCTTCTGTGATCAGACGAGAACAGGCTGTGCAGTGTAGTGTGGCTGTAAGCAATTATAAGCATTGTGAAATTTATTTTTATATGGGTCGATAATTTTCTACTTGTTCACCACCAAACATTAAAATGCTTACAGCACCTGGTATTCCGAGGTGGTCACCCACCCACTTACTAACCAGGCCTGACACTGTTTAGCTTCTGTGATCAGACGAAAACAGGCTGTGCAGTGTAGTGTGGCTGTAAGCAATTATAAGCATTGTGAAATTTATTTTTATATGGGCCAATAATTTTCTACTTGTTCACCACCAAACATTAAAATGCTTACAGCACCTGGTATTCCGAGGTGGTCACCCACCCACGTACTAACCAGGCCTGACACTGTTTAGCTTCTGTGATCAGACGAGAACAGGCTGTGCAGTGTAGTGTGGCTGTAAGCAATTGCCAGCATTGTGAAATGTATTTTTATATGGGCCGACAAAATTATTTTCTACTTGTTCACCGCCAAACATTAAAATGCTTACAGCACCTGGTATTCCGAGGTGGTCACCCACCCACGTACTAACCAGGCCTGACACTGTTTAGCTTCTGTGATCAGACGAGAACAGGCTGTGCAGTGTAGTGTGGCTGTAAGCAATTATAAGCATTGTGAAATTTATTTTTATATGGGTCGATAATTTTCTACTTGTTCACCACCAAACATTAAAATGCTTACAGCACCTGGTATTCCGAGGTGGTCACCCACCCACGTACTAACCAGGCCTGACACTGTTTAGCTTCTGTGATCAGACGAGAACAGGCTGTGCAGTGTAGTGTGGCTGTAAGCAATTATAAGCATTGTGAAATTTATTTTTATATGGGTCGATAATTTTCTACTTGTTCACCACCAAACATTAAAATGCTTACAGCACCTGGTATTCCGAGGTGGTCACCCACCCACGTACTAACCAGGCCTGACACTGTTTAGCTTCTGTGATCAGACGAGAACAGGCTGTGCAGTGTAGTGTGGCTGTAAGCAATTGCCAGCATTGTGAAATGTATTTTTATATGGCCACTAATTTTCTACTTGTTCACCACCAAACATTAAAATGCTTACAGCACCTGGTATTCCGAGGTGGTCAGCCACCCACCCACCCACGTACGTACTAACCAGGCCTGACACTGTTTAGCTTCTGTGATCAGACGAGAACAGGCTGTGCAGTGTAGTGTGGCTGTAAGCAATTGCCAGCATTGTGAAATGTATTTTTATATGGCCACTAATTTTCTACTTGTTCACCACCAAACATTAAAATGCTTACAGCACCTGGTATTCCGAGGTGGTCAGCCACCCACCCACCCACCCACGTACGTACTAACCAGGCCTGACACTGTTTAGCTTCTGTGATCAGACGAGAACAGGCTGTGCAGTGTAGTGTGGCTGTAAGCAATTATAAGCATTGTGAAATTTATTTTTATATGGGTCGATAATTTTCTACTTGTTCACCACCAAACATTAAAATGCTTACAGCACCTGGTATTCCGAGGTGGTCACCCACCCACGTACTAATCAGGCCTGACACTGTTTAGCTTCTGTGATCAGACGAGAACAGGCTGTGCAGTGTAGTGTGGCTGTAAGCAATTATAAGCATTGTGAAATTTATTTTTATATGGGCCAATAATTTTCTACTTGTTCACCACCAAACATTAAAATGCTTACAGCACCTGGTATTCCGAGGTGGTCACCCACCCACGTACTAACCAGGCCTGACACTGTTTAGCTTCTGTGATCAGACGAGAACAGGCTTTTTTTTTTTTTTTTTTTTATTATGAAAAGTACAAAAGATCAAACAATTACATTTTCACAATCCGTGTAAACATAATATTTCTGAGAAGACCAAGACAAAAAAAAAGAAAATACAAAGCAATACTCAAAACTTAATCACAACTCAATTTTGTATCCTTTTCCTTCATCCAACTTAATACATGTACTCCCCTTAACAAAATTTTCCTCAAATACTCCCTTATCCAAATATCTGAACATAATATACACATCCCGCTTAATCAATGCTTTGAAAATAAGGAATGCATCAATAACCCTCCCTTCAAAATGAGCAAGATTTCTCCGTAACCAGATTGCATACCTTGCATGGCTTAAAAAGAAATTAAGCAAATTTATATTTACTAATTTACTTTTCTTACCCAACCCAAAAAGCCAAATTTCCCTCAAATCACTGTCTTTTATGTCAATTTCCCAATTTTCTACCAACAATTTCTTCAGCTTTTCTTTAAAGCTAACTAGACCCCTACACTCAAAAAATAAATGTAACAGTCTCTCTGGCTCTTCCCCACACACATCACATTCCCTTTTAACATCCCCATTGATTTGATGCAACATCACATTTGTGTATATCCTGTTATGTCTCAATTTAAAGTCCAAATTTTCACAGTCCAAACAATTGTACCTGACCTTCAAGGTCTTCCAAATGTCTTTAACACTGTGTTTTTGGAGAACCTCTGTCCACATCTTTTCTGAGGCTGGAGGTTTTATTTCATTTTCCAGCAAGATTTTGTATACCCATTTAACTTTTGCATCCGACAAATGTTTCCTTTTTGCCATTATCATAATGAAAAAATCTGGGATTCTGTCCTCACGATAATGCGCATTCTTTGTCTGTATTTTCAGGATCCACTCTTTTGGCAAACTCAATCTAATGTTGTCAAACACTTTATCAACCACAGTTGCACTAATCGTATTATCTCTATCCATAACTATTTCTTGAATAGCTCTATTTGGGAGGAACCCCGGTACAAACTCGTATATAATGTCCCTTATCTTACTTATCCCTGCCGACATAAAAGATTTATTATAAATTGTTTTCCCTTGCACTTTTATCATAGGATTCAGGAAGATTGGCTGATCTATAATCTGGTGAATATTTTCACAATCATAACGGACATATTTAATAAATTCTGCCCATGCACTAAACACTTCACAATAAAAAGCCGGAATTTCTCCCATCATATCCCTCCTTATTTCCATGAAAATACCACTCTCACCACATCCACCAATTCTATGTAAAAAATCTTTGAAAAAGCCTTTCCACCCATATTCAACTTTATCATAAAGATATTTTTTAACAGTTTTTATTCTTATTGATTGTCTTTTGGTATGTAAATCAATCAACTTTAGACCACCTTCTCTGTAGTCCGCTATCAAGGTCCTGTGCGCTATTTCTACTCTCTTCCCACCCCATAAGAAAGAGTGCACCACCTTTTTTACCTCACTAATGACCCAGTCAGGCAAATCAACAGCCCCCAAAACATAATTGAGTTTGGACAATAACAGAGCATTCACAACAACTACTTTCCCCCTTAAATTAAGTTTCCTTAATCGCCAAAACATTAGAGATTGCCTTATTTTATTTAAAATACCCGTCCAAGTCAGATCTCTCGCCTCAGTCACTGCCACCCCAATATAAACCCCCAAGATTTTAACAAAATCCGTACACAATTTGTATGGTATGTCTTCCCCTGTAATCTCAATATTACCTATTACCATTATTTCGGATTTGTCGTCATTAACTTTAGCCCCTGACGCCTTCCCATACGTTTCAATATCCATTCTTATCATTTTTATGCTTTCCATATCCCTAACTGTAAATGTCGTGTCATCCGCATACTGATAGATTAAGCTATTTTGGCCTTGTGGGCCTTTTACACTGTTGATTGCTTGATTATGTTTGATAAATGTTGCTAATGGCTCTGCCGAAATACTATACAAGATTGCTGACAGTGGGCAGCCTTGCCTAACTGAACGTTCCACAGGGAAGGTATCTGTAAGAACTCCATTAAGTTTTACACAGCTTATGGCACTTCCATACAGAAGCCCAATCCAATCCACCAGTCTCTGACCAAAACCAAATTTCTCCAAAGTTTGCTTTAAATAGCTATGCTCCACTCTATCGAATGCCTTGTTTAGGTCAAGGCTCAACACGACTCCTCCTTCTTTGTCCCTGGTCATGTACTCTATCGTATCTCTGATTGAGCATATGGTGTCTGTTATCTCTCTACCCGGTATACTGTATGCCTGTGTTGGTGAAATAATAGTACCTACTACTTCTTTTAATCTATTAGCCAAGACTTTAGCTAAAATTTTATAGTCTGTATTCAATAGACTAATTGGTCTATAATTTTCTAATTTTAGAGGACTACCCTTATTTTTAAACACGATTGTTATAACTCCTGTTGCCATTGATAGTGGAATATCTCTACTTTCTTCCATATATATAAATAGGTTCCTTAGAATAGGTGCCAATATGTCAGAGAAAGTTTGATAAAACTCATTCGTAAACCCATCTGAACCTGGGCTTTTGCCAGGCTTTGCCTGCTTAATAGCCACTTTTATTTCCTCAATTTGTATATCCTCGTCACAAAATTGTTTATCCTCTTCCGAAAGTTTGCTACTTACTGTCTTTAAAACCTTTCCCACACTCCCCTGGTCAATATTTTCTCTTTGAAATAGCCGTTTATAAAAAGATTGTACCGTTTCAAGAATGTCAACAAAATCGGTCACTCTTTCTCCTCCTTGATTTTCAAGCTCTGAGATGTAACTTTTAGCTTGCTTTCTTTTCTCCAAATTTAAAAAGAATTTTGTGCATTTTTCCCCCTCTATTGTATATTGAGCTTTGCTCCGAAGAATCGCACCCTTACATTTCTCTTTTTCAAATTGTTCTATTTCCGTCTTAATCTGTATAAAATATGCTTTGTCTCTATTGGGATCCATTTCTATTTTTTCCACTTCCCGGTCCAATTCCATTTTTAAGCCTTTCTCTAATTTCCTATTCCTAAAGCACCTTTGTTTAGCATATCTAATGCTTTTACTTTTTATATTGGTTTTGACTACTTCCCACCACGCACAGATATCATCCTCATACAAAGGCTTCTCCATTTCCTCGTTTAAATAGTCAACAATCATTTTTTTGTATTCCTTTTCCACCAATAAAGATGAGTTCATACACCATGTCCCCCCCCTCCGCCCTTCTGTTCTTTCCCCTAAATTAAAAACTAATGCTGCATGGTCACTCACACCAAGAAAATTATATTCTATTGCATCTATTAATGAAAAAATGTCTCTTTTTACCAAACAGAAATCAATTCTACTCTGCTTCAAATTATTCAGGACTAACTGTCTTCTTGAAAATTCTCTTTTGTGGGGGTTTAACTCTCTCCACACATCCACTATATTCTGGTTTAGCATTATTTCATGTAATTTATTCCTAGACACATCACTAGCAAAGTTGTTACTACTGCTTGCATCTAATCTTGTACACCAAACATTAAAATCCCCAACCAAAATACAATTATCTGCGCATAATAAGTCTAACTTTGAAAAAAAATCTCTCCTGTCTAAGTCACCATTAGGAGCATACAAATTAATCAATCTAAACCTTGTGTGTAAAAAATCAAAGTCCACAACAAGTACTCTCCCCTCATTATCCTCATATACTTGTTTTGCATTTGTCACCAAATCAGTTTTTATCAAGATTGCTACCCCACGTGATCTCTGGCTACCATGGCTAACAAAAAAATAATCACTTTTCCATAACCCTTTCATCTCATCTAATAAATCGCTTGTCCAGTGTGTTTCTTGTAAGCACAATATGTCTGTGCGGAGAGACGCTATTAAATGCTCTGCTTTCATCCTGTCTCTAAGTCCATTACAATTTATAGATGAGACTTTTACTAGAGTACACACAATTAAATATGCACAGAAAAAACTCTAACCGATACAGACAAACATTTTCTTTTTACATTGAGCATTTTCAGCCGACACCCTCTACCTCTTGTGCTGTCTTCTTTTGGCACAGCAATTCCCCTTTCTTCACTAGTTAGGTCCATACTTCTCATCGGCCCGTGGTTGGTCACTTCAGTCATCTCCATCACACCCACCACATCCGTCCAGGCATGTGTCTCCACCACGATCCTTGCAGTCATTCCTGCAACAACCTCCATGTCCAAGTCTTCTGCACACCACACCACGTCCGTCAAGACGGCAATCCCATGTATGAGCAGCTCCGTCAGTAGTCCACTTCCTCTTGAAGCACCACGAACCAACACCACCTGCTCTTGAATAAAATTTATTAAAGCAGTTTCAAACCTCAACCGAAGCGAAGCACCATTTGCGCAATGAAACAATATGATAAAGAAGAACGGATCTAATGCAGGTAAAGATAAATCTCTGCTCCATGTTCCAGTTTGAGCCCACCCTAAACATATCTTCCCTAACTGCAGCTCAACGACATTCCTCCAGAGAAATAACACAAAGTGAAAGAAACAAATGTTAAGGCTACTCATTCAACTTGAGTCTTTAGATTTTGTTTTCTTCTTTAACTTTTCCTTCAGCGAAGCTTGACTCATTCTTTTTCGAGCTTGAACCAACTGAATATCCATGTCAGAGTCAGAGTCGCAGGAGTCAGAAGTTCTGGTTTTCTTCACCTCAGGCAACAGAACCGGTTCGGAAGGTACGTGGAGGGATTGAGTTTGAGAACTTGACTTTAGAGTGCTAGTTTTATCTCCTAAAAACACACTAGCACAATTCTCTGCCTTAGCAGAGTCTCTCCTTTCATTGTTAGAAAGTTCAACACAAGTCCCTTTTCCCTCCACTCCAGGCTTCTGCTCCAGTGAAGCAGGCCGTCCTTCCATTGGTCCTTTTTCTTGACCAGTTCTGTCCAGGGTAGAACCCACTATTGGAGCTCCCCCTGCCAGCTCCGGGGTAGAGGACTCTACAAGATCTCCCCCCTTCACCAGATCCCGAGCAGTGCCTTTGCTTACAGCCAGCCTCGGGGTAGGACCCACTTCCGGGATCCCCCCAACAATGGGTCCAGTTGCAGGCACTTCCTCATCAGCACCTATGCTACCAGACAACTGATCCTGTCCAGAGGCATCATTCTCGCCAACACTGTCATGACAAATGCACTCTGAACTCTTATTATAGCATAGAGCACACTTGTTTCTTTCATTCGTGCACTCTCTTGCATAATGTCCCTGAATACCACACTTATGGCAGATAAAATCAGGACATTCTCTTACTATATGCCCTGGCTGCAGACACATTCGGCAAACCTTAACCTGCCTATCATGAATGACCCTGAAAAATTGGGCACCTGATGCAGTCTGAAACTTGGCAGAATATGGCAAGGATTGCACTGAATCCGTGAATTTCACCTTCACAAATCGAGTCCCATCCGCAATATTCGTTCCAGGCCACATACGGCGCCGAATGCCGGAAATGGCTGCCACACCCCAGCCCTCCAATTTATCCAGTATCTCCCTATCACCAACATAGACAGGCAAATTCAGGAATGATACCACCAGCTCGTCATTGGACAAACTGGAAGCCACAACTCTTGTGTCTCCTATTTTAAACCCATCCAATAGTTTGTCCTTAGCCACCTGGTTTGACATGGTGACTTCAAAAGCTTTTGGCCCTGTTTGTCTGCAACCTAGAATTCCTCCACACAAAAGTCTAATTGATCTAATTACCTGCATTGTCGATACATTCTCCTCACCTTCCAATTCAATCTTCACAGTTAAATCCTTACTATATTTAATTTCCTCTCCCCCCTTAATTGTACTACCTTCTTTCACCATATTCTTTGTCTCAATCTCACTTCCATGCTCTCTTGCAGTAGTCAACTCCATATCATCCATCCTGTAAAAAAGAACAAAAAGAGCCTCCCCACCAGACAAGTCTGTTGGGGAGGTATAAAACTCCCAAAAAAATAAATTTACAACACCAAAATTGACTTGTCTAAGCAAAAAAGAGAAAAATACTCACAGATTCCAACTGCTTCTCACCAGCAACCACACCCGAGCAAACACCAAACAGGAAGTGACATCACAAGCTGACGAGAACAGGCTGTGCAGTGTAGTGTGGCTGTAAGCAATTGCCAGCATTGTGAAATGTATTTTTATATGGCCACTAATTTTCTACTTGTTCACCACCAAACATTAAAATGCTTACAGCACCTGGTATTCCGAGGTGGTCAGCCACCCACCCACCCACGTACGTACTAACCAGGCCTGACACTGTTTAGCTTCTGTGATCAGACGAGAACAGGCTGTGCAGTGTAGTGTGGCTGTAAGCAATTGCCAGCATTGTGAAATGTATTTTTATATGGCCACTAATTTTCTACTTGTTCACCACCAAACATTAAAATGCTTACAGCACCTGGTATTCCGAGGTGGTCAGCCACCCACCCACGTACGTACTAACCAGGCCTGACACTGTTTAGCTTCTGTGATCAGACGAGAACAGGCTGTGCAGTGTAGTGTGGCTGTAAGCAATTATAAGCATTGTGAAATTTATTTTTATATGGGTCGATAATTTTCTACTTGTTCACCACCAAACATTAAAATGCTTACAGCACCTGGTATTCCGAGGTGGTCACCCACCCACGTACTAATCAGGCCTGACACTGTTTAGCTTCTGTGATCAGACGAGAACAGGCTGTGCAGTGTAGTGTGGCTGTAAGCAATTATAAGCATTGTGAAATTTATTTTTATATGGGCCAATAATTTTCTACTTGTTCACCACCAAACATTAAAATGCTTACAGCACCTGGTATTCCGAGGTGGTCACCCACCCACGTACTAACCAGGCCTGACACTGTTTAGCTTCTGTGATCAGACGAGAACAGGCTGTGCAGTGTAGTGTGGCTGTAAGCAATTGCCAGCATTGTGAAATGTATTTTTATATGGGCCGACAAAATTATTTTCTACTTGTTCACCGCCAAACATTAAAATGCTTACAGCACCTGGTATTCCGAGGTGGTCACCCACCCACGTACTAACCAGGCCTGACACTTGTTTAGCTTCTGTGATCAGACGAGAACAGGCTGTGCAGTGTAGTGTGGCTGTAAGCAATTATAAGCATTGTGAAATTTATTTTTATATGGGTCGATAATTTTCTACTTGTTCACCACCAAACATTAAAATGCTTACAGCACCTGGTATTCCGAGGTGGTCACCCACCCACGTACTAACCAGGCCTGACACTGTTTAGCTTCTGTGATCAGACGAGAACAGGCTGTGCAGTGTAGTGTGGCTGTAAGCAATTATAAGCATTGTGAAATTTATTTTTATATGGGTCGATAATTTTCTACTTGTTCAACAAACATTAAAATGCTTACAGCACCTGGTATTCCGAGGTGGTCACCCACCCACCCACGTACTAACCAGGCCTGACACTGTTTAGCTTCTGTGATCAGACGAGAACAGGCTGTGCAGTGTAGTGTGGCTGTAAGCAATTATAAGCATTGTGAAATTTATTTTTATATTGGTCGATAATTTTCTACTTGTTCACCACTACACATTAAAATGCTTACAGCACCTGGTATTCCGAGGTGGTCACCCACCCACGTACTAATCAGGCCTGACACTGTTTAGCTTCTGTGATCAGACGAGAACAGGCTGTGCAGTGTAGTGTGGCTGTAAGCAATTGCAAGCATTGTGAAATGTATTTTTATATGGGTCGATAATTTTCTACTTGTTCACCGCCAAACATTAAAATGCTTACAGCACCTGGTATTCCGAGGTGGTCACCCACCCACGTACTAACCAGGCCTGACACTGTTTAGCTTCTGTGATCAGACGAGAACAGGCTGTGCAGTGTAGTGTGGCTCTAAGCAATTATAAGCATTGTGAAATTTATTTTTATATGGGTCGATAATTTTCTACTTGTTCACCACCAAACATTAAAATGCTTACAGCACCTGGTATTCCGAGGTGGTCACCCACCCACGTACTAACCAGGCCTGACACTGTTTAGCTTCTGTGATCAGACGAGAACAGGCTGTGCAGTGTAGTGTGGCTGTAAGCAATTATAAGCATTGTGAAATTTATTTTTATATGGGTCGATAATTTTCTACTTGTTCACCACCAAACATTAAAATGCTTACAGCACCTGGTATTCCGAGGTGGTCACCCACGTACTAACCAGGCCTGACACTGTTTAGCTTCTGTGACCAGACGAGAACAGGCTGTGCAGTGTAGTGTGGCTGTAAGCAATTATAAGCATTGTGAAATTTATTTTTATATTGGTCGATAATTTTCTACTTGTTCACCACCACACATTAAAATGCTTACAGCACCTGGTATTCCGAGGTGGTCACCCACCCACGTACTAACCAGGCCTGACACTGTTTAGCTTCTGTGATCAGACGAGAACAGGCTGTGCAGTGTAGTGTGGCTGTAAGCAATTGCAAGCATTGTGAAATGTATTTTTATATGGGTTGATAATTTTCTACTTGTTCACCGCCAAACATTAAAATGCTTACAGCACCTGGTATTCCGAGGTGGTCACCCACCCACGTACTAACCAGGCCTGACACTGTTTAGCTTCTGTGATCAGACGAGAACAGGCTGTGCAGTGTAGTGTGGCTGTAAGCAATTATAAGCATTGTGAAATTTATTTTTATATGGGTCGATAATTTTCTACTTGTTCACCACCAAACATTAAAATGCTTACAGCACCTGGTATTCCGAGGTGGTCACCCACGTACTAACCAGGCCTGACACTGTTTAGCTTCTGTGACCAGACGAGAACAGGCTGTGCAGTGTAGTGTGGCTGTAAGCAATTATAAGCATTGTGAAATTTATTTTTATATTGGTCGATAATTTTCTACTTGTTCACCACCACACATTAAAATGCTTACAGCACCTGGTATTCCGAGGTGGTCACCCACCCACGTACTAACCAGGCCTGACACTGTTTAGCTTCTGTGATCAGACGAGAACAGGCTGTGCAGTGTAGTGTGGCTGTAAGCAATTGCAAGCATTGTGAAATGTATTTTTATATGGGTTGATAATTTTCTACTTGTTCACCGCCAAACATTAAAATGCTTACAGCACCTGGTATTCCGAGGTGGTCACCCACCCACGTACTAACCAGGCCTGACACTGTTTAGCTTCTGTGATCAGACGAGAACAGGCTGTGCAGTGTAGTGTGGCTGTAAGCAATTATAAGCATTGTGAAATTTATTTTTATATGGGTCGATAATTTTCTACTTGTTCACCACCAAACATTAAAATGCTTACAGCACCTGGTATTCCGAGGTGGTCACCCACCCACGTACTAATCAGGCCTGACACTGTTTAGCTTCTGTGATCAGACGAGAACAGGCTGTGCAGTGTAGTGTGGCTGTAAGCAATTATAAGCATTGTGAAATTTATTTTTATATGGGCCAATAATTTTCTACTTGTTCACCACCAAACATTAAAATGCTTACAGCACCTGGTATTCCGAGATGGTCACCCACCCACGTACTAACCAGGCCTGACACTGTTTAGCTTCTGTGATCAGACGAGAACAGGCTGTGCAGTGTAGTGTGGCTGTAAGCAATTGCAAGCATTGTGAAATGTATTTTTATATGGGTCGATAATTTTCTACTTGTTCACCGCCAAACATTAAAATGCTTACAGCACCTGGTATTCCGAGGTGGTCACCCACCCACGTACTAACCAGGCCTGACACTGTTTAGCTTCTGTGATCAGACGAGAACAGGCTGTGCAGTGTAGTGTGGCTGTAAGCAATTATAAGCATTGTGAAATTTATTTTTATATGGGTCGATAATTTTCTACTTGTTCACCACCAAACATTAAAATGCTTACAGCACCTGGTATTCCGAGGTGGTCACCCACCCACGTACTAACCAGGCCTGACACTGTTTAGCTTCTGTGATCAGACGAGAACAGGCTGTGCAGTGTAGTGTGGCTGTAAGCAATTATAAGCATTGTGAAATTTATTTTTATATGGGTCGATAATTTTCTACTTGTTCACCACCAAACATTAAAATGCTTACAGCACCTGGTATTCCGAGGTGGTCACCCACCCACGTACTAACCAGGCCTGACACTGTTTAGCTTCTGTGATCAGACAAGAACAGGCTGTGCAGTGTAGTGTGGCATTAAGCAATTATAAGCATTGTGAAATTTATTTTTATATGGGTCGATAATTTTCTACTTGTTCACCACCAAACATTAAAATGCTTACAGCACCTGGTATTCCGAGGTGGTCACCCACCCACGTACTAACCAGGCCTGACACTGTTTAGCTTCTGTGATCAGACGAGAACAGGCTGTGCAGTGTAGTGTGGCTGTAAGCAATTATAAGCATTGTGAAATTTATTTTTATATGGGTCGATAATTTTCTACTTGTTCACCACCAAACATTAAAATGCTTACAGCACCTGGTATTCCGAGGTGGTCACCCACCCACGTACTAACCAGGCCTGACACTGTTTAGCTTCTGTGATCAGACGAAAACAGGCTGTGCAGTGTAGTGTGGCTGTAAGCAATTATAAGCATTGTGAAATTTATTTTTATATGGGCCAATAATTTTCTACTTGTTCACCACCAAACATTAAAATGCTTACAGCACCTGGTATTCCGAGGTGGTCACCCACCCACGTACTAACCAGGCCTGACACTGTTTAGCTTCTGTGATCAGACGAGAACAGGCTGTGCAGTGTAGTGTGGCTGTAAGCAATTGCCAGCATTGTGAAATGTATTTTTATATGGGCCGACAAAATTATTTTCTACTTGTTCACCGCCAAACATTAAAATGCTTACAGCACTTGGTATTCCGAGGTGGTCACCCACCCACCCACGTACTAACCAGGCCTGACACTGTTTAGCTTCTGTGATCAGACGAGAACAGGCTGTGCAGTGTAGTGTGGCTGTAAGCAATTATAAGCATTGTGAAATTTATTTTTATATGGGTCGATAATTTTCTACTTGTTCACCACCAAACATTAAAATGCTTACAGCACCTGGTATTCCGAGGTGGTCACCCACCCACGTACTAACCAGGCCTGACACTGTTTAGCTTCTGTGATCAGACGAGAACAGGCTGTGCAGTGTAGTGTGGCTGTAAGCAATTATAAGCATTGTGAAATTTATTTTTATATGGGTCGATAATTTTCTACTTGTTCACCACCAAACATTAAAATGCTTACAGCACCTGGTATTCCGAGGTGGTCACCCACCCACGTACTAATCAGGCCTGACACTGTTTAGCTTCTGTGATCAGACGAGAACAGGCTGTGCAGTGTAGTGTGGCTGTAAGCAATTATAAGCATTGTGAAATTTATTTTTATATGGGCCAATAATTTTCTACTTGTTCACCACCAAACATTAAAATGCTTACAGCACCTGGTATTCCGAGATGGTCACCCACCCACGTACTAACCAGGCCTGACACTGTTTAGCTTCTGTGATCAGACGAGAACAGGCTGTGCAGTGTAGTGTGGCTGTAAGCAATTGCAAGCATTGTGAAATGTATTTTTATATGGGTCGATAATTTTCTACTTGTTCACCGCCAAACATTAAAATGCTTACAGCACCTGGTATTCCGAGGTGGTCACCCACCCACGTACTAACCAGGCCTGACACTGTTTAGCTTCTGTGATCAGACGAGAACAGGCTGTGCAGTGTAGTGTGGCTGTAAGCAATTATAAGCATTGTGAAATTTATTTTTATATGGGTCGATAATTTTCTACTTGTTCACCACCAAACATTAAAATGCTTACAGCACCTGGTATTCCGAGGTGGTCACCCACCCACGTACTAACCAGGCCTGACACTGTTTAGCTTCTGTGATCAGACGAGAACAGGCTGTGCAGTGTAGTGTGGCTGTAAGCAATTATAAGCATTGTGAAATTTATTTTTATATGGGTCGATAATTTTCTACTTGTTCACCACCAAACATTAAAATGCTTACAGCACCTGGTATTCCGAGGTGGTCACCCACCCACGTACTAACCAGGCCTGACACTGTTTAGCTTCTGTGATCAGACGAGAACAGGCTGTGCAGTGTAGTGTGGCATTAAGCAATTATAAGCATTGTGAAATTTATTTTTATATGGGTCGATAATTTTCTACTTGTTCACCACCAAACATTAAAATGCTTACAGCACCTGGTATTCCGAGGTGGTCACCCACCCACGTACTAACCAGGCCTGACACTGTTTAGCTTCTGTGATCAGACGAGAACAGGCTGTGCAGTGTAGTGTGGCTGTAAGCAATTATAAGCATTGTGAAATTTATTTTTATATGGGTCGATAATTTTCTACTTGTTCACCACCAAACATTAAAATGCTTACAGCACCTGGTATTCCGAGGTGGTCACCCACCCACGTACTAACCAGGCCTGACACTGTTTAGCTTCTGTGATCAGACGAAAACAGGCTGTGCAGTGTAGTGTGGCTGTAAGCAATTATAAGCATTGTGAAATTTATTTTTATATGGGCCAATAATTTTCTACTTGTTCACCACCAAACATTAAAATGCTTACAGCACCTGGTATTCCGAGGTGGTCACCCACCCACGTACTAACCAGGCCTGACACTGTTTAGCTTCTGTGATCAGACGAGAACAGGCTGTGCAGTGTAGTGTGGCTGTAAGCAATTGCCAGCATTGTGAAATGTATTTTTATATGGGCCGACAAAATTATTTTCTACTTGTTCACCGCCAAACATTAAAATGCTTACAGCACTTGGTATTCCGAGGTGGTCACCCACCCACGTACTAACCAGGCCTGACACTGTTTAGCTTCTGTGATCAGACGAGAACAGGCTGTGCAGTGTAGTGTGGCTGTAAGCAATTATAAGCATTGTGAAATTTATTTTTATATGGGTCGATAATTTTCTACTTGTTCACCACCAAACATTAAAATGCTTACAGCACCTGGTATTCCGAGGTGGTCACCCACCCACGTACTAACCAGGCCTGACACTGTTTAGCTTCTGTGATCAGACGAGAACAGGCTGTGCAGTGTAGTGTGGCTGTAAGCAATTATAAGCATTGTGAAATTTATTTTTATATGGGTCGATAATTTTCTACTTGTTCACCACCAAACATTAAAATGCTTGCAGCACCTGGTATTCCGAGGTGGTCACCCAACCACGTACTAACCAGGCCTGACACTGTTTAGCTTCTGTGATCAGACGAGAACAGGCTATGCAGTGTAGTGTGGCTGTAAGCAATTGCCAGCATTGTGAAATGTATTTTTATATGGCCACTAATTTTCTACTTGTTCACCACCAAACATTAAAATGCTTACAGCACCTGGTATTCCAAGGTGGTCACCCACCCACGTACTAACCAGGCCTGACACTGTTTAGCTTCTGTGATCAGACGAGAAAAGGCTGTGCAGTGTAGTGTGGCTGTAAGCAATTGCCAGCATTGTGAAATGTATTTTTATATGGCCACTAATTTTCTACTTGTTCACCACCAAACATTAAAATGCTTACAGCACCTGGTATTCTGAGGTGGTCAGCCACCCACCCACCCACGTACGTACTAACCAGGCCTGACACTGTTTAGCTTCTGTGATCAGACGAGAACAGGCTGTGCAGTGTAGTGTGGCTGTAAGCAATTGCCAGCATTGTGAAATGTATTTTTATATGGCCACTAATTTTCTACTTGTTCACCACCAAACATTAAAATGCTTACAGCACCTGGTATTCCGAGGTGGTCAGCCACCCACCCACCCACGTACGTACTAACCAGGCCTGACACTGTTTAGCTTCTGTGATCAGACGAGAACAGGCTGTGCAGTGTAGTGTGGCTGTAAGCAATTATAAGCATTGTGAAATTTATTTTTATATGGGTCGATAATTTTCTACTTGTTCACCACCAAACATTAAAATGCTTACAGCACCTGGTATTCCGAGGTGGTCACCCACCCACGTACTAATCAGGCCTGACACTGTTTAGCTTCTGTGATCAGACGAGAACAGGCTGTGCAGTGTAGTGTGGCTGTAAGCAATTATAAGCATTGTGAAATTTATTTTTATATGGGCCAATAATTTTCTACTTGTTCACCACCAAACATTAAAATGCTTACAGCACCTGGTATTCCGAGGTGGTCACCCACCCACGTACTAACCAGGCCTGACACTGTTTAGCTTCTGTGATCAGACGAGAACAGGCTGTGCAGTGTAGTGTGGCTGTAAGCAATTATAAGGATTGTGAAATTTATTTTTATATGGGTCGATAATTTTCTACTTGTTCACCACCAAACATTAAAATGCTTACAGCACCTGGTATTCCGAGGTGGTCACCCACCCACGTACTAACCAGGCCTGACACTGTTTAGCTTCTGTGATCAGACGAGAACAGGCTGTGCAGTGTAGTGTGGCTGTAAGCAATTATAAGCATTGTGAAATTTTATATGGGTCGATAATTTTCTACTTGTTCACCACTACACATTAAAATGCTTACAGCACCTGGTATTCCGAGGTGGTCACCCACCCACGTACTAATCAGGCCTGACACTGTTTAGCTTCTGTGATCAGACGAGAACAGGCTGTGCAGTGTAGTGTGGCTGTAAGCAATTGCAAGCATTGTGAAATGTATTTTTATATGGGTCGATAATTTTCTACTTGTTCACCGCCAAACATTAAAATGCTTACAGCACCTGGTATTCCGAGGTGGTCACCCACCCACGTACTAACCAGGCCTGACACTGTTTAGCTTCTGTGATCAGACGAGAACAGGCTGTGCAGTGTAGTGTGGCTCTAAGCAATTATAAGCATTGTGAAATTTATTTTTATATGGGTCGATAATTTTCTACTTGTTCACCACCAAACATTAAAATGCTTACAGCACCTGGTATTCCGAGGTGGTCACCCACCCACGTACTAACCAGGCCTGACACTGTTTAGCTTCTGTGATCAGACGAGAACAGGCTGTGCAGTGTAGTGTGGCTGTAAGCAATTATAAGCATTGTGAAATTTATTTTTATATGGGTCGATAATTTTCTACTTGTTCACCACCAAACATTAAAATGCTTACAGCACCTGGTATTCCGAGGTGGTCACCCACGTACTAACCAGGCCTGACACTGTTTAGCTTCTGTGACCAGACGAGAACAGGCTGTGCAGTGTAGTGTGGCTGTAAGCAATTATAAGCATTGTGAAATTTATTTTTATATTGGTCGATAATTTTCTACTTGTTCACCACCACACATTAAAATGCTTACAGCACCTGGTATTCCGAGGTGGTCACCCACCCACGTACTAACCAGGCCTGACACTGTTTAGCTTCTGTGATCAGACGAGAACAGGCTGTGCAGTGTAGTGTGGCTGTAAGCAATTGCAAGCATTGTGAAATGTATTTTTATATGGGTTGATAATTTTCTACTTGTTCACCGCCAAACATTAAAATGCTTACAGCACCTGGTATTCCGAGGTGGTCACCCACCCACGTACTAACCAGGCCTGACACTGTTTAGCTTCTGTGATCAGACGAGAACAGGCTGTGCAGTGTAGTGTGGCTGTAAGCAATTATAAGCATTGTGAAATTTATTTTTATATGGGTCGATAATTTTCTACTTGTTCACCACCAAACATTAAAATGCTTACAGCACCTGGTATTCCGAGGTGGTCACCCACGTACTAACCAGGCCTGACACTGTTTAGCTTCTGTGACCAGACGAGAACAGGCTGTGCAGTGTAGTGTGGCTGTAAGCAATTATAAGCATTGTGAAATTTATTTTTATATTGGTCGATAATTTTCTACTTGTTCACCACCACACATTAAAATGCTTACAGCACCTGGTATTCCGAGGTGGTCACCCACCCACGTACTAACCAGGCCTGACACTGTTTAGCTTCTGTGATCAGACGAGAACAGGCTGTGCAGTGTAGTGTGGCTGTAAGCAATTGCAAGCATTGTGAAATGTATTTTTATATGGGTTGATAATTTTCTACTTGTTCACCGCCAAACATTAAAATGCTTACAGCACCTGGTATTCCGAGGTGGTCACCCACCCACGTACTAACCAGGCCTGACACTGTTTAGCTTCTGTGATCAGACGAGAACAGGCTGTGCAGTGTAGTGTGGCTGTAAGCAATTATAAGCATTGTGAAATTTATTTTTATATGGGTCGATAATTTTCTACTTGTTCACCACCAAACATTAAAATGCTTACAGCACCTGGTATTCCGAGGTGGTCACCCACCCACGTACTAATCAGGCCTGACACTGTTTAGCTTCTGTGATCAGACGAGAACAGGCTGTGCAGTGTAGTGTGGCTGTAAGCAATTATAAGCATTGTGAAATTTATTTTTATATGGGCCAATAATTTTCTACTTGTTCACCACCAAACATTAAAATGCTTACAGCACCTGGTATTCCGAGATGGTCACCCACCCACGTACTAACCAGGCCTGACACTGTTTAGCTTCTGTGATCAGACGAGAACAGGCTGTGCAGTGTAGTGTGGCTGTAAGCAATTGCAAGCATTGTGAAATGTATTTTTATATGGGTCGATAATTTTCTACTTGTTCACCGCCAAACATTAAAATGCTTACAGCACCTGGTATTCCGAGGTGGTCACCCACCCACGTACTAACCAGGCCTGACACTGTTTAGCTTCTGTGATCAGACGAGAACAGGCTGTGCAGTGTAGTGTGGCTGTAAGCAATTATAAGCATTGTGAAATTTATTTTTATATGGGTCGATAATTTTCTACTTGTTCACCACCAAACATTAAAATGCTTACAGCACCTGGTATTCCGAGGTGGTCACCCACCCACGTACTAACCAGGCCTGACACTGTTTAGCTTCTGTGATCAGACGAGAACAGGCTGTGCAGTGTAGTGTGGCTGTAAGCAATTATAAGCATTGTGAAATTTATTTTTATATGGGTCGATAATTTTCTACTTGTTCACCACCAAACATTAAAATGCTTACAGCACCTGGTATTCCGAGGTGGTCACCCACCCACGTACTAACCAGGCCTGACACTGTTTAGCTTCTGTGATCAGACAAGAACAGGCTGTGCAGTGTAGTGTGGCATTAAGCAATTATAAGCATTGTGAAATTTATTTTTATATGGGTCGATAATTTTCTACTTGTTCACCACCAAACATTAAAATGCTTACAGCACCTGGTATTCCGAGGTGGTCACCCACCCACGTACTAACCAGGCCTGACACTGTTTAGCTTCTGTGATCAGACGAGAACAGGCTGTGCAGTGTAGTGTGGCTGTAAGCAATTATAAGCATTGTGAAATTTATTTTTATATGGGTCGATAATTTTCTACTTGTTCACCACCAAACATTAAAATGCTTACAGCACCTGGTATTCCGAGGTGGTCACCCACCCACGTACTAACCAGGCCTGACACTGTTTAGCTTCTGTGATCAGACGAAAACAGGCTGTGCAGTGTAGTGTGGCTGTAAGCAATTATAAGCATTGTGAAATTTATTTTTATATGGGCCAATAATTTTCTACTTGTTCACCACCAAACATTAAAATGCTTACAGCACCTGGTATTCCGAGGTGGTCACCCACCCACGTACTAACCAGGCCTGACACTGTTTAGCTTCTGTGATCAGACGAGAACAGGCTGTGCAGTGTAGTGTGGCTGTAAGCAATTGCCAGCATTGTGAAATGTATTTTTATATGGGCCGACAAAATTATTTTCTACTTGTTCACCGCCAAACATTAAAATGCTTACAGCACTTGGTATTCCGAGGTGGTCACCCACCCACCCACGTACTAACCAGGCCTGACACTGTTTAGCTTCTGTGATCAGACGAGAACAGGCTGTGCAGTGTAGTGTGGCTGTAAGCAATTATAAGCATTGTGAAATTTATTTTTATATGGGTCGATAATTTTCTACTTGTTCACCACCAAACATTAAAATGCTTACAGCACCTGGTATTCCGAGGTGGTCACCCACCCACGTACTAACCAGGCCTGACACTGTTTAGCTTCTGTGATCAGACGAGAACAGGCTGTGCAGTGTAGTGTGGCTGTAAGCAATTATAAGCATTGTGAAATTTATTTTTATATGGGTCGATAATTTTCTACTTGTTCACCACCAAACATTAAAATGCTTACAGCACCTGGTATTCCGAGGTGGTCACCCACCCACGTACTAATCAGGCCTGACACTGTTTAGCTTCTGTGATCAGACGAGAACAGGCTGTGCAGTGTAGTGTGGCTGTAAGCAATTATAAGCATTGTGAAATTTATTTTTATATGGGCCAATAATTTTCTACTTGTTCACCACCAAACATTAAAATGCTTACAGCACCTGGTATTCCGAGATGGTCACCCACCCACGTACTAACCAGGCCTGACACTGTTTAGCTTCTGTGATCAGACGAGAACAGGCTGTGCAGTGTAGTGTGGCTGTAAGCAATTGCAAGCATTGTGAAATGTATTTTTATATGGATCGATAATTTTCTACTTGTTCACCGCCAAACATTAAAATGCTTACAGCACCTGGTATTCCGAGGTGGTCACCCACCCACGTACTAACCAGGCCTGACACTGTTTAGCTTCTGTGATCAGACGAGAACAGGCTGTGCAGTGTAGTGTGGCTGTAAGCAATTATAAGCATTGTGAAATTTATTTTTATATGGGTCGATAATTTTCTACTTGTTCACCACCAAACATTAAAATGCTTACAGCACCTGGTATTCCGAGGTGGTCACCCACCCACGTACTAACCAGGCCTGACACTGTTTAGCTTCTGTGATCAGACGAGAACAGGCTGTGCAGTGTAGTGTGGCTGTAAGCAATTATAAGCATTGTGAAATTTATTTTTATATGGGTCGATAATTTTCTACTTGTTCACCACCAAACATTAAAATGCTTACAGCACCTGGTATTCCGAGGTGGTCACCCACCCACGTACTAACCAGGCCTGACACTGTTTAGCTTCTGTGATCAGACGAGAACAGGCTGTGCAGTGTAGTGTGGCATTAAGCAATTATAAGCATTGTGAAATTTATTTTTATATGGGTCGATAATTTTCTACTTGTTCACCACCAAACATTAAAATGCTTACAGCACCTGGTATTCCGAGGTGGTCACCCACCCACGTACTAACCAGGCCTGACACTGTTTAGCTTCTGTGATCAGACGAGAACAGGCTGTGCAGTGTAGTGTGGCTGTAAGCAATTATAAGCATTGTGAAATTTATTTTTATATGGGTCGATAATTTTCTACTTGTTCACCACCAAACATTAAAATGCTTACAGCACCTGGTATTCCGAGGTGGTCACCCACCCACGTACTAACCAGGCCTGACACTGTTTAGCTTCTGTGATCAGACGAAAACAGGCTGTGCAGTGTAGTGTGGCTGTAAGCAATTATAAGCATTGTGAAATTTATTTTTATATGGGCCAATAATTTTCTACTTGTTCACCACCAAACATTAAAATGCTTACAGCACCTGGTATTCCGAGGTGGTCACCCACCCACGTACTAACCAGGCCTGACACTGTTTAGCTTCTGTGATCAGACGAGAACAGGCTGTGCAGTGTAGTGTGGCTGTAAGCAATTGCCAGCATTGTGAAATGTATTTTTATATGGGCCGACAAAATTATTTTCTACTTGTTCACCGCCAAACATTAAAATGCTTACAGCACTTGGTATTCCGAGGTGGTCACCCACCCACGTACTAACCAGGCCTGACACTGTTTAGCTTCTGTGATCAGACGAGAACAGGCTGTGCAGTGTAGTGTGGCTGTAAGCAATTATAAGCATTGTGAAATTTATTTTTATATGGGTCGATAATTTTCTACTTGTTCACCACCAAACATTAAAATGCTTACAGCACCTGGTATTCCGAGGTGGTCACCCACCCACGTACTAACCAGGCCTGACACTGTTTAGCTTCTGTGATCAGACGAGAACAGGCTGTGCAGTGTAGTGTGGCTGTAAGCAATTATAAGCATTGTGAAATTTATTTTTATATGGGTCGATAATTTTCTACTTGTTCACCACCAAACATTAAAATGCTTGCAGCACCTGGTATTCCGAGGTGGTCACCCAACCACGTACTAACCAGGCCTGACACTGTTTAGCTTCTGTGATCAGACGATAACAGGCTATGCAGTGTAGTGTGGCTGTAAGCAATTGCCAGCATTGTGAAATGTATTTTTATATGGCCACTAATTTTCTACTTGTTCACCACCAAACATTAAAATGCTTACAGCACCTGGTATTCCAAGGTGGTCACCCACCCACGTACTAACCAGGCCTGACACTGTTTAGCTTCTGTGATCAGACGAGAAAAGGCTGTGCAGTGTAGTGTGGCTGTAAGCAATTGCCAGCATTGTGAAATGTATTTTTATATGGCCACTAATTTTCTACTTGTTCACCACCAAACATTAAAATGCTTACAGCACCTGGTATTCCGAGGTGGTCAGCCACCCACCCACCCACGTACGTACTAACCAGGCCTGACACTGTTTAGCTTCTGTGATCAGACGAGAACAGGCTGTGCAGTGTAGTGTGGCTGTAAGCAATTGCCAGCATTGTGAAATGTATTTTTATATGGCCACTAATTTTCTACTTGTTCACCACCAAACATTAAAATGCTTACAGCACCTGGTATTCCGAGGTGGTCAGCCACCCACCCACCCACGTACGTACTAACCAGGCCTGACACTGTTTAGCTTCTGTGATCAGACGAGAACAGGCTGTGCAGTGTAGTGTGGCTGTAAGCAATTATAAGCATTGTGAAATTTATTTTTATATGGGTCGATAATTTTCTACTTGTTCACCACCAAACATTAAAATGCTTACAGCACCTGGTATTCCGAGGTGGTCACCCACCCACGTACTAATCAGGCCTGACACTGTTTAGCTTCTGTGATCAGACGAGAACAGGCTGTGCAGTGTAGTGTGGCTGTAAGCAATTATAAGCATTGTGAAATTTATTTTTATATGGGCCAATAATTTTCTACTTGTTCACCACCAAACATTAAAATGCTTACAGCACCTGGTATTCCGAGGTGGTCACCCACCCACGTACTAACCAGGCCTGACACTGTTTAGCTTCTGTGATCAGACGAGAACAGGCTGTGCAGTGTAGTGTGGCTGTAAGCAATTATAAGGATTGTGAAATTTATTTTTATATGGGTCGATAATTTTCTACTTGTTCACCACCAAACATTAAAATGCTTACAGCACCTGGTATTCCGAGGTGGTCACCCACCCACGTACTAACCAGGCCTGACACTGTTTAGCTTCTGTGATCAGACGAGAACAGGCTGTGCAGTGTAGTGTGGCTGTAAGCAATTATAAGCATTGTGAAATTTATTTTTATATGGGCCAATAATTTTCTACTTGTTCACCACCAAACATTAAAATGCTTACAGCACCTGGTATTCCGAGGTGGTCACCCACCCACGTACTAACCAGGCCTGACACTGTTTAGCTTCTGTGACCAGACGAGAACAGGCTGTGCAGTGTAGTGTGGCTGTAAGCAATTATAAGGATTGTGAAATTTATTTTTATATGGGTCGATAATTTTCTACTTGTTCACCACCAAACATTAAAATGCTTACAGCACCTGGTATTCCGAGGTGGTCACCCACCCACGTACTAACCAGGCCTGACACTGTTTAGCTTCTGTGATCAGACAAGAACAGGCTGTGCAGTGTAGTGTGGCTGTAAGCAATTATAAGCATTGTGAAATTTATTTTTATATGGGTCGATAATTTTCTACTTGTTCACCACCAAACATTAAAATGCTTATAGCACCTGGTATTCCGAGGTGGTCACCCACCCACCCACGTACTAACCAGGCCTGACACTGTTTAGCTTCTGTGATCAGACGAGAACAGGCTGTGCAGTGTAGTGTGGCTGCAAGCAATTGTAAGGATTGTGAAATGTATTTTTATATGGTCCGACAAAATTATTTTCTACTTGTTCACCGCCAAACATTAAAATGCTTACAGCACCTGGTATTCCGAGGTGGTCACCCACCCACGTACTAACCAGGCCTGACACTGTTTAGCTTCTGTGATCAGACGAGAACAGGCTGTGCAGTGTAGTGTGGCTGTAAGCAATTATAAGCATTGTGAAATTTTATATGGGTCGATAATTTTCTACTTGTTCACCACCAAACATTAAAATGCTTACAGCACCTGGTATTCCGAGGTGGTCACCCACCCACGTACTAACCAGGCCTGACACTGTTTAGCTTCTGTGATCAGACGAGAACAGGCTGTGCAGTGTAGTGTGGCTGTAAGCAATTACAAGGATTGTGAAATTTATTTTTATATGGGTCGATAATTTTCTACTTGTTCACCACCAAACATTAAAATGCTTACAGCACCTGGTATTCCGAGGTGGTCACCCACCCACGTACTAACCAGGCCTGACACTGTTTAGCTTCTGTGATCAGACGAGAACAGGCTGTGCAGTGTAGTGTGGCTGTAAGCAATTATAAGCATTGTGAAATTTATTTTTATATGGGTCGATAATTTTCTACTTGTTCACCACCAAACATTAAAATGCTTACAGCACCTGGTATTCCGAGGTGGTCACCCACCCACGTACTAATCAGGCCTGACACTGTTTAGCTTCTGTGATCAGACGAGAACAGGCTGTGCAGTGTAGTGTGGCTGTAAGCAATTATAAGCATTGTGAAATTTTATATGGGTCGATAATTTTCTACTTGTTCACCACCAAACATTAAAATGTTTACAGCACCTGGTATTCCGAGGTGGTCACCCACCCACGTACTAACCAGGCCTGACACTGTTTAGCTTCTGTGACCAGACGAGAACAGGCTGTGCAGTGTAGTGTGGCTGTAAGCAATTATAAGGATTGTGAAATTTATTTTTATATGGGTCGATAATTTTCTACTTGTTCACCACCAAACATTAAAATGCTTACAGCACCTGGTATTCCGAGGTGGTCACCCACCCACGTACTAACCAGGCCTGACACTGTTTAGCTTCTGTGATCAGACAAGAACAGGCTGTGCAGTGTAGTGTGGCTGTAAGCAATTATAAGCATTGTGAAATTTATTTTTATATGGGTCGATAATTTTCTACTTGTTCACCACCAAACATTAAAATGCTTACAGCACCTGGTATTCCGAGGTGGTCACCCACCCACGTACTAATCAGGCCTGACACTGTTTAGCTTCTGTGATCAGACGAGAACAGGCTGTGCAGTGTAGTTTGGCTGTAAGCAATTATAAGCATTGTGAAATTTATTTTTATATGGGTCGATAATTTTCTACTTGTTCACCACCAAACATTAAAATGCTTACAGCACCTGGTATTCCGAGGTGGTCACCCACCCACGTACTAACCAGGCCTGACACTGTTTAGCTTCTGTGATCAGACGAGAACAGGCTGTGCAGTGTAGTGTGGCTGTAAGCAATTATAAGCATTGTGAAATTTATTTTTATATGGGTCGATAATTTTCTACTTGTTCACCACCAAACATTAAAATGCTTACAGCACCTGGTATTCCGAGGTGGTCACCCACCCACGTACTAACCAGGCCTGACACTGTTTAGCTTCTGTGATCAGACGAGAACAGGCTGTGCAGTGTAGTGTGGCTGTAAGCAATTATAAGCATTGTCAAATTTTATATGGGTCGATAATTTTCTACTTGTTCACCACCAAACATTAAAATGCTTATAGCACCTGGTATTCCGAGGTGGTCACCC
Organism: Fundulus diaphanus; assembly: GCA_037039145.1. NCBI lineage: Eukaryota > Metazoa > Chordata > Actinopteri > Cyprinodontiformes > Fundulidae > Fundulus > Fundulus diaphanus. Next base: position 51,346,996 of record CM073130.1, on the reverse strand, counting down.
ACCCACCCACCCACCCACGTACTAACCAGGCCTGACACTGTTTAGCTTCTGTGATCAGACGAGAACAGGCTGTGCAGTGTAGTGTGGCTGCAAGCAATTGTAAGGATTGTGAAATGTATTTTTATATGGTCCGACAAAATTATTTTCTACTTGTTCACCGCCAAACATTAAAATGCTTACAGCACCTGGTATTCCGAGGTGGTCACCCACCCACGTACTAACCAGGCCTGACACTGTTTAGCTTCTGTGATCAGACGAGAACAGGCTGTGCAGTGTAGTGTGGCTGTAAGCAATTATAAGCATTGTGAAATTTTATATGGGTCGATAATTTTCTACTTGTTCACCACCAAACATTAAAATGCTTACAGCACCTGGTATTCCGAGGTGGTCACCCACCCACGTACTAACCAGGCCTGACACTGTTTAGCTTCTGTGATCAGACGAGAACAGGCTGTGCAGTGTAGTGTGGCTGTAAGCAATTATAAGGATTGTGAAATTTATTTTTATATGGGTCGATAATTTTCTACTTGTTCACCACCAAACATTAAAATGCTTACAGCACCTGGTATTCCGAGGTGGTCACCCACCCACGTACTAACCAGGCCTGACACTGTTTAGCTTCTGTGATCAGACGAGAACAGGCTGTGCAGTGTAGTGTGGCTGTAAGCAATTATAAGCATTGTGAAATTTATTTTTATATGGGTCGATAATTTTCTACTTGTTCACCACCAAACATTAAAATGCTTACAGCACCTGGTATTCCGAGGTGGTCACCCACCCACGTACTAACCAGGCCTGACACTGTTTAGCTTCTGTGATCAGACGAGAACAGGCTGTGCAGTGTAGTGGGGCTGTAAGCAATTATAAGGATTGTGAAATTTATTTTTATATGGGTCGATAATTTTCTACTTGTTCACCACCAAACATTAAAATGCTTACAGCACCTGGTATTCCGAGGTGGTCACCCACCCACGTACTAACCAGGCCTGACACTGTTTAGCTTCTGTGATCAGACGAGAACAGGCTGTGCAGTGTAGTGTGGCTGTAAGCAATTATAAGCATTGTGAAATTTATTTTTATATGGGTCGATAATTTTCTACTTGTTCACCACCAAACATTAAAATGCTTACAGCACCTGGTATTCCGAGGTGGTCACCCACCCACGTACTAACCAGGCCTGACACTGTTTAGCTTCTGTGATCAGACGAGAACAGGCTGTGCAGTGTAGTGTGGCTGTAAGCAATTATAAGCATTGTCAAATTTTATATGGGTCGATAATTTTCTACTTGTTCACCACCAAACATTAAAATGCTTATAGCACCTGGTATTCCGAGGTGGTCACCCACCCACCCACCCACCCACGTACTAACCAGGCCTGACACTGTTTAGCTTCTGTGATCAGACGAGAACAGGCTGTGCAGTGTAGTGTGGCTGCAAGCAATTGTAAGGATTGTGAAATGTATTTTTATATGGTCCGACAAAATTATTTTCTACTTGTTCACCGCCAAACATTAAAATGCTTACAGCACCTGGTATTCCGAGGTGGTCACCCACCCACGTACTAACCAGGCCTGACACTGTTTAGCTTCTGTGATCAGACGAGAACAGGCTGTGCAGTGTAGTGTGGCTGTAAGCAATTATAAGCATTGTGAAATTTTATATGGGTCGATAATTTTCTACTTGTTCACCACCAAACATTAAAATGCTTACAGCACCTGGTATTCCGAGGTGGTCACCCACCCACGTACTAACCAGGCCTGACACTGTTTAGCTTCTGTGATCAGACGAGAACAGGCTGTGCAGTGTAGTGTGGCTGTAAGCAATTATAAGGATTGTGAAATTTATTTTTATATGGGTCGATAATTTTCTACTTGTTCACCACCAAACATTAAAATGCTTACAGCACCTGGTATTCCGAGGTGGTCACCCACCCACGTACTAACCAGGCCTGACACTGTTTAGCTTCTGTGATCAGACGAGAACAGGCTGTGCAGTGTAGTGTGGCTGTAAGCAATTATAAGCATTGTGAAATTTATTTTTATATGGGTCGATAATTTTCTACTTGTTCACCACCAAACATTAAAATGCTTACAGCACCTGGTATTCCGAGGTGGTCACCCACCCACGTACTAACCAGGCCTGACACTGTTTAGCTTCTGTGATCAGACGAGAACAGGCTGTGCAGTGTAGTGGGGCTGTAAGCAATTATAAGGATTGTGAAATTTATTTTTATATGGGTCGATAATTTTCTACTTGTTCACCACCAAACATTAAAATGCTTACAGCACCTGGTATTCCGAGGTGGTCACCCACCCACGTACTAACCAGGCCTGACACTGTTTAGCGTCTGTGATCAGACGAGAACAGGCTGTGCAGTGTAGTGTGGCTGTAAGCAATTATAAGCATTGTGAAATTTATTTTTATATGGGTCGATAATTTTCTACTTGTTCACCACCAAACATTAAAATGCTTACAGCACCTGGTATTCCGAGGTGGTCACCCACCCACGTACTAATCAGGTCTGACACTGTTTAGCTTCTGTGATCAGACGAGAACAGGCTGTGCAGTGTAGTGTGGCTGTAAGCAATTATAAGCATTGTGAAATTTATTTTTATATGGGTCGATAATTTTCTACTTGTTCACCACCAAACATTAAAATGCTTACAGCACCTGGTATTCCGAGGTGGTCACCCACCCACGTACTAACCAGGCCTGACACTGTTTAGCTTCTGTGATCAGACGAGAACAGGCTGTGCAGTGTAGTGTGGCTGTAAGCAATTATAAGCATTGTGAAATTTATTTTTATATGGGTCGATAATTTTCTACTTGTTCACCACCAAACATTAAAATGCTTACAGCACCTGGTATTCCAAGGTGGTCACCCACCCACTCACTAATCAGGCCTGACACTGTTTAGCTTCTGTGATCAGACGAGAACAGGCTGTGCAGTGTAGTGTGGCTGTAAGCAATTATAAGCATTGTGAAATTTATTTTTATATGGGCCGATAATTTTCTACTTGTTCACCACAAAACATTAAAATGCTTACAGCACCTGGTATTCCGAGGTGGTCACCCACCCACCCACGTACTAACCAGGCCTGACACTGTTTAGCTTGTGTGATCAGACGAGAACAGGCTGTGCAGTGTAGTGTGGCTTTAAGCAATTATAAGCATTGTGAAATTTATTTTTATATGGGTCGATAATTTTCTACTTGTTCACCACAAAACATTAAAATGCTTACAGCACCTGGTATTCCGAGGTGGTCACCCACCCACGTACTAACCAGGCCTGACACTGTTTAGCTTCTGTGATCAGACGAGAACAGGCTGTGCAGTGTAGTGTGGCTGCAAGCAATTGTAAGGATTGTGAAATGTATTTTTATATGGTCCGACAAAATTATTTTCTACTTGTTCACCGCCAAACATTAAAATGCTTACAGCACCTGGTATTCCGAGGTGGTCACCCACCCACGTACTAACCAGGCCTGACACTGTTTAGCTTCTGTGATCAGACGAGAACAGGCTGTGCAGTGTAGTGTGGCTGTAAGCAATTATAAGCATTGTGAAATTTTATATGGGTCGATAATTTTCTACTTGTTCACCACCAAACATTAAAATGCTTACAGCACCTGGTATTCCGAGGTGGTCACCCACCCACGTACTAACCAGGCCTGACACTGTTTAGCTTCTGTGATCAGACGAGAACAGGCTGTGCAGTGTAGTGTGGCTGTAAGCAATTACAAGGATTGTGAAATTTATTTTTATATGGGTCGATAATTTTCTACTTGTTCACCACCAAACATTAAAATGCTTACAGCACCTGGTATTCCGAGGTGGTCACCCACCCACGTACTAACCAGGCCTGACACTGTTTAGCTTCTGTGATCAGACGAGAACAGGCTGTGCAGTGTAGTGTGGCTGTAAGCAATTATAAGCTTTGTGAAATTTATTTTTATATGGGTCGATAATTTTCTACTTGTTCACCACCAAACATTAAAATGCTTACAGCACCTGGTATTCCGAGGTGGTCACCCACCCACGTACTAATCAGGCCTGACACTGTTTAGCTTCTGTGATCAGACGAGAACAGGCTGTGCAGTGTAGTGTGGCTGTAAGCAATTATAAGCATTGTGAAATTTTATATGGGTCGATAATTTTCTACTTGTTCACCACCAAACATTAAAATGCTTACAGCACCTGGTATTCCGAGGTGGTCACCCACCCACGTACTAACCAGGCCTGACACTGTTTAGCTTCTGTGATCAGACGAGAACAGGCTGTGCAGTGTAGTGTGGCTGTAAGCAATTATAAGGATTGTGAAATTTATTTTTATATGGGTCGATAATTTTCTACTTGTTCACCACCAAACATTAAAATGCTTACAGCACCTGGTATTCCGAGGTGGTCACCCACCCACGTACTAACCAGGCCTGACACTGTTTAGCTTCTGTGATCAGACAAGAACAGGCTGTGCAGTGTAGTGTGGCTGTAAGCAATTATAAGCATTGTGAAATTTATTTTTATATGGGTCGATAATTTTCTACTTGTTCACCACCAAACATTAAAATGCTTACAGCACCTGGTATTCCGAGGTGGTCACCCACCCACGTACTAATCAGGCCTGACACTGTTTAGCTTCTGTGATCAGACGAGAACAGGCTGTGCAGTGTAGTGTGGCTGTAAGCAATTATAAGCATTGTGAAATTTATTTTTATATGGGCCGACAAAATTATTTTCTACTTGTTCACCGCCAAACATTAAAATGCTTACAGCACCTGGTATTCCGAGGTGGTCACCCACCCACGTACTAACCAGGCCTGACACTGTTTAGCTTCTGTGATCAGACGAGAACAGGCTGTTCACTGTAGTGTGGCTGTAAGCAATTATAAGCATTGTGAAATTTTATATGGGTCGATAATTTTCTACTTGTTCACCACAAAACATTAAAATGCTTACAGCACCTGGTATTCCGAGGTGGTCACCCACCCACGTACTAACCAGGCCTGACACTGTTTAGCTTCTGTGATCAGACGAGAACAGGCTGTGCAGTGTAGTTTGGCTGTAAGCAATTATAAGCATTGTGAAATTTATTTTTATATGGGTCGATAATTTTCTACTTGTTCACCACCAAACATTAAAACGCTTACAGCACCTGGTATTCCGAGGTGGTCACCCACCCACGTACTAACCAGGCCCGACACTGTTTAGCTTCTGTGATCAGACGAGAACAGGCTGTGCAGTGTAGTGTGGCTGTAAGCAATTATAAGCATTGTGAAATTTTATATGGGTCGATAATTTTCTACTTGTTCACCACAAAACATTAAAATGCTTACAGCACCTGGTATTCCGAGGTGGTCACCCACCCACGTACTAACCATGCCTGACACTGTTTAGCTTCTGTGATCAGACGAGAACAGGCTGTGCAGTGTAGTTTGGCTGTAAGCACTTATAAGCATTGTGAAATTTATTTTTATATGGGTCGATAATTTTCTACTTGTTCACCACCAAACATTAAAATGCTTACAGCACCTGGTATTCCGAGGTGGTCACCCACCCACGTACTAACCAGGCCTGACACTGTTTAGCTTCTGTGATCAGACGAGAACAGGCTGTGCAGTGTAGTGTGGCTGTAAGCAATTATAAGCATTGTGAAATTTATTTTTATATGGGTCGATAATTTTCTACTTGTTCACCACCAAACATTAAAATGCTTACAGCACCTGGTATTCCGAGGTGGTCACCCACGTACTAACCAGGCCTGACACTGTTTAGCTTCTGTGATCAGATGAGAACAGGCTGTGCAGTGTAGTGTGGCTGTAAGCAATTATAAGCATTGTGAAATTTTATATGGGTCGATAATTTTCTACTTGTTCACCACAAAACATTAAAATGCTTACAGCACCTGGTATTCCGAGGTGGTCACCCACCCACGTACTAACCAGGCCTGACACTGTTTAGCTTCTGTGATCAGACGAGAACAGGCTGTGCAGTGTAGTTTGGCTGTAAGCAATTATAAGCATTGTGAAATTTATTTTTATATGGGTCGATAATTTTCTACTTGTTCACCACCAAACATTAAAATGCTTACAGCACCTGGTATTCCGAGGTGGTCACCCACCCACGTACTAACCAGGCCTGACACTGTTTAGCTTCTGTGATCAGACGAGAACAGGCTGTGCAGTGTAGTGTGGCTGTAAGCAATTATAAGCATTGTGAAATTTATTTTTATATGGGTCGATAATTTTCTACTTGTTCACCACCAAACATTAAAATGCTTACAGCACCTGGTATTCCGAGGTGGTCACCCACCCACGTACTAACCAGGCCTGACACTGTTTAGCTTCTGTGATCAGACGAGAACAGGCTGTGCAGTGTAGTGTGGCTGTAAGCAATTACAAGGATTGTGAAATTTATTTTTATATGGGTCGATAATTTTCTACTTGTTCACCACCAAACATTAAAATGCTTACAGCACCTGGTATTCCGAGGTGGTCACCCACCCACGTACTAACCAGGCCTGACACTGTTTAGCTTCTGTGATCAGACGAGAACAGGCTGTGCAGTGTAGTGTGGCTGTAAGCAATTATAAGCATTGTGAAATTTTATATGGGTCGATAATTTTCTACTTGTTCACCACCAAACATTAAAATGCTTACAGCACCTGGTATTCCGAGGTGGTCACCCACCCACGTACTAACCAGGCCTGACACTGTTTAGCTTCTGTGATCAGACGAGAACAGGCTGTGCAGTGTAGTGTGGCTGTAAGCAATTATAAGGATTGTGAAATTTATTTTTATATGGGTCGATAATTTTCTACTTGTTCACCACCAAACATTAAAATGCTTACAGCACCTGGTATTCCCAGGCGATCGAACCCCAAAGTCCCTATGCCGACCAATCATTGAGCGCTGTGGAGCAAGTTGAGCAGCTGGACAGCCAATCATTGAGCAAGCTCCTTGCTCAACAGTCCAATCAGATCGCTGCACTGGCTAGCGTCATGAGACCTTCCTCACTGACTGAGGCTCTGATCGACATCGCTGACGGGAACACATCGGTAAATTTAATCTTTGTAATATTTATTTAGCAAAAAAGAAAAAAATTGAAATGAAAACCATACGATCAACAAGCTATAGACATAATTGCTGTCTTTTAATCAGGAAGAGTAGCGATAGCGTCATTGCAGGGGGAGAGGCGGGGCAGCAACTCACGGATGGATGCCTGTGAAAGTTTCCACGTAAAATTTCATCTGTACTGGACTATAATCTCTATAAACTTTTTTTTTTATTTTTTTTTTATAAAAATCTATGTCAGAAGTTTTGCTTGAGCGTGGATGGTTAGAGCAGGTCCCTTTTTATATTGTTTTCCATTCGTTTTTTCATGTTACTTGGTACTAGTTTACACAATATATTCTTACATACATTAAAATATAAGTCAGATTTGATTTCCAAATGATTATTCACCACATTTGTAAAACTTTCACCTCCTTTAATGTTTATCCCATTGTGCAGTATAAAAATAAGAAGCTTCTCTGAAATCTATTTCTATTTTTTATTATTATAATTTTTATTGTTATTATTATTATTATTATTATCATTAGGTATTCACAATGGAATTGGAAGGCCACAAGTGCAGCGTGTGTGACAGGACTTTCTCTGTGAAGTCCAACCTCACTCGGCACATGAAGCTTCATGGTCCAAAGGAGTGTCTGTGTGAGGTGTGTGGGAGAGGCTTCTCTCAGCAGCAGCAACTCAGGAGTCACGTGAAGCAGCACCTCTACCCTTTCCTCCGCCTTTACAGGCCGGGGGAGGCCAAGCTGCAGTGCACCGATGCAGCCAAGGCTGTAGCAGCTGCCCCCTCCAAAGCAGTAGACCCCACCTCTCTTGATCCAGAAAAGGTGGAGGCTGCTGCCAAAAAAGCCGGTGGGGAAATGTGGAGAGGGCTGCTAGTTGTGACCTTTGGTAAATATGCAGGGCAGACTTTCAGGTGGCTGCTGGAGAACGACGTGGGATGGGTGACATGGCTGCTTTCTGAGTACTGCCAGAAGGGAGAAAAGAACCAGCTTCTCAAGTGGCAGAAGGAGCGACTTCTGGAGTACGTCAGAGAGTTCCCGCCTGTCACCTTCCATCTAGACAAGCGCTTGGAGGTAATGCAGATGTTCTCACTCTGAATACAATAGCTTTATAATAATGTTTGTGTATAATGTAAATGTAACACACCTTCATTAATAAAACGAAAAATGCTTACAACACTTTGGTTTGTTCATCAACTAAATTTCTAGTTGGTGCAGAACTTTGTACGTGTTTATCCTAAAGTTATTGTTTTTTTTCTTCAGAAAAAGAGGTCAAGAACTGATGGAGAAAAGGCTGCTGAAGCTGGCATGTCTGATTTTCAGTCAGACTATGCCAGCGATGCTGAGCTGTTGGCTGCTGCTGGTAATTATCATGCAACACGCTATTTTTACACTAACATGTTCTTACTGCTGACAAGGAAATTATTCAAAACTTTTATTTAAATACACAGTGTGAAAATGTCACATTTTATGTTGCCAAAGACTGACTACGGTAGGCTTAGTATTTCACTTTAAATTGTTGCGGTGGTGATGGTGAGGAATTTTACGACATGTTATCTTGTGTTATATGTTTCATTTTTGACATTTAAAAATCCTATTTTCCATAAGTCTTTGAACTAAAGCCAGTCTTTTCTTTTCAAATCCTAGTATACTGATAAAGTTTATTGTCCTATATGTTTGTGTCTGCTAATATGGTCACATCTTAAGCAGTGTGTTGAATTTATTTTGTCTGATTTCTTCTGCAGAAAATGTCCTCGAGGAGTCCGAGGTGCCAGTGTCCACCCAGCTCACCACCTGGGCAGAGATCTCACCGGCTGGCAGCCAGGACTTTCAGGGCAGACCACCGGACACCTCTGCTTCTGAAGCTGACGGAGTCTTGCTGGAGGGCTGGCAGAAGTACTGGGAGCATCCGACTCCATCTGGACAAGCTCCCGGTATAACTGCCCCCAACGTCAGGTGGCTGAAAAATGACGAGCTGTGCGGCCTGTTTGAAAGAACGTCGTCGTACAAAAACATCAGAGGAGAGGTTGTGGAGAGGAAACTCTTGAAGAACAAGATGGAGTTCCACCCACCTCCACCTCCCACGTCTGTCAAAGGAGGACTGCCAAGCATGACGTCATTTTTCACCACTCCTGTCTTCTTCTGGCGCCCGGTCGGTGTGATGCAAGCGAAGATCCGCTGCCCGAACTCCAACTGCCCAGCACCGCCGGGCGAATTCCTGGAGAAGAAAGGCTTCGGCAGCTACGCCAGGCAGGTGTGTGGCATGACCAACAGCTACACCCTGTTGACGGAGAAGCTGAAGTGTACGTACTGCGAAAAGGTGAGGCGGGTGGCGAGCGAGAAGCACAGCGACACCGAAGAAGTAGGTGGTAGTCGAGAGCAGCAGTACATCTGGCTGGCACACAGTCCCAAGATCTTGATGAACCTGGCTCCGGCTGTTAGAAGCATGTTCCCTGCCATACTGTGCGGAAAGCGGGCCGTGGACAAGGGCGTGGTCACTCTCCTGAACGACCGGGTCAACAGCGTCTCAATGAGCAAGGTGCAGAGGCTGCTGCAGCAGGGCCACGACGAGTGGTATGTGGAGCGGCGCGACCTGTACCAGACGCTGCTGTACGAAGCCCATGTTGCTGGTGACGGGTCATCCCAGAAGAGCATCCTGCCCTTCGCGAAGGCCGCTGGCACCTACACGCCTCCTCCGCCCCGCACCCCGCTGCCCTGTGCCCGTGTGCTGAGGCGAGCGCACATGATCATGGAGATGGAGAAGATGCCCGTGTACAGAGCCTCGATCCTCAGTGTGACAGGAGAAATCCTCTGCATTGATGGAACCAAAAAGGTTTGTGTGACGCATCACTTCATGAAGCATCAACCAGTTTATTGTTTACAAAGAGGATTTTGGCCTCACTGTAAACATTTTTTATTTTTTATTTTTTCCAGATCCTCAAGAAGATATATGGCGACGGCCAGGACACCATGCAGTACGTCACCAGCGTGCTGAACCAGTGGGGCCAGTTCCTGACCACAGTGGTGGTAGCAGCAGAGTCTGAGGGCTGCTACAGGCGCATGGCCAAAGGTCTGATGGCCCGCTTTGACCGAGCTGGTGCTCCTGCACCCATTATCATATATGCAGATAGCAACTGTTGTCGGTATGTAACCATACAGCCCGATAAAAATTGGTCGTTTATATATCATTTTAAAAAAAAAACAAAATCAAGTGACAGAATCAAAATCACTAATCAAGTGATATGTGCTGTGCTGATATTATTTCAGAGACAGTGGCTCATCCTTCCTGGAGAAACTCTTTGCAGACTGGGTGCAGAAGGGGACGGTAGTCAGACTGGACATTCGACACTGGCTCCACCGCTGGGACGCCGTTGTCATCAAGCAGAGCCACGCCAAATACGGGCTGTTCATGAGTGCCCTGGCAGGCGCGGTGCTGGCCTACAACAGGGACGACATGAGTCTGCTGATCCAGGCAGTCAGGCAGGGCAACCTGGAGCTGTACGGCAGGCTTTCAGACGAGGACATGATGGCCTTCCTCAAACCTCACCAGATAAGGTCCTACGTCAGACGCATCACCCGTGGGGTCGAGGCAAGCGTGGCATTCCATCCATGTCTACGTTTCATAAACACAAAGTTCATTTAAACAAATCTGTAGTAGTTAGGAGTGACCATAGTTTACCTATTGAGTGAATGTGAATGCATGATACAGGAGACGGCTTCAGCGATTGAGTCCATCATCACCGAGCTGAAGGGACCTGCAGGCCTCGACATCGACGGCATCCACCTGTTCAAGTCGGCGCAGGCGGTGGACGCTCACTGGGCGACCGCTAGCAAGCATCTCAGCTGCATGCAGGTGAGAAAACACTTCTTCACTAAACACTGCAAAACTGACATACTTGTTAATATACCATTATTATTACTATTATTATTATTATAGAATTTTCATAAAATATAAAAGTGATCTCAAAATGACAATATTATTATCACAATAATTTCTATGACAACTTATCATGCAGCCAAACTTTGTTATTGTGACAAGCCTGGCCATAGTAAAGAAGCGACTGTGCTGTTTTTTACAGGATCCCCCTGGCGTGCAGCTGTATGTCTCTGTGAAGGTGGTGGTGCTCAACGGCATTCGCCTCAACAAGTACAGGTGTCAGCGAGGCAGCAACTCCCTGGAGGGTTTGCACTCACACCTGTACAACGCCATTCCCTCGCAGAGATGCGGAATTATGCAGTTCCAAGTGAGGATGAGCAGTTTTAATATATAAGAACAAATTCTGACGACACATCATGTTTCACATTCTTGCCTGTCTCCTCCCGGCTCCAGTGCCTTCCTCTGTGTTTGCTCACGCAGCATCAGACGTACAGTATGGGCCATAAGGGCCAAAAGAGAGATGAACGTGTGTCCTGGTCCTTTACACGCCAACGGTCGTGTCTTTCAGGTTTATCTGATTGCGTTTGCGGTGCAGTGGAACAACCGGATGGAGTCCCTCAGGGTTGCTGGTGGACACGGCCGGCAGACCTGGTGCATGGACCCGCGGCAGATTCAACGCATGAATCAGCAGGCTGAGGTGCTGTTTGGTAGAGAGCATGTCCTCGAACCCAACTTTGTTGCTCCAATGCCCTACCCTGCTGAGTACAAAGACCCGGACGATGAAGAGCTTCTTGGGGTGGAGTACGCCATGTGTCAGTCGACCAGCTTCGCTGCAAAGGATTTCTACGCCCACCAAGGTAAACTATCTAGAAACAGAAATATGCTAACTAAGCTGTTAAATCTTTCTAAGTGAAACGTGAGGTAAATACATGTGATATGAAGTCTACTGTTGGCTTTTGCGACTGCACAGACGTGTTGGTAAAAAGCCCATTTTATACTTTGCAGTTGAGGAAGAGCAGAGCCGTGACGAAGAGGAGACGGCTGAACAGAGCGAAGAGGAGGAGGAGCTGGCAGATGAAGGTGTGGACGTGTGCGGAGAGTCGGAGGAGGATCCAATGGACGCCGTCAGTGGGAAACACGCCATCCTCACTCGGTCAGAGCAGGTGGAGGAAGAGGACAGCCCCGCCCTGCAGGATGTTTTAATGACTCAGAGCCACCTGCAGCTCCCTGGGCTGCAGGAAGTGGAAGCCTTGGCCTTGCTCCTTCTCCACCTGGCCGATGACACAGACCGTCACCTGGTGCCGGCCGACCTCAGGGTGAAGATTGCCTCTGCGGTCAGTGCTTTGCATGATCACGACAGGTCAGCTGCCAACTTTGTAAAACAATACGAGTCTCGGTGGGGCTACACGCTGTTTGGCCGGTGCCTGGGAGCCGACACACCTGAGACCAGGGCGGCCCAAAAGACAAAGTTTTCTTGGATGAGGTACCCTCAGGCGGCACGTGTTACTGAAGACAGCCGTCTGTTGTACCTCATCATCAAGATGCTTAAGAACCGGCCGCCAGCCTGTCGTCTCACCTCCCCCACCAAGGTCACCACAGCGATCAAAGGGCAGTACAAACGCATTGTAGACCGAGTCAGAGACGACGCCATCCTGAACAGTCTCTCCATTCCTCTGCCCAACTTGAACTCAAAATCCATCTCCACCTTCATTGCACGGGAGGAGAAGAAAGCCAACTTCAGGGCGACTGTCATCCCTAAAGTGAAGCTCCACCGCAGAGTGCTGTCTGACGCACCAATGCCAGCCGCTCCAACGCTCCCGGCTTCCCTGCCAGCTCCAGGCCGACCTCAGGTCCAGTACCTGAGCCTTCCTCATGTGGCTGGGGAAAGGCATGGCCAGAAGCAGAGGTAAGCTGTTTCAGAAATATGGACCCTTTATTGAAATAGGTGGATTTATCAGCTGCATATTTAAACTATCTCTAGACAACTATGTGTGTTGTTGAGGTTTTATGATATTCCTCATGAATATAGAAACTAATCACCACATTTATTTTTATTTCTACAGGTTAGAAGAACCACAGAGGAACATCCAGCCCAAACCCCCGGTGGCCACTTACATCCCCCCCAGAGTGTCTGCAGCCCCGGTCCTGGTCGTGGTTCCTGCTCAGCCACAGGCGGCGTCGATGATGCTCTGTGGAACCTCCAGCGTTCAGAGCTTCGTACCTTCAGCTCCACCTCCTGCGCTGACAGCCAGGCCAACCAAGCCTCATAAATCCTTGAGGCCTTGCGGGGCCTGCAAAGTACCCCAGTGTGGTGGACAGAAGAGGCGATACACACCCTCCAAAAACAAAACTGCTGGAAGTAGCCAAAAAATATTTAGCTTTTGCCCAGCAACAAGGAGATCCACCACTTCTGGCTTTGAAGGCATTGTTTATGACAGCTTTGAGCATTTCAAGAAGTTTGTAGACAGTGAACTTGAAAAGAAACAAGTTAACTAAAGAGTTTGTGTTTTGGGAGAGACTAGATTGGCCAGAAATCTCCCTAAAATAATCAGTTCAAAAAATTGTTTATATTGTTTTGTAACTTTTGTTTCTCTCATTGTTATTTATGTTATATTTGTGTATATTTTATTTGTTTTTGTATTTAATTATTTTTTTAATTTATTTGTGGTTGAAGAAATAAAACTTTTCATAAATATAAATACTCTGTCTAATTCAATTTATATTTAGGTCATTTTGTCTTGGTTCCCCAGTAAACGAGTCCAGAATAAACAGCATCTCATTGTGTTCATCTGCATGTGCCATATATATAAAGTTCTTGACAGTGAGGAGAAAAAGCAGGAGTAGTTAGTTTTTTAGCCTGACAGTCACTAGAAACAGAAACATAAAAAGGAAAATAAATATCAGTTTATTCATAAGATTTAAGAAATTTCATTATTAAGTCAAAAGCAAATACTTTTGCATAATTCCATATGGTTTCTAGTCTAGAAAAACAACAACAAAGAGCACAGGGCATGTGACAGAGGACAACAGGGCCTGTGATCTGTCTTTTTTATTTTTTTTCCTTAGAGATCAGGGCCCAGGATAGGGACTTTGGGGGGTCATGGGCCATTCCCAGGTGGTCACCCACCCACGTACTAACCAGACCTGACACTGTTTAGCTTCTGTGATCAGACGAGAACAGGCTGTGCAGTGTAGTGTGGCTGTAAGCAATTATAAGCATTGTGAAATTTATTTTTATATGGGTCGATAATTTTCTACTTGTTCACCACCAAACATTAAAATGCTTACAGCACCTGGTATTCCGAGGTGGTCACCCACCAACGTACTAACCAGGCCTGACACTGTTTAGCTTCTGTGATCAGACGGGAACAGGCTGTGCAGTGTAGTGTGGCTGTAAGCAATTATAAGCATTGTGAAATTTATTTTTATATGGGTCGATAATTTTCTACTTGTTCACCACCAAACATTAAAATGCTTATAGCACCTGGTATTCCGAGGTGGTCACCCACCCACCCACGTACTAACCAGGCCTGACACTGTTTAGCTTCTGTGATCAGACGAGAACAGGCTTTGCAGTGTAGTGTGGCTGTAAGCAATTATAAGGATTGTGAAATTAATTTTTATATGGGTCGATAATTTTCTACTTGTTCACCACCAAACATTAAAATGCTTACAGCACCTGGTATTCCGAGGTGGTCACCCACCCACGTACTAACCAGGCCTGACACTGTTTAGCTTCTGTGATCAGACGAGAACAGGCTGTGCAGTGTAGTGTGGCTGTAAGCAATTATAAGCATTGTGAAATTTATTTTTATATGGGCAGACAAAATTATTTTCTACTTGTTCACCGCCAAACATTAAAATGCTTACAGCACCTGGTATTGCGAGGTGGTCACCCACCCACGTACTAACCAGGCCTGACACTGTTTAGCTTCTGTGATCAGACGAGAACAGGCTGTGCAGTGTAGTGTGGCTGTAAGCAATTATAAGGATTGTGAAATTTATTTTTATATGGGTCGATAATTTTCTACTTGTTCACCACCAAACATTAAAATGCTTACAGCACCTGGTATTCCGAGGTGGTCACCCACCCACGTACTAACCAGGCCTGACACTGTTTAGCGTCTGTGATCAGACGAGAACAGGCTGTGCAGTGTAGTGTGGCTGTAAGCAATTATAAGCATTGTGAAATTTATTTTTATATGGGTCGATAATTTTCTACTTGTTCACCACCAAACATTAAAATGCTTACAGCACCTGGTATTCCGAGGTGGTCACCCACCCACGTACTAATCAGGCCTGACACTGTTTAGCTTCTGTGATCAGACGAGAACAGGCTGTGCAGTGTAGTGTGGCTGTAAGCAATTATAAGCATTGTGAAATTTATTTTTATATGGGTCGATAATTTTCTACTTGTTCACCACCAAACATTAAAATGCTTACAGCACCTGGTATTCCGAGGTGGTCACCCACCCACGTACTAACCAGGCCTGACACTGTTTAGCTTCTGTGATCAGACGAGAACAGGCTGTGCAGTGTAGTGTGGCTGTAAGCAATTATAAGCATTGTGAAATTTATTTTTATATGGGTCGATAATTTTCTACTTGTTCACCACCAAACATTAAAATGCTTACAGCACCTGGTATTCCAAGGTGGTCACCCACCCACGTACTAATCAGGCCTGACACTGTTTAGCTTCTGTGATCAGACGAGAACAGGCTGTGCAGTGTAGTGTGGCTGTAAGCAATTATAAGCATTGTGAAATTTATTTTTATATGGGCCGATAATTTTCTACTTGTTCACCACAAAACATTAAAATGCTTACAGCACCTGGTATTCCGAGGTGGTCACCCACCCACCCACGTACTAACCAGGCCTGACACTGTTTAGCTTCTGTGATCAGACGAGAACAGGCTGTGCAGTGTAGTGTGGCTGTAAGCAATTATAAGCATTGTGAAATTTATTTTTATATGGGTCGATAATTTTCTACTTGTTCACCACAAAACATTAAAATGCTTACAGCACCTGGTATTCCGAGGTGGTCACCCACCCACGTACTAACCAGGCCTGACACTGTTTAGCTTCTGTGATCAGACGAGAACAGGCTGTGCAGTGTAGTGTGGCTGTAAGCAATTATAAGCATTATGAAATTTATTTTTATATGGGTCGATAATTTTCTACTTGTTCACCACCAAACATTAAAATGCTTATAGCACCTGGTATTCCGAGGTGGTCACCCACCCACCCACGTACTAACCAGGCCTGACACTGTTTAGCTTCTGTGATCAGACGAGAACAGGCTGTGCAGTGTAGTGTGGCTGCAAGCAATTGTAAGGATTGTGAAATGTATTTTTATATGGTCCGACAAAATTATTTTCTACTTGTTCACCGCCAAACATTAAAATGCTTACAGCACCTGGTATTCCGAGGTGGTCACCCACCCACGTACTAATCAGGCCTGACACTGTTTAGCTTCTGTGATCAGACGAGAACAGGCTGTGCAGTGTAGTGTGGCTGTAAGCAATTATAAGCATTGTGAAATTTATTTTTATATGGGCCGATAATTTTCTACTTGTTCACCACAAAACATTAAAATGCTTACAGCACCTGGTATTCCGAGGTGGTCACCCACCCACGTACTAACCAGGCCTGACACTGTTTAGCTTCTGTGATCAGACGAGAACAGGCTGTGCAGTGTAGTGTGGCTGTAAGCAATTATAAGCATTGTGAAATTTATTTTTATATGGGCCGATAATTTTCTACTTGTTCACCACAAAACATTAAAATGCTTACAGCACCTGGTATTCCGAGGTGGTCACCCACCCACGTACTAACCAGGCCTGACACTGTTTAGCTTCTGTGATCAGACGAGAACAGGCTGTGCAGTGTAGTGTGGCTGTAAGCAATTATAAGCATTGTGAAATTTTATATGAGTCGATAATTTTCTACTTGTTCACCACCAAACATTAAAATGCTTACAGCACCTGGTATTCCGAGGTGGTCACCCACCCACGTACTAACCAGGCCTGACACTGTTTAGCTTCTGTGATCAGACGAGAACAGGCTGTGCAGTGTAGTGTGGCTGTAAGCAATTACAAGGATTGTGAAATTTATTTTTATATGGGTCGATAATTTTCTACTTGTTCACCGCCAAACATTAAAATGCTTACAGCACCTGGTATTCCGAGGTGGTCACCCACCCACGTACTAACCAGGCCTGACACTGTTTAGCTTCTGTGATCAGACGAGAACAGGCTGTGCAGTGTAGTGTGGCTGTAAGCAATTATAAGAATTGTGAAATTTATTTTTATATGGGTCGATAATTTTCTACTTGTTCACCACCAAACATTAAAATGCTTATAGCACCTGGTATTCCGAGGTGGTCACCCACCCACCCACGTACTAACCAGGCCTGACACTGTTTAGCTTCTGTGATCAGACGAGAACAGGCTTTGCAGTGTAGTGTGGCTGTAAGCAATTATAAGCATTGTGAAATTTATTTTTATATGGGCCAATAATTTTCTACTTGTTCACCACCAAACATTAAAATGCTTACAGCACCTGGTATTCCGAGGTGGTCACCCACCCACGTACTAACCAGGCCTGACACTGTTTAGCTTCTGTGATCAGACGAGAACAGGCTGTGCAGTGTAGTGTGGCTGTAAGCAATTATAAGCATTGTGAATTTTATTTTTATATGGGTCGATAATTTTCTACTTGTTCACCACAAAACATTAAAATGCTTACAGCACCTGGTATTCCAAGGTGGTCACCCACCCACGTACTAACCAGGCCTGACACTGTTTAGCTTCTGTGATCAGACGAGAACAGGCTGTGCAGTGTAGTGTGGCTGTAAGCAATTATAAGCATTGTGAAATTTATTTTTATATGGGTCGATAATTTTCTACTTGTTCACCACCAAACATTAAAATGCTTACAGCACCTGGTATTCCGAGGTGGTCACCCACCCACGTACGTACTAACCAGGCCTGACACTGTTTAGCTTCTGTGATCAGACGAGAACAGGCTGTGCAGTGTAGTGTGGCTGCAAGCAATTGTAAGGATTGTGAAATGTATTTTTATATGGTCCGACAAAATTATTTTCTACTTGTTCACCGCCAAACATTAAAATGCTTACAGCACCTGGTATTCCGAGGTGGTCACCCACCCACGTACTAACCAGGCCTGACACTGTTTAGCTTCTGTGATCAGACGAGAACAGGCTGTGCAGTGTAGTGTGGCTGTAAGAAATTATAAGGATTGTGAAATTTATTTTTATATGGGTCGATAATTTTCTACTTGTTCACCACCAAACATTAAAATGCTTACAGCACCTGGTATTCCGAGGTGGTCACCCACCCACGTACTAACCAGGCCTGACACTGTTTAGCTTCTGTGATCAGACGAGAACAGGCTGTGCAGTGTAGTGTGGCTGTAAGCAATTATAAGGATTGTGAAATTTATTTTTATATGGGCCGATAATTTTCTACTTGTTCACCACAAAACATTAAAATGCTTACAGCACCTGGTATTCCGAGTTGGTCACCCACCCACGTACTAACCAGGCCTGACACTGTTTAGCTTCTGTGATCAGACGAGAACAGGCTGTGCAGTGTAGTGTGGCTGTAAGCAATTATAAGCATTGTGAAATTTATTTTTATATGGGCCGATAATTTTCTACTTGTTCACCACAAAACATTAAAATGCTTACAGCACCTGGTATTCCGAGGTGGTCACCCACCCACGTACTAACCAGGCCTGACACTGTTTAGCTTCTGTGATCAGACGAGAACAGGCTGTGCAGTGTAGTTTGGCTGTAAGCAATTATAAGCATTGTGAAATTTATTTTTATATGGGCCGACAAAATTATTTTCTACTTGTTCACCGCCAAACATTAAAATGCTTACAGCACCTGGTATTCCGAGGTGGTCACCCACCCACGTACTAACCAGGCCTGACACTGTTTAGCTTCTGTGATCAGACGAGAACAGGCTGTGCAGTGTAGTGTGGCTGTAAGCAATTATAAGCATTGTGAAATTTATTTTTATATGGGTCGATAATTTTCTACTTGTTCACCACCAAACATTAAAATGCTTATAGCACCTGGTATTCCGAGGTGGTCACCCACCCACCCACGTACTAACCAGGCCTGACACTGTTTAGCTTCTGTGATCAGACGAGAACAGGCTTTGCAGTGTAGTGTGGCTGTAAGCAATTATAAGGATTGTGAAATTAATTTTTATATGGGTCGATAATTTTCTACTTGTTCACCACCAAACATTAAAATGCTTACAGCACCTGGTATTCCGAGGTGGTCACCCACCCACGTACTAACCAGGCCTGACACTGTTTAGCTTCTGTGATCAGACGAGAACAGGCTGTGCAGTGTAGTGTGGCTGTAAGCAATTATAAGCATTGTGAAATTTATTTTTATATGGGCCGACAAAATTATTTTCTACTTGTTCACCGCCAAACATTAAAATGCTTACAGCACCTGGTATTCCGAGGTGGTCACCCACCCACGTACTAACCAGGCCTGACACTGTTTAGCTTCTGTGATCAGACGAGAACAGGCTGTGCAGTGTAGTGTGGCTGTAAGCAATTATAAGGATTGTGAAATTTATTTTTATATGGGTCGATAATTTTCTACTTGTTCACCACCAAACATTAAAATGCTTACAGCACCTGGTATTCCGAGGTGGTCACCCACCCACGTACTAACCAGGCCTGACACTGTTTAGCTTCTGTGATCAGACGAGAACAGGCTGTGCAGTGTAGTGTGGCTGTAAGCAATTATAAGCATTGTGAAATTTATTTTTATATGGGTCGATAATTTTCTACTTGTTCACCACCAAACATTAAAATGCTTACAGCACCTGGTATTCCGAGGTGGTCACCCACCCACGTACTAACCAGGCCTGACACTGTTTAGCTTCTGTGATCAGACGAGAACAGGCTGTGCAGTGTAGTGTGGCTGTAAGCAATTATAAGCATTGTGAAATTTATTTTTATATGGGCCGACAAAATTATTTTCTACTTGTTCACCGCCAAACATTAAAATGCTTATAGCACCTGGTATTCCGAGGTGGTCACCCACCCACCCACCCACGTACTAACCAGGCCTGACACTGTTTAGCTTCTGTGATCAGACGAGAACAGGCTTTGCAGTGTAGTGTGGCTGTAAGCAATTATAAGGATTGTGAAATTAATTTTTATATGGGTCGATAATTTTCTACTTGTTCACCACCAAACATTAAAATGCTTACAGCACCTGGTATTCCGAGGTGGTCACCCACCCACGTACTAACCAGGCCTGACACTGTTTAGCTTCTGTGATCAGACGAGAACAGGCTGTGCAGTGTAGTGTGGCTGTAAGCAATTATAAGCATTGTGAAATTTATTTTTATATGGGCCGACAAAATTATTTTCTACTTGTTCACCGCCAAACATTAAAATGCTTACAGCACCTGGTATTCCGAGGTGGTCACCCACCCACGTACTAACCAGGCCTGACACTGTTTAGCTTCTGTGATCAGACGAGAACAGGCTGTGCAGTGTAGTGTGGCTGTAAGCAATTATAAGGATTGTGAAATTTATTTTTATATGGGTCGATAATTTTCTACTTGTTCACCACCAAACATTAAAATGCTTACAGCACCTGGTATTCCGAGGTGGTCACCCACCCACGTACTAACCAGGCCTGACACTGTTTAGCTTCTGTGATCAGACGAGAACAGGCTGTGCAGTGTAGTGTGGCTGTAAGCAATTATAAGCATTGTGAAATTTATTTTTATATGGGTCGATAATTTTCTACTTGTTCACCACCAAACATTAAAATGCTTACAGCACCTGGTATTCCGAGGTGGTCACCCACCCACGTACTAACCAGGCCTGACACTGTTTAGCTTCTGTGATCAGACGAGAACAGGCTGTGCAGTGTAGTGTGGCTGTAAGCAATTATAAGCATTGTCAAATTTATTTTTATATGGGTCGATAATTTTCTACTTGTTCACCACCAAACATTAAATTGCTTACAGCACCTGGTATTCCGAGGTGGTCACCCACCCACGTACTAACCAGGCCTGACACTGTTTAGCTTCTGTGATCAGACGAGAACAGGCTGTGCAGTGTAGTGTGGCTGTAAGCAATTATAAGCATTGTGAAATTTATTTTTATATGGGTCGATAATTTTCTACTTGTTCACCACCAAACATTAAAATGTTTACAGCACCTGGTATTCCGAGGTGGTCACCCACCCACGTACTAATCAGGCCTGACACTGTTTAGCTTCTGTGATCAGACGAGAACAGGCTGTGCAGTGTAGTGTGGCTGTAAGCAATTATAAGCATTGTGAAATTTATTTTTATATGGGCCGATAATTTTCTACTTGTTCACCACAAAACATTAAAATGCTTACAGCACCTGGTATTCCGAGGTGGTCACCCACCCACGTACTAATCAGGCCTGACACTGTTTAGCTTCTGTGATCAGACGAGAACAGGCTGTGCAGTGTAGTGTGGCTGTAAGCAATTATAAGCATTGTGAAATTTATTTTTATATGGGTCGATAATTTTCTACTTGTTCACCACCAAACATTAAAATGCTTACAGCACCTGGTATTCCGAGGTGGTCACCCACCCACGTACTAATCAGGCCTGACACTGTTTAGCTTCTGTGATCAGACGAGAACAGGCTGTGCAGTGTAGTGTGGCTGTAAGCAATTATAAGCATTGTGAAATTTATTTTTATATGGGTCGATAATTTTCTACTTGTTCACCACCAAACATTAAAATGCTTACAGCACCTGGTATTCCGAGGTGGTCACCCACCAACGTACTAACCAGGCCTGACACTGTTTAGCTTCTGTGATCAGACGAGAACAGGCTGTGCAGTGTAGTGTGGCTGTAAGCAATTATAAGCATTGTGAAATTTATTTTTATATGGGTCGATAATTTTCTACTTGTTCACCACCAAACATTAAAATGCTTACAGCACCTGGTATTCCGAGGTGGTCACCCACCCACGTACTAACCAGGCCTGACACTGTTTAGCTTCTGTGATCAGACGAGAACAGGCTGTGCAGTGTAGTGTGGCTGTAAGCAATTATAAGCATTGTGAAATTTATTTTTATATGGGCCGATAATTTTCTACTTGTTCACCACAAAACATTAAAATGCTTACAGCACCTGGTATTCCGAGGTGGTCACCCACCCACGTACTAATCAGGCCTGACACTGTTTAGCTTCTGTGATCAGACGAGAACAGGCTGTGCAGTGTAGTGTGGATGTAAGCAATTATAAGCATTGTGAAATTTATTTTTATATGGGTCGATAATTTTCTACTTGTTCACCACCAAACATTAAAATGCTTACAGCACCTGGTATTCCGAGGTGGTCACCCACCCACGTACTAATCAGGCCTGACACTGTTTAGCTTCTGTGATCAGACGAGAACAGGCTGTGCAGTGTAGTGTGGCTGTAAGCAATTATAAGCATTGTGAAATTTATTTTTATATGGGTCGATAATTTTCTACTTGTTCACCACCAAACATTAAAATGCTTACAGCACCTGGTATTCCGAGGTGGTCACCCACCCACGTACTAATCAGGCCTGACACTGTTTAGCTTCTGTGATCAGACGAGAACAGGCTGTGCAGTGTAGTGTGGCTGTAAGCAATTATAAGCATTGTGAAATTTATTTTTATATGGGCCGATAATTTTCTACTTGTTCACCACAAAACATTAAAATGCTTACAGCACCTGGTATTCCGAGGTGGTCACCCACCCACGTACTAACCAGGCCTGACACTGTTTAGCTTCTGTGATCAGACGAGAACAGGCTGTGCAGTGTAGTTTGGCTGTAAGCAATTATAAGCATTGTGAAATTTATTTTTATATGGGTCGATAATTTTCTACTTGTTCACCACCAAACATTAAAATGCTTATAGCACCTGGTATTCCGAGGTGGTCACCCACCCACCCACGTACTAATCAGGCCTGACACTGTTTAGCTTCTGTGATCAGACGAGAACAGGCTGTGCAGTGTAGTGTGGCTGTAAGCAATTATAAGCATTGTGAAATTTATTTTTATATGGGTCGATAATTTTCTACTTGTTCACCGCCAAACATTAAAATGCTTACAGCACCTGGTATTCCGAGGTGGTCACCCACCCGCGTACTAACCAGGCCTGACACTGTTTAGCTTCTGTGATCAGACGAGAACAGGCTGTGCAGTGTAGTGTGGCTGCAAGCAATTGTAAGCATTGTGAAATGTATTTTTATATGGGCCGACAAAATTATTTTCTACTTGTTCACCGCCAAACATTAAAATGCTTACAGCACCTGGTATTCCGAGGTGGTCACCCACCCACGTACTAACCAGGCCTGACACTGTTTAGCTTCTGTGATCAGACGAGAACAGGCTGTGCAGTGTAGTGTGGCTGTAAGCAATTATAAGCATTGTGAAATTTATTTTTATATGGGTCGATAATTTTCTACTTGTTCACCACCAAACATTAAAATGCTTACAGCACCTGGTATTCTGAGGTGGTCACCCACCCACGTACTAACCAGGCCTGACACTGTTTAGCTTCTGTGATCAGACGAGAACAGGCTGTGCAGTGTAGTGTGGCAGTAAGCAATTATAAGCATTGTGAAATTTATTTTTATATGGGTCGATAATTTTCTACTTGTTCACCACCAAACATTAAAATGCTTACAGCACCTGGTATTCCAAGGTGGTCACCCACCCACGTACTAACCAGGCCTGACACTGTTTAGCTTCTGTGATCAGACGAGAACAGGCTGTGCAGTGTAGTGTGGCTGTAAGCAATTATAAGCATTGTGAAATTTATTTTTATATGGGTCGATAATTTTCTACTTGTTCACCACCAAACATTAAAATGCTTACAGCACCTGGTATTCCGAGGTGGTCACCCACCCACGTACTAATCAGGCCTGACACTGTTTAACTTCTGTGATCAGACGAGAACAGGCTGTGCAGTGTAGTGTGGCTGTAAGCAATTATAAGGATTGTGAAATTTATTTTTATATGGGTCGATAATTTTCTACTTGTTCACCACCAAACATTAAAATGCTTACAGCACCTGGTATTCCGAGGTGGTCACCCACCCACGTACTAATCAGGCCTGACACTGTTTAGCTTCTGTGATCAGACGAGAACAGGCTGTGCAGTGTAGTGTGGCTGTAAGCAATTATAAGCATTGTGAAATTTATTTTTATATGGGCCAATTATTTTCTACTTGTTCACCACCAAACATTAAAATGCTTACAGCACCTGGTATTCTGAGGTGGTCACCCACCCACGGACTAACCAGGCCTGACACTGTTTAGCTTCTGTGATCAGACGAGAACAGGCTGTGCAGTGTAGTGTGGCAGTAAGCAATTATAAGCATTGTGAAATTTATTTTTATATGGGTCGATAATTTTCTACTTGTTCACCACCAAACATTAAAATGCTTACAGCACCTGGTATTCCAAGGTGGTCACCCACCCACGTACTAACCAGGCCTGACACTGTTTAGCTTCTGTGATCAGACGAGAACAGGCTGTGCAGTGTAGTGTGGCTGTAAGCAATTATAAGCATTGTGAAATTTATTTTTATATGGGTCGATAGTTTTCTACTTGTTCACCACCAAACATTAAAATGCTTACAGCACCTGGTATTCTGAGGTGGTCACCCACCCACGTACTAACCAGGCCTGACACTGTTTAGCTTCTGTGATCAGACGAGAACAGGCTGTGCAGTGTAGTGTGGCAGTAAGCAATTATAAGCATTGTGAAATTTATTTTTATATGGGTCGATAATTTTCTACTTGTTCACCACCAAACATTAAAATGCTTACAGCACCTGGTATTCCAAGGTGGTCACCCACCCACGTACTAACCAGGCCTGACACTGTTTAGCTTCTGTGATCAGACGAGAACAGGCTGTGCAGTGTAGTGTGGCTGTAAGCAATTATAAGCATTGTGAAATTTATTTTTATATGGGTCGATAATTTTCTACTTGTTCACCACCAAACATTAAAATGCTTACAGCACCTGGTATTCCGAGGTGGTCACCCACCCACGTACTAATCAGGCCTGACACTGTTTAACTTCTGTGATCAGACGAGAACAGGCTGTGCAGTGTAGTGTGGCTGTAAGCAATTATAAGGATTGTGAAATTTATTTTTATATGGGTCGATAATTTTCTACTTGTTCACCACCAAACATTAAAATGCTTACAGCACCTGGTATTCCGAGGTGGTCACCCACCCACCCACGTACTAATCAGGCCTGACACTGTTTAGCTTCTGTGATCAGACGAGAACAGGCTGTGCAGTGTAGTGTGGCTGTAAGCAATTATAAGCATTGTGAAATTTATTTTTATATGGGCCAATTATTTTCTACTTGTTCACCACCAAACATTAAAATGCTTACAGCACCTGGTATTCTGAGGTGGTCACCCACCCACGGACTAACCAGGCCTGACACTGTTTAGCTTCTGTGATCAGACGAGAACAGGCTGTGCAGTGTAGTGTGGCAGTAAGCAATTATAAGCATTGTGAAATTTATTTTTATATGGGTCGATAATTTTCTACTTGTTCACCACCAAACATTAAAATGCTTACAGCACCTGGTATTCCAAGGTGGTCACCCACCCACGTACTAACCAGGCCTGACACTGTTTAGCTTCTGTGATCAGACGAGAACAGGCTGTGCAGTGTAGTGTGGCTGTAAGCAATTAAAAGCATTGTGAAATTTATTTTTATATGGGTCGATAGTTTTCTACTTGTTCACCACCAAACATTAAAATGCTTACAGCACCTGGTATTCTGAGGTGGTCACCCACCCACGTACTAACCAGGCCTGACACTGTTTAGCTTCTGTGATCAGACGAGAACAGGCTGTGCAGTGTAGTGTGGCAGTAAGCAATTATAAGCATTGTGAAATTTATTTTTATATGGGTCGATAATTTTCTACTTGTTCACCACCAAACATTAAAATGCTTACAGCACCTGGTATTCCAAGGTGGTCACCCACCCACGTACTAACCAGGCCTGACACTGTTTAGCTTCTGTGATCAGACGAGAACAGGCTGTGCAGTGTAGTGTGGCTGTAAGCAATTATAAGCATTGTGAAATTTATTTTTATATGGGTCGATAATTTTCTACTTGTTCACCACCAAACATTAAAATGCTTACAGCACCTGGTATTCCGAGGTGGTCACCCACCCACGTACTAATCAGGCCTGACACTGTTTAACTTCTGTGATCAGACGAGAACAGGCTGTGCAGTGTAGTGTGGCTGTAAGCAATTATAAGGATTGTGAAATTTATTTTTATATGGGTCGATAATTTTCTACTTGTTCACCACCAAACATTAAAATGCTTACAGCACCTGGTATTCCGAGGTGGTCACCCACCCACGTACTAATCAGGCCTGACACTGTTTAGCTTCTGTGATCAGACGAGAACAGGCTGTGCAGTGTAGTGTGGCTGTAAGCAATTATAAGCATTGTGAAATTTATTTTTATATGGGCCAATTATTTTCTACTTGTTCACCACCAAACATTAAAATGCTTACAGCACCTGGTATTCTGAGGTGGTCACCCACCCACAGACTAACCAGGCCTGACACTGTTTAGCTTCTGTGATCAGACGAGAACAGGCTGTGCAGTGTAGTGTGGCTGTAAGCAATTGCAAGCATTGTGAAATGTATTTTTATATGGGCCGACAAAATTATTTTCTACTTGTTCAACGCCAAACATTAAAATGCTTACAGCACCTGGTATTCCGAGGTGGTCACCCACACACGTACTAACCAGGCCTGACACTGTTTAGCTTCTGTGATCAGACGAGAACAGGCTGTGCTGTGTAGTGTGGCTGTAAGCAATTGCAAGCATTGTGAAATGTATTTTTATATGGGCCGACAAAATTATTTTCTACTTGTTCACCGCCAAACATTAAAATGCTTACAGCACCTGGTATTCTGAGGTGGTCACCCACCCACGTACTAACCAGGCCTGACACTGTTTAGCTTCTGTGATCAGACGAGAACAGGCTGTGCAGTGTAGTGTGGCAGTAAGCAATTGCAAGCATTGTGAAATGTATTTTTATATGGGCCGACAAAATTATTTTCTACTTGTTCACCGCCAAACATTAAAATGCTTACAGCACCTGGTATTCCAAGGTGGTCACCCACCCACGTACTAACCAGGCCTGACACTGTTTAGCTTCTGTGATCAGACGAGAACAGGCTGTGCAGTGTAGTGTGGCTGTAAGCAATTATAAGCATTGTGAAATTTATTTTTATATGGGTCGATAATTTTCTACTTGTTCACCACAAAACATTAAAATGCTTACAGCACCTGGTATTCTGAGGTGGTCACCCACCCACCCACGTACTAACCAGGCCTGACACTGTTTAGCTTCTGTGATCAGACGAGAACAGGCTGTGCAGTGTAGTGTGGCAGTAAGCAATTATAAGCATTGTGAAATTTATTTTTATATGGGTCGATAATTTTCTACTTGTTCACCACCAAACATTAAAATGCTTACAGCACCTGGTATTCCAAGGTGGTCACCCACCCACGTACTAACCAGGCCTGACACTGTTTAGCTTCTGTGATCAGACGAGAACAGGCTGTGCAGTGTAGTGTGGCTGTAAGCAATTATAAGCATTGTGAAATTTATTTTTATATGGGTCGATAATTTTCTACTTGTTCACCACCAAACATTAAAATGCTTACAGCACCTGGTATTCCGAGGTGGTCACCCACCCACGTACTAATCAGGCCTGACACTGTTTAGCTTCTGTGATCAGACGAGAACAGGCTGTGCAGTGTAGTGTGGCTGTAAGCAATTATAAGCATTGTGAAATTTATTTTTATATGGGCCAATTATTTTCTACTTGTTCACCACCAAACATTAAAATGCTTACAGCACCTGGTATTCTGAGGTGGTCACCCACCCACGGACTAACCAGGCCTGACACTGTTTAGCTTCTGTGATCAGACGAGAACAGGCTGTGCAGTGTAGTGTGGCTGTAAGCAACTGCAAGCATTGTGAAATGTATTTTTATATGGGCCGACAAAATTATTTTCTACTTGTTCAACGCCAAACATTAAAATGCTTACAGCACCTGGTATTCGGAGGTGGTCACCCACCCACGTACTAACCAGGCCTGACACTGTTTAGCTTCTGTGATCAGACGAGAACAGGCTGTGCTGTGTAGTGTGGCTGTAAGCAATTGCAAGCATTGTGAAATGTATTTTTATATGGGCCGACAAAATTATTTTCTACTTGTTCACCGCCAAACATTAAAATGCTTACAGCACCTGGTATTCCGAGGTGGTCACCCACCCACGTACTAACCAGGCCTGACACTGTTTAGCTTCTGTGATCAGACGAGAACAGGCTGTGCAGTGTAGTGTGGCAGTAAGCAATTATAAGCATTGTGAAATTTATTTTTATATGGGTCGATAATTTTCTACTTGTTCACCACCAAACATTAAAATGCTTACAGCACCTGGTATTCCAAGGTGGTCACCCACCCACGTACTAACCAGGCCTGACACTGTTTAGCTTCTGTGATCAGACGAGAACAGGCTGTGCAGTGTAGTGTGGCAGTAAGCAATTATAAGCATTGTGAAATTTATTTTTATATGGGTCGATAATTTTCTACTTGTTCACCACCAAACATTAAAATGCTTACAGCACCTGGTATTCCAAGGTGGTCACCCACCCACGTACTAACCAGGCCTGACACTGTTTAGCTTCTGTGATCAGACGAGAACAGGCTGTGCAGTGTAGTGTGGCTGTAAGCAATTATAAGCATTGTGAAATTTATTTTTATATGGGTCGATAATTTTCTACTTGTTCACCACCAAACATTAAAATGCTTACAGCACCTGGTATTCCGAGGTGGTCACCCACCCACGTACTAATCAGGCCTGACACTGTTTAACTTCTGTGATCAGACGAGAACAGGCTGTGCAGTGTAGTGTGGCTGTAAGCAATTATAAGGATTGTGAAATTTATTTTTATATGGGTCGATAATTTTCTACTTGTTCACCACCAAACATTAAAATGCTTACAGCACGGGAGAGAAACCAATTAACAAACTCATTCAAAGCTCAAAATGATTGTTTCATTCGTTCTTGGGTTGGGGGTCTTGTTGGCTGTTGTTCATCCAGTGGGGACGCAAAACGGGACTATCATAGCGTATGACTGTACAGATAAGAATTCTCACCAGGCAATCGTCGACTTGACAGCTATACAACCGTGTGCCCCCCAGGGGGATCTGAGGGTGAAAGAGGAGGTCGCCCTGGTGTTAGTGTTGCAGACCCGAATGTATCGACCTGTTGATGTTCTGACATGCATGGTCCGTTACTCTCGGGCAGTATTCCGGTGTGGTATGCATAGCCACATCTCGACTGTGCCTCACGGCCACGCAGAGCAACTTATTAGACTCGGACGGGAAAAATGCCGAGAGATCCACTCCTCCTCCTCATACACGTTTGGTAACGCACGACTCAATGATCTTCAGCTCGGGGTGAACATTAGATCGGTGACCCTGGCGGGGGATGTGCAGGCTGGAGGCGTATGCACTGGGGGAACCTACTCTGACTCGTTTGGGTCCTATCAGGTTGTGGTGCAGGCTCAGTTTACCATTACATTGCACTCGTTTGTTGCGGATGCCACTCTGGCTGATGACAAGATAATTCTGTCCAGATCAGGGTTGAGCTGTGGACTAAAGTCAGGGTACTGTGTCGATGATGAGTATGGAGAGGCCATTTGGACTTATCGGGAATCAGCAGACTGTCCAGGGACAACTGTTGACACTCTGTACTCGGGCAAAGGTGTCTTGACCACCACTGATGATGGGGTGAAGATCTTGGTTGTAAAGGAAGGCACCTCAACATTCGCATTAAGACTAACAGGAATGGGCACTCTATGTGGGCAGGTTGTCCACACTACTGAACATGCCAGAATGTTCGTGGCTCGTCAAAGCGAGTACGGGTCAATCTGGCCCCAGGTGGGTGTTGAACACATCAAGAACGTGGACCTGTCCCTCCACATTAGCTCTAAGTTTCTGTTTGTTTCACACATGACATACACTAACATGGTGTCACTTGCACAAGATTTCCTCCTTCGAGAATGCAATCTGAGAAAAATGGTGCTAGAGAATCGTCTGACACTCGCCACACTAAATCCGAGCTCAGTGGGCCAGCTAACCGAAGGGCCTGGTACCTACGCACGCGTACAAGGAGAAGTCATGTACATCATCAGGTGCCAGCCAGTTGTGGTTACACTGCGGTACACCACAGAGTGTTATCAAGAGCTGCCTGTCATGTATCAGCAGATCCCTATGTTCAGAGCACAAACGACCCACATGTTGACAACTGATGGAACCGAGGTTCCCTGCAAGAACCCCCTGCATCCCCGCTTCAAGTTGGGCGCACGGTGGTACATCCGCACACCAGAACTCGTCCCTGTCTCACCTCCCACCATGCTGGATCCCAATGGCAAAATGACCTGGACGTATGAGCCCATCATTGGTGTAGGAGTTGGAGGATTGTATTCAGACCAACAGTTGGCTGCACTCCAGCGGGAGATGATGTTCCCGTCAGTTCGAGAAGCAATCAGCAACAACATGATTAGGAAGGTGACGGGAACTGGCGGAGAGAGCTTTGACCCATCCCGTATGTGGTCCCCCTCTCAAATTGCAGGATTGTCTAACAGTGTTGCATCCAAAATATCCTGGTTCTTTGGTGTGTTTGGACATTACGCCTCAATCGTGATCGGAGGGTATCTGCTGTATAAGGTGGTAATTTACGTGTTGAGCGTATGTGTAAACTGTTACTTACTAAAGAGGTCTGGGCTCGGTGGATGCAAGTTGATCTATGGTTGCATTGACTCATGCACCATGTTACAGACCTACCAGTCGACGAGCAAAGAGACCACTGAACCACCCCACGAAACGGCACCAGGAGACCCCTCCAGTGAACCCTCACCAGCATCCCCACGGCGAGTGGGCCCGATGACAGAAGCTGAACTGCAGTCACCCTTAATGTAACCAAACCAGAAGTGGAGAGTATCCCATCACATTAAAACTTTCTTCATGAATACTGGATTGTCCATGGCCTCACCTGCAAGACAGTCACTATTTAGTCCAGGGGTGACGATCCCACGTCAAGTAGTAGAGAACGGGGATTATCGACCATTTCTCCGAGGCTCTCGTTTAGGCGGGGGTTACAATACACGTGCACACCACGGCACCCTGACCACTGCGGATCTTGGCACTGCGTGGCTCGTTTCCGCAACCGCCAGTGCTCAGTACGGATTGTGCCACGTCATCCTGTATCTCAACGAGACAATTAGTCCGGAGAGCTCTCCTGATGTGGTTGAGTCTCTCTCCAACCCAGACCTCTGCGACACCGCTCTAGCTGCCACCATGCGAAGCCCAGCTTGGTCACATCCTGACTGGATTCGACTTTGTACGGGGGTGCTATCAGCGGGAGTGTCAGAAACCTCCCTACATCCATGGAGCACTACCACACGCACATGGGTCGGCACGCGCACCGGACAACAGGTGGCTCGTGTGCGGTCAATTGTTGAGTTGGCTGCACCTGCAAGTACAACTACTCCCCTCGCTCTTCTTGCTTTGTGGTGGTACCTAGACTCCATGGAAGGCGGGCACCATACAGAGGCCAACGATGTCATGCGTGCAAGACTCGCGCAGGTGTCCTCTGGACTGGCTGTAGCCTTTGATGACGCTCTGCTGGACCGAGTCTGGGTTTACTTCGGGACAAAAAATACAGATGACATGCGGCTGATGTACACACGGTGGGCCCCCGTCATCACTAGTGCCGGACTATCACCAATCAACAGTGGAGAGAATCCAATCAACTAGACATACTGTCGTATTACTTTAAAAGTGTTTCATCTTTTTGCTGAGAGGATGAAGAGGTCTGCAAAGACTGAGGCCGATGAAAAGGCCAAGTTACGAGAAGCTGTTCGCCAGCGTTTGAAAGAAACCAGGGATCTCTGTCGGAGATTTAATATCAGGGCTGGAACCAGAGCACCTCCGCCTCCAGAACCCGAAACTTCAGAGACTTCCCATAGCTCCAACCGGAACGTTAGGGTGAAGGGTGCAGCAGACCAGCCCGCTGTCTTCAACGCACTGATTGCCGGAGGCGGAGTTCGTCCCTGTATATTTCAGTTTCTGAATATCCTGCCCTTCACGCCCGAGCTCATGTTGGGCGAAGGGTTCACGGTGGAGCACCTGGCGTTGATAGGGGTCATTTCCGCGGCTAGAGTGGAGCGCGGGCAAGAGTCTGCCGCGCGGCAACAGATCATCGCCGAGGCACTAGCCCCAAATTTCCCGAATCAGCAGTGCCTTTCAACACCACTGGCTCGAGAAGAGTTGGCCCGGATCCTGAGGAATGTGACCCGATTCCGTGAAGCTGCCTGGTTTTCAGACATAGTTCTGAGATTAGAGGCGGACCATAACATCGTCGGCAACGTCTATAACAGGGCGGAGGGAGTATGGGTCGAGGGGGCACAGCTACAAGATCAACTCGGATTGCTCATGACCATTATCCGTCATCCGGACTGCAGAGAGAGGGAGCGTTGCCTCTATGGCATATTCATACTCTTGATATCCTTTGCTACTCGAGGAAACCTCAGTCAACCAAAGGCTGACAGGATCATGGGGGAGCTTCGTGGGCTCATGCCCATAATCACTCAAATGTTCCGCCGTGAGGATATTGCGCTAACATTCCAGAATTGTGGCCAATATATCAATGACCGAAACGCGCATATAGTCATGCAACGCTGGTTGTCCCAGGTGCCCCAGGGTGCTGTACGTCTTCGCGTGCTATTAGCACAAGCGGCTGGCTCGGGACTCACTGCTCTGGACATGGTAGCAAGAGCATTCCATGAGCACCCCAAATTTCCATGGGCAGTCGTGTGCTACATGTATCCCCAGGATACCCGGAATGTTGCGGAGGCCTTCCGGGCAGTTGACGGCCGTATATATTACGGATTTCGGCAGGACCTCGGACCCGTCAGGGCGACAAGATTCAAGGCTCTCACGTGGGTGGCACATAAACTGCTGTGCGCGATGGGGGATCAGGCGCTCCGGAATTACCGAGGGATCACCCCCATTCCCAGGGATGAGGAGACAATCACCGAGTTGATCAACGGGTATCTGGAGTCACTGGCCACTGGCCGTGCGAGGGTAAATATGAAGGTGGGGCTGAGAGAATTTACTGCTGTAGCAGAGATACTCACTCTTGCTCGGAATCACCCTAGCATAATGACAGACTTGTCATCCATGGCTGGCCATAAGAAGGCCAAGGTGTCCGGGTTCGAACGCCATAGACATACTCAGGGACCGGATGTTGGTGACTCTGGCTCGGACGACGACCAGGGCGACGACGATGATGACGCGCACGGGGCGTCAGGGCGAGGAGCAGAGGGCGGGGAAGAACGGCGTGAAGATGACCACGATGGTCCCGACCGAGCCGAAGGGGGCGAGGATGAAGGAAGATCAGCCGAACGGCCCGAGTGTGGGCTTCCTTGGTCGGGGGCTCAGGACGATCCAGCAGAGGAGGAGGGCTATGCCGAGGAGGGATACGAGGAGGATGAAGATCTGCTAGATATCCGTGCGGACTGTTCAAAGTGCGGAGGTGAATACCTTGAAGGGGACACCGCGGAATTAGACGAACCCGGCACTCCGGAGGGGAGTTTCATGGAGGAGCCAGATGCCACCCTCATACCAGCCACCAGGGCAGCACTGCAGAGACTTGCAATGTCTACCTCATTGACAGAAGACCAAATAACCGCAATGTTGTCCGGCTCCGCCCCACAACCTCCGCCGGCGACAGGGCCCAAGGCACCCCATACAGGCATACCCACCAAGCCAAGGTCCAAGTCATCTCCCACTCACGCCAGTGTTGGTCCGTCAGGGTCACTTCCATCTATAGGGACACCCACGACACCCCAAAGGGTGACAACAGGTCCAGTCCTCATTGCAGTCACTGGGTCCCCTGGAAAATCCAGCCAGCCACGCCTCAGTGTAGGGGCAGTACCCGGTCAGGACAAGGCCACAGGCTCTGCGGGTCCACAAAAACTGCAGTCCTCCAAGGGCCTCGGACAGCAACCATCAACACGTCCAGGCGCTCAACCTTAAACTTGAATAACTCATTTGGAGCTGTATAAGCTAGTTTTATGTTCAGGAAAGTGAATCTCTTTCTGTGTTACCTCAGTTCTTATATGGTGTTTTTAGAGGAGACGTTGTGCTCCCGAGTTTTTAGTTCCGAAAAAGTGGAGAAAATCCAATCGTTCAAACTATTGTGTTAAAAAAAAAAAAAAAAAAAAAAAAAAATGCTTACAGCACCTGGTATTCCGAGGTGGTCACCAACCCATGTACTAACCAGGCCTGACACTGTTTAGCTTCTGTGATCAGACGAGAACAGGCTGTGCAGTGTAGTGTGGCTGTAAGCAATTATAACCATTGTTAAATTTATTTTTATATGGGTCGATAATTTCCTACTTGTTCACCACCAAACATTAAAATGCTTACAGGACCTGGTATTCCGAGGTGGTCACCCACCCACGTACTAACCAGGCCTGACACTGTTTAGCTTCTGTGATCAGACGAGAACAGGCTGTGCAGTGTAGTGTGGCTGTAAGCAATTGCAAGCATTGTGAAATGTATTTTTATATGGGCCGACAAAATTATTTTCTACTTGTTCACCGCCAAACATTAAAATGCTTACAGCACCTGGTATTCCGAGGTGGTCACCCACCCACGTACTAACCAGGCCTGACACTGTTTAGCTTCTGTGATCAGACGAGAACAGGCTGTGCAGTGTAGTGTGGCTGTAAGCAATTATAAGCATTGTGAAATTTATTTTTATATGGGTCGATAATTTTCTACTTGTTCACCACCAAACATTAAAATGCTTACAGCACCTGGTATTCCGAGGTGGTCACCCACCCACGTACTAACCAGGCCTGACACTGTTTAGCTTCTGTGATCAGACGAGAACAGGCTGTGCAGTGTAGTGTGGCTGTAAGCAATTGCAAGCATTGTGAAATGTATTTTTATATGGGCCGACAAAATTATTTTCTACTTGTTCACCGCCAAACATTAAAATGCTTACAGCACCTGGTATTCCAAGGTGGTCACCCACCCACGTACTAACCAGGCCTGACACTGTTTAGCTTCTGTGATCAGACGAGAACAGGCTGTGCAGTGTAGTGTGGCTGTAAGCAATTATAAGCATTGTGAAATTTATTTTTATATGGGTCGATAATTTTCTACTTGTTCACCACCAAACATTAAAATGCTTACAGCACCTGGTATTCTGAGGTGGTCACCCACCCACGTACTAACCAGGCCTGACACTGTTTAGCTTCTGTGATCAGACGAGAACAGACTGTGCAGTGTAGTGTGGCAGTAAGCAATTATAAGCATTGTGAAATTTATTTTTATATGGGTCGATAATTTTCTACTTGTTCACCACCAAACATTAAAATGCTTACAGCACCTGGTATTCCAAGGTGGTCACCCACCCACGTACTAACCAGGCCTGACACTGTTTAGCTTCTGTGATCAGACGAGAACAGGCTGTGCAGTGTAGTGTGGCTGTAAGCAATTATAAGCATTGTGAAATTTATTTTTATATGGGTCGATAATTTTCTACTTGTTCACCACCAAACATTAAAATGCTTAAAGCACCTGGTATTCCGAGGTGGTCACCCACCCACGTACTAATCAGGCCTGACACTGTTTAGCTTCTGTGATCAGACGAGAACAGGCTGTGCAGTGTAGTGTGGCTGTAAGCAATTATAAGGATTGTGAAATTTATTTTTATATGGGTCGATAATTTTCTACTTGTTCACCACCAAACATTAAAATGCTTACAGCACCTGGTATTCCGAGGTGGTCACCCACCCACGTACTAATCAGGCCTGACACTGTTTAGCTTCTGTGATCAGACGAGAACAGGCTGTGCAGTGTAGTGTGGCTGTAAGCAATTATAAGCATTGTGAAATTTATTTTTATATGGGCCAATTATTTTCTACTTGTTCACCACCAAACATTAAAATGCTTACAGCACCTGGTATTCTGAGGTGGTCACCCACCCACGGACTAACCAGGCCTGACACTGTTTAGCTTCTGTGATCAGACGAGAACAGGCTGTGCAGTGTAGTGTGGCTGTAAGCAATTGCAAGCATTGTGAAATGTATTTTTATATGGGCCGACAAAATTATTTTCTACTTGTTCAACGCCAAACATTAAAATGCTTACAGCACCTGGTATTCGGAGGTGGTCACCCACCCACGTACTAACCAGGCCTGACACTGTTTAGCTTCTGTGATCAGACGAGAACAGGCTGTGCAGTGTAGTGTGGCTGTAAGCAATTATAAGCATTGTGAAATTTTATATGGGTCGATAATTTTCTACTTGTTCACCACCAAACATTAAAATGCTTACAGCACCTGGTATTCCGAGGTGGTCACCCACCCACGTACTAACCAGGCCTGACACTATTTAGCTTCTGTGATCAGACGAGAACAGGCTGTGCAGTGTAGTGTGGCTGTAAGCAATTACAAGGATTGTGAAATTTATTTTTATATGGGTCGATAATTTTCTACTTGTTCACCACCAAACATTAAAATGCTTACAGCACCTGGTATTCCGAGGTGGTCACCCACCCACGTACTAACCAGGCCTGACACTGTTTAGCTTCTGTGATCAGACGAGAACAGGCTGTGCAGTGTAGTGTGGCTGTAAGCAATTATAAGCATTGTGAAATTTATTTTTATATGGGTCGATAATTTTCTACTTGTTCACCACCAAACATTAAAATGCTTACAGCACCTGGTATTCCGAGGTGGTCACCCACCCACGTACTAATCAGGCCTGACACTGTTTAGCTTCTGTGATCAGACGAGAACAGGCTGTGCAGTGTAGTGTGGCTGTAAGCAATTATAAGCATTGTGAAATTTTATATGGGTCGATAATTTTCTACTTGTTCACCACCAAACATTAAAATGCTTACAGCACCTGGTATTCCGAGGTGGTCACCCACCCACGTACTAACCAGGCCTGACACTGTTTAGCTTCTGTGATCAGACGAGAACAGGCTGTGCAGTGTAGTGTGGCTGTAAGCAATTATAAGGATTGTGAAATTTATTTTTATATGGGTCGATAATTTTCTACTTGTTCACCACCAAACATTAAAATGCTTACAGCACCTGGTATTCCGAGGTGGTCACCCACCCACGTACTAACCAGGCCTGACACTGTTTAGCTTCTGTGATCAGACAAGAACAGGCTGTGCAGTGTAGTGTGGCTGTAAGCAATTATAAGCATTGTGAAATTTATTTTTATATGGGTCGATAATTTTCTACTTGTTCACCACCAAACATTAAAATGCTTACAGCACCTGGTATTCCGAGGTGGTCACCCACCCACGTACTAATCAGGCCTGACACTGTTTAGCTTCTGTGATCAGACGAGAACAGGCTGTGCAGTGTAGTGTGGCTGTAAGCAATTATAAGCATTGTGAAATTTATTTTTATATGGGCCGACAAAATTATTTTCTACTTGTTCACCGCCAAACATTAAAATGCTTACAGCACCTGGTATTCCGAGGTGGTCACCCACCCACGTACTAACCAGGCCTGACACTGTTTAGCTTCTGTGATCAGACGAGAACAGGCTGTGCAGTGTAGTGTGGCTGTAAGCAATTATAAGCATTGTGAAATTTTATATGGGTCGATAATTTTCTACTTGTTCACCACAAAACATTAAAATGCTTACAGCACCTGGTATTCCGAGGTGGTCACCCACCCACGTACTAACCAGGCCTGACACTGTTTAGCTTCTGTGATCAGACGAGAACAGGCTGTGCAGTGTAGTTTGGCTGTAAGCAATTATAAGCATTGTGAAATTTATTTTTATATGGGTCGATAATTTTCTACTTGTTCACCACCAAACATTAAAATGCTTATAGCACCTGGTATTCCGAGGTGGTCACCCACCCACGTACTAACCAGGCCTGACACTGTTTAGCTTCTGTGATCAGACGAGAACAGGCTGTGCAGTGTAGTGTGGCTGTAAGCAATTATAAGCATTGTGAAATTTTATATGGGTCGATAATTTTCTACTTGTTCACCACAAAACATTAAAATGCTTACAGCACCTGGTATTCCGAGGTGGTCACCCACCCACGTACTAACCAGGCCTGACACTGTTTAGCTTCTGTGATCAGACGAGAACAGGCTGTGCAGTGTAGTTTGGCTATAAGCAATTATAAGCATTGTGAAATTTATTTTTATATGGGTCGATAATTTTCTAATTGTTCACCACCAAACATTAAAATGCTTACAGCACCTGGTATTCCGAGGTGGTCACCCACCCACGTACTAACCAGGCCTGACACTGTTTAGCTTCTGTGATCAGACGAGAACAGGCTGTGCAGTGTAGTGTGGCTGTAAGCAATTATAAGCATTGTGAAATTTATTTTTATATGGGTCGATAATTTTCTACTTGTTCACCACCAAACATTAAAATGCTTACAGCACCTGGTATTCCAAGGTGGTCACCCACCCACGTACTAACCAGGCCTGACACTGTTTAGCTTCTGTGATCAGACGAGAACAGGCTGTGCAGTGTAGTGTGGCTGTAAGCAATTGCAAGCATTGTGAAATGTATTTTTATATGGGCCGACAAAATTATTTTCTACTTGTTCACCGCCAAACATTAAAATGCTTACAGCACCTGGTATTCCAAGGTGGTCACCCACCCACGTACTAACCAGGCCTGACACTGTTTAGCTTCTGTGATCAGACGAGAACAGGCTGTGCAGTGTAGTGTGGCTGTAAGCAATTATAAGCATTGTGAAATTTATTTTTATATGGGTCGATAATTTTCTACTTGTTCACCACCAAACATTAAAATGCTTACAGCACCTGGTATTCTGAGGTGGTCACCCACCCACGTACTAACCAGGCCTGACACTGTTTAGCTTCTGTGATCAGACGAGAACAGACTGTGCAGTGTAGTGTGGCAGTAAGCAATTATAAGCATTGTGAAATTTATTTTTATATGGGTCGATAATTTTCTACTTGTTCACCACCAAACATTAAAATGCTTACAGCACCTGGTATTCCAAGGTGGTCACCCACCCACGTACTAACCAGGCCTGACACTGTTTAGCTTCTGTGATCAGACGAGAACAGGCTGTGCAGTGTAGTGTGGCTGTAAGCAATTATAAGCATTGTGAAATTTATTTTTATATGGGTCGATAATTTTCTACTTGTTCACCACCAAACATTAAAATGCTTAAAGCACCTGGTATTCCGAGGTGGTCACCCACCCACGTACTAATCAGGCCTGACACTGTTTAGCTTCTGTGATCAGACGAGAACAGGCTGTGCAGTGTAGTGTGGCTGTAAGCAATTATAAGGATTGTGAAATTTATTTTTATATGGGTCGATAATTTTCTACTTGTTCACCACCAAACATTAAAATGCTTACAGCACCTGGTATTCCGAGGTGGTCACCCACCCACGTACTAATCAGGCCTGACACTGTTTAGCTTCTGTGATCAGACGAGAACAGGCTGTGCAGTGTAGTGTGGCTGTAAGCAATTATAAGCATTGTGAAATTTATTTTTATATGGGCCAATTATTTTCTACTTGTTCACCACCAAACATTAAAATGCTTACAGCACCTGGTATTCTGAGGTGGTCACCCACCCACGGACTAACCAGGCCTGACACTGTTTAGCTTCTGTGATCAGACGAGAACAGGCTGTGCAGTGTAGTGTGGCTGTAAGCAATTGCAAGCATTGTGAAATGTATTTTTATATGGGCCGACAAAATTATTTTCTACTTGTTCAACGCCAAACATTAAAATGCTTACAGCACCTGGTATTCGGAGGTGGTCACCCACCCACGTACTAACCAGGCCTGACACTGTTTAGCTTCTGTGATCAGACGAGAACAGGCTGTGCAGTGTAGTGTGGCTGTAAGCAATTATAAGCATTGTGAAATTTTATATGGGTCGATAATTTTCTACTTGTTCACCACCAAACATTAAAATGCTTACAGCACCTGGTATTCCGAGGTGGTCACCCACCCACGTACTAACCAGGCCTGACACTATTTAGCTTCTGTGATCAGACGAGAACAGGCTGTGCAGTGTAGTGTGGCTGTAAGCAATTACAAGGATTGTGAAATTTATTTTTATATGGGTCGATAATTTTCTACTTGTTCACCACCAAACATTAAAATGCTTACAGCACCTGGTATTCCGAGGTGGTCACCCACCCACGTACTAACCAGGCCTGACACTGTTTAGCTTCTGTGATCAGACGAGAACAGGCTGTGCAGTGTAGTGTGGCTGTAAGCAATTATAAGCATTGTGAAATTTATTTTTATATGGGTCGATAATTTTCTACTTGTTCACCACCAAACATTAAAATGCTTACAGCACCTGGTATTCCGAGGTGGTCACCCACCCACGTACTAATCAGGCCTGACACTGTTTAGCTTCTGTGATCAGACGAGAACAGGCTGTGCAGTGTAGTGTGGCTGTAAGCAATTATAAGCATTGTGAAATTTTATATGGGTCGATAATTTTCTACTTGTTCACCACCAAACATTAAAATGCTTACAGCACCTGGTATTCCGAGGTGGTCACCCACCCACGTACTAACCAGGCCTGACACTGTTTAGCTTCTGTGATCAGACGAGAACAGGCTGTGCAGTGTAGTGTGGCTGTAAGCAATTATAAGGATTGTGAAATTTATTTTTATATGGGTCGATAATTTTCTACTTGTTCACCACCAAACATTAAAATGCTTACAGCACCTGGTATTCCGAGGTGGTCACCCACCCACGTACTAACCAGGCCTGACACTGTTTAGCTTCTGTGATCAGACAAGAACAGGCTGTGCAGTGTAGTGTGGCTGTAAGCAATTATAAGCATTGTGAAATTTATTTTTATATGGGTCGATAATTTTCTACTTGTTCACCACCAAACATTAAAATGCTTACAGCACCTGGTATTCCGAGGTGGTCACCCACCCACGTACTAATCAGGCCTGACACTGTTTAGCTTCTGTGATCAGACGAGAACAGGCTGTGCAGTGTAGTGTGGCTGTAAGCAATTATAAGCATTGTGAAATTTATTTTTATATGGGCCGACAAAATTATTTTCTACTTGTTCACCGCCAAACATTAAAATGCTTACAGCACCTGGTATTCCGAGGTGGTCACCCACCCACGTACTAACCAGGCCTGACACTGTTTAGCTTCTGTGATCAGACGAGAACAGGCTGTGCAGTGTAGTGTGGCTGTAAGCAATTATAAGCATTGTGAAATTTTATATGGGTCGATAATTTTCTACTTGTTCACCACAAAACATTAAAATGCTTACAGCACCTGGTATTCCGAGGTGGTCACCCACCCACGTACTAACCAGGCCTGACACTGTTTAGCTTCTGTGATCAGACGAGAACAGGCTGTGCAGTGTAGTTTGGCTGTAAGCAATTATAAGCATTGTGAAATTTATTTTTATATGGGTCGATAATTTTCTACTTGTTCACCACCAAACATTAAAATGCTTATAGCACCTGGTATTCCGAGGTGGTCACCCACCCACGTACTAACCAGGCCTGACACTGTTTAGCTTCTGTGATCAGACGAGAACAGGCTGTGCAGTGTAGTGTGGCTGTAAGCAATTATAAGCATTGTGAAATTTTATATGGGTCGATAATTTTCTACTTGTTCACCACAAAACATTAAAATGCTTACAGCACCTGGTATTCCGAGGTGGTCACCCACCCACGTACTAACCAGGCCTGACACTGTTTAGCTTCTGTGATCAGACGAGAACAGGCTGTGCAGTGTAGTTTGGCTATAAGCAATTATAAGCATTGTGAAATTTATTTTTATATGGGTCGATAATTTTCTAATTGTTCACCACCAAACATTAAAATGCTTACAGCACCTGGTATTCCGAGGTGGTCACCCACCCACGTACTAACCAGGCCTGACACTGTTTAGCTTCTGTGATCAGACGAGAACAGGCTGTGCAGTGTAGTGTGGCTGTAAGCAATTATAAGCATTGTGAAATTTATTTTTATATGGGTCGATAATTTTCTACTTGTTCACCACCAAACATTAAAATGCTTACAGCACCTGGTATTCCGAGGTGGTCACCCACGTACTAACCAGGCCTGACACTGTTTAGCTTCTGTGATCAGATGAGAACAGGCTGTGCAGTGTAGTGTGGCTGTAAGCAGTTATAAGCATTGTGAAATTTTATATGGGTCGCTAATTTTCTACTTGTTCACCACAAAACATTAAAATGCTTACAGCACCTGGTATTCCGAGGTGGTCACCCACCCACGTACTAACCAGGCCTGACACTGTTTAGCTTCTGTGATCAGACGAGAACAGGCTGTGCAGTGTAGTTTGGCTGTAAGCAATTATAAGCATTGTGAAATTTATTTTTATATGGGTCGATAATTTTCTACTTGTTCACCACCAAACATTAAAATGCTTACAGCACCTGGTATTCCGAGGTGGTCACCCACCCACGTACTAACCAGGCCTGACACTGTTTAGCTTCTGTGATCAGACGAGAACAGGCTGTGCAGTGTAGTGTGGCTGTAAGCAATTATAAGCATTGTGAAATTTATTTTTATATGGGTCGATAATTTTCTACTTGTTCACCACCAAACATTAAAATGCTTACAGCACCTGGTATTCCGAGGTGGTCACCCACCCACCCACGTACTAATCAGGCCTGACACTGTTTAGCTTCTGTGATCAGACGAGAACAGGCTGTGCAGTGTAGTGTGGCTGTAAGCAATTATAAGCATTGTGAAATTTATTTTTATATGGGTCGATAATTTTCTACTTGTTCACCACCAAACATTAAAATGCTTATAGCACCTGGTATTCCGAGGTGGTCACCCACCCACCCACGTACTAACCAGGCCTGACACTGTTTAGCTTCTGTGATCAGACGAGAACAGGCTGTGCAGTGTAGTGTGGCTGCAAGCAATTGTAAGGATTGTGAAATGTATTTTTATATGGTCCGACAAAATTATTTTCTACTTGTTCACCGCCAAACATTAAAATGCTTACAGCACCTGGTATTCCGAGGTGGTCACCCACCCACGTACTAACCAGGCCTGACACTGTTTAGCTTCTGTGATCAGACGAGAACAGGCTGTGCAGTGTAGTGTGGCTGTAAGCAATTATAAGCATTGTGAAATTTTATATGGGTCGATAATTTTCTACTTGTTCACCACCAAACATTAAAATGCTTACAGCACCTGGTATTCCGAGGTGGTCACCCACCCACGTACTAACCAGGCCTGACACTGTTTAGCTTCTGTGATCAGACGAGAACAGGCTGTGCAGTGTAGTGTGGCTGTAAGCAATTATAAGGATTGTGAAATTTATTTTTATATGGGTCGATAATTTTCTACTTGTTCACCA
This sequence comes from Fundulus diaphanus, assembly GCA_037039145.1. Classification (NCBI taxonomy): domain Eukaryota; kingdom Metazoa; phylum Chordata; class Actinopteri; order Cyprinodontiformes; family Fundulidae; genus Fundulus; species Fundulus diaphanus. Next base: position 51,303,505 of record CM073130.1, on the reverse strand, counting down.
CCAAACATTAAAATGCTTACAGCACCTGGTATTCCCAGGCGATCGAACCCCAAAGTCCCTATGCCGACCAATCATTGAGCGCTGTGGAGCAAGTTGAGCAGCTGGACAGCCAATCATTGAGCAAGCTCCTTGCTCAACAGTCCAATCAGATCGCTGCACTGGCTAGCGTCATGAGACCTTCCTCACTGACTGAGGCTCTGATCGACATCGCTGACGGGAACACATCGGTAAATTTAATCTTTGTAATATTTATTTAGCAAAAAAGAAAAAAATTGAAATGAAAACCATACGATCAACAAGCTATAGACATAATTGCTGTCTTTTAATCAGGAAGAGTAGCGATAGCGTCATTGCAGGGGGAGAGGCGGGGCAGCAACTCACGGATGGATGCCTGTGAAAGTTTCCACGTAAAATTTCATCTGTACTGGACTATAATCTCTATAAACTTTTTTTTTTATTTTTTTTTTATAAAAATCTATGTCAGAAGTTTTGCTTGAGCGTGGATGGTTAGAGCAGGTCCCTTTTTATATTGTTTTCCATTCGTTTTTTCATGTTACTTGGTACTAGTTTACACAATATATTCTTACATACATTAAAATATAAGTCAGATTTGATTTCCAAATGATTATTCACCACATTTGTAAAACTTTCACCTCCTTTAATGTTTATCCCATTGTGCAGTATAAAAATAAGAAGCTTCTCTGAAATCTATTTCTATTTTTTATTATTATAATTTTTATTGTTATTATTATTATTATTATTATCATTAGGTATTCACAATGGAATTGGAAGGCCACAAGTGCAGCGTGTGTGACAGGACTTTCTCTGTGAAGTCCAACCTCACTCGGCACATGAAGCTTCATGGTCCAAAGGAGTGTCTGTGTGAGGTGTGTGGGAGAGGCTTCTCTCAGCAGCAGCAACTCAGGAGTCACGTGAAGCAGCACCTCTACCCTTTCCTCCGCCTTTACAGGCCGGGGGAGGCCAAGCTGCAGTGCACCGATGCAGCCAAGGCTGTAGCAGCTGCCCCCTCCAAAGCAGTAGACCCCACCTCTCTTGATCCAGAAAAGGTGGAGGCTGCTGCCAAAAAAGCCGGTGGGGAAATGTGGAGAGGGCTGCTAGTTGTGACCTTTGGTAAATATGCAGGGCAGACTTTCAGGTGGCTGCTGGAGAACGACGTGGGATGGGTGACATGGCTGCTTTCTGAGTACTGCCAGAAGGGAGAAAAGAACCAGCTTCTCAAGTGGCAGAAGGAGCGACTTCTGGAGTACGTCAGAGAGTTCCCGCCTGTCACCTTCCATCTAGACAAGCGCTTGGAGGTAATGCAGATGTTCTCACTCTGAATACAATAGCTTTATAATAATGTTTGTGTATAATGTAAATGTAACACACCTTCATTAATAAAACGAAAAATGCTTACAACACTTTGGTTTGTTCATCAACTAAATTTCTAGTTGGTGCAGAACTTTGTACGTGTTTATCCTAAAGTTATTGTTTTTTTTCTTCAGAAAAAGAGGTCAAGAACTGATGGAGAAAAGGCTGCTGAAGCTGGCATGTCTGATTTTCAGTCAGACTATGCCAGCGATGCTGAGCTGTTGGCTGCTGCTGGTAATTATCATGCAACACGCTATTTTTACACTAACATGTTCTTACTGCTGACAAGGAAATTATTCAAAACTTTTATTTAAATACACAGTGTGAAAATGTCACATTTTATGTTGCCAAAGACTGACTACGGTAGGCTTAGTATTTCACTTTAAATTGTTGCGGTGGTGATGGTGAGGAATTTTACGACATGTTATCTTGTGTTATATGTTTCATTTTTGACATTTAAAAATCCTATTTTCCATAAGTCTTTGAACTAAAGCCAGTCTTTTCTTTTCAAATCCTAGTATACTGATAAAGTTTATTGTCCTATATGTTTGTGTCTGCTAATATGGTCACATCTTAAGCAGTGTGTTGAATTTATTTTGTCTGATTTCTTCTGCAGAAAATGTCCTCGAGGAGTCCGAGGTGCCAGTGTCCACCCAGCTCACCACCTGGGCAGAGATCTCACCGGCTGGCAGCCAGGACTTTCAGGGCAGACCACCGGACACCTCTGCTTCTGAAGCTGACGGAGTCTTGCTGGAGGGCTGGCAGAAGTACTGGGAGCATCCGACTCCATCTGGACAAGCTCCCGGTATAACTGCCCCCAACGTCAGGTGGCTGAAAAATGACGAGCTGTGCGGCCTGTTTGAAAGAACGTCGTCGTACAAAAACATCAGAGGAGAGGTTGTGGAGAGGAAACTCTTGAAGAACAAGATGGAGTTCCACCCACCTCCACCTCCCACGTCTGTCAAAGGAGGACTGCCAAGCATGACGTCATTTTTCACCACTCCTGTCTTCTTCTGGCGCCCGGTCGGTGTGATGCAAGCGAAGATCCGCTGCCCGAACTCCAACTGCCCAGCACCGCCGGGCGAATTCCTGGAGAAGAAAGGCTTCGGCAGCTACGCCAGGCAGGTGTGTGGCATGACCAACAGCTACACCCTGTTGACGGAGAAGCTGAAGTGTACGTACTGCGAAAAGGTGAGGCGGGTGGCGAGCGAGAAGCACAGCGACACCGAAGAAGTAGGTGGTAGTCGAGAGCAGCAGTACATCTGGCTGGCACACAGTCCCAAGATCTTGATGAACCTGGCTCCGGCTGTTAGAAGCATGTTCCCTGCCATACTGTGCGGAAAGCGGGCCGTGGACAAGGGCGTGGTCACTCTCCTGAACGACCGGGTCAACAGCGTCTCAATGAGCAAGGTGCAGAGGCTGCTGCAGCAGGGCCACGACGAGTGGTATGTGGAGCGGCGCGACCTGTACCAGACGCTGCTGTACGAAGCCCATGTTGCTGGTGACGGGTCATCCCAGAAGAGCATCCTGCCCTTCGCGAAGGCCGCTGGCACCTACACGCCTCCTCCGCCCCGCACCCCGCTGCCCTGTGCCCGTGTGCTGAGGCGAGCGCACATGATCATGGAGATGGAGAAGATGCCCGTGTACAGAGCCTCGATCCTCAGTGTGACAGGAGAAATCCTCTGCATTGATGGAACCAAAAAGGTTTGTGTGACGCATCACTTCATGAAGCATCAACCAGTTTATTGTTTACAAAGAGGATTTTGGCCTCACTGTAAACATTTTTTATTTTTTATTTTTTCCAGATCCTCAAGAAGATATATGGCGACGGCCAGGACACCATGCAGTACGTCACCAGCGTGCTGAACCAGTGGGGCCAGTTCCTGACCACAGTGGTGGTAGCAGCAGAGTCTGAGGGCTGCTACAGGCGCATGGCCAAAGGTCTGATGGCCCGCTTTGACCGAGCTGGTGCTCCTGCACCCATTATCATATATGCAGATAGCAACTGTTGTCGGTATGTAACCATACAGCCCGATAAAAATTGGTCGTTTATATATCATTTTAAAAAAAAAACAAAATCAAGTGACAGAATCAAAATCACTAATCAAGTGATATGTGCTGTGCTGATATTATTTCAGAGACAGTGGCTCATCCTTCCTGGAGAAACTCTTTGCAGACTGGGTGCAGAAGGGGACGGTAGTCAGACTGGACATTCGACACTGGCTCCACCGCTGGGACGCCGTTGTCATCAAGCAGAGCCACGCCAAATACGGGCTGTTCATGAGTGCCCTGGCAGGCGCGGTGCTGGCCTACAACAGGGACGACATGAGTCTGCTGATCCAGGCAGTCAGGCAGGGCAACCTGGAGCTGTACGGCAGGCTTTCAGACGAGGACATGATGGCCTTCCTCAAACCTCACCAGATAAGGTCCTACGTCAGACGCATCACCCGTGGGGTCGAGGCAAGCGTGGCATTCCATCCATGTCTACGTTTCATAAACACAAAGTTCATTTAAACAAATCTGTAGTAGTTAGGAGTGACCATAGTTTACCTATTGAGTGAATGTGAATGCATGATACAGGAGACGGCTTCAGCGATTGAGTCCATCATCACCGAGCTGAAGGGACCTGCAGGCCTCGACATCGACGGCATCCACCTGTTCAAGTCGGCGCAGGCGGTGGACGCTCACTGGGCGACCGCTAGCAAGCATCTCAGCTGCATGCAGGTGAGAAAACACTTCTTCACTAAACACTGCAAAACTGACATACTTGTTAATATACCATTATTATTACTATTATTATTATTATAGAATTTTCATAAAATATAAAAGTGATCTCAAAATGACAATATTATTATCACAATAATTTCTATGACAACTTATCATGCAGCCAAACTTTGTTATTGTGACAAGCCTGGCCATAGTAAAGAAGCGACTGTGCTGTTTTTTACAGGATCCCCCTGGCGTGCAGCTGTATGTCTCTGTGAAGGTGGTGGTGCTCAACGGCATTCGCCTCAACAAGTACAGGTGTCAGCGAGGCAGCAACTCCCTGGAGGGTTTGCACTCACACCTGTACAACGCCATTCCCTCGCAGAGATGTGGAATTATGCAGTTCCAAGTGAGGATGAGCAGTTTTAATATATAAGAACAAATTCTGACGACACATCATGTTTCACATTCTTGCCTGTCTCCTCCCGGCTCCAGTGCCTTCCTCTGTGTTTGCTCACGCAGCATCAGACGTACAGTATGGGCCATAAGGGCCAAAAGAGAGATGAACGTGTGTCCTGGTCCTTTACACGCCAACGGTCGTGTCTTTCAGGTTTATCTGATTGCGTTTGCGGTGCAGTGGAACAACCGGATGGAGTCCCTCAGGGTTGCTGGTGGACACGGCCGGCAGACCTGGTGCATGGACCCGCGGCAGATTCAACGCATGAATCAGCAGGCTGAGGTGCTGTTTGGTAGAGAGCATGTCCTCGAACCCAACTTTGTTGCTCCAATGCCCTACCCTGCTGAGTACAAAGACCCGGACGATGAAGAGCTTCTTGGGGTGGAGTACGCCATGTGTCAGTCGACCAGCTTCGCTGCAAAGGATTTCTACGCCCACCAAGGTAAACTATCTAGAAACAGAAATATGCTAACTAAGCTGTTAAATCTTTCTAAGTGAAACGTGAGGTAAATACATGTGATATGAAGTCTACTGTTGGCTTTTGCGACTGCACAGACGTGTTGGTAAAAAGCCCATTTTATACTTTGCAGTTGAGGAAGAGCAGAGCCGTGACGAAGAGGAGACGGCTGAACAGAGCGAAGAGGAGGAGGAGCTGGCAGATGAAGGTGTGGACGTGTGCGGAGAGTCGGAGGAGGATCCAATGGACGCCGTCAGTGGGAAACACGCCATCCTCACTCGGTCAGAGCAGGTGGAGGAAGAGGACAGCCCCGCCCTGCAGGATGTTTTAATGACTCAGAGCCACCTGCAGCTCCCTGGGCTGCAGGAAGTGGAAGCCTTGGCCTTGCTCCTTCTCCACCTGGCCGATGACACAGACCGTCACCTGGTGCCGGCCGACCTCAGGGTGAAGATTGCCTCTGCGGTCAGTGCTTTGCATGATCACGACAGGTCAGCTGCCAACTTTGTAAAACAATACGAGTCTCGGTGGGGCTACACGCTGTTTGGCCGGTGCCTGGGAGCCGACACACCTGAGACCAGGGCGGCCCAAAAGACAAAGTTTTCTTGGATGAGGTACCCTCAGGCGGCACGTGTTACTGAAGACAGCCGTCTGTTGTACCTCATCATCAAGATGCTTAAGAACCGGCCGCCAGCCTGTCGTCTCACCTCCCCCACCAAGGTCACCACAGCGATCAAAGGGCAGTACAAACGCATTGTAGACCGAGTCAGAGACGACGCCATCCTGAACAGTCTCTCCATTCCTCTGCCCAACTTGAACTCAAAATCCATCTCCACCTTCATTGCACGGGAGGAGAAGAAAGCCAACTTCAGGGCGACTGTCATCCCTAAAGTGAAGCTCCACCGCAGAGTGCTGTCTGACGCACCAATGCCAGCCGCTCCAACGCTCCCGGCTTCCCTGCCAGCTCCAGGCCGACCTCAGGTCCAGTACCTGAGCCTTCCTCATGTGGCTGGGGAAAGGCATGGCCAGAAGCAGAGGTAAGCTGTTTCAGAAATATGGACCCTTTATTGAAATAGGTGGATTTATCAGCTGCATATTTAAACTATCTCTAGACAACTATGTGTGTTGTTGAGGTTTTATGATATTCCTCATGAATATAGAAACTAATCACCACATTTATTTTTATTTCTACAGGTTAGAAGAACCACAGAGGAACATCCAGCCCAAACCCCCGGTGGCCACTTACATCCCCCCCAGAGTGTCTGCAGCCCCGGTCCTGGTCGTGGTTCCTGCTCAGCCACAGGCGGCGTCGATGATGCTCTGTGGAACCTCCAGCGTTCAGAGCTTCGTACCTTCAGCTCCACCTCCTGCGCTGACAGCCAGGCCAACCAAGCCTCATAAATCCTTGAGGCCTTGCGGGGCCTGCAAAGTACCCCAGTGTGGTGGACAGAAGAGGCGATACACACCCTCCAAAAACAAAACTGCTGGAAGTAGCCAAAAAATATTTAGCTTTTGCCCAGCAACAAGGAGATCCACCACTTCTGGCTTTGAAGGCATTGTTTATGACAGCTTTGAGCATTTCAAGAAGTTTGTAGACAGTGAACTTGAAAAGAAACAAGTTAACTAAAGAGTTTGTGTTTTGGGAGAGACTAGATTGGCCAGAAATCTCCCTAAAATAATCAGTTCAAAAAATTGTTTATATTGTTTTGTAACTTTTGTTTCTCTCATTGTTATTTATGTTATATTTGTGTATATTTTATTTGTTTTTGTATTTAATTATTTTTTTAATTTATTTGTGGTTGAAGAAATAAAACTTTTCATAAATATAAATACTCTGTCTAATTCAATTTATATTTAGGTCATTTTGTCTTGGTTCCCCAGTAAACGAGTCCAGAATAAACAGCATCTCATTGTGTTCATCTGCATGTGCCATATATATAAAGTTCTTGACAGTGAGGAGAAAAAGCAGGAGTAGTTAGTTTTTTAGCCTGACAGTCACTAGAAACAGAAACATAAAAAGGAAAATAAATATCAGTTTATTCATAAGATTTAAGAAATTTCATTATTAAGTCAAAAGCAAATACTTTTGCATAATTCCATATGGTTTCTAGTCTAGAAAAACAACAACAAAGAGCACAGGGCATGTGACAGAGGACAACAGGGCCTGTGATCTGTCTTTTTTATTTTTTTTCCTTAGAGATCAGGGCCCAGGATAGGGACTTTGGGGGGTCATGGGCCATTCCCAGGTGGTCACCCACCCACGTACTAACCAAACCTGACACTGTTTAGCTTCTGTGATCAGACGAGAACAGGCTGTGCAGTGTAGTGTGGCTGTAAGCAATTATAAGCATTGTGAAATTTATTTTTATATGGGTCGATAATTTTCTACTTGTTCACCACCAAACATTAAAATGCTTACAGCACCTGGTATTCCGAGGTGGTCACCCACCCACGTACTAACCAGGCCTGACACTGTTTAGCTTCTGTGATCAGACGGGAACAGGCTGTGCAGTGTAGTGTGGCTGTAAGCAATTATAAGCATTGTGAAATTTATTTTTATATGGGTCGATAATTTTCTACTTGTTCACCACCAAACATTAAAATGCTTATAGCACCTGGTATTCCGAGGTGGTCACCCACCCACCCACGTACTAACCAGGCCTGACACTGTTTAGCTTCTGTGATCAGACGAGAACAGGCTTTGCAGTGTAGTGTGGCTGTAAGCAATTATAAGGATTGTGAAATTAATTTTTATATGGGTCGATAATTTTCTACTTGTTCACCACCAAACATTAAAATGCTTACAGCACCTGGTATTCCGAGGTGGTCACCCACCCACGTACTAACCAGGCCTGACACTGTTTAGCTTCTGTGATCAGACGAGAACAGGCTGTGCAGTGTAGTGTGGCTGTAAGCAATTATAAGCATTGTGAAATTTATTTTTATATGGGCAGACAAAATTATTTTCTACTTGTTCACCGCCAAACATTAAAATGCTTACAGCACCTGGTATTGCGAGGTGGTCACCCACCCACGTACTAACCAGGCCTGACACTGTTTAGCTTCTGTGATCAGACGAGAACAGGCTGTGCAGTGTAGTGTGGCTGTAAGCAATTATAAGGATTGTGAAATTTATTTTTATATGGGTCGATAATTTTCTACTTGTTCACCACCAAACATTAAAATGCTTACAGCACCTGGTATTCCGAGGTGGTCACCCACCCACGTACTAACCAGGCCTGACACTGTTTAGCGTCTGTGATCAGACGAGAACAGGCTGTGCAGTGTAGTGTGGCTGTAAGCAATTATAAGCATTGTGAAATTTATTTTTATATGGGTCGATAATTTTCTACTTGTTCACCACCAAACATTAAAATGCTTACAGCACCTGGTATTCCGAGGTGGTCACCCACCCACGTACTAATCAGGCCTGACACTGTTTAGCTTCTGTGATCAGACGAGAACAGGCTGTGCAGTGTAGTGTGGCTGTAAGCAATTATAAGCATTGTGAAATTTATTTTTATATGGGTCGATAATTTTCTACTTGTTCACCACCAAACATTAAAATGCTTACAGCACCTGGTATTCCGAGGTGGTCACCCACCCACGTACTAACCAGGCCTGACACTGTTTAGCTTCTGTGATCAGACGAGAACAGGCTGTGCAGTGTAGTGTGGCTGTAAGCAATTATAAGCATTGTGAAATTTATTTTTATATGGGTCGATAATTTTCTACTTGTTCACCACCAAACATTAAAATGCTTACAGCACCTGGTATTCCAAGGTGGTCACCCACCCACGTACTAATCAGGCCTGACACTGTTTAGCTTCTGTGATCAGACGAGAACAGGCTGTGCAGTGTAGTGTGGCTGTAAGCAATTATAAGCATTGTGAAATTTATTTTTATATGGGCCGATAATTTTCTACTTGTTCACCACAAAACATTAAAATGCTTACAGCACCTGGTATTCCGAGGTGGTCACCCACCCACCCACGTACTAACCAGGCCTGACACTGTTTAGCTTCTGTGATCAGACGAGAACAGGCTGTGCAGTGTAGTGTGGCTGTAAGCAATTATAAGCATTGTGAAATTTATTTTTATATGGGTCGATAATTTTCTACTTGTTCACCACAAAACATTAAAATGCTTACAGCACCTGGTATTCCGAGGTGGTCACCCACCCACGTACTAACCAGGCCTGACACTGTTTAGCTTCTGTGATCAGACGAGAACAGGCTGTGCAGTGTAGTGTGGCTGTAAGCAATTATAAGCATTATGAAATTTATTTTTATATGGGTCGATAATTTTCTACTTGTTCACCACCAAACATTAAAATGCTTATAGCACCTGGTATTCCGAGGTGGTCACCCACCCACCCACGTACTAACCAGGCCTGACACTGTTTAGCTTCTGTGATCAGACGAGAACAGGCTGTGCAGTGTAGTGTGGCTGCAAGCAATTGTAAGGATTGTGAAATGTATTTTTATATGGTCCGACAAAATTATTTTCTACTTGTTCACCGCCAAACATTAAAATGCTTACAGCACCTGGTATTCCGAGGTGGTCACCCACCCACGTACTAACCAGGCCTGACACTGTTTAGCTTCTGTGATCAGACGAGAACAGGCTGTGCAGTGTAGTGTGGCTGTAAGCAATTATAAGCATTGTGAAATTTTATATGAGTCGATAATTTTCTACTTGTTCACCACCAAACATTAAAATGCTTACAGCACCTGGTATTCCGAGGTGGTCACCCACCCACGTACTAACCAGGCCTGACACTGTTTAGCTTCTGTGATCAGACGAGAACAGGCTGTGCAGTGTAGTGTGGCTGTAAGCAATTACAAGGATTGTGAAATTTATTTTTATATGGGTCGATAATTTTCTACTTGTTCACCGCCAAACATTAAAATGCTTACAGCACCTGGTATTCCGAGGTGGTCACCCACCCACGTACTAACCAGGCCTGACACTGTTTAGCTTCTGTGATCAGACGAGAACAGGCTGTGCAGTGTAGTGTGGCTGTAAGCAATTATAAGAATTGTGAAATTTATTTTTATATGGGTCGATAATTTTCTACTTGTTCACCACCAAACATTAAAATGCTTATAGCACCTGGTATTCCGAGGTGGTCACCCACCCACCCACGTACTAACCAGGCCTGACACTGTTTAGCTTCTGTGATCAGACGAGAACAGGCTTTGCAGTGTAGTGTGGCTGTAAGCAATTATAAGCATTGTGAAATTTATTTTTATATGGGCCAATAATTTTCTACTTGTTCACCACCAAACATTAAAATGCTTACAGCACCTGGTATTCCGAGGTGGTCACCCACCCACCCACGTACTAATCAGGCCTGACACTGTTTAGCTTCTGTGATCAAACGAGAACAGGCTGTGCAGTGTAGTGTGGCTGCAAGCAATTGTAAGGATTGTGAAATGTATTTTTATATGGTCCGACAAAATTATTTTCTACTTGTTCACCGCCAAACATTAAAATGCTTACAGCACCTGGTATTCCGAGGTGGTCACCCACCCACGTACTAACCAGGCCTGACACTGTTTAGCTTCTGTGATCAGACGAGAACAGGCTGTGCAGTGTAGTGTGGCTGTAAGCAGTTATAAGGATTGTGAAATTTATTTTTATATGGGTCGATAATTTTCTACTTGTTCACCACCAAACATTAAAATGCTTACAGCACCTGGTATTCCGAGGTGGTCACCCACCCACGTACTAATAAGGCCTGACACTGTTTAGCTTCTGTGATCAGACGAGAACAGGCTGTGCAGTGTAGTGTGGCTGTAATCAATTATAAGCATTGTGAAATTTATTTTTATATGGGTCGATAATTTTCTACTTGTTCACCACCAAACATTAAAATGCTTACAGCACCTGGTATTCCGAGGTGGTCACCCACCCACGTACTAAACAGGCCTGACACTGTTTAGCTTCTGTGATCAGACGAGAACAGGCTTTTTTTTTTTTTTTTTTTTTTTTTTATTATGAAAATTACAAAACATTAAACAATCACATTTTCACATTCCATTTAAACATAATATTTCTTAAGAAAGAAATGACAAAATAAACACAAAACTCAATCAAAACTCAATTTTGTATCCTTGTCCTTCATCTAACTTAATACATGTATTACCCTTAACAAAATGTTCCTCAAATATTTCTTGATCTAAATATCTAAACATAATAGACACATCCCGCTTAATCAATGCTTTGAAAATAAGAAATACCTCAGTAACCTTCCTCTCAAAATGAGCCAGATTCCTCCTAAGCCAGATTGCATACCTTGCGTGGCTTAAAAAGAAATTAAGTAAATTTACATTCACCGATTTACTTTTTTTCCAGAGCCCAAAAAGCCAAACTTCCCTCAAATCACTGTCTTTTATATCAATGCTCCACTTTTCTACCATTAGTGTTTTCAACTTCACTTTAAAGCAATCTAGTTTCCTACACTCAAAAAACAAATGTAAAAGTCTCTCTGGTTCTTCCCCACACACATCACATTCCCTTTTAACATCCCCATTGATTTGATGCAACATCACATTTGTGTATATCCTGTTATGTCTCAACTTAAAGTCCAAATTTTCACAGTCCAAACAATTATACCTGACCTTCAAGGTCCTCCAAATGTTTTCAACACTGTGGGTTTGGAGAACCTCCTTCCACATCTTTTCTGAAGCTGGATTTCTTTTTTCATTTTCTAGCAAGATTTTGTACAGCCATTTAACTTTTGCTTCCGACAAATGTTTCCTTTTTGCCATTATCTCAATGAAAAGATCTGGGATTCTATCCTCACAATAATGCACAGTCTCTGTCTGAATTTTCAGACGCCACTCTTTTGGCAAACCTAGTCTAATGTTGGCAAGCACTTTACCAATCATATTTCCACTAATCCTATTATCTCTGTCCATAACCATTTCTTGAACAGCTCTATTTGGCATGAACCCCGGTACAAACTCGTATATAATGTCCCTTATCTTACTTACCCCTGCCGATATAAAAGACTTATTATAAATTGTCCTCCCTTGCACTATTATCATAGGATTCAGGAAAATTGGCTGATCTATAATCTGGTGAATATTTTTACAATCATAACGGACGTACTTAATAAATTCTGCCCATGCACTAAACACTTCACAATAGAAAGCTGGGATTTCTCCCATCATATCCCTCCTTATTTCCATGAAAATACCACTCTCACCACATCCACCAATTTTATGTAAAAAATCTTTGAAGAAGCCTTTCCACCCATAATTAACGTTATCATAAAGATACTTTTTAACAGTTTTTATTCTTATTGCTCGTCTTTTGGTATGCAAATCGACCAACTTCAGGCCACCCTCTCTGTAGTCTGCTATCAAAGTCTTATGTGCTATTTCAACTTTCTTCCCACCCCATAAGAAGGTATTTACCACCTTTCTTACTTCGCTAATGACCCAGTCAGGCAAATCAACAGCCCCCAAAACATAATTAAGTTTGGACAATAACAGAGCATTCACAACAACTACCTTCCCTCTTAGATTAAGTTTCCTTAATCGCCAAAGCATTAGAGAATGCCTTATTTTATTTAAAATGCCGGTCCAGGTCAGATCCCTCGCCTCAGTCACAGACACCCCAATATACACCCCCAAGATTTTAACAAAATCCGTACACAATTTGTATGGTATGTCATCCCTTGAAACCTCAATATTCCCTATTACCATCATTTCGGATTTGTCGTTATTAACTTTAGCCCCTGACGCCTTCCCATAAGTTTCAATATCCACTCTTATTCTTTTTATACTTTCCATATCCCTAACTGTAAATGTTGTGTCATCCGCATACTGATAGATTAAGCTCTTTTGGCCATGTGGGTCCTTTACACAGTTGATTGCTTGATTATCTTTGATGAACGTTGCTAATGGCTCTGCCGAAATACTATATAAGATCGCTGAAAGTGGGCAACCCTGCCGAACTGAACGCTCCACAGAGAAAGTATCTGTAAGGACTCCATTAAGTTTTACACAGCTTATCGCACTTCCATACAAAAGACCAATCCAATCCACCATTCTCTGACCAAAACCAAATGTTTCCAAAGTTTTCTTTAAATAGCTATGCTCAACTCTATCGAAAGCTTTGTTTAGGTCAAGGCTCAACACGACACCCCCTTCCTTGTCCCTGGTCATGTACTCTATCGTGTCTCTAATTGAGCATATAGTGTCTGTTATATCTCTACCTGGTATACCATAAGCCTGTGTTGGTGAAATAATAGTTCCTACTACTCCTTTTAATCTGTTAGCCAAGACTTTAGCCAAAATTTTATAGTCTGTATTCAACAAACTAATTGGTCTATAATTGTCCAATTTCAGAGGGCTACCCTTATTTTTAAACACGATTGTTATGACTCCTGTTGCCATTGATAATGGAATATCCCTTCTTCTTTCCATATATAGAAACAGGTTTCTTAGGATAGGTGCCAATATGTCAGAGAAGGTTTGATAAAACTCATTCGTAAACCCATCTGAACCTGGGCTCTTGCCAGGCTTAGCCTGCTTAATGGCCACTTTTATTTCCTCAATTTGTATATCCTCATCACAAAATTGCTTATCGTCTTCCGCAAGTTTGCTTCTTACTGTCTTCAAAACTTTTCTGACACTCGTCTGATCAACATCTTCTCTTTGAAACAGCCTTTTATAATAAGATTGGACCGTTTCAAGGATGTCAACAAAATCTGTTAACTTCTTCCCTTCATCAGTTTCAAGCTCTGAGATGTAACTTTTAGCTTGCTTTCTCTTTTCCAGATTTAAAAAAAATTTTGTGCATTTTTCTCCTTCTATTGTATACTGAGCTTTGCTCCTGAGAATCGCACCTTTACATTTTTCTTTCTCAAGTTGGTCTAATTCCGTCTTAATCTGTATAAAGTATGTTTTGTCTCTATTAGGATCCATTTCTAATTTTTCCACTTCACGGTCTAACTCCAGTTTTAAGCCCCTCTCCAATTTTCTATTCCGAAAACACCTATGTTTAGCATAGCGAATGCTTTTAGTTTTTATATTGGTTTTGACTATTTCCCACCATGCACACATATCTTCCCCATACAAAGGATTCTCCATTTCCTCGTTTAAATACTCAATCACCATTTTTTTGTATTCCTTTTCAACCAGCAAAGATGAATTCATGCACCATGTCCCCCCCCTCCTCCCCTCTGTTTTTTCCCCCAAATTAAAATTTAACGCAGCATGGTCACTTACTCCAAGAAAAGCATATTCTATCCCATCTATTAATGAAGAAATGTCCCTGTTTACCAAACAAAGATCAAGTCTACTCTGCTTTAACTTATTCAAGACCAACTGCCTTCTTGAGAATGCTCTTTTGTGGGGGTTTAACTCCCTCCACACATCCACTATATTCTGGTTCAGCATCATTTCATGCAATTTATTCCTAGACACGTCACTCGCAAACTTGTCACTACTGCTTGCATCTAATCTTGTACACCAAACATTAAAATCCCCAACCAAAATACAATTTTCTGTGCACAATAACTCCAATTTTGAAAAAAAATCTCTCCTGTCCAAATCACCATTCGGAGCATACACATTAATCAATCTAAACCTTACGTTTAAAAAATCAAAATCTACAACCAGTACTCTCCCCTCATTATCCTCGTACACTTGTACCACATTACTCACCAATTGAGTGTTTATCAAGATTGCCACCCCACGCGATCTCTGGCTACCATGGTTAACAAAAAAATAATCACTTTTCCATAACCCTTTCATCTCAACTAATAAATCACTTGTCCAGTGCGTTTCTTGTAAACATAATATGTCCGCACAGAGAGAGGCTATCAAACGCTCTGCTTTAATCCTGTCTCTAAGTCCATTACAATTTATAGAAGAGACTTTTACTAGAGTACACATTATTAAACAAACACAGAAAAAACTCTAACCGATTCAGACAAACATTTCCCTATTACATCCGCGATCCTCAGTCGACACCCTGTACCTCTTGCGCTGTCTTCCTTTAACACATCCATTCTCCTTCCTCCACATGGTAGATTCGTACTTATCGTAGATCCACGATTGGTCACTCCAGTCGTCCCCACCATGTCTACCCAGGCACGTGTCCCCTCCACGATCCCTGCAGTCATCCCTGCAGCATCCTTAGACCCCAACTCTCCCGCACGCCGTCCACCGTCTATCCAGACTGCAATCCAATGTACGTGCAGCTCCTTCCGTTGTCCAGTTCCTCCAGAAACACCACGAACCAACACCACCTGTTCTTGAATAACATTCATTAAAGCAGTTTTAAACCCAAACAAAAGCGAAGGACTATTTGTGCGCTGAAACAGTATAGTAAGGAAGAATGGATCTAATGCAGGTAAAGACAAGCCCCTGCTCCATGTTCTAGTTTGAGCGCACCTTAAACATATCTTCCATAACTGCAACTCAAAGACATTCAACCCGAGAAAAAACACAAAGTGAAAGAAACAAGTGTTAAGGCTACTCATTCAACTTGAATCTTTAGATTTTGTTTTCTTCTTTATTTTCTTTAGCGAAGCTTGACTCATTCTTTTTCGAGCTCGGGCCAACTGAATTTCCATGTCAGATCCAGAGTCGCATGAGTCAGAAGTTATGGCGTTCTTCAGCTCAGGTGACAGAACCGGTACGGAAGGTACTTGTAGGGATTGAGCTTGAGACCTTAACTCCGTAGTGCTGGTTTCAACAGCACGATTCTCTGCCTTAGCAGAGTCTCCCTTTTCATTGCTCGAAAGGTCAACACCAGTCTCAACTCCCTCCACTCCAGACTTCTGCTCCAGTGAAGCAGGCCTTCCTTCCAATAGTCCTATTTTTTGACCAGTCCTGTCCAGGGTAGAGCCCACTATTGGAGCTCCCCCTGCCAGCTCCGGGGTGGAAGCCTCTACAGGATCTCCCCCCTTTACCAGATCCTGAGCAGTGCCCCTGCTTGCAGCTGGCCTCAGGGTGGGGCCCACCTCCGGGATCCCCCCAACAATGGGTCCAGGTGCAGGCACTTCCTCATCAGCGCCTGTGCTTCCAGACAACTGATCCTGTCCCGAGGTATCATTCTCGCCGACACTATCATGACAAATGCACTCTGAACATTTATTATAGCACAGAGCACACTTGTTCCTTTCATTGGTGCACTCTCTAGCGTAATGTCCCTGAGTGCCACACTTATGACAGATAAAGTCCGGACACTCCCTTAAAATATGTCCTGGCTGCAGACACATTCGGCAAACCTTAACCTGCCTATCATGAATGACCCTGAAAAATTGGGCACCTGCTGCAGTCTGAAACTTAGCAGAATATGGCAAGGATTGCACTGAATCCGTGAATTTCACCTTCACAAATCGAGTCCCATCCGCAATATTTGTTCCAGGCCACATACGGCGCCGAATGCCAGAAATGGCTGCCACACCCCAGCCCTCCAATTTATCCAGTATCTCCTTATCACTAATATAGACAGGCAAATTCAGGAATGATACTACCAGCTCGTCATTGGACAAACTGGTAGCCACAACTCTTGTGTCTCCTATTTTAAACCCATCCAATAGTTTGTCCTTTGCCACCTGGTTTGACATGGTGACTTCAAAAGCTTTTGGCCCTGTTTGTCTGCAACCTAGAATTCCTCCACACAAAAGTCTAATTGATCTAATTACCTGCATTGTCGATACATTCTCCTCACCCTCCAATTCAATCTTCACAGTTAAATCCTTACTGTATTTAATTTCCTCTCCCCCCTTAATTGTACTACCTTCTTTCACCATATTCTTTGTCTCAATCTCACTTGCATGCTCTCTTGCAGTAGTCAACTCCATATCATCCATCCTGTAAAAAAGAACAAAAAGAGCCTCCCCACCAGACAAGTAGATTCCAACTGCTTCTCACCAGCAACCACACCCGAGCAAACACCAAACAGGAAGTGACATCACAAGCTGACGAGAACAGGCTGTGCAGTGTAGTGTGGCTGTAAGCAATTGCCAGCATTGTGAAATGTATTTTTATATGGGCCGACAAAATTATTTTCTACTTGTTCACCGCCAAACATTAAAATGCTTACAGCACCTGGTATTCCGAGGTGGTCACCCACCCACGTACGTACTAATCAGGCCTGACACTGTTTAGCTTCTGTGATCAGACGAGAACAGGCTGTGCAGTGTAGTGTGGCTGCAAGCAATTGTAAGGATTGTGAAATGTATTTTTATATGGTCCGACAAAATTATTTTCTACTTGTTCACCGCCAAACATTAAAATGCTTACAGCACCTGGTATTCCGAGGTGGTCACCCACCCACGTACTAACCAGGCCTGACACTGTTTAGCTTCTGTGATCCGACGAGAACAGGCTGTGCAGTGTAGTGTGGCTGTAAGCAATTATAAGCATTGTGAAATTTATTTTTATATGGGTCGATAATTTTCTACTTGTTCACCACCAAACATTAAAATACTTACAGCACCTGGTATTCCAAGGTGGTCACCCACCCACGTACTAACCAGGCCTGACACTGTTTAGCTTCTGTGATCAGACGAGAACAGGCTGTGCAGTGTAGTGTGGCTGTAAGCAATAATAAGCATTGTGAAATTTATTTTTATATGGGTCGATAATTTTCTACTTGTTCACCACCAAACATTAAAATGTTTACAGCACCTGGTATTCCGAGGTGGTCACCCACCCACGTACTAATCAGGCCTGACACTGTTTAACTTCTGTGATCAGACGAGAACAGGCTGTGCAGTGTAGTGTGGCTGTAAGCAATTATAAGCATTGTGAAATTTATTTTTATATGGGCCGATAATTTTCTACTTGTTCACCACAAAACATTAAAATGCTTACAGCACCTGGTATTCCGAGGTGGTCACCCACCCACGTACTAATCAGGCCTGACACTGTTTAGCTTCTGTGATCAGACGAGAACAGGCTGTGCAGTGTAGTGTGGCTGTAAGCAATTATAAGCATTGTGAAATTTATTTTTATATGGGTCGATAATTTTCTACTTGTTCACCACCAAACATTAAAATGCTTACAGCACCTGGTATTCCGAGGTGGTCACCCACCCACGTACTAATCAGGCCTGACACTGTTTAGCTTCTGTGATCAGACGAGAACAGGCTGTGCAGTGTAGTGTGGCTGTAAGCAATTATAAGCATTGTGAAATTTATTTTTATATGGGTCGATAATTTTCTACTTGTTCACCACCAAACATTAAAATGCTTACAGCACCTGGTATTCCGAGGTGGTCACCCACCCACGTACTAACCAGGCCTGACACTGTTTAGCTTCTGTGATCAGACGAGAACAGGCTGTGCAGTGTAGTGTGGCTGTAAGCAATTGCAAGCATTGTGAAATGTATTTTTATATGGGCCGACAAAATTATTTTCTACTTGTTCACCGCCAAACATTAAAATGCTTACAGCACCTGGTATTCCGAGGTGGTCACCCACCCACGTACTAACCAGGCCTGACACTGTTTAGCTTCTGTTATCAGACGAGAACAGGCTGTGCAGTGTAGTGTGGCTGTAAGCAATTACAAGGATTGTGAAATTTATTTTTATATGGGTCGATAATTTTCTACTTGTTCACCGCCAAACATTAAAATGCTTACAGCACCTGGTATTCCGAGGTGGTCACCCACCCACGTACTAACCAGGCCTGACACTGTTTAGCTTCTGTGATCAGACGAGAACAGGCTGTGCAGTGTAGTGTGGCTGTAAGCAATTATAAGCATTGTGAAATTTATTTTTATATGGGTCGATAATTTTCTACTTGTTCACCACCAAACATTAAAATGCTTACAGCACCTGGTATTCCGAGGTGGTCACCCACCCACCCACGTACTAACCAGGCCTGACACTGTTTAGCTTCTGTGATCAGACGAGAACAGGCTGTGCAGTGTAGTGTGGCTGTAAGCAATTTTAAGCATTGTGAAATTTATTTTTATATGGCCACAAATTTTCTACTTGTTCACCACCAAACATTAAAATGCTTACAGCACCTGGTATTCGAGGTGGTCACCCACCCACGTGCTAACCAGGCCTGACACTGTTTAGCTTCTGTGATCTGACGAGAACAGGCTGTGCAGTGTAGTGTGGCTGTAAGCAATTATAAGCATTGTGAAATTTATTTTTATATGGGTCGATAATTTTCTACTTGTTCACCACCAAACATTAAAATGCTTACAGCACCTGGTATTCCGAGGTGGTCACCCACCCACATACTAACCAGGCCTGACACTGTTTAGCTTCTGTGATCAGACGAGAACAGGCTGTGCAGTGTAGTGTGGCTGTAAGCAATCATAAGCATTGTGAAATTTATTTTTATATGGGTCGATAATTTTCTACTTGTTCACCACCAAACATTAAAATGCTTACAGCACCTGGTATTCCGAGGTGGTCACCCACCCACGTACTAACCAGGCCTGACACTGTTTAGCTTCTGTGATCAGACGAGAACAGGCTGTGCAGTGTAGTGTGGCTGTAAGCAATTATAAGCATTGTGAAATTTATTTTTATATGGGTCGATAATTTTCTACTTGTTCACCACCAAACAATAAAATGCTTACAGCACCTGGTATTCCGAGGTGGTCACCCACCCACGTACTAATCAGGCCTGACACTGTTTAGCTTCTGTGATCAGACGAGAACAGGCTGTGCAGTGTAGTGTGGCTGTAAGCAATTATAAGTATTGTGAAATTTATTTTTATATGGGCCAATAATTTTCTACTTGTTCACCACCAAACATTAAAATGCTTACAGCACCTGGTATTCCGAGGTGGTCACCCACCCACGTACTAACCAGGCCTGACACTGTTTAGCTTCTGTGATCAGACGAGAACAGGCTGTGCAGTGTAGTGTGGCTGTAAGCAATCACAAGCATTGTGAAATTTATTTTTATATGGGCCGACAAAATTATTTTCTACTTGTTCACCGCCAAACATTAAAATGCTTACACAGCACCTGGTATTCCGAGGTGGTCACCCACCCACGTACTAACCAGGCCTGACACTGTTTAGCCTCTGTGATCAGACGAGAACAGGCTGTGCAGTGTAGTGTGGCTGTAAGCAATTATAAGCATTGTGAAATGTATTTTTATATGGGCCGACAAAATTATTTTCTACTTGTTCACCGCCAAACATTAAAATGCTTACAGCACCTGGTATTCCGAGGTGGTCACCCACCCACGTACTAACCAGGCCTGACACTGTTTAGCTTCTGTGATCAGACGAGAAGAGGCTGTGCAGTGTAGTGTGGCTGTGAGCAATTGTAAGCATTGTGAAATTTTTTTTTATATGGGTCGATAATTTTCTACTTGTTCACCACCAAACATTAAAATGCTTACAGCACCTGGTATTCCGAGGTGGTCACCCACCCACGTACTAACCAGGCCTGACACTGTTTAGCTTCTGTCATCAGACGAGAACAGGCTGTGCAGTGTAGTGTGGCTGTAAGCAATTATAAGGATTGTGAAATTTATTTTTATATGGGTCGATAATTTTCTACTTGTTCACCACCAAACATTAAAATGCTTACAGCACCTGGTATTCCGAGGTGGTCACCCACCCACGTACTAACCAGGCCTGACACTGTTTAGCTTCTGTGATCAGACGAGAACAGGCTGTGCAGTGTAGTGTGGCTGTAAGCAATTATAAGCATTGTGAAATGTATTTTTATATGGGCCGACAAAATAATTTTCTACTTGTTCAACGCCAAACATTAAAATGCTTACAGCACATGGTATTCCGATGTGGTCACCCACCCACGTACTAACCAGGCCTTACACTGTTTAGCTTCTGTGATCAGACGAGAACAGGCTGTGCAGTGTAGTGTGGCTGTAAGCAATTGCCAGCATTGTGAAATGTATTTTTATATGGGCCGACAAAATTATTTTCTACTTGTTCACCGCCAAACATTAAAATGCTTACAGCACCTGGTATTCCGAGGTGGTCACCCACCCACGTACTAACCAGGCCTGACACTGTTTAGCTTCTGTGATCAGACGAGAACAGGCTGTGCAGTGTAGTGTGGCTGTAAGCAATTATAAGCATTGTGAAATTTATTTTTATATGGCCACTAATTTTCTACTTGTTCACCACCAAACATTAAAATGCTTACAGCACCTGGTATTCCGAGGTGGTCACCCACCCACGTACTAACCAGGCCTGACACTGTTTAGCTTCTGTGATCAGACGAGAACAGGCTGTGCAGTGTAGTGTGGCTGTAAGCAATCACAAGCATTGTGAAATTTATTTTTATATGGGCCGACAAAATTATTTTCTACTTGTTCACCGCCAAACATTAAAATGCTTACACAGCACCTGGTATTCCGAGGTGGTCACCCACCCACGTACTAACCAGGCCTGACACTGTTTAGCCTCTGTGATCAGACGAGAACAGGCTGTGCAGTGTAGTGTGGCTGTAAGCAATTATAAGCATTGTGAAATGTATTTTTATATGGGCCGACAAAATTATTTTCTACTTGTTCACCGCCAAACATTAAAATGCTTACAGCACCTGGTATTCCGAGGTGGTCACCCACCCACGTACTAACCAGGCCTGACACTGTTTAGCTTCTGTGATCAGACGAGAAGAGGCTGTGCAGTGTAGTGTGGCTGTGAGCAATTGTAAGCATTGTGAAATTTTTTTTTATATGGGTCGATAATTTTCTACTTGTTCACCACCAAACATTAAAATGCTTACAGCACCTGGTATTCCGAGGTGGTCACCCACCCACGTACTAACCAGGCCTGACACTGTTTAGCTTCTGTCATCAGACGAGAACAGGCTGTGCAGTGTAGTGTGGCTGTAAGCAATTATAAGGATTGTGAAATTTATTTTTATATGGGTCGATAATTTTCTACTTGTTCACCACCAAACATTAAAATGCTTACAGCACCTGGTATTCCGAGGTGGTCACCCACCCACGTACTAACCAGGCCTGACACTGTTTAGCTTCTGTGATCAGACGAGAACAGGCTGTGCAGTGTAGTGTGGCTGTAAGCAATTATAAGCATTGTGAAATGTATTTTTATATGGGCCGACAAAATAATTTTCTACTTGTTCAACGCCAAACATTAAAATGCTTACAGCACATGGTATTCCGATGTGGTCACCCACCCACGTACTAACCAGGCCTTACACTGTTTAGCTTCTGTGATCAGACGAGAACAGGCTGTGCAGTGTAGTGTGGCTGTAAGCAATTGCCAGCATTGTGAAATGTATTTTTATATGGGCCGACAAAATTATTTTCTACTTGTTCACCGCCAAACATTAAAATGCTTACAGCACCTGGTATTCCGAGGTGGTCACCCACCCACGTACTAACCAGGCCTGACACTGTTTAGCTTCTGTGATCAGACGAGAACAGGCTGTGCAGTGTAGTGTGGCTGTAAGCAATTATAAGCATTGTGAAATTTATTTTTATATGGCCACTAATTTTCTACTTGTTCACCACCAAACATTAAAATGCTTACAGCACCTGGTATTCCGAGGTGGTCACCCACCCACGTACTAACCAGGCCTGACACTGTTTAGCTTCTGTGATCAGACGAGAACAGGCTGTGCAGTATAGTGTGGCTGTAAGCAATTGCAAGCATTGTGAAATGTATTTTTATATGGGCCGACAAAATTATTTTCTACTTGTTCACCGCCAAACATTAAAATGCTTACAGCACCTGGTATTCCGAGGTGGTCACCCACCCACGTACTAACCAGGCCTGACACTGTTTAGCCTCTGTGATCAGACGAGAACAGGCTGTGCAGTGTAGTGTGGCTGTAAGCAATTATAAGCATTGTGAAATGTATTTTTATATGGGCCGACAAAATTATTTTCTACTTGTTCACCGCCAAACATTAAAATGCTTACAGCACCTGGTATTCCGAGGTGGTCACCCACCCACGTACTAACCAGGCCTGACACTGTTTAGCTTCTGTGATCAGACGAGAACAGGCTGTGCAGTGTAGTGTGGCTGTGAGCAATTGTAAGCATTGTGAAATTTTTTTTTATATGGGTCGATAATTTTCTACTTGTTCACCACAAAACATTAAAATGCTTACAGCACCTGGTATTCCGAGGTGGTCACCCACCCACCCACGTACTAATCAGGCCTGACACTGTTTAGCTTCTGTGATCAAACGAGAACAGGCTGTGCAGTGTAGTGTGGCTGTAAGCAATCACAAGCATTGTGAAATTTATTTTTATATGGGCCGACAAAATTATTTTCTACTTGTTCACCGCCAAACATTAAAATGCTTACACAGCACCTGGTATTCCGAGGTGGTCACCCACCCACGTACTAACCAGGCCTGACACTGTTTAGCCTCTGTGATCAGACGAGAACAGGCTGTGCAGTGTAGTGTGGCTGTAAGCAATTATAAGCATTGTGAAATGTATTTTTATATGGGCCGACAAAATTATTTTCTACTTGTTCACCGCCAAACATTAAAATGCTTACAGCACCTGGTATTCCGAGGTGGTCACCCACCCACGTACTAACCAGGCCTGACACTGTTTAGCTTCTGTGATCAGACGAGAACAGGCTGTGCAGTGTAGTGTGGCTGTGAGCAATTATAAGCATTGTGAAATTTTTTTTTATATGGGTCGATAATTTTCTACTTGTTCACCACCAAACATTAAAATGCTTACAGCACCTGGTATTCCGAGGTGGTCACCCACCCACCCACGTACTAATCAGGCCTGACACTGTTTAGCTTCTGTGATCAAACGAGAACAGGCTGTGCAGTGTAGTGTGGCTGTAAGCAATCACAAGCATTGTGAAATTTATTTTTATATGGGCCGACAAAATTATTTTCTACTTGTTCACCGCCAAACATTAAAATGCTTACACAGCACCTGGTATTCCGAGGTGGTCACCCACCCACGTACTAACCAGGCCTGACACTGTTTAGCCTCTGTGATCAGACGAGAACAGGCTGTGCAGTGTAGTGTGGCTGTAAGCAATTATAAGCATTGTGAAATGTATTTTTATATGGGCCGACAAAATTATTTTCTACTTGTTCACCGCCAAACATTAAAATGCTTACAGCACCTGGTATTCCGAGGTGGTCACCCACCCACGTACTAACCAGGCCTGACACTGTTTAGCTTCTGTGATCAGACGAGAACAGGCTGTGCAGTGTAGTGTGGCTGTGAGCAATTATAAGCATTGTGAAATTTTTTTTTATATGGGTCGATAATTTTCTACTTGTTCACCACCAAACATTAAAATGCTTACAGCACCTGGTATTCCGAGGTGGTCACCCACCCACGTACTAACCAGGCCTGACACTGTTTAGCTTCTGTGATCAGACGAGAACAGGCTGTGCAGTGTAGTGTGGCTGTAAGCAATTATAAGCATTGTGAAATTTATTTTTATATGGGTCGATAATTTTCTACTTGTTCACCGCCAAACATTAAAATGCTTACAGCACCTGGTATTCCGAGGTGGTCACCCACCCACGTACTAACCAGGCCTGACACTGTTTAGCTTCTGTGATCAGACGAGAACAGGCTGTGCAGTGTAGTGTGGCTGTAAGCAATTGCCAGCATTGTGAAATGTATTTTTATATGGGCCGACAAAATTATTTTCTTCTTGTTCACCGCCAAACATTAAAATGCTTAGAGCACCTGGTATTCCGAGGTGGTCACCCACCCACGTACTAACCAGGCCTGACACTGTTTAGCTTCTGTGATCAGACGAGAACAGGCTGGGCAGTGTAGTGTGGCTGTAAGCAATCATAAGCATTGTGAAATTTATTTTTTTATGGCCACTAATTTTCTACTTGTTCACCACCAAACATTAAAATGCTTACAGCACCTGGTATTCCGAGGTGGTCACCCACCCACATACTAACCAGGCCTGACACTGTTTAGCTTCTGTGATCAGACGAGAACAGGCTGTGCAGTGTAGTGTGGCTGTAAGCAATTATAAGCATTGTGAAATTTATTTTTATATGGCCACTAATTTTCTACTTGTTCACCACCAAACATTAAAATGCTTACAGCACCTGGTATTCCGAGGTGGTCACCCACCCACGTACTAACCAGGCCTGACACTGTTTAGCTTCTGTGATCAGACGAGAACAGGCTGTGCAGTGTAGTGTGGCTGTAAGCAATTATAAGCATTGTGAAATTTATTTTTTTATGGCCACTAATTTTCTACTTGTTCACCACCAAACATTAAAATGCTTACAGCACCTGGTATTCCGAGGTGGTCACCCACCCACATACTAACCAGGCCTGACACTGTTTAGCTTCTGTGATCAGACGAGAACAGGCTGTGCAGTGTAGTGTGGCTGTAAGCAATTATAAGCATTGTGAAATTTATTTTTATATGGCCACTAATTTTCTACTTGTTCACCACCAAACATTAAAATGCTTACAGCACCTGGTATTCGAGGTGGTCACCCACCCACGTGCTAACCAGGCCTGACACTGTTTAGCTTCTGTGATCAGACGAGAACAGGCTGTGCAGTGTAGTGTGGCTGTAAGCAATTACAAGGATTGTGAAATTTATTTTTATATGGGTCGATAATTTTCTACTTGTTCACCACCAAACATTAAAATGCTTACAGCACCTGGTATTCCGAGGTGGTCACCCACCCACGTACTAACCAGGCCTGACACTGTTTAGCTTCTGTGATCAGACGAGAACAGGCTGTGCAGTGTAGTGTGGCTGTAAGCAATTACAAGGATTGTGAAATTTATTTTTATATGGGTCGATAATTTTCTACTTGTTCACCGCCAAACATTAAAATGCTTACAGCACCTGGTATTCCGAGGTGGTCACCCACCCACGTACTAACCAGGCCTGACACTGTTTAGCTTCTGTGATCAGACGAGAACAGGCTGTGCAGTGTAGTGTGGCTGTAAGCAATTGCAAGCATTGTGAAATGTATTTTTATATGGGCCGACAAAATTATTTTCTACTTGTTCACCGCCAAACATTAAAATGCTTACAGCACCTGGTATTCCGAGGTGGTCACCCACCCACGTACTAACCAGGCCTGACACTGTTTAGCTTCTGTGATCAGACGAGAACAGGCTGTGCAGTGTAGTGTGGCTGCAAGCAATTATAAGCATTGTGAAATTTATTTTTATATGGCCACTAATTTTCTACTTGTTCACCACCAAACATTAAAATCCTTACAGCACCTGGTATTCTAGGTGGTCACCCACCCACGTACTAACCAGGCCTGACACTGTTTAGCTTCTGTGATCAGACGAGAACAGGCTGTGCAGTGTAGTGTGGCTGTAAGCAATTATAAGCATTGTGAAATTTATTTTTATATGGGTCGATAATTTTCTACTTGTTCACCACCAAACATTAAAATGCTTACAGCACCTGGTATTCCGAGGTGGTCACCCACCCTCCCACGTACTAATCAGGCCTGACACTGTTTAGCTTCTGTGATCAGACGAGAACAGGCTGTGCAGTGTAGTGTGGCTGTAAGCAATTGCAAGCATTGTGAAATGTATTTTTATATGGGCCGACAAAATTATTTTCTACTTGTTCACCGCCAAACATTAAAATGCTTACAGCACCTGGTATTCCGAGGTGGTCACCCACCCACGTACTAACCAGGCCTGACACTGTTTAGCTTCTGTGATCAGACGAGAACAGGCTGTGCAGTGTAGTGTGGCTGTAAGCAATTATAAGCATTGTGAAATTTATTTTTTTATGGCCACTAATTTTCTACTTGTTCACCACCAAACATTAAAATGCTTACAGCACCTGGTATTCCGAGGTGGTCACCCACCCACATACTAACCAGGCCTGACACTGTTTAGCTTCTGTGATCAGACGAGAACAGGCTGTGCAGTGTAGTGTGGCTGTAAGCAATTATAAGCATTGTGAAATTTATTTTTATATGGCCACTAATTTTCTACTTGTTCACCACCAAACATTAAAATGCTTACAGCACCTGGTATTCCGAGGTGGTCACCCACCCACGTACTAACCAGGCCTGACACTGTTTAGCTTCTGTGATCAGACGAGAACAGGCTGTGCAGTGTAGTGTGGCTGTAAGCAATTATAAGCATTGTGAAATTTATTTTTATATGGGCCAATTATTTTCTACTTGTTCACCACCAAACATTAAAATGCTTACAGCACCTGGTATTCTGAGGTGGTCACCCACCCACGGACTAACCAGGCCTGACACTGTTTAGCTTCTGTGATCAGACGAGAACAGGCTGTGCAGTGAAGTGTGGCTGTAAGCAACTGCAAGCATTGTGAAATGTATTTTTATATGGGCCGACAAAATTATTTTCTACTTGTTCACCGCCAAACATTAAAATGCTTACAGCACCTGGTATTCCGAGGTGGTCACCCACCCACGTAGTAACCAGGCCTGACACTGTTTAGCTTCTGTGATCAGACGAGAACAGGCTGTGCAGTGTAGTGTGGCTGTAAGCAATTATAAGCATTGTGAAATTTATTTTTATATGGGTCGATAATTTTCTACTTGTTCACCACCAAACATTAAAATGCTTACAGCACCTGGTATTCCGAGGTGGTCACCCACCCTCCCACGTACTAATCAGGCCTGACACTGTTTAGCTTCTGTGATCAGACGAGAACAGGCTGTGCAGTGTAGTGTGGCTGTAAACAATTGCAAGCATTGTGAAATGTATTTTTATATGGGCCGACAAAATTATTTTCTACTTGTTCACCGCCAAACATTAAAATGCTTACAGCACCTGGTATTCCGAGGTGGTCACCCACCCACGTACTAACCAGGCCTGACACTGTTTAGCTTCTGTGATCAGACGAGAACAGGCTGTGCAGTGTAGTGTGGCTGTAAGCAATTATAAGTATTGTGAAATTTATTTTTATATGGGCCAATAATTTTCTACTTGTTCACCACAAAACATTAAAATGCTTACAGCACCTGGTATTCCGAGGTGGTCACCCACCCACCCACGTACTAATCAGGCCTGACACTGTTTAGCTTCTGTGATCAAACGAGAACAGGCTGTGCAGTGTAGTGTGGCTGTAAGCAATCACAAGCATTGTGAAATTTATTTTTATATGGGCCGACAAAATTATTTTCTACTTGTTCACCGCCAAACATTAAAATGCTTACACAGCACCTGGTATTCCGAGGTGGTCACCCACCCACGTACTAACCAGGCCTGACACTGTTTAGCCTCTGTGATCAGACGAGAACAGGCTGTGCAGTGTAGTGTGGCTGTAAGCAATTATAAGCATTGTGAAATGTATTTTTATATGGGCCGACAAAATTATTTTCTACTTGTTCACCGCCAAACATTAAAATGCTTACAGCACCTGGTATTCCGAGGTGGTCACCCACCCACGTACTAACCAGGCCTGACACTGTTTAGCTTCTGTGATCAGACGAGAACAGGCTGTGCAGTGTAGTGTGGCTGTGAGCAATTATAAGCATTGTGAAATTTTTTTTTATATGGGTCGATAATTTTCTACTTGTTCACCACCAAACATTAAAATGCTTACAGCACCTGGTATTCCGAGGTGGTCACCCACCCACGTACTAACCAGGCCTGACACTGTTTAGCTTCTGTGATCAGACGAGAACAGGCTGTGCAGTGTAGTGTGGCTGTAAGCAATTATAAGCATTGTGAAATGTATTTTTATATGGGCCGACAAAATTATTTTCTACTTGTTCACCGCCAAACATTAAAATGCTTACAGCACCTGGTATTCCGAGGTGGTCACCCACCCACGTGCTAACCAGGCCTGACACTGTTTAGCTTCTGTGATCAGACGAGAACAGGCTGTGCAGTGTAGTGTGGCTGTAAGCAATTATAAGCATTGTGAAATTTATTTTTATATGGGTCGATAATTTTCTACTTGTTCACCACCAAACATTAAAATGCTTACAGCACCTGGTATTCCGAGGTGGTCACCCACCCACGTACTAACCAGGCCTGACACTGTTTAGCTTCTGTGATCAGACGAGAACAGGCTGTGCAGTGTAGTGTGGCTGTAAGCAATTATAAGGATTGTGAAATTTATTTTTATATGGGTCGATAATTTTCTACTTGTTCACCACCAAACATTAAAATGCTTACAGCACCTGGTATTCCAAGGTGGTCACCCACCCACGTACTAATCAGGCCTGACACTGTTTAGCTTCTGTGATCAGACGAGAACAGGCTGTGCAGTGTAGTGTGGCTGTAAGCAATTATAAGGATTGTGAAATTTATTTTTATATGGGTCGATAATTTTCTACTTGTTCACCACCAAACATTAAAATGCTTACAGCACCTGGTATTCCGAGGTGGTCACCCACCCACGTACTAACCAGGCCTGACACTGTTTAGCTTCTGTGATCAGACGAGAACAGGCTGTGCAGTGTAGTGTGGCTGTAAGCAATTACAAGCATTGTGAAATGTATTTTTATATGGGCCGACAAAATAATTTTCTACTTGTTCAACGCCAAACATTAAAATGCTTACAGCACATGGTATTCCGATGTGGTCACCCACCCACGTACTAACCAGGCCTTACACTGTTTAGCTTCTGTGATCAGACGAGAACAGGCTGTGCAGTGTAGTGTGGCTGTAAGCAATTGCCAGCATTGTGAAATGTATTTTTATATGGGCCGACAAAATTATTTTCTACTTGTTCACCGCCAAACATTAAAATGCTTACAGCACCTGGTATTCCGAGGTGGTCACCCACCCACGTACTAACCAGGCCTGACACTGTTTAGCTTCTGTGATCAGACGAGAACAGGCTGTGCAGTGTAGTGTGGCTGTAAGCAATTACAAGGATTGTGAAATTTATTTTTATATGGGTCGATAATTTTCTACTTGTTCACCACCAAACATTAAAATGCTTACAGCACCTGGTATTCCGAGGTGGTCACCCACCCACGTACTAACCAGGCCTGACACTGTTTAGCTTCTGTGATCAGACGAGAACAGGCTGTGCAGTGTAGTGTGGCTGTAAGCAATTACAAGGATTGTGAAATTTATTTTTATATGGGTCGATAATTTTCTACTTGTTCACCGCCAAACATTAAAATGCTTACAGCACCTGGTATTCCGAGGTGGTCACCCACCCACGTACTAACCAGGCCTGACACTGTTTAGCTTCTGTGATCAGACGAGAACAGGCTGTGCAGTGTAGTGTGGCTGTAAGCAATTGCCAGCATTGTGAAATGTATTTTTATATGGGCCGACAAAATTATTTTCTACTTGTTCACCGCCAAACATTAAAATGCTTACAGCACCTGGTATTCCGAGGTGGTCACCCACCCACGTACTAACCAGGCCTGACACTGTTTAGCTTCTGTGATCAGACGAGAACAGGCTGTGCAGTGTAGTGTGGCTGTAAGCAATTATAAGCATTGTGAAATTTATTTTTATATGGCCACTAATTTTCTACTTGTTCACCACCAAACATTAAAATGCTTACAGCACCTGGTATTCGAGGTGGTCACCCACCCACGTGCTAACCAGGCCTGACACTGTTTAGCTTCTGTGATCAGACGAGAACAGGCTGTGCAGTGTAGTGTGGCTGTAAGCAATTATAAGCATTGTGAAATTTATTTTTATATGGGTCGATAATTTTCTACTTGTTCACCACCAAACATTAAAATGCTTACAGCACCTGGTATTCCGAGGTGGTCACCCACCCACGTACTAACCAGGCCTGACACTGTTTAGCTTCTGTGATCAGACGAGAACAGGCTGTGCAGTGTAGTGTGGCTGTAAGCAATTGCAAGCATTGTGAAATGTATTTTTATATGGGCCGACAAAATTATTTTGTACTTGTTCACCGCCAAACATTAAAATGCTTACAGCACCTGGTATTTCGAGGTGGTCACCCACCCACGTACTAACCAGGCCTGACACTGTTTAGCTTCTGTTATCAGACGAGAACAGGCTGTGCAGTGTAGTGTGGCTGTAAGCAATTACAAGGATTGTGAAATTTATTTTTATATGGGTCGATAATTTTCTACTTGTTCACCGCCAAACATTAAAATGCTTACAGCACCTGGTATTCCGAGGTGGTCACCCACCCACGTACTAACCAGGCCTGACACTGTTTAGCTTCTGTGATCAGACGAGAACAGGCTGTGCAGTGTAGTGTGGCTGTAAGCAATTATAAGCATTGTGAAATTTATTTTTATATGGGTCGATAATTTTCTACTTCACCACCAAACATTAAAATGCTTACAGCACCTGGTATTCCGAGGTGGTCACCCACCCACGTACTAACCAGGCCTGACACTGTTTAGCTTCTGTGATCAGACGAGAACAGGCTGTGCAGTGTAGTGTGGCTGTAAGCAATTATAAGCATTGTGAAATTTATTTTTATATGGGTCGATAATTTTCTACTTGTTCACCACCAAACATTAAAATGCTTACAGCACCTGGTATTCCGAGGTGGTCACCCACCCTCCCACGTACTAATCAGGCCTGACACTGTTTAGCTTCTGTGATCAGACGAGAACAGGCTGTGCAGTGTAGTGTGGCTGTAAGCAATTATAAGCATTGTGAAATTTATTTTTATATGGGTCGATAATTTTCTACTTGTTCACCACCAAACATTAAAATGCTTACAGCACCTGGTATTCCGAGGTGGTCACCCACCCACGTACTAACCAGGCCTGACACTGTTTAGCTTCTGTGATCAGACGAGAACAGGCTGTGCAGTGTAGTGTGGCTGTAAGCAGTTATAAGCATTGTGAAATTTATTTTTATATGGGTCGATAATTTTCTACTTGTTCACCACCAAACATTAAAATGCTTACAGCACCTGGTATTCCGAGGTGGTCACCCACCCACGTACTAATCAGGCCTGACACTGTTTAGCTTCTGTGATCAGACGAGAACAGGCTGTGCAGTGTAGTGTGGCTGTAAGCAATTATAAGCATTGTGAAATTTATTTTTATATGGGCCGATAATTTTCTCCTTGTTCACCACAAAACATTAAAATGCTTACAGCACCTGGTATTCCGAGGTGGTCACCCACCCACGTACTAACCATGCCTGACACTGTTTAGCTTCTGTGATCAGACGAGAACAGGCTGTGCAGTGTAGTTTGGCTGTAAGCAATTATAAGCATTGTGAAATTTATTTTTATATGGGTCGATAATTTTCTACTTGTTCACCACCAAACATTAAAATGCTTATAGCACCTGGTATTCCGAGGTGGTCACCCACGTACTAATCAGGCCTGACACTGTTTAGCTTCTGTGATCAGACGAGAACAGGCTGTGCAGTGTAGTGTGGCTGTAAGCAATTATAAGCATTGTGAAATTTATTTTTATATGGGTCGATAATTTTCTACTTGTTCACCGCCAAACATTAAAATGCTTACAGCACCTGGTATTCCGAGGTGGTCACCCACCCGCGTACTAACCAGGCCTGACAATGTTTAGCTTCTGTGATCAGACGAGAACAGGCTGTGCAGTGTAGTGTGGCTGCAAGCAATTGTAAGCATTGTGAAATGTATTTTTATATGGGCCGACAAAATTATTTTCTACTTGTTCACCGCCAAACATTAAAATGCTTACAGCACCTGGTATTCCAAGGTGGTCACCCACCCACGTACTAACCAGGCCTGACACTGTTTAGCTTCTGTGATCAGACGAGAACAGGCTGTGCAGTGTAGTGTGGCTGTAAGCAATTATAAGCATTGTGAAATTTATTTTTATATGGGTCGATAATTTTCTACTTGTTCACCACCAAACATTAAAATGCTTACAGCACCTGGTATTCTGAGGTGGTCACCCACCCACGTACTAACCAGGCCTGACACTGTTTAGCTTCTGTGATCAGACGAGAACAGGCTGTGCAGTGTAGTGTGGCAGTAAGCAATTATAAGCATTGTGAAATTTATTTTTATATGGGTCGATAATTTTCTACTTGTTCACCACCAAACATTAAAATGCTTACAGCACCTGGTATTCCAAGGTGGTCACCCACCCACGTACTAACCAGGCCTGACACTGTTTAGCTTCTGTGATCAGACGAGAACAGGCTGTGCAGTGTAGTGTGGCTGTAAGCAATTATAAGCATTGTGAAATTTATTTTTATATGGGTCGATAATTTTCTACTTGTTCACCACCAAACATTAAAATGCTTACAGCACCTGGTATTCCAAGGTGGTCACCCACCCACGTACTAACCAGGCCTGACACTGTTTAGCTTCTGTGATCAGACGAGAACAGGCTGTGCAGTGTAGTGTGGCTGTAAGCAATTATAAGCATTGTGAAATTTATTTTTATATGGGTCGATAATTTTCTACTTGTTCACCACCAAACATTAAAATGCTTACAGCACCTGGTATTCCGAGGTGGTCACCCACCCACATACTAACCAGGCCTGACACTGTTTAGCTTCTGTGATCAGACGAGAACAGGCTGTGCAGTGTAGTGTGGCTGTAAGCAATTATAAGCATTGTGAAATTTATTTTTATATGGCCACTAATTTTCTACTTGTTCACCACCAAACATTAAAATGCTTACAGCACCTGGTATTCCGAGGTGGTCACCCACCCACGTACTAACCAGGCCTGACACTGTTTAGCTTCTGTGATCAGACGAGAACAGGCTGTGCAGTGTAGTGTGGCTGTAAGCAATTATAAGCATTGTGAAATTTATTTTTTTATGGCCACTAATTTTCTACTTGTTCACCACCAAACATTAAAATGCTTACAGCACCTGGTATTCCGAGGTGGTCACCCACCCACATACTAACCAGGCCTGACACTGTTTAGCTTCTGTGATCAGACGAGAACAGGCTGTGCAGTGTAGTGTGGCTGTAAGCAATTATAAGCATTGTGAAATTTATTTTTATATGGCCACTAATTTTCTACTTGTTCACCACCAAACATTAAAATGCTTACAGCACCTGGTATTCGAGGTGGTCACCCACCCACGTGCTAACCAGGCCTGACACTGTTTAGCTTCTGTGATCAGACGAGAACAGGCTGTGCAGTGTAGTGTGGCTGTAAGCAATTACAAGGATTGTGAAATTTATTTTTATATGGGTCGATAATTTTCTACTTGTTCACCACCAAACATTAAAATGCTTACAGCACCTGGTATTCCGAGGTGGTCACCCACCCACGTACTAACCAGGCCTGACACTGTTTAGCTTCTGTGATCAGACGAGAACAGGCTGTGCAGTGTAGTGTGGCTGTAAGCAATTACAAGGATTGTGAAATTTATTTTTATATGGGTCGATAATTTTCTACTTGTTCACCGCCAAACATTAAAATGCTTACAGCACCTGGTATTCCGAGGTGGTCACCCACCCACGTACTAACCAGGCCTGACACTGTTTAGCTTCTGTGATCAGACGAGAACAGGCTGTGCAGTGTAGTGTGGCTGTAAGCAATTGCAAGCATTGTGAAATGTATTTTTATATGGGCCGACAAAATTATTTTCTACTTGTTCACCGCCAAACATTAAAATGCTTACAGCACCTGGTATTCCGAGGTGGTCACCCACCCACGTACTAACCAGGCCTGACACTGTTTAGCTTCTGTGATCAGACGAGAACAGGCTGTGCAGTGTAGTGTGGCTGCAAGCAATTATAAGCATTGTGAAATTTATTTTTATATGGCCACTAATTTTCTACTTGTTCACCACCAAACATTAAAATCCTTACAGCACCTGGTATTCTAGGTGGTCACCCACCCACGTACTAACCAGGCCTGACACTGTTTAGCTTCTGTGATCAGACGAGAACAGGCTGTGCAGTGTAGTGTGGCTGTAAGCAATTATAAGCATTGTGAAATTTATTTTTATATGGGTCGATAATTTTCTACTTGTTCACCACCAAACATTAAAATGCTTACAGCACCTGGTATTCCGAGGTGGTCACCCACCCTCCCACGTACTAATCAGGCCTGACACTGTTTAGCTTCTGTGATCAGACGAGAACAGGCTGTGCAGTGTAGTGTGGCTGTAAGCAATTGCAAGCATTGTGAAATGTATTTTTATATGGGCCGACAAAATTATTTTCTACTTGTTCACCGCCAAACATTAAAATGCTTACAGCACCTGGTATTCCGAGGTGGTCACCCACCCACGTACTAACCAGGCCTGACACTGTTTAGCTTCTGTGATCAGACGAGAACAGGCTGTGCAGTGTAGTGTGGCTGTAAGCAATTATAAGCATTGTGAAATTTATTTTTTTATGGCCACTAATTTTCTACTTGTTCACCACCAAACATTAAAATGCTTACAGCACCTGGTATTCCGAGGTGGTCACCCACCCACATACTAACCAGGCCTGACACTGTTTAGCTTCTGTGATCAGACGAGAACAGGCTGTGCAGTGTAGTGTGGCTGTAAGCAATTATAAGCATTGTGAAATTTATTTTTATATGGCCACTAATTTTCTACTTGTTCACCACCAAACATTAAAATGCTTACAGCACCTGGTATTCCGAGGTGGTCACCCACCCACGTACTAACCAGGCCTGACACTGTTTAGCTTCTGTGATCAGACGAGAACAGGCTGTGCAGTGTAGTGTGGCTGTAAGCAATTATAAGCATTGTGAAATTTATTTTTTTATGGCCACTAATTTTCTACTTGTTCACCACCAAACATTAAAATGCTTACAGCACCTGGTATTCCGAGGTGGTCACCCACCCACATACTAACCAGGCCTGACACTGTTTAGCTTCTGTGATCAGACGAGAACAGGCTGTGCAGTGTAGTGTGGCTGTAAGCAATTATAAGCATTGTGAAATTTATTTTTATATGGCCACTAATTTTCTACTTGTTCACCACCAAACATTAAAATGCTTACAGCACCTGGTATTCGAGGTGGTCACCCACCCACGTGCTAACCAGGCCTGACACTGTTTAGCTTCTGTGATCAGACGAGAACAGGCTGTGCAGTGTAGTGTGGCTGTAAGCAACTACAAGGATTGTGAAATTTATTTTTATATGGGTCGATAATTTTCTACTTGTTCACCACCAAACATTAAAATGCTTACAGCACCTGGTATTCCGAGGTGGTCACCCACCCACGTACTAACCAGGCCTGACACTGTTTAGCTTCTGTGATCAGACGAGAACAGGCTTTTTTTTTTTTTTTTTTTTTTTTTTTTTTTTTATTATGAAAAGTACAAAAGATCAAACAATTACATTTTCACAATCCGTGTAAACATAATATTTCTGAGAAGACCAAGACAAAAAAAGAAAATACAAAGCAATACTCAAAACTTAATCACAACTCAATTTTGTATCCTTTTCCTTCATCCAACTTAATACATGTACTCCCCTTAACAAAATTTTCCTCAAATACTCCCTTATCCAAATATCTGAACATAATATACACATCCCGCTTAATCAATGCTTTGAAAATAAGGAATGCATCAATAACCCTCCCTTCAAAATGAGCAAGATTTCTCCGTAACCAAATTGCATACCTTGCATGGCTTAAAAAGAAATTAAGCAAATTTATATTTACTAATTTACTTTTCTTACCCAACCCAAAAAGCCAAATTTCCCTCAAATCACTGTCTTTTATGTCAATTTCCCAATTTTCTACCAACAATTTCTTCAGCTTTTCTTTAAAGCTAACTAGACCCCTACACTCAAAAAATAAATGTAACAGTCTCTCTGGCTCTTCCCCACACACATCACATTCCCTTTTAACATCCCCATTGATTTGATGCAACATCACATTTGTGTATATCCTGTTATGTCTCAATTTAAAGTCCAAATTTTCACAGTCCAAACAATTGTACCTGACCTTCAAGGTCTTCCAAATGTCTTTAACACTGTGTTTTTGGAGAACCTCTGTCCACATCTTTTCTGAGGCTGGAGGTTTTATTTCATTTTCCAGCAAGATTTTGTATACCCATTTAACTTTTGCATCCGACAAATGTTTCCTTTTTGCCATTATCATAATGAAAAAATCTGGGATTCTGTCCTCACGATAATGCGCATTCTTTGTCTGTATTTTCAGGATCCACTCTCTTGGCAAACTCAATCTAATGTTGTCAAACACTTTATCAACCACAGTTGCACTAATCGTATTATCTCTATCCATAACTATTTCTTGAATAGCTCTATTTGGGAGGAACCCCGGTACAAACTCGTATATAATGTCCCTTATCTTACTTATCCCTGCCGACATAAAAGATTTATTATAAATTGTTTTCCCTTGCACTTTTATCATAGGATTCAGGAAGATTGGCTGATCTATAATCTGGTGAATATTTTCACAATCATAACGGACATATTTAATAAATTCTGCCCATGCACTAAACACTTCACAATAAAAAGCCGGAATTTCTCCCATCATATCCCTCCTTATTTCCATGAAAATACCACTCTCACCACATCCACCAATTCTATGTAAAAAATCTTTGAAAAAGCCTTTCCACCCATATTCAACTTTATCATAAAGATATTTTTTAACAGTTTTTATTCTTATTGATTGTCTTTTGGTATGTAAATCAATCAACTTTAGACCACCTTCTCTGTAGTCCGCTATCAAGGTCCTGTGCGCTATTTCTACTCTCTTCCCACCCCATAAGAAAGAGTGCACCACCTTTTTTACCTCACTAATGACCCAGTCAGGCAAATCAACAGCCCCCAAAACATAATTGAGTTTGGACAATAACAGAGCATTCACAACAACTACTTTCCCCCTTAAATTAAGTTTCCTTAATCGCCAAAACATTAGAGATTGCCTTATTTTATTTAAAATACCCGTCCAAGTCAGATCTCTCGCCTCAGTCACTGCCACCCCAATATAAACCCCCAAGATTTTAACAAAATCCGTACACAATTTGTATGGTATGTCTTCCCCTGTAATCTCAATATTACCTATTACCATTATTTCGGATTTGTCGTCATTAACTTTAGCCCCTGACGCCTTCCCATACGTTTCAATATCCATTCTTATCATTTTTATGCTTTCCATATCCCTAACTGTAAATGTCGTGTCATCCGCATACTGATAGATTAAGCTATTTTGGCCTTGTGGGCCTTTTACACTGTTGATTGCTTGATTATGTTTGATAAATGTTGCTAATGGCTCTGCCGAAATACTATACAAGATTGCTGACAGTGGGCAGCCTTGCCTAACTGAACGTTCCACAGGGAAGGTATCTGTAAGAACTCCATTAAGTTTTACACAGCTTATGGCACTTCCATACAGAAGCCCAATCCAATCCACCAGTCTCTGACCAAAACCAAATTTCTCCAAAGTTTGCTTTAAATAGCTATGCTCCACTCTATCGAATGCCTTGTTTAGGTCAAGGCTCAACACGACTCCTCCTTCTTTGTCCCTGGTCATGTACTCTATCGTATCTCTGATTGAGCATATGGTGTCTGTTATCTCTCTACCCGGTATACTGTATGCCTGTGTTGGTGAAATAATAGTACCTACTACTTCTTTTAATCTATTAGCCAAGACTTTAGCTAAAATTTTATAGTCTGTATTCAATAGACTAATTGGTCTATAATTTTCTAATTTTAGAGGACTACCCTTATTTTTAAACACGATTGTTATAACTCCTGTTGCCATTGATAGTGGAATATCTCTACTTTCTTCCATATATATAAATAGGTTCCTTAGAATAGGTGCCAATATGTCAGAGAAAGTTTGATAAAACTCATTCGTAAACCCATCTGAACCTGGGCTTTTGCCAGGCTTTGCCTGCTTAATAGCCACTTTTATTTCCTCAATTTGTATATCCTCGTCACAAAATTGTTTATCCTCTTCCGAAAGTTTGCTACTTACTGTCTTTAAAACCTTTCCCACACTCCCCTGGTCAATATTTTCTCTTTGAAATAGCCGTTTATAAAAAGCTTGTACCGTTTCAAGAATGTCAACAAAATCGGTCACTCTTTCTCCTCCTTGATTTTCAAGCTCTGAGATGTAACTTTTAGCTTGCTTTCTTTTCTCCAAATTTAAAAAGAATTTTGTGCATTTTTCCCCCTCTATTGTATATTGAGCTTTGCTCCGAAGAATCGCACCCTTACATTTCTCTTTTTCAAATTGTTCTATTTCCGTCTTAATCTGTATAAAATATGCTTTGTCTCTATTGGGATCCATTTCTATTTTTTCCACTTCCCGGTCCAATTCCATTTTTAAGCCTTTCTCTAATTTCCTATTCCTAAAGCACCTTTGTTTAGCATATCTAATGCTTTTACTTTTTATATTGGTTTTGACTACTTCCCACCACGCACAGATATCATCCTCATACAAAGGCTTCTCCATTTCCTCGTTTAAATAGTCAACAATCATTTTTTTGTATTCCTTTTCCACCAATAAAGATGAGTTCATACACCATGTCCCCCCCCTCCGCCCTTCTGTTCTTTCCCCTAAATTAAAAACTAATGCTGCATGGTCACTCACACCAAGAAAATTATATTCTATTGCATCTATTAATGAAAAAATGTCTCTTTTTACCAAACAGAAATCAATTCTACTCTGCTTCAAATTATTCAGGACTAACTGTCTTCTTGAAAATTCTCTTTTGTGGGGGTTTAACTCTCTCCACACATCCACTATATTCTGGTTTAGCATTATTTCATGTAATTTATTCCTAGACACATCACTAGCAAAGTTGTTACTACTGCTTGCATCTAATCTTGTACACCAAACATTAAAATCCCCAACCAAAATACAATTATCTGCGCATAATAAGTCTAACTTTGAAAAAAAATCTCTCCTGTCTAAGTCACCATTAGGAGCATACAAATTAATCAATCTAAACCTTGTGTTTAAAAAATCAAAGTCCACAACAAGTACTCTCCCCTCATTATCCTCATATACTTGTTTTGCATTTGTCACCAAATCAGTTTTTATCAAGATTGCTACCCCACGTGATCTCTGGCTACCATGGCTAACAAAAAAATAATCACTTTTCCATAACCCTTTCATCTCATCTAATAAATCGCTTGTCCAGTGTGTTTCTTGTAAGCACAATATGTCTGTGCGGAGAGACGCTATTAAATGCTCTGCTTTCATCCTGTCTCTAAGTCCATTACAATTTATAGATGAGACTTTTACTAGAGTACACACAATTAAATATGCACAGAAAAAACTCTAACCGATACAGACAAACATTTTCTTTTTACATTGAGCATTTTCAGCCGACACCCTCTACCTCTTGTGCTGTCTTCTTTTGGCACAGCAATTCCCCTTTCTTCACTAGTTAGGTCCATACTTCTCATCGGCCCGTGGTTGGTCACTTCAGTCATCTCCATCACACCCACCACATCCGTCCAGGCATGTGTCTCCACCACGATCCTTGCAGTCATTCCTGCAACAACCTCCATGTCCAAGTCTTCTGCACACCACACCACGTCCGTCAAGACGGCAATCCCATGTATGAGCAGCTCCGTCAGTAGTCCACTTCCTCTTGAAGCACCACGAACCAACACCACCTGCTCTTGAATAAAATTTATTAAAGCAGTTTCAAACCTCAACCGAAGCGAAGCACCATTTGCGCAATGAAACAATATGATAAAGAAGAACGGATCTAATGCAGGTAAAGATAAATCTCTGCTCCATGTTCCAGTTTGAGCCCACCCTAAACATATCTTCCCTAACTGCAGCTCAACGACATTCCTCCAGAGAAATAACACAAAGTGAAAGAAACAAATGTTAAGGCTACTCATTCAACTTGAGTCTTTAGATTTTGTTTTCTTCTTTAACTTTTCCTTCAGCGAAGCTTGACTCATTCTTTTTCGAGCTTGAACCAACTGAATATCCATGTCAGAGTCAGAGTCGCAGGAGTCAGAAGTTCTGGTTTTCTTCACCTCAGGCAACAGAACCGGTTCGGAAGGTACGTGGAGGGATTGAGTTTGAGAACTTGACTTTAGAGTGCTAGTTTTATCTCCTAAAAACACACTAGCACAATTCTCTGCCTTAGCAGAGTCTCTCCTTTCATTGTTAGAAAGTTCAACACAAGTCCCTTTTCCCTCCACTCCAGGCTTCTGCTCCAGTGAAGCAGGCCGTCCTTCCATTGGTCCTTTTTCTTGACCAGTTCTGTCCAGGGTAGAACCCACTATTGGAGCTCCCCCTGCCAGCTCCGGGGTAGAGGACTCTACAAGATCTCCCCCCTTCACCAGATCCCGAGCAG
Organism: Fundulus diaphanus; assembly: GCA_037039145.1. NCBI lineage: Eukaryota > Metazoa > Chordata > Actinopteri > Cyprinodontiformes > Fundulidae > Fundulus > Fundulus diaphanus. Next base: position 51,262,444 of record CM073130.1, on the reverse strand, counting down.
TGCCTTTGCTTACAGCCAGCCTCGGGGTAGGACCCACTTCCGGGATCCCCCCAACAATGGGTCCAGTTGCAGGCACTTCCTCATCAGCACCTATGCTACCAGACAACTGATCCTGTCCAGAGGCATCATTCTCGCCAACACTGTCATGACAAATGCACTCTGAACTCTTATTATAGCATAGAGCACACTTGTTTCTTTCATTCGTGCACTCTCTTGCATAATGTCCCTGAATACCACACTTATGGCAGATAAAATCAGGACATTCTCTTACTATATGCCCTGGCTGCAGACACATTCGGCAAACCTTAACCTGCCTATCATGAATGACCCTGAAAAATTGGGCACCTGATGCAGTCTGAAACTTGGCAGAATATGGCAAGGATTGCACTGAATCCGTGAATTTCACCTTCACAAATCGAGTCCCATCCGCAATATTCGTTCCAGGCCACATACGGCGCCGAATGCCGGAAATGGCTGCCACACCCCAGCCCTCCAATTTATCCAGTATCTCCCTATCACCAACATAGACAGGCAAATTCAGGAATGATACCACCAGCTCGTCATTGGACAAACTGGAAGCCACAACTCTTGTGTCTCCTATTTTAAACCCATCCAATAGTTTGTCCTTAGCCACCTGGTTTGACATGGTGACTTCAAAAGCTTTTGGCCCTGTTTGTCTGCAACCTAGAATTCCTCCACACAAAAGTCTAATTGATCTAATTACCTGCATTGTCGATACATTCTCCTCACCTTCCAATTCAATCTTCACAGTTAAATCCTTACTATATTTAATTTCCTCTCCCCCCTTAATTGTACTACCTTCTTTCACCATATTCTTTGTCTCAATCTCACTTCCATGCTCTCTTGCAGTAGTCAACTCCATATCATCCATCCTGTAAAAAAGAACAAAAAGAGCCTCCCCACCAGACAAGTCTGTTGGGGAGGTATAAAACTCCCAAAAAAATAAATTTACAACACCAAAATTGACTTGTCTAAGCAAAAAAGAGAAAAATACTCACAGATTCCAACTGCTTCTCACCAGCAACCACACCCGAGCAAACACCAAACAGGAAGTGACATCACAAGCTGACGAGAACAGGCTGTGCAGTGTAGTGTGGCTGTAAGCAATTGCCAGCATTGTGAAATGTATTTTTATATGGGCCGACAAAATTATTTTCTACTTGTTCACCGCCAAACATTAAAATGCTTACAGCACTTGGTATTCCGAGGTGGTCACCCACCCACGTACTAACCAGGCCTGACACTGTTTAGCTTCTGTGATCAGACGAGAACAGGCTGTGCAGTGTAGTGTGGCTGTAAGCAATTATAAGCATTGTGAAATTTATTTTCATATGGGTCGATAATTTTCTACTTGTTCACCACCAAACATTAAAATGCTTACAGCACCTGGTATTCCGAGGTGGTCACCCACCCTCCCACGTACTAATCAGGCCTGACACTGTTTAGCTTCTGTGATCAGACGAGAACAGGCTGTGCAGTGTAGTGTGGCTGTAAACAATTGCAAGCATTGTGAAATGTATTTTTATATGGGCCGACAAAATTATTTTCTACTTGTTCACCGCCAAACATTAAAATGCTTACAGCACCTGGTATTCCGAGGTGGTCACCCACCCACGTACTAACCAGGCCTGACACTGTTTAGCTTCTGTGATCAGACGAGAACAGGCTGTGCAGTGTAGTGTGGCTGTAAGCAATTATAAGTATTGTGAAATTTATTTTTATATGGGCCAATAATTTTCTACTTGTTCACCACAAAACATTAAAATGCTTACAGCACCTGGTATTCCGAGGTGGTCACCCACCCACCCACGTACTAATCAGGCCTGACACTGTTTAGCTTCTGTGATCAAACGAGAACAGGCTGTGCAGTGTAGTGTGGCTGTAAGCAATCACAAGCATTGTGAAATTTATTTTTATATGGGCCGACAAAATTATTTTCTACTTGTTCACCGCCAAACATTAAAATGCTTACACAGCACCTGGTATTCCGAGGTGGTCACCCACCCACGTACTAACCAGGCCTGACACTGTTTAGCCTCTGTGATCAGACGAGAACAGGCTGTGCAGTGTAGTGTGGCTGTAAGCAATTATAAGCATTGTGAAATGTATTTTTATATGGGCCGACAAAATTATTTTCTACTTGTTCACCGCCAAACATTAAAATGCTTACAGCACCTGGTATTCCGAGGTGGTCACCCACCCACGTACTAACCAGGCCTGACACTGTTTAGCTTCTGTGATCAGACGAGAACAGGCTGTGCAGTGTAGTGTAGCTGTGAGCAATTATAAGCATTGTGAAATTTTTTTTTATATGGGCCGACAAAATTATTTTCTACTTGTTCACCGCCAAACATTAAAATGCTTACAGCACCTGGTATTCCGAGGTGGTCACCCACCCACGTACTAACCAGGCCTGACACTGTTTAGCTTCTGTGATCAGACGAGAACAGGCTGTGCAGTGTAGTGTGGCTGTAAGCAATTATAAGCATTGTGAAATGTATTTTTATATGGGCCGACAAAATTATTTTCTACTTGTTCACCGCCAAACATTAAAATGCTTACAGCACCTGGTATTCCGAGGTGGTCACCCACCCACGTACTAACCAGGCCTGACACTGTTTAGCTTCTGTGATCAGACGAGAACAGGCTGTGCAGTGTAGTGTGGCTGTAAGCAATTATAAGCATTGTGAAATGTATTTTTATATGGGCCGACAAAATTATTTTCTACTTGTTCACCGCCAAACATTAAAATGCTTACAGCACCTGGTATTCCGAGGTGGTCACCCACCCACGTACTAACCAGGCCTGACACTGTTTAGCTTCTGTGATCAGACGAGAACAGGCTGTGCAGTGTAGTGTAGCTGTGAGCAATTATAAGCATTGTGAAATTTTTTTTTATATGGGTCGATAATTTTCTACTTGTTCACCACCAAACATTAAAATGCTTACAGCACCTGGTATTCCGAGGTGGTCACCCACCCACGTACTAACCAGGCCTGACACTGTTTAGCTTCTGTGATCAGACGAGAACAGGCTGTGCAGTGTAGTGTGGCTGTAAGCAATTATAAGCATTGTGAAATTTATTTTTATATGGGCCGACAAAATTATTTTCTACTTGTTCACCGCCAAACATTAAAATGCTTACAGCACCTGGTATTCCGAGGTGGTCACCCACCCACGTGCTAACCAGGCCTGACACTGTTTAGCTTCTGTGATCAGACGAGAACAGGCTGTGCAGTGTAGTGTGGCTGTAAGCAATTATAAGCATTGTGAAATTTATTTTTATATGGGTCGATAATTTTCTACTTGTTCACCACCAAACATTAAAATGCTTACAGCACCTGGTATTCCGAGGTGGTCACCCACCCACGTACTAACCAGGCCTGACACTGTTTAGCTTCTGTGATCAGACGAGAACAGGCTGTGCAGTGTAGTGTGGCTGTAAGCAATTATAAGGATTGTGAAATTTATTTTTATATGGGTCGATAATTTTCTACTTGTTCACCACCAAACATTAAAATGCTTACAGCACCTGGTATTCCAAGGTGGTCACCCACCCACGTACTAATCAGGCCTGACACTGTTTAGCTTCTGTGATCAGACGAGAACAGGCTGTGCAGTGTAGTGTGGCTGTAAGCAATTATAAGGATTGTGAAATTTATTTTTATATGGGTCGATAATTTTCTACTTGTTCACCACCAAACATTAAAATGCTTACAGCACCTGGTATTCCGAGGTGGTCACCCACCCACGTACTAACCAGGCCTGACACTGTTTAGCTTCTGTGATCAGACGAGAACAGGCTGTGCAGTGTAGTGTGGCTGTAAGCAATTACAAGCATTGTGAAATGTATTTTTATATGGGCCGACAAAATAATTTTCTACTTGTTCAACGCCAAACATTAAAATGCTTACAGCACATGGTATTCCGATGTGGTCACCCACCCACGTACTAACCAGGCCTTACACTGTTTAGCTTCTGTGATCAGACGAGAACAGGCTGTGCAGTGTAGTGTGGCTGTAAGCAATTGTCAGCATTGTGAAATGTATTTTTATATGGGCCGACAAAATTATTTTCTACTTGTTCACCGCCAAACATTAAAATGCTTACAGCACCTGGTATTCCGAGGTGGTCACCCACCCACGTACTAACCAGGCCTGACACTGTTTAGCTTCTGTGATCAGACGAGAACAGGCTGTGCAGTGTAGTGTGGCTGTAAGCAATTATAAGCATTGTGAAATTTATTTTTATATGGCCACTAATTTTCTACTTGTTCACCACCAAACATTAAAATGCTTACAGCACCTGGTATTCCGAGGTGGTCACGCACCCACGTACTAACCAGGCCTGACACTGTTTAGCTTCTGTGATCAGACGAGAACAGGCTGTGCAGTGTAGTGTGGCTGTAAGCAATTGCCAGCATTGTGAAATGTATTTTTATATGGCCACTAATTTTCTACTTGTTCACCACCAAACATTAAAATGCTTACAGCACCTGGTATTCCGAGGTGGTCAGCCACCCACCCACCCACGTACGTACTAACCAGGCCTGACAATGTTTAGCTTCTGTGATCAGACGAGAACAGGCTGTGCAGTGTAGTGTGGCTGTAAGCAATTATAAGCATTGTGAAATTTATTTTTATATGGGTCGATAATTTTCTACTTGTTCACCACCAAACATTAAAATGCTTACAGCACCTGGTATTCCGAGGTGGTCACCCACCCACGTACGTACTAACCAGGCCTGACACTGTTTAGCTTCTGTGATCAGACGAGAACAGGCTGTGCAGTGTAGTGTGGCTGTAAGCAATTATAAGCATTGTGAAATGTATTTTTATATGGGCCGAAAAAATTATTTTCTACTTGTTCACCGCCAAACATTAAAATGCTTACAGCACCTGGTATTCCGAGGTGGTCACCCACCCACGTACTAACCAGGCCTGACACTGTTTAGCTTCTGTGATCAGACGAGAACAGGCTGTGCAGTGTAGTGTGGCTGTAAGCAATTATAAGCATTGTGAAATTTATTTTATACGGGTCGATAATTTTCTACTTGTTCACCGCCAAACATTAAAATGCTTACAGCACCTGGTATTCCGAGGTGGTCACCCACCCACGTACTAACCAGGCCTGACACTGTTTAGCTTCTGTGATCAGACGAGAACAGGCTGTGCAGTGTAGTGTGGCTGTAAGCAATTATAAGCATTGTGAAATTTATTTTTATATGGGTCGATAAGTTTCTACTTGTTCACCACCAAACATTAAAATGCTTACAGCACCTGGTATTCCGAGGTGGTCACCCACCCACGTACTAACCAGGCCTGACACTGTTTAGCTTCTGTGATCAGACGAGAACAGGCTGTGCAGTGTAGTGTGGCTGTAAGCAGTTATAAGGATTGTGAAATTTATTTTTATATGGGTCGATAATTTTCTACTTGTTCACCACCAAAAATTAAAATGCTTACAGCACCTGGTATTCCGAGATGGTCACCCACCCACGTACTAACCAGGCCTGACACTGTTTAGCTTCTGTGATCAGACGAGAACAGGCTGTGCAGTGTAGTGTGGCTGTAAGCAGTTATAAGCATTGTGAAATTTATTTTTATATGGGTCGATAATTTTCTACTTGTTCACCACCAAACATTAAAATGCTTACAGCACCTGGTATTCCGAGGTGGTCACCCACCCACGTACTAAACCAGGCCTGACACTGTTTAGCTTCTGTGATCAGACGAGAACAGGCTGTGCAGTGTAGTGTGGCTGTAAGCAATTATAAGCATTGTGAAATTTATTTTTATATGGGTCGATAATTTTCTACTTGTTCACCACTAAACATTAAAATGCTTACAGCACCTGGTATTCCGAGGTGGTCACCCACCCACGTACTAACCAAGCCTGACACTGTTTAGCTTCTGTGATCAGACGAGAACAGACTGTGCAGTGTAGTGTGGCTGTAAGCAATTATAAGCATTGTGAAATTTATTTTTATATGGGTCGATAATTTTCTACTTGTTCACCACTAAACATTAAAATGCTTACAGCACCTGGTATTCCGAGGTGGTCACCCACCCACGTACTAACCAAGCCTGACACTGTTTAGCTTCTGTGATCAGACGAGAACAGACTGTGCAGTGTAGTGTGGCTGTAAGCAATTATAAGCATTGTGAAATGTATTTTTATATGGGCCGAAAAAATTATTTTCTACTTGTTCACCGCCAAACATTAAAATGCTTACAGCACCTGGTATTCCGAGGTGCTCACCCACCCACGTACTAACCAGGCCTGACACTGTTTAGCTTCTGTGATCAGACGAGAACAGGCTGTGCAGTGTAGTGTGGCTGTAAGCAATCATAAGCATTGTGAAATTTATTTTTATATGGGTCGATAATTTTCTACTTGTTCACCACCAAACATTAAAATGCTTACAGCACCTGGTATTCCGAGGTGGTCACCCACCCACGTACTAACCAGGCCTGACACTGTTTAGCTTCTGTGATCAGACGAGAACAGGCTGTGCAGTGTAGTGTGGCTGTAAGCAATTATAAGCATTGTGAAATTTATTTTTATATGGGTCGATAATTTTCTACTTGTTCACCACCAAACATTAAAATGCTTACAGCACCTGGTATTCCGAGGTGGTCACCCACCCACGTACTAACCAGGCCTGACACTGTTTAGCTTCTGTGATCAGACGAGAACAGGCTGTGCAGTGTAGTGTGGCTGTAAGCAATTATAAGCATTGTGAAATTTATTTTTATATGGGTCGATAATTTTCTACTTGTTCACCACCAAACATTAAAATGCTTACAGCACCTGGTATTCCGAGGTGGTCACCCACCCACGTACTAACCAGGCCTGACACTGTTTAGCTTCTGTGATCAGATGAGAACAGGCTGTGCAGTGTAGTGTGGCTGTAAGCAATTATAAGCATTGTGAAATTTATTTTTATATGGCCACTAATTTTCTACTTGTTCACCACCAAACATTAAAATGCTTACAGCACCTGGTATTCCGAGGTGGTCACCCACCCACGTACTAATCAGGCCTGACACTGTTTAGCTTCTGTGATCAGACGAGAACAGGCTGTGCAGTGTAGTGTGGCTGTAAGCAATTATAAGCATTGTGAAATTTATTTTTATATGGCCACTAATTTTCTACTTGTTCACCACCAAACATTAAAATGCTTACCGCACCTGGTATTCCGAGGTGGTCACCCACCCACGTACTAACCAGGCCTGACACTGTTTAGCTTCTGTGATCAGACGAGAACAGGCTGTGCAGTGTAGTGTGGCTGTAAGCAATTATAAGCATTGTGAAATTTATTTTTATATGGGTCGATAATTTTCTACTTGTTCACCACCAAACATTAAAATGCTTACAGCACCTGGTATTCCGAGGTGGTCACCCACCCACGTACTAACCAGGCCTGACACTGTTTAGCTTCTGTGATCAGACGAGAACAGGCTGTGCAGTGTAGTGTGGCTGTAAGCAATTGCAAGCGTTGTGAAATGTATTTTTATATGGGCCAACAAAATTATTTTCTACTTGTTCACCGCCAAACATTAAAATGCTTACAGCACCTGGTATTCCGAGGTGGTCACCCACCCACGTACTAACCAAGCCTGACACTGTTTAGCTTCTGTGATCAGACGAGAACAGACTGTGCAGTGTAGTGTGGCTGTAAGCAATTATAAGCATTGTGAAATTTATTTTTATATGGGTCGATAATTTTCTACTTGTTCACCACTAAACATTAAAATGCTTACAGCACCTGGTATTCCGAGGTGGTCACCCACCCACGTACTAACCAAGCCTGACACTGTTTAGCTTCTGTGATCAGACGAGAACAGACTGTGCAGTGTAGTGTGGCTGTAAGCAATTATAAGCATTGTGAAATGTATTTTTATATGGGCCGAAAAAATTATTTTCTACTTGTTCACCGCCAAACATTAAAATGCTTACAGCACCTGGTATTCCGAGGTGCTCACCCACCCACGTACTAACCAGGCCTGACACTGTTTAGCTTCTGTGATCAGACGAGAACAGGCTGTGCAGTGTAGTGTGGCTGTAAGCAATTATAAGCATTGTGAAATTTATTTTTATATGGGTCGATAATTTTCTACTTGTTCACCACCAAACATTAAAATGCTTACAGCACCTGGTATTCCGAGGTGGTCACCCACCCACGTACTAACCAGGCCTGACACTGTTTAGCTTCTGTGATCAGACGAGAACAGGCTGTGCAGTGTAGTGTGGCTGTAAGCAATTATAAGCATTGTGAAATTTATTTTTATATGGGTCGATAATTTTCTACTTGTTCACCACCAAACATTAAAATGCTTACAGCACCTGGTATTCCGAGGTGGTCACCCACCCACGTACTAACCAGGCCTGACACTGTTTAGCTTCTGTGATCAGACGAGAACAGGCTGTGCAGTGTAGTGTGGCTGTAAGCAATTATAAGCATTGTGAAATTTATTTTTATATGGCCACTAATTTTCTACTTGTTCACCACCAAACATTAAAATCCTTACAGCACCTGGTATTCGAGGTGGTCACCCACCCACGTACTAACCAGGCCTGACACTGTTTAGCTTCTGTGATCAGACGAGAACAGGCTGTGCAGTGTAGTGTGGCTGTAAGCAATTATAAGCATTGTGAAATTTATTTTTATATGGGTCGATAATTTTCTACTTGTTCACCACCAAACATTAAAATGCTTACAGCACCTGGTATTCCGAGGTGGTCACCCACCCTCCCACGTACTAATCAGGCCTGACACTGTTTAGCTTCTGTGATCAGACGAGAACAGGCTGTGCAGTGTAGTGTGGCTGTAAGCAATTATAAGCATTGTGAAATTTATTTTTATATGGGTCGATAATTTTCTACTTGTTCACCACCAAACATTAAAATGCTTACAGCACCTGGTATTCCGAGGTGGTCACCCACCCACGTACTAACCAGGCCTGACACTGTTTAGCTTCTGTGATCAGACGAGAACAGGCTGTGCAGTGTAGTGTGGCTGTAAGCAGTTATAAGCATTGTGAAATTTATTTTTATATGGGTCGATAATTTTCTACTTGTTCACCACCAAACATTAAAATGCTTACAGCACCTGGTATTCCGAGGTGGTCACCCACCCACGTACTAATCAGGCCTGACACTGTTTAGCTTCTGTGATCAGACGAGAACAGGCTGTGCAGTGTAGTGTGGCTGTAAGCAATTATAAGCATTGTGAAATTTATTTTTATATGGGCCGATAATTTTCTCCTTGTTCACCACAAAACATTAAAATGCTTACAGCACCTGGTATTCCGAGGTGGTCACCCACCCACGTACTAACCAGGCCTGACACTGTTTAGCTTCTGTGATCAGACGAGAACAGGCTGTGCAGTGTAGTTTGGCTGTAAGCAATTATAAGCATTGTGAAATTTATTTTTATATGGGTCGATAATTTTCTACTTGTTCACCACCAAACATTAAAATGCTTATAGCACCTGGTATTCCGAGGTGGTCACCCACGTACTAATCAGGCCTGACACTGTTTAGCTTCTGTGATCAGACGAGAACAGGCTGTGCAGTGTAGTGTGGCTGTAAGCAATTATAAGCATTGTGAAATTTATTTTTATATGGGTCGATAATTTTCTACTTGTTCACCGCCAAACATTAAAATGCTTACAGCACCTGGTATTCCGAGGTGGTCACCCACCCGCGTACTAACCAGGCCTGACACTGTTTAGCTTCTGTGATCAGACGAGAACAGGCTGTGCAGTGTAGTGTGGCTGCAAGCAATTGTAAGCATTGTGAAATGTATTTTTATATGGGCCGACAAAATTATTTTCTACTTGTTCACCGCCAAACATTAAAATGCTTACAGCACCTGGTATTCCAAGGTGGTCACCCACCCACGTACTAACCAGGCCTGACACTGTTTAGCTTCTGTGATCAGACGAGAACAGGCTGTGCAGTGTAGTGTGGCTGTAAGCAATTATAAGCATTGTGAAATTTATTTTTATATGGGTCGATAATTTTCTACTTGTTCACCACCAAACATTAAAATGCTTACAGCACCTGGTATTCTGAGGTGGTCACCCACCCACGTACTAACCAGGCCTGACACTGTTTAGCTTCTGTGATCAGACGAGAACAGGCTGTGCAGTGTAGTGTGGCAGTAAGCAATTATAAGCATTGTGAAATTTATTTTTATATGGGTCGATAATTTTCTACTTGTTCACCACCAAACATTAAAATGCTTACAGCACCTGGTATTCCAAGGTGGTCACCCACCCACGTACTAACCAGGCCTGACACTGTTTAGCTTCTGTGATCAGACGAGAACAGGCTGTGCAGTGTAGTGTGGCTGTAAGCAATTATAAGCATTGTGAAATTTATTTTTATATGGGTCGATAATTTTCTACTTGTTCACCACCAAACATTAAAATGCTTACAGCACCTGGTATTCCAAGGTGGTCACCCACCCACGTACTAACCAGGCCTGACACTGTTTAGCTTCTGTGATCAGACGAGAACAGGCTGTGCAGTGTAGTGTGGCTGTAAGCAATTATAAGCATTGTGAAATTTATTTTTATATGGGTCGATAATTTTCTACTTGTTCACCACCAAACATTAAAATGCTTACAGCACCTGGTATTCCGAGGTGGTCACCCACCCACGTACTAACCAGGCCTGACACTGTTTAGCTTCTGTGATCAGACGAGAACAGGCTGTGCAGTGTAGTGTGGCAGTAAGCAATTATAAGCATTGTGAAATTTATTTTTATATGGGTCGATAATTTTCTACTTGTTCACCACCAAACATTAAAATGCTTACAGCACCTGGTATTCCAAGGTGGTCACCCACCCACGTACTAACCAGGCCTGACACTGTTTAGCTTCTGTGATCAGACGAGAACAGGCTGTGCAGTGTAGTGTGGCTGTAAGCAATTACAAGCATTGTGAAATTTATTTTTATATGGGTCGATAATTTTCTACTTGTTCACCACCAAACATTAAAATGCTTACAGCACCTGGTATTCCGAGGTGGTCACCCACCCACGTACTAACCAGGCCTGACACTGTTTAGCTTCTGTGATCAGACGAGAACAGGCTGTGCAGTGTAGTGTGGCTGTAAGCAATTATAAGGATTTTGAAATTTATTTTTATATGGGTCGATAATTTTCTACTTGTTCACCACCAAACATTAAAATGCTTACAGCACCTGGTATTCCAAGGTGGTCACCCACCCACGTACTAACCAGGCCTGACACTGTTTAGCTTCTGTGATCAGACGAGAACAGGCTGTGCAGTGTAGTGTGGCTGTAAGCAATTATAAGCATTGTGAAATTTATTTTTATATGGGTCGATAATTTTCTACTTGTTCACCACCAAACATTAAAATGCTTACAGCACCTGGTATTCTGAGGTGGTCACCCACCCACGTACTAACCAGGCCTGACACTGTTTAGCTTCTGTGATCAGACGAGAACAGGCTGTGCAGTGTAGTGTGGCAGTAAGCAATTATAAGCATTGTGAAATTTATTTTTATATGGGTCGATAATTTTCTACTTGTTCACCACCAAACATTAAAATGCTTACAGCACCTGGTATTCCAAGGTGGTCACCCACCCACGTACTAACCAGGCCTGACACTGTTTAGCTTCTGTGATCAGACGAGAACAGGCTGTGCAGTGTAGTGTGGCTGTAAGCAATTATAAGCATTGTGAAATTTATTTTTATATGGGTCGATAATTTTCTACTTGTTCACCACCAAACATTAAAATGCTTACAGCACCTGGTATTCCGAGGTGGTCACCCACCCACGTACTAACCAGGCCTGACACTGTTTAGCTTCTGTGATCAGACGAGAACAGGCTGTGCAGTGTAGTGTGGCTGTAAGCAATTATAAGGATTTTGAAATTTATTTTTATATGGGTCGATAATTTTCTACTTGTTCACCACCAAACATTAAAATGCTTACAGCACCTGGTATTCCGAGGTGGTCACCAACCCATGTACTAACCAGGCCTGACACTGTTTAGCTTCTGTGATCAGACGAGAACAGGCTGTGCAGTGTAGTGTGGCTGTAAGCAATTATAACCATTGTTAAATTTATTTTTATATGGGTCGATAATTTCCTACTTGTTCACCACCAAACATTAAAATGCTTACAGCACCTGGTATTCCGAGGTGGTCACCCACCCACGTACTAACCAGGCCTGACACTGTTTAGCTTCTGTGATCAGACGAGAACAGGCTGTGCAGTGTAGTGTGGCTGTAAGCAATTATAAGCATTGTGAAATTTATTTTTATATGGGTCGATAATTTTCTACTTGTTCACCAACAAACATTAAAAAGCTTACAGCACCTGGTATTCCGAGGTGGTCACCCACCCACGTACTAACCAGGCCTGACACTGTTTAGCTTCTGTGATCAGACGAGAACAGGCTGTGCAGTGTAGTGTGGCTGTAAGCAATTGCAAGCATTGTGAAATGTATTTTTATATGGGCCGACAAAATTATTTTCTACTTGTTCACCGCCAAACATTAAAATGCTTACAGCACCTGGTATTCCGAGGTGGTCACCCACGTACTAACCAGGCCTGACACTGTTTAGCTTCTGTGATCAGACGAGAACAGGCTGTGCAGCGTAGTGTGGCTGTAAGCAATTATAAGTATTGTGAAATTAATTTTTATATGGGCCACTAATTTTCTACTTGTTCACCACCAAACATTAAAATGCTTACAGCACCTGGTATTCCGAGGTGGTCACCCACCTACGTACTAATCAGGCCTGACACTGTTTAGCTTCTGTGATCAGACGAGAACAGGCTGTGCAGTGTAGTGTGGCTGTAAGCAATTATACGCATTGTGAAATTTATTTTTATATGGGCCGATAATTTTCTAATTGTTCACCACCAAACATTAAAATGCTTACAGCACCTGGTATTCCGAGGTGGTCACCCACCCACGTACTAATCAGGCCTGACACTGTTTAACTTCTGTGATCAGACGAGAACAGGCTGTGCAGTGTAGTGTGGCTGTAAGCAATTATAAGGATTGTGAAATTTATTTTTATATGGGTCGATAATTTTCTACTTGCTCACCACCAAACATTAAAATGCTTACAGCACCTGGTATTCCGAGGTGGTCACCCACCCACGTACTAACCAGGCCTGACACTGTTTAGCTTCTGTGATCAGACGAGAACAGGCTGTGCAGTGTAGTGTGGCTGTAAGCAATTGCAAGCATTGTGAAATGTATTTTTATATGGGCCGACAAAATTATTTTCTACTCGTTCACGCCAAACATTAACATGCTTACAGCACCTGGTATTCCGAGGTGGTCACCCACCCACGTACTAACCAGGCCTGACACTGTTTAGCTTCTGTGATCAGACGAGAACAGGCTGTGCAGTGTAGTGTGGCTGTAAGCAATTATAAGCATTGTGAAATTTATTTTTATATGGGTCGATAATTTTCTACTTGTTTACCACCAAACATTAAAATGCTTACAGCACCTGGTATTCCGAGGTGGTCACCCACCCACGTACTAACCAGGCCTGACACTGTTTAGCTTCTGTGATCAGACGAGAACAGGCTGTGCAGTGTAGTGTGGCTGTAAGCAATTATAAGCATTGTGAAATTTATTTTTATATGGGTCGATAATTTTCTACTTGTTCACCACCAAACATTAAAATGCTTACAGCACCTGGTATTCCGAGGTGGTCACCCACCCACGTACTAATCAGGCCTGACACTGTTTAGCTTCTGTGATCAGACGAGAACAGGCTGTGCAGTGTAGTGTGGCTGTAAGCAATTGCAAGCATTGTGAAATGTATTTTTATATGGGCCGACAAAATTATTTTCTACTTGTTCACCGCCAAACATTAAAATGCTTACAGCACCTGGTATTCCAAGGTGGTCACCCCCCCACGTACTAACCAGGCCTGACACTGTTTAGCTTCTGTGATCAGACGAGAACAGGCTGTGCAGTGTAGTGTGGCTGTAAGCAATTATAAGCATTGTGAAATTTATTTTTATATGGGTCGATAATTTTCTACTTGTTCACCACCAAACATTAAAATGCTTACAGCACCTGGTATTCTGAGGTGGTCACCCACCCACGTACTAACCAGGCCTTACACTGTTTAGCTTCTGTGATCAGACGAGAACAGGCTGTGCAGTGTAGTGTGGCAGTAAGCAATTGCAAGCATTGTGAAATGTATTTTTATATGGGCCGACAAAATTATTTTCTACTTGTTCACCGCCAAACATTAAAATGCTTACAGCACCTGGTATTCCAAGGTGGTCACCCACCCACGTAGTAACCAGGCCTGACACTGTTTAGCTTCTGTGATCAGACGAGAACAGGCTGTGCAGTGTAGTGTGGCTGTAAGCAATTATAAGCATTGTGAAATTTATTTTTATATGGGTCGATAATTTTCTACTTGTTCACCACCAAACATTAAAATGCTTACAGCACCTGGTATTCTGAGGTGGTCACCCACCCACCCACGTACTAACCAGGCCTGACACTGTTTAGCTTCTGTGATCAGACGAGAACAGGCTGTGCAGTGTAGTGTGGCAGTAAGCAATTATAAGCATTGTGAAATTTATTTTTATATGGGTCGATAATTTTCTACTTGTTCACCACCAAACATTAAAATGCTTACAGCACCTGGTATTCCAAGGTGGTCACCCACCCACGTACTAACCAGGCCTGACACTGTTTAGCTTCTGTGATCAGACGAGAACAGGCTGTGCAGTGTAGTGTGGCTGTAAGCAATTATAAGCATTGTGAAATTTATTTTTATATGGGTCGATAATTTTCTACTTGTTCACCACCAAACATTAAAATGCTTACAGCACCTGGTATTCCGAGGTGGTCACCCACCCACGTACTAATCAGGCCTGACACTGTTTAACTTCTGTGATCAGACGAGAACAGGCTGTGCAGTGTAGTGTGGCTGTAAGCAATTATAAGGATTGTGAAATTTATTTTTATATGGGTCGATAATTTTCTACTTGTTCACCACCAAACATTAAAATGCTTACAGCACCTGGTATTCCGAGGTGGTCACCCACCCACGTACTAATCAGGCCTGACACTGTTTAGCTTCTGTGATCAGACGAGAACAGGCTGTGCAGTGTAGTGTGGCTGTAAGCAATTATAAGCATTGTGAAATTTATTTTTATATGGGCCAATTATTTTCTACTTGTTCACCACCAAACATTAAAATGCTTACAGCACCTGGTATTCTGAGGTGGTCACCCACCCACGGACTAACCAGGCCTGACACTGTTTAGCTTCTGTGATCAGACGAGAACAGGCTGTGCAGTGTAGTGTGGCTGTAAGCAACTGCAAGCATTGTGAAATGTATTTTTATATGGGCCGACAAAATTATTTTCTACTTGTTCACCGCCAAACATTAAAATGCTTACAGCACCTGGTATTCCGAGGTGGTCACCCACCCACGTAGTAACCAGGCCTGACACTGTTTAGCTTCTGTGATCAGACGAGAACAGGCTGTGCAGTGTAGTGTGGCTGTAAGCAATTATAAGCATTGTGAAATTTATTTTTATATGGGTCGATAATTTTCTACTTGTTCACCACCAAACATTAAAATGCTTACAGCACCTGGTATTCCGAGGTGGTCACCCACCCTCCCACGTACTAATCAGGCCTGACACTGTTTAGCTTCTGTGATCAGACGAGAACAGGCTGTGCAGTGTAGTGTGGCTGTAAACAATTGCAAGCATTGTGAAATGTATTTTTATATGGGCCGACAAAATTATTTTCTACTTGTTCACCGCCAAACATTAAAATGCTTACAGCACCTGGTATTCCGAGGTGGTCACCCACCCACGTACTAACCAGGCCTGACACTGTTTAGCTTCTGTGATCAGACGAGAACAGGCTGTGCAGTGTAGTGTGGCTGTAAGCAATTATAAGTATTGTGAAATTTATTTTTATATGGGCCAATAATTTTCTACTTGTTCACCACAAAACATTAAAATGCTTACAGCACCTGGTATTCCGAGGTGGTCACCCACCCACCCACGTACTAATCAGGCCTGACACTGTTTAGCTTCTGTGATCAAACGAGAACAGGCTGTGCAGTGTAGTGTGGCAGTAAGCAATTGCAAGCATTGTGAAATGTATTTTTATATGGGCCGACAAAATTATTTTCTACTTGTTCACCGCCAAACATTAAAATGCTTACAGCACCTGGTATTCCAAGGTGGTCACCCACCCACGTAGTAACCAGGCCTGACACTGTTTAGCTTCTGTGATCAGACGAGAACAGGCTGTGCAGTGTAGTGTGGCTGTAAGCAATTATAAGCATTGTGAAATTTATTTTTATATGGGTCGATAATTTTCTACTTGTTCACCACCAAACATTAAAATGCTTACAGCACCTGGTATTCTGAGGTGGTCACCCACCCACCCACGTACTAACCAGGCCTGACACTGTTTAGCTTCTGTGATCAGACGAGAACAGGCTGTGCAGTGTAGTGTGGCAGTAAGCAATTATAAGCATTGTGAAATTTATTTTTATATGGGTCGATAATTTTCTACTTGTTCACCACCAAACATTAAAATGCTTACAGCACCTGGTATTCCAAGGTGGTCACCCACCCACGTACTAACCAGGCCTGACACTGTTTAGCTTCTGTGATCAGACAAGAACAGGCTGTGCAGTGTAGTGTGGCTGTAAGCAATTATAAGCATTGTGAAATTTATTTTTATATGGGTCGATAATTTTCTACTTGTTCACCACCAAACATTAAAATGCTTACAGCACCTGGTATTCCGAGGTGGTCACCCACCCACGTACTAATCAGGCCTGACACTGTTTAACTTCTGTGATCAGACGAGAACAGGCTGTGCAGTGTAGTGTGGCTGTAAGCAATTATAAGGATTGTGAAATTTATTTTTATATGGGTCGATAATTTTCTACTTGTTCACCACCAAACATTAAAATGCTTACAGCACCTGGTATTCCGAGGTGGTCACCCACCCACGTACTAATCAGGCCTGACACTGTTTAGCTTCTGTGATCAGACGAGAACAGGCTGTGCAGTGTAGTGTGGCTGTAAGCAATTATAAGCATTGTGAAATTTATTTTTATATGGGCCAATTATTTTCTACTTGTTCACCACCAAACATTAAAATGCTTACAGCACCTGGTATTCTGAGGTGGTCACCCACCCACGGACTAACCAGGCCTGACACTGTTTAGCTTCTGTGATCAGACGAGAACAGGTTGTGCAGTGTAGTGTGGCTGTAAGCAACTGCAAGCATTGTGAAATGTATTTTTATATGGGCCGACAAAATTATTTTCTACTTGTTCACCGCCAAACATTAAAATGCTTACAGCACCTGGTATTCCGAGGTGGTCACCCACCCACGTAGTAACCAGGCCTGACACTGTTTAGCTTCTGTGATCAGACGAGAACAGGCTGTGCAGTGTAGTGTGGCTGTAAGCAATTATAAGCATTGTGAAATTTATTTTTATATGGGTCGATAATTTTCTACTTGTTCACCACCAAACATTAAAATGCTTACAGCACCTGGTATTCCGAGGTGGTCACCCACCCTCCCACGTACTAATCAGGCCTGACACTGTTTAGCTTCTGTGATCAGACGAGAACAGGCTGTGCAGTGTAGTGTGGCTGTAAACAATTGCAAGCATTGTGAAATGTATTTTTATATGGGCCGACAAAATTATTTTCTACTTGTTCACCGCCAAACATTAAAATGCTTACAGCACCTGGTATTCCGAGGTGGTCACCCACCCACGTACTAACCAGGCCTGACACTGTTTAGCTTCTGTGATCAGACGAGAACAGGCTGTGCAGTGTAGTGTGGCTGTAAGCAATTATAAGTATTGTGAAATTTATTTTTATATGGGCCAATAATTTTCTACTTGTTCACCACAAAACATTAAAATGCTTACAGCACCTGGTATTCCGAGGTGGTCACCCACCCACCCACGTACTAATCAGGCCTGACACTGTTTAGCTTCTGTGATCAAACAAGAACAGGCTGTGCAGTGTAGTGTGGCTGTAAGCAATCACAAGCATTGTGAAATTTATTTTTATATGGGCCGACAAAATTATTTTCTACTTGTTCACCGCCAAACATTAAAATGCTTACACAGCACCTGGTATTCCGAGGTGGTCACCCACCCACGTACTAACCAGGCCTGACACTGTTTAGCCTCTGTGATCAGACGAGAACAGGCTGTGCAGTGTAGTGTGGCTGTAAGCAATTATAAGCATTGTGAAATGTATTTTTATATGGGCCGACAAAATTATTTTCTACTTGTTCACCGCCAAACATTAAAATGCTTACAGCACCTGGTATTCCGAGGTGGTCACCCACCCACGTACTAACCAGGCCTGACACTGTTTAGCTTCTGTGATCAGACGAGAACAGGCTGTGCAGTGTAGTGTGGCTGTGAGCAATTATAAGCATTGTGAAATTTTTTTTTATATGGGTCGATAATTTTCTACTTGTTCACCACCAAACATTAAAATGCTTACAGCACCTGGTATTCCGAGGTGGTCACCCACCCACGTACTAACCAGGCCTGACACTGTTTAGCTTCTGTGATCAGACGAGAACAGGCTGTGCAGTGTAGTGTGGCTGTAAACAATTGCAAGCATTGTGAAATGTATTTTTATATGGGCCGACAAAATTATTTTCTACTTGTTCACCGCCAAACATTAAAATGCTTACAGCACCTGGTATTCCGAGGTGGTCACCCACCCACGTACTAACCAGGCCTGACACTGTTTAGCTTCTGTGATCAGACGAGAACAGGCTGTGCAGTGTAGTGTGGCTGTAAGCAATTATAAGTATTGTGAAATTTATTTTTATATGGGCCGACAAAATTATTTTCTACTTGTTCACCGCCAAACATTAAAATGCTTACACAGCACCTGGTATTCCGAGGTGGTCACCCACCCACGTACTAACCAGGCCTGACACTGTTTAGCCTCTGTGATCAGACGAGAACAGGCTGTGCAGTGTAGTGTGGCTGTAAGCAATTATAAGCATTGTGAAATGTATTTTTATATGGGCCGACAAAATTATTTTCTACTTGTTCACCGCCAAACATTAAAATGCTTACAGCACCTGGTATTCCGAGGTGGTCACCCACCCACGTACTAACCAGGCCTGACACTGTTTAGCTTCTGTGATCAGACGAGAACAGGCTGTGCAGTGTAGTGTGGCTGTGAGCAATTATAAGCATTGTGAAATTTTTTTTTATATGGGTCGATAATTTTCTACTTGTTCACCACCAAACATTAAAATGCTTACAGCACCTGGTATTCCGAGGTGGTCACCCACCCACGTACTAACCAGGCCTGACACTGTTTAGCTTCTGTGATCAGACGAGAACAGGCTGTGCAGTGTAGTGTGGCTGTAAGCAATTATAAGCATTGTGAAATTTATTTTTATATGGGTCGATAATTTTCTACTTGTTCACCGCCAAACATTAAAATGCTTACAGCACCTGGTATTCCGAGGTGGTCACCCACCCACGTACTAACCAGGCCTGACACTGTTTAGCTTCTGTGATCAGACGAGAACAGGCTGTGCAGTGTAGTGTGGCTGTAAGCAATTGCCAGCATTGTGAAATGTATTTTTATATGGGCCGACAAAATTATTTTCTTCTTGTTCACCGCCAAACATTAAAATGCTTAGAGCACCTGGTATTCCGAGGTGGTCACCCACCCACGTACTAACCAGGCCTGACACTGTTTAGCTTCTGTGATCAGACGAGAACAGGCTGTGCAGTGTAGTGTGGCTGTAAGCAATTATAAGGATTGTGAAATTTATTTTTATATGGGTCGATAATTTTCTACTTGTTCACCGCCAAACATTAAAATGCTTACAGCACCTGGTATTCCGAGGTGGTCACCCACCCACGTACTAACCAGGCCTGACACTGTTTAGCTTCTGTGATCAGACGAGAACAGGCTGTGCAGTGTAGTGTGGCTGTAAGCAATTATAAGGATTGTGAAATTTATTTTTATATGGGTCGATAATTTTCTACTTGTTCACCGCCAAACATTAAAATTCTTACAGCATCTGGTATTCCGAGGTGGTCACCCACCCACGTACTAACCAGGCCTGACACTGTTTAGCTTCTGTGATCAGACGAGAACAGGCTGTGCAGTGTAGTGTGGCTGTAAGCAATTATAAGCATTGTGAAATGTATTTTTATATGGGCCGACAAAATTATTTTCTACTTGTTCACCGCCAAACATTAAAATGCTTACAGCACCTGGTATTCCGAGGTGGTCACCCACCCACGTGCTAACCAGGCCTGACACT
Organism: Fundulus diaphanus; assembly: GCA_037039145.1. Lineage (NCBI taxonomy): Eukaryota > Metazoa > Chordata > Actinopteri > Cyprinodontiformes > Fundulidae > Fundulus > Fundulus diaphanus. Next base: position 51,242,076 of record CM073130.1, on the reverse strand, counting down.
GTTTAGCTTCTGTGATCAGACGAGAACAGGCTGTGCAGTGTAGTGTGGCTGTAAGCAATTATAAGCATTGTGAAATTTATTTTTATATGGGTCGATAATTTTCTACTTGTTCACCACCAAACATTAAAATGCTTACAGCACCTGGTATTCCGAGGTGGTCACCCACCCACGTACTAACCAGGCCTGACACTGTTTAGCTTCTGTGATCAGACGAGAACAGGCTGTGCAGTGTAGTGTGGCTGTAAGCAATTATAAGGATTGTGAAATTTATTTTTATATGGGTCGATAATTTTCTACTTGTTCACCACCAAACATTAAAATGCTTACAGCACCTGGTATTCCAAGGTGGTCACCCACCCACGTACTAATCAGGCCTGACACTGTTTAGCTTCTGTGATCAGACGAGAACAGGCTGTGCAGTGTAGTGTGGCTGTAAGCAATTATAAGGATTGTGAAATTTATTTTTATATGGGTCGATAATTTTCTACTTGTTCACCACCAAACATTAAAATGCTTACAGCACCTGGTATTCCGAGGTGGTCACCCACCCACGTACTAACCAGGCCTGACACTGTTTAGCTTCTGTGATCAGACGAGAACAGGCTGTGCAGTGTAGTGTGGCTGTAAACAATTGCAAGCATTGTGAAATGTATTTTTATATGGGCCGACAAAATTATTTTCTACTTGTTCACCGCCAAACATTAAAATGCTTACAGCACCTGGTATTCCGAGGTGGTCACCCACCCACGTACTAACCAGGCCTGACACTGTTTAGCTTCTGTGATCAGACGAGAACAGGCTGTGCAGTGTAGTGTGGCTGTAAGCAATTATAAGTATTGTGAAATTTATTTTTATATGGGCCGACAAAATTATTTTCTACTTGTTCACCGCCAAACATTAAAATGCTTACACAGCACCTGGTATTCCGAGGTGGTCACCCACCCACGTACTAACCAGGCCTGACACTGTTTAGCCTCTGTGATCAGACGAGAACAGGCTGTGCAGTGTAGTGTGGCTGTAAGCAATTATAAGCATTGTGAAATGTATTTTTATATGGGCCGACAAAATTATTTTCTACTTGTTCACCGCCAAACATTAAAATGCTTACAGCACCTGGTATTCCGAGGTGGTCACCCACCCACGTACTAACCAGGCCTGACACTGTTTAGCTTCTGTGATCAGACGAGAACAGGCTGTGCAGTGTAGTGTGGCTGTGAGCAATTATAAGCATTGTGAAATTTTTTTTTATATGGGTCGATAATTTTCTACTTGTTCACCACCAAACATTAAAATGCTTACAGCACCTGGTATTCCGAGGTGGTCACCCACCCACGTACTAACCAGGCCTGACACTGTTTAGCTTCTGTGATCAGACGAGAACAGGCTGTGCAGTGTAGTGTGGCTGTAAGCAATTATAAGCATTGTGAAATTTATTTTTATATGGGTCGATAATTTTCTACTTGTTCACCGCCAAACATTAAAATGCTTACAGCACCTGGTATTCCGAGGTGGTCACCCACCCACGTACTAACCAGGCCTGACACTGTTTAGCTTCTGTGATCAGACGAGAACAGGCTGTGCAGTGTAGTGTGGCTGTAAGCAATTGCCAGCATTGTGAAATGTATTTTTATATGGGCCGACAAAATTATTTTCTTCTTGTTCACCGCCAAACATTAAAATGCTTAGAGCACCTGGTATTCCGAGGTGGTCACCCACCCACGTACTAACCAGGCCTGACACTGTTTAGCTTCTGTGATCAGACGAGAACAGGCTGTGCAGTGTAGTGTGGCTGTAAGCAATTATAAGGATTGTGAAATTTATTTTTATATGGGTCGATAATTTTCTACTTGTTCACCGCCAAACATTAAAATGCTTACAGCACCTGGTATTCCGAGGTGGTCACCCACCCACGTACTAACCAGGCCTGACACTGTTTAGCTTCTGTGATCAGACGAGAACAGGCTGTGCAGTGTAGTGTGGCTGTAAGCAATTATAAGGATTGTGAAATTTATTTTTATATGGGTCGATAATTTTCTACTTGTTCACCGCCAAACATTAAAATTCTTACAGCATCTGGTATTCCGAGGTGGTCACCCACCCACGTACTAACCAGGCCTGACACTGTTTAGCTTCTGTGATCAGACGAGAACAGGCTGTGCAGTGTAGTGTGGCTGTAAGCAATTATAAGCATTGTGAAATGTATTTTTATATGGGCCGACAAAATTATTTTCTACTTGTTCACCGCCAAACATTAAAATGCTTACAGCACCTGGTATTCCGAGGTGGTCACCCACCCACGTGCTAACCAGGCCTGACACTGTTTAGCTTCTGTGATCAGACGAGAACAGGCTGTGCAGTGTAGTGTGGCTGTAAGCAATTATAAGCATTGTGAAATTTATTTTTATATGGGTCGATAATTTTCTACTTGTTCACCACCAAACATTAAAATGCTTACAGCACCTGGTATTCCGAGGTGGTCACCCACCCACGTACTAACCAGGCCTGACACTGTTTAGCTTCTGTGATCAGACGAGAACAGGCTGTGCAGTGTAGTGTGGCTGTAAGCAATTATAAGGATTGTGAAATTTATTTTTATATGGGTCGATAATTTTCTACTTGTTCACCACCAAACATTAAAATGCTTACAGCACCTGGTATTCCAAGGTGGTCACCCACCCACGTACTAATCAGGCCTGACACTGTTTAGCTTCTGTGATCAGACGAGAACAGGCTGTGCAGTGTAGTGTGGCTGTAAGCAATTATAAGGATTGTGAAATTTATTTTTATATGGGTCGATAATTTTCTACTTGTTCACCACCAAACATTAAAATGCTTACAGCACCTGGTATTCCGAGGTGGTCACCCACCCACGTACTAACCAGGCCTGACACTGTTTAGCTTCTGTGATCAGACGAGAACAGGCTGTGCAGTGTAGTGTGGCTGTAAGCAATTACAAGCATTGTGAAATGTATTTTTATATGGGCCGACAAAATAATTTTCTACTTGTTCAACGCCAAACATTAAAATGCTTACAGCACATGGTATTCCGATGTGGTCACCCACCCACGTACTAACCAGGCCTTACACTGTTTAGCTTCTGTGATCAGACGAGAACAGGCTGTGCAGTGTAGTGTGGCTGTAAGCAATTGCCAGCATTGTGAAATGTATTTTTATATGGGCCGACAAAATTATTTTCTACTTGTTCACCGCCAAACATTAAAATGCTTACAGCACCTGGTATTCCGAGGTGGTCACCCACCCACGTACTAACCAGGCCTGACACTGTTTAGCTTCTGTGATCAGACGAGAACAGGCTGTGCAGTGTAGTGTGGCTGTAAGCAATTATAAGCATTGTGAAATTTATTTTTATATGGCCACTAATTTTCTACTTGTTCACCACCAAACATTAAAATGCTTACAGCACCTGGTATTCGAGGTGGTCACCCACCCACGTGCTAACCAGGCCTGACACTGTTTAGCTTCTGTGATCAGACGAGAACAGGCTGTGCAGTGTAGTGTGGCTGTAAGCAATTATAAGCATTGTGAAATTTATTTTTATATGGGTCGATAATTTTCTACTTGTTCACCACCAAACATTAAAATGCTTACAGCACCTGGTATTCCGAGGTGGTCACCCACCCACGTACTAACCAGGCCTGACACTGTTTAGCTTCTGTGATCAGACGAGAACAGGCTGTGCAGTGTAGTGTGGCTGTAAGCAATTGCAAGCATTGTGAAATGTATTTTTATATGGGCCGACAAAATTATTTTGTACTTGTTCACCGCCAAACATTAAAATGCTTACAGCACCTGGTATTTCGAGGTGGTCACCCACCCACGTACTAACCAGGCCTGACACTGTTTAGCTTCTGTTATCAGACGAGAACAGGCTGTGCAGTGTAGTGTGGCTGTAAGCAATTACAAGGATTGTGAAATTTATTTTTATATGGGTCGATAATTTTCTACTTGTTCACCGCCAAACATTAAAATGCTTACAGCACCTGGTATTCCGAGGTGGTCACCCACCCACGTACTAACCAGGCCTGACACTGTTTAGCTTCTGTGATCAGACGAGAACAGGCTGTGCAGTGTAGTGTGGCTGTAAGCAATTATAAGCATTGTGAAATTTATTTTTATATGGGTCGATAATTTTCTACTTCACCACCAAACATTAAAATGCTTACAGCACCTGGTATTCCGAGGTGGTCACCCACCCACGTACTAACCAGGCCTGACACTGTTTAGCTTCTGTGATCAGACGAGAACAGGCTGTGCAGTGTAGTGTGGCTGTAAGCAATTTTAAGCATTGTGAAATTTATTTTTATATGGCCACAAATTTTCTACTTGTTCACCACCAAACATTAAAATGCTTACAGCACCTGGTATTCCGAGGTGGTCACCCACCCACATACTAACCAGGCCTGACACTGTTTAGCTTCTGTGATCAGACGAGAACAGGCTGTGCAGTGTAGTGTGGCTGTAAGCAATTATAAGCATTGTGAAATTTATTTTTATATGGCCACTAATTTTCTACTTGTTCACCACCAAACATTAAAATGCTTACAGCACCTGGTATTCGAGGTGGTCACCCACCCACGTGCTAACCAGGCCTGACACTGTTTAGCTTCTGTGATCAGACGAGAACAGGCTGTGCAGTGTAGTGTGGCTGTAAGCAATTACAAGGATTGTGAAATTTATTTTTATATGGGTCGATAATTTTCTACTTGTTCACCACCAAACATTAAAATGCTTACAGCACCTGGTATTCCGAGGTGGTCACCCACCCACGTACTAACCAGGCCTGACACTGTTTAGCTTCTGTGATCAGACGAGAACAGGCTGTGCAGTGTAGTGTGGCTGTAAGCAATTACAAGGATTGTGAAATTTATTTTTATATGGGTCGATAATTTTCTACTTGTTCACCGCCAAACATTAAAATGCTTACAGCACCTGGTATTCCGAGGTGGTCACCCACCCACGTACTAACCAGGCCTGACACTGTTTAGCTTCTGTGATCAGACGAGAACAGGCTGTGCAGTGTAGTGTGGCTGTAAGCAATTGCAAGCATTGTGAAATGTATTTTTATATGGGCCGACAAAATTATTTTCTACTTGTTCACCGCCAAACATTAAAATGCTTACAGCACCTGGTATTCCGAGGTGGTCACCCACCCACGTACTAACCAGGCCTGACACTGTTTAGCTTCTGTGATCAGACGAGAACAGGCTGTGCAGTGTAGTGTGGCTGTAAGCAATTATAAGCATTGTGAAATTTATTTTTATATGGCCACTAATTTTCTACTTGTTCACCACCAAACATTAAAATCCTTACAGCACCTGGTATTCGAGGTGGTCACCCACCCACGTACTAACCAGGCCTGACACTGTTTAGCTTCTGTGATCAGACGAGAACAGGCTGTGCAGTGTAGTGTGGCTGTAAGCAATTATAAGCATTGTGAAATTTATTTTTATATGGGTCGATAATTTTCTACTTGTTCACCACCAAACATTAAAATGCTTACAGCACCTGGTATTCCAAGGTGGTCACCCACCCTCCCACGTACTAATCAGGCCTGACACTGTTTAGCTTCTGTGATCAGACGAGAACAGGCTGTGCAGTGTAGTGTGGCTGTAAGCAATTGCAAGCATTGTGAAATGTATTTTTATATGGGCCGACAAAATTATTTTCTACTTGTTCACCGCCAAACATTAAAATGCTTACAGCACCTGGTATTCCGAGGTGGTCACCCACCCACGTACTAACCAGGCCTGACACTGTTTAGCTTCTGTGATCAGACGAGAACAGGCTGGGCAGTGTAGTGTGGCTGTAAGCAATTATAAGCATTGTGAAATTTATTTTTTTATGGCCACTAATTTTCTACTTGTTCACCACCAAACATTAAAATGCTTACAGCACCTGGTATTCCGAGGTGGTCACCCACCCACATACTAACCAGGCCTGACACTGTTTAGCTTCTGTGATCAGACGAGAACAGGCTGTGCAGTGTAGTGTGGCTGTAAGCAATTATAAGCATTGTGAAATTTATTTTTATATGGCCACTAATTTTCTACTTGTTCACCACCAAACATTAAAATGCTTACAGCACCTGGTATTCCGAGGTGGTCACCCACCCACGTACTAACCAGGCCTGACACTGTTTAGCTTCTGTGATCAGACGAGAACAGGCTGTGCAGTGTAGTGTGGCTGTAAGCAATTATAAGCATTGTGAAATTTATTTTTTTATGGCCACTAATTTTCTACTTGTTCACCACCAAACATTAAAATGCTTACAGCACCTGGTATTCCGAGGTGGTCACCCACCCACATACTAACCAGGCCTGACACTGTTTAGCTTCTGTGATCAGACGAGAACAGGCTGTGCAGTGTAGTGTGGCTGTAAGCAATTATAAGCATTGTGAAATTTATTTTTATATGGCCACTAATTTTCTACTTGTTCACCACCAAACATTAAAATGCTTACAGCACCTGGTATTCGAGGTGGTCACCCACCCACGTGCTAACCAGGCCTGACACTGTTTAGCTTCTGTGATCAGACGAGAACAGGCTGTGCAGTGTAGTGTGGCTGTAAGCAATTACAAGGATTGTGAAATTTATTTTTATATGGGTCGATAATTTTCTACTTGTTCACCACCAAACATTAAAATGCTTACAGCACCTGGTATTCCGAGGTGGTCACCCACCCACGTACTAACCAGGCCTGACACTGTTTAGCTTCTGTGATCAGACGAGAACAGGCTGTGCAGTGTAGTGTGGCTGTAAGCAATTACAAGGATTGTGAAATTTATTTTTATATGGGTCGATAATTTTCTACTTGTTCACCGCCAAACATTAAAATGCTTACAGCACCTGGTATTCCGAGGTGGTCACCCACCCACGTACTAACCAGGCCTGACACTGTTTAGCTTCTGTGATCAGACGAGAACAGGCTGTGCAGTGTAGTGTGGCTGTAAGCAATTGCAAGCATTGTGAAATGTATTTTTATATGGGCCGACAAAATTATTTTCTACTTGTTCACCGCCAAACATTAAAATGCTTACAGCACCTGGTATTCCGAGGTGGTCACCCACCCACGTACTAACCAGGCCTGACACTGTTTAGCTTCTGTGATCAGACGAGAACAGGCTGTGCAGTGTAGTGTGGCTGCAAGCAATTATAAGCATTGTGAAATTTATTTTTATATGGCCACTAATTTTCTACTTGTTCACCACCAAACATTAAAATCCTTACAGCACCTGGTATTCTAGGTGGTCACTCACCCACGTACTAACCAGGCCTGACACTGTTTAGCTTCTGTGATCAGACGAGAACAGGCTGTGCAGTGTAGTGTGGCTGTAAGCAATTATAAGCATTGTGAAATTTATTTTTATATGGGTCGATAATTTTCTACTTGTTCACCACCAAACATTAAAATGCTTACAGCACCTGGTATTCCGAGGTGGTCACCCACCCTCCCACGTACTAATCAGGCCTGACACTGTTTAGCTTCTGTGATCAGACGAGAACAGGCTGTGCAGTGTAGTGTGGCTGTAAGCAATTGCAAGCATTGTGAAATGTATTTTTATATGGGCCGACAAAATTATTTTCTACTTGTTCACCGCCAAACATTAAAATGCTTACAGCACCTGGTATTCCGAGGTGGTCACCCACCCACGTACTAACCAGGCCTGACACTGTTTAGCTTCTGTGATCAGACGAGAACAGGCTGTGCAGTGTAGTGTGGCTGTAAGCAATTATAAGCATTGTGAAATTTATTTTTTTATGGCCACTAATTTTCTACTTGTTCACCACCAAACATTAAAATGCTTACAGCACCTGGTATTCCGAGGTGGTCACCCACCCACATACTAACCAGGCCTGACACTGTTTAGCTTCTGTGATCAGACGAGAACAGGCTGTGCAGTGTAGTGTGGCTGTAAGCAATTATAAGCATTGTGAAATTTATTTTTATATGGCCACTAATTTTCTATTTGTTCACCACCAAACATTAAAATGCTTACAGCACCTGGTATTCCGAGGTGGTCACCCACCCACGTACTAACCAGACCTGACACTGTTTAGCTTCTGTGATCAGACGAGAACAGGCTGTGCAGTGTAGTGTGGCTGTAAGCAATTATAAGCATTGTGAAATTTATTTTTTTATGGCCACTAATTTTCTACTTGTTCACCACCAAACATTAAAATGCTTACAGCACCTGGTATTCCGAGGTGGTCACCCACCCACATACTAACCAGGCCTGACACTGTTTAGCTTCTGTGATCAGACGAGAACAGGCTGTGCAGTGTAGTGTGGCTGTAAGCAATTATAAGCATTGTGAAATTTATTTTTATATGGCCACTAATTTTCTACTTGTTCACCACCAAACATTAAAATGCTTACAGCACCTGGTATTCGAGGTGGTCACCCACCCACGTGCTAACCAGGCCTGACACTGTTTAGCTTCTGTGATCAGACGAGAACAGGCTGTGCAGTGTAGTGTGGCTGTAAGCAATTACAAGGATTGTGAAATTTATTTTTATATGGGTCGATAATTTTCTACTTGTTCACCACCAAACATTAAAATGCTTACAGCACCTGGTATTCCGAGGTGGTCACCCACCCACGTACTAACCAGGCCTGACACTGTTTAGCTTCTGTGATCAGACGAGAACAGGCTGTGCAGTGTAGTGTGGCTGTAAGCAATTACAAGGATTGTGAAATTTATTTTTATATGGGTCGATAATTTTCTACTTGTTCACCGCCAAACATTAAAATGCTTACAGCACCTGGTATTCCGAGGTGGTCACCCACCCACGTACTAACCAGGCCTGACACTGTTTAGCTTCTGTGATCAGACGAGAACAGGCTGTGCAGTGTAGTGTGGCTGTAAGCAATTGCAAGCATTGTGAAATGTATTTTTATATGGGCCGACAAAATTATTTTCTACTTGTTCACCGCCAAACATTAAAATGCTTACAGCACCTGGTATTCCGAGGTGGTCACCCACCCACGTACTAACCAGGCCTGACACTGTTTAGCTTCTGTGATCAGACGAGAACAGGCTGTGCAGTGTAGTGTGGCTGTAAGCAATTATAAGCATTGTGAAATTTATTTTTATATGGCCACTAATTTTCTACTTGTTCACCACCAAACATTAAAATCCTTACAGCACCTGGTATTCGAGGTGGTCACCCACCCACGTACTAACCAGGCCTGACACTGTTTAGCTTCTGTGATCAGACGAGAACAGGCTGTGCAGTGTAGTGTGGCTGTAAGCAATTATAAGCATTGTGAAATTTATTTTTATATGGGTCGATAATTTTCTACTTGTTCACCACCAAACATTAAAATGCTTACAGCACCTGGTATTCCGAGGTGGTCACCCACCCTCCCACGTACTAATCAGGCCTGACACTGTTTAGCTTCTGTGATCAGACGAGAACAGGCTGTGCAGTGTAGTGTGGCTGTAAGCAATTATAAGCATTGTGAAATTTATTTTTATATGGGTCGATAATTTTCTACTTGTTCACCACCAAACATTAAAATGCTTACAGCACCTGGTATTCCGAGGTGGTCACCCACCCACGTACTAACCAGGCCTGACACTGTTTAGCTTCTGTGATCAGACGAGAACAGGCTGTGCAGTGTAGTGTGGCTGTAAGCAGTTATAAGCATTGTGAAATTTATTTTTATATGGGTCGATAATTTTCTACTTGTTCACCACCAAACATTAAAATGCTTACAGCACCTGGTATTCCGAGGTGGTCACCCACCCACGTACTAATCAGGCCTGACACTGTTTAGCTTCTGTGATCAGACGAGAACAGGCTGTGCAGTGTAGTGTGGCTGTAAGCAATTATAAGCATTGTGAAATTTATTTTTATATGGGCCGATAATTTTCTCCTTGTTCACCACAAAACATTAAAATGCTTACAGCACCTGGTATTCCGAGGTGGTCACCCACCCACGTACTAACCAGGCCTGACACTGTTTAGCTTCTGTGATCAGACGAGAACAGGCTTTTTTTTTTTTTTTTTTTTTTTTATTATGAAAAGTACAAAAGATCAAACAATTACATTTTCACAATCCGTGTAAACATAATATTTCTGAGAAGACCAAGACAAAAAAAGAAAATACAAAGCAATACTCAAAACTTAATCACAACTCAATTTTGTATCCTTTTCCTTCATCCAACTTAATACATGTACTCCCCTTAACAAAATTTTCCTCAAATACTCCCTTATCCAAATATCTGAACATAATATACACATCCCGCTTAATCAATGCTTTGAAAATAAGGAATGCATCAATAACCCTCCCTTCAAAATGAGCAAGATTTCTCCGTAACCAAATTGCATACCTTGCATGGCTTAAAAAGAAATTAAGCAAATTTATATTTACTAATTTACTTTTCTTACCCAACCCAAAAAGCCAAATTTCCCTCAAATCACTGTCTTTTATGTCAATTTCCCAATTTTCTACCAACAATTTCTTCAGCTTTTCTTTAAAGCTAACTAGACCCCTACACTCAAAAAATAAATGTAACAGTCTCTCTGGCTCTTCCCCACACACATCACATTCCCTTTTAACATCCCCATTGATTTGATGCAACATCACATTTGTGTATATCCTGTTATGTCTCAATTTAAAGTCCAAATTTTCACAGTCCAAACAATTGTACCTGACCTTCAAGGTCTTCCAAATGTCTTTAACACTGTGTTTTTGGAGAACCTCTGTCCACATCTTTTCTGAGGCTGGAGGTTTTATTTCATTTTCCAGCAAGATTTTGTATACCCATTTAACTTTTGCATCCGACAAATGTTTCCTTTTTGCCATTATCATAATGAAAAAATCTGGGATTCTGTCCTCACGATAATGCGCATTCTTTGTCTGTATTTTCAGGATCCACTCTCTTGGCAAACTCAATCTAATGTTGTCAAACACTTTATCAACCACAGTTGCACTAATCGTATTATCTCTATCCATAACTATTTCTTGAATAGCTCTATTTGGGAGGAACCCCGGTACAAACTCGTATATAATGTCCCTTATCTTACTTATCCCTGCCGACATAAAAGATTTATTATAAATTGTTTTCCCTTGCACTTTTATCATAGGATTCAGGAAGATTGGCTGATCTATAATCTGGTGAATATTTTCACAATCATAACGGACATATTTAATAAATTCTGCCCATGCACTAAACACTTCACAATAAAAAGCCGGAATTTCTCCCATCATATCCCTCCTTATTTCCATGAAAATACCACTCTCACCACATCCACCAATTCTATGTAAAAAATCTTTGAAAAAGCCTTTCCACCCATATTCAACTTTATCATAAAGATATTTTTTAACAGTTTTTATTCTTATTGATTGTCTTTTGGTATGTAAATCAATCAACTTTAGACCACCTTCTCTGTAGTCCGCTATCAAGGTCCTGTGCGCTATTTCTACTCTCTTCCCACCCCATAAGAAAGAGTGCACCACCTTTTTTACCTCACTAATGACCCAGTCAGGCAAATCAACAGCCCCCAAAACATAATTGAGTTTGGACAATAACAGAGCATTCACAACAACTACTTTCCCCCTTAAATTAAGTTTCCTTAATCGCCAAAACATTAGAGATTGCCTTATTTTATTTAAAATACCCGTCCAAGTCAGATCTCTCGCCTCAGTCACTGCCACCCCAATATAAACCCCCAAGATTTTAACAAAATCCGTACACAATTTGTATGGTATGTCTTCCCCTGTAATCTCAATATTACCTATTACCATTATTTCGGATTTGTCGTCATTAACTTTAGCCCCTGACGCCTTCCCATACGTTTCAATATCCATTCTTATCATTTTTATGCTTTCCATATCCCTAACTGTAAATGTCGTGTCATCCGCATACTGATAGATTAAGCTATTTTGGCCTTGTGGGCCTTTTACACTGTTGATTGCTTGATTATGTTTGATAAATGTTGCTAATGGCTCTGCCGAAATACTATACAAGATTGCTGACAGTGGGCAGCCTTGCCTAACTGAACGTTCCACAGGGAAGGTATCTGTAAGAACTCCATTAAGTTTTACACAGCTTATGGCACTTCCATACAGAAGCCCAATCCAATCCACCAGTCTCTGACCAAAACCAAATTTCTCCAAAGTTTGCTTTAAATAGCTATGCTCCACTCTATCGAATGCCTTGTTTAGGTCAAGGCTCAACACGACTCCTCCTTCTTTGTCCCTGGTCATGTACTCTATCGTATCTCTGATTGAGCATATGGTGTCTGTTATCTCTCTACCCGGTATACTGTATGCCTGTGTTGGTGAAATAATAGTACCTACTACTTCTTTTAATCTATTAGCCAAGACTTTAGCTAAAATTTTATAGTCTGTATTCAATAGACTAATTGGTCTATAATTTTCTAATTTTAGAGGACTACCCTTATTTTTAAACACGATTGTTATAACTCCTGTTGCCATTGATAGTGGAATATCTCTACTTTCTTCCATATATATAAATAGGTTCCTTAGAATAGGTGCCAATATGTCAGAGAAAGTTTGATAAAACTCATTCGTAAACCCATCTGAACCTGGGCTTTTGCCAGGCTTTGCCTGCTTAATAGCCACTTTTATTTCCTCAATTTGTATATCCTCGTCACAAAATTGTTTATCCTCTTCCGAAAGTTTGCTACTTACTGTCTTTAAAACCTTTCCCACACTCCCCTGGTCAATATTTTCTCTTTGAAATAGCCGTTTATAAAAAGCTTGTACCGTTTCAAGAATGTCAACAAAATCGGTCACTCTTTCTCCTCCTTGATTTTCAAGCTCTGAGATGTAACTTTTAGCTTGCTTTCTTTTCTCCAAATTTAAAAAGAATTTTGTGCATTTTTCCCCCTCTATTGTATATTGAGCTTTGCTCCGAAGAATCGCACCCTTACATTTCTCTTTTTCAAATTGTTCTATTTCCGTCTTAATCTGTATAAAATATGCTTTGTCTCTATTGGGATCCATTTCTATTTTTTCCACTTCCCGGTCCAATTCCATTTTTAAGCCTTTCTCTAATTTCCTATTCCTAAAGCACCTTTGTTTAGCATATCTAATGCTTTTACTTTTTATATTGGTTTTGACTACTTCCCACCACGCACAGATATCATCCTCATACAAAGGCTTCTCCATTTCCTCGTTTAAATAGTCAACAATCATTTTTTTGTATTCCTTTTCCACCAATAAAGATGAGTTCATACACCATGTCCCCCCCCTCCGCCCTTCTGTTCTTTCCCCTAAATTAAAAACTAATGCTGCATGGTCACTCACACCAAGAAAATTATATTCTATTGCATCTATTAATGAAAAAATGTCTCTTTTTACCAAACAGAAATCAATTCTACTCTGCTTCAAATTATTCAGGACTAACTGTCTTCTTGAAAATTCTCTTTTGTGGGGGTTTAACTCTCTCCACACATCCACTATATTCTGGTTTAGCATTATTTCATGTAATTTATTCCTAGACACATCACTAGCAAAGTTGTTACTACTGCTTGCATCTAATCTTGTACACCAAACATTAAAATCCCCAACCAAAATACAATTATCTGCGCATAATAAGTCTAACTTTGAAAAAAAATCTCTCCTGTCTAAGTCACCATTAGGAGCATACAAATTAATCAATCTAAACCTTGTGTTTAAAAAATCAAAGTCCACAACAAGTACTCTCCCCTCATTATCCTCATATACTTGTTTTGCATTTGTCACCAAATCAGTTTTTATCAAGATTGCTACCCCACGTGATCTCTGGCTACCATGGCTAACAAAAAAATAATCACTTTTCCATAACCCTTTCATCTCATCTAATAAATCGCTTGTCCAGTGTGTTTCTTGTAAGCACAATATGTCTGTGCGGAGAGACGCTATTAAATGCTCTGCTTTCATCCTGTCTCTAAGTCCATTACAATTTATAGATGAGACTTTTACTAGAGTACACACAATTAAATATGCACAGAAAAAACTCTAACCGATACAGACAAACATTTTCTTTTTACATTGAGCATTTTCAGCCGACACCCTCTACCTCTTGTGCTGTCTTCTTTTGGCACAGCAATTCCCCTTTCTTCACTAGTTAGGTCCATACTTCTCATCGGCCCGTGGTTGGTCACTTCAGTCATCTCCATCACACCCACCACATCCGTCCAGGCATGTGTCTCCACCACGATCCTTGCAGTCATTCCTGCAACAACCTCCATGTCCAAGTCTTCTGCACACCACACCACGTCCGTCAAGACGGCAATCCCATGTATGAGCAGCTCCGTCAGTAGTCCACTTCCTCTTGAAGCACCACGAACCAACACCACCTGCTCTTGAATAAAATTTATTAAAGCAGTTTCAAACCTCAACCGAAGCGAAGCACCATTTGCGCAATGAAACAATATGATAAAGAAGAACGGATCTAATGCAGGTAAAGATAAATCTCTGCTCCATGTTCCAGTTTGAGCCCACCCTAAACATATCTTCCCTAACTGCAGCTCAACGACATTCCTCCAGAGAAATAACACAAAGTGAAAGAAACAAATGTTAAGGCTACTCATTCAGATTGAGTCTTTAGATTTTGTTTTCTTCTTTAACTTTTCCTTCAGCGAAGCTTGACTCATTCTTTTTCGAGCTTGAACCAACTGAATATCCATGTCAGAGTCAGAGTCGCAGGAGTCAGAAGTTCTGGTTTTCTTCACCTCAGGCAACAGAACCGGTTCGGAAGGTACGTGGAGGGATTGAGTTTGAGAACTTGACTTTAGAGTGCTAGTTTTATCTCCTAAAAACACACTAGCACAATTCTCTGCCTTAGCAGAGTCTCTCCTTTCATTGTTAGAAAGTTCAACACAAGTCCCTTTTCCCTCCACTCCAGGCTTCTGCTCCAGTGAAGCAGGCCGTCCTTCCATTGGTCCTTTTTCTTGACCAGTTCTGTCCAGGGTAGAACCCACTATTGGAGCTCCCCCTGCCAGCTCCGGGGTAGAGGACTCTACAAGATCTCCCCCCTTCACCAGATCCCGAGCAGTGCCTTTGCTTACAGCCAGCCTCGGGGTAGGACCCACTTCCGGGATCCCCCCAACAATGGGTCCAGTTGCAGGCACTTCCTCATCAGCACCTATGCTACCAGACAACTGATCCTGTCCAGAGGCATCATTCTCGCCAACACTGTCATGACAAATGCACTCTGAACTCTTATTATAGCATAGAGCACACTTGTTTCTTTCATTCGTGCACTCTCTTGCATAATGTCCCTGAATACCACACTTATGGCAGATAAAATCAGGACATTCTCTTACTATATGCCCTGGCTGCAGACACATTCGGCAAACCTTAACCTGCCTATCATGAATGACCCTGAAAAATTGGGCACCTGATGCAGTCTGAAACTTGGCAGAATATGGCAAGGATTGCACTGAATCCGTGAATTTCACCTTCACAAATCGAGTCCCATCCGCAATATTCGTTCCAGGCCACATACGGCGCCGAATGCCGGAAATGGCTGCCACACCCCAGCCCTCCAATTTATCCAGTATCTCCCTATCACCAACATAGACAGGCAAATTCAGGAATGATACCACCAGCTCGTCATTGGACAAACTGGAAGCCACAACTCTTGTGTCTCCTATTTTAAACCCATCCAATAGTTTGTCCTTAGCCACCTGGTTTGACATGGTGACTTCAAAAGCTTTTGGCCCTGTTTGTCTGCAACCTAGAATTCCTCCACACAAAAGTCTAATTGATCTAATTACCTGCATTGTCGATACATTCTCCTCACCTTCCAATTCAATCTTCACAGTTAAATCCTTACTATATTTAATTTCCTCTCCCCCCTTAATTGTACTACCTTCTTTCACCATATTCTTTGTCTCAATCTCACTTCCATGCTCTCTTGCAGTAGTCAACTCCATATCATCCATCCTGTAAAAAAGAACAAAAAGAGCCTCCCCACCAGACAAGTCTGTTGGGGAGGTATAAAACTCCCAAAAAAATAAATTTACAACACCAAAATTGACTTGTCTAAGCAAAAAAGAGAAAAATACTCACAGATTCCAACTGCTTCTCACCAGCAACCACACCCGAGCAAACACCAAACAGGAAGTGACATCACAAGCTGACGAGAACAGGCTGTGCAGTGTAGTGTGGCTGTAAGCAATTGCCAGCATTGTGAAATGTATTTTTATATGGGCCGACAAAATTATTTTCTACTTGTTCACCGCCAAACATTAAAATGCTTACAGCACTTGGTATTCCGAGGTGGTCACCCACCCACGTACTAACCAGGCCTGACACTGTTTAGCTTCTGTGATCAGACGAGAACAGGCTGTGCAGTGTAGTGTGGCTGTAAGCAATTATAAGCATTGTGAAATTTATTTTTATATGGGTCGATAATTTTCTACTTGTTCACCACCAAACATTAAAATGCTTACAGCACCTGGTATTCCGAGGTGGTCACCCACCCACGTACTAACCAGGCCTGACACTGTTTAGCTTCTGTGATCAGACGAGAACAGGCTGTGCAGTGTAGTGTGGCTGTAAGCAATTATAAGCATTGTGAAATTTATTTTTATATGGGTCGATAATTTTCTACTTGTTCACCACCAAACATTAAAATGCTTACAGCACCTGGTATTCCGAGGTGGTCACCCACCCACGTACTAACCAGGCCTGACACTGTTTAGCTTCTGTGATCAGACGAGAACAGGCTGTGCAGTGTAGTGTGGCTGTAAGCAATTGCCAGCATTGTGAAATGTATTTTTATATGGCCACTAATTTTCTACTTGTTCACCACCAAACATTAAAATGCTTACAGCACCTGGTATTCCGAGGTGGTCAGCCACCCACCCACCCACGTACGTACTAACCAGGCCTGACACTGTTTAGCTTCTGTGATCAGACGAGAACAGGCTGTGCAGTGTAGTGTGGCTGTAAGCAATTGCCAGCATTGTGAAATGTATTTTTATATGGCCACTAATTTTCTACTTGTTCACCACCAAACATTAAAATGCTTACAGCACCTGGTATTCCGAGGTGGTCAGCCACCCACCCACCCACCCACGTACGTACTAACCAGGCCTGACACTGTTTAGCTTCTGTGATCAGACGAGAACAGGCTGTGCAGTGTAGTGTGGCTGTAAGCAATTATAAGCATTGTGAAATTTATTTTTATATGGGTCGATAATTTTCTACTTGTTCACCACCAAACATTAAAATGCTTACAGCACCTGGTATTCCGAGGTGGTCACCCACCCACGTACTAATCAGGCCTGACACTGTTTAGCTTCTGTGATCAGACGAGAACAGGCTGTGCAGTGTAGTGTGGCTGTAAGCAATTATAAGCATTGTGAAATTTATTTTTATATGGGCCAATAATTTTCTACTTGTTCACCACCAAACATTAAAATGCTTACAGCACCTGGTATTCCGAGGTGGTCACCCACCCACGTACTAACCAGGCCTGACACTGTTTAGCTTCTGTGATCAGACGAGAACAGGCTGTGCAGTGTAGTGTGGCTGTAAGCAATTATAAGCATTGTGAAATTTATTTTTATATGGGTCGATAATTTTCTACTTGTTCACCGCCAAACATTAAAATGCTTACAGCACCTGGTATTCCGAGGTGGTCACCCACCCGCGTACTAACCAGGCCTGACACTGTTTAGCTTCTGTGATCAGACGAGAACAGGCTGTGCAGTGTAGTGTGGCTGCAAGCAATTGTAAGCATTGTGAAATGTATTTTTATATGGGCCGACAAAATTATTTTCTACTTGTTCACCGCCAAACATTAAAATGCTTACAGCACCTGGTATTCCAAGGTGGTCACCCACCCACGTACTAACCAGGCCTGACACTGTTTAGCTTCTGTGATCAGACGAGAACAGGCTGTGCAGTGTAGTGTGGCTGTAAGCAATTATAAGCATTGTGAAATTTATTTTTATATGGGTCGATAATTTTCTACTTGTTCACCACCAAACATTAAAATGCTTACAGCACCTGGTATTCTGAGGTGGTCACCCACCCACGTACTAACCAGGCCTGACACTGTTTAGCTTCTGTGATCAGACGAGAACAGGCTGTGCAGTGTAGTGTGGCAGTAAGCAATTATAAGCATTGTGAAATTTATTTTTATATGGGTCGATAATTTTCTACTTGTTCACCACCAAACATTAAAATGCTTACAGCACCTGGTATTCCAAGGTGGTCACCCACCCACGTACTAACCAGGCCTGACACTGTTTAGCTTCTGTGATCAGACGAGAACAGGCTGTGCAGTGTAGTGTGGCTGTAAGCAATTATAAGCATTGTGAAATTTATTTTTATATGGGTCGATAATTTTCTACTTGTTCACCACCAAACATTAAAATGCTTACAGCACCTGGTATTCCAAGGTGGTCACCCACCCACGTACTAACCAGGCCTGACACTGTTTAGCTTCTGTGATCAGACGAGAACAGGCTGTGCAGTGTAGTGTGGCTGTAAGCAATTATAAGCATTGTGAAATTTATTTTTATATGGGTCGATAATTTTCTACTTGTTCACCACCAAACATTAAAATGCTTACAGCACCTGGTATTCCGAGGTGGTCACCCACCCACGTACTAACCAGGCCTGACACTGTTTAGCTTCTGTGATCAGACGAGAACAGGCTGTGCAGTGTAGTGTGGCAGTAAGCAATTATAAGCATTGTGAAATTTATTTTTATATGGGTCGATAATTTTCTACTTGTTCACCACCAAACATTAAAATGCTTACAGCACCTGGTATTCCAAGGTGGTCACCCACCCACGTACTAACCAGGCCTGACACTGTTTAGCTTCTGTGATCAGACGAGAACAGGCTGTGCAGTGTAGTGTGGCTGTAAGCAATTATAAGCATTGTGAAATTTATTTTTATATGGGTCGATAATTTTCTACTTGTTCACCACCAAACATTAAAATGCTTACAGCACCTGGTATTCCGAGGTGGTCACCCACCCACGTACTAACCAGGCCTGACACTGTTTAGCTTCTGTGATCAGACGAGAACAGGCTGTGCAGTGTAGTGTGGCTGTAAGCAATTATAAGGATTTTGAAATTTATTTTTATATGGGTCGATAATTTTCTACTTGTTCACCACCAAACATTAAAATGCTTACAGCACCTGGTATTCCAAGGTGGTCACCCACCCACGTACTAACCAGGCCTGACACTGTTTAGCTTCTGTGATCAGACGAGAACAGGCTGTGCAGTGTAGTGTGGCTGTAAGCAATTATAAGCATTGTGAAATTTATTTTTATATGGGTCGATAATTTTCTACTTGTTCACCACCAAACATTAAAATGCTTACAGCACCTGGTATTCTGAGGTGGTCACCCACCCACGTACTAACCAGGCCTGACACTGTTTAGCTTCTGTGATCAGACGAGAACAGGCTGTGCAGTGTAGTGTGGCAGTAAGCAATTATAAGCATTGTGAAATTTATTTTTATATGGGTCGATAATTTTCTACTTGTTCACCACCAAACATTAAAATGCTTACAGCACCTGGTATTCCAAGGTGGTCACCCACCCACGTACTAACCAGGCCTGACACTGTTTAGCTTCTGTGATCAGACGAGAACAGGCTGTGCAGTGTAGTGTGGCTGTAAGCAATTATAAGCATTGTGAAATTTATTTTTATATGGGTCGATAATTTTCTACTTGTTCACCACCAAACATTAAAATGCTTACAGCACCTGGTATTCCGAGGTGGTCACCCACCCACGTACTAACCAGGCCTGACACTGTTTAGCTTCTGTGATCAGACGAGAACAGGCTGTGCAGTGTAGTGTGGCTGTAAGCAATTATAAGGATTTTGAAATTTATTTTTATATGGGTCGATAATTTTCTACTTGTTCACCACCAAACATTAAAATGCTTACAGCACCTGGTATTCCGAGGTGGTCACCAACCCATGTACTAACCAGGCCTGACACTGTTTAGCTTCTGTGATCAGACGAGAACAGGCTGTGCAGTGTAGTGTGGCTGTAAGCAATTATAACCATTGTTAAATTTATTTTTATATGGGTCGATAATTTCCTACTTGTTCACCACCAAACATTAAAATGCTTACAGCACCTGGAATTCCGAGGTGGTCACCCACCCACGTACTAACCAGGCCTGACACTGTTTAGCTTCTGTGATCAGACGAGAACAGGCTGTGCAGTGTAGTGTGGCTGTAAGCAATTATAAGCATTGTGAAATTTATTTTTATATGGGTCGATAATTTTCTACTTGTTCACCAACAAACATTAAAAAGCTTACAGCACCTGGTATTCCGAGGTGGTCACCCACCCACGTACTAACCAGGCCTGACACTGTTTAGCTTCTGTGATCAGACGAGAACAGGCTGTGCAGTGTAGTGTGGCTGTAAGCAATTGCAAGCATTGTGAAATGTATTTTTATATGGGCCGACAAAATTATTTTCTACTTGTTCACCGCCAAACATTAAAATGCTTACAGCACCTGGTATTCCGAGGTGGTCACCCACGTACTAACCAGGCCTGACACTGTTTAGCTTCTGTGATCAGACGAGAACAGGCTGTGCAGCGTAGTGTGGCTGTAAGCAATTATAAGTATTGTGAAATTAATTTTTATATGGGCCACTAATTTTCTACTTGTTCACCACCAAACATTAAAATGCTTACAGCACCTGGTATTCCGAGGTGGTCACCCACCTACGTACTAATCAGGCCTGACACTGTTTAGCTTCTGTGATCAGACGAGAACAGGCTGTGCAGTGTAGTGTGGCTGTAAGCAATTATACGCATTGTGAAATTTATTTTTATATGGGCCGATAATTTTCTAATTGTTCACCACCAAACATTAAAATGCTTACAGCACCTGGTATTCCGAGGTGGTCACCCACCCACGTACTAATCAGGCCTGACACTGTTTAACTTCTGTGATCAGACGAGAACAGGCTGTGCAGTGTAGTGTGGCTGTAAGCAATTATAAGGATTGTGAAATTTATTTTTATATGGGTCGATAATTTTCTACTTGCTCACCACCAAACATTAAAATGCTTACAGCACCTGGTATTCCGAGGTGGTCACCCACCCACGTACTAACCAGGCCTGACACTGTTTAGCTTCTGTGATCAGACGAGAACAGGCTGTGCAGTGTAGTGTGGCTGTAAGCAATTGCAAGCATTGTGAAATGTATTTTTATATGGGCCGACAAAATTATTTTCTACTCGTTCACGCCAAACATTAAAATGCTTACAGCACCTGGTATTCCGAGGTGGTCACCCACCCACGTACTAACCAGGCCTGACACTGTTTAGCTTCTGTGATCAGACGAGAACAGGCTGTGCAGTGTAGTGTGGCTGTAAGCAATTATAAGCATTGTGAAATTTATTTTTATATGGGTCGATAATTTTCTACTTGTTTACCACCAAACATTAAAATGCTTACAGCACCTGGTATTCCGAGGTGGTCACCCACCCACGTACTAACCAGGCCTGACACTGTTTAGCTTCTGTGATCAGACGAGAACAGGCTGTGCAGTGTAGTGTGGCTGTAAGCAATTATAAGCATTGTGAAATTTATTTTTATATGGGTCGATAATTTTCTACTTGTTCACCACCAAACATTAAAATGCTTACAGCACCTGGTATTCCGAGGTGGTCACCCACCCACGTACTAATCAGGCCTGACACTGTTTAGCTTCTGTGATCAGACGAGAACAGGCTGTGCAGTGTAGTGTGGCTGTAAGCAATTGCAAGCATTGTGAAATGTATTTTTATATGGGCCGACAAAATTATTTTCTACTTGTTCACCGCCAAACATTAAAATGCTTACAGCACCTGGTATTCCAAGGTGGTCACCCCCCCACGTACTAACCAGGCCTGACACTGTTTAGCTTCTGTGATCAGACGAGAACAGGCTGTGCAGTGTAGTGTGGCTGTAAGCAATTATAAGCATTGTGAAATTTATTTTTATATGGGTCGATAATTTTCTACTTGTTCACCACCAAACATTAAAATGCTTACAGCACCTGGTATTCTGAGGTGGTCACCCACCCACGTACTAACCAGGCCTTACACTGTTTAGCTTCTGTGATCAGACGAGAACAGGCTGTGCAGTGTAGTGTGGCAGTAAGCAATTGCAAGCATTGTGAAATGTATTTTTATATGGGCCGACAAAATTATTTTCTACTTGTTCACCGCCAAACATTAAAATGCTTACAGCACCTGGTATTCCAAGGTGGTCACCCACCCACGTAGTAACCAGGCCTGACACTGTTTAGCTTCTGTGATCAGACGAGAACAGGCTGTGCAGTGTAGTGTGGCTGTAAGCAATTATAAGCATTGTGAAATTTATTTTTATATGGGTCGATAATTTTCTACTTGTTCACCACCAAACATTAAAATGCTTACAGCACCTGGTATTCTGAGGTGGTCACCCACCCACCCACGTACTAACCAGGCCTGACACTGTTTAGCTTCTGTGATCAGACGAGAACAGGCTGTGCAGTGTAGTGTGGCAGTAAGCAATTATAAGCATTGTGAAATTTATTTTTATATGGGTCGATAATTTTCTACTTGTTCACCACCAAACATTAAAATGCTTACAGCACCTGGTATTCCAAGGTGGTCACCCACCCACGTACTAACCAGGCCTGACACTGTTTAGCTTCTGTGATCAGACGAGAACAGGCTGTGCAGTGTAGTGTGGCTGTAAGCAATTATAAGCATTGTGAAATTTATTTTTATATGGGTCGATAATTTTCTACTTGTTCACCACCAAACATTAAAATGCTTACAGCACCTGGTATTCCGAGGTGGTCACCCACCCACGTACTAATCAGGCCTGACACTGTTTAACTTCTGTGATCAGACGAGAACAGGCTGTGCAGTGTAGTGTGGCTGTAAGCAATTATAAGGATTGTGAAATTTATTTTTATATGGGTCGATAATTTTCTACTTGTTCACCACCAAACATTAAAATGCTTACAGCACCTGGTATTCCGAGGTGGTCACCCACCCACGTACTAATCAGGCCTGACACTGTTTAGCTTCTGTGATCAGACGAGAACAGGCTGTGCAGTGTAGTGTGGCTGTAAGCAATTATAAGCATTGTGAAATTTATTTTTATATGGGCCAATTATTTTCTACTTGTTCACCACCAAACATTAAAATGCTTACAGCACCTGGTATTCTGAGGTGGTCACCCACCCACGGACTAACCAGGCCTGACACTGTTTAGCTTCTGTGATCAGACGAGAACAGGCTGTGCAGTGTAGTGTGGCTGTAAGCAACTGCAAGCATTGTGAAATGTATTTTTATATGGGCCGACAAAATTATTTTCTACTTGTTCAACGCCAAACATTAAAATGCTTACAGCACCTGGTATTCGGAGGTGGTCACCCACCCACGTACTAACCAGGCCTGACACTGTTTAGCTTCTGTGATCAGACGAGAACAGGCTGTGCTGTGTAGTGTGGCTGTAAGCAATTGCAAGCATTGTTAAATGTATTTTTATATGGGCCGACAAAATTATTTTCTACTTGTTCACCGCCAAACATTAAAATGCTTACAGCACCTGGTATTCCGAGGTGGTCACCCACCCACGTACTAACCAGGCCTGACACTGTTTAGCTTCTGTGATCAGACGAGAACAGGCTGTGCAGTGTAGTGTGGCAGTAGGCAATTATAAGCATTGTGAAATTTATTTTTATATGGGTCGATAATGTTCTACTTGTTCACCACCAAACATTAAAATGCTTACAGAACCTGGTATTCCAAGGTGGTCACCCACCCACGTACTAACCAGGCCTGACACTGTTTAGCTTCTGTGATCAGACGAGAACAGGCTGTGCAGTGTAGTGTGGCTGTAAGCAATTATAAGCATTGTGAAATTTATTTTTATATGGGTCGATAATTTTCTACTTGTTCACCACCAAACATTAAAATGCTTACAGCACCTGGTATTCCGAGGTGGTCACCCACCCACGTACTAACCAGGCCTGACACTGTTTAGCTTCTGTGATCAGACGAGAACAGGCTGTGCAGTGTAGTGTGGCTGTAAGCAATTGCAAGCATTGTGAAATGTATTTTTATATGGGCCGACAAAATTATTTTCTACTTGTTCACCGCCAAACATTAAAATGCTTACAGCACCTGGTATTCCAAGGTGGTCACCCACCCACGTACTAACCAGGCCTGACACTGTTTAGCTTCTGTGATCAGACGAGAACAGGCTGTGCAGTGTAGTGTGGCTGTAAGCAATTATAAGCATTGTGAAATTTATTTTTATATGGGTCGATAATTTTCTACTTGTTCACCACCAAACATTAAAATGCTTACAGCACCGGGTATTCTGAGGTGGTCACCCACCCACGTACTAACCAGGCCTGACACTGTTTAGCTTCTGTGATCAGACGAGAACAGGCTGTGCAGTGTAGTGTGGCAGTAAGCAATTATAAGCATTGTGAAATTTATTTTTATATGGGTCGATAATTTTCTACTTGTTCACCACCAAACATTAAAATGCTTACAGCACCTGGTATTCCAAGGTGGTCACCCACCCACGTACTAACCAGGCCTGACACTGTTTAGCTTCTGTGATCAGACGAGAACAGGCTGTGCAGTGTAGTGTGGCTGTAAGCAATTATAAGCATTGTGAAATTTATTTTTATATGGGTCGATAATTTTCTACTTGTTCACCACCAAACATTAAAATGCTTACAGCACCTGGTATTCCGAGGTGGTCACCCACCCACGTACTAACCAGGCCTGACACTGTTTAGCTTCTGTGATCAGACGAGAACAGGCTGTGCAGTGTAGTGTGGCTGTAAGCAATTATAAGGATTGTGAAATTTATTTTTATATGGGTCGATAATTTTCTACTTGTTCACCACCAAACATTAAAATGCTTACAGCACGGGAGAGAAACCAATTAACAAACTCATTCAAAGCTCAAAATGATTGTTTCATTCGTTCTTGGGTTGGGGGTCTTGTTGGCTGTTGTTCATCCAGTGGGGACGCAAAACGGGACTATCATAGCGTATGACTGTACAGATAAGAATTCTCACCAGGCAATCGTCGACTTGACAGCTATACAACCGTGTGCCCCCCAGGGGGATCTGAGGGTGAAAGAGGAGGTCGCCCTGGTGTTAGTGTTGCAGACCCGAATGTATCGACCTGTTGATGTTCTGACATGCATGGTCCGTTACTCTCGGGCAGTATTCCGGTGTGGTATGCATAGCCACATCTCGACTGTGCCTCACGGCCACGCAGAGCAACTTATTAGACTCGGACGGGACAAATGCCGAGAGATCCACTCCTCCTCCTCATACACGTTTGGTAACGCACGACTCAATGATCTTCAGCTCGGGGTGAACATTAGATCGGTGACCCTGGCGGGGGATGTGCAGGCTGGAGGCGTATGCACTGGGGGAACCTACTCTGACTCGTTTGGGTCCTATCATCAGGTTGTGGTGCAGGCTCAGTTTACCATTACATTGCACTCGTTTGTTGCGGATGCCACTCTGGCTGATGACAAGATAATTCTGTCCAGATCAGGGTTGAGCTGTGGACTAAAGTCAGGGTACTGTGTCGATGATGAGTATGGAGAGGCCATTTGGACTTATCGGGAATCAGCAGACTGTCCAGGGACAACTGTTGACACTCTGTACTCGGGCAAAGGTGTCTTGACCACCACTGATGATGGGGTGAAGATCTTGGTTGTAAAGGAAGGCACCTCAACATTCGCATTAAGACTAACAGGAATGGGCACTCTATGTGGGCAGGTTGTCCACACTACTGAACATGCCAGAATGTTCGTGGCTCGTCAAAGCGAGTACGGGTCAATCTGGCCCCAG
Source organism: Fundulus diaphanus (assembly GCA_037039145.1). NCBI lineage: Eukaryota > Metazoa > Chordata > Actinopteri > Cyprinodontiformes > Fundulidae > Fundulus > Fundulus diaphanus. The sequence continues at coordinate 51,216,226 of CM073130.1, read as the reverse complement.
GTGGGTGTTGAACACATCAAGAACGTGGACCTGTCCCTCCACATTAGCTCTAAGTTTCTGTTTGTTTCACACATGACATACACTAACATGGTGTCACTTGCACAAGATTTCCTCCTTCGAGAATGCAATCTGAGAAAAATGGTGCTAGAGAATCGTCTGACACTCGCCACACTAAATCCGAGCTCAGTGGGCCAGCTAACCGAAGGGCCTGGTACCTACGCACGCGTACAAGGAGAAGTCATGTACATCATCAGGTGCCAGCCAGTTGTGGTTACACTGCGGTACACCACAGAGTGTTATCAAGAGCTGCCTGTCATGTATCAGCAGATCCCTATGTTCAGAGCACAAACGACCCACATGTTGACAACTGATGGAACCGAGGTTCCCTGCAAGAACCCCCTGCATCCCCGCTTCAAGTTGGGCGCACGGTGGTACATCCGCACACCAGAACTCGTCCCTGTCTCACCTCCCACCATGCTGGATCCCAATGGCAAAATGACCTGGACGTATGAGCCCATCATTGGTGTAGGAGTTGGAGGATTGTATTCAGACCAACAGTTGGCTGCACTCCAGCGGGAGATGATGTTCCCGTCAGTTCGAGAAGCAATCAGCAACAACATGATTAGGAAGGTGACGGGAACTGGCGGAGAGAGCTTTGACCCATCCCGTATGTGGTCCCCCTCTCAAATTGCAGGATTGTCTAACAGTGTTGCATCCAAAATATCCTGGTTCTTTGGTGTGTTTGGACATTACGCCTCAATCGTGATCGGAGGGTATCTGCTGTATAAGGTGGTAATTTACGTGTTGAGCGTATGTGTAAACTGTTACTTACTAAAGAGGTCTGGGCTCGGTGGATGCAAGTTGATCTATGGTTGCATTGACTCATGCACCATGTTACAGACCTACCAGTCGACGAGCAAAGAGACCACTGAACCACCCCACGAAACGGCACCAGGAGACCCCTCCAGTGAACCCTCACCAGCATCCCCACGGCGAGTGGGCCCGATGACAGAAGCTGAACTGCAGTCACCCTTAATGTAACCAAACCAGAAGTGGAGAGTATCCCATCACATTAAAACTTTCTTCATGAATACTGGATTGTCCATGGCCTCACCTGCAAGACAGTCACTATTTAGTCCAGGGCTGACGATCCCACGTCAAGTAGTAGAGAACGGGGATTATCGACCATTTCTCCGAGGCTCTCGTTTAGGCGGGGGTTACAATACACGTGCACACCACGGCACCCTGACCACTGCGGATCTTGGCACTGCGTGGCTCGTTTCCGCAACCGCCAGTGCTCAGTACGGATTGTGCCACGTCATCCTGTATCTCAACGAGACAATTAGTCCGGAGAGCTCTCCTGATGTGGTTGAGTCTCTCTCCAACCCAGACCTCTGCGACACCGCTCTAGCTGCCACCATGCGAAGCCCAGCTTGGTCACATCCTGACTGGATTCGACTTTGTACGGGGGTGCTATCAGCGGGAGTGTCAGAAACCTCCCTACATCCATGGAGCACTACCACACGCACATGGGTCGGCACGCGCACCGGACAACAGGTGGCTCGTGTGCGGTCAATTGTTGAGTTGGCTGCACCTGCAAGTACAACTACTCCCCTCGCTCTTCTTGCTTTGTGGTGGTACCTAGACTCCATGGAAGGCGGGCACCATACAGAGGCCAACGATGTCATGCGTGCAAGACTCGCGCAGGTGTCCTCTGGACTGGCTGTAGCCTTTGATGACGCTCTGCTGGACCGAGTCTGGGTTTACTTCGGGACAAAAAATACAGATGACATGCGGCTGATGTACACACGGTGGGCCCCCGTCATCACTAGTGCCGGACTATCACCAATCAACAGTGGAGAGAATCCAATCAACTAGACATACTGTCGTATTACTTTAAAAGTGTTTCATCTTTTTGCTGAGAGGATGAAGAGGTCTGCAAAGACTGAGGCCGATGAAAAGGCCAAGTTACGAGAAGCTGTTCGCCAGCGTTTGAAAGAAACCAGGGATCTCTGTCGGAGATTTAATATCAGGGCTGGAACCAGAGCACCTCCGCCTCCAGAACCCGAAACTTCAGAGACTTCCCATAGCTCCAACCGGAACGTTAGGGTGAAGGGTGCAGCAGACCAGCCCGCTGTCTTCAACGCACTGATTGCCGGAGGCGGAGTTCGTCCCTGTATATTTCAGTTTCTGAATATCCTGCCCTTCACGCCCGAGCTCATGTTGGGCGAAGGGTTCACGGTGGAGCACCTGGCGTTGATAGGGGTCATTTCCGCGGCTAGAGTGGAGCGCGGGCAAGAGTCTGCCGCGCGGCAACAGATCATCGCCGAGGCACTAGCCCCAAATTTCCCGAATCAGCAGTGCCTTTCAACACCACTGGCTCGAGAAGAGTTGGCCCGGATCCTGAGGAATGTGACCCGATTCCGTGAAGCTGCCTGGTTTTCAGACATAGTTCTGAGATTAGAGGCGGACCATAACATCGTCGGCAACGTCTATAACAGGGCGGAGGGAGTATGGGTCGAGGGGGCACAGCTACAAGATCAACTCGGATTGCTCATGACCATTATCCGTCATCCGGACTGCAGAGAGAGGGAGCGTTGCCTCTATGGCATATTCATACTCTTGATATCCTTTGCTACTCGAGGAAACCTCAGTCAACCAAAGGCTGACAGGATCATGGGGGAGCTTCGTGGGCTCATGCCCATAATCACTCAAATGTTCCGCCGTGAGGATATTGCGCTAACATTCCAGAATTTTGGCCAATATATCAATGACCGAAACGCGCATATAGTCATGCAACGCTGGTTGTCCCAGGTGCCCCAGGGTGCTGTACGTCTTCGCGTGCTATTAGCACAAGCGGCTGGCTCGGGACTCACTGCTCTGGACATGGTAGCAAGAGCATTCCATGAGCACCCCAAATTTCCATGGGCAGTCGTGTGCTACATGTATCCCCAGGATACCCGGAATGTTGCGGAGGCCTTCCGGGCAGTTGACGGCCGTATATATTACGGATTTCGGCAGGACCTCGGACCCGTCAGGGCAACAAGATTCAAGGCTCTCACGTGGGTGGCACATAAACTGCTGTGCGCGATGGGGGATCAGGCGCTCCGGAATTACCGAGGGATCACCCCCATTCCCAGGGATGAGGAGACAATCACCGAGTTGATCAACGGGTATCTGGAGTCACTGGCCACTGGCCGTGCGAGGGTAAATATGAAGGTGGGGCTGAGAGAATTTACTGCTGTAGCAGAGATACTCACTCTTGCTCGGAATCACCCTAGCATAATGACAGACTTGTCATCCATGGCTGGCCATAAGAAGGCCAAGGTGTCCGGGTTCGAACGCCATAGACATACTCAGGGACCGGATGTTGGTGACTCTGGCTCGGACGACGACCAGGGCGACGACGATGATGACGCGCACGGGGCGTCAGGGCGAGGAGCAGAGGGCGGGGAAGAACGGCGTGAAGATGACCACGATGGTCCCGACCGAGCCGAAGGGGGCGAGGATGAAGGAAGATCAGCCGAACGGCCCGAGTGTGGGCTTCCTTGGTCGGGGGCTCAGGACGATCCAGCAGAGGAGGAGGGCTATGCCGAGGAGGGATACGAGGAGGATGAAGATCTGCTAGATATCCGTGCGGACTGTTCAAAGTGCGGAGGTGAATACCTTGAAGGGGACACCGCGGAATTAGACGAACCCGGCACTCCGGAGGGGAGTTTCATGGAGGAGCCAGATGCCACCCTCATACCAGCCACCAGGGCAGCACTGCAGAGACTTGCAATGTCTACCTCATTGACAGAAGACCAAATAACCGCAATGTTGTCCGGCTCCGCCCCACAACCTCCGCCGGCGACAGGGCCCAAGGCACCCCATACAGGCATACCCACCAAGCCAAGGTCCAAGTCATCTCCCACTCACGCCAGTGTTGGTCCGTCAGGGTCACTTCCATCTATAGGGACACCCACGACACCCCAAAGGGTGACAACAGGTCCAGTCCTCATTGCAGTCACTGGGTCCCCTGGAAAATCCAGCCAGCCACGCCTCAGTGTAGGGGCAGTACCCGGTCAGGACAAGGCCACAGGCTCTGCGGGTCCACAAAAACTGCAGTCCTCCAAGGGCCTCGGACAGCAACCATCAACACGTCCAGGCGCTCAACCTTAAACTTGAATAACTCATTTGGAGCTGTATAAGCTAGTTTTATGTTCAGGAAAGTGAATCTCTTTCTGTGTTACCTCAGTTCTTATATGGTGTTTTTAGAGGAGACGTTGTGCTCCCGAGTTTTTAGTTCCGAAAAAGTGGAGAAAATCCAATCGTTCAAACTATTGTGTTAAAAAAAAAAAAAAAAAAAAAAAAAAAAATGCTTACAGCACCTGGTATTCCGAGGTGGTCACCAACCCATGTACTAACCAGGCCTGACACTGTTTAGCTTCTGTGATCAGACGAGAACAGGCTGTGCAGTGTAGTGTGGCTGTAAGCAATTATAACCATTGTTAAATTTATTTTTATATGGGTCGATAATTTCCTACTTGTTCACCACCAAACATTAAAATGCTTACAGCACCTGGTATTCCGAGGTGGTCACCCACCCACGTACTAACCAGGCCTGACACTGTTTAGCTTCTGTGATCAGACGAGAACAGGCTGTGCAGTGTAGTGTGGCTGTAAGCAATTGCAAGCATTGTGAAATGTATTTTTATATGGGCCGACAAAATTATTTTCTACTTGTTCACCGCCAAACATTAAAATGCTTACAGCACCTGGTATTCCGAGGTGGTCACCCACCCACGTACTAACCAGGCCTGACACTGTTTAGCTTCTGTGATCAGACGAGAACAGGCTGTGCAGTGTAGTGTGGCAGTAAGCAATTATAAGCATTGTGAAATTTATTTTTATATGGGTCGATAATTTTCTACTTGTTCACCACCAAACATTAAAATGCTTACAGCACCTGGTATTCCAAGGTGGTCACCCACCCACGTACTAACCAGGCCTGACACTGTTTAGCTTCTGTGATCAGACGAGAACAGGCTGTGCAGTGTAGTGTGGCTGTAAGCAATTATAAGCATTGTGAAATTTATTTTTATATGGGTCGATAATTTTCTACTTGTTCACCACCAAACATTAAAATGCTTACAGCACCTGGTATTCCGAGGTGGTCACCCACCCACGTACTAACCAGGCCTGACACTGTTTAGCTTCTGTGATCAGACGAGAACAGGCTGTGCAGTGTAGTGTGGCTGTAAGCAATTGCAAGCATTGTGAAATGTATTTTTATATGGGCCGACAAAATTATTTTCTACTTGTTCACCGCCAAACATTAAAATGCTTACAGCACCTGGTATTCCAAGGTGGTCACCCACCCACGTACTAACCAGGCCTGACACTGTTTAGCTTCTGTGATCAGACGAGAACAGGCTGTGCAGTGTAGTGTGGCTGTAAGCAATTATAAGCATTGTGAAATTTATTTTTATATGGGTCGATAATTTTCTACTTGTTCACCACCAAACATTAAAATGCTTACAGCACCGGGTATTCTGAGGTGGTCACCCACCCACGTACTAACCAGGCCTGACACTGTTTAGCTTCTGTGATCAGACGAGAACAGGCTGTGCAGTGTAGTGTGGCAGTAAGCAATTATAAGCATTGTGAAATTTATTTTTATATGGGTCGATAATTTTCTACTTGTTCACCACCAAACATTAAAATGCTTACAGCACCTGGTATTCCAAGGTGGTCACCCACCCACGTACTAACCAGGCCTGACACTGTTTAGCTTCTGTGATCAGACGAGAACAGGCTGTGCAGTGTAGTGTGGCTGTAAGCAATTATAAGGATTGTGAAATTTATTTTTATATGGGTCGATAATTTTCTACTTGTTCACCACCAAACATTAAAATGCTTACAGCACCTGGTATTCCGAGGTGGTCACCCACCCACGTACTAACCAGGCCTGACACTGTTTAGCTTCTGTGATCAGACGAGAACAGGCTGTGCAGTGTAGTGTGGCTGTAAGCAATTATAAGGATTGTGAAATTTATTTTTATATGGGTCGATAATTTTCTACTTGTTCACCACCAAACATTAAAATGCTTACAGCACGGGAGAGAAACCAATTAACAAACTCATTCAAAGCTCAAAATGATTGTTTCATTCGTTCTTGGGTTGGGGGTCTTGTTGGCTGTTGTTCATCCAGTGGGGACGCAAAACGGGACTATCATAGCGTATGACTGTACAGATAAGAATTCTCACCAGGCAATCGTCGACTTGACAGCTATACAACCGTGTGCCCCCCAGGGGGATCTGAGGGTGAAAGAGGAGGTCGCCCTGGTGTTAGTGTTGCAGACCCGAATGTATCGACCTGTTGATGTTCTGACATGCATGGTCCGTTACTCTCGGGCAGTATTCCGGTGTGGTATGCATAGCCACATCTCGACTGTGCCTCACGGCCACACAGAGCAACTTATTAGACTCGGACGGGACAAATGCCGAGAGATCCACTCCTCCTCCTCATACACGTTTGGTAACGCACGACTCAATGATCTTCAGCTCGGGGTGAACATTAGATCGGTGACCCTGGCGGGGGATGTGCAGGCTGGAGGCGTATGCACTGGGGGAACCTACTCTGACTCGTTTGGGTCCTATCATCAGGTTGTGGTGCAGGCTCAGTTTACCATTACATTGCACTCGTTTGTTGCGGATGCCACTCTGGCTGATGACAAGATAATTCTGTCCAGATCAGGGTTGAGCTGTGGACTAAAGTCAGGGTACAGTGTCGATGATGAGTATGGAGAGGCCATTTGGACTTATCGGGAATCAGCAGACTGTCCAGGGACAACTGTTGACACTCTGTACTCGGGCAAAGGTGTCTTGACCACCACTGATGATGGGGTGAAGATCTTGGTTGTAAAGGAAGGCACCTCAACATTCGCATTAAGACTAACAGGAATGGGCACTCTATGTGGGCAGGTTGTCCACACTACTGAACATGCCAGAATGTTCGTGGCTCGTCAAAGCGAGTACGGGTCAATCTGGCCCCAGGTGGGTGTTGAACACATCAAGAACGTGGACCTGTCCCTCCACATTAGCTCTAAGTTTCTGTTTGTTTCACACATGACATACACTAACATGGTGTCACTTGCACAAGATTTCCTCCTTCAAGAATGCAATCTGAGAAAAATGGTGCTAGAGAATCGTCTGACACTCGCCACACTAAATCCGAGCTCAGTGGGCCAGCTAACCGAAGGGCCTGGTACCTACGCACGCGTACAAGGAGAAGTCATGTACATCATCAGGTGCCAGCCAGTTGTGGTTACACTGCGGTACACCACAGAGTGTTATCAAGAGCTGCCTGTCATGTATCAGCAGATCCCTATGTTCAGAGCACAAACGACCCACATGTTGACAACTGATGGAACCGAGGTTCCCTGCAAGAACCCCCTGCATCCCCGCTTCAAGTTGGGCGCACGGTGGTACATCCGCACACCAGAACTCGTCCCTGTCTCACCTCCCACCATGCTGGATCCCAATGGCAAAATGACCTGGACGTATGAGCCCATCATTGGTGTAGGAGTTGGAGGATTGTATTCAGACCAACAGTTGGCTGCACTCCAGCGGGAGATGATGTTCCCGTCAGTTCGAGAAGCAATCAGCAACAACATGATTAGGAAGGTGACGGGAACTGGCGGAGAGAGCTTTGACCCATCCCGTATGTGGTCCCCCTCTCAAATTGCAGGATTGTCTAACAGTGTTGCATCCAAAATATCCTGGTTCTTTGGTGTGTTTGGACATTACGCCTCAATCGTGATCGGAGGGTATCTGCTGTATAAGGTGGTAATTTACGTGTTGAGCGTATGTGTAAACTGTTACTTACTAAAGAGGTCTGGGCTCGGTGGATGCAAGTTGATCTATGGTTGCATTGACTCATGCACCATGTTACAGACCTACCAGTCGACGAGCAAAGAGACCACTGAACCACCCCACGAAACGGCACCAGGAGACCCCTCCAGTGAACCCTCACCAGCATCCCCACGGCGAGTGGGCCCGATGACAGAAGCTGAACTGCAGTCACCCTTAATGTAACCAAACCAGAAGTGGAGAGTATCCCATCACATTAAAACTTTCTTCATGAATACTGGATTGTCCATGGCCTCACCTGCAAGACAGTCACTATTTAGTCCAGGGGTGACGATCCCACGTCAAGTAGTAGAGAACGGGGATTATCGACCATTTCTCCGAGGCTCTCGTTTAGGCGGGGGTTACAATACACGTGCACACCACGGCACCCTGACCACTGCGGATCTTGGCACTGCGTGGCTCGTTTCCGCAACCGCCAGTGCTCAGTACGGATTGTGCCATGTCATCCTGTATCTCAACGAGACAATTAGTCCGGAGAGCTCTCCTGATGTGGTTGAGTCTCTCTCCAACCCAGACCTCTGCGACACCGCTCTAGCTGCCACCATGCGAAGCCCAGCTTGGTCACATCCTGACTGGATTCGACTTTGTACGGGGGTGCTATCAGCGGGAGTGTCAGAAACCTCCCTACATCCATGGAGCACTACCACACGCACATGGGTCGGCACGCGCACCGGACAACAGGTGGCTCGTGTGCGGTCAATTGTTGAGTTGGCTGCACCTGCAAGTACAACTACTCCCCTCGCTCTTCTTGCTTTGTGGTGGTACCTAGACTCCATGGAAGGCGGGCACCATACAGAGGCCAACGATGTCATGCGTGCAAGACTCGCGCAGGTGTCCTCTGGACTGGCTGTAGCCTTTGATGACGCTCTGCTGGACCGAGTCTGGGTTTACTTCGGGACAAAAAATACAGATGACATGCGGCTGATGTACACACGGTGGGCCCCCGTCATCACTAGTGCCGGACTATCACCAATCAACAGTGGAGAGAATCCAATCAACTAGACATACTGTCGTATTACTTTAAAAGTGTTTCATCTTTTTGCTGAGAGGATGAAGAGGTCTGCAAAGACTGAGGCCGATGAAAAGGCCAAGTTACGAGAAGCTGTTCGCCAGCGTTTGAAAGAAACCAGGGATCTCTGTCGGAGATTTAATATCAGGGCTGGAACCAGAGCACCTCCGCCTCCAGAACCCGAAACTTCAGAGACTTCCCATAGCTCCAACCGGAACGTTAGGGTGAAGGGTGCAGCAGACCAGCCCGCTGTCTTCAACGCACTGATTGCCGGAGGCGGAGTTCGTCCCTGTATATTTCAGTTTCTGAATATCCTGCCCTTCACGCCCGAGCTCATGTTGGGCGAAGGGTTCACGGTGGAGCACCTGGCGTTGATAGGGGTCATTTCCGCGGCTAGAGTGGAGCGCGGGCAAGAGTCTGCCGCGCGGCAACAGATCATCGCCGAGGCACTAGCCCCAAATTTCCCGAATCAGCAGTGCCTTTCAACACCACTGGCTCGAGAAGAGTTGGCCCGGATCCTGAGGAATGTGACCCGATTCCGTGAAGCTGCCTGGTTTTCAGACATAGTTCTGAGATTAGAGGCGGACCATAACATCGTCGGCAACGTCTATAACAGGGCGGAGGGAGTATGGGTCGAGGGGGCACAGCTACAAGATCAACTCGGATTGCTCATGACCATTATCCGTCATCCGGACTGCAGAGAGAGGGAGCGTTGCCTCTATGGCATATTCATACTCTTGATATCCTTTGCTACTCGAGGAAACCTCAGTCAACCAAAGGCTGACAGGATCATGGGGGAGCTTCGTGGGCTCATGCCCATAATCACTCAAATGTTCCGCCGTGAGGATATTGCGCTAACATTCCAGAATTTTGGCCAATATATCAATGACCGAAACGCGCATATAGTCATGCAACGCTGGTTGTCCCAGGTGCCCCAGGGTGCTGTACGTCTTCGCGTGCTATTAGCACAAGCGGCTGGCTCGGGACTCACTGCTCTGGACATGGTAGCAAGAGCATTCCATGAGCACCCCAAATTTCCATGGGCAGTCGTGTGCTACATGTATCCCCAGGATACCCGGAATGTTGCGGAGGCCTTCCGGGCAGTTGACGGCCGTATATATTACGGATTTCGGCAGGACCTCGGACCCGTCAGGGCAACAAGATTCAAGGCTCTCACGTGGGTGGCACATAAACTGCTGTGCGCGATGGGGGATCAGGCGCTCCGGAATTACCGAGGGATCACCCCCATTCCCAGGGATGAGGAGACAATCACCGAGTTGATCAACGGGTATCTGGAGTCACTGGCCACTGGCCGTGCGAGGGTAAATATGAAGGTGGGGCTGAGAGAATTTACTGCTGTAGCAGAGATACTCACTCTTGCTCGGAATCACCCTAGCATAATGACAGACTTGTCATCCATGGCTGGCCATAAGAAGGCCAAGGTGTCCGGGTTCGAACGCCATAGACATACTCAGGGACCGGATGTTGGTGACTCTGGCTCGGACGACGACCAGGGCGACGACGATGATGACGCGCACGGGGCGTCAGGGCGAGGAGCAGAGGGCGGGGAAGAACGGCGTGAAGATGACCACGATGGTCCCGACCGAGCCGAAGGGGGCGAGGATGAAGGAAGATCAGCCGAACGGCCCGAGTGTGGGCTTCCTTGGTCGGGGGCTCAGGACGATCCAGCAGAGGAGGAGGGCTATGCCGAGGAGGGATACGAGGAGGATGAAGATCTGCTAGATATCCGTGCGGACTGTTCAAAGTGCGGAGGTGAATACCTTGAAGGGGACACCGCGGAATTAGACGAACCCGGCACTCCGGAGGGGAGTTTCATGGAGGAGCCAGATGCCACCCTCATACCAGCCACCAGGGCAGCACTGCAGAGACTTGCAATGTCTACCTCATTGACAGAAGACCAAATAACCGCAATGTTGTCCGGCTCCGCCCCACAACCTCCGCCGGCGACAGGGCCCAAGGCACCCCATACAGGCATACCCACCAAGCCAAGGTCCAAGTCATCTCCCACTCACGCCAGTGTTGGTCCGTCAGGGTCACTTCCATCTATAGGGACACCCACGACACCCCAAAGGGTGACAACAGGTCCAGTCCTCATTGCAGTCACTGGGTCCCCTGGAAAATCCAGCCAGCCACGCCTCAGTGTAGGGGCAGTACCCGGTCAGGACAAGGCCACAGGCTCTGCGGGTCCACAAAAACTGCAGTCCTCCAAGGGCCTCGGACAGCAACCATCAACACGTCCAGGCGCTCAACCTTAAACTTGAATAACTCATTTGGAGCTGTATAAGCTAGTTTTATGTTCAGGAAAGTGAATCTCTTTCTGTGTTACCTCAGTTCTTATATGGTGTTTTTAGAGGAGACGTTGTGCTCCCGAGTTTTTAGTTCCGAAAAAGTGGAGAAAATCCAATCGTTCAAACTATTGTGTTAAAAAAAAAAAAAAAAAAAAAAAAAAAATGCTTACAGCACCTGGTATTCCGAGGTGGTCACCAACCCATGTACTAACCAGGCCTGACACTGTTTAGCTTCTGTGATCAGACGAGAACAGGCTGTGCAGTGTAGTGTGGCTGTAAGCAATTATAACCATTGTTAAATTTATTTTTATATGGGTCGATAATTTCCTACTTGTTCACCACCAAACATTAAAATGCTTACAGCACCTGGTATTCCGAGGTGGTCACCCACCCACGTACTAACCAGGCCTGACACTGTTTAGCTTCTGTGATCAGACGAGAACAGGCTGTGCAGTGTAGTGTGGCTGTAAGCAATTGCAAGCATTGTGAAATGTATTTTTATATGGGCCGACAAAATTATTTTCTACTTGTTCACCGCCAAACATTAAAATGCTTACAGCACCTGGTATTCCGAGGTGGTCACCCACCCACGTACTAACCAGGCCTGACACTGTTTAGCTTCTGTGATCAGACGAGAACAGGCTGTGCAGTGTAGTGTGGCTGTAAGCAATTATAAGCATTGTGAAATTTATTTTTATATGGGTCGATAATTTTCTACTTGTTCACCACCAAACATTAAAATGCTTACAGCACCTGGTATTCCGAGGTGGTCACCCACCCACGTACTAACCAGGCCTGACACTGTTTAGCTTCTGTGATCAGACGAGAACAGGCTGTGCAGTGTAGTGTGGCTGTAAGCAATTGCAAGCATTGTGAAATGTATTTTTATATGGGCCGACAAAATTATTTTCTACTTGTTAACCGCCAAACATTAAAATGTTTACAGCACCTGGTATTCCAAGGTGGTCACCCACCCACGTACTAACCAGGCCTGACACTGTTTAGCTTCTGTGATCAGACGAGAACAGGCTGTGCAGTGTAGTGTGGCTGTAAGCAATTATAAGCATTGTGAAATTTATTTTTATATGGGTCGATAATTTTCTACTTGTTCACCACCAAACATTAAAATGCTTACAGCACCTGGTATTCTGAGGTGGTCACCCACCCACGTACTAACCAGGCCTGACACTGTTTAGCTTCTGTGATCAGACGAGAACAGACTGTGCAGTGTAGTGTGGCAGTAAGCAATTATAAGCATTGTGAAATTTATTTTTATATGGGTCAATAATTTTCTACTTGTTCACCACCAAACATTAAAATGCTTACAGCACCTGGTATTCCAAGGTGGTCACCCACCCACGTACTAACCAGGCCTGACACTGTTTAGCTTCTGTGATCAGACGAGAACAGGCTGTGCAGTGTAGTGTGGCTGTAAGCAATTATAAGCATTGTGAAATTTATTTTTATATGGGTCGATAATTTTCTACTTGTTCACCACCAAACATTAAAATGCTTACAGCACCTGGTATTCCGAGGTGGTCACCCACCCACGTACTAATCAGGCCTGACACTGTTTAACTTCTGTGATCAGACGAGAACAGGCTGTGCAGTGTAGTGTGGCTGTAAGCAATTATAAGGATTGTGAAATTTATTTTTATATGGGTCGATAATTTTCTACTTGTTCACCACCAAACATTAAAATGCTTACAGCACCTGGTATTCCGAGGTGGTCACCCACCCACGTACTAATCAGGCCTGACACTGTTTAGCTTCTGTGATCAGACGAGAACAGGCTGTGCAGTGTAGTGTGGCTGTAAGCAATTATAAGCATTGTGAAATTTATTTTTATATGGGCCAATTATTTTCTACTTGTTCACCACCAAACATTAAAATGCTTACAGCACCTGGTATTCTGAGGTGGTCACCCACCCACGGACTAACCAGGCCTGACACTGTTTAGCTTCTGTGATCAGACGAGAACAGGCTGTGCAGTGTAGTGTGGCTGTAAGCAATTGCAAGCATTGTGAAATGTATTTTTATATGGGCCGACAAAATTATTTTCTACTTGTTCAACGCCAAACATTAAAATGCTTACAGCACCTGGTATTCCGAGGTGGTCACCCACCCACGTACTAACCAGGCCTGACACTGTTTAGCTTCTGTGATCAGACGAGAACAGGCTGTGCTGGTAGTGTGGCTGTAAGCAATTGCAAGCGTTGTGAAATGTATTTTTATATGGGCCGACAAAATTATTTTCTACTTGTTCACCGCCAAACATTAAAATGCTTACAGCACCTGGTATTCCGAGGTGGTCACCCACCCACGTACTAACCAGGCCTGACACTGTTTAGCTTCTGTGATCAGACGAGAACAGGCTGTGCAGTGTAGTGTGGCAGTAAGCAATTATAAGCATTGTGAAATTTATTTTTATATGGGTCGATAATTTTCTACTTGTTCACCACCAAACATTAAAATGCTTACAGCACCTGGTATTCCAAGGTGGTCACCCACCCACGTACTAACCAGGCCTGACACTGTTTAGCTTCTGTGATCAGACGAGAACAGGCTGTGCAGTGTAGTGTGGCTGTAAGCAATTATAAGCATTGTGAAATTTATTTTTATATGGGTCGATAATTTTCTACTTGTTCACCACCAAACATTAAAATGCTTACAGCACCTGGTATTCCGAGGTGGTCACCCACCCACGTACTAACCAGGCCTGACACTGTTTAGCTTCTGTGATCAGACGAGAACAGGCTGTGCAGTGTAGTGTGGCTGTAAGCAATTGCAAGCATTGTGAAATGTATTTTTATATGGGCCGACAAAATTATTTTCTACTTGTTCACCGCCAAACATTAAAATGCTTACAGCACCTGGTATTCCAAGGTGGTCACCCACCCACGTACTAACCAGGCCTGACACTGTTTAGCTTCTGTGATCAGACGAGAACAGGCTGTGCAGTGTAGTGTGGCTGTAAGCAATTATAAGCATTGTGAAATTTATTTTTATATGGGTCGATAATTTTCTACTTGTTCACCACCAAACATTAAAATGCTTACAGCACCTGGTATTCCAAGGTGGTCACCCACCCACGTACTAACCAGGCCTGACACTGTTTAGCTTCTGTGATCAGACGAGAACAGGCTGTGCAGTGTAGTGTGGCTGTAAGCAATTATAAGTATTGTGAAATTTATTTTTATATGGGTCGATAATTTTCTACTTGTTCACCACCAAACATTAAAATGCTTACAGCACCTGGTATTCCGAGGTGGTCACCCACCCACGTACTAACCAGGCCTGACACTGTTTAGCTTCTGTGATCAGACGAGAACAGGCTGTGCAGTGTAGTGTGGCTGTAAGCAATTATAAGGATTGTGAAATTTATTTTTATATGGGTCGATAATTTTCTACTTGTTCACCACCAAACATTAAAATGCTTACAGCACCTGGTATTCCGAGGTGGTCACCAACCCATGTACTAACCAGGCCTGACACTGTTTAGCTTCTGTGATCAGACGAGAACAGGCTGTGCAGTGTAGTGTGGCTGTAAGCAATTATAACCATTGTTAAATTTATTTTTATATGGGTCGATAATTTCCTACTTGTTCACCACCAAACATTAAAATGCTTACAGCACCTGGTATTCCGAGGTGGTCACCCACCCACGTACTAACCAGGCCTGACACTGTTTAGCTTCTGTGATCAGACGAGAACAGGCTGTGCAGTGTAGTGTGGCTGTAAGCAATTATAAGCATTGTGAAATTTATTTTTATATGGGTCGATAATTTTCTACTTGTTCACCACCAAACATTAAAATGCTTACAGCACCTGGTATTCCGAGGTGGTCACCCACCCACGTACTAAACAGGCCTGACACTGTTTAGCTTCTGTGATCAGACGAGAACAGGCTGTGCAGTGTAGTGTGGCTGTAAGCAATTGCAAGCATTGTGAAATGTATTTTTATATGGGCCGACAAAATTATTTTCTACTTGTTCACCGCCAAACATTAAAATGCTTACAGCACCTGGTATTCCGAGGTGGTCACCCACGTACTAACCAGGCCTGACACTGTTTAGCTTCTGTGATCAGACGAGAACAGGCTGTGCAGTGTAGTGTGGCTGTAAGCAATTGCAAGCATTGTGAAATGTATTTTTATATGGGCCGACAAAATTATTTTCTACTTGTTCACCGCCAAACATTAAAATGCTTACAGCACCTGGTATTCCGAGGTGGTCACCCATCCACGTACTAACCAGGCCTGACACTGTTTAGCTTCTGTGACCAGACGAGAACAGGCTGTGCAGTGTAGTGTGGCTGTAAGCAATTATAAGTATTGTGAAATTAATTTTTATATGGGCCACTAATTTTCTACTTGTTCACCACCAAACATTAAAATGCTTACAGCACCTGGTATTCCGAGGTGGTCACCCACCCACGTACTAACCAGGCCTGACACTGTTTAGCTTCTGTGACCAGACGAGAACAGGCTGTGCAGTGTAGTGTGGCTGTAAGCAATTATAAGCATTGTGAAATTTATTTTTATATGGGCCACTAATTTTCTACTTGTTCACCACCAAACATTAAAATGCTTACAGCACCTGGTATTCCGAGATGGTCACCCACCCACGTACTAACCAGGCCTGACACTGTTTAGCTTCTGTGATCAGACGAGAACAGGCTGCGCAGTGTAGTGAGGCTGTAAGCAATTATAACCATTGTTAAATTTATTTTTATATGGGTCGATAATTTCCTACTTGTTCACCACCAAACATTAAAATGCTTACAGCACCTGGTATTCCGAGGTGGTCACCCACCCACGTACTAACCAGGCCTGACACTGTTTAGCTTCTGTGATCAGACGAGAACAGGCTTTGCAGTGTAGTGTGGCTGTAAGCAATTATAAGGATTGTGAAATTAATTTTTATATGGGTCGATAATTTTCTACTTGTTCACCACCAAACATTAAAATGCTTACAGCACCTGGTATTCCGAGGTGGTCACCCACCCACGTACTAACCAGGCCTGACACTGTTTAGCTTCTGTGATCAGACGAGAACAGGCTGTGCAGTGTAGTGTGGCTGTAAGCAATTATAAGCATTGTGAAATTTATTTTTATATGGGCCGACAAAATTATTTTCTACTTGTTCACCGCCAAACATTAAAATGCTTACAGCACCTGGTATTCCGAGGTGGTCACCCACCCACGTACTAACCAGGCCTGACACTGTTTAGCTTCTGTGATCAGACGAGAACAGGCTGTGCAGTGTAGTGTGGCTGTAAGCAATTATAAGGATTGTGAAATTTATTTTTATATGGGTCGATAATTTTCTACTTGTTCACCACCAAACATTAAAATGCTTACAGCACCTGGTATTCCGAGGTGGTCACCCACCCACGTACTAACCAGGCCTGACACTGTTTAGCTTCTGTGATCAGACGAGAACAGGCTGTGCAGTGTAGTGTGGCTGTAAGCAATTATAAGCATTGTGAAATTTATTTTTATATGGGTCGATAATTTTCTACTTGTTCACCACCAAACATTAAAATGCTTACAGCACCTGGTATTCCGAGGTGGTCACCCACCCACGTACTAACCAGGCCTGACACTGTTTAGCTTCTGTGATCAGACGAGAACAGGCTGTGCAGTGTAGTGTGGCTGTAAGCAATTATAAGCATTGTCAAATTTATTTTTATATGGGTCGATAATTTTCTACTTGTTCACCACCAAACATTAAAATGCTTACAGCACCTGGTATTCCGAGGTGGTCACCCACCCACGTACTAACCAGGCCTGACACTGTTTAGCTTCTGTGATCAGACGAGAACAGGCTGTGCAGTGTAGTGTGGCTGTAAGCAATTATAAGCATTGTGAAATTTATTTTTATATGGGTCGATAATTTTCTACTTGTTCACCACCAAACATTAAAATGTTTACAGCACCTGGTATTCCGAGGTGGTCACCCACCCACGTACTAATCAGGCCTGACACTGTTTAGCTTCTGTGATCAGACGAGAACAGGCTGTGCAGTGTAGTGTGGCTGTAAGCAATTATAAGCATTGTGAAATTTATTTTTATATGGGCCGATAATTTTCTACTTGTTCACCACAAAACATTAAAATGCTTACAGCACCTGGTATTCCGAGGTGGTCACCCACCCACGTACTAATCAGGCCTGACACTGTTTAGCTTCTGTGATCAGACGAGAACAGGCTGTGCAGTGTAGTGTGGCTGTAAGCAATTATAAGCATTGTGAAATTTATTTTTATATGGGTCGATAATTTTCTACTTGTTCACCACCAAACATTAAAATGCTTACAGCACCTGGTATTCCGAGGTGGTCACCCACCCACGTACTAATCAGGCCTGACACTGTTTAGCTTCTGTGATCAGACGAGAACAGGCTGTGCAGTGTAGTGTGGCTGTAAGCAATTATAAGCATTGTGAAATTTATTTTTATATGGGTCGATAATTTTCTACTTGTTCACCACCAAACATTAAAATGCTTACAGCACCTGGTATTCCGAGGTGGTCACCCACCAACGTACTAACCAGGCCTGACACTGTTTAGCTTCTGTGATCAGACGAGAACAGGCTGTGCAGTGTAGTGTGGCTGTAAGCAATTATAAGCATTGTGAAATTTATTTTTATATGGGTCGATAATTTTCTACTTGTTCACCACCAAACATTAAAATGCTTACAGCACCTGGTATTCCGAGGTGGTCACCCACCCACGTACTAACCAGGCCTGACACTGTTTAGCTTCTGTGATCAGACGAGAACAGGCTGTGCAGTGTAGTGTGGCTGTAAGCAATTATAAGCATTGTGAAATTTATTTTTATATGGGTCGATAATTTTCTACTTGTTCACCACCAAACATTAAAATGCTTACAGCACCTGGTATTCCGAGGTGGTCACCCACCCACGTACTAACCAGGCCTGACACTGTTTAGCTTCTGTGATCAGACGAGAACAGGCTGTGCAGTGTAGTGTGGCTGTAAGCAATTACAAGCATTGTGAAATTTATTTTTATATGGGTCGATAATTTTCTACTTGTTCACCACCAAACATTAAAATGCTTATAGCACCTGGTATTCCGAGGTGGTCACCCACCCACCCACCCATGTACTAATCAGGCCTGACACTGTTTAGCTTCTGTGATCAGACGAGAACAGGCTGTGCAGTGTAGTGTGGCTGTAAGCAATTATAAGCATTGTGAAATTTATTTTTATATGGGCCGATAATTTTCTACTTGTTCACCACAAAACATTAAAATGCTTACAGCACCTGGTATTCCGAGGTGGTCACCCACCCACGTACTAATCAGGCCTGACACTGTTTAGCTTCTGTGATCAGACGAGAACAGGCTGTGCAGTGTAGTGTGGCTGTAAGCAATTATAAGCATTGTGAAATTTATTTTTATATGGGTCGATAATTTTCTACTTGTTCACCACCAAACATTAAAATGCTTACAGCACCTGGTATTCCGAGGTGGTCACCCACCCACGTACTAATCAGGCCTGACACTGTTTAGCTTCTGTGATCAGACGAGAACAGGCTGTGCAGTGTAGTGTGGCTGTAAGCAATTATAAGCATTGTGAAATTTATTTTTATATGGGTCGATAATTTTCTACTTGTTCACCACCAAACATTAAAATGCTTACAGCACCTGGTATTCCGAGGTGGTCACCCGCCCACGTACTAATCAGGCCTGACACTGTTTAGCTTCTGTGATCAGACGAGAACAGGCTGTGCAGTGTAGTGTGGCTGTAAGCAATTATAAGCATTGTGAAATTTATTTTTATATGGGCCGATAATTTTCTACTTGTTCACCACAAAACATTAAAATGCTTACAGCACCTGGTATTCCGAGGTGGTCACCCACCCACGTACTAATCAGGCCTGACACTGTTTAGCTTCTGTGATCAGACGAGAACAGGCTGTGCAGTGTAGTGTGGCTGTAAGCGATTATAAGCATTGTGAAATTTATTTTTATATGGGCCAATAATTTTCTACTTGTTCACCACCAAACATTAAAATGCTTACAGCACCTGGTATTCCGAGGTGGTCACCCACCCACGTACTAACCAGGCCTGACACTGTTTAGCTTCTGTGATCAGACGAGAACAGGCTGTGCAGTGTAGTGTGGCTGTAAGCGATTATAAGCATTGTGAAATTTATTTTTATATGGGCCAATAATTTTCTACTTGTTCACCACCAAACATTAAAATGCTTACAGCACCTGGTATTCCGAGGTGGTCACCCACCCACGTACTAACCAGGCCTGACACTGTTTAGCTTCTGTGATCAGACGAGAACAGGCTGTGCAGTGTAGTGTGGCTGTAAGCAATTATAAGCATTGTGAAATTTATTTTTATATGGGTCGATAATTTTCTACTTGTTCACCACCAAACATTAAAATGCTTATAGCACCTGGTATTCCGAGGTGGTCACCCACCCACCCACGTACTAACCAGGCCTGACACTGTTTAGCTTCTGTGATCAGACGAGAACAGGCTTTGCAGTGTAGTGTGGCTGTAAGCAATTATAAGGATTGTGAAATTAATTTTTATATGGGTCGATAATTTTCTACTTGTTCACCACCAAACATTAAAATGCTTACAGCACCTGGTATTCCGAGGTGGTCACCCACCCACGTACTAACCAGGCCTGACACTGTTTAGCTTCTGTGATCAGACGAGAACAGGCTGTGCAGTGTAGTGTGGCTGTAAGCAATTATAAGCATTGTGAAATTTATTTTTATATGGGCCGACAAAATTATTTTCTACTTGTTCACCGCCAAACAATAAAATGCTTACAGCACCTGGTATTCCGAGGTGGTCACCCACCCACGTACTAACCAGGCCTGACACTGTTTAGCTTCTGTGATCAGACGAGAACAGGCTGTGCAGTGTAGTGTGGCTGTAAGCAATTATAAGGATTGTGAAATTTATTTTTATATGGGTCGATAATTTTCTACTTGTTCACCACCAAACATTAAAATGCTTACAGCACCTGGTATTCCGAGGTGGTCACCCACCCACGTACTAACCAGGCCTGACACTGTTTAGCTTCTGTGATCAGACGAGAACAGGCTGTGCAGTGTAGTGTGGCTGTAAGCAATTATAAGCATTGTGAAATTTATTTTTATATGGGTCGATAATTTTCTACTTGTTCACCACCAAACATTAAAATGCTTACAGCACCTGGTATTCCGAGGTGGTCACCCACCCACGTACTAACCAGGCCTGACACTGTTTAGCTTCTGTGATCAGACGAGAACAGGCTGTGCAGTGTAGTGTGGCTGTAAGCAATTATAAGCATTGTGAAATTTATTTTTATATGGGCCGACAAAATTATTTTCTACTTGTTCACCGCCAAACATTAAAATGCTTATAGCACCTGGTATTCCGAGGTGGTCACCCACCCACGTACTAACCAGGCCTGACACTGTTTAGCTTCTGTGATCAGACGAGAACAGGCTTTGCAGTGTAGTGTGGCTGTAAGCAATTATAAGGATTGTGAAATTAATTTTTATATGGGTCGATAATTTTCTACTTGTTCACCACCAAACATTAAAATGCTTACAGCACCTGGTATTCCGAGGTGGTCACCCACCCACGTACTAACCAGGCCTGACACTGTTTAGCTTCTGTGATCAGACGAGAACAGGCTGTGCAGTGTAGTGTGGCTGTAAGCAATTATAAGCATTGTGAAATTTATTTTTATATGGGCCGACAAAATTATTTTCTACTTGTTCACCGCCAAACATTAAAATGCTTACAGCACCTGGTATTCCGAGGTGGTCACCCACCCACGTACTAACCAGGCCTGACACTGTTTAGCTTCTGTGATCAGACGAGAACAGGCTGTGCAGTGTAGTGTGGCTGTAAGCGATTATAAGCATTGTGAAATTTATTTTTATATGGGCCAATAATTTTCTACTTGTTCACCACCAAACATTAAAATGCTTACAGCACCTGGTATTCCGAGGTGGTCACCCACCCACGTACTAACCAGGCCTGACACTGTTTAGCTTCTGTGATCAGACGAGAACAGGCTGTGCAGTGTAGTGTGGCTGTAAGCGATTATAAGCATTGTGAAATTTATTTTTATATGGGCCAATAATTTTCTACTTGTTCACCACCAAACATTAAAATGCTTACAGCACCTGGTATTCCGAGGTGGTCACCCACCCACGTACTAACCAGGCCTGACACTGTTTAGCTTCTGTGATCAGACGAGAACAGGCTGTGCAGTGTAGTGTGGCTGTAAGCAATTATAAGCATTGTGAAATTTATTTTTATATGGGTCGATAATTTTCTACTTGTTCACCACCAAACATTAAAATGCTTATAGCACCTGGTATTCCGAGGTGGTCACCCACCCACCCACGTACTAACCAGGCCTGACACTGTTTAGCTTCTGTGATCAGACGAGAACAGGCTTTGCAGTGTAGTGTGGCTGTAAGCAATTATAAGGATTGTGAAATTAATTTTTATATGGGTCGATAATTTTCTACTTGTTCACCACCAAACATTAAAATGCTTACAGCACCTGGTATTCCGAGGTGGTCACCCACCCACGTACTAACCAGGCCTGACACTGTTTAGCTTCTGTGATCAGACGAGAACAGGCTGTGCAGTGTAGTGTGGCTGTAAGCAATTATAAGCATTGTGAAATTTATTTTTATATGGGCCGACAAAATTATTTTCTACTTGTTCACCGCCAAACAATAAAATGCTTACAGCACCTGGTATTCCGAGGTGGTCACCCACCCACGTACTAACCAGGCCTGACACTGTTTAGCTTCTGTGATCAGACGAGAACAGGCTGTGCAGTGTAGTGTGGCTGTAAGCAATTATAAGGATTGTGAAATTTATTTTTATATGGGTCGATAATTTTCTACTTGTTCACCACCAAACATTAAAATGCTTACAGCACCTGGTATTCCGAGGTGGTCACCCACCCACGTACTAACCAGGCCTGACACTGTTTAGCTTCTGTGATCAGACGAGAACAGGCTGTGCAGTGTAGTGTGGCTGTAAGCAATTATAAGCATTGTGAAATTTATTTTTATATGGGTCGATAATTTTCTACTTGTTCACCACCAAACATTAAAATGCTTACAGCACCTGGTATTCCGAGGTGGTCACCCACCCACGTACTAACCAGGCCTGACACTGTTTAGCTTCTGTGATCAGACGAGAACAGGCTGTGCAGTGTAGTGTGGCTGTAAGCAATTATAAGCATTGTGAAATTTATTTTTATATGGGCCGACAAAATTATTTTCTACTTGTTCACCGCCAAACATTAAAATGCTTATAGCACCTGGTATTCCGAGGTGGTCACCCACCCACGTACTAACCAGGCCTGACACTGTTTAGCTTCTGTGATCAGACGAGAACAGGCTTTGCAGTGTAGTGTGGCTGTAAGCAATTATAAGGATTGTGAAATTAATTTTTATATGGGTCGATAATTTTCTACTTGTTCACCACCAAACATTAAAATGCTTACAGCACCTGGTATTCCGAGGTGGTCACCCACCCACGTACTAACCAGGCCTGACACTGTTTAGCTTCTGTGATCAGACGAGAACAGGCTGTGCAGTGTAGTGTGGCTGTAAGCAATTATAAGCATTGTGAAATTTATTTTTATATGGGCCGACAAAATTATTTTCTACTTGTTCACCGCCAAACATTAAAATGCTTACAGCACCTGGTATTCCGAGGTGGTCACCCACCCACGTACTAACCAGGCCTGACACTGTTTAGCTTCTGTGATCAGACGAGAACAGGCTGTGCAGTGTAGTGTGGCTGTAAGCAATTATAAGGATTGTGAAATTTATTTTTATATGGGTCGATAATTTTCTACTTGTTCACCACCAAACATTAAAATGCTTACAGCACCTGGTATTCCGAGGTGGTCACCCACCCACGTACTAACCAGGCCTGACACTGTTTAGCTTCTGTGATCAGACGAGAACAGGCTGTGCAGTGTAGTGTGGCTGTAAGCAATTATAAGCATTGTGAAATTTATTTTTATATGGGTCGATAATTTTCTACTTGTTCACCACCAAACATTAAAATGCTTACAGCACCTGGTATTCCGAGGTGGTCACCCACCCACGTACTAACCAGGCCTGACACTGTTTAGCTTCTGTGATCAGACGAGAACAGGCTGTGCAGTGTAGTGTGGCTGTAAGCAATTATAAGCATTGTCAAATTTATTTTTATATGGGTCGATAATTTTCTACTTGTTCACCACCAAACATTAAAATGCTTACAGCACCTGGTATTCCGAGGTGGTCACCCACCCACGTACTAACCAGGCCTGACACTGTTTAGCTTCTGTGATCAGACGAGAACAGGCTGTGCAGTGTAGTGTGGCTGTAAGCAATTATAAGCATTGTGAAATTTATTTTTATATGGGTCGATAATTTTCTACTTGTTCACCACCAAACATTAAAATGCTTACAGCACCTGGTATTCCGAGGTGGTCACCCACCCACGTACGTACTAACCAGGCCTGACACTGTTTAGCTTCTGTGATCAGACGAGAACAGGCTGTGCAGTGTAGTGTGGCTGTAAGCAATTATAAGCATTGTGAAATTTATTTTTATATGGGTCGATAATTTTCTACTTGTTCACCACCAAACATTAAAATGCTTACAGCACCTGGTATTCCGAGGTGGTCACCCACCCACGTACTAACCAGGCCTGACACTGTTTAGCTTCTGTGATCAGACGAGAACAGGCTGTGCAGTGTAGTGTGGCTGTAAGCAATTGCCAGCATTGTGAAATGTATTTTTATATGGGCCGACAAAATTATTTTCTACTTGTTCACCGCCAAACATTAAAATGCTTACAGCACCTGGTATTCCGAGGTGGTCACCCACCCACGTACTAACCAGGCCTGACACTGTTTAGCTTCTGTGATCAGACGAGAACAGGCTGTGCAGTGTAGTGTGGCTGTAAGCAATTATAAGCATTGTGAAATTTATTTTTATATGGGTCGATAATTTTCTACTTGTTCACCACCAAACATTAAAATGCTTACAGCACCTGGTATTCCGAGGTGGTCACCCACCCACGTACTAACCAGGCCTGACACTGTTTAGCTTCTGTGATCAGACGAGAACAGGCTGTGCAGTGTAGTGTGGCTGTAAGCAATTATAAGCATTGTGAAATTTATTTTTATATGGGTCGATAATTTTCTACTTGTTCACCACCAAACATTAAAATGCTTACAGCACCTGGTATTCCGAGGTGGTCACCCACCCACGTACTAACCAGGCCTGACACTGTTTAGCTTCTGTGATCAGACGAGAACAGGCTGTGCAGTGTAGTGTGGCTGTAAGCAATTGCCAGCATTGTGAAATTTATTTTTATATGTCCACTAATTTTCTACTTGTTCACCACCAAACATTAAAATGCTTACAGCACCTGGTATTCCGAGGTGGTCACCCACCCACGTACTAACCAGGCCTGACACTGTTTAGCTTCTGTGATCAGACGAGAACAGGCTGTGCAGTGTAGTGTGGCTGTAAGCAATTATAAGCATTGTGAAATTTATTTTTATATGGGTCGATAATTTTCTACTTGTTCACCACCATACATTAAAATGCTTACAGCACCTGGTATTCCGAGGTGGTCACCCACCCACGTACGTACTAACCAGGCCTGACACTGTTTAGCTTCTGTGATCAGACGAGAACAGGCTGTGCAGTGTAGTGTGGCTGTAAGCAATTGCAAGCATTGTGAAATGTATTTTTATATGGGTCGATAATTTTCTACTTGTTCACCGCCAAACCTTAAAATGCTTACAGCACCTGGTATTCCGAGGTGGTCACCCACCCACGTACTAACCAGGCCTGACACTGTTTAGCTTCTGTGATCAGACGAGAACAGGCTGTGCAGTGTAGTGTGGCTGTAAGCAATTATAAGCATTGTGAAATTTATTTTTATATGGGTCGATAATTTTCTACTTGTTCACCGCCAAACATTAAAATGCTTAAAGCACCTGGTATTCCGAGGTGGTCACCCACCCACGTACTAACCAGGCCTGACACTGTTTAGCTTCTGTGATCAGACGAGAACAGGCTGTGCAGTGTAGTGTGGCTGTAAGCAATTGCCAGCATTGTGAAATGTATTTTTATATGGCCACTAATTTTCTACTTGTTCACCACCAAACATTAAAATGCTTACAGCACCTGGTATTCCGAGGTGGTCACCCACCCACGTACTAACCAGGCCTGACACTGTTTAGCTTCTGTGATCAGACGAGAACAGGCTGTGCAGTGTAGTGTGGCTGTAAGCAATTGCCAGCATTGTGAAATGTATTTTTACATGGCCACTAATTTTCTACTTGTTCACCACCAAACATTAAAATGCTTACAGCACCTGGTATTCCGAGGTGGTCACCCACCCACCCACGTACTAACCAGGCCTGACACTGTTTAGCTTCTGTGATCAGACGAGAACAGGCTGTGCAGTGTAGTGTGGCTGTAAGCAATTATAAGCATTGTGAAATTTATTTTTATATGGGTCGATAATTTTCTACTTGTTCACCACCAAACATTAAAATGCTTACAGCACCTGGTATTCCGAGGTGGTCACCCACCCACGTACTAATCAGGCCTGACACTGTTTAGCTTCTGTGATCAGACGAGAACAGGCTGTGCAGTGTAGTGTGGCTGTAAGCAAATATAAGCATTGTGAAATTTATTTTTATATGGGCCAATAATTTTCTACTTGTTCACCACCAAACATTAAAATGCTTACAGCACCTGGTATTCCGAGGTGGTCACCCACCCACGTACTAACCAGGCCTGACACTGTTTAGCTTCTGTGATCAGACGAGAACAGGCTGTGCAGTGTAGTGTGGCTGTAAGCAATTGCCAGCATTGTGAAATGTATTTTTATATGGGCCGACAAAATTATTTTCTACTTGTTCACCGCCAAACATTAAAATGCTTACAGCACCTGGTATTCCGAGGTGGTCACCCACCCACGTACTAACCAGGCCTGACAATGTTTAGCTTCTGTGATCAGACGAGAACAGGCTGTGCAGTGTAGTGTGGCTGTAAGCAATTATAAGCATTGTGAAATTTATTTTTATATGGGTCGATAATTTTCTACTTGTTCACCACCAAACATTAAAATGCTTACAGCACCTGGTATTCCGAGGTGGTCACGCACCCACGTACTAACCAGGCCTGACACTGTTTAGCTTCTGTGATCAGACGAGAACAGGCTGTGCAGTGTAGTGTGGCTGTAAGCAATTATAAGCATTGTGAAATTTATTTTTATATGGGTCGATAATTTTCTACTTGTTCACCACCAAACATTAAAATGCTTACAGCACCTGGTATTCCGAGGTGGTCACCCACCCACGTACTAACCAGGCCTGACACTGTTTAGCTTCTGTGATCAGACGAGAACAGGCTGTGCAGTGTAGTGTGGCTGTAAGCAATTATAAGCATTGTGAAATTTATTTTTATATGGGTCGATAATTTTCTACTTGTTCACCACCAAACATTAAAATGCTTACAGCACCTGGTATTCCGAGGTGGTCACCCACCCACGTACTAACCAGGCCTGACACTGTTTAGCTTCTGTGATCAGACGAGAACAGGCTGTGCAGTGTAGTGTGGCTGTAAGCAATTATAAGCATTGTGAAATTTATTTTTATATGGGTCGATAATTTTCTACTTGTTCACCACCAAACATTAAAATGCTTACAGCACCTGGTATTCCGAGGTGGTCACCCACCCACCCACGTACTAACCAGGCCTGACACTGTTTAGCTTCTGTGATCAGACGAGAACAGGCTGTGCAGTGTAGTGTGGCTGTAAGCAATTGCCAGCATTGTGAAATTTATTTTTATATGTCCACTAATTTTCTACTTGTTCACCACCAAACATTAAAATGCTTACAGCACCTGGTATTCCGAGGTGGTCACCCACCCACGTACTAACCAGGCCTGACACTGTTTAGCTTCTGTGATCAGACGAGAACAGGCTGTGCAGTGTAGTGTGGCTGTAAGCAATTATAAGCATTGTGAAATTTATTTTTATATGGGTCGATAATTTTCTACTTGTTCACCACCATACATTAAAATGCTTACAGCACCTGGTATTCCGAGGTGGTCACCCACCCACGTACTAACCAGGCCTGACACTGTTTAGCTTCTGTGATCAGACGAGAACAGGCTGTGCAGTGTAGTGTGGCTGTAAGCAATTGCAAGCATTGTGAAATGTATTTTTATATGGGTCGATAATTTTCTACTTGTTCACCGCCAAACCTTAAAATGCTTACAGCACCTGGTATTCCGAGG
This sequence comes from Fundulus diaphanus, assembly GCA_037039145.1. Taxonomy (NCBI): domain Eukaryota; kingdom Metazoa; phylum Chordata; class Actinopteri; order Cyprinodontiformes; family Fundulidae; genus Fundulus; species Fundulus diaphanus. The sequence continues at coordinate 51,188,658 of CM073130.1, read as the reverse complement.
TGGTCACCCACCCACGTACTAACCAGGCCTGACACTGTTTAGCTTCTGTGATCAGACGAGAACAGGCTGTGCAGTGTAGTGTGGCTGTAAGCAATTATAAGCATTGTGAAATTTATTTTTATATGGGTCGATAATTTTCTACTTGTTCACCGCCAAACATTAAAATGCTTAAAGCACCTGGTATTCCGAGGTGGTCACCCACCCACGTACTAACCAGGCCTGACACTGTTTAGCTTCTGTGATCAGACGAGAACAGGCTGTGCAGTGTAGTGTGGCTGTAAGCAATTGCCAGCATTGTGAAATGTATTTTTATATGGCCACTAATTTTCTACTTGTTCACCACCAAACATTAAAATGCTTACAGCACCTGGTATTCCGAGGTGGTCACCCACCCACGTACTAACCAGGCCTGACACTGTTTAGCTTCTGTGATCAGACGAGAACAGGCTGTGCAGTGTAGTGTGGCTGTAAGCAATTGCCAGCATTGTGAAATGTATTTTTACATGGCCACTAATTTTCTACTTGTTCACCACCAAACATTAAAATGCTTACAGCACCTGGTATTCCGAGGTGGTCACCCACCCACCCACGTACTAACCAGGCCTGACACTGTTTAGCTTCTGTGATCAGACGAGAACAGGCTGTGCAGTGTAGTGTGGCTGTAAGCAATTATAAGCATTGTGAAATTTATTTTTATATGGGTCGATAATTTTCTACTTGTTCACCACCAAACATTAAAATGCTTACAGCACCTGGTATTCCGAGGTGGTCACCCACCCACGTACTAATCAGGCCTGACACTGTTTAGCTTCTGTGATCAGACGAGAACAGGCTGTGCAGTGTAGTGTGGCTGTAAGCAAATATAAGCATTGTGAAATTTATTTTTATATGGGCCAATAATTTTCTATTTGTTCACCACCAAACATTAAAATGCTTACAGCACCTGGTATTCCGAGGTGGTCACCCACCCACGTACTAACCAGGCCTGACACTGTTTAGCTTCTGTGATCAGACGAGAACAGGCTGTGCAGTGTAGTGTGGCTGTAAGCAATTGCCAGCATTGTGAAATGTATTTTTATATGGGCCGACAAAATTATTTTCTACTTGTTCACCGCCAAACATTAAAATGCTTACAGCACCTGGTATTCCGAGGTGGTCACCCACCCACGTACTAACCAGGCCTGACAATGTTTAGCTTCTGTGATCAGACGAGAACAGGCTGTGCAGTGTAGTGTGGCTGTAAGCAATTATAAGCATTGTGAAATTTATTTTTATATGGGTCGATAATTTTCTACTTGTTCACCACCAAACATTAAAATGCTTACAGCACCTGGTATTCCGAGGTGGTCACGCACCCACGTACTAACCAGGCCTGACACTGTTTAGCTTCTGTGATCAGACGAGAACAGGCTGTGCAGTGTAGTGTGGCTGTAAGCAATTATAAGCATTGTGAAATTTATTTTTATATGGGTCGATAATTTTCTACTTGTTCACCACCAAACATTAAAATGCTTACAGCACCTGGTATTCCGAGGTGGTCACCCACCCACGTACTAACCAGGCCTGACACTGTTTAGCTTCTGTGATCAGACGAGAACAGGCTGTGCAGTGTAGTGTGGCTGTAAGCAATTATAAGCATTGTGAAATTTATTTTTATATGGGTCGATAATTTTCTACTTGTTCACCACCAAACATTAAAATGCTTACAGCACCTGGTATTCCGAGGTGGTCACCCACCCACGTACTAACCAGGCCTGACACTGTTTAGCTTCTGTGATCAGACGAGAACAGGCTGTGCAGTGTAGTGTGGCTGTAAGCAATTATAAGCATTGTGAAATTTATTTTTATATGGGTCGATAATTTTCTACTTGTTCACCACCAAACATTAAAATGCTTACAGCACCTGGTATTCCGAGGTGGTCACCCAACCACGTACTAACCAGGCCTGACACTGTTTAGCTTCTGTGATCAGACGAGAACAGGCTATGCAGTGTAGTGTGGCTGTAAGCAATTGCCAGCATTGTGAAATGTATTTTTATATGGCCACTAATTTTCTACTTGTTCACCACCAAACATTAAAATGCTTACAGCACCTGGTATTCCGAGGTGGTCACCCACCCACGTACTAACCAGGCCTGACACTGTTTAGCTTCTGTGATCAGACGAGAACAGGCTGTGCAGTGTAGTGTGGCTGTAAGCAATTGCCAGCATTGTGAAATGTATTTTTATATGGCCACTAATTTTCTACTTGTTCACCACCAAACATTAAAATGCTTACAGCACCTGGTATTCCGAGGTGGTCAGCCACCCACCCACCCACGTACGTACTAACCAGGCCTGACAATGTTTAGCTTCTGTGATCAGACGAGAACAGGCTGTGCAGTGTAGTGTGGCTGTAAGCAATTATAAGCATTGTGAAATTTATTTTTATATGGGTCGATAATTTTCTACTTGTTCACCACCAAACATTAAAATGCTTACAGCACCTGGTATTCCGAGGTGGTCACCCACCCACGTACTAACCAGGCCTGACACTGTTTAGCTTCTGTGATCAGACGAGAACAGGCTGTGCAGTGTAGTGTGGCTGTAAGCAATTATAAGCATTGTGAAATTTATTTTTATATGGGCCGAAAAAATTATTTTCTACTTGTTCACCGCCAAACATTAAAATGCTTACAGCACCTGGTATTCCGAGGTGGTCACCCACCCACGTACTAACCAGGCCTGACACTGTTTAGCTTCTGTGATCAGACGAGAACAGGCTGTGCAGTGTAGTGTGGCTGTAAGCAATTATAAGCATTGTGAAATTTATTTTATACGGGTCGATAATTTTATACTTGTTCACCGCCAAACATTAAAATGCTTACAGCACCTGGTATTCCGAGGTGGTCACCCACCCACGTACTAACCAGGCCTGACACTGTTTAGCTTCTGTGATCAGACGAGAACAGGCTGTGCAGTGTAGTGTGGCTGTAAGCAATTATAAGCATTGTGAAATTTATTTTTATATGGGTCGATAATTTTCTACTTGTTCACCACCAAACATTAAAATGCTTACAGCACCTGGTATTCCGAGGTGGTCACCCACCCACGTACTAACCAGGCCTGACACTGTTTAGCTTCTGTGATCAGACGAGAACAGGCTGTGCAGTGTAGTGTGGCTGTAAGCACTTATAAGGATTGTGAAATTTATTTTTATATGGGTCGATAATTTTCTACTTGTTCACCACCAAAAATTAAAATGCTTACAGCACCTGGTATTCCGAGATGGTCACCCACCCACGTACTAACCAGGCCTGACACTGTTTAGCTTCTGTGATCAGATGAGAACAGGCTGTGCAGTGTAGTGTGGCTGTAAGCAATTATAAGCATTGTGAAATTTATTTTTATATGGGCCGACAAAATTATTTTCTACTTGTTCACCGCCAAACATTAAAATGCTTACAGCACCTGGTATTCCGAGGTGGTCACCCACCCACGTACTAACCAGGCCTGACACTGTTTAGCTTCTGTGATCAGACGAGAACAGGCTGTGCAGTGTAGTGTGGCTGTAAGCAGTTATAAGGATTGTGAAATTTATTTTTATATGGGTCAATAATTTTCTACTTGTTCACCACCAAACATTAAAATGCTTACAGCACCTGGTATTCCGAGGTGGTCACCCACCCACGTACTAATAAGGCCTGACACTGTTTAGCTTCTGTGATCAGACGAGAACAGGCTGTGCAGTGTAGTGTGGCTGTAAGCAATTGCCAGCATTGTGAAATGTATTTTTATATGGGCCGACAAAATTATTTTCTACTTGTTCACCGCCAAACATTAAAATGCTTACAGCACCTGGTATTCCGAGGTGGTCACCCACCCACGTACTAACCAGGCCTGACACTGTTTAGCTTCTGTGATCAGACGAGAACAGGCTGTGCAGTGTAGTGTGGCTGTAAGCAATTGCCAGCATTGTGAAATTTATTTTTATATGGGTCGATAATTTTCTACTTGTTCACCGCCAAACATTAAAATGCTTACAGCACCTGGTATTCCGAGGTGGTCACCCACCCACGTACTAACCAGGCCTGACACTGTTTAGCTTCTGTGATCAGACGAGAACAGGCTGTGCAGTGTAGTGTGGCTGTAAGCAATTATAAGCATTGTGAAATTTATTTTTATATGGGTCGATAATTTTCTACTTGTTCACCACCAAACATTAAAATGCTTACAGCACCTGGTATTCCGAGGTGGTCACCCACCCACGTACTAACCAGGCCTGACACTGTTTAGCTTCTGTGATCAGACGAGAACAGGCTGTGCAGTGTAGTGTGGCTGTAAGCAGTTATAAGCATTGTGAAATTTATTTTTATATGGGTCGATAATTTTCTACTTGTTCACCACCAAACATTAAAATGCTTACAGCACCTGGTATTCCGAGGTGGTCACCCACCCACGTACTAAACCAGGCCTGACACTGTTTAGCTTCTGTGATCAGACGAGAACAGGCTGTGCAGTGTAGTGTGGCTGTAAGCAATTATAAGCATTGTGAAATTTATTTTTATATGGGTCGATAATTTTCTACTTGTTCACCACCAAACATTAAAATGCTTACAGCACCTGGTATTCCGAGGTGGTCACCCACCCACGTACTAACCAGGCCTGACACTGTTTAGCTTCTGTGATCAGATGAGAACAGGCTGTGCAGTGTAGTGTGGCTGTAAGCAATTATAAGCATTGTGAAATTTATTTTTATATGGCCACTAATTTTCTACTTGTTCACCACCAAACATTAAAATGCTTACAGCACCTGGTATTCCGAGGTGGTCACCCACCCACGTACTAATCAGGCCTGACACTGTTTAGCTTCTGTGATCAGACGAGAACAGGCTGTGCAGTGTAGTGTGGCTGTAAGCAATTATAAGCATTGTGAAATTTATTTTTATATGGCCACTAATTTTCTACTTGTTCACCACCAAACATTAAAATGCTTACCGCACCTGGTATTCCGAGGTGGTCACCCACCCACGTACTAACCAGGCCTGACACTGTTTAGCTTCTGTGATCAGACGAGAACAGGCTGTGCAGTGTAGTGTGGCTGTAAGCAATTATAAGCATTGTGAAATGTATTTTTATATGGGTCGATAATTTTCTACTTGTTCACCACCAAACATTAAAATGCTTACAGCACCTGGTATTCCGAGGTGGTCACCCACCCACGTACTAACCAGGCCTGACACTGTTTAGCTTCTGTGATCAGACGAGAACAGGCTGTGCAGTGTAGTGTGGCTGTAAGCAATTGCAAGCGTTGTGAAATGTATTTTTATATGGGCCAACAAAATTATTTTCTACTTGTTCACCGCCAAACATTAAAATGCTTACAGCACCTGGTATTCCGAGGTGGTCACCCACCCACGTACTAACCAAGCCTGACACTGTTTAGCTTCTGTGATCAGACGAGAACAGACTGTGCAGTGTAGTGTGGCTGTAAGCAATTATAAGCATTGTGAAATTTATTTTTATATGGGTCGATAATTTTCTACTTGTTCACCACTAAACATTAAAATGCTTACAGCACCTGGTATTCCGAGGTGGTCACCCACCCACGTACTAACCAAGCCTGACACTGTTTAGCTTCTGTGATCAGACGAGAACAGACTGTGCAGTGTAGTGTGGCTGTAAGCAATTATAAGCATTGTGAAATGTATTTTTATATGGGCCGAAAAAATTATTTTCTACTTGTTCACCGCCAAACATTAAAATGCTTACAGCACCTGGTATTCCGAGGTGCTCACCCACCCACGTACTAACCAGGCCTGACACTGTTTAGCTTCTGTGATCAGACGAGAACAGGCTGTGCAGTGTAGTGTGGCTGTAAGCAATTATAAGCATTGTGAAATTTATTTTTATATGGGTCGATAATTTTCTACTTGTTCACCACCAAACATTAAAATGCTTACAGCACCTGGTATTCCGAGGTGGTCACCCACCCACGTACTAACCAGGCCTGACACTGTTTAGCTTCTGTGATCAGACGAGAACAGGCTGTGCAGTGTAGTGTGGCTGTAAGCAATTATAAGCATTGTGAAATTTATTTTTATATGGGTCGATAATTTTCTACTTGTTCACCACCAAACATTAAAATGCTTACAGCACCTGGTATTCCGAGGTGGTCACCCACCCACGTACTAACCAGGCCTGACACTGTTTAGCTTCTGTGATCAGACGAGAACAGGCTGTGCAGTGTAGTGTGGCTGTAAGCAATTATAAGCATTGTGAAATTTATTTTTATATGGGTCGATAATTTTCTACTTGTTCACCACCAAACATTAAAATGCTTACAGCACCTGGTATTCCGAGGTGGTCACCCACCCACGTACTAACCAGGCCTGACACTGTTTAGCTTCTGTGATCAGATGAGAACAGGCTGTGCAGTGTAGTGTGGCTGTAAGCAATTATAAGCATTGTGAAATTTATTTTTATATGGCCACTAATTTTCTACTTGTTCACCACCAAACATTAAAATGCTTACAGCACCTGGTATTCCGAGGTGGTCACCCACCCACGTACTAATCAGGCCTGACACTGTTTAGCTTCTGTGATCAGACGAGAACAGGCTGTGCAGTGTAGTGTGGCTGTAAGCAATTATAAGCATTGTGAAATTTATTTTTATATGGCCACTAATTTTCTACTTGTTCACCACCAAACATTAAAATGCTTACCGCACCTGGTATTCCGAGGTGGTCACCCACCCACGCACTAACCAGGCCTGACACTGTTTAGCTTCTGTGATCAGACGAGAACAGGCTGTGCAGTGTAGTGTGGCTGTAAGCAATTATAAGCATTGTGAAATTTATTTTTATATGGGTCGATAATTTTCTACTTGTTCACCACCAAACATTAAAATGCTTACAGCACCTGGTATTCCGAGGTGGTCACCCACCCACGTACTAACCAGGCCTGACACTGTTTAGCTTCTGTGATCAGACGAGAACAGGCTGTGCAGTGTAGTGTGGCTGTAAGCAATTGCAAGCGTTGTGAAATGTATTTTTATATGGGCCAACAAAATTATTTTCTACTTGTTCACCGCCAAACATTAAAATGCTTACAGCACCTGGTATTCCGAGGTGGTCACCCACCCACGTACTAACCAGGCCTGACACTGTTTAGCTTCTGTGATCAGACGAGAACAGGCTGTGCAGTGTAGTGTGGCTGTAAGCAATTATAAGCATTGTGAAATTTATTTTTATATGGGTCGATAATTTTCTACTTGTTCACCACCAAACATTAAAATGCTTACAGCACCTGGTATTCCGAGGTGGTCACCCACCCACGTACTAACCAGGCCTGACACTGTTTAGCTTCTGTGATCAGACGAGAACAGGCTGTGCAGTGTAGTGTGGCTGCAAGCAATTATAAGCATTGTGAAATTTATTTTTATATGGGTCGATAATTTTCTACTTGTTCACCACCAAACATTAAAATGCTTACAGCACCTGGTATTCCGAGGTGGTCACCCACCCACGTACTAACCAGGCCTGACACTGTTAAGCTTCTGTGATCAGACGAGAACAGGCTGTGCAGTGTAGTGTGGCTGTAAGCAATTATAAGCATTGTGAAATTTATTTTTATATGGGTCGATAATTTTCTACTTGTTCACCACCAAACATTAAAATGCTTACAGCACCTGGTATTCCGAGGTGGTCACCCACCCACGTACTAACCAGGCCTGACACTGTTTAGCTTCTGTGATCAGACGAGAACAGGCTGTGCAGTGTAGTGTGGCTGTAAGCAATTATAAGCATTGTGAAATTTATTTTTATATGGGTCGATAATTTTCTACTTGTTCACCACCAAACATTAAAATGCTTACAGCACCTGGTATTCCGAGGTGGTCACCCACCCACGTACTAACCAGGCCTGACACTGTTTAGCTTCTGTGATCAGACGAGAACAGGCTGTGCAGTGTAGTGTGGCTGTAAGCAATTATAAGCATTGTGAAATTTATTTTTATATGGGTCGATAATTTTCTACTTGTTCACCACCAAACATTAAAATGCTTACAGCACCTGGTATGCCGAGGTGGTCACCCACCCACGTACTAATCAGGCCTTACACTGTTTAGCTTCTGTGATCAGACGAGAACAGGCTGTGCAGTGTAGTGTGGCTGTAATCAAATATAAGCATTGTGAAATTTATTTTTATATGGGCCAATAATTTTCTACTTGTTCACCACCAAACATTAAAATGCTTACAGCACCTGGTATTCCGAGGTGGTCACCCACCCACGTACTAACCAGGCCTGACACTGTTTAGCTTCTGTGATCAGACGAGAACAGGCTGTGCAGTGTAGTGTGGCTGTAAGCAATTGCCAGCATTGTGAAATGTATTTTTATATGGGCCGACAAAATTATTTTCTACTTGTTCACCACCAAACATTAAAATGCTTACAGCACCTGGTATTCCGAGGTGGTCACCCACCCACGTACTAACCAGGCCTGACAATGTTTAGCTTCTGTGATCAGACGAGAACAGGCTGTGCAGTGTAGTGTGGCTGTAAGCAATTATAAGCATTGTGAAATTTATTTTTATATGGGTCGATAATTATCTACTTGTTCACCATCAAACATTAAAATGCTTACAGCACCTGGTATTCCGAGGTGGTCACGCACCCACGTACTAACCAGGCCTGACACTGTTTAGCTTCTGTGATCAGACGAGAACAGGCTAGGCAGTGTAGTGTGGCTGTAAGCAATTATAAGTATTGTGAAATTTATTTTTATATGGGTCGATAATTTTCTACTTGTTCACCACCAAACATTAAAATGCTTACAGCACCTGGTATTCCGAGGTGGTCACCCACCCACGTACGTACTAACCAGGCCTGACACTGTTTAGCTTCTGTGATCAGACGAGAACAGGCTGTGCAGTGTAGTGTGGCTGTAAGCAATTATAAGCATTGTGAAATGTATTTTTATATGGGCCGACAAAATTATTTTCTACTTGTTCACCGCCAAACATTAAAATGCTTACAGCACCTGGTATTCCGAGGTGGTCACCCACCCACGTACTAACCAGGCCTGACACTGTTTAGCTTCTGTGATCAGACGAGAACAGGCTGTGCAGTGTAGTGTGGCTGTAAGCAATTATAAGCATTGTGAAATTTATTTTTATATGGGTCGATAATTTTCTACTTGTTCACCACCAAACATTAAAATGCTTACAGCACCTGGTATTCCGAGGTGGTCACCCACCCACGTACTAACCAGGCCTGACACTGTTTAGCTTCTGTGATCAGACGAGAACAGGCTGTGCAGTGTAGTGTGGCTGTAAGCAATTATAAGCATTGTGAAATTTATTTTTATATGGGTCGATAATTTTCTACTTGTTCACCACCAAACATTAAAATGCTTACAGCACCTGGTATTCCGAGGTGGTCACCCACCCACCCACGTACTAACCAGGCCTGACACTGTTTAGCTTCTGTGATCAGACGAGAACAGGCTGTGCAGTGTAGTGTGGCTGTAAGCAATTGCCAGCATTGTGAAATTTATTTTTATATGTCCACTAATTTTCTACTTGTTCACCACCAAACATTAAAATGCTTACAGCACCTGGTATTCCGAGGTGGTCACCCACCCACGTACTAACCAGGCCTGACACTGTTTAGCTTCTGTGATCAGACGAGAACAGGCTGTGCAGTGTAGTGTGGCTGTAAGCAATTATAAGCATTGTGAAATTTATTTTTATATGGGTCGATAATTTTCTACTTGTTCACCACCATACATTAAAATGCTTACAGCACCTGGTATTCCGAGGTGGTCACCCACCCACGTACTAACCAGGCCTGACACTGTTTAGCTTCTGTGATCAGACGAGAACAGGCTGTGCAGTGTAGTGTGGCTGTAAGCAATTGCAAGCATTGTGAAATGTATTTTTATATGGGTCGATAATTTTCTACTTGTTCACCGCCAAACCTTAAAATGCTTACAGCACCTGGTATTCCGAGGTGGTCACCCACCCACGTACTAACCAGGCCTGACACTGTTTAGCTTCTGTGATCAGACGAGAACAGGCTGTGCAGTGTAGTGTGGCTGTAAGCAATTATAAGCATTGTGAAATTTATTTTTATATGGGTCGATAATTTTCTACTTGTTCACCGCCAAACATTAAAATGCTTATAGCACCTGGTATTCCGAGGTGGTCACCCACCCACGTACTAACCAGGCCTGACACTGTTTAGCTTCTGTGATCAGACTAGAACAGGCTGTGCAGTGTAGTGTGGCTGTAAGCAATTGCCAGCATTGTGAAATGTATTTTTATATGGCCACTAATTTTCTACTTGTTCACCACCAAACATTAAAATGCTTACAGCACCTGGTATTCCGAGGTGGTCACCCACCCACGTACTAACCAGGCCTGACACTGTTTAGCTTCTGTGATCAGACGAGAACAGGCTGTGCAGTGTAGTGTGGCTGTAAGCAATTGCCAGCATTGTGAAATGTATTTTTACATGGCCACTAATTTTCTACTTGTTCACCACCAAACATTAAAATGCTTACAGCACCTGGTATTCCGAGGTGGTCACCCACCCACCCACGTACTAACCAGGCCTGACACTGTTTAGCTTCTGTGATCAGACGAGAACAGGCTGTGCAGTGTAGTGTGGCTGTAAGCAATTATAAGCGTTGTGAAATTTATTTTTATATGGGTCGATAATTTTCTACTTGTTCACCACCAAACATTAAAATGCTTACAGCACCTGGTATTCCGAGGTGGTCACCCACCCACGTACTAATCAGGCCTGACACTGTTTAGCTTCTGTGATCAGACGAGAACAGGCTGTGCAGTGTAGTGTGGCTGTAAGCAAATATAAGCATTGTGAAATTTATTTTTATATGGGCCAATAATTTTCTACTTGTTCACCACCAAACATTAAAATGCTTACAGCACCTGGTATTCCGAGGTGGTCACCCACCCACGTACTAACCAGGCCTGACACTGTTTAGCTTCTGTGATCAGACGAGAACAGGCTGTGCAGTGTAGTGTGGCTGTAAGCAATTGCCAGCATTGTGAAATGTATTTTTATATGGGCCGACAAAATTATTTTCTACTTGTTCACCGCCAAACATTAAAATGCTTACAGCACCTGGTATTCCGAGGTGGTCACCCACCCACGTACTAACCAGGCCTGACAATGTTTAGCTTCTGTGATCAGACGAGAACAGGCTGTGCAGTGTAGTGTGGCTGTAAGCAATTATAAGCATTGTGAAATTTATTTTTATATGGGTCGATAATTTTCTACTTGTTCACCACCAAACATTAAAATGCTTACAGCACCTGGTATTCCGAGGTGGTCACGCACCCACGTACTAACCAGGCCTGACACTGTTTAGCTTCTGTGATCAGACGAGAACAGGCTGTGCAGTGTAGTGTGGCTGTAAGCAATTGCCAGCATTGTGAAATGTATTTTTATATGGCCACTAATTTTCTACTTGTTCACCACCAAACATTAAAATGCTTACAGCACCTGGTATTCCGAGGTGGTCAGCCACCCACCCACCCACGTACGTACTAACCAGGCCTGACAATGTTTAGCTTCTGTGATCAGACGAGAACAGGCTGTGCAGTGTAGTGTGGCTGTAAGCAATTATAAGCATTGTGAAATTTATTTTTATATGGGTCGATAATTTTCTACTTGTTCACCACCAAACATTAAAATGCTTACAGCACCTGGTATTCCGAGGTGGTCACCCACCCACGTACTAACCAGGCCTGACACTGTTTAGCTTCTGTGATCAGACGAGAACAGGCTGTGCAGTGTAGTGTGGCTGTAAGCAATTATAAGCATTGTGAAATGTATTTTTATATGGGCCGAAAAAATTATTTTCTACTTGTTCACCGCCAAACATTAAAATGCTTACAGCACCTGGTATTCCGAGGTGGTCACCCACCCACGTACTAACCAGGCCTGACACTGTTTAGCTTCTGTGATCAGACGAGAACAGGCTGTGCAGTGTAGTGTGGCTGTAAGCAATTATAAGCATTGTGAAATTTATTTTATACGGGTCGATAATTTTCTACTTGTTCACCGCCAAACATTAAAATGCTTACAGCACCTGGTATTCCGAGGTGGTCACCCACCCACGTACTAACCAGGCCTGACACTGTTTAGCTTCTGTGATCAGACGAGAACAGGCTGTGCAGTGTAGTGTGGCTGTAAGCAATTATAAGCATTGTGAAATTTATTTTTATATGGGTCGATAAGTTTCTACTTGTTCACCACCAAACATTAAAATGCTTACAGCACCTGGTATTCCGAGGTGGTCACCCACCCACGTACTAACCAGGCCTGACACTGTTTAGCTTCTGTGATCAGACGAGAACAGGCTGTGCAGTGTAGTGTGGCTGTAAGCAGTTATAAGGATTGTGAAATTTATTTTTATATGGGTCGATAATTTTCTACTTGTTCACCACCAAAAATTAAAATGCTTACAGCACCTGGTATTCCGAGATGGTCACCCACCCACGTACTAACCAGGCCTGACACTGTTTAGCTTCTGTGATCAGACGAGAACAGGCTGTGCAGTGTAGTGTGGCTGTAAGCAATTATAAGCATTGTGAAATTTATTTTTATATGGGCCGACAAAATTATTTTCTACTTGTTCACCGCCAAACATTAAAATGCTTACAGCACCTGGTATTCCGAGGTGGTCACCCACCCACGTACTAACCAGGCCTGACACTGTTTAGCTTCTGTGATCAGACGAGAACAGGCTGTGCAGTGTAGTGTGGCTGTAAGCAGTTATAAGGATTGTGAAATTTATTTTTATATGGGTCAATAATTTTCTACTTGTTCACCACCAAACATTAAAATGCTTACAGCACCTGGTATTCCGAGGTGGTCACCCACCCACGTACTAATAAGGCCTGCCACTGTTTAGCTTCTGTGATCAGACGAGAACAGGCTGTGCAGTGTAGTGTGGCTGTAAGCAATTGCCAGCATTGTGAAATGTATTTTTATATGGGCCGACAAAATTATTTTCTACTTGTTCACCGCCAAACATTAAAATGCTTACAGCACCTGGTATTCCGAGGTGGTCACCCACCCACGTACTAACCAGGCCTGACACTGTTTAGCTTCTGTGATCAGACGAGAACAGGCTGTGCAGTGTAGTGTGGCTGTAAGCAATTGCCAGCATTGTGAAATTTATTTTTATATGGGTCGATAATTTTCTACTTGTTCACCGCCAAACATTAAAATGCTTACAGCACCTGGTATTCCGAGGTGGTCACCCACCCACGTACTAACCAGGCCTGACACTGTTTAGCTTCTGTGATCAGACGAGAACAGGCTGTGCAGTGTAGTGTGGCTGTAAGCAATTATAAGCATTGTGAAATTTATTTTTATATGGGTCGATAATTTTCTACTTGTTCACCACCAAACATTAAAATGCTTACAGCACCTGGTATTCCGAGGTGGTCACCCACCCACGTACTAACCAGGCCTGACACTGTTTAGCTTCTGTGATCAGACGAGAACAGGCTGTGCAGTGTAGTGTGGCTGTAAGCAGTTATAAGCATTGTGAAATTTATTTTTATATGGGTCGATAATTTTCTACTTGTTCACCACCAAACATTAAAATGCTTACAGCACCTGGTATTCCGAGGTGGTCACCCACCCACGTACTAAACCAGGCCTGACACTGTTTAGCTTCTGTGATCAGACGAGAACAGGCTGTGCAGTGTAGTGTGGCTGTAAGCAATTATAAGCATTGTGAAATTTATTTTTATATGGGTCGATAATTTTCTACTTGTTCACCACTAAACATTAAAATGCTTACAGCACCTGGTATTCCGAGGTGGTCACCCACCCACGTACTAACCAAGCCTGACACTGTTTAGCTTCTGTGATCAGACGAGAACAGACTGTGCAGTGTAGTGTGGCTGTAAGCAATTATAAGCATTGTGAAATTTATTTTTATATGGGTCGATAATTTTCTACTTGTTCACCACTAAACATTAAAATGCTTACAGCACCTGGTATTCCGAGGTGGTCACCCACCCACGTACTAACCAAGCCTGACACTGTTTAGCTTCTGTGATCAGACGAGAACAGACTGTGCAGTGTAGTGTGGCTGTAAGCAATTATAAGCATTGTGAAATGTATTTTTATATGGGCCGAAAAAATTATTTTCTACTTGTTCACCGCCAAACATTAAAATGCTTACAGCACCTGGTATTCCGAGGTGCTCACCCACCCACGTACTAACCAGGCCTGACACTGTTTAGCTTCTGTGATCAGACGAGAACAGGCTGTGCAGTGTAGTGTGGCTGTAAGCAATCATAAGCATTGTGAAATTTATTTTTATATGGGTCGATAATTTTCTACTTGTTCACCACCAAACATTAAAATGCTTACAGCACCTGGTATTCCGAGGTGGTCACCCACCCACGTACTAACCAGGCCTGACACTGTTTAGCTTCTGTGATCAGACGAGAACAGGCTGTGCAGTGTAGTGTGGCTGTAAGCAATTATAAGCATTGTGAAATTTATTTTTATATGGGTCGATAATTTTCTACTTGTTCACCACCAAACATTAAAATGCTTACAGCACCTGGTATTCCGAGGTGGTCACCCACCCACGTACTAACCAGGCCTGACACTGTTTAGCTTCTGTGATCAGACGAGAACAGGCTGTGCAGTGTAGTGTGGCTGTAAGCAATTATAAGCATTGTGAAATTTATTTTTATATGGGTCGATAATTTTCTACTTGTTCACCACCAAACATTAAAATGCTTACAGCACCTGGTATTCCGAGGTGGTCACCCACCCACGTACTAACCAGGCCTGACACTGTTTAGCTTCTGTGATCAGATGAGAACAGGCTGTGCAGTGTAGTGTGGCTGTAAGCAATTATAAGCATTGTGAAATTTATTTTTATATGGCCACTAATTTTCTACTTGTTCACCACCAAACATTAAAATGCTTACAGCACCTGGTATTCCGAGGTGGTCACCCACCCACGTACTAATCAGGCCTGACACTGTTTAGCTTCTGTGATCAGACGAGAACAGGCTGTGCAGTGTAGTGTGGCTGTAAGCAATTATAAGCATTGTGAAATTTATTTTTATATGGCCACTAATTTTCTACTTGTTCACCACCAAACATTAAAATGCTTACCGCACCTGGTATTCCGAGGTGGTCACCCACCCACGTACTAACCAGGCCTGACACTGTTTAGCTTCTGTGATCAGACGAGAACAGGCTGTGCAGTGTAGTGTGGCTGTAAGCAATTATAAGCATTGTGAAATTTATTTTTATATGGGTCGATAATTTTCTACTTGTTCACCACCAAACATTAAAATGCTTACAGCACCTGGTATTCCGAGGTGGTCACCCACCCACGTACTAACCAGGCCTGACACTGTTTAGCTTCTGTGATCAGACGAGAACAGGCTGTGCAGTGTAGTGTGGCTGTAAGCAATTGCAAGCGTTGTGAAATGTATTTTTATATGGGCCAACAAAATTATTTTCTACTTGTTCACCGCCAAACATTAAAATGCTTACAGCACCTGGTATTCCGAGGTGGTCACCCACCCACGTACTAACCAAGCCTGACACTGTTTAGCTTCTGTGATCAGACGAGAACAGACTGTGCAGTGTAGTGTGGCTGTAAGCAATTATAAGCATTGTGAAATTTATTTTTATATGGGTCGATAATTTTCTACTTGTTCACCACTAAACATTAAAATGCTTACAGCACCTGGTATTCCGAGGTGGTCACCCACCCACGTACTAACCAAGCCTGACACTGTTTAGCTTCTGTGATCAGACGAGAACAGACTGTGCAGTGTAGTGTGGCTGTAAGCAATTATAAGCATTGTGAAATGTATTTTTATATGGGCCGAAAAAATTATTTTCTACTTGTTCACCGCCAAACATTAAAATGCTTACAGCACCTGGTATTCCGAGGTGCTCACCCACCCACGTACTAACCAGGCCTGACACTGTTTAGCTTCTGTGATCAGACGAGAACAGGCTGTGCAGTGTAGTGTGGCTGTAAGCAATTATAAGCATTGTGAAATTTATTTTTATATGGGTCGATAATTTTCTACTTGTTCACCACCAAACATTAAAATGCTTACAGCACCTGGTATTCCGAGGTGGTCACCCACCCACGTACTAACCAGGCCTGACACTGTTTAGCTTCTGTGATCAGACGAGAACAGGCTGTGCAGTGTAGTGTGGCTGTAAGCAATTATAAGCATTGTGAAATTTATTTTTATATGGGTCGATAATTTTCTACTTGTTCACCACCAAACATTAAAATGCTTACAGCACCTGGTATTCCGAGGTGGTCACCCACCCACGTACTAACCAGGCCTGACACTGTTTAGCTTCTGTGATCAGACGAGAACAGGCTGTGCAGTGTAGTGTGGCTGTAAGCAATTATAAGCATTGTGAAATTTATTTTTATATGGGTCGATAATTTTCTACTTGTTCACCACCAAACATTAAAATGCTTACAGCACCTGGTATTCCGAGGTGGTCACCCACCCACGTACTAACCAGGCCTGACACTGTTTAGCTTCTGTGATCAGATGAGAACAGGCTGTGCAGTGTAGTGTGGCTGTAAGCAATTATAAGCATTGTGAAATTTATTTTTATATGGCCACTAATTTTCTACTTGTTCACCACCAAACATTAAAATGCTTACAGCACCTGGTATTCCGAGGTGGTCACCCACCCACGTACTAATCAGGCCTGACACTGTTTAGCTTCTGTGATCAGACGAGAACAGGCTGTGCAGTGTAGTGTGGCTGTAAGCAATTATAAGCATTGTGAAATTTATTTTTATATGGCCACTAATTTTCTACTTGTTCACCACCAAACATTAAAATGCTTACCGCACCTGGTATTCCGAGGTGGTCACCCACCCACGTACTAACCAGGCCTGACACTGTTTAGCTTCTGTGATCAGACGAGAACAGGCTGTGCAGTGTAGTGTGGCTGTAAGCAATTATAAGCATTGTGAAATTTATTTTTATATGGGTCGATAATTTTCTACTTGTTCACCACCAAACATTAAAATGCTTACAGCACCTGGTATTCCGAGGTGGTCACCCACCCACGTACTAACCAGGCCTGACACTGTTTAGCTTCTGTGATCAGACGAGAACAGGCTGTGCAGTGTAGTGTGGCTGTAAGCAATTGCAAGCGTTGTGAAATGTATTTTTATATGGGCCAACAAAATTATTTTCTACTTGTTCACCGCCAAACATTAAAATGCTTACAGCACCTGGTATTCCGAGGTGGTCACCCACCCACGTACTAACCAGGCCTGACACTGTTTAGCTTCTGTGATCAGACGAGAACAGGCTGTGCAGTGTAGTGTGGCTGTAAGCAATTATAAGCATTGTGAAATTTATTTTTATATGGGTCGATAATTTTCTACTTGTTCACCACCAAACATTAAAATGCTTACAGCACCTGGTATTCCGAGGTGGTCACCCACCCACGTACTAACCAGGCCTGACACTGTTTAGCTTCTGTGATCAGACGAGAACAGGCTGTGCAGTGTAGTGTGGCTGCAAGCAATTATAAGCATTGTGAAATTTATTTTTATATGGGTCGATAATTTTCTACTTGTTCACCACCAAACATTAAAATGCTTACAGCACCTGGTATTCCGAGGTGGTCACCCACCCACGTACTAACCAGGCCTGACACTGTTAAGCTTCTGTGATCAGACGAGAACAGGCTGTGCAGTGTAGTGTGGCTGTAAGCAATTATAAGCATTGTGAAATTTATTTTTATATGGGTCGATAATTTTCTACTTGTTCACCACCAAACATTAAAATGCTTACAGCACCTGGTATTCCGAGGTGGTCACCCACCCACGTACTAACCAGGCCTGACACTGTTTAGCTTCTGTGATCAGACGAGAACAGGCTGTGCAGTGTAGTGTGGCTGTAAGCAATTATAAGCATTGTGAAATTTATTTTTATATGGGTCGATAATTTTCTACTTGTTCACCACCAAACATTAAAATGCTTACAGCACCTGGTATTCCGAGGTGGTCACCCACCCACGTACTAACCAGGCCTGACACTGTTTAGCTTCTGTGATCAGACGAGAACAGGCTGTGCAGTGTAGTGTGGCTGTAAGCAATTATAAGCATTGTGAAATTTATTTTTATATGGGTCGATAATTTTCTACTTGTTCACCACCAAACATTAAAATGCTTACAGCACCTGGTATTCCGAGGTGGTCACCCACCCACGTACTAACCAGGCCTGACACTGTTTAGCTTCTGTGATCAGATGAGAACAGGCTGTGCAGTGTAGTGTGGCTGTAAGCAATTATAAGCATTGTGAAATTTATTTTTATATGGCCACTAATTTTCTACTTGTTCACCACCAAACATTAAAATGCTTACAGCACCTGGTATTCCGAGGTGGTCACCCACCCACGTACTAATCAGGCCTGACACTGTTTAGCTTCTGTGATCAGACGAGAACAGGCTGTGCAGTGTAGTGTGGCTGTAAGCAATTATAAGCATTGTGAAATTTATTTTTATATGGCCACTAATTTTCTACTTGTTCACCACCAAACATTAAAATGCTTACCGCACCTGGTATTCCGAGGTGGTCACCCACCCACGTACTAACCAGGCCTGACACTGTTTAGCTTCTGTGATCAGACGAGAACAGGCTGTGCAGTGTAGTGTGGCTGTAAGCAATTATAAGCATTGTGAAATTTATTTTTATATGGGTCGATAATTTTCTACTTGTTCACCACCAAACATTAAAATGCTTACAGCACCTGGTATTCCGAGGTGGTCACCCACCCACGTACTAACCAGGCCTGACACTGTTTAGCTTCTGTGATCAGACGAGAACAGGCTGTGCAGTGTAGTGTGGCTGTAAGCAATTGCAAGCGTTGTGAAATGTATTTTTATATGGGCCAACAAAATTATTTTCTACTTGTTCACCGCCAAACATTAAAATGCTTACAGCACCTGGTATTCGAGGTGGTCACCCACCCACGTACTAACCAGGCCTGACACTGTTTAGCTTCTGTGATCAGACGAGAACAGGCTGTGCAGTGTAGTGTGGCTGTAAGCAATTATAAGCATTGTGAAATTTATTTTTATATGGGTCGATAATTTTCTACTTGTTCACCACCAAACATTAAAATGCTTACAGCACCTGGTATTCCGAGGTGGTCACCCACCCTCCCACGTACTAATCAGGCCTGACACTGTTTAGCTTCTGTGATCAGACGAGAACAGGCTGTGCAGTGTAGTGTGGGTGTAAGCAATTGCAAGCATTGTGAAATGTATTTTTATATGGGCCGACAAAATTATTTTCTACTTGTTCACCGCCAGACATTAAAATGCTTACAGCACCTGGTATTCCGAGGTGGTCACCCACCCACGTACTAACCAGGCCTGACACTGTTTAGCTTCTGTGATCAGACGAGAACAGGCTGTGCAGTGTAGTGTGGCTGTAAGCAATTATAAGCATTGTGAAATTTATTTTTTTATGGCCACTAATTTTCTACTTGTTCACCACCAAACATTAAAATGCTTACAGCACCTGGTATTCCGAGGTGGTCACCCACCCACGTACTAACCAGGCCTGACACTGTTTAGCTTCTGTGATCAGACGAGAACAGGCTGTGCAGTGTAGTGTGGCTGTAAGCAATTGCCAGCATTGTGAAATGTATTTTTATATGGGCCGACAAAATTATTTTCTTCTTGTTCACCGCCAAACATTAAAATGCTTAGAGCACCTGGTATTCCGAGGTGGTCAGCCACCCACCCACCCACGTACGTGCTAACCAGGCCTGACACTGTTTAGCTTCTGTGATCAGACGAGAACAGGCTGTGCAGTGTAGTGTGGCTGTAAGCAATTATAAGCATTGTGAAATTTATTTTTATATGGGTCGATAATTTTCTACTTGTTCACCGCCAAACATTAAAATGCTTACAGCACCTGGTATTCCGAGGTGGTCACCCACCCACGTACTAACCAGGCCTGACACTGTTTAGCTTCTGTGATCAGACGAGAACAGGCTGTGCAGTGTAGTGTGGCTGTAAGCAATTGCCAGCATTGTGAAATGTATTTTTATATGGGCCGACAAAATTATTTTCTACTTGTTCACCGCCAAACATTAAAATGCTTACAGCACCTGGTATTCCGAGGTGGTCACCCACCCACGTACTAACCAGGCCTGACACTGTTTAGCTTCTGTGATCAGACGAGAACAGGCTGTGCAGTGTAGTGTGGCTGTAAGCAATTGCCAGCATTGTGAAATGTATTTTTATATGGGCCGACAAAATTATTTTCTTCTTGTTCACCGCCAAACATTAAAATGCTTACAGCACCTGGTATTCCGAGGTGGTCACCCACCCACGTACTAACCAGGCCTGACACTGTTTAGCTTCTGTGATCAGACGAGAACAGGCTGTGCAGTGTAGTGTGGCTGTAAGCAATTATAAGCATTGTGAAATTTATTTTTATATGGGCCAATAATTTTCTAATTGTTCACCACCAAACATTAAAATGCTTACAGCACCTGGTATTCCGAGGTGGTCACCCACCCACGTACGTACTAACCAGGCCTGACACTGTTTAGCTTCTGTGATCAGACGAGAACAGGCTGTGCAGTGTAGTGTGGCTGTAAGCAATTATAAGCATTGTGAAATTTATTTTTATATGGCCACTAATTTTCTACTTGTTCACCACCAAACATTAAAATGCTTACAGCACCTGGTATTCGAGGTGGTCACCCACCCACGTGCTAACCAGGCCTGACACTGTTTAGCTTCTGTGATCAGACGAGAACAGGCTGTGCAGTGTAGTGTGGCTGTAAGCAATTATAAGCATTGTGAAATTTATTTTTATATGGGCCAATAATTTTCTACTTGTTCACCACCAAACATTAAAATGCTTACAGCACCTGGTATTCCGAGGTGGTCACCAACCCACGTACTAACCAGGCCTGACACTGTTTAGCTTCTGTGATCAGACGAGAACAGGCTGTGCAGTGTAGTGTGGCTGTAAGCAATTACAAGCATTGTGAAATGTATTTTTATATGGGCCGACAAAATAATTTTCTACTTGTTCACCGCCAAACATTAAAATGCTTACAGCACCTGGTATTCCGAGGTGGTCACCCACCCACGTACTAACCAGGCCTGACACTGTTTAGCTTCTGTGATCAGACGAGAACAGGCTGTGCAGTGTAGTGTGGCTGTAAGCAATTATAAGCATTGTGAAATTTATTTTTATATGGGTCGATAATTTTCTACTTGTTCACCACCAAACAAAATGCTTACAGCACCTGGTATTCCGAGGTGGTCACCCACCCACGTACCAAACAGGCCTGACACTGTTTAGCTTCTGTGATCAGACGAGAACAGGCTGTGCAGTGTAGTGTGGCTGTAAGCAATTATAAGCATTGTGAAATTTATTTTTATATGGGCCGATAATTTTCTACTTGTTCACCACCAAACATTAAAATGCTTACAGCACCTGGTATTCCGAGGTGGTCACCCACCCACGTACTAACCAGGCCTGACACTGTTTAGCTTCTGTGATCAGACGAGATCAGGCTGTGCAGTGTAGTGTGGCTGTAAGCAATTATAAGCATTGTGAAATTTATTTTTATATGGGTCGATAATTTTCTACTTGTTCACCACCAAACATTAAAATGCTTACAGCACCTGGTATTCCGAGGTGGTCACCCACCCTCCCACGTACTAATCAGGCCTGACACTGTTTAGCTTCTGTGATCAGACGAGAACAGGCTGTGCAGTGTAGTGTGGGTGTAAGCAATTGCAAGCATTGTGAAATGTATTTTTATATGGGCCGACAAAATTATTTTCTACTTGTTCACCGCCAGACATTAAAATGCTTACAGCACCTGGTATTCCGAGGTGGTCACCCACCCACGTACTAACCAGGCCTGACACTGTTTAGCTTCTGTGATCAGACGAGAACAGGCTGTGCAGTGTAGTGTGGCTGTAAGCAATTATAAGCATTGTGAAATTTATTTTTTTATGGCCACTAATTTTCTACTTGTTCACCACCAAACATTAAAATGCTTACAGCACCTGGTATTCCGAGGTGGTCACCCACCCACGTACTAACCAGGCCTGACACTGTTTAGCTTCTGTGATCAGACGAGAACAGGCTGTGCAGTGTAGTGTGGCTGTAAGCAATTGCCAGCATTGTGAAATGTATTTTTATATGGGCCGACAAAATTATTTTCTTCTTGTTCACCGCCAAACATTAAAATGCTTAGAGCACCTGGTATTCCGAGGTGGTCAGCCACCCACCCACCCACGTACGTGCTAACCAGGCCTGACACTGTTTAGCTTCTGTGATCAGACGAGAACAGGCTGTGCAGTGTAGTGTGGCTGTAAGCAATTATAAGCATTGTGAAATTTATTTTTATATGGGTCGATAATTTTCTACTTGTTCACCGCCAAACATTAAAATGCTTACAGCACCTGGTATTCCGAGGTGGTCACCCACCCACGTACTAACCAGGCCTGACACTGTTTAGCTTCTGTGATCAGACGAGAACAGGCTGTGCAGTGTAGTGTGGCTGTAAGCAATTGCCAGCATTGTGAAATGTATTTTTATATGGGCCGACAAAATTATTTTCTACTTGTTCACCGCCAAACATTAAAATGCTTACAGCACCTGGTATTCCGAGGTGGTCACCCACCCACGTACTAACCAGGCCTGACACTGTTTAGCTTCTGTGATCAGACGAGAACAGGCTGTGCAGTGTAGTGTGGCTGTAAGCAATTGCCAGCATTGTGAAATGTATTTTTATATGGGCCGACAAAATTATTTTCTTCTTGTTCACCGCCAAACATTAAAATGCTTACAGCACCTGGTATTCCGAGGTGGTCACCCACCCACGTACTAACCAGGCCTGACACTGTTTAGCTTCTGTGATCAGACGAGAACAGGCTGTGCAGTGTAGTGTGGCTGTAAGCAATTATAAGCATTGTGAAATTTATTTTTATATGGGCCAATAATTTTCTAATTGTTCACCACCAAACATTAAAATGCTTACAGCACCTGGTATTCCGAGGTGGTCACCCACCCACGTACGTACTAACCAGGCCTGACACTGTTTAGCTTCTGTGATCAGACGAGAACAGGCTGTGCAGTGTAGTGTGGCTGTAAGCAATTATAAGCATTGTGAAATTTATTTTTATATGGCCACTAATTTTCTACTTGTTCACCACCAAACATTAAAATGCTTACAGCACCTGGTATTCGAGGTGGTCACCCACCCACGTGCTAACCAGGCCTGACACTGTTTAGCTTCTGTGATCAGACGAGAACAGGCTGTGCAGTGTAGTGTGGCTGTAAGCAATTATAAGCATTGTGAAATTTATTTTTATATGGGCCAATAATTTTCTACTTGTTCACCACCAAACATTAAAATGCTTACAGCACCTGGTATTCCGAGGTGGTCACCAACCCACGTACTAACCAGGCCTGACACTGTTTAGCTTCTGTGATCAGACGAGAACAGGCTGTGCAGTGTAGTGTGGCTGTAAGCAATTACAAGCATTGTGAAATGTATTTTTATATGGGCCGACAAAATAATTTTCTACTTGTTCACCGCCAAACATTAAAATGCTTACAGCACCTGGTATTCCGAGGTGGTCACCCACCCACGTACTAACCAGGCCTGACACTGTTTAGCTTCTGTGATCAGACGAGAACAGGCTGTGCAGTGTAGTGTGGCTGTAAGCAATTATAAGCATTGTGAAATTTATTTTTATATGGGTCGATAATTTTCTACTTGTTCACCACCAAACAAAATGCTTACAGCACCTGGTATTCCGAGGTGGTCACCCACCCACGTACCAAACAGGCCTGACACTGTTTAGCTTCTGTGATCAGACGAGAACAGGCTGTGCAGTGTAGTGTGGCTGTAAGCAATTATAAGCATTGTGAAATTTATTTTTATATGGGCCGATAATTTTCTACTTGTTCACCACCAAACATTAAAATGCTTACAGCACCTGGTATTCCGAGGTGGTCACCCACCCACGTACTAACCAGGCCTGACACTGTTTAGCTTCTGTGATCAGACGAGAACAGGCTGTGCAGTGTAGTGTGGCTGTAAGCAATTATAAGCATTGTGAAATTTATTTTTATATGGGTCGATAATTTTCTACTTGTTCACCGCCAAACATTAAAATGCTTACAGCACCTGGTATTCCGAGGTGGTCACCCACCCACGTACTAACCAGGCCTGACACTGTTTAGCTTCTGTGATCAGACGAGAACAGGCTGTGCAGTGTAGTGTGGCTGTAAGCAATTGCCAGCATTGTGAAATGTATTTTTATATGGGCCGACAAAATTATTTTCTTCTTGTTCACCGCCAAACATTAAAATGCTTAGAGCACCTGGTATTCCGAGGTGGTCACCCACCCACCCACGTACTAACCAGGCCTGACACTGTTTAGCTTCTGTGATCAGACGAGAACAGGCTGTGCAGTGTAGTGTGGCTGTAAGCAATTATAAGGATTGTGAAATTTATTTTTATATGGGTCGATAATTTTCTACTTGTTCACCGCCAAACATTAAAATGCTTACAGCACCTGGTATTCCGAGGTGGTCACCCACCCACGTACTAACCAGGCCTGACACTGTTTAGCTTCTGTGATCAGACGAGAACAGGCTGTGCAGTGTAGTGTGGCTGTAAGCAATTATAAGGATTGTGAAATTTATTTTTATATGGGTCGATAATTTTCTACTTGTTCACCGCCAAACATTAAAATTCTTACAGCATCTGGTATTCCGAGGTGGTCACCCACCCACGTACTAACCAGGCCTGACACTGTTTAGCTTCTGTGATCAGACGAGAACAGGCTGTGCAGTGTAGTGTGGCTGTAAGCAATTATAAGCATTGTGAAATGTATTTTTATATGGGCCAACAAAATTATTTTCTACTTGTTCACCGCCAAACATTAAAATGCTTACAGCACCTGGTATTCCGAGGTGGTCACCCACCCACGTGCTAACCAGGCCTGACACTGTTTAGCTTCTGTGATCAGACGAGAACAGGCTGTGCAGTGTAGTGTGGCTGTAAGCAATTATAAGCATTGTGAAATTTATTTTTATATGGGTCGATAATTTTCTACTTGTTCACCACCAAACATTAAAATGCTTACAGCACCTGGTATTCCGAGGTGGTCACCCACCCACGTACTAACCAGGCCTGACACTGTTTAGCTTCTGTGATCAGACGAGAACAGGCTGTGCAGTGTAGTGTGGCTGTAAGCAATTATAAGGATTGTGAAATTTATTTTTATATGGGTCGATAATTTTCTACTTGTTCACCACCAAACATTAAAATGCTTACAGCACCTGGTATTCCAAGGTGGTCACCCACCCACGTACTAATCAGGCCTGACACTGTTTAGCTTCTGTGATCAGACGAGAACAGGCTGTGCAGTGTAGTGTGGCTGTAAGCAATTATAAGTATTGTGAAATTTATTTTTATATGGGCCAATAATTTTCTACTTGTTCACCACCAAACATTAAAATGCTTACAGCACCTGGTATTCCGAGGTGGTCACCCACCCACGTACTAACCAGGCCTGACACTGTTTAGCTTCTGTGATCAGACGAGAACAGGCTGTGCAGTGTAGTGTGGCTGTAAGCAATCACAAGCTTTGTGAAATTTATTTTTATATGGGCCGACAAAATTATTTTCTACTTGTTCACCGCCAAACATTAAAATGCTTACACAGCACCTGGTATTCCGAGGTGGTCACCCACCCACGTACTAACCAGGCCTGACACTGTTTAGCCTCTGTGATCAGACGAGAACAGGCTGTGCAGTGTAGTGTGGCTGTAAGCAATTATAAGCATTGTGAAATGTATTTTTATATGGGCCGACAAAATTATTTTCTACTTGTTCACCGCCAAACATTAAAATGCTTACAGCACCTGGTATTCCGAGGTGGTCACCCACCCACGTACTAACCAGGCCTGACACTGTTTAGCTTCTGTGATCAGACGAGAACAGGCTGTGCAGTGTAGTGTGGCTGTAAGCAATTATAAGCATTGTGAAATTTTTTTTTATATGGGTCGATAATTTTCTACTTGTTCACCACCAAACATTAAAATGCTTACAGCACCTGGTATTCCGAGGTGGTCACCCACCCACGTACTAACCAGGCCTGACACTGTTTAGCTTCTGTGATCAGACGAGAACAGGCTGTGCAGTGTAGTGTGGCTGTAAGCAATTGCCAGCATTGTGAAATGTATTTTTATATGGGCCGACAAAATTATTTTCTACTTGTTCACCGCCAAACATTAAAATGCTTACAGCACCTGGTATTCCGAGGTGGTCACCCACCCACGTACTAACCAGGCCTGACACTGTTTAGCTTCTGTGATCAGACGAGAACAGGCTGTGCAGTGTAGTGTGGCTGTAAGCAATTATAAGCATTGTGGAATTTTTATATGGGTCGGTAATTTTCTACTTGTTCACCACCAAACATTAAAATGCTTACAGCACCTGGTATTCCGAGGTGGTCACCCACCCACGTACTAACCAGGCCTAACACTGTTTAGCTTCTGTGATCAGACGAGAACAGGCTGTGCAGTGTAGTGTGGCTGTAAGCAATTATAAGCATTGTGAAATTTATTTTTATATGGGTCGATAATTTTCTACTTGTTCACCACCAAACATTAAAATGCTTACAGCACCTGGTATTCCGAGGTGGTCACCCACCCACGTATTAACCAGGCCTGACACTGTTTAGCTTCTGTGATCAGACGAGAACAGGCGGTGCAGTGTAGTGTGGCTGTAAGCAATTATAAGCATTGTTAAATTTATTTTTATATGGGTCGATAATTTTCTACTTGTTCACCACCAAACATTAAAATGCTTACAGCACCTGGTATTCCGAGGGGGTCACCCACCCACGTACTAACCAGGCCTGACACTGTTTAGCTTCTGTGATCAGACGAGAACAGGCTGTGCAGTGTAGTGTGGCTGTAAGCAATTGCCAGCATTGTGAAATGTATTTTTATATGGGCCGACAAAATTATTTTCTACTTGTTCACCGCCAAACATTAAAATGCTTACAGCACCTGGTATTCTGAGGTGGTCACCCACCCACGTACTAACCAGGCCTGACACTGTTTAGCCTCTGTGATCAGACGAGAACAGGCTGTGCAGTGTAGTGTGGCTGTAAGCAATTATAAGCATTGTGGAATTTTTATATGGGTCGGTAATTTTCTACTTGTTCACCACCAAACATTAAAATGCTTACAGCACCTGGTATTCCGAGGTGGTCACCCACCCACGTACTAACCAGGCCTGACACTGTTTAGCTTCTGTGATCAGACGAGAACAGGCTGTGCAGTGTAGTGTGGCTGTAAGCAATTATAAGCATTGTGAAATTTATTTTTATATGGGTCGATAATTTTCTACTTGTTCACCACCAAACATTAAAATGCTTACAGCACCTGGTATTCCGAGGTGGTCACCCACCCACGTATTAACCAGGCCTGACACTGTTTAGCTTCTGTGATCAGACGAGAACAGGCGGTGCAGTGTAGTGTGGCTGTAAGCAATCATAAGCATTGTTAAATTTATTTTTATATGGGTCGATAATTTTCTACTTGTTCACCACCAAACATTAAAATGCTTACAGCACCTGGTATTCCGAGGGGGTCACCCACCCACGTACTAACCAGGCCTGACACTGTTTAGCTTCTGTGATCAGACGAGAACAGGCTGTGCAGTGTAGTGTGGCTGTAAGCAATTGCCAGCATTGTGAAATGTATTTTTATATGGGCCGACAAAATTATTTTCTACTTATTCACCGCCAAACATTAAAATGCTTACAGCACCTGGTATTCCGAGGTGGTCACCCACCCACGTACTAACCAGGCCTGACACTGTTTAGCTTCTGTGATCAGACGAGAACAGGCTGTGCAGTGTAGTGTGGCTGTAAGCAATTATAAGCATTGTGAAATTTATTTTTATATGGGTCGATAATTTTCTAGTTGTTCACCACCAAACATTAAAATGCTTACAGCACCTGGTATTCCGAGGTGGTCACCCACCCACGTACTAACCAGGCCTGACACTGTTTAGCTTCTGTGATCAGACGAGAACAGCCTGTGCAGTGTAGTGTGGCTGTAAGCAATTATAAGCATTGTGAAATTTATTTTTATATGGGTCGATAATTTTCTACTTGTTCACCACTAAACATTAAAATGCTTACAGCACCTGGTATTCCGAGGTGGTCACCCACCCACGTACTAACCAGGCCTGACACTGTTTAGCTTCTGTGATCAGACGAGAACAGACTGTGCAGTGTAGTGTGGCTGTAAGCAATTATAAGCATTGTGAAATGTATTTTTATATGGGCCGAAAAAATTATTTTCTACTTGTTCACCGCCAAACATTAAAATGCTTACAGCACCTGGTATTCCGAGGTGGTCACCCACCCACGTACTAACCAGGCCTGACACTGTTTAGCTTCTGTGATCAGACGAGAACAGGCTGTGCAGTGTAGTGTGGCTGTAAGCAATTGCCAGCATTGTGAAATGTATTTTTATATGGGCCGACAAAATTATTTTCTACTTGTTCACCGCCAAACATTAAAATGCTTACAGCACCTGGTATTCCGAGGTAGTCACCCACCCACGTACTAACCAGGCCTGACACTGTTTAGCTTCTGTGATCAGACGAGAACAGGCTGTGCAGTGTAGTGTGGCTGTAAGCAATTATAAGCATTGTGGAATTTTTATATGGGTCGGTAATTTTCTACTTGTTCACCACCAAACATTAAAATGCTTACAGCACCTGGTATTCCGAGGTGGTCACCCACCCACGTACTAACCAGGCCTAACACTGTTTAGCTTCTGTGATCAGACGAGAACAGGCTGTGCAGTGTAGTGTGGCTGTAAGCAATTATAAGCATTGTGAAATTTATTTTTATATGGGTCGATAATTTTCTACTTGTTCACCACCAAACATTAAAATGCTTACAGCACCTGGTATTCCGAGGGGGTCACCCACCCACGTACTAACCAGACCTTACACTGTTTAGCTTCTGTGATCAGACGAGAACAGGCTGTGCAGTGTAGTGTGGCTGTAAGCAATTGCCAGCATTGTGAAATGTATTTTTATATGGGCCGACAAAATTATTTTCTACTTGTTCACCGCCAAACATTAAAATGCTTACAGCACCTGGTATTCTGAGGTGGTCACCCACCCACGTACTAACCAGGCCTGACACTGTTTAGCTTCTGTGATCAGACGAGAACAGGCTGTGCAGTGTAGTGTGGCTGTAAGCAATTATAAGCATTGTGGAATTTTTATATGGGTCGGTAATTTTCTACTTGTTCACCACCAAACATTAAAATGCTTACAGCACCTGGTATTCCGAGGTGGTCACCCACCCACGTACTAACCAGGCCTGACACTGTTTAGCTTCTGTGATCAGACGAGAACAGGCTGTGCAGTGTAGTGTGGCTGTAAGCAATTATAAGCATTGTGAAATTTATTTTTATATGGGTCGATAATTTTCTACTTGTTCACCACCAAACATTAAAATGCTTACAGCACCTGGTATTCCGAGGTGGTCACCCACCCACGTATTAACCAGGCCTGACACTGTTTAGCTTCTGTGATCAGACGAGAACAGGCGGTGCAGTGTAGTGTGGCTGTAAGCAATTATAAGCATTGTTAAATTTATTTTTATATGGGTCGATAATTTTCTACTTGTTCACCACCAAACATTAAAATGCTTACAGCACCTGGTATTCCGAGGGGGTCACCCACCCACGTACTAACCAGGCCTGACACTGTTTAGCTTCTGTGATCAGACGAGAACAGGCTGTGCAGTGTAGTGTGGCTGTAAGCAATTATAAGGATTGTGAAATTTATTTTTATATGGGTCGATAATTTTCTACTTGTTCACCGCCAAACATTAAAATGCTTACAGCACCTGGTATTCCGAGGTGGTCACCCACCCACGTACTAACCAGGCCTGACACTGTTTAGCTTCTGTGATCAGACGAGAACAGGCTGTGCAGTGTAGTGTGGCTGTAAGCAATTATAAGGATTGTGAAATTTATTTTTATATGGGTCGATAATTTTCTACTTGTTCACCGCCAAACATTAAAATTCTTACAGCATCTGGTATTCCGAGGTGGTCACCCACCCACGTACTAACCAGGCCTGACACTGTTTAGCTTCTGTGATCAGACGAGAACAGGCTGTGCAGTGTAGTGTGGCTGTAAGCAATTATAAGCATTGTGAAATGTATTTTTATATGGGCCGACAAAATTATTTTCTACTTGTTCACCGCCAAACATTAAAATGCTTACAGCACCTGGTATTCCGAGGTGGTCACCCACCCACGTACTAACCAGGCCTGACACTGTTTAGCTTCTGTGATCAGACGAGAACAGGCTGTGCAGTGTAGTGTGGCTGTAAGCAATTATAAGCATTGTGAAATTTATTTTTATATGGGTCGATAATTTTCTACTTGTTCACCACCAAACATTAAAATGCTTACAGCACCTGGTATTCCGAGGTGGTCACTCACCCACGTACTAACCAGGCCTGACACTGTTTAGCTTCTGTGATCAGACGAGAACAGCCTGTGCAGTGTAGTGTGGCTGTAAGCAATTATAAGGATTGTGAAATTTATTTTTATATGGGTCGATAATTTTCTACTTGTTCACCACCAAACATTAAAATGCTTACAGCACCTGGTATTCCGAGGTGGTCACCCACCCACGTACTAATCAGGCCTGACACTGTTTAGCTTCTGTGATCAGACGAGAACAGGCTGTGCAGTGTAGTGTGGCTGTAAGCAATTATAAGTATTGTGAAATTTATTTTTATATGGGCCAATAATTTTCTACTTGTTCACCACCAAACATTAAAATGCTTACAGCACCTGGTATTCCGAGGTGGTCACCCACCCACGTACTAACCAGGCCTGACACTGTTTAGCTTCTGTGATCAGACGAGAACAGGCTGTGCAGTGTAGTGTGGCTGTAAGCAATTGCCAGCATTGTGAAATGTATTTTTATATGGGCCGACAAAATTATTTTCTTCTTGTTCACCGCCAAACATTAAAATGCTTACAGCACCTGGTATTCCGAGGTGGTCACCCACCCACGTACTAACCAGGCCTGACACTGTTTAGCTTCTGTGATCATACGAGAACAGGCTGTGCAGTGTAGTGTGGCTGTAAGCAATTATAAGCATTGTGAAATTTATTTTTATATGGGTCGATAATTTTCTACTTGTTCACCGCCAAACATTAAAATGCTTACAGCACCTGGTATTCCGAGGTGGTCACCCACCCACGTACTAACCAGGCCTGACACTGTTTAGCTTCTGTGATCAGACGAGAACAGGCTGTGCAGTGTAGTGTGGCTGTAAGCAATTGCCAGCATTGTGAAATGTATTTTTATATGGGCCGACAAAATTATTTTCTTCTTGTTCACCGCCAAACATTAAAATGCTTACAGCACCTGGTATTCCGAGGTGGTCACCCACCCACGTACTAACCAGGCCTGACACTGTTTAGCTTCTGTGATCATACGAGAACAGGCTGTGCAGTGTAGTGTGGCTGTAAGCAATTATAAGCATTGTGAAATTTATTTTTATATGGCCACTAATTTTCTACTTGTTCACCACCAAACATTAAAATGCTTACAGCACCTGGTATTCGAGGTGGTCACCCACCCACGTGCTAACCAGGCCTGACACTGTTTAGCTTCTGTGATCAGACGAGAACAGGCTGTGCAGTGTAGTGTGGCTGTAAGCAATTATAAGCATTGTGAAATTTATTTTTATATGGGCCAATAATTTTCTACTTGTTCATCACCAAACATTAAAATGCTTACAGCACCTGGTATTCCGAGGTGGTCACCCACCCACGTACTAACCAGGCCTGACACTGTTTAGCTTCTGTGATCAGACGAGAACAGGCTGTGCAGTGTAGTGTGGCTGTAAGCAATCACAAACATTGTGAAATTTATTTTTATTTGGGCCGACAAAATTATTTTCTACTTGTTCACCGCCAAACATTAAAATGCTTACAGCACCTGGTATTCCGAGGTGGTCACCCACCCACGTACTAACCAGGCCTGACACTGTTTAGCTTCTGTGATCAGACGAGAACAGGCTGTGCAGTGTAGTGTGGCTGTAAGCAATTACAAGCATTGTGAAATGTATTTTTATATGGTCCGACAAAATAATTTTCTACTTGTTCACCGCCAAACATTAAAATGCTTACAGCACCTGGTATTCCGAGGTGGTCACCCACCCACGTACTAACCAGGCCTGACACTGTTTAGCTTCTGTGATCAGACGAGAACAGGCTGTGCAGTGTAGTGTGGCTGTAAGCAATTATAAGCATTGTGAAATTTATTTTTATATGTCCACTAATTTTCTACTTGTTCACCACCAAACATTAAAATGCTTACAGCACCTGGTATTCGAGGTGGTCACCCACCCACGTGCTAACCAGGCCTGACACTGTTTAGCTTCTGTGATCAGACGAGAACAGGCTGTGCAGTGTAGTGTGGCTGTAAGCAATTATAAGCATTGTGAAATTTATTTTTATATGGGTCGATAATTTTCTACTTGTTCACCACCAAACATTAAAATGCTTACAGCACCTGGTATTCCAAGGTGGTCACCCACCCACGTACTAACCAGGCCTGACACTGTTTAGCTTCTGTGATCAGACGAGAACAGGCTGTGCAGTGTAGTGTGGCTGTAAGCAATTGCAAGCATTGTGAAATGTATTTTTATATGGGCCGACAAAATTA
Organism: Fundulus diaphanus; assembly: GCA_037039145.1. Classification (NCBI taxonomy): domain Eukaryota; kingdom Metazoa; phylum Chordata; class Actinopteri; order Cyprinodontiformes; family Fundulidae; genus Fundulus; species Fundulus diaphanus. The sequence goes on along the minus strand of CM073130.1, from coordinate 51,155,799 downwards.
TTTTCTACTTGTTCACCGCCAAACATTAAAATGCTTACAGCACCTGGTATTCCGAGGTGGTCACCCACCCACGTACTAACCAGGCCTGACACTGTTTAGCTTCTGTGATCAGACGAGAACAGGCTGTGCAGTGTAGTGTGGCTGTAAGCAATTATAAGCATTGTGAAATTTATTTTTATATGGCCACTAATTTTCTACTTGTTCACCACCAAACATTAAAATGCTTACAGCACCTGGTATTCGAGGTGGTCACCCACCCACGTGCTAACCAGGCCTGACACTGTTTAGCTTCTGTGATCAGACGAGAACAGGCTGTGCAGTGTAGTGTGGCTGTAAGCAATTATAAGCATTGTGAAATTTATTTTTATATGGGTCGATAATTTTCTACTTGTTCACCACTAAACATTAAAATGCTTACAGCACCTGGTATTCCGAGGTGGTCACCCACCCACGTACTAACCAGGCCTGACACTGTTTAGCTTCTGTGATCAGACGAGAACAGACTGTGCAGTGTAGTGTGGCTGTAAGCAATTATAAGCATTGTGAAATGTATTTTTATATGGGCCGAAAAAATTATTTTCTACTTGTTCACCGCCAAACATTAAAATGCTTACAGCACCTGGTATTCCGAGGTGGTCACCCACCCACGTACTAACCAGGCCTGACACTGTTTAGCTTCTGTGATCAGACGAGAACAGGCTGTGCAGTGTAGTGTGGCTGTAAGCAATTGCCAGCATTGTGAAATGTATTTTTATATGGGCCGACAAAATTATTTTCTACTTGTTCACCGCCAAACATTAAAATGCTTACAGCACCTGGTATTCCGAGGTAGTCACCCACCCACGTACTAACCAGGCCTGACACTGTTTAGCTTCTGTGATCAGACGAGAACAGGCTGTGCAGTGTAGTGTGGCTGTAAGCAATTATAAGCATTGTGGAATTTTTATATGGGTCGGTAATTTTCTACTTGTTCACCACCAAACATTAAAATGCTTACAGCACCTGGTATTCCGAGGTGGTCACCCACCCACGTACTAACCAGGCCTAACACTGTTTAGCTTCTGTGATCAGACGAGAACAGGCTGTGCAGTGTAGTGTGGCTGTAAGCAATTATAAGCATTGTGAAATTTATTTTTATATGGGTCGATAATTTTCTACTTGTTCACCACCAAACATTAAAATGCTTACAGCCCTTGGTATTCCGAGGTGGTCACCCACCCACGTACTAACCAGGCCTGACACTGTTTAGCTTCTGTGATCAGACGAGAACAGGCTGTGCAGTGTAGTGTGGCTGTAAGCAATTATAAGCATTGTGAAATTTATTTTTATATGTCCACTAATTTTCTACTTGTTCACCACCAAACATTAAAATGCTTACAGCACCTGGTATTCGAGGTGGTCACCCACCCACGTGCTAACCAGGCCTGACACTGTTTAGCTTCTGTGATCAGACGAGAACAGGCTGTGCAGTGTAGTGTGGCTGTAAGCAATTATAAGCATTGTGAAATTTATTTTTATATGGGTCGATAATTTTCTACTTGTTCACCACCAAACATTAAAATGCTTACAGCACCTGGTATTCCGAGGGGGTCACCCACCCACGTACTAACCAGACCTTACACTGTTTAGCTTCTGTGATCAGACGAGAACAGGCTGTGCAGTGTAGTGTGGCTGTAAGCAATTGCCAGCATTGTGAAATGTATTTTTATATGGGCCGACAAAATTATTTTCTACTTGTTCACCGCCAAACATTAAAATGCTTACAGCACCTGGTATTCTGAGGTGGTCACCCACCCACGTACTAACCAGGCCTGACACTGTTTAGCTTCTGTGATCAGACGAGAACAGGCTGTGCAGTGTAGTGTGGCTGTAAGCAATTATAAGCATTGTGGAATTTTTATATGGGTCGGTAATTTTCTACTTGTTCACCACCAAACATTAAAATGCTTACAGCACCTGGTATTCCGAGGTGGTCACCCACCCACGTACTAACCAGGCCTGACACTGTTTAGCTTCTGTGATCAGACGAGAACAGGCTGTGCAGTGTAGTGTGGCTGTAAGCAATTATAAGCATTGTGAAATTTATTTTTATATGGGTCGATAATTTTCTACTTGTTCACCACCAAACATTAAAATGCTTACAGCACCTGGTATTCCGAGGTGGTCACCCACCCACGTATTAACCAGGCCTGACACTGTTTAGCTTCTGTGATCAGACGAGAACAGGCGGTGCAGTGTAGTGTGGCTGTAAGCAATTATAAGCATTGTTAAATTTATTTTTATATGGGTCGATAATTTTCTACTTGTTCACCACCAAACATTAAAATGCTTACAGCACCTGGTATTCCGAGGGGGTCACCCACCCACGTACTAACCAGGCCTGACACTGTTTAGCTTCTGTGATCAGACGAGAACAGGCTGTGCAGTGTAGTGTGGCTGTAAGCAATTATAAGGATTGTGAAATTTATTTTTATATGGGTCGATAATTTTCTACTTGTTCACCGCCAAACATTAAAATGCTTACAGCACCTGGTATTCCGAGGTGGTCACCCACCCACGTACTAACCAGGCCTGACACTGTTTAGCTTCTGTGATCAGACGAGAACAGGCTGTGCAGTGTAGTGTGGCTGTAAGCAATTATAAGGATTGTGAAATTTATTTTTATATGGGTCGATAATTTTCTACTTGTTCACCGCCAAACATTAAAATTCTTACAGCATCTGGTATTCCGAGGTGGTCACCCACCCACGTACTAACCAGGCCTGACACTGTTTAGCTTCTGTGATCAGACGAGAACAGGCTGTGCAGTGTAGTGTGGCTGTAAGCAATTATAAGCATTGTGAAATGTATTTTTATATGGGCCGACAAAATTATTTTCTACTTGTTCACCGCCAAACATTAAAATGCTTACAGCACCTGGTATTCCGAGGTGGTCACCCACCCACGTACTAACCAGGCCTGACACTGTTTAGCTTCTGTGATCAGACGAGAACAGGCTGTGCAGTGTAGTGTGGCTGTAAGCAATTATAAGCATTGTGAAATTTATTTTTATATGGGTCGATAATTTTCTACTTGTTCACCACCAAACATTAAAATGCTTACAGCACCTGGTATTCCGAGGTGGTCACTCACCCACGTACTAACCAGGCCTGACACTGTTTAGCTTCTGTGATCAGACGAGAACAGCCTGTGCAGTGTAGTGTGGCTGTAAGCAATTATAAGGATTGTGAAATTTATTTTTATATGGGTCGATAATTTTCTACTTGTTCACCACCAAACATTAAAATGCTTACAGCACCTGGTATTCCGAGGTGGTCACCCACCCACGTACTAATCAGGCCTGACACTGTTTAGCTTCTGTGATCAGACGAGAACAGGCTGTGCAGTGTAGTGTGGCTGTAAGCAATTATAAGTATTGTGAAATTTATTTTTATATGGGCCAATAATTTTCTACTTGTTCACCACCAAACATTAAAATGCTTACAGCACCTGGTATTCCGAGGTGGTCACCCACCCACGTACTAACCAGGCCTGACACTGTTTAGCTTCTGTGATCAGACGAGAACAGGCTGTGCAGTGTAGTGTGGCTGTAAGCAATTGCCAGCATTGTGAAATGTATTTTTATATGGGCCGACAAAATTATTTTCTTCTTGTTCACCGCCAAACATTAAAATGCTTACAGCACCTGGTATTCCGAGGTGGTCACCCACCCACGTACTAACCAGGCCTGACACTGTTTAGCTTCTGTGATCATACGAGAACAGGCTGTGCAGTGTAGTGTGGCTGTAAGCAATTATAAGCATTGTGAAATTTATTTTTATATGGGTCGATAATTTTCTACTTGTTCACCGCCAAACATTAAAATGCTTACAGCACCTGGTATTCCGAGGTGGTCACCCACCCACGTACTAACCAGGCCTGACACTGTTTAGCTTCTGTGATCAGACGAGAACAGGCTGTGCAGTGTAGTGTGGCTGTAAGCAATTGCCAGCATTGTGAAATGTATTTTTATATGGGCCGACAAAATTATTTTCTTCTTGTTCACCGCCAAACATTAAAATGCTTACAGCACCTGGTATTCCGAGGTGGTCACCCACCCACGTACTAACCAGGCCTGACACTGTTTAGCTTCTGTGATCATACGAGAACAGGCTGTGCAGTGTAGTGTGGCTGTAAGCAATTATAAGCATTGTGAAATTTATTTTTATATGGGTCGATAATTTTCTACTTGTTCACCACCAAACATTAAAATGCTTAGAGCACCTGGTATTCCGAGGTGGTCACCCACCCACGTACTAACCAGAGCTGACACTGTTTAGCTTCTGTGATCAGACGAGAACAGGCTGTGCAGTGTAGTGTGGCTGTAAGCAATTATAAGCATTGTGAAATTTATTTTTATATGGCCACTAATTTTCTACTTGTTCACCACCAAACATTAAAATGCTTACAGCACCTGGTATTCGAGGTGGTCACCCACCCACGTGCTAACCAGGCCTGACACTGTTTAGCTTCTGTGATCAGACGAGAACAGGCTGTGCAGTGTAGTGTGGCTGTAAGCAATTATAAGCATTGTGAAATTTATTTTTATATGGGCCAATAATTTTCTACTTGTTCATCACCAAACATTAAAATGCTTACAGCACCTGGTATTCCGAGGTGGTCACCCACCCACGTACTAACCAGGCCTGACACTGTTTAGCTTCTGTGATCAGACGAGAACAGGCTGTGCAGTGTAGTGTGGCTGTAAGCAATCACAAACATTGTGAAATTTATTTTTATTTGGGCCGACAAAATTATTTTCTACTTGTTCACCGCCAAACATTAAAATGCTTACAGCACCTGGTATTCCGAGGTGGTCACCCACCCACGTACTAACCAGGCCTGACACTGTTTAGCTTCTGTGATCAGACGAGAACAGGCTGTGCAGTGTAGTGTGGCTGTAAGCAATTACAAGCATTGTGAAATGTATTTTTATATGGTCCGACAAAATAATTTTCTACTTGTTCACCGCCAAACATTAAAATGCTTACAGCACCTGGTATTCCGAGGTGGTCACCCACCCACGTACTAACCAGGCCTGACACTGTTTAGCTTCTGTGATCAGACGAGAACAGGCTGTGCAGTGTAGTGTGGCTGTAAGCAATTATAAGCATTGTGAAATTTATTTTTATATGTCCACTAATTTTCTACTTGTTCACCACCAAACATTAAAATGCTTACAGCACCTGGTATTCGAGGTGGTCACCCACCCACGTGCTAACCAGGCCTGACACTGTTTAGCTTCTGTGATCAGACGAGAACAGGCTGTGCAGTGTAGTGTGGCTGTAAGCAATTATAAGCATTGTGAAATTTATTTTTATATGGGTCGATAATTTTCTACTTGTTCACCACCAAACATTAAAATGCTTACAGCACCTGGTATTCCAAGGTGGTCACCCACCCACGTACTAACCAGGCCTGACACTGTTTAGCTTCTGTGATCAGACGAGAACAGGCTGTGCAGTGTAGTGTGGCTGTAAGCAATTGCAAGCATTGTGAAATGTATTTTTATATGGGCCGACAAAATTATTTTCTACTTGTTCACCGCCAAACATTAAAATGCTTACAGCACCTGGTATTCCGAGGTGGTCACCCACCCACGTACTAACCAGGCCTGACACTGTTTAGCTTCTGTTATCAGACGAGAACAGGCTGTGCAGTGTAGTGTGGCTGTAAGCAATTACAAGGATCGTGAAATTTATTTTTATATGGGTCGATAATTTTCTACTTGTTCACCGCCAAACATTAAAATGCTTACAGCACCTGGTATTCCGAGGTGGTCACCCACCCACGTACTAACCAGGCCTGACACTGTTTAGCTTCTGTGATCAGACGAGAACAGGCTGTGCAGTGTAGTGTGGCTGTAAGCAATTATAAGCATTGTGAAATTTATTTTTATATGGGTCGATAATTTTCTACTTGTTCACCACCAAACATTAAAATGCTTACAGCACCTGGTATTCCGAGGTGGTCACCCACCCACCCACGTACTAACCAGGCCTGACACTGTTTAGCTTCTGTGATCAGACGAGAACAGGCTGTGCAGTGTAGTGTGGCTGTAAGCAATTTTAAGCATTGTGAAATTTATTTTTATATGGCCACATATTTTCTACTTGTTCACCACCAAACATTAAAATGCTTACAGCACCTGGTATTCGAGGTGGTCACCCACCCACGTACTAACCAGGCCTGACACTGTTTAGCTTCTGTGATCAGACGAGAACAGGCTGTGCAGTGTAGTGTGGCTGTAAGTAATCATAAGCATTGTGAAATTTATTTTTATATGGGTCGATAATTTTCTACTTGTTCACCACCAAACATTAAAATGCTTACAGCACCTGGTATTCCGAGGTGGTCACCCACCCACGTACTAACCAGGCCTGACACTGTTTAGCTTCTGTGATCAGACGAGAACAGGCTGTGCAGTGTAGTGTGGCTGTAAGCAATCACAAGCATTGTGAAATTTATTTTTATATGGGCCGACAAAATTATTTTCTACTTGTTCACCGCCAAACATTAAAATGCTTACACAGCACCTGGTATTCCGAGGTGGTCACCCACCCACGTACTAACCAGGCCTGACACTGTTTAGCCTCTGTGATCAGACGAGAACAGGCTGTGCAGTGTAGTGTGGCTGTAAGCAATTATAAGCATTGTGAAATGTATTTTTATATGGGCCGACAAAATTATTTTCTACTTGTTCACCGCCAAACATTAAAATGCTTACAGCACCTGGTATTCCGAGGTGGTCACCCACCCACGTACTAACCAGGCCTGACACTGTTTAGCTTCTGTGATCAGACGAGAACAGGCTGTGCAGTGTAGTGTGGCTGTGAGCAATTGTAAGCATTGTGAAATTTTTTTTTATATGGGTCGATAATTTTCTACTTGTTCACCACCAAACATTAAAATGCTTACAGCACCTGGTATTCCGAGGTGGTCACCCACCCACGTACTAACCAGGCCTGACACTGTTTAGCTTCTGTGATCAGACGAGAACAGGCTGTGCAGTGTAGTGTGGCTGTAAGCAATTATAAGGATTGTGAAATTTATTTTTATATGGGTCGATAATTTTCTACTTGTTCACCACCAAACATTAAAATGCTTACAGCACCTGGTATTCCGAGGTGGTCACCCACCCACGTACTAACCAGGCCTGACACTGTTTAGCTTCTGTGATCAGACGAGAACAGGCTGTGCAGTGTAGTGTGGCTGTAAGCAATTACAAGCATTGTGAAATGTATTTTTATATGGGCCGACAAAATAATTTTCTACTTGTTCAACGCCAAACATTAAAATGCTTACAGCACATGGTATTCCAATGTGGTCACCCACCCACGTACTAACCAGGCCTTACACTGTTTAGCTTCTGTGATCAGACGAGAACAGGCTGTGCAGTGTAGTGTGGCTGTAAGCAATTGCCAGCATTGTGAAATGTATTTTTATATGGGCCGACAAAATTATTTTCTACTTGTTCACCGCCAAACATTAAAATGCTTATAGCACCTGGTATTCCGAGGTGGTCACCCACCCACGTACTAACCAGGCCTGACACTGTTTAGCTTCTGTGATCAGACGAGAACAGGCTGTGCAGTGTAGTGTGGCTGTAAGCAATTATAAGCATTGTGAAATTTATTTTTATATGGCCACTAATTTTCTACTTGTTCACCACCAAACATTAAAATGCTTACAGCACCTGGTATTCGAGGTGGTCACCCACCCACGTGCTAACCAGGCCTGACACTGTTTAGCTTCTGTGATCAGACGAGAACAGGCTGTGCAGTGTAGTGTGGCTGTAAGCAATTATAAGCATTGTGAAATTTATTTTTATATGGGTCGATAATTTTCTACTTGTTCACCACCAAACATTAAAATGCTTACAGCACCTGGTATTCCGAGGTGGTCACCCACCCACGTACTAACCAGGCCTGACACTGTTTAGCTTCTGTGATCAGACGAGAACAGGCTGTGCAGTGTAGTGTGGCTGTAAGCAATTGCAAGCATTGTGAAATGTATTTTTATATGGGCCGACAAAATTATTTTCTACTTGTTCACCGCCAAACATTAAAATGCTTACAGCACCTGGTATTCCGAGGTGGTCACCCACCCACGTACTAACCAGGCCTGACACTGTTTAGCTTCTGTTATCAGACGAGAACAGGCTGTGCAGTGTAGTGTGGCTGTAAGCAATTACAAGGATTGTGAAATTTATTTTTATATGGGTCGATAATTTTCTACTTGTTCACCGCCAAACATTAAAATGCTTACAGCACCTGGTATTCCGAGGTGGTCACCCACCCACGTACTAACCAGGCCTGACACTGTTTAGCTTCTGTGATCAGACGAGAACAGGCTGTGCAGTGTAGTGTGGCTGTAAGCAATTATAAGCATTGTGAAATTTATTTTTATATGGGTCGATAATTTTCTACTTGTTCACCACCAAACATTAAAATGCTTACAGCACCTGGTATTCCGAGGTGGTCACCCACCCACGTACTAACCAGGCCTGACACTGTTTAGCTTCTGTGATCAGACGAGAACAGGCTGTGCAGTGTAGTGTGGCTGTAAGCAATTTTAAGCATTGTGAAATTTATTTTTATATGGCCACAAATTTTCTACTTGTTCACCACCAAACATTAAAATGCTTACAGCACCTGGTATTCGAGGTGGTCACCCACCCACGTGCTAACCAGGCCTGACACTGTTTAGCTTCTGTGATCTGACGAGAACAGGCTGTGCAGTGTAGTGTGGCTGTAAGCAAATATAAGCATTGTGAAATTTATTTTTATATGGGTCGATAATTTTCTACTTGTTCACCACCAAACATTAAAATGCTTACAGCACCTGGTATTCCGAGGTGGTCACCCACCCACATACTAACCAGGCCTGACACTGTTTAGCTTCTGTGATCAGACGAGAACAGGCTGTGCAGTGTAGTGTGGCTGTAAGCAATTATAAGCATTGTGAAATTTATTTTTATATGGCCACTAATTTTCTACTTGTTCACCACCAAACATTAAAATGCTTACAGCACCTGGTATTCGAGGTGGTCACCCACCCACGTGCTAACCAGGCCTGACACTGTTTAGCTTCTGTGATCAGACGAGAACAGGCTGTGCAGTGTAGTGTGGCTGTAAGCAATTACAAGGATTGTGAAATTTATTTTTATATGGGTCGATAATTTTCTACTTGTTCACCACCAAACATTAAAATGCTTACAGCACCTGGTATTCCGAGGTGGTCACCCACCCACGTACTAACCAGGCCTGACACTGTTTAGCTTCTGTGATCAGACGAGAACAGGCTGTGCAGTGTAGTGTGGCTGTAAGCAATTACAAGGATTGTGAAATTTATTTTTATATGGGTCAATAATTTTCTACTTGTTCACCGCCAAACATTAAAATGCTTACAGCACCTGGTATTCCCAGGTGGTCACCCACCCACGTACTAACCAGGCCTGACACTGTTTAGCTTCTGTGATCAGACGAGAACAGGCTGTGCAGTGTAGTGTGGCTGTAAGCAATTGCAAGCATTGTGAAATGTATTTTTATATGGGCCGACAAAATTATTTTCTACTTGTTCACCGCCAAACATTAAAATGCTTACAGCACCTGGTATTCCGAGGTGGTCACCCACCCACGTACTAACCAGGCCTGACACTGTTTAGCTTCTGTGATCAGACGAGAACAGGCTGTGCAGTGTAGTGTGGCTGTAAGCAATTATAAGCATTGTGAAATTTATTTTTATATGGCCACTAATTTTCTACTTGTTCACCACCAAACATTAAAATCCTTACAGCACCTGGTATTCGAGGTGGTCACCCACCCACGTACTAACCAGGCCTGACACTGTTTAGCTTCTGTGATCAGACGAGAACAGGCTGTGCAGTGTAGTGTGGCTGTAAGCAATTATAAGCATTGTGAAATGTATTTTTATATGGGCCGACAAAATTATTTTCTACTTGTTCACCGCCAAACATTAAAATGCTTACAGCACCTGGTATTCCGAGGTGGTCACCCACCCACGTGCTAACCAGGCCTGACACTGTTTAGCTTCTGTGATCAGACGAGAACAGGCTGTGCAGTGTAGTGTGGCTGTAAGCAATTATAAGCATTGTGAAATTTATTTTTATATGGGTCGATAATTTTCTACTTGTTCACCACCAAACATTAAAATGCTTACAGCACCTGGTATTCCGAGGTGGTCACCCACCCACGTACTAACCAGGCCTGACACTGTTTAGCTTCTGTGATCAGACGAGAACAGGCTGTGCAGTGTAGTGTGGCTGTAAGCAATTATAAGGATTGTGAAATTTATTTTTATATGGGTCGATAATTTTCTACTTGTTCACCACCAAACATTAAAATGCTTACAGCACCTGGTATTCCAAGGTGGTCACCCACCCACGTACTAATCAGGCCTGACACTGTTTAGCTTCTGTGATCAGACGAGAACAGGCTGTGCAGTGTAGTGTGGCTGTAAGCAATTATAAGTATTGTGAAATTTATTTTTATATGGGCCAATAATTTTCTACTTGTTCACCACCAAACATTAAAATGCTTACAGCACCTGGTATTCCGAGGTGGTCACCCACCCACGTACTAACCAGGCCTGACACTGTTTAGCTTCTGTGATCAGACGAGAACAGGCTGTGCAGTGTAGTGTGGCTGTAAGCAATTACAAGCATTGTGAAATGTATTTTTATATGGGCCGACAAAATTATTTTCTACTTGTTCACCGCCAAACATTAAAATGCTTACAGCACCTGGTATTCCGAGGTGGTCACCCACCCACGTACTAACCAGGCCTGACACTGTTTAGCTTCTGTGATCAGACGAGAACAGGCTGTGCAGTGTAGTGTGGCTGTAAGCAATTATAAGTATTGTGAAATTTATTTTTATATGGGCCAATAATTTTCTACTCGTTCACCACCAAACATTAAAATGCTTACAGCACCTGGTATTCCGAGGTGGTCACCCACCCACCCACGTACTAATCAGGCCTGACACTGTTTAGCTTCTGTGATCAGACGAGAACAGGCTGTGCAGTGTAGTGTGGCTGTAAGCAATCACAAGCATTGTGAAATTTATTTTTATATGGGCCGACAAAATTATTTTCTACTTGTTCACCGCCAAACATTAAAATGCTTACACAGCACCTGGTATTCCGAGGTGGTCACCCACCCACGTACTAACCAGGCCTGACACTGTTTAGCCTCTGTGATCAGACGAGAACAGGCTGTGCAGTGTAGTGTGGCTGTAAGCAATTATAAGCATTGTGAAATGTATTTTTATATGGGCCGACAAAATTATTTTCTACTTGTTCACCGCCAAACATTAAAATGCTTACAGCACCTGGTATTCCGAGGTGGTCACCCACCCACGTACTAACCAGGCCTGACACTGTTTAGCTTCTGTGATCAGAGGAGAACAGGCTGTGCAGTGTAGTGTGGCTGTAAGCAATTGCCAGCATTGTGAAATGTATTTTTATATGGGCCGACAAAATTATTTTCTTCTTGTTCACCGCCAAACATTAAAATGCTTAGAGCACCTGGTATTCCGAGGTGGTCACCCACCCACGTACTAACCAGGCCTGACACTGTTTAGCTTCTGTGATCAGACGAGAACAGGCTGTGCAGTGCAGTGTGGCTGTAAGCAATTATAAGGATTGTGAAATTTATTTTTATATGGGTCGATAATTTTCTACTTGTTCACCGCCAAACATTAAAATGCTTACAGCACCTGGTATTCCGAGGTGGTCACCCACCCACGTACTAACCAGGCCTGACACTGTTTAGCTTCTGTGATCAGACGAGAACAGGCTGTGCAGTGTAGTGTGGCTGTAAGCAATTATAAGGATTGTGAAATTTATTTTTATATGGGTCGATAATTTTCTACTTGTTCACCGCCAAACATTAAAATTCTTACAGCATCTGGTATTCCGAGGTGGTCACCCACCCACGTACTAACCAGGCCTGACACTGTTTAGCTTCTGTGATCAGACGAGAACAGGCTGTGCAGTGTAGTGTGGCTGTAAGCAATTATAAGCATTGTGAAATGTATTTTTATATGGGCCGACAAAATTATTTTCTACTTGTTCACCGCCAAACATTAAAATGCTTACAGCACCTGGTATTCCGAGGTGGTCACCCACCCACGTACTAACCAGGCCTGACACTGTTTAGCTTCTGTGATCAGACGAGAACAGGCTGTGCAGTGTAGTGTGGCTGTAAGCAATTATAAGCATTGTGAAATTTATTTTTATATGGGTCGATAATTTTCTACTTGTTCACCACCAAACATTAAAATGCTTACAGCACCTGGTATTCCGAGGTGGTCACCCACCCACGTACTAACCAGGCCTGACACTGTTTAGCTTCTGTGATCAGACGAGAACAGGCTGTGCAGTGTAGTGTGGCTGTAAGAAATTAGAAGGATTGTGAAATTTATTTTTATATGGGTCGATAATTTTCTACTTGTTCACCACCAAACATTAAAATGCTTACAGCACCTGGTATTCCAAGGTGGTCACCCACCCACGTACTAATCAGGCCTGACACTGTTTAGCTTCTGTGATCAGACGAGAACAGGCTGTGCAGTGTAGTGTGGCTGTAAGCAATTATAAGTATTGTGAAATTTATTTTTATATGGGCCAATAATTTTCTACTTGTTCACCACCAAACATTAAAATGCTTACAGCACCTGGTATTCCGAGGTGGTCACCCACCCACGTACTAACCAGGCCTGACACTGTTTAGCTTCTGTGATCAGACAAGAACAGGCTGTGCAGTGTAGTGTGGCTGTAAGCAATCACAAGCATTGTGAAATTTATCTTTATATGGGCCGACAAAATTTTTTTCTACTTGTTCACCGCCAAACATTAAAATGCTTACAGAACCTGGTATTCCGAGGTGGTCAACCACCCACGTACTAACCAGGCCTGACACTGTTTAGCTTATGTGATCAGACGAGAACAGGCTGTGCAGTGTAGTGTGGCTGTAAGCAATTACAACCATTGTGAAATTTATTTTTATATGGCCTGTCTCAACTTCTAAGTAAAGCAACGAAATGCAGTTTTGACGTTTGTAAAATCCCTAAAACGTCATAAACCTAATGAAGCTCAAGACATCTACCTGCTATTAGGATGTTTAGCAGCAAATGTTTCCCAGGTCCTCTTTCTCATAGGTCTTACTAAGACTGTGGTGGATGAAGTGTCAGTTTGGACTTCTGTAGCAGTTGATAGAAATTAGATAAGTAAAAATGGTTCTTATACAATTATCTATACGAGAACTTTAACAGTCATAAAATGAAAATAAGCTTTTTGATATTGAAGGGAAAGAGTGAAATTCATATCTGGCATAAGCAAAAATAATTTTGGGTATATCCTTGGAGATGAGAGACACCCACTGGTGAAGATCCACATCCTATAAGAGGATGCTTACATGCATGTGAACGCAAAAATCACTGATTGGGCTTCCTATACATGCATATTACTTAAGGGGAAGCAACTGTACCCCAGATACAACTTTCCCCGTCTATCCTACAATATTTCAGAGGAGAGGTTTTGGTCAACACATGGCTTTTTTATGTTGTTATTCTTTGGACACTTGTCAATAAGTTAATAATTTTGCTTTCGGAACATATTTTCTTTATTATGTAACAGTTCTCTGTTACATAATGAACGGCTAACACTTAATATGTGCTTAAAATTGTTATACTCAGATATTAATCTAAAATTCATGTGGACGCTAGTATTAGCAGGGTAATGTTGGTCACAATAACATGTTAATGCGAACGTATTCATACGACAGTAATCAGAGCAGTCAAGTTCTAAGAAAGGTTTAGAGTAAAACAATTATGTTAAGCTTTCTGGGGTTTGAAGCTCTTAATTTATTTACTTTGTCAGGGCAAATAGCAACAGGAACTACTGACGGCCACCTAGCTGTGAAGAAGGTCAACACAGCTCCACATGAGGTGGGACTTATACTGAGCTCTTAATGGACAGTGTAGTGAACAGATCACTTGCAGCCCATTCAGTATAGACTGTTTTCAGTGTGAGGATTGGATTGACATGTGTGTGTGTGTGTGTGTGTGTGTGTGTGTGTGTGTGTGTGTGTGTGTGTGTGAATTCAGGAAAATTGCACTCATTGCATGAGGCTTGAGAGCTCTGCAGTAATTAATAGCAGACATTGGCAGCATGCTTATGCTGGTGCTAACTTGCAAAGTGCAGAAGAATTTTCTACAGACGCTAGTGTCAGCAGAGCAATGTTAAATGGCGTAACCATGCTATCGCTAACATCTATAAATTAAAATATTTTGCTGTAGACAATGGGATGCTCCGTTAGAAAGCTAACATCTGAAAATCCCGGTAATTAGCAAAGGATACCAGTGTTAGCATGGGAACTTTACTGACGTTAGCAGGCAAACGATAACATCTGCTACTGCAAAAAGCAAATGTGAAACATAACCTTTTAAATTCCCATGAAGTAGCTTTAAATGCTATGCTGATAGTCTTTGAATGATAGGACTGCCATAAACTTTCATCATCAACTCAGACCATGATATATTTTCTGACAAATAGTGTATAAATTTATTTCACTACCATTTCTTCCATGTAACAAATTTCTAACGAACTATAAATGACAAAATATGAATAAAACTTATTTTTGCTTCTATGTAAATACCTAAAATAGCTTTATATTTAATTTGATATATATACACACAATGTATTTTTTTTTTTCAAAAGATCTTAGTAGTAGTAGTTCCTACTAAATGTAGACCTACCTGTATCAGCCATTATCAAATCTGTTTCCATTCTTGCTTTTTTCTTTGCTGGTAACAAGCTGTTCAGGCTTCTGGCAAGGCAAATATTGTAAATATTTTTATTTTACAAAACAAAGAAGTGTCTTACTCAGAAATATTTAATAAAATCAGTAAAATAATTACTTGTTTTGATGACGCAAAGCCCCAAAAGAGGATCTTCTCCGTTTTTTTCACAGGCTCACTGCCACTTCTGCGAGAAGCATCTTCATTTAATATAGGTTCCTGCAGGTCATCTTGAAGCAGTTGGCTCGGTCCGATGCGTTTGTCTTCATCTATATGAAGCATTTGCTTCAGAAGCTCCACAAAGTCCTATTGGTCCTCGAGTTCTGCTCTTCCCTCATCCGACAGATGACAGGGGGCCTAATCTGCATGAGGGCAAAATGTCAGTGGTGGGAATTTTGCATAACAAGCTGAAATTTAAATGAAAACGTGTGATATGTTACCTTCAGGATGTCATCCAAGGAGTTAAGATACTGTCCTTCCTCTTCGGTGTCTTCTCCGTACTCATCGGGGGTCTAAAGTAAAAACACACATGTATTCTTTATCACTTTGTCCATTTGAGACACGATGAAGGTCACATTTTGTGAAAAATAAACATAAAAAAAAACACAACATTAACAAAAACAAATTAAATTTTTCAACCTTCAGTGTTCACCAGCATTTATGGCCCCTCCTTTTGGTTCTCTTCTGTCGGAAGTAGAACTCAGTATTCACAACTCTTTTTAAAAGTTTCTCTGGGATTTGTCTTCGTGTCTGAATGATCTGTTGGAGCTGAAAACAGAGTCACAAAGACATTTTATCTTGTTTCAAGACAAATCTTTAAAATTAGTAATGTTTTTAAGATTTAATATATTAAATCTTCATTATTAGTAATATTTGCATTATTTGAGAATTTTTCTGTGTCAGAATTACGCTCCCACTACCAGAAATTCTCATACAAGTTTTAATTAATATATTGGATCATATTTTCCAAGCAGTGAATTAACGTGACAACTGCAGCTTTTCCCTTCTTTGCAAAAGCTGCAGTTGTCATGTTCATTTACTTCTTGCTCAGAGTTCCTGACTAAGTACTTGGCATTTTGCTCCTGATTTAAAAACTTAAGAAGTTAAATGTAGTGAAGTACGTTTAGCTGAAAGTTCAAGTGTACCATGCAAAAACAAACTCTCTACAACGTTTCAGAATTAGCTTTCAGTTCACAGCGTGATTAATTAGTTAATTTTAGTTTCTAGGCTGTAATTCTAACCATGTTGTATTCACAGCTTCCAACAGCATAGAGCCGAGGAATAGCTCAGCTGCAATGCAACCGAGAGACCACATGTCATCGGCTGATGTGAAAGGAATCCAGAGAATGACCTCTGGAGCTCTGAAAGGGAAAAAACAAAACGTTGAATGATTTGTTTCTGTGATTAAATCTTAAATCCTGTTATCTTCTTGCTTACCTGTAAACGCATGCTTGAATGTATGAATTGAGCATTGGTTCTGGGACGTGGCAGGCCAAGCCAAAGTCAATCATTTTAATCTTCAGGGGCTGTTTTACATGGTCCACCAGCATGATGTTGTCTGGCTTTAAGTCGGTGTGTACAATGCCTTGGGTTTTTAGTATATCTAGTGTTATAGCGACCTAAAGCCAGACAGAGGACACAGAAATGTTATAAAGTAATTTCTTTGACGTCTTTTTTTCAACACACACTGAAATCTTCCATAAAGTATTGCATTACCCGAACCTTTATTTATTTATTTATTTTTTGCCCAATGCAAAGTAAAATGCTTCAGTGTAAAAGAACTGGTGTATACCCGATGCAGGATTGGACGGATTTCCTTCACAGTGAGAGAGCGATGTGGTTTCTTGCGCACAAGATCAAATAGACTCATTTGAAGCATCTCAAACTCAATACACATCTGCTGCTGATACATAAATGTATTATTGTATCTGACAAAGTTAAACCTGTCTGGATCAAATTGTCTAATTTTCTCGAGCATTTTCACCTGGAGAACAAAAGATGGTTATTAGGTTGTTGGTTCAGAAACTTGAAATCTGTTAGAGAAAATTTGACCTTCATCCTACCTCGTTAACGGCCTCATCTGTCATGGTTCTCTCCTTAAACATTTTTACAGCCACCGTTTGTGGCTTTTTTTATACTCTTGACTACTTGTCCGAAGGTGCCCTCCCCCATAAAAGCCAGAACCAGGTAGTCCGAAGAGGGAGAGGAGAGGACACCCTTGATTGTGGGGGGGTTGATCCTCTGTAGAGGAGGATGAGGAGGTTTTCTCTTCTGCTTCAGATGAATAAATACGATATTTTTGTCTCTGGTAGCATGTAGTCTGTAGGGGTATAAAAAAGAGCAATATGTGAGCAGTATGGTTACTAATACCATTATTAAAGGACTACAAGCATTTCAAGTCTAAGCTAAATATTTTCACCATTCACAGAAGCAAAATGATCGACGCCACAAGTAACGAGATCAGATTAAAGTTCTTTGTGTATATGTTTTAAGATATGCGACATAGTTAGCAGTGGTATTTGTTGCATGAATGCTGCCCTGAGTAAACACATACCTCCAAACACACAACCACTCCCACAGGGAACACCGATTTAAAAAAAACAACACAAAACTACAATTCTCTATGTAACTTTTCTTCGGTATTAAGATAAAGAAATGTTTGTCAATGCTAGTATGAAATCTGTTCTTATTAAACTGGGGATGATGGAAAAAACGACAAGGATTATTCAAAGTAACTTGTCACAACCAAAGTCTGAAGGCCTGGGTCAGACTTCAATTTAAGCGTCATCAGGCAGCCAAGGTGCACAGCAAAAACAATTTTTCAGTGCTTACACAATGCAAAACACCATGAGGTGCTGCTCCCTGCTGACAGGACTTGAGATTAAGCAAAAGAAAATGTGTTTGGAGTGCAGCTTTGCTACTGAAGCCCTTACAACATCACACAAGATAATCCACCGAGGTTACGGGCCGTCTTTCAGCATATAGCTGCTATTGAACCAGAGGGTGACGGCTTAAACACCATATTTGTCATATAAGACGGACACTAGAGGATGATACTATGTCTCTGAGCTCTACACACCCACAGACTAAACAGTTCAGACTTCTGCAAACCTGTGTTACCCCTCATAGATTATAGTGATTTCAGTGTATTTTTTCTGAGGTGGATTGGCGCGTGATATTGATGGTGTGACATGTAGACCCGCCCCCAGCTGGTGTCAACCTGGGTGGAGAGGCGTGCTGCCCATACTAACTGCTGCTGGTAGTTTGGAAACCCTTTTAACTGTGTTAAAGTCTCTGTCTTGACCTTTTTACAAAAAAGTAACATTTGTACCTTGAGTGCAATTTCCCTAATGTTCAGTCCAGAATATAACCATCTAGGGATCTAGGGAGTTTGTTTGTTAGGGTATCTATGGGGTATATATAACATACTGACCAATAAAAAAAACAAAAGAATGCATGAATCAGTGCTTTGTCTAAAATAAAAAGAAAACTTGAGAAGCTGACCGATTTTAATTGGATCTTATTGGCAAAAGACTATCAGCAGATAGTCAAACAAAACAAAAGTTGATAAAAAAAATTAAAATATTAACACTGAAAATAATATTTTGTTGTGCAGAGAATCCCATTAAAGCACCAAGATGGCGATTTCCAAAAAGCTGCTAGCTGACAATTTGGCACAAACTCCATGACAGACAAAAATCTAATGCACCTCTCAGCTCCAGTGGCAGATTAGATTTTTTTCTGTTTCTAAAATAAACAACGTTCACATACTTTCAATCTGCTAGAAATAGTGTTACACTAGTATTACACCTTTTCGTTTGTTCTCAAATGGTCCATTTTCCCCACATAGTTTAGCATGGGTCACAAAATAAAGCGACATGGTAAATAGGATTGGACAGAAGCGTATTGTTAACAGAAAATGGATCATTTGAGAGAAGAGTAAAAATACTGAGGTTAAGTGCTCAATGAATTCAATAAAACATACAATGTTTTAAATAAAACAGTAAATTCTTGTTAGTCAGTTTACAAATCTATTTGTTATTAAGAAAAATAAATTGGTGAAATGAAAGTGCAAGTAAACTTTTCAGATTTTAAAGAGGATCTGATCTGAATGTTAAATGATGTGTATTTTACTTTCATTTCAAGAAAATACCATAAAGACCAGAAAATACAAAATGAAGACGCATTAATGCTAATTTGTACTTTACAGTCCAATAAATGTTTCAGCATTCCTTATGTGCTAAAATGTTCAGAGAAACTGTATCATCTCACCATTTCTTCAGTGGACATTGTTGATTTGTTTCTCTGTGCTGTAAAAAGTGAATCTTCTTTCTTGAAAATTAGATAATGGAGTTAAACTCTTTGCTGCTGTTTTCTCGGCTTTCAGTGAAATGAGTTTCAGAGACTGCAGAGTCACAAAGAATTCCTCTTCAAGATTCTGATTCTAAATGACTTTATGATGTCAGATTTTTGGTGTTCTGTCATTCACAGTTAAAAGTAAACAACTTTAACATGGTTATCTAAAATAAAATATGTTTTTTTCTTTGATTATGTTGTCTCATATTATTAAAACATAAGAACCAGAGATGAGACATCTTCTGCCAAATTATCCTCAGTCCTGACATTTAGCAGAACTACACATACAGTAACCCTTTCACACGGATTACCCAAATTTACAGGCAGAAAAACCCATTTAGTCCTTGTAAGAAACACAGTTAGCGTTTGTATTAGTAGCTCTACTATTACTAAAATCACACCTAACTGAAAAATAGTTCTAAGTTTTACATAAAAAGCTCAGAAAGTAACATGGTTTCATTGAAGAGGACGTTGTTTTCCACTTTAGTGCTTGATTTTTCTTTGGTTTTCCTTTTTAAAGCTTTTCAAACTTGTAATTGAATTATAAGCACTGTTCATGTCCTTTAAACCTCAACAAAAATGTGTCTTCAAATGACCATTAGTTAGAAAACGTTTTGTTTCCTATTCTTAGCACAAATCAATAGAACCTGAACAAATATAGTATGATTACTGGGCAAAATAAAGTAGTAGTTGTTTCACCAAGGTTATTTTTTTAAACAAAGCTGTTAAAAAATGTCTCATCTCTCAGCAAAATGTTGGGTTGGACTTAAGATACACAATTGGGGGATAAATAAAAACTCATAGCCTGCAGAAAATAAACTATTCTTTATAGAAGTTGAACAAAAATCTGTTCATATTTCTTTTGCTTAGACAGCAGCTAAAAGATAAACCTCTCCTAAAATATTCAGTTTGATATGTGAGAACATTTTATCTCTTTGTAATATTTCTGAGTCATTGGGGCTTTGTACATTCAAATGAAAGGTGTCCTCTCTCTGCATGTAACGCATCCCTTAGGGACAGCGCGCACCACTGTGCAGCTCCCAGGGAGCATTCTGGGGCCAAGGGTCTTGCTCAGGAACCTAGAGTGGCAGTCTGTGGGATTCAAACCGGAGAACTTGCAGCCTTCCCAGGATGCAAGTTCCCTGCTCTAACCACTAGGTCAGGGGTTCCCAAACATTTCAGCCTGCGACCCCCGAAATAACAATGCCACAGACTGGCGACCCGCTTTTGGCCGTAATTTTATGAGAACTCTAATAACAAAGCATAGTCTTTCCCCCTGTGTTAAAATAAGGAACGTTGAACATCTTGTAAATTTATATTTTGGTGTTTTACAAATAAGAAAATACTAAATCTGCTTAGCATCAAATTATTATTATCACAAATGTGAAAAAAATGTGTGATTTATTTTGACAATATTATGACTTTACTATCAAAATATTTCAACTTTATTCCTATATTAGTTTGACTTTATCTTTGCACTGCTATTTATTCTTGTGCACTAGAAATAATGTGACACTAGTCCTGACCCCTTTTTGTTTGTTCTCAAATGCACCGTTATCCAAGTTATTTCAGCACACGTTACATAACACGGTGACGTAGGGCTTAGCACTGGATAGAAACAAAAGGTAAGCAGTGACCAAAGTCCAAAATTAATTTGAAAGAATAATAATTATGCCTTTTATCTCTTAAAACGTTTATAACACATTTTGGCTTTTTGGAAGCAAAATTTAAAGAGATAAGGGATCATTTGAGACGTTAGTAAAAATACTGAGGTAAGGTGCTCATTGAATTAGATAAATAATACTTTTTTAAATAAAGCAACAAATTCTTTTTGGTTAATTTATAAGTACGTTGTAAATCTATTTGGTATAAAATAGAACATGAGTGAAAAGAAGCACAAGTAAGATTCTTAGATTTTAAAGAGGACCTGTTCTGAACGTCAACTGTTGTGTATTTTGATTTTAATTTCCTGAAAATACCACTGTAAAAGGGCTAAGAAGACTGTAAATGTTCTGAAATATGCTTTACAAATAAACTTGCCTTGCCATGTTATGACATTAAGACCAGACAATACACAATGAAGATGCGTTAATGCTATTTGGACTTGACAGTCCAATAAATGTTTCAGAATTAATTATGTGCTAAAATGTTCATAGAAACTGTTTAATCTCACCATTTCTTCAGTGGAAATTGTTGATTTGTTTCTCTGTGCTGTAAAAAGTTAATCTTCTTTCTTGAAAATTAGATAATGGAGTTGCTGGTTTGTGCAACAACAATTTTCGTTTGTGCTGCTATCATTTTAAAGATATAAAGAAATGTTTCTAGAAGTCAAAGGTCAACCAGCCCCCCCCCCCACCTTCTTCAAATCAGACAAAATGGGTGTCAATTAACTCGATTCCATTTGTGCTGGTTTGTGCAGCAAAAACTGTCATTTGTGCTGCTTTGGTTTTGAAGATATTAATGTAAAGGTTAAAAGGTCAACCAGTCCCCCCACCTTCTTCAAATCAGACAAAATTGGTGTCAAACGTTTGTGCAGCAAACATTTTCGTTTGTGACGCTATCATTTAAGATATAAAGAAATGTTTCTAGAGGTCATCAAAGGTCAACCAGCCCCCCCATCCTTCTTCAAATCAGACGAAATGGGTGTCAATTAACTTGACTCTGTTTGTGCTGGTTTTTGCAGCAAAAATTGTCATTTGTGCTGCTTTGGTTTTGAAGATATTAATGAAAGGTTAAAGGTCAAAAGGTCAACCAGTCCCCCCACTTTTATAAAATCAAACTAAATAGTTGTCGGGGAAACACACTGCGTGTGGGACAGGCAAGGTCTGAACGTCAGTGCGGGAACGACTGAGGGAAGAAAGGGAAATAATGTTACAGAGAATCGAACCAGGGGAAAATACCAGAAGCTGCGCCGCTTACCATTTAGTCGGGGAAACCTATCCGGGGAGAGTAAGTGACGAGGGAACTCTGTGACCGTAACTCGCTGATGGGAACAGGTGGCTGAATGACTGGAGGGCTGACAGATGTAATTCTGGTGAGGGATCCGGAGCGCACCACCGTAGACGGCCGAAGCAGATGGAAGAACCGGAGTGTTGTGTGTGAACCAGGTGAATCCAGGAAGGAGGTCTCATGCCCGGCTTGGTACCACCAAGAGAGTATGAGGGTAGATGCCAGAGCAAAATCTAAGCGGTGGGGATTCTGAGGAGCTGGTTCCTTGAGCACGATGCCAAGACAGGTCAGTAAATCCAAACACGACAAACTGGAGAAGAGCAGGAGACTAAGTTAGTCCAAAAACGAGGTTTCAAAAAACTCACAGGTACGATGCACAGGAGACAGGTCAGAGGCCTTGGCATACCACGACTGGGTTAACACTCTGGCGTCTTCCATCTGTCTGAACACTCCTTAAGAAGCCAGTGATGATGACTCCTGACGAGCAGCAGGTGTGGGCCACGCCCCCCAGTCAACTAGAACCACCTGTGAAGCAGAGTTAGAGCACGGAAACACAGAGAACCCTGACAAATACACGTATTCCCCTTAACAAAGGCCGTTTCTCAATATGCGTTCTTGAGCGTTCTCGTGTGCTCGTGTGCTCGTGACACGTCATCAGCCTCAGCCCGAGCACTGTTCCAATCCAGAGAACGCCAAATCGAGAACGCGCCGAATTCCCCGGATGTTGTTCTCGCCCCGCCCTCTTTATCGAGCATGCATCAGAGCAGACTTGTGCGTTCTTCAGACTGACCGCTTGCCCAGAATGCACCGCGGCCGCAGCTTGATTCCAGACAGCGCAAAAAGAGCTCACAGCGGTAAGTAAAAAATTCTCTTTTCTGCTGCTGTTGTTCTTCAAAAGTACGTTTTCAGATCGTTTGAGGTGAGAACATTATACTTTTAAGCTTCCCTATGTGGCCTGTTTACAGAGTTAGTGCGTAATTAAAAAAGTAGTGTGCATAATACCGCTGGTTATGATTTATTTGTTTTGTGTTTATCTGACTGACGTGTGTTGCTTTATTAACTCAATACTTGCTGGAATAAATTGAAAATCTCTCCCTAGGACGACATCAGCATATAAAATAAATAAATAAATTCTATAAATTTTTTTCCTATCTAAGTGAGTTTCTTCTGAGTCAGGACACGAATAATTGAGAGGAGAAAGAGGGAAAGAAAACAATAGTAATAATAGTATATGAAAATAACAGACATTTATTTTATACAAATGTTTTATCTTTGGAACAGAATGAAGGTGTAATATATTCAACAAATGATTAACAGTTACTAACATGGTTTAAAACAAAGAAATAACTCCTATTAAGATCTCATACAAATAGACAACGCCTATAAACTTACAATTAAAAATAGTTGGAATGGAAATTAATTTAATGATTATTTAATGTATTTTTCCAGGTGGTGAAAAAAAAAATGAAGCAGCATGTGAACATGACTAGAACTGATCTACATTAGGTCAGGTGTAGTCATGTTCACTTAAACATGCAGCCAGCTGGAGCAGCTCCCTGTCTTCAGCCGCTGGATGGTCATCCTCCTCTGGGTCCACCGTCTCGTCCTCCACGTCCAGCTGGTCCCCTGCCTCTATACTAATATTGTAGAGGATGCAGCAGGCGGTGATTACTTTTGGGACAAACTACGGGCAGACCTACAGCGCCCTTAAGAGGATGAAACGCCACCATGTCTTCAGACCACCAAAGACACGCTCAATGATGTTTATCAGCCTTGGCGTGGTGCCTGTTGTAGCGTGCCTCCACTAGACCTGTACCAAATATAATTAACTTGTAATTTAGGTAATATGCTGATATGTCTTAATCTTCTATCCAATTAATATAATTTATGTATCAATTGTGTGTCATTGCTGGGTCTATTTAAGGACAAGAAGGTAAGAAATCTTACTGGCAAGCTGTTTCCCTATAGGATGCACCGCAGGCCAGCCAGTAGAGGGTCACCAGCACCTCTATCTCCTGTGGCCATCCATGGACCTTCTGGATGGACAGCAGCTGAAGGAGGAGGACGATGGTGGCCCTGTTTAGCCTGAAGGCTGGTTTCAGGTCCCCTTCATTAAAACATATTTGGAGGATTGGCACAGAGGTGTTTATCCTCACATATTTGGTTTCTGTTTCTTCCTGTAAAGAAAAAAATGCCAAATGTTACCATAATTTCAGTTGTCACCTTTTCACAGCATAAAACTATACCTGCTTAACATGCAGATTATTATAGTTCTCAAGAAAGAAAAGGTAAAATGTAAAGTAAATGTAGCAAATGGCTTCCCTTCTCTGGTATTTTTACCATTTCACTGAAAAAATGGGCTGAACTAACTGCACATAATTTATAGATTAATCATTGTAAAGGTGGACAGACATAAAAATATGTTTTTTCCTTTCTTAATCAATGCTGTGAAGGTCAGTAGGTGCAATAAAGTAGCTTAACCCTACTGTTATTAATGTTAAAATTGGGTCTTCATTTTAATTATTTATTGAAAAATAGTCACAATTTCAACCTGATCACGTTTTTAATACCATCCTCAATGTTTTTTTAAAGATAAAAGTAGGAAATAGGCTGTCAATCTTAAAATGCCTACCAGTTGGCAATAGATGGGTGAGCAGAGCCTGCCTTCTGAGCCTCCTCTGCTGCATCAATCTTCTTGCTCGGATTTGCCTCCTCAACTGCATCACCTCCTCTTCAGCCTGCTGGTAAAGCTGACCAACGACCGAAGCAACAGCTATATTGCTCGTATCGCTCATTTTGGTTCTACAAAGTGCTGATTTTTAAAGAAGATTCAATCGCCTCTACAACTACAACAATTACAACTCCCAACAAAGAAATTCCCGCTATTGCTGGTTTTATACCCACAGTTCTGTAATTATTTTAGATATTTTTTATACTTTTTAGAAATTAATAAAAAAACGTTTTCAATAAGATATGATGGTGTAGTGTATAAACAGTTTTGAACGTTAAAGAAATGCTCAAGCGCTGTGGATGTGATGACGTCACGAGTATACTTCTGTTCCAATGCACAATGCGTGCTGCGTGCTCGCGTTCTCGTCAAGTCCGATCTTCCTGTGTTCTTACCGAGAACAGACTTGACGAGAACGCGAGTCCGTTCTCGCGTTCTCGCGTTCTCGTGAATTGAGAAACGGCCAAAATCTTCCTCAAATACTTCCTTATCCAAATATATGAACATAATATACACATCCTGCTTAATCAATGCTTTGAAAATAAGGAATACATCAGTAACCTTCCCTTCAAAATTAGCAAGATTTCTCCGCAACCAAATTGCATACCTTGCATGGCTTAAAAAGAAATTAAGCAAATTTATATTTACTAATTTACTTTTTTGCCTAACCCAAAAAGCCAAAGTTCCCTCAAATCACTGTCTTTTATGTCAATGTTCCACTTTTCTACCATCAATTTTTTCAACTTTTCTTTAAAGCTATCTTGTCCCCTTCACTCATAAAATAAATGTAAAAGTCTCTCTGGCTCTTCCCCACACACATCACATTCCCTTTTAACATCCCCATTGATTTGATGTAGCATCACATTTGTGTATATCCTATTATGTCTCAATTTAAAGTCCAAATTTTCACAATCCAAACAATTATACCTGACCTTCAAGGTCCTCCAAATGTCTTTAACACTATGCTTTTGGAGAACCTCTGTCCACATCTTTTCTGAGGTTGGAGGTTTTATTTCAACTTCTAGCAAGATTTTGTATACAGATTTAACTTTTGCTTCCGACAAATGTTTCCTTTTTGCCATTATCACAATGAAAAAATCTGGGATTCTGTCCTCACGATAATGCGCATTCTCTGTCTGTATTTTCAGGAGCCACTCTTTTGGCAAACTTAATCTAATGTTGTCAAACACTTTATCAACCACAGTTGCACTAATTTTATTATCTCCATCCATAACTATTTCTTGAATAGCTCTATTTGGCAAGAACTCCGGTACAAACTCGTATATAATGTCCCTTATCTTACTTATCCCTGCCGACATAAAAGATTTATTATAAATTGTTTTCCCTTGCACTTTTATCATAGGATTTAGGAAGATTGGCTGATCTATAATCTGGTGAATATTTTCACAATCATAACGGACATATTTAATAAATTCTGCCCATGCACTAAACAGAAAGCTGGAATTTCTCCCATCATATCCCTCCTTATTTCCATAAAAATATCACTCTCACCACATCCCCCAATTTTATGTAAAAAATCTTTGAGGAAGCCTTTCCATCCATATTCAACTTTATCATAAAGATATTTTTTAACAGTTTTTATTCTTATTGTCTTTTGGTATGCAAATCAATCAACTTTAGACCACCTTCGCTGTAGTCCGCTATCAAGGTCTTGTGCGCTATTTCTACTCTCTTCCCACCCCATAAAAAGGAATGCACCACCCTTTTTACTTCACTAATGACCCAGTCAGGCAAATCAACAGCCCCCAAAACATAATTAAGTTTGGACAATAACAGAGCATTCACAACAACTACTTTCCCCCTTAAATTAAGTTTCCTTAATCGCCAAAATATTAGAGATTGCCTTATTTTATTTAAAATGCCCGTCCAAGTCAGATCTCTCGCCTCAGTCACTGCCACCCCAATATAAACCCCCAAGATTTTAACAAAATCCGTACACAATTTGTATGGTATGTCTTCCCTTGTAACCTCAATATTACCCATTACCATTATTTCGGATTTGTCGTTATTAACTTTAGCCCCTGACGCCATCCCATAAGTTTCAATATCCATTCTTATTCTTTTTATGCTTTCCATATCCCTAACTGTAAATGTTGTGTCATCCGCATACTGATAGATTAAGCTATTTTGGCCTTGTGGGCCTTTTACACTGTTGATTGCTTGATTATTTTTGATAAATGTTGCTAATGGCTCTGCCGAAATACTATACAAGATTGCTGAAAGTGGGCAACCCTGCCTAACTGAACGTTCCACAGGGAAGGTATCTGTAAGGACTCCATTAAATTTTACACAGCTTATGGCACTTCCATACAGAAGCCCAATCCAATCCACCATTCTCTGACCAAAACCAAATTTTTCCAAAGTTTGCTTTAAATAGCTATGCTCCACTCTATCGAATGCTTTGTTTAGGTCAAGGCTCAACACGACTCCTCCTTCTTTGTCCCTGGTCATGTACTCTATCGTATCTCTGATTGAGCATATGGTGTCTGTTATCTCTCTACCCGGTATACTATATGCCTGTGTTGGTGAAATAATAGTACCTACTACTTCTTTTAAAGGTATACTATGCAACTGGGGTTGATTTTCCAGCGAGGCTCCCCCCAGAGGGCGAAAGTAAAAGTGCACTGTCGTAAAGATGCTCAGCTGTTCTGGTTTCTCCGTCAAGACAGGCGCGGTTGTTTTGAGCTTAGCAGACAGGCGAACGCAACGAAAAGTGGAAAAAACGGCAGTACAAACAATGACTAACACAGTGAAGGTATGAACATCAAGATTCCCGCAGCGTAATCTTGGCGAGGCGGCGGCTTGGCGAGGCGGCCGCCGCCTCGCCAAGCCGCGGCTACCGCCGCCGCCTCGCCAAGCCGCGGCTGCCGCCGCCGCCTCGCCAGTTTTATTATTATTATTATTATTTTTTTTTTTTTATGTTGGCGAGACGCTACCGCCGCCGCCTAGCCAAGCCGCAGCCGCCTCCTCGCCAAGCCGCAGCCGCCACCTCGCCGCGGCCGCCGCGGTAGCGTCTCGCCAACATAAAAAAAACCAAACAAATAATAATAATAATAATAATAAAACTCGATATGCTTGCATGTTTATTTGACGTTAACACGCGGTTCTTTGTTGTTGCTTTCGCGCGTGCATATAGTGAATGGCAGGGCAAAAACACATGGAGTTCTCGCCGTAAAGCGAGACTTCTGTGTGTGCGAGCCGAGGGCTCTTGCATTGCAAGTGCGGTATTTCCCCCACAGACCCCCAGGGCGGCCGAGAAAACCTTTGTTCGACCTGAAATGACTCATTTAATCATCCAAAACGGTATGGAACACATTAATTAACTGAAAAATGTTGCATAGTATGCCTTTAATCTATTAGCCAAGACTTTAGCTAAAATTTTATAGTCTGTATTCACTAAACTAATTGGTCTATAATTTTCTAATTTTAGAGGACTACCCTTATTTGTAAACACGATTGTTATAACTCCTGTTGCCATTGATAGTGGAATATCTACTTTTTTCTCTCTCTCTCTCTCTATATATATATATATATATATATATATATTTCTTAGAATAGGTGCCAAACGAGGAAATTCTCTATTTCCTCGTTTAAATACTCAACAATATTTTTTTTGTATTCCTTTTCAACCAATAAAGATGAGTTCATACACCATGCCCCCCCTCCCTCTGCCCTTCTGTTCTTTCCCCTAAATTAAAAATTAACGCTGCATGGTCACTCACTCCAAGAAAAGAATATTCTATCCCATCTATTAATGAAAAAATGTCCCTTTTTACCAAACAAAGATCAATTCTACTCTGCTTTAAATTATTCAGGACCAACTGTCTTCTTGAAAATTCTCTTTTGTGGGGGTTTAACTCTCTCCACACATCCACTATATTCTGGTTCAGCATTACTTCATGTAATTTATTCCTAGACACGTCACTAGCAAAGTTGTTACTACTGCTTGCATCTAATCTTGTACACCAAACATTAAAATCCCCAACTAAAATACAATTTTCTGCGCATAAGTCCAACTTTTAAAAAAAATCTCTCCTGTCTAAGTCACCATTAGGAGCATACAAATTAATCAATCTAAACCTTGTGTTTAAAAA
Source organism: Fundulus diaphanus (assembly GCA_037039145.1). Classification (NCBI taxonomy): domain Eukaryota; kingdom Metazoa; phylum Chordata; class Actinopteri; order Cyprinodontiformes; family Fundulidae; genus Fundulus; species Fundulus diaphanus. Next base: position 51,126,787 of record CM073130.1, on the reverse strand, counting down.
ATCAAAGTCCACAACAAGTACTCTCCCCTCATTATCCTCATATACTTGTTTTACATTGCTCACCAATTCAGTTTTTATCAAGATTGCTACCCCACGTGATCTCTGGCTACCATGGTTAACAAAGAAATAATCACTTTTCCATAACCCTTTCATCTCATCTAATAAATCATTTGTCCAGTGTGTTTCTCGTAAGCACAATATGTTTGCACGGAGAGAGGCTATTAAATGCTCTGCTTTCATCCTGTCCCTAAGTCCATTACAATTTATAGATGAGACTTTTACTAGAGTACACATAATTAAATATGCACAGAAAAAACTCTAACCGATTCAGACAAACATTTTCTTTTTACATCAACCATTTTCAGCCGACACCCTCTACCTCTTGTGCTGTCTTCTTTTGACACAGCAATTCTCCCTTCTTCACGTGTTAGGCCAATACTTCTCATAGGTCCGTAGTTGGTCACTTCAGTCATCTCCATCACACCCACCACATCCGTCCAGGCACGTGTCTCCACCCCGATCCTTGCAGTCATCCCTGCAACACCCTCCATGTCCAACTCTCCTGCACACCGCCCCACGTCCGTCAAGACTGCAATCCCATGTATGAGCAGCTCCTTCAGTAGTCCACTTCCTCCTGAAGCACCACGAACCAACACCACCTGCTCTTGAATAACATTTATTAAAGCAGTTTCAAACCTAAACCGAAGCGAAGCACCATTTGCGCATTTAAACAATATGATAAAGAAGAACGGATCTAATGCAGGTAAAGATAAATCTCTGCTCCATGTTCCAGTTTGAGCCCACCTTAAACATATCTCCCTGAACTGCAGCTCAAAGACATTCCTCCAGAGAAATAACACGAAGTGAAAGAAACAAATGTTAAGGCTACTCATTCAACTTGAGTCTTTAGATTTTGTTTTCTTCTTTATCTTTTTCTTCAGCGAAGCTTGACTCATTCTTTTCCGAGCTTGAACCAACTGAATATCCATGTCAGATTCAGAGTCACAAGAGTCAGAAGTTCTGGTGTTCTTCAGCTCAGGTAACAACTGGTTCGGAAGGTACGTGTAGGGATTGATTTTGAGAACTTGACTTCAGAGTGCTGGTTTCATCTCGTAAAAACACAATAGCACAATTCTCTGCCTTAGCAGAGTCTCTCCTTTCATTGCTAGAAAGTTCAACACAATTCTCTTTTCCCTCCAGTCCAGGCTTCTGCTTCAGTGAAGCACGCCTTCCTTCCATAAGTCTTTTTTCTTGACCAGTTCTGTCCAGGGTAGAAGATCAAGATCTCCCCCCTTCACCAGATCCCGAGCAGTGCCTTTGCTTACAGCCAGCGTCGGGGTAGGACCCACTTTCGGGATCCCCCCCAACAATGGGTCCAGTTGCAGGCACTTCCTTATCAGCACCTTTGCTACCAGACAACTGATCCTGTCCCGAGGCATCATTCTCGCTAACACTGTCATGGCAAATGCACTCTGAACTTTTATTATAGCATAAAGCACACTTGTTCCTTTCATTCGTGCACTCTCTTGCATAATGTCCCTGAATACCACACTTATGGCAGATAAAATCAGGACATTCTCTTACTATATGCCAGGGGTCACTAATTAAAAATCTGCGGGGTCCGAATAACAAAAATCAACAACCAGTAAAGGTCCGAACACATTTTTAATTACAATCCGTTACTTCACATAGTATTTAACACTGAAATAAAATGTTTATGCATCCACCTTATACATTGACTTTTTAAACAAAAAATAATATAAAAACAGAACGTTTTTCTACTTTAAAATCCAAAGTGCTTTTTGATTTTGCTTTTGCTTTTTTTTTCTAAAAAGTAGCCAGCAGCAGCAAACCTGACTGACACAGCTCATTGGCTAATTTGCATCACGTGCAGCCCATATTTTCCCGGAGCCGTGGACATCATGCCGCATTAGTTGCTAATTGTGCAAAGTCAACTTTAACCAAATCTGGTACTTTTAAAATATCCATTGAAAATTCCTTGAGCTCTGCCACCTTTCAGCTTTAGACCCTTTGCGTCATCCTGGACAGCCTCTCCATCACTTTCCACATAACATCATCATCTGGTTAACTTTCATCTCTGCAGCATCAAGTTCTTCCTTCACACTGTTGACAAACTGGTCCACAGTCCACTTTACAATCCCAGCTCCCTTTCCTCTCTGTCCTCCAGAAACCCTCCATAAACTGCAGCTAGTACAAAGACAGCAGTTTGCATCATTATATCATCTACTTCACATCTGTACATCAACTCCACTGGCTCCCTGTCACATTCAATATAAACCAATTTTATGATCATACAAGGCAAACACAGCCTTGGAAATGCAGGACACATCACCAACACTATCATGACATAATACATTTTAATTTGACACAGATTGCACATGACAATAATCAGTCTCTGCTTTGCCCGTTATTGTTCACCAATTAATGATTACAGTTTAGAAAAAGGCATGATTTAACTTTTTTGAAGTTTAATACAATGATTATATCTTAGCCCAGTGACTGGAGACCTGTCCAGGATGAACCCTGTGTCCGCGCTCCACTTTAACTTCATAAAAAAACTCACTGAGAATCGCCTTTGGTTCTTTGTTGTTGCTTTCGCACGCGCGAAAGCAACAACAAAGAACCGCGTGTTAACGTCAAATAAACATCTGGCCTCACCCAGTTAGAACCCGTTCTCCAGTCTATGCTGCAGCTGCAGTTTATTTATTTTATCTTTTTGATGTAGTTTTCTTAACATTCTGTAAGCATCAAAATCCTTTTCATTTTATTTAGTGTCCTGGAGCGCAGCTGCTCATCAGGTGATCACTGCTGCATACCGACAGCTGATGCAGCTCTGCCTTCTTTGTTTCAGAACAGCGCAGGTTTTTTTTTATTACTTTTTCCCAATCGAACCCAGTCAAATGCCGACTTTTCTTCTTCAAGGGTCATGCTAAATTAGCCTGAGCTAGCGCGTTACTCTTCTTTGTGTTTTAAATGAAACATAATAGCGAATCACGGGGAGATCCCTGGTTGGTCGCCGCGTTGATCAGCGAGGGAATAAACGGTGACAGACGACATGGCCACAGGTGGAAATAATTCATTAATTAACTGCAGGAGCAGATTGAAACGCTTACCGAGGGAAGTTGTTGTTTGCTGTTCTATCTGCTGAACTTTCTGACCTGCTTGTTCATAAATCCAAAGAAACCTTTGACCACCGCTACTTTCATTCATATCATCTGTGGTCAGTTTGAGACGCTCTTCCAAAGGTTAAAATGATTAAACACGATAAACCTCACACTGGCAATGTCCGCTTTGCAAAGACCCGCCCTACTCTCTTTCTGATTGGCTAATGTCCCGGCTCTGCCAGGTTTGATTGGTTGAGAGCAGCTTCAGTGTAAAACCTTGAAAAAAAAAGTCTAGACGGGGCTTTTTGCGCTCAATTTCCAAATCACGGAAATCCGTCGCAGCGACGGAGAACTTTAACCCCTGAGTTAGACACTGTCGTCAGACAACATGCAGTAATTTATAAATGTTTTAAATCAGGATGGGTCCGGATTAGGTAGCAGGTGGGTCCGGATCCGGACCGTGGTCCGCTAATCCGTGACCTCTGCTATATGCCCTGGCTGCAGACACATTCGGCAAACTTTAATTTGCCTATCATGAATGACCCTGAAAAATTGGGCACCTCATGCAGTCTGAAACTTGGCAGAATAGGGCAAGGACTGCACAGAATCTGTGAACTTTACTTTCATAAATCGAGTCCCATCCGCAATATTTGTCCCAGGCCACATACGCCGCCGAATGCCGGAAATGGCTGCCATACCCCAGCCCTCCAATTTATCCAGTATCTCCTTATCACTGATATAAACAGGCAAATTCAGGAATGATACTATCAGCTCATCATTGGACAAACTGGAAGCCACAACTCTTGCATTTCCTATTTTAAACCCATCCAATAGTTTGTCCTTTGCCACCTGGTTTGACATGGTGACTTCAAAAGCTTTTGGCCCCATTTGTCTGCAACCTAGAATTCCTCCACACAAAAGTCTAATTGATCTAATTACCTGCATTGTCGATACATTCTCCTCACCCTCCAATTCAATCTTCACAGTTAAATCCTTACTGTATTTAATTTCCTCTCCCCCCTTAATTGTACTACCTTCTTTCACCATATTCTTTGTCTCAATCTCACTTGCATGCTCTCTTGCAGTTGTCACCTCCATATCATCCATCCTGAAAAAAATAACAAAAAGAGCCTCCCCACCAGACAAGTCTGTTGGGGAGGTATAAAACTCCCAAAAAACTAAATTTACAACACCAAAATTCACTTGTCTAAGCAAAAAAGAGAAAAATACTCACAGATTCCAACTGCTTCTCACCAGCAACCACACCTGAGCAAACACCAAACAGGAAGTGACATCACAGGCTGTGCAGTGTAGTGTGGCTGTAAGCAATTACAAGCATTGTGTAATTTATTTTTTTATGGGCCGATAATAATTTTCTACTTGTTCACCGCCAAACATTAAAATGCGTACAGCACCTGGTATTCCGAGGTGGTCACCCACCCACGTACTAACCAGGCCTGACACTGTTTAGCTTCTGTGATCAGACGAGAACAGGCTGTGCAGTGTAGTGTGGCTGTAAGCAATTACAAGCATTGTGAAATTTATTTTTATATGGGCCGACAAAATTATTTTCTACTTGTTCACCACCAAACATTAAAATGCTAACAGCACCTGGTATTCTGGTAATGTGATTACATCAACCTTGTAATTGGTAAAATAAAAAATAAAAAAGGTAAAAAGTAAACATTTTAAGTCTTCAGTTATTTGTCTATACTGCCCCTTGTGGGTATGGTATTCACTCCATTTCAAGCTGTCAGGGTGAATCAGTCTGTGTTCAAACTATCTTGATATATTACCTCTATCTCAATGCTACAATTACCAATATTTATATGTTATCAAACCTAGTTATTGTCAAATTATATATAAAGTTGCTCTATGCTTCCATCACGTAAATTAATATTGTGGTGCAAAATAATATTCTTAGCAGTTTTCCCTATTTGTTCTCATGCAAGTGTCTTGTTTTGTGAGGCTCATTATATCTTAAAGTCTCATCTTTTAAAGGTTTTACCTTTACACGTTCCTCAATGTGTTTCGTCAAATGTGTATTTTGTTTTTAATTGTGAACAAGAAAATCTGAAGTGAATGCTGAAGGTGTGTTTGCCAAACTCATCTTTGTTTTTGTGGCTGAAAGGTCCGTTGAAGGTTCTCAACCTTCAACGCTTATGTGTTAGTACCTGCCATTTGTTGTCCATTTTCAGTGTTCTTTTCATGGCTCCCCATGTCTGCATTCTGGTCAGCTGCAGAACATCCTTCCAGGAAGAGCAATTTCCATGAACCCCAATTTTCCCGTTCTCATCTCTGAAAGCAGAATTCAATCTGCCAGCATCTTGGCCAAAGGAAGTCTTTGCAAAATCATATTGTCCATCTTCTTCCTCCGTAGTGTAGTGTCGATAAGTCCAAACAAAATTACAGTAAAACAGTCACAAACAAACATTTTACTCGCAGCGCTCCCTAGAAATTAGTCATAAAAAGGTTTTCCACCTTTCCCCAGGTGTGAACCCCTTTAAAATTTAAATAAGCAGAATTATTTTACAGTGATGTTGTTTTCTTTATATAAGTACAATTAAGAATAAAACAGAATTCTTCTCTTTAACCTTGTAGCCTCACCTTTCCATGTTAAAAATTTTTACAGTCTTTGTAAACATTCTGATATTTGTTTAAAATTTTAATCAAAAACAAGACTAAGCAGAAGTCAATGACATCATCTTTTTTCTTAGTCCCCAGGATCAGCCTCTCATGTCTTTGCTGTGCAGTTTGGTACCTCATTCAGCACCTGAGAATGTCTGAAAAGGGACTAAAATCACTCTGCTAGCACATTCCAATTATATTGACCATTTGCAAAGAAATGCAGGATAGAAGTGTGAATAACAGTCAGTAGAAAAGAAAACAAACGAAAAAATTACAAAGCCATTACCTTTCTCCGCTGGAATATCTCAATTTGCTTTGTGTAAGTCAGGGGTGTCAAACATACGGCCCGCGGGCCGGATCCGGCCCGCCGAACAGTTTAGTCCGGCCCGGTGGCTAAATGCATTATCATTATTAAAAAAAAAGATTTTTTTTTTTTTTCCAGTGTCCTGTCTGGCAATGTCGCAATAAGAATTGTTGTCTTAATGCCAAAAAGAGCTCATCAGATTTTACTTTCACAAGTGGAGCAGTACTGATTTTGCCATAGTGCTCCGCTTGATTTATGAATGTGAATAGTTTTATTATTATTCATGCGGGAAATATCTCAAATGATATGAACACTACAATGGGAAAGTAGGAGAGGAAAGGAAGAACAAGAAGAAAAAAAACAAAAGGTGAAAGAAAGAGGAGATAAAAGGAAGAGAATGATAAAACAATTATTGAAAAAGAACATGTACTCCGTTTAATTGAAAATCCGCAGTTCCTATATTGTCCACGAGGGGCGCTGTGTTTTAATTAGCAGATTAAGCTTCAGGTGTGGAAAAATTTAAATAATTTCTTAATTTTTATCTGTTTGATGTATTTTGTCATGCAGGACAGTGTTTTTAAGTTCCAAAAAATGTGAATAAATGTAAATGTGAATAAATGTTTTTCAACATTGTACGATCACTGTGATCAGTTCTTATGCATAATGCACTTAAGTAAATGTTTAACTGAGTAAAAGTATTGTTGAAATTGCGCATACTGTTCTTATAAACGCTGAGGTTATTCATAATATATTGTGTAAAAGTGAAATTAATTTAATATAAAAATCAACAACAAGTCCACATTTATTAGTTCTATTTAATCTTGCAATGAGTTTACTCGTGTGGCCCTCTTGAGATCAGATTAAGCTGTATGCGGCCCCTCAACCAAAATGAGTTTGACACCCCTGGTGTAAGTACTAACATAGTAGTAACATACATGTTAGTATTTAGGTAAGGCATGGAGTCAAAACTTGATCCTCTTAGTGTAATTTTAATGTCATGTTTATAAATTCTGGCTGATCCTGCAAAGGTATAGCAAACAACATGTTTTCTTTCCTTTTCTTTTTTGTAATTTTGTTTTAAAAAATTTCCTGTCAAATTATTTGCATAACTACCTTGAATGTAGTTACTTTATGTTACTGGAGATGTCAAAAATAAAAAATAACCAAAATACAAGAAAATAGACAAAGGAAAATTGTCTTCCAAGGAGTCCTTGTATTCTGTTTAATACAAGGACTATTTACTTATTTGTGACTTTTGATTTCTTTCTGCTCCTTTTGACCAAGTGACTTCAAAGCTAGTATTGCCTCCCAATTTATGCACCTTTCCAAAACACAAAACACAAAAACCTGATTATCAGTATACTCAGCTTCAATGAATCTGGAATAAAAATCCTACCTACAAAAAGGGAACTTCTAAGCAGTAAGTCTTTAAGTATATTTACAATCTAAAGGTTTACATATTATATGAGCAGGCATATTAGTTCATCTGATCGCAGACACTCCTGGTGTCCAATGTTCCCTTGAAGCTGCGCGCATACGCAATCGGGCACTGGCGGCAGAGAATGGCTTAAAAACTCAATCCATGTGTGATATGAGAATTATGTGACAGAGAATTAAAGCTGTGTTCTCACACTTCACTCATACAACAAAAAAGGGGGCAATGGGGTGGGAGACCCATTGATTACGAAAGGCATTGAAAGGACATGGCAGCAAATCATGATGAAGTATAAAAATACAGTTTAATCTGGTACGGTTAAGTTATAGGTTTTTCTTATGTTTAACCATCCTCAACTAAAGTATTAATTGGATATAATCAATATTTGCAATTAATGATGGAATGGTGTGAGTTATTGAAATAACTGATATGTTCATTTAGGGCTGGACGATATAGAAAAAAAACATATCAATAAAATAGAAATCATATCGATCGATATCGATAATTATCAACAAATTCAAAACATATATTTTAAGTGGAGCCCTGGCCATTTTGTTGTTGCTTAGCGACCTATTTTTAGATAAAGAACACAAACACTGAATTCAAACTCAACCCTTTATTCAACCAACTTTTTACCAAAACTGCAAGTTTTTAAAGAATGAAAAAGAACGCGTGCTCTCTGAATTTTTTGACGGGGGCGGAGCTTCGGGACGGAGTGTTCCTGGGTCTGCGTTTCTGATTGGTTGAGAGGATGTAATGACTGTGGTATGAACCTACATGATAGGCTATAATGCAAAAGGAAGGAAATCCTTTCTATTGACCCTTTTTTTCTATCATCGATATACGTCTATTGATCGATATATATTGTTATTGAATTATCGTCCAGCCCTATGTTCATTCATTCTTTGCCAGCATTCGGCTTCACTCATCCATCTAAAAATAAGTTCAAACTGATTTTCTTGTAGGTGTATATTTTGTGCCAACCTCACTTTATAAAAATCATATAGACTATATTTATATTTTAAGTTGAAGTAATGGTGGCGTTATTTAAAGTGAAGAAATATATGCCATAGCCCTAACGGTGTTGGGGGGAAAAACTAGAGAAAATTAGAGCTAGATGTCTCAAAATTTGCTTGAAAATATATTAATGTAGAAATTATAAGACATTTAATCGTGGTCTGATCACCCTCTCCTGACAGAGATTTCTGTGGAGTGTTTGCACTTCAGCATACAGGCTCCTCCAGAAAAGGACACACCTTTTATGACACTTCCTTATGCAGATCTCAGCGAAAGAGAAGGAAAAACTCAGTTTGCCCAAACAACTCTGCTCAGTAGCATGGTTGTTTCACAGAGTAATTTGTTGTCATAATTTGACTCAGGGTAAAGACTTCTGAGCTTTCTGAAATGGGAAAGCCAGGATATGCAGGAATTTACCCCAGAAATTACTCTGAATATCCATAAACCCAGCTTTCTGAAACGGGACCCTGCTGCATGTCAGCTGTTTGTGTGGCTGTGTGGTATCTGCTTATCTGAAGCCTTAAGTGCCATGTTTCAACCAATTTGTACTTTGGCGCATCATAAATTTGGTTGGTTTTTGAGCGCTACGTCTGCTCTTTGTTTCTGGAGTGCTGTTGTTCCGCTGGCGTTATCAGCTGCAGTTGAAGTCCTTTGCAGGGCACGGCTTCTGCTGGTTTCTGACCAGCCTTCTTGTTCTACCTCCGTTTTTGTAAAGCTGCTCTGTTTCTACGTTTCTATATGAGCGCATGCCTGAGGACTACAGCAATATATTTAAAAGGCTCGTACTTGTACAGCGCTTTGTCAAGTCTGATGACTCCAAAGCGCTATACACTGGTCAGTTATTCACCCATTCATGCACACATTCACATCCTGATGGTGGTGAGATACGTTAGTAGCCACAGCTGCCCTGGAGCAGACTGACAGAAGCGGGGCTGCACAGAACCACATGCTTGTGCTAAGTCTCACTGCAGAAAATAATTCTTAATAAGAGTTTCCTTTTACCCCTTGTGAAAGTTTGTCTCACTGAGTTAAAATGTAAAGCTTTATGAGGAGGTCTTTGCCTCAGTCATTGCGAGAATAACCAGGGGAATTTTTCAGTACAATACCACAGACTTTTGATGACAGCAAAATTATTTTTGTGGTTTGTAAATAGTAAAAGAGTTCACAGTCCACCAATTTAGGTTTACATGAAAAGCCAGTCTTAATGTGTGTGAGATGTGTGTTTTCTGTGCACAAGGAAAATGAAAGGGCCTTGTTTGGTCATTAGAACTGTGGCAAAACCGTTTATAATGATCTTAAAATGCTGAAAACATTTAGCCAAGATTTTCACATTTGATATCTGGTACTTGCAGATATTCCCCATAAATTAGTAAACACTTTATATTCACTTTTAAGTCATGACGAGCAGATCCAGACTGCTATATTTTAACTATTATGAGTTAAAAGTACCAAAAACTGCATACGGTAAATGTAGTTCAGGCTGGTAACATATAGGAATAGCAACAAAATGGAAATGGCAGCAAATTGCAGATGGAGCCGATTCTTTGATGGTCAGAGCGAACGCACACATACTGCTGTGAGAGAGCCTAAAGTTGCACAACCTTCCCCCACACACAGCCAAACCCACTCCTAGTCAAGCAACTTGCAGAAGTGAGACGCCTCAGACTTGCAAACTCTAACACCGAGTGTGCTATTTTCATCATCTCAGAATGGGTTTCCTTTCTGGACCTGCACTGCTGTCGTTGATGGCTTTGAGTCTGTTGTCTGCTGAAGACACAGGTCAGTAAGTAATTTAAATTATCCCTCACAATAGTGGCAAAAATAAAATAAAAATGTAAGCCTTGCAAAAATTAAGTTTTAGAGAAAAATTTTAAAATAGGACCAAATTATTAAATAATAAATCAGTGGGAAAAGTAGCTATGTAGAAGAGATGTTTTTACTTTAATAAAATAAATAGATTATTAATACAATAACCTTTTAAATATCTAGCCTAAAAATTAACAAGAAAGTTTGTTGGATCTTGATAAATTGGATCTTGATAAAAAAAATAATTTTTTTTTGGTTTTGTTGAATCTTGATAATTTCAGGAATTTAGTCATTTATGAATATAAATGTAAAACAACCTAGTTTACACCAAAGTGCTTTAAACAAACAGGAATAAATGTGGCACAATAAAAAAAGAGATGAAAAAGACATTAAAAGGAGATGCTATAAAAAACAATGTGTGACCCGTCGTGTATTTTGGGTTTTGACTTGTGCGCTGTAAAGATTCTCACTTCTTTCCTTGATGGGTTTTGGTAGTTTCACATTTTACATTGACCATCTTAAATCATCAGCTGCTGAACCTTGTTTATGATGTTTGTTGTATAGACTTTTAATGTAAAATTCCAATATCAACCTTTTACTTTTTTTACTGTTTGTATTCTTTATGACCTCTTAGAGGTGTGCCTGATCTGGGTTACATCTTGTATAAAAATACTTTGTCTGGTGTTGCCAGTTTATCAAGTAATGACATTTTCCTGCAGGTGTTTCTTTGCAGGACTACACAACCTTTTCAGTCATCAGTAATTCCTCTGCAAATGTTCTTTAAAACTAAAAACATTAGCTCTAAACTTAGCTCAAATCACACTGGGCAAAACTAATGATACTTTGGATGTCTCTTATAAAGGTCATTTATTTTACTTTTTTATATAGTGCTTATTCCCAAAAAATATCATACCAAGGGACTTTACAAAAATTTATTTTTGTTTAACCTTTATTTATACAGGTATTCTCATTGACAACCAAGATCTCATTTTCAAGAAAGACCTGTTTTGATAAAACAAAATAACAAAAAACTCTGAAATTTTACAAACACAGTAACAATGCAAGTAATTAAAGCATTCGACTCAGTTAAATAAGCCAATAAAATGATTTAAAAATGGGAGCAACTTGCATAAGAAGATTTCTCCTTTTGTCTTTAAAGAAATTTTAATTGTTCCAGAGGAATCAAAGTGGATAGCTTCAGGTCCTGCTGTAGAGTGGTCCATGTTGACAGGGCAGAGTACGAAAATGCTTTTTCTCCAAGTTCTGATCATTCTAATGGATCGCTGAAGGACAGGAAATTCTGAGAGCGAAGTTTGTCGCTGAACTAAGTAACAGGTATGAGGATAGCAAAGGCGGTAACAGTTTATGGAAATGTACCAATGCAGGAGTCTACGGATTGATAAAGATGGCCAGTTTACCCGAGAATATAAATTATAGAGGTAAGAGATCTATACCCTGCTATGAACCTTAATACTTAATGATAGACAGTCTCCAATATATGCAGTGATGTGGTAGTAATCTAACAGAGGCAGGAATATCATTAAAACAAGATGCTTCTTTGCAGTGAAAAAAACAGCAACACCTTTTTCTACTACAACTTTTTCACTACTACTTGCCAAAAAAAACCCATCAGATGCGTCCCTGTATTGCAGACAAATACAATAAACCTAAACCATACTAATGCAATTTAATCATATGAACCTATTTGATTCAAAGATTCACATTCAGATCTGATCCTAAATATAAGACAATGTTCAGATGATAATGTCAATTGGTCAAATGTTATCTATGTAAGGAAACTCATCCAATTGTATCAAGTCATTCACTTTGCATCAATCACTCCTGAGCAAGTAAGTGACAGCAGTTGAAGATGTTTTGTCTTTTGATTTACATTTTACAAATCTTCCCTTGTAATTGGAGTTGATTCAAAAACTAACAGCACAATATTATTAAGATAATATTAAGATAATATTATTATCTTGGATCCCTTAATTAAAGGATCTATTTGAGCTTAAGCAGCTCTGCAGTGTCTCCGACCCAATAGACCCAGATTCCTGCATGCAGTGGATGAGTGAAAGTGGTCTGGACATTGTGAAGCAGCTTCATTGTATCAGAGATGCTGTAAAATGATAGGGATCCTGCCCTGTGATCCAGATACACTCCTATTTTGGAGGACTTTGGCCCTGGGAGTAAATGTTTTTTAGAATCATGCCTAAAATAATAAGTAATGTCAAAACACCCAAATGTCCAAGATTTGTTGTTGTTCCCAAATCCGCTCTCATTCCCTGTTCTGCTAATATCCTTGTACGCAACAGCTACTGAAATCCCCCCAGTGCCCCTCTCCACCTCCCAGTAGCAGCGCCCAGTCAGGCTCTCTTTGCTTAGAGCCTGAAGACAGTCAGTGAATCGGTCTGGGTGATTGGGATATGCCTGCTTCTCTTTCATCACTGTTGCTTTTCTGCCACCTTCAGACAGTGCCAGCCAAGGGTTAACAGTGTTGGAATCCAGCGTGAGCTGACAAGAGTATTGTAAAAATTCCTCTCTGGTCTTTGGTTCTGGGTGTGGCAGTATAGTATCCACTTTAATCACTTTTAAGAAGATCTCTGGCCATTTCTCTGTGAGAATGTTTTGGATCTTATTGCAGGTTTCTGCCACAGCTTGTGCCACATCTTTAAAATATGCCAAAGAAAGGTTAGTGATGCTGGGAAACTCTACAGATTCGCTGATATTTTTCAGCAAAGATTCATTTTGTAAAAAATGGACGTGGTCCTCAGTTTGTAAGAGCAGCTCCAGTTTAGCCTCCTTCTCTCGCAGCTCAGTGATCTTCTCCTCCAGCTTCACCTGATGTTCTCTGACAAGACTGAGCTCCGCTTTTTGCTGGGATCTGATCTGTTCCTTTAAAGCAGAACTCTTTTTCTCAATGAAATTAGCTAACTCAGTAAATACTCTCTCTGAGTCCTTGACAGCTTCATCAGCAGAGTGACTAATAGCTTCCATCTCCTTCTGCAGCACCTTCACGTCTTTCTCTATGTTCTGGATTGTTAGCTTGACTTTTGTCTGACACGTCCCAAACTCTGCCTGCCTCTTTTTCCTTTCTGCCACAACTGAGACTGTGTTGTGATCTTTGTGTTCGTCCATGAGACAAAAAATGCAGATGGTCTGCTGATCAGTGCGACAGAAAATCTTCATCACCTCTTCATGACGAGGGCAAAATTTCTCCAGCAGGTTTCCCAAGGGTTCCACAAGTTTGTGCTTTTCAAAAGCCGGAGAGTTGTAGTGAGGCTGAAGGTGGAGCTCACAGTAAGAGACCCGGCATACCAGACAGGACTTCAGGGCTTTGAGCTTTGGGACGGGGCAGGAATCACAGGCCACTTCTTCAAGTTTAGCATAATGATCTACCGCTAGAGGTTGAAATCCTGTTTTTGTTTCCATTGGATCAGTAGTCTTACCAGAACAGGCCTTGTTCTGAACCACCATTTGCAGTGAGAGCAGCGGTACCCTCAGGGAAATGTCACTGGAATCCTGTGCAGATCCACACAGAGCAGCAGACGTTCTCTCTGTTTAAAGCCAGTTATATATGTCAAATTCTGTCCAGGAAGGAAGGAGGATCCATTGTTCGGGTTATACGATTCCACTAGGAGTGGTTAAGAACTTGTTTACCTTGTGGTTTAAGGTGGAGCCTCCCTCATGTGGGAATGTACAGGAATAGTTTCCAGAAAGATTTCAAAATAACAGCGTGAAATCTGATGGATAAAGGTCTGTGTAAAATTACATTAAAACCTTAACTTCAGTCGTGTTTAACTTTCCCCTAGAATAAATATTAATTAGTTAACTTATGTTACTTAGTAACCAGTGAAGTTGTACAAATGTTTTATTTTCAAAGGCAGTTTTTTCCATTACTATGCTTGTTTACTGAACATGTTTAGTAAGCAGTAGTCAGTTTTTTATGCCTTTTTCTCTAAATGCATGACTCAATACCGTGCATTAACACTTAGCTGCAGGCGGGTAGACAACCAGTTTCTGCATGGCTGTTGATCTACCCTTGCTTCTTTTCAACTTTATTTCATATCATTGAGGCTTGTAGTCATGTGCTTCTTCACAACTCTCTTCATGTCCCAAAACAGCATTCCAATCAGGTTGAGTTCTGGACTTTGGCTAGGCCATTGCAACACCCCAGTGACTTTGTGGAAGATTTACTGCTGTGTGTGAAATCATAACCCAGTTTCATACAGACTTTAGCTGGGTGACTGATATCCTCAAATTTGATAATAGAAATACTCGGTATGCAGAAAAGTTCATGGGCGACACGATGGTCAAGGTCCTGTGACTGCAAAACAAACCTGTATCATCACCCGCTTCCATTATGCTTAATGGTTTGTAATAGGTGTTTGCATATGCTGATATTCTGTGTTTAATTTTCATGGATTACGACCAAATATCTTTGTTTCATCTATCCAGCAGACATTGTTCCAGAAGGTTTTTAGTTTGTTTAGAAGCAATTTATAAACATAAGTCAAGCTGATATTTTCTTTTTAGAAAAACAATGGCCCTGCAACTGTTCCAAACAAGCAAGATGTGTTCGGTATTTTTCTAATTGTGCAGACAGGAACTTTAATACTTAAAAGGCTAACTTAGGCACCATCCCAATCTGAGGTCATTATTGATGTATTTTCTTCCTGGCTTTGGGTTCAGACAAACCTGTATGCTCCAGATGAGCACCCTAACAAAATCTTAGTTTTACAGAGGTGATTACATTAATGATCTGTTCACCTATTCAGCACCTTGCTTCAGGTTTGTCTTAAATCCTTTGAAAGCAGTGATGTGCTTAGTTTTCTTCACATGATTGCATTGACAGGGCTGCACAGTGGTGCAGATGGTAGCTCTGTTGCCTCGCAGCAACACTTCAGGCTTTACTTTATTAGGTCCCCAATGGGAAGTTAGTGTACACGGCGTAGCAGGAGCAATCAGCGCAGCAATTACAATTTAGAACATACTTCCTTAAAAAAAATAGGAACTGGAGCTAAAACTGAAGTTAAAGTTCACCAATTTTATATCAACCTTAAATCATATCCTGGGTTCAAATCCCGGCCTGGGGTCTTTCTGCGTGCCGTATGCCTGTTCTCCGTGTGCATAAGCGGATTTTCTCTGGGTACTCCAGCTTCCCCCCACAGTCCGAACACAGATAATTGCATAATTGATGGTCAGTACTATGATGGTCTGGCGACCTGTTCACGGTATCATGCCTCTTGCCTGATGATTGCTGGATATCGCCCTGCACCATCCCTGCACAATGGATAATGGATGATTGTATTGACAGTCATTGTCACGTCCTTTTCCTCCTGATTCTGTATTTAGTTTAGTGGAAACATGTGAGGATAGAGTTGATCCTACACTACTTTTGCAAAGAAAAAAAGACTCATAATGAGTCTTAAATCAGATGCAAAGCTATTAATTAATGCTTTCTCTTCTCACATTGCAGATTACTTAGAAGTCATTTACCAACAGAAAACCATCACTCATGCTAGCGGATCCTCAGCCAAACTGTCTTGTGAGGCAAATTATGACTTTGATAAGTGTGGAGTGTTGCATGTGGTGTGGCATAGGATTGAAGAGGGAACTGAAAAAAGCACTGAGCTGATTGACCCCAGCCGGTACTTCACCACACTCAACGAGACAATCACCGCTGAGAGGATGAGACGCAGACAAGTCCTGACAGAGATTATCCGTGTGAAACCAAATGATGATGGTCGATATCAGTGTAAAGCTAGATGTAAAAGTGGAGAACAAGCAATGGGACATTTCATCACCATTAATGTCATAGGTAGGTCTATCAGAGGATTATTCTTCTTAAACTATACTAGAATAACTGGCTAAGGAAGTTGAAATTTAAACTTTTGATCTGAAATTGAACATTTTACACTTTACATGCACCTAACACCTTGTTTTGGTCTTACTTTATTCTCTTGCAGGTAAATCATTTGGCTGAGCTGCATAATTTCCAAAACAATGAGGAAACAATGGTCATAGTATGTCTCTCTGAACCGTCACCTTTTGTGTTTAGCTAATTAGATCAAACTATCTATCTATCTATCTATCTATCTATCTATCTATCTATCTATCTATCTATCTATCTATCTATCTATATTCATATTACTGTTTTTTTTAAATGTCATGATTCCACTGAATAAAGAGTTTCACACTCAGGGTCTAACTTTATCAGTCGTCAATATTTAAAGTTATGACTAATCATGTATTATTTCAAAGCATTCTTTATGTCTTAATTAGCTAAATAAGATCAATCAAATAAAGACTTGGACATTTATTGACAGGCATTAAGATAAAAACTTACACATAACAAATAACACAGTTATGACGTTCTTGTGGTTTTTAGATTTCAGGAAGATGAGTATTTTGAATTCGAGGTTTTTAGGAGTGGAGAAAAGCAGATCTTGACAGTAACAGGTCAAATCTGACATGTTCGTGTGCAGAAAATCGAGCCCTGCAGTCAGAACGAAACCGTAGAGCAAGTAAGTTGCCACCACATGCATCGAGGAGGAAGGTATCACAGGTTAAATCAAAAGGTTTTTGTACACATCTTCACCCGAGTTGCCAATTATCATGGATTCTGCTGTGTAACCCAATCTCTATTAAGCAATATGTTGTGTAGATTCAATTGAATACGGAAAACCTTTTCTGAGAGGCAATGATCCACAAATATGTCA
Source organism: Fundulus diaphanus (assembly GCA_037039145.1). Lineage (NCBI taxonomy): Eukaryota > Metazoa > Chordata > Actinopteri > Cyprinodontiformes > Fundulidae > Fundulus > Fundulus diaphanus. Next base: position 51,109,750 of record CM073130.1, on the reverse strand, counting down.
AAAGCTGCAGCTAAAATAATTAGAAAACGAGCACTCTAAAAAAAAGTCACCAATCCATTATCTGTTTTTTAAAAAGCTAGGAAAACTCATGGCAAAAACCACCTCATAATAGTGATTAAGAGAAGTGGAACCACTGTGGCTCATAAAAAAAACACACCCTGAAAGATCTTTTTTAAATTATTAGGCAATCTGTGCTGTTCGTCTTCGAGTGTAGAGAAATGTCTTTTAAATACAGAATAATTTCTGTGTCTCTTTACTGTCAGTACATTGATACATTTACTGTAACCGCTCTGCTTCATCTTCTTTCAAGAACACACCTAGATTTGAAATCCACGTCACAACTTTTTCGCTCCTTTGTTGTGCTACATGTTTGCAGAGGGGATAACAACCAAACCACTAACAGGAAGCTTCATCACTAACCGAATAAAGTAAAATGCTTTTGAGGTTTTGCTGTGTGCCTGAGCACAGAACATTCAAAGTGTTTTAAAATACCATTTTAAAAGATTTGAAGAACTTTTACTTTTTGAATGTGTCATTTTTGGCCAATATAACCTGGTCAGAGATAAATATCTCAGAAAAGATCGAATCTGCAAAAACAATGTGCAAACCGAAGATAAAATGTTGGTGTTCAGCATGATCGTGTCCACAAAAGGTTCTCTGGTTTGAGTCCAATATGCAGGCCTTTTAGAAGGTGGTGTGCATTCTTTCCCTGTGATTTTTTTTATTTTTTCATCACACAAAGCTATTAGTACATGTGCACATAATTAGCTGATCATCTTTGTAGTCTTGAGGATAAATCATCATGTGTTCACATTGCCTCTGTGCCAGTGACTGGTGGAAAAAGCTTTTGACATTATGCTACAGCGAGATGTTATTTAAAAACAGTTGGTCAAATAAAAAAAAAGCATGCCTGTGTCTGGTGCTAGTGGAAACTTTGCAGTTGCTCTTCTCATCTTAAACAGGAAACCACATTTCAGATAGGCTATGCAGAGAGCCGACACTACTTCCTCCAGGTGTCCTTTCACCACTATCTTCTACTGCGAAAAAATTAAACCATACAATGTTTACAGAAACAATTATGAGGGAGTTAATAAATTGCTTTTATTCTGTTTGAACAAATTAAATCAGAATGAACACACTAAGGTATTCTTCATCTCAGTCCAGCAAATGTCTTTTAGATGTTTTCCATCAATGTATCTCTGCTAGTGCCGTTTTCTTTGTTTTAGTTTAAGGTGAAGCTTCTGCAGACAATAAAAACATTTGAGATTAAGGAGGGGTATAAACAGAAGACTCAGGTTAAAAATAGAAATGATGTTGAAAATTAATAAAACTATACTTTACATCATGTTTTTGAAAACGAGGAAGCAACAATTTGTGTTGCCTCAATGATATACCGGTACATTTTTGCATTGAGTGTAAAACTTGAGTGAATCGTATCTAGAAACTTAGAAATTTATCATCTAGACAATAGGACAAAGAAAGCAAGTATAGGAAGATTTTTTTATCTGATCAGACATATCACTGACAGGTGAATTTATGCTTACTTTAAAATTTAACATCTAGGTGTATTTCTTCTGCATACTTAGCAACAGTGCTCCCTTCTGGCCAACGTGTGTAATTTGAAATAAATAAATATGTTTCATTGTAATCTTTTAAAAATGTAGTCTTTTTATTCCCACTGAAAGAAACATTCAATGATATCAGTATTTTTCATAGAAAAACATCAAGCTTTGATGAACGTAAAGATGCATGAAAACCAGCTGACTATTTATTCTGTATAGTCAGGATGTGAATATATCTTTGGGAAGATTACATCATCGTTATTTTAATGAATAAAAAAAGCTGCCAAATTACATGGTTTTGATACTATTTTATAGGAGCCATCTGATATGATCCAATCCATGTTTTCATAGTATTTTCAATGGATAATATGACAAAAACAGTTAAAAATAACTGTAACAAATTTGTATAAAGAAATCCCCACCAGCACTCTATACTGAGAGACCAATGACCTGAGAAATCTTTTCTGTGCAAAAATGTAAAAACCTACACGTTCAAAGAGCAAACAGTGCAGGACACCTGGAACATATAACACCTGATTCTCATTTTATTTCCCAATTTCACCCAGCAGGCACTCATTGTTTTAATATCCACGTTTCAGTCTTCTTGCTTCCTCTCCTGTGAAGATCTGTGAGATTATGGTCCAAATTCACTCTGTGAATGCGCTGGTTTGATAAACTTGCTCTGAAGGAAGACTCTGGGAACACAAAGCCCCTCTTTCTTGTTTACTGTCTCTCTGAGGACATATTCGTTAACTGCAGACTGGAAACCTGCCTCCTCAAACAGCTGAGCCAGAAACTCTGAAAACAGATGAAACAGAATGAGACCTAAAATGTAACAATGGTAAATGGCTTGTACTTATAAAGCACTTCAAGTATCAAGTCCCATGACCCCAATGCGCTTTACCCTACAGTCAGTCATTCACACACACATTCACACCCTGAGCTACAGCTGCAATGCAGGTCAAGTGTCTTGCCCAAGGACACAACAACAGACACAGTGAGAGCGGAGGATTGAACTGGCAACCCGTCAGTTACATGACAACCTTCCTAACTCTAATGTTGCCCCAATACGGAGGCGGTTAAGAAAGGAAAGGAAAATCCATTTTACATTCACAAGCTGCGCAATGTATTTTTATTCATATGTGGGCTGCATTGCACTGCAAAACCGAAACTAAAAATAAGTAAAATTTTCTTGAAATTAGTGTATTTGTCCTTGATTTGAGCACGTAAATAAGATGATTTGCCAATGGAATGAGCTTTTTGCGCTTAAAATAGGAACAACTCATCTCCATCATCCTATTTAGAGGGCAGAATATCTAATTATCTTATTTTAGGGGTCAAAATACTAATTCCATTGGCAGATCTGCCAAAGAACTATTATATTTCATTTAAACTCTAAACTTTCACATTACAATTGTTCAGTTAGGAAGAATTCTTAATGCCATTGATATCATACTGGAAATTTATTTTAGTGACCAAGACATCAAATCTCATGAAAGTGATGAAACTGTGGATCAATCACAACAACATAAACAAACAGATATCCGATAAAAGAGCTGCATATTTATGCAACTTACAAATAAGAATATTCAATATATTTTTCTGTCACGTAATATTCTGTGCTGGAAAGAAAACATTTGATGAACTTTACTAACCTTTAGAGAAGAAGTAGGACCTTGTTCCATCCTGACGAACGTAGAAGTTGTCCCCCAGCTTGCTGCCAGATTTAAAGCGTAGCATGGCGTGATCATACAGGCCATAGTCCCTGAACAGGACAACGCCGCCAGGCTTCAGCACCTGAAAGAGAAATTTAGGCCATATTAGATGGCTCTACAGTGACTACATGAAGGTTAGCAGAGAGAGGTTTCTACCAGAACTTCAATGTTTCCAAAAACATTGGCATCTTGTAGAAAAATGTAAATGAAATCGAAACTTGATAATTTGAATACCACTAAAATATCTACTTAAATGAATATAGTACAAACTAGTTCATTTTAAAAATTAACTTCAGAAAAAGCATCGTCTAAAATAAATGAATGCCTTTAATTTCACTGTGGAATATTTGCCGTCTGAACAAGTGTTTAAATGAGTAAACAGCAGATGTCGGGGTGCAAAGTGAATGCAGCGCCGAATGATCCACGAGATACGCGGCGCGCTCCTTCCCTCTTGTGTTTGGCAGGTGTTGGAAAGCAACCGAGGAGAGCAGAGGGCAGCGCTGTAGAGCAGCCCCTTAAGGTAGGATGGATCGACAGGTAGGCTATTTTGTTAGAACCACTGTTATACAGTAGATTAAACAGTGCTGGGTAACGAGAACATAGGTTCAGTTAAAAATAATGTTTCTTTCTGAGATTAAAGTTTACCAATCAGCATTACTACTTTAATTAATTTTATTAGATTTTGGTTAATTTTGCAGCATTCAGTTTGGGCAATAACGTGGTTCATGGAGAGGATGTAAAAATCTCATCTCCACTAAAACACAGTGACTGCTAAGAGACGCAGAGACAATTTGAACACATCTGAAGATTGAACTAAATTACAGAAATACTATTCTGCAAATATATAGTAGTGTTGAACTTTCTACACTTCTATATTTCAACACAGCTCCTTGGTTTGGAAGATTATGATATGTAGAACTGCTGGTTTATGAACACTAAGACATTGGACATTGGCTAGCTGGACGGAGCTAGCATTAAAGGACCTAGTATATGTAATTTATCCAGAATGCATTGCAGCATAAACAACATAGCGACATCTGTGTATCAATATTTTATTTAAATTGATAAAAACAACCAGTTTACAGTATTTTACTATATTGTTTTTACATCTAAAATAGATATTTCTCAAATAAAGTCCATTGCTATAACTAATCGTGGATCCCTTAAAAACATTTGATTCAGATTAAATGAGTAAATAGAATATAACCTGAAAATAAGATAAAGTTTCATTGGAGGACTCCATTTTCAGTAAAATATTTAAAATTTTCCCAGAGGAATAAAAAAAATGGCACAAAAGTTCAGTTTGCACTAAACTACTAAACTAAGGAAGAAATGGGGCAATCATGCGAATGCAAATTGTATGAGTTTATTTCTTTATTCAGTCACTAACTGAATGTATTGGAGTTAAAAAACATTTTCTTATTGCGTATAATATTGCTACGAGATAAAAATTAAATTAATCGTGATTGATTATTTACAAGTCTGTCTTTTTTTTTTTCGTGTCCCACCAATAATACAAACACAACATCTTAAACTTAGAAATGCTTGTTTATGTTGAAAACTGAGTTGCGTTGTCAGAAAGTACAGCCTTAAATTCAAGCAACTACAGCATGAAACCTCCTCCAGTTTATCCCTTTTGCATACATGCATATCAAATTATGTAGACACCTATGTGTATCGATTGTGTCATTGTCAAATCATTGTGAGGTTTTCAGGGCACCCTACGGCGGCACTTTTTCACTCTGCCATTTCTGTTCTCTTACCTTGCTGACGTTCTCCAAAGCCAGCTTCATCTTATCAGGATGGACAGCCGAGAGGACAAAGATGAGAGTAACCACGTCCACACTGCCCTCTGGAACATTGTCTGTCAGACGGTCTTTTGTTAAATCACACTGGAAGGCACAGCAGCGCTCGGGGCAGTAAAGAGGATTTTTCTGTCTCAACAGAACAAAATAAATTACCTGTATATTCTTCCACCAATCTTCGGTTTTAACTGAAATATTTTTAACACAAACAAAGTGACACTCCTTCACTGATGAAAGCTACGGCTATTTATACTTTTTATTTTTATTTTTTTGCTACAATTTGTGTTAATGCAAACACAATTTCACTAAATCTTGTTTGTCGCTTTTTGGTTACTGAGCATCAAAAAAGCTACTAAACTACTGAATGCAGAATTTCTCTGGGCTTTGGTAAATAACCAAAAGTGCTTCAAAGGTTCACAGGATGAAGTCTTACTTTCACAAATTCAACAGCCCGGGGTGAGAAGTCACACGCATAAACAAAGATGTTCAGGTCTTCCTCTAATAGAGGGAAGATGCAGTTTCCTACGCCACAGCCAGCCTCCAGTAGAACCAGCTTCTGGGACTCAAACTGCAAAGAAGTTATAGACGATACAGAAGATGCTGTCAAACAACCACTTATAAACGCTTTATGTGTTCCTATAAGTTTATATTATGCTAAATATAAAAGCTTTAAAATAATTCATACAATTTAACTTTGAAAATGTTATGAAATGTGTTATTCCTCCTATAGTAGTGGGAATTATTAATATATAATGAACTAGGCACGGCAAGGCAAGGCAAATTTATTTCTATAGCATATTTTAGTACAAAGATAATGCAAAGTGCTCTATATGATTAAAATATAGGAAAATGTAGAAACAAAATAAAACATGGAAAATAGAAACTAAAAGCCAATATTAAAAACAGTTGGACTACAAAGTTGAACTAATGATGTTTCAGTAAAACAGTTTAACTAAAACAGTCGAAGGCGATCCTAAACAAATGTATTTTAATCTTGATTTAAAGGAATTCAGGCATTCAGCACTTTTTCAGTTTTCTGGAAGTTTGTTCCAGATAAGTGGAGCATAGGAACTAAATGCTGCTTCTCCGTGTTTAACTACATAATTAGAGAATTATTACATAAAGGCAACATTCGTCTACATGCCACGTTAGGCATGCATAAAAAAAGTTGTATATTTCTGGTCTATATCCAACATATCTACTGATCTTTAGCTGTATAAAGACCTGGGAAACCTAAATACATCTCACTATTCATCAGTTTGTAGAATCACCTTCCACACCAATCCTCCTCAGTTAATTTCTGTAAGATTTAATGAGTCTCTCGCATCATTAGAACGGCACAGCCCTCCCAAGGTTGAACAACATTTCAATGAGGTCCAGTTCTTTTCCTTTTGATCCACTTTGTTTTAGATAAACTGTTGTCTTCGGGATCAATGGCCCAATTAGGACCATGCTTCATCTGTCAGACAAAAGGCATCACATCTGAGTCCAGAATATTTTGGTGCACAGAAGAGCTCCTGGTCAGCTAAATGACTGCAGTATGCCAAACCCAGATGCCCAAGCAGCAAAACCAGCACAAATCATCATCCAGCACCACATCCGATGCTTGATATGAAGTTGCTGTTTGGTTTCCTCCAAACCTGCCTTGGAGGATTTTGGTCAAACATCTCAAATTTGATCTTATCTGTCCAAGGGACATAAGTCCTGTTTCATAAGTCCTGTGCATCAATTAAACACCTCTTTCCAATCCTGTGTTGTGCTGCCGTATCTTTCTTTAAAGAGGAAATTAAAGCTTTCTCTCGACAACTTCAACGTCTTTTTCTGACATCTTGACACGAAACCTAACATTTAACATGCTAACAGAGACCTGCTGGATCGAACTCCTCTGAGCTTGGCACAGCCTTGACCTTTGGGTGAATTTGGTGGACATTCACTGGCCAGCTGTCTAAAATGTTCTCACTGCAAAATGCTGAATTTAAAATGTTTTTAATTGACCTTCTACCGATTCCCAGGCTGACAGGCTGCAACAATTGCTTATCTAAATGCTCCAGGTCATCAAGCTGCCAAATTCGTACTTGCTATCCATCAGATGATTAAGTTCAATTTATTTGACTTAACTAAATCCTTTGGAACCAGGAAGAGTGGTTATTGGTTTTTCCCATATCTGTAGTGACAGTTATGGGGACTTCATTTCCCCCTTACCGTTATTTACGCATAGCTTGAGAATTTTTAAATATTGTGCACTCTGAGAATTTCCTGTGTCGGCTCACCTCTCTACATGCCCGGAGCTCCTCAAACTCTCTGGTGGTCCAGTGCCTGTCTTTGAAGAAATTGGTCGCATTTCGTTTGTAGAACAAGTCCCAGTTTTTTTGAGCTTCTTTTTCCAGTTTTATCTGCTTGAAATCTGACACCAGAGCCCGTTCGCTGCTCAGTCTGGCCAGTTCCTCCTGAGTTAAGTGTCTGGCTGTGGCTGTTGTTGTTTGTCCGCATGGAAACGCTTCATCTTGGGAATCCGCTTTTACAGATTGTGTACGGACAGGTTCGTACTTATCAACGGTTGTCAACGACATTATACGTTAAAACCGGTTCTACACCCTGTCAATTAGTAACTTTAATAAAAAGTAAGATTTACACATTTAAAACAAAAATATAACTCGCTAAATCTTTACACCGCTGGACGCCATACTACTTCTTCTGCTTCATGATGTTTTTACCCCGGATAACAAACGCCATTTTGGTGCACTACCGCCACCACCTGGTCCGGAGTGTGGCTCGGGATAGAAAAAAAAACATATCAACAAAAAATAACACTCTGAAATGCAGAGTTTTTCCAAACGTTATTATATCCTGTTGCATTTTTTGTCTTTTAAATGACGTTCCAGGTCCCTTTTCTAAATCTCAACAAAAAAAGATGTTCCACTGTTTCTTCTTGAATATAAAAGTCGCATTTCCCTGTATCCAATTTCGGTTTCGTCTTGTTTTAATCATTATGCCGATTTTTCTTTGATTGTTATAAAGCCACCTGCCAGTTTCACAGCCTTCCCACTGTTTCTGTCATCTTCCTTTTGTTTAATACTAATTTCATTTTATTTGAACTTTTCCCTGTTGCGTCAAAAACGCCATTCCTTGTCCAATTCAGTGTATTCAATGTATTCTTAGCTTAATTATTGCGTTGAAAACCATGTTGGTTCATTAAAAACGTACGCAAAACAACCAACTTTCGGTAGTATTTTACAGTCGAACCGAAACCGGAAGTGCGCGGTGTTTTGCTAACAGTTAGCATCCGCAGGCTAACTTTTCTTTATTTGGATTCGCATTTTAGCCCAGCTGAAGTAGCCAGATTTAACACGGAGTTTTAAAACATCTGTCGCAAATGTAAGTTTTGAACCATTTTTAAAAAGCGTCGACCATGAATGGGAGTACGAATCCGCTGCTGGATAAAGAAGAGCATGTATTGAAGCTCGGAGAAAGCTTCGAGAAGAGGCCAAAATCTTCTTTCCATACTATCAGATGTGAGTTAGAGGCGCTGCAGTGTTTGTTTACAGTCATGATCAGGAGCGCCAGCACAACGGATCGTTACTAAATAATGACTTAGTTATAAGAATGTAATTATTTGTGTTGCAAGTGTTCTAAAATCATATTTGAACAATATGAATATACTTTAAACATGTGGCACAATAGAACCTAATAAGAAAATACTAGTAAAGTTTAAAATTCTTACTGTCTTTTGAGTCAAAGGTTCTTAGTCATTGATTTTATGTTATGACACTGATTAGTAAAACGGAGTATAATTATTAAATAATATTGATTATGAGACATTTGTATCTAAAACTTTATTCCCATGCTTTTTGCATTCAGGGTGAACCTGCAGCTGTTATGTCACCTTTTTCTTTATTATCCACTTAGTTTTGATTTTTAAATGTTGCTATAGTGTTTATTATTGGCTGAAAAGCCACAGACAAGCAAGGCCTTAGACTAATCACAAACCAATAGCTATACTTTGTTCTCGTTCCATAGATAATGGTTTTGCCCTATATTTCAGTGTTTAACTCTGTTTCTCTTGTAGACTGTTGACTGAAATTTTAATGCAACTAACTGTATTTTCTCTCTTTCATCCTGTTCACTTGAAAACTATCTCGGATTATCTGCTTTGCTGTGCTTCTCTCGTAGTTGAAGCCACTAAATGAGCTGGTGCTGCCGTTAACCTTTTATATTTCTCTCTAACATAGAAAATACTCCTAGATCAGTGTTTATGTGTTCTTTTTGTGTGTATTCGTTGTCTTCTCAAACCTTGATGACCCTTCATGCTGAGCCAGGTTCTGGTTCTGCTGGAGGTTTCTTCCTGTTAAAGGAGAGTTCTCCTCTCCATTGTCACTGCATGCATGCTCGGTATGAGGGATTGCTGCAAAGTCAACTACTCAGTGGAGGAGTGAATGCTGCAAGTCAATGACTTGATGCAATCTGCTGGGTTTCCTATGATAGACAACATTTTAAGCAATCTGTCTGGATGATTAGATTGAATTGACTATGTAAAGTGCCTTTAGATGGCAGGTGTTGTGAATTGGTGCTATATAGATAAACTGAATTCAATTGAACTGAATTGGTAAATGCTGCAAACGAAGAAATCAGTTGCATGATTCCACATTTTCTCGCACTTCTCTTTCTCTCAAATACATCCATCATTCTCTGAGACCTTTAATACATTAGGCCCTCTCACCTGTGTCAGGTGTGAGCCTCTACTACTATTTCAGATTTTTTCAAGTTATGCAATTTTGAAATGAAACCTGAATATTCCAAAAACTAGATTATATAGGCTTTTATAATGTACCAAGCTGAAGATAAATTTAAAGAGGCCAGGCTGAGTTAGCATTACAGGGGAGGAATGCAGAAAGGAGCACTGAAAGTATGAGTGGAGCTTTAGAGATCCCAGTAATTTTAAACTAGGCCCACAACTTTAAACTTATTCTAAACAGAACTATTCAAAACTGATCAGATATGTGATTAATGCCTACATTTCTTTTACAGATGACTTCAAACCAGCATCTATCGACACGAGTTGCGAAGGAGAGCTACAAGTTGGGAAAGGAGATGAAGTTACTATTACTCTACCTCACATTCCAGTAAGACTCAGAGGAGGTTTACACAAAGTAGCCTCCACATTGCCAGTTAGGCTGGCTTGACAGTTCCCAAAACACCAGTCTGACTTGCTGCTAACTACTATGACAGTAGTTATGGGTATTTACAAACAGATTTGTCTTTCAGGGCTCCACACCACCTATGACAGTATTTAAAGGAAACAAACGGCCATATCAGAAGGATTGTGTGCTCATCATTAACCATGACACAGGAGAATTTGTACTGGAGAAGCTCAGCAGCAGCATCCAGGTGAAGAAAACAAGGTGAGAAGGTCAATGCTTTGGACGTTTAGATAAATAAAAACACATTGTTAGAGATCTGATGTTGGCTCGTCTGTATTTTAGTAAATGATCCTAAAGGACTAATGTTAGGTGTATTTGCTCTGCTGTGTTTTTACTCTACAGGGCAGAGGGGAGCAGTAAGATCCAGGCCCGAATTGAGCAGCAGTCAGTTCGCTCCAGCCAGCCCAGCTCCCAGTTCCGGGCCCCAACCAAACCGGGAACTGGGATCAAAACCTCGCCCTCCCAAACTAAGGACAACCCCTCCCCTGAACCTCAGCTCGATGACATCAAGAGAGGTGATGAAGTTCAACCACACACACCAAAGCTAACTGAATCCTAAACATTAAGAGGCTAAAGATGAGTTTTAGACTGCGTGACTGGATCAGTATGAACGGGGAGGGAAGGCATGAAATATTAACTGAGGAACCGTAACCCTGCTGATTCTGTGCTGACAGAGCTGAGAGCGGAGGTGGAGGTCATAGAGCAGATGAGCAGCAGCGGCAGCAGCAGCTCCTCCGATTCAGCCAGCGCTTCAGGGAGCGGCGACGACAGCAGCAGCAGCGACGGTGAGAACGACGCCCCGCGGCCGCTCAGCCAGACGTCCCCCAGCCGCCTCCCCATGGTCAACGGAGAAGTCGACAGGCAGCAGGGCAACAACCAGCTCATGAACACGCTCCGTGAGTGTCCGAGGGTTTGGGCGTTCGCTAGGAGAGGATTTCAGTAAAACATTTTCTCACCTGTTTTCTTCCGCTGGTCTCTGCAGGAAACGATCTTCAGCTCAGCGAGTCGGGCAGCGACAGTGATGATGACTGAACTCTCCGGGTCAGTCTCTCCTCATCCAGACTCCCTCTTCCACCTGATCCTTTTGTTTCTTTGCTGTGATAGCGGAACTCAGCTTTATATTGTAGCGTGACTGTATTTGCAAAATTTTATTTTAGTATACCCGTAAAGGTGGCCACCCAAACACATTAGATGTATATTTAGTTTTGTATAGTAAAAAATTCAAAAGCATTTTACCTGAGGGCGGTGGAAGATTATATTTAGAGCATTCATACATATTTTAAGTACTGAAAGAAGCTAGTTTTATCTTCTGAATTCATCTATTTTTATTACGTTTTGTTTTTATGTTGAATGATTGTCTCAGTTAAACCCAGCTTCTTGTTAGAAGTTTTATTCTTCGCCTTTCTTGGCATTAAGGAGACTGACAAATTAAGCCAAAGGTCCATCTCTAACATTGGTGCATTTTCTTTCTTGACGTACTAAAAGAGGGACTGCAGAGTCAATGTGGATTATTCTAAATCTTATGATTTGGGGAATAGTTGGGACTGCATAAAAAGCTAAGAGAAAATGGGACTTTATCTGGCCTATCTTTCTAAATAAACGTAGTGATGACTTTTTATTAATATATGATGTTTGGGTGTTTAAAATTGTTGTGAAAGCTGTTCATACACACTCCTTATAATAACATGATGACTTCTCAACTTTAACAATAGTTGTTTTGGGGTTATTTTGTACTCTAAAGTGCCTCATTATTGTTGTGTTTCTTTTTTTGTAGCTTGGCGTGTTTGGGTGACACTATTTAAAGCAGAAAAAAGTCATTCAATAGCAGTTCCTTAGTGATGTTTTGCTCCCCCACCACAAGATGGCAGACAAGACTCAAAATTCTTACAGAAACAAAGACATTTATTGAGGTAAAGGAGAAAGGAAAAGTATTTTGAAGCTAACATCACATAAAACTTGAAACACTAAACACACTAAACATGATTTTAATTAAAACATATTAAAAAAATACTTCCGGCAGATCTGATTTCAATTCTCCTTTAAGTTATATCAAATAGCAAAAAAGTGGTTCCTTCCTAGATTAAGTTGATTTCTCTGGAAGGTGAAGTTATGGTTTTATTTTGTTGGACCTTTGTTTACCTCAACCTTTGATTACTGTGTTCAGCTTTACTTGAAATAGCAAGGGATGTAGATTAGATGTGTAGGAAGTCAACCACAGTGAATTTGAAACTGGATAAATCTTAATAAGATAAAAATGTTACGGTTTTCAGCTGCAGCTTTTTTGTTGATGCAGACAGTGTTGCTAACTGAAAGCTTTGTGGAGTCTATCTGCCCTGCATCTTACAGATGTTCATTTTCTTATTATTCTTTGATCTTTGCATGTTATTTCTGGTCTTAATATCAGGTATAAGAAGCATCATTGTAGGGTTTCAGAGATTTGACGATATTATTCAGCCCTCCTGAGCCACTCGTTCAGACAGCTGAAGGTTGATTTAAAATAAAATTAAAAGGTCTAGACCAGGGGTCTGCAGCCTGAAACTTTTCTGTAATAGCTTTTAATAACTTTTGCTAAAAATAATAAATAGTTTTTTAAATATAGATATAACAGCAAATGCAGGTTTTAGCATTTTTTATAATTTATTGAATAACTGATCTGAATTTTTTGACACTAACAGGAAGGGTAATATTTTTAAGATACTTTAAGGTTAGATATTTTTTTTGTCATACATTACATAAAATATGTTTTCTTCTTTATTTTAAACCTCCAAAATAGAAATAAAAAGATGGTTTCCATACAGTACATCCTTATAGAAGAATTATAAGTTTTATCTTTTCCTATGTCATGTAATATTTGTGGCTCTAACAGGTTTATTTAGCTGGATTGAGGGCAAAACTTTTTGTTTTTTTGGATCCTAAAGGTTGCAGACCTATGGTCTTGATTTTATGCAGCTTAAAACCAAAACAAACTTATAGAAGAGTTTTAGTTGGTTTCAGACTTGTGTTGATTGTTTGATCCAGAAATATACCAGACCACTTTAAATGCTTTACAGTGTTTCAGCTCGGTAATGAAAGTAAACTGTATTATTTTCACAAAATGTCAAAAAAATAGAAGTTGTGATGAGAAAGACATGCAGGAATGTTCATTATGTATCTGTGTTCAATTGTGTTTCTGTGCAAACAGTGTTATTAATGATTCCGCTGGTTTTTCCACTTAACTGCACATCTCATATAGAATTGCCGATAAAGAAAAGTTTCAATAATAAAATAGGTAGGCCTAAATATAAAGTTATATTGTAGGAAAAAATGTGTTTTTATTTTGGAGTCAATCATGATCAAATTTGATAATTTTCAGAACGCATGAGATCACATCTAAAATTATGCTAAATATAAAAAATGCAGAATAACCTGCGAAAAAATGTGCTGTGAAAATTAATGCTACCATTTCTCCAATTCTGATCTGTATTATTGGGAGCTTAACACAGCATCCAGGTATGCAACTTCTGCTTCTCTTCTCAGTCCCAAACTCAAAGTACCCAACATACAAGAGACTGACTGCTAACAGAGATATGTGTAGAAATACTTTTAAGTATTTGAGGTTCATATTGTTGCCACATTAGATTTAGCACTTTTTAACTCTTTTCATGCTCCTGTTTATCTACGTACATCTACTCCAGTATCTTTGTTTGCTGTAGCAGTAACTACAAATAAACCTGCATCTTGTGTTTTAAGGAAACAATAGTGACTTGGAACAGCAAATGGTTTGAAACACCCATCCCATAAGTATAAAGCAAATATGTTTGGCATAGCAACGACAGCCAGAGAACATTTCTGCTTGTCATTAAGCCGGACACGATGTGGGAAAGGAGGGACTGCTATCTCCAGCAGTCAATGGGCAAGATGCACCCTTTCCATCCCAGGGCAGATAAACCATGCACTCACACACCTGAGAGCAATTTGGATAGATTCAGTTAACTCACTCATATGTTTGAGCTGTAGGAGGAAGCTAGAGAACCCACACATGCACAGGAAGAACATGCAAACTTCATGCAGAAAAACACCAGGTCTGGTTTTGAACCCATGACCTTCTTGCTGCTAGGCAATAGTGCTACCAACTGCATCACATAGTTTGAATCATATTGGCATATGTGTGTAAACAGAGCATCGGATCTGGTTTTAAGTAGCTGCATACCAGCTGGAGCTTTGGTGCTTAATTCATAGCTACCAGTGATACCACAAATCTATTGAGCAAGTTCTAGCTGTAAGTTGGAAAACAAAATCAATCTTCCAAGCGCAGATAAAACTCACCCTTACTACCTAAATAAACAAACTAAGAAAATTCTTAATACCTAAGCACATTTTTATGTCTAGCCCATTTTTATGTTCAAGCATGTGCTAAAAATGTTAGCATTAGGTGTTGAACTACAAAAAAAACCTGCCGTTTCCAATTGAAACTGTAAAGGTCTTGCACAATGGTGCTGTTGTCTTGTTTACTGTGTTGTATTTGTTATTTGAGATGTTCAGTTTTTGTCCTATAACTGTTATTTAAATAAAATTTGCATTGTATTAAATTTGCAGATGTCAATAAAATAGTTTCACACATCCATGGGGTAATTCTGGTTTTACTTTGTGCAGATAGTGTTTTTTACAGAAGTATGTGTCATCATGTAGTTTTTTTTGTCACACTTAAAAGTTTAAGGACCACACAGTGAACCACAGTGAGAACCATTTTCCACCAATGGAGAGAAGTTGGAATAATGTTGAACCTTCCCAGGACTTGGGGACTTTAAAAATTACCTCCAGGGTGCTTCACCGACTCCTCCAGGAGGTCCCAAAAGAACCCAGAACAAAATCTAAAGCACTGCATGGCTCATGGTTCATGATTCAATAATAAAAAAAGAGGCAAAAGAAGACCTTAAGCAGAGAGTTCCAAGATAAAAATCATTGATGAGCAAAAATAACACTAATGTCTATCTCATAAGTACAAAAAGAAAATCTTGACGATCCTCAACACTTTTGGGAAACATTTTATTGACTCACGAGACAAACAGGAAGTTCTTAGTAAGTGCATGTCCAATAAACATGTGTACATATAAGCTGCTGCTTCAACAAACCACACCATAGAAGATGGCTGATACCTCCACAGAGTTAAAGCCGGTCTTCAGGAGCGCCACCTGACTCCCAAAAGACCTCATCCTCCTCAGGAGGTAGAGTCTGCTCTGACCCGTTCTTGTAAAGAGCATCAGTGTTATGAGTCCAGTCCAGTTTATTGTTCAGGTGAACACCCAGGTACTTATAGGAGTTCACTATTTCAACATCAGGTCCCTGGATATTAACCAGTTTAAAAGAGGTGGCTCTAAAACTAGGTTTTAAGCTTAGACTTAAAGGTGTCTGGGTCTGAGATGGAGAGAAAGTCAAAAGGAAGTGGGTTCCAGAGTCAGGGTGCTCCCACTGAAAATGCCTGCTCACCCCAGTCCTTTAGCCCGGTCCTTGGAACTTCTAATAAAAGTTAATTTAATGACATCAAGGATCTGCCATGTTCAGAAAGACATAAAAGTTTAGATAAATAAGATGTGGCCTTTTCTTTGAAAAGAAACAAAAGGTTTTAAACAATTCTAAAATGGACAGGACGCCAGTGTAAAGAGGATAGAACAGCGGTGTTATGCTCACATCTAGAGGTGTTGGTTAAAAGAGGCAGGTTGGACAAGTTGGAGACATTTAGGAGAAGAATAGATATAGACACTGATATAGAGACGATTACAGTAGTCGCGTCTCGATCTAATAAAAGCATGAATGGCTTTATGCAATTCGTGATGAATTAGCCATGGTCAGAAGACGCAGATGATAAAAAACGGATTTGATCACAGGGTGAAATTCTTTATTGAATTTAAACTCCCAATCAAATATTACCTCTAAGTTTCAATCATTAACTTTTATGGTTTCCTACAGTTAAAATACTATAAATCTAGTGTCTTTTCCTTCTTTTTGACAGAATCAGCACTGAAAATTGAATTGTCCAATGTCTCATCAATTCAACACATTTTTAAAAAAATTGTGTGAAGCAAAAAAAAGGATCTCCTGATAAATCAAAGCATTTTCTTATTTTTTGGGATGATCACAAACTCCACAGTGTGTCAACAACTTCTTCTTAGGCTTCTGCTCTTCTATTTCCTGTCTTTAGCTTTTTAAAGCTAAAAGAACTCAACAAGACGTTGATGTGACCTACAGCAGAAACCTGCATCAACTCAGGGGAACATGATAACAGAGACAGAGTTACTTCCAAACCCAGATCGTTTGCTTTAATATGAACAGAATTATGATCATCTTTGTGCAGCTCAGGAACAAAATCAGGCCTCCCAGATGTTTGATGAGCAATGTGACAGAAAAATGACAAGAGGAAAAGTGACAGATGTTATCTTTATTCTCTATGACATCTTTAAACACGCAGCTGCATCTAAATATGTATATTCAGGATCCTAACCATGAAAGAAAGTTAAACACAAAGTGGGGATCCTAACATCATAGTAATAAGTAAAATTCATTCAAAAACTATCAGTAAAAAGTTCAGGAAACATTAAACTAAATCATGTCTGTTTTTCATTAATCTGTTAATAAACTGTAAATATTGCAGCTCAGAATAATCAGAAAAACCTCAAAACTATAAACTATTTTCATATGAACTGCTGCTGTGTGCCACTAAAACTTTTTCTAAATTCTGGTGTCTTTAATCAGGCTTCAAGTAAAAAGCTCTACATGTGTTACACTAAATATGAGATTAAAAAAGCTAAAAATTCTTTAAAAAACTGCAACATTTTACATAAAATATCTGTGAAGCTTTTAATTTACTTGCATTTAGGACAGTCCCAGACTATCTCATGTCTAAACAGATAAAGCCTTCTTCTCACAGATCCATGCGTTCTTTTCATCACAGCTCACTGATCTCCATTCTCTGCCCTGGAGAGAAGTTACACACTGACCATCAACAGGCTGCTGCTGTATCCAGTCTCTAAGAAAGAACATCTGTTAGATCAAGGCTGATAGATTTGTTTTCTACAAAGTTTAAGAAATAATGTGTCTCTCACTGATTGGTCAGATCACTTCCATCGATCCATCTCCATTTCCCTCCTTCAGCTCTGAGGCCAATCCAGTATCCTTTAATGTTCTTACCAGTCCAACTATTGTCTTTAACAAACTTCTGTGAAGGATGAGATAAAATGATTACATATTTACTTTACTTACATGATCAACAGTTTTTAGAGAAAATCTACTTTTAGTTCACATAAACAGTTCCACAGCTCTGTCTTTACCTTTTCTTCTTCATCACCAACAACAGTCAGATTTGAACTCTTTCCTCTGCAGTCTTCTCCTGCTTCTTTCCAGGTTTTCTGATTCGGAGGTTGAGGATTATGAACTGCATAGCAGCTGGACTGAGATAGGAGCCAGCCTTTCTGACAAGGAGTACACTTTCTGTCTGAAACAACAGATCAACTAATAAACATTTGGACTGACCAACATAATAATTATTAAGGTAATATTTTAACACAAGTAGATCTGAACATACTGTTTTTTTCTTTAGGACAGTATTCATCAACGCTCCACTGAGCTCGACTGACGTTCTGCTCATTCCAAGTTTTCTCCATAGTTTCTATTTGTTCTGTGAGGTTTTTCTTCTCTGTCTGCAGCTGCTGGATTTTATTCTTCACTTCAAGTTCCATCCTCAGGTTTTCTTTTTCTTGTTTTAGGTTGTGAACCCCGATGTTAACATCTGAGCTGAGTTTCTTGTTCAGGTCTGTCAGGTTGTAAATTTCCTCCAGCAGCAATGTTTGGTTGGCTTTCAGTTGTTTCAGCTCAAACTGAGCAATAAGGTGAACTAAGAAAATGGCAAAAATAAAAACATTAATGGTGATGATGCAGTTCTTTATTAGGGGGAACTTTTGCACATTTGCTTTAAGGTTCTAGGTGTATGTCTAAAATATAAAATATAGTTGGGAATGTGTATATGTATATTTTATTTGATTAAATATTGTATGTTATAGGTGCAAGCAGTACATTGTCTGGGGCATAATGGCTTAGCCCTTAAACAGCTGTGGGTATTTAAGGAAGTGATTGTGTCTGTGAAGAGAGAGGTTGGTTGTAAGGTTGAATGCTGCTGCCAACAAATAAATGTGTTGCTGCTTCCACATGCTTCTGCTTCCATCATCATTCCTGCTGCAACTCCAGCCTCAAAAGGCTACCAAAACCGACAAATACCATCAAAGCATTAACCTCATCTGACACAAAGTGTTTAAGAAGTTTGTTGAAATTAATTTTTTCTGACTTTGTTCAGATGTAACCTAAGTAACAATACGCTGATGAATTAAACACGTCTAATGTTAGAGGTGACCTTTATAACAGGAACTCACAGTGGATATGAAGCGGGATAACGACCAGCAGAATCAGCCAATAAGCTGCTAGTAGCAGGAAAAACCTTGAAAAGGAAGGAAACTTGTGACCTGATGGAAAAAAGGAAAAGATTAAAAAGTTCATTTTTCAACAAAAGTCAAGACTATCAGGGTCACTGTCAGTAACTCTTAAGTATTTTCTAAAGCAAAAACACTTTTATTTTGAATTGCATTCTTTTCAAATTTAAAGTAGTTAAAGAAGTGTTATGCTTAACATTATGTAACTCCATTAAACCATCTTCATATTCTACCTGGAGCAGCTCTCATGTTCTCTTCAGAACCTGCTGCTGCATTAACATAGTCAACTTCCTCAATTTTCTCTGAAAGACACAACAATCAAAAAACTAATGTTCCTT
Organism: Fundulus diaphanus; assembly: GCA_037039145.1. Taxonomy (NCBI): domain Eukaryota; kingdom Metazoa; phylum Chordata; class Actinopteri; order Cyprinodontiformes; family Fundulidae; genus Fundulus; species Fundulus diaphanus. Next base: position 51,090,676 of record CM073130.1, on the reverse strand, counting down.
CAAATTGAGGTTCAGTAGAGCAGCAACTAAATGAGTAATATGTTATATTCACTTCCTATTATCATGTAAAATATTCGCAAGATGTAACTGAACACAAAGAAATTCTGATAGTCTGTTTTACCTGCAGATGAAGAAACAGTTGGGTTCTCAGATGAACCATCCAGACTTGGCGCTTTTCTGTCCATTTTGTAAAAGTTTCAACATCGACATCAGATGAAAGCTGAGAAAAGACGCTGGTGTCATACCCTTAAATGTGTGTTTCGGCTTCTGCTTTTTTGAGGTGTCAGAAGTCGTTAGTGTCCAAAGGAGAACTTCTCAATATAAATAATTTTATGTTGAAACTTTACAAAGAAACAAACAAGCCTTACCAAAAGAAGTGAGAAACAGGACAATATCCAACCGAAGGGATGGGTTCAATATGGATCGTGCAGAAACTTAGATGGCTTCTTTAAAAATCAGGAAGTTGATTAAAGTGTGGTTATGATTTCCGCTCTTAACCTCTGTCAGCATTAGGTTTGTCTTTCATAGAGCTGCAACTAGACATTTAGCATTAGAGGAAATACTTTTTAGTAAGATTTTCATAAAGCTGATTTGAGGAAAGCATCTACCTGATTCAGAAATAACTCATAAAACTGAATGTGTTGACACTTGTTTATGACCCCTGAATATAATAACAGTTTCTACCACTTACATTAGATGTATGCATGAATGGATACATCACATCACACTAAACTCTGTTTAGTGTATGGAGTCCTGCTTTATGATGAACTCACTGATCTGCACGGTGAATGTGTTAATGTTGGAAAACACAATAGATCTAAGAAGTATCTATTTATGTCAATGATTTTCTTTCTCCATGTTAAAATATGTGTAGTTTGCTTTGATTGTGTAAAAAAAATAGTGAAATTAGGAAAAAAAAGCAAAAATGTTCTATCCAGGACCCCGTTTCAGAAAGAATGGCCGACCTACCCTGAGTAAAAAGCAGATATTCTGAGAAGTTCTTCCTCATCTGTCATACTCAGTGTTTTCGGTTTCAGAACAGTTGATATCAATCAGACAGATAAACCCAGTGTCCAATCAACCCTGAGTTAACCACGATCATGAAAGAAGCCCTCATCAGTGGTAATGCAATTCACCATGGCAATGACAAACGTTGTGTTGGTGCGCTGTCTGCACCATCATCACCAAGTCAAATTCCTTGTAACCTACTTGGCGATTAAACTTGATTCTGATTCTGATTCAATGACAGGACACAAAAAGCCTTGAAGTGCACATTTCTCATCAGTGGAATTTGAAATCTTTAGTGATGTCATGTGGAGAATATCAAGACATGATTAACAAATATAAACAATGCTGCTACGGCAGAGAATTCCTGAACAAGTCGATGTGTGTTAATGGACAGAGAATTAAAGCAGTATTCTCACACTACACTCATTCAATATAAAAAAGGGCAGTTTGTGCACGTTGATTACGAGTTTAGGTGCAACCTGACAGACACAAAAAAAACACGTCAGCAAATCAAGATGTGAAGTATAAAAATACAATTTACTCAGGTAAGCTCCAGTTATACGCTATTGTCTTGAAAAGACAAATATAAGACGGTTAATTTACACATTTTCTCCAGACAAGTGAATCACTTCATTTGCATGTTTTTGAGGTTTTATTTTCAACATCGTTAGGGCCACATCACATTTCTTCACTTAAAAACCGGCCTTTACATAAAAAAAAAAAAAAAAAAAAAAAATATATATATATATATATATATATATATATATATATATATATATATATATTATGAATTACTTTTTTTAAGATGGATGGGTGTCATAGAACCAAATGCTTGCAAAAAAGATGAATGTCCATAACAGGTATTTCAATAACTCACACCATCCCATCATTAATTGCATATGCTGAATATAGCCAAATAATGCATTACTTGGTTAAGGTTAAAATTAAGAATAGATTATAAATGGACCATATCTGATTAAACTGTATTTTTATATTTCACATTTTGCTTTATAGGCACGTCCTTTTTGTGTCGGGATGCACCTAGATGCGTAATCAATGCGCATAAATCCCCTAACCCCCCCCCCCCCCCCCCCCCCCCGCACCCCTTTTATTGGATGTTTAATGAGTGTAGAGTGAGAATAGAGCTGTTCTGAAACCAAAAACGATGAGCATGAGAGAGTGGGGTATAACAATTCAGAGTAGTTGCTTTCTACTCTACACGGGGCCCAGGTTATTGTCTTTTTTTGCAACACTTCCTTCTGCAGATCTCAGCTAAAAAGTAGCACGTACACAGGGTTATTTGCTGGATTGTCTCATTGTCAGAAATAAATCATTCATTCATTCACTCCATTACAGCAAAGATCTTTATTCCACATGGATTTGTTTTGATCTGATGACCGTAGAATTATGAAAAATTACTGAGTGTTTCTGTCCCCTTTCCCAAGAAACACAAAGTTTTAGTATATGAAAGTTATTTGGTATTACTGTGTGTTTTTGACTGTACAGTTTTTGAATGTGCAATTTAAAAAGGACATCCACTTTTTAAGTGTCTAGGAGTGCAGAAAGGTTGAGTGTAATCTGTCCAGGTCCAGTGCAGATATCTTTATATTCTGTTTTGGACATGTTTTTCAAGCGGTGAAAGCAGTGGAACCATGAATTCTGCCCTCTAGCGGCAAATGCTGTGAACTGAAGCTCAAACACACGTGGGTTATGGAGCAGGACGATTATCTGAAGCACATCAGCAAGTCTGACTCTGAAACACTCAAAGAACAAAAACAAAAAAGGTTTTGGAGTGGCCTTGTCATAGTCTGGGCTTAAATCTGATAGAGATACAGTTGTATGACTTTAAACTGGCATTTTATGCTCAAAAGTTCTACAATGTGGCCAAATCAAAATTCTTCTTCAAAGAAGGAAATAAAATTCTTCCACAGAAATGTAAAGTCTTATTTCCAGTTATCACAAATGATTGAGGTCAGTTATTGCCACCAAAGGTGGCACACCGAGTTATTAAGCTTAGAGGGAAACTACTTTTACACATAGTGCCAGGTTGATTGAATTGATTTTACTTAATAAATTTGACCATCATTTGAAAATTACTGCTTGTGTTTATTTCAGGGTTAATTTCTGTACCGATAGTGAAAAATGTTTGATCTGAGCCATTTAAGTGTGACAAAAAAATAAAAAACAAATGCTTATTTGTAAAGGTGAAAATACCTTTTTTGCAGCACTGTACTGTATGTAACACATGTTAATCAAGAATTGATTTGTAGTGTAATGATCTCTCCAAAGGAAAAAAAAGCCCATAGAATAAATAATTAAATACATTTCTATAAATAAAAACTACATTGTTATGAATAATTTCAAAATTCTGTTAGGTTTACAGTATATACTGTGCTGAGGAAAAAAATTGAAAAAACACTTTGAAAACACATGAGATCCCAATTGGGGAGCAGGGTTGGGTGGATCCTGCTGGATATCTATGTTGATATGGAATAGATAATGTGTTAACAACAAAAGGATGTTACATCATTTGATGAAAATGAAAACTATCAGGGTACAGAGAGGGCATAATTCAAAGTCAAAGAGATAGTAAAACTGAAAACTGATGCTACAGTCTAGTACAATTTGCTGAAATGTTTTTGCAGCAACTCAAAATGGTTCAGTTTGTTTAGCCCCAATGTACTTGTATGCATGCCAGACCATGTCGAGGCTCATCATGAGATGATGAATGATGTTCTAGGGTGTCTCCTCCCAGATCCTGACCAGGGCATCACTGAGCAACTGGACAGTCTGGTGTTGTATGGACCTAAACAGGATGTCCCAGAGGTCTTCTGTTGGATTTAGGTCAGGGAAGCATGGGGGCCAGTCACTGGTATCAATACCTTCATCTTCAGGAACTGCCTGCATACTCTTGCCAAAAGAGGCCAAGCGTTATCATGCACCAGGAGGAACCCAGGACCCACTGCACCGGTTCATCCAAATAACTAATGGCAGTCAGGGTTCCATCATTTATCCTGTGCAGGTCTGTGCGTCCCTCCATGGATATGCCTCCAAAGACCAATTCTGACCCACAACCAAACCGATCACTCGGAACAGTGTTGCAGGCAGCAAAGCGTTCACCAGAACTTCTCCAGGCCCTTTCATGTCTTTCACATTAGCTCAGAGTGAATCTGCTCTCAGTATAAAAAAAGAACAGGGCACCAGAGCCAAACCGGTCAATTCTGGTGTTGTCTGGCAAATAACAGTCGGGCTCCACAGTGCTGGACAGTGAGCACAGGGCCTACTAGAGGACGTCGGGTCCTCAGGCCTCTCTTGTGAAGTCTGTTTCTGAAGGTTTGGTCAGAGACATTCATGCCAGTGGCCTGCTGGAGGTCCCTTTGTGTGGCTCTAGCAGTGCGCTTCCTGTTCCTCCTTGCATAAAGGAGCAGATGCCGGCCCTGCTGATGGGTGAAGAACCTCTGACGGCCTTGTCCAGTTCTAACTATCTCCTGGGATCTCCTACATGCTCTTCTGACAGTGCCGGGAGAGAGAGCAAACCTTCAGGCAACAGTTCTTATTCATGTAACAGCCTGCTGGAGGTGCACTGCCTGTGCCGCCTCTGTAGGGTCGCCTCGTGCTACCACTAGTGACTCTGACCCTGGACAAAAGCAAAACTACTAACAAACAGTCAACAAAAATAAGTCAGCAGGGAAAAAAATGTCTGTGACCTCCACCTGCAGAACCATTCCTGTTTTGGGGGAAAGTCTCATTGTTGCACCTTTAGTGAACCGGTTGTTAATTTAATTAAAACCAAAACAGCCGACACTGATTAACATCCTCTCTACTACTGACCTGACCAGATCGTTACTCCAGATGTTTAAATGACTTGATACTATACTCTGACTAAAGAGTTAATTTATGTTTTTGAGTAGTGTATAAAGTTAAGAAAATACAACTTTTTCAATCTTTTTTCTCTTTCTCTATTGCTTTTTTCTTATTTCTATATTTGTCACAGAAGCAGCAGTCAAAACACCAAAATATAGAAATAAATCTATCTTTAAACATCAACATAAAAGATTAGATTATTACAAAAATATTTGAGAATATGATAACATTTTGCACCTTTTCAAGCCTCTAATTTGTTCATAACTACCTCCACACTTCTTTATTTAGGTTCAAATACATTTTAACAGAATTACTTATTTTTGACTGTCATTTCATTGAATGTAGTAAACTGTAAATTATTGTTTAGTACCATGTATGATTCCAGTTTCACTTTTTGTAGAAGAAACGTTTCTTATAACATTTTACTATTAATCCAATTCCCTCCTGATTAAAGACAATGTTATACCAAAATATAAATATTAATTTAACATTTTAAAGAGTTGAGACAGCAGTCAAAAATTAACTTTGAAAAAAAAAAAAAGATATATATTGCTGGTCTTAAATAGTTTTCATCAAGTGAAACATATATTTACATGAACACCTTCAGTTTTTATACTATCCACAACAAACTGTACATGGAGCTTTAATACAATACAGTACTTATTCCCTGCGATGGTGCAATAACTGAGTCACATTTGGGCATTTCTCTTCAAACAGTAACACAAAAGTACACATCAAATACATAAATAGCTTTTTGTTTCCCTTTGAATCAAATAAAAAAAAACTATTTGATTTCTTGATTCTGGCTCTTGCTACAACATGTCAATGAAGGATATATAAATTAACATCAACAACAACAATATTAATATTAGCAATAATAATATAAAAGCTGTTTTGTCTCATATATGAATCTGGTAAATTTACAGTTTGCACTGATGGAAAATAGATCAGCCGGCCAGTTTGGTATGATGCATCGGACAGTTTCTCATTAATGCACAAATCCAAAATCCCAGCGTCTCCAGTTTGAGTCTTTGCAAGAAGGCGCCTGGTTGGCTCTGAAACGAGTCCCCTGGCCCAAGAAGTCTCTCGAAGGCCCAAAGCCACAAGCTGAACGGTCTTCAGATGTGTGAGGTGTAAAATCCCCAGATGGTGCCCTGAGTTTTCTCTTGAGTTTTTCCTCAAAAAAATTCACAGCACTTGGCATCAGAAAAGGCACAAGAACATCTGAGACTGAATGTTGCGTGTCACTGTGACAACATTATGGACCCTGAGTACCATGGTGCATTTGACTGATGGACTGTAACCCATTAACGTCCTTAACGCTTCTCGGGTAGTTTGGCCCTCTAGTCTACAGAAGAGTGTCTGTAAAGTAGCCCCTCCCCCTCAGTCAGAGGTAACAGGGGTCACCGTCCAGGGCAGGACGTGGGTTTGATGCAGCGTCCCTGGAACAGCACCAGGTTGGCGGGGCAGTGGCAGCCGGCTATGCAGGGTTTATGACATGGTCCGATCTCATTCCAGTTGTCGCAGGTTTTAATACATCCCGGGCCACAGGTGTCATAGACTGCATCATGTTTACATTGGGTGGCTGATAGAAAAAAGAGAAAGTAGAAGAAAAGAAAATATTAGGACTTAAACCATGACCAGAACTAACAAACCTCTGGATTTATACACGTCCACCTACTTGGCATCATGCATTCCTATTTATTTTTTAAACACCAGCGTTTAACATGTTTTGCACATCGGACATTACTTAAATGGCAGATGACACAGACCATAAACCAAACTGATAAACTCAATTTTGCTAGTAAAGCCACGTAGCTAAAAACCTAAAGTTATTCATACCCCTGGCAGATGTGGGTTTAAAGTAATCTTTTAACTCAACATGTTTCTTCTGACTGGAAGTAATATTAACATTCCAGCAACAGTCCTGACTTGATTCTGTGGAATGAGAAAAAGATGAGGGTGATGGTTAGGAGGCCTTCTTTCCTCACAGATTCAGGAGCTCGTCACCAAAGAAAAATCTTTAAAATATCAGTGGAAACATGGAAAAGGTTTGTCAGCTTGTCAATAAGAAGGTCTTGAATGTTGCGGTCCTAATAAAGCTTTTCAACTATTTATTTAGAAGGTTAAAGATAAATTAAATATCTTTTTTTTTTAATTAATATAAGTTACACAAGAGACATTTTTTCACATGACACTACTTGTATATTACTATCTATTGAGATAGTTCTTTTTCATTTAGTTTTAGAAATAAAGTTCTTGGTTCAATAAAATTATTTCAAAACAAAATCGGTCGAGTTCTTCATGTGGTGGACAAATTGTGCTGACTTTGAAGCTGAATTTTGACTAGATAAATGCAAGGGCTTCAAATTACCAGCATTAGTTTGTTTTTTGTTCATTTTTAATGAACAAGAAAATCCTTTATTTCTGTAACTGATAAATCTTTTTATTTGATGCTCCCAAAATGAAAAAACAACAATCACCATTCCCTCTGACTGGTCATCATTTCCTGCCGATTTCCACAGCAGTGTAATAGTAATATCATCTTTATTGTCATTGAAACATACATTACAATGAAATTTGTTCTCTGCTTTTAACCCATCACCTTGGGGAGCAGTGGGCTGCCATGTGCGGTGCCCGGGGAGCAGTCTGGGGTTAAGGGTCTTGCTCAGGGACCCAGAGTGCAGGTGCTGGGGATCGAACCGGGTACTTGCATCCTTCTCTGAGTGCAAGCACACTGCTCTAACCACTAGGCCACCACTCCCCCCAGTGGTGAAACACAGTTCTTGCATTTTATTCAGACTTTGTATTTTAAACACATTGAGGTTATATATCCAGAGGTAGATCAGCTTTTCTGTAGATCAGCTAAGAAAGAAAAGTCTTAACAACACATTCTACATTTAAGGAGCGATGAAAGTAACTCCCTTTGAGGATCCCTCTAACAGAAAGGGTAGTAATTAGATCTTTTAATGTTGCAGCTCAAATAATCTCTATGAACTGGCATATTTTCATTTCTTCTCTTAGTAGTCTATGAGTGATGATCAAAAGCACTAACCCATGCAGACGCTGTCAGGCTTCCACAGGACAGGCACTCCTTCCCTCTCACAGGCTCGGCTGTAGGCGATGAAAGACTCACAGTAGCAGTTTTTATGGACTGGGCACTCACACATGTCTGTCACACATGACCTGGAAAGAGCAGAATATGGTTTAGTGTAGCTTTACACAACAGGAAGTTTTTCCTCACTTTCGGAACATTAAATCAGAATTTGGTCTCATCTTCCTCAAGTTCAGAATCTTAAACCCAACCAAGATTCTTGCATCTTCAAACAATGTGGGGAAGCCCAGATGATTATGTCATTAGTTTGATAAGTAGATTCACAATATTTTCTGTTACATTAAGACAAATCTCTACCGCACTGATTTCCTGAAATCAGAAAAGAAAGAGAGTTGTCGACCTCCACAACTCTGGTTCACCCCTGGATACAATTTCCAGATGCCTGAAGATGCCAGAATCATCTGTTCAAGCAGTTATAGGTAAATATAAACGCCGTGGGAAAGTCCAGCCTTCATACCAGTCAGGAAGAAGATGTGTCCCAGGGATATTTGTCATTAATGTGCATATCAACCCAAGGACAAACGCAAACGACTTTCCAAAAGATGGTGGCTGAAGCTGGTGAGAGTGTCTGACATGGGTTAACTTTTTGGAAACGTGTCCGGTGTTCTGATGAAACTAAAATGTACTTTTCTGGCCATAATGATCATTGTTACATTTGGGGGAAATGTGGAAGCCTGCAAGCCTGAGAACATCATCCGAACTGAAGTCTTGGCCGCATGATGTTGTGGGCATGTTTAGCTACAGGACGGATTGGTGCACTTCACGAAATAGACGACATCATGAGTAAAGAACATTTTGTGGAAATATTGGAGCAACCTTTCAAGACATTGGCCTGGAAGTCAAAGCTGGGGCACAAAGAGTTCTTCCAAACGGACAATAATCCGATTCATAGACCAAATCAGTTACAAGGTGGACAAAAAAGTTAATTTCAATCCAAAAACAAACAAAAAAACAAGTAAGTTTTTAACACCACACATGAGCCTTGCTCCCACCTGTAGAAAGGACCGAAATCTACCACACGGTGGCACTTCTGAAACTCCCACGACTTTATCTTCTGGCATTCTCTGTGGGCCCGGAGCTTGACCTTGACAGTGCCGGGGCAAAGGTGAGAGGTCGACCTGCGAGGTGGATGCTGCTGGGAGCAAACATCGTTTCCATCAACTCTCCACGACTCTGCAAACTCGTCCACATCGAACTTTAACAGGCCGTCGCCCCCGATGGTGTCGTCACGCTTCTGACCGTTGTAGTTCCCACAGAGCCCGCAGAGGCGACCGCGCAGGTGTGGAGCAGCAACAACCTCTACAAAACTGTCGCCATCCCAGGTGATTTCCAGACCTGTAAAGAGAAGTGTGGGAGTTAAAGCTTAGGGAGTGTGGAGAATAAAAACAAGCAAGGGTTACTGAGTCCCGACCTGCAATGGTGGTGAGTTTGAGCAGGTATCCATCCAGGTCAATGTGCACCCCAGGGCCGTGGTACGGCAGGGCAATGCGGGTACCGTTCCTTCGAACCGTGAGGTGCTGATGCAGACTGAGACTCAAAGCTCCAAGTCGAACTTCAACAAACTGGGTCCAGGAGAAGGAGCGGGTCCGCCGAGCATCGTTCTTCACCAATACCTGAAATAAAGAACAAACTTGAGCAACAGCTAATTATGAAAGAGATATAGTATATAGTTCTTATACAATATAGTATACTAGGGTAAGCCTAAATAATGCACAACTCTATCAGCTAGGTGACTTTTGAAGGATGCACTGGCTTTCATTTAGGGGTGAAAGAGTAAAGGGGACTAAATACAAATCTAACTTGGATTAAGCAGATTCCCACACCCTCTATGAACTGGTCCTATCGTCCTACCGTAAAGCTGGAGTCTGAGCTGGTGATGGTGTTTCCTGGCGTTCCAGATTGGATGGCGCCACATTCCCGTGTCAGCACATATTGACAAGTTCCCTGAAAGTTAAAGGTCCTGCCATCGAAGGTGTTGTAGTGAGGGTCACCAAAGACTGTGCATACCCCAGGTTCTGTACACAAACAAGGATGGAAAAAGGGAACGCTGAAAAATATCTTGGAATGACAGAAAATTTCATGCTGTTTAAATTTGAATGGCTGTAAATAACTGCACTGGAAGACCAGCAGACCACCAAAACGTCACAAGTTTTAAAACAAATCTATACAAAAACCTGAAATCCACCTCCAAACACGTAATTTATGAGAAATACTGAAATATGCGGCTTTAATCTTCTTTGCTCGGAAGTGAAACCAACATCTGTGGTGAGGTAAATGTCTGCCTTACCCAAATAAAACAAAATTTTATTCTATGTCCATATGAGGTTTAGAGGGTATTTATATTACTGAAATAGACCATGCTGGGGGATTTCTGCTAAAGTAAAATGACCTGAGGACAAACCACAGTCTGGACTGAAGCACATGAGGAATATTTAACCAAAGTGCCAAGGCTTGCTTTCAGACTTTGAATATCCATTAAATATATTATTTGTTTATTCAAAGTGTTTTACACTAACAATAAAACACAAACGTCATCTGAAAACAGCATTAAATAGTTTAGCTTTAGTGTGTTTTGAAAATTTGTACACTTATGGGCCATAGACATAAAACATTTTCAGGATAAGGAAGAGATTATCTGACACTCTTGTGAGCTGGACTTACTTTCAGTGCAAACTGGACAGCAGCCGGTTCTGTTCAGGATCTTGTTCTGTAAGGAACAAAGTGAAGGCATCCAACATTTGAGGACCCTCATTCATAGTTGGTAAATAACAAAAAAACAGGGTAGGATGGCTGAAAAGGTGCTGAAATGAACAACAGCTCAATGAATGGGAGGAGCAGGGCGAACAGACGTTTCAGTTATTGGGCTGCTGAATAAAAATATGAACCATTGAAGGAAACATTTGGTGCATCGCATTGAATACAATGATTCACTGTTATCAGTACGCAAGATTGTCTTATTTTAGATTTTAATTAACTTAATTCATTTCAGAAAAGCTGACAAAGCTACATGTGAAAAGTTAAAAATTATCTATTGAGTAAAATCTTCGGATTGTGTTTTTCTAAATATTTGTTTTTTGTTAACTTCTAAAATGAATTGCTCATAGGACTGGACGATATAAGAAAAAAAGAATATCGATAAAATAGAAATCATATTGATCGATATCGATAATTATCAACAAATTCAAAACATATATTTTAAGTGCAGCCCTGACCATTTTATGCTTAGCGACCTATTTTTAGATACAGAACACACAAACGCTGAATTCAAACTCAACCAACTTTTTACCAAAACTGCAAGTTTTAAAAAAAAGAACGCATACTCTTTGAAGTCTTTGAAGGGGGCGGAGCTTGGTGACGGAACGTTCCTGGGTCTGCGTTGTGATTGGTTGGGAGGATGTAATGATTTAATATTACCCTACACGGCTAGAATGCAAAAGCAAGGAAAACTGTTCTTCGATTGACCCTTTTTTTCTATCATCGATATACGTCTATCGATCGATATATATTGTTATTGAATTATCGTCCAGCCCTAATTGCTCATACTCAAACTAAAACAAAACGTTCTCAGAAAAATGCTGGGCAAAAGTCCGGTTGCCTCCGATTTAAGCCTGTTTGCTGCTGCCTTGACCTGGATAACTAAAAATATGCACAGGGATACTTTAACTAGTTTAAAGGACATAAATGCTGAGAAATGGTTCAGGTTTCAATTAGTTTATTGTTATATCAGGACCCCCACAGAGGTAAGGAAACTTTGTCTGTGTAACAGGACCCCGTGGCTCTCTGTGTGTGTGTGTGTGTGTGTGTGTCTCCGGTACGTTTCCACCTCCATCAGGAGAGCAGATCAGAGGAATCTTTTACACGCTGACTTTTTTGTTGCCTGAGGGAAGCCCTTCATTTGCACCTCCTTCTAACCGAGCAGGACTGATGTAATGTATTTCTAAACCTTAATTCTGAAACCCAAACAGTAACCCGGTTTTTAACCTTAACTATCCTTTGAAAGTCTGGACAGGCCAACTCTAAAGTACTTTTCCTCCCCTGTCTTTTTCACGCGCACGCCGCTCGTCTGTCATCGCTCGCAGACGTTCTCTGTACTCTCGACATGCGCTGCGGCTCAAACTCCACACAAAGGCCACTCTCAGTCTTTGAAGAGTGCACACACACACACCCAGAGGAACACACACTGCCTTTCAAAGCGCACACACACTGACAGGGATTAGTTTTCAAGGGCCTAAATATAGGGAACCTCTTCTCTGCTGTCACTCAAACGTAATACAGACAAAAGGCTGTTTGGAGACACGCTGTCTCCGAAGGGGACCCAGACACTCCGCTGACCTGCTGCTGACCGCAGGAGGACGGCATGGGAGAGATTGTGTGTGTCCATGTAAGCTTAGGGAGGGTGTTGTGGACTGTGGTGACCTCTGCGTCAGCGGGGAGTCACAGTTGTGACCACCAAGGACAGCTGTAAGCTACCAGACTGTCACAAATTCATGAAAAGTCATTAATTTGCTCAGTGGTTCTCTCGGTTCCAGCTCTTTTAGGAAAGGCGTACTTCCGACATGTCTTTAAAGTTCAGATTCATGGTAGAACAACAAGAGGTTAACAGGAATCTCGTCAAATATGCGGCAGCAGTACTGTATCGGATTTCATCGCTTGACATCAGCTTTGAGATTGTAAATCAATTTTCTGTGAGTCAAGCCTTCAGTAGCTCAACGACGCTCAGTGATGGCTGCTCCGGGAAAACTCTTAATCTGACCTTCATTCACGTTGAATCACATAAAGGCAGTCACAGCTCTAGGAGTTGTAAAAACCATTGTGCAGAGAAAAAAAAACCTTTAAATGCAGCCAATGTCTTTAAAAATCCTCTTAAATATTTCAGATATCATCTTCATAGCAGCCTCTCCCCTGTTTTGTAGATGCACCGAAGGATTGGCTCGTGACTGGAATTGGATGATTTCCAATGGAAACTTAAAAAAAAACTTTTCTGAACAATGAACAATGCTCCATACCTTCGCACTAAAAGGTCACATTAAAGCACTGGTCATGTTGTCCCTTCACCATTGCGCACCTTTGAAGTTTTTTGTCGTTCACTGCGGGACATTTTCTACTCATCATGTATCAATTCACACCCGTGTTGACAGCAAAGGTAAAGCTGTGATCTTTCAATAAAAGTGGATCAAATTACATGTGAGATTTTAGCATTTTACCGACTGTGTCTGTAATTCATAGAAATACCTAACTAGAAGAAAAAAATAAGTATTTAGGAAATGGTTTAATTACATGGGTAAAAATGGTTTGTTTGGAGATATGAAAGAGAATAAGGAAAGCAACGAGGTGAATTGACCCAGAACCATTGACAACCCTTCTCAGTGTAGAAGCTGTTATTAATGGGGAAGACTTAAAGTTTACGGGTTTCTGTATCAGTGAGATGTTAATTAATCAGAGCAAAACACAGGAAGATGCTATATAACAGGAAACTCTTTTCTGCAATCAGGTCTGCCATTCATTCAGGCTGCCTCAACTTCGTCAGGTTCTGGTCATTACACCAGTTTTGGTCATTTAAATATATATTTAATATTTGATAGAAATGCCAAACTGAGGCGAACTGACCTGGAGCCAGTTTAAGCAGATACCAGAATAATAATGTTTTTTTTTTCTGTTTTATCCTTTTGAGTTTTCAACCCGTCTATTGTGGAACATGCTGCATTTGTAAACGCTGGCAGCATTTGGTACCCCTGTGACTGCTATTCATCATTACGAATGTTGATTGTGCTAACGCAAGCTGGCAAAGAGGGATTCAATTGTAATGATGATGATGTATGATTTGATTGACTTGACTGTAAAGTGCCTTGAGTTTGACATCTGTTGTAAATTGGCGCTATACAAATAAACTGATTTGATTTTAATTTGAAATTCTCCACTCCACATAATTTGTCTTTGTTTTACATTAGTAAAACTGTTTTATACCACATTATAGAACATCACCTCTGCATCTGATATGACTAACTAAAGAGCGCTTATGGCAAGAAATCTAGACAGAAACACTTTAAACCCTGTTTTTTATATTTGTCAAAGAAAAATCTAAACTAGATTAAACTAATTGGTTGAAGCTTTACAAGAACAGGAGATTGAAAATTAGCCCACAATGTGTGATTGGTGCAAATGTAAATTTTTTGTCTTAATTATCTCGATAGAAACACTAAATAGTAAGTTTTTTAAGCATTTTATCAATTACCTAAATCTTTTGTGTGTATTAGATAATTTCTGTGCAGAATCCTGTCTTTTCAGGGTTTGAGAAAGATTGAAGAGGTCAAAATGGTTTATTTGTGATTCAGAACATGATGTGTAAATAGTAAATAAATGATCATAAAATGAAAGTAACAGGTTTTTTTAACTACTCACAGTCCTTTCTTACTCTGCACCTTCACAAACACCGGTAGATTGCGGGTGGACGGGCCATAATTTGGTGAGTTTATTTTAAAAAAAAATCTAAATATAACTTCAATTTGGTGTCTTCATAAATACAATAAATTCTGTCAAAAAGCCTGATAAAAAATACATAAATAATTCCAAAATCCTGTTGTCTGAAACAAACCTCATAAAAAATGATTAAAATAAATCTGCCATTACAAATGCTTTTCACTGGAGAGAAATTACAAAGACCACCAACATCATTGCACAGTCTCCTGCTCTGACCGCGAGCAACAGGTGAGGGTTTGCTGTAACCACTGGAAGCGTGTGAACTTGGGCTAACACTGACACCAGCTCTGACTGCACGGCCGCCACCGGTTGGCGGTATGTGAGGAATCCACTCCATCACCCGCCGACCGACAGATGACTTCGGAGCGGCCTCTGTGACAGGTGAACACAGCGCAAACCTTTTTCCTGCAAGCAGTTTTACTCCTAGTGTTGCTGCTATTTAAAAGGTGTAGAAGATTACCAACATTTTCATGAACTACGGTTAATATCAAATATGGAAAAGAGAGATATGCAAGCTCAGGGAACCTAAAATCTTATGATTTTATCCAATTAATGTCATTTTCAGCCTAATCACCTGGCGATTCTTACATTTGAAGCAACAGTTTGTAAAAATTATGTTCTTAGAATTTTGTTAGCTTTTTATTAAAAGACGAGGGCAGGTAATTTTTTTTTAGATCAGAGTGAATAGTTTGGTAAAGATACGTGTCAACATTTTGAAGCATATTTGAATCTGAAAATGACAGGAAGTCATGGATCATATACTGTACACCATCCAACAAATGCAACATTCACATGTAGATGCTACGAGTAGAAGTAAGCCTCTGTCACTCACCGAGGGACAGCTGGTGATCGGCACGCACTGTTTGGGCCGACACTCCACGGTGCCTTTAACACAGGCACAAAGCGTGCAGTTCACTGAAGACCACATGTCCCCCTCCTGCCGACACAACAGGGTCACATTAGCGACAAATACAATAAATCTACACTTTATATTCCTGCAGCATGTTACAAACCCTACAATGCATTCTTCTTCTTTATGTTTTGGTTTGTTGCTTTGTCTGTAACGGTGCCACAACTAATAACATGTTTATTAGCCTCTCCGTTAAGAATAATTTCCGTTGCTGCAGCTTGGGTTAGTCTTGTCTAGCTTAGATGCTATATGGATCAGCAACCATAAGGGGCGTTCTCTCGCCAATCATCATCTCATTCATCATTCTGCCACTCGTTTATTAATCTACTCATCCTATCTATCCAGCCACTGTCCATTTATTAATCTACATCAGAAAATGTCTAATCTATTGATAATCCATTCATCCTTGTCCTCACCCTGTAGATTTTGTTCCGCACCCTGCAGTACTTCACCTCCTCCACCTTCACATAAGACAGACACTCGTCACAGCACTGACCGCCCTGGCAGCTGCCCGGACGTGAGCACCGCTTTTTGCACACCACGGTTGAATCCTTAAGGACAAGAAGCAGAAAGTTCCTGCATTAGGGTTAATCACGGCTGAATTCAGACGTGTACTCTCAAACCATTTGTCCATACTATCTGACATTAAATCAGACTTAACCTGTCCAGTCAGATAGGATCCTCAAAACTATTTATATTTGTTAAAGGCCAGAATAATGACAGATTGGAGACTCTTATGTTATTCTTAATTGCATTGAATGAGCATGGCACCTTCAGATGTCTGGAACGGATGAACTCACTATATTTGAGCCAATTTCTTTGTATTTTTCATTGTTTCAGACAAGTAAGCAGGGTGTTTGAGGTGTTGCCTTAAAATACGTCCACACATACCTTCATTTAACTTGAATATTATAAGTTAACCTATCAGAGGCTTACAAAACCATAAGGTCATTGTCTGAGCTCTCTGAAATTGTTTAAAGGCATACAAATCTTAGTGTTAGTGAGTTTGAAGAAAGTAATGAAATATCCATTGAAAGACATCTCTTGTTATTCTAGAATCTAGCAAATGAAATAATTGTGTCTATCCTAACAGACCTAAAACCTAAATTAGGTTTAGTCTGAGTTCATGTCAGAAACTGAGAAACAATTTTGTCTATTTGCATAGTGTATGGCTTCAGCTGTATGTAAAGGATATTCAAATATGCCATATTCTAGTTCTAGAAAGGATCAGTGGAATAAGTTCCCTTTTTATCCAGAAAATATATCTCCAGGGAAGTACCTTGCATGTGCAGGTGGTACAGTTGTTGAGCATGAAGGAAGTACCGTTCTCATAGACATCACTGTGGAAGAGACAACTTCCTAAAGAGAGATCAAACACTTTCCTCTGACCTGGAGGGGAAACAGAATCACACGCAGGAAACAATGAATATAAAGAAGTCCTAAAAGGCTTAAAGCCTGAAGTCTTGAAGAAAATCACATAAGTTCCAGGAAAATTTATTAAGCTGAGTTTTTACCTATACACCTGGGACAGCACTGTCCAGGTAGGGTGTGGCTCAGGTGAGCGGGGCATGAAAGTACAGGACACACCTCCTTCATGCAGAGAGTCCGCCCTCCCTAAAAACAGCACATCCATCAATCAATCAATCAATCAATCAATCAATCAATCAATCAATCAATCAATCAATCAATCAATCAATCAATCAATCAATCAATCAATCAGTTTTTATTTATATCTATAGCACTATTACACACCAACATACTTTAATATATTTTCAAGCATATGTTTATCACATACAGATCACAAACAGTTCTAAAAAAAGGTTTTAATCAAAGGTGTCCAAACTTTTTGCCCTGTTGGTCAAATTGTCAAGTTGAAAGTACTCGAGGTACACAGAAATCTATTGCACAAAATAATTGCAAGGGCAACAAATGGCCCCAGTAAATGTTCATAATAACGCATAATCACTAAGTTACCCAAACTTTAAGACATGATTTTAAATGACAGACAGATTAAAAAGACATTCGTTGTCATAAGAAGCTCTGTAACTTGGTAAATTAAACAGAGGAATCTATGACAATAGTTTGTGTATTTGGTCAAAAACCTGCAGGGTGTCCTTATTGAGTGCCATTAATACTTTAATGTGTTTATGGACCCGGCTGTGGGGTTTGTTTGTCTAAGGGGAGATGCTGGGAGGAGGCAGGAACGTGGGAGGAATTAAGAAGGGAAAAAGCAATGAGGAGGATGTTGTTCCGACCAGATATTTGTGACTCCTTGGAGACTCCAAAACGAACTAATTTGCAGAACAGAGATCCTGCTGGAAAGGTGAACGTTGGATGTGTACTCACAGTGCACATGCACTTGATGCACGGTTTGCCTTCAGGGCTGAACTCTTCCTTCTCTTTATAAAGGCGACCCTCAAAGATGCAACCTGCAGCGACAGATGTTAGGCACCAGAAACATTTCGTTTAGATCTCCTTCAGTTTTAGTTTATGAAAGCATATATTCAAGCTCATTAGAAACTGTTATAGGTATTTTACAAATAAGCAAAGCAATGGCAAGACTTTTGTTTTTACAGTGAAAATGGCATCATTGTCTAAATAATAGAACATACAAGGATAAATATATACTTAAATGTCCGACATTATGTATTAATCAAAGTTGTGAAAAAAGTTTAAGAACACAAACTGAAATTTTAATAATTAAAAATTAAGAAAAATTAAACTTATGTTGAGTGCAGAGTAATTTTTACTGAGTAAGATTTAAAACATATTAATATTCTTTTGACATTAATTTAATTAAGTATAATTCAGACTTCTGAAAACAAATTTCACGTGTTAAAAATGAGTATCCTGTAAATGAATACAGGTAAAATAAGCACTGATGAAAAGTTTTCTCAGTTTTTAACGTGAGAACTGCTACTCACTGGGGCAGGTTGGGCAGCACTTTTTTGGGTGGATTTTTGGGTTCTTGCAGTGAATGACACACTGTACCTCCGCCTCTGTGATCACACCTTCCTAAACAAGAAGCAAAGTAATGATTTACATCTGAAAAATATACTTAGACCATTTTCTTTCCAGGTTTTTTACACCTGACACAGTTCACATTTTATCTAACCTTTTATTTCAATCCTCTTTTTTTCCCATCATTGATCACTGATGACAATTATCTCGTTATTTATTATCCGTGCTTGGCTCTAACCTTCTCCTCTGCTTTTTCCAGCCTTCTTGAATCCCTGTGCCCCCCCCCCTCCACCCATCTGCTACCAGCCAGGATAACTATATAGCAGAGACCCACCTGACAGCGTCTTGTTATGCAGGGTTTGGTGGAGGTCGACCAGGATACAGAGCTGTTGTAGGAGCATCCATCTAGCAGGCAGCCTGAAGGAGATGCAGACAGAGAGGTCTTAGGGTAACATTTATTCTTTTAAATTCTCTTTACCTTTTTAACATTTGTAAAATCACCAGCTGTGGAATGTAAATAATACTCTGACAATGCAACTGTTACCACCCAGAGAATGTTTAGTTGGAAAACACTGAAGATAAAACGGTGTGATTGTTGAGTCAAAGCAGCGTCACCTGAATGCCTGTACTGAGCTGAGAGGGAAAGCAGCTATGCAACATTTTCTTACGACACAGAACATACAGCTGCAGATCTTTTTTTACATAACATTATTGACGTAATTAAGTGTGATTTAGCATGTTTATTCATCTCAGCACAACGTTAAACAGAACTGTATCTTCCTCTCACATGAAAATCTCCCATATTGTGCAGAAACTCAGAGATGGATTTGATGCCCAAATGAAATTATGTGTAATTTTCTGCAAAAGTTGAACAATCACTCTTCCAAAGCTTAATAAAAAACTGCAGCTGTGGTATTACAGAAGAAGGAAACTCTGGGAATATGTTAGATACACTTGTAACTAAAATGAAATTATGTATTTATTTTATCCACAAGCTTGTTAGCAAATATTATGAAAATTAGTTTACACTAGAAATGGGATTTATAGTAACTAACAGAATGAATTGAGACTAGTTAATGGGCAAACCCTAAAAAATGTAACAGTTGTACTAAAATGTACAAAGTCTGAGAGACGATAAAACTCTGATTCAAGATGCTTGTCAACTGTAGGTAGTTTGATCAGACAACTATTATTTATCAAGATACTTGTATCTTTTTCAAATAAATTTGACTGAATCATTAACATTACAAAATCTGTAATAAATATATACTAAAAATAGTTCTTATATGATGTCACCACTGTTATTTATCACACCTGCTTTGTGATATTCTCTACCTCTATTAACTCTGGACTCAAACAAATCTGAAGTATGGCTACAGGATTGTTTCTATTCCCACCAGCAGCAAACTGAGATCTCTTTAGCCGGCCAGACTAACTTCTGCCTCTCTTCGACATGGCTGAATGTGTGCATGCACCCCCGATCCTCTGCTGCTGTTCCACAAATACAGTTTCAGAGTGAAACGTTTAGACGTAACGGCTCCTGTTTAAATTACAGCCACTGCACCGGCAGCCACTTTCCTTTCAGCGCTGAAGGAGAAGCTTATTCATTTCATCCCTTTTACAGTAAGCAGTCTCAGATCAATGTTACAAATCAATCAAATAATACTTTGAAACCTAATCAGAGCCATTGATCTACGTTATGCTTTGTAAAGTAAATCCTGTGATACTAGATAACTGCTGAAAGAAGATTTGCAGTAATTTAGAAAAAAAAGGACAAGATTAAGTAACAAAATCCCATTGAAACTCACACACCAATACAGAGTGAATAGACAGCACACAGGGCATGCAAAAGTATTTATATGCTATAAACATTAGCTACATGTCATCATTTTATGACCTCACATTTAAATTTTATTGGGATTTTACTGTAGCCTCATGTTTCTATTTCATTGGGATTTTATTGTGATAGATGGGTCTACTGTCCCCACCAGTGTTGCACGTCTAGAGGCAGAAATTTCTACCCATTCAAGCTCAAGCTGAGTCAGATTGAATAGAGAGTCTCGTAACAGATTCCCAATTGGTTTTAGGTCTCTGGACTCCATCTTTCTTGTTTTAGTCCTGTCTGGAAATGTGGCAATAAAAATTGTTGTCTCAATGCTAAAAAGAGCCCAACAGATTTTACTTTCTCAAGTGGAGCTTTACTGCTTTAGCCATAGTGCTCCGCTTGATTTATATATGCAAGAAGCTTTATTAGATTTTATGCTGGGACTATTTCATGTTCAATGGACACAGAAATGGGAAGGTAGAAGAGGAAAAAAGGAGAGAAACAGATGAGACAAAATGCTAAAAGGGAGAAAAAGTAAAAGAGAGAGAGGAGAGGAAATGGAGATAGCAATATAACATCCTCTGAGTCTGCTTCTACACCTGCAAAGAGAAATATAAGAAGAACAGCAAAACCAGCCGATAAGGTATTACAGGTACAAACAACCAACGCCTTGATACCATCACTGAAGAATATACAGTATTATTTAATACGGAATGTTTAAAGTGAGGTAGTTAGGTAATAATAGGGGTTTTCTGTACAGAAGTGAGTCTGTAAGTACCTGAATCCAAGCACCTGTAGGTGTTTGTGAGAGTGTGGTTGTGTATGTAAGATTTATCCATGAGAACTCCATCTAACAGTTAGGTGACATCATGGGGCATTTGGGTGTGCTAATTTACATGAAATCCTAATAAAATACATTGAAGTCTGTTTTCAAGGGGTGTGAATACTTTTGTAAGGTATTGTATCTGCCTCTTTCTAGTTACTTTTTATAATTTATCAGCATAGAACGGCATCTGTTAAAAGGTTTCTGGTACTTCAGACTTTCTAACCCATGGTAGAGGAGATCAGCGGTCTGCAGAGGTGTGGCCTTTGGCTTGATGGCTTGACTTGATTATATCAGAAAAGATTTGAGATTCGACTTGGACTTGAGCAACTTTAAACCTGACTTTGGGTCAGGGAGCCAACAGGAAAAAGGTTGACTGGTTCAAAGTGATCAACAAGTTGCCAGTCTATTGCACGACTGAAAGCCTTCGAGAAAGAAGATAAACATTTACAGAAAACATTTTTAGATGCTTTGTGATATTTAAACAAACATATGTTTAGTTTTCTGTGCATAGTGTCTGAGGAAATGCTCCTTATGACTTGTTAATGACTTGAAATTTTAACCATTGGACTTAACTTGAGACTTGTTAGTTTTGACCTGAGGCTTGGTCCCACCTCTGTCAGTTTGGAAGAAATTGCTCTGCCAAAAAATAATTCATAGCCTAAGGTAAAGGCCAAACTTTCTACTGAAGTAAATATTCCCTTTGTTTGAGAGGTGTTCACATTTGTGTCTTTTCTGCATGTCCTCCACGTTAAGTCTTTGTGTTGCACTGAGTAAAAGAAAAAGTGCTTCACAAATAAAGTTTGTCTTATAATTTGAAAAGGTCATTGTCACGACCATCAGTGCATCAATCGGCGCGACCGTATCATGATCCTTCTCTGATTCTTATACAGCTGTTTTCTCAGACTGAAAGAGAACAGATTTTAATCAAGTTACTGTAATTTAAACTACCTGAACCAACTCCTCTCTTTTTCACTTTAACTATTTCTAATTTATTTATGAAAATTCACCACTGAGATCAATATGTTGATGATGGTTCAACTATTTCAACTTCTACTGCTAACAATGATACAGATGGTGGAACCCCTTACTCAGAGGATCTTTTTAAATGATATTTTAATAATAGCTTTTTTCATTATTTCTATGCTACTTCATGTGTAAAATTGTTTATTGAAGTAATTCTAGACCACAGTCTTTGTAATAAAGTAACACAGCCTGACTGTGATTCTCATTAACTATGAGCATGACTTCATAAAGAAGTGAAAAAACAGCAGAATGACATGCTGGTGTTTTTTTTTTTAGCAGCAAAGACAAAGCAGGGTCCTTCATTCAGTCACAGGAATCACAAATCAACCTCACAATAAACCGGCCGCAGTGACGACACGGTGCTTTTTCTCATCCAAGCTGAACACGGTCCGCCTCTATTAATGAAGTGCTGTGTCATAAAACTGCAAACAAAAAGGCTGCAGCCCCGTGGAGAGCTGGAGGGAGGTGTGAGTGTTTTTATATTTCCATGGAGCCGCATGGCTTCATCAAGCCTGTTCTTAAACAAGGAGGACATTTTGGAGGCTTGGAGGTTTATTTATTATTTAAAGGTTAAGTTTGGTTGCCAGAGGTTAATAAGGACAAAACATCTGGAACAGGGGTTATCAACATAGGGCCCGCGGGCGCCACGTAGCCCCCCCAGAACCTATGTGGTGTCCTCAAGCCTGTTCAATAAATAGCACAACCCTCCAGTGAGCTGCATTTAAAATGCTAGTTTATTCAGTTGCTCTTCCTTTTTAATCATACTTGTATTTACATAGATTTAAAAATGACAAAAAAATCATTAAATATATTTATATTCCGTAAAATTAAGGTGAGCTTGGACTCTTGTTCAAAGGTCAGTACAGATAGCCCTTCGTATGATAGATAGATAGATAGATAGATAGATAGATAGATAGATAGATAGATAGATAGATAGATAGATAGATAGATAGATAGATAGATAGATAGACAAGGCTGTTAAATATTAATTTACTGTGGCTGCCTTTATCAATGTAAGTCTTTAATTCTCGGCTTTGACTTTTTACCACAAACAAAATAATTTAACATGACATTCACATCTGCAGTAGCTATTTAATTTCGATCCATTTGATTCTTATTTTTTTCAGCGTTATACAAAGGTAAAGATAAATTTAAATTTAAAAAGAAATATATTCCGAAATAAAAAAATAAAACTGTATTTTCAGTCCTAGTCTTGCACAAATTGGAGCCTCTGGTTCAGCCATAAAAGCGACAACATTAATGTGATGAACAGCAGCAGGTTTGGCTAATTATCACCACAATTTGTGCTTCTTCATTTCCTTTCCCCCACCAAACACCCTTAGATGTTTTTCAACTCCTGGGATGAGGCCCTGCATGTCTTAGACGTGCCCCTCTCCCAGTTTTGCTTATTCAAATGGCTCAATTAGCTTCTGAACATGCCAACAACTTCTGCTGAGGCCTGGTAGAAAAAAAAAATTTCACATGTGCTGAATCTAAAACATGTTTTATATGCTTATTGGTGACTTGAACCCTGATAAAGTGTAATAAGATGCTGTATTAAGCACAAAGGAGCATTTATGATTTAACAAGTCTTGTTAGGAAAAGTTAAGATCTGATGAAACAATAAAAAGTAGGTATGAAGTGAAAACATTTCAGCAAAGTAGGAAGTGTATAAAATTAGAAAAAGGCTAAAAATAAAAGGAGAATGGGACTTTTTGAGTCACACACCCAAAAGCTCCAGAACAGCCTAACATTACAAGCTATTCATCCCAGAAAGTGTTTTAAAAAAACTCTCTTTAACTGGCTTTTTGCTTTGATTTTGCTTTCTAGCTGAATATGATCTGGCTGGATACAAGCTTTTAATTTGTTTGATTATTTCCATACCACCTTTACTTATACATTTGATCAGGCGCACTGGAAGCTGTTTCAAGCGAGGGGGGCTGATGGCTGGGTTGGAAAACACGTGACGTCATTATGTTGAGGGCTGTGGCTGACGTTGGGGTCACCCGCGCGTGAACAGGGGCGTAATGCAGCCACTGTCTGGTGAACATTATTGCACACTGATTGCATGAAGAAAACTAAAATGATGCGGCGTGCTGCTGCTGCAGCGCATCAACTCTGCTTCTCCCGGCCCCGTCTAGCGATCGCCACCTCCCCTCCGCTGCGATTTAAGTAGAACAATGACTAGAGCAGAATTAAGTTGTATTTACCGGAGATGAAGTGTAGACTGCAAATTCTGTCGTGGTATGATGGCTCCCACAGTGCGCTCTTTTAATTGAAAATATCCATTTCTTTCTTTCTCTTACGGCCATTTCTGTCCTTCGGTAAACGACAGAAACGTACATCCGACGATTTGGAACGCCTCTCTGTGCAACCGGGAGCACAACAAGTCGTAGGCATTGTTTAGATTCCAAAAATAAACTAACTTAACAGGGCAGTCAAACTTTTTTACAGTAGCAGGCTACACACTATCAGGTAGGAGGGTGCAAGTAGGAGGTTTTTTATTATTATTCTTAAAACATTATTTTTTCACATGATATTATCATCATGTTTTAACAAGGTAAGGTAATCTCCATTTGCATAAAATTAGTTTAATTTGAAT
Source organism: Fundulus diaphanus (assembly GCA_037039145.1). NCBI lineage: Eukaryota > Metazoa > Chordata > Actinopteri > Cyprinodontiformes > Fundulidae > Fundulus > Fundulus diaphanus. The sequence continues at coordinate 51,066,065 of CM073130.1, read as the reverse complement.
TGCTAGCACCACATAAAACAGATCAGATTAGGTGAGGTCTATTCATCTTAATATTATTCACAGTTCTGTTCTAAAAACGATCGTAACATTTCTTCACGAACAAAGTCGAATTTTTATGATAAAAATACAGGGGTGGAATTTGAAATTGAATTTACATGTTGAATTTATTTCAGTCATATTGCTCTTTCGAAATCTCTTATCTCAGTTTAATTTCACTTGCACTCATCACACAACGATATTGTATCATCGACGAGGATTCTAGAGACGAACACAAAATGCATCCCCTGAAAAACTTTGATAATTTGCTGCTGTAATATTATATTATATTATATTATATTATATTATATTATATGTAATATTATAGATTTTTCAGAATAAAAAGCTAACAGATGTGCATAATCAAAAAATATCAGAAATACAATTATAGAGCATTCAGTATTGTAAGAAAGCCCACACTGTTTCTGGATAAATAGATTATTGTATGAGTTAAGTTCTATTCCGTTTTATGCCTCTTTCCTTGTAAGTTTGAAATGTCCCATGCTCCTGAATGCACCATAGCTTTCTGACGCTCGTGAATGCATCACACTGGTCTGTGAACGCGGTGCTGTGTGCTGTGTACGATATATCTTCCGCTTAAAAAGCTTTGCAGTTTCAAAACTCACGTCGGCTCTCACGGTTTTATTGCACTTTTCGGCATAACACCGGTCTGTGTTTTGATCGGAAAAGTAGCATCTCGGTTGGAACAAGGAACCCAATCACTCGTTAATGTTGCTCTCAGTGGAGATAGAAGCTAAGGTGATTCTTGGGATGTATAATCGGGGAGAAGTAGGCGGCGGCAAGAGCTGCTATAGACGGCGATTTGCCGCCGTTGACCGGCTACTTTTGACTGCCCTGCTAAAGGTACGCTCTAAATCACCCGTTTTGTCATGTAGTAGACGAGAACAGTACTGTTTTTTGCCTACCCGCGGGACCCGGATGTAGCGCTGACGTCACGTCACGCGTGAACTGGTCTATTATGTTACTCCACAGCCCCCGTAAAGCCCTTTGATATTGTATCTGTTTGTAATTATTATTGTTCTATATTGTTCTTGTATGTTCTTTTTTGCAAAAAAAAAAAAAAAGAACTCCACAGCCCCCCACCATGGGGGGCTGATGCTATGACGAGGGAGGCTGCAGCCCCCGCAGCACCCTCCTTCCCGCGTCTATGCATTTGTTAAATTGTTTTATTTTATTATCTCCTTATTGTGTGCCAGGTTTCTTCACAATTTGCCCATACAGGACTTTGGTGCATCTGAAGTTGTTTTTTTTAATGTGCTCTTTGAATAAAGACATAAGATTCAGGTAAACAGCTCTATACACATGCTACATACATTTAGCCTCCAATTTAAGGTTACAACCAACATTCCCAAGATCAAAAAATAAGGAAATGCATTTGCACATTTAAATGCACAGATATACCCCAGAGATGTTTGAATAGTGGTTCAAAGTTATGTTTGAATAATTCTGATCATTAAGGCAAATATCTGAATGATGCTGCCCGTGTGGATGTATAAACAAGTATATCCCCTTGCATGATTTCAGACTCATAAAAGTAACTGTATTTCTGTAGCTTGTAAACCTGACGGTGAACCCCTTCAGCAGCCAAACTGTCTCCGCATGCAGCCGCTGTGTGTATGCAGCTTCACAGGAGATGAAAAAACATCCAGATTTACTCCCACAGGTTGCATTGAGGCCTGGCTTTTTGCATGCAGAGCGATAAAGTGGTCTCTGAAGGTTTGCTAACTCTGTATGAGCTTTATGTTTCTGTGTTATTACAGCCCCTCATTAAAGTCTCGCAGCTGCAGATACCACAGAGCTACAGTAAATCCTCCAACGTTCATTATTATCATCATCATGGCTGTTCATACACCGTCATGTCCCGGTCAGAAAACAAAGTAACGCAGACTTGTCTTACTGTGGCTCTGCTGGTCGGTCTTACCTTTACACCGCTCACAGCAGGCTCCGGTCTGCTTCACCACCAGAGCACAGTCATCAGAGACCGGCGGACATTTCTCCTGTTTACAATCGGCTTTCCCATCCTGCAGGAGACAAGAGAGGAAGAGAGCGCTCCTCTGTTATTTCAACATTCCCACTACTGTCAAACCTCCAACTTTACTCTAACGACTTTATCAAGTTCTTGTTTTACCTCTTCCATTATTTATTTTCATCAGTATTGACAAAAATCACAAGTGTTTGTGCTCCAGTTGTGTATTTTTTATTTCCAAAGAGCTGTTTGGAAACAGCTACCCTTACCAAGATGGCACCTAATAAAGATGCTTTCAAGTTTTCTGGAAAAGTAGGCAAATATTTAGGCCTCGTGAGGCTCATTGTTCAAGGTAATCCCCTCCAAATGTAATTATTTAATGTTCAGTTTTTATTACCCTGACATGACCAACCTTGCGGTTTTGATTTGAAGCACGAGCACTTCGTAAGCCCTCAATTATTTATCTTTTTATTCCTTCATATAAACAAATAGCCCTCTTAAAGCACTTTAAATTAATATTTGTGACCTAATCTGAATTTATAGCCTGATTTGGAGAGATGCTCTTTGTCAAACACGTTCTCTTGCTGTCAATTTATAACGTTTCTGTAGATTAGTAAAATACATTAGAAGGAGCTTTTCTACGCTATCAGCTAAATTGGAGTTCAGAAAAAAGGGAAATATAAAGCTTTTTATCAATGTTCTCATCCATCCATCCATCCATCCATCCATCCATCCATCATCTTCCACTCACTCAAAATGTGTTTCATCTTCAATTTTTAAATTCATTTTCACAGCTGTGAAACTAATCAATGACTAGATTTGTTTTTTTATTCAGCCAAAAACCCGAAGTACAGTATATGATAAATTACAGTCAAACAAAAGGCCCGTTTTAGTTTACCCAAGGCATATTTAACAAGTCAGCAATATCTGGACATAAAGCCTCTCCAACACTGTTAGCTCAGACAAGGTTACAGCAGTGCTGGAAGGGGTGTTCTCAGTATTGTCAACATTACAAAGGTCGAGGATCACACCAATCAGGTGTCTGATAGAGCCGGGATAAAGAAACTGAAACCAAAGTTAAGTTATAAAACAATTTTCTACGCTATGAAGGTAAAAAAAGTATGACTCAACCACAACTCTACCAAGACAGGCGTTCTCCGAAGCGGACTGGCCGGGCAAGTACAACATTAACCGGAGAAGAAGGGAAAGAGGTCCAGGGATTCTCTGGAGGAGCTACAGCTCAGGTGGGAGGATGTGTTGACAGGACAGCTATTATCTGTACACTCCACATATCTGGTCTTTATGAAAAGGTGGCAAGAACAACGCCATTGTTTTAAAAAAAGATAAAAGAAGTATTTTTATTTTTGCCGCAGACCATGTAGGGGAAGAAGGAACTCTGATCAGTTGAGATTGATGAATATCAACCTGGACACACCATGCAAACAGTGTCCTACGGTGGCTGCTCAAAGACAGGATGAATGGAGCTCAATACCGGGCAAACTACAGTGTAGATTCACCTTTCAAAAGGACAGCGACCATGAAAACACACCAAGACCGCCATTGGAGTGGTTTAAAACAAAGGTACCCTCCTATTTCTAACACACAAGGCGGTTAGTTTAATAACGGACATCTGGACATTTCAACGGATCAACGTTACCAACCGGGCAGGTAAGTACGGTGAAAATAATACACTCAATGTTTGTGCAGATTCACAACTTTTACAGCACCAGTTTTTCAGGTTTGAATTGTGCGGCCTGAGAAATGAAATATGACTCAGCCTTGACCGTTTAGCTGTGAATTTTCACACCAGCACAACAAACCTCCTGTCGCCTTCGGAAACACTGCGCGCTGTGTCCGTCAGCACCGCTGCACGCGGCGAGGGACCGGACAGAACCGCCGTCGCTTGAATCTCTCAAGTTTCACACCCTGTCTTTACTGCTGATTTTGTCCCCACTCTCAGTGTGTTTTATTTTACAAACTGTGAGGGTTTATAAGGTGGAGGCTGGCAGGCCCCGCGGCCCTGTGGCCCTGCGGCAGGAGGCTCTAACAAGGACAGATCAAAGGAGTGCGAAAATAAACTCGACCCGGTTTAATATAGCAGCAGCTCTCCGGCTAAACCCAACCACACCGAGGTCAGATGATGTCATGAAAGAAGAGGAGGGAGGAGAGAAGCCGAGATGGAAAGAAGTGACGGATGAAGTGTAATAGGTCAGAGGGAAAAGGACGACTAGAGGAAAACTGCCGGGGAAAAGCCCGAGCTCGGGATGAGATTCTGGTAAGTTTGATCAGACAACACAAGCCATTACTTTATTGCTAAATTATAATGTATAACGGCTTGGTCACTATACAAGTGCTCAAAACTATTAAACACACTGCCATCAAACTTCACATTGATTTTATTCACAACACCGGGGGTGAATTATGTCAAAATAAAAGTCGAGATGCAATATTGAAAAGGCTAAAAAATGTAAGACTTATATCAGTTAATACCAGTTATTACTGGGTCCCTCTGAAGCAAACGGATTGAAATATTGTAACTGGCACATAATACTAATATGCTAATATGAATCATGGCACAGTAACAAACTATTACAGAAAAAGGTATGAGAAGATATAAAAATTGGTACATAGCCCTGTTAAAATGGCCTTCTCCTGATACCTTAGCACAGTGATCCTCTGCAACCTCTCTGTAAACGACGGATTTAGCTACAGGATGATAAAATACCAAGAAAATCCAACTAAGGCAGCTGAACGTTTTTATTATTATTATTATTGAGTAGTCTTAATGAGAAACGAGTTCTCATATACAAGATAGACATGAGATATATACAATCACATATCAGGTTATATCTAACTTCCTGTTTTCAGGACATTAATAAGATATCAATGTAATGGGTTATTCATTCTGGGTAATCAGCTTCTGGATGATTGATGCCAGACGTGAACGTATTTACCAGGGCCTCATTTTATAATGTCCAGAAACGATTTAACAGCGGTGTGCATTGAGGACACAGCCACAACAAATTTAAATGAGGAGGAAAATAATATAATAAATACCAATATTTGAAAAATGCTTGTTAATACAAAGAAATTAAAATTAAAGCACTCTCAACAATCTATCACTTGACATGACATATGCTGGACATTTTATAGGACGCCTGAAAACTGTTCAGCTGTAGATAAAGAAGTAGCTGACAGAAGAGACGTTAACGATACAGATCCTAAAAGAGTTTAAAGTATTTTAACACTGGCTGCCAACCAGCAGTCTAATCTAATGTCAATTACTGCTAATTTAAAGATATGCCAACAAATAAGCGAGAGTCGTGCTACTTTTACTGCACTCTTTCCCATTTTTCATAGACGACATTAACCACAAAACTGACATGCATGTTGGATAACCGTACTCAGAACCTTTAAACTGTTTGGTGCAATTAAGGGCAAGGTGTTACCGATGCAACACGATAATTACATGTGTTAAACCTGGATATGCTGTAAATTTCTCCAAACAATGATTGGGAGAAGCATAAAAAAAGAAACATGATGGACGGGAGCTTTTCTTTTTTTCCTTTTCAAATTTCTGTTGACTGCAGCGTTTTGGAACCACTGCACCTCTGGAAAGGACGGTTGGCCGTGGACGTGGACCCACTAAATGGTGGAAATGTGACAACTCAAAGTGCAGAACAACCAGAACACTATATGATCAATTGCTGATGAGGTGGTTCTTCAGACCACTGCTGTTTTATAAGCAAAACCCTGGGCTCAGCCTGTAATTTTAAAGTAAAGCCATGGGTAAATTAAGAAAGCTACACAGTGGGTATTCAGAGAACTGCAAGGAAAAGGCTGTCTATAAATATTTTAACCGTAATCGTCTATCATGGAAGACAGCTGTAGTTGAGCTCGTGAAATGTTCCCATAGACTATTGAAGCTGTGGACTGCAGTTGAAAGGAGAGAAACTGGAAGCTTCTGAGTCTTAGTTTGGAGCTTTGTCTGATATGTCTGTGGTATTTTTAAAATTCATCCATCTATTTTTTATATGTCCCAAATCCTTGTAGTATCACAACGTGGTGCTGGATGTTATCTCCTAGATGAGGTTTATGAGCTAGAGTTGAAGTACGCTACACGCTTGTCCAGAACAGGGCAAACAATGATTTACTAAAAGCTTAAATTTAAGGAGGCCAATGAGTTTTATGTGCATGTTTTCAGACGAAGACTCTGCAACGAAGGCAGAGTACGCAGACAAAACCTGTTCGTATCCGGCAACATGCAAACTCTACACAGAAAGGTAGTGAATATTACAGTAAAACAGCAGTGTTGGGCAAGCTACTTGTCCAGTGTAGTGAGCTAAGCTATCAGTTACTCAACAATAAATTAAGCTTCACTACACAAAAGCTACCACCTATAGAAATATAGCAAGCTAAGTTACACAAATGTGTTAAAAGTAGCTTAACTACATCAGAAGCTACTTAACGTTGTACCAACCTAATGTCAGATCAATTTAAAATGAGTCTGATACACTGGTTAAAACATTTATTAAAGATCAGCCAATGACCTAACACAGTGTAGACATTGCTTTATGAGCAGCATAATAAAATACAAACTGAAGTAATTACTGCTAGAAATAAAACAAAAAGGTTATTGGCCTAGTACGTGCGGTGGCGTTAATAACGTTTGGTGGCGTTTTTTGCATATTATATTATCAGGAGGTTGTCTTTTATGTGCTCAGCCACTAGATTTAAAGGTGTTTTACCCAATAAGAACACTGCAGCACCAGACACAACCAGGAGGTCCCTGATCGTTGGGGAAAGGCAGAAAGAAGATGCACCATAAGCTTTTTCATATTTCTTTTGTCATTTTAAACATGAAACTACCAAAGCACAAGCCAAGTAGTAGAACTAAATGTTGAAAAGAAATTAAAAGCTAAATAAAATAAACCAGGTCACTTAATAAAGCTGCATTTTCTGTATGCTTTGTATTTATATTCACATGATAATATTTTCAGAATTAATAATAACATTTCTGTTAAAGATTTCATTTATCTTCTGCACCAGGGGCATAAGTAGGGAGAACAAGCAGAGTGAGTTTTGTGTAATATCAGACTTTATTATTGAACTAAGCAGGATTTAGACAGGATCAGAAAGGAAGGTGCATCTTCTTTCTGCCTTTCCCCAACGATCAGGGACCTCCTGGTTGTGTCTGGTGCTGCAGTGTTCTTATTGGGTAAAACACCTTTAAATCTAGTGGCTGAGCACATAAAAGACAACCTCCTGATAATATAATATGCAAAAAACGCCACCAAACGTTATTAACGCCACCGCACGTATTTTACGCGAGCACGCGTTTTTTACGTCACCGCGCGTTCTGGCTGGAAACGCGCGGTGACTAAAAAACGCGCGCTCGCGTAAAATACGGGTTGGAACTGCACGTTATTGTAAGGGCGAGTATTTGCCTAATCGGCTTGCCATAAGTTCCACTGCCGTATGCATGCGCATGTTTCGATAGATACAGACAGGAGAGGCAAAGTAGAAGCTCGCGCATGAACATGTCCAACCAACAACTCTGATGGATTGTTCACTCTGAATGTTGTTTCAAAATAGCAAACCTGGTTTCATTTCTTAGTTATGTCCTGGATTTTGTAGCGTTTGTGGACGCTACGTCGCTACTTGATCAAAAAAATAACGTCACTACAGGAAGGTTACTTGATTCATAAAGCAGCGACGCTACGGTCAAGCTACTGGAAAATGTAGTTTAACTAATAGCTTCGCTACATGTAGCGGCGCTACTGCCCATCACTGTAAAACAGTAACACCAGCACAACATTTTGATATAGTAAACAAAGTTATTTAGATTTGAAGTTGAACAAACACCAAGAACCTATGCTTCACAGTGACTGGAGTGTTTCAACTCACTTCATTAAGTGAAAACCAGCTGAAAGTGTGTTAAATTCACCGGGCCTTGTACATGTATTAATGGGATATTTTTCAGATTGTAACAACCATAAATTATATATAGTCCATTTGTTTTCAGTCCCTCCCACAACCAGACGCTCGTAGAACCACTGAAACTACAGCTGCAGGTCTTTTGTCTCTACCATCTTTATGCATCTAGTGATTCTTCTTTGTAAAGTCACTAACGTCTGTCGACATGCATTCCTATAGTCTCCTAGCAGACGGTCAATTCGATTCAGCTCTGAACCTTGACTGGGCCGCTAAGAGGAGTACGTGCTTTGATCTAAACGATTCCACTGTAGATCTGTCTGTATGTTTAAGGTCATCGTCCTGCTGGAAGGTAAAGCTCCACCCGAGTCGCAAATCTCTTCCAGCAATCAACAGGTTTTCTCCCAGGACTGTACTCTATTTTACTCCATCCTCCTAGCAACTCTGAGCAGCTTCCCCGACCCTACTGGTGCAAGATCTAAAAAGGTATTTAAAAAAACATAACTGGACTTCAGTTCTTGTAGTTTAAAATGTTTCACTCTTCACCTCTTTATTCAAAACTAACAAGAGAGGTGTTCCAAGCTTTGAGCTGTAGGGAAGTGCCGTTCTGCATATCTAAACTCACATGCAGATTGATTCCCCCGACAATAGTGCGTCGTAAGTGCCGTTGTTAGCCTGGCTCAATGAGAGATGTTTGGTCACATGCAAGAAGGTTTGAAACTGACTGGGCATCAGGCTTAATGCTGGACAGGAAGACGCCATGTTGTTAGTCTCATCCGTCTCATTCTTACACGTTTGATTACTTGATTTATGGCCTGTCTGCTCTAAAGAAGCAAGAATCAAGAAGCTTTATTGTCATTATGTGTTACCATAATGAATTTCTGGTGAGGCAGACACCCTTTTTTAACAAACAGTTGACTGCACTGGCCAACCACATCACTCCCTGAGGTGCTTAAGCATGCATATAGTCCTTAGCTTAGCAGCTTGTGGAATCATTTTTAGGTCAAAAAGCCAGACGGCATTCTACAATACTGTGCAATGGGGTACCGCGCACGTGACGTCACCGCCTCAACAGCAACGCCCCTTTTGCCGCTTAGGTAGGACAAACCGATAGAGAACGCACGTAGCAACCAGCAACAGAACCAGCGATATGACCGACTTTGCAGCCATTAAACTTTCCCAAAACGATGTCCCAGGCGCACGGATTACTGGTCGCACTGTCGAAGAACACACCAACCTTCAGCTCAAACGATGGCTTGAGTGTCGAGGGCTTAAAAAGACCGGAAAACGGGCCGAGTTGATCGAACGGTAAGCTTTGTTTTGTTTTTTCCTGCGCGGTGGTCATGGCGTCATCGGCCATTTTTTTGTTTGTTATCACCGTCCAGGGATCGGTATATGTTTAATGTTTGTCTCATTTGAAATGTTTTTGAGTAGGCTATCCTGGTAGCAGGGTATCATCATGTTAGCGCCTGCTACCATGATAGCCTATATGCTATCATGGTAGCAGGCGTTTCATTATTAACATCTCGGCCACCAAAATAATCTTACCTGTTCACTACTTGATGTCGCTGGAATTGGGTCAGGATGTTCTTCGGTTGGGTCCTTTCCTCCGACAAAATCCTTGCTACATATGTAGGCCGACCGCACCGATGGACCAAGCGCACACATTTCTCCTTGGCACTCTTGAATTTCGGGAAATTAATGAAGAAAACATCCTTCATATGCGGCCGATCAGCGTACCTCGAGTCGCTGTTGCACGTTCCATAGCAACAATGTTTATAAACCATGGTCTTAGATTTTGGAAAAAGCAGTCTTTTAAACGAGTACAACCTAGGCTAACGCACGTCTCTTTTACAGCAAAACAGCGGCGGATTTGGGAGTTTGTCCTACTGCGTACCACGTGATGTGACGTCATCGTGACGTTACGTTTCTAAAAATAGCTCGCTCGCGGTACCCCATTATTTAGATGCAGCATTGTGCCATTAGCATGGGTGTGTAACCAGACAGCCCCTAAGAGATTGAAGTATGCAAACACACATTTGCAAGTGAGAGACAGTATAAATGGTTTTCTTCAGGTCAGAAACCTGTGTAGCTAGCGGTGTGTTTGTAACGTTGCAGATTATGAACTGGGCTGGTGGTTTGTCGTCTTCCTTGGTCTGCATGATGTCGATTGATCACTAATGTTCTTTCACAAACCTCTGAGACTTTCACAGAGCAGCTGGACCACACCATAAATGAAGCACAGGTGGACCTTCTTTCCCCGTTATGTGATTTCTGGAGGCAACTGGTGCTCTAGATTTTATTTAGAGTTAAACAACTAAAAGGCTCTGAATAGTAATGAATGCCCCACTTTCCATTTATCATGCACTGCTTACTTTGTTTTGGGGTGAAACCAACAAAAATATGTTCACGTTTGTGTATTTATCTGACAAAATGTTAAAGAGCGGAAGGCCAAATGCATTTGGAAGGTCATGTCCTCCTCTGTCTCCGTCCTGGTATCCATTAGCGGAGTGGTGGTGGAACATGTGACCCACTCCACTGCTACCCACGTTGCATCGGGGTCAGCGGTCACACCGGGTCACCTCGCCTTATAAACACTCAACATACCACCACGGCACCAAGGCTGCTTGACTGTCTGTTGCAGAGACCGCCCCCCCCCCCCCCCCCTACACAATACACACAAACATCGATGGGGATAAAGCAGTGGTATGCTCATAAGTGGGTTTTAGTCAAAGGGAAAGTGATTATAATGATGCCAGTGGGATCGTCTGTGGTTATACAACAGTTGATGTGTTTTTCTTTGATTGCCTGATTTCATGACTTATTTTTCTACACAGTAATCTGTTTGACGAACTGTTACCCAAACTCACAGCTGAACTTTAGTGAATTGGTTAAAACAATTTTCAGCCCATAGCGTCCAGCTTCACTCTGTCACAAAAAAAAATATCTAAGCTGCTCAGAGGTCGAAGACGACCAAGAAGAAAAAAAAAAACCTGTAGGGGTAATCAGATTGTGTCCAGGCCATTTTTAAATTCAATCAGTGAAATTCAATAATTTACTGATGTGATTATTGAATGTAAAAGGTCAACTATTGTAACCCGGTTGAGCTAAAGCACATTACTGTTAACTGCTCACCTCCAGTATAAAATATCTAGACTCTAATCAGGAATGATCGAAATATCAAATTCAAGTTTTATAGGGGTAGATAATATACAATTAGGGGGGAAAAAGAATATGACAGTCCATAAAGTTTAGATTAAAATGTGTTTTTTAAAAAAAAAGAAAAACTACACATCTCATTTAAATATGGCTTTTCTACAAAACACTGATTCAGATTTCCTGATGGAATTGGTTCAATTTACACAAAAATGTTAATCAACAAGATTTGGATAAAGGATTTAACCGACGGTTTAAACTTAGTTTATCCTGTAATCTGTTTTAATGTTGTTTAAAACTCAAAAATAAAATGTTTCATAATGTCATTTGGGACAAAAAAAAATATTACTTAACTGCTAAAAAATACAATGTTGTCTATCTGACTTTCTCAATGTTTTACTTACATAAAATCATATTTTCCTGGACCGAAGGTTGAAATAAAGAGGTAGCTCTGCCACTTGGAGGCGACAGTGTTCACTGCTTCTCCTCACTGTGTTTCCTCCTAATGTTTCTTCAAGTACAATTAGGAAACAGACTAGTGTCTTTTTACTCATATGTGTCTCAAACAAGTCCACTGGCCAAATTAGAAAAAATCTCTTAAAGCTTTCATCTTGCAAGTCTCCTTTTCCTTTTCATGTTTTTTCTCTGTCCTGGTAAAGGGATGGAGAGATAAGGCGGTGTCACCTCATCACCATCAGCCCTCAAATTAAAGTCCCATTTACGCCCATGGACCGTAACGCCTCCCAGCCTCTCAAACCTTGACGGCCTTTTTTAAAATGTGACCTTTCACCTCACGTCCAAAACATAAAAGGTAACAAACATCCAAAGCAGGACTCTGAGGAGACACATTAAGCCGTGCTCTTACTTAGTGTTTCAACAAGTAAGATAATTAGTCTAGCCTCAAATAATTACATCAAGGGTGGGCCTTTTTAAAAAAACAACTAAAACGGTGCTTAATTCATGAAAAATGAAAAGTATTCATCTGTGAGACTTAAATGTTTTAGATAAAACTGTTAATATCCAACAAATATAAGCTGAATAAATTAAAAATCCATTTTTCAAAGGAGGATTTTAAGGAGCCCCAAAGGGACATTGAAGGGAAATAATAATAAAAAAAGTATTTTCTCGTGTATCTGGTGTACATGAGAAAAATAACTGGTGCCCACAAGAAAGTTTCATTTTTTATTTCCCTTCAATGTCCCTTTAGTAGCTCAGTAGGATTTCACAAAAACTCCAACTCCACACCAACCTGGCTCTGTGTGAAAATCGATTTGTCCCCATTGTTTAATATTTAATGACTCAAGAAATAGCTTAAACTGTGGTTCTCATACAACATGAAGAGGACTAAAAGATCTGAAAAAGAAAAACATCGTTCCTCGATCAAAAGAAATTGAAGAACAGACGTGAAACAAAGTCACTGATGTCTATCTATCTGAAATGATTAGAAAACCCTTTCTAAGACGTTGGGACTCCACTGAACCGCAGTGAGACACTTTATACCCAAACGGAGAGAACAAGCACCCTTCTTAGGAGAGGGAAGCCGAAATTACTCCAAGAACGTGACAACGGCTCGTTCCGCTCACCAGGATTTAAATGTAATTATTTTCACAGCCAGAAAGAGAAGATTGCAGATTTATCTGTCCACTTAAAGGTATGGTGGAAAATCTTTTTTCGACTTCGAGTTCCAGTCACTGTGATGCGCTCACGTAGCGCCAATGTGCGTTCTCGGTTCTCCTAGTTTCCTGTTGCTGGCTGCGCACTTCTAGTGTTTATGTACCCAGCTAGCTTCGGTTTCAGCCATTCGTTGTAGCGCCGCTGCTCTCACCGTACACTTTGAAAATGTCTGAGAGCTGCAAGCAGCAAACAGTCTTATACGTTTATGAAAAGTAGAGGATGGCCTCAGAAGAAAAAAGAAGATAAGAAAGAAACACGTTAGTTGTCCAGCATAAAATCTACAACAAAGTAGTTTAAGGAGTTTTATCTTTAGCTCTATTTACTGTTACAACCTCAGAAGTTATGATTCATTCAAAAGAGAATTATGAAAAACAGCACAAGGCAAACATCACTTCAAATCACGCTGCATTTGTTGAACTGGAAAATGTGTAATACTTGGTTTTTCAGAGAAAATTATGGTGTTTTTTTAATTGGGTTAAGTCCAAGAAATCTCATTAAATTGTGATAAAGTGGACATTGGGTCCTATTAAAAAGGGTCTCCTTCCATACAATTTGGAAAGAACAAGACTATCTGTGTCTTCAGCCGGGACACTGGTGCATAGTGCAAAAGTTTAAATAAAATGGTTTTGCATTTTGGACTTTGGAATCTCTGCAGAATTTTGTAATTTCTATGTTTTAAATTATAAAATAACTTTATGACAAGTAAACTAAATGTGAAACAAGTAATACAAGACTGTTATAGTTATCACAAAAGTTAATTATCATAAAGACACCTTAAAATTATTTACTGAACAACATAGTATGAGATATTTATTAAAGCAAATTAACATAAGCCTTGCGGGAACTCTCCACCAGAATCATGTAGCCTCCACCTCCAGCATCAGAAAGTCATTTCTGCCATCGAATGTTTGAGTATTTCTGATCGTTCGTTTTGGTTCATAATTATTGTTTTAGAGCAAAGTCCACCTCATCCCCCAATCAGTATAAGTGTTATTTAAACATTTATGCATCCTCAGTTTGTCTGGAAAAGTGAAATTTGAAAGTAAAAACAAAATGCATGAAGTATTCCTGCTACGAAAACACTAAAAATTGAATGACGCTGCTGTTGAATTTTCATTACTCGACTTTAAATAAAGTAATTGTTTTTCCAACACTTCTTCTGTCAGACATTTTACTAACGCAGGTAAAAAGCAGCACGAAGGACTCAAGATGCCACTGTTGGGGAGGAGTTTTGACATAAGTTGTTTTGGATATTAAGAGTCTGGCAGCAGAAAAACAAAAGATTAGATTTTGCCTTCATTTTTTAACCAAAGTTGAATGTGACACTTATTTGGATTTATTATCAGAGAGTAAAAAGGACACCAGATAATAGAGTTGCTTTTTTTGTTATCAGCTGCCTGTCAGGTAAACCTTCCTCCTGTATTGATCATCTGCTGCTTAGGTTGAAGCAGAAGACGACCTTTGACCTTCCTCACAGATCGATCGCAGCTACTGGGTGTAAAAACTTCCCCACAGAGCTCTCTATGCTGGAATGTTTGTCTGATCGATTTACGGGCTGCTGGGACTTTGACCTCCTCAGTGTCTCTGTTCTGCTATTGAACGCTTGCACTCATAACAGGATGAGCTGAGAAAAAGTTTGTTTGATTCAACGCCACTTATAAGGGAAAACCAACACGCTGATCAAAGCGTCTCAGTTTTTCTCAGCTCATTATGTTATGTTTCACATCAACATTCATCTATTAAATAATCCAGTATTTACACTGAGGTTCCATTTGAGATTTCTTTTCTCTTTCTCACAAAGAAGCCTCTAATCAGCATCTACAGCACAAATATACAGAGTCTCATATTTCTGCTCTGGTTTGGGTCATACCAATATTTATTTCAGTCAGTTTCATGAATGCTGCCATGTGAAGAAATGGAGCAAAGAGTGATTTAAAAAATCAGCTTGAACTAATCTAGAGTGGATGGTTTTACAAATGTAGAACAGTATTTAGCATAATATTAGAATTTACTTAAAACATGCAAAATATGTTGGTGAAATATATGCAATAACTGAATTGTATAATAGAGGTGTTAGTTAAAGAACGAGAAGATATTAAAAGAAGATATGATTAAGTTTATGTTAATCTTCATCAAAAATATGTTGTTTCCTGTTATTGTCATTTGTGAAATTTATTAATGAATATTTATTTTCAGCTTGTTTTTATTTATAACTTTTTAACAATGAAAGATCCTCTGAGTTCAAGGATGTCCTGGTTAAGCAGCTCAAAACAGCAAGCATCTAGCTATTTTACACAATATAAAAAGTACTAAGATCATTGAAATTATAATGAGTCTGATATCATACACAACTGTCCAAGCAAAAAAAATCTGATAAAAAAAACAATTGAATTAAAGGGCTCAAGTATTTGTATCTGATTTGTAAAAAGAAACATCGGACTATAAACAAGCACTTTTAAATTGATTTTATTATACATCCCTAAAGGGGCAAATAAGTTAATAAAAAATATGAACGAGTTAAGAACAAAATATAACAGAACAATCTCAGAATTTTTCCTAAATATTTTAAAGCATATCAACTGTGTTGCATAGTGTCACCAACAGAGGGCAGCATAGAGGACAATGTTAGTAAATATCTTGAAGTAAAGGACAAGCTTCCTCCTACAGTCCATACATGATCACTAGTGGTTTATTGGAGAATCTGAATTGTCCACAGGTGTGTTTGTAGGTAGCAGTGTGTGTGTGTGTGTGTACCTGTACTTGAGTTACAACGTTATTTGCTCATTTTACTAGTAAAATGAGGACTTTATTGTAAAGTGAGGACCTTTTTTGGTCTTCACGTTTTTCTGGGCAGGGGTTAGGTTTAGGACTAAGGTGTCAGTTAGGTTTAGGGTGGGGTTAGGGTTAGGTATATGCCAGTAAAGTTTAGGGTCAGGGTCAGGATAAAGCCATAAAAAGGGTTGAAAATGAAATGGAAGTCTATGGAAGTCAAGGCACGGTCCTCACTGTGAGTTTTAAACAAGGATGTGTGTGTGTGTGTGTGTGTGTGTGTGTGTGTGTGTGTGTGTGTTATCTGTCCTGTCTGTCTCTGTGTTGTCCTGTGATGGACTGGCAAACTGCCCAGGGTGGCTTCCACCTTTCACCTGCTGACTGCTGGGTTTAGGCACCCGGCCACCCATCTGCCAAGCCACCCTGCAAGAATTAAGTGGGTGTAGGAAATTGACAGATATCCTAATCATAAATGAGCCGTGAGCAGGAAAAACGGCAACAAATACTGTATGTTGCATTAATTGTACCCCGTACTAGCTAAGACTGAGAACCAGTGGGTGATAGGTGAGACAGATGTCTGCAAAATTGATGTTGTGTGATAATTGATAATTTGTCAAAAAGGAGACAAAGAGTGTCTTTAAATGTGAACTGTTTGCAGGTTTGAAGATAATTTGTTCTTTGTTTTACCTTTTTAATCACATTTTGTACACAAACAGCAAACATCAGAAAACCACCTCACAGATATAAATACTCACAACCCATAAATCCAGCTTTTAGACAAATGTTTCACTTGCTTTACATGCTTTCACTTTGTAGGAAAAGGAGTTCCACAGACTTCAATACTGATGCTCATCTGCCATTTTGACCTGTATTTGTAGAGGCTAAACCAGACATCTTTAACCGATTATAAAATCTTCCAGACCTGTGAAAAACTAGGTCCAACTCTTGTTCTGACTCGATGCCGACAGACAAACAGGCGGCCCTTCAGGTTCAGGATGTTCTGAGAGAACTGCATCCACACGCAGCGATTTGGAGGGGAAAAAGCAGCCGAGCCGGGGGTGAGGTAGGAGAGGAAGAACCGATGAGAGACTAGAAGAAGACATGCAGATGGACAGACAGATAGACGAGGATGATGAAGAGTGTGACAGAGATGGACTGACTCCTTCCAAGATAACAGAACGCCATGGCGAGCCGTCTGTCAATCAGTCTGTCAGCCACATCCACTCTCTGCTCTGCCTCGGCCGGACACACACAATGGACCCTCTGTGTGTCCATTCGTGTGTGTGTCCATGCCCACAGAGCCCCTAACCGATACTCAGGACTCAGCGAGCAGACCCCCCTACTCATCTCCTCCTCCTCTGACCCATGTATGAGTGACACTGGAGACCCAGTGGCTCGCTACCCCCCCGAAAGGGACTTTGTGGTGACACAGGAGTCTTTTTGAAAGTGCAAGAATGAATGTGTCAGTCATGCAACACAGTTGAATTTCACTTTTTCTTCCCCAAGGTTCGGAAAAGTGAACTTATTATGTCTCACAGGAAATTATTCGGCACAATAATTGAACAACATTGGAGCAAAAATTATCCAAATGTTGGGAAAGGTGAACGGAAAGCGAGGAGGAGGAATGACATCCATTAACATTATGTGCAGACCTTTCCAGTGTTACAGCAAACTGAAATAAAAAAAGAATAATTTTAGCTGAGAACGTAGAATAGACCTTAACACTTATAGTGGAGGTTGTCTGACCGCCATTGAGGCCAAATAGGGGGAAAAAATCCCAAATTTAGCAAACAAAAACAGGTGGAATTTAAGAAAGCCTGAGCCTGGATGTGTGTAAGGTTATGAAAGCATGTATAGTCTGTTGGGGGGGAGGAGGGGGGATGTAAGTGTGTGGAGTGGAGTTAAAGTAGAGATGAAAGGGCAGCCATTGCCTGTTGATGACTGATAGCATTCAGCAGGACTTTGCTGATGCCTGCCTGATAACAGAGGACAGGAGAACCTCGCTGCAACCAAGCAGGAGCCAAACAGTAGCCGAGGTTTATCATAAACGTGTAATAATACCTGATGGTGGAGAAAAGAAAAGTGAATTTAGTTTAATATTCTGTAAGCTTTCTAACTGTATAGACAGACACACATATCCTGTGTCTTGCAAAAGTACGTACTAATTGTACAGAATCGTTTCATGGAAGTAAGCTGGTTTTATGGTTTTTAAAAGCATGAGAATATTTTAACCCCTACAAATAAAATCTGAAAAGTCTAATGTGCATTTGAATCCATCTAACTTAACTCTGATGCCGTCAAATAAAATCATGCGCAACCAGAATATTAAATATGGAATCTACCTGTGAGTAATTTAATTTCAGTATAAATGTAGCTGTTCTTTGAAGGCCTTGTAGGTTTGTTAGAGAACATTAGTAAACAAACAGCATCATGAAGACCAAGGAACAAAACAGGAATGAGCTCTGGGGAAGTTTGAAGCAGGGTTAGGCTAAAAAACAATATCAAAACCAACTGCACACCAACCAAGATATGGCCGTCCACTGAAAAGAAGAGTTTTAATCGACCAAGAAGCCCATGGTGACAGGAGGAGCAGCAAAAATCCACAAATAGGTGGGAGAATCTGTTAAAAGGCCACTATTAGTTGGGTCTTTATGGAAATGAGCAAAAGAAAGCCGGCTTTGAATGAAAGCCATACGAAGGAAGCTATGCAGTTTGCAAAAAGCCATGTATGAGACACACAAAACACGTGGAAGAAAGTTTTCTGGTCATATGACACCAAAATTCAACGTTCTTAGCTTCATGTAAAACAACATGTGTGGTAGAGAAATTACACTACACAAAACCTCCAAACACAGTGGTGGCAGCATCATGCTGTGGAGATTCTCCTCTTCAGCATAGACAGTGAAGCTGGTTAAAGTTAATGGGGCTTAATGTGGGACATCCTGGAAGAAAACCTTTTTAAGGCTGTTGTAAAGTTTAACTTTTCCTCAGGGAACGCTTTAGATCATATTCATGTGGTAGAAATGAAGAGTCCAAGTCCAGATCTAACTCCAATATAGACCTACAGTTCACATATGCTCTTCATCCAATCTGACTGAGCTTCAGACATCTTGCAAAGAAGAATGGATGCATATTTCAGGCTAGAGGTGCACAATGTTGGTAGAAACATACCCCAAAGTATTCCCAAATAATTACAGAGAACGGTGGTTTTCTGAAGTATTAATGCAGTAAAACTGCAGCATTCATGGTCCTGGTTTTGTTGGTCAAAAGACCAATGAAATGGAACATCATTTAAACGTTTTCTTTAAAAAAATGTCTATGAGGTGGGTTTCATTTAAAACTTTTATGCGAGTCTCCCAGTTTTTCTGGGAACGACTCGTCGAAGTCAGAACTGCCGGTTTAGTTTTTTCCGATCCAAACTTCAGGATCTACTTCTAATGCTGTAACTAAAAATATTAACATCAACATATAACAGAGGAGGTGTCCGGTTTCAAATGGGACTCACAACTGTAAGCAGGGAAGATTTTAAATGTGACCTTCAAAATGCAACAATCAAAATGCAGCTAAATTTAGGAGCCAACAGAACCGTTTGAAATCACACAGAATCTGTTCAGAATTCACTTTCTCACACGTTTTCTGGACGATCTGCTGGTTTGGCCGGTGTGTGACTCCGTCAGCTGAATGCACTTAGGTAATAACTAAACACGCAGATTTTTAAAGTAAACAGCAACTTTTTCCTCCTGATTTGTATGGAAGCTGTCAAACAAAGCTGTGGTAACGTTTCCACTGTCTGCTGAGAAAAAATGCAGCTCGAAACGTTAATTTAGTGTTTCCCATAGTTTGCGTCGGGACCCAGCTGTTGCTTGTAAAACACAAAGTGTTGGTGTAGAGATGATGTCGGAAATAATTACAAATTCAAAAAAATTATTGCTTAAAAGCACATTTTCTTAAAGATCGTTAAGGCTGTTTGTCATGTCATCATGTTTCGGTTCAATTTGTTTATTAGCATGTCAGCAAATATCTGCACATTTTGACGAGAAACAGCGGCGGATGCACGGTCCTGCTGCCTCTTGTCAGAAACTTGACAACTAGGAATCTGTTGCTTCAAGTCAACAGAAATTCTTCTTCTTTTTCTTTTCTTTTTTTGAGGTTCTGGATTAATAACCGGGTCTTTGTAACACAGATGATGCACACACTTGGCAGCTCTGACTACATCCACAAACTAGAAACAACTTCCAATGATTTCCAAGCCTCCAGCACCAAAAACCCCCCACAAAAGACAACTTTAACATCTATCTAAATAATGTGTGAACATGGGTGTCAGAACATGATTGAAAAGTTGTTGGGTTTGTTCATTCTGAACAAATTAGGCAACCTAACAAAGCCTTGCTGGAAGCGTCCTTGTTGTGGCTGCACCCTAACAGGAGTCATGAGCTACACAAAGCCAAACGTCTGATAAACTCACGGCTCACTTGATTACATCCACCTCTTCAATCGGCCAACCGCATGGCACCAACTCAATGTATTTAGGCCTCTTTATGTGGAGAAGACAACCTGAAGAAGTTCAAACCAAACACCACGATGGGCACGAATGGGGATTTTGAAATTGCCATGGATGCACTGCATGAAAAGTGAGATTTTCGTCCCCGTAAACTACCGCAGATCTCCCTCATTTTCGGCAGTTAACGACAATTTGCAACCCACGCTTGTCGCCGTTTTCAGTGCCACAAATTGTCGGAACCGGACTCTGATGTATGTGGAGAGCGATCAGCTGTACTAATGGCCCTAATTAGCATATGAATGCAGCGAACCCGCGCGGCTGGCCAGGTCTGGCTTGAATAACCTACTCAGTATTGGCTGAAACCACTATTTTTAAATAAGTAAAATCACTCCTGATTGGCAGCAAAACCACACGTGGCCAAGCCAGGCTTGAATGTTCTTACTGAGTATTGGATGGAACCACTTCTTTCAAACAAGTAAAATCACTCCTGATTGGTTGGCAGATCCCCAATAACTTATTTACATATTTATATATATTTATTATATATATATTTATTTATTTATTCATTCATATTATGCTGTATATTCATGTTATCCTATGTAGGCTACTACACTATTATTAGGCTACCATCAAGGACATGAATGAATTTATACAGGAAATGAACATTTGCCAGGAAGATGTTTATGCAAAGAAAGAGCTTTATTAAAACAAACACCTATATACAACGCGAGGATCCAAAAATTACAACCCCGTGAACTGTCCGTTTGCCTCCTCGGGGTTGTAGGTAACTGCTGGCGGCGTTCTTTCTGAGGCAGGTCCGATGTGCAGACGCCTACTGTGCGTGGCTCTGTACTTCGGCGTCGCCTCTAACCGGGACTGCAGCTTCACACAGAGTTCAGAGAGATCCGGTGTTGTGCGCTATTCTGTTCCCCCGTGAAAATCTGTTTCCCCTGTGTCGGGAATGCGCTTTGCAGCAGGTTTTCCCGGCGCTTCTAATTGATTTCTCGGTAAAACAACTCATATAATCATGTCAAGGTTGTAACAGTCAGTTTAATCGGCAGTTGTTTACAAAATTGTAGAATACAAATAAACAAACTATGTCTTCTTACGCTGTATTGTTATAAATGGCAAGATAAACGGTCTTTTTCCAACTTTTGTCACTTTAACCTGACAAATAAAAGTAAGCCATAAAACACTATTCCAGCACCTACTGTGTATTTATGATTTTACATTGCTGAAAGAGGAGGATGGGATGGCTGATAGCAGGACACAAAAGAGGAGGATGGGATGGCTGATAGCAGGACACAAACATTATGGCTGTTTCTCAATTCACGAGAATGCGAGCGCGTTCTCGTGAATTGAGAAACAGCCTAAGACTTCCTGAAAACACAAGAGTGTAGACTTCCCAGTACATCCCTTTGTAATATAAAATATGACAGTTTACTGGATTAAGGAAATTTCTAGTATACTACATCCTATCACACATAATTTTTGAGAATTTAGAAACATTTGCTCTTTATTTCCCAAAGTTTTCGGGAGATGTCTGAAAGACCGTTTATTTTTATTTTACAATTTTGTAAACAGCTGCCGATTAAACTGAATGTTACAACCTTGACATGATTATAGGATTTGTTTTACCGAGAAATCAACTAGAAGCGCCGGGAAAACGGCTGCAAAGTGCGCTCCCGACACGGGGGAAACAGAATTGCGCACAACACCGGCCTACGAAATGGCGGCGGCCGTCCAATCCATCCAGAGCCACGCCAACAACGCCATCTTCTTCGCCAGGCTGGAAAATAATTAAATGAAAGTGGTATGAATAAAAATCAAACGCAAGTCACAATAACATTAAACAAGGAAGGAGAAGCAGTAAAAACAAGTCACTTACAGATAATGTCGTCTTTATCAACATCGTGTCAATCTGGAACTGCAGACATTGCTCCGAGCAAATAGGAGGTCACCGCCTCGCTCCGGTTCATAGCGCCTGCAATTTGTCTCCGAGTTGTGAAGACGGCATACTGCTTCCTGTAAATGAAAATACACTTTAATAAAGCTTGTTCTTTTGCAAGGCTACTAGGCTAATCTTAGATTTGGTTGTAGGCTAGGCTACTTTTAGCTTAGCTAGCAGTCACCGAACATATTCTTACCAAAGCTTGGGATTCTGCACCCGTCTTCTCTTCTTGGAGTTAGTCTCTCCCACACAGTTGTTCGACTGCAGAGCCGCCAACTTGTCCTCTATGGACAGCAACCTGGAGTTTACCGAATTCTGCAGTTAAGTGAACTGCTCATTCATATCGGCACTATTAGCTGACGAGACGGTCCACTTCTTCTTCTTCTTCTTCTTTCGGTTTTTATGGCGGTTGGCAACTAACTTTAATGGTGCATTACCGCCACCAACTGGACTGGAGTGTGGTACTGGAGTCTAACCTTCCCTAATAGGTTGCAAACAAATAAAACAAACACACAAACAAACATAACGAAACAAACCAATCAAAACAAAACAAACAAAAAGATCATACTAAATTTTTTTTATTAGTCCTGTATTCCTCAGGAAGCCAATTACGTAGTTTACACTCATTTCCCCTGTGTTTTTTTTGCAGAATTTCTTCTAAGTTTAGCCTCATCTGTTCTCCTTGTAATTGTAAGACTAGTCTTTGTCTTTCTTCCTGATATTTATTACAGTGTACAATAACATGCTCTATAGTCTCTGGACTACCACAGAATTCAGTTGCCATGAGCATGCTTCTTCATTATTAACAAAGTTTTATTTAGACGTGTGTGTCCATACCTCATTCTAGAAAATACATCCTCCTCCTCCTTGCTTCTGTTTGTATTTCTGCTCTTTCCCACTTTATTCTGAATGTTATAGAACTGTCTTCCAGTCTGCCCACCGTCCCATAATGTTTGCCATTTACCCTTAACTATGTTTTTGACCATACTTTTAATTTCTTCTTTGCTGTAGTGCACTTCAACATCTATATTAGAATGTCTAGCTGCTTGCTTAGCACTTTTATCTGCTAACTCGTTTCCTATTACTCCTATATGAGCTGGTACAATACCAGAGTTATATTAATTCCTGACTTTATTAGATTATTTGCAGCTTGCAGTATATCATACACAATGTCTTGCCTTGATTTTGACTGAAATGTTTTAATACTGATTAAAGCTGAGCTGGAATCTGAAGCTATTGTCCTCCACCCAAAGCAAAGCTAGCCACACAGCAATCAATTCCGCTGTGTAAACTGCTAAATCATCACTCATTCTTTTTCCAACTTTAATGTTTAATTTTGGAATGACATAAGCAACACCCATTCTTTTATCAGTTAGTTTAGATGCATCTGTATATATAGTTAAATCCTCACTATACCTCTCCATTAAAGTGGGACTTATTTTTAGTTCATTAAACCCCATTTCATTTACTTTAACCTGAATGACCCAACCAAAACTTCTGACTTGAACATTTCCACGCTCTTGGCATTTCTTCAGTACCGACTGACTCATATGAGACAGTCCACTGATAGCAATCAGCAGTTTCTTCTCATCAGTCTGCGGACTGGCTGAAAGTTGTAGATCGCGTCCAAGAGGAGTTGAAGAGGAGTTGAATGCGAGACATGGGTAAACTCCCCCTGCAACCCTGATTTGCATTTGTATAGCTCACAGCATTTTCATTTACATGTTAAAGCCTCCCCTAGAATTAGGAGGAGGGGGGGTCATGGGGGGACCACGCCAAGCAAGGCCCACGTCAATTTCTGACAATTCACGGCAGTTTTCGGTGTTGCCTGCAAATTACCGTGAACAGCCGTTAACCTGAACTTCCACGACAATCTACAGTGCCGCATAGTGACGAAAATCACACTTTTCATGCAGTGATGTTGGTACCAGGTGTGAAGCTCTGAGTATTTCAGATACTTTTGATCTACAGGGATTTTAACACACAACTATATTTCCGAAAAGAAAATATCTGATGAGCTGCAGGAGAGTCAGAATGTAAATGCTCTGTTACTGTTAACGTCAGACGTCAAAGCTACTGTAAAAAGGGACTTTAAACTATCTGCCAATGGAATAAGAGTTTTGCACTTAAAGGTGCATAGCCACGTTATTTGACTTTTTTTAATTTATACGTAAGTATCTCACTCTGGTTGCATACAAAGTTTTTATGAAAGATTATCACATCCTGCTGCCAACTTAGTTATTATTTTGGCGTATTACACTTTGATTTTGCTCAATTTGTTAGTAACTAAAGGCTTTTGTGTTTCTTTACAATAACAACGGAATTACGACACTGCGCGTGTCCAGCAGGGGATAAACCAGGAAGCAGCTAACGACTATTAGCATCTTCCAGCGAAACAATGAAGAAAAAAATAAAATGATTCCAAGAGGGAAAAGGCTGGAATGTCCCTGGGAAAACAATATGAACGTCGGTGTTCACTGAAGCGGAAACTAAACCTGCCGAGGCTCAGATGTGACCGCAGAGTTGATTGACGTGAGTAAATGTTCTGATTTATATTGTTATAATAGTGATAGCAATGCTCTTCTTAGCCTCTACAGTCTGAAGTAAAAACAACATTATAAATAGATAGATAGATTGATTGGTTCTTACCTTGGTGATGTGTCCCTATTTGCGTTTGTGAATAGGAAATGAATTTCTCTGTGATGTTCTATGAGGCTCTTAAATTTGCTGTTAGATTGGTTTATTTAATTAATAACGGTTGGTCTTCGATCACGCCGAGCAGCCGCTTTACCGGGAGGCATTTTAGAGGGTCAGGCTCGGTTCGGCATCATTATTGATAGTGATTTATTCATTTTTATTTTATTTATTATTATGCTTTCTGATAGTTCTGCAGTACTGCCTGTAGATGGCGCCACGTCTGTTCATATCTGCACATCGCGCCCGGTGCTGTTATTTTTAAGCTCAAAAAGGACCATCAATACACTATCAGGATGTTATTTTATCATGATCAAACAGTTTTGGGTCTTTTTTATATGGATATAATGTGGGTATATATCTTTTAAAATAGGAACAATTCATCTCTGTCATCTTATTTCAAGTGCAGTATATCTAATTATTTTACTTTAAGGGTCAAAATACTCCTATACTTCCGTTGGCAGATAATCTTATGTTCCTGCTCAAATCAAGGACACATACACTAATTTCAAGAAAATTCATTTACTTTTATTTCCCTTTTTGCAGACTGGTTTGAGATGAAAGAAAGCCAATGGAAGCTCAGATAACCACTCCTGACAACTGAGGCATGTGCAAAACCCTCTCTGAACGTGTAACAAGTTGAAGCTGGAAGCAGATGACCAAACCTGGTGTATTTTTGGCATCCTTTGGGCCCCTTAGACCAGTTAAGTATTAATTAAACTCACTCACAGCTAGCTGGTTATTGTTGCAGACTATGTGCATCCTTTGCACAGTGTACCTTCTTCTGAAGGTTACTTCCAGCGCGATGATTCACCACGTCACAAAGCTCAAATTATCTCAGTGGTTTCTTGAACATGATGGCGAGTTCTCCTCCCTCCAGTGACTCTAACAGTCACCAGATCTCAATGCAATTGATTTCAATAAAAAGTCTTTTGGATCCTGTGGGTCGGTGAGAGGCGCCTCCAGAAATCGGATTTGCTCTGGAACCAATTCTGCGTTTAATTTTGTCCCGGAAGTCAGGGCCCGGATCTGGGATGCTTTGAACGCGCCCCTCAGCATCACACCTCTTTGCTTCCTGCTGGATAGACTCTGGTTATGTGACGGCATTTAAAAGCTAAACCTTTCCATTCAGCCAAAGTCAAAGCGGTGACACAGAAAAGCCTGACTGGTCCATTCTCATCCTATAAACAAAGACTTCTACAGCGGTAACGGGGGATGAGGGGTCAAAGAGCACATGTTCCAGGAAAGTTGTCTCCCAACATTTTGTAGGCCTGCTTTAACAACCGGACGAGGCAGAACAACAGGCATGTCTGGAAAAAAGAAACAATACCCACTTTCTGTTCCACTGCGACTTTTACGTCTTGCCGAACAAAACAGCGAAAAGAAAAGCTGCATCACGATATTCAATGTTATTTTCTTGTGCAACGTGACACCAGAGTCTGCCATCAATACAAGATGCTTCTGTCACAAAAACACCTCCTGTTACGATCTTCTGATAAAACATTCACCTTTACAAATATTACCATGAGCGCGACAAGCGTTCATTTCATTCCTTCTACCATGACCGGAAACTCAGAGTTAGACATTAAAGAGACCAGAACAAACAGAGAAGGCTTATGGCGCCGCGTTCCTCGACACGAGCGAAGCGGAGAAGAAAATGGGTTCGTACCAGGCAGACACAGGTGATGCAGGGGTTGTCGGTGATGTTGGGGATGTGCAGGACCTCTCCTTCATTATCACAGCTGGCCTCGGTGCCTGTGAAGGACAGGATAGTGAGGAGCATTCTTAAAATGCCCTGGATCATTCGATTGAATATTTACACTTGTTCTGTAATTTCCATATCTTTTTGTTTTCTACATATTCTCTTAGACGGATATAAAACTCATCTGTCATCTATAAAGGGTATCAACCACGTCTTTTTTTCTTAAAGCTCTGTGCACGTGTTGTTTAACTTTCCTTTCTTGTGTCCGTCTGTCTGTCCACGTAAAAGGAGCGCCATAAGAAGCAAGGTCTTAAAAGCACGAGTCAGTCACTTTGCTACGAGCGCAAATGTAACCTGAACCAACGACGGGAAACGACTCCAAACACGCGGCTTTATGGGCTGAAGCCTACAGATGTCAACGTCTGAAACGTCTCAGGGCGCAGCGGTTCCTGCAGGAAGAAATCTGCTCCAGACTGACTGCTCTGATGTTTACTCATGCGTCTGATCTGTTTTATACAGCCCCCCCCCCCATGGTGACAGAGATGGGAAAAATATTATTGGATGGAAACAAGCCGACGCATAGCCACAGATGTGGAAGAGATATAAAGATGTGGTTGCAGCTTAGTTCCTGTTAGGCCAAGGTTTCCAGTGAACGATTACACAGCATCTGAACTGAAGGATGAGAGTCAGGGATTACTAAAAGAAATCCTCTTTGATATTCCTGTGAACTGATTTGGTTGATTGTGGAATCACAAACGACAAGCAGATAATTAAAACCCAGAACTGGGAGGATGTGAAGTATAGAGCTGCAGGATTACAGGCAGTAACTTCATTTTTTGGCATTTATTCACTCAAAGGTATGTATGTCCACCTGTAGTCATGCTGTCTCTCAGCTCATCCCTGCTCCTGCTTTTCTAATCAGTTTAACACACCATGTGCAGAAACTAGAAAATGAAAGAGATTTGTTCAGATCTCATAATTAAATCATAGATTTCGTTTGTCATTGCAGAGGTTACATAAGAGAACTTACGATACTTACCACATTTATTGGCACCCTTGTGCAGAGCCCCTACAGGGACATTGAAGGGAAAAACAAATGTTCCCGTGCACACCAGATCCGTCTCTGGCTGCCATCTTTAACATAAATAAAAAGTAGAAAGTACTTTTTTCCATTTTTTCCTTCAGTGTCCCTTTAGGGGCTCCGTGCCCCTTGGTGAAGATGTGTTAAAAGCTTTGAATAGATTAATCTTTTTCCTGAAGTATAATATTTCTCTGAAATCTTGAGAAAAATTCAACCTTTCACCAGAATTTAAGAACATTTATTCAGTGAAGAAAAATCCTGTTAAGAAATAATCTCACATTTTGACACAAAAATAAATGTACCTGAAGCCTTTTTGTCACTTATATTAAAGTTTCTTCAGTTGACCAGAATGTCTAGTAATCTTTAATTAGTAAATATTGACTTCCTTTTTGACTCTCTGGAATATAAACATCAAATACACAGAGGCCTATTTTCTTAAGCCTTTTTTCAAAACGAGGAAACAGGAGACCTGAACATTCAAGCAAGGCAGACATTTGTCCACTTATGATTTTAATGGAGGTAAGAACATCTTAAAAGCTCACTGTTAGAAAAGTAAGGCACCACCCAGTCCCTTAACAACCTTAAAAAGCCAACATGCCAACCAGCTGTTTGGCTGGTATGGCTGAAAAAGGCATTTTATCTGAAACACAGAATGAAAATGTGAATGAGCACCTTATTCCCACTGTTATATATGGCAGAGGGTCTGTGATGCTGTGGGCCTCTTTCTCTTTCAGTGCATGGCATCATCAACTTTTTGACAGAAAAGGAACATTTTAAACAAACATTTGGAGACCTTTACATAAAACAAAAAACAGTGACGTGTCTTTGGGTCTTTCAGCAGGATAATAATCCAGAACGCATGGCCAAAGTAACACAGAATTGGTTAACAGACACAAAATCAACTATATTTTGTGGTCATCTCCGCCCCAATCTGATCCCATCTGAGGACTGAGCTCTTTTCTCTTTAGCTCAAACCTTAGTGGTTCTGCTAAAGAGATGATTAAGGACTCTGGAAGATCTAGAACAGGCGTATCCAAGTCCAGCCCTCGATGCATCTCGTCTCCAACACACCAGAATCACAGGAGTGGCTCGTTACCCGGCCTTTGCAGAGCTGAACGACTGAGTGCTGATGAGGGAATTCTGCCGTTTGATTCAGGTGTAACCAACTATTGTTGCAGGAATAGTTCTCAAAAACTGGAGTTGGACACCCATAATCTGGACAGAAACATAAAAAGTACAATATTCTGTTCTCTGATTGCTCAAAACTTGTGAAATGTTAGAGAAGAACACCAAGTGCTTTGCTAATGGGAAAAAGGAGGGTCTGCACAAAGCTTTAACAGCAGGGGTGCCAATGAGTGTGGCACCAGTGACTCTGGTAAAAACAATTATTTCCATAAGGTAGATTTTCCCCCCTACTAAATGCATTTAGTTGGAATAATAGTATAATTTCTTCCACTTTTAGTGCAGTAAAGCATTTATTTATTTAAAGATTTTTAGAGATTTCTACCAGTGGGGCCAAAGGGTGTGGAGGGGATTATGAATGTTTTGTTTTAACTTGTCTAATGTCAGTTCTGACCATTACGTCCTCTCTGGGAAATGTTTGTAGAATGAAGCCCAAGAATTCCCTTTGTGGCTCAACATTGTGGATCATGTGGTCGATGCAACCAAACTGTTGCAACACCTTAATCATCTCACACCACTGCAGCTTTTTCATTAGTCTCTTCAAGAGGCTCCCACCACTCTGACTCTTCTTTCCCGGTTTAGCAACAAATGATTCCAGTTTGTCTCCGCGTGGCAAACTTCGGCAGAGGAAAAACCGTGTCTCTCCGCCATGAAAACCTCAAACCAATCCAAGATCTGGTTCTAGATTTCAGAGTGATGAAAATCACAGTCCTCTCCAGGGATTCTTGCTGGTACACAGACACTGTGAAGGTTCAAACGTTTTGAGCAACACCGGGTCAATCCTTTTTATCTTTGTGCTGTAACCTCTGATCCGATGTCTCTTCAGTTTGAGGAAATGATGATAGATCTGGAGTTAACCATTCTCTGAACCCATGTCCCAAAGCAGAGCAGTCGATTCGGGCTGAAATTCAGCGTTTAAAGGGTTTGAAGGGCAGATTTTCTGCTCATTCGCCGACGTGTGAGGACAACAAACTAAACTGATGCTGACCAGACGATGTGGTGCACTTCTGAAAATAACTGTCCTCCTGTTATCACAGTCGATTAAAACCAGGACCTTAAACGGTTTCCTTAAAAGTGTTTTCTATCATCCATGGCGTAAAAACTCTCGTCGTAACGAGCCGTGGTGTCTGACTGCAGCAGTAAAAACCAGCGTGTGGATTCGGGCAGAACAGACAAACCCTGCCGACTCCACCACCACTGTAAAATTTACAACCTTTGGGCGTAATTAAATTGGCAGGGCTGCAAGTGTTGGGGGGGGGGGGGGGGGTAAAGGAGGGTGGAGAGGCTCTGGTGATCAGTCTGGGACCCAAACATCTTTTCTGTCTTGTTTCTCAGCTGCTTTGTTTTACTTCAACCCTGTACACTCATCAAGCTGAGCAATTATTCACACTCTCTGACGTTTATTTAACCAGGCATCAGGAAAGATTAAATTCTGCTTTTTATGTTAAATAGAAA
The DNA here is from genome assembly GCA_037039145.1 of Fundulus diaphanus. NCBI lineage: Eukaryota > Metazoa > Chordata > Actinopteri > Cyprinodontiformes > Fundulidae > Fundulus > Fundulus diaphanus. Next base: position 51,035,943 of record CM073130.1, on the reverse strand, counting down.
ACAAATTAACTAAAACTCCTTTAAATTAAGACTGACTACTAAAGATTATTCATTCAATTGATGTATTTGTACTTTTGTTGTGAATTTCTTTTTATATGATGATTATATTTCCCTTTTATTTCTGTATCTCTCTGTCTTTAATGAAGCTGTCTTGATCTCTGTTTCTTTAGTTTCCTGCAAAGCACTTTTAGTTTTTTTCTGTCTCTGAACTGGTGCTACAACAGTTAACTCTGATGTGCAGGGATCATATTGTCCAGTTTCTCCATCTGATTCAGACAGGATGTCAGGTTTCCCTGTAAAGGCCCATATCTGGTACGTTTTACTCACATCTCCAAGTCTCTGAATCAGGCAGAGGGATAAATGCCAAAATAAGACACGTAAAAACTATTATCGCCTTTGGAGTCTGACCTCTGATGCGCTATGTCGATTTACCGCAGCTTCTGGTCTAAATATTCACAGAGAAAAAAACTAAGTCAGATGAAGTCCGCGAAGCCAGAAGAAAACAATTAAATGAATCTGCAGCATTTTCAGAAAAGCCGCTCAGACGCACAAGTCCCATCTATCATGACCAGCGGCGATAAGGCGCATCCCGCAACACCTCATCCATTTTTCATCCACTCCACATCTACACTCTGAAACCTGTGCACTGCTGCAAAAACGTGTCTGTCAAAAGAGGAGCGCTAAACAGACACGGCTGGAGGAAAGCCGTTCAGGGTGGAGGACAGAAAAGCGCTAAATTAGAGCTGATTAAAGAAAAGAAGTCCAATCTCCACAGCCTGCTTTTAACTAAAGAAAAAAAGGATTTAATTATAACTCCCCAAGTGACGCCGACTATAATTTCAGCTAAGATCACAAGTTAACGGAGACCTTCTATTCCAAAGATTTAAAAAAAACTGAGTCGTCTCTTTGAGTTATGGTGTAAATTGTATAGAAATATTGATTAATGCAAGACCGAGAGTCCGTGAAATAAAACGCGTCCTCCTGGAAATAAGGTGAGCGCAGGCAGCGTCCTCTCCCGGGGCGCAGAGAGGATGGCTTTGGTAAAGTTTAATTAGGCGGTGGCATCATTCCTGGTTCTATGTGAAGTTCTAAGAAGTCAGTTAATCTTAGTGAGAAATGAGGATATAAGCTAAAAGACAAATACTACAAACTCGCTAGTTCCCGGGGAAGCAGAGCGCGTCTCCTTGTTGGAAATAAACGCGTTTGACCCGGGTCTTGTTTATTTGTTGATTCCCATGGTGATCATGCGCCGACCTGCAGGCGAATGCCGAGGATCCTACCCAGAACCTCACCGCTAAATTACCGCTGATGAAAAACACAGAGAGGCTGCAGCGTGGCTCCAGCGCTGCTGCGCTGGAGGCAGCAGGAGCGCAGAGACGCGCAGCAGACTAAATAACCAGCGGTTTGCTGCAGGAGCTTTTCTAACGCACAGTGGGTGTTGTGATGTGTTATTACGAAGCCATATGATCTCTTTAATCTTACCTGTAATTAGCGGAGAGGAAGCGCGGGGCGTTTGTAGGAGCCACAGAAAGCAGAGGAAAAACCTACAGGTGGACCAGGAGGAAGGGTTCAAGCAGCGGGGCGACATCATCGGTTTGCTCCGGGAAGAGAGGACCAAAAAAGTTTAGATAGATGAAAATATTCCAATGAAAAAAAAAAGAAATAAATAAAGCTCAGAAGTCCACAATCAGTGCCTGCCGTGCAAACATCAGAGAGTCTCCTCGATTCGTTAGTTTGCTCTGAAATGCGGAGCGACAATCAGCCAGACGCGCGATAATTACAACATTAAAATGAGAAAGACGCGCCTGCAGGCTGGAGACAGTGCGTCTGCACAGATTCTGCGAGGACAGCTGAGTCCATGGTGGGAATAAAGTCATTCATGGGTAAAAAAAAACTGTCACAAATCCCGCTCATGCGTGTCCATAGAAGATCCGTGAAGCGCTAAACTTTAAAAAATAGTGACAGCGCAACAAGGCGAACAAATCTAAATCTGAGGAAGCAATCCAAAAATCCGCTTTGCGCACAGATGCTCGAGTCCGGGTCTGCCAGCAGCCTCTGTGTCTGAGCGGTGTTAAAAGCCGACCTGCTTCTACTCCTCCTCTGATATTAAAGCGGACCTCTGGTGTCGGAGCGCACCACGGAGCCAGAAAGTCCTGCCTCCTCAGCGCAGCCCGGGACCTCCCTCCCTGTAACTTCCAGACCTCTGCGAACCTCCTTCAGACGCTCTCTGTGGTCCGCTGCTTCAGATCTGCTGCTCCACGCCTCATCTTGTTACTGCCGTCGAGTTTTTAATGAGGACAGCGGAGCCGCTGCTGTTTGCCAGCTTCTGATCCTCTGCGCACAGAAAAGTTCTCTGTATGAACATAAGGAGCAGCTTCTCTGTTCTGGATTCAGTTTCAGATCAAGCAACACTTCAATTTTGGCATCATGCATTTTCAAAAGTAACAGAAAAATCCCACAAGGCTTTCAGATGTAAAGGCTCCGGGCCAGACTAATCTGTGTTTTTTATATAAAGTTACATGTGTTAAATTGCAACATCTACTAACTTTAAGCTGTATACGACAACAGCAGAGTAAAACTTGGAAAGTTGGCAGATTTTGAGAAACATAATTTTATGTAAAAACGAATTGTGTGATTTGAAAGATATTAAATGAAACTTTCATATGATAAATGGATAATCTGTCTGTGTAAGAAATCAAGAGAGGGGGCTGTATTTTAAAATTTATTTCTGAATTCTTAAGTAAATTAGAATTACCCAAATTATTTCTGCTAGAACAGCTCAATGCCAGAATATCAAAAATTTACATTTTTATTTTTTATTACCTTCTTCAAAGTCAGAAGTTTACACACCTAAATAAATATTTCTAAATAAATTGTGAAGCCCCCTAATGATCATGGTTGTATTGTACTTTCTGATGGCTTCATTCCCAACATTTCGGCTAAGTGAACGCATACCTCAAACACACCCTTTCCTTGTTTGGCATCGTGGAAAAAAATCAAAAGAAAAAAGCCAAGATAAGGAAGACCTCCATGTTTATGTATCTCCCTCTAATCTGTGAAGGTGCTACATTTATTTGATACACACCCCATAGGAATCTCCAATCGTCTTCCCCTTAAAGCCGGGCGTACACTGTACGATATTTTCAATCGTTTTACTCATATACAGCTCAAACTGAACAACGAAACCTCAGGGTTTAAAAGTTCACTGCTCTCCATATCTGATCTTACTGTACGGCCCGGTGCTCTGATGCGATCTGACTGCTCACACTGGACGTCTAAAAACCACACGTCGCACTCAGCGCCGTAGAGAGATGGCGCTACTCAGACTCGTCTATACGGAAGCCAAACGTCAACAGTAGAAGAAGAAAACGCCGGAAGTGTCAATGCTGACTGTTAAATATGAGGCTCACAAGAACGAAACGCGCTGCCTTGGCATTTCTACGAGTTGCTCCTCCGTAGTTTGACTCCATGTCACACGTACCGCCGCCATGCTGCTCTCCACTTCTATGTTTTCGTCTGAGTAGAAGAAGAATTCCCTGGTTTGCACATGCGCAGTGGGAAATCGACTAGTAAACGATCACAATCACCTCACGAAGGCCAACTGAATTTCAAACATGTTTGATTTTCATCCGACAGTGCCATTCCTGATGGGGAGGTGGTCATGAGAGGCTAATCGCCTCTTGTTTCCCCCTGTATACTACATGACACAGGATGCAACTCGAACCAATCCAAAAAGTGCTCGAATGACTGAAGAATCGGCCCAAAAAGGGAAAGAAAAGTCGTACAGTGCAATCCCGGCTTAAGGAAGGACACCGGTCATCTGTCCCAGAAACAAAGACCTTGTGAAAATGCTGCCTGAAGCTAGGGCCCTGTTTACACCACAACAAACTATTTAAAACAAAATTGCTTTTCCATTTCTATCGACACATCTACATAACCATGTTTTCATCATGATCTCTGTGCACACGCCAGTAGAAGAAAAACTGCAGTTTCCCCACCACGCCACTAGTAGGCAGTATGTTCTTTGAAGTTCAATAACATGTGTACAAGCGCTCTGCTTAAAGGAGCTATGAGTAAGACATTTACTGTAAAATCAACCTAAATCATTCTCATTTCTCAGGCAGGATGGAAGTAGCATTCCCTATAAACAATTGGTCCTCTCCATCAGCAATGTATTAGTCCCGTTTTCTCCTTTCAAACCTAGAGTTACGGTCTGGAAATACTTCGGATCCGAGTGCAGCCTATGTTTACTTCCTGGTTCCTCAGCCAATCACATGAGAGTTCCCAGAGTTCCTAAAATAGAGCGCAGCATTTGGTATTTGTTTTGGAAAAAGAGCAGCGGCCTGGAAACATGGAAGTCGGTAAGAGAAACAGACTAGAAATAGAAGAGAATACATCATAGACCTGTTCTGTGTAAGTAAAAATTCTGTTGCATTTTCACAGCAACAACGCACCGTTCAGCAAATGGCTGGTCTCTGTGAAAGGCATTGTGTTGTTCCGATTTTAACCACTTGGTGTCTATCACATATATCTCCTTTAAAAAGGCGCCACCGCTAAGTCATACTGCGCGTTTGCCACGGCTTCACCAGACAGGCAACTTAGAGACAAGGATGTTTTCAAATCTTTCCGCTCTGGAACCTGTTTTCAGATTCTGCCATTGTGGCGTAGACGAACAGTCCAAACGCAACGAGACTTTATTGTGTGCACAGGTCCTGAAAAGATACAAATACTGTTCCAACTTGGGCTGAATGGCCACTCAGTGAAGAATAAAACACAATTATTCCAAAAGCGACAGAAAAAGCCTGAAAGTTCTGAAACTGTTAAATGGCTTTTTGGTTTCGGTTTTCCACCACAAAATATTGGTGACCCCATCTGGCAACTCTTTACAAAACATTCTGAAGGGCCCTGGAATGTGAAGTCAGCAAACCCAGTTTCCTCAGCCTGCTTCATTTAAGGGAATGTTTTTTTAGACTTGATTTTAAACAGTCGTAAACAGGTTGTTGCTTTGTTCAAGGAATTCAAGGAGGTAGGCACAATCATGTGTTTAGTATGACTTTACAGTAATGTGTTTTAACTGTGACAGCTCTCCTGTCTTGTTTCAGTGTTTTATCCCGCACAGACTGACTGTTGCAACATTAGAGCAATAATCAAAGTATTTAAATACCACAACCAAAGTATGATTTATTCTCATTTTGGTTTGGTCACCTCTTCTCAGACCTCCGTGTGTTTTCAATGCAGCACTTTAAACATTTGCAGTAGATGTAAGTGCAAGGGTCTGGTGAGAAGTTTGACTCCAATAAATTGGGGAACATGGATGGAAAATCCACCTATATTTTGGCTGACTTCAGTCAAACACCGGAGAACCAAAACCGGACCAACCAAAGAAGATTTGTGTATTTGCTCTGAGAGTAGCCACTGAATGCATGGCTGGCGATGCTTTATCATCTTTTCTGAACACGACGCCTCTGTCTTCATTTCAGCCGTTTGTGTCCCCAATCTTGTTCCTTTGGTCATGATCCATGTTGTGGCCACAGGTAAGGGCCAGAACGTAGACATGATGATCAACCTAGAGAATCAGTGATGAGGGAGCTCAAAGAGAGCTGCTGCCTCTCCTTACCGAAACGACTCAGCTCAGGTGGTTTTCGGCGCAGGTCCCAGTTGCAGACCCAGAACATGTTGCAGGGACTGTACAGGTACATGTCAAAATATTAGAACAGAAACATTCACATTATATAGATCCATTACGCATGGAGTCAAATATTTCAAGGCTTTATTATTTGTTTTGTAATGTGGATGATTATGGTTTATTGATTATGATAACCCTGTTTTCAGTGTCTCAGAAAACCAGAACACTACATAGGCTCAAGAAAAAACAGGGATGTCTGGGTTTCGCTCCTGGACCTGTTGCCCCAGCGACCCAATCTCCGATAAGATCAATAAAAATGAGATCTTCCAAACAGAAATGTCAAGCTTATGTAAATGACGTTAATTTCTATGCTGTCAATACTTGGTTGGACCTTTTCGTTTATGAATTACTTGATCAATGTGGCGTGGCATAGACACCATCAGCCTGTGGTTCTGCTGAGTTCTAATGGAAGCCCAGGTGGTTTGATAGCGTCTGCATTGTTGGTTCTGCTGTCTCTCATCTTCCTCTGGATAATACTTTCACCGATTCTCTGTGGGGTTAAGTTCAAGTTTCCTGGGCCAAGCTTTCTCCTTGGCCCAGGTAAGATGGTTCTGATGTTGTCTCGGGTTCAGGAGTGGCTTGACACAAAGAACACAACATTTGTAGGATGCATTTGTGTGAAGTGGCTCTTGATGCTCTCCAGCCTCAGAGACTCAGTGAAGCTCCCAAAAATTCTTGAATGGATTTTGGTTGACAATCCCGTCAAGGCTGGGGTTATCCTTAGAGCCGCTTTTCCTACCACACTTTTTCCTTCCATTTGATTTTCTACAAAAATGGTATGATACAGGAAAGACAATTTTATTCATATAGCACTTTTCAGAAACAAGGCGATTCAAAGTGCTGACAACAGCATCTCTAACAGTAAGCTTTTCAGGCTTACTCTCCTTGTGGAGGGTGATGGTGAATAGTCGGTTAAATCTTCCCTATGATTGTCATAATATGGCAGTTACACAATATTTATACATAATTTTTTTATCTGTGTTATATAATAAATACGTTTCCTAAAAGAGTAAAATCTGTTTTTATTATTTATTAGCCATTATAATCAAAATTACAAGAAATAAAGGCTTGAACTATTTCTCTCCATCTGGAATTAAACTATATAATATATAAGTTTTACTTTCTGAATGATTGACAAAAAATATTGTACTTTTTTATGATGTTCTAATTTTATGAGATGTACCTGGATTTTACTTATGGCCTTGAAACACATGAGGAACCCTGAGAATGAGCTGGAAAGTGTCGGAGATTATCCAGTTAGCTGCAGAAAAGAGTTGATGAATAGATGGGCAGAAGATGCACCCATCACTGAAATAAATCCAACACAAATCTCTAAGAAGACTTGAAAAATCACAATTCTTAGATTGTCACCATCCAACCTGAGAGAAACTGAACTATTGATATTTTTCCATTATACCAGGAATTAGTTTAGTTATTTTAGAAATTCATTCATTTAGTTTTTAGATTTCTCAAGATACTGGCATGAAACTTTTATCCTCATTTACATGTCAACTGTTTAGTCCATTTCTTTTTCATAGATTAGAAAATTGCTTCTTCTTCTACTAGAAATGCCAAAGTTTCTGGCACAACTTCACCGACTCCCAACATGGAGAGGCTCAAAGATCAGGTGAAGACTCCAGCAACGTTTGAATTTCTGGGAAACAAGTTTATTTGTGGAACAATGTGTTTCTTCAGAAACATTCATTCCTTTTAATTATTAAAACTTTCAAAAAGATTTCTATCCCCAAAACAAAACCGATTGCATGATTTTAATGTTTTTCGTTGCCAAAACAATGGTTTGAATAACACAATTTCTCATGATTTCAGAGATTGCTTTTGCTTTTGCTGCTTAATTGCTCATAAAAACACCTCTGTGAAACAGAGCTGCATCTTTTCTACGTGTGTTTGTGTCTACTGTGGTTATTTAAGGAGTGAGCAGCAGACTGCAGACCAGTTTTAATAAAGTTTAAATATTTATGTTGGGATATTAGTCTTTAGGGGTCATAACAGTAAGAATAGGAGCAAAGTACAAGTCAGGTAATGTTATGAAGGTAAAAACTTGATGTTTACTAGAGAAAGAGATTCACCGATTAACACCAGAGACTTCTCTAAATTTAACGTGCTGCTTCACAATACAAATATTTACATTAAAGCATCATGTTCTTAGAAATCAGCAGGCTGGAGACAACATTTAGGTTGTTTCTGATACACGAGGCGGGCTGCCTGACACTGTGTGTGTGTGTGTGTATGTGTGTGTGTGTGTGTGTGTGTGTGTGTGTGTGTGTGTGTGTGTGTGTGTGTGTGTGTGTGTGTGTGTGTCTGGCCTCTTTAAAGTGAAGCCCATCAGACGGGGAGGAAAAGCGAGTCTTCAAAGAAATAATTAGGACCCACCCAGCAGCTTTTAACTGAGCGTCAGCTGCTGCATGCTGGAACCACCACAGGGCTGGCGGAGGTGTAAGTGTGTGAAGAAGAGACGGCTACAGGGAGGCTCAAAGGAAACTGGCTCTGTGATGTAGAGTGAAGAAAATGAAAGCTTCCAGTTTTAGTAGAAAGAGACAATGTGAAGTTGGGAAAAAAGAATATAAAAGAACCATGACTTAAAATAAAACCATCAATTTAAATTTGGCGATTAGAGGTGAAGAATGCTCTAAAAAAAAGCGAGGTTTGGTTTTAGGAATAATAACCACTAGATGGCAACAGAGAAAGGTTGGGGGATATGATGTGATCTGACCACAACCTTCTCACACAGCGTGGCAGAAAAACTCTCACACACAGACTCTAAACACAAAGGATGCAGGAAAGTCAGGAGGGATTAAACCCATGTCTCAAGCTTGGTGCCATAAATGTGCCTGCTGTCTCTTTACAGAAACGCAAACACTGAAGTTATCAGTTTTCTGTTGGAAATGGACATTCATTTAAAATGTCTGTGAATATTTTCCTTTAACAAAGAAAGACTCATCACTTGATGAACGTTGGAGAAAATGAGACTCATGAAAATGAGAAAGAAAGACAAGGAGCAGAAAGGCAACAGAAGACCAAACATTCTTAAATCATCCAAAAAGAAAAAAAAAAGACCACTATAAAAATTAATAAACTTCTGTGGATTGCCTGAGTGGTAGGGTCTTCATTTTAAAGGTTTGAGAATGTGAGAGACAAAAAAAAGGCTTAAACTCACAATTGTGGTTAAATGTTTTTTTCTGGGTGCAGCACATGTCGTGTCAAAAATTAATTTTTCAAAGCATAAATCCAAAGTCAACATTAACGCTCTATTAGAGCTGTAGAAACAGTCATTTCATCATGAATGTGAAGAAAACAAGGAAGCTGATAACAGGAAAGGGTTAAACACTTTTACTATCATGGGAGAAGAAGTGAAGCTGGTGGAGGAGTAGAAATAGATGTTCACCTGCAGAACAGAGCTTAGGTCCTTCAGGGTTTGCAGCAAGATGCTGCAGATCTTCTAAAAGTCTCTTCTTCGGTGTAGCATCATCAGAACCAGGAATTTAAAAATGCTCAACAAGCCGATAAACCAGGCTGGTTCTGTTCCAGGGACTCCTCCAGAAACTCTGGAGATGAACGTGCAAAGAAAGATTCTTCATAAAATGAAGAAACTGATAGAAAACCCTGAGCATCCTCTTCATCAGACCGTCTTACCCCAACAGAGCGTCTCCAGACCCGCTGTAATGCTGTATGACAACTCCGAAGAAACCTGCATAACACGAGTTATCACAACTTTTCACTTCAATGCTGGATTAAAAATGTAATTCTGAACTACATTAAACTGAATTTCTATCTCTAAAACATAGAACCAATAAACCTACAGGATAATCAGCACAGCCTTCCTCTGTATGCACGTCTAAAACTGTAACAAGGGGACATATCCCCCTTGAAGCAGAGACACAAAAGTTACAAGTGGACTGGAGTTTGATGCTGGTGCTTTAAAGTAAAAGTTAGGAGTTACATTTGAGAAGTGGAGATTGCAGGACTAAATGATCTGTGGGGAACGCTCCTTTTGGGGTGGTCTTAATCACGAGGGAATTGCCCGATGTGACGCTTCGACTGCCTGCAGACGGAAGCTGGAGCTCCTAGCAGCCCCAAGATTAAAGCCCCCTGCAGCCGGTGGGTCTGGCTCTGGGAGGCCGTAGGGGGATGATCTGTAGGGGGGAGAGGTTGGGCACAGCTGTCTGGGTCAGGCTAAAGAGCCTTCCCAGGAACCCTGGGCTGGCTCGTTATGTACAACCTGAGTTTAAATTTCTGGCATCAAAAAAGTGGGAAGCCCTTTCCCAGAAAGAACGAGCATAAAGCTCACAGAGCCGATGGCTCCAAGACAAACACGGCAGCTTGAGGTTGAATAAAGCTTCATGTGAACATGCAGCGAGACGACAGCTGCCACTCGGGCATCATTTGTCATTTTATATGAGGCTGAAGAACGAATGGGAGGCTCATGAATAAGGTAAAATAATGAAAATACTGGATGTAGCTTTAAAACGAGTCTCTTTAGGTCGATAAGAGCAGTTTGACAGCAAACTGACGACATCAATGCATTTAAACACATATTTGGTGCAGAGTATACAAAGCAGTCATTCTCTGGTATGCGCTGCATTCATTCAACACGCACCTGCAGGTCTGTTCAATGCATTCTTGCATAAATCTATTTAACAGAGGAAGAAATGTACTTAATGTTTAATCGGTTGACTTTAGATTTCCATTTCTATGCAAACATGTAATATTGGTTCAGAGCTTTCCTGAGTACTAGGTTGGTGCTTTTGGCAAATGTCCATTTTCCAAACTTATACTGCTGCAGGACAAACGTTACTTAACCTATTCAGCTGAGCCGGGTTGGTCAACCAAGGGATCAGCGTTCACCCGTTTATGGAAACTACCGTCCTCAGTCAGACGGGGCTGGCAGCGCAGAGGGTGGAGCTACGCAATAAAAGCAAATTGTATCGTAACCGTTTGCATTTTACATCACTGTAAGCAAGTAAAGCTTGGATATTCAAGATGTTTATGGAGCTTTTTTATGAATGACCTCTTGTTTTCACAACACACAACAACACCCTGGAAACTGGATATAAAGTGTAAATGAGCTTCTCAGCAGCTTTGATGCTGTGTATGTCAAAGCATGTAAAGAGCTGCTTTTTCCGCATCTTTCAGAGGGCATGTTGAGATGTTTTCAAATTAATGGAGGAGCTCTGGGATCTATCATGCTGCTGGTTTTACAAGCTTCTTGAAGGAACCTGGGCCAAGACTTAATGTTTTGGCTCGTCTCCCTGCAGTCAGACAGAAGCCACGTATTTGCAGGGAAGGACTTTTCACAGGAAGGAAGCCAGGAATGCTTTCCCTCCAGGTTTCGAGGGCCCAGAGGTCATGAAACTCATACAGCACATAACTGGCTGTTTAAACCTCAGCTCAGATAAGAAACAAGAAAAACAGTTCAATCGCTGAAGTGGGGAAGGGGGGGGGGGTTTCCTCTGTGATTTTGACGAAGCTCAGTTTTCAGATGGTTACCTGCAGCTCTGGACCAAGACAGGATTTCTGAGCAAAGCTCTCAGGACTGATATCCTCTCCTAGATTGAATAAACACGGAAAACAAGTAGAGACTATTGATGCATTCAGGGTTATGATAATAGTTTGCTTTTCCCCCTGTTGGACTGACCAGGAGAATAAGTAGCAATCGTTGAAAACGCTTCAAACTTACATCTGCAACTCTGCCAGGAATATAACAACAACGCAGTAACAGAGAACTGAGTCTACATCTGAAATATTAAATAGGTCTGCCTGGAGAAGCACAAACATCCTGAGTATTTACAGCAGGGGCAACCTGTACTGTGAAATGCAGCGTGCTTTAACACCTTCACAGCTGGATCCAGTCAGACAGTACCAGCCACGCATTCATACCGGCACTGGAAGGCCACCGAGGATCAGAAAGTAAAGGAGGAGGGCGTTTATATTAAACTCTAGAAGGGAAAATATGTAAACAAAATTCAAAACCTTTCCAAACTACGTAAGAAAAATTTTGATATTTCTCTAAAACCTATTAGTAAGAAGGGCATTGACGCCTAACAGGACTTCTATATAAGAACAAATAAAAAACAAAGGTATATTTTTATAAATATACATTAATCCTTGAGCATCGATTCCATCAGCCCTTGATTAATATGTGTATGAATCCATCTTATAAAACATTCACTGCCTAAAGGGAACTAAAAGCAAGTAGAAGTTTCTTGAAATGAGTATATTTGCCCCTAATTTGAGCAGATAAATAAGAGTATCTGTCAATAGAAAGAGTTTTTTGACCCCTAAATAAGATAATTCGATATACTGCACTTGAAATAAGATGATGGAGATGACTTGTTCTATTTTAAGTACAAAAATCTTATTCCATTGGCAGATCATTTAAACTTGTCTGCTCAAATCAGGGACAAATCCACTCTTTTTTTACTTAATTTAGTTCCCTTTTTGCAGTGTGCCCCATACATTTCTTAATAATAATAAACCGTCTAATGCATAAACCTAATAAATGCATTAGATATAAATAACTCTACAGCTAGAACCTTGATAAATATTCATTAACAGGTCATCCTAAGCTGTTAGTTACTTATTATATGAATACGTCATAGGTAAGAACAAAAATAATGTTGCACAAAGAGAAAACTGTTGACACTGTTTAATGGAGTAAAAGTATGATTTAGCAATGTTGCAGAGACAACAAAAAAAAATTTAGGTAATTTTCTCCAGAGATCAAACCATGGGATCTGCAATGTTCAAACAAACAAAAGAAGGAATAAGATTCTCTTCAGTGTCTTGATTTAAAAACTGCTGAAGCTGCATCATCATGTTTACGCCTTAAACCCAGTGAGACGGGCATAAGTTAGGAAATATAACCCAGAGAACCACGTCTGCGCCTCTAAACGCTGTTTATCCAGCCTGCTGCTGAGGATCTGCAGCTTTCTGATTGTCGAAGAGTCGTTTGATGTTCTTAACAGCTGGCTGTGCGCTGCTCAGCCTCAAATTTGAGGTGATTTATTGGACACGAGTGTGAAAGATGGAAGAAGTTAAAGGAGCAATGAGCGAAATATCATTATTTTAGATACATTTTAGAAAAATAGTTTTGTGAAGAACTAAAGGTATCTTTTTAGACGGACTATGGTTAAACGTGAACGGCTGCCCCCTCCCTGCCCGTTAAACGCCTCCGCCAGGCACAACATGGCGGAGAGCACACCTTCGGATCAAAACGTTCTCTTGATAACAGCAAGTGATGCTGTTCTGCTGTGTTTTTATCCTTTACAAAGAGGCTCATACCAGCTGCTGGGTGAGAAGGAAACATGGGTGCTGAGTGCTGGAGAGTTGGAGAGAGGCGTGGCTTGATGCACAGCTTGTTTTGGTCTACAGACAGTGATCAAGCTCCACCTGGTGGTGAAACACCGCTTATTGCTCCTTTAAAGAGAAGGTCCAAAAGACAATCAAAGACTAAATAAAAAGTAAAATGAAGAGAAAGGAATTGAAACTAAATGACGAAACAATATATTAATAATGGCAAAAAGGGACCCCTAATGTTTCAGTTCTTAGCCTGAGCTCCATGTGACCTCATGCTGGTCTCTAATTGGTTAATTGAAGATTCTCCATGGCTCTATGAGCCTGTGGCCAATCAGCCTGTGTCACACTTCCTCCAATAAGATTAATTTATGTCACATGTCAATCAAAGTGACACCCCTGTCAGCTCAGCTGTGCAGATGCAAATGTCACTGAAACATACGCATACAAACGTGAAAAGTCAGAAAACGACAAGGCAGGAGAAAACGGCACAAGAACTGTGAAAGCAAACTAGGTCATTTATTTATATAATTTCACGAGGCTTTTGCCGGAAGGAATAAAGGATAAAACAATTTGGAACGGACTGACCGGACTTAAAAGTCCAGCAGCAGGCAAGACACTGTGTGCGGATTTATGTTCAATCGTTTATTGTGTTGTAATTCTCGACCCTTAGTGTGCCAACCCCCAAACCAGCCGAGACCGTTCAAAATTCACTAAGATATGCAAATTACTGCTCGCAGGATAAAAATCTGTCTAAATGGCAGTGAGCCACGTTTATGCAATGCTAGATGGGGTCAACGTTAAGGTTAACTGGAGATGCTAAACTGCTAAATTTGGTATGGATGTGTGCCTGAATGGTTGTTTTTCCATCGTGTGTTGGACTGGCGGCCTGCCTGTGGCGTATTCTCATCCAGTAACCCGCAGAGATAGGGAGCAGCACCCTGTGGCCATCACAACAACGAATAAGTGAGGATGGACAACGGCTGGATAAATGATGCTGAAGGCTAAACAGAAGCGGAAACTGAAAAGCATTTCCATTAAGATTGCGTTGTCAAAAGGGGGAACTGTCCAACAAATCACACCAATATTCAATAAACTCTTTCTTGTAAAAGAGTTGAACTCTCTTCTGGACACAGAGCAGGAATGCCGAGGGGCCATTTGTGGCCCCTGGACTGATTTTGTTCCCCCCCCCCCCCCAACTGCACTTCAAGAAAGATTTAGTCTACAGGAAAGATTTGGCTGATGGAGATGGAAACGTTTTATTTTTATTACGGTAAAATTAATACAGACAGGGCAAGATCTTACAACTGAAAATGTTGGGTAAAACACAATGTATTCATGTTTTAATAACCACACTTTTTACATTATATTTAATGTCATAGTAAACACGACCACATCTGTCTGAGGACTTTAACTCAGATGCAAACTTGTGTGCATTAAAAGCTGTTTTAATTTTTAAATAATTTATTAAAATTAGCTAAATACAGCAAGTGTTTTCAAATAAATACCGGCCCAAATCCTGTTCTCATATTGCTAGAGCAAAAAGAATTAAGTTTTATGTTTTTAATCGAGTCTAACAGGTGACCATCTTTTAATAAAGCAAATGTGCAAAACCCGTTTTTAACTCTTGATCTACAGCGATTTAACATCCTTTTTTGGACCTCGAGTACTTTTGACTTGAGAATTTCGGCCCATGTGCCTAAAAGTTTGGACACCCCTGACATAGGGGATAAAGTTCAGGGTTTCCTTATAAAAAGTCAGTTAAAAAAGTCCTACATCCCCCCCACAAAAAAGTTCCTGTCAGTGAAGAAAGATCTAAAGAGCGTTGAAATATAAAAAAAATCCCCAAAAACAAACAATGGCAGTGAGGGTTGATGGATGAAGGGATGGAGCCGAGTGGAAAGAAAGGAAGTCAACGTATAAAGTTGATTGAAAGTGGATGTTGTAGAGTTGAGAGAGGAAATGGAGAAGTTTAAAAAACTGTCAAAACAAGAACTAGATTTGGAATAAAAGATAAAATGAGAGCAGAAAATCTAAAAGAAACATGAGAAAACACAGCTTTGGGATGAGAGATGGATGTAAACTGAAGAAATTTAAATGAAGTGAATGCAGAGATTTTTTTCAATGAGATAATCTGGACTGAGACTGAAATAAAAATATTTACATAAAAGAGAAGAGAAACAAAAATTAGGAGAGTGTAACCTCATCTGCAGCGTTCTTCAATGTACAGCCACTGTGGGCGGCTGCCAAATGAAACACCGATGACTTTTCAAAAGAGCCGATCTGCAGCTGATTCTAATTTTACAGCCAAAGAGAAAGAAACAAAAAAAAAGCCACGTAAAAGTCTTCAGACAGTCCTGTCCAGCAGGCTGGTGATGGCTGGGTTGGCTTTTCCTCTTTGTCAGAAAGTCTCTGGAGAGATGCCTGAAGAAAAAGATCCTGCTGCCTCTGAGAGAAGTTGGAAAACTGGAAAATTAAACATGTGCTTAAAAAACAGATCAATTTGGTGCAATCCCTAAAGGAGAACTCAAACTAAACCGAAGGTTAGTAAAGTAAATTCAAATACTAAACCTTCTTTAATCAGCATTACAAGACGAGATTAAAGGCTAAATATATGCAATAATGCTCATCATGTATCAAATGTCAATTAAATAACACAATCTTTAATACGTCTTGTTCTACCAACCTATACAAAGAAAACTTGTTCTGGATCTAAAGCTGAAATATTCACTCACAGCTCTTACATCAGCGCAGAGATCAGAGAAAATTACTGTTCAGAGTTCAAAGTTAATCCTGATGGACATCCATCCTGATGTATTCTGGGTAATGTGTTTAGAACAAAGGGCGCCACATCATTTGATGAAAACCACCAGCCCTCATAGGGTTTAATTCAAAGTCACAGAGATAATAAAAGTGAGAAACTGATGCCGCAGGCTAGTACGATATGCTGAATTATCACTGAGGGAACTCAAAGTGGTCCTCAGTAGTTTGTATGACTCCCACACACTTGTAAGCATGATGCTCTTTACGAGATTATGGATTATTATGGATAATGCTCTGGTCAGGATCTGGGATATCTCCTCCCAGATCCTGACCAGAGCATCCTGAGCATCACTGAGCTCCTGGACAACCTGAGGCGCAACGTCAGATGGACCTAATCATGATTTTCCAGAGGTGTTCTGCTGGATTTAGGTCAGGGGAGCATGGAGGCCAGTCAATGGTAACAATTGCCCCCTGAGGCCGAGCGTCATCATGCACCAGGAGGAACCCAGGAGGAACCCAGGACCCACTGCACCAACAAAGGTTTATGGACTTCATCTTGATACCTAATGGCAGTCAAGGGGCCATCGACAGTCCGGTACAGATCTGTGTGTCCCTTCATGGAGACGCCTCCTCAGACCAACACCAAACCGATCCTCCAGAGCAACGTTGCAGGCAGCATGAGGTTCACTGCAGCTTCTCCAGACCCTTCCATGTCTGTCACGTGACCTTAGAGTGAATCTCCTCCCATCTGGGCGCCGCGGAGCTGGGCAGTGAGCACAGGGCCTACTAGAGGTTGTTGGGCCCCCAGGCCCTCCTCAGGAGGTCTGTTCCTAATGGTTGGTGTGAAGTATTCATGCCAGTGGCCCGCTGGAGGTCACTTTGTAGGGCTCTGGCAGTGATCCTGTTCCTGGTTGCACAAAGGAGCAGATACTGGTCCCGCTGATGAGTTAAGGACCTCTGATGTTACTCTCCTAGAGTAACTGCCTGTCTCCTGGAGTCTCCTCCCTTCTGGCAATGGCACACATTGATGAACCGTCCTGGTGGAGTTGGACTGCCTCTGCAGCCTCTGTAGGGTCCAGGTATCGCCTCGTGTTGCCAGTAGGGACTCTGACACTGGTCAGATGCAGTGAAAGAAAACGAGGAGGGAGAACGTCTGTGGTCTTATTGTTGCCCCCTTTAGTGCACCTGTTGTTAATTTCATTAAAACCAGAACAGCCGACACTGATTATCATCCCAGCTGCTACTGTCCTGACCAGATCGATGCTCCAGAAGCTTAGCTGGCTTTATATTATACTCTGATTGAAAGGTGTTCCTGAGCAGTCTATGTTCAACCAATAACGTCAGTACTGTTTACTTTTTCACTCCCAGAGGATGGAAACTTACCTTGTTCAATGGAAGCTCTATTCCATTTACAGTAGAAAAACTAAATATTGCTAAATCACAACCACAATTAGAGGCATTAATTGCATACAGCAAGAAACTTTTATTACTAAATATTCATAAGTAAGTTTATTTTATTCTCATGTTTGGGGGGTTTTCCCTACAGGCTTCACAGTAATAGCAAAGTTTATTCTAGAGCGCAGGAACGTCTTCAGGAATAAACAGTGGCTATAAACGGCGACTCAAAGGAGGAGAAGTACATTTACATAACCTGCTCTATTTCAAACACTCAGAGTGATACGAAACAGTAAATTACAGAACGCAGAACCCAATGGAGAACTTTGTAACACCCTGCTTCCACTTCTATATTCATAACAGTTAAATATCTACATTAAAAAAAGAAAACTGTATTTAAACTAGAGGACATGAGGTTTTGTTCGGATGACAGAGGCTGAGACCAACATTGCTAACAGGCATCTGTTTCACAATACAAGCTAAAAATAAAAATAAGTGTCCCCGACGAGAAAAGAGCCTAAACCGGGCCCACAGACACATCGCTTGATGTGGACTTATAGTGTAACGCAGAGCTGCTGGCACAGCAACTAGAACTAGAAGTCTACAAACATCAATTGTGGCACAAATACAGCTAAAGTTCTTAAAATCTGCTGTTCAAGACAAAACGTGTACGAGTGTGAGTGAACATGCATGAAAAACCTTAAATCCAGCTGGAAATGGATCTGAAGCACAATTGTTTCTCCAAGACTTGCATCCGAGGATTTGTATGAAATTAAAATGTCATCATTGCAAAAAAAAGACAGGAGACAGCTGAATTTTGGTAAAGATCTGAATGAAATCAGGTGCTTTAAACCTTTTCGGAAACATTCAAACTGCCCAGATAATGTTTTTATCTAATGGGCTCTGAAATGAAAAAGATACTCAAACAGACACCCAGCAAGACGTCGCCTCATTATGTGGTTTGTCGCATTAATCTGATGAAAACGTTTTTTTGTTAACAGGACTGTCTGCCGTGTGTAGCTTAGTGTAAAATCTAAGAAGGATTTGGCTTCTAAAAGATGTCTTCTCTTCTGGTTGCACTCCTAACGCTCATCCTTCTCCTCTTCCAGCTGACATTTATGAAGCTGTTTAGACCACGGCTGAGCAGAGGAGCCCGGGGTGCTAAAGCAGCTCCGGCATCTGGCTTTCTATAAATGCTCTGCTGGTTTCTGTCGCGCAAACACCGTGTCAGGTTGGGGCTCAGAGAGGACAAGTGTGTGTGTCCATGTGCCACCGCGTCTTTCTTCAGCGTCCCAGGAATCAAACTCAAAAAAAGCAGTGAAGTTCAGACTGTGGCAGCAGCAGCAGCAGCAGTGGCGGCGGCGGCGGCGGCCATGGCAGCTGTGGGATGTAGCCATGATTTACCCGGAAGCAGCGGGGTGGCGGGACGAGCCAGGCGACTTTTATTCCTGGTGGAAAGGCGGCGAGGGCTCCGGCGAACCTTCGAACCGCGCAAGGCAGCGAGGGGGGCGGCTCTGAAGGGACATCCAAAAGTGTGCGTGGGTGTGAGCTGGTTTGGGGCCCTTGCTGGGATTGGTGCTGCGGGTTGAACAGCTGCTGAGGCAAGACGAAGACGACGGCGAGGAAGGAGCCAGTCAGCAAAAAGCGCGAGGACGAAGAGGAGGATTTGGCCTTCATCCTCGCTCCTCACCACAGTTGGAAAAGAGAGTCAGTGGACGGCTCCATGCGGTGGATTCAGCAGAGGAGCAGCGGATCAGCGTGGTTGTGTGAAAGCATCTGGGTGGAAATGGTTCTGCCACTGAGAAATGCGACCCTGACAGAGTATATTTACAACTAAATGCATATTTAGACTGTATATAAAAATGTAGATGTGTTAATTACCCTGTTTATGCTCAGATGTAAACAGTATACAAACATGTACACATATTTATGAGCGGGATGCGGATGTGCATGGAAGATTAATAGATGTAGTTTAGGTCTGCTGCTGAATGCATATAAAGAGAGCTTATTGCATTACTCCCTTCAGCTCTCGCCAGCCTCCGGCTCCTTCTTCTTGTCTTTCACTTTTACAGAAGACTTCCTGGACACCTTTTTGTCCCCAGACTCCTTTCCTTCCTTCTCTTTGTCCTTCTCCTTCTTCTCCTTCTTTTCCTTGGAAGAAGATGACTCCTTCTTCTTTGCCTCGTCCTTTGGCTCTTTGGGCTCCCTGTTGGACTCCTTCTTTGACTCTTTTTTGTCTTTGGACGACTCCTTCTTCTCTCTTTTCGCCTCCTTGATGGGCTCCTCGGGAACTCCTGCCTCCTCTTTCACTGCTGACTCGGAAGGCTCTCTCGACACGTCTTTCTTCTCTTTGGGGTCTTTTTCTGAATGAGGAAAAACAAGAGACACAAAAAACAGAGTTATTTTGTAACGTTCTGCCAATGTTGGCGTTTAAGCCTTGCTTGAGATAGAAAAATACAGGCTTAGGTTGGGCAGAAAGGAATTTAAACATTGAGACTGGAAGAGCTGAGACCTGGTGAATGAGTCTGAGAATGCTGGTTTAGCTGTTTTTGTTTACAAAGGTTATTAAAGGATCTGATCCCATGTCAAGAAAAGCATCCCCACACCATGATGTCTCACTATAGTGATGGTGGCTTCAGGGCGATGTGCATTGTTACTTTTCCTTCCTTCTAGGTCAGAAAAGAACTTTTTAGTCTTATCTGACCAGAGAAACTCTATATATAGCTTTCCTTCACAATGGCTTTCATCTCTGTACTTTTCCATAAAGGTTTTAGGTGGATGGACACGCCCTGGTAGATTTGTGACTTTACTGCATTCTTTCCATTTTTAGATGATCATTGCTCAGTGAGATGTTTAAACCTTGGGATGATGTTAAATAACCTTGTCTCTGACCTGTATGCCATGTTCCCTTGTCTGTACTATACTGCTTGTTCACTTGGCAGCTGCTGTTTTTAAGCACATGCAGGATTTCACGTCAGATATAAATAAATAAAATGCTTAAAAAGCAGCTCCCAGACTCCAGGTTGCTCAGCTGCGAGATTTCAGAATCGATAGAGTCTTGGATAAGAGTCAAAGTGTATTCACAAAAACTAAATGGAGGTCCGGTTGCTTTTAATTTAAGCCTGTAATGTTTGCCATGATCCAGTTGATTAAGAGTACACGCCGCCATTTTGCTCTCTAATGTTCTCCAGCAAACCTCTGAGCTTCATTTATTCTGAGGATCACACAAGAGGAGTCTACTTTTTAAATTAGGTAACTTTTTAGGGTTTTTAGATTTTTACTGTAAAAAAAAAACTGTGAAAGCCACATTTTCCTTCCTTTTTACAATAGCGCACCACCTTTGTTTGATGACATAAAATCCCAATAAAGTGCATTGATGTTTGAAGTTGTAACAAGACTAAATGAGGAAAAAGTTCAAGCGGTATGACAACTTCTGCTGGGCCGAGTAAACGGTGGCGTATCCAACCGCATTCCTTAGCTGAGAATCGACTGGTGCAGCTGCAGAGACAAGATTCACCCCTGTTGTTATTTAATTGACCCAGAATGAGGATTAGCTCATGTTTGCATAATCGGCTGTTTTTGTTCTTGAACAGACTGATAAAAACACGTCTTTAATGTGAGGACAAATTGAGTGACAACGGCACCTGCTGCATGACAAAGAAACTCCTCTTAATCTAAGGTCCCACCATCCCTTGTAAAGACACGCACACACACACACACACACACACACACACACACACACACACACACACACACACACACACACACACACACACACACACACACACACACACACACACACACACACACACACAGCCTTCAGCCCCACCTCCTCCAGCTTGAACTGGCACTCTGATAAGATGATAACAGGACTGTTGTCTGCCAACAATGAGACGCACTTCTTATCTCCATGAGAACGGAGAGGGTTTAGAGACCGCAGACGACAGCCTGGTATCTCGCTGTGAGTGGAGACTGCGTTACAACAACTGGCCGTAAAGGTATCTGAAAGTGTCTATGTGTGGGATGGATCTTTCCTTGGATGTACGTGATGGAGACAACAGGCTGTCCTCACAACGAGCTCGCAGACTCCAGAGAGAAGCTCTAATCAGACGGCCCATCGTCTAGGGATTTAAAGAGACAGGCGCTATTGCTGTGTGGCAGGAGGGTGCTATAAACACTGATTACAGTGAGTACAGAACATATGATCTGTGATCAAAAACAAATTCAATTTAAATTTTGGGGAAAAAGATTTCTGACTATTTGCTGTTTATTTTCTAATTCTGCTCGCATAAGAAAAAACAAACAGAGAAAGACGATCAAATCAGTCTGCAGCGACGGAATTTAACGCCTCATACTGTAACAGTTTAATTGGCTCTAACTGTGACGGCTCATTAAACTGCATGTGTTTTATCGCCTAAAGCCACTTGTCTCCCCACCCGACCATAAAACCACAAAACTACAAACAGAAGAGAGGCATAAACTGTATACATGTACAAACAAGAAAACACAGCCTTACATGCAAATTTACACCTAATCCACCAAACTGCGAACGACGACCAAAATAACTCCAACTTTTTAAAGCCTATAAAAATAGCAACATGTAAATTGTTGTCCCCCTCCCTTCAACTCAGAACTTTTACAGTCCATCTAAAAGACAGACTGGGTGTGGGAACGTCTATCAGAATAGGCAAGCTGTGAAGAAAGAAAATGCCATCAAGAAAGCGTCTGCAAACACACGTCTGCTTCTTCAGAGTGCCGTCAGAAAACCAAGACAATCAGTGTCGTATGCAATTTGAGAAAATTTCATCAGCGGCTGAGTGGGTTAATCCCATATTGACAGGCTAATCCAGACTGGATGCTAGTCGTCTGGTCACCACTTCACACAAGACACATCACAGCTGAGACAACAAACACCACGACTGTGAATTTGTGTCAGTGAGTCCACATGTCAAGTACTGACTCAAAAGAACAGCAATGAGAAAAAGTCGAGGCAGACCCAACAGGAGCTTAAAAGGTTTTAATGTTCTTTGTGCTTGGAGGCCAGTTACACAAAGCTGGTCCTCCGCTGGGTTTGAGTGGAGCTGGGAGGAAATTAACCCCCAAAATGGGTTGGTGCATCTAAATGTTGGGAACATTCTGACATAGAACAAACAGATTAATATTTTAAAAGCTGCAAAATCTAAAGAAAATATCTACGAAAAACAGTCAAACCAAAAAAAAAAACTGGTTAGTTGAACCAATCTGATTGGCCTGCCCCCTTAATAATGTCTATTTCACCTACTGGGCCCATTGCGAAGGATTAATTAGGCTCTGCTAATTGAATAATTCTTTCAATTTACTTCCTATATCTTTCTTTTTGTTTTCCTTTTGTAACTGTTCAGTTAATTGATTTATTAATGTTTTATTCTAATGTATTTTTGCATTTCTTATCTTTGTTTTGTTCAGTGACTACTAGACACATGCTTGTATTCTCTTAAACTTTTACACTCTGTTAATCGTTAATTATGTATAAATATTTGATACAAACATATTTATGATCCAGTCTATTGTTCATTGTTGTTGTCTTGTAGATCTGAGACCAGACGTATTCATATCCCCGGCAGATTTTGATTTAAAATTCTTTTCATCCAATCCAAAGGTTTGTTTCTGACAGGGAACGCTCAAAAGACCATGAAATAATATCAAAGGAGTATCACTTTTAAACTAAATCATGGTAAATCTGTTTTTGTTTACAGCTTATTAAAAAAACACAGGACCAGTGAAAAGGCTGATCAGATTTTTTTCATGTTTCCAGTGGGATTTGGATTTATATTTGGTGATGCGCTCCAAGTCTTTGAGTTTAGAAAGCCCTCCTTACCATAACCCTAATCATTGGTTAGCTTCCTTCACAGATTCTCTAACAGATTCTAGTTGGGACTCTGGCGTGAGTCAAAATTAAAATATTACTGATGTATGAACTATTTTGGCCAAACTGTAAGAACCTGTGTGTGTTTACATACATGATGTTGAAATAAGCTATTAACAGCTTATAATAAGGTGCTACTCATGTTGCCCTCCGCTTCACACCTACTCACTATATTGGTTCTATGGCTGCCTTGCTTGGAGGCTCAGAGGCACCACAGCAACAGGTTAGCACCTGCACTTCAGGTCTTCTCTGTCCTTCCACAGGTTAAATCAAGACAAAGTGGATGATTTCTAAGATCCAGCATTAAGACTTTAAGCTTTAAACTTTAGGCTTTTTATGTATTACTTTTTAAAATCGCACAGATAAAAATAGAAAAAAATAACAACAAAAATAAAAGTAAAAATTGTGTTTGCTTTTAGGAAAATACTGCAGCACACTTCGGATGGTTGGAAAGACAAAAGTAACAGCTCAGTGAAATACCGCAGTTTAATAATTGATTTAACAGTCGAACATGCAGCTTAATCCAACTGTAATGCATTTCGATGGGTCATGAATTAATTTAACAGCAGCCTGGTTATGTGTACGTACACACTGTATGTGTGAGACGCTGAGTGGTTTATGCGATCCAATTTTGGCATTTTATTGGTTTATAGATGTCCATGAGGTTCTGACTAAATCTAATCAATATGATGACTTACTGTTCTCTGCTGTTTAATGGCTATGCTTTACAAAGGTCATACGTGTAATATTGACTTAATTCAATCATTTTTAATATTTGAGGGGAAAAGTTCATCAGATAGTCTGAGTGCAAAGAAGCTAAATAAATCTTACTAGTGTTCTATATTATTTTGCTTACTCTTTTAGCCGTTCCTTTCTTTTTGTCTATCTGATTCATTGTAAGTATTGGTGTCTTATTGGCTACTCTTATGTTTTCTTTTACATTTATGGACCTGCACAGCCCTTTGGTCAATTTATACATGATTGATTGAAGTATTGCAGAACACTTTGTCTTGTTGTGTTGATTCATAAAGGATAAAAAATGAAAGAATGATCTAAAGATAAACTTTGAGCACTGATGTAAACCAGGAGTTACTTAAAATAAACTCATCTTTTTGGAGTCAACATTTCCATCCTATGAGGTCCATTCAGTGTTGAGGATAAATCTGTGGATGTGGAGTAACTCTGCACTGATCGTAGGTCAACAATCATCATTGTAGGCACAGATCAAACCCTCATCTGCTGTGTGTCAAAGGTCAACAGTCCTCACCTCCTTGGCTTGATTTGTCATAACAAATAAAAAATAAATGTGAACTAAAAGAACTCAATTTAGGTGTTTTCTCTTGCTTTAAAGAACAATAAGCAGCTTCATGAAAATGATCAATATCTTGATCAAGATAAACATTTTCTTTTTCTGTCCATATTTTTTCAGTACAAACACAAACTTTTCCATCCATCTTAATGAAATACAGAGACAGAGGAAACACCTTCGACATAAATAGTTTGTAGGGGTTTTGAACGTTGGGCCCCCTCACATTCAAAACTATTTTTAGGTATGAAAACAAAGGTTCACAATCATTTATGGCACATATTTCTATAACTATAAAACCTGGAAAAACCAGAGGACAGATGGATGCACTGGAAGGAGGGATGAGAGAGAGGACGAAGGTTGGGCCAACGGATAGCTGGACGAACGATGGGTAAATGGATCAAATGATGGATATAATGTTTAGAAAATAGGACAGGATGTCATATCACGAAATACAAATATTTTCCATCAGCTATTTAGTTTTTTCCTTCTTATCCAGACTTGTTCAGACTGCATATGAACCTTGTCAAACAGAATCAGATTCTTGACAGGAGATCAATAAAACTGAATCTCACACAGGGCCGTTTTGATTTGACCAAATACGTTTCAAATTACACTAAATACATTTAATTGCATCTTTAGAAGCTGATTGTGCAATTAAGCGTCACTGATAGGCTGCCAATAGCAAATAGGTTGTTGTTTGCATGTGTTTTAGCTTTGTGGTGCTGAAAGGACAGTTCCTTAGCTGATGTGTGTATAAATCATCTAGTTTGTTGCAATAACTTTTGATTAAAGATTGCTAGTGGTTGCAAATATTTGCTAGCCTTTGTCTGTTTTTAATTTCCCCTGTTAAGTCAATTCCATGTGCTACTTGAAGGAACTTTCTTGAAACAGAGTCCTGATTAAATCTGTCAGTGTTTTTGCTATCGCCAGGAGGTAGCCCTTCCTCAAATGTTAATAAAAAAGAGGTCACAAGTAATATGAAATCTGAAAGCAAGAACAGAGGATACTCTCATGCTAGGCCTCAAATTCTGTAGCATAATGTTATAAAAGTCAAATGAGCAGATCTGTGAAAACCTTCTGTGTGTTCGTAGGTCAGGAACATTCACAATCGCCCAGGGAGACCAAAGTGTTGAACGTTTTGCTTTGACTTCCAAAGTAGGAAATAAAAGTGTGTGCGAGAGCCAGGTCCTTGAGGGAGTCGTAGCAATGAGTTGATAAACATTGACGTTGTAAGACAAGAGGGCAGCTTCCCTCCTGTATGGAGGCCTGAAGGGGTCGGGTCACATCATGTCAGTGTGTTACTTCAACAAACTAACAAAGTTGAAGTGTGTAGACCAAACAGTGCGGAGCTCTGTGCTCCACGTCATTCTCTTATTATGGGATGGAGGTGACTTTAAGTTCTTTTCATGCTGGACAGGAGCTACCTGGAAATGTCTGGCAGTTCTGGTTGTGGTTAAAACGGCCTACAGTACATTTTAATCCAGCTGGATCTGGGTCTGGTGTAGATCTGTTAAACAGGAAACCATGGGCAATGTATTTCACTATACAGTATGTTATTAGTTAAAGGGAATATTTCTAATGAGAATAAGCCTATTATGACATTGTTCTCTGGAATGAGCGAGGAGGTGTTTCATTTTAAGAAATTTGTTTGTGGACATTAAGCTAAAAAAAAGGCTGTCACCCTATTTATATAGTGACTGCCGCTAAGGAGTGTAATAAGTAGCTTGCAAGTAGATTCTGTTTTACCGAGTTATTTTGTTTCTGTGTCCTCACCCCTTGGTCTGGGCTTCTAAAGAAGATTTAAATTTTGAACTAACTTGGTTTCTTAGTTCTTATGTCAACTTGAACAGAGCATTACAGTTCATTTTAGTCATGGAAGCAGTTTGTGGACATAATTTCCCTTTGGTTTTATGGTTGCCAGTCCAGCTCCCGTTGCAAACCGTGAATAGGGAAAAATTGAATGATTTCACTTTAGTGGACACCCAGCTGCTGTGAGGAGGTTTTCTGGTGGAAATCCTCTGTCATAAGTGTGGACGCAAGGCAAGGAAACAGCAGGATCAAAAATCCAAAGAGATGCATAACAGCTCCTTAGAAATTATGATTTTCTTACATATTTTAGGACTTCAATGTAACATAGCAGTTTATTTCTAGAGCACTTCAAAGACAACATAGAAGCTGACCAATGTGCTGCACAAAACACGTATGTATAAATATATACACATAAAACACTACAAAGTAAGCAAAAAAAGAAAAAAGAACAAAAACAAGAAGTACAATTGAAACAGAGATACAAAACTCACTCAGGGTTAAAAGCCAAGGAGAAAAAGTGTGTTTTCAGACGATGGAGTCTGCCTGACCATCATTAGCTGTTCATCCCACAACTTAGGAGCCAGAACTGCTAAAGCTCTGTCTCCTCTGGATTTATAAAGAGACTTTAGGACAGATAGAATCTAGTTATAACAAGTACAAAATATCGCCATGAATTATCTAAGGACTTGTTTTTAGTGTTATTATGAAGCATATAATCTTTCAAATAGATAGTAGCAAGAGGTTTCCTGAATGAGTTTGGCTGACATCACTGGAAACACAGCTGACACTCGCTTTGTATTGATATCTATAATACACTATACCACTATACTATTGTGTTTTTCTTCCATTGATTTTGTTTTTTGATATGAGTCTTTCTTTTTTTCTGTAAATGGTTTTTATTTTTTCAGTACAGAACTTTGATTTAAAGCAATTTATAAATTATCCATATTCCATATGGTTGTACACTCCTCATTTGGAGAAAACACATTGACCAGTAACTTTATTTTTAACACATTTTCTAATATCAAGTTGGAGCCATCTTTTCTCCCCATATCTGCCTGAATTTGCCGTGGCTCACATTCAACAAGGTCCCAGAATGATTTGTCAGAAATATTGGTCCATATTGACATGGAAGAAGCATCACACAGTTCCTGTAGATCTGTCAGCTCTATGTCCATTATGTAAACCTCATGTCCCACCACATCCTGGAGCTGCTCTGCCAGACTGGAGAGGCGATTTGAGTTCAGTGAGCTCACTATTTCGCTCATGTGGGAGCCACCAGAATTGACAAAGACTCCTGGATAGGTGTCGAAACGTTTTCAAAAAGCACTGAGCAAAAGTCCGGTTACCTCCGTTTTAAGCCGTTGCAGTGACCCAGATAACTGAGAATTTGCACAGGCAACTCACTATTTGTTAACATCCAACTAAACATGTTTATCTAATGATGTGGCCATTAAAAAGTGAACAGGAGAACCTTTCAAATAAATGAACTGGTTATTTGTACACATCTGATGTGTGTGGTCCTTTTAAGTTTGAGAGTGTGTTCGTTAGAAGTATTTAGCAGGTTTACCCTTAAACGGTTTGGTCGGAAACACTTGTTTGTTCCTAGTGACACAAAAACAACAACCACAGCAACAAAGGTCAGCGTGTCCAAGAGATAAGGAGAACGACCGTATCTGTGGTTTGTTCAAAGCCCACATGTTCTGCCTGGATTCATGTGTTAGCAGTGGATCATAGCAATGCATTCATCTGCAGGCAGGCATAGTCAAAACACAGCAGGCCGCACAGATCGCCCGTATGCCAGTGTCGTCAGCATGCCGGACGCTGAAGCTGAAAACTTGCTGATTTACAGAATCCACTATTCTCTTTGTACGTATGAAAGAAAGAATCTGCTAAGAACTGACTGACTGTATCTGTGCTAAGGTGTATGTTTGGAGAACATGAAACTTGTGAGTGTTTATGCTTAGATCCCACGACCCTATGTGCAACAAATCTTAATATTGTGTGGTGTCTAAAAAGCATGTGAAACGACAACACTGCAACCAAGAGTCAGTAAATCCTCAAAGTGTAATAGCTTACAAAGCGGTGCGTTAAACACACATGGTCATATTTAAAAATTGGGCATGCTGACTAGCTGTATCACTTCTCCTTATAACAATAACCAGCATATTCATTGCTTAAAAAAGCTATTTAAAATCAATCAGAGAGGGACTGCACAACACTTTTTACAGCTATTAAATGGTTGCAAACCCAAGTTTTTGCTTCTAATTCTGAAACTAGATGCAAAGGCAGATTAAACAATCTACCTTTGCCAATCCTTAAACAGGATCTTTCTTCACCAATGCAGTTTGCCAACATTTAAATGGAGGCATTGCATGCATTTTGGGGAAAGCCTGCTGAGATGTATGTATTACTATTAAAGAAAACGGTTTGCCATTCTCAAATATTACAGCTATTTTTTCTATCGCAGATTACAAGGAAAAATAAGCTTTTATATGAATCTGCTGCTCATTTTGCTGATATACCGTATTTTTTGGACTATATGTCGCACTTTTTTTCATAGTTTGGCCGATCCTGCGACTTATGGTCAGGTGCGACTTATATATCAATTTTAAATGGCAAATCATACTGACCAACATGAACCAAGGAGTAAACATTACTGTCTACATCCACAAGAGGGCGCTCCAGGCTTGTGAAAACTTTATGCTGCTCCTGTACCATTAAAAATTAATTGAAACATTAACTTATAAACAACAAATACTGAACACATGTACGTATGTTGTTTCGCTGTTTCAGTATGGATTTCGACCCCCATTATTGGGCTGTGCGTGAAGCTAATAATAGCTAGCGCTAGCTTACAGCTCTGTTGTCCGGACGGTTTACAACTTTACTGATGCACGTGAGTTTCAAGCTGCTCTGAAACATCCGTGTCGTACTGTTAGCTTAGCACGTAGCACCGCTATGCTCATGGTCTAATTTCAGCGTAATTTTGACAACTTTCAGCATAACGGCCCATTACACTGAAATGCACCGGCCAAAGTTGGAGGCTTGTTTTGCTAATTTATCCCATTCCTCCTCCCAGGTATGTTTCATATGATAGCTGTAGATGTGTAATTGAATAAGTTGTCTTACCAGATTAAGATCAGTTTTTAGTCATGGATTGTGTGAAATTAATTTCTCAATAATGCGACTTATAGTCCGGTGCAACTTATATGTTATTTTCCTCTTTATGATGCATTTTTTGACTGATGTGACTTTTATATTTAGGTATTACAAAGTAATCTGGTATACCTTTGTGTGAAGAATTTTAAAATCTGATACATTTAAATCAATGCTTTTTATCTTTAAGTGAATATACTGAATCTGTAGCCATCCATAAAAAAACCTGTGCTCGTGGCAGAGAATTATATTTAGATTGTGAAGGGAGAACAATATCAACCGAAAGCATTTCTGCTCACGTTTTCTCAGCTTGATGGGAAAGTTTGCACCAGCGTAACAAATGTTGAGGCGGAGCAGATAGTAGATACAAAAGATGTGCAAAAAAATGGGCTAATTCAACTTGTTGTATATCCATAGTGACCCAAGTCTTAAAACAAATTTCAGTCTCCTAAGAGGTTAATAACTTTAAAAGTTGCTCAGTCTGGCCAAAACAGAGTTTTTAAGGACTAAAGCCTGTTTTTTAGGTAATCTTTTTCAAACTGTGAAGTTTCATTGAAACTAAAATGACTGCTCAAAGAACTTGATTCCTGAACTTTAGATTTATATCTTGTTTGTACAAATAGTTGCAGTAAAATAACTGTCTATATAGCAGAGGGCTTCCCCCTCCTTGATTTTGAACATTTGAAATAACAGTAGAGGTGAGTCTGATAACCTTCAAGGACTTATTAACAAAAAAAAGAAGTAATCAGAAGTTAAAACAGGACAAACTAATGTAGAACGAGAGGAAAATACAGATTTATGTTTTCAGATGAGGCAATAAAGCAAAAATTTAAAGATAGAGAGAGGCTGAGACCATTGCTTACTCTCTCTCTCTCTCTGGGTGTGGTATAGTGGGTGGGTTCATTCCCGTGGTCGGCCAAGATATTTTTTCTCTGCTCAGCTACGCCCTGCAACTAACCAACATGCAGAGACACACATACCGGCACACATAATGTACAGAAAAATATATGGTGGCTAGTCCAAGGAACCAACGATAGAAAAGGACATGAAGTTTTCCAGGTCTGCTAGTGACATCAAACCTCTGCGTTTGTCTCTCACAATCACACACTGATGCACAAAAACATGGACAAATGCACTTATACATGCCTCTGTCTACTTCCTCCGCACTCTCTGCTCTCTGTCTAAATCCAGCCGACCACATCAGAGGCAACATTTACAACACTGGGTGAGTTACACACTCACCCATACATACACACATGTAAACTGTAAATTTTACTCAATATACATGGCATATACATAACTCTAAAACGAAAACACACACCATGCAATAAACCCAGGATGATGATTTACACATGTGAACAGAAACACACATACTGTACCTTAGATGTAGGTTGCTAAATCTAGTTTGGGTATGTGTGTTTGTTCAGTTGGCTTCTGTTGTGGTTGGCCTGTTGTTGTGGTCTGAGACCCAACAGTCCATCCCTGGAAAGTGTTTTAACACTCCTCCACCATGGCAACATAAACATGCACACACACAGTTTAAAAGTATAAAGTAAAGAAAATCAGTAGAGGGCTTTTCATATTGATTGTGCATGCTATCTGAAACAGTAAACACAGACAGACACAACATTTAAATTAGTTGTAGTTATGCCCCTGGTATATTTAGACCTATTATTTTTATAATTTAAAGGGTAACTCACCCCCAAAATAAACTTTTTGCCAATAAACTGTTACCATGGTTGTCTTATAGTACTGTCTACACATCCTGATCATTATTTTGAAAACAAATAGAGCATATTTGTTGAAATCCTGCTTTTGTGCCTAAAAATCATCGGTGTGGGGCCCTGCCTCCTAGAGTTAAACAGGAGGTCTTGCATTGAATTTCGATATAATATTGCTTTCAGTTGATGTGACGTAATTCTGATATAGTGACGTCGGTACCCCACTACAGCTGAGGGGTATAAAAGCAGCTCTGTCTTAAAAAAAAACAAAAAACGCTCCATCTTGAGCCTCCATAGCGAGCACTGTTGCACTTTTCAAACTGTCTTGTGACTTCTTTTCTTCAAAAAAGCGACTAGAAACAAATCTACCAACTTTTTACTTTTATTCCCCTCCACCTCAAAAAACCGAACCATAGTGTAACTACCAGCATGACCCTGCTCACTCCCCATGATTCAATACAGCAAATCAAGCTAACGGCTGCTTTCCCTCCATCCTGAAAAAAGCTCCCTGCCCTTACCGTTCCCACGTATCCCCGGCAACTTTGATGGAGTTTTTTAAATCTGTGTGGGGGCGGAAATATGCTTTTACATGGGGGTGAGTTACACTTTAACCACAAGCCAGTTCATGGCGACTAACCAGAGAAACACCTAGAACTACAGTCCGAGACCAGATCTGTCTGCCTGCCTCCGTTTGCATCCAGCCATCACTCATAATTAAAACAACAAATTAAATTAACTCCTCGGTTTGAAACAGGGGCTTGCCTCCAACCCTGGGGTTTTCATTATTTTTTTGCTGATCCTTTCAGTCCTGAAGTTCGCAAACCAGCTCCTTCAATGGAACAAACAAGAAAGTAGAGGAGTTTGGATACTGGATCAGCACTTTGGAGTCTTTCAATAGTTACCAATAATGTGTGTCATAGTGTCCTGTAGGAGCTTCAACACTGCTATTAGGAAATCTGCACTGACATAAAACAGCTAGCATTTTGTTAAATAGTATGTGACGTATTTACTTATCTGGGTCAGTTTAGATAATTTGCCTGATTGAAACTCCAGAATTTTGAATTTACAGCTGCCCCTGCTACAGCCCTGACTCTTGTTCCCTGAACGACAGCATCAATAAAACACCCACCATGTGAAATATAAATGGACAAGGCATAACCAGCAGGGCTCTGACTTTTGCTCTTCGTGAAGCTAATTTTGAAAATATTTATAGATGTTTGCAGACCCTCTTATATTTCACGGTAAAGTACTATGTGGGTTTCTTCTTGCTCATGCGGAGTAAGGAGAGGAAGGGGAAACACCCAGGCTGCCACAAAAGAGGAACCCTGATGTGGAAAAACCCGGCACGCAGACTCCCCCTTTCCACAACCTTAAAACCACGCTGGAAGACCCCCGAGGATCTGAGGGACACCACAGTGTATATACAGGTAGATTTTCTTAAATGCATGCCAGAGAACACACACACACACACACACACACACCTTGAGAAGTACAGTACAACACAGTTACAAACACTAAATACCCTCTTTGGATGCACAGCTAAAGGGGGTAAACTGTGAAATCCTTAAGCTTGTTAATAATGAGGAAACACCAGAGCAGGATAGCTGAACGGGTAAAATGCATTTCTCTCAACATGTCTTCTTTTTTATAGTCTCTTTCAACCTTTTTCACCTGTTCCCTTTATGTGCTTTTTTCACCACACACATACACTGTTTCTCCTTTTACACGTACATTTCTTCATCCAACTCCTTTCATTTCCATTTGGACACCTGTTCGTTGCAGGAAACATGGCAGCTGCAGCTCTGCATGTGTCTTTTAATCGTTCTGTGGTGAGCCACCATTCTTCCTCCTTCCCCTACACATTGCGACCTCTGCCAAAGATACATTTCCCATCGCCACATCTCATACAGGATGGAACCAGGGCGAAATAACTGAGAAAACCATAAAGTAAGATTTCTGACCCCTGCTGGGTAAAAACAAAGGAGACATTGTACTTGGATGAAGGAGTCATTACGTTTCTCTGTCTTTTCTACATCCATGCATTAAGTTTAATCTATGAATAATTAATATTTTTCTACCACCCTGCTAACAAATAACTTTGAATCACTCAATTTGCAAAATACATTTCAGTTCTAAAAGCCAAATCTGTGTTCACGATTACCACCAACACAAAACATCATTTGCAGCTTTGTGGATCGACACACTCCCACTGCAAAAAAGGGAACTAAAAAAAGTGAAATTTTCTTGGAATGAGTGTATTTGTCCTTGATTTGAGCAGGTAATTAAGATGATCTGCCAGTGAAATAAGTATTTTGACCCCTAAAATAAGATAATTAGATACCCTGTACTTGAAATGAGATGATGGTGATGAATTGTTCCCATTTTAATTGCAAAAATCTTATTCCATTGGCAGATAATCTTATTTACCTGCTCAAATCAAGGACAAATACACTCATTTTAAGAAAATTTAGCTCATTTTTAGTTCAGTTTTTGCAGTGCCCCACCTAGTGTTTATAAAGCTAGCATAAATTTCCATCAGTACCATCTCAAGCAAAGCTGTTTATTTACAACACATGTTATCTCAAGTCACTTTACACAGTCAATTCAGTCAAATCATACAGACAGACTGGTTAAAAAGTTTTCTATGTAAGAAAACCCAGCAGATTGCATCCAGTCATTGAGTCACATGACTCCTCCTGGATAAGATGTAGTCAAAGTAGACAGTCGTCTGCATTGTTGTTGACTTTGCAGCAATCTCTCATAACAAGCATGCATATATTGACAATGGAGAGTAAAACTCCCCTTTAACAGGAAGAAACCTCCAACAGAACCAGACTCAGCGTAAACGGCCATTTGCCACGACCCACTGGGGGTTTGAGAGGACAGAGCAGAGACACAAAAAGAACACAGCAGCACTGATCTAGGAGTACTTTCTATGTGAGAGAGAAGTAAAAGGTTGGTTGTAATAGTAGCTCCTGAAGTGGCTTCATCTAGGAGAAAAAAACACAGGCAAGCAGACAAACTCTGAGCCAGTATTCAAGCCTAGAAGATAAAAGGGGGCACATACAGTTAGTCACAATAAAAGCTCCGTCAATAGCTGTCTATGGGCGAGACAGAGTTAACCACTGCAAGACAGGACCGAGTGTCTCATCTGTAGAACATGAGCTCGCCAGCAGCATTATCACCCTACAGGATGGTGTGCGTTTAACCGCAGACGATCAGGACTCGTTTTTACTAAAAAAAAAGAAAGAAAGAAAAGATGCACAACATAATAAAACACCTGCTTTGCACACAGTCATCAAATTGTTGTCCCTGTCGACCCCAGAGACATCTTTGCCGTCTTTCGTTTTCTTTTATGAGGTTTTATTTTTTATGTACTGCAAATTGTTCCAACACACTTTTTTGCTGTGGTTAATAAATTTCAGTTTTGAGAATTGCTTTAACAAAAATGTATTAATAATGATTAAAAAAAAAAGTCTGTGACCACTTCTCCAAAAAACCCAACTGAAATAAAAAGCTTTGACTAACAGCCTGTTGTTTGAGACTCTTATTTCACAGCATGATTCATCGTCAGACTAGCAGACAACATGAGTCCTAAGAATTTATCCTAAAAAATCTAATATTTTCACTTTTTTCTGTTTCTAAAACAAAATAAAACAGCATTAATGACAAGCTGACAGCACAGTGACATCATAATAGTGCAGGGTGTCTGACCATCCTTCACACTTTCTGTTTGTGCCGCTACGGTTGCCAGATTCAAATCCATCAAATGTGCCTGTAATTAATAAGCCACACACACAAGCAGAGCAAATTAACAGCAAACACACTTTATTCCACCAAATTAACAGGCAGAACCGCTGTGACTAGAAACACATGGAGCCTTTGGACAAACACAAACACACCAAATTAATTCAATAAACAGCCTTCAAGTAACGCTTAATATGATTTTGGAGTGACTCAGTTATTTCAATGACATTTTACCCTAGACACACACACGCCTGCCTGGGGGAAAAAAGCTTCCTCGTTAATCAAACATTTCCAACAAGCTGCAGTCACACAACTCTGCTTCTTTCCCAGAACTGACTGACACTTCCTAACACTCCTTTCTCCCTCTGCTGCGAGGTAATCCCTTAAGTATTTGACAGAACAGTACTACTGTCAGTGGTTTCACTGTAAACTCTTTTTTAATGACACATATTCGGGAAATTAATAACAACTAAGACATATTGAGTTAATTCTCTAACAGATGTTAAAAATGTGTAGGCTGCAACTGTTGACCTTGTTCTGTCCTTTTAATAGTAGGAGACGTGGCAAAATCCTCTTCTTAGGAGTTTTTTTTTAACATTCAATCACAATCGTGGTTTATTCAGAAGTTGTTCATAAAACATAGCTTTAAAGAAAAAGACCCTAAAAGGACATTAAGCTAGAGAACATTTCTGAATAGGTTCCAATCAGTGCAATTTGTCCAACTTGTAGTAAGTACATTTAGCATTTGATAAGTACATACTTAGACGTGCACAACACTTAGTCCCAAACTGTCTTGTCTGACTGATTTTCTTTTTACTTAAGTTGAGAAAGGTAAGCAAAGACAGCCCCACTCAGGTAAAGTGCATGCTTGACACATGTTAGTGATGTAAAGGTAGAAAAAAAGTGTTGTGTGCAAATTCATCCTAGTCATAAATTCAACTTCAGCATAAAAATGTTTTTATTATCATTAACAGTAATGCTCAACATCTTTACAGAGATATTTTGAATTTTAATCACTTATTGTGTGGAATTTAATTATATAAATTTAATTATACTGCAGTCATTTTAAAAACGGGCATGTGTGTTTGTCAAATCTTGTAATGCTGGCTAGCGCTAGCCTAGCCCACCAAAGGTAGCAAACAAATCCAAAAAAAGGTTAAAAAACATAAAAACTGTACTTCTATTCCAAAGACGAAGACTT
Source organism: Fundulus diaphanus (assembly GCA_037039145.1). NCBI lineage: Eukaryota > Metazoa > Chordata > Actinopteri > Cyprinodontiformes > Fundulidae > Fundulus > Fundulus diaphanus. The sequence goes on along the minus strand of CM073130.1, from coordinate 50,999,937 downwards.
TTCACTTCAATCCAGGAAGGGATCTCAATTCAAAATGTCTGGAATAGCGTGGAGATCAAAGGTTTACAGAACTGCTGATGATGCCTCGTTAGAGCTTAGCCCCTGATGTAGATTAACCTGGAACTGATCACCCCTCACAATGGAGATTTGTTAGGCTCGTTTGCCTGGCTCACAGGAGAAATGTTGTGAATAGGGGTGAAACTTAGCAGGAATCACATCTATAGCTGTGTTATAAGTTTTTGAAAGTTGAAACCTGAGCCCTCCTCCTCTGTTTGAGGTTGTTTTTTCTCGCTTTACGTAAATGGCTTCCTTCACCCCTCTCTCAAACCATCTGTCTTCTCTGTCCAAATGTGAACATTTTAGTCCTCAAAGTTTCACCCCAGTTCACACCTCCATGCATGTGATCACAACATTTCTCCTGTGAGCCAGGAAAACGGCTTCAGAGTTGAAGTCCAGTTGTTTTGTTTTTTAACCTTTTTTTGGATTGACCATGACCTGGATGACTGAGAATCTTCACCAGCAGGTAGCAGACAAAGTGAAAGCAAAGGAGATCCTTCGGGAATATTTCCTGCTTCATAAATAAATGAACCGATTCGCCCCTATAATAATTACAACATAAATGTGTGGCTGCCAGGCTTCAGATAATTTTAAATAAATTTGTCCGGCAGACACCGGAGCTGAGGAGGACCACTGTGAGCTGTGTTGTTCGCATACATCTGAAGAGACAAGTTTTTTTCTTTAAGACTAAAACTTCAGAGATCCTGGACCCTCCCAAAGCTGCTTTGTCCATGAACATTTCTGAATTATTCACTGGTATAAAAACTAACATTGACCAGATAGAACGCAAGCTCATCTTCTGAGTGGGCGGCGGCGGCAGGTCATGTAAATCCTTTGTCCATTTGTTATGCTCATTTTTTTGACATAATGAACCTTATCAGGGTCTAGCCTGTCTCGGTACAGTCCATTGCTTATCTCTTTAGTACGGTCCATTGTTCAAGCACATTTTGCCTCTATTATACTGACGTATTCATTCAACAAACCATTATTTTTTAAGCTGTTTGGTGGAACTTCTCTTAATCTTTCAGGTAAAACCTCTCTGCCTTTTCCCAGGAGATGCTTCATGTCTTCTTTCTCTCTTTAGCCCTCCCTAACCCAAACCAATAAGGTCTCAACTGCTGCTGCAGTTTTTTTTAATCACAGCTCCAAACAGCCGACAAGATTCCCAGTGAGGTGAGCCTAAGCCAGGCTGTAAACACAAGAACATAACACAATTGGAGCGTGCAGCTTGGTTTTAAATAAAGGGCATCCCAGGTGTGTCTATACAACAATCCCTTTCAAACAATGTTGAACGTACTTTTAATGCACCCCCTTTAGATGTCTGGGATAATTAAAAGCTTCATTTTGATTCTGACTTAAAATAGATCTACTATGTGTAAAAACACGCTTTACTGAATGCTGTGCCTGGAACTTGAACAATAACTCTAGGGTAGGTCTGTTTTTAGATAGAAATGTTCAAAGCTACTAAAGGCCTGGATTTCAAGAAGCTTTGCTCTCCAACAGCGGGGTTTGTGTGTACAGCAGCTTCATGCCGAGAGGGGAAGAGGAAAAAAAGGAAAAAGGAAACAGACATCAGATGAAAACACATGAGAAGCACCGAACATGTGTGAGAGGTTGGGTCATCTTTAGCAGAATCATCAGATTTCATGTTAACACAGGTGTGAAAGTGGGCGGAATAAAGATGCATGTGAAACTTAAGAGATCTGGCAAATTACACAAGTCATCAGCGTACATGCACACTCACGCTTACAGTACACACAGGCTGGACTGGGCTGGATGGATAACTCCTCACTTCAAGTTTACTTACACGTTCAGAGCCAGTCAACCACACCCACATACCAGACACATTTTGATTTTTAGACGGCTGGCTTTCGGAGCTGCTGGCCCGTGTTTCCTCCATCTACACAGGGAAACATCTGGAGAAAGAGGTTCTATTTGACAAATAATTTCCTTCTCATGACAGGGTTTTGCTTCGCCTTTTAGTCTCAGTTTCAAAACTGCAAAAACTGTGAAAAAAGCTGATTAATGAACTTTTCAAATTATTATTACGGGCGTGCTCCAATGGCACGGGGTAGTGCGCACGATCCATGTACGGAGGCCTTAGTCCTCGACGCGGCTGACCCGGGTTCAATTCCGGCTTGTGGTCCTTTCCCGCATGTCTTCCCCCCTCTCTCAAAACTCCTTTACTGCCAGCATACTTTGTAAAATAAAATGAGCTACTAGTGGTACAAAACCCCCCAGAAAACTATATTTATAAAAATTCCAAATTTTATAGTTTTGCTTTGTTGCAATGTCACAGAATGAAAAGGAGGGAGATAACATCTCCTTGATGGTATTTATTACATGCAGCCATGTCTGCCCTGTGACAGGTGACCAGGCCAGGGTGGACCCCGCCTCTGGCCCAATGACCGCTGGAAATAGGCACCAGGCCCCGCACAGATAAGCACCAATAGATGGATGCACCCATATTACATATGAATCACCACCAAACTATCTGGCTAAAAGACTACAGAGATGCTAAAACTGTGTTAGCTAGTGTTATGTTTAATGCATAATATATAATATCTGTCATTAAAGACAAGCCGCTTTTAGTTTGACCTTTAAAAATTGATAAAAGACATCCTTCATCTTTTGAACTCGTTTAGATCAAATTCAAGGTATTCATCTATGAACACCCTCTATATTTTCTAACCTTAAAAACCACGCCGCACACACACACAGGTGATTAATCTGACCACACCTGTTCTTTGGCAGTGTGCTTCCGCCAGTAAATCTAGACTCTGGTGGCAGCCTGGTTTACACACACACACACACACACACACACACACACACACGCATGCTAATCAGACAAACTTTAACACAGTTCACATAGTCAGATCCACGCATGCATCCACAAGGAGAAAAATGCACGCACACAAGAAGTATGCGTCTGTGAATACAAGTACAAACATCCACCTGAAATCACCGGTAATCACTGCGGCGCTACGGCTGCTACATTAAAAGAAAGTTACCATTGAAAATAAAAAGATACGGTGGTAACTATGCATGCAAATTTTATTCATTTCAGTGATTTGTATCATGAAGCTTTGTACCTGTAAACAGTTTTTCCATTAAAAATAAAAGATATTAGCATATTAGAGGAATTAATTCAATATAATACCTTTGGAGGCATTGTATGATAAAATCATAAAGCAATGAATGAAGAATACATAGAACAAAGTTTCTGTGTGACATGCACCCAATTTGAGGAACTGTGGCTGGCATAATAGAGACAAATAATAGGTGAGGGAATAATACTTTTTTTTTCTTAGGACGTGCTCTCTGTGCAAGGGCATTTAACAACAGCCACAGTTTCTGCAGCACTGACATCCATTACGCCATTGTCTTTAGATGCACCGACAGTATTTGTGTCATGGTCTCCAGGCTTGTATTTAAGAAGGAACTGGTCTGCCGCTTCTTCCTGTGCCTCAAAAATGTCAAAGGACGTGCCATAACACTGTCTTTGGATGATTGCACACACTTCTTTGATGGCTCTGAAAGAGAGTTTCCCTTCACTACCACCAGTCTCTTTGCTAATATTAAGGCAAGCAAATAAAAAGCAGGGTAAGCAACACGGGAGATAGAGCGCGCATATAGCAGCAACAGTTTATGACTGCATTCAAAACAAAGGGTCTGGTTCAAGCCCCTATCCAAAGGCTATCCTGTACATGGCTGTATTGGGAAAATGTATGAGATATTATTATATTTTATCATCTATATCTCTCATTAATAACATCCATACCTTCTTTGTATAACTCAATCTTCCTGTCTTCTCATGGGAATCTTAGGCATCTTAAACCACATCAAATACTGATCCTCCAAAACCTTTTCCTCAGTTTTAGGCCAGGAAGTCCTGTTGTCAACCGACACGTCAGAAATTAAAAATCCTGATCCAGTTTTTTTCCTTTTATCTTAACAAAATACAGATTAAATAAGATGCTCAGCACTATGGTCAACAACAAATCAACTGTCATTTCATGACATATTATTTTATGACCAGAGCTGAATAGTTTCTTAAAAGATGAAAATTACAATATTACCTTTTGATTTCTGAATAAAGTCTGACCTTAGATGTACCACCATTCTTTTGAGTTTCAATAACTTTATACTAAAAGTGATTTATTTCCAAATAGCAACATCCTGTATCCAAGGTGTGTACGTTCACTGTGTGTTACTTCACCCTAAAAATATTCTTAGACGTGCGCGCCGACACACACACACCAACGATACATAATACAGTCACTTCCTTAAGACGTCTGACAGAAGCTCCTACAAACATCCCAGAACCAAAGAGACACGATTGTTCGTTATGTTTTGGTTTGACTAATTTATTATATCATACCTTATCTAATCAGGCAAGAAACAAAACACAAATACACACAATCAAACAACCTAAATTTATAGTTTGAGATAAGGATAAGGAGCTAAATGGTAAACAGGAAATGTGTGGAACTGTGGGAACCAACAGATCCAGTTTTAGTCGGAGCTTTCATGGATCCAACAGCACTTTGATTTTCAAAGCCACTTTGCAACTGTTGCATAAACAGTAACTGCAGCTCTAATGCCCTAATGTTTGTCTTTTCATTACATAGCATGTTGAATACAGTTCCAGATTCTTCTCTGAAGAGATTAAAATAGCTAAAATACCAGAGTTATCCCTTTTGTTTCCCAGTAACTATATTTTCTCAGTGTGCATCTAACAGAGCGAGCTCTAAAACAGGAGGAACCAGCAGTGGAGAAGAAAAAAAGTCCATGACAAGCTCAAACGTGACTGCATGATGCAAATAAATCTGCCTTGCCTCTATGTCAATTACTGCAAAGCTGGGAGATTTTCTAGATCCAACTTATAACTTAAGCTGGATATGAAGCACTCCATCATTTACCTGGGAATAAAGAATACAACAGAGCCTTTCACGTTTCACCTATTTCACCTATGTTTTATTGGGGAGGGCTTTGTAACGTCCCCTGATAATGAAACATTGTACAACTACAGCTACATACCTCTTTGCTACTGTATATGTTTTTTATAGTTAAAATGATTTGTATAGTGCCTATACAATATAAATATTTATAGCCACAGAACCTCTGCTTTTAGTTGAGATATTATGACAACAAACTTCAACGTATTTCATTTGGATTTATTAAAATATCTTACATTGTATGTGAAAGACTGATACAAAGTATAGCATTGTTGTGAAGTGGAAGGAAAATTACACGTGGTTTTCTTTTCTTTCAAGTTAAAATTAGATAGGTGTGGTGTGTATTTGAATCCAGCCTTTGTAGAGCCATCTTTTGCTGCATCTATGCACTCTTCTCCGCCAGCTGTGCTTGCGCTCGGCCTGCTCTTTGCAAACTCAACATCAGCTGTATGGTCGGCTGTCTCTATGGGTCTTCAAAAAACTGTACGATTAATTGTACGACTGTACGATTAACTGTAAAATTAATCTCACCACCAGCCAATAGCAGACAGGTCTTTTTCATCCAATCAGAGTACTCCTTGAAAATACCGCATTCGGATGGAACGACTGATATGATAAATTACACAGAGAACTGGCAAGACTGCAGAACTTAATTTTAAAACCATAAACAAAAATATGAAAATATTAGAAGAAAAAAATGTGTACTTTACATCCTATCTGAATAGATGGATACAGATAAGAGAGTAATAGTTGAAGAAGGTCTATAGGCCTTTTCATTTGGGTCTATATCCAAACATCTACAGAAAAATAATGAAATGTTTATTCTGGATGTAGTCCAGGTATTTAATTGGGAGAAACCAAAGAAAGTTTTGCATCACCTCTCAGGACCTGGAAGGAATAAAATCCTGAACCTGAGACAAAAGCATTTTTCACACATCACTTAGTAGCTCAGGAAAAGTGCAAATGTTACCTCAAATGCACAATTTTATAATTTTTGTATGCTCTAAGCTATTCAGCTGTTTATTTTGTTACACCTCTCATGTTTTTCTTTAATCCTACTATTTCTAATTTCTGCCGTTAGGTAAGTATTTTGATTTGCTGGCTGTGATTGGTTGTTTTCATCCATCGGTATGCTAGATTTGCAATGAGTTCTCTGATTGGATGAAAAAGACCTCTCAGTGACTGTCTGGACCTGAGGTACACCCAGTTTTTGAAGTCACACAGAAAGCCAAGCACACAGCTGATGTTTAGCGTGCAAGGAGCAGGCTGAGCATGAGCACAGCTGCCGGAAAAGAGTTTGTCAGAACTGGGCGCACGTGGGAAATTTAAAAGTTGAACACCAGCATCACTGGGGGCTCAGATTGGCACAAATATAGACCCAATATAAGTCCTATAGATATGTCTCAACCAGGTTTGCTCATCTGAAAAAGTGGTGCCAATTCCAGGCCTTGAAAACATTTATCTTGCCGCTTTTAGATGCTTCCTTTCTCCATCACACATGAATCTTATCACTGAGTCATTCAGCTCTGCAGACACCTGTTAATGAATCATTCTTTTGATTCAGGTGTGTTGGAACAGAGATGCATCTAAAAGTCACAATATCATAGCTATCAAGGACACCCCCCATGTGGAGTCTGAATTTTTGGTCTGTCTTCTTAGCAGCATAGTTTCAGCTTAGTGAGACTGGAACGTTGATGTCTTTCTTACAGGTTCTCAGTTGGGTTTAGGTCTGGACTTTGACTGGGCCAGTGTAACACATGAACATGCTCTGATCAAAACCATCCCATTGCTGATGTGGCTATAAGCTTAGGGTCATAGTCCTGCTGGAATGAAAACCTCGGTCCAAGTCTACCAAAATTTCTTTCAGGATTGTCTGACAATTAGCTTCATCCACCTTCTTTCTCACCTGACTTTTTGACCAATGTGTCTGTATGAATTGATTGAATCTGACTTTGTAAAGTGCCTTGAGATAACATGTGTTGTAAATTGGCGCTATATAGATACAACTGAATTGAAATGGACTATAGATTGTTCAAGAGTGTGTGATGGTGTGTTCTGACCAGAGGAACTTCCTCCACATGGTCTCTGTGACACCTACATTGCTTGTGGCAAACTGAAAACAAGACTTCTTTGTTTTTCTTTCAATTCCATAAAGGCCAACTTTGCAGAGGGTACAACTATAAGTTAACGCTTTGATAGATACTCCTCCAGGAGCTGTGGAGCTCTGCAGCTCCTCCAGAGTTCTCATGGGCCTCTTGGCTACTTCTATGACTATTGCTCTCTTAGCCTAGCCTGTCAGTTTTGATAGACCTATACATCTTGGCAGGTTTGCAGTTGTGTCCTATTCTTTCCATTTTCAGAAGATGGATTGAACAGCGCTTTGTGAGACGTTCTAAGCTTGTCCTATTATTTTATAATATAACCCTGCTTTAGATTTCTGCACAACTTCCTTCCTGGCCTGATTACTGTGTCACTAGTTCATTACTGTGCTGTTTGTTCACTAATGTCTCTCTTAGAAATCTCCAAGGCTTTCATAGAACACCTTGATTCATCCTGTCACTAAAATACACCCTTTATGGACCCTTCATGACTACTTACCAATTAGAAGGCTTTAGGAGGCAATCTTTAACTAGATTTTATTCAGGGGAGTTAAAGGGAGCTTAATAAAATTGTAATACATTTCAGATTACTTCAATATAAACTGAATATAAAACAGAGGTTATTATAAAGCATAAAACAGACTAGCTATCCAACCTATTGCACACACACTAAACTGAGCCTGTGTGGCTGTGTGAGAGTGTCGCCAGCAGAAAGTTCAGTCATGTCCACACGTGTGAGGAGATTTTAAGTTGTGGCTGTCTGTGAAGGTGAGAGATAATACTACTCTTTGTGTGTGCATGTGTGTGTGTGCAGAATAAGACTTATGGGCTGTTCAAGTGAATGTTTGTCTGTGTGGGAGCTTTAAGAAAACAAGCAGCGACTGAACAGAGGTAAAAATGAATTCAGTGTGTGTTGTGGGTTAAGATGAATGAAGGTTGTGACACTTTTCTAAAGCAAACAGCTCTCTGTTTGTTCTTGCTCTATCACTTTAGAGGCATGCCACTGCCTCTGGGAGAAGAAGGGAAATCAAAAAGAGAACAAGCATGTGAAACAATAAGCAGAAATATTTCACTCCAGTGAAAAAACAGCTACTTTGCTGTTGTTTAACAGATAACACACCGATTCAAACCAATCTACAAAAATATGACGCTAAACAATAGTGTCAGCTGCTTAACGGCAGATGCATGTGATGAAGGAACCGGAACATGAACACAAACCTATAGGTTGCCCCTTTAATCAGTAAGTCTCTGTTCTTAAATTAACAAAGGAACACTGGGAGCATTTGTGTGATCCCACAGAGTAAAAAGGGTGTGTGGGACAAAGACAGGTGCTGATTTGTTGTTCTACCCCTCATTATCTCCCTTAAATTCACACGGTGCTACAATGTTAGCTCATCAAGAAAGGAAAAGGAAATGAGACACAGCTTGTCTTCAGATATGGGAGAAACAGAAGAACCTAAAATCAAGCTGTCTGGTTGATTTATCCATGCATGTGGACTGTGATGCATTTGTGCTGTCACAGTTTTACTTATCTACACTAAGTGGTAGGTTGTCTAGCAATTTACACAGAAACGTATAACTGCTGGGTAAAACACGCTGATATAAAGAATGTTGGGTTTAAAACCCTTGACAAATTGTTTTGCTTGTGTGTAACCCAAATATATTTAAACTTTCTATACACAAACACACACACATATACACAAACACATACATATATATATATATATATATATAGGACCGCCGGTCCTGCAGCTAAAAAAGCTCTTTGGTGGAGCTGAGGTTGAAGGTGCATAGTTGTGTGTTTTTGCCAATTCCTTTGTTGCTCACCAGTCTGGTGATTCAATGTGGAAGGATATACTTGCTCAGTATAAACGGTGATTGTTACAATATAAATAAAACAAAAGTAGTATTATTCCAGGATTACCTGGTCTGACCACGTGATGCTATTACTCCACCTTTACCCCCGCTGCTCTCTACAGTTTTTATTTGCCCATGTAGCATAAAACCTGAAGTATTCAGAACTAGTATAGATAGGCTCATAATAAAAAAGATGCACACATTTTGGAAGTTTAAAATACAACTGGTCTAGTTTTACCAGATTTTAAAACGATTTACATTAAAGGGTACATGGCCACAGACCACAGCATCATTGTTTCTTAAAATAAAGATGAAACCTGAGTTGCAAATTATGTGTAAAAAGTATTTCAATCACAAAACAGCTATGTACAAAATACATTTGAAAATCAGAGCGTTTAAGCATAACTGTATTTAGTTGGGTTGTCATTGAGCTTTTAGAAGTAAAATCAGCTCCTCTAATTAGAAACAAAATCAGTGGCATGGTTGTTCATCACAAAGTTGTTTACAAAGTACATTATTAGCAAAAATCAGTCTAGCAATGAAGCTTCCCAACAACTTTAATAAAATCTCTAAAAAATGTTGAAACACAAAGAAAAATAATTAACCAAGATAAGCATTTTCTGATTAGTGCGGCTGCAATGAGCCACTGCTTGTGCAACTTCATTTAAAATCTAAACAGAACATTGCTTCCATCAAATCTTTATACTTTACTGGCAGCGCTTTTATAAACGATGTAACATTAAGATGAAAACACTTAATACTTAAAAAAAATCCATTCCTTTATGTCCTTTATTAAGTTGTGGAAAATTAAAACATAAAGAAATGATCCACCTAAATTGAAAGCCGACCAACCCCAGGCTCCCGCTTGATCTGATCACATCTGCACATGAAGCACACAGCCACATGGATGTGGTGTCAGGAGTATTTATAAAACCATCACAATCAGAGGCTGAGATGGATATATTCTGAGCACCGACTTGGCTTAGAAGCTGATCCCCCTTTTAAACCACACCATATACTATTCTTTGATTTATGCGAACAAGGGTCAGTTTATATAAATGTGATTTCATCTCTCTGCCGCCCAGTCAAACAAGTTTTTACACTGATTTTTACCTCGTTTCATGCTTCTACAATCCAAACAAACACTGAGGAGTTTCATGCTGCAAACTGACAGATGATCAAATAAAATAGGGATTATCTAATCCAAGTCAAAGTAAAGGTGTAATTTTATTTTTAATATATTTCTCTAGATAAATATCCTGTTGTTTGTGCTAAGCAATACACGTATTTTTCCTTCACATAGATTTGAGCTATAAATTTGTTCAACTGTACAAAAAAACACAGAGCTCATGAACTCTCTAAAGAGCACTTTCCACATAATTTGTACCATTAAAACATACAAAGAAACCAAAACAAAAAATGTGATGTAATAAAAATCTGAAAAACAAGCCTCCATGTTTGAAAACTTTAGCATTTTCAACATTGATAATATTATTTCAAATAGTTCCTACTGTTTAGTCTTTTTTTAGTGAGATGTAAATAAAGTGGCGGCGTACCCAGAGCAAAGACTATAGAGTTTTGCAGCGCTGCCCCTCCCCCACCTGCTGCTGTTCATTGCCACCAGAAAGACCTATCCAGAACTTTTACGTTTCCAGAGGTGAAACTCATGAAAAGTCACGCTGTGAAGAAGAGCTTCCCTTCATTCTTAATAAGGTAACACTCTTTTAAAACCACAGTTAGCAAGCTACCATCCACATGTCTGACTACCCTGATAGACCAGCTAAAAGGAGCTTCCCAGAGTCTTCTAAGCTTTTGGTTCCATCGCGGTTACTACAAACACTCAAACCTCACCAAAACTCTGCTGTTGTGATGTCATTTGTGAACCTTCAGAGTTCCTTTTTGCCATGAAGGAATCAGAAACTGCACAGCCTTTACAGACAACGAGATTGATGCGTTTCCCCTCGATAACTGTCTGGAATGTGTATATAAAAAGTATACTATCGACGGTCCAAACATGACCGATACAGCTGCAGGGGTTTACACTACATGCTGATGCATAACCATCATGTCAACAGAGCACAGAGTTATGATTAGCTTAGTGATTACAGCAGAATATTCTGGATTTACATTTTTCAATTAACTCAGAACTTTCTTTTTCAGTGAATATATCATGGCTGATTTTTGTTTTATTAAACACTCACTCTGGCCGTCTCCTTCAGTCCATCTGTCTCTCAGCGCCATCTCTAAATGGTCCATTCATTACCGTGATGAATGGCCAGGATCATGTGCACGAGGAAGAGCCAAACACAAGAAAAAGCTTAAACACTGCAGAGGGTGTGTATTAATTTGTGACCAGCAGTCTTTTTCATCATTTCTGATGACATTTTTACTGACCCCATATGGATTATTAAAAGAAGATATGACAACTGATTGGTCTGTCCCAGATGGGTTCTGTTGCTGACAAGATAATTTCCAGATGGCAGATGGGAGTGGAAAAGACAACAGGGAGAAGGAGACTTTTAAAAAAAAGTAGAAAAACACAAACTCTGAGCTGCAAACAAGTAAAAAGACAGAGTTGTTCAGGTACCAGAGGAGGTCATGGGAGAGAAGCTGTGCTTACAGGGAAAAGGAAATCATCCCTGCAGTCTTTATGGAGCTCTCTGAGAGACACATACCTTTACATAAACTAAATCACACTGAGAGGAAGAGGTTATGTTCCCTGTGGTCACATCCTTAGTCGGAGGTTTGTTGTGTTTTGCCTGAAAAAAAAACCAAACCTGTGTGCAGAAACGGTTACAGACTGCTGAGGTTTCTTTAAGCAAATAAAAAAACTCAAACAGTTTGGCTGAAAGGGATAAAAAAAAGATTAAAATAATGATGTGAAGGCAGTGTATTTATCTATTAAAAGGTGTATTAAGGAATTGAATAGAATAGTACATCTCACCTGGTCTGTCGTTAAATTAGACTGTAAAGAATATTAACTCTGCACATGAAGTAAAATGTAGAGCAAAATGTAGCCACACCGCCCAGAATGTTTTAATATGGTTTTATGCACATATATTGATCCAAGTGTTGAACGCAGATTAAAAAGAATCTGTGTTTACATTAACTCCAATGTTGACCCATGCTGACTCGCTTTCTTAGATGGATTCAGTGGTGACTTGTCAATAGGGCTTTTCTACCCCCCTCCATTCTTCATCCAATCAGATTAATTCATTATATGCACAGACATATGATGCATCATATGGATAAGTGTGAATGTCACTCACACAGAGTCAGACTTCAACAACAAAAAGACAGGAGAGAATGGCGCAGTGACAGAACATTTTCAGAACAATAGTTTCAAGAGGCACAGAGCAAAATAAAAAAAATAAAAAAAATCAGATAAAACAACTTGGACCGGACCAACCAGACTTAAAAATCCAACAGCAGGCAAGCGACCGTGGACAGATTTATGTTGTTTATTTTTGCTTGATAATCTCTTAATAGAACTGAATCATGTAAACAGCCAAATCTAAAAAAAATATCTCACTGAATTCAATTAAATAAAATTCAGTTTATTTATATAGCACCAATTCACAGCATATACCCTTTCAAGGACCTTTACATTACAAAAGTAAAGTCAGTCCAATCTAATCATACCAACAGCATCCATGGAGCAGAGGAGGGAGACGGAAAAAGGCAGATTGCAGGAGGAAGTGTGTGCATTCCAGGCTAATCCTGATAGGACAAACCCACCGGCTTTCCAGCCAGGACACAACTACCTCTACTTAGCATGTTGATGCAGCCAGACACACACCCATACAGTCAGATACATGACTTCAATCACACTAATCTTTCCCCTGACCATGTCGTTAAAACTCTTCCACATCATGTTTCAATAAACACGAGTCTATAAATGCAAAGGAGTCAGATTTAGATCCCAACACACACACACACAGCTGGGCAGTGCTTATTATTTATGAGCTGGTGGCTTGGCGTTGTTTGTTAAGGGCTTGTGTGAACGGATGTTGGCACTTATGTGTGTGTGCAAACCTCACACATGTTCTGTTTGAATATCAATATATGAGGGTAATTCTTTTACATATGAAAGAGAAAGAATGTGTACCTTTAACTGTGTTCTGTTTCTTTTGGTGCTGACTAACTACAGAGTGTATTTGCACAAAACCACAAAGACGGAAACGCCAAGTATATTTCAAGAATAGAATTGTACTTTTTTTTTTTATCTCAGGTCCCATAAATCTGCTGGAGTACACCCGCACTATTCATCCGGTGACCTGACCCACCCACACAAACACACACCTACAGGTGCACCTTGCAGTGTGTATTGTGTTCAACACTGCAGTTGTTAGCCGTTTCTCCTGGTGGGAACAATTACAGGTTGAAGCTTTGACTTTTACTGAGGCAAATTCAGTCGTCTGAACAAAACTGCTGCCAAATTATTAGGAAACATTTACAATGATGGAGCTTGTCAGAAATGTGCAATAATAGTTGATTGTATCTGAAAAACAACACTTTCTCTCTGTTTATTCATTTTTTTCCTAAAAGGGAACTTCTGGTTCAACATCAAGTATCCTAATCAAGTAACCTAACCTGCTTATTTATCATTTCAGAATAGAAATCTGATGAAGGCCACCTTTTAATTTTTCCATGTATTCCCATTGACTCATCTCAGCTATTGGGAAAAAAATATAAAAACATTTTTGTGAACTTTATGTTAAACTGTAAACTCTGACAGACCAATTTAAACCAAAACAGATTAAGAAAATAATTGTTTTCATTCCTTTACACACAAAAAACAGTAAGCAGATATTTATAGTTTCTTATGTATTTAAAAAGACATAGGAGTAGATAATACATCTGACTGTGTGCACAAACACTAACAAAAAGGACATCTAGTTAATTTCTCCCTAAAATCCAACTTACAGAATGACTGCAGCATTGTAGCGCATCCCATTATAAACAGAAACTGCTTAAATTGTAAAAGAATTTTGCATTTATCGAAGTAGAAAAACTATTGAAACAAAACAAAATTAGTGAAGTATCATAAACTGCCGTTTAAAAGGATATCGGCAATTGTTTTATGCGTGTTACTCATTTGGTACAAGCAGCATCTGGCAAAATAAAAGAAACATACTGCAACAATTAACAGTGATAATTACACTGCAGGAAAATTGTTGATGAAATCGAAAGGCTTTAAATTGTAAGCATTTGAATAGCTGTTTCCTTTTATAGCCATATTTCCTTCTTTTATGTTTTATTTTCGTTCTGCTGATAATTTTGAAAATCCTGTTATCTTACTTTAGGACTACAGTTTGACATTTAGTCATTAATACCGCTGCAGTCCCAGCTCCATATCTGGGACACATTGGGATAAATTGGAATTGGACAAATCATGTGATAGTAACTGTACCTAGTGTTACATCTACCCCAATAAAACCTGAGTTTATTTGCCAAACTGATGACAAGCATCATGATATTGTTTTTTATGGTTACATATGAAAGGCAACTAAAAGAAACACTAGATATGTTGAAGCTGGTGTCGTTTTTCTTACTGGTGTATCTAATCAGTCGGGGCGACTGAGGCTTGATGGGTTGAGTAGTCGTCTTGCAATCGGAAGGTTGTGGGTTTGATTCCAGCTTCCCCTTGTCACATGTCGATGTGCCCCTGGGCAAGGCACTTAACCCCAAGTTGCCTACCGAGCTGCGTATCGGTGTATAAATGTATGTGCGTTAGTGAGAGTGATTGGGTGAATGTGGCTCTAGTGTGCAGTGCTTTGAGTGGTCAGTATGACTGGAAAAGCGCAATATAAGTTCAGTCCATTTACCATTTAATCAAAGGGGAAAGAAAATTAGCTGTTGCATTGTAGTGGTTGTAGTCCAAGAGGTCAATGTTGTCCTCATTTTATTTAGGTTCAATAAGCAAAGAAGCAATGGTTGAATTCTATTCACAGCAACAAAATCAAACGTCTCTGTAGTGAAGAAAAGCAGATTTCTTTCCAAAAGGGTCCAAGCTTGATATAACTCACATTAAATTTAGAGCCTGGTATAAATGGATTCCTAAGGCAAAAAAGGCTCTCTGTCTTTTCATTTTCTGCTAACAAAGGAAATGCCATGTTAGGACAGACAATTAAGGCTGTTTATCAGGAGACCTTGGCTTAACCCTAGAGCCCCGGCTGAAGCGGTTTTTGAACAGAGATGCTGTTCTGTGGCTGAGTCTGACGTAAAACGTTTATCACAGAAAAGAAAGAATAACGAGTTTGGCTTCATGTGAATTCTTTAGTATAACCCCGGCTTTAAACATGGCAGAAACATGAAGTTAAAGCCGATGATGCCTGAAGAGAGTTACGAGAAAATGACCTCAGCCGCTCTCCACGTCTCCTCGTCCTCACTCATTTCATGCGGGCTGGGGTGAGTGACGCACCCTCTCTTATCAGCTCTCTGTTCTTCCACTTCTCTCCACGATCGTTTGAGCTGTTTCAACTCTCGGTGGACACTAACTCACGGCTGGGGTTATTTATGGTGGAAAGGGAGGGGAGAAAAAGGGAGGAACAAAGGCCAGATGACCTCATCTTCTGGGATACACTCTCAAACACATCAATGGTCACCTGTGTGTCTTCTGTAAGAATGAAAAAGGCGTGACCATGTTAAAAAGGCTTTGTGATTTTAATCTCTCCGAAATCTTGGAGTGGAGTGAATGTTTTAGTGTTTCTGATGGCAGGACACTTGGCCGTCAGGGTGGGAACCTCAGCAGGGCTCTCTGTGTTTCCAGCAAGGATGAACTCTGGTTTGTGTGGGAGAGACAGATGGATGTAAGAGGGGCGGATAGATGGACAACTACCTGCTGTCTGGATAATTAAAAACTGTCTGTGGAGGCGAGCGTCTCGTCAGGACACATTATTGAGGAAGTTACTGTGGACACCACATGCACAAAGATCACACACTGAGGGGCAAGGAGCTGGATGAAGGATGAGATAAGAGCTGAGTAAATACACGGTGCCTTGCAAAAGGATTCATACCCTTTGAACTTGTCACATGTTGCCACGTTATAATCACTGACTTTTCAATTTATCATCTGAAAACAGAAGGAGCATGGCACGGCTTCACACCTACCAAGACGTGACTGTCTACCTAAATTGGCAGGCCAGGCAATGAGGGTATTAATCAGTGCGAGTTGTGCCTTCCACTAACACAAAGCTCCCCTTTTTGTTAGTAGAAAGCCATAAGAAACAGCAAAACATGTTGAAGTAGGTGCTCTGAGTAGATGGACACATTAAACTTTTAAGCCTACATGGAAAAATGCTAACATTAGGCATCACCTTGAACTTCATCTTTCTGAAAGACGACGGTGGCAGCATCATGCTGTGGGAATGATTTGTGAAGCGCCACGGCAAAAGTAGGAACAAGTTGGCAGAGCACAAACTAAGAAACGCATGAAAAACCATCAATTTGTGAGAAAATAGTGATTTTCGTTTTACTGCAAAATATGCTAGTTAAAGTTAAGAAGAAACCCCTCAATGCTTCAAATGACCATTCAGAGGTTTTAAAACGTAAACTTTGTGTTTAAACTCCAGCCTAGTGGCATCTGCATGTCTGGGAGGGGAAACCCACGGCTCATTTTTATACCACTTAGTGTAGATAAGGCTTTTGTTATGCGTGTCGGCCAATAAACTGCATGCTTGAAGAAAGCAGATGGCTACTTATGCAGCTACTTTCCGTGTTTCTGTGGCTGGAGAAGATGGACTGGGCTAAGCGGGTCGTCCAAGAACTGAACCGCGGCTCCAGCGCGGTTCCAGCGCTCCACTGCGGGAGAAAATGTTCATCAGGACCGACACCGCTTGCTTCAGATTCTGTATCAGAGATCAACTGGAATAAAAAGCGGCTGTGGATTTTAGAGAACGTTCTTAGCTTCCACCTGACGGCAACAGAAGATGGAGAAAGCTTATTGAACGAGTATGAAAATACATTTTTATAGAGCAGTGAAATCCTTCTAAGGACCAGGAATGTAAAACTTTGGCAATCAAAAATAAAAACCCTGTGATGTTTTTATCGCAGAAGAGTTGTGCACACTTTTAATTAAAAACCACATTGCGACATGATCAGAATCAAGTTATTGTCCCAGTTTCTCTTCATGGGACCATTAAAGTCACAGGTGTGAACACACCTATTCATACCTGAAACACAGATTCATCACCAACCCCCAAAACTGCTATCTTTGAGCCACAGAATGCATAATGCCTCTTACTAAATAAGCAATTAAATAGCAGCAATAACAATGTACCAACATGTTTACTTGAGAGTTGCATCAGAGTTGCAACCTGCAGAGATGTTTTAAGTTTTTTACTTAATTTTATCTGTATTATTTTGTATTACAGTTAGGTTAGGTGTAATTTTTGGGACAACTAAAAGATTTTTATCGGTTCAATGCACAGAACAGAAATATTGCAGCGCTGTAAATTATCTATACATAGAACAATAGTGCTGCTGGTTCACATCACAGTGCAATGAGCTGACCCTCTATTGACAGGCAGGGGTGGGTGGGATCCGTTGCTGAAAGATATGCAAAGTAATTCAAATTAACAGCTTTTGTTAACACCCCCCTGGCTGGGAGTGATTCTAAAGAAACAAGGCCTGTTTTCTCCCTAATCTTCTTTGCAGAGTGCCAACTTTCATAAAGTCATGCCTTTTTCAAATTTTATTTAATTTCCATAAGCTTGATATTGTTGCAAAGGTTAGTGTCCACTCTTTCAGTATCTATAAATAACTCAAAGACTTCTTTAACGCGGACTGGGTACCTGGTCAGAAGTGATACAAGAAGTTGGTCTAATCATGTGTACGAATGGTCCAGTCAAAGTTCAAACTTCAATCCACGTAAGGAAAGATGGGAAAACTGATGTTAACTGAAATGTCCACCCAACGGGTCTGAGACTGAGCTTCTTCAGATAGATGAATGGGAAGCAGCTTTAATCTGTAGATGTTCACAATTGGTAGAGACATACACTAAAGACTTGCAGTTGTAACTGGATCCAAAAGTTGATGTTCAACACATTGACTCAGGTATGCCACACTTCAGATTTATTTATTTTTGTTTGGTAAAAGTGCTGAAAATCATATATCCTTTTCTTTCCCCTTCAAATGTATGCACTACTTCTTGTTGGTCTATCACATAAAATCCTAAAAAAATTGGTTTACTTTGTTGTAATGTGGCAAAGTGTAAAAAAGGTCAAAGGGTACTAATACTTTTTGCAGGAGAATCAATATGATAAAGAAAAAGCCAAAATAAGAAAAAATAAAAAATTTTTTGGAGAAGAAGAAAAAGACAAATAAAAAATGACTTTTCTCTGAAGTAATGACAGTGTTTATTTAGACTTATGCCAATGAAGCTGAATGAAATGACCTTACATAGCGTGGAGCAACTCTTTAAATACGGTAGTGCTTATTTATGTAAATCAATACTTGGACTCAGACTCTCGCACGCACTAAGCAGGTTTGTTCCAGCTTCCTGAGCTCAGCGCCAAGTTTAACATGTGCAAGGTAGTTTGGGAATGTTGGCCAAGGAATCAACAGGAGGACAGTGAAAGAGAGAAGATAGTGAGTGTGCGTGAGAACGAGAGAGAGAACATCAACCTTTAGGAACACATTATGTTATAAAACAAGACAGAAAGAAATGAGGCAAGGGAGATCCCAGAAAAAGATCAATGAACGGAGGGAATGAGAGGAAAAAAGAACAGGAAGGAAGTGAAGTGAAAACAGATGGATGACAAGAAAAAGATAACATGCTTGAGAAAGACTGCTGCGGCTCAGGAATACAAAGTAATGACATTGCATGATGACAGTTTTACGTGCTGTATGCAGTAAAATGCCCTCTGCTCAGTGTCAGCTCTGTGATGTAAAAGAGTAATTAGAGTGAAAAAGAAGAAAAGAGACAAATGTACAGCAAACTGGCTGCAACACAAAAAATGGGAGAGGAAAGATAAAGAGGTGGAAGACGCAATTTGTTAACAAGTACTTCATCTGAGTAGCAAATGATTTTCAGCAACGTCTTTTACTGAACATCAGATAGATAATGGTGGAGTGGGCTGGGGGAGCTGTAGCTGCCGGCTTGAAGCGAGGCTGGGCCGTGGACCGCTGTGCCCTTTTGTCTGGCCTGCTGCTTTCCTGGCTGGTGTGGGTGGGTTCCAGCTGTGTCTCTGGGTGGCTCAGGGCCTGCTCTGGCTCCCGGTGGGGTGGCTGCCTACGCACCGGGTTGGAGTTTGGTGTGCTCTGGGGTGTGAGGGCATGGCATGGTCCTCCATTGCTCCCCCAGCGTCTGTGCTGGTTAAGCATGCAGTGTTGAGGGCGAGCTGCCCCCTGGGTGTTGTTTGAGTGGCCGCTCGAGCTTTCGGAGATGTGCCGTCGACCACAGCGGCTATGCTGGGCTCTGGTGAGCATCCCTCCCTCTAGCTAACCAAGTGGGATGGTAATGCGCCCTCCCTACCTTAGTTTGTCCAAGTTCTGGTGCCACAGTGCGTCGGGGGTTCTGGAGGCTCGTCACCCTACGTCCCACTCTGTGCATCTATGGCCTGAGGGTTGTTGTTCTAGTGCTTCACTGACAACCCACCTCTGTGCGGGGTGTACAGCTGCCCTAGAGTTGTGCTTATTGCCTCTCTGCCTGGG
This sequence comes from Fundulus diaphanus, assembly GCA_037039145.1. NCBI lineage: Eukaryota > Metazoa > Chordata > Actinopteri > Cyprinodontiformes > Fundulidae > Fundulus > Fundulus diaphanus. The sequence goes on along the minus strand of CM073130.1, from coordinate 50,980,310 downwards.
GCCACTTGCAGCCCTCCTGACCCGGGTTCACTTTGCTGCTGTGTTGCAGGCCGTCTACGTTTCTGGACACTAACAACTGTGACAAACTGGCTCACATATCCCCACTCCACACAAACACACTCATTTCTACACATCCACCCACCCACATACACACACACACACTGACACACAGAAGATATTCATGGTACTGCTGCTGTTTTGGACCTTTTTTATCCCCTGGACTTGAAGAGAACAAAGACAGAGGACTCTAACAGTGGCTCACAAAATTACTCATTAACTTATCTTGTCACATTGCAACCATAAACCTTCGTGTATTTTATGTGGAATTTCTAATATAGACAACCACTTAATGTATATTTGTGAGATGAGACACTTATTTTTAAAAATCTGAAAAGTGTGGTGTGCATTTGTACTGGTCCCCCTAAGTCAATACTTAGAACTGCTTTTCTCTGCAATTAAAGCTGAAAGTCTTTTGGGATATGTTTCTACCAGCAGTGCAAATCCTGAAAATTAAATATTTACACATTTTTATTGGCAAAGCGTCCATCATCAACAATACTGTGCCAGTCTAACACAAGATTATGCTCTGATCTTAATCGTTCCCTTGTCACTCTGGCTGTACGTTTAGTGTCATTGTCTTCATTGGATGTTAACTTCTATCCTAGTCTCAACTTTTTTGTAGCCTCTAAAAGGCTTTCTTTCAGGATGGTCCTGTATTTAGCTCTGTTTGTCTTCCCATCAACAGTTTCCTTGTTTTTGCGGAAGAAATGCATCCCAACAATATAATGCCACCAACGTGTTTCATAGTGGGGATTGTGTGTTCAAGGTGAATTGCAGTGCTTTTTTCTTCAACGGTGTTGAACATTTAGGTCAAAATGTTCAGTTTTGGTTGCGTCATCTGACCAGACGTGTAAACTTAGTTTTACGGCTTTTTTTCAACACACTTTCCAGATTTGTCAAAAAACCTTAAAGCCATTTGTCCTTTTACTTCCACTTTACAATAATGCACTACTTTATACCATACCATTATTTATAAAGCGCTTAAAAACAGCCAACAGCTGAAACAAAGTTGACCAAATAAATTAAATCCCAATAAAAACATTGTTTGTGGGTGTAATGTGACAATTGTGAAAAGGTTCAAAAGATGTTTTTCTTTTCAAGGCACATAACTATACATCTACTGAACAGCGTTGTTTCAGGTTACATAACTACAAAAAAACTATAATTAGCAGACAAACAGCACTTTGATTTTAACAAAGACTAACAAATGAGGCAATAAATAAATACAGTATTACTAAAATGATTTATTAAAATGGATTTAATATCAACACAAATGTCTATAATCACAAGCATGTTTTTACTCAGCCACCCACCCTGCTACCAGCTCACAATCTTAAACACAATCAAAACTAATGGTTGGTGATGATAATGATGATGGATGGGCCCGTTCACGGCCAATGTGCTCCTAAACCGGCAGAGAGTTTGTATCTGATTGGTTAGCTGCCAGGAAGTGAGAAAGAGGTCAGGCTGAAAAGCAGCACTGGAATAAAAACAGGTTGCAAAAAGGCAAGTTTAGTTTTTTTTTTTTTTATAAGTACAGAAACTCCAGAGAGGTAAGAAAAGTTACCATTTACATTTGTAAACCCCGAGAAACAGATTAAAATGATTTAACAGTACTGGAAAAATATTTTCTTAAAATAGCTTAACGTTTTTATGCTTTTTTTTTTTTTTAAACTTGTTCTTGCCCCCTTGTCTCCATAACACTCCAGGGAACACAAATAGGTTGGTGGTGTTCGCATCATAAAATAACATAAAAGGGGATTACTGCACATTATATTACAAATCCAGCAATAAAAACAAGCTAAGCAATCACAATTTTATCTCTTCATCATTTCAGGATGAGCCAGTCAGTGTGTGCATGTGTGAGTGTAAAAAGGGAGAGCGGGGTTAAGCTATGTTCTCATGTGCAGGTCATGTCTGGGTCAATCTCTCTGGCTCCAGCACTCCCCTGCTTAACTTGTTCTCTCTCTCTCTCTCTCTGTCTTTCTCTTTCTTTCTCTCTGTCTCTCTCTGTCTCTCTGTCTCTCTCTATGACAAGGAAAATATTGATGGTGATCTCTTTGACTAACACGTCCTGTGAATCACAATTACATTTGTATCCATTTAGGTTTTGTTACATCTATAGTTGGTAATCCTGTTGATAAAGTTTTTGTTATTCTGGGTGAAATGGTCATTCCATTCTATCAATACATAACGTATTGATAGTAGTCAATACGTTATGTATTCAGAAAAAGGAGGTTTAAAATGTTGAATTCTGCGAAAGCTGCAGTCCTGTAAAAAACTCTGACCCATCCCTGCCATTTGGACCGAATGGTTGGAATTGGACAGAAGATTGGTTGGTTGGTTGCCTCACATGCCAATCATTCTGACGCGCTCACGTAAAGCCAGTGTCCGTGCTCGTTCCTTGCTAGTCTCCGCTTGCTGGCTGCGCACGTGCACTTTTAGTGTTTATGTGTCTGGTTAGCTTTGGTGTTAGCCGTTCACTGTAGCTCCGCCGCTCTCACCGCATACTTTGAACATGGATGAGAGTCACAAGAAGGAAACTGTGTTCAAGTTTATGAGAAGAAGAGGAAGGCCTCAGTAAAGAAATAAGACTAGAGTGGATATGGGAGATTTTTTCACGCGATACCCCTGAGGAGCGGAAGAGCAGGCGAGACGGTTTTGCGCATGCGCAGTTATTCAAAAAGGAACAAGGGGAAACTTCCCTACCTTTAATTAAACTAGAAAACATAAAACAATTCTGTAAGTTGTTACTGGTTGGGGAAAAACAACATTCCACTGGCTAAAAACTTGCATCATTTACACACTAAAACAAAGCTGACATTACCATTCATGGTAATGTCAGCTTTGTTTTAGTGTGTTAGTTTGTTTCATTCCCTGACCATCTGGGAATGAAAGTTCAATGTTCCAGAAAAAAATCTCTTAGTGTCCCCAAGTTGTTAAATGATTATTTAATGAGGTAACGAGGAAATGAGATGAGCTGCTGTCCCATTAGAACCTGTTCAAGCATTTGGTAAGTTAAGGTGAGTGAATCTTTATCTGCGCAAACAGAGCGTCTGCATGGCGCATCTTAAGATCAAGTCACAGTATCATTGGGGTGATGCTGTGATATTTGGCGCCTATGTGCATTATTATATAGACTGTGGCAGCCTATCGCCCTAGCTTTAAATAATTCACGTATGCAACAGTGTTGGGCAATGTCAGAGTTTTTTTTATTTAAAACTGCCGATCTCTGTATGCCACTGCAATGCAAGGCAGACATGCAAGTGTGTCAGGATAAGATGCAATGTAAGCTTTGCTAAGCACATCCAACAGTGACAAAACTAATGGACACTTATGACTGTTTCCCAACTGTGAACTGCATCAATAATTTGGATTAACTGAAGACAAGATTTTTGTTTGTATTCAAACATTGTAAATGTTTTGAAGTGTTCAATCTTGATGGAAACCAAACCAACATAAACTACTTTAACAAATGTGACAAAATATTCCATAGAATACACATGTGTGCGAGCAGTTGACCTTAAAAAAACAGTATGCAGGAATGCTCAGTTTGGTGATTTGACAAAGAACCACACATATAATTATACCACAGCAATCTTAACCTCAGGGATTCCAAAGATTTGTCTGAGCCACTTCCAGAGCAGCATGAACCGACATGGAAACTGTGAAATGGAACCACGCCGTGAGCAAAATGACTCGGGTTTGGGCGTTTGAACATCTTTCTTAGGTTTTGTTGTGTTTTCTGGCCAAAGAGGCTATTCTTCCACATTTGGTTGAGTCAAAGAGAAACTATAAACTCCTCTAATGTTGTTTGGTATGAGGTTTAGCAGCTGCAAAATAAATCAATCTAGCCATTATAGAAATACCCTTACAATTAGGTTTTTCGTCTTTTGAAGAATGTGTGGAGAGAAACCACACCCGAGACCACATCATACCTATAGCACTCAAACAGACTGCAGCTTTAATGTGTGGGGACAAAGAGTAACAGAATTACTAAAGACGGAAATCACACAACGTTTATACATAAAAGAGAGACACATATACTCATTTCAATAAAACTGGCAAATGAAATATATTTTAAACCTCACAGAACAATTCATAAACACTTCTGTCAAAACTCTGATGTAACAGAGCCCAACCCCTCTATTCCAATGAATAAACATCTGCTAAATTTAATATCAGATTAAATTTAGCAGATGTTTAGCAATGCCCCTCAATTAGCAAACCCAGCTGAGCCCATCCCCTCATCTAGCAACTCAAGCGCAGCTCCGCCCACTTCATCAGCTGGTTTGACCGCTGTATGCTTATGTACAATGGATGTTGTACATAAGCAAACATGCACGGTTTCCCAAACTGTATTATAGGCCTCCCTGTAGCCGCTCAACTGACCCAGATAACAAACTGCTGCTGGAAGTCTTAATGTCTGCTAACATGTAAATTACAACCAGGAAAGAAAACATATCTTATAGACAAACACCTTCGAAGTGTTGTTCGGAGGAACATTTCCAGGCAGACAGACAGAAAAGAAAATACATGCTACATACTAAGCTAACAGTACAAAGTGGATGATCGGGCGACTGAGGCTTGATGGGTTGAGTAGTCGTCTTGCAATCGGAAGGGTGTGCGTTCGATTTCAGCATGTCAATGTGCCCCTGGGCAAGGCACTTAACCCTAAGTTGCCTACCGAGCTGCATATCTCACAGTTAGCCGCAATGTGTGCATGTTAGTGAGTCCGATTGGGTGAATGTGGCTCTAGTGTACAGCGCTTTCAGTGGTCACTATGACTGGAAAAGCGCAATATAAGTTCAGTCCATTTAACAGAAAAATATTGGTAATGCTGCGTTCAGACCAAATTTTGGGCATCAAAGATATCGGGTTTACATGCAAAATCTATGGTGGACGTGCCTCAAGGGGCTTCGAGGAGGGCACTTTTTGAAGCTTTTTGGGCATCTTGTGCTGCGTGTTTGGCTTGATGCGCGTTAAGCGCCTCTAGAGCGGCTGACACCAGAGTTAGAAAATCCAAACTTTTGCAGCTGGACACCAATCAGAGAGACTCCACTATGTGACATAGTGGGGGATTTTCTGACGGGAAAAATATTTTTTACTTCTTATCACTGATAAATGTTAGCATCAAGCCTCCTGAATGATGCCCACTAACCTGAGACAGATGGACAGATCCTTTTCAGCTGAAATGGGGTGCCTGTAGTTGGTGTCCTGGCGGGAAATGCGGACACCGATGCCGGTCAGCAGTTTGTCAGACTGGGTACGAGTGAGACATAAATAGCGCTAAAAGTGACCCTCGTCAGGGTGCAGCTCCTGCCGTATGTGGTGAAATTCACCAAAACTCAAAACGGCTCTGAATTATTTGTGAATGCAGACACGGTGCAGATCATATTATATTATTCAGTAAATAGAGCCAAGCCACGCTCCAGAATTCATCCGCAATTTTCCAAAGAGTCCGGCTGATGAAAAGAACAGCGTAGCTCCTTCAAATGGAAGCAACTTTGCTAGACGCCGTCAGAGTGTTGAGGTTCTAGACAGCGTGTCCGACTTCTATGTGCACAAGCGTCCATTTTTGACGCTCAAAAGGCGTTTTGGTCTGGAAGCAGCATTAAGCTTCTGTATCTGCAACAATGAAGCAGTAAACCTTCTGGACAACATAAGCTAATGCTAGCTGTTATTAGCTTGAGGGACACGGACAGTCCAACGACCGGGTTCTGTAGGTCTGAGCTCCCCCTTTCAGCAGCTTGAAGGGGGAGCTCAGTGATAGTAACTGTTAATTTAAAATTTTGAGTTTACTCGAACAAACCTTTAGAAGGATGGTTACTCAGAGTGAAGAAGTAATTTGGGAGTGACGGGTGGTTCTTAGAAGCGGCACCAGTCTAATCAGAAACCAATTAAGCATCTAAAATAAGACGCGGAACAAACACAGAGATAAAAATAGCCAACCAGGGAAAATAAGGACCAAGTACAGCTTTAATGTAAATACCCACTGATTTGAATTGATGTTGGCTGATGGAAAACAAGGAGACAGAGTTTCAGAGCCAGATCCTCCAATGGGCTACATCTAAGTCCCTGTTTTTAGAAGAGTAGACCAATTTGACTGCATAAACACTTTCTCCAAAGATACAGCAATAAACAGCCTAACACATAAACTGAGCTAGATATACACACATATACCACAAGCTCAGACAAATGTCAAAGCTCAGTGCTTCCAAGAAAACTGATATTTCCTGCTAAAACACTCCCACACCCATACACATAATCTGACAAACACGCATAAACACCGCTCTGCATCTCTGCAGAGAGATGTACTGTGCCATAAACATCGGGTCAAAACTCTGTGCACCACAAAATAATGCTCTCAGCGAGTATAAAGGCTGTGTTAATCAGTGCCTCTACCTAAGGGAGATCCCTTGAAAATTCACACTCACTGTGCAGCAGATAGCTCAGTGTGGGAGGCATTTAAATGCTTTGAAATGACCTCATGCACACATATCACCTTGACACTGCATGTGAGATCCTTCTCTTTTTATACACAAACACACACATATAAACACACACTTGGTGGAAAGGTCATCAAACTCAACAGTGTCTCGCTCTGGGAGGGGCCCTGCTGCTTTTGTTTGAGTTAAATCCTCTTCCTCACCCACCAGCCAGCGTAGCACCAGCTCAGCACATAGCTGCCCCTCTGTTTATGTAGGGAAATCAGATAGTGAATCTACGGCCAGCCAGAGGTTTGGGATTATGCCCGCGTGAGAGGATGTATGTTTTTAAATGAGATTTTATATATATGTTTGAACAGAGGCTGGGATTTTTACATTCCTGTTCTGATAAATATACACCCCCATGTGTACCTGATTTAGGTCCAGCTTTAGGTCTTATTAGTACTGGTCTTTAAAGAGCACCTGAGTTCACAGCAGCACCCAAATCAAACACACGAGTATTTAGCAGGGTAATAGAAAACAATGTATAACATGTACTATGGCATTGGTGGCTCATTTTGATCAGCCCAAACTCAACTGTTGGCTCAACAATATACAGCAGATGTTTCAAAACATTTTGTCACATTGGCCACAATTATTATGTCAAAAGTGCTCACATGCCATAAAAGTTCCTGCTCAACAATAAGCTGCACATGCAATATTTAAGTAAAAGTCATTTTTCAGGACAAGGAATCTGTAAATTCTTCTGGATCCAAAAGGCAAAAAATGGTTTTGCAGGTTTGTCTTATTAAAAGAAACACATACAGTTTGCCATCTTTTTGTGGGGTTGATTGAGCTTTATTTTCTTGTCTATTCTCACCGATAAGAGCAAATTTTGGTCTCTCTCTCTTTTTTTACCATAGTTAGCCAAGTTTAATTAATCAATTAAACTGAGATTTGGGTGCACCTCGTCACCGGATACTGAACATAATAAAATAAGAAGCAACAACAATTATCATCACAAGATGAGTACTTTGTGTTTGAATTTCTGTAAAAAATTTACCCTTAACTTAAAAAAAGTCTAAATCTGCATTGACTGGCTGTTCATGAATTGCGATCGGGGGCTGCACAAAATCAGACCAGGGGCCACAAATGGCCTCCAGCCACACTTTGGACACCATTGATCTACAGGCTTCTCCATAGTTGCATCTTTCTGGGGTTTGCTTTGGATTGAGATAGTAAACAAACTAAATATTATTAGCTGAATATCTGTAGTTAAAAGCATAAAAACCAAGAGTGAAAGAGTTGATTGTGACTTAAATCATGTTGGATGAAACAAAGGTTTCAGAGCAGGATTTCTTTTACAAGTGCTTTCCTCTATAAAGCTGAACACTTCAGTGGATCAGACGATTTTTAATTTATGGGAGTGAAAAATAGTCAGTTTTTCACATGCCACTAAAATTCACGCACTTGAGTGCAAAATAAATTAAATGAAATCTGCCATACACTCTTCCTAATCTCCACCTTTGAAAACCTCTTCTTCCATATAAAGCTCATCTTAAACCCAGTCCCAGAGGGTTTTGGCCCGTTAACGTGACGCATTAAGAAATGGTAAACGGACTCAATCTATACAGCGATTTTCTACTCATTGTATTTCAGTGTAACATACTTGAAAATAGAGCCACATTCATCCAAACACAAAGGCATTCATACACCGATATACAGATCAGTAGGCAACATAGGGTTAAGTGCCTTGCTCAGGGGCTCATCGGATGGCTTTCTTTTCAGCCTGAGACAACTTCTGCAATGTGTTGGCTAATCTATCCATATGCTTACATTGCTGTACATCAACATTTTAATCATCCTGTTTAACGCAAAATTCTTTTTTTGTTGTTTGGTTTTTTTGAATTGAATAAAATGTTTTTGCATCATTTTGATTTAGTAAAGTTGCCTGGATTGATTTTCTGGTGTAAGCTGGACCAAAGGGGATGTAGAGGAAAGAACCCATTATGCACCCGTAATACTGTCTGCGGTCTAAAGCCTGTACTTCGTTTTGAGCCAAGACCAGGAGGACCAAACCGACTCTTTCTACTGACACTGATCACTTTTCACTTTCCTGGGGAAAGCGCTTAAGTCCTCAGAGGAAAAGGTGATTCCAAGACCTTTAAGAAGTTATGGGAAGTTTGGAAAGCAGGATAATTACCTCAGAGTCATCACTCTGCATGAACTCTTCCTTTATTTGTTTATAAACCTTTAATCTATCCTTTTCTTTAGGGATCGTTAAGGGATTAATAAAATTTAGTCTTGTCTTCGGTCATCATTTGTAGTGATTACACAAAACACCCCAAAGTAATGAGTGCAATCAACATCAGACAGATGATGAAAGACATATAATTAGAGAAATTACAAACAAGCCAACAGTTTTTCTAGATGATCACACATACAGTCGAAAATGTGCCTAATAGCAGTTCCTTATTTAGGATCAGATTTAAGACTTGAGTGAGACCGAGCTCCTGGCATATGCTGTCATTTCTAGTAGTGGCATCTTCCCAGTGTCAAGCAACCTTGTCTTTACTGTTTAAAGTGTAGGATAAAGGTGAAGTTAAAGCTTTCAAAATATTAAAATGTGTGTAAATGCTCAGCTATTTGCTAAATATAGCTTCAGAATCTCTTGCCAAAATCTGTCTACAGCTTCGGGATGTGGTGGCGGTGCCGAGGTAAAGCATGCGACCCATGTGCAGAGGCCTCAGCCCTCGATGCAGCCGCCCCAGGTTTGAGCTCTGGTCTGTGGACCTTTGCTGCGTGTGTCTTCCACCATTTCCTGTCAGCTTACTGTCAAATAAAGGCCACTAGTGCATAAAAAAAATCAGTCTACAGTTTTCCTTTCTATTATTTGTTTTTGAGGCCCATTTAATTCTCAGTAAGAAAGCCTTCAAATGCATTTTTGGGTTGTAATCTTTAGAAACAGTAAGAAAAGATGGTGAAATCTGTCCAAAACAAGTGTCATCAATGGAAAAAAGTTTATAATACAACATAACATTTTGTCAATTTTCAAGCATTTGCATGGAAGAAGAAAATACATTCGTGAGATGAGGAAAACATTTAAACAAATCTTTAAGAAGTTAAGGAATGTGTTTTTCTACATATAGACATTCGGCATTAATCACATTAATGGATAAGTCTGCAGTGGGACCAGCTGGATTTTATGGGTGGGTCAAGTATGATGTCTGTTTTATTTTTGCAACAGTCAGCTAAAATGTTCTGCGTTGCTTTGTCATCAAATTAACTATAACGGAGCACCAGGCTAAGCTGTCCCTAAACAATCTGAAAAGACTTTTGTGTAAAACTTCCAAACACATCATTAACAATATATTTATCACCATACATGAATGCTTCATGGTGTAAAACCATAAAATATACATGTGGAAAATCTCAAATGTTTTTGCAAGCTTGCAAGTTTGTATGATTTGTTTGGAATGTAATAGAAATGAAAATACACATTAAAAGAAATACAACATAGGACATCAGAGGCGACAATTAGTTAGAATCTTGTGCCGTCAGTCTTGCTGAAGAGGTAAGTGTCGCCACACACAGTGAGCCGTGTGTCTGTTCTCAGTCTGCTCAGGCTCTACTCACCCACAATGAAGCCCTCAGCATAGCACACACACATACGCACAAGGGCACAGAGCGTTTTTATAGTTAGTGACAGCTGACGAATCCTCCCCCCCTACTCTGACCTTTAAACTCTGGATCTACCGTCTGTAGCCTCCCAGCTAATTGACGCGTCTCCTCTGATAAACTATCCACACATCCTCTGAAATCAGACATGCACACAGAGGCTCCTCTTGAAATAACACATGATGCATTGATGCAGTCGGTACAATCTGGCATTCTGAAAAGGACAATATCAACACAATGTTCTTCAGTGTAAATTGTCCTGCTCCTAATTACAAAACAGCACAAAGTTTCACAAAGCATATAAAAACTATTATTATACAAGACTTAAAGAAGCAAACTGGTGAAAGGCATACAGAGGACGTGACAGGACGAGGAGTTCAGTGGGGGCTCTAATAAAACATGTGTTACCTATTGGGTTATGCTTTGGACCCAGGATAGAGAAAGAGGCCTACACTTCCCAGGCAGTCGGTGGAAAAGTACACTCTACAATTCATTGCTTCCTTCACGCCAAATTAAAGGTCCCTTGTTTAAAAAAAAAAAATGGGGGTAGGGGCGAAGTTGAAGAGGGGGGATGGAGCAACAAAAAGGAGCTTTTATTACAAAGAAAAACATTCCCTGATCACCCAAAAACGGCTACGTTTCAGTCTGTAGGAACAAAATTTATGCTTATGCAGCGTCTTAAACATTGTGAGAGGTTTTCAGTCAATTTTTAGCTTAAGGTACTCAATTATATAAATTTTTTTTACATGTCAAATTATATTTTATTACAAATTTTAACATCCAGTCTGAGAGAATCCATTCCAACTTTATGCAAAAATATAATATTCCTTAAAAAGTTTAATAATGTAGTACAAGCTGTACAATAAGCACAGTTTTTCTTAATATTGCATAATAAAGAACAAATTAATCCACCAATTACTTTAGGGCAAAAGCATAAATAAATGTACTACTAATAAAAACTAAAAAAAGATATATACAACCTTTATAGTTAACTATAAGTTAAAAGTTCAGGAACAATTTTAAAGCAGATCAGTCAAGCCATAAAATACATTTTGTCTTTCTGACAATGATAATTCTTGCACATTCTTGCACATTCCAAACACATCTTGAAGTTAGAATAAGCATAGATGTATTTAAAAAACAAAACCAATGTATTTCCATTGTTTTGTACTGTATTGTTATCTATTGTACCTACTATTGCTAAATTATTTCTGCGTAGTCCAGCTATTAACACAATTATATCACTTTATGATTGCTAGTTTGAACAGTGGGTCTCAACAATAATAAAAAAATTGCCATCTCAGCTATATAAAAAACATGGATTAAACATATCAATTTTAACACCATTTTAAAATTAGATTTCTGTATAAACGTTTATTAATGCGCACAATTTACCTAAAAACATTAACAACGAGACCGTAGAGTATATTGAAACAATAACTACATGATAAAAATCCTATATATAGCACAAAATTGTTTGCATCATTTGTCACATCAATATCAGAATTTTAAATGTCAAATAAATCTATTTTCTATAGTGCATGTTAAATTTGGGTTAAAGTTAGTGCTAAAACAGAAGAGGATGATCTTTACCAGAAATGTCAAAATTAAAAGTAAATAAATAAATAAATGGCAGAGTAAATTAACAGTAAAAAATCAGGTTAATTCCATTATTAAAATTTATAGGGGCCCACAGCTTGTATGGCTTGAATGGCCCATGAAATGTACAAACTGAACTATTAGCACCCATAAAATGTATTAGATTAATGGTTATACAGCAGAACGTAGGTGCTGTGGGCCTAATGTGAAAAGCAGCAGGAGGTGTAAAGGCTGGTTTCACTGAGTTGGAAGCTGCACTTCCTACATGGGCCTCCCAGAGGAAGAGCTTTCATTCCTTCTGTAAGGTTCCCTCAGGAGCCAGGGTCTGAATGGACGCTACTGCATAAACACTGGCTCCTTACCACATGTTACATGACCTGAGGGGAACGCACAAATACACATCTGGGTTTCCAGCTCTCAAAGACTGTCTGGTTTGTTGATGGTTATCGTAGTGAGAAGGGTTCCTGCCTCTCCCTTCTCTCCCTCTTTATACCTCCGCTAACTATCCCTAAATCAGTTTCTTTCCCCTTCCCTCTTCTGTCTCCTACTCCCTCTTATCCATAATTTACAAAACTTATCAACACGCCTTTGATAAATCAAACTGCATGGACGAAACTCCCTGTTGCATCATACTGGCTATATAAACATATACATTTTTCCCAAAGCAGTTGCTGATGTTCAATTCAAATATTTTGTTTAGCCCTTGCAGTGAAATAGAGAAACTCAACATTCTTGATTGTGCAAAGGTTGTGTAAATTATACCTTTGAAGTTTGAACACACTGAGCCATGTGTGAAAAGATGAGGGAAACACAGAATGAGTTTGTGTAAATACATCAGGACCGATTTCCTGTCTCAACATCTGCTCTATATGTTACATTCAGTTTTTACAACTGTAGACAGTTCAGTGTTTTACGATTCAAACAACAAAATCCAAACGGTATACTCCTAAAATATACAAACTGTGTAACAAATCTGACTGAAGTGTACAAAACAAAACTTGATTGAGGCATACACGGGTACCTTTTACACTTTTATTGAGGTCACTAAGTCACTAAGGTCACTAAGTTGACTGAGTTTTTATCCTTAAATGCTTTTAAGTCGAAAATGAGAGAATTTGAGATGACCTGTTATCTGTAATTGTTTTACTTGATATATGTTTTTTTATGTACTTGTCATTTAATCTAATGTATCTCTGTTAAATGTGTAACTTTGCTGCCTCTTGGCCAGGACTCCCTTGAAAAAGAGGTTTTTAATCTCAACTATAAAGGTTAAATAAAAAAACAATCAAATCATATTTATTGTTTGTTATGTTTGCCTTTTTGTTTTTCATGTTTTAAATTGAGCTGATGTTAAAGTTGCATGCATTTTTTATTTGCATTTTCTCTGTTTAAAACAGTTCTTTTTTTCCAGGAGTTTTTAAACGTATTCCTTCAAGTCCACAACATAGAGATGCCTCCAGTTCAATCATCGTTTTATCCATCCATCTCTGGTCTTCTGTCCTCTCTCTGGGAATTTGGGGAAACAAGTCCAGGAGGGAAGTCCAGCAAAACTGTCCAACTCTCTCAGTAGATCCCTATGTATTCCCAGACCATAAGGGAAACATAGTCATTCCTTAGGGTTCTAGGTCTTTCTCGAGGTCTCTTACAAACGGGATGTACCTGGTAAACTTTAAAACGAAGGCATCCAGGAGGTATCCTGATCGGGTGCCTGCACCACCTCAGCTAACTCCTTTTAATGCAGAGGAGCAGCGGCTCTATTTTTGCTCCTTCAATCACTCAGCTGTGTGCCATTACAGACCATGGCTTCAAGAGTTGAAGAATCATCACTAGCTATGTTTACATGCACAGAATTTCATGATCGGATTGAAATCTATTCGAATTAAAAAAACAAAAAAATAAAAAATTGGATTGTACTGTTTATCTGGGCACATAATTAATCGATTAATCTGATCATGATATAAGGTATATGCACCTGGCTTTATTCAGAATAGAACAACTATGCGCAGTTATCAAATTTCCCTAAAACAACAACAAAAAAACACAGAACGAGAAGTACTTCTGTCTTTGCTGAACAACAATAAATAGCAAACAAAGCTTTAGTGTTTGTTATATTTCATTTGTCTTCGGAGGGCCCAGGCTGGTCTTGCACCAGGTTCTAATTGTGGTTAAAACGTTACTGAATAAATAACAATTTTGAGCTATTTTAATGTTTTGAATAGACAGGTTGTATCAGGAGCAAAGCCAGTTTCTCTCCCTGATATTTTTCCACCATTCAAAGTGGAAATACGTCATGGTGACGTCGGTCGCACATGCACACTCAGGTCCGCTTGCCACATTCGGAATAACTTGATCTTAACAAGCGTTTATATGCATGTTGATCAAATTGTCAATTGGCGTAAACCACTTGTCTCATTCGGATTACAATTTCAGTTCTGATTGAGCTTAATCTGATCCCAATATTCCGATTGGCATGTTAACATGACGCATTTTTATTTTGATCGGCCGATTACTTTTGTCCGTGTAAACGTAGCTATTGTAGTAGGTTTTCAGCGTTGAAAAAAGGACTTCAAAAGCCACTTCAATAAGTGTTGCTTAGATAAAGGCAACAGTAACTGTAAGCATTTTGAGAAGGTGCATCATAAATCTTTTTCAGAACTTCCTAACTCTTACAGTTGAATCAACCGCTGCGCCTGTGTTACATCAGGGTCATTTGAGGCCTGGTGAAGGATTGACCTGGACAGTGAGGACATGTTGCAGGTCCATATATTGTGAATTCCTGGGTTTAATAACAGATACTTAGCGGTCCAGTGAAGATGCAGGCATTGTTCGCTATGTGATCCAACACACTCCTGACGTTTCAACACATCATGTTTTTAATCTCTCTGTTTCAACACAAATGTACCTTTTATAAAAATAGATGTTTTATTACTCCCATTATGGCCCACCCCACCTGCAGCATTCAGCATCTATTTCTGTCTGTGTGATGGACGTGCTACAGGCTACCAGTCCCGGCTCACTGCTTGTCAAACAAGCTTGAAATAATGACAGGATTTGTGATGCTTACATCATGTGGTTCTCCATGGAAGAAGATAACCTGATCCAAACTAGCAGGTTCTATAATATTTAACCGCAACAAGGCCATTGATGTAAATCCTTTTCTAATACACCCCGATACATTCTCAAGTAACTGCTCTATCAAAGGCAAATGTTCAAGAAATGAACGATCCCAATATTAGGTCCATGACGTGACTCAGTGGCTGAGTTTAAGCAAAGGTTTAAACTCTTAAATTTTCCATTGCATGGTTCATCAAGTCCATTTGATGCACTGGTCCACCTTGGTACCCGACTTGTCGGCAAATATTTGGAGCGCCATTCTCAACTCTATCTGTAATCACGACAAGCATTAGCCTCCTACTAAGAATAGCTGATCAGATAATGCTACTGCAGGGACATTAGTGGAGCATTACACATACATTAAACAGCCAAGCATCCCATCATTGCTCCGTCAACACAACCAGAGCCAAAAAAACCTGTTCATGAGATGAAGCGATAGCTGTGTACTGAGGATTGTGTTGGTGTTCACAAACTTTGGAGGTTTAGAACAAGGGTTAGAGTTTCTACTGATGTTGTTGAAGAGCTGAGGTCAGAGTTTTAAATTTGCCAGGAAATTAAAATGATGATGGGCTCACATTTTTTCTAAGTCTGCTTGGTAGAGACAGGCAAGTGTTCGCTTTTTCTTCAGTCTCTCATCTCTAACACAACCCATCACCTTTTATCCCTTTTATTTCTGACCCAGTTGTCTTCTTACCAGGGTATTTGTTAACTCAGATTACTTAACTTCCACAGTAGTAGTTTGCTTGATTATTGAGTTTCAATAACAACAAATCAAAGTTTGCAAACTAATAGTTACCATGCTAAATTTAAGGATATTTAAATCAAAATTTTATTTAGAGGAATCATGGATTCAAATTCACTTTGAATGTTTATTCATATTTTGTTCTTTAACTTAAGTAACTGTGTCAATAAGTAATAAGGACAAACAGGAAAATTATTTTTTGACTTCTTTTTCTATTTGAGCAGCCCTCATAAGTTTATTCAATTAAAATACACATTCTGACACCACCAGCTTATTATGTTAGAACATTGTACACGTTTATAATGTTCACACCTACTTTTATAGACTCAAAAGGTCATTAAACATTTACACACTTACTATATGTGCGCACACATTCAGCATTTCGGCTTAGTTTGTGCAAGGACACTTCACCTCAGAAAGCCTGTGTCTATATGTGGGCGAGGGTTTGTGGATGGCCAAACAAGAGCTCATTCTCTGTCTGTGTTTTTATTCACGGGGGGTGAACCTTAAATAGAGAGACCTCTATCTGTC
Organism: Fundulus diaphanus; assembly: GCA_037039145.1. Lineage (NCBI taxonomy): Eukaryota > Metazoa > Chordata > Actinopteri > Cyprinodontiformes > Fundulidae > Fundulus > Fundulus diaphanus. The sequence continues at coordinate 50,964,158 of CM073130.1, read as the reverse complement.
ACACCCATCGAAAACCACAAACACACATTCAGTAGGGAGACTCATGGGTCAGAAACTCGAGGCCATAGCCCCAGACGATCCAGTTAGGGTTGAGGAAACCTGCCTGCTGTGCACGATGTGTTCATGCGTGAGAGCAGAAGTTGGATGTGACCAGCAGCCACAGTGTGTTACAGTAAAGCATTAGCGCTGGTCACTGTTCTACCGTACTGACAGAGTTACACAGCAGGACTGTGTAATTCAGCTATGTTGGTATAAGTCTCCTCTAGCTTCTAAATGCTGATTCTCACTGAGTTACTACGAGTTTCATTACCTGTGCAGGTTCTCTCTGCCACTGACCTTACAACTGACCTGGGAATAAGGGAATGAGACTGCAGTAAATAGGAACGTTGGCTCAGATTTACCTCTGCACGTTAAAGTCTAGACGATATGACTTCATATTAGACAAATTTAAGACTTGTGACTAGCATTTAGTTATTCATATTAGACTTCCTGAAAGGGAACACTGAAGACACAAATCTGCCAGTGGGCACTATAATTTATTACTATTTTGATGTTACATTAATTATTACCATGATTTAGGGTTATGGTGCAGTTGTTGTCAGGGTTGAGCATCCTCTCACATCATCAGGAAACAGACTTTTCCAACATGGAAACCCTTAAATCTTTTCCGTTTTATTTATTTTTTTAGCTTGGGTTGTATTTCCACTAAGAATGGATGGTTCTCCTGATAGTTTTACCTTAGTTGAGTGTATACTCAACATTTCACAACTTTCCAAAACTGTCCACAGCACAATATAAAACTCATTCAGATTCTTGTTGCAAAATCTAAAGAACTATGACATCTAAAGAGGACAAATGGTCCCAAAGAGGACATCTAAACCACTATCCATTGGTTTAGTTAAATTCTCTCTTTACAACTAAATGAGTAAAGCGAATGCAGTTGTCCAGTTTCTATGCTAGAAATAAGATGTTTTTCACCAATTCACCAAGCCTTCATCCATTAATCATTTATACAAGGAGCAGAAGTGCCATTGTTTGAGAGTGCAGATGCAAAAAAACAGGATCTGAATTTTATTTTACAAAGACAAAATGGTTTTATACTGGCTTTACCATCTTATATTCGTGATTAGCCTGGTTAATGGTGTTAGTGAAGCTAGCTTTAGAAAAACAACCGTCTTCATGTGTATTCCCTAGAGAACCGTTAACTTATTTTGAAGATTCCCAGAGACAACATTTCTAAATCCAGCATGTTCCTAGACAGAGAGAGTTTAAAAGATAAAAAGGATGTAATGGTGAAAGTGTTCTATACTCCGGCATTTCTATTATCTGCTGAAAGTCGCTCTCTCTTTCTCTCCCATCTTCATTCTGGGTGCTTGTACAACGACGCGTCATCGACATGTAGTAGAAAATAGTTGCCTAAACCATTTATTCCCTCAGTAACAGCCTCTAAAGAGTGCTGTTGTCAATAATACCTGTTAGTACCCAGCAAGGTGTATTCATTGATGGGAAAAGCCAATTTCTTGGAGCATCTCCAATCTATGTTGATCTGTTGTGACAGACATCAGAAAAACTATCTAATGATGTAAATTTACTGTCTAGGAAGAAAAGGCATAAGTTGTGTTCAGTGAAAAATGTAGGAGTGTTGATGTAGGCTTGCAACAAAACTACCAAATATTTGTACTGAATGTACCATTTGCTGTGGATACAACTTATCGTTATTGATGCATCAAGCACAGAAACACTGCAACATGCATTATGAGATCATAAATGCTTGGGGCTAGATTATAAGTGTAAGTGTTTGTTTCCTGTCACCCAAAAAATAAAAAAGCAGAACTTGATGCAGTATCATAATTTATTTTTTTAAGAGTCTGACTCAGATGCTTCTCCTTATCTGTATTTTCTTCCAAATGCTTTCCACGAAGACAATAATGAACAACAGGGCTTTTATCTGGTTTCATCGCTTAATGGACAGATCTTAACAACATGCTAATGCATAAAGAACATTACTAATGGGCGAAGAAAAGCACAGCAGCTAATGGCAAACGTCAACAGGGTTGAGGAGCAACACTAATGTGCATGAATGGTTGGTGCAAATTAGCAACAGCTACTGCCAGAGTGAAGTTCAAATGTACAGTTTAGAAGAGTTGGACTGAGATCATAATTTTACTTGTTAGCAGTTTCGTATTTTTGAAGATATGGTTGTTATACCCAATTCTTTTGGGTGGGAAAAGGAGCCGCTTTCTTAATGACCATGCATCAGTTCATACCCACCTTGAAGATATTTTGTATAGGCAATGGAACTGACGATTTATTATAAACTTATATAATTTCCTTATAGTCAATTATAAGAAAATGTGGTTTTATGATTCGAGTAAGTAGATTTCTGAATAAGATCACTCATAGTTGGTTGGATCAGGGGTAACATTCTGGCAACTGGCCCACATGGGGAACAGAGCAATATTCAATGGAAACAGAATGTGGTATAAATACAAATAAATATAATTATACAAGAGAACAGTGTAGTCTTATGACTAAACTAATAATTTATCAAAATACTTAACTAGCAAATACATAAACTGATACACTGTGGTTATTAACGTGTGCAGCCAACTCTAAAACTCTAACTTGAAGATTGCATTTCTTTTTTCTTTTTTTTTTTACATGATGTATACATTTTCAGCTGAATATGCTGTATTATCAATTAATAATTGCACACGATTTAGTTTTTCCCCTTTCTGATAATTAAGCTAGTGTATAACTCTGGTATATCTTGTCTATGCGTTTTTGCCACTGTCACACCTGAATTACCCCATTAATGGACAATAAAGCTATTTCTATCCTATCCTATTCTAAATATATGGATATGAAACAGTTTGTTTATCGGTTTGAAATGGAAGGCAGTTGTGATGAATTGGCAACATGCAGGGATGAAGTGAGAGTAAGAAATGGTGAAGCTGGACAAAGCTCTGGCCTGCAGGCCTGAATTTATAATTCAAACCAAGAGGACCACAGGCAGGGATCTGACGCTGCCTTTGATAAGGCCTCTCCAGACTCAAAGATAAGATCAAGGGACGAGACCAAAGTCACTATTAGGTCCGAGTTCAAATTAACTTCAGAGAAACAAAGACGAAGAAAATGTGTAAAATTTCCCCACACACCTTAACTTTTATTTATAGTGATGTGTAATATTGGTGTGCTGATAAAAATAAGTAGTTGTGAACCTATAGCTTTCTGTCCATGAACGTGTGCCTGCATATGGCTGTCTGTGTGCATCTGTGGTCTGGATCATGTCTGTGATCCCAGGTGGGCTGCAGGGGAGGAGCAGAACAACAAAAAAGCAATGCAGTGGCAGGAAATAGAAGGAAGACACTCTCCCTTCTCTCTTTCATCTCTCTTTTAACCCTCTGTTTCAAGAGAAGGAAAAAGGAGGAGTGTGCCCTACCCTGCTCTCTCCCTGTGTCCAATGCGCAGACATCTTTTGATGCCTTTCAAGTAAACCAAATGAGCTTTCCGGTTGCCATGTACCCTAACAGAAAGGTCTGTGTGTGCAGGATTTGGCATGAGGCCTAATTGCTTTTAAGTCACAGACAGGTAGGCGGAAGATATGAAAATATGAGCTTTGAACTGATTTGTTCTCTGTCACCTTGTTCTTTGTTTCTATGCGAGCTGTAGGCTGGCCAGTGGATCTAAAGGGTTTTCTGGCACTTTGCCACCATCAGTTAAGAATACTTTACAGAAGAGTTGGGTGTAATTTAAACCCTGCACAGAGAACCACAACAATATGTTTGTATTATATGCAGTTATTTTTTTGTCAAAGTGCAACGTGATCTACAGTAAATAAAGTTCTGGTTTGTTTAGCTTAATTATTCATGCTTAAACCTTAGAGAGCAGTTAGTTTAAAGGGGTCAGAGGGGACCTTTACCACAACGTTTAACATAAAATCACAACAGTATGTGCTACTATGGTCTGTTACGTTCTGTCTTTCTATCGGGACATGTCTGGACATGATGTTATCCTCATTCGTTCCTTTACTTCCCAAATCATTTCCCCTGTAACCTTCACCGCTCCTTCCTGCTTTTCTTTTAAAACACAAACCACAGACATGATCAAGACATTTCCTTGGCAAACAATACTAATTAGAGATTTTTTTGGTTGATCTGCTGTGCCAGATTTTGTGTGTGTGTGTGTGTGTGCGCGCGCGCGTATGTGTGTATGTGTGTGTGTAAATGAGTTAAACAGCCACAGAAAGAAAGCTGTGTTAAGTCTCTGTTCTGATATTAAGCCTAGGTTCATCGTACCCAAACAGAGACATAAAGCCCAAATAATAGCGAATAAAGCTACGTCTAAAGCGCTGTTCTTTATGCAGATAAGTGTGTCTTTGTAGTGAGCTTAGTGCAGATAGAAATGTAATATTGCCAGTCTTGTGGTTCTTTCACAGCCAGATGCAGACTAACAGCTGGAATATGCAGTACCTCTGGAAGCTACCTGTTATTTTTCTGTTCTCAGCACACAGCAAAGTTGAATGAGTGCAGCATATAATGGAGGAAATTGCATAAATACATGAAAATTGGGTTTTTAAGGTTACAAACAGTAGCCCTAATAAACCAAGTTCTTACGATAAAATTTGTACAATGTTGAAAAACGTGATTGTGCAATGTTGAAAAACATTTATTCACATTTTTTGGAACTTAAAAACACTGCATGACAAAATACATCAAACAGATAAAAATTAAGAAATGATTTAAAATCAATTTTCCACATCTGAAGCTCAGTGCTACCATCTGCTGATTAAAACACAGCGCCCCTCGTGGACAATATAGGAACTGCAGATTTTCAATTAAACAAAGTACATGTTTTTTTCAATAAATGTTTTATCATTATCTTCCTTTTATCTCCTCCGTATGTTTGACAACTCTGGTTTAAAACATATTTATGTGTTAGAATGGCCTAGTCAAAGTCCAGACCTAAACCCAATCGAGAATCTGTGGAAAGATCTGAAAACTGCTGTTCACAAACGCTCTCCATCTAATCTGACTGAACTTGAGCTGTTTTGCAAAGAATGAGCAAAAATTTCAGTCACTAGATGCGCAAAGCTGGTAGAGACAAACCCTAAAAGACTAGCAGCATAAGGTGGTGCCACAAAGTACTGACTCAGGGGGGCTGAATACTTTTGCTCAATGCCCTTTACAGATTTTTATTTGTAAAAAAAAAAAAAGAGATCATGTATAATTTTCTTTCTACTTCACAACTGTATACCACTTTGTATTAGTCTTTCATATAAGATTTCAATAAAATGTATTCATGTTTGTGGTTGTAATGTGACAATATGTGGAAAGGTTCAGGGGGTATGAATACTTTAGCAAGCCACTGTATTTATGGGAAGAGATTATGTGACCAGAAGTCCAGCAGTGCATAAAATTACAGCTATAGGAAAAGTATGAAAACAATATCTAATTTCATTTATTTCCCTTTTAGAGCTAAAGTAAAATATTACTCAATTCCAAACTCATGAGGATCAGTGTGACTGGCTTTTGTCTTTGTAATCCGTCTGTCAGAACAATGCCTGTGCTGCTCTTTATCTATTTCTATCTTACACAGCGACACAGAAACAAAGTCATACATCACATATTTTATGTGAAACTCTTAAAGGAAGCCTGGCAGAGATGTTGATCTGAGAGCGGCATCCGCTACTGCGAAACATTATCTCTCTCATTGTCTTAATTATGGAAACAACCCTTGTGCATAAGGTCAATTTTTTCGGGCGAATCTAGATATTAAAAAGTAAATAATAATATAATAATATAATATGTGAAAGCACTTTTAAAGTCATTCTGTCACAAAACAAACTTAAAGAAATCCAAGAACAACAAGAGATGAAAAACGTTTTAAGAACAATTATTAAAATTGCAAAACAATTATTGTTTAAATAGATAAGGAGATTAGACGGCGTAACAACAAGGAGGAGTTCAGGATTGTGACGATCAGTGAGATAATGAGGTGGCAAATTGTTGCTTTTTAGGTGAGGAGGACAATCTTGTGCTCGATGCGATATTTGATGGGTAAGCGCTGAAGATGTTTAAGTACAGCAGTGATGGAGGGGGTTCTGGTGATGATCTAGCCGGCTGTGATCTGGACATCTTCTCAAGTTCCCAACAGAAGAGATTGATCCAGACGGACGTAAAATACTGACTAAAATGTGGAGCTGGGTGTCATTCATAAAGCAGTGAATGTGAATACTGTGAATGAGACCAAGTGAAAGGATAGATAATATAAAAACCCATCATTTTCTATTTTCTGAAACCCTCTGCACAAACACAACCCACAAAGGAAAATCAGTGTTGTGTTTAGGGACACACTGTAGCAGTCAGGATCTCAACCTTCGTCTTTGTTACAGGAATCCTGTATGGATCCAGACATAATATAAGTTACATTTCCTGTAAAAACCCACTGATCCCCATGGCAACTTAAGTTATCTTGATAAGCCTTTAGATTGTATGTTCGCATTTCATTATTGTTGCTCCTACATCAACTTGAAACAAACCATAACTTCTTTACTTACAACCAGACTGAGCTAATGTAGCTACTGACTGAGGCGTAGCTACTAGATGTAGTTAAATTCTTTAGTTGACAAAGATTTCTTCCCACTGGAATAAACCTCAGTTTTTCCTCAAAATTAAATACATTTATTTACCACGGGACTACAGCCCCATATAATGAAGTTGATACATTGGAAGAGCAGATAAATGCTTTTGTAAAACCAGGTTTTAACCAGCTAAGAACCCTTGCTAAGGTGAAGCCATACCTCCCTCTAAAAGACCTGCAAAAAGTTATCCATGCCTTCCGAATGTATCGCCAACACTACTGTAATGCTCTTTATGTCTGTCTAGATCAATTCTGCCTGCGCTGTTTAAACTCTGTTGGGAATGCTGCGGAACAAATAACTCCAGACCTGTCGCTTTAAGTGATCTACCACTGCCACATTTAACTGAGAATCTCAATGTTCACAGAGCAGCAGGAGCAGATGAGGCAGCATGCCAGTTTCTCGTGGTTGTTTCACAATTCGAATAAAAAACTAAAGACGAACGAGCTTTTGCAGCAGCTGTCCTAAATCTGTGGGATTGCTCATCTTCTATTGATCCACTTTGTATACAGTACAGATATTTAAGACTGCTTAACACCATTCATTTAGTAGATTATAATACATAATTTGTATGATGTAGCTTGTTGTCATTTGATTACTATATTTGTTTTGTCCTTTTTTTATTGCATTTTAATTCATTTTGTGCTTTCCTGTAAATCACCAGGCTGTGCAATAAGAATAAAACCGACTTTGACATGAATAAACGAGTGACTATATTAAATATACTTGTGAGGACAGAGGGATAAAGTGGTTTAGTAACTTGAGGAGTTCTGCTTGATGAAGCAAAGACACCATTTAGTTTTCCATGACTGCAACTTAAGCAAGCCAAATGTGGATTGGATTTTGGTTGTGAGAAATAAATAAATACACCAGTATTTAAAAGTGAAACTCTGCTCATGTTCACTGACAGTCTCAAACTAGTTACATGTATTTTTAAACTTTCTGTCCTTAAAAACCACAGTAATTTGATTTAAGTTAATAATGATAAATCAAAATGTGAGGTTGGTGAGTGGCTGATATATCAAAAAGGTAACAGCTCAGCAAAATGGAAGCACTGTAAATGATATACATGTGAATTTACATCCTCACTGATGTGCTGTGCAGTCGTACATTTTGTATATGTGTATGCATCTAATGAGCCCTGCGTCGCCTTCTCAGTGTCTCCCACACCTCCCCTTCTCATTAGCTGCGACGCCTGAGTGGATTAACCACACATGTGCGCATCTAACACACACAGACAAACCAGACACTAATGAAAGTAGAGCCCATCAAAGAGAATCTGTGCTCGTGTTAAAGCGAGACAAACCATCACAAAAAAGGGATTTGTGCCGACCAGAAGCCCGTTTGTGGTAGCAGCGTGTGTGAGTCTTCGAGGTACTTTGTTTAATGTATGTTTATGCCTTTTAGAACTGCCTGTATATTTACAACATCTGGTTATTGTTTTCAGGATTATATAATTTAGTAAGACAGTAAAATACATTAAACCCTAAAGAAAGAAGATAAAACCCAAAGAAGGAAATGGAAACACAAGTAGGAGGAAAACTCACTTATGAATTGAACATAGATCAAGATATCTCCCTTTCTGATCTAATGCGCCTCAATCAAACTGGTAGACGGAGCAGCAGACTGAAAGAAGAGTATGGATAAAAACACACAAGTGGCAATCAAAGACCACAGACATCCAACTGAGGATGAGAATGTGATCCAATTTAAACAAAAAGCCGATGGGAACAGACCCGCCAAGTATAGGCCAGTAATAGTGAAGACAGTTCTTGTTCTCTTCACATGTCAGAAACATCCCGTCTACAAGACTGTTTTAGCCATCCTGGGTCACGCGTTTTAAAATTTAACACATTTAACTCAAAAAGTTTGTACAATTGATAAAAAAAACATAGATGTTGCTTACAATATCTAATCCTATAATAATTTAAATTGCCTTCTAAAGTTTAAGATTAGCAGTGGTGTAAATTAAAGAAATTTTGCTTTAAAACCACTGCTGTTATTAGAAGGGCAGCCACCCTCCCTGTAACCACAGACTTTGACAATGTTTAAAAATTACAATACCAGGTTCTAGGCAATGTGTTTGTTTAACTGATTTGTCTTCTTGTTGTTTAAAATGTATCCCTCAAGGCTCTGTATTAGGCTCAAAACATTTGCCATTTTACAAAAGTAATGATGGAAAAACTGTTCCAGATGCATTTCTCCTGCTTTATGCTGACAACAGGTTTGTTTAATTTGATGCAAAAACAGCTTCCCTACTGTTTGTCCATCTGCAGGTTACTTACACCGCAAATTTGTAGAAAATGCTAAAAAAAACACAGTATATAGGAAAACCTGTTTTATGTCCACACAAATTGAACCCAAATTGAATTTGTTTTTCTTTCTTCTAAATCACTTTTAAATTGTTTTAAGATGTCTTTATGATGCTCTATTCTTGAAAGGTTTCATCCCATTTTGTACTTAAAGGACTTAAATTGCATGTCATTTTTTACATTCATTTTGGTTTGTATACTTTAATTAAGCTAGAAATTCAGACCATAACTGTAAAAGAAGAGCAGAGCTACCACATGTTCTACATCCAAAAAGAACAAATATCCTAAGGAAGAGGGAGACGATCCTACCAAAATAAAACAAAAAAAAAGAGCAGCCTTGTTCCTCATCAGCAATAAATACAGTGACAAATAAATTAATCTATGACAATTTTCTGAAGAATATATAACAGAGGCAAAAAATAAAGTTCATTACTATTTCCTTAAAATCTTTGTTATCCTATTCTGTTAACACTATAATAAATAAACAATCAGATTATTTTTTAATATAAAAACAGCGAGAAGGTAAAAAACTTAATCTTGAGCATCTTATCTTTTACAACCATTTAAAACAAGTAAACAATGTTCCAATTTCTTCCAGTAACCCTTATTTTTCTGTAAAAGGAGCAAATAAAGGAAATACATTGACAAAAGAGCCAGGCTTGTAGATATTCACATTTGGTTCACACTTAAGAAATCAACATCATTTAAATGTTATAATAATAAAACTTTGGGCTTTTTGAGCAGCAAAACAATGACAACTATGAATAATAATAATGTGTCTTTTATGGAGTAAAAAGATATTTCTGAGCATTTTTAAAACAATCTGATGTGATATGGCCGCTCCTTTGCCTGTTCACAAAGGAAATAGAGTCCAACATTCATTCAGCTGCTTAACTCAGATAAGCCTGTTCTAACATCAGTTCACGGCTGTTTCAGGTGGAAAACACAAACAGTGAAACAGTGTCAGAAGAAACCAATCATAAGCTAAATTCAGCGCACAACAACATAACCTTCCTGCTAACGTTATTTAGAATGACGGTAACTTAATGAACATGTAAGGAATGTTAGCAGTGAATCCCAGACACTATGCTACTCACTGAAATACAAAATTAATTCATTTAAACATTTCCTTATCTACTTACTTTGGATCAGCTCACAACGGTAGTGGGAGGTCCATTAGAATCAGGAACAATGGGGCACAGGGAGAGCAGTTGTTCATATTTTTAAATTTTCATTTTCAATACAGAGCCCGAGAAAAGGATGCCAGGTCAGGGCTGCACATTGTCGCTGTTATTTATTTCATTTTAGGCTTTGTTTGTCTTTTTTTTTCTTCTTTTTGAGTAGATTGCACTCAGGGCAACAGTTTATGAGAGTTATGTGAGGAAACCACCCTGTGTCTAAAATCTAAATCATGCATCTTATGAAAAAAAAAATGTGGAGACAGGATGAGAAAGAGCCCTATGGTGTGGGGAAAAGAAGGCCTGAATAACAATAGTGCAACAGGAAGTGGCATATACCAGTGTCAGGGCTGGGGTCAGGATTCATTGTCATCAGCAAACAGGTATGAAGATCTGATGCCTTTCTGATCAAGTTTGGTTCGAAACGTGACAAGATTAAGCAGACCGGAAAATGGAGAATAAAATAAAGGAGAACTCATTGCAGTATGGAACTGCAAAGCAGAAAAACCAGTCAGAGAGGAACATGTGCTCCTACCTTTCTTGACTTTCTTAGACGGTTTCTTCTTGATGTATTTGCTCATTTCTTGTGGAGTTTCCATCTCCTCCCCATCACCAAAAACCTCTGCTATCGGCTCAACGCCTCCTGTGAGTAGAAGTAAACAGAATCCCTCAGCAAAACTAAGAGCTAAAAACAATAATACTTATTTCCTGTGATATATTGTATACATGCTTGTGATACCATGACTGAAAAAAGTGAAGCAGCTTCTTAGAAGAAGGAATGAGAGGATCATTTTTACTTGTTACTTTAGGATTGCAGCAGCTCTTCGACCTCTACCAACAAGCTGACACTGCAAAATACCAAACATCTTTTCAAGTGGGTATATTGTGAAACTAAAATTACACTAACCGTAAGTGTTATCCTTTGAGCTGCAAAAATCATTAGGTTGGTAAAAAAAAAAGTGGTTCAAAGCAAGATATGGAGCGATTTGAACACACTTATTTTAATTATTGGTACATAGGAAAGAAATCCCAAAGGTTTTTCAGGCCCTTTTAAAACTTTTCAACGCCTGCTTTAAGATTTATGTAGGCTGATCAGCTGTATTCCAGACAGAATATTTCCACATCTATCATCAAGGCTCCAGACATGAAAAATTATGATCTAAAATACTAAAATTGAGTATAGAGACGGAGGAAAAGAGGAAAAAAGTTACATTTGATTTGAAATTCTCACATTAACTTTTTTCTCTCTGATGTTTTATTTGGTATGACTGAAGGTAATAATTACATCTTTTTTTTCTTTTTCATCCAGTCCTTTTTTGTCTTATTTTTGCTATATGATAGCAACGTGGTATAATATAAAATTATTTGAAACACTGAAAAGTAATCAATCAATGAACAAAAATTTAAATAAGATGTCCTTAATGTAGATGTGCCTTATTATAAACACTTCCCTGACAAACTTCATAAAGACCATGTTGTTTATTGTAACTCAAAGCTGAACAGCAAACATGTTTCCTATAGAATGTAAGAAGCTATAATCGAATCAAATAAACAAGTTTAACACATTTTTTAAACTAGTTAAATGATTATTGGTCACAATAACGAACTAAAGTTTTGATCGTCCTATTTTATAAACTTTAGAATTGTCGATTGTAGCTGACTAATTTAGTTTTCTCCAAATTTCAAACTTTCACTCGTTTACTCTCATTTTATTTCTCTGCACAGTTTGGATATTTATAACTGAATATATAAACCTAATGTAAAGATTGTTCGGTGATTTCGAAGAATATAAAAGTAGCTCTGAACAAGTGTTGGACATGTGGTGTGTGTCTGAACTAGGATGTGTGATTATGTGATTTTGTGTATGTGTGAGATAAAAATCCCCAGCAGAATCCCAGGGATCAGTCTGGATTTAGGGAGCTCCTGAGGCCGATGAATTGGACGCCTTGTCTCGCCGTCTCTCTATCCCCTCTTAGTCTCCTCCTCCCCTCATCGCTCTGTCTCCTGCTGCCTCCCATCCCATCCTTTTTTTTCTTATTGCGTCTCTCTTGACTCGGCTACTTTTTAATCTTCTTCTCACCTCTCTCTTATTGTCTCATCATCTTTCTCTCGTCTTTTATTCTTTTAACTCGACTCATTTGCTTTTTTTCCTCACATTTTCCCCATTCCTTGCTTCTCTCTTCATTTTATCCTACCCTTGCCCTCATTTCCTCTGATCCCTGAGGATTGTGTCCAGTTTCAGGGTATTTTCATTCAACACGCACCGCATACAATGTGCCATTGTGTGTGTGCGCGCGCGCTTTTGTGCATTTACAAGACAGCGTGCATGTGTGTCTGCCATCAAGTCTACCTTAAGGTGTCTGAGAATGTGTGTGTGTCTCCGTCTCCCCCGCTGCGTCTAAATTTGTGTGTGTTCAGATTATGGTAAGCCCTCTCTAATATTTATCCTGGCCTTTGTTAAAGCCAATCTTGTTCCCTTTGGTGAGACCGCAGCCTGTGGCTTCACACAAACAGCCACACACTCAATTGCAGTTGTTTGAAATGGGATAGGCTTCGCTCTTAATTGGGCAGGTGTTTTTCCAGGGCGAGATGTTTTTCTAACACTGTCATACAGTTTTGCGGTACGTATGTGGATTGTGTGTTTTATCCTGATTTTTACATCAACATTAGGTAAGGAAATTGACCACCTCAGGTGCAGCTTACTCTGAAACAAAAACCCCATCGTATCCAGGCCATATTCTACAGCTAACGTTTGGTGTTTTATCATCCGGTCAGAGTTTTAGTGTATTCTTATATTTCTTTTGGCAGTTTAAATCCATTTTACACAGTATAATTAAAGTTAGCAGTTGTAGTGACAGTAATTATGTCTATCATAGTTATTAGAGTTTAAAATGTAACAAGAACCAGTTATTATATTGACAGCAAAAGCAAAATATACTCATATTTTATTTGTAATATCAGTACAGATTTAAAAGTGTTTGTTTTTTTTCGGGGGGGGGGGGGGGGGAGAAATTACATCAAAGTAAAAGCTGTCACACAGTTTCCAGTCTAGACATGTATGCAGTTTGCATTTTGAAAAAAATGTGTTACACAGGACTAAAACTGAGCATATTATAGGGATTTTGTGCATAATCAAGTCCTGTCATGCCTTTGGAGTAGGTATGATGTGTTTGATGAGATCTCGTTCTGGATATTGGGCATGTGTTGTCATAAAGGCTGTGGAGTTCAGAGTTCAAATGTGCCAGGACAGGGTGCGTTACTTGATGAATTGACTGGGAATGAACTTTAAATGTTCTCCTCTAGTGGTCACATAATTATTAGCCGAATCAATCAAAAACGTAGATCATGCTGTCAATTGTCCATTCAGTTTCAAGCCTCTGGCAGTCTGAGGTGAGTGGATATATTAATAAGCGCAGAAAGAGCATTTGCACAGTGTTGTATAACTTTAAGCAATGTTATTATTGGGTATTTGGTGAAATATCTCAGTGATAGTTGTTTAAATGCTGTTGCAGTGGTGCTCATATGTGGAATACATGAACTTACCTGCCAAAGCAGAGTTCTTTCAACATGTCCAAAAATCTGAGGCAACCATTTTATTTTATTTTTTGTTCTTTTCCAGGTAACCTGGTTTTGTTGGTGAAATGTGTATGTTAAAATGTCAAAAGTTTAAAAAGATAACATTAGCATTTTTTTTAAATCTAAGGCAATCTTCCCAATATCCTGAAAGGCAATTACTTGCTTATTTCATTGATATATTATAATGTGTAAAATTTTTATGTGTGTGTTCCATTTTAATGCTATGTTGAAATGCTGTCATCTTGGTCAAAACATCCAAGAAATTAGATTTTAAATTGCAATGTGTCTTCAGTGTTCAAATAAGTATAAATAATTAATGTCTGTGCAAAATCTCAGTTATCTGGGTCATGGAAACAATATAATTAACAAAAATTGTGAACTAATACACAATAGTGTTATGGGGTAAAGCATAAATAAAAAGGTGAAATATACTTTTTGTGTTTCATGTAGGAACTTTATATTTACGTAACATCAAAAGTTATCTATAACAAAAACAACTGTCAAAAACTAGCAAGGTCTGGTATTTCGCTACGTGTTTAGTTAGAATATCTAAATTCAAGTTGTTAGTTTGAGTCTTTTTCCCACAAAGTGAGCTCGCCATTTTAACTTTGACTTCTAAAAATAAATGCTTAGGTTAATTTCTTTTTACATTCTGCAACTTTTATGAGCATTAAACGGCTTTTCTTAGAGAAACGTGCATCTTTGTGTACTGGTGTGGAGCCAGCTTACGACAGGGTACCGCTGGAGGACTGCACAGAGTATGCATATGCAGGAATGTATTATGGGAAATGAAAGACTGTAAAAGAAAAGCTTTTTTTTTTTCTAAATGAAAGCAGCATATCTGGATGTGTGTGTCAAATGAACACTTTATGCAAATTTAATTTCCAGTTTTCATGTGGAACGGCTTAGGACATCTTAAGGACTGGATGTGGCCTGCGGGCTGTAAAATGTAAACGTCTGCCCTGCAGCCTTCCACCATACTTATCACCATGTAAAAAAAACAGGAAACTTATAATAAATTCGAACATGTGCATTCAGTTCTGTTTTTTTTTTTTTTTATTCAAGTTGTTTGTTGTATATGCGTTACTTGTTGGCATTAAAATTTTAATAAGACTCCAACATTTTAAGATAGTTGGGATTTGTCAAAGACATCTAAACTGTATAAGTTACAACCTCACTGTGAGACAAGCAAATAGTAAAACAAGACGAGAAATCATGCAAAGTTTTAGGAGTAGCTATTTTGATAATAACGTGAATCCGAATGGATTTTAGTTGCTGTAAATGATGTTTATGCACAGCAGCACAGTTACCGTCAGATAAAAAGCTAAGTGGTGATCCATTTTTGTGCGGCTGGAACATTACAAGTTGCATAAAGCAATGCGTGACAACTCAGGGCAAATTTGAAACAGTTTTAGAGAAACTCTGGACGGTTTGTTTCAGGGGTTAAGCTGCTTCTAAACGATGGGCCTGTTTTGGTCTGAAATGTGGAGACACTAGTGCATTCCAGCTTTATTCTGGGCTGTGGTTCGAAGATGGGGGTGACACTATGCTGCTGTGGTTACCGGCAATTTGGCTGTGGGCTTTACGCTTTTTCAGTCCCCCCTCAAGGCACACATGTTCGTACACCCACGTGTGCACACTTAGGCTTAGACTCTAACCTGCATTTGAAAGCAGAGATCAGAATTTAGGAAGTATTTTGTTTTCCCTTCATTGACTGAAACTAAAAAAATATATATTTCAGAACTACAGACATTTAAACACACAGAATTTGGATATGCCGTATGTTGAATGCTGTCTAAACAGATCACCGACGTTTGAGTAACGTATTTTGGGATTTATTGAATGATGAACCTCAGGTGGTGGTGGATTCTCCCTTAAAATAGCACACTGCTGAATTATATATAGCAATGTGGAGGAGAACTCTTCAATTTGGAAACGCCACACAGACAGAACACAGACAGCTGCTCAGAATTACACACAACATGACCCACACTTAAACACATTACATGCAGTTTCCTGTGCCGGCCCTCTGAACTGCGCTTACACGTGTCCACGCACAGATACATGTACGGGTGTGTATATAGTGAAGCATGTATATGCAAGAAACGTTGCCCATCTTCTCCCCTCTCTTTAACTCTAAAATAGATGCAGGGCCCAAACCACAGCCACCAGTGGAACAAAGTGAAAATAGCCTGTGTGGATAGGACAAAATGTGAGCGCTCGCTTCAAATGGACTGTGACTTTATTAGCTGGGGAAAGAAAAACCTTGATATAAAAGGTTTCAAACGTTTTTTAATTCAAAAAGCACACCAGGAGATGCGCTTAAAAGAGCAGAGGATCGACGTTTGGAAAACTGTAAAAAAAAAATGGAGATTAAATTCATGGTAGTGAGAAAAGGATTTAATAAACACAAAACTAGATTTTAAGGGAGGCTCATCGTAATGTTGAACGCATGCTGACTGATGAACGCTCTGATTAAGAGTCCTGATAACAATCATTGTGTATCTGTTTGTGTTACAGTGCAGCTGTCAGGCATTATAAAAAAATCCCACAGTAGGATGACACAATTTATTTTTAATTTAGTTTACTGATAATTTTAAAGCTACATTAGATAGTTCCATATTTTTGGTTTGTGTGATAGAAAAAGAGAAAGGAGAAGCAATAATATCTATGAAATGCCAGTAGCAGCGGATACCCAGATGAGGGTTTCTTGAAGTTTTAGTAAAATGTTTTGTTGAATTTTTAGACATAATCCAGCTAAAAAGAAGAATTACATCTAAACTAATTTCTTTTTCAATTTATATGTGTTCCCTCTGGCTGGAAGAAATATTAATGTTTTGGAGAGCCAGCCAGTGTCTGACCATAATTTGTGAATGAGGGATGGCAGATGAAGGATTAAAGTTTGATAATTGAAATAATGCTAATACAACATACAGCAATTTAAATGTCTAACTTGTTTACCCAAGAGGTTATGCATTTCCCTTTTTTAATAATTTAGGAATTTAAATGTATCACATTAAGTTAGTGTTTTTCCACACCGGGTTGTGAATCCAGTCCTTTTACGCCTACAATTGACCTAAACTGTATGTATTAAATTTATCGAGTTTACTTTTTAACATCTTGCAGAAACTATGTTGTCTATATTACTCTTTAATATACAATGCAAAATTATATCAAAAGGGAAACAACTACATTTTATTTATAGGAGCTTTCACAGATTAACCATCACAAAGAGCTTCACAAAGTGAAAATACAAAAAGCAAATAAGAATATTTGAACTGATCTCCAGCTTCTTTTAAAATGAGTTAAAACTCTCAAGACAACATAAAACCAAGAAAAGCTGATTCCTCAGTCAAGATCCAACAACCTGGATAGCAAAAGTTTTATATCTGGTCCTGTTGAACCACATTTTGCCTTGAGGACCTGGGGACACGAGGATGTGCCTTTAACAATTCAGTAATGATGGGAAGGAGATTTATTATGAAGGATCCTAAAAGGTAAAATCAGGCTTCAAAAGGAATTTCAAGATGAGCAGTGAAAAAACATTAAAGCAGGAGTTATGTTTGTTCTGGTTAAAGGTCTTGAATTATAGACCAATGAAGATGATCAAGTTTTCTTTTGTTGCTACATGTGAAAATTGTGTTACCATAGAAGTTCCTTTTGGGTTATGGTCACCCGTATTGTAAAAGCAGCTACATAATTTAGAAAGTTTAGTGGTTTGTAAAAAATACAACGCTGGTGGTAAGTCCTTCTGCAGGTAAAGCTGTTTCAAAGTTAGCAAGAACAGCCAATTTTTGAAGGCGGGGTGACTGCTGATTTTTCTTTGTAAGAGTGTATAAACACTTTTCTTTTAACCCAAAAAGTATTTAGCATATTTAAAAAAGTTTTTTGTTCACTTCCAGTTTTCTGTGCTTGAGGACAAGTGTTCTTGTCTGGATAACAGAAAGACTCAGAAACAAGAAACCCTGTCATTTTGTTTTCAGCCCCCTGGAGATGGAAAATATTTTATTCAGTCGGTGATTCCGACTGACAGGGGAAAGTGTGCGACTTCTCCGGCTTGGTGTAGAAAAAAAAGATTTTTTTTTAAAAACACCCTATCTTTATCTCCTCCCAACTGCATTTACTACACCACAGAAGTAAGGGGTATGTTTTCTTCACTTGCATTTTGCTTTGTGATTATCTCCAACTTATTATACAACAGACATAGAATATTTCACTGCTTTTCATGTACAGGATTTGTTAATAATATTCCACTGAATCATTCTCTAGAAAAAGGGATTCTGAAAGTCTGGATTCTGATCCCAATGAGAACTGAATAGGAAGTGAATCTGGACCCGGTCTACCTTATGTTTTTTGTCAAACTCAGCAGAAGCTGGACCGAAAGTTGTGTGGGAGAGAGCCAATTGCAGTGCCGCATCCTGCTAAAACTCCAGCCAATAATAATTATCATATTTCAAAGGAAATTGCCTTGTTTATGAAGCAGGAAAAACAACCATTCCTGCAAGTTTTGTCCACACATGATTATTTGGAGCCTAAAAGCAAACACATTATAAACCAAATGATTAACAAGTGCTATAAAACAGGAAGCAAACAAATTAACTTTATTCTATAACCTCAGCAAACAACCTGTGCAAAGATCCAGGTAGAAAGATATTGACGTGCGTTTACGTCTTTACTGTCAGAAATTAACGCAGCTTAGGGTCACCAACAAGTAATCATAGGCTGTTATGACGGCTGTAGTGAGGCGCTGGGTTTTAAAAGAAATTTAAATGTGAATGTCCAGGTGCCTCTCTGTGATTGGTGGACCCAGAGGACAGACAAACATGGATTCTTTACCGATGTGGAGATGACGTATAAGATGACGCTGCCGCAGACTGCCTGTCATTAATCCGCTGCTCGTCCCAACCAGCCACACCTTTGCCTGAGAAGCACCTTCATGACACTTTTAAATCTAAATGTTGCATCGAGGCGTCTGTAGGGTGGACTGCCTTTTATTTTGATCCTAGTTTCCTCCTGTTTACCTTAGTTAGGGAGGTAAATTATTTTCTTAGGTTTGTTTTATTTGGAATAGGTCAGTTTGGTTAATATATCATATGGTTTCCTTTTCGTTCTGGTTTTGGTATCAAGTCCGCCCTGAAGTTACGCCTAGCTCCTTCTCAGTGCTAAAATTTAAAGTTAAGTAGCATCTATATAAATGAGTGTAAAATAGTACAACTGTGTGTTGTGGTGGCTTGAGGTCTCATGAGGATGAATCACCTTTATGTTGTGGTCTGGCCACCCTGAGACAGGCCATCACATACACATAAAATGCCATTTTTAACCAATTTGTAAGGGATTTGTTCATCGCCAGTTATTCTGGATGGTTGATTTGATCCAGAAATCCTGTTCTAGTGTTTTACGTTCTGTCTAGGACACCTAACCCATTATTATTGCATCACTTTTTGGCTCCACAGGAAAATGAATAAAACGGGGTTCTGCTTACTGTATTTTTTGGATAATAAGGCACGCTTAAAATCCTTATGTTCTCTCAAAAATGTATGGTGTGCCTTATATATGATTACCGCACTTGTTGTGCTTACTGACCAATTTTATGTGGTACAATGTGTTCAAAAATCTGTTAACATTTGTAGCTACAACTTTGGTTTAGTTATTAGGAGCATTACGGTACACTGTGTCACTACCTGATCGGACCCCTGAGCTGTCTACCAGACTGCCTGACTGTAATGTGGAAACTGGAAGTGCATTCATGTAAGGAAGCCCGCGCCTGGAGTACGCGCTAGCAACAATAAACCTCGTAAGTTAATTCAATATAAAAGTTGTGTTTATTTTGGCCTTATGTCAGAAACAGGGCAGTGTAGTCCAGCTACTCTGTCCTCCCAGCAGAAATGGACAGCTCTCCCTCTAGGAGAGAGATGTGTATGTGAAGGGGTGATATTACACATTTGGGAAGAATATTTAATGCGCCTTATAATCCAGTGCACCTTATGGTCCGAAAAATAATGTAAGTGATATAGCATTTTTTTGTAAAGTAAATAACTTTGGTCGGATTTGCCTAGCCTCTGTTTTGCAGTATGTTTCTTTACATACTTGTTAAGGACAAACTCTCGTAGGGTCTTCACACTTATAGAGCTTTTCATGCATGGAAGATGTTGACAGGTAAAATACATTTATAAGGACACAGACTGATAAAAATCTGAACTATTGCTTTAAGCTTAGGGAATAAATAAACACATGGGAATGAAACAATAGTCAAGCTGTGAATTCATGGAGTTGATTTGTGATACGCCTTTAATGGATAGATGATCTGAAACACTTTGATTATATTCATCTGCATTAATTATAGCACTTTAGAATGGCTTCCAGTTGCGGGCTCATTTTTAAAATACTAGTGGTGATGTTCTACGAGACCGTTTAGGCGGCTTTTATTTCCAGGGAACTACCAGCAACACGTTAACGCCGACACACACGCTTCCTGCCAATGAAGTGGAACTTGATGTGTTGTTCCCCAGTGTGTGTATGTCTGTTTGTGCGCCTGTGGTCTTGGAGGGGGAAACGGTTTCCGTAAGTGTTGTTGGAAAAGCAAACAAGTGTATGTTTACAGGCGGGCGCAAAAGAAACATCTGAGAGGGGCTGTTTACTGCTCCACTGTGTGTGTGTGTGTGTGTGTGTGTGTCTGTCTCCAAAACGAAGGCCAGGGTTACATCATTTAGAAAATAAATAATAAGCATTATTTCTGAAATACAACAGCGCAATTACATGTATTGCATGTGCAATTATACAAGGATTTATGGTTGGACCTTTTTCAAAAGTGCACTTATTCTTGTGCCTGACTTATTTTGGCACATGCTGAATTTAGCTATCAAATTTACTTGTTTGGTTAAGATAAGATTTATGTCTTACAAATGCAAAAACAGCAAGAAATTAATCATTTGATTAATTCCTTTTAGGTCAGAGAATTTTATATTTGTTAGAAGGTTTTCGATCATAAAGAAAAACAGGATATTCTTTTGAAATTGCAACAAAATGTAGAATTTGCAGCTCTAAGGTTAGTAGCAACAACATGAGCAGAATTATATTCTTCATGTTTGCTCACATCTTAAACTGGTCCCAAATTGCAGATTTTCACTTTACGAAAAGTTGTTGGGCGACCGCAAGATGTCAGGAAAATGAAAAACATGACATGGGTCATTTCAAGCATTAAGGGAAAAAAAAGGATTTGGTTGGACAGGGGGAGACTGAGAGAATTGAATGTTGTTCCAGTTCCTGACTAAGATTGGACTTTATAACCATCACTGCTCCCAACAGTCTCAAACTTAATAAATTGTTTACATCCCTGCTATTTTTTGCAAAGTTTTTCCCCCCGATACTCTTGTAAATGGTATTTCATTTGTTTTTTTTTAATGCAGAAATAATCCAGCACATTTTGTACATTTTCTATGTTATTACCTAGAATAGAAACCTGGCAGTCATAGAGAATTATCCTACTTGGTTATACATTTCTCTGAATCTGGGTAGTTATTTCTAATAACTGTATAGTATTTTTATTTTATTTTCTGATGTAAATTTGCCCTTGCTATAAAGTCTCTTTTTTGTTGCTTTTATTATATTATACATGTGAAAATACACAATTCCATTTACCTGTCACTTTACTCCTGGGACACCTAAATTTCCCACTGAGGGACAAGAAAGGATATTTGTACTCTATATGCGCACCTCATGGCATAAAGTTCAAGTCTGTCGGAACATTGTTTGAATGAACATTTTGTTACCAGTAGTGGTCTATATCTAACCAACAATTTTGTTTTGCTATAAAAAAATTGTTTCACATTCGTACAGCAGGAAACATTTGACATACCAAAACATTTCAGTTACTCCACTTAACTTTATCTGCCCAACTGATTACTTTCTATTTTCCTACTTTCCTCTTTCTGTTCTTACTCACCGGGAGCAGCAAGGTTCTGGATCTGGGCAGGGATCTGGGCATTAGCATCAGAGGCCAGGGTGAGCCGGCCTCCTTTGCCAATGCGATCACAAAGCAGGGCTATGTGTTTTTTGAGGCGGGTGGTGTCCTGGGGAAGGCCCAGCACGGGGCCACCTGTCTGGGCCAGAGATGTGGCCTGGTCCTTGGGGCTCCGTGACAAGCAACTGCGCAGAAGGTGTGAGACCGCTGCATCACAGCTCTCCTCCCAGCCCTGACAAGACAGGAGGAAAATTAGAGATAAAATGTCTATATGTGTGTGTGTTAGCACTGTAAGGTTACCACTACAACAGCAACAAGAGTAACGGCATGTTGGATGGCGATTACACGGATAAAAGTGAGGATGAATGTGATGTTTTAGAAATCATAATAAAAGAAAAAGACCAATTAATTAATCAATTAAATTGATAACCAAAAGTGATGAAAAAAGCCATCAAGTTTTCTTTCTGTCTCTGCAGACCTAAAGTTCCCGCTGCATGGAGAACTTTGAGGATCTCCATAATTTGTAAACCATGTCCTCTGGAGAGGACGCACTGTCTGCAGATTATAATGAGGCTGACTCCATCCCCATGGCAGAGGTTGCTGAGGCAGTTAATCAGTTTTTTCCAGCATCAGGGTGCCAGGAGCGGGCAAGATTTCCCCTTAGATGCTCAAGGCGCAGGACATTTGAAAACTGATCATGAACCGCAGTGACCTCAGCCATGGTGATGGTCCATCGTCTTCGTCACAGTGAAGGAAGAACTGAGCTGTAAGGCAAGAATTTCACCCAATGCTGGCAGTGAGCTACAGATTTTACCATAACACTTTCAAAGCACATACTGCTGGCCGTGCAAAAATTATATATGGTGACCATTTGTGAAGATGGCTGACACATCTGACTGAGCCCTATCATTATGGGTCAGACAACTCCATTACAGGTTTTTTCCCCACTAACAAGGTAGGTGAAGGTAAATTTTTCCAAAGCAGTTGCATATTCGACTTTATCTAAGATAGCATCATGTTCAAGGGAAGAATGGGTTCTAGGTAATGTTTAAATCTTCACCTCAAACTGACAGGTCAACATTTTGACCTGTCAGTTTGCCTTATGGGAAACATGGAATTTGAATCAGTCATTTTGTGTTCTGATTAAGGCCGTGGGGCTAGCCTTTCACCACCATAACCAAATTACACGCATATTCCTGTATGGGATACAACTATGTATGTTTGACCTACACTGAGGCAGATCATTCATACAGTGCCATCTAAGTCCCATATGAGCTGTACACTAACCAGGTAAGTACATGACCAAGCCTGGTATAGCCTCTTTACCCTTGGCTCTCCTGCGCTGGCACACCCTATCAATTCAGGTGTGACTATCTAACTCTTACCTACTACTCTTTACTAGCTTATTGATATTGGGCTGTTAGAAATAATTTGGGGCACTAAATTAAATTACTCTACAACTGCTAGTCTAATACTAGTGTAAACTTAAAATTCAGAAATACTTTGTTAATCCCAAAGGGAAATTAAATGCTGGTGTAACTCATGGAGGTTTCTTCGCCGAGTTGTAGATGGTGATGGCTGCTGGCAGGAAGGATCTCCTGTACAGTTCTGTCTTACAGCAGATCTGGAGAAGCCTCTGACTGAAGACACTCTGTCATTGTACAACAGTCTGATTAAGAGTATGATCAGGGTTGTTCATAATATTTTTCATTTTATGAAGAATCCTTCTTTGCAAAGTCATCTCCAGAGGTTTTAGAAGAGTCTCCAGAACAGAGCTGGCCTTTTTTAAAAGCTTGTTGGGCTTCTTTAAATCAGTAGCTCTGATGCTGCTACCCCAACAGATGATGATGGAGGAGATCCACCTCTCCATGGCAGACTTATAGAAGATCTGCAGCATCTTGCTGCAAACCCTGAAAGACCTAAGTCCTCAGGAAATACAGTCGGCTCCATCCCTTCTTGTAGACAGCTTCAAAGTCCAGTTTTATGTCCAGGTGAACACTGAGGTATTTTTACTCCTCCACCACCTCCACTGAAAGGAGGCAGGAGGGGGTGCATGGGTGCTGAAAATGGCTATGCCTATCTTTATGGCCACCCCCTCATGAGTTTTCCACAATTAACTGTGAAAATATAATGCATCTACACAGTAAGTTCAAAAGTGAGCCTCCCTCTTCTCTACCACATTTTCTGTCCTGATTCAAAACATACAGCTCGGGGTTGTTTAAAGGTGCAGTAATAAAAAGAAGTGAACCATAGCAATTGATCACAAATGCACATAACTATCATAGATTAATTAATTCCTTTATTTTTCTGAACAATATGTGTAATATTATGGTAAATGGCTGATACTTGTATAGCACTTTAACTAGTCTGACGACCCCAAAGCGCTTTACACTACAATTCACACCCTGATGGTGGTGAGCTATGTTGGTAGCCACAGCTGCCCTGGGGCAGACTGACATAGAGGCGAGGCTGCCATACATCGGTGCCACCGGGGCCCTCTGACCACACCAGCAGGCAATTCGGGTGAAGCGTCTTGTCCAAGGACACAACGAGTGAGACGGTTGGAGCAGGGGATCAAACTGGCAACCCACCAATTGCAGGACAAACTCCCTAACTCTTGCGCCACTGTCGCAGGAGTAAATATTATTACATATCATATTCAATGAAAACATTTTATCTTAAAAAATGTTTAAAAGCAAAAATAGCAAAATAAATAATTTAGGCAATCAATATGTCTGAATTCAGGGGCTGCATCCTTCGAAGGCCATATTTGTGGGCCGATTATGTCACAGCGCAGCGACGAGGCCTGTTGACTCCACGCCACGCCGCAGGGAAAAGGAGCCCCAACTAAGCATCAAGTGCTGTACATGTTCATAGTTTTCCGTTGGCCAACATTTCTGGAAATCTTTTTTTGTGCTGGTCTTAAGTAATATTCTAATCTTCTGAGATACTGAATTTGGGGTTTTCATTAGTTGTCAGTTATAATCATTGAAATTAAAATAAACGCTTGAAATATAGCAGTCTGTTGGTAATGAATGAATATAAAATAAATTTCACTTTTTGAATAGAAAAAAAATACTCTTTATCATGATATTCTAATTATACGACCAGCACCTGTAGATCTATAAACATATACATTACTTTGAACATTTCTGATTAATGAATGAGAGTAAAATGAAATAATAAAAATAAAAATAATATTTTTAAACAAAACAACACTGAGCCATATGCAAAGGGGAAATAAAAACCATGGACAGTTGTTTAGAGGAGACAGCAGGATCAGCCTTCAGGCTCCATTTGGTTCACGGCTGCTTAAAGCTGTTCGCTGAGGTAAGGGTGGGGACAGCAGGTGAAGGCTAGACCGTCCACCGTCACCGCCGATCTCTTCCGGCTTTCGTTTTTTCATGGCCGACGGAGAACCCGGTCTATGAGGGCCAAGTCCTTCAAGGGATGCAGCCCCAGTATTCAGACACAGCTAATATGTGGTTGGCATGTCAGTCTGCTAGAATGTATCACCATTTAAACAATTTTTATGAAATATGCAATAATCCGCACTATTATGTTGTCAAACGTTAAGGCTTGAAAATGGATATATCGGACAGTTAGACTTTGCAAATGTTGATCCTCTTAGGAAAAGATTCATTCATGACAGTCAGAGTAAGAAGTATAATGCGTGTTTGTTGCGTGTAGGTATTAGAGGGGTAAGGATGTGTTGACAGGTACCCTCCCCCTTCTAAACCCGCCATTTCTTCCTTCCCCTGCCTGCCGCCACATTGATTGACCTGTAATGAGTCATAATGACAGGTAATCAGCTCTGTAATAATGGTGACAGAGTAATGCTGACAGAGAGAAGGAGAGCAAAAAAAAAAAAGAATTGAAGGGCAGGAGGCATAAAGAGATGGTTGTAAAAGGTCTAGGAGATGAGATGATAAGAGATATCAGAGACAGAGCACAAGATGAGCGGAAAGGTGAAGAACAATCAGAGATAATGATGAGGACAGTAGATGGGGAAAAAGTCTTGAGGGAGAGAGAAATGAGAGGGGAGGAAGAGGAGGAGGAGGACAGATGGGAGTTGGATGACCTATTCGTACCACAATACCTCACCGGGTTATCAAATGCTTAAAATAACTGCAGGTTTCTGTGGAAACTTGGCATGCTGATGCACACACCCACTGACACAAACATTTCACATGCTGTGGAGGATTATTAACTACAGCATCTTTAAACCTTAAGTGCTGAGATTCATTGTCCAGAAAAAAAGGAGGAAGCAAAGAAAGCAGAACTGTTTTTGACTGAGGGCTAGGACAGAGTTCCCACAAGTGCAGAAATAATAGGGACGTTTGTTCTCTCAACTTGGAAACAAGATAGACATTTTTTATGCAATAATATTTATTGACAGCAGCACATTTTTTGGTGAGCATGACCTGTGTCTAAATAACAGATGATTTAAGGTTAATGTAAATTTATTATAATAGATTTTAAATTAAATATTCTTTTAAAAAAATACCCATTTTCACCATTTTAGTAGCAAACTCTGGAAAACAGATATAAAAACAGCTTCTGGGATTTCTATTAAAAATGTGACTGGTTAGCTATAAGATACAGTAATTCTTGATCGTGTTTTTTGTTTATTTTAAATCACTGCTGCAAAACTGCAATATACTTAATTCTGCTTTTTACTGAGGCACAACAAGCTCAACAACACTGACAATCACACATGTTTGGAATTTACTGGGAGCTCTGAAAAGGCCTTTTAGGTTCATTAATTTGTCACGAACAACACTTCAGGAGTCACAGGTTGTGCAGAGCTCCCTATACAAGTGCCCACTGGTGACATTTATTGTGCTACTAAGTAAAGAAGCAAAAGGGGGATTGGCTTTCATTCACCAATAAAATCAATTATCTACCCTGATTATGTCATGACTCATATTGGTTAGAGAAATGTTTTATTTTCCAACTATTATGTTTCACCGCTGACTCTAAAGAATCAGATGGGCATTTCCATGCCACTTTCTAATTTGTCAAAATTTCCTATGACTAAACAGCATCCCAAAAAACAATCAGAGCACTACGTCTCACAGAGAACGATCACAGGTCTGACTGCGGTGTTACAGGATGAGCGTGGATGGCCCACAACCTTGAAATGATCCCAAAGAGACGGGTAAAGGTTCAGAGAAGGAAATATACCCGTTCTGACATCCTCATCAAGACTGGAAAAGTCATTTTTGGGACCGGAGTTACGGCTCTATGACAACAATGTCTTTCAGTCTGCTACCAAAGGGAAACATCCTTCACTTTAACTAAACCAACTGGATTGTTTATCTGAAACTTTAAATGTTTAAAAGCAGGTTTTGGTAAAATATAGCTGCATTATTCATTGTGGGCACAATAATAATTTAAAGCAAGGTAAGCTTATTTTTTTATATATAGCACCTGTATATATAGCACATGTATATACAAGATAATTCAAATTGCTTTACAGGAAAAAGCAAATGAACAGAGCAAAAAAAAAAAAAAAAAAAACACCTGGCAGATCAAAAAGAGGACTGGATCAACACAAAGAATTTTAAAAATGGGACATAATCACATAAAACAAATTGACTATAATATGCCAAGAATTAAGTCAATAGAAAGCATGAAACATAATAGAAATGATAAAGCAATCTTTGACCTTCGTGGGCAAACATAAATGTTTGAGTCTGGTTTCAAAGAGCCAATAGTTCCTGCACTTCTCAGGTTTCTAGGCAGTTGGTTCCAGAGCTGGGGAGCATAGAAACTAATTGCTGCCATTCTCAGTTCTAGACCTGGGAAAACGGAGCGAGCCTGACTCTGATGAACAGAGTCTACAGGGTCTATATGGTTCATACCTGACCAGCAACTCTAAAATGTATTTAGGTCATTTAGTTCCTTACAGAACATCAACAAGATTTGTAATACAAAAACAGGGTTCTAGCATTAGTTCAACTTTTTTAGTCCAACTGTTTATTGATGTTCTATTTTGTTTCTACATTTTATTCCTACTTGCTTATATTGTTATATGTTTTATTTTCCTGTATTTTAATCATGTAAAGCACTTTGCATTGTTTCTGTACTGAATTGTGCTATACAAATAAATTTGCCTTGCCTAGTGCAACGATTTAAGTTATAATGTCAACGATTTTCCTTGGATAAGTGGCAACTACTTGATATATTTTTATTTAGTTTATCCACCATTAAGATACTAAAAATAACAACATGTACTAGTTTTGATAAAGTGCCAGTTCTAAGTCCAAGATGACACCTAGGTTTGTTGCTTGCTCTGAGGTCTCTTAACCAATGGAGTCTAGTTCAATTTTGATTTCTAACCTTGCATTTTCAGGACCACATATAAAGACTAATGCCTTTTCTGCATTAAGATAGAGAAAACTCTGCACTTTCCCTCAACTGAGTCATTGACTGTAGTGAACTAAGGTCAAGTGGTAAAACAGAAATATGTAGCTGTATGTCATCAAGATAGATATTATTATAGATGTACTACTCCATAATCCAAGATCAAGGGATCAACATATATATGTTGAATTAAAGCAGCTCTAGAACAGAGCCTTGAGGTACCCCATGTGATCCTTGTATGCCTTAATTTATAACTAACAAATTACACTAAAAAGTACCAATCTCTCAAATAAGATCTGCACCAGTTTTGCATAGTACTGGACATCCTGCCCACTTCTCCAATTTGTGCATCAGTGTGTTCTGATCAGTTATATCGAACCGAACAGTGAGATTCATTAAAACCACTAAAAAACAAAGGCTCTAGTTTTGACAAAATAGGGATTGAAGGAAGTTGTGAGGAAAATGTAAACAAAAGTGACAACACTATTACATGCCAATAAAACAAATCTTGTTCTGAATGTTATATCACATTTAATTTATCCATAAAAAACACTATAAAATTATAGGTCTTACTTTTAAATCTCATATACTGGATTATTTTTTTGTTACTAGTATCTGTCTTAGTGCTTTATTCTTGTTATAACCTACTGACATTCTGAGCCAGTATGGAAGAATATAAGCATTTATAGAAAACTGGTTTAAGAGATTAAAGGATTCAAAAGCTTCACAGATGCCAAAACATTGCACAGTGGTTTTAAATAGTCATAAACAGGATTTTACAACTTTGGAAAGTCATCACAGTGGCAAACATATGTCTAAAATCATGGAGATTGGAAGATAAACAATGGAAACACATTCACAATAACAAGCTAACCACAAGGCTTGCCGGTGTCAGTCTGAATGGGTTTTAGATGCAAATGTGTCCGATATGGGAATATATTAGGACGTTCAGGTTAAAGAGACAAAAAAGTTATATTAGATCCTAACTATTTGAAATTACTGACTTTTATAAAACCAGTATATGCCAACATTTGCTAAAGATTATATGCAGCTCTAAGACTGGAGATTACATTTTTATTCTCACTTTGATGTTTGTATACATCACCTTATACCTTGTACTTGAATCTGATACTCCAATTATAGTTTGTGCAAGAAAATAAAGCTTGAATCAAACATCAGAGAAAATATATTGTTATATAACTGCATGAAAACTTTATGACATGATACTGAGTATGTAAAAAATCTGATAGAAGAGTATTAAGTGTGAATGTTGTTACATGAAACTTACAAAACAGTTCTGACAGAAACCGGAAGAGACAAAAATGACAATGACAAGGAAAAAGAAACGTGGAGGACAAAGAGGAAAGATAATGAAAAAGAAAAGTTAGAAAGACTTCTATGAATAATGCCCCCCTTTGTTCATAAAAAATGACAAAAATCATGACAAATATAAATAGGGACAAAATAATTACTAAAGAAAAACCAAAGATAAAATGAAAGTTCTGTACATAAAACTCTTGGTGTCGATATTAAAAAAATACTTATACACACTATACACCTGTATCCACTCATACAATTTTAGTAAAATGAATCACATTTTTCTCAATTTCTATAGCATGAATTTATATTTATAAATGCAAAGTAAAAATGGAATGCAAGACATTTATTTCTTTTAGTGCGGTCAGTTTTAAGGAAGTTTTTATAAATTTTTTGCATCAGTTGAAAAAGACATTCTTGCTGAAAAATCCATCTGCCTGATTTTAAGGTTTCATTCCTTCCCAGATGATATCCTTACATAAGGTAGGCAAATATAATAAATATATAAATAATATATATAAAAATATATAAATAATATATAAATTTCTTTTTTGGTAAATGGTTGGTTTATTGAATTTTGTTTCCTTTTTTGTAATGTTGTAAATTTAGCAAAATAAGTAAATAAAATCAAATTTAGATAAAGGGTCTCAAAGCATAATAATTCAATCTAATATACCAGGAAATACTTTGCATAACACTGATACAAAACCTCTTACAGTTATAAATTCTACGTAAGTGTTTTAACAGTTTCATACAGTCTGGAGATTCTTCCACTTCACTACTCTTATACATAGCAAATAAGTAATAAAAATTATACGAAACAGCAATTATAATGTATAGCTAAAGAGTTATGAAAAACCTAGATTATTAGTCTCAGGGATGTCTATGGTAATGATAAGTGTGATAAACAAAAGAATATAAATTTGCAAAAGCAGTCACACTATGTTTGAATCATTTCTTTGAAAACGTGTATGCATTCTGGAAGCTCACAGTCTTTTGCTTTCCCTTTATTTCTCTCTCCTCCTCAAAAAATCTCTTCCACGCCTCTTTGTTTTCCTTTAATCCAGCACTTCAGCTCTCTATCCTCTTCTCTGACTTTATTCATGTTCGGGACATTCCAGGGATTTAACTCTCTTAAAGAAAGCCGGACTTGCACTCAGCTGCAGTGACCTCACCTGCACGGTCACAGGAAAGGTCAAAAGTCAAGATGAAGAGTGTGCTGAGGTGCGGCCATGATGGCACCAGAAGAATTCACTTAAAATTGTGGAGATTCTCTAATGTGAGAAGACTCTAAAGACAATAGTTTACCGTAATTGCCTTTTTGATAATTATATTATTAACATAGATGGAATATATATATTAGATCAGTCTGAGATAAACACCTGTATCATTGTAAATACCTGACAGTTAAAGTTTGTGTAAATGTACTTAGTTCAAGTTAACATATTAATGAATTAATTTACAATTTATTTATCATATCTATAAATAAGTGTATCTGTACAATCATTGTTGGACATACTGAGACCTTTACCTTAACTTCAATGTATAATTAGATTTTTTTGTGATTCCTCCGTAACTATAAACCAAAGGGCTAAAAGTTCAGAGCTATTATAAGCCAAAATATATGCGGATGACTACGTCAACACATTTTTATGGACGCTGTCACAGCACAGCAGAACGAGTTGTGTTCTCTGAAAATAGCTTGTCTGTCAACCTGTTTGCCTTAATGTTGTGGACGTGACCCTAATTATTGCTAATTCACTTAATGCCAATAATCCAAGTTAAAATAACCAACACACTTTCACAGTCCCTCGAGGCTCATCAATTGCCCGTAACTTATTTTTGTCTATAATATCTCTCTCCCCCTCTGTGAGTTTTGTAAGATGTTTTACATGCAGCTGTTTCGATGTGACTGTATGTATCGTTGGGCTGTGAGACAGGTCTGAAAATAGACTTACTGGTACTGAAAGCTCTAGGGAACTGATCAGAGACATGGAAAATGTAACACACCAACATGGACCAAAGTTTAAATGGCTACACAAATTAGAACGCTGCTCAGACTTTTACTCCAAATTTCCTAGCGGCATAAATTAGCACCCAGATTGTTCTGTGCTTGTAAATAAATTTGTATAACATTGTGCAATAATTTGCCTGAGAAACAGAAATTTGTGCAACTGTAGAGATTTAAATGTGTAATTCAGGTCTGTGCACTTCACAAAGTGAACAACTGATTACACAGACAAGGCATGATTTTGTAAAAACTCAGCTTTCTACTTTAATCAGATTTCTACACCAACCACAATTTAGCTCTTTATGGTAACACAAACCGTCGAACAGACAGTTATTCTACATGAAATGGTACTAATGAAGGGTAAAAAATAAGAACTGACAATGTTTTTGGTTGGAAAACAGGTTCTATAGAACAGTCTCCTGTAACAAAACACAAAAACTCATTGATGCAAACACAAACACTGCAAAAAGGATTTAAGAGTAAGTAAAATGAATGTACTCCCCCCTGATTTGAGCAGGTGAATGAAATTATCTGCAAATGGAATAAGATTTTTGCACTTAAATAGGCACAACTCATCTCCATAATCTTATTTCAAGTGCAGTATTATTATATAATTATCTTATTTTAAGGGTAAAAAATACTAATTGCATTGGCAGATCATCTTATTTACCTGCTCAAATCGGGGGCAAATTACACTCATTTCAACAAGATTTTATTTTCTTTCCCTTTTTGCAGTGAACATATACGTTGTATATGTGATACGTTACTACAGCAAAACTCAGACTGACTTCTATTAAAAAAGCTAAATGCATTCAAATTTGTCTTGAAAACACACATGGAAACAAAGTTAATGCTGAACTCATAAAAAAAGTAGCGCAGAAAACAGTCCTAGTGTGGAGCTGACAGGTGAGTGTTGAGAGGAGGCGAGTTAGTGTGTGATTGACTGTGTGTGAAATCCTCAGAGACCAGTGGTGCTTAATATATTTTAAGTTTTCTGAGTGTGTGTTTAAGCTGGGGCTGTGTTTACCAAGCAGGCTACAGATGGATGGAAGGACACTGACATGTTAATTGCCTCCTGTGTGTGTGCGTGTGTGCGCATGTATAGGTATCATTATGAGGACCAAAACTTGATAGTAGACCAACACTGTGTGGACAATTGGCATTGTGAGGACATTTTGCAAGGTGCACACAGTGCAAATTGGGCTAATGCTTAGGTTCAGGGCTAAGGTGTGAATTGAGTTTAGGTTAAGATTAGGGTTAGATATGTACCTGTGAACTTAGGTTTAGGGTGGGTGAAGGGTTAGGGCATAGAAAGCAATAGAAAATGAATGGAAGTCAAGGTAATGTCCTCACAACAATATATATATACACCAACGTGTGTGTGTGTGTGTGTGTGTGTGTGTGTGTGTGTGTGTGTGTGTGTGTGTGTGTGTGTGTGTGTGTGTGTGTGTGTGTGTGTGTGTGTACCAGCTGTGGTGTGTCCTGCAGCAGCGGCAGCAAGGTGGCTTCCAATATGGCGGTCTGATCGGGGGTCAGGCCCTGCCATAGGGACAGCAGCAGCACAAGCAGTTGAGTGGAGCTCCGCAGACGGACAAAAGCCTGCTCCAGCAGCGCACGGTTCTCCTCTGCAGCCTCGGCCAATGCAATGACCTGGAGTGGATGGAGAGGAGTGAAGATCCATCTTAAATATTTCAGAAATGACGACTGAATTTGGTCATCATAGCTGAAGTGGCTTCCATCTCATCTCTGGTACAGCGGATGGTCCAGAAACACACGACTGTGCAGTTGCACTCTTTCTGTAATGTTTAAAGCCTTTAACAGCCTGCATGTTTCACTACGTAACTCTTGATGTACAATTATAAAAAACATCAAAGCACATACTTGAACAGGTTGAACGAAAAGACTTTCAAAAGTTTAATGATTTTTTTTTCTAAGTTATGAAAGTGTCTGTCCAACTTTTTATTCATTACAAATAAGAGAAATGCACAAAAAAACATACATAAATTTCAACCTTTTTCCCAGAACAACTATAAATCCAAGCTTATTAATGGTCAAGGTGAATTTCTCTACAACATCTACATTTATCCCAAAAGGCCTGGTGTGTTGACTGCGCAGCCTGTGCAAACAGATTTATGAGCATCAAGGCTGCACCTCCTTCATTACTGTCACCGGTTGCTCCCTTAGGTGGCTGATTTACTCCTGTTGATGTTTGCTTAAATTCACCTTAAACTTCATCACAGCGCTCCTTTTCTTAACATGCACTCACTGCATCCCAAAACTCAACACTGTATATTCACTGGTAAAACTTTCAAACCTCATGAATGAGTAGATTTTTTTTCTTGAAAATCTGGATCTATGATTTTAAAGTTGGGTGCTCTGGAGGCTCACAAGCTGGGATATAGATCAAAACACAGTAGAGATTAAATTAAAATGTTAGATATAGCCACTAATACTTTCCACTTTGTGTCTAACAAGCATAGGTTTATGAGATCAAAGTATGCTTGTTGGAAGCTTATGACAAAATGCAGGTATTCTGCAAATATAAATTTTTTATCAGCAACTCCTTTGTCATAAAATTCTCAAGAGTCTTTTTCTACCTTTATGTGTTGTAAAAAGTAATTCCCGCATGCATAATGATGATAGCGTGTGTTGGTATCAGAATATAAAAACTAATGTCTACCTCCCAAACTGAACTATGACTATAAACTATATATTTATCTAAAACACGATTGTGCCTTATTTATTTTAAGATTACCATTTGATAATATCATGTTTTACGCCTATTTTTCATCCCTGTGAAAAACATTTGAGTCATGCTGTCAGTATGAATAATGCTCTAAAAAGTTTTATTGATGGCAAACTTTATCCTCTCTGGCTGGCAAATCGACCATTGGTCTTTGAGATATTTAAAGCTTGAGATTTTTTGTTAATAACCAAACCAAGCTTTAAACTCTAACTCCACGTTTTAACCCCTGACCTGTCTGCTGTGTTTCTAAGTCTTTATAACATTGTTCCCTAATTTCTCTGACAAATCTCTTATATCAAGATTAAATAAAAAAAAATGACTGCTATATGTCTTTTTAGACTTGAAGATCTAAATCTTATCTGATGCAAATTTACATACGTTCTAGCTTCTCAGGGAGTGCTTGTTTGGACATCCATATAAACTGCACAGTTGTTTAACTTGAACATTTCAATTGACTAGAACATTTACATTTTTATTTCTTCTCAGGGGGTGTTTATCTGGTAAATTCATGCAATCGTGCAGTATTCTTATATTGTTCTGTAAACTGACTGCTTTTTAGCTTCTCATGAAGTGTTGTTGTTGGGTAAACCCAAAAAGAGCAGCTCATAGCTGGTGTCTCACCAAAAAACTTCATTATGGTTACAAAATGACAATAAAGACTATATGTTTGATTCTTGATGGATTCATTTGCTGATTTGATTACCTATGAAGACAGTTTATTGCAATGGATTTAATTTATGGGTATCAAGGTAAATACAAATATATGCCACACTTTTCAGATTATGTTGTAACATTTTTTGAAAACTATGTATTCTCTTTTATATTTCTTCAATTTTCCAGCTATGTGTTACATTTTGTTGAGCCATTATTGACATAAAGTCATCATAAATTACACTGAAGTCTCTGGAAGTGTCTGGGGGATGTGTAAGGCACTGCTGAAGTCTCGTGTTGTTTTTTTCTAATAATCATAAAATAACACTAACACTAATGATGAGATGAACGCTATAAATAGATGCATGCTTTCTATTCTGCATTGATGTGTTGCCATACAGTGCTCAAAGACAATAGTTTCCTCAAGAAGCTAAATGTTTTAACTCTCTTAAGGAAACACTGAAAACCCAATTTCAAGGTTGGTATTTTTTATTTATTTTTTGATGTATAAAGAAAAGCTGACTATCTGTACACCTTTATCATGTTGATTTGTGTTTGCATTAGGTTGGCTTTCTAGAACATTTACATTTCTATGAAGCTACTAGATTGCAAGACGAAATGCAAGATCCAGAAACAGGTAAAAGCAATGAAAAACTGATAAATTTGCTGTTAGGTTAAACCAAGACTTCTCTATTTTATTAAAAAACAGAGCTCTGTGTTAAATAACTGGGAGCAAGTGAATGCATTAATTAGGCGTGGTGGGAGCAGCTGAGTCTGACCTATTGCAGGGGGGTCAATCTCTCTTTCCCTCCATCACTGCAACAACAAAGAGGTGGAGAAGAGTGGAGTGGCAGGACAAGTGATGACAGAGCAAGACGTATGAAAACCAAGACAACAAGAAAGGACAAGTTAGACAAAGAGAAAGAGGGAAACGGGAGATGAGGGAGGAGGATGAGAGAGACGAACAGACAGAGAGTGAAAAAGAAGAGGTGAAAGCAGATCTGGGACTAATGGACGACTGTGTGTTCAGAGAAATTAGTGACGTGCAGGCCAAAGTGCCAACGTACACCAGCCGTTTGTTTGACAAATGGATTCAGACCTTGGCATTTGAGCCTAGAAAAACAGAAAGCAAAGACGTAAAGAGGTAAAGTTTGTATGTGTGTCTGTGCATGTGCT
Organism: Fundulus diaphanus; assembly: GCA_037039145.1. Classification (NCBI taxonomy): domain Eukaryota; kingdom Metazoa; phylum Chordata; class Actinopteri; order Cyprinodontiformes; family Fundulidae; genus Fundulus; species Fundulus diaphanus. The sequence continues at coordinate 50,928,222 of CM073130.1, read as the reverse complement.
TGTGTACCAGGGTGGAGAAGTAATTGCCAAAGTAAGCTGTTTCTATTTACGTAATACTAAGCTACAAACACAGGTTAAAACACCAGTTCACTTCCCCTGATGTCTATGGTAACCTCAAAAAGTCCCTGTGGCCGGGGTCATCTGTAGGTGCTGTGTCACTCACACCTTCCACATGAGCCACAAAAACACTCAACAAAGAATATAAAAGCCTTAAAATCCAGCTGTGTTTTAGAAACTTGCAAATGTTCCAAAGCTACAAGGCAAACCAGCAAGATCTCTACAAAAGCAGCACAGTTCTTCATTTATCCTTAAAGAGCTTTTCAATACAAAATACCAGCAGACTGACTGTATTCGGCATATTTCTGAAAACAAGGCAAATATGCAGCTCAAGTACTAAGTAACCATAGATGCTACTAAATACTCTGTTCACTTGTGTTTAGATAGAAGATTTTCATTTTTATGCCTACCTTTAACAGAGTAAGGTGCAGTTTATTTTCTTTAACCATTATTTGTTAAGGAAGTTGCTGGAGAATGATATTTATTTTCCAGGAAAGGCCTGGCCAACAAGGTCTGCCAACAGGTCATAAAATAACAGTTTGATAATACCATAAATATAGGTAAACAATACTGAAAAAGTGAGTCATAATAATACATAATGTCACTCTCTAGTGAAAAATAAAATGGCAACATTCATGCACTATGAATAATAATTTCAGAAAGTCCCTGCTCCCAACAAACTTAAGTTGTTTACGTCCCTGCTGATTTTGCACAGTTTTTCATTCTTGGAAATAATGTTTTTTTTATGCAGAAATACGCATGAATGTTTTGCTTTGCTTTATAGATTTTTTTAAGTTCACCAACTCAATTGCATATTTCTTCGTTAATTTAATTTGCCTTTCACTTTGCTGTTGGTGCACTGCAATTTCCCCACCAAAGGACAATAAATGTTATTTCTATTCTATTTCTATTAATTTATCTTACTTGACAACCTTTGTTTATCCTACTTAAAAAAACATAAGTGGAACAAACATGTAAACTTGTGTTCCCATTTTTATGCCCAGATATGTAGGTTTATTGCTGTAACAACTAGCATATGAAACTTTGTCACCTTCAAACAAAGTACAGTAAGCCTTATAAGGATTATTAATGGTGGGTTAATAGCATATTTTTAAAATGCCTGTTTTTAAGACAAACCTTGCTAAATATAAACTCTCAGCGATAAGCAGAGCTTTCAGCGGATAAAATAACAATATTATTTTGATTACTGTTTTTCAGGTTAGCAGACTACAACAAGCCCGTTTCAGGAGCAGAAACTTTCACAGATTAACCACAGATTCCTTTGACCCGTTAGTCTGTGAGGGAGTTAAACCCAAACCAATACTGAGGTTAAACCTCAACCTTTCAAAGCAAAAAAATAAATAAATAAAAAAAATACATCCAAATGTTTATATATTTTTTTATAATTACTGTTTTTACATCAGAAACATGTTATTTGACATTCTTTGTGGCAATGTACTTGCTTTGTTAACCACCGAATGAGTATTAGAGTTCAACGATACTCAAACCCAGAACCCTTTAAAGATGAATTTTTGATTCTGTAACTTCTTTTCAACACATGGCCAAAAGCACACACATCTTCATCACTCTGAAGACATACACAAACCACCCTGCTCTGGGGGGGGGGGGGGGGTTTCTGAAAGTGTGGGTGTATTGATAAAAGGCTCCAGGTCCGCTGAAGGACTCCATTGTTGGCAGCCGCTGGGCTCCATACTCACTCTGATTGATGCCAGCTGAGAGAACACAAAGGCACATTTAGCCTGGACACACACACACACACACACACACACACACACACACACACACACACACACACACACACACACACACACACACATGAACTAGAGATTAAAGAACACATGTGAATTGTCACAAATTCATATATACATAGACAAAAAGCTAGCATAAACAAAAAACTTACACCCAAGATGTTTTATACACACTTCCTCAAAAGGGACAGACAGTAGTCCACTAGTAATTCAAGTGTTAACACACAGTAGCTGTATGTTAACAGCTGAACTACTGGTGACCTTAAACAATCTGCAGTTGAAGCTGTAGAGGTCAGGACCTTCTAATGTGTTTGTGATAAACTCTGGACTCTATTAAATGAACATAAAAAGGACATTTTGCTTCATTTTAGGTGCTTAAATCTGGTTAACGTCTCAATGACAAGGTGCAACTTTGTGGAAGTGTTTTCTTTCGGACCGGTATCAACACGGCCCTGAAATTATAAGCGTAATCTCAAAATGAAGGAATGGAAAAATCCAATCTTTCAGACTTCATTTATCCTTGTGTTTTGTTTTACCTCCTGCAAAAGAAGTAACTAACCACACACAGAAAGTCCCACAAGCAGCCGTGTTTGTATATTCACACATCATTGCACTAAGATATGGACAAACATGTAACTGTAGCCACAAGAAATGTAGTGAAAAACCCAAACAGAAAATCATGGGCACCCCTTATCTACGGGGACGCATGATTTACAGCACATAAATAAACATATACAAACGATGTGGCTGGGGTTTAAAAAAAAAATACCCCAAAAAAGGTGACTGTATGGGAGGAGGTTTGAGAAAGTGACAGAAAACTTTCAAATAGAAGCTGAGAAATCAGCAAAAAAAAGAAAAAAACTAATCGGAAAACCAGAAAATTTATAGACACGTAGGTCACAGAATTCAGTGCATCGGCAGTGATTTTTCAGTGTCGAAACTGAATGTATTCAGGAAAGAAAATACCCAAAAATTCCTGAAAACCAATTGTTTTCCATTCTTAAGTATTGTGTATGATGTTATTTGGAATAAAGGTTGCTCCTGGATCCCATGCTCCCTACTTTTTTTCCATAAACATAAATGTCAAGAGTTGAGTTTTGGTTTGTGGACCAAGTTGCAGACAAGAACTTGGAAAAGGTATGTTGTAGTTAAAAGTATAATTTAATAACGAAGAACCGAGGCTTACAGGCACACAGGAAAACAGGAACCAGGAGCAGAACAAAATGAAGACCAGAACCCGGGTAGCATTGGAGAGGACCTGAAAACTGAGTAAGGCTAAGCTGATTTATATAGGGGAGGAGACGGGAGGAACAGCAGGTGGATCGAATAAACAGAGGTGAGAGGAGAGAAGGCAATTAGGCTGAAGGAGAGGGCGGGCAAAACTGGCAGGGGACAGATGAAAAGAGAGTCTAGCAAGGAATCATGATGAATGGCCAGACATGACAGGATAACCTAACAGAACCAAGGATGGACAGGCAAAAACAGAAATAAAACAGGAAGAAACATGGATAAAGTACTAAGATCTTCAAGAAGAGAAGCTAACTAGTGATAGAAACAAGAATAAATAGATTAAAAAAACTAAAGGCTGCAGGATCCCAAGGAGCAACAAGAAAAAAAAAACTCATGGGGATCCTGACAATAATAGGATGACATTTTAGAGTCATTAGGTTTTAGTGAGAATCGGAATGAAAGGGCAAAAACATTGCAACATATCTTTAGATCAGCACTGTAAACAAGAATCGAAAAACATAAATCTACTCCTGTAAAACATCATTGCCAGTTAATGAAAGTCAAGAGGAAGAATATAAAACATCTGTTTGTTGCCAATGTTTTATCTCCATGCAGAATGACAGTAAAAACAGCTTAGAGTGTTTTTCAGTGTGCATTTGTGTTTGATTGCCTTCCCACTGAGCTGGAATATTAGATATTTCCTGTTTGGTCAGCCAAAGCAAACAGCACGGATCAACTCCAAAAACACACACACACAGCATCAGAGTGAGCGAGGAAGACGATTTAGGTCATTTTGATCGTGGCATGGTTGCACCAAGAAGCAAAGCTTCTGTGAATAAACAGGTTTAGTGATGTCAGAGGAAAAAGGACAAATTGGTTTACGATAGAAACTTGTAGCTCAGATTACCACTCTTCACAACCAAGGTATGCAGAGCACACTCTCTGAATTCACCTTGAAGGGCTACAGAAGCAAGACTACAACAAATGCCACTGCTGTTGGCTAAAAACAGAAAACTGGGGCTACAATTCACAACTGCTCCGAATCCAAAGTGCAGACCACTAAACTTCAAAAACAACAGAACTAGGAGCAACCGCTTGCTTTTCTTAGGAGTGAAAAAAGGGTTTTCAGGTCAGGAAATAAGGAAAAGCTGAGAGATGCGCAGAAAAGACTGAGGAGGAAGGTCAGAGAAGCAAAAAAACTACAGGATGAAAATGGAGATGCAACTGCAAGACAACAACATCAGTGATCTCTGGAAAGGACTAAAAACCACCTCAGGTCACAAACAGAACACCCAGGCTATAGGTGACCTGAGATGGGTGACATAGCTGAACCAGCACTTCCTGAGGTTTGACCAGCCTGCCTCCCAACTCAGCCTAACATGCTGCAGACACCCTAATCTGCCTGTTCTTCCACCCAGAACTGCACAATTTTCAGCTCTCAGCTGTCATCCATGCCCTCAGCTTTGGATGACTCCACCATCCCCTGGGTGTTCACCTGAACCATAAACCAGACTGGACTCATAACACTGATGCTCTTTAAATGAAGGGTCAGAGCAGACTCTACCTGTGAGGAGGCTGAGGCTTTTTGGAGTGCAGGGGGCGCTCCTGAAGACCTGCTTTAACTCGGTGGTGGTATCAGCCATCTTCTATGGTTTGTTGGAGCAGCAGCTGATCTGTAGCTGAGAGGAAGCTGCTGGATAAGCTCATTAGGAGGAGCAGGTCTGTCCTGGGATGCCCTTGCTGGAGACAACTATCTGCTGAAGGATACCTCCAGAAACAAAAGTTGATTCAGAAAACAATAATTAAGGTAGCGTCTCTCCTTTCCTGTTCTATCCCTGGCGTTCTGGAGCTGGAAGATGATGAATCAAAAGATGGTATAACACTGCCCCGCTCACATTAATGTTGGGTCTTATAGTCTAGCGCTCTCGATCAGGAAACCCATTTCATTACACTGCTGAGAGACCGGTGAATGTTTGATTGAAAGTACACTTTCCTATTCACAAAACTCCCGTCTTCTCAGTATCAGGCTGTAGAACTGGTGTTTTCATCTTTGTTTAAATCTTGTTTGTTTTTTATCTTACTTTTACTTAATATCCTTGGAAATGAGAATAATTGATGCAATCTTGATTAATTTAATAATAATAAGCTCTCAGTGGTTCTTCCCAGATAATCCTTGAGAGATTCATAATTATGTTAGTGACACAGAATACAGTTTAACTGAGAGAAATGTATAGAAAATCTCTCCTTTTACAGAAATGTTGTGTTAATGTGTGAATGCCCGAAACTAATGTTTCCTTTTCAAGTCACTGTAAATATTTCATCATTTAGACAGAGTTTATATGCATTTTATTTAAGTTATGAGACTCTTGAAACTCTCTATTGAAAAAAGTTTAACATATTTTATCACCGGATACACAGGATACACAGGAAGATGCAAAACAACAGAGGAGGTGCAACATTAAATAGGAAAAGAGTTTTCAAAATATGCATACAGAAAAATATAATACAAAAAAACCCAAACATGAATACAGAAAATGCAGACGTAGCTGGGAGAAGTTCACATGAGGGTCAAATGCCAGTACCAGAGATGACTGTATGCACACTTATGCATGTTGAGGCTCTGTTTCCTTGTCTTAATTAAAGAGGCAATTAGTATATCGTTTTAACGGCAGCTGGAAACACACAATCCATTTCCTCGTCCACGACGGGTAATACACACTCTCATACGGATACAGTTACATATGCAAGCACAGAATCTGGAGGAATTAAAGACACTTTCCAACACTGTCTCATTAACATCAACTATGGGAGCTCAACTCCCACTTAAGGATAAAAGTGCTCTCACATACACATTCCCTTTGTAATTAAAGCCAAGTTTCAGATTTACAGTTTTATTTAATGAAATGTGGGAGTTATAAGGCTTAAATATCTGAATTTATCCTCCATTAGCTTGTTTGTTATTTTAGAGTATAATGTTTGCTGCCAAGCATGTGTATAGACAGACATGAAATCACTGGAGAGACACACAAAGTGTACAAAGACAATACATTTTAAAGAGACTGAAAGGGACATTATTTTCCCCTGTTCAGTGGGCAGACAACTTTATAACGGGATGCTGTAAATATCACAATTTATAACAGGTAAAAGTTTTCTGAATACTTTCTGAGGATCCCTAGCAGGTCAATAAGTCTGAGATGCACGAACAGGAAAGTTAATTTAAGGCTTTGAAGTCGAGCAGTAAAACTTTAAAATCATTGGGAACCTCTAAGATGCTACCTCCCTGATCCAGGATTTATTGTAAATCTTTGAACTCTGTCAGCATCGCAACGTCCGTGGAGGCTGCAGCAGGGCAGTTTTCAGATTTACTTTAAGCAATAAGAAAGAAAAAATACTGGCTTGTCATCTTTACAAGTGTTTTAGCTTTTCTCTCTGAAGACAAAAAAAAATCAAGCTTTACTGCATATTAGAACTGCACAACACATTGACTCACAAAGGTCCTCATAATATCAATATGCGCACTATTACAATCACAAAGAACTGCAATATTTGGCAAATGTCTATATTTTCAGTGCCATTCATGTACACTCTGTAAGACCACTAAATTACCTTGATACACACCATATATTCTAATGGCCATGTTCCTAAAGCTCACATTAAATGGTGCAGAAATTGTAGTGATGGAAACTATTTTAAAAATGTGACGTAATTGCAACTAATCTTATTGTTGCCATATTAAGCAATAGTGTCACAATTACATATTTTCTTCTGATGTTGTAAAGCCCTAAATGTTGGTTTAGTTTATGTCTCAAGCTAAAAGGGATTTCTGTTTTTTCTTTTATTATTCGTTACTATTTCCAGAATCGGTGGCTAAGCTAACGGAGTTCTTCTTTCAGCAGATAGAACAAAAATCCAGAAAACACTAAAGACAATTTTTCTTGTAAAAATAAACTGTACCAATATCTAAATGCCTAAATTGAAACGGAAGAGATCAGGAACAAGGAAATATAGACATAGGAAGGAGACAATGGAGCAATCCTACAGGCAGTTAGTGGGCTGATCAGCATCTCTTTTGTCTCTGTGTCAGATAAGCCGACAGACAGACAGTAACCACTATTGTCTGAGGTCAAAACAAACATAGGCATACAATACTGATAACACTGTCTGTCTACACTCCCACTGATACCAGGGCAAGAGATAAGAAAGAGATAGAAAGAGAGAGACATACACAGAGAGAAATAGAGGAGAGTAGAGGGGCTGAGTGAGAAACTTAGATGAAGACAGAGAATATGTCCAAAAGATCATTGTTTCACATCTTATTTCAGAGTTAAAGAAGATGAGAAAAAATTGTGTGATTAAATCTGCCAACTGAACCTGATCAAATCTCTGATGTTGTATCATATGTTGTGGAAAGCTTGGAGTAAACCACTTTCATAACCATTAAGCTTTCTTTCACTTACTGAACCTAAATCAGTAATGTAAAACAGAGTATGTTATTTTCAGAAATTATGCCATTGCTTCATCTTTTTTCCCCACAGTTACTATCCCTTTGACCACCACAAATTTCAAGTTTGACGCTGTACATCGATGAATGTGTAGAGCAGTTAAATGATTATTTGCTGAATTAAAAATGGAAATAATCAGACAGAGTTGTTTTTCCTGTTTTTAAATCTCTTTTAAAAACACACTTTTATGTCCTTGCTTTTAACACACTGTGATCTTGTCGTGTATGACATGAAATACTCTTGCCGTGAACCTGGCTTTTAGCTTTTGATGTTGTGTATGTTTTGTAAGTTTTTAACTTACTTTTCTTATTTTAATATACAGAACTTTGGTCACCCCTGTGGTTTTTAAAATGTGCTTTAGAAATAAATATAGCTTAAAGATTAATGGCTGTCCTCTGCCGTGTCAGCCACTCCAAGCAATCAGCATGTCGAGGTGAGTGCATCTTCATCAGTGGGACAGAGAGTCTGCGTAGTGTCAGATTTAGTAATGTTCTCATTGGCTCTTTGCTATGGCAATGGCACAGCACTCACATATATTCTATGGAAGTGTTTTATATTTATATTTTACAGTCTATGTGCGGTTTATGTGTCGTCTCTTGGTCCAAAAAGGAAAATGTCCAAACAGAATCAGAGGAAGCATGGTTCAGTTAGAGATCAAATTATGTATGCGACCGCATCAGATGCGTAGTAAGATGGAACATCATGCAGTTAAAATCACATATCTTTATATGGTATAGAAATGCAAAATAAATAACTAATACTGCAAAAAAATTAGAAGCTACATCAATTATGCAAATGTAAATAGGCCATAAATTAATGATGACAATAATGGAAAATCTCCACACAAACATTTAATATTTCCTTTTAATAAAATGGTAATAACTGTTGGCCATTGACATGTTTTTGAGTTATTAAGTTAGTTTAATTTTTTTTTTTGTTTTTGTTTTTTTCCACTGGTCTATAAGCAAAAACAACTCAAAATCCATATCTGCTTGAGAACTAACAAATTCATCTACATATGTATGTATGTATGTATGTATGTATGTGTGTGTCTGCGTGTGTGTGTGTGTGCGAGGGTGCGTGCGTGTGTGTGATATTGGTTCAAGCTTCTTTTTACCTGGTACCAGCAAAGATTTGACACAAAACAGAACACAACATGCAGGTGGAAGCAGAGGATGTTCAGTAAAAACAGGTTACAGAATGAACAACATAGATTTATCATGTTACAAGGAACTATCTGTCCACTCCCATCATCCTATAGCAAAAAGCAGAAATAAAAACACACACACACACACACACACACACACACACACACACACACACACACACACACACACGATTAAGCCTATTGAGTATAGCTATTAAATTTCATCGTACTGCAAAGACTTCCTGAGAAGAATAAGTGCTGCAGATCAGGTGACCATTGCTTTTTTGAGTGTTTCACTTGTTTCAAGGTGATCTATATGACTGTAACAGAGAGGTTATCTCAATGCAGGAAAAAAAGAAGAAAAAATACAAATAATAAATGGGCTTCTTTTGGCTGCTGAAACATTGGGTTATGATTTATGAGGCTGTCCTTCTCCACCAAGGAGCTGACAGGCCTCTTGTGTTTTGAATAAAAGAGTGAAAGAGGCCCTCTGCTTTTCGTTGACACACATGTTCACACAGTCACAAAGAGCTTTATTCTGAACTGACAGATTTTCCATCACTCTTCGTCCTCCCCTTCCTCAATCGATAATGAATATAGCTTGTTTCACTTGTCCGTTTAAAGTCTAGGCATATGAAAACACAAGCCAACTGACTGTGTGAAATCCTTGAAAACGCACACAAACAGGCACATCACATTAAGTGTAAGGAAACCAATATCTGTAAGTGGAGAAGGAATTAGCCAAATTATCAGTAAGTAACTGGAGAAAAGATTATTTACTTGTAGTGAAACCAGAGAGCGGCGTTTGATCTTACAAGATTGCCACAGTATTCCTTGTGAAGTCTGTTTGAGGAAGAGCTATAGTGTCTGTGACTTCATCTGGTGAAGTGAGACTAAACCTTTATTATGAGGCCTGGATATAAAGGCTGTTCTTTAAAGGAGGTATAAGTAAAATGTCATTATTTTAGATAGAGAGAAGTAAAAACAGTTTTATGAAGAACTAAAGGTATCTTTTCAGATTTACCATGGTATGAGGTCACACACCATCTCTCTGTGCTGTTCTCCAGTCTCTTGTTTAGAAGCCGGGCCGGCCGCACGTGTGTGTACGTGAATGTGAACAGCTGCCACTCAGGGCTTACCCCTTCCCTGCCCGTAAAATCCCCCACAAGAGCAGTGTTGCGTAGGCACAAGATGGCAGAGGGGACGCCCAGAGGGTCAAAACGTTCTCTTGCTAGCAGCATTAGAAAATTCTGAGTTACTTACTTCTCCACAAGAAATGTTTCGCCAAAAGGTGGGGCTGTTTTGTTGTGTATTTATCGGTTGGAATTATGCGCATACGAGGCGACGGGTGAGAAGGGGCTGAGAAACGGGTGCCAGGTTGCAGCTGGAGTCGAGGTAGAGAGGGGCGTGGCTTGTCACACATCTTGTTTTGGTCTACAGACAGTGCTCAAGCTGTCAAATCACTTATTGCTCCTTTAAGCTCAACAACTGTGTCTTAGTTTGACCTCTTTCTTTCAAAACAATAAAGAAAGTAGTTCTTTAACTGTTTAGTTACGTTGGCAGAGTTGATTAATAAAGTTGGCTCATACGTCGAGCAGTGATTGCATATCAGCCTTTTGTCTCAATCACATTCAAAGGCATGACGTCATGTAAATATACTGCTACCACATCTGTCTTAAGTTATATAATAATGACGTCAAGTTCAGTTCATCATGCAAAACATGTTTTCTTTCTAATGAAAAGCAGCAACGTGTTTTATGAAGAACTGCAGCAATCCCTCCTCCGTAGCAAAGAGATACCAAGCAAACTGGGGGTTTGAAAAGACAGGGCAGTCACAAAAAATAAAATACAGAGGCCAAAGTTTAGGTGTACTTTCCATTTTAACAAAAAGTATAGCGGTACTAGCAGCAGTAACTCATTTAGTGGCTTCAGGTAAGACGGAAACACAGCTAAACAAGCTCTGAGCCAAAATCAGAATCAGAATCAGAATCAAGTTTATTGCCAAGTAGGTTTGCACTTACAAGGAACTTGACTTGGTGTTGATGGTGCAGTCAAAATAAAATAAAATAGAATATATATATATATACAGAAGCTATACACACAGTAGACTGTTAAAGTAGACTGTTAATGTAACGCAGAAGCTTGTAAGTCCTGAACGGGGGAGAGAGGCAGTGTCCAGTGTCACGGGCGGCTCTGGGCCTTGTTGATAAGCAGATGGGAAGAAACTGTTCTCGTGGCGTGAGGTTTTGGTCCTGATGGACCGCAGCCTCCTGCCAGAGGGAAGTGACTGAAATAGTCTATGACTGGGGTGAAGGGATCAGCTACAAACTTCCTGCACGCCTCAGAGTCCTGGAGGCGTACAGGTCCTGGAGAGATGGAAGATTGGAGCCAATCACCTTCGCTGCAGACCAGATGACACGCTGCAGTCTGCCCTTGTCCTTAGCGGTGGCACCAGCGTACCAGATGGTGATGGAGGAGGTGAGGATGGACTCAATGATGGAGGAGTAGAACTGCACCATCATTGTCCTTGGCAGGTTGAATTTCTTCAGCTGCTGCAGGAAGTACATCCTCTGCTGGGCTTTCTTGGTGAGGGAGTTGATGTTCAGCTCCCACTTTAGGTCCTGGGAGATGATAGTTCCCAGGAAGCGGAAAGACTCCACAGTGTCAATGGTGGAGTCACAGAGGGTGATGGAGGTAGCTGGGGCTGAGTTCTTCCTGAAGTCCACAACCATCTCCACTGTTTTTACAGCGTTGAGCTCCAGGTTGTTCTCCCTGCACCAGGTCACCAGATGGTCAGCCTCCCACCTGTAGGCGGACTCGTCACCATCAGAGATAAGTCCCATGAGAGTGGTGTCGTCCACGAACTTCAGGAGCTTGACAGACTGATGACTGGAGGTGCAGCTGTTGGTGTACAGGTAGAAGAGCAGAGGAGAAAGAACACAGCCCTGAGGGGAACCAGTGCTGATGAGGTGTGAGTCAGAGTCGTGTTTTCCCAGCTTTACGTGCTGCTTCCTGTAAGACAGGAAGTCTGTGATCCACCTGCAGGTGGAGTCAGGCACAATCAGCTGGGAGAGCTTCTCCTGAAGCAGAGCTGGGATGATTGTGTTGAAGGCAGAGCTGAAGTCCACAAACAGGATCCTGGCGTAGGTTCCTGCAGAGTCCAGGTGCTGGAGGATGTGGTGGAGGGCCAAGTTGACAGTGTCGTCTGCAGACCTGTTGGCTCTGTAGGCAAACTGTAGGGGGTCCAGGAGGGGATCGGTGATTTCTTTAAGGTGTGAAAGCACAAGGCGCTCAAAGGACTTCATAACCACAGAGATCAGAGCGACGGGTCTAAAGTCATTATCCATGAGATCAGAAACAGAACATAGTTAGTGGCAGCAATAGCTTCTGTTGCTTTGTCCAGGAAACAGAAATAGTTGGAACACAGGAAGACACGGTCAACTGTGTTATCTAAAAGAGAAAATATTTAATTATAGGCAGTGATAAATCAGCCACTGATGCCCTCCAGGAAGATATCAGAGCTCAACAAAGACACTACTAGACAAAAACAATCTAGAAAAACTAGACTTTTTTTGGATATGTTCTTTAATATGAAAAAAACAAATAACTGAGACGGTGAAAGTCACTTCCTTGGTCATGACACAGCGTAATTCTGTGAAATGCACCAGATTGATCCCAGTTCCACATCTCACACAAAACCCCCTTAATTTCCTCAGAACGTAACGTGTTTTTCAAATCACCAGCATACATTAACAATATCAGCGTGAGATCAGGTGAAGTTGTAATCTACAGAAAAGTTTCCTTATCAGTGCTAAACAAAGTGGCGGTTTCCCAATTTCTCCATTTCAAATATTAAATACTTGGACTGAACCTGAATTGGACACTTCCACACTAAACAGATTCTTCAATACACAGTTTGAGATTTCTGGAACCTTTATTCTATTTGTGAAAAGACAAAAAGTGAGGATTTTCAACACTTTTCAAACTTAAGATAACACAGAAATAAAAACCACAACCCGTAGACCTAGTCCAGTCAAACATGGACTAGAATATTTTGCACTGATTAAAAATTCAGTATGTTTACATAGTGTCATATCGAGGAATTTTATATATATATATATATATATATATATATATATATATATATATATATATATATATATATATATATATATATTTATATATACATATATATATATAAAAAGCCAGTACTGAAAATTGCTTTTCAAATCTCAACAGCCTTCTACCTTTTGACAACCTCAATGACTAAATCTGTTAAAAATGTGTTTAACACAACCGTTCTAAACAGTCGTCAAAACAGACATGTTAGACACACCCAGGTCACATGTTAAAACTAGGACCTCCAGCAAAAATTCAGACATCAAAACCGTTAAAGAATATTGTTTTTCTTTCTAAAACATTAATGCACAGTTGCATCAATGTGCTGGGTGGTCCTGAGGGCCCAGAGGCCCTAGAAGGACCAGGGGACCAAATTACAGAGCATGACCCACCGCAGTGTCACCCAAACCTGGGATTAACACCCGGGCTGAGTCCCAGGCCGCCAGTAGCCCTGAGCGGTGTGAGCTGACCTCAGCAGGTCCAGAGGTGACCTTGAACACACAAGTACATGTGCTAGTTAGGGCCCACCCAGGGCTGAAGTAATGAGGGGGTTTGGCTGATCCAGCTGGACGGTGGTTGGACTGGAGATTTCAGCTACTATTAGACTGCTTATCTGGTTTCCTGAAATATCCAGATTTTGCAAAAACATGAACCTGAGATATGTTATTGTTCACACCTGGCAACACAACCGGTTTCATTCGAGCTACAACAACACAAGCATTTCCCCTTTTACCTAAAAAAAAAAATACTTTTACAGAGCATCTCATAAGATCCAACATCCTGACTTCTGCTGCTGTAGCACCTGAATTTTCACAGGTGTCTCTTTTGTATTCCCTAAATGATTTTTTTTTTTACATTAAACCAAAGAACAAAGAATGATGTGTTGAAAATATGTTCATGTGCTGCAACCTGCAAATCCCTCGCAGACATAAGAAGGGTGTTCTTACAAAAATACATATCAAATTTACCAGTTCTCATGTCTGAGAGAAACCTTCAGAAATGAAAACCATGTGTGAAATAAAAATAATTTGACTGCAAATTTTGCGCTCCAGTCGAACTGAAAAGACAGACGTTTGTTCAGCTGTATTCATAAAATATTCCCCAAATATTTAAAAAATTTCCCTCATTAGAGTGCAAAAGATTTAGCTCCAACAAACAGTAAATAGCTTAATCGGTTATCTGAATTAAAGAAAGAGATCTGGAACCTGTCAGAGTAATAAAGTTAAGAAAATGCTGAATAATGAGGGAGACTTGACATTTTTAAAGCGTGCAGGGAAAGTTAAAACCATCTGGATGTCTGACCAGGTGAAAGGAAACTACAGGGAGGAGATGGAGGATGTGAGTCTTAAACACGCACACAAACACAAGCACATACACACATAAACACGTCATTAAGAGATAGACACTTTGAGAAGTGTGGTTCGAGTCAAAGGTCAAATAGATACACTGACACACTTATGCCCTAAAGCAAGGCATTTAAATCAATTCAGGGTGAAACGCTCTCAGAAGCACACGTGGTTTTGACACAAACACCCTCGGACAACCTCCCAAAGAGACTCTGCATGAACACATACAACTCACGCAGTTAGCAAGTGAGTATTAATACCATGCGATGTGTTTTAACCCAAGGGCGTTTTTCACGGTAACAGCTGCAAGTTCAGTGGAAGTCCATTTGTGCATTTTTGGGTTAAGCCTTCATTAATGGCCAAAATATACATGAACTCTTTTTGGCCTATTTGAGAGTTCATAGGTTTAAGAAAACTCACTGACACACCTGCAACACAGATCTTCTCATGCATTTGTTCTCAGAGGTTCATCAGAAAACTAAATCAGCTGAATTTCCCCTGAATGCCTCGCATTTATTAAAAGCATCAAAACAGAAAATTCCCGGTTTCATTTTTGTTTTCTGTACAGAAAAACGGTTTCTTGGCCAGGACTCTAAATGGGACTTACATGGTTAAATAAAAATTAAATAAATAAGTAAAGTAATATGAAAACCTGATTAGGGTTAGGGGCTTATGGTTAGGCAAGCGAGGCCTGCGATGCTTTAGATGCTTTAGGTTCTGTTGAAACCTCCTCGATGAGTCCAAGCATTCTCGGAGTAATTGTGGTAAACTGGCCAATCCTGAAAAGATTCACCCCTGTTCCATGTTCTCTTTGTTTGAGGCTAATGGCTCCTACTGGTGTTGGCTGGAGTCCCAAAACCTTAAAATGGCTTTGAAATCCTTTGTTCTTGAGCACAATGTGTTGCTTTTTAAGATATTTCAGCGTACTTTATGTCGGCATGATGAAAAGAAGGGTAGAAAATGAAAAGACACTTGTTTGTCTGCTTCATCTGACAGCTGAAAACTCACATAAACTCATTGAGACACACAAGCCTCATAGTTTATTTGAGAAAAAAAAGCTGAGAATGACTGTAACTACAAAAACTACTGTGATAAAGTGTTTTTTTTATCAATTATTCTGGTTTAATTTGAACACTAAATTTAAGATTAAATTCGTTTTAGTTTTATTTCTAAAATACGGCCAGCGAAAGTTTCTTTTGTTGTTGCTAGTTTGCATATTTCTTTCGTTATGAGCATTTTTTTGTTGTCTCAAGAAGAACTACATTTTGTGTTTTTTTCTCTGCAGTTTTCATTTTAAATAAAGAAACTATTGAAGGGATATCAAAATAATTAGTTTATCCTCTTTAGCTTGATATCGACTGTGAACATTTTGGATTAATGCAACCAAATTTGAATACAGAGTCAGAAACAATTATTTACCTCCTATTAAAAGTTGTCCAGTCACATCAAAGTACACCTCATATAGAAAAAGATCCCTAGCATAATTGTCATTATAGACAAAAAAATAAATAAATACCAAAAATTGTTTTGAAACTCCAACCTCAAGCCCAAATTGTTTATTTCTACTGTAAAGTTAGCCATTTCAAAATTCTTTACAGACTAACTCACTTTCTAAACCAGCTATGCCTGTGAAAACAACCAAGATTTGTGGAAATTCAAGGCATGTTTCACCTTTCTGCATTAAAGCTCTAGCTTGGGTATCAGTGTCTTTAGGCAAATAATCAACACGCAAGTATTCTCTGCCACAGAGTAAAGACGTTTAAAAATAGTTTTTATTTTTATTTTTTCCTTTTGTAGCTAGGTTTAAGGTCTGTTTGTTAGGATTTGTGGACAGTGGTTGCTTTTATTTACCGTGGAGACAGGAAAGCAGGCAGAGGGAAGGATGACATGAAGCACGCAAGTCAAAGCTAGACCTACAACTAAAACTGCATTTAGCCTTCCCATATGAGACACTTATTTACGTGGCCTCTCAGCTTCCTCTGGGTGTATCACCACCTTTGGGTTGAAATCCAACTATAGTTGAAATTTCACTCCATAACTGGAATCAGTTTTAAAGTGTAGACTGAAAAGTTAATATTAAGTTATTTCAATAGACTTGATTTCATCAGTCTTCTATGGTGCCCGAGAGGTGCAAATGCACTGCAAATACATAAAAGCGCTGCAAATACAAAAAGTAATCCCAACACAAAGAACAGGTGAGCACACAACATGCATTTGAAAAATGCAGCAAAAGATTAAGATTAAGACAATCACAGAAACAAGACAACCAAAGTGCAAACATGCTGCAAACACAAATGATGCTGACACACAAACACACAAAACACATGCAAAGGCAAAATGCTGAGTAGCAAAAACAACTGCAGGTTAGGAAAAGCTGCAAACTAGCTCTGCATAACGGAAGTGCTCCAGATCACTAAGGGGAGTCGACCACAAACATACACCCCTAGAAGTAGATTAAAAGATTAAAAAAACAAAAACAAACTAATAAGAACCTAAAGCCATTGCAGTTTTACTATTAAATCCTTTGTTCCAAATCCCCATCATACATCTTCCAATGTCCCGTTGCCATTTGGGTCCAATGAAAACAATTAACATGTTTTATTATAATAATCACACAGGACCTTTCTCTCTACTCATTACACACACAGTTATGTACTGAGTTGTTATTGAAAGAACCAACAGAAAACACTAATCATATAATTTTAATTAGATGCATATTCGAGATAACATCAGGTTGTCTGTTCATAAAAATATCTTCAAGTTATTTTCAGAATGTTCTCCTCATATGTGCTTTTTGTTGCCAATGTGTATGCGGTCTGTGGTGTACTGTGTGTCCATGTGTGTTTGTGGGGGGGACAGTGTTTAGTCTGAAGCCATATTTAGTCTCTCTGGTCCTACGAGGAGGCCTATAATCACACAGGACCTTTCCCTCTACTCATTACACACACACACACACACACACACACACACACACACACACGCGCACACACACACACACACACACACACACACACACACACATACACGCACACACACACACACACACACACACACACACACTTTATGGCCTGTCATTAACATTTCACACCAACCTCCCAGGCAGTGCATGTACAAATGAATAAACTGAAAAACAAATATGGCAGGTTGTTTGGATGCAAACACACATAATTAGGCAACCATGAAAATGCACAAAAAATTTTGTTAGGATGAACAAAAATGCAGTGCATGCATGCATATGCAATGTGGCATATGCATGCAGTTATATAGAAAGGAGTGTGACATGTAAGATCATGTCTGATATAATATATAAAGTTGACCAAAATTAAAGACTACATGGAATAAAACCTTAAGAAATGATTAATGAACATGGCTAAACACAAACTGAAAAGAGGTCAGTAAAGAAAAAATATGTAAAAAAAATGTTTAGCTGGTTAAAAATATTACAGTCAAAGAATTTACCATTGCAATCAGCATACCAGTCAACAAGAAATGCATTGGTGACCAAAACATGCTTATTTTTCTATCTTGATTGGACCAGACCGCAAACTCAATTTCTGATCAATGGACACAATGTAAGAACCACTACTGGGTTGTGTGGATAACAGCACTCTACAGTGTTCAAGAAGAGTTACTGCTAGATTTATTATAAATGAGGTTTTTAATACTGGTACAAGATACAAGAAGATATTTTAAAAAGGAAATTGTACAAGCCCATTCAACAATATGTCGCGGTACATCTGCAACACTTTCAGCCTGCACAAGAGCGAGAGAGAGCAAAACCTTCTGCAGACAGAAGAAGAATGGTTGAAGTACACCTAAATTGCTCTGTTTTATTCTTTCGAGTGTATAACCTCGGTCTCTAATGGAAAAGGCTGGATTTAGATGCTTCTTGAAAGTTTTTTGGTATATCTGAAAGCTAAGGCAAGAACCTGGGGTCTCATTTATAAAACATTGTGTGGAATCAATACTAAAAGTGTACGTATGCCAAGAAAAAGAAAACGGCGTACAGCAAAAAGATTCAGATTTATAAAAGCATACGCACGCACACCAGCACATAATTTTCCTTTATAGATCACAGCCGTGCCTGAACGTTTGCGTACCTGGTACCGCCTCATGTTCTGCCTTCTACGCGCCCAGATTCAACCATAAATGGTCGATGCAAAGCACCTCGCTAATGTGTGTTAAAAATGGCTCAGCTGATCTTTTCATGGTGAAATGGCAACCACTGAGAAAAAGGAAAGAAATTGTGAAAATAAATCACAAAGAGATTATTGAATGTGTAAATCAGATGTAAAAGCACAGATGTTGTCCACATTAAAATTAATTTGTTAAAAAGTTAAATTGACTGCAGTGTTAAAAGCTGTATGACCACCATCCAGCTCCATGTTGAAACTCCTTCAAGGCTGTGCGCTCAGATCAACAATCTGAGGAGGGAGGGAGACCAGGAGGAATCAGAGGTCCCCCCACCCCCTAAAGAAAAAGTAAAAAGCTGTTTAGGAAGCTGATGGGATGCACAGAATGCTACATGGTGAGCGCTCACCTTCTGCGCTCTTGAGTTTGGACCCAGAAATTAGCAGTTGGAGCTGCTCTCCTAGGTTATACCAGAATGCAATGATTGTAATGTAAAGCTGCATGTTAGCCAGTCATCTTCATTAGTCAGAAAATCGTTGATCGCTGAAACCGCGTTCCCTCCTAATTCTCCTCCAGCAGTGCCAATGCATTCACCACTTAGCATTACACATGAGTGTGTTTGGCCGTTTAGAGCAATTAAAATAATTGCTGCACACATTGTCACAATTTATCTGTTAATCTGTGATACACGTCACCCTGGTGATCATCACAGAGAGGAATGTGATGGTAGAAAATCCCGATCAAATGAGCGGCATTTTATTTCAGATTTCAGACAGCTTATGTGCATTCTTTATTAAAAAGGTGCTTTTGTGTAGTTATGTGTCATCAGCGCAAGCATTAACAACACTGCGGTTTAGAATGGTTATGATGAATTCGATCTATGATTAAAGTCTTACATTGAGTGAAACTGGAAATCTGAGAGGAATCGTGAGGCAGTTTGGCTGCAATTCACTACTTCACCATCTGCGTCTCCAAAATGAGCGAACGCCTGGGTCAGAGCTGCCGTGAGGACGGCACAATTTCCTGTCAAGTTTCAGGCCTCATTTTGGACAAGCTTTATAAATGAGACCCCTGAAATCTTTGAGATTTACAGACAGACTGCTGTTTTTGTCACGCTGGCCCACTAACCATACTAATAGCTGATATAAATTGCAAAGCTATTTTAAGAAGTCAAACCTGTACCGTATTTTTCTGACCATAAGCCACACCAGATTATAAGGACCATTAATTATTCTTCCCAACTGTATAATATCACTCCGCCCCTTCACATCCACAGCTCTCTATCCGTCTCTGGTGGGAGGACAGAGTAGCTGGACTACACGGCCCTGTTTCTAACATAAGGCCAAAATAAACATAACTTTTATATTGAATTAATTTAATAGGTTAATTGTTGCTAGCGCGTACTCTGGGCTGCCTTACATGAATGCACTTCTAGTTTAGACATTACAGTCAGGCAGTCTTCTAGACAGCTCAGGGGTCCTATCAGGTAGAGACACTGTACCGTGATGCTCCGAATATTCATTGAGCGGAGCGGCTTCGTTGCTAACCAAAGCCATACTTACACATTTTAACAGATTTTTGAGCATAAAATCGGTCAGTAAGCACAACAGTAATCATATATAAGGCGCACCATCAATTTCTGAGAAAATATGAGGATTTTAAGTGAGTCTTATAGTCCGAAAATACAGTAAATCCTTTGTCTTTGGTTAGTAGTCTTGGTGAAACTTATCAATTAGTAACGTTCTGTTACAAAATCATCTCCAATCTATAAGTAAACACATTTCACTATAACCTTTATTTGAACTAGAAAATAAAGTGTTTAAAGTACATGATGGTTTTCGATGCAGTTCCAGAACAAAACAAAAACAAGAGTTTTCAGTTTCTGGCCTCTTATGATGCAGCATGTCTGGTAAAAAGAAAAAGAAAAAGAAAATGTTTTTCAATGTTACGTAAGTTCCCAAGGACTCGGGCAATCCTAACAGGTTGTTGTAAAATAAACACACACTTTCCACAGGGTGTAAATGAGTTTTGACTTCCATCCAGAGTCATTAATACATTTTACAAAAGACAGGGTTCACTGACAAACGTATTATGTAACCATGACTCTGAGACTGACAAACCTAACCAACTGCCTCCAGCAGAGACACAACAGGGAGTAACCACACGGTTGTTTTGGTTGCTTGTTCAGGCTGTGATTTATAGACTCCCACTAAGAATCCCTGAAAGGGCTGTCAGTTACAGGACTGAAAATGATGGAACATTAAAGATAATTTGCCTACGTTGGTTAGCATACCACAGGGGAATACCTGCTCTGTTCAAACACGCAGTTTCAGCCACTGATATAACCGACGTTTCTAACGCCATAAATATGACCAAGTCAGTTGGACATCAACATCATCATCTTTATTTGTCATCACAACTTTGTACATTCCGATGAAATGTGTCCTCTGCATTAAATTCATGCCATAGGAAGCAGTGGGCTTTCACTGTGCAGCGCCGGGGGAGCTTTTTTGGGACTAAAGGTCTTGCTCAGGGACACAGAGTGGCAGTGTGTGGGATTCAAACCAGGGAGCTTGCCACCTTCCCAGGAAGAAATCACCCTGCTCTAACCACAAGGACACCACTTGCCCACACCATTTTATTAATGTTGACTATGTGTTTTTTGTGTTTACTTACGCTTTGTCTTTGTGTCTAAGCTTAAAAATTACATTTGACAAGCAAATCACTATGATTTTAACTAATTTAGTGTCCCAACTTGAGATAAGTTTAAGATTTGAGTTGGTTTGTAACAAGGTACTGAATGTAACGCAGTTGGGAATGAGTGAGACACAACTCTGTGTGTGTGCGCCTGTAGATTACGCTTTGTCTGTTTGTGGTCAGAGACCAAAACAAGGCAGGGTAATCTTGGTAGACGAAACAGACAGACTACAAATTACCACCACACACAGAGACACCACACACACACCAAGTCCCTTTCTCCTTTTCACCTGCTCTTTACTTTCCGCCTTGTTCTTTTTTTCCCACTAAATGTTAGCCTGTCATCTTTGGTTTGTGTTTTCCTCTCTCCTGTTATTTTCTTACAGTTAGTGTGCACGAGATCATGAATATGTCAACTTTCTGCAAAACTTGGGCGCGTATCCTCCCAAAATGGACCTAGGACATCATCGTAAGGACTACTAAAACAGCATCATTTAGTTTTTTTAACTTGGCGTTATTCCAGAAGAACATATTTGCTTTTGGATTCTGAATAATTGTGGAAAAGCCCTGTTTCAGAGTGATTATAAATGCATTCATTGTCTTCCGCACATCCGAGATTGGGTTGTGGGGGTAACAGGAGGGAAATCCAGACATGATTCGCCTAGGCAACACCTACAGCTCAATCTGGGAGATGCCAAGGTGTCCTAAGGCCAGATGGGATATACTTACACTTGGGATCTCCTCTCCAGTAGGACAAGGCTAGAAAACCTCCAAAGGGAGCACCCAGGAGCCCTCCTGTGGGGCCCAAGAGGCATCCTTTGCTAACCTCCTCATCCTATCTGTAAAGCTGAGTCCAGCCAGCCTACGGAGGAAGCTTGTTTCAGCTGGACGGACCGGTTAACCAAGTGTTTGGCTTTTTGGCTCAGCCTTTTTCACCACAACAGACAGGAGTGGTGCTCCAAATTATTTCTCCCATTACTTGTGAACAAGATGCCAAGATATTTAAATTCCTCCACTTGACGCAGCGACTGACCCCCAACCCTGAAGGGAAAGTTCACTCTTTTCCAGTCAATGGTTTCAGACTTAAAGAAGCTGACTCTTATCCAGGCTGTTTCACACTCAACACTGGAGGTCATTGACTGAAGAAGCCCACGGCCATTTCTTCACTGTAGACTATGAGCAAATTTAAGAAAGCTACTTTCAATCGCCTGTTGTCCAGCTGGCACAAAATGTACCCTTTGTCTGTATTAGCTATCCTTTGGTAACTGGGTACAAAAGATTTTTTTTTTAAGAAACTCATTAAGAGGTCTTTTCAACAGGAAAAAAATACTTTTTTAAGATTGTTAAAAATAATTGTCAGAGGTCGTAACATGATGCATCATTGAGGTAGAAATTATAATGGTTGTTGTGAGAGTAAAACATTTCTAAATAAAGTGATAAAAGTTATACTTTTGCTATTTGTACGCTTAAAAATATAAAAAACATAAATGTGTTACATCAAACAAATGAATTTAAAGGGCCAGATAGTGCTACCTCCTCACCCTTTTCTTATGTCACATAAAAAAAAACTATTGGTTTAATGTTATCTTTTCCAAGGTTGGATTCAACATTTAAGAAAAAAAATCAATAATGTTAAATACTTGACCTTAATGTTACCTCTCAATGTTTTTTATTTCATATACATGAACACAATATAATCGGTTACTCAGATTTTAGATACATTAAAACACAATTCTTGAACTGCTTTATGTGAATAAAATTAAATACTGCTGCCTGAACTCCCTTTTTGTTATTGTTTATCCTAATCATAAAAAGGCAGCTGAACAGAAAACAGAAAAAAAGTGTAGAAAATCTTCTGTACTTACAGACTGACACACATAATCACACAGATCTTCTTTATACAAACACACACACAGACAGAGCTTCCCGGTCCAAACTGAGCCACACACTTGATGCAGTCCAGACCAAGGAGACCTGAGAAGCCAACAAACACACCCACACACACACCGAGCCAGGTCTGAGGTGATGGTTTAGGTTGTGGTCCAAGAGAAAACGACACTAATTTAGAGCTAAGGAGCTTTGGCAAGCTGAGACCAAATGCCATAATCTTACAACACTGAGAGCCAGCAATGATAGTGTTCAGTACAAGAGGTCAGTGCTGGAGCTACTGTGACGCTAGCGGAGATAACATCTATGTTCACTTACGCTGCTAATGGGATCAAACACACAGTTAGCTTTGTAACCTGACCTCCACATTGGTGAACCCCACACGGATACATGCACACACATCTCCAGTAATCTTAAAAAATACACCCACAAGAAAACAGACTGATCAAACTTTAAAAAAAAACACACTAAATAAATTTTGTCCACAAACATACCTTTGGCAAGACATGTGTACCTGTGAGTGTGTGTAGCAGTGTGTGAAAGTATTGCCCCCGCCGCGTGTGTATTTGCATTTCTCTCAATGGGCTTCTTTGAAGGAGCCAGGAGAGGAAAAGAGAGGGAGATGTGAGAAAAAAAAGAGGGAGAAGGAAAAAAATGAGGAGAACTCTGGGAATTCACTAAAACAAGATAAATATCCTCGGCTTGGCGTCGCATGGCTGCCACACTCTCGCTTACACACAAACGCACACGCTGACACAGACACTGATTGCAGAATAAATATGTGTAATCTTATAAATCAGCCGTTGTTTTTAAGCCGTAGAAACAAGCACACGTGCGCACCCAGACAACAGCCAGAGACAGCGATGTTGACTCTGCTGAAAGTGAACTGATGGAGGTGATCATTCATGCAGGGTCAAAAACATAAGTTTCAACGTTGATACGAACCAAAGATACCGATGTTTTTGACAATTTATTACCATAAACCTTTAACTAAACTTTAATGGTTAAAAATCTATGAGTGGTGGAGTGACAAACTCACAGTTTACCTAAATGCTTATCCCTCCAATTAACTTTTAAAAAATCAATCTCAACTGTTTTTTGGCAGAAATCAGTTGTTTCATCAGGAACAATAATTTTTTTTCAATAGTTATGGAAATGTGTTTTATTTGTTATATATATGAAAACAGAGTAAGCAAATTGATTAAAGTTTAACTCTTATTGAACCTATTGTATATTTTAAAATAAGGAAACATAGGAATAGACTATTGTAAAATCTTGGAGAATGGGTGGGATTGAAAACGATGTACTTCTTCAAAAATGTTAATTGCAATAGTACTCTTTGATTTTGTTTGAGGAATTAATTTTATTTTCTGTTCTTTACATGTTTGAAATAACTCCATGTGACCTAAACTCAAACGTAATCTCAGACGAGTAATGGAGGAAAGAAATGCAACAAAAGGTACAACCAACCAAGTCTTACATTTTCCTCACAGTAACTTTAAAGTGTGACTCAGCCCACTGTAAAAGCATAACCTCGCACTCAGAGAAATTATGAAAAATGCAATCAAGGCAGGAAGTGTCAAGAGACCCTGAGGGCCAAGACGAAGTGTGGTGAAGTTTGGCAAAGTGAGGCTAACGTGGAACTTTCAAAGCAGTGATAAATGCTATCGATGAATGAACACAAATGTCTGATTCACTTCGGGGGCGTGTGACTGAGATGGTTTTATACCTGAACATGGAGCTATTATGACAAAGGCATTTGAACCAATAGGGAAATTCAACTGCAATAGCCACTGTTTGACCTGAAGAGGGGATGGCTAAGATGGTTTTAAGACAAATATTGCAGAACTAAATAAACTCACATGAAAATAGAAAGCACAGTAACATTACAGTAGCACCCTTAGGCCCAGTTTATATAGTTTGTCTGCAAAAAAAAGTGGTTTTTGGGGTGAGTTACATTTTAAACAGAGCTGCGGGAATACTGCAACATTGAAAATATGTTAATTTAGAGCAGAACATGTTTTGCTTTTTGCAGGATTACTTAAAACCTGGACATTAAGATTATACGGGGTTCACTTGATTTATGAACCAGTGACATTCAAAAGACTCCCGGCTATTACTGGTTTATAACAGCCTGTTCATGTTTGTCGCTGCATAATGGCCACATGGATATCTGTCAAAGTGAACTCTTTGTTGCTCAGTTTGTTCCACAAAAGACAGAGATGTTGAATGTTCATATATTTAATTAGGTTTCAGGTTAATGACTGACTAAACAGCAACAAATGTAAGAACGTTTAGCTTAGTTCTTAGAGGCTTGACTTGGAAAAATATACTGATGAACATATCGTGTTTAACAATAAACAAACTGATCAAAACCTTGACTAGAGATAGCCTACTTGAGAAGAAAAGATGCGACGCACACCGCATCTCATTTCCAACAACATTTCATGAACAGACTAGAGCAGGAGACAAGCAACAAGCTGAGCAGGATCAGAAAAAGATGAATAAAAGTGGCAGATGTACAAAATTAAGTTTCCAGGTTCAACACTTACATTTTGTAGATTTAATCAAGCAATTTATCTAAAGCAGCAAAGGTGGGTGGCTTAAATTTGTAAAATTGTGAAAAAGTTAATAACCTAAATAAATCCAAATTAATTAGTGTGCAATCTGCTGATTAGATCAACTACTCTTATTACAAGTCATTAAGTGAAGCATTAAGAAAAAATACATGTCTATATCCAGCTCTTATTGTAACTTATTGTATAATTGTTACAATAAGTGATCAAGTAAAAAGTGCAAACTAATGGCATGAACCAAACCAAACTTTGGAAACAACTGTGTTGATTTATGCTTTTTGTTTTGCTTTGCAAAGGCGCATAACTCCTAAACCAATAGAGAACACATCAAATGTGATTTTTTTTTGTAATAGATGTTACTGTATTCATTACGTAAAATGCAGACATAAACAAAAATGTTTTCCAGAACCTCTTCAGCATCCATTAGCTTCAGTTTGGAATGCAGTTGTGTATATTATTTCTGTGTAATATAGTTCAACAGACTGCCAACTTGTCTCATTTCGTGTATGATTTCCATACTTTCAGACCACATGATATACTTTGTAGAGGTATATTTAGAGCTAAATAAATAATGGAATAACCCGACACACAGGGATCATTGTTGCAGCAGTACGTCTCTAACAAACAGGAATGTATTTAATCAGAAATCAGAGGCATATGGCGGGACTTCTTTTATGAGGGGATGGTGTGTATATTAAAGTTGGCTCATATTCACTGGAGTGTGTAAAAATCTTTAATGGGGGAGTCATTCCTCCATATAGACCGGCAGACAAAGGCTTTCTGGTTGGAATAAAATGAGCTTGAGCAAAATCCAACATTAAACACAACGCTAATAGTTCACAGCAATAACAGTTTAAATTTAGCTGAATGATTTCATAAAGAAAGTCGTTTGAAACCTGGAAAAGATTGTGAATGTGTGGCAAAATATTTGTTTAGACAGGAATAAATGTCAGTTTGGTTTTTACTGTTGAACTAATCTGTTTCTATTGTCATAAAAGATTTGAACCTCAAGAAAGCAGCATGGGAAGCAGAAAACATTTAATTATTCCACTTTAATACTAAATCCTAGTCCCTCAATCACACTGAGAGGCATTTTTAGGCCTCAAATACACTAATCTCATCCTATTGTAAATGTTTTTTCTTTCTTTTGAAATCCTTTGTCCATTCATTCAAATTTCAAGAACAAATGCTCAAGCAAATGTGCCATGCAATGGTTAAAATACAATGGAGGACCATTTTGTGCACAGTTCTGATTGGTATGAAATAACTGATGCTTGTGTTTTCTTTGAAATTATTTACCATTTCCTAATTTTCATTCATCTATCCATCATAAATATGGAGATCAGTAGCAGCAGATGCAGTAAAACGTGAGTCTAAAAAAGAAAACAACACCAGACAATGGCAAAGTAGGCAGCTACATCATTGTTTCTCAAAAAATCCTGTTTGCCAAGAGTAGACGGACACACTTGAGAGACGCACTTTACTTTGGAGATTTTTCTGAGAAAAAACATTCATATGCAAGTGAAGAACATGTGCACAGTGTGGACAGCCTGACATACACCTGCTCCAAACACACCTGATAAAAAATAATAATTTCTCAGCAGGTAGTTCTATCAAATCTAGTTAATAGGAAATTAATTTAAACGAGGAAGAATTCAAACATCTAAAGCTTGCAGGTGTGTCCAGCTGACCAAGTTTGCCTTTAAATATGCTTTTTAATTTCCTTTAAATGTAACTTCTAATGTGTGGAAAGCATCCACCCATCGTCTTCTGCTTATCTGAGATCGGGTCCACGGGGGCAACAGGTCCAGGAGAGAAACCCAGACTTCCCTGTCCCCAGCGACATCCTCCAGCTCATTCTGGGGCATCCCAAGGCGTTCCCAGTCCAGATGGGATATATAGTTCCTCCAGGGAGTTCTGGTTCCTGGTTCCTACTGGGACGGGCACAGATCTTTATTATATCTTGTTCTATTCCCTTTGTTTGAAAACTGCTCTGCCTTTAAACATTTTTTATATAAATTTGTTTGATACCGTAACCCGGAAACAGAAGACCTCTTGTCAGGGGGACAAGAGGCTGTCCAGCATTGGGTGCTGGGTGAAAGCCGCAGGTGTGCTTAAAGCATCTGACTTCTATCTAGACGTAGGTAGATTTGAAAAGGAGAATTCTCTCTCATTGTACCCGAACGGCCAATAAGTTTGAAACCTTTCATTTGGTTGGTCGACCTCGCGGAGGACCTTTAAAAAAAAAAAAAAAAAAAAAAAAAAAAAAAACAGGGTCTGGAAGCAGAGAAGTCCGTATAATGGGTCAAAGGCAAAGTTTCCAGGGCCAATTTCTTCTCCAGGGTGGAAAGTTTGATTTCATGATAAAAAGTATGGGCCTAAAAGCATGACATGACTGAAACATCAGTAGTTCAAACTTTGTAGTCCAACTGTTTTTAATATTTGCTTTTAGTTTCTATTTTCCCATATTTTGTTTCTACATTTTATTCCAACTTGCTTTTATTTAGTTTTATTTTCCTATGTTTTATCATGTAAAGCACTTTGCATTGTCTTTGTACTGAAATGTGCTATATATATAAATTAGCCTTGCCTTGCCTAACCATTTTTGGATTAAACCTGTATGTTATATTTATTTTAATTTCCTCTTATGGCACATGCGTTTTTGAGATTTGTTTGTTCTTTACATTGCATGCACAGACTTGAAGATGAGTTTTTACTTAATAGGTGCACCTCGTGTGTTATTTTTCTTAATTTTTGTTATGCTATGCAACTTTTAACCTTTTTGTTAGCATTTTCTAATAGAGCAGTGTATATGTATTTTTATATGAGCCGATAATCAGCCACCACTCATGTCTAGCTCCCTGTGTTCGAGTGCAAAATTCACAGGCATTATTGGACAGCCCTTAACAGAAATGGAACTTTTCAATCACCACTTCACTGTGGTCTTCTGACATACGATGTCAAAGAAATCATTCGTGTTTACAGTTTTTCGTCAACAGCATGAAACTACACATATCATCTTGTGAGTTACAAAGTTGGTTTCATTTACACCAAGGCTAAACAAAGGCTTCCCACAACCAGAGCAGAATGTAAACAGCACCCTGCTGTGGTTTTTAGTGCTACAGTTAAAACTCATACGCCTGGAAAATGAGGAGGGGGAAGGTTAGAGACGGTGACAAAGTCAAACCTGACCTCTGACTCCAAAAGATTCAGCTATCAACGGCAGCCTTAATAAGTCAGGGTACACAAAGCGAGTGTAAAATCAAATCTGGTCTGCTGGCACCGATCTATCACACCGTTTAATTAAAACCAACAAATAAAAGGGTTTGAAATCCCTGTCCCTCTAATCTCATCCCAGCGCGGTCGCTTTCCAAGACGACATATTGAATCACAGCTTGGTGTTCAGCAATAACACCGAGCAATGATGTCATTAGTGGGGTGGGATACTTTTTTTTTTAAATTGTGATACAAATTGGTAATGCATTTTAGTGAAAAATCCAATAATAGATTTTGACAACAGGGTTGTTGCTTTGAATACCAGAATCTGTTCTTTGCTTTGCTTCGTGGGGCTTTTAAACTTTTGAAAAACATGTTTCATCATTCTCTATCTATAACAGCTCATCTCCTCTATGGTCCTTTTATAATTACTTTTGTTTGTTCTTTGCTCATTACCTTCTCTTCATAGGCAATAAGCTTCCTCTGTTTTAGTGTCATTTCTTTGTCTGAACTCTCCTTTTATGTGTGATGAAGATTTGTCACTTGCAGAGCAGACATCAAATAAATGAAAGCAGATGAAAGAGGAAGAGTCAGATTTGCTCAGTGATGTTTCGTCATCTCTTGGATCAAATTACCAAAAAGAGGGTAAAGAGGAAGGAGGACATAAATGAATATTCATCTACTTCATTTTACACAATTTATCTGCTACCTCTGTTGACATGCATTACATTAATCTGCATTTCGTGTTTCCAGATTTCTGTAGATGATTCCATTTTGTTGTTCCAACTCTTTGTTTCTATATTAATTTTAGCTGTTTTCAAGCTTGCATTAGAAAACTTTTGAAGAATATGCTCACAATAAAATGTAGACGTTCTGTATTTGCTTAAACTTATACATCCCAGCTGCACTGGCATCTGGGTAAAGTGCAGAGGGTCTAATGTAACCAACATGCCGTTTCATTTTCTGCATGTCAAGAATGGCAGAAGAGGTTCACTGATGACTGTTTTTATGTTGGTATCTATAACACATGTACCTTAAGGTATCCAGAAAAGTGACAAGAAAAAGAAAAGAAATTAAATATATACCAGAAAGGACTGAGGCGACATCTCCTATCAATTCAGCAGCTTTGGAAATGAGCCCGAGTATAAGAGTTAGTCTTCTGTTTTGGTACCTGGGTGAAAAAGCTTTGAAAGTCTGGACTGAATGCCGAGGAAATCTACGTTCCTGCATGAAGACCCTCCGGAAGATTTTCTTTTAAATTTTGGGCCTGCAGTGCATGTGCAGAAATTGCTTTAATCTTTCTTTTTCCAAATCTCATTCTTTCATGTTCCTTTAAACTCCTTCAATCCACCTCCTCATCTTTCTTCTTCCACGTGTCTTCACATTCGGTGTATCCACACAATGCTCACTCTTTGTGTCTCTATCTTTCTAGCCTCTGCCTTTTCATCCCTCCATCTCTTTGTATCTTTCTCAGAATGTTCCCCTCTGATCCCCTCCTTAACATTTTCCAACCCCTCCCACTACTGACCACATCCATATGTTAATAATAAAGTCTCCTCCAGCTCCACCACATCTATGAGGAAATCCTCTGGCAGGTCATCTATGCCTGTCTGATAAAGAGCAGCACAGATGCTTCATCCTCACTTCTCTCCTCATCCCTCCACGTTTTTAACACGATGTTCATACTTAAGCGCACACTGAGCCCAAAATATGTGGCTTGACCCTGGTAAAAAAAAAAAAGCACAGTATGGATTGCAAAGCATTCCACCCACAACTTCTGCAGCTTTCAATAGTATCCAACCTGATTCAAATCTGGGGGAATAAGAAAGATGGAACTCGATCTGATGAAGCCTGAGGAAATAAAGAGAAATTAGAGCCAGACATGGCTCAAACCTATCTGGTGGTCAGACGAACACGGCAGATTTTTGTTTGTGCTGAAAAGCAAAACGTATGCGGAAAAAATTATTTGAGTTTGCTGATGCAACAAGGTAGCACAGAGTGAAATCAGAAACCTAATGCAACTTGGAATTAAAGAGGAGGCCCATTAAAGACCAAAGCAATTAAAGAAGGCGGACATCATCTAATTTGCTTGTTCATGGCTAAACAGAGAGAAGAATTCCGATACTTATCAAAAATCACATGAGATCACATCATGGCTTTCAGACTGTTCTGCTAATTGCGTGGTAATTTACTGGATACCAGGGCTGCAGGATATTAGGAAAACACCCAGCTGTAATGTAGGTTAATAATGCAACAGCAGTTTTCCCATGATCACCATGTCCCCAACACTTCCCATGAGCTTAAGCATTTCAGCCACTAAAATCTGTTTCACGTGTCGCTACCAAAGGCAGCGAAAGTCCTCCAACCGACCAGATACATTGTTTTCATGGTTTCAGGTTTTCAAGCGTGAATGCTTGTTATTTAAAACGCAGTGGCCCACTAAACATTGCATCCAAACCAAATTAAAGTTGGTTGTTAAAATATTAAACATACACCAAACTGGTTTTGATTTTTGGAATAACATAAAGATTGTTAACAGCAGTATTGAAGAAGACCAACAGTATTTTCAAATGGGAGGCGTGCATCTAGAAATCTGAGTCCCCAAACAAATGCTTATGTGTGTCTGTGTATATTTGTATGAAAGAAAGAGTGGGAGCTTGTGCAGCACAGTTGATTTTGCAGGGACTCGTAATTAAAAGATAAAGAGACAAAATCTATCATCATGGAGAAAGCCTACCTCAGAGGACCCTCACCACGAACACAACACTGAGCGTCAGCCACTGGAATGAAAGGCGGCCATTCATTGATAAGACAGTCACATAAACAGACCGTCCTGAGGAAAACAAACCAGACCACCGCCACTTCTCTGTGCTTCATTCAGCCTCAAGAAGGGCTTCAGTGTGTGTGATGGTGAGACAGTGAAAGCCCAAATGTAAATGTGTTTGTTCTCAAGGTAAAATATCCCCTGGGGGGGAAATGTATTCAGAGGGACTGCCATTCACCACAATTAGACCCTCGTGTTCCGCCTCTTTTAAGGAACACACACCTATTAAAGTGATAACAATCCAACAGTCCACAGGGACAAGAGTATGCTCAAGAAACAGATGAGAAGCACAGTTGGAGAAAATAAGGTATACACTGACACTGTGTATCTTACACCACTCTAAGAACGCCCTGAGTTCAAAACTTGAACATAATTGTCATTAAAAAAAAAGATGACTTCATGACATGTCTGAACCATCAATACTGTATGCAAACACTACTAGCACCTGAGCAAGCATTTAGCACCTCATAGCCTTCTAAAATTCCTGTTCAAACAGTATACATTTGATACACTGATGTGTTTCAGTGGCCACGAAGCTTTATGTGTTCTCCTGGTTGCTGTGGTAAATAAAAATGTAGCTGGGACCTGAGCTGGGTTGGTTAAAGTCATATTTAGCGTGTATATGCGGACCTGGATCTTGTAGTTTTGTCCTTTGCTGTGTGGACTGTCTAGAGCTCCCTAATGGTGTTCAGTCATATCAGCTGATTAAGTACAAGTAGTACATGTGTTCCTTTTACATTTGAGCTGCACCAGATTGGACTCTACTGTTCGTACAGCACACTAATAGGGTTCAAAGTCTCCAACGTAAAAATTATGTTTGCACTTGAAGAGATAGTTCAGATTTTGTACAAAGTTACCACCTGTAATAGTTCCATTACATTTAATAGAAGGCTGTCCCTTCACAGTGAATGCTCAGAGGTCTGCGAGGCTAACAGCTAGTCAGGCAATCCCTTCTGGGCGACTGAGGCTTGATGGGTTGAGTAGTCGTCTGGCAATCAGAAGGTTGTGGGTTCAATTCCAGCTTCCCCTTGCCATATGTCGATGCGCCCCTGGGCAAGGCACTTAACCCCAAGTTGCCTACCGAGCTGCGTCTCGGTGTATAAATGTGTGTGCGTTAGTGAGAGCGACTGGGTGAATGTGGCTATAGTGTGCAGCGCTTTGGGTGGTCAGCATGACTGGAAAAGCGCTATATAAGTTCAGTCCATTTACCATTCTATTTCAGTCCAATTTCATTAATATACATTTTAGTATTGCTGAGAAATAAAACACTTTATAAAAGTACATTAAAGGTGTTCTGTTAGCTGTGACATCATCCAGGGAAGACAGATCACCACTATTACCATCTAATGTAGAACAGATTACTGGATCAATGTTTGCTTCTGTGCTTGTTTGTCTCTCTTGTTGTGTCTCTGCTCTGTCTTCTGTAACCCCCAGTCGGTCGAGGCAGATGACCGTTCATACTGAGCCTGGTTCTGGTTCTGCTGGAGGTTTTTTCTTCCAGTTAATGGGGAGTTTTTCTTTCCGCTGTCGCTTCATGCTTGCTCAGTATGAGGGATTGCTGCAAAGCCATGGACAATGCAGACGACTCTCCCTGTGGCTCTACGCTTCTCCAGGAGTGAATGCTGCTTGTCAAGACTTTGATGCAATGAACTGGTTCCCTTATATAGGACATTTTTTTGACCAATCTGTATAATCTGACCCAATCTGTATAATCTGACCCAATCTGTATAATCTGATTGATTTTGATTTTGGAAAGTGCCTTGAGATGACATGTTTCATGAATTGGCGCTATATAAATAAAATTGAATTGAAAAAAATTAAAGGTCTGCTCTTTAGCAAAAGATGCTTACATTTGTCCCTGTCTCGTCAGTGGAACAACGTCTGTTACAAGGCAAAATGACATTAGCCGAGGAAGCCAGCCATATCAGCCTTCCTGATCATCACCGACTTGTAAATCCACTCATCGTCTGCTAAGAGAGGAAGAAACGTTTGCATTTTTCGACAGGCCCTAAGTACTTGGGATTCTGGGTTTTTGTTGTTCCTTGCTGGATTCTTTGGATACTCTTCCTTTGGAGCTAGGAGTTTATCATGTAACTGGTGGGTTGCTGGTTTGAACCCCTGCTCCGTCCATCTCAGTCGTTGTATCCTGGGGCACTTTACCTACTGTCGGGCAGCCTTGCTTCTGTCGGTCTGCCCAAGGGTAGCTGCGGCTACAACGTAGCTGACCACAGTCAGCATGTGAATGTGTGCATCAGTGGGTGAAATGATGCTGACTGATTGCAGTCAGCATCATTTCCAGCATTCCAAGGACCATTGACACTCCTTTAAAGCAAGATCCACTTCAAATTTTGTGACAGTAGTTACAAAGACAGTCTGATGTCCTCAATGTGGTCATCATCATCTACATCTCCTGTTCCATCATCACTGCCATCCTCTCCATCTTTACCTTCCTCATCTGTACTGTTTACATCATCAATCTTCTCTGCAGTCTCCAGGGGCTAATTCTCAGCCTTCGAAAGATCCACTTCAGCCTCATGTTCTTCAATCGGGGTTTTCAGATGCGGTCGAGGACCACCCGCCTCATCTCTCTGATCTTGCTCTCTGATAGGGTTGAGGAAAATCAGCCGTATATTCCTGATCGAAGGCTCTCTGATGAGGGTTTCCTGGTGGGCCCACCTCCATCTCATGCTTCAGATCCCGCATTCTCTGACGAGGGGGTCCAGCTGGACCTGCCTCTGTCTCCTGAGTTCTCAGACGAGGGGTACCCAGTTACTCTGTAGGTTCCAGCGTCAACTAGATCAGTCTCTTGACTTCCTTAGTGGGTTCTCCATACCTCTTGTTTGGTCTCCAGACAAGATCCCCCATTGGATCTCCTGGTAACCTGCTGGTGTCTAGACCTCCTTCGCCACCACCAGCCTTCTTAGCTACAGGTGTGCTGACTGTCTTCAACAACTCAAACGTTGAAAGGCCAGCATGGGATCCTGAGGTTTGTTTGCTCCTTTTCATTGTCCCTTGCTGGTTTCTTTATTTACACTGCCTGTGCTCCATGTTCTGCGCTTCCTGTGATTATCCCGGTAAGCTGCTCTGTGTTATGTTATAAAAACTCTGCTCCTGCCACAGTCTTTACTAACCTGCAAACATGACACCCTTTACTAACTCACTGCAGGTACAGCATCTGTTACTGTTAATACCGTCACAAAACCTCATTTTTAAAAATGCCTAACACCGGGTCTTGAAGTCGTTAGTTTTACAAAAAAATAAAAAATAAACATCTAAGCTCGAAATATAATTTATTTTCTATATATAAAAATACCAAAGTTGAGAGATCCGGCTGCTGAAGGTGGTGGTCCTGCTCTCTACAGTAGGATCTGTGTTTAACCGTGTTTAGAGCAGCATTTGGGGCCAGATAAATCAAGCGGCTGTCTAACAGAAGCTTCCATTAGGGGCCCAGCGAGGCCCCTGGATGGCCTGTCAGTCACCCCGTCAGTCAGCAAGCCACCCTCTTCCAGCGTTTGAACTTATAATTACAGGGAGACTCCGCTTGGTTTGGCCCGGAATGGCTCCTGAGATCCCCCACCACCTCCCAGAAAGCAGCTCCTGCTAGCCCAGCGCTAATGCTAATACTAACAAACAACGAGCATTTCGCCTCAAGAGGAAACGGTGCTG
This sequence comes from Fundulus diaphanus, assembly GCA_037039145.1. Taxonomy (NCBI): domain Eukaryota; kingdom Metazoa; phylum Chordata; class Actinopteri; order Cyprinodontiformes; family Fundulidae; genus Fundulus; species Fundulus diaphanus. The sequence goes on along the minus strand of CM073130.1, from coordinate 50,893,055 downwards.
AGGAAAATATTTATGGAAACTGAAAAGACTCACTCCCCTGTTCAGCCCCCCCCCTTGGATTTTTCTTCATTCATCTTGCAAAGACTCATTCAGGGCTTTTAGTTTTTATTTCATTGAGTGACAGCTCTGCGTTAGCTCTGAAGTTAAAAAGGTTAGCACAGTATTTAGAAAGAAAAACACTAATGCTATGAAAACCTCTGCCAGCTGAAGAACACTTAGACAACAGTTGAAGGGGACTGATTGCTTCTTTAACAATCATATAAGACATAAAGGAGAAAATCACCTCCAACCAGGAGAAACTTTCAAAAGACAACTAAAAATGCCTCCAAACAAGCTGGTGATTTTGGTCTATTGCTGGCTCTCACTCTCACTGAGCCACACTAACACATCCAAAGCCATCATTCATAAGTCTTTCTTTATTCTGAAACTCATAAATCATAAACGGCTGCTTGACACATTGGGTACACTTTGGACTTCAGCCACTTTAGACAGCAGATGAAAGTTTTTGCATTTAAAAGCACACACATTTAAAGTACGACGTGGCTTGATACATCTCAGGAGTTCATGAATAAAATATAGACATACAAAGGCAGCACGAACAATGGAAATATTATCCTCCGCAGCATAAATGCATATTCGACCACAGAGTATTCTCACAGGGAGCCTATTCCTCTTATCTCTGACGGTTCGTCAGCAATGACTGGCCACTGCATGTGGAGACACACACACTGCTAACGAGGTGGGGGAAATTCTTCCCCCCCACAATCATCCAAGATTGATGCAAAAAATTACCCAGCAGACATTCCTCTGAGTCCAAATGAAAGAGGTGCCTGGTACACCAACATTCCTGATTGGCCGCACATTCCTTTACGAGTCTGACGATGGTGTGATTGCAGGCATTGAGCCAGGGCTTCATGAGGTAAACTTTCATAAAAGTTCTACTTTCAAAATAGTCAGACCAGGTTCCACCTGATGGGGGAAAAAAGTTAACCCTGTTTCAGGCTGGAGAAGATCACGAAAACAGAAACCTTCCTTTTTAAATAGAATGTGTGAGGTGATGTTGGAATTGTTAATTTTAGGTATGAAATAGAAATGTAAACTCCATCATAACTCGATTAATATGAAATTATTTGAATATCTAATTCTTTTTATAATGCACAGATAAAAATGATGGTATATTTGATTTTCACCAGTCAAATACTAGAAAGCAGGATTTGAAATGTCTTCAGAAAAAAATCTGTATCCAAATTGCTGAGTTGGTCCCCGGAAGCATGACTTTTAATCCTGATATGAATTATTAATTTGACGCATTCATCACTCTTCCGACCAGCCATCAATAGCCTCCATTATGGCGATGTGTATACATTACAGAGTGTATAGTGTGTCAGAAACTTCCCGCATACGAGCTGCTGGATGGCGGGAAGAGAAGGAAACGGAGAGAGAAAGACTGAAAGAAAGGAAGAATGATGGACAGGAGCAACAGCAGAAAACATTAGTTTGAGGACGCAGAGTCACGATTTCACAGCTAAAAATCCACCAGAACGATATGAGACAATGATTTTTGAAAGACTAGACACTTATGGATTTAAAAGGTCAGAAGTGTGAATTACAAGGTTGCTCATACTTTACAAGTGATCCACATTTTGTAAGGAGTCTTTGTAAATAAATTACAATACATCACAGAGGCTTTCTGTAAAACATTTATACAACTATAGCTAGTTTTAAAGTAATACAATGTTGGGTTAAAATATTGGTATAAAAACAACTTCTAGCTTTTTCTTTTCAGGGGTCACCACAGCGAGTCATCTGTCTCCATCTAATCTTATCTTCTGCATTTTCCTCTCTAACACCAACGACCTTCATGTCCTCTTTTACTCCAGCCATAAAACCCCTCTTTTGTCTGTATGTGTCCAAACCACTTCAGCCTGGCCTCTCTGGCTTGTCTCCAATACATCTACCATGAGTTGTTTCTCTGATGTACTCTTTCCTGATCCTTGTCACTCCCAAAGAGGACCTCAGCATCTTCATCTCTGCTACCTCCAGCTCTGGCTTCTGTCCCTTTCTAAGGGCAGCTGTTTCTAAACTAGACATCGCTGGTCTCACCACCGTCTAGTACACCTTTCCTTTCATTCTCGCGGATACTCTTTTATCATACAATACAATAGACATTTTTCTCCACCAGTTCCAAATTGCTTGGTCACGTTTTTTCACCTCTTCCACACTCGCCATTGCTGTGGACTGTTGGACCTAAATACCTAAAATCCTCCATCTTCTTCATCTCTGCTCCATGTAACCTCACGGCTCCACTTGGGTCTCTCTCATTCACACACGTGTATTCTGTCTTGCTGCGGCTAACCTTCATGCCTCTCCTCTCCAGGGAAAACCTCCATTTCTCTAGGGTTTCCTCCACCTGTTCCCTGCTCTCACCACAGATCACAGTGTCATCTGCAAACATCATGGTCCATGGAGATTCCTGTCTAACCTCACCTATCAACCTGTCCATCACCACATCAAACAAGAAGGCGCTCAGAGCCGATCCTTGATACAGTCCCACCACCACCTTGAACTCCTCTGTCTCACCTGCAGCACACCTCACCACCGTCCTACATGCCCCGCACCGCTCTAACATACTGCTCTGCTACTCCAGATTTCCACACACAATACCACACCTCCTCTCTCGGCACCCTGTCATACACTTTCTGTAGATCTACAGAAACACAATGCAGCGCTCTCTGGCCCTCTCTGAGATTCTCCATCAACATCCTCAAAGCAAAGCATCTGTAGTACTTTTTCTTGGCTTGAAACCATCCTGCTGCTCACAGATGCTCACTTCTGACCTCAGTCTAGCTTCCACCACTCTTTCCCATAACTTCATTATATGACTCATCATCTTTATTCCTCGGTAGTTGCCACAGCTCTAAATATCGCCCTTGTTTTTGAAAATGGTACCAGCACACTTCTCCATCCCTCAGGCCTCTTCTTGCTCTCTTAAGAGCTCATTAAACAGCCTAGTTAAAAAATCTGTCTCTCAAAGACATTTCCATGCTTCCAAAGGTTTATCATCAAGACAATTTGCTTTTTTACTCTTTATCCTTTTCAGTGCCTTCCTTCATTCATACTTACTAATGTTTGCCACTTCCTGATCCACAATGGTTACTCCTGCTCTTTGTTCTAACATTATACTGCATCTTTCTGTACACCTGGTGACTCTCTTCAGTCCCCCCAGTGTCCCACCTCTTTTTAGCTCATCTTTTTCTCTAAACATAGTCCTGTACTTCCTCATTCTACCGCCAAGTCTCCTTATTAACTCTCCTTCCAATAGATACACCAAGTACTCTCCTACCTGTCTCCCTGATAACACTAGGTGTATTTCTTCAGTCATCTGAAAGCACCTCCTCGTCACCCGGAGCCTGTCTCACCTCCTCCCTGAAGACCACACAACTCTCATCCCTCTTCAACTTCCACCACTCTGTCCTCTGCTTTATCTTTGTTCTCTTCATCAGAGTCATTCTACAATGAACTCACTACCTTGAAGTCACTGAGTTCTTTCAGGTTACATTGTCTTCACAAGATATAATCCATCTCGTTGCTCCTACCTCTACTGTTGTAAGTCACCCTGTGTTCCTGCCTCTTCTGGAGCAAAGTATTCACAACGTCCATTCCATCCTCTTTGCAAAGTCAACCACCATCTGTCCATCTGCACTCCAGTTCTGGATACCAAACCTGCCCATCACTTCTTCATCACCTCTCTTCTTAGCTCCAAGGTGTGTATTAAAATCTGCACCAATGGCCACTCTCTCTGAGGGGATATTCTGCATCACTTCAACAAACTCACTCCAGTATTTCTCCTTCTCCCCTAACTGACATCCTACCTCCGAGGCATACCCACTGACAACATTGAACAATACAGCTTAATTTTTTAATTTTATTTAACCAGATAAAAACCCACTGAGATCAATACTTCTTTCACAAGGGTGAACTGACCAAGAAATAAAACAAAAATAAACAGACAAAAACATACATTTAAAAAAAAGTGAACCATTTGACATTTTAAAACGCAGGAGTTATAATTACAGTAGCAGCATTAAAATCTAATAATTTAAGATTTGAAACACATGCACTGTACAAAGGACTTCCGTTGTCGGTTTTGAATCGGAGGACACTCCAGTTAAAAAGAGAAGAGACACTTAAAGCTTTCTATCCCATTTCTGTTTAAACCCGTGGTACAGAGAAGCATAAAATGTCTTTAGAGCATAAGGGATAACAGCTTTCAGTTCTACAGAAACAAGTACATAAATAAGTTGGAACCAAACCAATACAAGTCTTGAAAACAAGGGTCCTCCAATGTCTATATCCTCTTACATTCAGAGAAGGCATACTCACTTTAGCATAGAGCTCATAGTGGTGGGGAAGGCGGCTACAACCAGTGAAAACATTCCTTTTTTCCTCCAAAACATTCCTGAGAAACAGTTCATTCAAATTAACTGCTACATTAATTCTCTTACAATCCACACCAAGTAGAACAGCTTGAAATACCTTTCTACCTGGTTTTGGTTTGAAAAGGTGGCAGAAGCAGGAAAAGTCAAAATGACTAAGAAAAAAAAGGCTTCATGTTTGGTACAATTCACATCGCAGAGACGTATGCCATTCATACCCAATTTACACACCCATCAGAACGTTCTCTTGGTCTCTCCTAGGTATGGGGGATTGCTGCAAAGTCAACAACACAATGCAAGCGACAGTCCACTGTTGCTACACGTTCATCCAGGAGGAGTGAAAGCTGCTTGTCAAAGACTCGATGCAATCTGCTGAATTACCTTAGATAGAAAACGCTTAAATCAATCTGTCCAAATGATTTGACTGGACTGACTTTGATGCCTTGAGATGACGTGTTGTGTATCGGTACTATATAAATAAAACTACTTGAATGGAATATGTATGTCTGTGTGTGTTATCCATCCACCATCTGTCCATCTATCAATTATCAAAATTTATCGGAAGATTAGCAGGTGCAAGACGGGAGCCCTGACATCCCTTTCTTCAGCAACAATCTTCAGTTTGCTCTGGGGTTTTCTATGTATTTCCCCCGCAGCACATTCAGTGTCTAATCTCAGAAAGGAACAACAACAAAATAATCCACTACAGAGGGGCGCCCAGGAGGCATTTGGATCAGAAGCTTAAAGGTCCTCAACATCACTCCTTTCATATTTGCCATGGAGCAGAGACTGATGGGTGAAGCTCTTCACATCCAGGAATTTGTTCTTGTGGTCATGATCCAAATGGGATGAGCATAAATGAAGGTCAGAACATAGATGGATCGCTGAATGGAGAACTTTACCCTTAGGCCCATCTCTTCTTAATCGTAAGAAACAGGAGAAGATGAACTTTGTGTAAAGAGATGCTGGGGTCTAGAATATGCTACAACATCTAATAATATTGCTTTGGCATTCTTTCTCTTTTCTCTTTTCACATCTCTTCATAGATTCAGGGTCTTACTCCAGATATTGTTGAGTATTTTAGCTTGAAACACTTAGGCTGCTGCTTCTGCATATGAAGAGCTACAGCAAAGTTACAATTGTGGATCAAAGTAGATATTTAAGATGGTAAGTAGAAAAAAAAAACAGCAGCAGAGCTTCCAAACCTAATATTCTGCCTTTTACCATGAAATACCCTGTGACTGTGGCGTTTAACACTGCATAAAAATTATTACAAATGCAGATGATTCAATTGTTTAGGTTTAAGACATTAAACAGAGTTAGCACAAAAACACTGAAAGCTGACATGTTTAGACCGGGCTCTTGTCCAGCTTAAGGTGAACACTGTTTATTTTAGCTTAAATGGCATCAGTAATTCAACAAGCTCATTCATTTCCTCTCATTAAGTTCCAACTAAAGCCCAAGAATCCCGGAAATCATTTTACATGAAATGAGAGAGGTATCAAAGCACAGGGTTGGACGCAGCAAGGCTCTGATCACACACGGCTAAATGGCGAAATGTCGACAGCTTTAACGGCTAATGAAGAGATGATGTCACCCAGCCCTGCTCGGTTAATGAGAAGCTAATGAAAAGTGGAAAAGATCACCGCCAGTTCAGCCTCTAGAGTAAACAGCATACGCAAGCAACCATCACTTTATCTCACTCAGATACTCACGTATCCGCCCTGCTCTAAGGTTTAGCGAAGGGAGAGAAAAAAGCTGGACAGATGCTTTGATTTAAAATCTGCTTTAAACTGGCCTCAGCTTTACTGTCCAAACACATGGATGCCCGGAGCACATGGCTCTAACCTTGATCATCGCATGAGATGCATGAACTCAAATACGCTTATAGTTAGAGTGGCTTAGGTTATCCTGAGCCATCTCTGAAGATATGCTGCTATAGGCTTCAGCTGGTAGAAGCAAAATGTTCACTTTGCCCAATTCTGCAACACTCTCCTACTTGTGTCTCTGCTCTGTCTTCTCTAAGCCCCAGTGGGTCGAGGCAGATGAGCGTTCACACTGAGCCTGGTTCTGGTTCTGCTGGAGGTTTTCCTCCCTGTTAAAGGGGAGTTTTCCTCTCCACTGTCGCTTCATGCATGCTCAGTATGAGGGATTGCTGCAAAGCCATCAACAATGCAGACGACTGTCCACTGTGGTTCTACGCTCTTTCAGGAGGAGTGAATGCTGCTTGGAGAGACTTGATGCAACCTGCTGGGTTTCCTCTACCGGAGGTTTCTTCCTGTTAAAGGGGAGTTTTCCTGCCCACTGTAGATACATGCATGCTTGATATGAGGATTGCTGCAAAGTTAACGACAATGCCAGCAACTGTCAGCGGTGGCTCCATGCTTACCCAGGAGGAGTAAATGCTGCAAGTCAGTGAGTCGATGCCATAGGCTGGGTTTTCTTAGATATAAAACTTTTTAACCAATTTGAATAATAAACTGAACCTGGCTGCATTGTTTAATAACTACAATCAATTTGAAAATGTATGTACTTGCCTTGCTGTCAGTATAATTAGTTGGAATTTACTTTGTCTTTGTAAAGTGCTTTGAGATGACACACGTTAATTGGCGCCACGTAAATAAACTGAATTGAAATGAAATAATCCAACCCCTAACCCATATTTACATCATTACTTTGAGTCTTGACCCTCAGACATTGCTTAAAGGTGTCACAATGTATGGAGTGTCCAAGATATCCTCACAGGCTCCACAAATGTCCGCACTCAGGAGACCTCAAACTGAAATTGGTCCTCTGAAACATAGATGTACACGCAGGCACAAAGTTATGATGTGTTAGCTTGAGTTTACAGTGTGAAGTTTGTGGTCTGGTGGTTTATGGACTTCCTCTGTTTAGGCGATTAGCTGTGAGCTCACACACACTTTCTCACACACACACACACACACACACACACACACACACACACACACACACACACACACACACACACACACACACACACAAACGCTTACTACTGATGCATTTCTAGCACTCCTCTCTCTTTCACTCGGTGTCATTGATGGTTTGTGCGTGACGGCATTCAATCGAAGACAAAAATCAATAAAAGAACACAAAATAACTGATTTAGATTAATTCACAGAGCCAGATCAAAAGTTAATCTGAGTTTCTCCTGCTTTGCTTTTCATGCTAGTTTCTACTTACAGTGCTGGCCAGAGGTTCACATCCATCTATGGAAATATATGTACTTTTAATCCTTGGTGAAGATGCATTACAGCTGTTCTAGTTTTTAGGATGGAATGATGATAACTGCAATAACTAATGTGCAATTACTATTTAAAAATGTCCTTTTTTTTATTTATATTTTTTTCGATCCACAGTATATATGTGGACACACTGTATATACATCATGCACCTTTTCCTCATTTTGGCACCTTCTTTTGATTATTGAGCCGATGTGACACGTGAATTTCTCCACTGTAAGATCAATTATGTCTATCTTATCTTATCTTATCTTATCTTATCTTATCTTATGATACAGCAAACAACAAAATACATTTTAACATTGCAAACTTTCTCTAATACATACAGGGTCAAACTTATACATGCAGGCCCAAATATGCACATTACACATTTGGATACATGACTCTCAGCGAGTTGTGGCGAAGCCATGTTATTTGCAGCTGTGGACCCTTACCCTGTGATATTATCTGTATAATCTGACCCAATCTGTATAATCTGACCCAATCTGTATAATATGATTGAACTTGATTTTGTAAAGTGCCTTGAGATGACATGTTTCATGATTTGGCGCTATATAAATAAAATTGAATTGAATTGAATTGAATTGAATTGAATTGAATTATTAGTAGCTAGATATTTCACCGTTTTTTTAACATGCTTTCCTGGCATAAATCCAGCTTTCAGGTATACATTTTCAACAGAGTTGAAGTCAGAGTCATTCTAGGCCCTAATTTTATTCTCCATTATTCATTCCAAACCATTTTTAATCTGTTTGGGATCTTTCTCCTCTTGGAACTCCCCATTTGAGTTAGGTTTCAACCTTGTGACCCAGACAGCTACCCTCAAATGAAAGGAAATTACTCAAGGTGTTCAAGAACAACCCAGGAACCGCTCCAGTCGTAAACTCGAAGATGCTAAAACCTTTGCTAAACATAATGCTAAAACATAATGAAAGAAAATTAATTGGAGGAGTCAAAGCAATGGTTTCAAACCAAGAAACATCATACCACCTGTCAAGCATGGAGGTAGTACCATCATGCTACATCCAAATTGTTCCAATTCCTCTTCATTCAACTTTTAGATGGTTGAAAATCGGGACACAATTAGATGTTAGTCGAATCAAACCAACATCAAAAAATGGTTTTGAAATGGGCAGTTTGGTTTTGCTTTGGTTTGGGCCTGACTTAAACCCACCTCACTATGGTCACAACCTTCAGTCTTCTGTGTCATAAAGTTACATCTTACAGAGTGCATCCTGTTTATGCGTGTCTGACCTGGTTATAAGTGGCGTCCAGCAGTGTGTCCAGGTTCTGCAGCGGTGCCGGGGTCTTGTCTTTGAATCGGGTCAGCAGACGCCGCTGGATGGCTCTGAACTGGACGGCTCGCTCTGACAGCAGATCCTGATACTGCTGAGCACCGACACGCAGCTGAGATGAAACAAAAACAACAGGCAACCATTTGACTTCTTAACATTTTTTCCTTTTTCTGACACCCAAACATGACGCGCCTGGGTTACGTCTACCTGAAAGTGATTGTCTACAGACAGGAAGTACTCTTGAAGCGGCATAGGACCACTAAAACTCTTCTTGAAGTCTTTGATTCCCAGCTTGGAGAAATGTTGATCAAACCTCTGAACAAGTTCCTTCACCACCAGCCACATGTCTTCAAAACTGTCGCTCTGAATGCGGTAACGCTCTACAGGAAAAGGGAGACACAGGGAAAACTTTTGCTCACTTTCCTTAACGTTCAGTAGCACAAGTTTTTTTTTTCTCCACAACGTTATATTTATCGCAGATTTATCACATCCTCAAAGAAAGTCAATAGCAAATGGTTCTGGTTGTAATAACAGAAAAGAGCTCATGTGATTTTTTTTGCTTGCTAATTTTGGTACAAAACGCTACAAAATGCACAGAAATAGCATCAGCAGCTGTGGATATTTTTTGGGAAAGGGAAACCTTTTGAAAGGTTTAACCCCACATACTAACTAGCCTCGACGGAGGTTAACCAGCACCACCTCCTGCATGTGGTTCCCTACACAGACTCACGGGAGGTCTTGGAGGCCAACACAGTAACTTTGGCTCCTGACAGAAACTGAAAAGTCAAACTGTTCCCATCCTTATCTTCTGTTTTCGCTGAAAACTCTGCAGAGGGAAAGAGAAAGAAGAAGACAGTGTGATGAGACAGATATGACAGTCTATCACGATGCATGACGCCAACAAAGGTGAACGAGATACAGTCACACTCGTCACAAACACAATGGAAGCTTACACAAATCCCTGATGAAAGAAAAACACACTGCTGAGAGTGTTTAGACGACCAAACTGCTGAATGTGGCCGACTGCTGGGTAAGTGGGAAGGGAAGAGGATACCAGAGGTAATGTTGCAAATAACCATGGATAAAATATTCAAATAAACATATAAACACTCAATTACACAAAAACATTACGCAATTTACAGAAATGCAAAAACATTCTGACGGCTATGTTTCTCAAATTTATTTGTAGTTATTGTAGTTCATGTTTTATTCTTTGTCTTGGAGTAAATTATCCCTTGTAGCTAACTCCCTTGTTTGTTTGAAGCATGATTATCAAAGGAATGGAAGGATAAGATATTTAAGGAGCCTGCAAATTATACTTTCAGATTTATTAGAAATGCGTTTTTGTTTCTCCCCGAATAGCTTTATAAAGGCAGCCATAAAACAAATAAAAATACAACTGAATCTTTTTTTTTTTTAAGTTAGACTTAATTTTTAAAGTTGCTCTGACTTTCTAAGTACTTAAAGTTTGTAAACTATAACTTTCTGGTTTCGTGTGTTATAAATAAAAATAAACCCTTGTGGAACTGGAAGTGTGACTCTGGGGAGAGAAACATTGACGGGAGTGGGCGTAAAATAAGGAAGATTAAGCAGAAAAGCACTTCATGCACAACGATTAAGTAGGGATGCACGATATATCTGCATTAACATCGGTATCGGCGATTGTCAGTAATTTATTAAACATTTTGGGCGCGGCCCGAATTTTTGTTTCGTTTTTTGTGAAGGGACCCACAGAGAAAAAGCAAAGAAACAGTGAAAAAAATTCACAGAGAGGCGTTTACTAAAAGTGAAAATAAGAGGTAAAAGCTTAGATGTGATCCACTTGTTAAAAGGTGAAGTTGATTGCAGTTTTAAGTTGGAGGAAAGCTTCAGGAACCTGCGCTCTGTGTTGAAATCCTCTTAGGCTGTGAGACCTGGAAGAATGAGAGGTTTCCTGCAATAATAAAGAACCTGCGCCTCCACCCCTGCAAAAGGCATTTTAGGAAGCTGGCGGGATGCTCCACAGCTGAGCGCTGCATGGCGTACGAGCGACATTAAGGCACACCTTCTCTGCGCTCTGGGGTTTGAAGTACGGGTGAGGGAGCCAGCCCCTGGGGGGTGTATTCACAGTCTCCTGTAGGTTATAGGGAAATGCTTTACTCGGATTCTAAAGCTGCTTATAGGCCAGTCTTCATCCATGGCCAGGTAATCTTTGCTCCCTGAAACTGCCTTCCCTCCTAATTCTCCCATTTCAAAGGTCTTCCAGCAGTGCCAATGAATCCGCCGCCCAGCGTTATGCATGAGTGTGTTTGACCGTTTACAGCAATTAAAGTAATTACACCTTGTCACAATATATTAATCTGTGGTACACGTCACCCTGGTGATCGTCGGGTGTGATGGTAAAAAAAACCCCGATAAAGTGTCGTACGACTTTGACTTTAAATTTAAGAAGGCTTATGGGATTCTTTTTATTTATTTGAAATGTTATGTCACCAGCGCAAGCATGAATAACACTACAGTTTTGAATGTTTAAAGCTGATCAATGATTAAAGTCTGATATGGAATGAATGTCTGAGAGGAATCATGATGCAGTTTGGCTGCGATTCACCACTTTACCATCTGCGTCGCCAATTTCCCCCCCGTCTCCAAAATGAGTGTACGCCTGAGTCAGAGTTGCCGTGAGGAACGTACATTTTCTTTTCTTTTTATAGATCCCAACTTCTGCGTGAAAGGGATGTACGCAAGCTTCAAGCCCCATTTTGAGCGTACGCAAGCTTTATAAATGAGACCCCTTGACTCTGGATGATCAAGAGAAAAAGTCCTGAGAGAAATGTGTAAAGCTTCTTCTTGCTGCTTGCTCCAGCAGTGTGAAAAATTAGAGGAGAAGCTAAATGCTGCTGTAAAACGTGTCGACAGCAGGGCCTCCAACACTCGTGCTACTTATTACTATTACTATTTATTTCTTTAACTTAGGATATATCCTCAGTGAATAAATCTACTCAAATTAAAGTTTCAGTTTCAGTTTAACAGCAATAAAACAGTCTTTTAAGGCTTTTTACAAATCTCTGACAAGGATGAAAACAAAATTATCTGTGCTTGTAGTAAGATGTGATATTTTTGGACACAATATATGTTACTTAAGCTATTCAGAAATACCTCTGTAACAGCTGAACATTGATTTAGAAACCTCAGTTTAAATCTAAAGCTAAACAATCAAGAAAACAAATTACTTCTAATTGGTTTTGAATACCTAAAAATGATAAAACTTTCAGCATTGAATGGAAATTCTGATAATAACATATCACAATACGTTAATAGTTACCTCTAAAGATGGCGTTGAGGTCGACTGGTGGCTGGTTGGTGTCCACAGTGATCTTAAACTTGGTGGTTTTGGCTGGAGATGAAAGCACACACACCAGTGCCAGAGGAAGACTGAACCTGGACTGGAGAACCCTGGGAACTCCTAATGAAAAGGAAATACTTCAGAGTTAAAATATATTTTGCATTAAACTAAAATCACCCTCACCGTTACTATAAACATATTATCTTGCCATAATGTGGGTTACTCTACAGTCTTTGTCCCTTGATGGTCTTTTCTTGAAAAACACCCTTTAATTTGAAGCCAGCTTCCTCTTTAGGTAGCTTGTTGTGAAATTAAACAAGGTCACTACATCACCTCCAAGGCTTTCTCTCCAAACAGCTATGAGGTCAACATCTGTTAGCACAGTAAGCACTATGGGCGTTCAGATTACAGAGTACCTGAGCGCTCAGAGACTTAATATCAACACCAACTGTGAAGGTGTGTCTGTCGAAGATCCAAAAGGGAAGTTTTGTAATAACTCAAAGTTTTCAGCAGAAATAAAAAACAGAGGAGGAGAGCTATGACCACTGACAACTATGTTATGATCTTAAGCAGTGCTGAGGTTGGCAGAAATCTAGACTTAGTAAAAATAATAGAGCGAGGGAAAGAAAGGAGGAGGAAAAGAGTCATTAAGAAGAGACGAAGCAAAGCAACCAGGGGAGAGGAGGCAAAACCTGAATAGAGGGGGGGGGGGAGAAACTGGAAATAAAACAGCATCAGAGAGACTGAAACAAAAATAAGTTGAATTGACAGCTGGGTTTGGAAGGAGGTTTAATTGTGGAAAGTCCCAACTTATTTCAAACAGTAACAATTACCTACAACTACTGTGCACCTTTTCATTCCAGAAAAGCATTTATTTTGTAATTATTTTAATAATTCAATTTGGTTTAAATACAACAACAAAAAAGAAAGACATAAAGAAAAAGGAAAGCGGTGAAGCCAAAAATAACAAATTTAAAAAAATAAGGGGGAATAAATTGGATGGAGTTTTTAAAGGACGGACTGTGGTCCAGTTTCTTCAGTCCTCACGTGCCTAATTTAGTCGTTGACCCTTCGTTCTGGACGACTGAATAGTCAAATCACATTGAGCAAACACAAAGTAAGGTCACATAAACATGTTGTCAATGTGATTAGGGAGAAACTCTGTTAGATGTTGAATGATCAACGCTTTCACGGCACCTTTTACCGCCGGCTAAGGTTGCACAAATGACAGGATTGTTGTAGGTTTCTGATTCACATTCACACAGCAGGTTTTCTGCATTTTATGTAAGCACACACCTGAGGGTAGAGGAGAAGGGACTGCTCTTCACAAGCTTGTGACTGGATGAGTGTTTTAAAATCTCTCATTTCCCCATCCTACCTCCAGGTACTCCCAAGTTGTCATTACAGAATATGCTCTGAACACTGAAGCTGACCAGCGTAGTGACTTTATTTCTTTATACGTGTGTTGTAACCATTTCACAAGGTCATGTTCAAATTTATTTCTATATGTCCTTCATAAATCATTCTGTCAGGGAACTGACAACCCTTAGAGGAACTATCTTTTCAACAGTTTACAGTTTTCTTTCACTACACACCCAAAGTCCAGTTTTATAGTGTAAATAAACTGCTGCATGCTAGAATAAAACGGTTCATATTGGGACAAAGTGAGTGTGTGTGCATGTATGGAGATAGTTTTCTTTCAGCAAAAAGGAGCTTGAATCCAATACCAGCTCTAACTTTTGTTCCCACGTTTTATATCTTTCAATTTTTTTTTTTAAGAAGACACTTCTGTGTAAAATCTTAAGGTCTAGCTTGAAGGATTTCAGTTTTTTTTCCACTGAAACTGACAATAAAACAATCCGATGGGATTTTGATTCATGCTAGGAGAAGCAATGCAACGTACATGAGGAACCGCAGTGATGGCAGACGAAAATGAATGCAGCATTTTTTTTGGATGGACGGCTAGTTTCTTCTGTATGGAAACTGAGAAGATTTTTCCTGTATGAATCTTTCTCAGTTACCAAGAGATAAAACAGAAGGTTCATAAAAAAATAATGATCAAATTATATTCTAGGTAATGCCTGACTAAAATATGGCCAATAATTTGGTAGAATGTCCCACAGGGAATAATGTTACAAAATCCAGTCATTTAAAATAAAAATGGTGACAGGATGCAGTAAAAAGGATTGTTTAAAAGATAGGAGTTATGCAGACTGTGGTAAAAAAAAAATGACTAAAAAGTACATCTACTTTTCTAAATTACAAAGTACTACTTTGTAATTTAGAAAAGTTGTCTAATAATCCTTTCCATGCAGCTAGATTTCTCTTTCCAGAGAGTACATTTTGTTTTATCCACCGATTTATCAAATCATACAACCTCTGATCGATCTCCCCAGAATGCCGCTTACAAGACTGATAAAATTAAGTTTTATTAAGATGGAGTTTAGCTTAAACATGCATTTACTTGCACGTCTCTGGAAAAGGTAAACTGAATGAAAGAGTGATAACAAAATGGAAAACGAAGACCCTGTACGCAGGATCAGGTTCGATTCACAGCTGCAGTGATGTCACCCTCCGACATATCTGTGTGGGTATAAAAGATATGTGTGGAAACTGGATGTAATCTGCACATGCTCTTTAGGTTTTTGTGTGAGCCACGGGGAAAACAATAAAAAGAAACAATCCCTGCACATTCCACTCCTCAAAAGCTTTGCTCACATGCAGCTGTCATGCATTACCTACTTTACTTCCATAAGAGGTTCTGCACGCTTTAGTTTGATGAGGAGACAATTAAAACCACATTTGTTCAATTTTTTGTAGATTAAATTCAAAAACAGACAAGGTGAAAACTTAAGTAACAAAATTAAGAGACAGAAATTAAAAGATTATCTCTGCTTTTTTCTTCCACCACTCTCCGTATATGTATAATTTATGAATGTTGCTGCCATTTGTTCCGTCTCTGTTTTTTTTTTTCTATAGAAAGTACCCCTCAACCTTTACTGCTGTGCTTAATTGTACTTTCTTGCCATAATTATCAATCTGTACTATTTGTTTTCTTCCCCCTAAAAGGTAACTCGGCGCTTATGTTTTTATCAGGATCAACTATTCGGGTGCATTAATTTATTTAAGTAATTTGGTTCAAAATTAGTGATACTTATGTTAATTGTGAACATTTTGGCCCACAGAGTATAAAAAAACCCTAAATAAAGTAGTCATTACATTATACTGATGAAAGTATATATTTTTAATGCACTGTAAAGTATGTCTATGCAACATACAGCGTATGCACGCAATCCCTGGTTGGGACTCCTTTTCCATGAATCATTGCAACAATGTGCCGTGGCATGAAGGTGGTTGTGCTGGGGTGTTCTTCCCTCAGGTGGTTGGCCCTCAGCTGTCTCTTCATGTTAATCCACAGATTCTCTATAGGGTTTAGGTCAGGCTAGTTTGCTCAACAATAAAGGACAGCGATATCATGGTCATTTAACCAGTTTTTTGGTACCTAGTCCTGGTGGAGAATTGAATCAGCATCTCCAGGAGAACAGGAAACTGATGGTTCCTCCTGAGAGCAGCCGGAGAACCACACAGTGCAGTATTACACCACAAGGCTCTCTATCACTGACCTGTAAAGGTTAGCGAGCAGCAGGTGAGGAAGGTGAATGTGCTTCAACTTCCTGAGAAAATTCTTTGTTGGACTTTACCAACTTGCTGTGAGATGCGTGTGTTCAAGGTGAGATCATCACAGATGTGGACACACAGGAACTTGTAGTTCTTGACTCCGTCAATCTCCTCGCCGTTTATTGAGAGGGGAGTGTGTGTGTGTGTGTGTGTCGCTCTTAGATCTCCTGAAGTCCATAATTACTTCTTTCGTCTTTGAGATGTTGAGGTCCAGGTTATTTTTCCAGCACCACAGAGTCAAGTTCTGGATCTCCTCTCTGTAGGCCGAGTCATTATTATCAGAAGTTAGACCTATAACAGTGGCGTCGTCATCAAACCTGATTATAGTGTTGGTGGGGTGAATGGGGGAGCACTCATGAGTGAAAAATAAGTAGAGAATGGGGCTGAGGACACACCCCTGGGGAGTCCCTGTGTTCAGGATGAGAGGTGATAATGTGCGTTTATCCACTGGATGGTCTGTGGTCTGTTCCTGAGGAAATCCAGAATCCATCATCACAGTAAACTGCCCAGGCCCAGGTCATTAACCAGTTTATAGAAAATAACAGTGTTAACGGTGGAACTGAAGTCCACAAACAGCCTCCTGATGTAAGTATTGTCCTTCTCAAGGTGGGTGAGGGCTGTGGGGAGAGCTGTTATGACTCCATCCTTTGTTCACCTCTTTGCCCAGTATATAAATTGATGTTGGTTGTGGTCATGAGGAACTGCAGTTCTAATTTTTTTTTTAAACATTTGGTGACGATAGGGATGAGAGCAATACTCATTCAGACAGTTAAATAGGCTCTTTTGGGGTATTGGAACTATTGTAGCAGACTTCAGACATGTGGGAAAAATGGAGAGAAGTAGGGATTAGTTGATGTAGTGATAAGTACGGCCATTAGCTGGGCTGCGCAGTTTCTGAGGATCCTTTCGCTGATGCTATCCGGAGAAGCAGCCTTCTTTGTGTTGACTCTCTGCAGGGTGGGTCTGACCTGGTGCTGGGTCAGCTGTAATGGCTTCTCTTCCGTCTCTGCTGGTTTCCCAGATGACCTTGCCACCATAACATTTCAGCATAAAAACAAACATTTTATTGGTCTTCTGTAACATTGTAATTTTCTTTGAAGCTTCATTTTTATTTGTCAGTGAGTGTAGGCTGCAATGATCCAAATGCTCAGAAATAAACAAATCTAAATATAATGTAATGTAGATATAAAACATCTGAGTTTCACTTTTTGAATTGAATTACTAAAATAAATGATATTTTCAAGGATATTTTAATTTTGTGAAATTCACTTGCATGTAAAGTATTTCTATTTTCTCTACAATAGAAAGGACTCTTGGCTCAGTACTGTCTTTCCAAGAAGGAGCCAATGACAAAGTTTTAGCTGCCCTTTACTTACTAAAGGGATTGTGGGTGATGATGGCGCAAGAGTTAGGGAGGTTGTCCTGTAACTAGTGGGTTGCCGGTTCGATCTCCTGCTCCAACCATCTCGGTCATTGTGTTCTTGGGCAAGACACTTCACCTGTATTGCCTGCTGTCGGTGGTCAGAGGGTCCGGTGGCGCTGATGTATGGCAGACTTGCGTCTGTCAGTCTGCCCCATGTCCTTTTGTATAGTTAAGTGCCACCAGCAAGCTTGAATAACACTACAGCAGAGGTCACGGATTAGCGGACCACGGTCCGGATCCGGACCCAGCTGCTACCTAATCCGGACCCAACCTCATTTAAAACATTTATATATTACTGTATGTTGTTGTCCAACGACAGTGTCTAACTCCGGGGTTAAAGTTCTCCGTCGCTGCGACGGATTTCCGTCATTTGGAAATTGAGCGCAAAAAGTCCCGTTTAGACTTTTTATTCAAGGTTATAATCTGAAGCTGCTCTCAACCAATCAAACCTGGCAGAGCCGGGACATTAGCCAATCAGAATGAGAGCAGGGCGGGTCTTTCCAAAGCGGACATGGCCAGTCTGAGGTTTATCGGTGTTCATCATTTTAACCTTTGGGAGAGCATTTTAAACTGGCCACAGATGGTATGAATGAAAGTAGCGGTGGTCAAAGGTTTTCTTTGGATTTATGCAAACCAGCAGGTCAGAAAGTTTAGCAGCTGAAAACAACTTCCCTCGGTAAGCGCCAATCTGCTCCGGCTGTTAATTAATGAATTATTTCCACCTGTGGCCATGTCGTCTGTCAGCGTTTATTCCCTCGCTGATAAACGCGGCGACCAACCAGGAATCTCCTCGTGATTCGCTATTATGTTTTATTTAAACACAAAGAAGAGTAACGCGCTAGCTCAGGCTAATTTAGCATGACCCTTGAAGAACAAGAGTCAGAATGTGAAACAATGTGCCTCATTTGACTGGGTTAGATTTGGAAAAAGTAAAAAAAAAAAAAAAAAAAAAAACCTGCGCTGTTCTGAAACAAAGAAGGCAGAGCTGTATCTGCTGTCGGTATGCAGCAGTGATCACCTGATGAGCAGCTGCGCTCCAGGACACTAAATAGAATGACAAGGATTTTGATGCTTACAGATTGTTAAGAAAACTACATCAAAAAGATAAAATAAATAAACTGCAGCTACAACATGGACTGGAGAACGGGTTCTAACTGGGTGAGGCCAGAGAAAGGCGATTCTCAGAGAGTTTCTTTATGAAGTTAAAGTGGAGCGCGGACACAGGGTTCATCCTGGACAGGTCTCCAGTCACTGGGCTAAAATATAACCATTTTATTAAACTTCAAAAAAGTTAAATCATGCCTTTTTATAAACTCTAATGATTAATTCGTGAACAATAACGGGCAAAGCAGAGACTGATTATTGTCATGTGCAATCTGTGTCAAATTAAAATGTATTATGTCATCATAGTGTTGGTGATGTGTCCTGCATTTCCAAGGTTGTGTTTGGCCTTGTATGATCATAAAATTGTTTTATATTGAATGTGACAGGGAGCCAGTGGAGTTGATGTACAGGTGTGAAGTAGATGATGTAATGATGAAGCTGCTTGAGGGTTTCTGGAGGACAGAGAGGAAAGGGAGCTGGGATTGTAAAGTGGACTGTGGACCAATTTGTCAACAGTGTGAAGGAAGAACTTGATGCTGCATAGATGAAAGTAACCCAGATGATGATGTGGATGTGGAAAGTGATGGAGAGGCTGTCCAGGATGACGCAAAGGCTCTAAAGATGAAAGGTGGCAGAGATACAGAAATTTTCAGTGGATATTTTAAAAGTACCAGATTTAGTTGACTTTGCACACTAAGCAAGTGAGCCAACTAATGCGGCATGATGTCCACACCGCGGGAATATATGGGCTTGCGAGAAAATGTTTTCATTCAAACATTTTTGCTTCAACCCCTGTGCTAACTTCACTTGTTAATATGGCAAAGCCCTCCGGAGCGTTCCCAAACATATCCGCTTGCTCATACATACGGAGAAAATAGCTGATTTAAAGGCGCAGAACGAATGAGCACCTCGATATGTGCTTGAGGTTGGCTTTGTTGCCAATTAAACCCAGGTGTAAAATCCTTGCAGGGCAATCTAAAGCTCACTTCTATCATTAAGCCATAAAAAAGAAATGAAAAAAAGTTCAGGTGTTTTATAAAAGATGTGAAAGTCAAGAAATTGTCTATATACCAAACTGTGAAAGATTGTGGTTCTCTATTTCAAAAAGCACTTTGGATTTTAAAATAGAAAAACGTTGTATTTTTATGTTATTTTTTTGTTTAAAAAGTCAATGTATAAGGTGAATGCATAAACATTTTATTTCAGTGTTAAATACTGTTTAAAGTAACGGATTGTAATAAAAAATGTGTCCGGACCTTTACTGGTTGTTGATTTTCTTTATTCGGACCCCGCTGATTTTTAATTAGTGACCCCTGCACTACAGTTTTGAATGTTTATGATAACATAGCTCACCACCGTCAGGGTGTGAATGGGAGAATGACTGACTGTAGTGTAAAGGGGTTTGGGGTCATCAGACTTAATAAATCGCTATACAAGTGCAAGACATTTACCATTTGCTACTCTAGGGCTGGTGCTCCTGGGATGATGAGTTATTGACAAGTCAATAATTAATCAATCGACATTTAATGATCCACTGATTTTGACTGCAGTGTATTATAATTTGAACCCAACTGAAATGTGACTGGATCCATAAAGAACTGAATGTTCAATGAGTGTCTGTGGGAGTATTATAATGCTGAGACTAAAATCCACACCAGATAACATCCCCTTTTGCATCAAAGCACACACAAAAACGATTTAAACAGTGATGAGGAACTAGGAAAACTACAGCTAGAATGTTCACATAAAACTAGCATAGGCAAGGAGTTTGGGAAGGTTGATGGTTTGAGGGTTAGGACTCTGCTAAGGCATTGGTTTAGGTCGGTTACCTTTCAGAGTAACGTTAGAACAAAATACCAAGGGAAGCATTTCTTTCAACCTACACAGACAGCCATACAAATGTTGGCGAAAAACCGTCTGCTGAAACATAAGAGCTTGTGTGAGTGTGTCAAGTGATGCATGTGAGAAAGATGATATTACTGCGTAAACTCCATAGAGTATGAAAGAATAAATGGATAAAATGCATATTTACATTTTCCTGAGAGTGAAGAAATGTGTGTGTGGGTGAGAGACGTGTGCCAAGTATCACATAACAGGAACATAAACACTCAACAGCAGTCTCTTCCTGTATATACGGCAGTGTGCGTTTTTGGAAACTATGTAGAGAACCATTGATGATTGGTACACTTTTAAGTGAGAAAACGTTAGATTCTGAGTGCATCTTTTAAAATGCAGCTTACAGTGGCCATGTATACATCCAGCAGACGTGTTTTCCTTTTTAACAAAGACAATATGTCTGTCTCTACTCGTTCTAGTCTATCCAGGACAGCAAGCAGAATACTTACCTTTGGGATTAAGCTCTGCAGAAAGTAGGAAGAGAACAAGTAAACATTATAAAAACTAACTCCGGTAAATCGGATGAAAAGAAATTGTACAATAAAGAAGCAATACTCGTCTCATCTGCTTACATTTAGTTGCAATCCAGCAACACATAATAGAGGATGTGGACTGTCATGTTTAAACATAACTTGACTACAAAAGAAAACATGAAACCCGTCCCATCAATATATGAATATATAGAAATTTGAAACATATCCTGGAACTGTAATTCAGCTTTTTCCTTCCCACACTCAAACAGTGCAGCTAGAGGAGAATGCAGTAACTAAATTGAATAAGAAGAGATATCCTCAAAAATTAAAAAGCATGTAACAACCTGTAACAATCCTCACGATACACCAAGACTGAATAAATTCCCATCATTTGGAGTCAAATCTACAGTATGTTTACTTTCAAATGCTTTACCGTTTTGAGACGTGTTATACTTGATTTTGAATACAAATAAAATATGATTTTTCCAACATATGGCAGTACTACTACTTTATTTATAAAGCACTTTAAAGTAGTCTTTATGTATGTACAGCACAAACTATAGACAACCTCTGCATAGTCTGTCAAGCCGAGGGCAACTGCCAAACAAAGAATGGGATTTTTTTAAAGGAAAACAGAGACGACGGAGCATCTCTATCCCGGCTCCTTAGGGCCTTGTTTTACCAGCTGCTCTGGGATTTAAAAGGTCTGTCAGCTGCTTCTATAACCTTTAAGCCACAGGAATATAAGTCAGGAAGATTAGGTTCTGATTTGATTGGTTAAAGACAATTTCCTTGAGAGACGAATGGGAAGCAGATGGATGAGTCGGCGGTCAATAGTAAGGGAATGAGGTGCCGAGTGGAAAAGTTCCTCTGATAAAATTGATGAAAGTCACGCTGTCATATGGCTGCCTCTGTTTACTGTTAAGAAACTCTGCCTCACCGTCTCACGTGTCATAACCTAATTTAAACTTCATGAAAAAGAAGAGAAATCAGATTTGTTCTCTAACTTGTTCAGTTGCATCTTCAGTGTTTTCCAAGTTATAAGCAGGAAAAATCAATTAGATGTGTCTTTAATGATGCTTTATAAAATGTATATCTGTCTATTTTTCACAGCTGAGGAGATCATAAATTTTGACCCAAGTCTTCTCGTGGAAGTTTCCTGTGTTTCCTGCTATTTTCGGCCAGACAATGATAGATTGGTGACACAAAATCCTAGTCTCTTTGGTGGTACCTTCAGTTTAGAATATATTTAGGATGCAAGTACAAATACATTAGTCACAATGTTGGAAACTATATCCTCCCATTTTTCTTGTTGAACATCTACTCCTTTACTAGCACATAAACTGTCATAAGCTTTACACCATGATGCATAGCATAACATTTCTTTAATGAATTTCTATCAAAGTAACACATTTGAGAACTGATAGCTGGCATAGATATAGAATAAAGCTATTTCTATATTTTGATCCATTTAATCCAATTTAATTGGACAAGTAAGGATGCCTCACAGTGGCCTTATTCCCAAAACAAGAACATTAAAAGGCTTAAACCTGATCACAAAACAATAAAGATCTATGTCTTTAATACGGCAGAATTATCTGACCCTATAACATTAACTCACGTTCTGTTATCAGATTACTACCCTACGCTGTGAAAGAAAAACAATAAGTTAACAGCAAAAACGCAATGAGAAAAATATTTAGGACAGAAACGAGCTGGAGGATTTACCTTTGAGCAAAGGTTCTGACTAAAAACAACAGACAAGGGAAGTTCTGAGGTTCTCTGAGGACACATACAGTAGTCACTTCAGACCAGCTA
This sequence comes from Fundulus diaphanus, assembly GCA_037039145.1. Classification (NCBI taxonomy): domain Eukaryota; kingdom Metazoa; phylum Chordata; class Actinopteri; order Cyprinodontiformes; family Fundulidae; genus Fundulus; species Fundulus diaphanus. The sequence goes on along the minus strand of CM073130.1, from coordinate 50,870,350 downwards.
CCAGCCAGTAAACAAGTGATATTTAGGACATAGTTGCTGTTGTCATAGAAAGAAGGATTTATTGTTTCAGGGCTGAGCCTTTATTTTATCCATTAACAGTAAGATCCAAATTAACTAGACCCCAGACTGCATAAATGGTGCATTCAGATTCATTTTCTTAAGTAACTGAAATTTTCCTAGTTATATTTGGATAAAACTCAGCCATTCAATGCCCTTAAAACCCTGAAAAGGCTTTCATTCCTCCAAAATCAGCTACTGAGCTTGTTTTGTTTTGTGCTTACGAACAAAGAGAGTAAAGAACATGAGCTTCCTGGCAGAGGTAACGAGAAACACCTACAAAGATTCCTTGCAAATTGATTTCAAACATGGTATCCAAAAGAATCAGGATCCAACAGAAGGCTGCAGGAAGATGTGAGTATGCGGGGACGCTGGTCTTCTCCCAAAATCGATAAAACCGGAGAAAAGAAGAACCGTCAGCTAGCGTATTTGCTTTTCAGTTGGAGCAGCGACCACCAGATCATAGCAGTCCATGTTTTATACAACATATTATATCATTCACAAGCTACGATTCTTCACTCAAATGAAAATATTCAGTGTATGTGTAGGTAGGCTAACAATGTACTGTAAATGCCCACTTGACCACTTGATCCCACTCAAGCGTGTTTGTTTAAACGCCCGCTCTCAGGGTATTAGGAAAGTCACAGAGTGGCACTAATGAAATTCTTTCTAGATTGTAACGTCTCATCACCGGGACTTCTTTGAAGGTTTTAAGAAGTCAACAGTGTTCTTAAATGTCAAAGCCTTTGTAGAGCTTAAAGGAGGACACAGTAGCCTCAGGGTGGGACTGTGTTATGTGGGGCTGGGTGGTGTGGATCACCCCTGGGTGGCAGTGAATACGAAGTGATGCATTCCTCCCAAGCCAGAACAGCGTTTTGGGGATAAGAGGTGATGAGGCATTCCTGCAGATTAGCACTGGAGGAACACAGAAAACGACGACCGCAGTTCTACACAAATGGCCTTTAAGAGGCCAACTTGGCATCTTACCATGGAATGGGACCCTAAGAGATGGTTTACTGCAGTGGACACGAGGTTTCAGAGCAAAACCAACCCTTTAATAAAACACCAGAGTGTGAGTTGGCATGATAAACACATTCTGGTGTAATGTTGTTTGTCACAAGGCAGCGCCAAAGGAAGGTATGTCAGTGTTTAAACAATGATTGCAACAATGATGTGGTAAAAGTCTGATTAGGTTTAGGCAGGAAAACATGTTTCTGTTTAGGAAAAGATTACAAATCGTGTTAAAGTATCAAGATAAAACCAACAGTGCATATAAGTATTAAAATACCCCATCTCCTATCTATAACTGTTTGCTTGTTACAGGTCAGTGTTGCCCAAAGGTATGTAAGCATACTACAGGTGTCACAATACTAACATCCTTCAAACTGATGCTAAAAAAATACTTCATAACATTTTCAAGCCTGCAGCATTTTTGAAGGGAGAGGGTGATTTCTGCTTAAGAGCAAAAAATATGATTAGTTACAATGTGGCCATTTTGACACAAATAATTATCTTTGAATAATTACATTTTAGTATTGATTATATTTAGATATTGATTATTTTGACAGTTCTAATAATTACCAAGAACGGCTTTAATAAATCTTTGTAAGTATGTTCAACACTCACTTCCTTTGTTGTTTCTACAGTTTACCTTCATTTGTGGACTAATTTGGTTTGATTTCTTAGTTTGTGTGAATTACCCAAGTAATTGCAGACATCTGCTGTGAATTTCATGTAGATGGAAAAGGAAACACATTTACTGATAAAAACATTGACCTGCTCAATGGTTATTTTCTTTATGTTCAGATAATAAATCAATCTTTTAACCATGAAGAGTGGTAATGGATGAAAAGCGCTGAATTTAAGGTATTAAAGGATTGCTGGAGCTGATGAAGTACCTGCTGAGGTGTGGCTCCAACAGAATATGTCTATGTCTACGACTAACACCGAAATATTCAACTGAAATCGTTTTGCCAACATTTAACTGCTATAACGTTTACACCATGATGCATATCATAAATTTTTTTTATGAACTTCTATCAAAGTAACACATTTGAGAACTGATAGCTGGCATAGATACAGGATAGACATATTTTTATACCTTGATCCAATTTTGTATCCATTGTTTTCACTGGACAAGTAAGAATGCATAAGGGTTTTGTTATTGCCAAAACAACAACATTAAGCATTTACTGATAAAAATGTTGACATGCTCAATGGTTATTTTATAATATGTTCAGATGCCTATTCCATCGTCCAACCCTGAAGAGTGGTGATAGATGGAACAAGTTGAATTAGGTTTTAAAGGATTATTGGAGCTAATGAAGTGCCTGCTGAGGTTTGGCTCCAACAGAATATGTCACGGTGTCAACGGCATAAAAAAATGGAAGTTTTCGATACTCCTTGATCAAGAGTAATAATATACAAGGTGAATATTAATGGCCCAATACCTGATCCCTGGAGAACACCTTTGATAACATCAACTAAGTAAGAGGCAATACATTCAGCTTTAACATGCTGATTCCTGTTGGAAAGACAATTTTTGAATCACCCACCAGTTCGGTCAGACTGACACTAACAAGTTTTTGGTTTAATAGTCCATGATCCACAGTGTCAAAACTCTTAGAAGGGTAAATGAAAAGGGCTGCACACTGTTGCTTACTGTCTAAAGCCTCAATAAAATCATGTATTACTTTTAAGGCTGCTGTAGTTGTGCTGCGCTCTCTTTTAAAGCCAGAGTGGGCATGTGATTTAATAATGTGAGAAATGACATCCTCCTTCAATTCTTCCATTGCTCACTGACAAAAAGAAGATTTAAGCAAGAGCAAAATATTTCAATACAGGCCTGCAATTGTTTTTGTCTGCTGGATCGCCCCTTTAATCAATAGCAGAAAAAAGGCGTATTTCCAAATGGCAGCAATCTCATTTGTATCCAGTGAAAAGTTTAAAGACAAGTCAGGGGTGCCACGATAAAATCAGCTGCCTGTTTTAAAGTATTTTGCTCCATATTGTCTGGACCAGCAGATTTTCTTGTGTATAAACATGTTGGAGCTTTGTGTATCTCAGAAACGGAAACTGAAATAAAACTGGAAGAAGAGCCTGTTGTCATCACAGATATTAAGAATATATTCATGTAGAAATACTTAAGTGTTTCTGCCTTGTTGTCAAATATCCTATATTTGACTATGCATTTTCAAAGTTTTAAGGGGTTGCTCACATTTTTTGACATTTCTGAAATAAAATAAGCAGCCTTTACACTTCTTATAGCCACAGTGGATTTATTGCGGTGCTGCCTAAAACGTCTCCAATCTGAGCTTCCACTCGTTTTTTTTTGTCTTTGCCACACACTCCTCATGTATTAATTTATAAATATCAGGGATGAACCAATGATAACTGCAGTTTTTGAAGGCACATATGCATCAATGATCAAAAAAAAAAAAAAAACTTTATGGAAAAATACCCGTGAATATAGTTTTTTTACATTAAGAATAAAATACAGCTTTTCCATAAACAGGTAGATCATGAGAAAATCCCTGTACAAAAGGGAAAAAATGTCTCGTTTTAAAATAATTCAGGGCTTGATTTTGAGTATTTATGGGTCTAAATACAGTAATGACAAAGTAATCACAAGGAAATATGGAAAAAGATAAATTTATGAGGGTGGTGTATAAGAATGAGATCAATTAAAGTTGATTTATCTAGCCACTTCAGATCTATTCTATTCACTTCATTGCCTATTCTCTTTAATGTAAATTTCCCTGTCCCAGCCTTTGTATCTTTTAAAATGGTTTTTATTGTGTTTCGATTTTGTTTTTCACATTGATGTGTTTTTATCTTTGATGTGTTCTATCTGTTTTTTTACGGTGCCCTTGAGTGTCCGGAAAGGCGCCTTTTAAATAAAATGTATTATTATTATTATTATTATTATTAAAATCATCAGACACTAGCTCTAACCTGATCAGATTTGAGTCTCCAATTATTATTTCATTAAAGCTCAGCAGCATTAATGAAGGTAAAGCCTCGCTTATGGCGGAGGGGCGTTTATAGGAACCAACCACAGTTATGTGCAACGCTTTGGAGATCTCAGTAACCCATTGTCCATTTTTCCTCTGTCCACTCCCTATATAGGTTGTAATTTAATTGTTTTGTATCTTTATATTCCCAATATATTTGCCCTATATCCATATTTCTAATGATGTCCTCCCTGTTTCCCCAGACTTTCAATAACTTGTTTTTTGCCTGCTGTAGTATCTTAATCAACCCTTATGTCTCTGTTTATTCCGACATCTTTCCACCTGAGTATAACTCAGCACCTGCTCTGTTGGGAAACTAACCTACCTCTCTTCTTTCCATCTTAAATGAGTGTTTTCTAATGCCTAACGCCCAAAAGGTCCCTTCCAAAACACAAAATCCCTTTCCAACATGTTGTCCTTTAGCTGTTTTACTGTTAAGGTCTATTGAAATACTCCAGACTCCTTATTTTCAACTATTTATAGCATCACAATAACCCTTAACAAGAAAGAAACACTACCAATATTTCCAGACATTTCACATTAAGTGTGCTTCTGGGGAGGAAAAACTGTTCCACCAACGGAGGCCTGCCAAAGCAAATGTAATCCAAGGGAAACAATAGCACAAAACATAAGCCTTTTTCATGACCTGATTTTTGAACAAATGCAGATTTTTTTTCTTTTCTTTTTTTTTTTCTAAAGGAGGTCTGTGACATTTGAAAATAAAGAGTGGTTCTGTTGCTTTGGAGAGTTAAATCTTCCAGAAATATTGCAGAACCTGGAAACAGATGCCTGGAGGCAGCGAGGGGATGAACTGGGCTTGTCTGGAAAGAGCCCAAACGTCATTACAGCAGTCCAGCTCTCTGTAAGCAGATGGTGTTCAGCCCTGTCACACAAGGCTAGATGGGATGTTATAGACCAGACAGCTGCTAACTTCATCATGTTTTTCATGCTGATGCTCCAGCTATTGGATACATTTTTATATTTACAAGAAAGACAAGTCTAAAAAGGTGTCAGACAGCCTTTTTCCCAGTGAAACTGTGTGAAAAAGACCTTTGCAGAAAATATCAATATAAAATCAAAAGTGCATATAACACAACAGCTATGTTTACATGCACAAAATTTCACGCTCGGATTAAAATGAATTTGGATTAAATAATCGGATTGTACCGTTTATATGGGCACACAATCAATTAATCCGATCATAATGTGCGTGTTTATGCACCTGGCTTTATTCAGAATAGAACTACTCTGACATGCCCAGTTATCAAATTCCCCTAAAAAAAAAAACATAGAAGAAGAAGAAGTACTTTCGTCTTTGCTAAACTACATAAATAGTAAACAAAGCAGTATTATACGATTTTGTTTGTCTTCCGAGCGTCCAGGCTGGACTTGCATGATGTTCTAATTACGGTTTGAACTTTACTATTTCCGCCACTCACCAACGCAGAAATATGTAACGTCTACGTCGGGCGCACATGCGCACTTGGGTCAGTTTGCCCCATTCGGAATAATTTGAGCCTGGCTAGTGTTTATATGCACGTTGATCAGATTATCAATTGTCATAAACCACCACTCTCATTCGGATTACAATTTAATTCTGACTGAGCTTAATCCAATCATCATATTCCAATTGGCTCGTTTACATGACCCTTTATTCCGATTACTTTTGTCCATGTAAACATAGCTAATGACTGAACGTTACACATTCTTGAGACTGCACTCTAAAAAGAGAATATTGAAACAACTTAAATAAATTGGTGCAATTGGTAACAAGTGATTGAATCATGTTGATCCAACTTAACTTATTTAGTTTATAAGTTATCAAGTTAAACCATTGTACATAAATTAAGTTGGGTAAACTTCATTCAGTTACTTATTACCAATTGAAGCAATTCATTTAAATTGACTCAACATTCTCTTTTTAGAGAGTGCCTGTTAGCTCTTTGCAGCTTTGCAAATAAGCACAAATTATTTGGAGACATCTATGTCCAACTAAATTCAACATTTTATAAATATGTTCACAGTTAACTTCCCTTTGCACACTGATAATTGATCTAGTTTATTTATTTTTCAATCTGGTAGTCTGATAAAAGCTCTGGTAGTGTCTGCAGCCAGCTAGTTACCACCAAGGCTTCTCGCAGGAAAATTCAAATCCAGCAAATATCACGTTCTTGTGAGTCAATCCATTTAGCCCAGTCCTCCAGAACCATTCAACAAAAGACCAAGCTTGTTAAATTGGTTGATTTTCTTGAATAAAACGTAACAAAAGCGTTGCCCTCTGTGCTCACTGTGCACCTCCTCACGCAGATGGCGCTGCTGCTCCTCTGCCAACGCAGCGCTCTGCTGAGCGCCTGTCAAAAATGGCGTCTGCCATAAAAAATGTTTATAAAGTAACTGAGGTTAGCCTAATGGTTCAGGTATTGTACATGTGTAATATGTACTTCACAGAAAAACATATGGATTTTAACAGATATGATTTTCATTTTACTTTACTGAAGATTTAAGGCAATAGAAAATCAACTATTAGGGTCTCAAAAGTCTTTCCTGCAGAAAACTATGTGTACTGTTTCGCTCAGTCACCATCTTTAGTTTTTAAAATTAAAAAGAAAGAAGCTGCTGGTTTTTGCTCTTCCCCCCCCCCTCTCCATCCTCAACAACGGCGTGCCTGCTGCGGATCACTTCTGGGACAGGTCCCAACTGCAACGCACAATTGGGTCTTCAGAGAGGATCATCAGGGCTGACCTTCTCTCTATCCAGGACTTGTACAGGTCTCGGGTCAGGAAAAGGGCGGCTAACAGCTCTGCAGACCCCACACATCCTGGGCACAAACTGTTTAGACTTTGACCTTCAGGTCGGCGCTACAAAGAGCCATTTCCAAAAACCAGCTGCCACAGAGACAGTTTCTTCCCTCAAGCTGTCTCTGATGAACACAATGAACACCTCACCGACTGAGTAGTCAGCTACTCTGCTGTGAAACAAAATAAGCATATTTGCACTATTATGACCGGCATTTCTTCTTCTGCTTTGTATGGAAAGATGGCTGTGCATACACCTGCACATACTGCTCCTTTTATTTCCTCTAAAGGTTTTATATTTATGCTTCATGTCTGTACGTGATGAGCATTTCAACCCAAAGTCAAATTCCTTGTCTTGGCCAAAAAAGCTTTGAAAAACATCCTTGAATCATTGAAAAAAAAAAAAGACAAAAAAAATCTGGATTTAATTTCTATCTAAGGTAAGCCTCAGGTTAAAGGTGCATATTGACACAAAATGTATGTCACAGGGACCCTTTTACCTGTTGGCGAGCTATAAGACACAACGATGTCTCCAGTCAGATCAGCGGGGGGGTATCGACCGTTGAGGAAAGCTGAAAAAGCCACTTCTTTGGTTGAGCCAACACCTGAAAATAAAGAAAACTATGTGATTATTTAACACTAAGACAACAGCTTACTTTCATATAGCTGCATCTGGTATTTCTCTGGGTTTTTAAAGTAAAAAAAAAAAGCAAGATGTAGTTTATGTGAATATAAACTTAAATGTCAAAATAATTTCTTCACAGCAAACAGGGTCGACTTGCATCTTAACATACTAATAAAAACATTTACGGGGAGGAATAACAATTATACAACGTTATATCTTCTAAACAAAATGACAGTTTATATGATATGCAAGTCAAAAATGGCAAACGGTAGGATTTTGTTTTTAGGAAAGTTGTTTTGTTACTTAATTAAAGGTGCAACGATATCTTCACTCCTCGTTTGTTGCTGATGCTGCTTTCCCTAAACTGGACTGAGTTTCTCAAGAATGTTACACGTTCATTTAATAGCAAACAGAAAGGAGATTATTTATAAATAAGGGAGAAATAAAAAACACTGAATATGATGGTGTGACGTTTAAAACCTAAAGGTGGTCACCAACAATGTTTTTCCATTCAAAAACAGTTTTATGAACATTGTTCAAAGTTTCAAACAAGAGTTACAGGGCTGTCCCTCACAGATTCCTGCATTAGACAAACCTTAGTAATTATAAAATGCTCTTTTCAAACAATTTTGTCATTAAATATCGGAACAAAGCTATTCAAACCAGCCTGCCCTTACTGTAAGTAAGGGCAGGCTGGAACTGGTTTTACCACAATTGGCAGCAACGAAACACTGCTAAAGAATATTTCACCTTGCTGTAGTTCAATTTTTACCCCCTCTTATTTGCAGAAAGGTTTTAATTCAGTCCCACTTGAGGGTTTTCACAATGCCACCATATCTCAGTCAGATTCAGTTGACTAGGCCATTCCAAAACCTTTATTTTGTTTCATGTTTTTTTTTTTTTACCAACACGTCCATCAGAGGTGGAATAAATACATTTTCTCCCTTATTTCAATTCAACTCTTTCACTAAAAAGACATTAAATAATGAAAAAGGGGGCAGATTTGTGCACCAAATACGCACACACAGTTTAAATGGTGAGCGTTTTGAAGTTGGTGACAGAACAGGACACTGTAAGCTCAATACTAACCAGATCCTTTACTGTACACACACACACACACACACACACACACACACACACACACACACACACACACACACACACACACACACACACACACACACACACACACACACACACACACACACACACACACACACACACACACACAACTGCGCAGGCACAGCGTACGTTCGACATCGCCGCGCTAGGTGAAGACATAAAATAAAAGCTTTAACTGGAACTTTACCCTGTGTGTGTATATACGTATCTGTGAGGCTGAACCCAAGACTGAAATTATATGTACCATGAGAGATGGGTGATGACTTGTAGCTTCCTTTAAAATGCCTGAAAGCCAACAGAGAGGAGAGGCTAAAAGGGAGCTGGGGAGAAAGAGCAGGGATCAAATACGGGCGGGGAGGAAAGGATATATTACAGCTAATGGCTCCATGCAGTCAGACACACACACACCTACACACACACTGGGCGGTATGTTGGTGAAATGGGGCGTGATGTTTTTGGGCCCAGTCTGTTACAGGTGACTGAATCCCGAGTGTATGTGCATGTGTCCAAATGGAAAAGCATAAAAGTCTGTGTAATTTCTCAGAGTTGAGAGTCAAGAGTGTGTGAAAGTTTCTGCATCCGTGTATCGCCGGGGTTAATAGGTTTAAAACGGAACGGTGAAAAACTCGGATGGCTTTAACTACGCGTGCACACAGACATGCAGATCTGGTAGTGAGACGAGGCCTTCCAGGGCAGACAGATCCAGACGAGGCAAAACGGATGAGCGCAGATGGATTAAAGAAGAAACGATAAACGATAAAAGCTGAGAGAAAAAGGTTTATTCACACTCCTTGAGATTTTGGCACCTCTTCCTCCTCTGCTCATTATCACCCTTAACTGTTTTTTATTTATTTTTTTGCTCTTTTGGTTCTTTAGTATCTGACTGCGGTGCTGATCAAGGCCTTTTCAAATGATCCGCATTAGAGTCTCCAAAGAACTCAAATCCCGATACCTGCTTCTGGTGCACATTCTGCGACTTTATGGTCCCGTTCCCACTGCAGGTAAATGTGTCCCAAATCTGATTTTCTACGGGTCAAGTGACCAGATCAGAAGTTTTAGAACCAGTGGAAACGCTCAGATCTGACCCAAATCTGATCTTTTTGAGTCCCATTTGAGCCACTTCCATATGTGGTCCTGAATCCGATTTATATCTGATCTTTTTGAATGTCACGATATATTTTTTTAAATTTAATGCTTCTTTAACGTCATTTTCAGTCAACACGTGTCACAACTTTGCGCTGGCAGCAGCTGAAGGTGATAGCAGTTAGCATTAGTGAGACAGGGAGCAGCTGTCTGCCGCAGCACTGCTCAGAGGAGGGACAGTGAGATGTTATACCTCATTAATATATGCAGCAAAACTTCTACTCATGATGGCACATATAATAGGAATCGTTTATATGGGGGATAATGGTAATGCGCACAATTCATTGTATCGCATTTCTACAAGGGGCAGCGCTTCGTAATCTGCCTCCGTTGCAAAGCGATAGAAATTGTTGTGACGAGCATCCTGCCTTTGGAGTAGAGATGAGAGGTCCTGATATTATTAAAAGCTACTCTAGACTTCCTTAAGTTATGAATGAACTCGGTCTCTGCGAAGTTGTTAAATTCCCTGCCCCACCAGTCCTGGCTGCATCTCTACAGCCAACCTGACCTCTGTTTAGTCACAACTTTGTAAAATGCCAGAGTTTCACTGTCTTTTTATTTCCCCCTCAGCACCCGCTGACAATATTAAAATTGTTCTTTTGCACAAGTGGGTCAGTTTGGAGCTGCGAACAGTTCACACTGGATTCAGATACAGGCCACATTTTAAAAGCAATGGGAACGACCACACAAAAAAAATCAGATTTTAGAAAATAATTGGAATTAAGCATTAAGACCTGCAGTGGGAACATAGCTCATGTCTATGTTTTTCACAGCAAATTATCAAAAATGACAGATGTATGCACCTTTACAATAGATTTCACAGTGAAAGAATGACTCTATTGGCTGCTGCTGCTCTCAGTCTATCTGTGTCATGAAAAGAAACTGATACACTCAATAAATGTTACAATATATAAAGCAAAGCCCTTAGTTCATAATAAGAACTGAACAGAACACAAAAGCATGTTACAAGCAAAATTATCAATAAGTCCTATCAAAACAGAGAGTAAACATGCTAATGTTAGTGCAGGTGTTCAGGAAACTGCTCGGCACGAAAACAGCAGGAGCAAAACGAGAGATAACAGAAGGCTGTTACTGTACATGTCCCATTTCTATCCGTGGAAACTAATGATAAAGCTATGCACAGCTCAGGTGACATGCTCTCTGGTCATTTTGGCTGCTTTTATGACCTACACATGCTCCAGTTGCAACAATCAAAAATATCGGTTGTCAACAAAACTGGACACAAGAATAAGCAGCGTCCAGAGCATAACTGGGGAATGTTCTGACAGGTAGAATGGACCATTTTTACGGAAATGTAGGTGAGAAACCCCCATACGTACAGTCACTTTTTGATTAAATGCGCATTTGCAAGACCATCTCACCTGCTCTTCTGCTCCTGAGGGGATCTCGTGAAAGAATCTCCCTAATCCACTCTGGTCTTATTTCTTTCTTCTGACACTTTCCTCTTCTTCTCATAAACTTCTTCTTCTCTGAGACTCTCAGCCATTTTGAAAGTATGCGGTGAGAGCAGCGGAGCTACAATGAACGGCTAACACCGAAGCTAACCGGATATATAAACAATAAAAGTGCGCATGCGCAGCCAGCAAGAGGAAATTAGCAAGGAAAGAGCACGCACCTTGCCGTTACTTGAGTGGCTCAATTATTTGCATGTGGGACAACCAATAGAAAAGGTGATCCCCCCCCCCCCACCCCCAGAAACCCTGGCCGAAAAAGATTGTCCACTATACCTTTAAGTGTGACAATCGCAATTCACACTGATGAAATATGGTGAGTTTTTTGGCAGCCATTAAAAGCTACTAAGCGTTCAAGCATATACATATAATTGATTTTGACTGGGACTCAATATTGGCAATAGTAGCAACCGATAACATTGGGAAAGGGCAGGGAGTGGTTACCTGCATAAAGGTTTTACCAAGAGTTTAAAAACGTTCCCATAAAGTTGAGATCATACAATTCCTAAATGTTAAGATATAGTGAGATGCCAGAGAAAATATCAGTTATCAAGTTTTCTCTGACTGATTGGAGCCTAGAGCAACAACACAGCTTCTCCCCCACATTTTGCCGTGCACTGCCAGTCAGCTGGCTAAAAAGGGGCCTCTTCACTTTTCCCTTTCTCACAGAAAACACAAACTAGTGGCATTCAGGATCACAAAAAACACGGACAGTCATGATATGGATGCTAATGAAGCACCAGTCATGAATCATTTAAGGTAACTATTTCGAAAGCACAGTTGGCGAACTGTGATGAAAATGAGTGTCACCTTGTTATACGTGTGTTACTGTAACACTAATATGTGTTTATACTAGAGCTGCACGATGTCAGGAAAACATGCAATGTGCAATAATGTAGGTGAATGTTGCACCGATAAAATGACTTGTGATCAATAAACAAAAAAATCATTCTCATGTTAATTTATGTCTTTCCTTTGAGTTCCTTGTACACATGGACCTCAGAAATATCTATCCACATATTAGAGCGGATAAGGAATCCAGGAGCACAACATTTGACAACATAATATTCTGGAGTAAAAAAATTTGACCAAATAATATTAAAGACTTATATAGCAGGGATCCATCAGATTTATATTATTCAGTAATATCTGTTGCAGTTGAAGCAGTTCTTTGTGATACTGTGACTGTGATATATATACAATATGAGATTTAACTTTGTCAATAATTATGTAAGATTATTTCTAGAACAGGAAAATCAATGAAAAAAGAGATCAAAACATCAAAAACTGATAGGAAAATATGATCTATTATAAACCAGCAACACTGCGCTTTTGTTCCAGTAACTCCTTCCTTTTTGCCTTCGATGTTCCCTCCCTGCTTGTCAGTCAGTCTGTCAACAGAAGGCTTTTAACCTCTGAGCCCCGGAGGTCACACTGGTCAGACTGGTTTAAGTGCTTTAAGTGTTCTCAGTCCCGTTAAGACCAACAAACAACACCAAAGGAGACACAAAGCCATCCCTCTTCCTCTCTCTTCTCTTTCTCTCATTTTTCCCCCTCTTTAGTTCTTCGTCAGATGTTAGAGCACACATTTGGACAGGCCAGAACAAGAGCGGTGGGCATCGAGGTTGTGAGCAGCAGGTAGTGTGTCTGACTGACCTCAGAGTCCGACCCAGTGAGACTGTTCAGACTGGTCCCAGTGTTCTCCGGCACATTAAGCCATTAACACCCAGTCCAAGAAAAACAAACTCCCTAAAGTAGTCTGAAATCCCCTGCTCTACTACTGTACCTTTCTTTTCCTATGCACAACTTTCCACCTTCATAAACTGTTTGCTTTTGCAATTTCTTTACATCTTCCTCATCCGTTAGTTCCTCTCAGGGGCCTTTGCCTTATTTTAATCTGAAGGTCTGCCACCTCATCCTTTTATCTTGTTTTTTTCTTTGCTAATATACTAAATTCTTTGAGTGTATATATGCGGATTAATTGCTAATAACTCTGAAAACTGGTAAACACAAATAGACGTACGAACAGAAAGTTAACAGAGAGGAGACAAAGGAAGCTTCATAAACCGCTTAAAAAACAGTTTAGACTCCCTCATCAAAAACATTTATATCGTTTGTGTTGCTGTCCATTAACATTTTAAAGTCTCACACAAAACTTCGTATTTAAGGATTAGTAGAAAGAGCCTTCTGCTACTTTTCTGATCAACTAAATATTACTTGAATCCTTCCGAGGCAGTTTGTGTGCGACAAACACAAAGTAAACACAGAAAGGATCCCCTTCGTGCAGCACGTCTAATTAACCTGCTGCCGTTGGTGCCGAGTTTGTGCCCCAGCGCTGCGGTTTGCATTCTGGCCAAAATGTAATCCTAAAAGCTGCCTCACAGTTGGTACGTTGCTACTTTCCAGAGGGTCACAGTGTGTGTTCCTGCGAGGGGCAGCTCAGCCTCTGTGTCAGGGTTCAGCTTAAAGAACTTGATGGATCGGGTTCAGCTGATGACGGACTTTGATGAAGAGGTTAGAGGCAATGAGGGGTGAAGATGGGGATCAATACCACACAAGGAGCACGAGCTTTGGGTGTGTTTCGCTATCCAGTTCTCACTGTACGCAGATCATATCTAAAACAAAACAAAACGGCAGGAAAACAAATATTAAAGATAATATTTCAGCTCTCATGGAGGACTTACAGTGAGCGTGTGTGATCTATGCGTGAGGTGTAAAGCAATGACCTCATGGTCTTTGTCGGTCAGGATAAGGTCAGGTCACAAATAACACATGCTTGTTCAAAACCATAACAATGACTAATCCGTAACCTAGTTATTGTTTTCAAACACGTCTAACATTCAGTGTTGGTTTGGGCCCTAATAAATTTGATAAACTTGACATACTGACATGGAAGTACCGCACTAAACTGGATAACGGAGCGGAGTTTATGTGTTTGTAGTGACAATAAACGACGACAGGAGAAGGTTCTGGCTGCTTGGAGAAATACGGTCCCCTTCATAATTATTGGCACCTCGAGTAAAGATGTGGACAGAGTCCTTCAAACACAAAGTTACTATGGTGACCGTGTCAGCTCTTTCCCAGTGAACTTCTGATATTTATTTTAGCCCTCTTAACGTCCACCTCGCTGTGTGCTGTAACGAGACACACAGGAGTCCTGGCCAGGCCTTCCTGGTCACAGGTGAGCAGCTATTTCCTTATGAAACTTATAAAGATCAGCAAATAACTTGTAATTCCCATTCTGAACTGTGGCCAAGAGTAACGGGCCTTTTGGTCCCTTCATATTTATCTCCCAGAAACAGAAAGTTATGGATTACTGATTAAAAAGTTCAGAGATGCTTTTATCAACCTAAAGTAATAAAGTTTCTACTACACAAAAGTGTTTCAGTTATATTTATTTAATATAGTGGTGTTAATAACTTTGGGAGATATAACTTTGTAGAAAAGACTTATTACTGAATATAGGAGTTCTTTCCTCACTGATCAAATGAAGCTAAACTAAAGGTTGGATTTAAGAAAAATTTGATTATTTAATCGTCATTGTTTCCCTTCAACGTTAGTCCATCATCCTCTTCTACTTCCGTCAAGAAGAGAAAGTGTAAATTTACTGCTGTAAGAAGAAAAGGAAGATGACGACGACAAGAACAACACAGTTATTAGAGCAGGGAAAAAAAAAACATTCAAGAAATAATTACAAAAAGAAAGAATCTGTAAAAGGAAAAGATGAAATGAAATTGCGAGAAAATGAGTGAGGAGAGGGAGGGAGCGGGACTTAGGAGTGGGAACGAGAGACAGAACAAAGGAGGTAGTGTGTTGAACAGGGGATTGAGCCGCCATCTGAGACGAATAAAAACTGGAATAACAATAAAAGTCAGAGGGCGCTACTTCCCCTACTCTTTACACACATCGTTCGGTGCGTGCTCGTTTGGGCTCACACGTGCAACGCTAAGGTTTTACAATTTTTGTTTTTTGTTTCACACATAAAAAAAAAAAAATCTCATATTCTACACTTATGATGAACGTTTGCAAACATGTGGAAACATACTGAGCTGGGGAATCAAACGCATGCGGGTAAAACACGTTCACACAGCCAACAGCTGCTGTAAAAGGCCCGAGAAAGAGTTACACCAACCCCTGAGTTTACTCATGCAGTCGGTGTGTTTATATGTTATGGGGGGGGAATCTATATCGAGGAACGGGATTCCTGGAAACAGAAACCGATCAGCTAGGAGTGTAAAAGAAAAAAAACTAATGAAAACCAGACTGAGAAGGTGTCACCGCAGCACCGGTCTTCTTATTGCTTGTTGCTTGCTGGTGTTTCTCTAAATTGCAAACAGATTTTCACATAACATCCATTACTTTGTCACCACGGTTTCGATGACTAGTGACCAGCAGAGGGTAATCCAAAGAGGAATGTGCACCAAGCCTTAAAAACCGTTTTACCTCACAAAACAGAGTCAGTCTGTATGAACAGTATCCTAAGTTATCTTAGGGAATAGAAATGTAAAGTGATTGCAAGGGGGAAAAACTGTTACATCATTATTTTAAAAAACTTTTTAATAAATTGAAGATTGAACAGCAAATAGAAATATGATTCCTTCATCTGCCAGCCTACGTATTTCATGGCCCACATCGGGTCACAGTGTATTGAATGCAATACTGCAATCCAATGTCCCTGCACTGTGCAGCCCGGGTCTTAAAGATATATTTACTGAAGTAAAAGGTGAAGGGGCTCTGTTTTCAAAGACAGACTGGTGTGCTTTGAGATTATACCTTAAAAAATGTTATCAGAGTAAAGATGGTAACATCAAATATTTAGTTCTCAGTGTGGCATTACTTTGTTGCTCACTTGCATTAACTGCTGCAACCTCCAGCCAATACGAATCCTATTTATAGTTTTTAATCATAAAATCATATTTTATGTAGTAAAGAGCTAATCCAAAAAGCCAGCCCTCAACAATAAACATTTATAATGTTTTAAATGTTTTATTACACATTATTCCTGTGGTCTTTTGGTAAAATTTTTGGCCCGCCAGGGTTTAATAGAAGTTATTATAGCTTCAAGGCTAGAAAGAAAGTGAATCAAACTGACTGTTAGAAAATAATTTTTATTTAACCAAAAAATTAGTTTGATAAGAAATGAAACTCTTAAATCATAATAAAATAATGCAAAAAGACTATCAATATAAAAACTAAACATAGTTTATCAGTTTTTATTTACATTTTAACATTGAATAGCTAGTAGATTTTTTTTATATTCTTCTCAGTAATCAATGGTAAAAGAATTTTTTTAATCATCGCTGAGCAGCTTTTTCTGTTTCCCCAGGTATTTTGGAGGTTCCTGCGCTATTCCTTGAGGATGGAAAGCCTCCTTCACCATCACCCTAATCTACACATTCTTTGTCTGATTCCCCTCAGAACTCCATCTGACCAATCTAGAACAATAAATTAACTTCCAGAAGAAATATGTTGGTGAAATTAAAAGATTACTTTAAAAGTCAATCTGACAGGTGTATGAATAATTTTGAGCTTGACTTGAAATAGTTCTAAACAAAAAAAAAAATGAAATGAAAGGATATATTATTCTTTTCAAGTTTAAGCTAAAAATATCATGTATTAATCTGAATGTCCCTCTTTAAACAACGGTCTAGTTTATTAAACACAAACATAGTGGAGATAGCTCCTCTGACAGCTATTATAACCTCAGATTAAAATCATTCTGTTCGTTCTACCACACAAATATTTCATAGAGATCAAAATACAATTTTACCAAAGTACAAACCATGCATTACGTTAACAATATTCTAAACATTTGGAGCTATTATTAAAGACATAAGGATTTTATTTCATGTAATTTCAGTTCTAACATCAACCACCTCTGCCAGATACTACTGCTGCCCCGTACCATAACATGAATTAAAGTAGTTTCCTTCGTTACAATTTAGCATTTAACGAACGGTTACATTAATTCTGAATGCACTAAAATGGATTCAAACTATAATTTAGTTTTGTCTGATTTAAGGATCATTTCAAGGTTAGGGGAGGAGAAATATGGTTTAGAGATCAACCAAGAGTCCAAAGTAGATAGTAGTCATGGAAAACTGAGTAATGCTAATCTTTCTTAAGTATTTGTGTGCATACATGGCAGCTGGGCCGTCTCTACAGAATGGGCTGAACGGGCTGCAGCCCCGGGCATCGCCGCTAGGGGGGGCCTCCGGTCGCGGAATGTCAAATGACAAAAATTAATATAAGAAAAGAAAACGAAGACGAGCGAAAATGTCGAGCCATAGAAAACAGGACAGCGGAGCAAAAAAACGAAAATTAGTAGAAATAAAAAAGGAAAGAGCCAAAGAATTATTACAGAAAACACCCAAATTAACCAACCTGTGGAGTAGTCAGCCTGCTGTAGCGGCTACCTCCAGCCAAGATGCAACTGATGGACAGCAGCCAGCCACCGCTAGTTCTAGCCAACTAACCAGCCCAACTAGCCCTGCTAGCAATAGTGCTACTGCTACAACCTCTGAGGAAACAACAAGGGATGGAGAAGAACCAGTGGGTAACGTAGCAGATGAGCCTGTTGATTCTGAGGCAGTGGAGAAAATAGATATATCAACAGATATTGCATGCTGGGGAGAAGTTAATGAGGAGATGCGAAGCTATTGGGTCGGAAGGGGAATTGAAGCCCCCACACAATGTCAACATAAAGATGCCGATTTTTCGGCTTCTGAAAGGAGCTATAAAAATCAAAAGCGATGTCTGAGCAAAACATTGTTCCGTCGCTCGCTCAGAAATGGAGAGAAGGTGGCAAGAGAATGGCTGTCTTACTCCCCATCTACTGGAAATGTGTTTTGTTTTTTTTGCAAACTATTCAGTAATGATTCGTCCGCTTTCACGCACGGATTTTCTGATTGGAAACATTCAGTTGACCGAGTGGAGATGCACGAAGTGGGCCAGCCCCACAGACAGGCTGTGCTTACTTGGCTCGCACGCACCCAGGTTCGTGGGATCGACGCAGGGCTGCAGGATCAACTTAAAGATGAGGCGAATTACTGGAAAGAAGTATTGAGGAGAATTGTGGCTGTAATAAAATTTCTGTCAGAGCGTGGGCTCGCATTCAAGGGAGAAAATGAAACCCTGGGCTCAGTGCACAACGGGAATTATCTGGGCATCTTGGAGTTGCTGGCCACGTTTGACCCTTTTTTGGACGAACACTTAAAACGTTTTGGAAACAAGGGGCGGGGGACACCCTCCTATTTGTCATCGAATATTTGCGAGGAGTTTATTGCACTCATGGGCCAGCGAGTACAATCAGAGATAATAATGCAGCTCCAACACGCAAAGTATTTTTCACTTATTGTTGATTCTACACCGGATTTGAGTCACACTGACCACCTTACATTTGTGGTGCGTTACGTGTCTCAGGAGGGCAAGATCTTTGAGAGATTTTTGAAATTTCTGCCCATTTTTAGCCACACAGGCGAGTCACTTTTTGACTCAGTCCGCGGTGTGCTGCAGGACATGCACATAGACATTAAAAATTGCAGGGGACAGTGCTTTGACAATGCGTCTAACATGGCAGGTTCGTACAAGGGATTGCGTGCCCGAATTCAGGAAATAAACCCCCTTGCTGAATGGATTCCATGCGCGGCCCACTCCCTGAATCTTGTTGGGGTCTGTAGTGTGGATTGCTGCCGTGACGCCAGCTCTTTTTTTAGGCTAGTGCAATCCATCTTCACTTTTTTTCTCAGCTTCGCCTAGCCGTTGGAAAATATTAATGGATGGACTGGAGTCTAACGAGAACAAGCGCATGGAGGTGGTGAAGGGACTTTCATCGACACGATGGGCGGCACACGCACGGGCTACAAAAGCTCTCCGTTTAAATTTCAAAAATATCCACGACACTTTAAATAAAATAGCAGAAGACGAGAATCAGAAATCAGCCGCACGAGATGAGACGAAGTCTCTGGCAAAAAAAATGAATAGATTCGAGACAGCATTCCTCGCCATCATATGGGATACCGTGCTGCAAAGATGTGAAATCACAAGCAGGGCCCTGCAGACGGTGGAATTGGACCTAGTTTCTGCTGTGGAATTGCTCCAGTCCCTCATAGACTTTGTGTCCCATTTACGCTCCCAGTTTAAACATTTGGAATCTCAGGCCAAATCGCTATCACTGACACAGCAGTACACTGTGACTCGACAGGTGAAGCGCACCACCCCGTCCCCGGCAGATGACACCGACGAACCCACCCTTGTGTCCAATGCTGGAGAAGATCGCTTTCGTGAGACTTTCTTCGTCATAATAGACAAACTGATCAGTGCATTACAGCAGAGACACGCAGTGTACAAAGAAACGTCCACATACTTCGGATTTCTAACGCAACTGGACAATTTGTCTCTCAGTGAAATACGCGAGAAAAGCATCCTCCTCCAGGCAAAGTACCACGAAGACCTAGCTGATGATTTCCCTGATGAACTAGGGCAGTTTGTGCATTTTGCAAGAGTTTCCACTGTTAACAGGCAGCCGATTAACTTACTGGCATTCATTCGAGAAAGGAATCTACAACATGTTTTTCCAAATGTGGATGTAGCACTGCGGATTTACCTTACATTGCCAGTCAGCAATGCCAGCGGGGAGAGGTCATTTTCCAAACTTGGAATTATCAAACACAAGCTGAGAACGACAATGCTGGAGGAGAGACTTAACAGTCTGACTTTAATGTCAATTGAGCACGACATGCTGGCCCAAATGGACTTTGAGGAGCTCATTAATGATTTCGCACGGAAGAAGAGCAGAAGACGGGCCTTTTGAAGTCACGTGGTGAGTTCAGTTTTTTCTCTGACAGGCCGCTGCTGTGTTTGTGTTTGTGTGCACATTTTAAACAGTTCACCCCAAATATGGTGCATTTACATTCCTGCCTGTCTTCTTGCTTGGGGTTTGTTGTGCGTAACCAGAGATGTACCAGGGCCTTACTCCTTGAGTAAATTAACCATGCAATGCCCAAACCGGGGCCTTCACCAAGCTTTGAGTGAGCCCTACTTTGTTTTATAGTTTTTGATGAGTTCACAAAACAGGATGCATTTCTATAAATCAAGTAACTTTCAAAAAAACAGTTCATTTAATGTTGTTTGGGCCTAACTTTCTGTACTTGATAGCAAATGCAGTGTATTACATTTTCTGTAATGATTTGCCAAAGTCACCAAATCACCAATTTCATACTTTCTTTTTTCCAAGATTTTCAAATAGGTCAATTCAGATACATTTTGTTTTCCCATCCTCATTTTGTCAGCTTTGTCAACACTGCAATTATAATAAAGCTACCATTGAATTGAAATGAATTTAATTGAATTGAAATAATATCACCAGTTAACGGTAGTGTGTCATAGATTGGTAGGCCTACTGTGTACGCTGATGTGTCTGTGGGTTAGGGTGACATCATGCGTCAGAACATGATATGAGGGGCCTCATCCAGGTAATTAGCCCCGGGCCTCAGAAAGTGTTAATCCGGCCCTGCATGGCAGCTATTATAGCCAGAAGCATTTGAATGGCTTCTATAATGCAACAGTTGATCTGAGTAGGAATAAAAGAGCATGACAAAAAAACAGTCAAAACTGTGACAAAAAAACAGTCAAAACTGCTTTTTCTACGGTGGCTACAATTTTACAGCCTGCCATAATGACACTTGCCATGTGAATGTGTTTAAACAGCTATGGATAAGTATGTGCAAAAAATATGATATGCCCCCGAGTGCGTGTGCGTCTAATTGTTCTTCCTTGAATGTATGCTTTACAGAGGCTTCTGGATCTGACCGGCTTGAACGCTACCTTAACTTGTATAAAGAAAGCATGTCTTTGGTGGTGTAAACGGGACAGGAAAATGACTCACAGCATCTGATCTTCCACGTAAACAGTGAAAT
This sequence comes from Fundulus diaphanus, assembly GCA_037039145.1. Classification (NCBI taxonomy): domain Eukaryota; kingdom Metazoa; phylum Chordata; class Actinopteri; order Cyprinodontiformes; family Fundulidae; genus Fundulus; species Fundulus diaphanus. The sequence goes on along the minus strand of CM073130.1, from coordinate 50,849,206 downwards.
TTGAAGAGCCGGTGCCAAAGAGTGGAGCTTAGAGGAACTAAACCAGCAAGAAACATCCAGAACCAGAATCAGAAAAACTTTATTAAACCCAAATTCATTGCAGCGACTCGGCCAGGCTTACACAGACAAACAGACTGTAAAGTATGTGCCACAACCTTTCATACACAATGGCCAGAAATGCAAACAAGACACATAATTCAAGTTTAGTTTTGATTATAGGCATGTAATAACGCCGACCTGAGCGCATTAAACTAAAACATGTCGATAAAACATGCCTTTGATCCAAGTCTACGATCTGACTGGCCTTCTTAGTGACTCGGCTACAGCACACTTTAACAATGCTGTCCAGGTTGCTTTTGTCTCTCACAGATAAACTACCCAACCAACAGAAAAAGGAAAAAGTGAGAAGACTTATTTTTATGTAGGAGAAATAGCAAACTCTAAGAATCTTCTCATTAACTCCAAAAGGAACGGAGTCTACGCAGCAGGTAAATTCGCTGCTGTCCTTTTTTTGTGACAACTTCTGTGTCTACGTCGAATTTCAATTTGTCGTCATTCAGTAGTTTTCCCTTCGCTGAAGATTTTCAGTAAATTTACTGTTGATATGCCAGCAGATCTTTAATTGTTTGCTCTCTCGTAGATAGCTATTTTTAATTTAGGCTGCAGATTTTATTTTTGAGACTGCTAGAGGGTATCCATCCATCCATTTTCTGACTCGCTTATCCCTCATGGGGTCACAATGGGTGCTGGTGCCTATCTCCAGTGTTCAATGGGCGAGAGGCGGGGTACACCCTGGACAGGTCTGCTAGATGTTATAAATAACAAAATAATAATAATAATAATCCCGTTGCTCTATATAGTGTTATTATTGCTGTATTTAGCTGTGACGTCCCTATATATCATCACAGGTAGATTTTTCTTCTGCTACAGAATATGAATATCGCAATTCTCAAAAAGTCTTAATATCTAATATATCCATTGTGAAACAAGAATGAGAGATTAAAAAAAATAATAAAATAGAAATAGAATAGAAAAAAGGCTATGATTTGTAGTGAATGTACCCTTTGTGATCAAAAGGCGCATCCTGCTTGCATTAACAGCGGTAGAGGTCATGTACAGTATGGTCAGAGATAAGAATGCTGCGGTAAAACGCGTCGCATTTCTGAACGCATGGATCATGAATCATAGGTAAGCAGTGGTCACTTTGAGTCAGGTCTTAGAATAAATGGATGGTCCTCCAAACGCCTGCGAAAGCCTCCCACATCTTGAAATCATAAATTCACAATCCAGTCTGGTCCTCCTCAAAGAGCTTGGTGTCTGCTCCTCGGTGATGGATGGTGGCTTCAGCAAACGTCAGGAGCAGTTTTAGAATTACAACAAAAGGGGAATTTTCTGTTAGTGATCCAGCTTTTATGCGTGGCTTCAGAAAACAACTGCCAACGCGGTTCACCCTGTGTTAGTGTAGCCTGTGGACCTTCGTTTGACATGTGACCTCATAATCCTGAGTGAGATTTACACTTTCACTTTGACAAATCTGCAGATTAGCAGAGTACCAGCAAAGATTGATAAGGTAACACTATTTAATTCAATAACTCAGTCCAGATAAATCTGCTGTGGTTGGGATGTGTTTGTACAAACCAGGTCTGGAGCAGATTATTCATGCTTGGCTGCGTTATTCCTTTTTTAGGGAGTTGCTACATTTGGTTTATTATTCCCTAGGAGGAGCCACTAGAGTAAATTTGTTTTAACAGACAACAAAACCTCCTGACACACAGAGCACCAGTATGTCATCGCTTATGACATATCTTTCTCTCCATGGAAAAATTATTCTCCTTATTTAGGTTTGTTATTTTTCTGCCATGAAAACAATTTTCAACTCTATTAATTCAAGACCTAAAATACGACCGAATAAAGCAGGAGCAAAATACAAGATAAAACTTGGGCTTTTCTTAAGGTGTTTATCTGATATAGCAATAGCAGGGTGGCTAGCATATGATGCATCTGGATACAATAGCAGCTCCATCTTCAGTTTTGCATCGAGTCATTGACGCTTGCATTGTGCTGTTGACTTTGCAGCAATCCCTCATACCGACCACGGGTGTAGCGACAGTACACAAGAGTCTTGTGAGAAGAAAAGAAATAAAGATGAAACCAAGGAAGAAAATATCAAGAAAAGAAGTTCTGCAGAAAGTCTGAGTTTGGACTGCAGATGAGTCACACAGTTATTTTCTTCTATTAATATTCTTTTGACTGTTTGGGAGGTCTGGAAAATAATTTTTTCTGGAGAAGAAAAGCTAAGCAATTGAAGGAGTTTCTATGAGGTGGGAACGGTGAAAAATACTGGTAAAGATTCTCAGTCATCCACGGCATGGCAAATCCAAAAAAGGTCAAAAAAATAAAACAACTGGTCTTTAGTTCCGTAGTTGAAAACGTTTTGCTCTTCATCTGAAGATCTTTTTCAATTCAGAGCAAGAGCAGGAGAGGTTCTCATCTTCTAGCTGCATGAATGTGTTGTTATGCAACCTGACTTCACATGCAGGTTAGGCTCACCTTAACAGTGGGACTCGTTAAGCCTCGTTAGGGAGCTTATTAGCCTGGTTCACCCAAAGATGTCTTGGACCCATCCACACGACGACAGGTTTAGGTGTATCCAACTAACTTCTTGGTTGGATAGGGGGTCCCATCCAGACAAAGCAGCCAACTACATATGAAACCGGCTCCCAGAATGGACCGTAGACCTCACCTCTCACCCAACACACATGCGCTAACACAAATAACAACTACGGACTCCAGCGTTGCAGTTGTGTTTCAGACACTATTCAGTTTATTGTGGATTTCAAACAAACACATTTTGCTCCTCTACTGTTTGTGAAGACCGCCTTGTGGTTGGTCCACACAAAGGCCTCTTTTCTCTCTCCTGTGTTTGGTATTTTCTCCCAGCTCTTCTTCCTTTTCCTTCCTTCTTTACCTCTACTGAAGCATTACCGCACCGCTCACTGGTGTGGCATAGTTATTACCCCGAGGTCCCACCGAATGCTGAAGCATCCTAGAAGCGCTCACCGCTTCTCTAAAATACGCGGCTGTTGTATTTTTGAAGCTGACCGTGCCGACTTCAATCTCAAGCAGTGTGGATCATTCAGGCAGGAAGTCAGTTAATGAAAAGCAAAGAAGATCCGGTCTCGTTTAAAAATAAAAGATTACATGTGTGAAGTTTGGACTTATACGTCATTACCTGCGGATCTCACTTGATACTTGACACCATGGATGACGAGAAGTTTATCTTGGAGGTGGAAAATCACACCATTTTATATGATACCACTCATCGCTTTAATAAAGACATTAGCTAAAGAGCAGACACGCGAGACATGGGTAGTACTGGCCAAATAACCACTTCACTGGTTCATTATTTAAAGTCTAAAAGTGCACGACTATCGCATGATGACGCAATCCTCACATAATCAGAGTCCAGCTACGCCTATTTTGGCTCCTCAGGCTTCATCCGGTTTCATCTTTGTGCTCAAACCTTTCTGTGCGGATGCAGTATTCGGCTTCGTGTGGATGCAGCCACGGTGACATGCATGAAGATGTGAAATAGGTTGAACCTGGGTGGGCATCAACCTTAATGCTGAACTTTACGTTTATGAAAGCTGGAATCTGAAGCTTCCTCCTCTGTTTGTGGTCGGTTTCTCTCGTTTGACGTAAATGGCTTCCTATAACAGTAAAGAATTATGATGCAATCCATGTGTGGGGTGTGTGTCTCTTGCAAGGGACTGGGCTTACTCACAGTTCTGGCAAAAACAGGCCACTGAATAAAGACTGAGATTGAAATAACCTCCAAGTGCAACCTCTTCCAACGATCCAGGTTCTGTGTGGATAAAACCGGTGTGTTTTACGTCATGATGGAGCACCGCGTCACCGGGCAAAAGTGAAAAGAAAGGGGCTCCAAAGTCAGAAGGCTAAAATAAAATTTGCAAAGTGTGGGGCAGAAAACTTTCCAGAACTTTACCTCATTGAGAACCTGCAGTCAATTCTAAACAATAATCACATTAGCAGGAGCAGAGAAACTGATCAACTCCAAGCTACAGTGAGTCACTATGAGTCTGGAATGGCCGAGCAGAGAATAATAGTTCTGAAAAAGGTTAACACTGTAAATAGTAACTGTTTGCAACAATATGTTGAATTTGCTAATAAAATCCTTTGCAATGTCTTTAAAATGTGTATATTGGTCTTCAGTATACAATAAAAACACCACCAGCTACAAAGAAACCAACATTAAAGCCAAAAATCACAACATCTGTGCATTTTATGAAGCTACTATCAGTGAATGACAAATATATTTAAATACCTCAGTGGTATAAAATAAAACACTCCTAAACGGTCATGATTCGGAAAGAATAACCTAATATGCTTGTAGTTGCAAATGTATAAATTCACATTTACAAATAAATCCTAGAAAAGAAGATGATAGCAGTTGTGGTTTGTTTTTCCTACAACATTACTAGTAAATATCAGCTTCTACAATTACACACGCCAACAACACTGCAAAAAGGGGACTTAATGTAAGTAACATTTTCTTGAAATGAGTGCATTTGTCCTTGATTTGAGCAGGTAAATAAGATTATTTGCTAATGGAATGAGTATTTGGACCCCTAAAATAAGGTATTTGATATACTGCACACTATAAGATGATAGAGATGAGTTGTTCCTATTTTAAGTGCAAAAATCTTTTTCCATTGGAAGATAATCCTATTTAGCTGCTCAAATCGAGGACAAATAGACTAATTTCAAGATTTTACTTACTTTTAACTGTCTTTTTGCAGTGAATAAGTAAGAAAATCAGCAAACACCATGGCGATGAGACAAAGTTAAAGCTAACTCCAATCACTAATGTTGTTTTAATGAGCTGGCAGAGAACTGGTGTTTAGGGTTAAAAGGCTGAGTGCATATTATTGTCTGGGTGATTCAGCTCGACGTTAGCTCCGTCTGGAAGAGACCAGCAGTAGACGACACGGTGTAAAGACTGATAAAAGCCAGACAACTAAAAGTTAGCACGCTACTCTCACTCACACAGGCTGGTTTCTGTGGAGCAGACCGTGAAAGTAGGACGAGATGTTCAACACACACATCATGTGAACCAGAGCCTAACAAAACCTAAGGAAGAGGAAAAGTGATTGATGGCAGATGAAGAAAGATCTCCAGGTGCATAAAGCTGTGCATTATTCCCCTAGAAAAGGCCATAGTACCCCCTTAGATGGGGCCTTAAATCTTTAACTGTTAAACTTCACCATTTCAAAGAAGTCCACAAGCAAGATTGACAAGAAATACCAAACTGCAGTTGATATTTGTTTTGGTTTTATGGAAAATTATGCTAAATCTAGGTCTGGACGATATAAAACAAAAACATTGATAAAATTGTATTAGTCGATAGCGATAACTATAAGAAATTTTAAACATATATTTCAAATGCAACCCTGGCCATTTTATGGCCTGTTTTTAGATAACAAACAAAAACATAGAGTTCAAACTCAACAACTTTTTGCTAAAACTTAAAAAAAAAAAAAAAGAACTCGTGTTTTCCAAACTCTTTGAAGGGGGCAGAGCGTTCCTGGGTCTGCGTTTGTGATTGGTTGGGAGGATATAACGACTAGTCTTAACCTACATGATAGGCTAGAATGCAAAAACTGTTCCTCTGTTGAACATTTTGTTGAGCCCTTTTTTTCTATCGCACCACACATCTATTGATCGATATATATTGTTATTGAGTTATAGTCCAGCCCTGGTTAAATTTGTTAAAAGTTTCTTCTTTGCAATAGTCACACGTTATTTATAATTTCCTTAAACTTGGTTAAATCAGAGGAAATAAGACAGGCAGAGCAAAGACACTGGACATTACTCAAAATACTTAAAATATGCATCATTCATCATAGGTCTGTTTGAACAAGGGACCTAAACAAAGACCTAACCATAAATCTCACACACACACACACACACACACACACACACACACCAATAAGAAGAGCAGCTGACTAACCCATTGGCTCCAAAACAAACTGGTCTTGAGAGACTGCCAAAGGAGGCTGGACACACACGGACAGCCTGGCCGACTGCAGAACAGAGCTGGCCTTAAGTTTCACCTGCAGAGAAGACAATGGGTTAACCTAAAAGAAAAGACCTGCTTGATCTTCATTCCTTATTCTGATACCTTCAGGTTGGTGGTATAGCAATAATAACCATATTATTTTGTTACTGAGAGGTTTTTTTTGTACATTCCAATGAAATGTGTCCTCTGCATTTAACCCTTCCCTCAGAGAGCATTCTGGGTAAAACCTGCAGCCTTACGTGGACGCAAGGGCCCGGCTCTAACCACTATGACACCACTCCCCCTATCTTATACATCAACGTATCTTATTGTCTGACAAAAACAAATTGTTTTTAAAATGTTTATCCCAGCTGCAATTGGACTTTTGAATGCTGGTCATAAATAACTCTGCAGCTTCTTCTTTACTGTATTTTATTTCATCATAAATGTGCATCTTGTACAGCACAATGCTGCAGGCCTGGTTTTAACTGTTGCTGGCACTTTATATTTATAATTATTGCATGTCAGTAGAATTGATATTTGTCTGTGCCTTCCTGGACTGTTCATGGACTGGATGGTTGTAAACAAATTGATTAATGAAGCTCTCCAGACCTGACCAGACCAAAGTTGATGCATATGTTAGATTGACTAAATGGAACCATGCCTAAAAAGCATGAGAATAAAATAATTGATAAAAATAAATCAAGGACCCAAGAGCAAAGACATCAGATGTCTGACTTTTTTATGGGAATAGTAAGTAAATAATTATGGGAATACAACCAAGTAGTTTTTTTGCTGAAAGAGCATCTGAAGCCAGATGCAACTTTCATTCATAAAAATCATGCTGTTGAGATGGAAACAATTAATAAAAACAAAAACTACTCTATATATGGGGTCTACTTTTACTATGAACCGAAAGCAAAAATACATTCACACTGTTTAAGTATTTATTAATCTAAAGTCCTTTTATTATTGGGACATTCCCCAATATTATCACATGTTGTATGTTTTGTGCCTCCCTACACATATGCAGAAAAACACAGGAGCTACATCTCAGACTTAACAAGCCTCACCTGTAAAATATTTAAATTCATTATTGCTCTGGTGTAAGGAAAATATTGAACAACAATATCATGCCTAGAAGGGTTGAAGCCAAAACCCTCTATGTTTTAAAAACAACTGTGTACCAGAGGTTAGGTTGCAAAGTTGCGTCTGATTAAAACCCAAGACTTCTTTAACAGCGTCCTTATATTTCTGGCTATGATGGACAGCAGCATGCATGCAGAAAACCAAACGCAACAAACCAGCACCACCATTTCACACCAACTGTCAAGCACAGGGGTGGACGGCTAAGGATTTGGGTTTGTTCTGCACCTTTAATTGCTAGTGAGTCTTCCGTGAACTCTTCTTTACAGTAAATTAAAATAAATTAGAGTTAAATATGAGATCATGTGTCAGACGAACAAGGCTTGGCCGAAATGGTGATATCGCAAAAACAGCAGCAAATCTACAGCAGAAAAGCTGAAAGAGAAAAGCATCACATTGTTGTAGTGGCCTAGTCAAAGTCCAGATTTCAACCCAGTAGAAAAACGGTAATGGGACCATCATAGATGTGTGAGGGGACTAATAGGCACAAACTTCAAAGAACTAAAGCAATAGTTCAAAAAAGACCATGTGAGATACTAATAAAGTTATACAGAAAGCAAGTATTGCTGAAAACGATGGTCCCACAATCTGGTGGATCAGTTGTAATAGTTTTACAATAATATTCAATTTTGCTTTAATCTTTAATACATAAGACAGTAGACAAAGAAAATAATACAATTATTTACCTGTACAGTGACTGAGGGTACAGGCAGACCATCCATATCTTGGATTAGGGCTTGCTGCAGAGAAAGAATGCATGGAGTGAAGATTCTGCACATATGTCTTTATGTTTACATCTCTGTCCATCTGAGCATAAAAACCCATGAGCTTGTTTGTTTACCGAGGGTGTGTCCAGGCAGGAAGACACAGTAGCCTTCACAGATAGCTCCTCCACAGCATCAGGACTGGGAAGTATGTCTAAGAAAAACAGCATTAATGTTATTAAGGTAATAAATGATCATACGTTTGCCATACAGGCACACTTTTGTCAGAAAACATTGGTACTTCCTGCTAAAACCAGATATTTGCATACACTGGATAAAAATACACACAACCTTTTTTCTCAGCTGGTCCTGTTTCAGGTCAATTAGTATAGACAAAAATATTTCAATCGTATTTACAAACGATTGCTGAATGCCAGAATAAAGAGAGATTACTTTGAGATTTTACTTTCTTTAAATTCAGAAATGTTGAAACATTTCCTCAGTATTTTGCTTCTCACAATTATTTTTTTGCAATTTCAGTCCATTCCTCCTGTTAGATTTTTAGGCTGCCTATAAATTTTCCACTGCAATAAAAACAAGGCTTTTGCTCCATAAATGTTATCTTTTAGCCACTTTGTAAAAAAAAAGGCAATATGCTTAGAGTCACTGTCCTGTTAATTTTAAATAGCATATGCACTGCAAAAAGGGAACTAAAAGTATTTTTCCTTGGTTTGTGCAGGTAAGATAAGACTATTTGCCTATGCAATACGAGTTTTACACTTAAAATAGGAAAAATTCATCTCTATCTTATTTTAAGTGCAGCATGTCAAATTATCTTATTTTAGTGGTTCCATCGGCAAATAGTCATATTTACTGGCTCAAATCAAGGAAAAAAGAAAATTGTACTTGTACTTAAATGTTTCTTTAATAATTCAACAAAAATTTGATAAAATGTCTATTTTGGTTTGCCGCTATATTCCTGGCAAATGACAAATACTTTATAATGTTTCTCTTTTGTCTTCTCTTTTTTACTCGGAGCCTGACATTGACATTTTGCTCAAACGTAAACTGTGAATGTGCAGGTGAACGATAAAGTTTGTCCAAGTCATAAGGTTAGGGCCAATTAAGATGGTTGTCCCTGAAGGCAATTGCAAACTGCAATCTGGCTCTTTACATTCCTATTAGAATAATTAAATCTTCTTTGCTGAGGCGTTTAAGCCCACTCAACATTTAACTCAAATGTGAATTAATCAGAAGCCTATAAAGCAGTGACACCATCAGCTGGGCTTTCAAAAATTGTTTACAACCAAGTACCACCAGTAGTATGTGTGCTGCTCTTAGTGGTACTGAGAAGACAATTTGTTCCAAGTTATTTGCAATTTAAATAAAATCAGGCAATGTCAACAGGATTAAAAACAGGGAATCTTAGAGGAAAAATGTTGTGACCGCAGCATGGCCTTCACAAGACTGCTGACCTGACAACTGTCCACTAGACACCTTCCACAAGGAGGGAAAGCCACAAAGGTTGGCTGTTCCCAGAGAGTCCCGAGCATATAAATGGAAAGTTGAGTGAAACGAAAAGATTTGGAAGAGAAATGGAAGCAACAGGTCTAACTGCGAGAGCGTTGTTAAGCAATTATCATATATATATATATATATATATATATATATATATATATATATATATATATATATATATATATATATATATATATATATATATATATATATATGTGTGTGTGTGTGTGTGTGTGTGTGTGTTCTCGGAGGGTTTTTGTTTTCCTTTGTTTTTATGACATAAAAGAAACTTACAAGTCCAACCACTGTGTTACCAGGGATCGAACAAATTGTCTTTCAGAACGCTGATACCTAGACGTTTGAAAATGACTGGGTTCAAACCACATAGTAATATTAGTAAATAACTTCTGATAAAAGTAATTTCATAACAGTTAAGAGAGGAGAAAAATAAATGAAAACTCCTGGCTTCCAGTTATTCTACATTAGACTCAGTTTCTTAGAATGATGAAATGTGGAGCTTGGTTTTGTCAGGAAATCATCTTTAGATTGAGAGCATTACGGAGCTCTTCTTCTAACACCCCCTCACCTTGAGATCTTGTGGCCTCTCGGATGAACTTCTGCAGTTTCTTCATCTCAGCATCAACCTGCTCATAATCAGCCTCTCTGGCATCTACTTTAGGAGTTGAGAAAAAGGAGGGGTCCGTGCCCATGTAAGAGCTCAAAAGATGGCCGTCTGAGCTCAGACTGACCACAACACCCTTCAGCTCCCTGAGGAAAGAAGAAGAGAGGGTTAACTGTGGAACAGCGGCCATCTGCTAGGAACCTGTGCTCGACGTTTTCTTTGTAGTTCAGCACTATTCCTTAAGGGGAACAGAAGGCGAAGCTCGACACCGGCTTCCAATGCGGAAATAGAAAAAAAGATGGAGAGCGTGAAGAAATGCTGAGTGATGCAATAATGTTTTAACGGTGTGGTAACTTGTTGCAGATGTGTTTGCGTGATTTCGGTTCCAGTTCAGTGAGGCCGGGAACACATTCATCCATTCATCCTCGCATAAATGCACACATGAGACAGTCGGCTCCACACCTGTCCAGGAGAGTGTCTGAGGGGGCATAAAACTTTCAGCTTAACTGCAGCGGTAAGAAAGCCACTCCCACACGCGCACGCACTGATTATTTGACATTTACAGAGGCTGGACAAACCTTTACAGAAACACGCATCTCTATAAATACTCAACTGTCATCTTAACTAAAATAAGAGAAATACACCACACACACACACCAAGTTCTCACAAAATATTGGCTTTGCAACCTATGTGACATTAACTGTGAATCATAAATAAACCGAAACAGGAGAAGAAGACAACTGCCAGAATAGAGGCCATTAGTGCACAGAGCATTTTTCATACGGAAAAGTTTATGGGAATTGTCACAGATTACGCTGTAAAGAAGTCGCCCTCATTATGCTGATGCCTCACATTGAGCGTTGGCGTGTTGCCAAGCTGCTGTTTGCTTTCAAACAGCAAACCAGACATGCAGAATCGGTACCATGATCTGAAAATCAAGCTGTCTCAGCATTAATCTGGTTCTCATAATCAAAAAGGGCCTGTGTTACAAAAACGTAACATGCTCCCTACTTCAAGGTCCTCTACTTTTTTTGACAGAACTTCGCACTCATAGGTCCTTATAAGCTCTAGTGCTTTGCAAAGTATTCAACCCCCTGGCTTTGTACCTATTTTGTTACATACCAACCTGTAATTTAAACGTTTTTTTTTTTTTTTTATCCTGGTTCACAATAGTCTTAAATTGGTAAAGTGAAATGAGAAAAATATATATGAAATAAAAAATTTAAATTGGCATATGCATATGTGGTCACCCCCCTTTACTATGAAGCCCCTAGAAAGTTCTGGTGCAACCAATTACCTTCCAAGGTCCCATAATTAGGGAACTGAAGTTGACCTGTGTATAATCTAAGTGTCACACACAGAGGCTGTAGCCCCGTTAAGCAGGAGGCGTCTCACCAGGAAGACCAAGGAGCTCTCAGAACAAGTCAGGGACCAAGATGTTGAGACGGACAAGTCAGGGTGGAGTTATGAAAAATATCCAAATCTATGCCGTCACCCCAGAGCAACATCAAATCCATCATCTTTAAATGGAAAGCGCATGGTACCACAACAAACCTGCTCAAACAGAGCCGCCCACCAGAACTCACAGACTGGGCCAGGAGGACGTTAATCAGAGAAGCAGCACAGAGACCAAAGGGAACCCTGAAGGAACTGCAGCGACTGGAGGATCTGTCTACAGGACTACAATAAGCTGTACGTTCTGTAGAGCTGGGCTTTATGGAAGAGTGGCCAGAAAAGGCCATTACTGCAAAATACTGAGATATTCTGGAGCAGAACTTATGATTTGAGTACAATGACCAGAAGCACACTGCTACAGCAACACCTGCATGGTTTAGGTAAACATTTTATAAAAAGTACTCTAGGGAGGGTGAATAGTTAATGCTGCCATTTTCTGTTTTCTGTCCTATTTGTTTGTGTCATAATAAAAAATATAGAATTTTTTTTTACTTTATTATAATTAATGGAGGGAATATTTCATGTTATATGGACACTGAAGCAAGAAGGTAGAAGAGAAGAAAACAAAAAGGAGAAAAGGTGAAAGAGAAAGAGGAGAGAAAAGGGAGAGAAGGACACATCCTCAGTCTGCTTCTACACCTGCAAAGAGAGATGTAAAAAGAACAGCACAACCAGCCGATAACATAAGTATTACAGATACAATCAAGTAACGCCTTGACACCATCACTGAAAAACATACAGTATTAATTAATAAGACATGCATAAAGCGACAGCTGAAGATAATAACAGGGGTTTTCTGTATAGAAGTGAGTCTGTCAGTACATGGATCCAAGCAGTTGTAGGTGTTTGTGAGGGCGCGCTTATGTCTGTGAGGTTTATCCATGAGAAAAATGCTCAAATATTGCATTTTAGAAGTTGTAGTTGTGTTCTGTAGATGAAATAATGTAAACTGTCAAGCAATCCATTTTAATTCCATGTTGTGAGGCAACAAAACATGAAAAATACCAAGGGGGGTGAATACTAATAATGAGTAATAATGAGTCTGTTCTCCTTTTCCAGAACAGTCCTGACCCACTGGGGCGTAGACTCCTCTAGACCGCCTACAGATGTGCACCAAGAGGTCAGCAGCAGATTGTTTTAGTTTTTCTCCTGGTAGCATTTGGGCAACAAGAATCTGATCAACCTGCATCAACCTTGATGAAAACTGGAAATCTGTGTTGCATCTCGAGAAAACAATGAATGAAGAGTAGAACAAAGAAATGAAGGGCCGTGCCAAGATGTTATTTTCCCACGGGACATTTTCTGAATTGTTAGGTCTGCGTTTAGACGTGTAAAAACGTCTGTGGGCAGCTTAAAAAGCAAAAGAAATGCGCTTGATCGTGAAACCCAGTGGTTCCCTGAAGCAAGAAGAAATTCTGGAACACTGCAGTAAATCTACAGACGTTTGCGTCTGTCTTGCATGGTTTGCTGTGTATTTGTGTAACTCTCCCACACTCCTCGGTGTCCCACAGACACACTGGACGACCCGATGACTATCAAAAGCTTAAAAACAACACAGCCTCAAACTAAACCAAACAGCTACCCAGACACACACTATCTCCTACATCTAAACCACACATGTGCAAACACAGGATCGGAGACCACATCATTTTTCAACTCTGTTTGTGCTCTACGTTGTAATTGTATCAAATTGCAGTTTGATTGTAGTTGTTTGGAAAAAGACAAAGGATTGGCCTCAACTGGCCCCTCCTCACGACGCTCTGATTGGCCAGCTGGAACGCATTGCCGGGTTATTTCCTGCAAAACGTCTGACTGGATTTTACAAGCCGATAACTGCGTCGCCGTACCTGCCCCGGGTTCATTAGCGCTCATGTGAATATTTACACCCGTATTCAGCGAATGTGTAAACTTTGTAGAGTCCTCTGCTATTATTGCCACTTAGTAAACCTTAGATTCTACTTTTTAGTCCGTTATCTAAACAAAACTTATTTTTATTTTGTTACCTCCCTTTACATCTTCCTCATTACATGTAGTGGCAAGAAAAAGTAGGTCCTCATTCAGCCTGTTAAGCCTTTCAGAAGCAATTTCCGCCTGAAAATACACAACTGAAATAAATCAAGGATAGCTGCACAATTATCAGGTCTTAATGCAACCTTTTGGTACCAGTGTAAAGGTAAGACAATAATGTTTTTCCTGTGGAACCACTATCACAACTGCTACTACAGTATGTCTGATTTATTGTGATTAAACAAAAAAAATGGAAAAAATGTTGAGCCTCGCATAAAGTTTTTATTTTCTAAATGACCAGTAAATATAACACTATGAAAGTCATTTAGAAAACCTAGGAGACACCTCAGATTTTATTTACCACAATCTTTACTATAACTGCAGAAAGGTTTTAGTGAGCCATTGCGCCAGGCGCAACACATTTTGGCACAATTTAGCCAAATGTCCACGATGTTTGATAGAACTTCAAATGTCATCTTCTGTGTTTAAAGTACTGTAAGTATAGTATTTGTGAAAAAACAATTTCAGCAACTTTTTTTAGAAACATTAAAGAAATGTATATGATCGTGTTGGAACTACTTCTAGAGAAGGTGAAAAATGGGCATCGCCTTCTAGCTAAAAGTGTGAGCAACTTTCTTTTTTTAATTGATTTGACAGCATATGTAGAAATGTTTAGACAAGTAGCTGTTTTCTTTACCCATTTCCAGACTCATTAAATCAACACATAGGCTACATTCACACTGCAGGTATGGATGATCAATTTAGATCTTTGAATGAAATCAGATTATTTTTTATTTTTTTTGGTGGCGGTTCATACTATTATTAAATGCGACCGCCATCAGACTTCTGTCTGAACGGTCCAAGACCGTAAAGCGACCAGCATGGGCAGATAAAAGAAGGAGACGTCAAACAGCACTGAGCTGTTTACAGAAATAACGGTGAATGCAAAGTTTTGTAAAAAGGAATAAAAAAAAACTCGAAAAAATAAAAAAAAAAACATTGTTACCGGCCGCTGTCTCTCCTTTTTATTATTAGAAAGCTGTTGACCAATGGGAGCGGACAATATTAAGACCACATCATAGCCATTAAGTAGCGCTAGCTGCTACTGTGTGTGGATGTGTAGTGAGAGACAGGAGAGTGACGTAAAAGACGGATAAAATGCGACATGACCGTTCAGACTGGGGACGCTTTGAAAAATATCCGATACGTATCTGAATTAGTACCACATATGGAGGTGGCACAAAACGGATTATTTTTGGGGTGAAATTATAGGAATCGTTCACCCTGCCGTGAAGAAAACGGATGTGGGTCGCATATGAGCAAAAACATATTGTGCATTATGTGATATTGTGATTTTGTTAAAAACTGTTATTTTTAAGATAGATTTTTTTTTTATTCTCCAAATGACAAAAGAAAAGGTTTTCAAATTCTTCAGTGTGAGATAATGCTACTGCAATAAAAGTTGAATTTATTGCAGGTATTTTTACCATCTACATCAGTGGTGCCAATAACTATGGAGGGCTGTTATTGACAGTACTGTCTGCCATATGACGATAGGATGCTCTACATGGAGGATTTCTGCATACGTCAGCTCCAA
This sequence comes from Fundulus diaphanus, assembly GCA_037039145.1. Classification (NCBI taxonomy): domain Eukaryota; kingdom Metazoa; phylum Chordata; class Actinopteri; order Cyprinodontiformes; family Fundulidae; genus Fundulus; species Fundulus diaphanus. The sequence goes on along the minus strand of CM073130.1, from coordinate 50,834,077 downwards.
ATGTCTAATTTCACTGGAGCATATACTCACGGGAAGTTGGCAACACGAACAGCCACAGGCACGAAGGGGAGCTGGGCTGCCCACTTCAGAGTGACGTCCTGGTAAACCCGCAGCATGTTGTTGTGGTTACCAAGCAGCAGGTTTGTGGTGCCATCTTTCACTAAATAATAACAGAAAAGGAGATTAGACAGCAAACACTCACAGTTTAAACATTTTAGTCAACGTTGTCATGAGGGAGGCATACACATTATGCGGCAATAAAAAAGATAAAAGTTAGAGACATTTCAAACACAAATTCTCAACTCAAATAAGTACATATTTTTCTGTAATAATAAAAAAAAAAAAAACATCTCTCTGCTGCATTCGTTCACGTTGGTGTCCTGTGGGTAGAGAGTCAGCATCAGTGTCACAGGAGCACAAATTTGAGGTTTTTGTCTCATTCTTATTTACACAAAACAGTGGCACATATTCACAAATCTAACAGCCATAGGCAGGAATAACAAATTCCTGCGGTGGGTGGCACTGCCCTTTAGGATGAGTGCAGCTCGCACTTCTGCACATCTGGTTTGAATAAGGGATGCTGTCGTCAAGATCTGTCATTTAGACAAGGTCTGCTCCTATAAGTGTACTGTAAATAAAGCTTAGGCACTTTCTCCTGTGAACCGAGGCTCGAAACATGAAATATAAACACTGCTTATGTATCAACTCGCACCGTCCAGTCAAACCGCCAGTGGCGCAGTTACCACCTAGTGAGATCTGAGGTGACGGCCACACGCAAAACAAAGCTCACAGAAGGTATAATATAGCAACGGTGGTCAGCAGGGTATTACAGTGCAGGGGTCAAAATGATAGAGTGCATGTTGATGCCACATCAAAGCAAACACACCTTATATCTCAGCACACTCCTTAAAATTACTCTCTAATTATAGGAAGGAGTCCAATCTACCGTGTATTATGTCATGATTTTTAACCCGATGCCTTTACTCCATGTTTGTCAATTTCATCTTCCACTGAATATATCGAATAGAACTGGAAAATATGGAAAGAAAGTCAAAATATATGGGCGTGGCCTCAAGTGTTTATGGTAATGTAGAAGATTATCATAGTCAGTCTGTGTTTGTGCAGAAATGAGACAGAAGTCATCATGTTGTTTGTTCAGGTGTTAAGTTGACTATTTTAATAAGAGATTCAGCTTTTCTGCTGTTAATGCATGCAATGAAAATTGTAACACCATGAGTGAGAAAGCTGTCCGTTCAATCAATCAATCAATCAACTTTTATTCATACAGCCCTTTACAACACACTAGGTTACCAAACTGCTGTACATTATAGAAACAGAATTAAAACCATAAAACATAAACAAAAACATAAAAAACAAGCATAAAATAACTGAATGTTAAAAGCCTGAATAAAGAGGTTTTTAAGCCTGGCCTTAAAAAGTCAGTAGTGGTACGAATGTCCGGAGGCAATTTGTTCCAGGATCAGAGCCCAGCGACTGAGAACGCCCGATCACCCAAGTGTTCGTACCCAGGTGCAGGAACTTCTAAAAAGACCTGTTTTGTTTTTTACCTTAAGAACCGAGCTGGGTTCCGAACACACAAGAGTTCAGACAGCCATGGAGGGGCAACAGCATTAAGGGCTTTAAAAGCAAATAGCAAAACTTTAAAATCAATCCTATAATATACGGGAAAGCCCGTGGGGAGAAAAGAGGACTGCGGTGATGTACTGTCATCGGGCAATGTTGGATAAAAAGAGGGCAGCGGCATTTAGGACCAAGTGAAGACGGTTGATTGACAACTTGGAGACGCCGACAGAGTGCGCTGGAATAGTCAACGATCGAGCTTATAAATATGTGAATAGTATATATATATATATATATATATATATATATATATATATATATATATATATATATATATATATATATATATATATATATATATAGTAAGTATATAAATATATTGATATAAATATAGTTGATTTTTGCTGCTGCTGCTGCTTCCTCATTCATTTTCTCACCTGTTTATACTCACAACATGTTTCTGAGCAAATTCTCTTCGACACTTTTTTTTATAATTGCTTTACTCTTTGACATTCAGTCTGTTTCATCTCTTTTCAATCCTTTTTCTTGCTTTTCCCCCTAAGGAGTGTAAAGCACAGGAAAGATGTAAAGGAAGGACGAGGAAGAGCGATTCGCATGCACAACCCATTAAACCACAATGTTCAGCTGCAGCAAGGGAAAAGGTGAAATTGTTCTGTGCAATAATAATTATTTTCTTTAAATGATAAAAGTATGAGCTCACTACTTTCTTTGGCATGATCACTGGCTCTTGAGTGATTTTTACGTTTGCAAACACATAAACTGTTTAGTGATAAATTAAAGCTAAACCCTCTGGAACTCCACCCATTCTTCCAAAACAAATTTTGATGGTGTCGAGGTTTGTCAAACACATCACTTCAAAATTCCCCCAATGTGGTTTGGTTTAAATCAAACCTGAAGGCCATTCCGTATGACTAACATAATTTTATATTAATAATCAAATAATAATGCTTGTTTTTCGAACAGATCTGTCATCTGTTTATCACATTCCTTCGCTTAGAAGTCATGGTTATTTATCGTGGAGGCGATGACATTTCGCATTGGAACTGAAGCCAAAACAATTAAATGACAAAAGAAAGAGACAGATAGAGAGAGAGAGAAAGATGGATGGGAGCTGTCGATAAGGGTAAGGGATTTTATCCAGCTGAGGCAGCTGTGAGGCTGAAGGCCACAAGGAAAGCATTAAAGAAATCTGTAACAGACCACTGTTGTCTGCACTCCTTACCCGACACAACAACGAGGAAAAAACACGGAAAACAGACGCTATGACCGCTTGATTTGCCGCTGGTGGCACCTCAAAGAGTCACAGTGTTAATAAATAACCACATGTTACAAATGTTTTAAACAAATTATCAATGACAATACGAATCGCAGCCATGTGGAAATCCACCAAACACAAGTCAATAAACATCAAGACCTTCAAAAAAGTGAGGCAGAAGCCAATGAAATTCTCCCGGAAAGAAGATTAAAGCTATAGTTTCTGTGCCAGTTTCTCTCCAGCTTACCTGAGGCATAGGGTAGAAAACAGCTAGGGTTAAATTCCAGTTTCTTCATGAAGCGGATCTGTCCGTTATCACGGAGGCAGAAGAGGTTCCTCTCGCCCAGCACAAGGATGGAGGAAGAGGAATGGGAGAAGGAGGGTACTGATATGTCCAGAGCCTGTTCTCCCAGGACAAATGTCCAGTCAGGCTGCAAACAAACACACAACAATAAAGCCGGTCATTGAAATTTACATTGTATTACTATATTACAATGTTATGATGGTCTTTCAGTTTAATTCAACCCTAACATACACTGTGAGCAATTTAAATCTTAATAGCCTTCAAAAAAGCTCAGAATCATTTTTGTTATATATTCCCATTATAAGGAAGATGGCCAAATGCTTCAATCATATACTAAGATGTATATGATTAAAGTATAATTTTAAATACTTGTGCCACACATATAAACTTTTAATCAAATGTTTGTGGTTAGAACCTTGGTGACAGCGAGGTACAACCAGCTAAAAATTGGCATCTACCTCAGACAAAGTCAAGAAATATTGATTAAAACTTAAAGAGCATCAAAAACCAGGATAGCAGATCAGAAAAGTTGGGTTTGAACCCAGTGATGGTGGAAGTAAACCATCCAGGAGGGTCACTTGGATATACGTCTACTAAACATGTCAGGTTCAGCGTAAATATAAGAGAAGAAGATACAAGAAGGCTTCTACTTTACATCTTTAACCTAAAGACTCTTACTCCTAACAACATTCACATGTATTCATGTTTTGTTTTCAAATATCAAATGTGTGTGCATATGCAAAAAAAAAAAAGAATACATTTAAGGCAAGGCAAGTTTATATACCATATTTTTCAGACGATAAGGTGCACTTAAAATCCTTAAATCTTTTCAAAAATGTATGGTGCGCCTTATATATATGATTAAAGTTGTGCTTACTGACTGATTTTATGTGGTACAATGCGCTCAATAATCTGTTAAAATGTGTAAGTACGACTTTGGTTAGCAACGAAGCCGCTCCACTCAATGGACATTTGGAGCATTACGGTACACAGTGTCACTACCTGATAGGACCCCTGAGCTGTCTACCAGACTGCCTGACTGTAATGTCTAAACTAGAAGTGCATTCATGTAAGGAAGCTTGGAGTACGCGCTAGCAACAATAAACCTAGTAAGTTAATTCAATATAAAAGTTAAGTTTATTTTGGCCTTATGTTAGAAGCAGGGCAGTGTAGTCCCACTACTCTGTCCTCCCGACAGAGACGGATAGAGAGCTGTGGACGTGAAGGAAAGATGTTACACATTTGGGAAGAATATTTAATGTGCCTTATAATCCGGTGCCCCTTATGGTCGGCGCATATATAGCACTTTTCAGTAACGAGTAAAAGTGATTTAAGTTTCGACCCAATGCAACTCAAACCAGTTTATTTATTTAGCGCCACTTTAGAACAGATGTCATCTCAGGGCACGTTACGGAGTCAATTCAATCAAATCATAGATGTTGGTCAACAGTTTTCCATCTAAGGAAACCCAGCAGATTGTGTAGAGTCACCGTCTTGCAGCATTCACTCCTCCTGGATGAGCGTTGATGCAGGTACTGTAAAGACTTTTACTCAATGCAGTGCTTTGTATAAGCAAAGAGGCAAAAATAGGGTGCAGTTTTTTAATAAGTTGTGTTGACAATCATCCAAGCTAATCTTGGACTTCTGTCTATCTGTATTTGTGTTTAGGACTCACCGTCAGCCTCTTGCCCCCAGTTTTAGGGAGAAAGTCAGAATCCTGTCGACTCTCTGCGTCTGTAGCCACAGCCAAAGTCTCATACCTGGGAGTCATGACAAGAAAAGCTACTAAAGACACGGCATCTGAGGACAATTCAAAGCACTTTTCTCTCTTCTGAGGTGTTTTTTTGTACACATATAAATATATATTTGCGAGTGTATTATAATCAAATCAACATAGATTATCTGACAGTTCTGTGGTTTTGGATCCTATTTTTAACTTAACTAATGTTTTCCCGCCGGATTTTTGCGTCACGCAGTGAGATTCTCTCTTAGGTTCTGACTAGCAGGCCAAAATGTAGACAGCTCTTAATAATCATTTTTCCCCCAAAAAAATGTCTACCTTAAATATCACAGCTGAAATTGTTTAAAGTCAAATGTTATGAAACAGTTTTAAAAAGATTTTACAAAACCTATAACCATCTTTCCCTTATTTACAGTTTCTGTCAACGTTTTAATGACCCGCCTTTCTCAGGAAATGGCAGCCTATCAGTTTTATTCAGTGAATATTATGCACCTGGGAAAAATGAAGTGGTCAAGCTGATCTGTGGTCAGTTGACTTTGGCATCTGTAGCGTTAGAAACCTTCCAGTAAGAGGCTGGCAGACGAAGCAGCTTAGCAGGAATCTATCTGTCTTCACAGACACCTGAATGAACAGAGCTCTAAACGTAACCCAGTATGACTCCGAACCACAGACCAAACACTAAATAACTCCTGACCTACCCGCTCTGTTTTCTTACACTGAAAAATATCTTTGGACCATAAATTTGGTATTAATACAGACAGAGGGGTTTGAAAGCCATTTTAAATCACAGCAGCCTTGATCCGTAAAGGCGGCCAATTCAACACCCTACAGTTTCGGCGTGTTATTTTGGGGTTTTTTAACGTAGGCGGATGGCTAGCAAGCTAAAATTGGTGCTAGCCTCATAAGTATCATCATTATTATTATTATTATAATACGAGACAATACTGAGGGTTCTTCCATATTTTTGACTACAATATTTCATACCTTTCAGGACTTTTCTAAGCTCTCAGTCTTTTATAGTCTATTTTAAAGCATAAATATAAAAGTTCACTCCAAATTGTTGGTAAGGCTTTAAATAAGGAACCTAAGAAAACCTGAAGCATGCTTAAGCGTCATATATTTCTCTTTAGCTGAACTGGATAGTTGTAACAAAAGAAGTTGTCCTAAAGTTCAATTTTTGCAGTGCAACGTATGATTTATAGTTTCTACTCATCCGTAGAGTAGCAGCATCCGCTTCGCTTCTGCAAACGCCAGCAGGCAGACTAATGAGCTTTAAGAATGATTGCCAGTAAAGAATGCTTTTCATCACTCCATGGCCATTTATTGGAGAAGAAAATCATCTAAAACGGGTCAGGGGTTTTAAGTGTTTACAGAAACGTTCAATGAATCTGCAAGCATAGCCCTGAGTAACTGATTGAATTATATTCTGCAAAACAACACTAACAAGTACCATTAATTCCTTATTACCACATGTTTTACACATATCTGTGGGTTTGGTTTGGGGAATGTTTGCTCAGCTTTATCCATTAAGACTTTGTAAGATGGTAATTTGACTTAAATGTTAAAAAAAGTTAATAAATGCTCTTCAAATGGTAGAAAATTTTGACATCTTGCCTAAAACCTTACTTGAAATCTGATGGCCATTGAGGAGTTCAACTTTATTTGACAAAAGTGCCAATATTTTTCATTGATCTTTTAAAGCTAATTACATTTTTTTATTGTTTTTATTTGGTGGCATTGAGTTTAATTTGTGGTTTCATGCCTTAAGTAAAGAGTGTAAATAAGGATTACTAAAATGCTTTAAAATAGAATTACAGTTAAATCTTATTTTAATGAAACATCGGTCATCGGTTTATTATTTTTTTCTACTCGCACTAAAAATAATCATCTAAGCAAATTAATCAAATTTGTTGAAGGCCTGTGGGCTTTCTAATCACACATTTCTGAACAAGTCTTTACACAATAATGGTCAAAGGTTTACATATTTAAAAATTTAATGATCATCATATTTTATAGCCAGACAAACTACAAATCTAAAAGTATGACCTATAAACAGATAAGAATCACCATTTCCTGTTCAAAACATAAAGAGTCTGAATATGTCACAGAATTATGTCACAGTAATCAGAGAATAGATGATTTTTTACATCAAAAAGTAAGTTTTTAATGGAAATTTGTGAAATGGATGTCTAAAAACCCGTTTGCAGTAAAAAAAAAGAAGAATAATTATGTGGTGAACCATCTATGCAGGAAAAGTGGGGAAGTTTTGTGAAAATGTTAAATAGTTAGGATTGTTCCTCACCCAGCAAAACAAAAATATGTTGTTCAGTCAGAAATAATTTTTGCCTGACGATTATTTGACATTTAGAAACAATTAGAAGTCTAAAGCAGGATGTGATCAAGAAAAAGTTAATGCCACGGGTACAACAGGCAACCACAAAGGCTACTTGAGTGCAAAAACTTCACCAAGTAAGAATATTTATTGTCTAATTTTATTTCTGTGTGCTCTCTGAATGTATCTTCACCCTGACAGCTGCAGCAGAAACTCCTTTTTCCTCCAGTGTCTGAGCCAACTGCAGGGGAGAGTGTTACTCACTGCTGCCGTCCGACTATATTTCTGACTGCGTTTTAACTTCCCTTCCAACTACTACATAATATGGCTTCAAGCTAATGCTACATATTGTTTACTGAAGCAACGTTTGGGTCCAAATAAACGTTAAGACAACATAGTTTGAGTGGCGTGACAGATGCTGTCCTTTTAGACGGCGGCATTACTAGAGCGCAGTTAAACAATCATGAGTAAAACTGTTCATGTGCAGAAAAGTGTCACAGCACAGCTTGGTTATTATAGAGCAGCCGATTCTGGTGCACACCAGAGGAATAATGCTGGTTAGAACCAAAAATTACAACATCGGTCTGAATTTTTTGAATTTGCGTGATACAAGCAGCCATCATCTACTGTGGGGAATTAAAGGCGGACTGGTCTCATCACAGAGCTCCTTTAACTTCCTCCGTAGGGTACCAGTTGGTTAGATCTTAAAGCTACTGCTCTCAGACAACCTGTAACCCGGGAGGTTCTCGTCCTTACTCGGTAAATGGTAAATATAAATCTTCAGCTGACTTTGGCTACGTTCACACTGCAGGTCTTGATGCTTGACGGTTCAAGACAGATAACAGAGGGAGACGTCACAGAGCAGCGCACTGTTTGTGGAAGTAATGGTGAATGTGATTGTTTCTAGAAATGTTCAGTAAAGGTTTGTTTAAAACAAAAAGTAAGATATCAACAACGGTCTTTTATAGAGTACTAGCTGCTACTACTGTGTGTGAATGTGTAGTGAGAGACAGGAGAGTGACGTGAAAGACGGATAAATACGTTTCAGAATTAGTAGCACATATGGAGGTGGCACAGATCGGATTTTTTTGGGGTGAAAAGATAAGAATTGGGCTGTTCACACTGTCGTGGAAAAGACAGATATACGTCGCATGTGGGCAAAAAGATCGGATTTGGGTCTCATTCCCCTGCAGGGTGAACTTAGCCTTTGATGGTCGTTCTCCTCCATACATAGAGTTTCAGCTGGAACACCATCAGTCTCCAACAACCTTCAGCTGTGTTCTTGACTGCCTTGTGCTTACCCTTTCACATATGTCTCTACATCAGCCATGGAAATTAAATTCATTATTGTGAGCTACAAGCCTGACAAAAAGGACTGAAAAGACAAAGTTATCACAGAAACATTGATGTTCGTTTATAATGAAACTCCACAGGCTCTGTTTCTTTATCTGAATGTAGTGCTGAAGTCAGTGTTTCCAATGAGATATCCATTCGGAGGAGCTTTCTGATTGTGGAGGACCCAAAGATAACAAACAGCTGTTGGAGAAAGCCACAGTCAGACTTAATGCACAACAAGACTTCTGAGAGATCTGCCTCATAGCCAAAAGGAAATGGAAAGCATCCATGTGCTTACATCAGAGTCAAGAACAGCTTTGTTGCTGTTTTCATCCGCTCAGGGACGCTTTACAGTAAAAAGAAAAGTCTTCAAGGAAGGCAAAGCTTGTTTTGTCTGTAGTCTAATCCTTACAAGTAATGAATTTCAATATTATAACAATATTTGATTTAATTATTAAACCCTAATGTTTAAGATGAGAATCATATGCCAATTACAGGTCATCTCTGCATATAAAGAGTTGAATGTGCATTGTTTAGAACGTTGTTTGAACCATGCAAATCTGCCTGATACTATTTTATTAAAAATAAGAAGCCAGTTGAATTTATCCTTTAATTAAATGTTCTAATTATCCTTTTGTTTTCTGCAACTGCATCAGGATCGTTTTCTAGAGTAAACCTACTTGTAGCTTTCAAGCTGGCGTGCGGACGACACGGTGAGGAAGCTGTCGGTTCTGGGATTGTAGGCCAGCGGACCGGGCAGCAGAAAGCCGGGAAGGAACCGACCAAAAGAGTAGCTGTCCTGCTCAAAGAACATCAGCATCCCGTCCATTGACTGGATGCACAAGGACTGGTGACCTGACGGAGAGAGGAGGCACAGGAGACGGGTTAAACTCCTGCTACCGTAGGGGGAAGGTCCAAACATAGCAAAGACAGACTTTAAAAAAAAAAAAAAAAAAAGACAAAAATGTATTCAACCCAGAGCTTTTTATTATAAAGGATTTCTTCCTGGAGCACATTTTTATGACAATCCTCTGTAGAAGGAAAAGACTTTGTTTTTACTGCCAAAGTGATCATTAAAGGAGAGTATTTGGTTGATTCTTATGGGATCTATAAGATTATAAAAATCGAACTTGTACAATTCCTTTCATATATATTAATGTAGGTTAATTTTCTAAGCAGCAACCTATGTATGAAAAAACAGGAAAAATATTATTAATTCCATACAGGAATTAATAATATTTGTTTGAACCCTTTGTAAAAGACAACTGATGTAGAACCTTTTTTAGCTTTTTTAATTTTCAAGCAGGAACTAATCATGATTCAAAAATAGGCAAAACTCAGATATTCTCAATGACAGTTTCAGCAATAATTACTATAAACCAGCTGCTGTGTTTGAGACGCCTGTTAATGTGTTTAAATCACAAGCTTTTACCAGCATTTAGATTAAGAGTGCAGTTCTTTGCAACAGGATTCATGTCCCTTCAACTGTTCACATTGTGTCACATTATGACCACAAACGTCATTGTTTTACACAGAAATTGTAATGCATTATTACGAAGTGGAAGGAAATAATATTTTTTTACAAATGAAAGTCTGAAAAGTGTGGTTAGCATCTGTAGCCATCCATCTTTATTCTGATACTATAGTAAAAAGTCCAGAGCAAACAACTGCCTTCAGAGGTCAACTTATTAATATGTAGTCAGAAATCCTGTAATATAAAATACAAAATCTAAATATAACATTACATTCTTTAATTTAGCATACAGGGCCATCACAAAGCCTTTCTTTTTATATTTTTGTCATTAATCTAAAACAAATTTTCTATAAAAAAAAAAAAACATACATAGACAGAGCAGCTCATGAAGACAGTAAAACATGTTTTCAGACATTTGTATGAATTCCTAATAAATAATAGGTACACACGTATTAACACACACAGCTTAATCTTTTGTTGAGGTAACTCTGGCAGTCTTTAATCCTCTGGAGTGTCTCTACGAGCTTAGGTCCATGTTCTGGCCAGACCTCTGAAGAACATTATCCTGGCTTTGTGATTATGGTTACTGTTGCGTTGAAGGCTAAATTGTTGCCTTAGTCTGAGCTCCAGAGAAACCTTTAGCAGGTGTTCTTGCTATAGGCAGGTAGTCACTCCATTCCTGACACAGAGCATCCTTCTCTCTGCAGAATTTAAGCAGCAGGATAGTCCAGTTAGCAGCTTTACTTCACAGCACTGGAGTTCTGCTTAACTGACCATCAGGTTGTCTCTGACCAAGGCCGTTCTTCTATAGTTACTCTGGTCAATCAAGAGGTCAGATCTATGGAGAGTCCTGGACAAGCTGGAACCTGGTCCTGAATAATGAGAACCTCAGGACGTTCAACGCTGCTAAAGAAATATTTGTAGCCCTCCCTAGATTCGAATCCTGATCTAATCTCAGATCCCTTTGAGTTAATCGCTTGGTTTCCAGCGTTAAATGTGAGACGACTTATCAAACTGTGAGAAAGGTGAAGGGCTATGGATACTTTCTGGAAGCCCTGAACAGGTGCACAAAAACAAAAGGTCAGATGAGACAAAATCATTTATATTCTGCATAGCGGCTCCCCTTAAGTTTAAAGATTCTAGAGCCTGGAGCAGTCCCTAAAAGTCCCAGGTGACGGTCCATTGTTCTGTTTTATTTCATATATATATATTCCAGTGTTGTTCTGTGAGGTGTGCTCCCCAACCCTCAGCTCCCCTGGCTGAATCTGATATCTCCATTAACACCTCCACGCCGGCATACACACACACAAACACGGCTGAGTCTAAGCGTAAACGTGTTCAGAAGAAATGACAGGATGGAGGTTTTTTTTTTTTTTTTTTTTACAAAGCCCTAACGCACAAAATACACCGACACGTGCACGGCCGTAAACCAGTGGAGCCACAGAGCTATAATTAGGCCTCAAAGCTCTATTAAAAGTCACGCTGCCATCAACTACAGGTCAGGAGGACAACCACACATACACGAGCACACACGCCCAGACAGACGCACACCTAATATCCATCACCGAGGGTTTAGAGAGAAAAAGGGTTCACACACTTACGCGCCTATTCTATTCAAACAAGTGAGAGTGTGTCAGCGATGAGACGTCTGTCAGGGCGGCCGTTAGCACACGGGGACACGGTCTAGAGGGAAGGCCTGCACGCTCGCATATTTACCTATTAATGAGTGTCGGTGTGTGCATTTGAAACATTTACAAAACACGTACATATAGGGAGATAAAAAAAAAAAGAAAGAGTATGACATGCCAGTCTCAAATAGCTGCTGTCTGGGTACTTCTAATGCGGAAAATGTGTGGAAACCTACAGGCCTAAGCCAACTGTGGCGCTGACAGTCTCTGTCAGCGCTGGGGTTGTGTGTTATTTCTAATCATATCCCGACTGTAATTGTAACCATTTATATCAAATCAAGTTTATTTAAATAAAAAGTAAAAGCCACCCACTGTTTCAAACAACAAAACTATATTTCATGTCTGAAGTCCAGTTTTTGTGCGTTCTGTTCCTGGGATTGATAATGTTTAATAGTTTGGAAAACACATGAGTACCAAGGAATAGCAAGAATTAAAACCGCTAAATTCTCTCTATAATACATGTCATTAATGTTATGCAGTTTGTAACATTTCCTGTGAAATCCTGAAAAATATGATAATTTGTTAGGAAATGGCTTCATTGGGCTTCCTAAGTTCTTAATAATATTTGGGGATTCCTTGTGGAAAGTTTACATAATAAAATCATAAAATAAATTCAGTGTTTAGTATGTATATGTGCTTAGTAGTAGGAGACATTAAATGCACAAAACTTGCATACAAAATAATAACCAAACTCATAATACAGAACAATGTTTAAAACAATATTTCCATAATCAAGCTGCAAATTCTTCATCAGATATTTTCCTCCATCCTCTTTAAACTAGAGCTGCATAATACTGACAATAAAAGACCAGCTAGATATATTATTAGCAAGCAGTTTGAATGAATGGCGCCTGAAATGTATTATCCTACCAAATACAGCATCCAACTTTGCAACTTTAATAATGCAGACACTTAAAATCAAATACCTGCAGTGATTTAATGTGTAGAATTTGAAATGTGCGTTAAGGACATAATGAAATAACGTTCCATATGACGTCAAAAGCAGGCACCACCAAAAGCATAAAATCTAATGTTACTATGGTCTAGAAGTCCACGTTACATCGGGGCCTTTTTAAAAAATACCAGATGTGAGCAACAAGCCAGAATAGGTCACAGGGAGAACGAGCTCTTCCTCCCAGACAAGAACCTCGCTGATTTATAAGGTGTCAGGTGTTAGAAAACAGCAAAAGAACAACATGCACTCAGTTCCACACAGCCCGGGTCCTATCAGTGAGAGAAACGGTGGACGTCGGTGCCGTGATATCAAGTGTGCACATGTACCCAGTGTGAGGGCACCGCAGCTCAGGCCCATTGGAGGAAGCAGGTCTGTATTAGCATGATTGAGAAGAAACGTTAAACTGAGCAGCCAACAAAGAACAGAGGCTGGCTGCACGCCTCACCTCTGAGTGTGAGAACACGAGAGTGTGCGAGGAACACGCCGTCTGTGCGTGTCAGCCGGTATGCCCGTGCTTTTTGGTTTTTGTGCACGTGTCCCTGCGTCTGTGTGTGTGTGTGTGTGTGTGTGTGTGTGTGTGTGTGTGTGTGTGTGTGTGTGTGTGTGTGTGTGTGTGCTGATGAGCTGTGCTTGTAAAGACCAGTTCGTCGTTTGGGTCTGAGTGTGTGCGGCCTGAGTGTGACCCAAACCCAGAGGCAGCTCAGTCATTAGAGCTGCATTAGTGCAGAGCTGCTATTACAGTGCCTACAGCACTGCTAAATGGCTGCTGCTATGGACCACCACACACACACACACACACACACACACGTTTAGGAGCAGACACGTCTTGTAAAAACATTCCCACGCATACCAACTTCTGGGTATTAAAGCACACGATTTGAACACACCGTCACACAAATGACATTCAAAGACACCGGGTTGGTCTGGCCTCAGAGCGCTGCACACCTCTCCCGGTTCAGTAACCGGTCCAAGGAAACCCCCTCGTCGTCTGCTCCATTTAATCACCAGTGTTTGCAATTTAACCAATTTTTAGAAAAAGAATAGTTAGGCAATGACTTCTTGTTTAGTCGTATGTCTCGTGTCTTTGCGGCCTTTTTGAATTCCTGCTCAGAATGTTTACAACCAAACAGGACATCAGAACATAAAACTAGAATAAAGCTCTGTTCATGAGGTTTCCTGCACCAATTCACTGAAACTGAATTTATACTAATGCAGCAGAACTGGAAGCTCTGCAGAGAGGTGGTGGTGGGGGGGAGAAAGGGAATCCCCCTTCAAGGAGCAAAACAGCATCCCATTCATTCAAGACAGCGTGGGTCCGGACTTGAACTTCTGAGGCTTCACTGCCATCTAGTGGAGAACCGACGCACAGCAGGGAGGCAGAGGAGGGCGATTTATGAAAGGGGACAGTGTAGTTCATTCACTTCTTGTGTGCATCAGTATCACATTAAGTGATTATCGGAACAGTTGTAGGTTGAATTTCCGATTATTTCAGTTAATTTTTACTTAGAGGCAACAATTCCTGTAAGTTGGGACGTCTTCTATCTTTAAATTATCTTAAAATTGCATTTAGATGAATTTAGTTGGGTTAAACGAGTGAATTTCTCCATTGTGAGATCAATAAAGACTATCTTATCTTATCTTATCTTAAAGCGCTGCAAATCTGGGCTCCGTGCCTGGAAGGGCAAACGCACGGCATACGTACAAAAGCTTAATTTTGTGTGAGACCTCAGTTGACATCTTCAAGACCTGCACCTCAGTGTGGTCATACCAGCGAAATCGGTGCGGACAAAGTCACATTCATTCCGAATGTGGCGTGCACCGCGCACGTGATGTGAGTAAGTGCTGAGGTATTGGTTTTAATGAGGCCGCTATCAATCAAATACACACGCGCACACGCCCAGACTCTCCAAACACCAAGTGAATGACGGGCTCATCGTGCCAGGCCGCAGTGTCTGGCAGCCGCTTTCTTCACACACACAAACACACCTCGACAATACGGCCTTTATTTAAAAAGGTCATTTTCTGTACTTTAAAGGGGTTTCCCTGTGCGTCTGCGTGCACGTGCGGGTCTGTGTGGGCGTGTTTTTCTTGGACACTGACGAACACAGGGCTTTCCCCTACTTGGTTTTTCCAAGAGGCTCGTGAACTAAAGCAGGAGCGGATACATGTGCTCTCCTTTGCTCCCCGCACACAGCTTTAGGTTTTCATGCCTTTGTCGGGCGACTCTTACAGAAAGATCCACAGAACAGCGCACGCTTGTTCCAAAGGTATTCACACCCCTTGAACACTTGCACATTGTGTCCCCTAAAAACCAAAAAAAGGAACGTATACGTATTATTATTTTTTAACATTTACAGCTGCGGCACTTTTGGGTTATGTCGCTACCAGGTTTGCAAGAGTCTAAGGGCTAAAAATGTTGTCCATTTTTCTTCACAAAATACTGTAATACTCAATAAATTAGAATATGGGTTCCAATGCAATTAATTTGTTAGATTAAAAGTACCTTTTGAAAATAACAACCTTTAAGCAAGTATTAAATATTGTTTTCATTACGCCCCATTTCTGTATTAAAAACTTATTTTTGTAACGATTTGATGTAATATTCTAATCTTAGACATTATGTTTTTGCTTATAGGTAAGCAAAAAAAATCATTATTATTAATAGAAGAAAGGGCTTTAAAACAGTAATCATTCTATATAATGTGTTGACCTTGGTTAATTGGGTCACTATAACAAATGGACTTTTTGATAATATTGTAATTTATTGAATATGACTGTAGCTCAAGTGCGGTCAGATTGGACCGAGAGCCTCTGTGAACATCTAATTTCAAGTCTTTCCACAGAATTTATCTGCTTTTACGTCTGTGCGTAGAGCCGGTCTGGATTTATGTGCCCTTGTCTCGAGTGAACAGTTGCTTTTTTTTCTCCCAGCATCGCCACATATTTGGCTTCATCCATTTCCCCATAACTGCAGTCAGTTCCCCTGAAGAAATGTGTTCCCACAGCATGACACCTCCGTCACTGTGTTCTATCCTGGGGATGTTGTGCTCAGGGTGATTTACAGTCTTAGTTTTCTATCATACAAAGAATTTTGCATGCAAGCTCCATTTTGGTCTCATCTGAGCAAAGCATCTTCCTCCAACTCTTGGCTATGTTTCCCTACATGGCTTGTGGCAAACTGCAATTTCTTATGGCTTTCTTCTTGCCACTCTTCCATTAAGGCGAGATTTGTGGAGGCATGACGTTTAGTTGTTTCGTCAACAGATTCTTCCAGCTAAGCTGTAGTTCCTCCAGAGCTGCCATGAATCTCTCGGCTGCTTGTCAGCCTGTCAGTTTGGACAGAAGGCCATGTCTCAGTAGATCCGTGGTTCTGTCCGACTCTTTCCACTTTTAAAGGACTGCTTGCTCAGTGCTCCATTAGATGTTCAAAACTTGGGATCATTTTTAATATCTTGCCCAACTTTAGCTTTATCTCCGACCTGTCTGGTGTGGTTTGTAGTCTTTATAACGTTGTTTGTTCTCATCTGTCCTCTAACAAACGTTTAGGGCCGCCACAAAACACACATATTTATACACTGCAAAAATAGAACTAAAAATAAGTCAAATTATCTTGAAATGAATTTATTTGTCCTTGATTTAAGCAGGTAAATAAGATGATTTGCCAATGGAATGAGTATTGTGACCCCTAAAATAAGATAATTAGATATTCTGCCCTCTAAATAAGATGATGGAGATGAGGTGTTCCAATTTTAAGTGCAAAAATCTCATTCCATTGGCAAATTATCTCATTTACGCGCTCAAATCAAGGACAAATACACTCATTTCAAGATAATCTGACTTATTTTTAGTTTCGGTTTTGCAGTGTAATGAGATTCAACTATATACAGACAGACTTTACTTATTAATTAGGTGACTTCTGAAGGTGACTGGTTGTAGCGCTGGCTTTTCTCCAAGGAAGTCAGAATAAAAGAGGCTGAGAAGATTTCAACGCAACAATTTTCAGATTCTAAAGGTTTCAGTCGTCGGTATCCTTCCACCTGATAATAATGGATGACTTTGTGTTACCTGTCACATAAAATAGAGATAAAATACGACTTTATATGAATGCAAACGCATTCAGTTGAAGGCGTATGAATGCTTTTGCAGGACAGGTTGTTGTACAATTGTTATCAAACGTTGCTAACAAATCCTAACTAACTGCTAAATACAAGCACAGACCTAATTCTAGCATAAATCATCAGGTTTATTTTTTAGGCGTGAGAACAAATCAAATTTAGCCAAGAAAACGAAAACATTTTTCTCTAGTTGATTGAAATTTAAATTGGTTTTCATAAAAATGGGTGTGGAAAAGTTTTGGGCAAAGTACTTGGTATTTAAAGACGCCCATTCTCTAGCAAACTGTATCATTTCAGAATATCTTAATATTTAGCGTTATTAAAAAAAAATCATGTATATAACAGCGATTAGCCTCTATGACAAAACAGTCTGAGTTCAAATCTATAGAGACACATACAGTTAAAAAAACTGCTAACCTTACAAAAGATGGCGACATTTCCTCAGAAAACAACTAAGCCAAATGGAAACCACACAGATCAAGCGACTACCTGTGACTCCTCCAAACGTGCCGTATGTCATGTTGCAGGCTGTTCTTTGCAGGTTATGCTCATAAACTAACTTCAGCTGGTACTGATCTCCGTGTTCCACATTCCCCGCAGTACCTGAGCAACAAAGAAGGAGCATTCACACAAAAAAATCCTGCCTACCAAACATGGATGGTGAAAAGTGTACGAATAGTTTTTGTTTGTCGATGTGCTGTAGCTGCTTGTTACCTGTCACCGAGTAAACCGACAGCTTCCTTGGGTGAAGAACAGCAAGATGGAGGAGTTCTGAACACCTGGAAAACAAAATACACACCAAAATTCATTTTTTGGAGTCAAATGTTTGTTTTTTTACATGAAAAACAAAAATTGAAATATGTTCATCTGTGTTTTGACTTTAATACGGTAGAATTCAATGTGTGAGTTTAGTCGGATGGACTCAAACTAAACGGTTCCAGCTAGTTGTAAGTTGTATAAGAGGTCTCTAACAATAGGCACAGACATGCATGCCCTGCAGTTATGCAGATATTCCAGAAAGGCAGATGCTTCCTGCCACTGTGGTAAAACTCATGTTTTCAGCCTCAGGCTGGAATCCAGACTTATTTTAACATCCACTTGTAAAATAATTACTTTAACAGCTGGTCCATTCTGTTTTAAACACTGCTTATAGTTGTGTGGTAGGTGATATTCCACTGAAGTTAATCCTAGATTTTTATATAGTTCACCACAAAACCACAGAGAAGTCCTCGTTTTGAACTCAGCAAAGTAAAAGCAGCTTTCCTGACGTTCAATAACTCTTTATTTCTCTTTATTTGTTTTGCATGCGGGGCAACGAGGAAGTAAAAACTGGATCCCAACCTTTAAAGGTTGAGCTTGTCGTTGCCGGAACAAAACATTTTACCATCTGCCCACCTCGGCCTGACTTCTACAGCATTCCTCAAGGACGACCTCCAAAACGCCCTGCAGTCCCCAAAGAGTGTTGTCCCAAAGAAACCACATGTTGGAAAAAATGTTCCAAACAGACCGATTTCGTGGATTGTGCCCCGAATGTGATGATGTGGGAAGCCTTCGGTATAAACCGCAGCTTTTCCAAGAAATATTTTTTTTCTGAATAGCTTAAAAAAACGCCACGGGAGGTAATAGTATCTAAAATAAAGGTAAAACAGGGAAGCAAGCTGGCAGTTATGTATTTAATTTCACTGAATACATACAGAAATTTGTTGCAAATTGCAAAGAATTTACAAGGGCAAACAACTCTGACATGTAAAAAGCAGTGGATATCTACGTTTAGCCAAAATATATGGTTAGAAAGTGTATGCATTCATTCCAGTAGTACCACTATCTGGATTTTATAACAATAAATGTGACACTGAGGCCTATTTTTCTGAGCCAGTCTTAAAAATGGCACAGACACGACAAGCATGTGCGTGTTTATTTTCAGAACTCAGGAAGCGGCTTCAGGAAAATAGCTTTTCACTTAAACGTAGCCATATTTACAGTCGGAGCAATAGCTTAAAAGTTTACAACTTTGGGAACGCTAATAAATAAGGCAGGACGAGGAGCCGCCATGCGGGGAGGCCAGAATTGTAAGGGAGGTAAAATACATTTCCAGCACCCAGAGATAGAAAGCCGCAGGAAAAATAAGCCATTTGAGGTCACACGGTAGTGACCCTACGTTAGCGGGATGAAACCAAGATCAAGCTTTTCTGCAATAAACTCAATAGTTGGCTTTGGTAATTAACAAAGCACAAAAATATGGAAATGCACCTTATGCCCACTTTTGCATATCAACCAGTTAGTTAAACTTTATTTTATAAAGCACTTTAAATACAGCCAAGTGCAACACAAAGTGCTTTTCACTTACTAAGACATACAGCAAACCATTAGAAACTCACATTAAAAAGAATTAAACAAATTAAGAAGACAGACAAAACAAATAGTAACAATATTGACTCATTAATAAGACGATGAAGAATTAAAAGCATGCAGTGGGATCAGTGATGTGTGAGGCTGTTTCTTTTTCAGAGGTCCTAGGGAACGCTGTTAGAGTGCAGGGCATCGCGATACCAGGACATTTTAAATGAAATCAGGTGGCTTCTGTCAAAAACTGAAAACTGGTTATTATTCGATCTTTCAGCAGGATAATGATCCGACACATATGGCCAAACCATCGCAGGAATAGTTCCCCTGGAACAAAGTTAACCTTTTTTCCATTAATGCAGAACCTGGAGGATGAGCTGAGGAGAAGAGATCATAAGAGGAGATCCAGGAATTTGGACAATTAGCAAAGAGTGTGCAACAAAAGGAATGTTTGTTTCTGCTTTTATGAAAATCTGCTTTAATTTTTGGGTTTCATTTCACTTTTCTCATTCATGTCCACCGGACAAAAAGGTATGGAGCTGCATTGCTTTCTAAAAGTAATAAAAAAACCTGAAACCAATCAAATCTTCATTACTGATCTTAAGTAAAGTGATAAATAGCGATAACTGGTTTTCCATGTAAACATCTGACAAAAATGGCACTAAAGCAGCAAAGTTTGTGATAGACAACATTGATGGCAAATACTCACGACACAAACTTGCCAACTTCAACCTGGATGATGGCGTTTTGAAGCTGAACTTCAAGGAGCTGGGCGTCAGCCGGGCTGCTATCACTCAGCTTATTGGCATTAGGGGAGAATATCCGCAGCATTCCCATGTAGCTGCCCACAATCACCTTGTCTGTAAAATATTGAATCACAACGGAGGAAACAGGAAATCACTACTCACTATATTTAGCCAGGCTTTTATATGGTGACTCTGGAGAGACTGAACACACCACTCCAGCTCTGAACCACGGCAGTGGCCGAATCATGCTGTGGATACACTTTGACAGGGGCAGGGAGGCTGGTCAGGGTTTACTGGGAAATGGATGGTGTTAAATGCACGTCAATACTGGAAAAGAAACATGTTAGAGGCTGAAAAGACTAACGTGAGGGGAAAGGGTAAAAACCATGAACAAGTCACAAGAGCTACATCAGATTAAAATCAAAGCATATTCATGAGTTACAATGGCCCAGTCAAAGTCCAAGCAAAAACTGAGTTAAGAAACAACTTAGATGCTCTTTGTCCAATCTGACTAACCTCAACGTATTTGCTAAAGAAGAAAGTGCTAAAATGTCCATCTCTAAAAATTCAAAGCTGGTAGAGACATGCCTGGAAGACTTGAAGCAGTAATTAGAACAAAACGTGGAGCTACAAAGTGCTGAATACAAATTTTATTTATGAAACAATTCACAGTGTATCATTTTTCTTCCACTTTGTAATTATTTACCACTTTGTGTCAGTCTGTCACCTAAAACCCCAATGAAACTCATAGAAGTTCCCATTTCTAAAGTAACAAAATGTGGAAAAGTGAATACTTATACAAGATACTTTATAAAAATGTCAAATAATGTGACTTTGAAGGGATATTCTCAAAAAAGGGAAACACAGAGACATCTTACAGCATATAACCTGAACAGAGGTATATTTTCTAGCCATTTTCTCTCTGTCGGTACGCTCTAACGAGGCTGCTGTGAGGAAAAGGTCGTCATGACAAACTGACCATGGCCTGTGCCGCTGTTGTCCACGTCTCCGACACACAGGCATCCCAGGTCAAATTCCTCCCCCTCACCGAGAGCTGCTGACCACCAGTCACGGGCTTTAAAAAGAGACATGGCGCCTCCAACTGGACAGAGAGGAAAACAGAGGGGGGGATCTTGATAGCCAGGTAAGAGAAGCAAGCATCTGTCTGTAAAACGCAGGTCAAAAGGTCATTTAGATTAAAAATAAAACCTTAACACAAGAAACAATGTATAACATTTATGAATAAGCAATTGAGCAAAATTGCTTGGAACACAATTATTTTTAATCTTTGCCTGAAACACAATTGCTGTATATAACTTTGGAGCTCTGTCCACTAAGGGGAAAACTCCAGCTATTCCCATGACCTAAGCATGGAGCATGGAGCGAGAAGCAGAACGAAGAGGCGACTTGGTGGGGGAAGCAGCTTTTCTACTTGATAAGTGCTGAGCAGGTGGAACAGGCTGTTAATCCAGAGAGGAAGAATCCCTCCTATCTTCAGCACGCTGACCTTAAAGCCTGAGTGGGCTGTACAGCAGAATACCTGCAAGGACCTTTAAACATTTTATTTTCATTTTAACATTAACAATTTTAACAAACTTTAGTTTGTTGCTGAAATCAAGCTAACGACTTGGTGATAAAATAAAAAGCAGTAAATGAAAAAGCAGAATTTTCATAATAGTTAAAAGTTGGAACCAGATATACATAAATAATCCTGTTTTTCCCCCCTCTCTATTCTATTTGTAAAAGCTAAAAAAAAAACAGTCAAAACTAGCCCTGCCAATACATCTATTCAGCAGGTCAGACAGAAAATACATGTTAATTTAACCATGTTGTGGCTGTTTTTGTTGTCTGCAGAGGAGGATAAACTTGTTTTTACTTTATATACGTCTTAAATACCCGCAAAGAAGCCTACCAACAATATTTAAATTACAGTAATCAATTGACGCTTTACATTTTTGTTAAAAAAAAAGGTCAACTTCAGACGAAAGCAACAGTTTAGAACTACACTGAGGTTCAAGAAGCCCACAACAACAAAAGTGGGGATTTAGTTTCATTCACAGAATGTTTCTTGCATAAGAAACGTAATTTTTTCTATGCGTAAAAACAGTAAAAAAAAACAAACACCGAGCGACACACATTCAGGGCCCGTTTTAATTCTCCAACAACTCAGAGCAGGACGCTGTCCACCTGCACGGAAGCTAACGTCAAGTCGGACTGATTTAACTTTAGCTTAGCTGCGGCTAATTAGCTCCTCATCCAAGTTCCCTGCCGGTAAGCTAGCGGGTCATGAGGAGTATGGCGGCTCTAACCGGCCGATGACCAGCAGCAGGCAGGGCGGTTCCCCGGTTTTCTCACCTGTAAACAAGCGTCGCTCCTCGTTTGCTACTCCTGGTTCACGCAAACATCATATTTCTCATCTTCTCACTTGGTGCCGTCGCCTTGTTGTCATGACAGTGACGCTCAACGGAGAAGCTGGGTTAGTGCGCGTGCGCGGGAACCGATGGGCGCATGGGAAAGGGAGTTTTTCTTTTATTCTTTGCTTGGAAACTTTATTTAATAAATCCAGTAAAATAAGACTAAATTAATTTATGAACTATATACTCATAATTAGCATAATCTCCTATGGTTATTTAGTCCAAATCTTCTGCGTCTCATTTAAATACGTTTTATACTAACCTAAGTTGTAAAAAAATATGTATTTATCCAAAATAAAAATAAAGTAAATAAATATTTCCCTTCATAGTGCCACAGAGGGGGAATATGTCTGCGTTAAACCCTTTGACCACAGGTTGCTGTGGTCAAAGGGTCTTGCTCAGGGACCCAGAGTGCCAGAATGAGTTTCAAACCAGCAACCTTTGCAGCCTCTCCAAGACGTAAACACCCAGCTCCCTAACCACAAGGTGCTGTTTAGCGTGCAAACAGTAAAACTATATTGTGGCATTTGCACACAAAGTTAAAAAAACAAAACTAAAAACAAAGACAAATATTTTAAGATTTACATTAGAATACCTAGTTTGAATAAATGGAACAAAAACACTACTCTATCACAAGTTTCACCCCCCAGAACACAATGCTACAGAGCCCTCCATACCGAACGGCAACTCAGGTAAAGATATGTAAAAAGTGCTCAAATAAATGTTTTTACCGCAGTAGCAACAATCTCACATTGGAATTACTTTTAATCTAATGTTAAAAGGTTTCCTGTTAGGAATAAAATGTTTTTAAGAAAATCATAATTATTCCCATCCCTAACAATTGATATTAAACTGAAGCTTTATATATACCCTTTTTTAAGTTGCTCAATGTCTGGGCACTTTTAAATGCCAGTCCTCCACTTCCTGTTGCCCTGTGATACAGATACGATGTGCGATGGGAGCCCGATTTCTCTAGTGCATTGTTGAAAATGGGAAAGACAAGCAGGGCAGATGTGTGTTGATCCTTCATCAATCTACACAGGTACAAGAAAATCTCCAAAGCTTACCGTTTGAAAACTGTAACAACAACATAAAAAAAAGACATCTTGCCAGCGGTGCCAATAATTGTGAAGAGAAATGAAAGAACAACCATAAATGACTATTGTCAGAAAGATATGAGTGTTTATGAGTTTTACAGCATTCTAATTTGATCCACGAGTTCTTTAAAAAGATAACTGCAGCTTTAGTTTCTCCTATTTTTCACTTTATTCAAAAAACCTTTGCAGATTGTTCTAGTCATTATATTTAAAATATTTGACAAAAAAGCCAGAGTCTTTACCAAAATTACAGAAAAAAAATTATATTTTATAAAAATCTATATTTTTATGTTGTAATCCTGAATTTTAAGATCTTAAAATAGAAAATACAGATTGCCTGAAAGCCCAACATATAAAAAAACACACAGCTTCTTTACATTCAATCAATCCACATTTCAAAAAGACAAAACACACAAAAAAACAGATACTTTGGTATTCCGGTCTGTGATCCAGTCATGACTTCGTTAAATTTATTGCATGTTTTTATTTTCACAGCATCAAATAAAGCCATACGCTTTACAAAAAATAAAACACACAAGTCAGAACATGTCTCAAAAGCAGAAAAACAATATACATTTTTCATATACCTCCCACATATACAGTAGGACAGTACTCCCCGTTTTAATGATAAATAAGTCTTTAGTCTCTCCTTTCTCAGACATAAACACTATGATAAGAAAAGGCAACATGCAGGTGATAGCAGCACATTTAAAACACAAACAACTTAAAGGAAAACAACATGCTGAAAAAACGGATAATTTAGCTTTGAATCTCCTGAAAAAATATATTCCAGAGGTAG
Organism: Fundulus diaphanus; assembly: GCA_037039145.1. NCBI lineage: Eukaryota > Metazoa > Chordata > Actinopteri > Cyprinodontiformes > Fundulidae > Fundulus > Fundulus diaphanus. The sequence goes on along the minus strand of CM073130.1, from coordinate 50,809,877 downwards.
TGCTCAAATGCACAGAATAAAAAAAAAGGTGATAAAAACACTTGAACAGGTCTTACACTTGGTGTTAGAGAGCGAGGAATATTATGTTTACGCCTGAATCAGTGAAACGCCTCAGATATAATGAGTATAAGAATCTTTATTTACAAGCAAATCTGAAGGCATCGGCCTGTTTTCACGGTTGTAATTCAACATAACAGCCACTAGAGGTCAGCTTCAGGTTTAAATATTGTCTCTAACCTTCAACACCAGGTTGCAGAATGTTTGGGTAAACAGGTTACGCAAAGACCAGCACGAATATGTCCTTCATACGATGAAAAGCTTAGTTTTCCTCCTCCTCTGTCGGTTAAAATGATATCAAATTAGCACATTAGAATTAAATAAATATGTAAACATAGCTTTTTTTTTGTGCAAGAATGTTCCCGGCAACAAATCAAAAGCTATAGCCACACGTAATTCTTCTGCATAAAGAATGTAAAGTGCAATTCCTTGTTTTTGTTTGTTGTGATCTTAGGAGTTTCATTTTGTATGACCTGAATCCTTCTTTTTCCTTTACTAACACGGTTTGTCGTCATCACGCTGCAGCAGACCAAGACATTCAAGTTGCTTTCGAGGAAATCATTTCCTATACTTATGGGTTACTAACTTCGGCAGGCGTGAGCGGATCCAAACCACCGCAGCTCACGTTGAAACACTCACCAGGTCGGTGTGACACAGCTCCGCAACGCTACGTCTGCCTGTTAGTAGCTGGTTTGGCGTGTGCAACTTTTACAATATCAAAAATACTTCCAGAAATAACAACCATAGTGTGCAAGCCATGAGGATGGAGTGACAGCGTGTATTTGTTTTCTTCCCCCTCACATCTCTTTTTATCAGAAGATGACCGGGGAGACAACGTGACAAACCATTCTCGTTCAGATGCAGAACATCTTTTTTTAGATGCTGTTGGACAGCCGTGTCTGAGGAAAGGGGCGGAGAATCGGAGCAAGATGCTGATTGAACGTGAAGAGAGTGGAGGAGTTACACAGTGGTGAGGAGTCGGGTTGGCCCGAGGCTGCAGGGGAGTCGGTGAGAAAACAGAGCGGGGAGTTATAGGACCTTCTGGAGAATGGCATTGGGCACTTCCAGTGTCTCGTCCCTCACGAGGACAATGTCGTAAGAGTCCATGTATTTATCAAGGCGCTCATCCACCTGCAGAGAGGGCAGGAAAACGTGTAAGTAGAGGAAAAGGCACAACCGTGTCAAAGCTTTTCTGGCGTCTGGGCAAACTGATTCAAAAATCAGATGCTATCACATCAGGATTGGATTATCCTAGTTAAAAACAGATGCTTTAAATCTCTAAAGATCTTTGATATTTTTATTGCGACAAGATTTTTCTGGAATAGGGAATAAATTCCTGGCTAATAAAAAAAAAAGAAAACTCAGTTTCCTTTTTTATACTTGAAGTGATTAAAGGACGGCGCTAACCTTTACAGACTTTTCAACAGCTGAAAGGAACTAAACATTCATCTAGGAAAATGTTTTTAATCACAAGCATTTTGCCACATAACATGTTCAGCCTTGCCAGTCAATAAGTATAGGTAATATCATCAAGATGCTTTAAAGCACAATTTTAACTGCTAAAGAAGGAAAGAACTGACTTTTTAAAAAACATTTTTCAGATAAAAGCCACAAGAGCTGACCGGACTATTCATAAGATGTGTGATTAACGGCTTTACCCTGTCGTTGAGGAAGCCGATCTTGAGCATGTTCTCCACGTTGGGAACGCCGTCGGCCATGGTGAGGTCTCCCATCGAGTCTCCCAGCAGGATGATGTTGCTGTTGTCCCTCAGCTGCTTGAAGTAGTCGGTGCTGCGCAGAGCGCCGTCGTGTTTGTTGTACACGTGGATCAGGTCCCCTTTGAATCCCCTCAGCACCCCCTGCAGGACAAAAAGACCCACAATCCCTTGAGTTCAGAGATCCACTGAAAAGTCGGCTGGTGAGTGAAATCAGACGATTTTCAGCTTCATCAGCGGCGACTTGTGATTGCCTAGCTGGTAACTCAGAAACCTGATCAGTGAATGCACCAAATAGGAGCCACCAGGCTGCATTAAGTACGACACTTTTTGTTGCAGAGGGAAGTAGATCTAAACTTAGCCGTTTTCAGTCTTTGAAAATGAAGTCAGAGGAGGAACAAAGTTGTCAAAATATATTTATAATTAAACCGCTTTTCCCTATAAAACACGTCAGCTGCTCCTTCAGACTGCAACAGAGAGCTGGACTGTGGCAGGTGCTGCACATTTCGCTTCTTAACTAATTCGTACCTCTGCTGTTTTTTACCCGACAAGGATCGGCCTTCCCCAGAGCATCAATTCGCTCCCACTTTGGAAACGTTTAGTAAAAATAATAAGGAAACGAATTGATCGCCAGCCAGCTTCACCTCGGTCTGTCCCTAAAACGATGGAGTTGGAAACATTGGCTGCACTCGGTAAATGCGCAGCGTTAAGGTACAGGCCTAAATTCTCTAGGAAATACACACAAACTGGTGTTTAGTAGTCATATTCACAGTGCCGATTCATTCTTAAATGTTATTGTTCATTAATTATGGGCAAGCCAGAGACAAAATAGACCGGTTTGTGCTTACAAGGTAGTAACTTAGCCTGAAATCTTTAATATAAGCAACTCTAGATGAAATATAAAGTTGAACAGCTTAGGCTCACTATTTGGCAAGAAACTGGTCAGTTTTGTCTCCGGCTTGCCCTTAATTAGTGCATAATAAACATTTATGAATGCGTTATAAAGTATTGACAGATTAATAACAAATCTATAAGATATTTATCAGCCATCCATAAGGGGACCCTTATTGTAAAGTGGTACCGTTTTCTCTGTTTCAAAATAGTAAACTGTTTTACAGCAACTGATTTTTTTTTCAAACACGTATGATGTCATTTAAGCTCCTACTAAACATACTTAGCAACATACAGGCAGGAAGGCTAGAAGGAAATGTTTTCTAACAATATAAACTACAGTACTTAAAGAAAAAGCTAATTCGGCTGAGAACCGTATCCTCGAGTCAAAGCTCTAGAAAACATGGAGATCAGAAACTGGTACAGTTTCTTCTCATGTTTCGCTGTTTAATGTTTTTATTTAACCAGGAAAAAGTCTCTTTGAGATTAAAAAATCTCTTTTACATGAGCGTCCTGGCCAGGACAGGCAGCAGGGTTACATGTCAGCTACAACCTTCATCCACAAACACAAAACAAACAATTACAAACCAGTGAAGGCATCAAATGTCAGAAGCAACTGATTTTACAACATAACTGAAAATAATTATAATTAAATAACTGAAATGTGCCGGTCACACAGACAAGATGGGTCCGTACTTTACAGACCGCATACCTTGTCATCAAAGTCCATGAAGTTGGAGACGACCTTCATGTTGGAGTGGTAAACTCCCGCCTGACGGATGACTTCCTCCAGCACGTCTCCCAGGCCAGCGGAGAAAATGAAGACGGGCACGTCGTGCTGATGCAGGCGATCGAAGAACTGCTCGTAACCTTCTCTGTAACAAAACGCACCGTTTGTGCTGCCGTCCGATTCAGAGAACAAGTCGCGTTCGCTCCAGCTGATCGTCTGTAGTTACCTGAGGGCGACGTCGGACTCCCTCACCACCTCCGGCAGTTTGTCCTTCTCCAACCGCTGCTCCACCAGCAGCGAGTGGGCCTTAAAATACCTGGGAACAAACGCGTCTTTAGGAGAGGCTAACAAGACGAGGTGTGCACAAAATGTGCAGATTACATGTGACTTACCACTCCACCATAAAAGGATATTTCTCTTCTATAGTCAGGTAAGGGTCAATCTCAATGGGATAATATTTGTTCCTCAGCTGCAGCAGCTTCTGCCTGCATTCGTCTGTCACCAGTTTGCAGTTATCGATAATATCTACGCAGGGAAAACATATTAGGAACAATAAAACGTCTGTTTCCAGCACGATTCCATTTAAAGTGTGATATTTATGTACGACGTCTTGAAATGTCCCAAATGACCTCACTGCAACACTCACTGTGACACGTCGGACATTGCTTGCCGTTGATGGCAAACTTGCTTATCGTCATGTCGAAGTCTGTGATGATCTGAAACATTCAAAAGTATTTAGCTTATCAGAGCATCAGGCATGAGAAGAGAAAAAAAATGTTTGTATCAGAAGGAGATTAGCAGAAATGTTTCAAACGAGGCGGTTTAGGTGTAGCGATTGTCGGGATTTCATGAAGCACCTGCAGCTTGGAGGCTCCTCCCTTGATGAGGCCGCAGATGATCTGCTCCACCCGCTCAGGGTCCCTGATGTGCACCGTGGGTTTCTCAAACTGAGGCATCTGGAGGTCCATTAAGAAAAACAGAGAAAATATGACTAAGCAAGGTTTTTTTGGGGGGGGGATTTGACGTGTTTATGCCCAGTAGATACGAAAAATCTGGAATGTTTTTTTAATAATAAACAAATTATTCAAAAATAAACATAACTGCCCAGGACACATAGGCGACAGCTTCTCTGTATACTATACCTGACCGGACACATAAAAGAAAAAACAGCCAACAAAAATAAATAAATCTAGTAATTAAATACATATATAAAACTCTAATTTTAATTGGACACAAACGTTTTGCTTACATATTTTTTTTTCTCCAGTGTCCTGTCTAGCAATGTGGCAATAGGAATTGATGTCTCAATGCTAAATAGAACTCGACAGATTTTACTTTCACAAGTGGAGCAATCAGCTTTCGCCATAATGCTCCACTTGATTCATGCATGTAAATAGCTTTATTGTGATTCCTGCAGGGAGAATTTCAAATTATATGGACACTACATTGGGAAAGTAGGAGAGTAAAGGAAGAACAAGAAGAGAAAAAAAGAAAGAGAAGAGGTGAAAGAAAGAAGAGATAAAAGGGAGAGAATGATAAAACGTCTTCAGTCTGCTTCATCACCTGGAAAGAGAGATGCAAAAAGAACAGCACAACCAACGGATATAGTATAACAGATACAATAGAGTAACGCCTTGATACCATTGCTAAATCAAATGTATTATTATTTAAACTGACTTCAATAGTGTGATACCTGAGAAAAGTTAAAAAAAAAATTTGCTTATGTATTTAATTTAGATTTTTGTTCTCATGTCATAAAAAAACTAATCGGAATAAACTGAAGAACAACCCGGTTTCTTTAAGAAGAAGAAAAAGCTTGAAGAAGTACAAAAAATAAGATTGAAGTGAGAAATTAGAGGCGTGCCGTTCTTGCACCAACATTAGCCGTGGTCTACTTTTGCTTTAAGAGGTGTGCCAAACGGTCCAGCGGCTAAAGCTCTTGTCATATTACACGGCAGCCAACAACCGGAGAAGAACAACATGTTCCTCGTTTCAGACACGACTCCAGGATCGCTAAAGAGAGTTTCTGGCTCTCCAACCAGATCCTGCTTGGAAGCCTGTGGCTGTGGATGCAGAAACGAGCAAAAGAAGTCCTGCAAGTTTCAGTATCGGATGTGCGTTGCAAGCTAAGTTGCGGATCAAATGAAAAAGTGCTTGTTTGTGTTAGATCGGTAAACTAGCTTGTTAAGTGACAAGAAAGACTGAGTTGCACTATAACTCTTAATTTATTGGTTAATTTGCTTATATCTAAGCTTCCTAGCAACATTATGTCACTCAACTGAAAGAAGATTCTGGTTTTGAGCTTAAAAAACGGTTTCTAACTTGACTGTTTGTTGCTTTTTCTTTTAGTCGAGACCCAAAGATAAGAGCAGAGTGGCTTTCAACGACACCTTGGGGGCTGCAGGAAAAGTACAGCAGATCTAAAAATATGCGATGAAATGCAAACATCCAAGATGGCAGACACCCCCAGAGCAACCAACCCACCCTACAACCCAGCTTAGCCAATCAGGATTTGACCTACTAACACCCCGTATATCACCCTGACCCTAAAGACACATGAAACTCAGACACAAGTTAAAAATAGCCCTGAAGTTGTTGTTTCTTTTCAAACTAAGACGTCACGAAGAATCCGAGTCAAAACAACTACAGAAACTTATTTTCTGCTGAGTCGAGGGAATTTGAAATGCAACTCATCTAACTTCATGTTGCATTTACAGCCTCACAAAATTGGTTGTTTACAGCTAAAGCTAAAGTTCTTTGGGAGGGGGGGGGGGTTCTCTGCTGATGGATGCAAAGTTCACAGCATTTTGGATTATTACGGTTTTAGAACTGTAATTACCGACAGAATACCAGCATTATCGGAAATGTTTATGATAGTTTATACATTTCGCTGCATTTCACGTAAATCATCTGCTGTGGATCGTCAGATTATAGAGGTGCAGTTTAGCAGAATAATAAACTTATTTTTTTTTTTTCAGTGTCAGCGCTCTAACCAACAAACACCGAGTTAGTGAAGCAGCTGCATACAGGCACATTCAAGCTTACCTCGGGTCTGGTGTCTCTGCAAAAAAACAAGAGTGAAGAAAAGATTGTGCGTCGGCGCAGGGTTTTTATATCCACAGAAACAGGCGGGGAGACAGGAAAGGGGGGGGGGGGGTGTTGACCAAAACTGATCAGACAATATAAGCCCTCCCCAACACACAAACAGTGACACTTCTAGCTGACACACATACACACACAGACACAAACAAAGTCCACAAACACAGTGGACGACAAACAGATGTGGCAACCGGGCCAGCGGTGTTAAGAGTAGCATTTGTAACCTAGACTTTTTCCAGTAATTCGACCCCTGACCTTTAAAACTGATTAGCACTCCCTTTCAGGAGCCCTGCTGCTGAGCACACACAACTGTAACACACAATCCTCCACATGAAAAACACACAAACACCCTCATTTTAAATACTTACTGAGGACCTTGCCCTGACTTCTGTTCATTTTTTAACCCTTTCTATGGCCAAACTCTAACCCTTAATCCCAAACCTAACCCCTAGGCCCCAGAAAAGGTCCTCATGTTGCATCAAAGTTCTTGCTTTGGTGGTAAAATGTGAAAAATATGTTCTCAATCAGCGACAAATACACACACACACACACACGGTAAATAGCCTGAGGTCACATGAGAGGTCACAAGGGTTAAGTTTCAGAATGGGCATCCGGCTACTCGCTCTGACAAAGGTCAGTCACACCTGACGCACGTCAACTCGTGGATAAGTCTCACTCTCACACACATCTTCGTTTTAAATACTTACTGAGGACCTCGCCTCGACTTCTACTCATTATCAACCCTAGAAAGGGTTGATAATGACGATCCTGACCTAAACCTAATTGACTGCTTAATGCTAAACCTAGCCCAGCGTAAAAGTGAGGACCAGAAGAGGCCCTCACTTTGCATCTTTACATCAAAGTCCTCACTAGTAAAATTAGCACAAAATGTTCTCGCTCAGCTGCAAGTACAAGAACACACACACACACACACACACACACACAGAAAGATAACTTTCAGAGTCTTATCTTTCATGTGGCGGCTTTAACATTTCACTCCTACAGAGATGCAGCGCCAGTGAATTTCTGGTTAATGTTTCAGAGCCTCGTGAAACCTAAGCAAAAATAAATAACTTATCTCACATGGCTGTGTTTCAGTGTGTAGAAAGGGGACGTGTCAGATCAATTAAAGAACAGATCAGTTAAAGAACAGATCGGTTAAAGAACAGATCAGTAAAAGAACAGATCAGTAAAAGAACAGATCAGTTAAAGAACAGATCAGTAAAAGAACAGATCAGTAAAAGAACAGATCAGTTAAAGAACAGATCAGTAAATGAACTAAAGAGATTTTATAGTTTCTGGTTGGTAAGATTTAGGATACATTTGCTGATGGCATTAGCTAAATAAAACCTGTCTATATCAATATCTTTCTCTACACCAAAGGTTTTATGAACTTATCCTTTTTTTTCCTTTTTCTTTAACTCTTAATTAAAGTTAGGGAAGCACGATATATCAGCAGTAACATCGATATTGGCCAGTGTTATTCATTTTTTAACATATCGGTCAGTCCCATGAGTTTAAATAACCTTCATTGCCCTTCATTGGAGAAATTCAGCAGCAAAGTGAATGGAAGCATGCAGATACACACAAAGATAAAAAAATATATTTTAAAAAACAAGCATAAGAGATTGTATGGGAAAAGAAAATCTACAAAATACACTGTACAGGTAATAAAATAACCTTTTAATCTTTTCGATTAAAAGAAATGCGCAACATCTATGTATATTTATGCATAGAAAGCATCAAAACATAAAGAAGGAAAAATCTATTGAGTTTGTTGAGAGCAGCGATGGTTATGAAGTCAAACAGCGGCTCACTTGGACGGCCCACATCCAAATATATTCCCATCTACTGTTACAGTGAAGCCTCATAAAGCAAAACAAAATATACCAGTTTGTTTGGGAAAGATCAGACTTAATTTTGAATTGTGTCTAAAGATTTAATACAGTAAATGAAGTCAGTTCCAAGTGGGAAACGATTTGTCACATTCAGCACGAGCCGGAGTCTGATACGGAGCATGTAACTAATAGGATTGTGTTTCCCTAAGTCAGGATCCAGTGTGTGTTACATGACTGAAGGAACATCCAACAACACAACGAGAAGCCTTCCAAGGCATGTTTAATGGAGTTTATCTATTCTAACTCTACAAAACCTTCTTGTGCAGAAAATGACTTGAGCTCTGCACCTTTAAACAATAGATTTGTTCGATTCCTCCTCCCAACATGTTATCTTACAGATTTCTGTGAACAAGTGGCTGGTTTTCAACTTGAACCTTAAACATTCTCCACTATCAGAAACTCAGAAAATCTCTATTTCTTGCACTATAAGAAGCTTTCTTAGCTATTTTGTCAGAGGGAGAAGTGGGACTGTATGAAGCACAAGTAGCAACAAATCTGAGACCCGAGACAAACAGCAATCTCCCGTCAGAGCCACTGTTTACGAAGTCGTTGATGTTCTGGCACAAGAATTCTGGCAGCAGCAGAAATCTGGACTCTGTGGACAAAGAAGACCGTCATCGACCAGCATTCTTCGTGCTTGACCTCTGGTCATGCAAGAGCAATGACCAGAGTTGTTTAGTGGCACGACAGAACACAAGGTAGGGACGTGCTACCCCTCCCCTGGGAGAACAGCTTGCTGCTGTCTCTAGGCAAAAAGCCCTTAAAGTGATAGTGTTAAAAATAAAGGAACCAACCTATCTGTTGTGCTCAGGTAAAATTGCTTTAGACGTTTTGCTGTTATGCCATGAGCAGCCAAGTGCAGCATGGCTACATGAGCAGACAGCCTGACTTATTAAAAATAAAGGTAAACAAATGTTCTTTGTCAGCTGTGGTATAGATGACAACATTAAATCCAAAAGGCAGCATTTCTTTTCAACTTTAAATAAAGCCATTCCCTTACATTTCTATTTCTAAATTTTTATGTACATGTGGTTAACTAGACAGACACCTTGAGAAACTTACACCACGCCAAGTTATTGACAATGAAGAGTAAGTTTGATGAGAAGGTTTAGGTTTCTATTAAAAAAAAATACTCAAATGATCTGCCCGCAAAATAATTGAGAATTTTAAGAAAGTTGTATTTTGACTTAAAACAAAAATTTTAAGAAAACATAAATTTAGCTTTTTTGTGTTTTCAACATAAACAAGTCAAGTATACTGCAAAAAAAATGCATTTATCCACTGTCTATATCTGCTTATTGGAGCAGGGCTGGTACCAAGCTCCAGCGGTCATTGGGCGAGAGGCTGGGTTCACCCTGGAGAGCTCGCCAGTCTATCACAAAGCAACACAGAGACACACTGCACAAACAACCACCTAAGGCCAATTTGGAGAGACCAATTAACCTAACTGTCATGTTTTTGGACTGTGGGAGGAAGCTGGAGTACCTGGAGAGAACCCCTGCATGCACAGGGAGAACATGCAAACTCCATGTGTTGTGTAGCCAAAATTCATGTGTCAGAAAATGCTTATTTACGGTTAATTTGACTTTGTAAAGTGCCTTGAGATGACATGTGTTGTGAATTGGCGATTTATAAATAAAATTGAATTGAACTGAATTAATCTGCTTGGCTGTTAAAGCAAAAAAAAATAATTTACTTTTAGATACTAGTAATGACGACATCATAAGTTTTACTACACATTATACCAGCAATCAAGCAGTTCTGTGAGTGACAATAATCATGTGACTTTAAGATCATGAGATAATAAAAATCCTAAAGAATGAGGTTCAAAAGTCGCTTGACACGGGTGATGGATCTATCCACGTAAGGAAAGCTTAGAGCTAACGATTTTACAAACTTCCTCGAAAACTAACCCGGCTGGGACACCATGAAACCTAAAAAAGATGCAAATAAACCCAAATCACTCCGGTTGCTCTGAAGGTGACTGATCAGTATTGGTTTTTTTGTAAAAATGCTTGCCCGTCCAGTCCTAGAATGAAATCAGATAAACTGGTGTTGGACCAAAGGTTACTGAGTGTCAGATGGCCTGAGGGACGACTGACTTCAGGACTGTGGCTTTAATCTGATCCACCTTCGACATACAGTTGTGCTGTTGCTGATAGAGCTGCTAGATCTGCTGTACACATCATTTCTATTAAAAGTACCACGTCATCGGAAAATTCCACTGCAGCATATGCATTTTATCACTATTCCCAATATCAGCTGGTGATATTTTTATTTTTATAACCTCGCACTAAAAAATTATTCTAACGATACCGTGAAATTGTAATCGTTATGTGTGTGATACCTACTGTTGCAATGGACTGCGTGGATGCAACGCCGGTCTGAACTCCAAGACGGAAATTTCTACTGGACTGGCCTTTAAAATCATAATTACGAGTGGGAACATCAGTGCAACAGCAGCGTTAACTTACATGATAGGCTAGAGAGCAAAAGGACAAAAAAAAAAAAAAAAAAACAGCAAAAACTGTTATACTGAATTTTTATTTACCTTTTTTTTTCTATTGCACCACACGTCTATCGATCGATATATATTGTTATTGAATTATCGCCCGGCCCTAGCAGCAGCCATCATGAATGTGGAAGTCGGGTACGTCACCCTTCAAAGACTTCAGCGAGCACGCGTTCTTTCCTATTTAAAAACTTACAGTTTGGTAAAAAGTTGGTGGAATAAAGAGTTGAGTTTGAAGTCAAAAGTTTGTGTGTTCTTTATCTAAAAACAAGACATTAAGCCACAGCATAAAATGATCAGGGCTGCACTTAAAATATGTTTTGAATTTTTTGATAATTATCGATATCGAACAATATGATTTCTATTTTATCAATATTTTTTCTATATCGTCCAGCCCTAGCTGCTACTTGCAACATTGAGTAAAACTTTGTTCTTCTACTGTGTTTAGCAGTTCTCTATTATTTATGTAACATTAACTTAGTCGCACACAGATGGGATGATTCAGCGCTGTTAATATGTTCAAAACAGTGTAGAACAGCATTATTGTTTAACAACAGTAGCCATAAATGAGCAATGAAGAATCACCACCTACCGTTGTTTAACGTTTCAGGATCAGTTAAACAGATCAGCACTGCTTTAAAAAAAAGAAAGATGACATTTTTGCAATAATATGGGGCTTTAAATGCATTCAGAGGCTCATGTTGGCTGTATTTATATATTTAATAACAGCTTTTGTGTGAGCATCCATGTTTTTTTCCCTACTGTCCAAGAAGAGGGAAACTGAAACGCAAAAAGAGACAGATGACCAAACCTGAGACTTGTTTTGAGTTCTGAGGCAAAAGGAACGCAACAATGTTGTATTTTAAGTGACATGCATTCACACTCGCATACAATAACAAACAAGACCAGTTGGACTGGCTCGGCCCTTAATGACCACACCTGATATAACTTTTAGTGGCCGAAATGCTAAAGGTCAGAGATTAGTTGGCAAAATACAAGGAGTGAGGAAAATATGAATTAACTGCAACTGATGTTATCATTGCAATGTAAAACTATTTCCAAATACAGTACAGCCCTGCATTACAACTACTACTGATACGGCTTTAGCTACATTAATCCAATTCTTCTATTCTTCTGACTGTTAAAGCACAAAAACATCTGCAGCTTTGTGGTTTTTATGAGGCTGATCACAGAGAAACAGCAGCAGGGAGAACATGTTCCCATACGTCTCTAAACCAGTCGCCTAAGCCCATTTTATCTCTTTCCCAGGTTATAAAATAAACGGATCAAATAAAAGTTAATGATTGTTTGTGTCATGGTTGGGGCCGGTGCATTAAAGACGCACTCGTTTCGTTTCGCTCTACCCACATTCGTGGCTGCAAGGTTCGTGTTGATAAAAACTATATGTTCCTGTTGATAAAGCATTCTAGAGAAAACCTGCAGGGAGACCGTGCCAACCCTTGAGGCTTCAAATTTTAAAAACAAGTAGTTTCATGTCTTCTCAAATACCCAGCTCATGAAAAAGAAAATTTAAAAGACATTAAATTCATGCCTACAACATTGCCAAAAGTTTCCAAATTCTTCCTGCTGTCAGATTCATCTTTTGTGCAAGTGGCAATAACACAACTTAATGTTCCAGAAAGAGATCTAGATATGAATAAATAAAACATTAGGATCCAAACATTTCCCATCCCATCTTTAAATTAGCCTTGCCTCTGTTTAATAAGTACAGAACATTCAGCTTTGCAGCTGCTGGTTTATTCAGCATTTACAACCAGAACAGCTTGATTCTTATAACAACCACAGAGCAGGAGTGCAGCTGGGGGGTAAATTGAAGTCCAGCTCTAAATAACAGAGATAAGCATTGATGTCTTGAAGAAGTAAAGAAATTTACTCTGCTCTGCCCTCCAGAGGTCAACAGACCAAATCACACTTGGCAAGCAGGACTAAAACAACCCAAAATAATCTACATCCAGCTCCCAACCACCAGCAGCTAAAGGGGCCCGGCAGGCCTGGTTAGGATGATAATATTAAGGCATCGTGCAGGACGAGTTGACGGTTTCACTTTACTCCAACCACATGTTACAGTAAAGCTGCTAACGATGGCAGTCCGTCAATTATGAAATAAAGCCCCCCAGTCACTGTCAAGGGCTTAGAAAATCCATTTCACTTTCATTCTTAAAACTCTCCAGTTTTCTGACAAAAGTCACGAGTTGTTAAACTTAATCTACCTGGTTTGCATCTTGGTGTGACTGAGAATCCATTAGGATAGGATAGAAAGACCTTTGTTGTCCCACAATTGGGAAATCCAGGCGTGACGGTGAAAAAAACACGTAAACATACTGACTCTTTGTAAGTAATTCAACACGCAAGTTAAAGGCACGCACAAATAAGGGAGTAGTCCGCAGCACGAGCTCGCCAGGTCTGCACGCTCACAGATTATCTTGAAACCTGTTTTACAGACACATTCAGAAAGGTGTCATCAGTTTTAATCCATATCTAATCAGAACAAAAGACTGCTCCGTCTGGTCCACACATCCCGCTGCCAAATGCAAAAAAAGCCATCAAACAAAACGTAAATGACCAAGAATGATTTTTTTGTCATATCATAACACTGCAGGGAGCGGATGCTGGAATACCGGACATGGTACAAACAACCCTAAAGTATTACTATTGTGTTAAATAAAGCTCTTTGAAGCACAGATTCCTACTTAAAAAAGACAAATAAATAGGCAAATCAACAATTTAAGGGGAAAAACCTCTGTTTCTTTAAACAAATGTTCCTATTGAATAATTTTGAAGATATTCTGACATCGATTCAAAAGCTTGATCATCTGATGTTTGAGTTTAAAAAAATAATTTTCACTGACAAGGGGCTTCAAATTGGCTTTAAAGATTATTATTATTATTATTATTATTTTCAACAATTAGTCCCCAACTCAATAAAACTTTTGCCAAACACATCAGCTTTCAGAGCACTAAAAACCATGCACTGAATTAAAAATTCCCACAGCACAGACATCCACCTACATGGGCCCACGTTTAACATGTGCAAGAGAAATGAGTGTATAGTGTAGAAGGGCAGCACTAACCCGACTCTCACCAGATGGAGCTCCACACATCCATCTGGGATTGCTTCATTGAAGATGTATTTTAGAAGGAGGGGCCTTAAACAAAAATCCTTGCATATGATTGGATAAACCACTTGTCCGTCATCTTTACTGATGCGCTACTTCAACCACTCACATCGAAACCAACCAGTGACGCCAACGAGAGCGACTGCTAATCCCGGCCGGGAGGAAGGGTGAAAACATCGTTTCCACTAACAAAAGCCTTCAAAGCCGTTCTCAGGTGTTCTATTAAAGAATTAATATTCGGTAGGATTGGAAAACACTGATGAAATAGCAGCATCAGTGTTACCAATTGCTTCCTCGCTGCGAGCCACCATTGTTGTCTGTATCCAAACAGTTGCTTCTCTGATGCGTTGTTGTTACTACGAAAAACCTGCCCAGCGATCCTTATTGGTTCGTCCATTTTATGTGGTATTGAAATCTCTCCCAATGGCAGCGAGTCCAGATGGATGTATGAAGCCGTGTGGAGCTACATCCATCTGGTGAGAGTCAGGTTAGGGCAGCACAACATGGGGCAAACAAATCCATGTTGCAGAGAACTCCATGTGTTAAGTGGTAGCTAATTAGTGCCGTACCAATCACTCATGATCTCTATGTCTGTAAATATATTTGGTTACAGTTTTTTTTAAAGCATCATGACAATATTTTAGAAAGCAAAGAGGTAGAGTCACAAAAACCAATCAGAGCACTATAGGATTACTTTCTTTATTTGAGCTGTAAGTTAGACCGTGATTTTAAGCTGGCATGGTGTGGTACATGTTCTAAATACAGATTTAATTCATTCAGTCCCAGTTATTAGTCCACACCAGTGTAAAAATGTTTAGAAGCATGATTTGAGAAAATTACTGTATTGCATATCTGATTATGGATTTTTATTTATCAATTTGAAGATTACAGAGACTGGTTGAATAAATATGCCATTGGCTACCCAAAGTTGTGTTATATAATATTGTGAAGAGACTTAAGCAGAAAATATCAAACATTTTCACTTGTCTACTGGTTTCACAGGAAAGAGGGTACTTGGGGGGAAAAATCATCTTTTAATACAGAAAGTCTGTAGGGATGGGTACCTTTCACAGTTATCAGAGGTACAGAGTGAACGAGGTGAATATGGGATTGGAGCCGTGTATGAATAAAATTCAGGGAATTGTTTTAGTGCAACAGTTTCAGAGAAGAAAAAAAACGACTTTAAAAACAATAGATTTCATCCCGCTTTGTAAATCAATACATTTGCAGTGATGGAACAGAGAGTCTTTCCTCTCTGCAGGTGGGTTTCAACACAAAGCTGCAGAGACAGCGCTAAGAGAAGTGAAGGAGCTCACAGCAGCACTTTCCACTGCCTCAGGACAATTAATGCAGAACGATTGGCCCTTTTACAGGAAGTCGCCCATAACAGAAGAAAGTCGCTAGATTTTTCGCTAGTCGCTTTTTAGGAAAAAAGGTCGCTGGATGGGTCTGAAAAGTCGCTAAATATAGCCTTGTTCAGGCCTCACAAATACAGCAGCGAGCCTAAAACAATGTCACTGTATTAATCTGAACTGTGTGTGAATAATTTCTGACCTTCTGCACAAACCACAACCTTTCACAACATGATTACGAGGATGTAAAGAGATTCACTCAGTAGCTGCAGATTTCTCACACGTAACGTTTGGGATTGAACATATTTTTTAAGCACAGTGATCAGTGCACGGCAGAAACGAAAACCACTTTAGAGGTGGTGCTGCAAAACCGTAATAGTGCAGGTGATCCTCACGAAGGAGTTGTTGGACATCCACTGAGGGGGAGATCAGCTGGAGGAACTCTGCTGAGAAAGTCTGTGTTTGAACTGCAGTCAGGTTTAACTTGCTGCTCTGCAACGTGATGTGGTCCAACTCTTCTAAAATTTAATATTTAAGTGCTAATTATATTTGGCAAGTAATAAAATAAGATATAAGAACTATATTTCATGTTATGTTGTCTCAGTTATGATGCTGTAACTTTAAAATACGACACAAATGTCTTCTTTCTACAATCCCTCATGTGTCCACCTGATTCATTAACATACTGTCGTTCTTACCCTGAGACCCGTCACTCCATCTCAGTTTCATGAACCGCGTGTCGAACTTGTAATTCAAGTTCAAGAGGGAATGGTGGCCTAGTGGGTAGAGAGCAGGGCGCGTTGCGTCCTGGAGAGGCTGCGAGGTTCCTGGTTGGACTCCCACAGACTGCCACTCTGGGTGGGTTAGCCCCAGAATGCTCCCCGGGCGCCGCACAGTGGCAGCCCACGGCTCCCTGAGGGATGGGTTACATGCAGAGGACACGTTTCACTGGAATGTATGTTGCAATGACAATAAAGATGATTATTATTATAGTATGATCCTTCTTGTCCTGCTTTCTGACCCAAATTTATGCCGATTTTGTGTGAATCCGCAAAAGTATAGAATCTTGACTTGGAAAATAAGCAGGAAACCTGATAAAAATATGAATAACCTAAATGTGCATTATATTTGTCTTTAACAGTGGGAGTCATGGGGAAATGATCAACCATTGTTGTAGGGACAACAATTGGCTGCCTAACGTAGGCAATACAAAGGAGATTATGGTCAACATCCGGAGGTCACAACCTGGAACCGGTACTACAAAGCAGGATTAGTGGCTTATCAAGGTAACTTCAGGTTCCCTTTGAGATTTACAGTATCGCAGCTGGTTTTTACCTGGAAGCCATATTGGAGATCAAGAACTTGACAGCACCGTGTCTCAACCAATCAATGTCATTAGAAAATTAAAAAAATTAAATACCTAAACAGTCTCCTATTATTTTCTCCCTTTAAAGTTACACCGCTACCTCTTTACTTTCTGCAGAAACAACGCTGGTACTTATTTACCTGATAAGATGAAAAATGAACCCTGATTCTGTTTAGATGAAACGGTTCGCTCTGAAAAGACATTTATGGAGTTTCTGAGTGAAGAAAGCATCAGTCTTCAATCCACTACTGCGTCTGAAAAGATTTATGTATAAAGATAAGACTTGTATAAATATTTTATATAGCTTTAACTTTTCTAAAATAACTAACAACCCAAACATAATCTAACTTTTTTGAGTCTGAATGGCAGCCAGTTAGCATTTTTATCTTTGTAGATAATTTAGTGCAAAGAGGGTTTAAGAGTCGGGATTGTTGCCCAGAGATTTGGATATCAGCACAAACTGTAATTTTTCAGTTGTTTTTGCGGCCAGCTGTCTCTTCACTGTGATTGGTCCTCCGTAACTCAATCAACACGTTTTACATGAAAACACACACATCTGGAGTCAATAACCCTGGATCGACGATGACGACCTGCTTCTTGATACCACTTTATTGTTTGGGTTATTCAGACCAGATCTCACAAACAAAACTCAGATAAATCGATCCTGCTTTGCAATGAACGTCCCTGTGTTGGTGCTCCTGCAATATCATTCTTTTTAAAAGATAATTTACTATGAGTGCAGCAGATGTACTGAGGTAGATTATTCCAAAGACGCAATGATCTATATATAAAAGATCTCTTAGAGCATTGGTTTTTGGACCTGGTAAAACAAGCTGCCCATTACTGGAACGTCTAGTGTTATAATCATGAACAGAATTACTAAAAAGAATTTGTGAATGTATAAAAGCTGGAGCATTACTGCTCATGACTGACTTAAACAGCGTAAGTGTATTAAAAAGCAACTTGTTCTCAACCGTAAGCCAGGAAAGGCGGGGCTGCATCTGGTTGACATTAGATCTAATGAGGCAGCCCAGCACCAACCGTGCTGCCTTGTTCTGAACAACCTGGAGCTTTTTGAGTTCACCCCTGGCAGCAGATGTCCACACTGTAGAGCAATAGTCAAGATGACATAACACTAGACTCAATATAATTAACGTGGTGAGACCAAGACAGAGAACAGTTTACCATCACACCAAGGAGTTTGGCACTTTCAACTTGTTGAACCGTCAAGTCACAAAAATTTAAATCAAGCTTTGGGTTTGCGGACAGCTTGTGCCTTGAACCAATCACCCTGCACTTAGTCTTAGAGATGTTACACTGTTTTTAGCCTTTGGGTTAAAATGTTAAACTGCCAGACGATTTATAATTGCTCGTATTTTATACGGTTTATTTATTTGAGTTTATCGATTTAATATTTTTACACACGTGTGGGTGGACCCACACTAAAACCATTGTCAGATTCTGCTGTATTCAGGCAAATGGCGATTAACTGAATTTAAAAATTGGTTGTTTGGATGCAGCGTCTATAAAACGCAGAGGACGTTTTGTTTTGCAGATTCTTGCATAACCTACGTGAAGCTCGTATAAGCGAGCGCAGTAACACAAAAAGCTGTTTTTTCGGCCCGCCGTCGGGTCCGCAGGGAGAACTGCTGACCAGGAGTTCAGCCGCCGCGGCTTTGTGGCAGGAAACAGAGAGGATGCAGCTCATTCTGCCCGGTGACCTCTAGAGAGCGGCTACTGTTTTAGGGGGACCCGCTGCGCAGGCGCAGTGCCTCGACCAAGTTTAAAAGTGTAAAGTTAAAAATAGAGCCGTGGTTTCATTTCCGGTCACGGTCTTCAGAATAAATGTCATCTGCCGGGGCAACGGGCCACTTTTTTTTTTTTTTTTGTAAGCTTTATTGATCAGAACACTAATTACATGTTCAAATAAGAATCTCCACTTTGCAATCCTACAAAAAGAGAAATAAAATAATTATATAAGAGGAGATGAAATTAACTTGTGCAAGGAAAAGGGGGAAAAAAATCATTAAAAGGCATTTAAATTAAACAAGAGGAAGCGTACAAATCCAATCTCCAAAAGCATAAATACATATAACTTATGTATTTAAGGATTTAAAATCAACAATTAACAGAGCCAGACCCACTTTAGCAATGAGACAATAAGTTGCATCCTGTTAACTTTTTAGCACTTTGTCGAGTCAAAGCACCAGACATTGTGACATGTCACTATATATTTTTTTGTATATGTCCATATTTGTCGGCTAAAACAGATAAAGAGGAATAGAAGGTTTTGAGTTCGTTTTTAAAACACATTTGGCAACCCTCCACTCTGAGGGCGGTGCAGCTTTATTGTGAAGCGCCCACTTCCTGTTTCTTATCGACGCGTCTCCGTTCAACAGCGCAGTTGGAGAGTACTTTAACTCACCATCTCGATGATCCTCGTTTTCTTCCCCGCTCGCTTCTTCTTGGCGACCAGGTACTGGGCTAGCGCCACGCCGCCGAACACGACGCAGACACTGGCGCTGGCCGCGGCTCCGACCTTCACCACCACCGTCCTGTCCATGACGGCCCGCTGCGCTGCTGCTCACCCGGCCCGCCTCACCGACAGTCCCGTCCTCGGTCCTCCTCCTCCCCCTGTCAACATGCGCCGTCCTACCGGTGCGCACACGGAGCCAAAGATCGTCTTCTTCTTCTTCTTCTTTTCTATTATGGCGGGTCGCAATCAACTTTAAGGTGCATACCGCCACCTACTGTACACGAGTGTGTAGCAACTGTATTCTACATCAGTCATATTCTATTTTTTAATTTTGTGTTATGAAGAAAAATAAATAACGCTTTTCTTCAAAGATCGTCTATGCAGGAAGGGAGCGGTTACTCTGTACGCGGCGTCATGACAAGCTGCAATTACGTCTATGTTGTCTGGAAACCATCGAGAGGCAAAGGTGCCACAGTCCACAGATAGATGTACATCAATAATAATAATTATTATTATTATAATTATAATTATTAATAATAATAATCTGTATATATGTCAGCTTTAACAAAGGATTGGGGGGAACACTAGAAAATTGCTCCTAAACATTGCAAGCAAAACACTTTGTTGCACCAGGCCACTACATATTTTATTCTACTACAAACATTTTTGAAAAAAAAACTAAATATGGCGAACAAATCATGAAAAGTAAACAATCATGTTGCCTGCATCATATGTAATGGGAAATGCAAAGTGGGGGACACTGGAATACTTGTGTTAAATATAAAAAATCATGTGTAGTTAGACTACACTTTTCTAGATGTGTACACTTTCAGCATAGCATGGAAATTTGCTGCCAACGTTGTGACATTATAACAAATACAAAAACATGCTTTATTTAGCATTTTTCAAAGTTGTGTTTAAAAATTTTCATACATGTTCTAGATGTCCTGCTAATCACAGAAAAAAAAACATTTTACTTACTTTTTTTGATAAGTCCAGGGGAGTGAATGACGGTTTGTAAGTTTGTGACCCTGTGGTGGGGGGACTTATATGCAAATCTCTTATCCCCAGCATGAACAATAGTGCTCCATCTCTAAGGTTGGGTGAAAAAAGGCTCCAAAAAGTAAACCTTTGAAGATGTTTTTAGATGAAATAGAGATGTAATATTACAACAGTGAATATTACAATAACTGTTCAGTATTTTTTCTTATTTTGTAAATTTGGCCTTTGCTGTTGGTCCACCTAAATCTTCCATTTCATTTGTAGCAGTATTCTTGACAAGAATGCCCTCTTAACTTTTGAAATTATTAGGCTTTAAGAGAGGCTGTATTATGTACAAGATACTGGGGCTAAGTGATATGGACCAAAAAGTAATATAGATAGAATGCCAATATACGTTATTTATCTCAATATGTTTTTCTTTTCATAAAAGCAATTGTAAAAAGGAATCTCTGATTCAAAGTTTATCCCAAATGTCTCAGACACATTTTTTTTAACAAACAGCTGTAGATAAATATGAGAAACAGTTAAAAAATAACACATTGGAATACATAAAAGTATAATTCTAACGCAACATAGACCACCTCGCTATGAACAATATAGTCTTATGTTATATCTCTTGTTAAATCATGATATTTTTTAAAATCTCTATATTTCCCAGCCCTACAAGGTACTAAACGGTCTACATCTCACATTTGCAGATTAATCTCAGCATGTGGCTACAGGGGCAATCTTTTAGTCATAGTTTATTAGTCATAAAAAATTAAACTTATTTTTTCCCCAATAACACAACAAATTCATTGTCCTAGTGACATAATATGACAGCAAAAAATGTGCAGAATTAGATTATATAAAATGCTTTTTTTCAACTTGGTTAAATGCAAACATAAAATTTATGTAAAGCAAGAAAGCACAACTTTCTATTTATAGAGGTATATGAATGTCTCAGTTTTAGGACATCACATCTACTTTTCAACCATCTATTTATGCGTTTCAGCATTTTAGGCCAAAGCCGCACATGAACAAAAATAGAAATGCACACAAGAGTTCATGTTTGTGAAAATGAATTAGCCAACAGAGTGCATACTTATACTCAAAACAACCGGTGTTACGACTTCTTTTGTTGGAGTTTTGTGCTTTTCTACGCACATTTGATTTGTTACAACACTTTTCTGTATGCTGTATTATGAAAGAATCATTTGCACTTAGTAAAGTGCTTCATAGTACTGTGCACAGTACATTTACTAAGTACTGTCCTTCCAACCGTGTCTTTTTAGATCCTTACTCGACAAATTATAGCAGAATAGAAGAGTTGTACACGAGATGTTAACATGCAAAATTAAATGTACTGTTTAGCTTTATCAGATCATTTCAGATTTTTTAATGTAATGTTAAGTTTTAAAACAAATATATTTTGTCTAGCTGTATGTGTGCCTATGAATGTATGCCCCTTGTATGTAACCTGACTCCTCAGAGCTCCACACGTCCATTTGGGATCGTGCCATTTAAGATGTATTTCAGAAGGAGGGGCCTTATCAAAAATCCTTGCATATGATTGGATAAGTGGAGCCAGCGGAGCCATTTGGAAGATCAAGCTCTTCAAAAGCCTTCAAAGCCGTTCTCTGGTGTTCAAGGTGTTTATAACGTAGGCCACTTTGCCCCTTGATGCCCAAAGTGCCCTTTTGTCAGTTGTTTTTTATGTGTTTGTGTGTGTGTGCATGTCCAAAATAATAATAATTTAGATCTACCGTGCCACGGTAACTGTGGCCGGTTACATGATCCACATAACGTGCCCTCACTCTGCCCTTCATTCTCCTCTCGCAGCTCCGCTGCCTGGTGGCTGCTGCTGCCTGCCCAGTCTGTACTGTCCCTTTAAATCTGCAGCACATGTGACTGTGTGGTTGTACTGCCTTAAATTCCGCTTTCCCTCTTTCTGATTGGCTGTTTTCTAGTGCATGCGTGCGTGTGCGTGCGTGCTGGGAGCGCGAGATTTAAGTTTTGATTCATACTGGAATACTGCGGTTACCACAATTAATACTACACTACGAAACTAGTCCCAGTTAAGAAACTATTTATTATCTGCACTAAAATAGGTTAAAGCTGCAGAGTGCAGTTCTGTAAAGAAGCAGGAGAGAGTTTTGATTTGTGGAACTTGAGAAATGTAAGTAACCAACGTTAGCATCTCAAAGCAGCATCCTATTCTGAAGTATAATACATTTATCAACAGAAACCTAATCTCTTTTCTAAAACTAAATATTCTGTGCCAGGCAGGAGTTCTGAAGACCGCTGGAAAGATGGAAAAGCAAAGACTGAAGGCTATTAAATATTCAGATTCTTAGTCACAGCCGTCTGAAAAAGAAAAGGTGAGGGTTCCCTTTTACCAATATTTCGCTGCTATTATTGCTTAATTGTTTGTCGACCCTTTGAGGCAGTTCAGGCATAAATAGAAGGTGATATTTCTTTTACATAATATACAGCACAACAACACTAGATGTTATTAATAATAACGTAATTAGGATTCAACAAAATAATATTGCTATTTATTTGACTATTTCTATTTCTAGAATTAGAATAAAGACAAATAAAAACGAGGAACACTGTTTACATTGGTTTTATTGCACAAAGGTTTCCTCACTGTCCATTAATAAATTAGTACAAACCAGGGGCGGAGCTAGACATTCTTATCATCAGGGGCTTACATCATTACGAGGGTAATTTGGTACACCAAAAAAGTAAGCAATTATTTAATCTGTTGATGAGGTCACAAAATGAATTTAATATAAGCCTTTACATATTTTTTACATATCAAGTTTAATCTGCTGTTCTTTAATAGTCGTACTAGTATATACCAATAGTATATTAATATGTTCTCATTTGAATGATGAAATGGACAACCACTCATGTTACAATTCAGTCTTGGTGTCACCCATCTTACTCAAAGTACAGTATTGGGTCCTCCATGCTCCTTATGTATTAAGATTTACTGCACATTTAAACATTGACAACTCACTATTGTTAGGGAAATAATTAGTTATCTGAGAGGATGTAAGTAAGGAGAAGCTTTTATCTACACTTCAGATATATAATGTAAGAAATGTGTTTGGAATGTTAAGATAAATTACATGAAATGGGCTAAAGAGAGTAACTACAGCCCAGTTGTACATTTGTTGAAGTTTGAATTTAATATGTGAAATGCTGTCAGTGTCAGTGACACTTCTACTTCCAGTGCAGAGTAAATACAAGAAATGTATTTGCAGTTGAATGTATAATTCTGCTGTGTTTTAAGATGCAGACAGAGTATTTTATATAAAAAAAAGTTCGAGGTTTATCTTTGCACATTTCTATATCTTCAAAAGAAAATACAGGATATATCTAGACAACAGACACATTTTGAATATATTTGGTTTAATAGGCACGTATTTACCATCTGTCTCTGTTGCTGGTAAGTTCAAATGCAAACTTTTTCAAAGTGGGAAAAAAGTCCCAATTCGACATTCATCAGATCCGGTGATGCTTTTTCTGATGCCTTTTCGCTTTAGACAGGCAAAACGTGTCCTTATGCTCAAATCAAGCATCAAAAAATAGGAGCATGCATATTGCGTAGGACCAATGACATCAGACCAATAAAGCTTTGGACCAATAGTGTCCCTACCAAAGTTCAAATCAAACCTACGCCCTTGATTCCATGTTACATTCTTTATAGTATGGGTTGGTACAGTTCAACCGGTTGTATAGCAAGGTATGTTTCTGTATCGTGTTTTAAATCCGTGCCCCATGTACCCTCTTTTAACTTTGAGCACCTGCCCCTCCAACGGTCTCTGCACGGCCCTGGTAAAGGGCAATGGTGAGCCTTACTGAAGAACATTTGAAATTCAAATTTAAAACCGGTGCTAAAGGTCCATCTTATGCTTGATATCCAAATGAGAGTGTAAAACGGTTTTGCACACTTTGTTTTATTTCTCAGCCACAGCTCTACATGAGCTGTACAAAGACAAACTCACAAAACAGTTCATGTTTGTAAAAATTTATTATCCAGTGGAGTGCATACTCATACTTAAAGAAACCGGTGTTACCACCTATTTTGTTGGAGAGCTATACTTTCTGCTCACTGTTGAATGCTTGCTATCCAGATAAGTGAGTGACAAAGTTGTTGAGAAGTAAAAGTCAGGGTGGGGTTAAAAACACAAAAACAAAACAAAAAAAAAAACATATTTAATGTTCCCCCTGGAGCACCATCAAATCCGTCATATTCAAATGGAAACCACATGGTACCACAAGAAGCTTGCCAGGTGAGGGCCACCCACCAGAAAAAAAAACCTCACACACATTTTAGTTTTAAAGGTAAGAAGGCAAGTTTTGAGTTTGCCACAAGCCATGTGGGTGGCTCCCAAAATGTATGGAGGAAGGTGCTCTGGTCAGATTATTCTAAAACTTAAACACAAACCTAACACATTCCATCACTCAGAGAACACCAACACCACAATGGTGACAGCTTCATGCTGTTGGGATATTTTTCAGCAGCCGGGACTGGGAAACTGATCCGAGTGAAAGGAATGATTAAGAGCCACTAGATCTCAGCTCTACAAAAACAAGAACAAGAACTGTGTAGGAGCTCAGAAAGATAAGGTGCCAGACCATTTTAAAAAAAAACAAAAGTAAAATCCTAAAAACAAGAATGCAGTTCTGGGCTAATATGCTCACACCGTCTTGTCCCCGTCAATAGGTGGACAGCTGGATTTTAGACTAAGTGAAAATGTAACAGATCAGAAGCTGGAGACCCAATAATTCAGCCAACGATAGGAATGAGTTAAAAGGGTTTAGATGGTGGTGTAGCCGGAACAGGAACTCATGAACCACTGTAAAGATGAGAACAGAGTAAGTGGCCGAGAACAACTAAGTGGATAAGTGAGAAAACACATCACCCCTGTCCTCCAACAGCTTCCCTGGCTCCCTTTCCAATACCGTATCCAGGACAAGCTTCTTCTCCTCACGTACAACTCCCTTCATTATATGGCCCCTCCATATCTGACTGACCTCCTGAAACCCCACCGTCCCTCCCGCTCCCTCCGCTCTGCAGACACCAACCCCCTCACACCCATCACCAGCACCAAACACCGGACCTGAGGTGACCAAGCCTTTGCTGCTGCTGCCCCCACCCTTTGGAGCTCACTGCCCCAAACCATCAGGAACTCAGACTCATTACAGACCTTTAAATCACATCTCAAAACCTGTGTTTTTTAAAGCGTCTTTGAGTGTTAAAAAAAAGAAAAGCCATATAAGTTTGATGTATTATTATCCATCCATCCATTTTTCAACACACTTATCCCTGCTGGTGCCTATCTCCAGCTGTCAATGGGCGAGAGGCAGGGTACACCCTGGACAGGTCGGCAGGCTATCAACACAGAGAAAAACAGGACAAACAACCATTCACGCACACACTCACACCTTTGAGAGGCCAATTAACCTAACAGTCATGTTTTTGGACTGTGGGAGTAAGCCGGAGTACCCGGAGAGGACCCTCGCATGCACAGGGAGAACATGCAAACTCCATGCAGACCCAGGGTGGGACTCTAAACCAGGACCTTCTTGCTGTGAGGCAGCAGTGCTATGCACTGTGCAGCCATTATTATCATCATAATAATTATTATTAATTGATTATAATAATAATAATACTAATAATAATAAAGAACAGCTGATTGAACTTTGAGAGATGTAAAGGCTTTATATATTAAATTTTGCAACCACATCAACAGATTAAATCATTTCTTACTTGTTTGGTGTACCAAATTACCCTCGTAATGATAAAATATTTTGTGGACTAAGCCTCTGATGATGAGAATGTCTAGCTCCGCCAATGGTTTGTACTAATTTACTAATGGACAGTGTGGAAATCTATGTACAATAAAATCACTGTAAATAGTGTTCCTCTGATTGTATTTGTCTTTATCCTAATTTTAGAAGTAGAAATAGTCAAATAAATAGCTCTATTATTATGTGGAACCCTAATTATGCTATTATAACTAAGCAAAAGTCTTAACAAAAAATAGCAGTTGTTTAGGCGGCATCTAGTATTGTTATTCTATATATCATGTAAAAGAAATACCACCTGGTATTTACACCTGAACTGCCTCTGAGGGTCAACAAAAAATGAAAGCAATAATAGCAACGAAATATTGGGAAATGGCCTTCAAAGCCCTAGTCTTTGATTTTCCATCTTTCCAGCAGTCTGCAGAACTCCTGCCTGACACAGAATATTTAGTTTTATAAAAGAGATAAGGTTTTTGTTGATAAAATGTATTATACATCAGAATTAAGTGCTATTTTGAGACGTTAACGTCGGTTACTTACATTTCTCCAGTCCCACAAATCAAAACACTCTCTCCTGCATCTTTACAGAACTACACTCTGCAACTTCCCTTTCACCTATATTAGTGCAGCTAATATTTATTTATTTTTTAAATTGGGACCAGTTTCGTAGCCTAGTATTAATCGTAGTAACCACCATAGACATTATAAACGTAGACGCCTCGTGGGGCGGGGTCTGCCTATGCTGCGGATGCGTCAGAGTGTCCGCCATGTTGAATGTGGCAAATCTGCAGTTACTCAGTCACTTAATCAGTATCAGAGGAATCTCAGAATATACTTTATATTCGTAATATTTTTATTTTTGTTTAGTTTATTTTCATATCCCTTTGGCTTCATTCTCCTAACTTTATTCTCGTAAAGAATAAAAATAATTAAGACCTGGCCCTATTACTCCAGGACTAAGATAGTTCTGCAAACTGTGATTATTCTGGAAATGTTCCCCCTTAATTGTCATAATATGACGTTTTTCCCATAATATTACCACTTTTGTATTTTTTTTAACTTTATTCTTGTCATGGTTTTAATGTGCTTCGCCCACATGCAGACACGAACGGGACACGACAGTCAGTTTAAGATGTTTATTTAGGGAATGCAAATAACAAGGTGAATGATATGAATAACGAGACGAGGCCTGAACGTCGAAGCGGGAAGACTGTAGAGAGAGGGAAGAATGTTACTCGAGGGCAAGAACCAGGAAATAGCCAGAACGTGCGCCGCTTACCTTTAGCTGGGAAGACCTAACCGGGGGGAGGATGTGCCAAGGTAACTCTGTGAGCCTACTCTAGTAGGTGGCTAGTGGCTGGAGGGCGGCAGATGTTTACCGGCGAAGGATCCGGAGCAGACCTCTGCGAAGGCGAGTGACAGATGGATTGACCAGAGAGAAACGAGAACCATCAGAATCCGGGAAGGGAACCTCGAGCCTGACTGGGTAACTTCCAGGAAGCAAGAGGGGGAACGCCAGAGCAAAATCTGAGCCTTGTGATTCTGGAGGTGAATTCTTCGGACGGAGCGTCAAGGCGGGTAAGTGCTACAGCACCAAACTGTGACAAAAACAGGAGAGCCAGAATTAGTTCAAGGTCAACGAGAAAAAGGCTTACAAACAGGTTTCCGAGAACTTGGTCAGAGGCCACGTCGTACCACGACTGGTTTAAGGTTCTGGCGTCTTCCATCTGTCCGAGCTCCGCTTAAGAAGCCAGAGGACACTGCCTTCAACGAGCTGCAGGTGTGGGCCACGCCCCCTCAGCCAACTAGAACCACCTGAGGAACAGAGTTAGAGCAAGGCAACACAGAGAACCCTGACAATTCTCCTATGACTTTTTTCTGATATTAGTAATTTTATCTCTTTAATACTCCTCCAAAAAGTCTGTCGCTAATCTGTGTCTATACCAGATCTTAAAAGGATCACACGGTTTTATGAAATAATGAAGACCACGTTTAGATTTAACCGATTGATTTTTATATACATAACACATACACATATATATATTTCTCTTTCTCTGTCTCTCTCTCTCTCTCATATATATATATATATATATATATATATATATATATATATATATATATATATATATATATATATATATGTGTGTATATATATATATATATATATATATATATATATATATATATATATATATATATATATATATATATATGTGTGTGTATATATATGTGTGTGTGTGTGTGTGTGTGTGTATGTATGTATACATACATACGTGTATGTATGTATACATACATACATCTATAATCTGGACATATACTTATATATAAACACACCTATTTGTTTAGAATACTTCAAAATCTATATATGTACATCGATCAATCAGAACATTGATCAAAAGCCAATCTGGCTGCCAATCTCTATCAATTAATCTCTATATATTTTTTTACAAGTATTTGTAAGCTCCATCTATATTTTTCTATCTGAATACTTAAAACATATACACAGGGAACATAGACGTTCACTACTTTCTGCCACATACAATATGGCGGTGACATTGACGTACAAACCTGTGCCTAATGAGGCGTCTACGTATATAATGTAGACGCCTCATAATGTAGACGTCTACGTATATAATTACAGTTACAGTATGAATGAAATTTAAATATCGCGCTAAAGGCACGCACGCACTTGGAAACAGCTAATCAGGAAGCAGGAAGGCATAACTTAAAGCAGCGCAACCAATGAGAGTGAAGTTAAACAAGCACAGAGCACAGTCACGTGCATTGCAGATTTAAAGGGACAGGACAGACCGGGCAGGCAGTCAGACGGAGCAGCAGAGGAGCTGCGAGAGGAAAGGAAGGGACTGCAGCAACAAGGTTGTATTGTAAATTATAAACATGTTATTCACATCGTATTATTGGTAGGGACAAGTAGGTCGGTCCAAAAATGTGGCATGGGCATGTCCCTATGGTCCCTATGCAGACCTACGCCCATGGATCAGATGACATATGGCATAATAAATTGATTGCGCGTGAAAGGTAAGGAGATAATTCTTAAGCTTTACAATAAAATATGGGATACAGGAATGCAGCCAGCTGCTTGGAAAGAGTCAATTATTGTTCCTATATGTAAGCCTGGCAAGGATCCGAGTGATCCTGGTAATTAAATCCTGATAGTAAAGAATTACAATAGTCCAGCCTTGAAGTAACACATGCATGGACTAGTTTTTCAGCATCACCCCTGGACAGAATGTTTCTAATTTTTGACGATATTCCGGAGGTGAAAAAAGGAAACTCTGGAAACCTGTTTAATATGGGATTTAAATGACATGTCTAGGTCAAAAATAACACCAAGATTTTTGACTTTATTATCAGAGGCCAAGTTACTGCCATCCAGATTAAGTGATTGATTAAGAAGTTTATTTTTTGAGGACTCTGGTCCAAAGATTACAACTTGTGTCTTGTCAGAATTTAAATGCAGGAAATTTAAAGTCATCCATCTTTTGATGTCATCAAGAAATGACTGTAGTCGAAGTAATTGATTGGATTCATCAGGATTTATGGATAAATATAGCTGAGTGTCATCAGCATAACAGTGGAAATTAATCCCATGCTGTCTGATAATTTTGCCAATCGGAAGCATATATATAGTCAAGAGAATTGGTCCAAGGACTGACCCCTGTGGTACTCCACAGGTGACCCTAGAGTTTGAAGAAGATTTATTATCAACATGAACAAACTTGAATCTGTCCGATATATAAGATTTAAACCAACCTAATGCTTTCCCCTTAATCCCTACAGTATGCTCAAATCTTTGTAGGAGAATATTGTGATCAACTGTATCAAATGCAGCACTGAGATCTAACAGGACAAGTACAGACACAAGTCCATTATCTGAGGCCATGAGAATATCATTAGTGACCTTAACCAGAGCCGTTTCAGTGCTATGATGAGCTCTGAAGCCTGACTGAAACTCCTCAAGTAGGTCATTACATTGTAAATGTTCACAAAGTTGATTAGCAACTACTTTCTCAAGAATCTTAGATAAGAAAAGAAGATTAGATATAGGTCTGTAATTTATTAACTCATCTTGATCAAGAGAAGGTTTCTTAAGTAAAGGTTTAGTAACAGTTACTTTAAAAGCCTGTGGTACATATCCATTTACTAAGGATAGATTAATCATGTCTAAAATAGGGCCACTGATCAAAGGGAATACCTCCTTAAACAACTTGGTTGGGATTGGGTCTAACATACAGGTAGAAGGTTTAGATGAAGCTAACATTTTAGATAGCTCAGAAAGCTCTACTGCAGGTTCTAAAGATTCCTCCAACGCTGCCTCACTTACTGAGGACGAGGTAATCATGTTTGGGAGGATGCCAATTATTTTATTTTTAATGGAATCAATTTTATTTATGAAGAATCCCATAAAGTCATCACTGCTAAGAGAATGGATGGATCAACAGAGCTGTGACTCTGAGTAAGTTTGGCAACTGTACTGAAGAGAAATCTAGGATTGTTTTTATTCTCCTCAATTAATGATGAAAGATATGCTGCTCTAACTCTGCAAAGGGTCTTTTTATACAACAATAGACTGTCCCTCCAGATTAGGTAGGATTCCTCTTGGTGTGTAGAGCGCCATTTTCTCTCCAATTTCCTAACATTGTGCTTCAGGGAACGCAACTCTGAATTAAACCAGGGAGCCAGCTTCCTGTGAATAATCACCTTCTTTTTCGAGGGAGCTACATTTTCTAATGCAGAACGCAGTGAGGAAGTCACACCGTTAACAAAGGCGTCTATTTGTGAATGGGAAGAAACAACATTGCTGCCATCTGCGGGGCATTTCTGCAATACTGATGATATTAAAAGGGGGACAGACTCTTTAAAGTTTGATACAGCATTATCCGATAAAGATCTACTATAATGGAACCCTCTTTTGGGGGTGGAGAAATCGGTTAGATTAAACTCAAAGGTTATTAAAAAGTGATCAGATAGAACAGGGTTGTGAGGAAATACTGTTAATTCTTCACAATCAATGCCATATGTCAGCACAAGGTCTAAAGTATGAAGCCATACTTCATACTATGCACATTTTGAGCAAAACCAATCTTGGATAGTTTTAAAGGCTACACTAAGGTTATCACATTCTGTGTCAATATGAATGTTGAAATCCCCCACTATAATAACCTTGTCAGTGTTTATCACCAAATCAGATAAGAAGTCTGACAACTGATCCAAAAACTGAGTGTAAGTGTAATGAACTGAAAGCTGGACCCAAGATTCACCACAACAGGTCAGTGACTTTCTTACAAAGTTTATTAATAAACAGGAGAGGCAGGCGTCGGCTCTCGGGGTTCGCGGCTCACGCTCACTGGCAGGAACCTCCTGGAGGTGGAGACAAAGGTTAAGACTCAGCACAACAGGTGAATGATGAGAACCTTGCTGAGTAACTTATAAGGAGAGCCGGGCAGTTCGGACAAGCTTCTATGAAAGCTGGATCCGTCCGCAGGCAAGCGAGGCTGGATTCGTTGAGCGGCTGGGAGGCAATCAGTCCGAACGGGGCTTTCCAAGAGATGTTAGTCCAGGGCCAATCCAGGTCCGGTAATGGGGAGTCCAGCAATCCAAACGAAGCACAGGAGGGGGAAAATCCGAGCGGGAGGTCCAGGTCCAAATCCAAATCCGGTACACAAGAAGGCAGTCCAAGGGTAGGGGTTCCAGGAGACAGGGGTCCAGGCAGACAGACACAGGCTGGGAACAGGCAGGCTAAAAAAACAGGCAACAGGTCGGAGTTGGGTATCAAACAGGCAACACAGGC
This sequence comes from Fundulus diaphanus, assembly GCA_037039145.1. Taxonomy (NCBI): domain Eukaryota; kingdom Metazoa; phylum Chordata; class Actinopteri; order Cyprinodontiformes; family Fundulidae; genus Fundulus; species Fundulus diaphanus. Next base: position 50,778,025 of record CM073130.1, on the reverse strand, counting down.
TTAGTTGATAACGCTGGAAGGTTCTCACCCTGAGGCTCGAGACGATCTGGCACAGGAGACTGAAACTGACGGGGCTTTTATGCAGCTGGAGACAGGTGGAGCCAGTAAAGGTTAATTGCAGAGGGGTGGAGACTGAACAGGTGAGCTGATAGAGAAACGGATCAGCTCCAGTGCCAAGATCATTACAGTAAGGGCCTGGTGGACGATACAAAACAAAAAAGAGAAGAGGTTTTATTGCTTTGCAGTTTGGATGAGGGAAGCTGAGGGTTAAATGTTCAAAAGAACTGTAGTTATTAATTGGCCTGGGAATAATTAATAAATCAGACTGAAAGATGGTTGCCACTCCTCCTCCTCTTCCCATAGATCTGGGAATGTGGAAATTTGAATAATTGGATGGAGTTGACTCCTTTATACTAATGTAGTCCTCTTGTAGCCAGGTTTCTGTGAGACAAAATAAATCAATCTGATTTTCAAAAATCAATTAACTTACAAAGTCTTTGGAGGGAGAGACCTTATATTTAATAGACCACATTTAATTGTTTTATTTTTTGGTTCAAGTTGAGTTGTATTGATTTTTATTAGATTTTTATGATTTGTTCCTTTTAGATCAGTTTTTGATCTATTAAGTTTTGGCCGTGGGAAAGACACCGTCTCAATAGGGTAATGGGTGGGTAACAGTACAGAAGCTGCAGAGAGGTGTGTTAAACTATGGTTCTGCTTCCTGGTCTGGACCCTTGGTTGTCAGCATTTAGGAGAACTAATAAATCCGGCCAGATTCCTAGAAAGAAGAGCTGCACCATCCAAAGTGGGATGGATGCCGTCTCTCCGGATCAGACCAGGTTTTCCCCAGAAAGTTTGCCAGTTATCATTGTAGCACACGTCGTTTTCTGGACACCACCTAGACAACCAGCGGTTGAATGATGACATGCGGCTAAACTTGTCATCACTGGTCAGATCAGGCAGGGGACCAGAGAAAATTACAGAGTCCGATATTGTTTTAGCAAACTCACACACCGAAGCAACACCAACTTTAGTGAACTCCGATCGGCGTAACCGGGTGTCATTACCGCCGGCGTGAATAACAATCTTACTGTATTTACGCTTATCCTTAGCCAGCAGTTTTAGGTAAGATTCTATGTCGCCCCTTCTGGCCCCTGGCAGGCATTTAACTACGGTCCCTGGTGTCTCTAGTAGTGCCACGTTTCTGACTATGGAGCTCCCAATAATTAGGGTCGGCTCCTCAGCGGGTGTGTCGCTGAGTGGGGAAAATTTGTTAGACACGCAGACGGGTTGGTGGTGACCTGGGGGTTGGAATCTAGAGCTATGCTTCCTACGAATCGTCACCCAGCCGGCCTGGTTACCCGGCTGCTCGGGTGCTTTTGGAGGACCGCTACATAAAGTAACTCTATGTGGCTCCGCGCTAGCAAAGGGGCGGCTATCAGCTGGTTTTTCAACAGCACGGAGCCCGTTCTCCAATTCTGACACTCTCGCCTCCAAAGCTACAAAAACACTACATTTATTACATGTACCATTATCACTAAAGGAGGCAGAGGAATAACTAGACATCTGACACAGAGAGCGGGAGATAGGGGGAGACTTAGACAGAGACGGAGAAGCCATTATGAGGCTAAGGCTAGGCTAAAGCTAGGCTAGCGCCCTCTTACCACGCCAAAAAGCAAACCGTGTGAAACACGAGGAGTTCCCAAACGTGATGTGCAGCAACAGAAAATGTTTTAAAATTGCTTATGTGTTGGAAACAGATGTTACAGCAAAGACATTAAAGATAAAAGCGAGAGAGTCTGGAGCAACAAACCGCAGTTCACACAGTGACAACAGGACATGACACAATACGCCTTACTGCAAACAGGAAGTAGAGGGTCCAGCGATCCGAGTTCCAGCATAACTGGAGCTTACCTGAGTAAACTGTATTTTTATTCTTCACATCTTGATTTGCTGACGTGTTTTTGTTTTGTGTCTGTCAGGTTGCACTTAGACTCGTAATCAACGTGCACAAACTGCCCTTTTTTATATTGAATGAGTGTAGTGTGAGAATACTGCTATAATTCTCTGTCCATTAACACACATCGACTTGTTCAGCAATTCTCTGCCGTAGCAGCATTGTTTATATTTGTTAATCATGTCTTGATATTCTCCACATGACATCACTAAAGATTTCAAATTCCACTGACGAGAAATGTGCACTTCAAGGTTTTTTGTGTCCTGCCATTGCCATGGTGAATTGCATTACCACTGATGAGGGCTTCTTTCATGATCGTGGTTAACTCAGGGTTGATTGGACACTGGGTTTATCTGTCTGATTGATATCAACTGTTCTGAAACCAAAAACACGGAGTATGACAGAGTGAGGAAGAACTACTGAGAATATCTGCTTTTTACTCAGGGTAGGTCGGCCATTCTTTCTGAAACGGTCCTGGATAGAACATTTTTGAAAGACAAACCTAATGATGACAGAGGTTAAGAGCAGAAATCATAACCACACACTAATCAACTTCCTGATTTTTAAAGAAGCCATCTACGTTTCTGCACGGTCCATATTGAACCCATCCCTTCGGTTGGATATTGTCCTGTTTCTTACTTCTTTTGTTTGTTTGTTTCCTTGTAAAGTTTCAACATAAAATTATTTATATTGAGAAGGTGTCCTTTAGACACTAATGACCTCTGACTCCTCAAAAAAGCAGAAGCAGAAACACACATTTAAGGGTATGACACCAGCGTCTTTTTTCATAAACAGTTCCTCTTCAGCTTTCATCTGATGTCGATGTTGAAACTTTTACAAAATGGACAGAAAAGCGCCAAGTCTGGATGGTTCATCTGAGAACCCAACTGTTTCTTCATCTGCAGGTAAGACAGAATATCAGAATTTTTTTGTGTTCAGTTACATCTTCCATCCATCCATCCATTCTCTATCACGCTTGTCCCCTGTTGGGGTCATGAGGGGTGCTGGTGCCTATCTTCAGCTGTCAATGGGTGAGAGGCGGGGTACACCCTGGACAGGTCGCCAGTCTGTCGCAGGCAGTTACATCTTATTGTGAATATTTTACATGATAATAGAAAGTGAATATAACATATAACTAATTTAGTTGCTGCTCTACTGAACTTCAATTTGAAGGAAAATTTTTTGATTGTTGTGTATTTCAGAGAAAATTGAGGAAGTTGACTATGTTAATGCAGCAGCAGGTTCTGAGGAGAACATGAAAGCTGCTCCAGGTAGGATATGAAGATGATTTAATGAAGTTACATAAGACGTTTTTAACTACTGGCTATGTTAAAAGTAATATTTAAACTTGAAAAGAAGACAATTCAAAATAAAAGTGTTTTTGCTTTAGAAAATAGTTAATTTACTGACAGTGACCCTGATAGTCTTGACATTTGTTGAAAAATTAAAACTGAACTTTTTAATCTTTTCCTTTTTTTCCATCAGGTCACAAGTTTCCTTCCTTTTCAAAGTTTTTCCTGCTACTAGCAGCTTATTGGCTGATTCTGCTGGTTGTTATCCCGCTTCATATCCACTGTGAGTTCCTGTTATAAAGGTCACCTCTAACATTTAGACGTGTTTAATTCATCAGCGTATTTTTACTTAGGTTACATCTGAACAAAGTTGTCAGGGAAAATTAATTTCAACAAACTTCCTCTTAAACACTTTGTGTCAGATGAGGTTAATGCTTTGATGTAGTGATGGGACATCTGAAGCCAGGCTTCGAGGCGTGTACCGAGTAAAAAGGGGGCGTGTCAGACGAAGCCCCGCTTCGGAGCTTGTGTCATATTGAGGAAAATCACGTGATCAACAACAAACGAGGCCTTGCATTACATCTGCCACATCATTGCTTCATTTTGCGTATCATTTTTCAAAATAAAACCGCGATGTACCCTGTTGCTTTGTGGGTGAGGTCATCTGCCGACGAAGAAACCGTCGAAAACCTGAAACAGTAAAAAATAAGGTCCTGTTCCTAAATAACAACAATTAAACCTAAAATCCAGAAATTTCTAAATTTTCTTCCTAGAACTCCCAGGAAGAGATGATTTTAAACAAATTCTGTTTTTCAGGAAGAAAGTTTCAAGCTCAAAGCATACAGAGTCTTCCCCAACAATCACTCAATTCCCAATACACTAAAGTAACAGATATCTTCATTGTCAAATAAGTCCATGACATAAAAGAAAACCCAATACAACCACTGATGGTAAAGGATTAGATTGGCTACAAATAATTTATTATAATATGATTAAATTGATTCTCCTCTTACTAAACATGAGTTTGATGAAAACTGTGACAATTTGCATTTACTAATTTTTGGAAGTATGATTCAACTAAGTGACAAGGCTGTTACAGTTTCACCAGCATCGAGTAATGAACCTTTTTACAAAGCAAAGTGTTGGAAAGCTTCATTGCTTCATGAGGCTTCATTTGCCCGTCACTACTTTGATGGTATTTGTCGGTTTTGGTAACCTTTTGAGGCTGTGTCACGATTTGTTTATGGATGAACCCAGAACCACAACACACGGGACTAAAATTGAGAGTTTTTATTGAAGGGTTGATGGATGATGTAACCGGAGAGGCAGGACTGCACAGGAACAGGGGTGTAGATGAGGGCAGGAGCTGACGGCCCGGAGAGAGAGTTCTTGGAGCCCAGAGAAAGGCAGCAGAGTCCACAGCACGGCAGAGAGTGAGCCAGAGCACAGCCACAGCAGGATAAGCAGCAAGGCAGGGTGAATACTTGCAGGTAGTGATGTTACTTGATGTGCCGAGGCTTCGAGGCGTGTGTCGAGTAATGGAGGGGGCGTTTCCGTAAAGCGCGTATCGAAGCTTGCTTCATTTAGGGGAGGAGCCGAAAACGATGACGTCCGAAGCCTCGCTGCCCGGCTGTACCACGTGACTGCTTCGGGAAGTGGTTCAGATTTTGCCAGATGACCGGTTCATTCAGAACCAGTTATGGCTGCACGCTGGATCATAAAACAGTTCTGCTAACCAGATGCAGTTTAAAACGCCACTTAGTCTGTTTATAAGTTTCGTTTTTATTAATTCTGCATTTTTTAACTACATGCACCGTATTTCTGTGCCTCAGCGCTTGCTGCTTCCCCCCCCCCCCCCTCCTTTCCCTCGGAGCAGGTGCTTTTATCACTGTTCACCATTCAAAACGTGAATCACTACGTTTAATGTCCTCACATCCGTAGCAACGTGTGCCAGTTAAAGTCAATAGGAGAGTTACTAGCTGTGTTTCATGCTATTTTTTTAACAACATAGATTCAGTGGCGCTTCGGTGGGCGTGCTGTCTCGCGCTTTATTTCAGGTGCGCACTTTTAAGGGTCATTTTAAATAACTTGTAACATCAGGGGCTTCATCTCAGATCTGTCAGTACCCCTGTTCCCTTTATAGAAGCCCTTTGCAGTATTTAGTTATGTATTTTCCCCACTGTTTATCCGTCGCACGCAGCGCACCAACGGGGGTAAAATCCGCCCACCTCACCGCCGCACTAACGAGAGCAATAGAGATTTGTCTGGTCAGCGCGGCGACTGACTGAGAAACCTGCCGCTGTGAAAAGTGATGAGAATGTTATAAACTGTAACAGTCTAGAAGTGCATTGAGCTGAAAAGAGGGAGACATCAGCAGCTGGATCGTGCGTAAAGACGCAGCGTGAACCTCTGTGTGCTTCAGTGTTGCTGCTGAGGGGAAACTGTTGACATTAACTGGAACCCAAACAAGGAGGAAAAACTGAAAACTAATAGTAAACAAAAAGCTAAGTCAAAACTCAACCCTGACAGGCTGGAGTTTCAGCGGCAATGATGATGGAAGCAGAAGCATGTGGAAGTAGCAACACATTTATTTGTTGGCAGCAGCATTCAACCTTACAACAAACCTCTCTCTTCACAGACACAATCACTTCCTTAAATACCCGCAGCTGTTTAAGGGCTAAGTCATTATGCCCCAGACAATTTACTGCTTGCACCTATAACACAATATTTAATCAAATAAAATATACATATACACATTCCCAACTATTTTTATAAATATTTTATATTTGAAACATAGAACAACCTAGAACCTTAAAACAAATGTGCAAAAGTTCCCCCTGTTTTACATGGTCTCTCCCAGAACCGATAAATGGTGTCTGGACCCCCAGGGAAGTATTTGTCCAAAATCCCTGGAGAGGACATAGGAAAACAAATAAGTCACCAAATCCTAACAGTTCCTTTATACTCAAACTTGTTAAGGTCACCACAGACAAAAAGGTAATGAATAATAAAGAAATGCATCACAACCATTAATGTTTTTATTTTTGCCATTTTCTTAGTTCACCTTATTGCTCAGTTTGAGCTGAAACAGCGGACGACAGAACTTGATGAAGTGAAGAAGGAAAACCAGCAGCTGCAGACAGAGAAGAAAATCCTCACAGAACAAATAGAAACTATGGAGAAAACTTGGAATGAGCAGAACGTCAGTCGAGCTCAGTGGAGCATTGATGAATACTGTCCTAAAGCAAATAAAGGTATGTTCAGATCTTAGACCATCTAAGTCCAAAAATAACTAATGACATTATGGATGATAACTACTGTTTGAATGCTTTGGTTTCAGGTAGAAGTTGCACTTCGTGCCAGAAAGGATGGAAAAAACAATTTTCCAGCTGTTATGCAAATAATGACGCTGAGCCCTCTGATCGGAGAAACTGGGAAGAAGCACGAGAGGATTGCAGGACGAAGAACTCAGATTTGCCTGTTGTGTTCGATCAAACAGAAAAGGTAATGAGAACCGTGGAACAATTTCAATTGATTGAAAATGTACACTGACTAAATAAAGCTTACCTCCCATGTTTAATGGATGGATGCTTACTTATCTTTAACATTGCATGTAGAAATAGAAGGTCATGTGAAAATTTTAACTTGTCTGATTTTCTGACGTTCTCCTCAGGATTATGTCAATACACAGAGTCCAGCTATAAAAGGCATCCAAGGATACTGGATTGGTCTCAGAGCTGAAGGAGGGAAATGGAGATGGATCGATGGAAGTGATCTGACCAATCAGTGAGAGACACATTATTTCTTAAACTTTGTAGAAAACAAATCTATCAGCCTTGATCTAACAGATGTTCTTTCTTAGAGACTGGATACAGCAGCAGCCTGATGATGGTCAGTGTGTAACTTCTCTCCAGGGCAGAGAATGGAGATCAGTGAGCTGTGATGAAAAGAACGCATGGATCTGTGAGAAGAAGGCTTTATCTGTTTAGACATGAGATATTCAGATTGAGGGAAGTTATATATACAAATACAAATAAATTATAAGTTCCAATGTACCTTAAAACCATACATAATGGCACAACAACATGGTTCATATTTCTTATCTAATGGTTTGCAGTTTTTGAAACAAAATATTAGGTCAAACTTTAAAATAGCTTTTTCAGTGCATGTAATATATTTTGTAAAACATGAGATTTTTACTCTAAGCCTGATTAAAGACACCAGAGTTTAGAAAAAAATTAAGTGGCACATAACAGTTATTCATGAAAAATGTTTGGAGTTTTGAATGTTTTTCTGATTATTTGTCTGAGCTGCAATATTGACAGTTTATTAACAGATTATTGAAAAACAGACATGATTTAGTTGAATGTTTCCTGAACCTGATAGTTTTTGAAGGAATTTTACTTATAATCATGATTATAACAATGAAGAGCCCCAATTTGTGTTTTACTTTTTTTTTTTGGTTAGGATCCTGAGTATACATATTTAAATGCTGCTGCTTGTTTAAAGATGTCATAGAGAATAAAAATAATATCTCTCACTTTTCCCTCTTGTCATTTTTCTGTCACGTTGCTCATCAAAGATCTGGGAGGCCTGATTTTGTTCCTGAGCTGCACAAAGATGATCATAATTCTGTTCATATTAAAGCAAATGATCTGGCTCAAAATGATTTATTCTTTAATCACTCAACCGTAATTAGAAGCTGGTGCAAGTCCAGCCTGGGCGCTCGGAAGACAAAAACTTGTTTAATACTACTTTGTTTGCTATTTTTTGTTGTTCAGCAGAGACAGAAGTAATTCTTCTGTTGTTGTTTTCTTTTAGGGAAATTTAAATGTGCGTTTCAGTGTGGTTCTATTTTCAATAAAGCCAGGTGCACATACATGCACATTATGATTGGATTAATTGTGTGCCCATATAAACGGTACAATACGATTTTTTTTTTTATCCGAATACATTCCATTCTGATCGTGGAATTTTTTGCATGTAAACATAGCTAATGTTTTTTCGTGTTCGTTTAACTTTAAAAAGCTGCAGAAAGAAAGAAGGGCAGAAATCTGAGAAGTTGTTGACAAACTGGAGTTTGAAATCATCCCAAAAATAAGAAAATACTTTGGTACCTCAACAGATTTCTCTATTTAATCTAAAACATCAAAAACTAAAATAACACATTTCTTGAAGTTTGTTATTGAATAATCAGAAACATTAAATAATTTTTTTAGTTTTCCAGACAAAGAACAGATACAGATTAGAAAGGTTTGAACAAAACGGAGACAAAATATTTATTGAAGAGGCTCATATATTAATTCAACTCCTTTGTCCTTTTTTATTTTATTCAATCATTTATTTTCTGTTTTGACACTACAGTTTTTGAGACTATAATAATCTATAATCCATTATTTATTGCCTGTTGTGCCACATTTAAGCAGAAATTGTTACTGGAAGAAAATACTTAGGACAGTATTTTGGTTTAAGATAGTCATGAAAATAAAGTATAATTCTTTTCTTTTATGGGGATTTCAATCGCATATTTTAAATCACATTTGAATAACAATTTTCTATGATTTCTTGTTTACATAGAGGGATGGTTTTCATAAAAGTATTAAGTACTGTAAACGATATAAGAAAAAAAAAACAACAGAATGATCATTTGACTCTGCCACCATAAATGAGCTGCGGGCTTGTGTTAATTTTTGATGTTTACTGGCTTTTTACTTTGTCTTTAGGAAAAAATGTTACTTTCAAGTTTTGATGAGAAGAATTAGTGAATCTTCCTCTTATGGTCAAAACTTATTTACAAGGAAAGTGACTGTTGTGTCACTTACAACATGGAAAATTTGGATCCCATCTTAAGAGAATATGAAAATGTGAGTTCAATGTAAGTTAATGTCGGGATCTAAGAGGTTGCAGGTGGACCAAAGAGCAGAGAGGAAGGTGAAGCTGAGTGAATAACAATAGTTATTAAAAAAATAAACAAAACTTACAGAGAAAACCACAAAAAGCATAAAGCATGGAACAAGACGACAAATACAACCTTGGGCAGGCCAGACATGAACAGGATAAAAACAGAATAACAATCCTGCAAATAAACATGGACCGACAGGAGTTTAGATGATTGGGGAAACAGGTAAGTGGCATGATGGATAACGAGCAGACACAGGTGAACTGAATGAGTGGGAATGCAAATGGCAGAGTTTGGGAAACAGGAGGAAAAGGCCTAATAACATGAATGGAACTGATGGAGTCCTCTTTATTAGGTTCTCCAGTTCCTTTCTGTGTTCTTTGTATATTTGAGTCTTCAGAAATATTCTAAGGTCCTCAGCATCATGACAGTTTATTGGAAAACTGAATATATGATTGAATAAACAGATAATTAACAGAAATAACTACAAATAGGAAAGACTCTACTAACCTAAAGTATTCAAAGTTTACTCTGATAATATGAAGCAAAACACCAGTCAAATAAGAATTGTAATTATAAATAGAAATATTTCTATAATTGTAACAGAACAATAAGACCCAACACATTTTAGAGTTGTGGATATTTATTGCACATCAACTCATTTGGTAATACAAGGGGCAGCAAAACGCAGCTGATTCTTCTATCACATTTTGTTGTGTTGTGATTCTATTACGTGTGTCTTAGCAATCTATTTGAAAGTACTTGATAAAGAGGAGATTTTCCACCTGTTTGGCAACATTTTGACCAAATATCTGCCAAAGGTATGACCACAGTAAATCATCATTCATAATAACTACCATTATATCAGCAAATAACACAGTGGATCATGTTTTGTAATTCCCTGTCTCTAATTTCTATTGTTTAAAAAGGTGAAGTGTCTGTTGTGTTCAAAAGAACCTGGATAGAAAAATAACAGCTCATCTATAATGCCGAGGCATTATAGAGCCCTGCATGAATAATGATGTAGATGACAGGCAAAAAAAATGTTATTCTTAAAGGTTGTTCCTAGTAAGATAGGGAGTTCAAAAGTAACAAAGCACATTCACATCACAGTCATCTATTTATTTCCACTTTCCCTTTTTATCCAGTCATTGGGCCAAAAAGACAGATTCAGACCATATTAAGAATTTATTTATTAGCATCACAAGCAGCATTTATGTACTTATTCAACATAAAGCTTCACACACTAAAGTCGTCAGTATAATTCCTCTGCCTGTTTGACATTTGTTGTCCACCTGATGGCACAGACACATCACCATGACGCTTTCCCTAGAGTCGAGCAATCGGATGGAAAGCTGCAGCGCTTCACGAGACTTCATCTCAACATCAGAAAGTAAAATAGTAAAAATAAAAATAATTCCACTTTATATAACAACTAGCGTACAGAAATGTAAACAAAAAAGTATTTAGAAATGTGAACTCACTGGCTGCCTTTAGCCCTTGATAATCTACGTCAAGTCACACAAGTGCAGTTCTCACAGAAGAGACTCCCGCTTTCATTTTCTTTGTTTATATTCTAATATAAAGCATTATTGGCCACATCCAACTTTAGCTTCATCCATTCTAGCCCTTAAACCAATGGGTGTTATCTCAAAACAAGAAGCTTCTCACACTTGTCATCAGAGAGCCTGTTCCTCTTTGGACTGAGGTGAAGCTTCCCAGGGGTGAACAGTCTCTGCTGGAGCACTTGAAGGCGTAGCTGCTTTGTATCAGAGACGTTTCATCAGCTCCTATGGATTCAGAGAGTCCATTCCATGTGATCCTGACTTGAAATAGTCTGGCACTTGAAATCAAGATTAGACTGCTTGGATAGCCTCATCCACTTAGTTCACCGAGCTCACACTTATAAACTCTACCTTTCAGTTACATGAGTTCTCACTGACTGTGTCCACGGTTGCCAGATCTGACTGATAACACAACATAAAACCTGCCCACCTCAATAAAAACAGGCCAAATCTCAATTTCTCTTGAAATTCATGTTAAAATCAGAAAACTATTACACACATAATAAAGAACACAAGAGCCAACTGCTCTAAAACAGAGACAAACGTTACACAGACAGACTTCCCACAAAGTTAGCAATCAGGAAACCAAATAACCAACATAAAGGTAGTTCCCCAATCATCTCTCTCTCTCTCTCTCTCTCTCTCTCTCTCTCTCTCTCTCTCTCTCTCTCTCTCTCTCTCTCTCTCTCTCTCTCTCTCTCTCTCTCTCTACATAATAAACATGGACCAACATGGGATGTTGGTCCATGTTTATTTCAAATCTGAGTTCTGTATTGTAATACTTGAAAGGAGCTTTGGGCAAACCACCATTTTAGCTCCAGATCAACCTGTAATTCCTTTTATGTATATGTGTGTATGTATATTTTCTAGGGCTGTCAAAATAACGCGTTAATTTCGATTAATAAAAAAAAAAATAACGGATTAAAAAAAATAACGCAGATTAATCGGTGAGGCGCGCCTCCCCTGGGGGGGGGCACCAAAGAGTCACAGGGGAGGCGCGAGAAGACAGAGAAGACAGAGAAGAAGACAGCGCTGCCGCTCAACTCTGAAACTGTAGCGATGCCTTCTGTTTGAGCGCGCAGGAACCAATCCAAGCGCGCAGTGAAACAACTCTCTACGCTCAAAACCTTGAACGCTCAAAACCGGTCTGGCACGGTCTGAAAAACTCTTCTCAACCCACTGTCCTCGCGGTGAGTTCCATCTCTGCTCGCGCACACCTGCTCATTCCAAGCTCAACACCAGCTGTGCGCTCGCTCGGCAGTTAAAGCCAATCACAGACAGTTTTTTTTTCATCTAAACAGAGTATGACTTGCAAATACTGCATTCAGATAAATTAAATCAAAATGCTGCAGCCTTTGGCAGAAATTACTAAACGTCACAGAGGGATTGAAGAAGAACAAATAAAAAGTGTCATATTTTAGCCTAAAATATTTAGGCTAAAGTATTTAGACTAAAATATTAGAGTTAGTAAGTGAGGTGTGAAAAAGAGACAAAATGTTTTTGTCTCTTTTCTTTCCAGCTTCTGGGAGGTGATGGAAAAGTTTATTCTGATCATAATCATCATGAATGTCATCATTATTTAAAGAGCACTTTAACACGAGGTAAAACAAAGTGCCAAACATCAGAAATACATCAGATAAGAGATAACAACTAATAAAATAGCAATAGGTCTAAATTGTGTATAATTAGCCTAAAAAGTAGATTGGAATATGGAATATGTTGACGTCTGTTAAATTCAGGTTATCTTTTTTTTATTATTATTTCAGTTAATGTCTCCTGTTGATGTGAGTTCAGTTTGACATTGGCATCTGTTTAGTTCAGTTTGTCTGCTGATGAAAACAATTGTTTAAGAATTTGATCTAATGACAGCTCAATTTTAAAAGTAGGCCCTCTGTTCGTGATGTTTCAGTAAAAGTAGCCTGTAAAATGGAAATATTTGAATGCATATTTTATTAATAGGCCTTTTTTATGAATGTACTTTGTTAAAAGAAATACAATTAAAAAAAACATTTGTTGGGCTATCAGTTGTTTTTGAAACACAGGATTCTAGGAACACAAAAGAAAGATGCATTTACTGCAGGGACCTGTGTGCGGTAGGTTTGTGGTTGGGGGGGGGGAGATGTGGTTATCTTTACCTATTCCAAGGGGAGGCTCACATTCAATGAATTTGAAAAGCCCTGGTCTATGGTAGTTCACTGCTATTGTTTTCATCCGGGTTTTTCGCGCCTGCGCGCCGGACTGGAAGGCAGAAGGCGAGCACAGTGGCAGACGCCAACAGAGCAAACGACGAGTTCTCTACGTATTTTTCTTCTTTAGATAATGTATCACAAGATCGTTTTAAGAGTAAGTTGATGGTATCAGATTGCCAGATACCATCCAGATACCGTCCAGATAGCGAGTCTGTGAATGCTGGCCAAACGATTTAGTCCGGCCCGGTGGCCAAATGCATTATCAGTATTCAACGGATAATGCATTAGATACAGCCGATACTTTAATGTATCTAATGCTGATTATTCATTGAATCATTTGAATTTAAATATTTAAAATACTTTCACAGCAAAAATTATATGCGATTAATTTAGATTAATTAATTACAGAGTATGTAATTATCCATCCATCCATTCCATCCATTTTCCAAACCGCTTTATCCCTCATGGGGTCGCGGGGGTTGCTGGTGCCTATATCCAGCGTTCACTGGGCGGGAGGCGGGGTACACCCTGGACAGGTCGCCAGTCTGTCGCAGGGCAACACAAAGAGACAAACAGGACAAACAACCATTCACACACAGACTCACACCTAAGGACAATTTGGAGAAGCCAATTAACCTAACAGTCATGTTTTTGGACTGTGGGAGGAAGCCGGAGTACCCGGAGAGAACCCACGCATGCACAGGGAGAACATGCAAACTCCATGCAGAAAGACCCAGGGGTGTACTTGAACCCAGGACCTTCTTGCTGCAAGGCAACAGCGCTACCCACTGTTCCACTGTGCAGCGAGTATGTAATTAATTAGATTAATTTTTTTAATCGATTGACAGCCCTAATATTTTTCAATACAGTGCTACAGTATTGTATATCAGTATATTTCATACTGATATGTACTCAACATCAATGTCAGTAGAGGTAATATATACAAAGTTTCCATGTAGAGCATCAGTGTTGAATGAATGAAAGACCTACAGTAATGATTTTTACTATTTATTTATTAACTGATTTGATCAACTATAAATTTGCAGACAGTGTTGAGTTAAAGTCAAAGATGTGCCTTTGGTCTTTTAAGAGTCTTTTAAGCTGCAGTTCATTAATTGTAAAAACTCTTTTTACACTGGCTTTTTAGAGAGCATTATGAGCAGGCCATCCTTTGCATTGTCTTTTGAATTATCATGTCTTTATTGTGTTGTTACTGCTTACTTGTCAGGTTTTCAGGAGCCGGACTGAAGCGCAGACAAGAGCTCAGAAGGTGCATGATGAGTCCAAGATGATTTAATAAATCAAAGAGCAGGTTTTTCTGCTCTTTTTTCTGCAAGTTCATCAAGATCGTACATCCTACAATAAAGTCAACATCATGCCATCAGTAAAATGAACTCTTTATTGGTGTAAGAAGAGGTGGAAGTGAGGGTGTTTACAAGGAAGTTGGTTGAAATGACTTTTCCCCGAAAGCTTTGTTCAAATGTAACCTAAGTAACAATAAGCTGAAGAATTAGACACGTCTAAATGATACAGGAGGTGACCTTCATAACAGGAACTCACAGTGGATGTGAAGTGGGATAATGACCAACAGAATCAGCCAATAAGCTACTAGTGGTGGGAAAAACTTTGAGAAGGAAGGAGACTGGTGACCTGATGGAAAAAAAAATAAAAGTTCAGTTTTAGTTTCTCAACAAAAGTAAATGTCAGTAACTCTGAATGCATTTCCTAAACAAAACCAACATTTTACTTTAAATTGTTTCTTTCAAGTTTAAAATGTCAATTTTACATAGAAGTTAAAGATTTCTTAAGATCAACATTATACAAGTTAAACTGTCTTCCTACCTGGAATAGATGTGATGTTCTTAGCAGCAACTTTATCTACATTGACATAGTCAGCTTCTTCAGTTTTCTCTAAAAGACACAAAAATCTAAAACTAATATTCCACCGAACCAAAGGTTCTCTTCAATAGAGCAGCAACTAATAGTTATTTTCACTTTCCATTATTCTGGTTTTTATTTTGTTCTTTTATCTGTTGGTTTCTTTTGCTAATTAGGTACATTTTCATTGTTTACAAGCCAAATGTCTCCAGGGCTCAGTCCTTGGTCCCCTGCTTTTTTCCCTTTATTTGCTTCCTGTGGGTTCAATACTGTGAAAAACATGGGGTCTCCTTTCATTTTTATGCTGAGGATGGTCAGATATACATGATGGGGGTTTGTCACAGCAACTCCTGAGAACCATCTTCTGTTGATTTGGGCCTCTTGGCGCCTTATTTAAAGCAAAATGTTTCAAACTTGGGTATTAAAATAGACAGTGATCTTAAATGAGATTGCCAAGTTGGAGCAGAGGTCAAGTCCAGGTTTATCACCTTAGGCAGCTGGCAAAGCTGAAGCCGATTCTCTTAAAATCACAGTTTGAAACAGTAATTCATGCCTTCATTACAATTTGACTCGATCACTGTAATGCTCTCTACAGCGGACTCAGCCAGTCCTCCCTTAAGCGTCTCCAGTTGGTCCAGAACGCTGCTGCTCGTCTTTTAACAGGAGTTGGAAAGAGGGAGCACATCAGCCCCATCCTGGCCTCCCTCCACTGGCTCCCTGTGTATTTTAGAGTTCATTTTAAGATTCTTTTGTTTTCAAAAGTTTACATGGCCTTGCCCCATCTTACCTCTCTGAGCTGCTTCACCCAGACTCTCCTGTTCATTGCCTAAGGTCAGCTGACCAGCTCCTCCTGGAGATACTGGGGTCTAACCTTCAGCTCAGAGGAGACAGAGCTTTTAGCGTTGCTGTTCCTGAGTTACGGAACGTTCTGCCGTTCCATATTAGAAGTTCCCCTTTATTGTTAACTTTTAAAACTTGCTTTAAGACATTTTTGTATTTCTTGGCTTTTAACACATGTTGAGACCTTTGCTCTCATTTATTCCTTTTTTTGTTTCTTTGCATTTTAAATGTTTGATTATTGTTTGTAAGCACTTTGTCGCAGATGCTGTTGTTTTAAGGTGCTTTATAAATAAAGTAGTAGCAGTAGTGCTTTACAATAATACAGGCTTACAGGATGACAGGGACCAGGAACAGGACCAGGACAGGTTGGCATGACTGATGAAGACGGAGGACCTGACAATGTGTCTGACAGGAAGAGCTGCACTTAAAGGAGAAGAGACTGTGGCAAACAATGGGTCGATAATTAGGCACAGGTGAACTGATGGACACAATCAGGGTTTCCCTTCTTTTTGCCACTTTCCCTTCATTTTTTGTTTATCTATACTTCTCGCCTCTGATTTGCTTGTAATAACTAAAATTATTTTAACTCTAAAATAACTGATGTTTGACCCATTATCTGAATTCTGAACAATGATTGCTGTTTTTCTATTAAAATGTCTGGTCTGCATTCCGGGTGACTTTGCTGTAAACTTATGTTTAAGTGCTGAAAATGAATCTGAACATACCATTGTGTAGCAGCATAAATGGTACGCTGCCGCTTTAAGGCCAA
Organism: Fundulus diaphanus; assembly: GCA_037039145.1. Taxonomy (NCBI): domain Eukaryota; kingdom Metazoa; phylum Chordata; class Actinopteri; order Cyprinodontiformes; family Fundulidae; genus Fundulus; species Fundulus diaphanus. The sequence continues at coordinate 50,761,636 of CM073130.1, read as the reverse complement.
TTTTGGCTGATGCATATAAGCAGGTCTCCACCTACCACAAGGCTGCAGGCGTTGTGACGTTGAACCCAGCTGCTTCTCTTTCTTTGTCAAACTGTGCTGGGCTTCTTTGTTGCTCCTCCGACCTCTGGACCGATCTGTTCTGTTGTTTGATGGCAGGAAGGTAATAGTCCGTGGGCCAGAATCTGTAGGACGTCTCCTTAAGAACTTTCGTATGAACTGTCAGGGGGCAACTTTCTTGCATTTGGATAAGTTGCTACACATAGCAGTGATCTCAAAACACCAATGTTCCCACGTTTTCACTTGCACATTAATAAATTATAGCCGATAAAAAATCTAAACTGTTGCGCTCCGGTCCAAGAGGTCACGTGATTCGATTTTTGCTGCTTAACCAATCAGATCGCTGTATTGTCAGCTGTGCGAGTTCAACCAGTTCATCATGGCTGCGCCCGTAAAGGGTTGTATGCATTTGTTTCCAGACGAAGAAAGCCCAATAATAGCATTTTCTGGTGCCAGTTGGCAAAGATCTTTATGGCAAGGAAAAAGAAGTAGCCCAGTCCATCCATCCACCTGTTTTCTAACACGCTTATTCCTGCTGGGTTTGCGAGGGGTGCCGGTGCCGATCTCCAGCTGTCAATGGGTGAGAGGCGGGGTATAACCAGGCAGTGTTGTATAAAGTACTGAAATCTCGGAGTCAAGTAAAAGTATAGTTACCTCTCCAAAATATGACTTTGGTAAAAGTCCAAGTCACTGACTGAAATGTTACTTGAGTAAAAGTCTTAAAGTATCTGAAATGTCTTGTACTTAAGTATGAAAATTACTTTAAAAATAGATGTACTCAAGTAATGTAATAAAAAGTATAAGTAAAAATGTAAAACAAAGCAAATGCAGTTTGAATGACATTTTTTAGATTTTGGTAAACAAGTTTAGACAGAAAATACAACCTTTTTGTAAGCTTTCAGTTTTCCTTCTCCAAGTAAGGTCAGTGCTATGCACTTTAAAAATTATGTTGGGGTGGGGGGAGTTCATTTTACTGATCAATTAATTTTTTTAAATAAGTCGAATCTGACATCATCAATGAATAATAGTTATAATGAATAATATTGATTGTTATAATAAAACAAGAAAAGAATAATGGTTAATCAAGTGTTTGGTCAATGTAAACGCCCAAGAGGGGTTGAGTTCTACTGATCAACTTAAAAATATTTCATGGCTGTGAAAGAGAGATGTTTGATTGAGCTATATTCTGTAAGAGAAATTAAGTTTATATTAAGGTAGATTTACAACTCATATTTGGAAGCTATTGATAAAAGTTTTCTTTTTTCCAGTTGATATATCATGATTGTTAAAGTGATCTTGTGTGTTATTTGGTTGTCTGATTGTACATTTTGTGCGGAGCCCGTATGCGCAAAGTTTTTTTTTTTTTTTTTGCTTCAGCACAGTAGCGTGCTAACAGCATGTTCTTATGTGTTTAATAGTTCTGTGCTTTTAACATGAAAGAGTTTGAGATTTGGGCTTGTTTTTTCTTTTAAGTTGGGCTGGTTCTGCTCCTTGTGCTCCTAGCTGTCTAGCTAACCCTCCTAGCGTCAATGTTTACTCCAGTATTGACTTCACTGCTGACGTTTCAAACAGAAATTAATAGCGCTGCTTCCAGCTCGCCCTCGTTTGCTTCGTTGTCTCTTCTTGTAATTGTTTGGTAATCAGACCGAATTTCCATCCCGCTCAACCGACACCGACGGTGACCACAGCCGAGCCACAGCGTCTCTCTGAAGGCTGAACGTCTGACCCAGTGACCCGCCCCTCTCCAGCTGTAATTGGCTAGCAGTTGCCTTCAGTCGTTGATTTGATTGGTTGAATTGTATGATTGACAAATCAAAGATGGTACTAATAGAACGATGGCCACTCCCAGGTAAAAAAAAAAATCTGCTTCCAATCCAGGGCGGGCACGGCACCCCAATGCCCGCCCATGCCTCGCTTTTTTTGTAACGAGTAACTAAACCAAACATTGAAAATGTATCGGAGTAAAAGTATGCAATTAAGTTCGGAAATATAGTGAAGTAAAAGTAAAAGTTATCAAAAAAATTATACTCGAGAAAAGTATAAAGTACTCCAAAATATACTTAAGTACAGTAGTGAAGTATTTTTACTTCGTTACTATACAACACTGCAACCAGGACAGGTCGGCAATCCATCGCAGGGCAGAAATAGTCCAGACTTTTGCCCATTTTAAAACATCGTCATCCCATATGTTGCTGGAGTCTCTGAAAAACTCAAGAGGATTTTCTCCAAACACAAAATCCCAGTACATTTCAAACCCTCAGACAGAAGCTGGTGCATCCCAAGGACAAAACCCCCAAACCTAAGATGAGCGGAGTGGTGTATGCAGTTCAGTCAGTGAGGAATGTTCTGATCTTTATATTGGAGAATCCAAACAACCTCTCCACAGACGCATGGCTCAACACAGGAGAGCTACCTCCTCAGGACAAGACTCTGCTGTACACCTACACCTAAAGGACAAAGGACACTCTTTTTAGGACCAACATGTTCACATTTTGGACAAAGAAGACAGATGGTTTGAAAGGGGTGTGAAGGAAGCCATCTACGTTAAGAGAGAAAAAACAACCTTAAACAGAGGAGGAGGCCTTAGGTTCCAACTCTCAAAAACTTATAATACAGCTATAGGATTAATTCCGGCCAATCATCACCTCAACTCTCATTCGGGTGATCAAAACATCGTTCCTTTAAGCCAGGCCAATAACAACCCTAACGACTCCTCGTTACAGAGGAGTGGACCAGTTTCGGTTCAATCTGCTGGCTTAATGGCTTTAACGACCGCCCATTACTAAAGGGTGGACCTGTTTCTGTTGAATTTGCATGTTATCTAAGCCATTACAAGGCCTTTGTTTGGGCAGTAGTATAAAGGTTGATACTCCACATTACTCCAGACTTTTTGAATTGAGAAAGCTTCCTGGATAGGAAGCGAAACGTCTTCAAACTACAGAAAACAAGTCCAGTTGCTTTGTTTTTTACTCTTTTTGGAATTATGTTATTAGATTGTCGCATGTCTGTCAGCTGAAACCAACAATCACCTTCCTGAGTCAATCACAGCTGTCTACTGGTTCGTCTTTTTTCTTTTTCTTTTTTGGTAGCTAGACCCGCATGAATAGATCATATAAAGCGGATTTCACGGTGTTCTGATCAAATGAACACCGAATAAAGGTACAGCCAAAATGATCAGATATAATAAGATTTTAATTCAACCAAGAACCATATAGAGATATTAACCATATTAAGAAAACGAGATATGTCGCTTTTAAAAATAGAACAATATGAGGAGTTTAAAAAAATCTATTTCATTTTATTAGAATGTGATATTTAAAAATATTTAGACTTCACAAGGCTGGAGGTTAAAAGTTTTATTGATTTCAAACACTCTCCCGACGCAGGGGATACAAATTCTGGCGGGGATAACTCGTTTGGCACGACGACATTCATCACCTGTGCTATCTTAGCGCAGCAGGTCTTGGTGATATCACAATAAAATGGGCAAAAGTCTGGACTATTTCTGCCCTGCGATGGACTGCCAACCTGTCCAGGTTGTATCCTGCCTCTCGACCAATGACAGCTGGAGATCGGCACCGGCACCCTTCACGATCCCAGCAGGGACAATCGTGTTAGAAAACGGATGGATGGATGGACCGGGCTATTTTTTTCCCCTCGCCATCAAGATCTTTGCCAACTGGCACCAGAAAATCGTATTATTGGGCTTTCTTTGTCTGGAAACAGATGCATACAAACATCTTACGGGCGCAGCCATGATGAACTGGTTGAACTCGCACAGCTGACAATACAGCGATCTGATTGGCTGAGCAGCAAATTTTTTTTATCGCCTATAACTTATTAATGTGCAAGTGAAAACATGAGAACGTTGGTGTTTTGAGATCACTGCTATGTGTAGCAACTTATCCCGGTGGAAGAAAGTTGCCCCCTGATAGTTCATATGAAAAGTCATCCTACAGATTCTGGCCCACCGCCTATAAGGGCTAACATGGCTAGGTAATATCCACCCCATTTGAACAATGCCTTTATCTAGCATTTTGTTACAGCTACACTGCATAGGCGGAATTGTGGACTTGTTTACCTGGCAGCGTGGTAATTTACCAGTCACGGGTAAGCAGCTACTGCAAGTCATAGTTTTCGTCAGCAAGTGTATTAATAATCTGTTATTTGTTTTAGCCACCTGACGAGCCTCTCATCAGCATTCAACGTGGATTGACACTCGCTGCTGTTTTGTCTATAAAGACGTGTTTTAAAAAGACTTACCTGAACTTTCCCCTGCTGCCGGGAGCATTGGTGGCACGATTTATGGGATGCAGTGCAATATTGTAGTGCCATTGTATCACTGTTTTACTCATATTGTTTTAGTTTTGTCTTTCATTTAGGGACTGAGGCTACTGTGGTGGCAGTGGTGACCCCTGGTGGCGGTGTTCTCGTTTGTGTGTTGTGTTGGAGCACCCTTTTCTTGTGCTTGCTGTGTTTTTGTAGTGTCTAGGGTGGTCCCTTTTCTTCACTAGATGTTGCCCCTCTTCTCACCACTCTCCCCCCATTGGTAAGCCTCGGTTTCCTTTGAAAATTAAATTTTTTTTATACTAAATTTGGTTCCAAATGCATTCACTGTTTTAACATTTAAGTTCAGGTTATTGTTGAATTAAACCTATTGGAGTTTAATAAAGTTTTGTACAATTTTCTATATCGTGTCTCATTTCCAGCAGAACTTACCTGTGTCCTTATTACCATTTTCCTGGAGTTATTCCAGGTGGTGTTGTTGGTTTCCCGTATTGTGAACTTTAACATGTGTGGTTCAAAGTAAAAGAAAATCCACCCTCAGGTTACCACAATTGCTTTTAATGGTTTTATTTACTCTATCCACTGAACTGCTAATAAATAACATTTCTCCTGTGTATACAGTCAATCCCTTGATTTGATTTCCTTGTACTTTTTGAAATTCTGGCACAATGAATGCTATTCCTATTTTTCCAGCAGAGTTTTTTGATTTATCTGTGTCTATTAACAGAACTATAATAACTATATATTCCAGACTTGACCAGAAGCTGTAGGCAGGATCTGACTTGAAACCACCAGTGTGTCTCCATTGTGGGCAGAGCAAATAACAGAATATTCCAGGAATCCTTCCTTACTTCAAGGAGGTGAACACAACCTCTATTAAGCAAACTAGCTGGCCAAGGGCTGGTTCCAGGGAGAATATACAAACCGATTATATTTGGACCACAAATATTTCTCCAGTATTCTATTTTTGCCTCTTTAATAATCTTCCTTAATAATGCTTTATTTTATATTCCATAAGATTTTGATAAACAGGATTCTTTGTTAGAATTTTAAAAGCTTTATTTCTTGACTTAATAGCTTTAGTAAAATCATTTGTCCACCACTGTACCAACTTTATTTCTTTCCATCCACTTCCTTTCTTTACTGACTGTTCTATTGCCTCTAGTATGATTTGAGAAAGATAATCCTATTTACAGTTTACATCAGAAGTCATTTCAATGTGCTGTATTTTTTTATTATTGATATATCTAAATTTACTCCAATCTGCCTTACTTTTATCTTTTCCTATTTTTACTCTCCATTTTTATCCTTATATCAATTTTAATATCATAGTGATCATTTCCAGTTGTGGTATTTTTATCTATATCCCATACACAAACTTCTGCCAATGAATTTGACTTTTCATGTGTTGTGCAATTATACACTGTTAAAAGTTATTTAATGTTTCATAAATAACTCTCTGTCTGTTAAGTATTGTCTGGTGATGATCAGCTCTTAAGCTGATATCAAGACAACGGTTGAAAGGGATGAATTCGAGCACTAGCGATCTTTTAACAGCAAAACCTGCACACACATAGAATAAAGGAGTGACAGCTTCTTTTCAAGTTCAAGAATTTAATAACAGAAATAAAATGAACATCCAGAGAACATCACTATGTAATGCTGTTTACCTGAATTAACACAATATTTCGATTAATAAACCTCTCTACTAGGCTAGTGAAACTTAACCAAACTACTAAGCAAAATGAATATAAAAAGAAGCTAAGCTAAGGAACTATTTACATGCAAAACAACAAAAGACAAACAAAAGTGGTTGATCATAATCAGAATACTTCAGTGACTCCTGGTTCACTGCAGATCTGATTAACAAAAACATGGAATGGAGTTAAAACATTTGCCATGTATTTCAATCCATTCACAATGCAAAGCCCAAGTTGAACAAAACATTATTTGTTAAAATAATATTCTGAGGACCGTTTTTTCCTGTAAAATCATTTAAACCCTTACGACCGAGTTTGTTATTGCGATTCTCCCTCCGGGCGCATGGGGTCGCTGTGGCAACTCGGTGGCTAAGAGGTTACAACATAATGTTGCCGAAATTGCCTTGAAAACCGGCATTAATATACAATATTGATGCGGGAATAAGGCTCATAACACCATCGGAGGATGGCAGAGCAGAGCAGTTACGCTTTACGCTTTAAAACGGACTCCTTTTTTAGGGGTCCGAAACCGGATGTTAGCAAGGCTAATATCCTGTTAGCTAGCGCGACCTACCGGTTAGCCCTTTGTTCTAAACACCACGGTTTACAAACATTTCCCGATAAACCTTTTTAACTTCACCCTCAGACCGCTGCCCAAACCGCTGTCCTTTGTTTTGTGTCAGTTCGGTCCAGTTTTGGCCATTCACGGGAAGAACGTTGAAGGAGGGAAGTTGTTGACTAGCGCTAGCGGGCTAGCGCTTGGCTCTTGGCAGGCTAGCGTTAGCCTTGCAGCAGCATGTGGCTAACGGCGTGGCCTGGGTTGGAGGCCTGGTTCTTTGACCGGGATGCAGTCCGATGAGCAGGGGTTTTCCTCAGCATCCAGCCTTCAGCTCCATGGGGTTCACTTCCCTGTACAGGCTGAGGAAGAATACACAGAGCTGTTTTGCATGCAGGGATGTTTGCTCCTGCATCTGATTGTGGGTTAAGACAGCAACTTAGCTCTGTATTTGCCCGGACATGTTCGTCCGGATTCAGTCAGGTCCTCTGCTGAAGCAGGCAGTCGGGTCTAGCAGACCCTGGATCAAGCGAGGCTGCTCCGGGAATCTCCCTCAGCTGCTGGCTGGTGTGTCGGTGTGGGCCGACCAGGCCCTCATGGTCTGGCCTCTTTTGTCTGCTCTCAGAAAGCTGTAGTGGAGCTGAACAGGTCTGCAGAAGAATGCTGAAGTGAAGAAGTGGGGACCCTTTGTCTGTGCTGTGTCTTATCTGTTAGGAGGGCTCACAGCTGACCTCCTGCTGGGAGAAAGGGCCGTCCAAGCCTTGAGAGTCTCGTGTTACGGGCAGAGTGGAATAGCGTACCGCGCACGTGACGTCACCGTCTCAAGAGCAACGCCCCTTTTGCCGCTTAGGTAGGACAAACCGATAGAGAACGCACGTAGCAACCAGCAACAGAACCAGCGATATGACCGACTTTGCAGCCATTAAACTTTCCCAAGACGATGTCCCAGGCGCACGGTTTACTGGTCGCACTGTCGAAGAACACACCAACCTTCAGCTCAAACGATGGCTTGAGGGTCGAGGGCTTAAAAAGACCGGAAAACGGGCCGAGTTGATCGAACGGTAAGCTTTGTTTTTTTTACCATGATAGCCTATATGCTATCATGGTAGCAGGCGCTTCATTATTAACATGTCGGCCACCAAAATACTCTTACCTGTTCACTACTTGATGTCGCTGGAATTGGGTCAGGATGTTCTTCGGTTGGGTCCTTTCCTCCGACAAAATGCTTGCTACATATGTAGGCCGACCGCACCAGTGTACCCAGCGCACAGATTTCTCCTTGGCACTCTTGAATTTCGGGAAAGTAATGAAGAAAACATCCTTCATATGCGGCCGATCAGCGTACCTCGAGTCGCTGTTGCACGTTCCATAGCAACAATGTTTAATAACCATGGTCTTAGATTTTGGAAAAAGCAGTCGTTTAAACGAGTAAAACCAAGGCTAACGCACGTCTCTTTTACAGCGAAACAGCGGCGGACAATGCAAGCTTGTCCTACCGCGTACCACGTGATGTGACGTCATCGTGACGTTACGTTTCTAAAAATAGCTCGCTCGCGGTACGCTATTCCTTTGTGAATCATCCACTGTTCAGAATTCAATCTAAGATCAATTATTTTGATGATCCTGGCGGTACTATCACAACACATGACTTCCACTCTGGTTCCTCTGCCGTTTCTAAGACATACTAGTTTTTTTATTTCCATTATGTCTTATTATCGTTACTTTTCCCCCACAATGTGTTATTAGCATTAAAGTCACCAAATTAGTTTCCCTCCTAGGTACCCAATTAAATCCTTGACTGACTTGTTGTTTTAAATGGACTAAGTTAATTGATTATTTTATATTCTCTCTTATCTAATTTTTGCAAACAATTTATTCCAAATCTATTCCTTTTCCTAATATGTAATATTATATTCCTTTTTAAATAAATATAATACGCCCTCCACCACTTCCCTCTGGTCTATCCCTTCTTATTCTATCATACCCTCTGAATACAAAGTCCAGTGTGGCCTTTAACCATGTTTCTTGTATGCAAATAACCTCTGATTTCTCCTAATTTATCTATATATCCCTTTAACTCCTGTCCATTAGCAATTAAACTTCTTACAATTCATTATAATATTATCATATTTCGTTGTCATCTGGGGTTCCTGGCCGTGTAACTGTTTCCAACTTTTTAGTAATGTTTTCCCAAGAGCCTTCTTTGAAACCCAGGAATTTTCCTGCCCCTCTGGTTCATATTTTTATCTTTTCTGTTTGGTGTTTAGCCTGATCTGTGCAATTAATGACATATACTACAAATAATAAAGTTTTTCCACTGACATTTTTACAATTTCCTCTGATTCTCCATAACTCTGTTTGTAAACTTGGATTTTATTTTGACCTGCATCCCTTGTTCTTCCACTATGTACACTCTTGACAGCTTCTGTATAACTTATGTTTTTACTCATTTTCATTTGTTGAATTTCCCTTGCCTTCTTCCTATAATATTCTGTCACATTTTTTTGTTTGCAATTAACTTTTAATACCTTTGTTCTTCTGTTTTACACGTCACGCATCAGCACCTTCACCATCTTAACATCACCTTTTTTTTTCTCGAATTAGTGTCAGAAAAGTCAGATCAGACACCTTAAGTTGTAGCTTTGAGGAATGTCTGAATAGAAACAATTAAGCTTTTTTAATAATGAAGCTTGTATCATATCTATAAATAAAGAATACATTTGGTGAAATTAAATTGTTTCAGTATTTAATAGAGACGCAATTAGAGCAACGTGGATAGGTTTAACCTCTCTCGGTGCTTGTAGGCAGTTCATAATTTTTTTTGGCAGACTGAGGAAGGCTTGATGCTTGATCTGTGCCACATATGCAACTGTCCTACAATAAAACAAACATCATCAAATTTCCAATAGTTTGACCTGTAAAAAATGGGATACAAATTCTGGCATGTTGACCCTGATATTTATTGTATTCCCCTATAAATTTTACATCTTAGTGTCATGCTGTGAGGTTTTTGTTGAGGACCAGGTGTGCAGTGAAGGCGGCGCAGAGACATCAGAAGGTAGGTAGTGATTTTAATCCAGAAGGAACATAAGGTATGTTACAAAAGCAGGCTACGGACTGGGACAGAAAGTAAACTAGAGAAAAGAACTACCTGACTAAGACTGTTCACTGAATAATAACTGACTGAGAATTGACTGTTAAAGGACTGACGATCCAGCAAAGACTAAACAGAAACCCGGAACTTAAATACACAGGAGATAATTGAAACTAAACAGGACACAGGTGTGGGATAATCAAGGTAACAGAAACGGCTGGCAGGCAACTTAAGAAGAGACGTGAGAACCAATGAATGAATGAAAGCAAACACAATAACAGAACAAATGCACGATCCCAAGGATAAAACTTATACATAATCACAAATGCCTAGGGATCGTGACACTTAGGAGCCTTTTCTGGAGTATTTCTTCATTATAACAGGTGTTTATGGTCCAAAAATCAAGAATGTGGGATACAAATCCTGGCAGGCTCAGCATGACAGTGTCATGGTGCAGCTTTGCCTGCTGCACCATGAACATATTCAGGCCACTTTTCACCCACGATACACCCCAGTCTCCTCTCCACCTCAGTAATCATCTACACCTGTCAGCCACTAATCAAGCCAGTATTCAGCACACCTGTCATCCTTCCTATTTAAGCTCCCTTCATTCAGCTCTTCCTTGTAGGTTCGTCTGCTCTGCTCACTACTGCTCATTCTGCTCATTACTGCTCTCCTCACCTTTTCTTGGTCCAGCCCGAGTTCCCTTCGTCTCCGCCTGCCTGTTGCCTCCAAGTCTTCACTCTGCCGTGCTGCTGGTCCTGCTACCTCCGGGCTCCGGCTCCGTCCTGCTTGCCAGTTCCTGCCATCTCCATCATCCAGTTCCGTTCCAGTGCTGACTGTTGGTTTCTTCCTCCACTATCCACAATCTACAATAAACTGTTAAACTAAACTCTCTTGTGGTTGGGTTCGGGTTCACCGTCAAAGCATGACAGACAGACTCTGTTTTCCCAAAAAATAGCAAACACTTTTTGAGAAAGATTAAAAAAATACAAAGATCACTAATCATAATCTGAGGATAGCAGTGTAAAATTAAATATGAAACCACTGTAGCTTCATGCATGCTCAGTATGAGGGATTGCTGCAAAGCCATCAACAATGCAGACGACTGTCCACTGTGGCTCTACGCTCTTTCAGGAGGAGTGAATGCTGCTTGGAGAGACTTGATGCAACCTGCTGGGTTTCCTTAGAGAGGAAACTTTCTGACCAACCTGGAGGATCTGATTGAATTTCAGTTTGTAAAGAGCCTTGATAGAAAAGATGGTGATGGTAGGATATTTCCACCCTGCATGACTCTGCTCCAAAGACAAATATCAAAATACCATTAAACCATTAAGCAGGTCAGTACTTATTACATGGGCTGTAAATGTAATGTAAATGTAATAAATCAAGAAATGTTTTTACTTTTAGTGGCAGCAGCAGGTGGAGCTAATTAAGGTGAATGTTGGCAGAGAAGTGACTAAGATATGTGGAGTGGAAATGTCCAGACAGTCCAAAACCCAAATAATGACAATTAATTAGAAGCATAAAAGTGAACTGCAGCTCCATGAGAGGATGATGGAGACTAACGATAAGTTACAAAATCACTTTGTCCCACAAAGGGGAAATTCAGGACTTCTGACACGTCATAAAAGCAGAAGCAGAAACACACATTAAAGGGTATAAAGTCAGCCTCTGTTCTCATTAAAAGTTCCCCTTCAGCCTTCATCTGATGTTGAAACTTTTACAACATGGACAGAAAAGCACAAAAAAGTCTGGATGGTTCATCTGAGAAGAATCCAAATGTTTCATCATCTGCAGGTAAGACAGAAGAAGGTTTCTGTATTCAGTTACAGCATATTATGAATATTTTATGATTTATTTTTACTTGTTTAAACTGAAAATGTAATTTTATGTTTAGTATTGAATCGGTTAAAAAAAATCCTGGAAATAAAACTAAGTTCAAAGAAAATGAAATACAAAAACTAATAGTAAGGATGATAATTATCCAAAAATTTTTTTCTTTTAAGTCAACTTCTGTTGGAATAAACAAATTATTTGGAGACATTTGGCTCTGGTAAACAATGAAAATGTATCTAATTAACAAAACAAATCAACAGTTAAATAAATAAAATAAAAACCAGAATAATGGAAAGTGAAAATAACTATTAGTTGCTGCTCTATTGAAGACATTAGTTTTAGATTTTTGTGTCTTTCAGAGAAAACTGAAGAAGCTGACTATGTCAATGTAGCAGAAGTTGCTGCTAAGAACATCACATCTATTCCAGGTAGGAAGACAGTTTAATAATAATAATAAGTATAATGTTGAGCTCAAGAAATGTTTAACTTCTATGTAAAATTTACATTTTAAACTTGAAAGACTTTAAAGTAAAATGTTTGTTTAGGAAATGCAATCAGTTACTGACAGTGTTTACTTTTGTTGAGAAACTAAAACTGAACTTTACATTTTTTTTTCATCAGGTCACCAGTCTCCTTCCTTCTCAAAGTTTTTCCCACTACTAGCATCTTATTGGCTGATTCTGCTGGTCGTTATCCCGCTTCATATCCACTGTGAGTTCCTGTTATAAAGGTCACCTGTAACATTTAGACGTGTTTAATTCTTCAGCTTATTGTTACTCAGGTTACATTTGAACAAAGCTTTTTGGAAAAAGTCATTTCATCAGACTTCCTTTTAAACACCATCACTTCCACCTCTTCTTACATCAATAAAGAGTTCGTTTTATTGATGGCATGACGTTGACTTTATTGTAGGATGTACAATCTTGATGAGGTTGGTATTATTGCAGCACCACACAACGCCACCGTCAAACTAAAATACAACATAAACACTCAGCAAGATGGCAAAACAAAGACATGAAGTTATATTCAACATGTAAACATACCATGCTTAGAAGTAGAAATGAGGACTTTACAAATAATCTTTCGCGTCCTTTGACTTCTTTTAACTTAAAGTAGCCCTTCTAGCTATAACTTGTCGTGCTCACTCAGTCTGAGCTTCAAATTGTTAACATTTGATAGAATGTGAAATAAATAATTTACTGCAGAATGTTTCAGTCTCCTCACAGGTGAACAGCATGTAATCAGCTCAAAGTTATTTATGTCACAACAAACAACAATACAACGAATAATAAATAACTACATCACAACCATTAATGTTTTTATTTTTGCCATTTTCTTAGTTCACCTTATTGCTCAGTTTGAGCTGAAACAGCTGATGACAGAACTTGATGAAGTGAAGAAGGAAAACCAGCAGCTGCAGACAGAGAAGAAAAACCTCACAGAACAAATAGAAACTATGGAGAAAACTTGGAATGAGCAGAACGTCAGTCGAGCTCAGTGGAGCGTTGATCAATACTGTCCTAAAGGAAATAATGGTATGTTCAGATCTTAGACCATCTAAGTCCAAAAATAACTAATGACATTATGGATGATAACTACTGTTTGAATGCTTTGGTTTCAGGGAGAAGTTGCACTTCGTGCCAGAAAGGATTGAAAGAAAAATTTTCCAGCTGTTATGCATATAATGACGCTGAGCCCTCTGATCGGAGAAACTGGGAAGAAGCACGAGAGGATTGCAGGACGAGGAATTCAGATCTGACTGTTGTGTTCGATCAAACAGAAAAAGTAATGAGAACCGTGGAACAATTTCAATTGATTGAAAATGTACACTGACTAAATAAAGCTTACCTCCCATGTTTAATGGATGGATGCTTAGTTTTCTTTAACATTGCATGTAGAAATAGGTCACGTGAAAATTTTAACTTGTCTGATTTTCTGACGTTCTCCTCAGGATTATGTCAATACACTGAGTCCAGCTATAAACCGCATCCAAGGATACTGGATTGGCCTCAGAGCTGAAGGAGGGAAATGGAGATGGATCGATGGAAGTGATCTGACCAATCAGTGAGAGACACATTATTTCTTAAACTTTGTAGAAAACAAATCTATCAGCCTTGATCTAACAGATGTTTTTCCTTAGAGCCTGGATACAGCAGCAGCCTGTTGATGGTCAGTGTGTAACTTCTCTCCAGAACAGAGAATGGAGATCAGTGAGCTGTGATGAAAAGAACGCATGGATCTGTGAGAAGAAGGCTTTATCTGTTTAGACATGAAATATTTAGATTGAGGGAAGTTATATATACAAATACAAATAAATTATAAGTTCAAATGTACCTTAAAACCATACATAATGGCACAACAACATGGTTCATATTTCTTATCTAATGGTTTGCAGTTTTTGAATCAAAATATTAGGTCAAACTTTAATATAGCTTTTTCAGTGCATGTCATATTTATTGTAAAACATGAGATTTTTACTCTAAGCCTGATTAAAGACACCAGAGTTTAGAAAAAAATTAAGTGGCACATAACAGCTGTCATGAAGAATGTTTGGAGTTTTGAATGTTTTTCTGATTATTTGTCTGAGCTGCAATATTGACAGTTTATTAACAGATTATTGAAAAACAGACATGATTTAGTTAAATGTTTCCTGAACCTGATAGTTTTTGAAGGAATTTTACTTATAATCATGATTATAACAATGAAGAGCCCCAATTTGTGTTTTACTTTTTTTTTTGGTTAGGATCCTGAGTATACATATTTAAATGCTGCTGCTTGTTTAAAGATGTCATAGAGAATAAAAATAATATCTGTCACTTTTCCTCTTGTCATTTTTCTGTCACGTTGCTCATCAAACATCTGGGAGGCCTGATTTTGTTCCTGAGCTGCACAAAGATGATCATAATTCTGTTCATATTAAAGCAAATGATCTGGCTCAAAATGATTTATTCTTTAATGACTCAACCGTAATTAGAAGCTGGTGCAAGTCCAACAGAAGTAATTCTTCTGTTGTTGTTTTTTTTTTAGGGAAATTTAAATGTGTGTTTCAGTGTGGTTCTATTTTCAATAAAGCCAGGTGCACATACATGCACATTATGATTGGATTAATTGTGTTCCCATATCAACGGTACAATACGATTTTTTTTTTTATCCGAATACATTCCATTCTGATCGTGAAATTTTGTGCATGTAAACATAGCTAATGTTTTTTCATGTTCGTTTAACTTTAAAAAGCTGCAGAAAGAAAGAAGGGCAGAAATCTGAGAAGTTGTTGACAAACTGGAGTTTGAGATCATCCCAAAAATAAGAAAATACTTTGGTACCTCAACAGATTTCTCTATTTAATCTAAAACATCAAAAACTAAAATCACACATTTCTTGAAGTTTGTTATTGAATAATCAGAAACATTAAATAATTTTTTTAGTTTTCCAGACAAAGAACAGATACAGATTAGAAAGGTTTGAACAAAACGGAGACAAAATATTTATTGAAGAGGCTCATATATTAATTCAACTCCTTTGTCCTTTTTTATTTTATTCAATCATTTATTTTCTGTTTTGACACTACAGTTTTTGAGACTATAATAATCTATAATCCACTTTTTATTGCCTGTTGTGCCACATTTAAGCAGAAATTGTTACTGGAAGAAAATACTTAGGACAGTATTTTGGTTTAAGATAGTCATGAAAATAAAGTATAATTCTTTTCTTTTATGGGGATTTCAATAGCATATTTTAAATCACATTTGAATAACAATTTTCTATGATTTCTTGTTTACATAGAGGGATGGTTTTCATAAAAGTATTAAGTACTGTAAACGATATAAGAAAAAAAAAACAATGAACATTTGACTCTGCCACCATAAATGAGCTGCGGGCTTGTGTTAATTTTTGATGTTTACTGGCTTTTTACTTTGTCTTTAGGAAAAAATGTTACTTTCAAGTTTTGATGAGAAGAATTAGTGAATCTTCCTCTTATGGTCAAAACTTATTTACAAGGAAAGTGACTATTGTGTCACTTAAAACAACATGGAAAATTTGGATCCCATCTTAAGAGAATATGAAAATGTGAGTTCAATGTAAGTTAATGTCGGGATCTAAGAGGTTGTAGGTGGACCAAAGAGCAGAGAGGAAGGTGAAGCTGAGTGAATAACAATAGTTATTAAAAAAATAAACAAAACTTACAGAGAAAACCACAAAAAGCATAAAGCATGGAACAAGACGACAAATACAACCTTGGGCAGGCCACACATGAACAGGATATAAACAGAATAACAATCCTGCAAATAAACATGGACCGACAGGAGTTTAGATGATTGGGGAAACAGGTAAGTGGCATGATGGATAACGAGCAGACACAGGTGGACTGAATGAGTGGGAATGCAAATGGCAGAGTGTGGGAAACAGGAGGAAAAGGCCTAATAACATGAATGGAACCGATGGAGTCCTCTTTATTAGGTTCTCCAGTTCCTTTCTGTGTTCTTTGTATATTTGAGTCTTCATAAATATTCTAAGGTCCTCAGCATCATGATAGTTTATTGGAAAACTGAATATATGATTGAATAAACAGATAATTAACAGAAATAACTACAAATAGGAAAGACTCTACTAACCTAAAGTATTCAAAGTTTACTCTGATAATATGAAGCAAAACACCAGTCAAATAAGAATTGTAATTATAAATAGAAATATTTCTATAATTGTAACAGAACAATAAGACCCAACACATTTTAGAGTTGTGGATATTTATTGCACATCAACTCATTTGGTAATACAAGGGGCAGCAAAACGCAGCTGATTCTTCTATCACATTTTGTTGTGTTGTGATTCTATTACGTGTGTCTTAGCAATCTATTTGAAAGTACTTGATAAAGAGGAGATTTTCCACCTGTTTGGCAACATTTTGACCAAATATCTGCCAAAGGTATGACCACAGTAAATCATCATTCATAATAACTACCATTATATCAGCAAATAACACAGTGGATCATGTTTTGTAATTCCCTGTCTCTAATTTCTATTGTTTAAAAAGGTGAAGTGTCTGTTGTGTTCAAAAGAACCTGGATAGAAAAATAACAGCTCATCTATAATGCCGAGGCATTATAGAGCCCTGCATGAATAATGATGTAGATGACAGGCAAAAAAAAATGTTATTCTTAAAGGTTGTTCCTAGTAAGATAGGGAGTTCAAAAGTAACAAAGCACAT
Source organism: Fundulus diaphanus (assembly GCA_037039145.1). Lineage (NCBI taxonomy): Eukaryota > Metazoa > Chordata > Actinopteri > Cyprinodontiformes > Fundulidae > Fundulus > Fundulus diaphanus. The sequence continues at coordinate 50,744,897 of CM073130.1, read as the reverse complement.
TCACATCACAGTCATCTATTTATGTCCACTTTCCCTTTTTATCCAGTCATTGTGCCAAAAAGACAGATTCAGACCATATTAAGAATTTATTTATTAGCATCACAAGCAGCATTCATGTACTTATTCAACATAAAGCTTCACACACTAAAGTCGTCATTATAATTCCTCTGCCTGTTTGACATTTGTTGTCCACCTGATGGCACAGACACATCACCATGACGCTTTCCCTAGAGTCGAGCAATCGGATGGAAAGCTGCAGCGCTTCACGAGACTTCATCTCAACATCAGAAAGTAAAATAGTAAAAATAAAAATAATTCCACTTTATATAACAACTAGCGTACAGAAATGTAAACAAAAAAGTATTTAGAAATGTGAACTCACTGGCTGCCTTTAGCCCTTGATAATCTACGTCAAGTCACACAAGTGCAGTTCTCACAGAAGAGACTCCCGCTTTAATTTTCTTTGTTTATATTCTAATATAAAGCATTATTGGCCACATCCAACTTTAGCTTCATCCATTCTAGCCCTTAAACCAATGGGTGTTATCTCAAAACAAGAAGCTTCTCATACTTGTCTTCAGAGAGCCTGTTCCTCTTTGGACTGAGGTGAAGCTTCCCAGGGGTGAACAGTCTCTGCTGGAGCACTTGAAGGCGTAGCTGCTTTGTATCAGAGACGTTTCATCAGCTCCTATGGATTCAGAGAGTCCATTCCATGTGATCCTGACTTGAAATAGTCTGGCACTTGAAATCAAGATTAGACTGCTTGGATAGCCTCATCCACTTAGTTCACCGAGCTCACACTTATAAACTCTACCTTTCAGTTACATGAGTTCTCACTGACTTTGTCCACGGTTGCCAGATCTGACTGATAACACAACATAAAACCTGCCCACCTCAATAAAAACAGGCCAAATCTCAATTTCTCTTGAAATTCATGTTAAAATCAGAAAACTATTACACACATAATAAAGAACACAAGAGCCAACTGCTCTAAAACAGAGACAAACGTTACAGAGACAGACTTCCCACAAAGTTAGCAATCAGGAAACCAAATAACCAACATAAAGGTAGTTCCCCAATCATCTCTCTCTCTCTCTCTCTCTCTCTCTCTCTCTCTCTCTCTCTCTCTCTCTCTATCTCTCTCTCTCTCTCTCTCTCTCTCTCTCTCTCTCTCTCTCTCTCTCTCTCTCTCTCTCTCTCTACATAATAAACATGGACCAACATGGGATGTTGGTCCATGTTTATTTCAAATCTGAGTTCTGTATTGTAATACTTGAAAGGAGCTTTGGGCAATCCACCATTTTAGCTCCAGATCAACCTGTAATTCCTTTTATGTATATGTGTGTATGTATATTTTCTAGGGCTGTCAAAATAACGCGTTAATTTCGATTAATTAATTTAAAAAAAAATAACGGATTAAAAAAAATAACGCAGATTAATCGGTGAGGCGCGCCTCCCCTGGGGGGGGCGCCAAAGAGTCACAGGGGAGGCGCGAGAAGACAGAGAAGAAGACAGCGCTGCCGCTCAACTCTGAAACTGTAGCGATGCCTTCTGTTTGAGCGCGCAGGAACCAATCCAAGCGCGCAGTGAAACAACTCTCAACGCTCAAAACCGGTCTGGCACGGTCTGAAAAACTCTTCTCAACCCACTGTCCTCGCGGTGAGTTCCATCTCTGCTCGCGCGCACCTGCTTGTTCCACGCTCAACACCAGCTGTGCGCTCGCTCGGCAGTTAAAGCCAATCACAGACAGTTTTTTTTCATCTAAACAGAGTATGGCTTGCAAATACTGCATTCAGATAAATTAAATCAAAATGCTGCAGCCTTTGGCAGAAATTACTAAACGTCACAGAGGGATTGAAGAAAAACAAATAAAAAGTGTCATATTTTAGCCTAAAATATTTAGGCTAAAGTATTTAGACTAAAATATTAGAGTTAGTGAGGTGTGAAAAAGAGACAAAATGTTTTTGTCTCTTTTCTTTCCAGCTTCTGGGAGGTGATGGAAAAGTTTATTCTGATCATAATCATCATGAATGTCATCATTATTTAAAGAGCACTTTAACACGAGGTAAAACAAAGTGCCAAACATCAGAAATACATCAGATAAGAGATAACAACTAATAAAATAGCAATAGGTCTAAATTGTGTATAATTAGCCTAAAAAGTAAATTGGAATATGGAATATGTTGACGTCTGTTAAATTCAGGTTATCTTTTTTTATTATTATTTCAGTTAATGTCTCCTGTTGACGTGAGTTCAGTTTGACATTGGCGTCTGTTTAGTTCAGTTTGTCTGCTGTTGAAAACAATCATTTATGAATTTGCTCTAATGACAGCTCAATTTTAAAACTAAGCCCTCTGTCCGTGATGTTTCAGTAAAAGTAGCATGTAAGATGGAAATATTTGGATGGATATTTTATGAATAGGCCTTTTTTATGAATGTACTTTGTTAAAAGAAATACAATAAAAAAAACATGTGTTGGGCTATCAGTTGTTTTTGAAACACAGCATTCTAGGAACACAAAAGAAAGATGCATTTACTGCAGGGACCTGTGTGCGGTAGGTTTGTGGTTGGGGGGGGGGGGGGGGGGGCGTGGTTATCTTTACCTATTCCAAGGGGAGGCTCACATTCAAAGAATTTGAATACCCCTGGTCTATGGTAGTTCACTGCTATTGTTTTCATCCGGGTTTTTCGCGCCTGTGCGCCGGACTGGAAGGCAGAAGGCGAGCACAGTGGCAGACGCCAACAGAGCAAACGACGAGTTCTCTACGTATTTTTCTTCTTTAGATAATTTATCACAAGATCGTTTTAAGAGTAAGTTGATGGTATCAGATTGCCAGATACCATCCAGATACCGTCCAGATAGCGAGTCTGTGAATGCTGGCCAAACGATTTAGTCCGGCCCGGTGGCCAAATGCATTATCAGTATTCAACGGATAATGCATTAGATGCAGCCGATACTTTAATGTATCTAATGCTGATTATTCATTGAATCATTTGAATTTAAATATTTAAAATACTTTCACAGCAAAAATTATATGCGATTAATTTAGATTAATTAATTACAGAGTATGTAATTAATTAGATTCATTTTTTTAATCGATTGACAGCCCTAATATTTTCCAATACAGTGTTACAGTATTGTATATCAGTATATTTCATACTGATATGTACTCAACATCAATGTCAGTAGAGGTAATATATACAAAGTTTCCATGTAGAGCATCAGTGTTGAATGAATGAAAGACCTACAGTAATGATTTTTACTATTTATTTATTAACTGATTTGATCAACTATAAATTTGCAGACAGTGTTGAGTTAAAGTCAAAGATGTGCCTTTGGTCTTTTAAGAGTCTTTTAAGCTGCAGTTCATTAATTGTAAAAACTCTTTTTACACTGGCTTTTTAGAGAGCATTATGAGCAGGCCATCCTTTGCATTGTCTTTTGAATTATCATGTCTTTATTGTGCTGTTACTGCTTACTTGTCAGGTTTTCAGGAGCCGGACTGAAGCGCAGATTGATTTTGACTTTGTAAAGTGCCTCGAGATGACATGTTTCATGAATTGGCGCTATATAAATAAAATTGAATTGAATTGAATTGAAAAAACTTTGAGAAGGAAGGAGACTGGTGACCTGATGGATAAAAAATAAAAGTTCAGTTTTAGTTTCTCAACAAAAGTTGTAAAAAAGTAATGTCAGTAACTCTGAATACATTTCCTAAACAAAAAAAAAACTTTTACTTTAAATTGTTTCTTTCAAGTTTAAAATGTTAATTTTACATAGAAGTCAAAGATTTCTTAAGCTCAACATTATACCAGTTAAACTGTCTTCCTACCTGGAATAGATGTGATGTTCTTTGCAGCAACTTCTGTTACATTGACATAGTCAGCTTCTTCAGTTTTCTCTGAAAGACACAAAAATCTAAAACTAATGTTCCACCAAACCGAAGGTTGTCTTTGATAGAGCAGCAACTAATAGTTATTTTCACTTTCCATTATTCTGGTTTTTATTTTGTTCTTTTATCTGTTGGTTTCTTTTGTTAATTAGGTACATTTTCATTGTTTACAAGCCAAATGTCTCCAGGGCTCAGTCCTTGGTCCCCTGCTTTTTTCCCTTTATTTGCTTCCTGTGGGTTCAATACTGTGAAAAACATGGGGTCTCCTTTCATTTTTATGCTGAGGATGGTCAGATATACATGATGGTGTTTTGTCACAGCAACTCCTGAGAACCATCTTCTGTTGATTTGGGCCTCTTGGCGCCTTATTTAAAGCAGAACGTTTTAAACTTGGGTATTAAAATAGACAGTGATCTTAAACGAGATTGCCAAGTTGGAGCAGAGGTCAAGTCCAGGTTTATCACCTTAGGCAGCTGGCAAAGATAAAGCCAATTTTCTTAAAATCACATTTTGAAACAGTAATTCATGCCTTCATTACAATTTGGCTCGATTACTGTAATGCTCTCTACAGCGGACTCAGCCAGTCCTCCCTTAAGCGTCTCCAGTTGGTCCAGAACGCTGCTGGTCGTCTTTTATCAGGAGTTGGAAAGAGGGAGCACATCAGCCCCATCCTGGCTTCCCTCCACTGGCGCTCTGTGTATTTTAGAGTTCATTTAAAGATTATTTTGTTTTTAAAAGTTTGCATGGCCTTGCCCCATCTAACCTCTCTGAGCTGCTTCACCCAGATTCTCCTGCTCGTTGCCTCAGGTCAGCTGACCAGCTCCTCCTGGAAGTACCGAGGTCTAACCTTTAGCTCAGAGGAAACAGAGCTTTTAGCGTTGCCGCTCCCAAATTATGGAATGATTTGCTGTTCCATATTAGAAGTGTCCCTTAATTTTCCACCTTTAAAACTCGCTTTAAGACACATTTGTGTTTCTTGGCTTTTAACACGTTGAGACTTTTGCTCTTATTTATTCTTTTTTTTGTTTCTTTGCATTTTAAATGTTTGATTATTGTTTGTAAGCACTTTGTCGCAGATGCTGTTGTTTTAAGGTGCTTCATAAATAAAGTAGTAGCAGTAGTACTTTACAATAATACAGGCTTACAGGATGACAGGGACCAAGAACAGGACCAGGACAGGTTGGCATGACTGATGAAGACGGAGGACCTGACAATGTGTCTGACAGAAAGAGCTGCACTTAAAGCAGAAGAGACAGAGGCAACCAATGGGTCGATAATTAGGCACAGGTGAACTGATGGACACAATCAGGGTTTCCTGTTAGGAGTTAGACAGAACGGACCCACACGCAACCACTCTGAAATAGGTTCTTTTTAATTAGGGCAGGAAAAGGATTTAAACACAACGGGGAGTGCGGTAATCCGGAATAGGGAGCGCTGGAACGTGGACGGGGACGTGGGGTGGAAGGATTAACCCAGGTGACCAGGGAACGACTGACCAGAGAGACCCAGAGGAGGAAGGCACCGACCAGCGAACACCCAGCCGCGGAGTTGAAGATGAGCCGCAGTGGCAGCGTCTGGGAGGAGAGGATCGGTCGCGGACCCAGCTGGCTGAAGGTCAGCAAGGTGAGCAACTCTGGAAAGAAAGGCAAACACAGAGAATGGGTTAGCACAAGGGGAAAAACACCAGGGAAGTATTTTGCTTAATCGCGTGGAGTCTTAGGAGATTCAGCGGCACTAGGACGAATGCAGCAGACGATCCAGTGATGAGTGTTGAGAAAGGCCGGGTTTTTATCTTGACCTTGATGAAGATGAAGACCAGGTGTGCCGGTGGCAGAGGGTGGTGGTAGGAGGAGCGATGGTTCCAGAACGCAGGGAGAGAAAAAGCCGTAGGGAGGGGAGAGACACGAGGGGAACACAAGACCAAAACAAATAACAGAAAACATTAGAACGAACTGAAGGAAAGCAGAACACTCACCCCCGCTGAGCTGCCACCGTAACAGTTTCCCTTCTTTTTGCCACTTTCCCTTAATTTTTTGTTTATCTATACTTCTCGCCTCTGATTTGCTTGTAATAACTAAAATTATTTTAACTCTAAAATAACTGATGTTTGACCCATTATCTGAATTCTGAACAATGATTGCTGTTTTTCTATTAAAATGTTTGGTCTGCATTCCAGGTGACTTTGCTGTAAACTTATGTTTAAGTGCTGAAAATGAATTTGAACATACCATTGCTTTTAATGCTTTTATTTCCTCTATCCACTGAACTGTTAATAAATAACATTTTTCCTGTGTATACAGTCAATCCCTTGATTTGATTTCCTTGTACTTTTTGAAATTCTGGCACAATAAATGCTATTTCTGTTTTTCCAGCAGAGGTTTTTGATTTATCTGTGTGTCTCTTAACAGAATTATAACAACTATATATTCCAGACTTGACCAGAAGCTGTAGGCAGGATCTGACTTGTAACCACCAGTGTGTCTCCAGTGTGGGCAGAGCAAATAACAGAATACTCCAGGAATCCTTCCTTACTTTAAGGAGGTGAACACAACCTCTAGTAAGGAAACTAGCTGGCCAAGGGCTGATTCCAGGGAGAACATACAAACCGATTATATTTCAATCTGAAAAACTCACAGAGAAAGAAATGGCAATTAGAAGGATTTTATTGACACAATATTTTAAGTCTTTGGCGCTCAGACCTCGGCAGGAACATTAATACTTTAATATGCATAAGTAGATGTATGAGAACAGGGATGTTCCCCCCAGGTCTGAAACTGGTGGTGGAGTGGAGATAGAAGAAGTTTGTTCAGTCCATATGATGATCTGTTTAAGATAGATGTCCAACTTGATAAACACAGGTTTGCATGAACTGTCCATGATGAGCAAGCTTGAAGCGACTGTGGAGAGGAAAAACTGAGACGTGGATTTGAAGTTGCTTTTAAGATGAGCGCGGGATGCTGATTGGCTTCATGGAGGTGCGGTTCGTAGCTGATTGGCTCACATCAGAGGCGGATCGGACTCTGATTGAATGGAGGCAGGCGATGAGTTTCTTCGATTGAACTTGCGCTTCAGCTTCATTTGTATTACAAAGATTTCTCCAGTTGTCACACTCTGTAGACCAGGTGTGGGCTGGGCTCTCTCTCTCTTCCTCTGCAGGGCGTGACGGGCAGGTGTTTTCCATCCACCACTCATTGCTGCTCATCTTAAGGAGCAGCGTTCCAGCAGGAGGGCGTTAGTTCTTACTCGCTACCAGCGTGGTACATGACCAACCTAGAACCTTTTCCGAGTGTTTCTTCCAAGTCAAGTCTAACCCTGTTTTACCCCTTTGCATCTATCCAGAAACCAGGACTTCAGAGCCGCTGCACTTCCGAGTCAGATCTCCGTGAACCAACAACAGAGACTCAGGCGCTGCTCCTGCCTTGGTCCTCCTGCTGTGCTCACCTGCCTGTCCACCCTCCAACACCGCAGAACCTTGAGAGAGTTCACCAGACCTGCACCTCCTCCCGGATCCAGGACATAGGGTGACCACCCGTCCCGCGTAGCGCGTGCGCGCACAGCGTTTAAAGCCCAATTCATGCGTCCCGCAAATTGAGACCGTGTCACGCATAATCAATGCTTTCTCAAAAAAAAGTTGGTCGCTCTATCCACCTTATTTTCGAACGCGGAAGTAACTATGGCCACAGCTTCAAACTATTCATGACTGAGAGGATGACATGAAGAAGTGGCCTCATAACGTACGAGGACATTTTAACCTGTTTTGTGTCGTCACTTGGTGCGGACGGCTCTGCAGTGCGACTTTACCGAAGCGAACCTCCGCAGTGAAAAAGTTGGATCGGTGTTAATAAATATCAACAAGGATAACCTGGTATTCATGGAGGCTGATGGCCGTTCAAGCCAAAACTAGTCCGACGTTCACGCTGCTGGATCCTGACTGCATCAACCGGCTCTACCGAGACGGCCGGAGCGCTCTGGTGCTGCGGCTCCAAGGGAAGCCTTCAGTGATGCAGCGGCGACCTTATGGAAGGTAGGCTGATGAATGGTCTGACTCAGAAACATCCTGGCTGTTGGCTCGTTGTGATTAGATTGCTGGTCAGTTAATTTTGTAATGTTTTGGATTAAACTGATGTTATAAGTGGACATCTAAACATTCTGCCCACTTCATGTTTTGGCTTGAAAAGGTTTGAGTCCTAAAGGTGACCCCAAAGTCCTAAAGGTGACCCCAGAATGTTGAAAAGTTTTTTTTCCCTGCGCCTGCCTTTACCAACATCCAAGTTCACCATCTTTCCTCCCCCTTCTCGTTCTGTGAACCTCTGGAGTCGAGAGTTAAGACTTTTTTACAGTTCCTGTGGTGTAGAGCAACTACAATTCCTGTTAATCCTTTAATTTTAAATTATAATATATTTAAAGTGAATAAATTGTAATGAAAAATAAATAAAATTAAATAGCTAAAGTAAATCGGAATTGGAAGTGCATCTGTTCATTGAATGTTCAAAGTATTATGAATCTTTATTTAGAAAGAAATACACATTGGTTGGCCTATTCATTCGCATACATCAGCAATTACACATGTTTATGGGAATAGGGCATTACTAATATACCATGTAAGGTGGTAGGTGCTAGAAATGTGTAAACCACTATCAGTGAGTCTGCCCGTGAGGTGGGGGCACCGCCGCGCCAAGCAGTGTCCCACTTTGTCCCTCAGAAACATACCCCTTGTCCCCCCTTGGGCTTATTAGCAGGTGGTCACCCTACCAGGACATCACCCTCCCTGGACTGGAACTCAGCCTTGAACCCATGGAACCCAGACGGACAGACCAGCCCGAATCTTTCCTGAGCCAACATCCAGTTTTTACAATAAACTTTCTAACCGAGCACCTGTCTCCGTGGTTGCCCTCCTTCTGAGTCTCATTACATAACCATGACACCAGTATTCTATTTTTGCTTCTTTAATAACCTTCCTTAATAATGCTTGCTTTATTTTATATTCCATAAGATTTTGATAAACAGGATTCTTTGTTAGTACTTTAAAAGCTGTATTTCTTGTCTTAATAGCTTGAGTAAAATCATTTGTCCACCACTGTACCAAAATTTATTTCTTTCCATGCAGCTCCTTTCTTTACTCATTGTTATATTGCCTCTAGTAGGATTTGAGAAAAATAATCCTATTTACAGTTTACGTCAGAAGTCATTTCAATGTGCTCTAATTTTTTTATTATTGATATATCTAACACACCGGAGGGTGTGTTCTAACTACAGAGGAATCACACTCTTAAGCCTCCCTGGTAAGGTCTATTCAGGGGTTCTGGAAAGGAGGGTCCGTCGGATAGTTGAATCTCGGATTCAGGAAGAGCAGTGTGGTTTTCGTCCTGGCCGTGGAACACTGGATCAGCTCTACACCCTCAGCAGGATCCTGGAGGGGGCATGGGAGTTTGCCCAACCAGTCTACATGTGCTTTGTGGATCTGGAGAAGGCATTCGACCGTGTCCCCCGAGGGATCCTGTGGGGGGTACTCCGGGAGTATGGAGTACCGGGCCCTTTAATAAGGGTTGTCGGGTCTCTGTACGACCGGTGTCAGAGTCTGGTCCGCATTGCCGGCAGTAAGTCGGACTCGTTTCCGGTGAGAGTTGGACTCCGCCAAGGTTGCCCTTTGTCACCGATTCTGTTCATAACTTTTATGGACAGAATTTCTAGGCGCAGCCAAGGTGTTGAGGGGATCCGTTTTGGTGGCCTTAGGATTGCGTCTCTGCTATTCGCGGATGATGTGGTCCTATTGGCTTCATCAGGGCGTGATCTACAGCTCTCACTAGAGCGGTTCGCAGCCGGGATGAAAATCAGTGCCTCCAAATCCGAGACCATGGTCTTGAGCCGGAAAAGGGTAGAGTGCCTCCTCCGGGTTGGGGAGGATGTGCTGCCCCTAGTGGAGGAGTTCAGGTATCTTGGGGTCTTGTTCACGAATGAGGGGAAGATGGAGCGGGAGATCGACAGGCGGATTGGTGCAGCGTCTGCTGTGAAGCGGGCGCTGTACCGATCCGTTGTGGTGAAGAGAGAGCTGAGCCAAAAGGTGAAGCTCTCGATTTACCGGTCGATCTACGTTCCTACCCTCATCTATGGTCACGAGCTTTGGGTCGTGACCGAAAGAACGAGATCCCGGATACAAGCGGCCGAAATGAGTTTTCTCCGTAGTGTGTCTGGGCTCTCCCTTAAAGATAGGGTGAGGAGCTCAGTCATCCGGGGAGGACTCAGAGTAGAGCCGCTGCTCCTCCACGTCCAGAGGAACCAGTTGAGGTGGCTCGGGCATCTGGTTAGGATGCCTCCTGGACGCCTCCCTGGTGAGGTGTTCCGGGCACGTCCCACCGGGAGGAGGCCCAGGGGAAGACCCAGGACACGCTGGAGGGACTATGTCTCTCTGCTGGGAACGCCTTGGGATTCCTCCTGAGGAGCTGACCCAAGTGGCCGGGGAGAGGGACGTCTGGGCCTCCCTACTGAAGCTGCTACCCCCGCGACCCGACCCCGGATAAGCGGAGGAAAACGGACGGACGGATCTAAATTTACTCCAATCTGCTTTACTAAAATGTTATCATTTATCTCTTCCTACTTTTTACTCTCCATTTTTATCCTTATATTAATTTTAATATCATAGTGATCATTTCCAATTGTGGTATTTTTATCTATATCTCATACACAAACTTCTGCCAATGAATTAGACTTTTCATGACTTCAACTCTGGTTCCTCTGCCATCTCTAAGACATACTAGGTTTTTTATTTCCATTATGTCTTCAATCCCTTGCCCATTTTTATCGTTACTTTTCCCCCATAATGTATTAGTAGCATTAAAGTCACCATATTAGTTTCCCTCCTAGGTACCCAATTAAATCTCCCACTGACTTGTTGTTTTAAATGGATTATGTTAATTGATTATTTTATATTCTCTATCTTTATCTCATTTTTGAGAATAATTTATTCCAAATCTATTGTTTTTCCTAATATTTAATACTATATTTCCTTTTTAATTAAATATAATTTACCCTCCACCACTTCCCTCTGGAATCAGAGGGTATGATAGAATAAGAAGTCAAGGCAAGGCAAGGCAAATTTATTTATATAGCACAATTCAGTACAAAGACAATGCAAAGTGCTTTACATGATTAAAATATAGCAAAATAAAACAGAATAAAACAAGTAGGAATAAAATGTAGATAGAAAAAAAGAACAAAAAAGTGGTGATTCATTTAACTAGAACAGTTGAAGGCAATCTTAAACAAATGTGTTTTTAATCTTGATTTAAAGGAACTCAGGCTTTCCGCACCTTTACAATTTTCTGGAAGTTTGTTCCAGATCAGTGGAGCATAGGAACTAAATGCTGCTTCTCCTTGTTTAGTTCTGGTTCTAGGTATGCAGAGTAGGCTGGAGCCAGAAGACCTGAGTGGTCTGGATGGTTGATACACTGATAACAAGTCTGTGATGTATTTAGGTGCTAAGCCATTAGAAGGGACAGACCAAAGTCCAGTGGAGGTTTTAATCATGTTTCCTGTATGCAAATAACCTTTGATTTCTCCTAATTTATCTATATATCCCTTTAACTCCTGTCCATTAGCAATTAAACTTCTTACATTTCATTGTAATATCATATTTATTTGTCATCTGGGGTTCCTGGCCTTCTAACTGTTTCCAACTTTTTAGTAATGTTTTCACAAGAGCCTTCTTTGAAACCCAGGAATTTTTCTGCCCCTCTGGTTAATATTTGTATCTTTTCTGTTTGGTGTTTAGCCTGATCTGTGCAGTTAATGACATGATAAAGTTTTTCCACTGACATTTTTACAATTTCCTCTGATTCTCCATAACTCTGTTTGTAAACTTGGATTTTATTTTGACCTGCATCCCTTGTTCTTCCACTATGTACACTCTTGACAGCTTCTGTATAACTTATGTTTTTACTCATTTTCATTTGTTGAATTTCCCTTGCCTTCTTCCTATAATATTCTGTCACATTTTGTTTTTGCAATTAACTTTTAATGCCTTTGTTCTTCTGTTTTACACGTCACGCATCAGCACCTTCACCATCTCAACATCACCTTTTTTTCTTGAATTAGTGTCAGAAAAGTCAGATCAGAGACCTTAAGTTGTAGCTTTGAGGAATGTCTGAATAGAAACAATTAAGCTTTTTTAATAATGAAGCTTGTATCATATCTATAAATAAAGAATACATTTGGTGAAATTAAATTGTTTCAGTATTTATAGAGACGCAATTAGAGCAACGTGGATAGGTTTAACCTCTCTCGGTGCTTGTAGGCAGTTCATAATTTTTTTTGGCAGACTGAGGAAGGCTTGATGCTTGATCTGTGCCACATATGCAACTGTCCTACAATAAAACAAACATCATCAAATTTCCAATAGTTTGACCTGTAAAAAATTCTGGCATGTTGACCCTGATATTTATTGTATTCCCCTATAGATTTTACATCTTAGTGTCGTGGTGTGAGGTTTTTGTTGAGGACCAGGTGTGCAGTGAAGGCGGCGCGGAGACATCAGAAGGTAGGTAGTGATTTTAATCCAGAAGGAACATAAGGTATGTTACAAAAGCAGGCTACGGACTGGGACAGAAAATAAACTAGGGAAAATAATTAACTGACTAAGACTGTTCACTGAATAATAACTGACTGAGAATTGACTGTTAAACGACTGACGATCCAGCAAAGACTAAACAGAAACCCGGAACTTAAATACACAGGAGATAATTGAAACTAAACAGGACACAGGTGTGGGATAATCAAGGTAACAGAAACGGCTGGCAGGCAACTTAAGAAGAGACGTGAGAACCAATGAATGAATGAAAGCAAACACAATAACCGAACAAATGCACGATCCCAAGGATAAAACTTATACATAATCACAAATGCCTAGGGATCGTGACACTTAGGAGTCTTTTCTGGAGTATTTCTTCATTATAACAGGTGTTTATGGTCCAAAAATCAAGAATGTGGGATACAAATCCTGGCAGGCTCAGCATGACAGTGTCATGGTGCAGCTTTGCCTGCTGCACCATGAACATATTCAGGGCACTTTTCACCCTCCATACACCCCAGTCTCCTCTCCACCTCAGTAATCATCTACAGCTGTCAGCCACTAATCAAGCCAGTATTCAGCACACCTGTCATCCTTCCTATTTAAGCTCCCTTCATTCAGCTCTTCCTTGTCGGTTCGTCTGCTCTGCTCACTACTGCTCATTCTGCTCATTACCGCTCTCCTCACCTTTTCCTGGTCCAGCCCGAGTTCCCTTCGTCTCCGCCTGCCTGTTGCCTCCAAGTCTTCACTCTGCCGTGCTGCTGGTCCTGCTACCTCCGGGCTCCGGCTCCGTCCTGCTTGCCAGTTCCTGCCATCTCCATCATCCAGTTCCGTTCCAGTGCTGACTGTTGGTTTCTTCCTCCACTATCCACAATCTACAATAAACTGTTAAACTAAACTCTCTTGTGGTTGTGTTCGGGTTCACCCTCAAAGCATGACAGACAGACTCTGTTTTCCCAAAAAAATAGCAAACACTTTTTGAGAAAGATTAAAAAATACAAAGATCACTAATCATAATCTGAGGATAGCAGTGTAAAATTAAATATGAAACCACTGTAGCTTCATGCATGCTCAGTATGAGGGATTGCTGCAAAGCCATCAACAATGCAGACGACTGTCCACTGTGGCTCTACGCTCTTTCAGGAGGAGTGAATGCTGCTTGGAGAGACTTGATGCAACCTGCTGGGTTTCCTTAGAGAGGAAACTTTTTGACCAACCTGGAGGATCTGATTGAATTTCAGTTTGTAAAGAGCCTTGATAGAAAAGATGGTGATGGTAGGATATTTCCACCCGGCATGACTCTGCTCCAAAAACAAATATCAAAATACCATTAAACCATTAAGCAGGTCAGTACTTATTACATGGGCTGTAAATGTAATGTAAATGTAATAAATCAAGAAATGTTTTTACTTTTAGTGGCAGCAGCAGGTGGAGCTAATTAAGGTGAATGTTGGCAGAGAAGTGACTAAGATATGTGGAGTGGAAATGTCCAGACAGTCCAAAACCCAAATAATGACAATTAATTAGAAGCATAAAAGTGAACTGCAGCTCCATGAGAGGATGATGGAGACTAACGATAAGTTACAAAATCACTTTGTCCCACAAAGGGGAAATTCAGGACTTCTGACACGTCATAAAAGCAGAAGCAGAAACACACATTAAAGGGTATAAAGTCAGCCTCTGTTCTCATTAAAAGTTCCCCTTCAGCCTTCATCTGATGTTGAAACTTTTACAACATGGACAGAAAAGCACAAAAAAGTCTGGATGGTTCATCTGAGAAGAATCCAAATGTTTCTTCATCTGCAGGTAAGACAGAAGAAGGTTTCTGTATTCAGTTACAGCATATTATGAATATTTTATGATTTATTTTTACTTGTTTAAACTGAAAATGTAATTTTATGTTTAGTATTGAATCGGTTAAAAAAAATCCTGGAAATAAAACTAAGTTCAAAGAAAATGAAATACAAAAACTAATAGTAAGGATGATAATTATCCAAATTTTTTTTTCTTTTAAGTCAACTTCTGTTGGAATAAACAAATTATTTGGAGACATTTGGCTCTGGTAAACAATGAAAATGTATCTAATTAACAAAACAAATCAACAGTTAAATAAATAAAATAAAAACCAGAATAATGGAAAGTGAAAATAACTATTAGTTGCTGCTCTATTGAAGACATTAGTTTTAGATTTTTGTGTCTTTCAGAGAAAACTGAAGAAGCTGACTATGTCAATGTAGCAGAAGTTGCTGCTAAGAACATCACATCTATTCCAGGTAGGAAGACAGTTTAATAATAATAATAAGTATAATGTTGAGCTCAAGAAATGTTTAACTTCTATGTAAAATTAACATTTTAAACTTGAAAGACTTTAAAGTAAAATGTTTGTTAAGGAAATGCAATCAGTTACTGACAGTGTTTACTTTTGTTGAGAAACTAAAACTGAACTTTAAATTTTTTTTTCATCAGGTCACCAGTCTCCTTCCTTCTCAAAGTTTTTCCCACTACTAGCATCTTATTGGCTGATTCTGCTGGTCGTTATCCCGCTTCATATCCACTGTGAGTTCCTGTTATAAAGGTCACCTCTAACATTTAGACGTGTTTAATTCTTCAGCTTATTGTTACTCAGGTTACATTTGAACAAAGCTTTTTGGAAAAAGTCATTTCATCAGACTTCCTTTTAAACACCATCACTTCCACCTCTTCTTACATCAATAAAGAGTTCGTTTTATTGATGGCATGACGTTGACTTTATTGTAGGATGTACAATCTTGATGAGGTTGGTATTATTGCAGCACCACACAACGCCACCGTCAAACTAAAATACAACATAAACACTCAGCAAGATGGCAAAACAAAGACATGAAGTTATATTCAACATGTAAACATACCATGCTTAGAAGTAGAAATGAGGACTTTACAAATAATCTTTCGCGTCCTTTGACTTCTTTTAACTTAAAGTAGCCCTTCTAGCTATAACTTGTCGTGCTCACTCAGTCTGAGCTTCAAATTGTTAACATTTGATAGAATGTGAAATAAATAATTTACTGCAGAATGTTTCAGTCTCCTCACAGGTGAACAGCATGTAATCAGCTCAAAGTTATTTATGTCACAACAAACAACAATACAACAAATAATAAATAACTACATCACAACCATTAATGTTTTTATTTTTGCCATTTTCTTAGTTCACCTTATTGCTCAGTTTGAGCTGAAACAGCTGATGACAGAACTTGATGAAGTGAAGAAGGAAAACCAGCAGCTGCAGACAGAGAAGAAAATCCTCACAGAACAAATAGAAACTATGGAGAAAACTTGGAATGAGCAGAACGTCAGTCGAGCTCAGTGGAGCATTGATGAATACTGTCCTAAATCAAATGGTATGCCTTCTTCCTATAATATTCTGTCACATTTTGTTTTTGCAATTAACTTTTAATGCCTTTGTTCTTCTGTTTTACACGTCACGCATCAGCACCTTCACCATCTCAACATCACCTTTTTTTCTTGAATTAGTGTCAGAAAAGTCAGATCAGAGACCTTAAGTTGTAGCTTTGAGGAATGTCTGAATAGAAACAATTAAGCTTTTTTAATAATGAAGCTTGTATCATATCTATAAATAAAGAATACATTTGGTGAAATTAAATTGTTTCAGTATTTATAGAGACGCAATTAGAGCAACGTGGATAGGTTTAACCTCTCTCGGTGCTTGTAGGCAGTTCATAATTTTTTTTGGCAGACTGAGGAAGGCTTGATGCTTGATCTGTGCCACATATGCAACTGTCCTACAATAAAACAAACATCATCAAATTTCCAATAGTTTGACCTGTAAAAAATTCTGGCATGTTGACCCTGATATTTATTGTATTCCCCTATAGATTTTACATCTTAGTGTCGTGGTGTGAGGTTTTTGTTGAGGACCAGGTGTGCAGTGAAGGCGGCGCGGAGACATCAGAAGGTAGGTAGTGATTTTAATCCAGAAGGAACATAAGGTATGTTACAAAAGCAGGCTACGGACTGGGACAGAAAATAAACTAGGGAAAATAATTAACTGACTAAGACTGTTCACTGAATAATAACTGACTGAGAATTGACTGTTAAACGACTGACGATCCAGCAAAGACTAAACAGAAACCCGGAACTTAAATACACAGGAGATAATTGAAACTAAACAGGACACAGGTGTGGGATAATCAAGGTAACAGAAACGGCTGGCAGGCAACTTAAGAAGAGACGTGAGAACCAATGAATGAATGAAAGCAAACACAATAACCGAACAAATGCACGATCCCAAGGATAAAACTTATACATAATCACAAATGCCTAGGGATCGTGACACTTAGGAGTCTTTTCTGGAGTATTTCTTCATTATAACAGGTGTTTATGGTCCAAAAATCAAGAATGTGGGATACAAATCCTGGCAGGCTCAGCATGACAGTGTCATGGTGCAGCTTTGCCTGCTGCACCATGAACATATTCAGGGCACTTTTCACCCTCCATACACCCCAGTCTCCTCTCCACCTCAGTAATCATCTACAGCTGTCAGCCACTAATCAAGCCAGTATTCAGCACACCTGTCATCCTTCCTATTTAAGCTCCCTTCATTCAGCTCTTCCTTGTCGGTTCGTCTGCTCTGCTCACTACTGCTCATTCTGCTCATTACCGCTCTCCTCACCTTTTCCTGGTCCAGCCCGAGTTCCCTTCGTCTCCGCCTGCCTGTTGCCTCCAAGTCTTCACTCTGCCGTGCTGCTGGTCCTGCTACCTCCGGGCTCCGGCTCCGTCCTGCTTGCCAGTTCCTGCCATCTCCATCATCCAGTTCCGTTCCAGTGCTGACTGTTGGTTTCTTCCTCCACTATCCACAATCTACAATAAACTGTTAAACTAAACTCTCTTGTGGTTGTGTTCGGGTTCACCCTCAAAGCATGACAGACAGACTCTGTTTTCCCAAAAAAATAGCAAACACTTTTTGAGAAAGATTAAAAAATACAAAGATCACTAATCATAATCTGAGGATAGCAGTGTAAAATTAAATATGAAACCACTGTAGCTTCATGCATGCTCAGTATGAGGGATTGCTGCAAAGCCATCAACAATGCAGACGACTGTCCACTGTGGCTCTACGCTCTTTCAGGAGGAGTGAATGCTGCTTGGAGAGACTTGATGCAACCTGCTGGGTTTCCTTAGAGAGGAAACTTTTTGACCAACCTGGAGGATCTGATTGAATTTCAGTTTGTAAAGAGCCTTGATAGAAAAGATGGTGATGGTAGGATATTTCCACCCGGCATGACTCTGCTCCAAAAACAAATATCAAAATACCATTAAACCATTAAGCAGGTCAGTACTTATTACATGGGCTGTAAATGTAATGTAAATGTAATAAATCAAGAAATGTTTTTACTTTTAGTGGCAGCAGCAGGTGGAGCTAATTAAGGTGAATGTTGGCAGAGAAGTGACTAAGATATGTGGAGTGGAAATGTCCAGACAGTCCAAAACCCAAATAATGACAATTAATTAGAAGCATAAAAGTGAACTGCAGCTCCATGAGAGGATGATGGAGACTAACGATAAGTTACAAAATCACTTTGTCCCACAAAGGGGAAATTCAGGACTTCTGACACGTCATAAAAGCAGAAGCAGAAACACACATTAAAGGGTATAAAGTCAGCCTCTGTTCTCATTAAAAGTTCCCCTTCAGCCTTCATCTGATGTTGAAACTTTTACAACATGGACAGAAAAGCACAAAAAAGTCTGGATGGTTCATCTGAGAAGAATCCAAATGTTTCTTCATCTGCAGGTAAGACAGAAGAAGGTTTCTGTATTCAGTTACAGCATATTATGAATATTTTATGATTTATTTTTACTTGTTTAAACTGAAAATGTAATTTTATGTTTAGTATTGAATCGGTTAAAAAAAATCCTGGAAATAAAACTAAGTTCAAAGAAAATGAAATACAAAAACTAATAGTAAGGATGATAATTATCCAAATTTTTTTTTCTTTTAAGTCAACTTCTGTTGGAATAAACAAATTATTTGGAGACATTTGGCTCTGGTAAACAATGAAAATGTATCTAATTAACAAAACAAATCAACAGTTAAATAAATAAAATAAAAACCAGAATAATGGAAAGTGAAAATAACTATTAGTTGCTGCTCTATTGAAGACATTAGTTTTAGATTTTTGTGTCTTTCAGAGAAAACTGAAGAAGCTGACTATGTCAATGTAGCAGAAGTTGCTGCTAAGAACATCACATCTATTCCAGGTAGGAAGACAGTTTAATAATAATAATAAGTATAATGTTGAGCTCAAGAAATGTTTAACTTCTATGTAAAATTAACATTTTAAACTTGAAAGACTTTAAAGTAAAATGTTTGTTAAGGAAATGCAATCAGTTACTGACAGTGTTTACTTTTGTTGAGAAACTAAAACTGAACTTTAAATTTTTTTTTCATCAGGTCACCAGTCTCCTTCCTTCTCAAAGTTTTTCCCACTACTAGCATCTTATTGGCTGATTCTGCTGGTCGTTATCCCGCTTCATATCCACTGTGAGTTCCTGTTATAAAGGTCACCTCTAACATTTAGACGTGTTTAATTCTTCAGCTTATTGTTACTCAGGTTACATTTGAACAAAGCTTTTTGGAAAAAGTCATTTCATCAGACTTCCTTTTAAACACCATCACTTCCACCTCTTCTTACATCAATAAAGAGTTCGTTTTATTGATGGCATGACGTTGACTTTATTGTAGGATGTACAATCTTGATGAGGTTGGTATTATTGCAGCACCACACAACGCCACCGTCAAACTAAAATACAACATAAACACTCAGCAAGATGGCAAAACAAAGACATGAAGTTATATTCAACATGTAAACATACCATGCTTAGAAGTAGAAATGAGGACTTTACAAATAATCTTTCGCGTCCTTTGACTTCTTTTAACTTAAAGTAGCCCTTCTAGCTATAACTTGTCGTGCTCACTCAGTCTGAGCTTCAAATTGTTAACATTTGATAGAATGTGAAATAAATAATTTACTGCAGAATGTTTCAGTCTCCTCACAGGTGAACAGCATGTAATCAGCTCAAAGTTATTTATGTCACAACAAACAACAATACAACAAATAATAAATAACTACATCACAACCATTAATGTTTTTATTTTTGCCATTTTCTTAGTTCACCTTATTGCTCAGTTTGAGCTGAAACAGCTGATGACAGAACTTGATGAAGTGAAGAAGGAAAACCAGCAGCTGCAGACAGAGAAGAAAATCCTCACAGAACAAATAGAAACTATGGAGAAAACTTGGAATGAGCAGAACGTCAGTCGAGCTCAGTGGAGCATTGATGAATACTGTCCTAAATCAAATGGTATGCCTTCTTCCTATAATATTCTGTCACATTTTGTTTTTGCAATTAACTTTTAATGCCTTTGTTCTTCTGTTTTACACGTCACGCATCAGCACCTTCACCATCTCAACATCACCTTTTTTTCTTGAATTAGTGTCAGAAAAGTCAGATCAGAGACCTTAAGTTGTAGCTTTGAGGAATGTCTGAATAGAAACAATTAAGCTTTTTTAATAATGAAGCTTGTATCATATCTATAAATAAAGAATACATTTGGTGAAATTAAATTGTTTCAGTATTTATAGAGACGCAATTAGAGCAACGTGGATAGGTTTAACCTCTCTCGGTGCTTGTAGGCAGTTCATAATTTTTTTTGGCAGACTGAGGAAGGCTTGATGCTTGATCTGTGCCACATATGCAACTGTCCTACAATAAAACAAACATCATCAAATTTCCAATAGTTTGACCTGTAAAAAATTCTGGCATGTTGACCCTGATATTTATTGTATTCCCCTATAGATTTTACATCTTAGTGTCGTGGTGTGAGGTTTTTGTTGAGGACCAGGTGTGCAGTGAAGGCGGCACAGAGACATCAGAAGGTAGGTAGTGATTTTAATCCAGAAGGAACATAAGGTATGTTACAAAAGCAGGCTACGGACTGGGACAGAAAGTAAACTAGAGAAAAGAACTACCTGACTAAGACTGTTCACTGAATAATAACTGACTGAGAATTGACTGTTAAAGGACTGACGATCCAGCAAAGACTAAACAGAAACCCGGAACTTAAATACACAGGAGATAATTGAAACTAAACAGGACACAGGTGTGGGATAATCAAGGTAACAGAAACGGCTGGCAGGCAACTTAAGAAGAGACGTGAGAACCAATGAATGAATGAAAGCAAACACAATAACCGAACAAATGCACGATCCCAAGGATAAAACTTATACATAATCACAAATGCCTAGGGATCGTGACACTTAGGAGTCTTTTCTGGAGTATTTCTTCATTATAACAGGTGTTTATGGTCCAAAAATGAAGAATGTGGGATACAAATCCTGGCAGGCTCAGCATGACAGTGTCATGGTGCAGCTTTGCCTGCTGCACCATGAACATATTCAGGCCACTTTTCACCCTCCATACACCCCAGTCTCCTCTCCACCTCAGTAATCATCTACAGCTGTCAGCCACTAATCAAGCCAGTATTCAGCACACCTGTCATCCTTCCTATTTAAGCTCCCTTCATTCAGCTCTTCCTTGTCGGTTCGTCTGCTCTGCTCACTACTGCTCATTCTGCTCATTACCGCTCTCCTCACCTTTTCCTGGTCCAGCCCGAGTTCCCTTCGTCTCCGCCTGCCTGTTGCCTCCAAGTCTTCACTCTGCCGTGCTGCTGGTCCTGCTACCTCCGGGCTCCGGCTCCGTCCTGCTTGCCAGTTCCTGCCATCTCCATCATCCAGTTCCGTTCCAGTACTGACTGTTGGTTTCTTCCTCCACTATCCACAATCTACAATAAACTGTTAAACTAAACTCTCTTGTGGTTGTGTTCGGGTTCACCCTCAAAGCATGACAGACAGACTCTGTTTTCCCAAAAAAATAGCAAACACTTTTTGAGAAAGATTAAAAAATACAAAGATCACTAATCATAATCTGAGGATAGCAGTGTAAAATTAAATATGAAACCACTGTAGCTTCATGCATGCTCAGTATGAGGGATTGCTGCAAAGCCATCAACAATGCAGACGACTGTCCACTGTGGCTCTACGCTCTTTCAGGAGGAGTGAATGCTGCTTGGAGAGATAAGATAAGATAAGATAGTCTTTATTGATCTCACAATGGAGAAATTCACTCGTCACATCGGCTCATACAAGAAGGTGCAGAGTAGGGAAGGTGCATTCAGTTATATACAGTGAATCTTCATATCTACAATGGATCAAAAGAATACCAAAAAGAAAAATACAAAAAAGGAAATAGGAATGTAAATGTCTCATTTACATTCTTAGTGGTCTATATATATATATATATATATATATATATATATATATATATATATATATATATATATATATATATATATATATATATATATATATATAAACATATCTATATACTTAAATATATACATATATCTATGCGCCTACTTACATACGCACCTACGCGTATGTACGTGCATATACATTGTATACATTTGTACATACATGCATACATACATGTGTACTGACTTATGTTCAGGTGGTGATAGCAGCAGAAGTCACTACATCAGGATTATTGCACGGGTTGTAGGACAGTGTATTAAATAGATTATTGCACCCTGGTTATTGCACATTAATTATTACAGTTATGGTCACAGTTTCAGTTACAGTGCAGCATTGTAAAATCTGATAGCAGCAGGAATAAATGACCTGTGGTAGCGCTCCTTTTTACAGACAGGATGTCTAAGTCTTGCACTGAAGGAGCTGCTCAGCTCCTCTACAGTCTGGTGCAGGAGGTGGCAGGTGCTGTCCATGATGGATGTGAACTTGGACAACACCCTCCTCTCAGCTACTTCCTCCACTGAGTCCAGAGAGCAGCCCAGGACAGAAGTGGCCTTCCTCACCAGCTTATTCAGCCTCTTTCTGTCCCGCTCTGTGCTGCCAGGAGCCCAGCAGACGACAGCGTAGAGGAGGGCTGAGGCCACCACAGAGTCATAGAAGGTTTTTAGCAGAGGCCTGCTCACTCCAAAGGACCTCAGCCTCCTGAGGAGGTGGAGCCGGCTCTGGCCCTTCTTATACAGAGCGTCTGTGTTATGAGTCCAGTCCAGTTTATTGCTGACGTGAACACCTAGGTATTTGAAACTCTCCACAGTTTCTATGTCCTGCCCCTGGATGTTCACAGGTGAGTGAGGTGGGGGTCTTCTCCTGAAGTCGATCACCATCTCCTTGGTCTTACTGGTGTTTAAGCACAGATCGTTCTTCTCACACCAGTCCACAAAGTCCATGATGACCGACCGGTACTCCAGCTCGTTCCCCTCAGACACACAGCCCACAATGGCCGAGTCGTCAGAGAACTTCTGAAGGTGGCAGCTGTCCGTGTTGTAGGTGAAGTCCGAGGTGTAGAGGGTGAAGAGAAACGGAGATAGAACGGTGCCCTGGGGGGCCCCGGTGCTGCAGAGTGCCACCTCTGACTGACAGCCGTGCAGCCGCACGTACTGAGGGCGGTCAGTGAGGTAGTCCATGGTCCAGTCAGCTAGATGTTTGTCCACCCCAGCGTCCTCCAGCTTCCCCCTCAGTAGCACAGGTCTGATGGTGTTGAAAGCGCTGGAGAAGTCAAAGAACATGACTCTCACAGCGCTCCCGGTGGTCTCCAGGTGGGTGAGCGCCCGCTGCAGCAGGTAGATGATGGCGTCCTCTACTCCGATGTTGGGCTGGTAGGCAAACTGCAGCGGGTCCAGGGTGGGGCTCACCACGGTGCGTAGGTGAGCAAGGATGAGGCGCTCCATGGTCTTCATCAGGTGGGAGGTCAGGGAGACTGGTCTGAAGTCGGCCGGTTCCCTGGCGTGCGGTGTTTTGGGAACCGGTACCACATAGGAGGTCTTCCACAGGGTGGGCACCACCCCCAGGCTGAGGCTCAGGCTGTAGATGTAGCTGAGGACCTAACAGAGCTCATCTGCACAGGTCCTCAGTAGCCTGGGGGGTATGCCGTCCGGTCCTGAGGCTTTCCTTTGTTTCAGCCTCGTCAACTGACCTCTCACCTGCATTGGTGTGACTGTGAGGGGGGAGGAAGGTAGGACTGAAGGTGTGGATGGGTCAGTCGTTGATCGGAGTGGCGGTGGGGGGGATGGTAGGTCTCTGGAGCGCTGGTGGTTGGAGACGTGTGGAGAGTTGAGGGCAAGGAGGGGGCCAGTGTGGGGGGAGTCGAACCGAGTGAAGAATGTGTTCAACTCATCTGCAGACTTGGTGTCTCCGTCTGCAGCCCTGCTGGTCCTCTGCCCGAAGCCGGAGATGTTCTTCAGACCTCTCCACACATCCCTGACGTTGTTCTGTGCCAGCTGCTCCTCCATCTTCTTCCCATAGTCCTTCTTTGCTGCCCTGATCTTCCACTGGAGCTCCCGCTGCACTCTACGCTGCTCCTCCCTGTCCCCTGAGTAGAAAGCCCTCTTCTTCTGGTTCAGGAGGACTTTCAGCTCAGGGGTCACCCAGCGGGGGTTGTTTGGAAAGCATCGTAGCCGTCGTGTTGGCACGATGCTCTCCACACAGAAGTTCATGTGGCAGACTTGATGCAACCTGCTGGGTTTCCTTAGAGAGGAAACTTTCTGACCAACCTGGAGGATTTGATTGAATTTGAGTTTGTAAAGAGCCTTGATAGAAAAGATGGTGATGGTAGGATATTTCCACCCTGCATAACTCTGCTCCAAAGACAAATATCAAAATACCAATCAACCATTAAGCAGGTCAGTACTTATTACATGGGCTGTAAATGTAATGTAAATGTAATAAATCAAGAAATGTTTTTACTTTTAGTGGCAGCAGCAGGTGGAGCTAATTAAGGTGAATGTTTGCAGGGAAGTGAAGATATGTGGAGTGGAAATGTCCAGACAGTCCAAAACCCAAATTATGACAATTAATTAGAAGCATAAAAGTGAACTGCAGCTCCATGAGAGGATGATGGAGACTAACAATAAGATACAAAATCACTTTGTCCCCCAATGGGGAAATTCAAGACTTCTGACACATCATAAAAGCAGAAGCAGAAACACACATTAAAGGGTATAAAGTCAGCCTCTGTTCTCATTAAAAGTTCCCCTTCAGCCTTCATCTGATGTTGAAACTTTTACAACATGGACAGAAAAGCACAAAAAAGTCTGGATGTTTCATCTGAGAAGAATCCAAATGTTTCATCATCTGCAGGTAAGACAGAAGAAGGTTTTTGTGTTCAGTAAGTTACAGCATATTATGAATATTTTATGATTTATTTTTACTTGTTTAAACTGAAAATGTAATTTTATGTTTAGTATTAAATCGGTTAAAAAAAATCCTGGAAGTAAAACTAAGTTCAAAGAAAATGAAATACAAAAAAATAATAGTAATGACAATAATTGTCCAAATAATTTTTGCTTTTAAGTCAACTTCTGTTGGAATAAACAAATTATTTGGAGACATTTGGCTCTGGTAAACAATGAAAATGTATTTATTTAACAAAACAAATCAACAGTTAAATAAAATAAAAACCAGAATACTGGAAAGTGAAAATAACTATTAGTTGCTGCTCTATTGAAGACATTAGTTTTAGATTTTTGTGTCTTTCAGAGAAAACTGAAGAAGCTGACTATGTCAATGTAGCAGAAGTTGCTGCTAAGAACATCACATCTATTCCAGGTAGGAAGACAGTTTAATAATAATAATAAGTATAATGTTGAGCTCAAGAAATGTTTAACTTCTATGTAAAATTAACATTTTAAACTTGAAAGACTTTAAAGTAAAATGTTTGTTAAGGAAATGCAATCAGTTACTGACAGTGTTTACTTTTGTTGAGAAACTAAAACTGAACTTTAAATTTTTTTTTCATCAGGTCACCAGTCTCCTTCCTTCTCAAAGTTTTTCCCACTACTAGCATCTTATTGGCTGATTCTGCTGGTCGTTATCCCGCTTCATATCCACTGTGAGTTCCTGTTATAAAGGTCACCTCTAACATTTAGACGTGTTTAATTCTTCAGCTTATTGTTACTCAGGTTACATTTGAACAAAGCTTTTTGGAAAAAGTCATTTCATCAGACTTCCTTTTAAACACCATCACCTCCACCTCTTCTTACATCAATAAAGAGTTCGTTTTATTGATGGCATGACGTTGACTTTATTGTAGGATGTTCAATCTTGATGAGGTTGGTATTATTGCAGCACCACACAACGCCACCGTCAAACTAAAATACAACATAAAAACTCAGTGTGACAGCAAGATGGCAAAACAAAGACATGAAGTTATATTTAACATGTAAACATACCTTGCTGGCTGACCCATGCTTAGAAGTAGAAATGAGGACTTTACAAAAAATCTTTCACATCCTTTGACTTCTTTTAACTTAAAGTAGCCCTTCTGGCTATAACTTGTCGTGCTCACTCAGTCTGAGCTTCAAATTGTTAACATTTGATAGAATGTGAAATAAATAATTTACTGCTAATGTTTCAGTCTTCTCACAGGTGAACAGCATGTAATCAGCTCAAAGTTATTTATGTCACAACAAACAACAATAGAACGAATAATAAATAAATGCATCACAACCATTAATGTTTTTATTTTTGCCATTTTCTTAGTTCACCTTATTGCTCAGTTTGAGCTGAAACAGCTGAAAGCCAACCAAACATTGCTGCTGGAGGAAAATTACAACCTGACAAGAGAACTTGATGAAGTGAAGAATAAAATGCAGCAGCTGCAGACAGAGAAGAAAAACCTCACAGAACAAATAGAAACTATGGAGAAAACTTGGAATGAGCAGAACGTCAGCCGAGCTCAGTGGAGCGTTGATGAATACTGTCCTAAAGAAAACAGTATGTTCAGATCTAGTTGTGTTAACTAACCCTTAATAATAATTATATTGGGCAGTCCAAATGTTTATTAGTTGATGTCTGTTGTTTCAGAGAGAAATTGTAGTTCTTGTCAGAAAGGCTGGCTCCTATCTCAGTCCAGCTGCTATGTAGTTGTTAATGCTGAACCTCAGAATCAGAAAACCTGGAGAGAAGCACAAGAAAACTGCAGAGGATTAATTTCAGATCTGACTGTTGTTGGTGATGAAGAAGAAAAGGTAAAGACAGAGCTGTGAAATATAAATATAAAATGTTTCTTTTGCTTGCAGCTACATTCCTGATAAATGACGAATACTGATATTGATAATGTTTCTCTTTTGTCTTCTGCTTTTACCTGCAACTCATTTTTGCCCAAATGTGCAGCTGAATGACAATAAAGTTTGTCTAAGTCTGTGAAACTGTTTATGTGAATTAAAAGTAGTTTTTCTGTAAAACCTGTTAATCATGTAAGTGAAGTAAATATGTAAGCATTTTATCTAATTCTCTACAGAAGTTTGTTAAAGACAATAGTTGGACTGGTAACAACATTAAAGGATACTGGATTGGTCTCAGAGCTGAAGGAGGGAAATGGAGATGGATCGATGGAAGTGATCTGACCAATCAGTGAGAGACAAATTATTTCTTAAACTTTGTAGAAAACAGATCAATCAGCCTTGATCTAACAGATGTTTTTCCTTAGAGCCTGGATACAGCAGCAGCCTGTTGATGGTCAGTGTGTAACTTCTCTCAAGAACCGGGAATGGAGATCAGAGAGCTGTGATGAAAAGAACGCATGGATCTGTGAGAAGAAGGCTTTATCTGTTTAGACATGAGATAGTCTGGGACTGTCCTAAATGCAAATAAATAAAAAGCTTCACAGATATTTTATGTAAAATGTTGCAGTTTTTTAAAGGATTTTTAGCTTTTTTAATCTCATATTTAGTGTAACACATGTAGAGCTTTTAACTTGAAGCCTGATTAAAGACACCAGAATTTAGAAAAAGTTTTAGTGGCACACAGCAGCAGTTCATATGAAAATAGTTTATAGTTTTGAGGTTTTTCTGATTATTCTGAGCTGCAATATTTACAGTTTATTAACAGATTAATGAAAAACAGACATGATTTAGTTTAATGTTTCCTGAACTTTTTACTGATAGTTTTTGAATGAATTTTACTTATTACTATGATGTTAGGATCCCCACTTTGTGTTTAACTTTCTTTCATGGTTAGGATCCTGAATATACATATTTAGATGCTGCTGCTTGTTTAAAGATGTCATAGAGAATAAAGATAACATCTGTCACTTTTACTTTTGTCATTTTTCTGTCACATTGCTCATCAAACATCTGGGAGGCCTGATTTTTTTTTCCTGAGCTGCACAAAGATGATCATAATTCTGTTCATATTAAAGCAAACGATCTGGGTTTGGAAGTAACTGTCTCTCTGTTATCATGTTCCCCTGAGTTGATGCAGGTTTCTGCTGTAGGTCACATCAACGTCTTGTTGAGTTCGTTTAGCTTTAAAAAGCTGCAGACAGAAAATAAAAGAAGAGCAGAAGCCTGAGAAGTTGTTTACAAACTGTGGAGTTTCTGATCATCGCAAAAAATAAGAAAATGCTTTGATGATTTATTAGATCTGTTTAATCTAAAAATGTGAAAAAAAAATAAAAAAAAATAATAATAATAATAATAATAATAATAATAATATATATATATATATATATATATATATATATATATATATATATTTTTTTTTTTTTTTTTTTTTTTTTTTTTTTTTTCAGGCGGGGGCGCAGGGGGCGCGCGCACCCCCCTTTTGGAGACCAAAAGTATTTTTTTTAAAGAGCCCGAAAATTTAAACATCCTTCATAGAATTACGATTAAGAGCCAGTACCTTTCATTTAGAACGCATTGTGACGCCGGCGCGGCATAAATTGTCGTCGCAATGCCAATCACCGATACTGCGAGCGGCATTTAGTGCCCAAATATGGGCAGTAATGGCGGCCTGACGTCACATCCTGTGTTGTTTCTTAGCAGAGGCATTGCACTCCTACAGCTGCGATAAACAACAATTATTTCGGATTTCCAGAGGACTTCACCATTGAAATTTTCGAGAGCTATTGTTGAAGCAACAATGCCCACATGCATGGCAGTTTGATGTTGCAATACATCGGTTAAGAGTGGAAAAACATCACAAAAATAAGGAGATGGCTGCCGCAGCAGACAGATTCAACTCACATCGTTCCTTTTTGGTCTCCTTACCTCAAACTGGGCTGGATTTCGTCAAAAATCAGGTTGCTGTCAAGAAAGTCTTCTATATATTCCAAATGGCTCTCAGATGATGATGATAAATCCATGAAACTCCATCACTATCACTAATTAATCCATCACTCTCTGCCGCACCGGTCGTGGCCATTTTAAATAACAGCTTGCAGTGACGAGCCTGTTCTTCTTCTACGACTACTTCTTCTTCTTCTCTTTTTTAATAGTGGTTGGCAAACAGCTTTTAGGTGCATTACCGCCACCTTCCAGATTGGAGTATGGATCAACCTTAATCTTATATTCTCCCCACAGAAAAAAGGTATGATGATCGTTAGAAAATTTTGATAATGAAAAAACATTGAGTTCTCACAAGTTGTGTAAAGTTGTAAAGTAGTGCAATTTCAGGAAAACTTTTTCCAGTAATGGGAAAGTTTAAAAATACATTTTTGTTGCACAGTTTTTGAAAAGTAATGAAAAAAAGAGTGTAAAGTAAAAAAAAAATAGTGGACATTGACACCCATACAATAGTTATTGTGTAGTGTGTATTGTCTGATTTAAACCTTTTAGGTTTGAGAAAGATTAAAAAATACAAAGATCACTAATCATAATCTGAGGATAGCAGTGTAAAATTAAATACATTTGATAGAATGTGAAATAAATAATTTACTGCAGAATGTTTCAGTCTCCTCACAGGTGAACAGCATGTAATCAGCTCAAAGTTATTTATGTCACAACAAACAACAATACAACAAATAATAAATAACTACATCACAACCATTAATGTTTTTATTTTTGCCATTTTCTTAGTTCACCTTATTGCTCAGTTTGAGCTGAAACAGCTGATGACAGAACTTGATGAAGTGAAGAAGGAAAACCAGCAGCTGCAGACAGAGAAGAAAATCCTCACAGAACAAATAGAAACTATGGAGAAAACTTGGAATGAGCAGAACGTCAGTCGAGCTCAGTGGAGCATTGATGAATACTGTCCTAAATCAAATGGTATGCCTTCTTCCTATAATATTCTGTCACATTTTGTTTTTGCAATTAACTTTTAATGCCTTTGTTCTTCTGTTTTACACGTCACGCATCAGCACCTTCACCATCTCAACATCACCTTTTTTTCTTGAATTAGTGTCAGAAAAGTCAGATCAGAGACCTTAAGTTGTAGCTTTGAGGAATGTCTGAATAGAAACAATTAAGCTTTTTTAATAATGAAGCTTGTATCATATCTATAAATAAAGAATACATTTGGTGAAATTAAATTGTTTCAGTATTTATAGAGACGCAATTAGAGCAACGTGGATAGGTTTAACCTCTCTCGGTGCTTGTAGGCAGTTCATAATTTTTTTTGGCAGACTGAGGAAGGCTTGATGCTTGATCTGTGCCACATATGCAACTGTCCTACAATAAAACAAACATCATCAAATTTCCAATAGTTTGACCTGTAAAAAATTCTGGCATGTTGACCCTGATATTTATTGTATTCCCCTATAGATTTTACATCTTAGTGTCGTGGTGTGAGGTTTTTGTTGAGGACCAGGTGTGCAGTGAAGGCGGCACAGAGACATCAGAAGGTAGGTAGTGATTTTAATCCAGAAGGAACATAAGGTATGTTACAAAAGCAGGCTACGGACTGGGACAGAAAGTAAACTAGAGAAAAGAACTACCTGACTAAGACTGTTCACTGAATAATAACTGACTGAGAATTGACTGTTAAAGGACTGACGATCCAGCAAAGACTAAACAGAAACCCGGAACTTAAATACACAGGAGATAATTGAAACTAAACAGGACACAGGTGTGGGATAATCAAGGTAACAGAAACGGCTGGCAGGCAACTTAAGAAGAGACGTGAGAACCAATGAATGAATGAAAGCAAACACAATAACCGAACAAATGCACGATCCCAAGGATAAAACTTATACATAATCACAAATGCCTAGGGATCGTGACACTTAGGAGTCTTTTCTGGAGTATTTCTTCATTATAACAGGTGTTTATGGTCCAAAAATGAAGAATGTGGGATACAAATCCTGGCAGGCTCAGCATGACAGTGTCATGGTGCAGCTTTGCCTGCTGCACCATGAACATATTCAGGCCACTTTTCACCCTCCATACACCCCAGTCTCCTCTCCACCTCAGTAATCATCTACAGCTGTCAGCCACTAATCAAGCCAGTATTCAGCACACCTGTCATCCTTCCTATTTAAGCTCCCTTCATTCAGCTCTTCCTTGTCGGTTCGTCTGCTCTGCTCACTACTGCTCATTCTGCTCATTACCGCTCTCCTCACCTTTTCCTGGTCCAGCCCGAGTTCCCTTCGTCTCCGCCTGCCTGTTGCCTCCAAGTCTTCACTCTGCCGTGCTGCTGGTCCTGCTACCTCCGGGCTCCGGCTCCGTCCTGCTTGCCAGTTCCTGCCATCTCCATCATCCAGTTCCGTTCCAGTACTGACTGTTGGTTTCTTCCTCCACTATCCACAATCTACAATAAACTGTTAAACTAAACTCTCTTGTGGTTGTGTTCGGGTTCACCCTCAAAGCATGACAGACAGACTCTGTTTTCCCAAAAAAATAGCAAACACTTTTTGAGAAAGATTAAAAAATACAAAGATCACTAATCATAATCTGAGGATAGCAGTGTAAAATTAAATATGAAACCACTGTAGCTTCATGCATGCTCAGTATGAGGGATTGCTGCAAAGCCATCAACAATGCAGACGACTGTCCACTGTGGCTCTACGCTCTTTCAGGAGGAGTGAATGCTGCTTGGAGAGATAAGATAAGATAAGATAGTCTTTATTGATCTCACAATGGAGAAATTCACTCGTCACATCGGCTCATACAAGAAGGTGCAGAGTAGGGAAGGTGCATTCAGTTATATACAGTGAATCTTCATATCTACAATGGATCAAAAGAATACCAAAAAGAAAAATACAAAAAAGGAAATAGGAATGTAAATGTCTCATTTACATTCTTAGTGGTCTATATATATATATATATATATATATATATATATATATATATATATATATATATATATATATATATATATATAAACATATCTATATACTTAAATATATACATATATCTATGCGCCTACTTACATACGCACCTACGCGTATGTACGTGCATATACATTGTATACATTTGTACATACATGCATACATACATGTGTACTGACTTATGTTCAGGTGGTGATAGCAGCAGAAGTCACTACATCAGGATTATTGCACGGGTTGTAGGACAGTGTATTAAATAGATTATTGCACCCTGGTTATTGCACATTAATTATTACAGTTATGGTCACAGTTTCAGTTACAGTGCAGCATTGTAAAATCTGATAGCAGCAGGAATAAATGACCTGTGGTAGCGCTCCTTTTTACAGACAGGATGTCTAAGTCTTGCACTGAAGGAGCTGCTCAGCTCCTCTACAGTCTGGTGCAGGAGGTGGCAGGTGCTGTCCATGATGGATGTGAACTTGGACAACACCCTCCTCTCAGCTACTTCCTCCACTGAGTCCAGAGAGCAGCCCAGGACAGAAGTGGCCTTCCTCACCAGCTTATTCAGCCTCTTTCTGTCCCGCTCTGTGCTGCCAGGAGCCCAGCAGACGACAGCGTAGAGGAGGGCTGAGGCCACCACAGAGTCATAGAAGGTTTTTAGCAGAGGCCTGCTCACTCCAAAGGACCTCAGCCTCCTGAGGAGGTGGAGCCGGCTCTGGCCCTTCTTATACAGAGCGTCTGTGTTATGAGTCCAGTCCAGTTTATTGCTGACGTGAACACCTAGGTATTTGAAACTCTCCACAGTTTCTATGTCCTGCCCCTGGATGTTCACAGGTGAGTGAGGTGGGGGTCTTCTCCTGAAGTCGATCACCATCTCCTTGGTCTTACTGGTGTTTAAGCACAGATCGTTCTTCTCACACCAGTCCACAAAGTCCATGATGACCGACCGGTACTCCAGCTCGTTCCCCTCAGACACACAGCCCACAATGGCCGAGTCGTCAGAGAACTTCTGAAGGTGGCAGCTGTCCGTGTTGTAGGTGAAGTCCGAGGTGTAGAGGGTGAAGAGAAACGGAGATAGAACGGTGCCCTGGGGGGCCCCGGTGCTGCAGAGTGCCACCTCTGACTGACAGCCGTGCAGCCGCACGTACTGAGGGCGGTCAGTGAGGTAGTCCATGGTCCAGTCAGCTAGATGTTTGTCCACCCCAGCGTCCTCCAGCTTCCCCCTCAGTAGCACAGGTCTGATGGTGTTGAAAGCGCTGGAGAAGTCAAAGAACATGACTCTCACAGCGCTCCCGGTGGTCTCCAGGTGGGTGAGCGCCCGCTGCAGCAGGTAGATGATGGCGTCCTCTACTCCGATGTTGGGCTGGTAGGCAAACTGCAGCGGGTCCAGGGTGGGGCTCACCACGGTGCGCAGGTGAGCTAGGATGAGGCGCTCCATGGTCTTCATCAGGTGGGAGGTCAGGGAGACTGGTCTGAAGTCGGCCGGTTCCCTGGCGTGCGGTGTTTTGGGAACCGGTACCACATAGGAGGTCTTCCACAGGGTGGGCACCACCCCCAGGCTGAGGCTCAGGCTGTAGATGTAGCTGAGGACCTAACAGAGCTCATCTGCACAGGTCCTCAGTAGCCTGGGGGGTATGCCGTCCGGTCCTGAGGCTTTCCTTTGTTTCAGCCTCGTCAACTGACCTCTCACCTGCATTGGTGTGACTGTGAGGGGGGAGGAAGGTAGGACTGAAGGTGTGGATGGGTCAGTCGTTGATCGGAGTGGCGGTGGGGGGGATGGTAGGTCTCTGGAGCGCTGGTGGTTGGAGACGTGTGGAGAGTTGAGGGCAAGGAGGGGGCCAGTGTGGGGGGAGTCGAACCGAGTGAAGAATGTGTTCAACTCATCTGCAGACTTGGTGTCTCCGTCTGCAGCCCTGCTGGTCCTCTGCCCGAAGCCGGAGATGTTCTTCAGACCTCTCCACACATCCCTGACGTTGTTCTGTGCCAGCTGCTCCTCCATCTTCTTCCCATAGTCCTTCTTTGCTGCCCTGATCTTCCACTGGAGCTCCCGCTGCACTCTACGCTGCTCCTCCCTGTCCCCTGAGTAGAAAGCCCTCTTCTTCTGGTTCAGGAGGACTTTCAGCTCAGGGGTCACCCAGCGGGGGTTGTTTGGAAAGCATCGTAGCCGTCGTGTTGGCACGATGCTCTCCACACAGAAGTTCATGTGGCAGACTTGATGCAACCTGCTGGGTTTCCTTAGAGAGGAAACTTTCTGACCAACCTGGAGGATTTGATTGAATTTGAGTTTGTAAAGAGCCTTGATAGAAAAGATGGTGATGGTAGGATATTTCCACCCTGCATAACTCTGCTCCAAAGACAAATATCAAAATACCAATCAACCATTAAGCAGGTCAGTACTTATTACATGGGCTGTAAATGTAATGTAAATGTAATAAATCAAGAAATGTTTTTACTTTTAGTGGCAGCAGCAGGTGGAGCTAATTAAGGTGAATGTTTGCAGGGAAGTGAAGATATGTGGAGTGGAAATGTCCAGACAGTCCAAAACCCAAATTATGACAATTAATTAGAAGCATAAAAGTGAACTGCAGCTCCATGAGAGGATGATGGAGACTAACAATAAGATACAAAATCACTTTGTCCCCCAATGGGGAAATTCAAGACTTCTGACACATCATAAAAGCAGAAGCAGAAACACACATTAAAGGGTATAAAGTCAGCCTCTGTTCTCATTAAAAGTTCCCCTTCAGCCTTCATCTGATGTTGAAACTTTTACAACATGGACAGAAAAGCACAAAAAAGTCTGGATGTTTCATCTGAGAAGAATCCAAATGTTTCATCATCTGCAGGTAAGACAGAAGAAGGTTTTTGTGTTCAGTAAGTTACAGCATATTATGAATATTTTATGATTTATTTTTACTTGTTTAAACTGAAAATGTAATTTTATGTTTAGTATTAAATCGGTTAAAAAAAATCCTGGAAGTAAAACTAAGTTCAAAGAAAATGAAATACAAAAAAATAATAGTAATGACAATAATTGTCCAAATAATTTTTGCTTTTAAGTCAACTTCTGTTGGAATAAACAAATTATTTGGAGACATTTGGCTCTGGTAAACAATGAAAATGTATTTATTTAACAAAACAAATCAACAGTTAAATAAAATAAAAACCAGAATACTGGAAAGTGAAAATAACTATTAGTTGCTGCTCTATTGAAGACATTAGTTTTAGATTTTTGTGTCTTTCAGAGAAAACTGAAGAAGCTGACTATGTCAATGTAGCAGAAGTTGCTGCTAAGAACATCACATCTATTCCAGGTAGGAAGACAGTTTAATAATAATAATAAGTATAATGTTGAGCTCAAGAAATGTTTAACTTCTATGTAAAATTAACATTTTAAACTTGAAAGACTTTAAAGTAAAATGTTTGTTAAGGAAATGCAATCAGTTACTGACAGTGTTTACTTTTGTTGAGAAACTAAAACTGAACTTTAAATTTTTTTTTCATCAGGTCACCAGTCTCCTTCCTTCTCAAAGTTTTTCCCACTACTAGCATCTTATTGGCTGATTCTGCTGGTCGTTATCCCGCTTCATATCCACTGTGAGTTCCTGTTATAAAGGTCACCTCTAACATTTAGACGTGTTTAATTCTTCAGCTTATTGTTACTCAGGTTACATTTGAACAAAGCTTTTTGGAAAAAGTCATTTCATCAGACTTCCTTTTAAACACCATCACCTCCACCTCTTCTTACATCAATAAAGAGTTCGTTTTATTGATGGCATGACGTTGACTTTATTGTAGGATGTTCAATCTTGATGAGGTTGGTATTATTGCAGCACCACACAACGCCACCGTCAAACTAAAATACAACATAAAAACTCAGTGTGACAGCAAGATGGCAAAACAAAGACATGAAGTTATATTTAACATGTAAACATACCTTGCTGGCTGACCCATGCTTAGAAGTAGAAATGAGGACTTTACAAAAAATCTTTCACATCCTTTGACTTCTTTTAACTTAAAGTAGCCCTTCTGGCTATAACTTGTCGTGCTCACTCAGTCTGAGCTTCAAATTGTTAACATTTGATAGAATGTGAAATAAATAATTTACTGCTAATGTTTCAGTCTTCTCACAGGTGAACAGCATGTAATCAGCTCAAAGTTATTTATGTCACAACAAACAACAATAGAACGAATAATAAATAAATGCATCACAACCATTAATGTTTTTATTTTTGCCATTTTCTTAGTTCACCTTATTGCTCAGTTTGAACTGAAACAGCTGAAGGCCAACCAAACATTGCTGCTGGAGGAAAATTACAACCTGACAAGAGAACTTGATGAAGTGAAGAATAAAATGCAGCAGCTGCAGACAGAGAAGAAAAACCTCACAGAACAAATAGAAACTATGGAGAAAACTTGGAATGAGCAGAACGTCAGCCGAGCTCAGTGGAGCGTTGATGAATACTGTCCTAAAGAAAACAGTATGTTCAGATCTAGTTGTGTTAACTAACCCTTAATAATAATTATATTGGGCAGTCCAAATGTTTATTAGTTGATGTCTGTTGTTTCAGAGAGAAATTGTAGTTCTTGTCAGAAAGGCTGGCTCCTATCTCAGTCCAGCTGCTATGTAGTTGTTAATGCTGAACCTCAGAATCAGAAAACCTGGAGAGAAGCACAAGAAAACTGCAGAGGATTAATTTCAGATCTGACTGTTGTTGGTGATGAAGAAGAAAAGGTAAAGACAGAGCTGTGAAATATAAATATAAAATGTTTCTTTTGCTTGCAGCTACATTCCTGATAAATGACGAATACTGATATTGATAATGTTTCTCTTTTGTCTTCTGCTTTTACCTGCAACTCATTTTTGCCCAAATGTGCAGCTGAATGACAATAAAGTTTGTCTAAGTCTGTGAAACTGTTTATGTGAATTAAAAGTAGTTTTTCTGTAAAACCTGTTAATCATGTAAGTGAAGTAAATATGTAAGCATTTTATCTAATTCTCTACAGAAGTTTGTTAAAGACAATAGTTGGACTGGTAACAACATTAAAGGATACTGGATTGGTCTCAGAGCTGAAGGAGGGAAATGGAGATGGATCGATGGAAGTGATCTGACCAATCAGTGAGAGACAAATTATTTCTTAAACTTTGTAGAAAACAGATCAATCAGCCTTGATCTAACAGATGTTTTTCCTTAGAGCCTGGATACAGCAGCAGCCTGTTGATGGTCAGTGTGTAACTTCTCTCAAGAACCGGGAATGGAGATCAGAGAGCTGTGATGAAAAGAACGCATGGATCTGTGAGAAGAAGGCTTTATCTGTTTAGACATGAGATAGTCTGGGACTGTCCTAAATGCAAATAAATAAAAAGCTTCACAGATATTTTATGTAAAATGTTGCAGTTTTTTAAAGGATTTTTAGCTTTTTTAATCTCATATTTAGTGTAACACATGTAGAGCTTTTAACTTGAAGCCTGATTAAAGACACCAGAATTTAGAAAAAGTTTTAGTGGCACACAGCAGCAGTTCATATGAAAATAGTTTATAGTTTTGAGGTTTTTCTGATTATTCTGAGCTGCAATATTTACAGTTTATTAACAGATTAATGAAAAACAGACATGATTTAGTTTAATGTTTCCTGAACTTTTTACTGATAGTTTTTGAATGAATTTTACTTATTACTATGATGTTAGGATCCCCACTTTGTGTTTAACTTTCTTTCATGGTTAGGATCCTGAATATACATATTTAGATGCTGCTGCTTGTTTAAAGATGTCATAGAGAATAAAGATAACATCTGTCACTTTTACTTTTGTCATTTTTCTGTCACATTGCTCATCAAACATCTGGGAGGCCTGATTTTGTTCCTGAGCTGCACAAAGATGATCATAATTCTGTTCATATTAAAGCAAACGATCTGGGTTTGGAAGTAACTGTCTCTGTTATCATGTTCCCCTGAGTTGATGCAGGTTTCTGCTGTAGGTCACACCAACGTCTTGTTGAGTTCGTTTAGCTTTAAAAAGCTGCAGACAGAAAATAAAAGAAGAGCAGAAGCCTGAGAAGTTGTTTACAAACTGTGGAGTTTCTGATCATCGCAAAAAATAAGAAAATGCTTTGATGATTTATTAGATCTGTTTAATCTAAAAATGTGAAAAAAAAATAAAAAAAAATAATAATAATATATATATATATATATATATATATATATATATATATTTTTTTTTTTTTTTTTTTTTCAGGCGGGGGCGCAGGGGGCGCGCGCACCCCCCTTTTGGAGACCAAAAGTATTTTTTTTAAAGAGCCCGAAAATTTAAACATCCTTCATAGAATTACGATTAAGAGCCAGTACCTTTCATTTAGAACGCATTGTGACGCCGGCGCGGCATAAATTGTCGTCGCAATGGACCTTACCAAGCTCCGCCCACAACTGACTTTAAAAATCTGAAGTCTCACAAACAAAGCCTCGCGGCTATGGAAGTTTCTATGTAAACACGGCGTCTTCCACTTGGACTGATTCTTTTCGGAGTATTCCCGACTCGATTAGTGCGTCGTTTCTGCCTGATTTTGAACATATATCATCTACAACAATGGACAGAGGAACTAACAAGTTCATGTCAACATTTTTGGATGAGTTAAAGGTATTTGAGCCACGCGATGCCTCCAAAGTTGTGCACGTCACAGCAAAATGCTTTCGGTCGATGAGGAAAACGGCAGACGCTCACACCCTCAGCATTAATATAGATGTGGACAAGATAACTGATGCCTATTGTTCTTGCAAGGCTGGGTAAGTTGTGCATTCATCGTTTTGTCTGTTACTTTTGAAATCAGTGGATAATTCCTGTGGTTTGTTGGCAAATGTTTGTGTGGCTAGCCTGATACGCTGTACTTGGTGCTAGAGTGGCTAACACGAGGAACAGTTTCGTCCAAAGCCTTTTCTGCTAAAATAAAATATTTAGTGTATGTCAGATACAGTACACGTTGGACACTTTCCGATGCTCTTTTTCGTGCGCGCCTAGCTGTATGCACTCGCGCTCCGTCTGCTGGTGTCGGATAAGGATGGGACGCTGTTGGCCCATCCTCGCCGACAAAATGCTAATAAATAGATAAATAAAAAGCAATAAGTATTATTGCTTTGCTTTAAGTATTAAAGCAAAGCAATAATACTTACACCAGCACACACTCCCTTGTTCTTGTTAAACCTACGAAGGTTGAGCTGCTCATGTGGTCGTGCACAAGCTTTGATCCAACCCCGGCATTCTGCTCCTGATTTTGGAAATCTGTGAATTTTCCGACCACAAATACGATCAGGATATCTGACATCACCAGTACAGATACCCCACTGGCAATGGAGAACCATTATTTTTCGATTGTTGATTCGAAAACTTTATGCCGGTATGCTAGTACAGTAGTAGTCTAGCACTACATTAGCTTGTGTTTGTGAGACTTCTTCGCACGTTGTAGCCACTCTATGACGTAGAATGGGCATCAGCCAATGAAAAGCGGCCCCTCTGGTAAGGTCCATGCCAATCACCGATACTGCGAGCGGCATTTAGTGCCCAAATATGGGCAGTAATGGCGGCCTGACGTCACATCCTGTGTTGTTTCTTAGCAGAGGCATTGCACTCCTACAGCTGCGATAAACAACAATTATTTCGGATTTCCAGAGGACTTCACCATTGAAATTTTCGAGAGCTATTGTTGAAGCAACAATGCCCACATGCATGGCAGTTTGATGTTGCAATACATCGGTTAAGAGTGGAAAAACATCACAAAAATAAGGAGATGGCTGCCGCAGCAGACAGATTCAACTCACATCGTTCCTTTTTGGTCTCCTTACCTCAAACTGGGCTGGATTTCGTCAAAAATCAGGTTGCTGTCAAGAAAGTCTTCTATATATTCCAAATGGCTCTCAGATGATGATGATAAATCCATGAAACTCCATCACTATCACTAATTAATCCATCACTCTCTGCCGCACCGGTCGTGGCCATTTTAAATAACAGCTTGCAGTGACGAGCCTGTTCTTCTTCTACGACTACTTCTTCTTCTTCTCTTTTTTAATAGTGGTTGGCAAACAGCTTTTAGGTGCATTACCGCCACCTTCCAGATTGGAGTATGGATCAACCTTAATCTTATATTCTCCCCACAGAAAAAAGGTATGATGATCGTTAGAAAATTTTGATAATGAAAAAACATTGAGTTCTCACAAGTTGTGTAAAGTTGTAAAGTAGTGCAATTTCAGGAAAACTTTTTCCAGTAATGGGAAAGTTTAAAAATACATTTTTGTTGCACAGTTTTTGAAAAGTAATGAAAAAAAGAGTGTAAAGTAAAAAAAAAATAGTGGACATTGACACCCATACAATAGTTATTGTGTAGTGTGTATTGTCTGATTTAAACCTTTTAGTGCCACATGCGTTTTATTGTTAAAACTAAGAATGGTCTCCTTTATGAAAACATACTAGGCTTAAAACTATTGCCAAGCAACTTGCATATGATGAACGATGAGAGTGAGAAAGAGATCTTTACATCATATAAAGATGATCTACCATCAGGATCAACATTCAGGCAGGAAGTGAAGTTGTGGCACACAAAGTGGTCATCATCAGTGGAAAAACCCAGCTCTCTCCCTGAAATTCTAAGGATAACAAATATGAAGTGCTACCCAAACATTTCTATGATTCTTCACCTACTGTCAGTTATACCTTTTACAAGTGCTTCTGTGGAACGTGCTAACTCAGGCCTTAAAGCAGTGAAAACTTTGCTGAGGTCAACAATGGGACAGAAAAGGTTTGTGGCTTTGCTACTTATGTATGTCCACAAGGAAATTCATTTAGACATCAACAAAATCATAGACATATTTGCCCAGAAGCATCCTAGAGGGTTGACATTCATAAACCCATTATCATCGTCATCATAAAGTTAAAGGTGTTGTAAAAGAGAACAATATTCTTTGTTAAGTCTTACAGTTCTATTATAGGCTTATGGCTTAACTTCACCCTACATGTTCATTGGTTTAACTTACTTTAAAGATTTTTTTTCCTCAACATGGTTTGTCTTGTTAAAATATGTTAAAAAATCTTTTATCACTTGAACTATACCACACTGTTCTTAAGTCCTTGGGTCTTTCTAAGTATTTTTTTTCTTAATATAGTTTATATGGTTAAAATATATTGTTAAAATACACGTGTATTTTTAAAACTCCTTTATCTTTTTATTTCATTTTCTGTATAAATATAATTTCTGGAAATAAAGAAAATATTTGTTTGATTAATTGTTGATAAGGATAATTTTTTCTTCAAACTACTTTTTAACCTTGTGCATGCTGTAAAAAGCACGAGATTTTGACTTAAAAACCCATTTTCAATTACAATAAGATAATCATGCTAATTCCACTTATGTTCATCCATTAAAACTATTATCAATTAAAAAACCCTTAGATGAATAATTAGGGTAGTGTGAAAGAGTAAAGATGGCATTCTTTGGTCATTTAGCTTCACATTGTCTCGACCCCATGACCCTTGACCCTTGACCCCATGACCCTTAGGTGCGCACCCCCCTTTGAAAAATCCTGGATCCGCCCCTGATATATATATATATATATATATATATATATATATATATATATATATATATATATATATATATATATATATATGTATATTTTGCTTCACACAATTTTATTTAAAATGTGTTAAATTAATGACACATTGGACAATTCAGTCTTCAGTGCTGATTCTGCCAAAAAGAAGGAATAGACACTAGATTTATAGTATTTTAACTGTATGAAACCATAAAAGTTACTGCTTCTTAACTTAAAGCACAATGATTGAAACTTAGAGGTAATATTTGATTGGGAGTTTAAATTCAATAAAGAATTTCACCCTGTGATCAAATCCGTTTTTTATCATCTGCGTCTCCTGACCATGGCTAAATCATCACAAATTGCAGAAAGTCATTCATGCTTTTATAAGATCGAGACTCGACTACTGTAATCGTCTCTGTTAGAAAAATATAAATGTGATCATTTTATTTTCATTAAGTTAGAGGCATTGGTCTGTTTCGGAGTTGGCTTGCAGGGATGTTCTGCTGCTTTTTACTTCAAACTGGGAGAACAATTGGTGAATTAACTACAAAGTGCGCAATCTTTTCTTTCCGGACATTTTCGTTGATTTTCATGTGTTTATACGTCATGTCACGCAAAGAACTGTGGGATACCTAAAGGGTTCTTAGCGCCAGTAAGGGACGTCGCGGGGTTCCTAGGCAAAACTCTGCTAAAGGCTTCTTTTCCTACATCCTTCCTAACTGACTGCACTATTCGGACAGCACTTAGCATGGCGACCACTGACTTACTTCCGCTTTGGCTAAAGAGTCCTCGCTCTTTAAGGGTATTCAGATTGAGCCAGAGTCATGTTTGACAAACCCAAAAGCTTTTGTTATTGAAATCCGAATTTCAGAGCTGCCACTGTCCAAACTCATCCGCTCTCGGCGTTCTCTCAGCTGTCCACCCACACTTCTCTTGACAATGTGTCTGACAGAAAGCGCTGCACTTAAAGGAGAAGAGATAGAGGCAAACAATGGGTCAATAATTAGGCACAGGTGAACTGAGGGACACAATCAGGCTGAAGGAAAGGAGGGACAATGAACTTGACAGGTACAGATAATTAACATGGAAACGTGATGTGGCGAAACGTTGATGCGGCACAATAGCAAAACGTAGCACGGACACAGCTAAGAGGCGAGCTGCTCAGTGTAGATATTTTATCAGACAGTGTAGGTCGACAAGCGGGGAGATCGAGTTGACAGGTAAGAGAAGCACTGGAGAGAACTGAGAGAGCGTTAGAGCAGATGAAGAAGACCAAGATTAACCCAAGGCTGAAGTAAAGTATTAGCTCCCTCCCAACGTTTACCGGGTAGGTTAATGCTAGTTCTAGCTCACTATGTTGTTTTTATTTATACACGATAAGCCGTGCATACAAAGTATTAAAGCGCTGGGATATCATTTAATACATATGTTGTGTGTTTGTCCCTCAGGCTGCCGAGGAACGGGGCAGAGACGTTCTGGATGTTCTGATTCTAAACGATATGAAAAGATTCAGCCTTAACTGCTGCATGTAACATTATCTGAATCTTCCCAATACCGTTGTGTGATTCTACCATGTCTCCAGTGTTTAAAATTATGTATCATAAAAGACTGAAGGGTAAACAGATATATAGAATACAACCTAATAATGTGATTATTTAGGTTGGGTTTTCATTTTAACAAAAGCCATTATCACTGTACGCTCAGGTACAATGTGGTGGTGCAGCTATCAATTGTTATTTCGTCATAAATCTAATTGTCTTCAACGAATTGATAAAAGAGAGCTACTCTTAAATTAAAATACCAAATAAACAC
This sequence comes from Fundulus diaphanus, assembly GCA_037039145.1. NCBI lineage: Eukaryota > Metazoa > Chordata > Actinopteri > Cyprinodontiformes > Fundulidae > Fundulus > Fundulus diaphanus. The sequence continues at coordinate 50,701,925 of CM073130.1, read as the reverse complement.
ACTTTATGAACTGCATAAAACATTTATTGCACATTAAAAACATTGCACATTGTAAAAAGGGTTAAGTGAGAAAAGCATAAAATACAACAGGGAACAGTAAACCATACGGTAAAATGATCAGATATCAATATTTCAGGTCAAATTTTCATATCGGTGCAACCCTATTATTGACAATTTCAAATCTTTAAATAAGATTGATAATCTGATCATGCTCAGTTTCCACTCAAAATTTTGTTCAGGTAGTTTTGTTTTGTTTTAATAATTTCCTAAATACTAATAGTTATTGAATAATTTAGTGATTAGATCTGATTTAATTATTTACATTTACAAGTAAATAATATTACATTAACATTTTCATTTATTTTTAAATATTTCTATTCTTACATCAGCTCACAGTTCTCAGGTAGAAATCAATAAATCCTCACCATGAGCCACGGTTAAATGCAGACTGCCCTATTTGGAACAACAGAACCACCTGTTATCAGTTCATTTCAAAGCATGTACTGCATTTGGGTCCATGTAGTGAAATATTATCAGTATATTCATTTTGCTTTTCTCTAAGCAGAGATGGGTAATCCAACTTGAGAAAGTAAAACTCCTGTATTGAGATTAGCTGCAACCATCTGCATTTCCAACTAGGAGTTGCAGACAAAACAGCTTCTGGAATAAATATATATATATATATACAGTATAAATTCACTTCTGCTTTTAACCCATCCCCTTATGGAGCAGTGGGCTGCCACTGTACGGCGCCCAGGGAGCAGTTTGGGGTTAAGGGTCTTGCTCATGGACCCAGAGCGGCAGTCTGTGGGAGTTGAACTCAGAACCTCCTGGACCCAAGAGCAGGACAGCTGTTGTGATTGATGTGGCCATCCGGAGTGATGAACATGAGAAACTGGAGAAATACCAAGGGCTCAGGGAAGATCTAGAAAGAACCTGGAAGGTGAGTACAACAGTAGTGCCCGTAGTCTTCGGAGCCCTCGGGCAGTAGCCGCCCAGATACCGCCACAGATACCTGGAGAAACATCAGACATCTCAGTTCAGAAGAGCGCAATCTTAGGAACAGCTAAGATTCTAAGAAGAACCCTCAAGCTCCCAGGCCTCTGGTAGCTGGAGAACTGGAGAGACACTCACCCTGCTCAGGAGTGTGAGGGGTGGGTTAGAGAGCAGTTTTATTCATATATATATATATATATATATATATATATATATATATATATATATATATATATATATATATATATATATATCTGCAATGGTGAGCCTTACTAAAGAACATTTGAAATGCAAATTTAAAATCGGTGCTGAAGTTCTATCTTATCCATACTCGTAGTCAAAGCAACCAGGGTTACTCGTTTTGATGGACATCTATGCTTTTCTGCGCACATCTGAATGGTTACAACACTATATATGCTATATATATGCTGTATTAAGTAAGAACTTTGAACCTAGAAACTGTAAGTTATTATTATGTACTGTCCCTGCAACCAGGTCTTTTTAGATCCTTGCTCAAGAAATTTTAGCAGACAAAGAGTTGTACAGGAAATATGTTGTCAACATGCAAGTTTAAATATACTGTTTAGTTTTATCAAATTATATATTTAAAAAAAAGTTATGGTAAGTTTTAAAACAACTTGATTTGATTTTCACACGGTTAACTCAGTGTTTCACACAGTGATCAGTTCACATGTACAATTGTATTTTTCAGCTGTTATAATAAAGGGGACAGTTTCCTCATACCAACACTGGCGGGGGCAGGTGATGTGGAGCCTTACAAGTTTTCACAATCATAACAATAAAAATTCTGCATTATAACATAGAAGCCAGCATGCTACAAGACATGATCCCACAGGGAAAATGGCAACGGTGAGCCTTACTGAAGAACATTTGAAATTCAAATTTAAAACCGGTGCTGAAGGTCCATCTTGTGCTGATATCCAAATGAGTGGAAAACGGTTTTGAACACTTTGTTTAATTTCTCAGCCACAGCTGTACTCGAACAAAGACAGAAACATACAGAAATGTTTACATTTGTGAAAATAAATTATCCAGCTGAGTGCATACCGACACCTAAAGCAACCAGTGTTACCACGTATTTTGTTGGAGGGCTATACCTTTCTGCTTAAACTTGAATGCTTGCTCTCCGAACAAGTCAGGGACAAAGTCGGTGAGAAGTAAAAGTCAGGGTGGGGTTGGAAAATAAATGATGTTCCCCTGGAGCACCATCAAATCCGTCATCTTCAAATGGAAGGCACATGGTACCACAAAAAGGCTGCCAGGTGAGGGCCGCTCACCATAACTCAGACCAGGCAAGAAAGAAATACTTTGTGTTAAAAGTAAGAAGGCATGTTTTAAATTTGCCAAAAGCCATGTGAGTGGCTCCTCAAATGTATGGAGAGAGGTGCTCTGGTCAGAAAAATCTAATATTTAAACACAAACCTAACACATTCCATCACCCAGAGAACAATAACCCTACAGTGAAACATGGTGGTGGCAGCTTCATGCTGTGGGAATATTTTTCAGCAGCAGGGACTGGAAATCTGTTTTCATTGAAAGGAAAGATGGATTGTGCATAAAAGACAGATATTCTTGAGTAGAACCTGTCTGTCTGCTTGTGATTTGAGACCGGGACGGAGGATTACCGTTCAGCAGGACAGTGACCTGAAGCATACTGCTAAAGCAACAGTCGACTGGCCATTCCAACAGATTTAAATGTTGGAATCTAACTGAGAATCTGTGGTTAGACTTAAGGATTGCTGTTCACAACCGAAAACCATCCATAATGAAGGAGCTGGAGTAGTTTAGCCTAGAGGAATGGGCAGAGGCCAGATGTGGCGAGCTCATAGAGACGTATCCAAAGCCACTTACAGTGCTGTTGCTCTTTTGCAGCAACAGCAGACAAGAAGGAAGGCACTGAAGCAAGGTGATTGTTTATTGGATTTTTTATACAGTTTACTCACATAGTTTCTCACATAGTCCACACATACTGTTTTCAGCAGGCAGAATAAAGGGGTTATTTTCTCATTGTCACATTGGCAAGATCCACTGATGTGATCTTTAAAATGTTCTCACATCAGAAACAATAAAAGTCGTTGCATGCTACAAGACATTCTCTCAGAGTTTATCTTATGCTTGATGTTGAATCATTCAAATGAGTGAGTTGGAAACGGTCTTGCACATTTTTCTGGGTAACTGAAGTCTACTGTGGTTTAAGGGTATATAAAGCCATGTCCCCAGCTTCTTCACCAGGCTTCCTCTCCTTCAGCCACGAAGGTAAGAGCTGTGTAACAGTCTGTGGTTACTTATTTGCAAATGATTATTTCTTAAGTCCAACTATTCTCTGTTAATATAGCACTGTGCTAACTTTATATTTTAGAGAAAAGTTTAATAATGATTTTATCTGACATTTTTGCTTTTAGATGTTCAACAGCAACAGAAAAATAGCAAAGAAGTTTGCCTAATAGCTGGAGCCCAGACAATGTTCCCTGGAATATTGTTTATTGGGATAAACTGGAGTAAAAAAGTGACATTTGTAGGATTTACACTCACCGGCCACTTTATTAGGTACCCCATGCTAGTAACGGGTAGGACCCCCTTTTGCCTTCAGAACTGCCTCAATTCTTCGTGGCATAGATTCAACAAGGTGCTGGAAGCATTCCTCAGGGAGTTTGGTCCATATTTACATGATGGCATCACACAGTTGCCGCAGATTTGTCGGCTGCACATCCATGATGCAAATCTCCCGTTCCACCACATCCCAAAGATGCTCTATTGGATTGAGATCTGGTGACTGTGGAGGCCATTTGAGTACAGCGAACTCATTGTCATGTTCAAGAAACTAGTCTGAGATGATTCCAGCTTTATGACATGGCGCATTATCCTGCTGAAAGTAGCCATCATGGGTTGGGTACATTGTGGTCATAAAGGGATGGACATGGTCAGCAACAATACTCAGGTAGGCTGTGGCGTTGCAACGATGCTCAATTGGTACCAAGGGGCCCAAAGAGTGCCAAGAAAATATTCCCCACACCATGACACCACCACCACCAGCCTGAACCGTTGATACAAGGCAGGATGGATCCATGCTTTCATGTTGTAGACGCCAAATTCTGACCCTACCATCCGACTGTCGCAGCAGAAATCGAGACTCATCAGACCAGGCAACGTTTTTCCAATCTTCTATTGTCCAATTTTGATGAGCTTGTGCAAATTGTAGCCTCAGTTTCCTGTTCTTAGCTGAAAGGAGTGGCACCCGATGTGGTCTTCTGCTGCTGTAGCCCATCTGCCTCAAAGTTCGATGTACTGTGCGTTCAGAGATGCTCTTCTGCCCACCTTGGTTGTAACGGGTGGTTATTTGAGTCACTGTTGCCCTTCTATCAGCTCGAACCAGTCTGGCCATTCTCCTCTGACCTCTGGCATCAACAAGGCATGTCCGCCCACAGAACTGCCGCTCACTGGATGTTTTTTCTTTTTCGGACCATTCTCTGTAAACCCTAGAGATGGTTGTGCGGGAAAATCCCAGTAGATTAGCAGTTTCTGAAATACTCAGACCAGCCCTTCTGGCACCAACAATCATGCCACGTTCAAAGTCACTCAAATCACCTTTCTTCCCCATACTGATGCTCGGTTTGAACTGCAGGAGATTCTCTTGACCATGTCTACATGCCTAAATGCACTGAGTTGCCGCCATGTGATTGGCTGCTTAGAAATTAAGTGTTAACGAGCAGTTGGACAGGTGTACCTAATAAAGTGGCCGGTGAGTGTATATTGAGGTTATTAAGGGCACAGTTAATGTTTACTTCTTGCCTTTACTCCTACTTACATCTAAATCTAAACTTGTGAGTTTGATTTTTTTTTATTTGACTCTCAATCTATGTAAATTTCAGTGTTTTTCCAGTGCTTAAACTACTGGTGAAATGAAGACTGTGATCTTGGGGGTTGTGATCTTCTTGGTGGTGATCGCAACACTAGAAACAAATGGAGTAAGATGTTGGCAAATTCATTTAACTTTCATTTGTTTCAGTATCCAAATAGTGTTTTAGAGTTTATTTTACAACTGTTTGTTAAATATTATTACTGAGAGTGTATTTATCTGATGCTTCTTTTATGTCTTCTCTCTTCCTGTCACAGTTCAATTTTGGAGATATCATTTCATTTAAACCGAGGTGCAAACTGGGGTTTCGGTACCAGCATTTTGCTGTTTATGTGGGGACAGGAAATCCCTATAACCTATCCAAAAAAGATGATCAGGACATTTATGAGCGATGTAAGTACACTACAAACTCAAAATTCTGCCACAGTGCAGAATTATACCAAATCTATTGTGAACTGCAACACTTGACTGTCCTATTTCTCTTCTTTACAACAGTGAGGCCCGGGAAATTATGTGTATTTTCAAAGATAAATCTGAGTGAAGAACCAAAAGTAAACAATTACCTTGACGGCTATCCTGACCCTCGCTCAAAAATAACATTTACAAAGGGAACTGATGAAGAAATTCTCGGCCGGATCAGAGAGACAACGGAAAATTGTACCAAGTATAAATTAAGGAAAAACAACTGTGAGCACTTTGCTACATTTATACGTTATGGACATAAAATCGCCCTACAGGTAAGTGTCTAATTAAAGATGTGTAACAACAAAATATTTAATAAAAATGTTGCATGTATAATATAGAAAATTACATATTTTGAAGTCATCGGCACCAATGTGCAAACCTACAGCGGGACGTTGTAATGTCACATTTGTAGCGTTGTTTGTACCTCCCCAAATCTCTATTGTAACACTGCAGCTCATGAGGAGCACATTTCCAGGCCTGGTGAAAACAAACAGCAGCAGTTCAGAAATGTGAACAAAGACAATGAAAACATGTCTAGCTCCATCAGACTTTAATGTTTAATGCTAACTTAATGCATCATTCCTCTGGGGTTGCTCTTAGTTGTTGGGCTGAATATTTGTTGTGTAGCCATTTATGTTTTATGTATAACTGCTTTGCTTATTTATTTCGTTACAGTTTAATCTGACTGGTCAAGGTCTATGTTCTAACAATCCGAAGATCAACAAGAAAGATCTGGTGAAACACTTGAAGGAACCATCTAGCTCTGACTCAACAGGATAAACATTTAATAAATGTTCTAAGTGTGAAATCAGATGTTTCAAATTAAAATAAAAACGCAAGTTCTGTTATAACGTATAAAGGTGTGCAGTTATTAAAGAAATGCTTTATGTACTCTGTATATTAGATTGACTTTATAAACTATTGTTGAACCTCACATACGAGCCACAAAAAGAAGAACTTTTTATCATTCACTGTATCTTAGATAAACATATTTTTTCTGATCAAAAGCCAGAAAGCAAGGGAGCAGTGGTTGAAACACTTAAACTCAGTCAAAAAATTTCAATTTAAAGTTTTATTTTCTTTTAAGTAATATAATTCTGTCTCTCTTTTTTAGCTCCAGTTTCATATTTTCCCACAGCCTCAGCTGTGTGAATCACATCTTAATGAGTTAAATTAATTCCCTAAGAAGCAATGCAAAACTATTAACGTTTTTGAACTTCTGATATTAAGAATACATAATTTATATACTATTACCTTTTATGTACCTGAAATAAAACACTGTGAGAATCTGACAGTGCATTCATATCTTTTTGAACTGCAGCACAATAAATTAATAGTTATAAATGTCCATGAGAATAAAACTGGCTTGTTTGCATTCCCTACACCTAAATCAACCTGCAATAAATTTGGCTTTTGCATAACTGCCAGGGAATTACCAACACACCTCTGAGCCGTCTCGCATTGGTTTTCCTCAAACAGATAAGTTTGACAAAATCTATGCAAATATCACGCAAACATGAGGTTTGACCATGGCTCCAAAAATGGCAGTTTAAGCAGAACCTATGTACATTTTTTCCATTCCAATGTTACAAGAGGATGAACTTCTCACAGCTGCAGAAACGAGGAAAAGCTTCAGGTAGCTTCGAAAAAATAAAATGTACACAAGAGAAAGTGGGAACCTGAAGAGCCAAGAGCCAAAAGCCAAGAAGTCATTTTGTGGGCTGGCTAATTCAAATGAGTCTGGGAAACAGCGGCAGGACTGTTCAGGTGTGTTTTAGTTCTCCTCTTCCTCACCAGGTGTCCGCTAGTTTACTGAAGGTAAGATTCTTGAAAGAACTTTGTGGATAAAACATATTCCTGTATGTGTTAAATAACACCTGAGAGCAGAACGGCAGCACAATGATTCAGTATGTAATGAGTTTGTTTGATCTAAAATGTTCTTATAACTGTCCTTTGTCTGTGTGTCAGCTCCGGCTTTTTAGTTTATCTGTCTAGTGCTTATTCCATCTTTATCTTTCATCTCAGACATTAACTTCTAAAATAAAGACAAATTATAAAGCAAGGAAGACAAATATAACTGGTTGGTCAGTAACTGGCTACACCCGTTATTACCTCAATCTGTAGAAGGTCAAAATTATACATACATGCTCAGATACAGTCTATAAACATTCAGCTAAATCTATTATAAAACTGGTGCTGAATGCTTTATTTCTCATTCATAATCAAGATTGACTAGGTGCTAGTCTTTGCCAGCAGAAAATCATTTAACAGCTAGTGAGACATTAGTCTCTGATCTGTGATGTAAAAGCAAAATTGAGATCTTCATAAGAGCAACTTTTTTTAATGGATAAATATACAGACATATTTTGCAGACTTCTTAAAATCCACCTCAGGTGGACATTTTTTTGATGATGCTATCTTTAACAACCAATAACTGTACAGCATGTTTATTGTGTTGTATATTTACCATTGTGTGTATCTGTATTTTTCCATTTATCCTTCATTTTGCTGCTGATACACCAGGATTTCCCCGATTACAGAAAATAAAGGATATTTTTTATTATATTGTTCTAAAACTCATTCATTCTACCTGCAAAAACAGAGAGCAAACGACACACATCAGTGTCTCCCTTTTACTGAATCTTCTGCCTTTAAATGTCACTTATCTCGCAGGAGGTGACATATTCTGGTCGTGAATGAAAAGAGCGGTTAGGGAGAGAAACTGTGCTGCTCATGAGAAAGTCTGCTCAGAGCTGAGCAGACACATTAAAAACTGATAAGAGATATCCTTTTGTGGATCGTTGAAGGACAGAAGTGGAAACATGGTCAGGAAAAAACAGAAATATTGTTCAAAAGGAGCCAATTTCCTCTGATCAAATAAACTTCATGTGTTTCAAATTAAGGTAAAACCTCTAAAACGACTTCTTTCCTAGATTCCCTCTAAACTTGTTAACTCCTCAAACATTCACCAGTAAATATGTTTCCCCTTTTTTTATTGTAGAAAATGGCTTTGTGAAATCATCTAACTTTAGTTAAATGATAGTTTCACAACACCGACTGCTTAAAAAATGAGGAAGCTAACCTGGTGGATGGGATCCTTCTGCTGAAATGAGTGGAGTAAGTTCACCAGTTTATCAACGCTACCACTTCATGAAGGCATCTAAGGTTTTTGTTTCAGTCACTTTGATCATTTTCTGTTTATTCTAAATGTTCTGTGGAGACTATAGATCTTTTTTTATTTACAGTTCCAATTTGGAGACATCATTTGTTATAAAACCAGGTGCAATGTTGGCGTTCGATACAAACACTTTGCTGTCTATGTGGGAGATGTACGGATTTGTGGGAAAGAGGCATGGCAGGACATATTTGAGCAATCAAGTAAGTACACTTAATAATTATGCAGTAATTTTTAATTTGATTAATAAACTTGTGTCTTTTGTCTTTTTCCTACAGAGAAATATCACGGTAAATCGTGTATATTTGCTAAACTAAAAACGTACGATGAGCCGGAGGTGAACAACTACCTTGATGACTACGCCGACCCCTTAACAGGAGAGACCTACGGAAAAGGAGACGACGAGGACATCATCGCACGCATCACTGAGACATATGAGAGCTGCAGCGTGTACGGCAGCCTTCACAACAACTGTGAACACCTTGCTACCTACGTCCGATACGGGGTCAGGATAGCAGTGCAGGCACGTGACCCTTTCTTTCTTTTATTTGTATATATATATATATATATATATATATATATATATATATATATATATATATATATATATATTGATATATTGCGATAGACTGGCGACCTGTCCAGGGTGTACACCGCCTCTCGCCCATTGAACTCCTGGAGACGGGCAGCACCCCTCCCGACCCCATGAGGGACAAAGCGAGTAAGAAACCACATAATGTTATAATCGACACAAAATATAATAAAATTCTTGAATGAATTTTGTAATACATTCTGGCGCATTATTACATTTTGCGCAGCTTATTATAAAATGCAGATGGAGCTCGTTTTTAAGAAACAATGCAATAATATGGTGCATTATGTAATAAACATTCACAAACCAGAATTTGTGTTCATCCCAATAGATACACTTGTACATAATAATGGTTATGTCCCAGACATATTAAAATCTTTGAAACTTTGGCCAGTAAATGCTAAACCTTTATTTGCCTATATTCAGATGTATTGCCCTGATCCCTGTTACTCACAGGAATTATTCCAAATTATAAACTACACCTAGACTTGGCAGGTGTTTCAGTCTTTTGGGAAGTGAATATATTGCTTGACAACAAAAGCAAAAATCCTTTCAGTGCAGCATCATTAATGGACGTCATTATTTGGAGTCTCCAGGGGAGATCACATCATTCAATTCAAACATTATTAATACCAAAGGGAAATTTTATGATGCTGTAGCTCATTTTATGCAGGTTTCGTCATAGAGTTGTTGGAGACGCTGATGGCTTTTTGGGCAGGGAGGATCTTCTCTAGCCGTCAGGATTACAGCGGCTCTGAAGAAATCTCAGACTGAATGAGTTCTCATAACGTTTTTAATAATCATTGCATTCTTGGAAAAAAATCTGTGCTAATTTATAGCAGCCATCAGAGGTTTTTCAGCATATTTCTAACCCTCATGATCGTGTGGTATAAATATACTTCTAATCAGAATTAATTTACAAACAATCCATATAATTTTAGGATGTATGGCCTTTGCTTTTGTTCAATCTTAAACACTATATATAATTCTCTATAAACTACAACCCTACAGCTATGGTTACTCTATTAATCGCACAATTTATCATGTAATTACCTGACAACGAAGTACATAATCACTTTTTTTGCTTTGCTTACAGTTCAACATGACTTTTGAGGGTCTAATCTTTGGCAACGACAAATTTGACAAGAAGCATTTACTGGAGTACCTGAGGAAGAAATCCAAATGCCCTAAATCCAAAGATTCCTGTGAAAACGTTTGTGGTGAAGCGTGAGAAGTCAGCCCAGATACTTTGGTAACCTGTAACTGCGTGGCAACCAGCCTCATTGAAGAAGACAAAGGAAAATAGTATTTATAACTACTGTAATCATTACGGTCATACCTTATGCCAAGTTAGATACAACAAAGCAAAAAATAAAGCACTGAAGAGGTGTCTGAGAGTGTTTGTGTGCTTCATAGGAAGCAAAAATACAAATCGTTTGGAGGGCTGGAGCTTAGTTCAAGTTAAACTGGAGAGCTAAAATACATAACTATAATAATTAACAGCAGCCTCTCAAATGTATCATTTCTGTGGGGTTCTTCTTCACAATGGATAAAGATTCAAAAGCTTCAGTTCAGTTGTTTTATTATTTCATGGAGTAACTTTGCATTAAAAGTAATAAACAGTCACTAACAGCGTTTAGGCAACATCAATATTTCAATGTGATAAAAAGAAATTAGTTTCTTGGTCTGCAAACCAATAAAGAGTCAGAAAATAAGGAATAAAAAGAAATGTGAAATGAAGTGCTGTTGATGTTTTGCTTTTTTTTCCTTCTTCCTTCTGACCTACTGGGGTAGAATGAGCTACATAATGTATCATGTCTGCTCCCATCATAGTGCAGTGATCTTCATCCTCCTCCTCCTCCTTTCAGCTTTGTTCAGACTAACTACTCCACAGGTCGGATTCCTTTGGCTTCCTCCATATTCCTCAGCGTCTCATCCCACTGGGTGAACTGCTTGGACAACAGGAACATCTAAGAAAGAGACATTAACTCTCTATAAGATGGATCCATTTCATAACAGGAAAATTATTGTTAAAAAAAATTATTTATGCATTTGTAGACTTTAATTCTGCCTTTTCAATCCTACTATTGTAGGATGGATAAGGTATGCAGTGCAAAATTAACTTGATAATGTTAAATATATATATATATATATATTTTTTTTTGAGGGTTTTTGGCTGTTTTACATGATGTTTTGTTGTAATAAAACAGAGAATGCATTCTAGGTTGTGTTTGGTACCATTTTGTTGTATTCCTCAAAGAGCTTCTTAACTTCTTGTGCCTGAGCTTCAGTTTGGTCCTGAAATCAACAAACAAAATAAATATTCGTAAACCAAGCCTATAACAGCACGGTGGTGGAGGGTAAGCCTGAGAGCAGTAGCTACCTGTTGCTTGATGTGAATCTGTGAAAGGCGCTGCAGCTTGGTTGCATGTTCAGGTACATCTGTGGACATTGTAAAACAGGCAGCTGACCAAGGCATCCCACAACAGAAACGTGTCCCCTCAGTTTATACTGTAGCTAAAACACTAACTTTGTATCAGAGCTTAGCCACTTGAAAGTCACATATCACACTAATGAAGCAACTTGCAAGCTTCTTTTTCTACCCACTTCTGCTCACAGCAGAAAGATGAATAATAAACAAGACAAAGATTTTATTTCCATTACAGTAGAGATACAGTTGTATATGGTGTGTATGTTTCAAACCTCTAATATGGGTGCTGTCCAAAAGTGGCTGCAAACTGTTAACTTGCTCCAACAAGGCAGCTTCAGAGCGCAAGGAGTCCTCCTCTGTGTAGAGAGAGAATAAATACGCTGAACTGCACATCATGTAAAACGTTAGAAACAGTAAGTAAAAAAACAGGGGGGGGGGGGGGTCATCTATAATCCTATTGCTACAATGCTCTTTCTGCCTTTTACCTGCAAGGATGAACTCTAGTTTCATGGCATCAGGCAGAGTGATGTGGTCAGTGAACTGGGGGTCCAGGTACTTCATCAGGTCCTCAACTGCACAATGCATTCAGGAATGAGATTTAGAAATACAAGTATAGCAGCTTTAATTTAGGGCTGGACAATATAGATAAAAAGCAGATCGATAAAATAGGAATCATATTCGATATTGATAATTATCAACAAATTCAAAACATATATTTTAAGCGCAGCCCTGACTATTTTAGATACAAAACAGACAAACACTGAATTCAATCTCAACCCTTTATTCAACCAACTTTTTACCAAAACTACAAGTTTTTAAATGAGAAAAAATTAACGCGTGCTCTCTGAACTCTTTGAAGGGGGTGGGGCTTGGTTCCTGGGTCTGCGTTGTGATTGGTTGGGAGGATGTAATGATGTAATATTAACCTATATGGCTGGAATGCAAAAGGAAGGAAAACTGTTATTCTATTGAACATTTTATTGACCCTTTTTTCTATCATTGATATACGTCAATCAAGTGAGATATATTGTTATTAGATTATCGTCCAGCCCTACTTTAATTACAGAAATCAAAAGTCATTACAGAAATGTGACCATTGAAGAACTGGGGTCACAAAACTGCGCTTTGTATATCTCACAGGAATAGTGTTCATGTTTAAAGGTTTCCTAAACATTTTCATTGTCAAATTTCAAAAGGTCACAGTTGATCCTTCAGCCTATTTAAAAGCATACTTTAAATGATTAGACAGATTAACTGATCCATGGATGGAAGGAGGGACTGAAAAAGTAGTAAGAAAAAGGATGGATGGACAGATGGGCAAAAATGGGAAAAAGAATAATCAAATACAGATATTTCTTGACTTACTCAGACCTGGAAAATACACTTTGTGGCAAATGTTCAGTTAAAAAAAAGAATTTAAAAAAGCATTGTCGATGCATAACAATTAATAAAATAAACATGTATTCCTCCAATGTTGACTGGGAATTCCTAATGGCACATTGAAAAAGGCTGGATATAGATTCATGCATAATTCTCCAATGTGATGCAACCTCACCAAGTTTCAAAAAGGCTAAATCAAATTATCAATGGGTCACACTAAAGATGGACTCACTCTTCTTGTGGAGGATCTTTACTCTCTCTCTCTTGTTAGCCGTGTTGGTCAAACCTGCTTGAATTCTGGCCAAAGCTTCTGCACACTGCAGAAAAAACCCCAATATATTTAGCTTTAATAAACAATACAGACATAAAAGATATAACACCATAGAAAGGTGATTTTTTTTGTCATATTTATGATGCCATTACCAACATTAAAACAAAATTTAAGAAAAAAAACAGCAACAGTGGGGTATAACTTAGTATAAAGAATGTCTTTTCAATCACTGCATATTTTGTCTTTCATAGTTACAGTATTTGCTTTTAACTCAAGAGCATTATTAGGTCCTTTTTAAGTATGACAGGAATGAGAAAGTTTTCCAGGAGGAATCTACCCATCCTGTAACAGATCACAACAAAACCACGAAAATTCAGCTCAGTGGAAGTTAGTGTTAAAACAGCAAACCTCAATGACTCTTTGTAAGATGAAAATGTTTTTACATCACATGATGAGCTTAATAAACCACCCCTCTGGCAAAAGCTATTCCTGTTGGTCACATAGTTTAATGACGATGAATTTACTGCATATATGTAAAAGTCATTTCCTTCATATTATTATTATTATTATTATTGACGTTCTAACAAGGGTCGACTGTTGATTTTAATCATGTTAACTAGCAATAAGACTACAAGGAACGTTTGATTTTCATTCCGAAAAACAGATATACTGCCTTAGTAATGATTATAGATATAATTACATGTCTGTCACAATTTCTGTAACCGAATAATCAAAAATAAAAATTTCTAAAAAGGGCGTATACTCGCTCTCAGTCACCGAATCATCGCTTGTGCTAAGCTAATAGCTAACTACTGTGCTTCTTTGGCTAAATCCGTAACATTTCAGGGTATATACTACGGGCGAACCTTGAGAGGTTTTCCACTTTTGTTTCTTCTCTCGCCATATAATCGGTTCTCCAACGCCTGGAGGCGCATTTCAAGGCTGCCCGGGTCCAGCTTTTGGTCCATCTCGCAGCTACAGCTGATAACAGACAACAGACAACGGAACGGTCGGCTAGCTACTGTACAAGTAGCGTCGCATATTGATGATGTAACGCCACAGTTCCTGTTTATTTTTTTTTTTTACTTGTTTCAACAAAAATAAGTTAAATGATAAAAAAATAATAAAAAGAAATAACACACTCACTGATTTAATTAACTTAAAATATATGAAATGTATTTTACTGTTAGTGTAATTATTGGAGTGTTCGCTAGGGGTCGCTGTTTTGCTGTAAATGAAGGTTTCCGGTGACAGCAGACGGATGACAACACTGTAGGGCCCGGTTTTCCATTCAGACTGTCTATCAAACATCGACAAAAAAGTAAGGTTTTCTCATGTAACACTGTATTTTCTTATCCGCAATCAATTTTGGGTTTGTGGATATACAAACAGTGCCCTGACAGAAAACACACTAGTTTACTAACCCGTTCTTTGTTGAATTTCCTCAAGCTAAGTTAGCCTACTTAGCATAGAAGCTAACGTCAGTAAGCCTGCAGTTTTGACAGGCGTGGAGTTAGTTTGGAAGCCCAGCATGTAGGTTTTCTCCTCTATGAGTTTGTAATAACTCCCCCGAGAGTTTAATATATTGGAGCACAGGTGGGAGTTGGGATTTGGAGCAATGCTAATAAGAAAATGTGATTTAGGAAGCTTTTGTACCATGCTTTCTGTTCTGTTTATGACAGCAGGAAGCTGTGCGTTTTTCCGGGTCCACCTCTGCGCTGGGGGGCCTTGTTCTTTATGTCCTACTGGGAAGAGCAACAGCAGCACCATGGCAGATGACAAGGACGTATTGAGAGATGTCTGGTTCGGCCGGATTCCCACCTGCTTCACTCTTAACCCGGATGAGGTGACCGAGAGAGAAGCAGAAGCATACTATGTAAGCACAGCACTTTCTCTCTAAAACTAAAAAACTACAGCTAGCATTTTTAGGTTGGGTGTCCTTTGCATCTTAGGCAGCCTGTTTCGCCAACAGGTGCTTAATATTTATTAGATTTACCTCCCGCAACCCACCACGATATCTACTGCCAGGATTACCTCATTTTCTGGGGGAAATCCTGTATTATTATTATTATTATTATTATTATTATTATTGTTATTATTATTATGTACACCTGTTTTTCTGATTATTATTATAGTTTTAGCTTTTCCCTCTTGTGTCGCCACAGCGAGTCATGTTTCTCCATCTAACCCTGTCTTCTGCATCTTCTTCTCTCACACCAACTACTTTCATGTCCTCTTTTATTCCTGCCATAAATCTCCTCTTGGGTCTTCCTCTAGGCCTCCTGCCTGGCAGTTCCAGCCTCATGATGTACTATCCCTCCTCTGTACATGTCAAAACGTCTCTGTTTGGCCTCTCTAGCTTTATCTCCAATAACATGAGCTGTTCTGCTGACCTGATCTGTCTAACCTCACCTATCAACCTGTCCATCACCACACCAAACAAGAAGGCGCTCAGAGCCGATCCTTGATACAGTCCCACCACCACCTTGAACTCCTCTGTCTCACCTGCAGCACACCTCACCACCGTCCTACATGCCCCGCACCGCTCTAACATACTGCTCTGCTACTCCAGATTTCCACACACAATACCACACCTCCTCTCTCTGCACCCTGTCATACACTTTCTGTAGATCTACAGAAACGCAATGCAGCGCTCTCTGACCCTCTCTGTGATTCTCCATCAACATCCTCAAAGCAAAGCATCTGTAGTACTTTTTCTTGGCGTGAAACCATCCTGCTGCTCACAGATGCTCACTTCTGACCTCAGTCTAGCTTCCACCACTCTTTCGCATAACTTCATTGAGGAGGAAACGAGCTTTGGACCGCTGTGCCGAATTCGGACAGCCTTTAACTTTTGCTCTTTGTTCTCTCTCATTTTCCTCATTCATCTACTCATTAATATGCATACCTGTTGCACCTCTAATTTGTTGCCCCTCTTTTTATGTTTTCATTGGATGCTCAAACAAGCTCATCAGGCTAAATACTGTTTTGAAATATTTTTGATCCTAAGAATCCCTCAGAATTTATTTTGACACAAAAATAGTTAAACACAGTCTAGTGATGTAATCTACTCTTCAGTAAAGCCATAGAAGCAAAGACCTTTGCAAAAGCAATTTTACTTCATCTTGTTTTAATCAGATTTAATTATGGAAATTAGGGCTGGGTGATCTGGCTTAAAAATAAAATCTCTGATTTCATTTTACCAAATCCAGTTTGATCAAGTTTTCCCCTCCTTTTCAGTTCAAAAAAATAATATATATATTTTTAAAAACTTGCTTTTATTTCAAGCATTTCGTCTGGGAGTTAAATTCAATTTTGACAATGCATTTTCCTAAACATATATTCAGCATTGCTGCTATTGTCTTCGTGGAAGCCCAATAAGTGTATTGGCAAAATAAAATCCCAATTTTCCAGAAAACAAATGTTAATAAATTGTAAATTCAAATTAATCTATTTATATAGCACCAATTCACAACACTTCATTTGAAGTCATTTCACAAAGTCATTTCAGTCCAATCATCCAGACAGGTTGGTCAAAGGTTTCCTCTAAGGAAACCCAGCAGATCGAGTCTTTGACAAGCAGCATTCACTCCTGGATGAACATGTATTCACAGTGGTCAGTCGCTTGCTTTGTGTCGTTGACTTTGCAGCAATCCCTCATACCAACCATGCATGTAGTGACAGTGGAGAGGAAAACTCCTCTTTAGCAGGAACAAACCTCCAGCAGAACCACAACCAGGCTCAGTGTGAATATAAGATACAACTATCTAACTAGAAATTTCACAGTAGAAGTATTTACATTTTAAAGAGAGCTGCACCAATAAATTGAAACAGAGATTAGAATCAGTCAAAAATAAAGATGATGGACTCGATGGTTCTCTGGGGGAACGTCAAAGATTTGGATATTTTTTTATTACCCAATGACATAAAATAAGATTAAAATATCAAATTACATCTTGGATTGTTAAAAAAGGTAAAAAGCCAAGGGATGGAATACTTTTGCTAGTAACTGTAGTAACCTAATACTGTGATATTAAAAAACAAGATTTTTTTGTCTTGTTGATTAAAAACATCAAAACCTAGAGCTCTAAACCATTTCTGAGGTATTAATGATGCATCAGCCCACAGCCGGCACTTTGATGTCCTCATTTGAGTTTGATAAAAATCAGCACCATATGCATAAATGGGAATAATCTAATAATTCCTTAATTGTGTATCAGAAAAGAGAAAATAAGATGGTTAGACCTCCAGGAAGACAAGAAACAGATATTGACCAGAAAATGCCTGATTGTGGAATCTTAGATGTGCTTTCTGAGATTGGTTTGAATCATTACTTCAGCTCTGATGGAGTTATTAACGTGTTTCTTTCTCTGTCCTGCTAACGTTGTCAGCTGCTGCTACCCAGGGTCAGCTACCTGCCAGTTGTCACAGACAAGGTGAAAAAACACTTCCTCAAAGTGATGCGGGCAGAGGACGTGGAGGAGATGTGGTTCGAGTACGAAGGAACGCCGCTCAAATGGTATGAAAGTGGTTGTGTTCTAACGTCACCTAGAATCTTACACCTTTAGTCTGACTGATGAAAAAGATGCTCATTGGCTAAAGGACTATATACCAGAACCTACAGCTCTGGCTGGTGTTGATAGTGAGTGGGCTATATGAAATAAAACGATATAAAATATTGTGTTATTGGGTATTCAGTGTTTTCATGCATATAAGATTTTATCAGCGTAACTCTGTGGTGGAGAGAGCTGATTTCTACTCATTGGTAAGGGTTCGGTATCTGGTGTACATGTTTTATTTATTTTATCTTCTCACTAAATGTTGATGGTTGAAAAACATGTTAAAAGAGACATTTACAATGTTTTATAAATCAGAATCTGCATTATTAATTTTAGATTTAATAATTTTCTTGACTCCCTTTCACGTATTTTAATGTAATAACCTCTTTTATTCTGTTTTAATTTGCTATATTTTAATCATGTAAAGCACTTTGCATTGTCCATGTACTGAATTGTGCTATATAAATAAATTTGCCTTGCCTTAACAGAATGTAGTGACGACTTTAAACCACAAGGTGGCCCTGTTGCTCAACAAACGGCCATGGTGTAAAAATGCCAAAACGTGATTACATTTTATTTATAAACTTAATTATGGTGATTTACTGTCACTTTTGCTTAAAGATTAAATTGATAATTCAATTCAGTTTATTTATCTTGTGCTAGTTCACAACAAATATGGACTCAAGGCACTTTAAAAAAGAAAAAGTCAGTTCAATCCATTCATACAGATGGATTAGTCTGTTAAAAGACTGTAAAAAGTTTATATGCATGCTAAAATTATCCTGGTTCTCAAACCATGCAGTCAAGTTCAGTTTTTTTATTTAAATTGATAAAAAAAATCTCTATCTAAGGAAATCCAGCAGACTGCATCCAGTCATTGACTTGCAGCATTCTCTCCTCCATGATTAGCATGTGGCCCTACAGTGTACAGTCGCTTGCATTGTGTCGTCTTTGCAGCAATCCCTCATACCAAGCATGCATGTGGCGACAGTGGAGAGGAAAACTCCCCTTTAACCGGAAGAAACCTCCAGCAGAACCAGAACCAGGCTCAGTTTAACAGGCCATCTGCTACAACTGATAAAACATTGTAGCTTTGTTCTCTACATTCTCCAGCATAAAAGAACAAATATTTTTTTATTATTTCTTTAGTAAAAATAACTTTTTTTTTTTGACCCTTTCAATTTGTCAACATCTTAGTAAGTAAAATAGTTTGATTAATACCAGGATTTTTTTTCAATGAGGTTAATTAAAGAAGAGATCTCTGTCAGAAGGAATTTTCCCAAAAATATTTCAGGATAAAAGTAAAACAAGTACAATAGTGGGTAAGTATAATTGGTATCTATTTTTTTTCTAGAGTTACCGGTCACTGTAAATTTAAACCAATTAATACTAATTAGAGATTCTCCTTATAGATTCTTCTGTCTTTTTGTACTTTATTCCAGGCATTATCCTATCGGGGTTCTGTTTGATCTTCATGCCTCTAATACGGTTTTACCCTGGACCATCACCGTGCACTTTAAGGTAACAGCCAATCAGAATGTTGATCCAATACAGGACAGAGGAAATGTTCGCCATTACATCCCATTGGCAAACAAGAAGTACATCAGTGCAGCACTGGCGACCAATTAATCATAACATTATGACCACTGTCACTCTATATCGGTCAAAATTGATGTTCAGCTGAAAAAAAACTTGAATTCTGGGATTTGCATGGATCCCACAGCCAAATATGTTACCTAGAGTTTTCTATTGGTGCCACAAAATATATGCAAAAACATAATATATAAGCAATTATGTGAAAAGAAAGCATATTTAAAAGTAAATAAAAATGGTTGTGGGCATTATACATTTTTTCTAGGATGACAAACCAACATTTGATGTTTAAGGTTTGTGCAGGCTAACTTTTGCTTATGAATATATTTTCCACTTTGGTGTGGTGTTCATCTTTTTATGCCGTTGTAATACGGCTCTTATTAAAAAACGTGTTTGTGAATGTTTGGCAGAATTTTCCAGACGGGGACCTGCTGCACTGCTCGTCAAACTCCGTGGTCGAGGCTCACTTCATGTCCAGCCTCAAGGAGGCGGACGCCCTCAAGCACAAGAGCCAGGTTGTCAATGACATGCAGAAAAAGGACCACAAGCAGCTGTGGATGGGCCTGCAGAACGGTGAGAAGCATGTGTACATGGAGACCACAGGCAGCTGCGAGGGAAGTGACATTCAGTCCTGTAGTCGCACGTTTACTGTTTGACGCGCAGATCCACACATGTTGTAATTCTGCAACTAATCCACCTACAGGCCTGTTGGCGGAAACCCGCGCCGTGTGGTGTTAGCTGTGTATTATCATCTGGAAAACACATGAAAGATTCAGTCGTTTTTATTGTGTGGTGATTTCACAGGCTAGCCTGGACATCCAAGTAGATCTGAAGGTGATCGTAGAGGTTTTTGTTTTTTGTTGGTCACACACATTTCTCATCCAAAGACATGGATGTTTTTATTTTTCTGCCTACACAACACAGAGAAAAAGAACAGTTTACAACGTTATTCCTCAGCCTCCACCTGCTGCCTCCATTCACTTTAACATTTAGCAAGAATGGTTTGGCTTGTCTAACGTTTTACCATCTTCATATGGAAAAGCACATGGTGCTACAACAAACGTGCCAAGAGAGGCCCACCCACTAAAACTCACTGAGCGGCAGCACATGGTGGTGTTAAAAAGTGTTTGCCGTCTTCCTGATTTCTTATTTCTGCATGTTTGTCACGATTAAGTCTTTCAGAACATCAAACTAATTGAAATATTAGTCAGAGACAACATAAAGGTAAAATGCAGTTTTTAAATGGTTTTTATTATTAAGGAAGAAAAAAAATCCAAACCTGTGTGAAAAATTGATTGTCCCCAAACCTAATAACTGCTTGAGTCGCCCTTAGCAGCAACAACTGCAGTCAAACGTTTGCGATAACTTGCAGTGTGTCTTTTCCAGCTGTCTGGAGGAGTTTTGGCCTCTCTCATCTTTGCAGAGTTGCAGTAATTCAGCCACATTGGAGGGTTTTCCAGCATGAACAACCTTTTTAAGGTCATGCCACAGCATCTCAGTAGGATTCAGGCCAGGACTTTGACTAGGCCACTCCAAAGTCTTCCTTCTGGTTTTCTTCAGCCATTCAGAGGTGGACTTGCTGTTGAGCTTTGGATCGTTGTCCTGCTGCAGAACCTAAGCTGTTTTCAGCTTGAGGCCATGAACAGATGACCAGACCTTCTCCTTCAGGATTTTATTTTGGTAGACAGTGGATTTTGTGGCTCCATTTATCACAGCAAGTCTTCCAGGTCCTGCAGCAGCAAAACAACCACAGGCCAGATTTTACTGTCGGTAAGATGTTCTTTTTCTGAAATGCGACGTTACTTTTACGGCAGATGTAACGGGACACACACCTTCTGAAGAAGTCCAACTTTTCCCTCCTCAGTACACAGAACATTTTCCCCTAAAGTCTTGGTCATCATCAAGATGTGTTCTGGAAAAACTGAGATGAGCCTTCATGTTCTTTTAGCCCAGCAGTGTTTTTTGGTCTTGGACCTCTACCATGCAGACTCTTTTTGCCCAATCTCCTTTTTATTGTGGAGACATGAACTCTGACCTTAACTGAGGCACGTGAGGCCTGCTGTGCTTTGGATGTTGTTCTGGGTCTTTTGTGACCTCTTAGATGAGTCGTTGCGCTCTTGGCTTGTTTTTGGTCAGCCGGTCTCTCCTGGAAAGGTTCACCACTGTTTCTTGTTTTCACCATCTGTGGATAATGACTCTCACTGTGGTTCGCTGGAGTCCCAAAGCTTCAGAAATGGCTTTGTAGCCCCTTTCCGGGCTGATAGATCTCATTTACTTCCTTTCTCATTTCTTCCTGATTTCTTTTTTTTTTTTTCAGGATCTTTTGGTGTACTTCACTTTGTCAGGCAGGTCCTATTTAAGTGATTTCTGGATTGAGAACAGATGTGGCAGTAATCAGGCCTGGGTGTGGCTAAAAAAGATGAACCAAGGTCACAGTTAGGTTATTTTTTAACAGAGGGAGCAATCCCTTTGTCACACAGGGCCGTGTAGGTTTGGAACCCCTCCATAATGATAAAAACCTTCATTTAAAAACTGAACTCTGTGTTTGTGTTGTTTTTGACTAATATAACAACAAAACGTAATGTTCTGAAACATGTAAGTGCAACAAACATGCAAAAACATAAGAAATCAGGAATGGGGCAAACGCCTTTTCACACCATTGTAGACCAAAGTTCAACAGCAGAGACTGAAGTATCCGTCCATAGGACCACAATAAGCTGGGCGTTGTAGAGGAGTGGCCAGAAAAAAACATTACAATCTATTTTAATTCCAAGTTGTGAGGCAAAAAAAACATGAAAAATGCTAAGGGGTGTGAATACTTTTGCTGGCCACTGTAATATTGTGGCGACAAAGTAAAGAAAATTGGGTTCACCTAATGTTGAATAATTAATGCGCACCAGTGCAACAAGCAGAAAGTTAGTCTGGGGCCCTGAGTTACATTCAGCATGGATACCAAACCAAATAAATTACATTTTTATCACTGTATTAAAACATTAATAATCATCTATAAATTTTCCTCCAATTATGATGATATTTTTGTGTTTGTATGAATTGCCTGAACTTTTTTCTTGACAAACTAAAACAAAGGTTAATCCAAGGCTACTTCTCCATATAACTAAGTCAAAGCAGGCAAGGGTTGCACTACCTCCAAAGTAGCACTTTGTTATGCAAAAAGGTTTCAGAAAACACCAGAAACGATTCCTGGCGTCTCTCGGCGATGCGTTTTTAGTCCGTAACCGTCAGAGCTGCTGAGAGCGAGTGGCAGTGAAAAGGTTTAGGGCAGCTTTGTGAAAAAGAAAACCTCAGGACCTCAAACCGACATCGATACAGCTGCTTATCTCTCTTCCACGTTTCCCTGAAACTTAAAGAAGGAGCAAGAAGTGCGTCGCAAATCCTAGTAAAACAAGGAAGATACAAAAAATAGCACACCGAGGAGACACTGACTAACTCTGAGGTGTTTTGAGGATATAAAGCATTTAAAAAACGCTTATTTAAAAAGAAGTATGACAGGTTTTAACTTATCCAGGAAGAATTGCCTTGTGCAAGAAAGTGAGATATGAAACTGCATCTAAACTTCAACTCTCATATCCAAAAGAGAATTGAAACAGAGAGGTCTTTAACTTTCATCCAAGACGACCAAAACCAGAACGTTTAAATGGACGGTTTGAAACTAGCATATGCTTTCTGAAGTCTCGCTTTCCTCTTTCCTTTTTGTTTTTTTTGTTTAAAGTAGCCCCACCAGCAGAAAGGCCAATCCCCAACATCCTTTGTTCCCTACTCAGTTTGCACCACCGATATTTCACAGTATTATCAGAACGTTTTATTTGCAGTGGAGATCTAAACTAAATTAGCCCTGAAGAAACACTTTTTTTTAAATGGTTTCAACATGTTGGATTCTGTAAAAAAAAAAAAGGTGACAGAGAAGAAAGTTAGAATCTATTGTCATACTCCAGCTATCAGCAAAGTAGCGTCTGATTTTAGCTCCACAGCCTCAGTTACGTCCAACTGGAGCTAAACTAATCACACATGCCGTGTATTGCTTATAGATTCTTTAAAATCCACGATCACTCATAATTTAAGCTTTTAACATGTTTGTAAAAGCACAAAAAGGACTGTCATTGCTTTTCTATTTCAGCCTGTAGACACAATGCTGAAGTCCGCCTCTGATTCCTAGTAAAGTGATATTTCAGTGTTTTTAAGGACTTCAGGGACTTTACTGTCACTTCACGGTCGCTTCATGCATGCTCAGTATGAGGGATTGCTGCAAAGCCATCAACAATGCAGACGACTGTCCACTGTGGCTCTACGCTCTTTCAGGAGGAGTGAATGCTGCTTGGAGAGACTTGATGCAACCTGTTGGGTTTCCTTAGAGAGGAAACTTTCTGACCAACCTGTATAATCTGAATTTGACTTTGGAAAGAGCCTTGAGATGATATGTTTCATGAATTGGCGCTACATCAATAACATGTAATTTAATTGAATTTGATCGTCTATAATCAAAGATATTTAGCGATGAAAGATGGAGTGGATAATTGTACGCTGAGCCAAGGATTATTTCTTTCATACCAAATTTGTGATCTGTGAAATCTTCATTAGTAAAAACTTAAGTGGCTTAAAGAATGCTTTAAGTAGTCCAAGGAAATTTACAGGTACCTTTAAATGATCAACGGCAGGATATTATTTATTCAGTAGACTAAATGACGGTCTACTGGCTCTTACAGTCGCTAACCTTTTTAGCAAACAGCGCTCTGTAGCGCAGACCTGAAGGTAAAAGTCTAAACAGGTTGTGTCCAGGATGTGTGGGGTCTGCAGAGGTATTAGCTGCCCTTTTCCTGACCCCAGACCTGTCAGAGTCCTGGATAAGGTCAGCGCCGATGATGTTCTCTGTAGAGCTAATTGTCGTAGTTTAGAGCTGTCCTGTTTTGTGGATGAGCCAAACAACACAGTAATGGACAAACTCAGGACAGAGTCAATAATGGCAGTGTAGAAGATGACCTGTAGCTCCAGCCTCTTCAGAACAGCCTCTATGTGTGAGGAAGACCTCAGGACCCAAGAAAAGGTGGTTCCTAGGAAGGAGCCTAGGCAGCTTTAGGTTGGGCGTTCCCAACCAGCATCAGTAGCTTTATTTTGCTGAAGGCTGTGGTGTGATTTTACAGATGCTCATCAGTTTGTGCATTTTTTTTTATCTTACTCCAGATAAATTCGACCAGTTCTGGGCAATGAACAGGAAGCTGATGGAATACCCCACCGAGGATGGAGGCTTTAGGTACATCCCCTTCAGGATATACCAGGTAACAAACACATCTTAACAAACAATCCTAAGCTAAAACTAAAAGAAAACTGAGCAACAATACACCAACTGTTTATATACTGTAAAAACGCTTGAGTAATAGATGTAGAACTGCTGTTGTAATACCTGTCTGTGCCGTTAGATGGAGCCAGAGGGCTGTGTGAATCTGTCAGGTTAGTTTCAGCAGCAAAACTTCTCCATCTCTGACTCATTTGTCTCATTAGGTCTTATATTTCATTTACCTACATTTCTAGAGAGACCCTCGACATGTGAAACATTTGTTTGACAGTATGTGTTAAATCCCAGTTGAGTATTTAAGAAAATGAATCTTCATTGGCCAAGTTGGTTCACACAAGCAAGGGGTTTGACTTTGGTTTTACATGCTCTCAGTGCACAGATATTTATATTCATCTACTTATGGCATCAAAATTGAAATAAGATTTTGAGAGAGATGTAATCTTCAGGCAATTCAATCAAATTTAAAGTCAAAGACAGCTGAAGGATAAAAAAGAAACAAAGCTTTTTAAGTCTGGAATGACTTTTTAACAAAGGCTTACAAGCCGACATTGGTTAGTTAATTAGCCGTGTTAAGGGTCCAAGTAGTAAGCCCTGCAGTCCAACAGTCCAAATAAGGCTTAGTAATATTATTATTTATTTCTTTATTTATTTTATAAATTCCTTTTTTCAATTTTTAATTTCCAGAATTCCAGGTTTAAAGGAACAAGATAGAAATTGTTTTCTATTTGTTGATGAAAGTTATCATCCTTACAGTACAGGTTACAGTGCTTATGAATAGTAATGACAGTAAAATGTGATGTTTCATCTGTCAGTCTTCAAATTTGCACCTGGAACGTCTGGGACCGGTTCTTCTCGGATTCGTACTTCCAGTAACGGGAATAATTTTGTTTTATGCCACTTTTTTTAATCCACAACCATGAGTAAGTAACTCAGAGTGCTTACTCAGGGTTTTTTTCAGTTATGAAATGATTCATTGCTCTTTACATACAATAAAAGGCCTTTATTATACTTTTTGATTACTGACTCCAACAAGCTTTTACATGTCCATACTTGTGACTTGATTTATTCAACATCTAAATGGTGAAAGTCCCCTTGCCAGAGACACATTTATTTCTTTTTTCTTTTTTGAAAGAGTTTTTTTTGCTACATTTGATACCTGTGACAACCATTGTTGGCTGCAGTCTTATTGCCCAGAGTTGAGGCAGTACGCGGGCTTCAGGGTTGAGTCTGGGAAGAAAAGGCAGAAGCAGACAGGCAGCTTTAGGTCGGGTGTTTCCACCGAGCATTAGTAGCTTTATCCTGACTCAGGTAAAAAGTCCCTTTGGACGACAAGCAAGAAGACGGCGGGATGAATAAGAGGATGATTGTTGGATGGAAAACATTAGCCTGCAGCAAGCCAGACTGCAGGGGAAATGCTCTTTGAGTCAAGTGTGGAGCAAAACAGGAGTTAAAATTAATTGTGCAACCTCGAGGTTTTTCTAATATTTAAAACAGGGATCTTACGCAGTCTTGAAAAGAATGGAGTTAGATTTCGGTATTTTCTTGGTCTGAAAGTACATGAAAAAAGAAATTTACAGAAAAGTATTTGTATTTCCAGACAATTCATATCCCAAAGTCTAAAGGTTTCCCTCCTTCATTCTATCCTTTTGTCCTCGCGTTCTTGTCTTCTCCCCCCCCCTCACTGGGTCTTGCTACCCTTCTTTTTCTGTTCTTAAAGGGGTCTGGTCAAGTACTATGACTTTACAAATTTCTATGTTAGTATCTCACTCTGGTTTCTACGTTAGTATCTCACTCTGGTTTTCCTATTAAATTATTTTATTCTCAATTCAATTCAATTTTATTTATATAGCGCCAATTCATGATACATGTCATCTCAAGGCACTTTCCAAAGTCAAATTCAATCAGATTATACAGATTGGTCAGAAAGTTTCCTCTCTAAGGAAACCCAGCAGGTTGCATCAAGTCTCTCCAAGCAGCATTCACTCCTCCTGAAAGAGCGTAGAGCCACAGTGGACAGTCGTCTGCATTGTTGATGGCTTTGCAGCAATCCCTCATGCTGAGCATGCATGAAGCGACAGTGGAGAGGAAAACTCCCCTTTAACAGGGAGGAGAACCTCCAGCAGGACCAGAACCAGGCTCAGTGTGAACGCTCATCTGCCTCGACTCACTGGGGCTTAGAGAAGACAGAGCAGAGACACAGAAAGCACAGAAGCTCACATTGACCCAGGAGTACTTTCTTTGTTAGATGGCAGGGGTGCGCGAGGCAAAAACTGTAATGGCGTCTGACCGTGTTTTTTCCCCCACAGACATATATACGTAAACGCGTCATAGGGCGCAGGTTCGCACGTCAACGTCACCGCCATATTGTATGTGGCAGAAAAAAGTTGAGTTCTGTTATTGTGAACGTGGATCGGAGAAGATGCCTCATTCCTGTGCTGCAATAACTACACACACACACACACACACATACATATATATATATATACAGTTGTGGTCAAAAGTGTACATACACTTGTAAAAAAATCATAATGTTATGGCTGTCTTGAGTCTTCAATAAGTTCTACAACTCTTATTTTTCTGTGATGGAGTGATCGGAACACATACATGTTTGTCACAAAAAACAGTCATAAAGTTTGGTTCTTTCATAAATTTATTATGGGTCTGCTGAAAATGTCACCAAATCTGCTGGGCCAAAAATATACATACAGCAACATTAGTATTTGGTTACATGTCCCTTGGCCATTTTCACGGCAACTAGGCGCTTTTGGTAGCCATCCACAAGGTCCTGGCAAGCTTCAGGTCGAATGTTTGACCACTCTTCTTGACAGAATTGGTGCAGTTCAGCTAAATGTGATGGTTTTCTTGCATGAACCTGTTTCTTTAGCACTGTCCACATGTTCTCAATGGGGTTTAAGTCAGGACTTTGGGAAGGCCATTCTAAAACCTTAATTCTAGCCTGGTTTAGCCATTCCTTTACCACTTTTGATGTGTGTTTTGGGTCATTGTCTTGTTGGAACACCCAACTGCGCCCAAGACCCAACCTTCGGGCTGATGGTTTTAAGTTTTCCTGCAGAATTTGGAGGTAATCCTCCTTCTTCATTATCCCATTTACTTTCTGCAAAGAACCAGTTCCACTGGCAGCAAAACATCCCCAGAGCATAATACTACCACCACCATGCTTGACAGTAGGCATGGTGTTCCTGGGATTAAAGGCCTCACCTTTTCTCCTCCAAACATATTGCTGGGTGTTGTGGCCAAACAGCTCAATTTTTGTTTCGTCTGACCAGAGAACTTTCCTCCAGAAGGTTTTATCTTTGTCCATGTGATCAGCAGCAAACTTCAGCCGAGTCATAAGGTGCCTTTTCTGGAGCAAGGGCTTCTTTCTTGCACGGCAGCCTCTCAGTCCATGCCGATGTAAAACACGCTTGACTGTGGAGACTGACACCTGTGTTCCATCAGCTTCCAAATCCTTGCAGACCTGCTTCTTGGTGATTCTTGGTTGACTCTTGACCATCCTGACCAATCTCCTCTCGGCAGCATGTGATAGCTTGCGTTTTCTTCCTGATCGTGGCAGTGACACAACTGTTCCATGCACTTTATACTTGCGTATAATTGTCTGCACAGTTGCTCTTGGGACCTGTAGCTGCTTTGAAATGGCTCCAAGTGACTTCCCTGACTTGTTCAAGTCAATAATTCGCTTTTTCAGATCCACACTGAGTTCCTTTGACTTTCCCATTGTAGCTTTTGTAGTTGAGTCTAATCACTGGGTCAAATGAGCCCTATTTAAATGGGCTCATGAGAAGTCAACAGCTGTAGTCAATCAGAATCACTTAGAAGAAGTGAAGAGGCCATGACATGAAGCTAATTTGATTGACACAACTCGCTACATCACCAAAGTTGACAAATTTTGTTGCTGTATGTATATTTTTGACCCAGCAGATTTGGTGACATTTTCAGCAGACCCATAATAAATTTATGAAAGAACCAAACTTTATGACTGTTTTTTGTGACAAACATGTATGTGTTCCGATCACTCTATCACAGAAAAATAAGAGTTGTAGAACTTATTGAAGACTCAAGACAGCCATAACATTATGATTTTTTACAAGTGTATGTACACTTTTGACCACAACTGTATATATATATATATATATATATATATATATATATATATATATATATATATATATATATATATTGTGGCCTTCATTATTTCATAAAACCATGTCACATGTGAACCTTTAGGAACAGACTTTTTGGGTGAGTATTAAAGAGGTAAAATTAATATGAGGAAAAAAGTCCTAGGTCAATAAAGTAAAAATAAACAAACAAACACAAAAGTGATAATGTTATGATAAAAACATCATATTATGAGAATTAAGGGGGAACATTTCCAGAATAATCACAGTTTGCAGAATTATTTCACTCCTGGAGTAATAGGGCCAGGTTAGATTATTTTAAATATTTTTATTCTTTAGGAGAATAAATTCAGGAGAATGAAGCTAAAGGGATACGAAAATAAACTTGTAATATTACAAATAAAATACTACGAATACAAAGTATATTCAGAGATTAAAGTCCCTCTGATTCTGTTTAAGTGACTGAGTAACTGCAGATTTGCCACATTTAAGATGGCGGACGCTCTGACGCATCGCAGCATAGGCAGAACCCGCCCAATGACGCGTCTACTCTTATATTATGTCTATGTTTTTCCCCCCACACAATAAAGAAGTGTAAAAAAGCATTTCTTTTGTAAAATTCAAAAAACTGTTAATTTAATCAATAAATAAAAATGTATTGTAATGATCCTTATTAGACTTTATTGATAAATACTGTTGCACACTTACTGTTCCTTTAAATCAGATTACTTTGGGGTCATAGCGGAAGAAATG
Source organism: Fundulus diaphanus (assembly GCA_037039145.1). Lineage (NCBI taxonomy): Eukaryota > Metazoa > Chordata > Actinopteri > Cyprinodontiformes > Fundulidae > Fundulus > Fundulus diaphanus. The sequence continues at coordinate 50,672,386 of CM073130.1, read as the reverse complement.
TGTGGCACCCGGGGAGAGGAGTCGTTATTCGGTGGAGTGCAAGCTGTCCCGTCCTGTTCGTCGTAAAATAAAGTGTTAGCAGCAAAGCCTCGTCTGGTGCTTGGGTGTCATAACGGAACGATACATTATTAACACGAAAATGTTAATAAACTGTATTTATTTAGAAGAAATCTTCTTCTACGCTTCATTTTAAGATGAAAAATCTGCATTGTGCTGTATATGCGCATATGTGGTCTCTGCTTCAATCATTCTCGCAAATATGCTCAATAGGCTGAAATCAGGGGAACAGGTGAGACATCTAAGGTGAAAGTTAGTCATTAAAGAGGAGAGGAAGAGAGTGAGAGAGAAATTGGAAGCAACAGGAGAAAATCGCAACGGATCCGGGAGAAGAAAACGTGCGCATCAGAAAATGTCTCTTCCTCTCTCCTGGCTTTACGTCGTTTACGTCAGCAGAGGAAACATTTAATTCGGGCCAAAAGTTTTATTTACGAGATTAAATTGAGTGTCTCGGTCTCTATGGATCGCGCAGCGCCTACAAACAGTGCCGCGCTGCTCAAGGGGCCGCGACTTTGAACCGGTGACAAACTCTGACTGACGCGCATGACACACATACCGCTGTCGTTACCGCGGGTCCTGGAAAAAATAAAACGCTGCTCCTGGGGGGATTTTTTGATTATGCTCACGCATATATGTGTAATACTTCTCATTGCGATTCAGACAGGCGCAGACTGCGCCGTGCAGTTCATTTTAAAGAGGCAGTTTTAGCGCATATTCAGACCGAAACGGGCTGGGGGAGCCGAGGTGTGTTGCCGTGGGCGTGTTTACCTGCTGAAGGTAACCGCTGTGAAACAATCAGAAAGATTTCTCTGATTAATAACATCTTTATGGAGCGCTAGACTTATTGTTACTCTGTAATGCTTTACCAGTTCTTTCTCTCTCGCTCGCTCGTCATCGGACAAAAATCAAACTGCTTCGTGTTTGTATTTTGCGGCGTGAAATTGTGCGTCATAAGTTACTCAGATTTAGAAGCGTTGTTACGACGTTTGAGTTGTAACTGCAACCGTTTTATTTATTTACACACACACACACACACACACACACATATATATATATATATATATATATATATATATATATATATATATATATATAAAAATAAATCTTGGGGGTGCGTCAACCCAGCTGGGACATGGAAGGGGGTGCGCGGCTAAAAAAAGTTTGGGAACCCCTGTTATATGGTAATAGAGCTGAAGTAACAACAAACAATGCAAATTGGAGAACAGTAGAACTACTCAGCAGAGTGAGAGAAATAGACCCTGATGTCCTGATTTCTGTGTTTTATACTTTGTCTTTGCTCTATTTGTTTGTAAATGAAGCATTGTTGTGTACATTTACCGTTAACAGACCACATGACCTTAAGTACAATATTGGCCATGCGGGCAATGAGTAAACAAGTAATGGCGGCGAGCGGGTCAGCAGCAGCCAGTGGAGGTGTGAAAACAAAGAGGTCAGATAACGCTAACCCTGTAGATCTCGTTGGTCTTCGTCGACGCCGAGCTGCCACTTTACTGCGAGGCATGCATGACGGTCTACTGGCTCTTACAGGAGCTATGTCACTTGTCGCCATCTTGTTTTCTGATAGTTCTGTGGTCCTGCTGGCAGATTGCACAACAATGTTTGTGTCTGCTGATCGCGCCCAGTACACAATCCTTTCAGCCTCCAAAAGGACGAAGTAAACACTATCAGGATGAACGCTTTGCCTATATTGTTTCATTAGAAAATTAATATATGTTTTTATGTGTTACAGTCAAAATATGTGACTAGGCCCCTTTAATTGTCCCTTTTGTGTTATTAATTTTTTTTTCCCCCATTGCGTCCCCCCCCTTATAGTGTCCTTTACTCCTTGGCTGCACCCAAAATGTTCTAATTAGAGTTCCTAGCTCCTGTTCTTTGACCTTTCATGAGGTCGACAGTAGGAACTCTATCGTTGGGAAGAAAGGAGCTTGGGACTGCTGTGCCGATTTCCTGCAGCCTTTAACTCCGACGTCATTACGCCACAGAAACACTCGTGAATGAGCCTTCCGAAAACGAACAACAAAAAACGCAAACTAGACAAATGTATATGCAATATAAATGATGTGTACAACATAATAGTAATCAAATAATCAGTTTGGATGTCAAGGTTAGCATAAACACGTTATATTTAATCACATCACCGCTGGAGATTTCATTGCTTCCTTTGATTTAAAACGTTGCCGTTGCATAGACTGTTACACCATCTATTGGATCCCTTCTCTCCGGACAATTTCATTAATATCCATGAGGTGGGCTGTGCTTTTTATGCCATGTCACGCAAAGGATTGTGGGATGTCTTATGGCTCCTCCTTAGCACCAGTAAGGGACATTGCAAGCTCTCTGTGCTAAAGGAACTATGATAGGAAGCATACAGGCTCCTTTTCCTACCTCCTTCCTTACTGACACTTATCATGCCGACCGCTGACGCACTTCCACTTTGGCTAGAGAGTCCTTAACAATTAGATCTTTTTTGATGCAGCCCTTGTGTCCTTTCTTCTATTTATGTTTTATTTCCTCCTCCTTATGTTCTATTGTTTTCAGGATCCATATATGTAGCCTGTTTGCTGAAAATATTTGCCATAAACTTAAAGGGGGCTTCAATTGTTAATATTTTCATATGAACACAAAGGCCTGAGGACTCTGATAAGTTTAGTCTGGAAACATCTGGATTTTTTTTTTACACAAACTGTGTAAGGGCCTTGTTTAAAGGATTAGAGAAAATGAGTTAATGCAAAACTGAAGAAGTCCTTTTCAGTAATATTTCCAAAGGAGCCTATTGAGACGAAACTAAAATAAAGAGTGATGGTAAACCAATCAGAAAATAGATCTAGCCGTAAATGACTGTAAGCTCTCATCTAATGGAACAGAAATAGTTTTCGAGGTTAGGAAGTCAACAAGACTTCTAAGTAATAAGATGCTTGTGTTAACTTGTGTTAACTTTCCTACCAGACATGTTTGTCGTCACTTTATCTACTTTGACAGTTGGTAATTTCCCAGTGTGCTAACTTAGAGCACAACAAGTTTGAATAAAAACCTGTTTGTCTGCACATATGGCTGCATTTATATTTTGCACAACAATTTTTTTTTGGGGGGGGGGGGGGGGGGGGGGTTGTTAAGGATGCGCGGCTGTCAGCCACTGTCAAAACTCACTTCTCTGTTGTTGTTTTATGCAAAAAAAACTGAAATGCTTTTGGTTTTAACTTTCACATCTTTGAAATATCCATAAACTGTTTAACACTTTGAAAAACGCATTCTTGCTTTTAGTCATAAAAACAGCTCTTTAAAGTGGCAGACTGAAACATGCAGTCAAACCAACACAACACGCCCTCTCAGGCAGGCACTTGCTGTTGCTGTAAAGCCATCTCACTGCCGGCGGGGAGAATGAGGCCAGACCATTCCAGCTTTAGGCTTAATTGAAAGTTTCTGTGGTCATTTATGAGCTGCAATGGTTTCATGACAATTCCAGCATCAAAGTCTTTTACACAAATCCGCTGAAAAAACCCCAACATAATTCCTGAAGAGTCTGGCTTGTTGTGGAACCAGTGTGGTTTTGATCCTACAAACTGCTAAATATTTACAACTACAAACAGTCTGGAAAGTCTGGGGTAAAATGTAAACAAAAGCAGTTAATTATGTTCAGAAGAAATACTCATGAGGACATTTTTTCTTGGAGGGGCTTGGCTTGGACTAAGCCGCTGAGATACGCTCATGTGAGCAGTAATAACAACATGGTTTCATTATTTTAAAACAAAACTTATAAATAAATGTCTTTGTTAATGGGTCTAATGTGTTTAAAAACAAAACTGCAACCAATACTGTTGCTTCCACTATAATGTCACATATTAACTGAACATATCATTATTTCTAATATAGTTCTAACAATATTACAGCTTCTTTAATTCTGTTGTATCTTGAGACATGAATAAGACAAAGTCAAGTTTCAGCAGCAAGGCGGTTCAAACTGTTTTACATCATGAAAACATAAAAACATCATAAACACATCAAAACAGTCACTGGTTGTGAGACCAGTAACCAACATTAAATTTTATCAGGTGAAAACAACAATACACATTGAACAAGTTGGAAAATGTTCCTGTTATTATGGGTCAAAGCAACTCTAAACAGGTGGGTTCTTGATTTAAAGGAACTCTGTGTTTCAGCTGTTTTGCAGTTTTCTGGAAGTTTGTTCCATATTTGTTTAGCATAGAAGCTGAATGCTGCTTCTCCATGTTTGGTTCTGGTTCTGGGTATGCAGAGTAGACCAGAGGAAGTAGGGTTGAGTGAACTGCCAGTCTGTATGAAATCCCACTTTACTATTTTAGGTCTAAAAAAGCAAAACTTTATTGGCCAAGGTGGTGCAGACAAACAAGGAATCTTGACATTTGCTTTACTCTCAGTACATTTAAATTCATGTACTCATGGCGTTTAAAAAATAAGTTTTCAGAAATTATGTAAAAGTAAAGATGAAATTATTTGTCACTCTGATGTAATGAGAGCTGATTTAAAGTCAAAGACAGCTGAAAGAAGAGGCAACAATGTCTTCTCTGCTCCAACACGGGGTTACCTGCGTTTCAAAATGCTGCTGTAATGTTCTAACAAAACTTGACCTAAAACACGTAGATTAATTCTTTACTTCTTAAAGACTAACTGACCAACAATATAGTGTTGATATGCAGAGAGCGTTGAAATACAGTATCTTCCCAAATATTTCAACCAAGCGGTCCTTTGTAACTGTAATATTTCACACTGGTGTTTCAGGGACAATTGCGATTCAATATGCTGTGGAGCTCTAGTTGAAACCCTACATAGTTTATAATGAAAAAGTATTTTGTGTCTGGGATTTCCTTGTTTAAAACTGTTGAGTCATAAGACTAAACAAAATGTGAGAAAAGCTTCCACAGGCTTTAGGCTTAGAAAAAACACAGAGGGAAAAGTTACTAATTTGCATCAGAGCACAGAGCTAGGAGGACACATGTTTGCTATCCTCTCATATATTAAATTTCCTGCAGAGACAGCGAACAAAGTATTAAAGTCTTCCCAAACGAAAAACCATGGTTCACCAACTAAAACACTGCACAGAATACAAGCTGCTTTTTAAATCTGGGGATCTGCAGGCCTACAGAGGACCCCGGTGGAAACTGGTGGAAGCAGAAGGGTGTCAGAGAGGCCAAATGAAGGTACTGGCAACACATAGAAGGAACACTTTTTGCACAATCAACACCAAGAGCATACGGCAGGAGATTAAACCTCTGGCCAGATACAAGGACAGTTCAAGGACCACCAGCAACAGAATCCCCAGGACACTCTGAACCAATTCTTCTCTCGCTTCGACCAAGGACGACAGTCCCACACTCCAGCAGTGGAGATAGAGGAGGAGGAGCTGTTATAGCTGACCCAACACCAGGCCAGATCCACCCTGCAGAGAGCTGGTGCTCGGAAGGCTGCTGGTCCAGATGGCATCAGTGGGAGAACCTTCAGAAACTGCGCATCTCATCTGATGGCTTTATTTATCACTATTTACAAGCTATCCCTACTTCTCTCCATTGTTCTCACGTGCCTGAAGTCTGCTACAATAGTTCCAATACCCAAAAAGAGCGCAGTTAACTGAATCAATCACTATGGCTCTCTTCCTTATCGTCACCAAATGTTTTAAAAAAAACCTCATCCTCCCATAAATTAGAACTGCAGTTCCTCATGACCACAACCAACATCAATTTGTATACTGGGCAAAGAGGTGAACAAAGGATGCAGTCATAACAGCTCTCCGCACAGCCCTCACCCACCTTACATCAATACTTACATCAGGAGGCTGTTTGTGGACTTCAGTTCCACCGTTAACACTGTTATTTTCTATAAACTGACCTGGGCCTGGGCAATTTACTGTGAAGATGGATTCTGGATTTCCTCAGGAACAGACCACAGACCATCCAGTGGATAAACACACATTATCACCTCTCATCCTGAACACAGGGACTCCCCAGGGGTGTGTCCTCAGCCCCATTCTCTACTTATTTTTCACTCATGAGTGCTCCCCCATTCACCCCTCCTGATAATAGACCCCTTGCATCTGACGTCACAGTCACGTGATCGGGGGCGCGCGCCTCCATCTTGGTGGGCACGCTAGCCTGACAGCCCGTCTACTACATGACAAAACGGGTGATTTAGAGCGTACTTTTAGTTCGTTTATTTTTGGAATCTAAACAATCCCTATGACTTGTTGTGCTCCCGGTTGCACACAGAGGCATTCCAAATCGTCGGATGTACGTTTCTGTCGTTTACCAAAGGATGAGGAAAGAAGAAAGAAATGGATATTTTCAATGAAAAGAGCGCAGGCAGACACTCCAAATGGACTGGAGGAGAGAATTTGCAGTCTACACTTCATCTCCGGTAAATACAACTTAATTCTGCTCTATTCATTGTTCTACTTACTTGACTTGGCCTGCAGAGAGGAGATCCAGAACTCGACTGTGTGGTTCTGGAAAAATAACCTGGACCTCAACATCTCAAAGCAGTCATTTTGGACTTCAGGAGCACACTGTACCCCTGCACCACCACCACGCCCCAAGACTTTAATTCCTCAGAAAGTTAAAATCGCTAATCTCTCTTAGCAGCTGTTCACAAACATCTACAGGTCAGTGATGGAGAGTCTTTTGGTGTATTGCTGCACTGTGGGTTCTCCAGCCGGTCTCAGAAGGACAGGAAGAACTGGCAGGAGGTGGTTAGGTCAGCAAAATGCATTATTATACCCCAGCTGCAGCTCTCTGAGAGACATTCACGCCTGCAGACTCCAGAACAAAGCCAGTGCCATTGCAACAGACTTTGCCCACCCCATACACCACATTATTTTTTCCCCACTCTTATCTAAAAAAGGGTTCAGGACTTTAAAAACCAGATCCAACAGACTCAAAAATTATTTTTACCCTAATCCATCAAATCCATCACCCCTATCACTTGAAGACACCTTAGACAAAACGCAGTAAATACCCAGAATGCTGCTAACCTTTGTTTTGTGTATTATTAGTGTATTTTTTTGTGTATATATGAGTGATATTCACACTGCAAAACAGAAAGCAAAGGTGCTAGCAACAATGATCACAAATTCTGCTCTATTTTCTATCCTGTCTTTTGTACAGATCTGTCTCTAGGAATGTCCTTTAATTGTGTCCTTTTCACTGTCTTTGACTCTTTCACTTTGAATTGAATCAAACTGAGTCGGTGGAGTATCATCTCCCTCTGCTTAGTAATAGCATATTGGCTTTACGGGGTTGCTACCAGTTTCTACATCTAATGCGGTGTGTCCCATGTTGCTGGCTCCCGCTGTCAGACTCAGGTTGAGGTGCCAGTTTCTACTTGTTGCCGCTTATTCACCCTATTCTAAAGACACAAAGAAGTTCTTGTAACGTGAGATGGGATTGACAGGTCTTTAATGGCATCCTGTTTTTAGGTGCAAGGCTACAATTTAGAGGCTGATGCACCGTTGATGCACCTTCGTGACGGCTATAAACGTAGGAATTGACTGACCAAATTAGTGTGTTTGTGTGTATGAATGGGCTTGCGTGCTGAGACACGCTGCTCTTGCCATCATGAAGGTAACTTATTAATGCCGGTTGTAAAAATTATGTAAGAATCTGGTGGCATGACGAGGCTTTGCTTCTATTTTAACAACCAAAAGAGTAGCGGTGACTCCAGTCAGAATGAATGGGCATATTGAGTTGGTCTTTTGGTGGTACTAGAGAAAAACCTTGAAGAAATAGAATATCAACAAATAGTTTAATTATTTCATTGCTATTTTGGGAATTGTCTCTGGCTGATTAGTGCCTTATCACAGGAATGAGGTTGTTGTAGTCTCGGCCCTGGGTGCGCCTGTGTCTGGTGACTCTTGAGGCTTTGACTCCATCTGCAGTCCACAGGTTTGAATGTCCCCCACACACTTTCAAGGCATCAGGGATATGACAAATTGTATCCCTGATGCTCATGCATGTTTTTCTACCACACTCCATCATTCTAAAAAACCTTCCATTAACACGCTTAGACACAGCACTGTGAAACGCCAGCTTCTTTAACAATGACCTTTGTTGGCTCACTCTGTGTGGAGGTACTCGGTGACTGTCTGCTGGACGACTGTCGAGTCTGCAGACTTTCCCGGATTTTTTTTTTATTGTTCTTAGTCTTGAGTTTCGATTAGCTGCTAGCCAATCAATCTCAGTCAGTAACCATCAAAATAAACAGAAATTAACATTTGAAATACAACTCAACACTAGCTATATTTACATGTCCAAAATGTTACGATCAGATTTAAATGTATTCTGATTAAAGAACCAAAAATAATCGTATTGTACTGTTTAGATGGGCACATAATCATTCCGATCAAGATGTGCATTTATATGCACCTGGCTTTATTAAGTATAGAACCACTCTGACATGCACAGTTCGCAAATTTCCCTTAAATAACCACAGAAGACGAAGTACTTCCGTCTTTGCTGAGCAACAAAAAAATAGCAAACAAAACAAACATTATACAAATTAGTTTGTCTTCCGGGTGCCCAGGCTGGACTTGCACCAGGTTTTGATTATGGTTGAAACGTTACTGAATGAATAATAATAATGAGCTCTTTTATTCTTTCTTATAGAAAGTTTGTTTCGTTCCCCGACGTATTTCTATCACTCAAAGTGGAAATATGTCCTGTTTACGTCGGGCACACTCAGGTTAGCTTGCCTCATTCAGAATAACTTGATCCTGACAAGAGTTTACATGCATGTCAATTGGATTGTCAGTCGGCATAAACCACCCCATCATTCGGATTATAATTTAATTCCGATTGAGGTTAATCTGATCACAATAATTCCTATTGACTTGTTCACGCGACACATTTTTATTCAGAACAGCCCGTTATTTCAACTACTTTTGTCCATGTAAACGTAACTAGTTTGTGTATATAAGACTAAATAATCAATCTATATATTATATGACAATTCATTTATCTTAGCAATTCAATTAAAAAAGTAACTTTGCAATGATGATCTCATTTATTGAGATTTATTCTCTGGAAGAATAAAAACTGTATTTGTTGTGATGCGTTGACTGTTTAAACAAGCTGCCTGAAGGGAAAAATTAAGAAGAATCAAACTGAAGTTATTTTACTGACATTGTAAGTGTGCCTCAAGTCCCACGAGTACTTTCTATTGTCTAGAAGAGTGACGGTCTGGTAACTTCCCAACTTCAGAAATTCAAGGTTACTCTCAAATGTAATGTGTTTATTAAATAGTAATTCATAGCCTTTTATTTCAGTTGGAGTTTTGGAGAAGTAGTCACAGACTTTTGTTTTTAATCATTATTACGTTAATAAATTTTTGTCAAAGCAATTCTCAAAATTGAAAATTATTAACCACAGCATAAAATTGTGTTAGAACAATTTTTTTCTCTGACCACAGTACATGAAAAAGTAAAACACCATAAAAATAAAACAAAAGGCGACATTAAAGACAAAGCAGCGAAATATTTTAGACGAAATGAAGGCTCTGAAATAGACACACAGCTTTGTTCCTTTAAAGCCTATCTGTGGTATTTAGGGTAAATAATGTGACGGGTTTGATGCCGACAGAATTAATGACAACATTCAGTGTAAATAACAGAGCGCTCGTTTCCGTCCGGCCCGACGTCTCTGGGGTGGACGCCACCTCATTTGGCAGGGACAATAATTTGACGCGTGTGTGTAAATTAGGGTTTTTATTATGTTTTGCAACAATTAAAAAAAGTGGAAAAAAATTCAAATCGCAAAAGAATTATAGGTGAATATTTTAAAGCCTGTTCACAACTATTCTTCCAGCTAATTATATCTTCCAGCTAATTTCTTTTGAGTAATTTGCTTATTTCTGTTTGTGGGCATTAATTTGCTTGCTTGTTTTCCCCGGTGCCCAAACCGCCTCATTGTGGGAAATTTAAACATTGTTTTAAAGACAGTTTTGCATTGTTTTTGTGCAGGTAGTTTTCTCAGTTCCCGCTCCATGACTCAGTGTTAGTCACCAACCCCCAATGCCAGGATAAACCACCTCCCACCACTTCTGCTCTGGAAGGTGCCAGCTTCGAAGGATATATGCCAAATTGCCTTCCAGATATCTTGTAATGACTTAATGAGATGAGGGGGCTGCAGTGACTGCACAGACAATTACAACATATGGGAATGCTGGAAACAGTTGTGAGCAAACTTGCCAAAGGCAACAGGTGATAGGCTTGTTTTTGTTGGGTTAGTGCGAGTTGCTGCATTTACAGTAATGGCTTTAGTTTAACCGTGACTGTCAGCGGAAAATATTTTTTGTATTTGGTTTCTTCTTCCAAGCAGCTGAAGAGCTACCACGCATGGTTTAAGCTGTGTTTTCAGGAAACAGCTGATGCAAATAGCTGTTCTGATTGGTTCTGATTATGAGTAAAACATGGAAATGTCAGAATAGAGATGTGCGGCACTTCTGATTGGTAGTGCAAGTCTGCGTCCCTAGGCTTAATGGTGGGGCTGTATTCCTGTGTTTTTGTTCTTTTAATTTAAAGATAAAATCATGCCTGGTTAAAAAAAATATAGGTACAATCTTTGAATGCAGTGTTTTCTAACCTTGGCCCATTAGGCTTGTCTCTGCTCCTATTATACCTGATTCAGATGATTGCATTACCTTGTCAGCATGCCATCAGGTTTTGCAGAAGTCAGGTGGGAGCTAGCAGGAAAACACCTAAAACATGCAAGACGGTGGGCCCTGAGGACCACAGCTGAGAAAAGAGGTGGTCATGGTTTCTAGAAATACAGGTTTGTTATTTATTACAAGTTTTACTACTTTTTGATGGTATCAGTAAGGGAATAGTGTTCGGGGAGCAACTATGCGTCTTCATCTTTCTGACTTTGCTCCAACTTGCTGAGTTGTTCTCCATGTTGATTTTGATTCTGTAATGCTGGGTTTGATTCTGAAAGTTCACATGACACGGCCCGGCTGATGGCGATCAGCTTAGCAAAGGGCTTGTCTTTGTGTCTTCATGATTATGTTTTGTGGAACAGGCTATAGATGTGGATTAGTGGTTTAATACCATAACTTAATTTTCAAATCTAGATTTTTTTGTATCACAAAGATGCATTTAATACAGACATCACCTGCTCCGAAGTCAGTTCAGAATAGATCCACTGAAAGCACCACCTCTTAACCAATCAGTGTCCTGAGAATGATAAAAGGACTGTGACACTTGAATAGCATCTCCGTTTTGTCCTTCTCATGTTTACATGATTACATTTTAGTTTAAGCAGAACATTTATTATAAATTGGCTATTATATTGCTAAACATCATCATATGTTGTTTTTTTTTTCAACGTTCTTCCTGCCGCTTCATTGTGATCGGTTGTCTTATTCCAACTCCACCAGTTCTAAATCAGTGTGAATATACAGTATTGAGAGTCAGTAACCCTGGGTTTTCTTACATTGGTGATGATTTTTAAAGTACAACTTAAACATGTTCAGCGTTGGGCTTTGTTAAACTGGGTTACTTACAGAAAATCTTGATATGTTGAATTTTCTTTATAGAGTAGGGCCCTGTGGCGCATGTTTCCAATATGTTGTGATAATATAACTAAAGATTTATAAAAATAGCAAATTGGACCACAAAATAAATTATAACTACTCTGACTTCCATTCCAACAGCAGGAAGGGTGACTGGCTCCATAAACTCATCTTCTATCTTCCAACAATAAACTAACTATCTACAGCAGGTTGTAGTGTCTTGACTGAGCTGTCAGGGTTCTCATTTTAAATGCAAACTGTAGGGTAATTTATGTCAAAAATATAAATTCCCGCCTGCATTCATCTTTATCCAGGTTTGTTATTAGTAACATCATTTTCTTTTCATGCCTTTGTGGGAGAAATTATTCAAATTGACCGCCAGGAGAAGGGGGGGGGGGGGGGGGGGGGGCGCTGCCCTACGTGGCTTCAGCTGTTTTTATCTTCAGGTAATCAGTTAAGGAATAAGAAAAGGTCACATGAAAATGTTCAAAACCGTTATATGACAGTTGTTTTATTGTGTGGCTCTCTGCAGTGCCTCTGGATTTTGTTTCCCTGCCTCCTGAACAGGTTGCCCACCCCTGGTCTACGGTCTTCATGTTTGTCCTAATCACACGAGAGAGCTGATTGATCCAAGCTCGTTTCCATTGATCCGGCCATCAAAACCATAGATATCCTAAAAATAAACTAGGTATTAGAATCCTGTATTATGAAATACAAGAAAAAGAAAATCGGAAACGCATCCGGGGAACTTCTGCTGCCCTTATGGGTTTTCTAGCAGTTACATGGCGCGGAGAAACATTTGAGTTTGATCAGAATGTGTTCTGGGGCTTTTGAGTGATTTAGTATATACGGCATTATTTTTTTCCTATAAGTTTGTTTTGGAAAAATGTTCACTGATAAGATGTAAAAGGTTGATCATCATCTGATCATCTGACCAGTGGAAATGCTTTCTCTCACCCTTCTCGGTTTCTGGAATTGCACATAGGTTGACCGTGCTTTATTCTTGTCCATTGTTTTACCTTCAATTAGCTGGATTGATGTCCCCCACATCAATTAAGGGACATCTTGAGTTCCGCTGCTCTTTTCCATCAGCGAGAGCAGGTGATATCTTTTCACCTAAATCCTAATGACACCTCACTCTCTTTGTATTGCCATGTGCTGCTGCTGTGCCAGCTAAGGTGTCACGCCAGCTGAAAAGAAAGTGTCTTCATCCAAACAGTATCAGGCTTCTCTTCTTAGGGATCAATAGCACTTCTTTGTATGCTGACCGGCTCAATAATTCATGACCGCCTGTTTAAAAATGCAATGAAGTAGCTGTCACTTAGCGCACTCTCTCTGCTCTGGCTCTGGATTATGATCCCGCACGAAAGGCCGTGCTTCCTGTCAGTGACTCAGTCTTTCTGCGTAACCTGAGCGCAGGCTTCGCGCCTCCACTGCCACCTTCCTCTTGCTGGTTCTCGCCTGGCTCTGGGGTGTGTAGTTACCATTTGGATACTTGATCCTGGTCTTTGCTGGTTTCCTTTTCACAGCTCCATGATTAGACCCTATAGTGTGTCAAACTCTCTGTTTGACACCTCAGGTTGGATATCGGGCTGCATCGTGGCTTTGGTTCTGGGAAGACCGTTCTTTTATTGTACAATGGATTCTTTTTGTAGCCATAGCGAGGCAGGAGTCCTTTCTTGGCTTAAAGTACAATCCAAAGGTTATGATCTGATTAAGGATATTTTGAAAGTGAGAAAACGTACTTAAGTACATGTACAGTATATGCACTGTTTACTTTTGTTACAACTTAGATCACAAGGATCACAGCTTCAACATGCCACAGTTATAAACAATGATGAAAAGAAACTAGCACAAAGGTGCTCATTGTTTTACTGTTTTTTCCTTTATCCCCTTTTCACTGTTTACTTTTATTTATATGAAGCTTGTAGCTCCTTACATTATGTATGGATTAGTCAAATGTGAGAGCTTGTTATTATTGTTATTAATGCAACAAACACTTAAAGGTGCATAGCCACGTTAATTGACTTTTTTTATTTCTACGTCAGTAGCTCACTCTGGTCGCATACAGTTTTTATGAAAGATTATCACGTCCTGCTGGCGTATTAGTTGTTGTTTTGCTGTTTTATGCTTTGTTTCTGCTCAGTTTGTTAGTAAATAAAGCTTTTCATGTTTATTTATAATAAAAACGGAAGTGCGTATAAAACAAGGAAGCGGCTAACGGCTATTAGCATCTCTGTCCTGGCATTACGCTCTTAAAGTTGCTGTTAGATCAGTTTAATTTATAACGGTTGGTCTTCGATCACGCCAAGCTGCCGCTTTACAGCAAGGCATTATTTACAAGTGATTTATTAATTAAGAAAACCAACATTATGTCATTTCTGCGATACTGCCAGTAGATGGCGCCACGTCTGTTTATATCTGCTCATCATGCCCGGTGCTGGATTCTATTTAGCCTCTAAAAGGACTATCAAAACACTATCAGGAAAGACGTTTGGTGTATGTAACCTTATTTTATCATGATTAAAGGGTTTTTGGTCTTTTTTTAGGCATATAACGTGGCTATATACATTTAAAACTAATAGTATTTGACAGCAGTATAGTCAAACTTATTTTTATTTTAAAATATCTAATGAAACCTGGATCTCTTTTGGTGATTGTCATTATTTTAAGTAAAAAGATTTGTTTATATACCTCATTTTGAAGTTAGCAAATAGCAAAGGACTGCTTGAATGCAGTATTTGGTGAGACATTATATTTAAATATTAGGTGTTAATGGTCTGAATGTCGAGAACATATTTGGCTGGTGGGATGGATTCTGACTGCCCTTAATGGCCGTACCTGTTTTATACCTTTAGTGGCTGAGATGCTAAAGCCCATTGAGAGTGGTAGGAACATTGTAAAATGGCAAAGAAAGAAAAGTGTCTGGAAAAAGACTGTATAATTGTGATAAATATCGTTATCACAGCTTTAAGCTGTATTATTTATAGTTAAATATTTTCATGTTGTAATGCAGCCTTAAGAAATATAGTAGTGATTTACGTTGCGCCTAGTAACCATAACGTATTTTATAGACTGTGAATTTTCTGGAGATTCTTTTGCTGCAGCATTATTTCAGCTGCTTAAATGTCTCTGGAAATGGTTAACTAGTCAAATTAATGACTTCCAACTTTAGTTTTACATCCTGACAGTTTGTTTAATGTCCCGCAAAAGGCTTTTAGGCTCGACTTTATGAAAGTGTGACTTTAAGATAGTGACAATTAGCATTTTTCTTCCCCCATGCCATTTCAGTTCAAATAGAAAATCTATTTTCAATCGCAAATTTATGTGAACGGCCATACCAGACTCTAGATCAAGAGCGATCCATGCATAACTTTATGAGTCAAACTCTGGTAAATTCACAGGGTTCCCTCTACATCTAAGACATGAAATTCTTAGTCAAAAACATTGGAATGTTGTATTCCTATGAATATTTCAGGGTGGTTTAACTGGATTTACCCAGCTTGCATTTAGCCATCGCTCCGTCCCGCAGCATTGTGTTTTGTCATCACAAATAGGAAAAGCTTAGCCTCCTGGCTCACTTGACAGATAACTTGTGAGGTGGGGGGAGAGACATTTTCTCACTCATAGTGAAAACATGTCTCATTTTGTAAACGTATACAGTGTCAGAAAAGTAAAGATTAAACTGATACCGCAGATAGGATCAACGATTCTTGTACATTTCAGTTATGAAAACTTTAAATCCTAATATCCTGGTCAAAAATGTACGGAATACTTTGATAACACATCAGCTCTCAATTAAAATACAAAAAAAAAAAGAAACTTTATATCCATACTGATATGGCATGGGTAATGCGTTGGGAAGAAAAGGAAGCCGCATCGTTTGATCAACCCTCAGAGGGCTTAATCTGAAGTCACAGAGAAAGTGAAACTGAAAAACTGATGCAACAGCCTAGTTCGCTGAAATGTCACTGCAGCTCAGTAGCTTGTATGCCCCCCACGTGTTGACAATGTCAGGGGATGCTCCTTAATAGATGACGGATGTTGTCCTGGGGTGTCTCCTCCCAGATCCTGACCTGGACAGTCTGGGGTCGTATGGACCTTAACACCCACAGATGTTCTGTTGGACCAGGGGAGCATGGAGGCCAGTCAATGGTATCAATTCCTTCATCCTCCAGCAACTGCCTGCATAGTCTTGCCACATGAGGCCGGGCCTCATCCTGCACCAAGAGGAACCCATAACCCACTGCCCTGGAGACGGGTCTAACAATAGGTCTAAGAGTTTCATTCCAACAACTAATGGCAGTCAGGGTGCCATCGTTTATCCTGTATCAGTACGTCCCTCCATGGATATGCTTCCCCAGAACAACACTGACCCACTGCCAATAACCTGCAGCTTCTCCAGACCCTTTCACATCTGTCCTGTGAGCTCAGAGTGAACCTGCTCTCATCAGTGAAAACAACTGGGGGTCAATGCCAAACCCTCCAGTTCTGGTGTTCACTGGTAAATGCCAGTGGAGCTCCACGGTGCTGGGCAGTGAGCACAGGGTCTACCAGAGGCCGTCAGGCCGCCCTCATGATGCCTGTTTCTAGTAGTGTGGTCAGAGACATTCACTGGAGGTCCCTCTGTTGGGTTCTAGCACGGTACTCATCCTGTCCCTCTTTGTACAAAAGAGCAGATACTGATATTGATGAACCATCCAGAGGAGTTGGACTGCCTGTGCAACCTTTGTAGGGACCAGGTATGATGCTACCAGTAGTGACGTCGACCCTGGTCACAAAACTTCTGAAAAACAAAGAGAAGAATGATGAAGGAAAAATGTCTGTGGCCTCCACCTGCAAAACCATTCCTGCTTTTTGGGGTGGTCTCATTGTTGCCCCTTTAGTGCACATGTTGTCAATTTAATTAACAGCAGAACAGCCAACACTGATTTACAGTTTAACAGTTTAAATGGCTTGATATTATACTCTGATTAAAAAGTATTAATTTGTTCTTAAGCCATGTAGTTCTCTATGCCACTTAAAGGTATACTATGCAACCGGGGTTGATTTTCCAGCGAGGTGCCCCCCAGAGGGCGAAAGTAAAAGTGCACTGTCGTAAAGATGCTCAGCTGTTCTGGTTTCTCCGTCAAGACAGGCGCGGTTGTTTTGAGCTTAGCAGACAGGCGAACGCAACGAAAAGTGGAAAAAACAGCAGTACAAACAATGACTAACACAGTGAAGGTATGAACATCAAGCTTCCCGCAGCGCTATCTTGGCGAGGCGGCCGCCGCGGCCGCCTCGCCAAGCCGCGGCTGCCGCCGCCGCCGCCGCCTCGCCAGTTTTATTATTATTATTATTATTATTATTATTTTTTTTTTTTATGTTGGCGAGACGCTACCGCCGCAGCCGCCGCCTCGCCAAGCCGCAGCCGCGGCCGCCACCTCGCCGCGGCCGCCGCGGTAGCGTCTCGCCAACATAAAAAAAAAAAAAAAATAATAATAATAATAAAACTCGATATGCTTGCATGTTTATTTGACGTTAACACGCGGTTCTTTGTTGTTGCTTTCGCGCGTGCATATAGTGAATGGCAGGGCAAAAACACATGGAGTTCTCGCCGTAAAGCGAGACTTCTGTGTGTGCGAGCCGAGGGCTCTTGCATTGCAAGTGCGGTATTTCCCCACAGACCCCCAGGGCGGCCGAGAAAACCTTTGTTCGACCTGAAATGACTCATTTAATCATCCAAAACGGTATGGAACACATTAATTAACTGAAAAATGTTGCATAGTGTGCCTTTAAAGAACAGCTCAGTGGTACAGATAATCATAAGAAATTTAGACTGTGTCGCAATGTCAGCGACATCAAATGGATCTATCAAATACTGAAGGAAAGTTATGGATTTGTCTTTTTTACGGACTGATTGAGAATGTCACATTCACTATACTGTTCTTCCCCTCTAAAAGCTTAGAGTGCCAGATGAGCTTTTATCCTCAGCAAAAGCCTACTTTTCTAAAGTACCAGATGTGTTCCAGACTGATTCTGAACAATAAAACATCTCAAGATCACCGAGGATTGCTTAATATCACATTTTAATCGTCGGTGCTCATCAAACCACCACATCACCAGGTTTTCATTCTTGATGTCTTGCGTACATCCTGTTATGGATTCTTTCATTCCCTAACCTTCTGGCCTCTGTTAATCATGTCAGAAATTTCCCACGTTGTTCTACAGAAAGCTGCGGCTTTTACTGGATTTTACTTCGTCTCACAGCCACCTAAATCGTTTAGCATGCTGCCAGACAGGAAAGGGTTTTAGTTGGATGCCTTTTGTCTTTGACGCAGACCTTGAGCATCCATACGGAAGAAATTGAAAATTATGTATTTATTGTGCCTAAAAAGATATTCATGCCCCTTGAACCTTTTAAAAATTTTCACCTTGCAAACCAGAAACCTGTCTGTATTTTATTTGAAAATTATGCGATACACCAACACAAACTAGCACATAACAGTAAAGGGTACAATAAAAAAATGTATAACCCTAAATGAAATCCATGGCTAAGAGTTGCTTTCTGAATGCACAAAGTTATTTTATTTTAAATATAGATTCTGTTTCTTTTTTTTTTTTTTTGAAGGCTGTAGATTTTTTTTATTTTTTAAAGAACATTAGTGAACAAACATTGCAGAGATCGGAGAGAACTGTGCGATCCATAGATTACAGATCTAAAAAAAAGAAAGTTTTTGTCACTGTATGCAAGTTGATCAGCAACTCTCTAATTGGTGCACAACTTGAAAAATATTAAGAAAAAAGTCATAAATAGTTATGCACAGAACTGTAGATAGACTTAACCAACGTAAGCTAATAATAAGAATCAACAAAAGTAGATTTTATTGTAGGACTGTTTAAAAAAACAGTATTAAAAGTATGTGTGTAGATTAAATATTTAGTATTTGTTAGATTGGAAGCATCTCGTTTATTCACATTGGTTTGTCCGTTAATTAGCTGTTCTCTAATTGCAGACGCAGAGCGACAGGCCGTTCATCCAGAAACTGTTTCGCCCCGTTTCACCTGAAGGCCATGCACACACACTCGGCGACCTGCTGAAGGAGATGTACCCCGATGCTTTGACAAATGATGGTAAGCCTACAAGCAGGCATGTCAGGCGTATAGTCACAACTTTGTCTGATTTTCTTATCGGATGTGAGCCGGGTTCTTCTCGATAGGCAAGCGACCGAGAGAGACTCCTCTCAAGGTTCTTTTATTTGTTCTGCTTTCGGAGATCCAGGTTCTGATTATGCATCTCCTGGAGAAGATAGATGAGGGAAAATAGAGGCTGTTGCCACTAGCAATGAATAAAGATGTGGGCAAAGGAGAAAGATAGGTAGGGGGAAATTGAAATGTAACAAAAGTGTAGGGGAGCGAGTGAGAGGAAACCGTAGATATGACAAGAATTAGAAGAGGGTTAGGAGAGGAAAAAATAACGACTATCTGAAGTGGCCAAGTGAGCTGTGGTCTTTTACATCAAGCCTGCCTACTACACCTCTGACAGCTCAAAATGCATTCAAGAGTTGACAATAGGATCATCAAAGTTTTAGGGATGTGCACTGAGCTTTTTGGCAAAGCACAACACATTGTTGAGCCACCATAGTCCGCCGGCTCAACAATGGGCTTTCAGGAGTCGCAGCGTTCAAAACAGAGGAGGGTAAAGTTTGACCTGCAATGGAAATCTAACAATAATTTCACCAATAATACTAAATAACAAAGCCATGTGGCGCCTAATGCGACGCAGGACTCTGCAGTTTGTTTAGCTGCTAGACAGTGGCTGCTTTGATTTATGCAACATGTTGGAGGGGTGCAGCAACACTTTCAGCCTGCAAGGTGATACTGGGTGCATGAAACAAGACTCCAGCAATGCTGCTTGCAGAAAAACCAGACACCGTGATATTATTGTTGCATATTGCAATGACCAATCTGATTGTGAGCACGTCACATTTTCCTCAGCCGAATCTCATTCTCCTTGAGCTTTAGCTTTCAGGTCGATAAGCTCTATCTCAGATGTGGGCATAAAAGACAATGACGGAGCATCCAACTGGTCTAACATTATTGGAAAGGAGAGTTTGAAAACATGGCATATTAATTACAGGCTGTTGAGCTAAAAGTACTCTCCTTCACATCTCCAGCCTGTTACAGTAGCTGGTATTTGCAGATACTGCTCTGAGAGGAGGAGAAATATCCTGGTGTTTATCCCATGCATTGAATATGTAGCACTTTCCCAACTCATAACCTCCTTTTTTATTTTTAAGTCCATGTTCTTAAAATAAAAAGGTGATAAATCTAGTTATTAAAACATCAGACAGGTACCTTGCAGGGATGAACAGAGTGGAACCATTTGGATAAATATGCTTTTACTGCAATTGTATTGCTCTGCCTAAAAGTAGTAAAACGTTTTTTTACTTTATGCATTTAATTATACCTGCAGACTGTTATTTCCTTGATTCCTAATTATATTCTGACAGCAGATGGAGCTTTTAAGTTCTGTGGATTTGCGGCGTTCGTTGGCTTTGCAGCTGTGAGGGAGGAGAGCCGACGATGAAAGCAGAGATGAGAGGAAAGGGATCGAGAAAGGCCAAGCAGCAGTCAAAACAGAGATGGTCTGCAAAAGAGGAGAGGGGAAGTAGATAAAGAGACAATAGTATGTTGGGAGTACAGACCCGCAGGAGACTCACCTGCACAGAGGCGACAACCATTAACACCGCCGTCTCTCGTCTGTCTGCTTACCCGTCTCTAATATTCACTCTCTTTGTGTGTCCATCCTCCTCCTCTTTGTTTATCTCCTGCCCTTGCTTTCATATCCAAAACCGAGAAACCTGACCTGAATGTAAGGTTATTGGCTGGTTTTCTCAGTTACCTGCCATCAGAAAATATGTTTCAACTGCTTAATTTCATCACAAACAAACATATAGAGTATGTTTTAAAAACAGTCAGAGTAGGTGGCTGAGTTGGTCCATGTGTGGAGGCTATGTGTGGCTTTCCTGGGTTCAATTCCTGGTCTCAGACCCATCCCTTTTCAGATTACTGTTGAGTTGAAGCGCACTGATGCCAAATACATAGCTTTAAAAATATAATTAAAAGTTAGGACGTTTTGTGCTTGTAGAACTAAAAATATTGTGTCCGATGTTGCTTAATATCTGGTTATATTTATGGTTTATTGTTCAGGCTAGGCTAAAAAAATACATTTATACATACAAATAAATACATTTTATATATCCTGATTTCATTTTTAAAAGTAATTTGATTATACAATGATTTTGTTTATTCATAGCTGGGCAGCATAGGCAAACACTGGAAATCTGTTGGGATTTATTTGTGTGGCTATTTCAGACTATCTAGTTATTGTCCTTATTCTGTGCAAAAATATCCATTAAATTGTATTTAATTCATAAGATTCTATTTAGCTCATTTGAAAAACAAATTTGGTTTAATATTTCAAAAAACTGTTTAGCTATGTTCAGACCTTATCTGGCCTCTCTTTTTCTTTCACATTTTAACCACCCTGTGACGTTATTTTGACAGAATGCAAAGTGATATTTCCTGTCTTGCTCGACTGAAGTCTTGGAGCTGGACTTGAGTAAAACTTAAATCGTAAAACTCAAGACTTGACTTACCCTCTAAAGATTTGAGATGTGACGCAGGCTTGACATCTGGGACTCAAGTCATCTGAGGAATCTCTGTCTCATGTAATAAAAGGTCAAAGACTCCAGCTCTGACAGCGATGCTCGTACTCGACTCTGAAAGCGTTTACAACAAGCTGTTCATTTTAGCTAATGGTAACGACCACAGGTTTCTCCCAAGCTAACCTCTGACATATTATTCTCTCGCTATTAAGTCAGTGTCAATACTAAAGTACTACCTGTTCTTCAATATTAAAGAACCTTGTGTTTCATTCCTTCAGAAATTCAGCATTTGCTTTTCAGTTTTCAAAATAGCTCACAGCATTGAGATGTTTTAAATTCAAGTTGGTTTTTATTTAAAAAAAAAAACAGATTGTTAAACATTCATTAGTTAAAGTCATTGCTTCTCAAACAGTGGGGTGCTCCCCCTAGCCTATTCACTACCCGATCTGTACCATCAGCTTCTTTGCGCAAACAGAATAACTTCCGGGTCACCATTGAATGCACTTTATTAGTTTAAAAAGGACTGGGAAAAAAGTTTTTCCATCCTTTCCTACAAAATCACTTTATAACAACTGCCGTTGTTTTGCACGAAATTGTTTTGTATCGTGTTTATAACACGATATCTGGTGTTATAAAGTTGTTTATCAAACGTGAGCAAGCTGTAACGTATTTATCATGTCAATGCAACCTCTGGTGGACCCATCACAGACAAGAGAAGACCTTGTTAGGGCAGCCACGTCGTTTATTTCTCGCAAAAACATAACTGCAGGTGTCGAAAGACAGCAAACTGATCCATTCTTTGATCAAAACCGTTGGAGTGCACAGTTAAGTTCAGAGAAAATCCAATATTCAAATTAATTAAAATTTTCGCTCTGTGTGACATTATCGTTGTGCATGCTCAGAGCAGTCAGAGTGTCCTTGGAAATGCAATTTAACCATTTTTTTATCTGTGTTTTTGTTATTCCCAATAAATCATGCAATTTTTACACAATTACAACGACATACAACAAGAAGCATCCCACGCAAAATAAGATAAAAGAAGGAAAAACGAAAAAAATTGCCTACCCGGAAGTTATTCTGTTTGGGCAAGCAGCTACCGGTGCAGATCGGGTCGTGACAAGCCTTGCCTTGTTTAGTCCAGAACATGCTGGACTTTAAACCAATGTAAATGTGACAACAGCACCCCCTGCTGTTTGGTCTGTACCTGCAGTCAGTCGTATGATGAATACTATTATTAAACTCCTAAAAAAAAAATTACAAACCTTAATGTAACGGAACTTTCTTTAATATTAATGGCTTGATATTATTTTAGCCATAGCGAGGTTCATAGCTAGTTAAAAGTAACGAGCCGTGTATCCAGAGAGAACCTGCTGCTGTGTCCGCAGGCGGTGAACATATTTGGTTCATCCTTTGTTTTGACGGCCGGTTTGAGTCAGGCTAAAAGACATTTATATTATTAATATGATATTATAAGTGTGGCAGTGTTGAAACCTTCTAGTTATTAGAAACCATTGGTGTTTATATTATGTATGAACCCATATATAGGTTCTGGGTAATCTTCAGAAACAATAAAAGTAAAATTTTTTTGACCCCTTTTGTTGGGATGGGGCGTATTCCCCCCTTTTTCAATGGGGGGCGCAACAGAAAACATTTGAGAACCACTGAGCCAAAATGGGTCTGAATATAAAAGAGCACATTATTTGGATGTGTAACCTACACCTGTGCCGTGTTGTAGGAAAACTAGCTGGCATGACTCTGACGAGAGAGAGTTACGTTCTGTCGTTAGAGGCTTGATTTGGACTTGGTACAAAACACTCGAGACTCATTATCTGAGAACAAGTCGTACCACAAGGGCATGTTGCTTAGATTATTGTGGCTCCTTGATTTACGGGTTTGTTTGGGATAAAGTCCAAAAGTTTCTCCCACATCCCCAACGTCTTGTAGAGATAAGCCTCCTCCTCGTCAACTGTTTGTTACAAAACCAAATAAATCGTGAGAGATGGCTCAAATGTTGAGAAATGTGTCAAGGCACCGCTGTATTTTCATGTTTTTTGTATTAATATACAGTACATTGTGTGCATTAAGTAATCCTTTTTGCAGCAATAATGACAAACTTTTGCTCTAACTTAACTGCTTGACGAAAGTAAACGCCATTAATGGCATTTATAAATTCAGGCCAGGATTAACAACCCCTAGTTTCCATTGCAAAGTTAATTCCCAAATGGGCTCTGTAGTTTTCAGCACTTTTGATAAACACAGAAAGTAAGTTAAGGACCGATCCAAGTGATATACAGCCAATATTAGTTTCAGACAGAAGGCTAAAATGAACAGGTTCTGTAAAAAGAATCATTCTGAAATAATGCATGAAATAGTGACTCTTATTATAGATACCATAGTTCATATTCCTTACAATGCTTTCAGGGAAAAGGTAATGTTTTTTTCTGCAGCTAAATAAGAATGTTTTTCCTGTACAATGCTTGAACTCTGATTGCAGTCTGTAGTAAAAGCTGTTTAGTTTAGTTTCAAGAGATTCAGCCAACACTTGAGATGACTCTAAACAGTAACATCTGCTAAACTCTATGATCTTCTTGGAGGATTTTTATTTTTTTTACCATGTGATGGATGGTTTTACGGGCCCTGATCTGTTTCAGTCCAGTTGCCATTTATTAACTTAATTGGGACTGAATTGCCAGATTTTAAGCTTGCGTGATTATTTACTGGGAAGAAAAATATCGTCTTACTCTTCCTTTCTTGTTTCTTCCCCTTGTTTTTCCTCTTTGATCCCTTGCCTGTGTCTCAAGTGTAGTCTTCAATGTCTTTTGTCTGCTGTGGATGCCTTTTATGTCTTTGACTTTAAGTCTCTGCTTTTCTTTTCTCTCCTCCCTCCAGAGGAGTCTGCCAGCCTGCGTGGTTGATCAAGGTGAAAGTCTAAAGTCGTTTGTTTGGTTTCCTCGGCTGGTAGATGGGTCGGCTGATAGCCGTAGGGATTATGGTGGCGTGTTTGGTTTAGAGAACCCGGGAAGTGTGCGCAGGGACTTTGTAGATTGGTGGTTTTCCGAGGGAGTGGTTTACAGGTACTATTGTTCATGAGTTCAGAGATTTTTTTTTTATCTCCAGGACCCTAACACACAACAAAAGGAAAATCCGGGGTGCTCTACATCTCTTGTGATCTTTCAAACATGAAATAACAACCTTTTTATTTTTCCAAACGCACTCCCCTCCCTGTTATGTCTGAGAGAGGATTGCTGTTGACCCCCCCTCCCCCCTCCCCCCCCCCGGGACCCAGAAAGCAGTTGTGCCAAACAAATAGGGGTGGCTTGCATTAAGGGCTGAAACGAAAAAAAGGGGATTCCCAAATCTTTTGAAAGCTGCGGACGACGGTCTGTCGCCCTGAGGCTGCCCCCACGTCGCGTGAACCAAACACTAAACATCGTGTTCCTGCAACGTGTGTCGGAACCACGTCACATATTTGGTTGGTTAAAAGCAGGTGTGGTATTGAGCAAGATTTTGGCTGAATAATTGTTTAGGTTCTCTGCAAAAATCACAGCCCAGAAGGTAGTACTTCCCACACGCTCTACGGTGACTGGCATATAGTTCTCGTAAGCAGGTGTCTGTTTTCTTTTTTTTTTTTTTGGAGTTGGGCCTAGGCTTTAAAAAAAAAAAACCCTGTATTGATAACTGTCTGTGAATAATAAAAGGAAACCCCCGCATCATAATCCCCCCCACAACTCCACCCTGACCCCTCCTTTTCAGCTGAGTGACAAATCCACACCATTTTTCCACCCACATTCCTCCACTTCTTCCCCAAGTGCTGCACAGCCCACTCATGAATGTCATGCGTCTTCACAGAGCCCGCCTCACTAGCCAGTACAGCTGTGCTTATCAAGCACTACGGCTCAATTCAGAGGCTGCAGGGGGAAGTGCAGGTTTCAGTGGCTGTTTTGATACAGATGGTAGTGGGTTATGGTTCATATGCGGAGGCGTCCGAGATGTGCACCAGACAGGGGAATTCAGAATGGCTCGAAAGCCTGCTTGATGACGCTCTCTATTGTTGACTGAGACGAGATCTGCTTTAATCTCTTTGCTTTCTAATTCTAGTCTCAACAGATGGTTAAAAAGGAATTAGAACGGTGGAAAAACGGGTCAGAATACCTTCGCGGTGTTAGAAAGACTGAAACCCTTTCGTAGATGGGCTGCTGCTTCACCTTGTTCGGAAGATGTCAACCTGTGTAGGTTTAGAGAAAGTCACTACAAAAAAAGATGTTCCTTTTTTTGGAAAGTCTGTGTGAAGCTTTTATGGAGTTCTTTCTATATTTAACACCACTGTTAGTAACAGCTTTTTGTTATTGTTCAGCCAAGAATAATCTAACTAAGTCATGTCATTTTTGGCCTAATTTGAGCAACAAAATCAAAAATGTCTTTGCCCCCTACAGCTCTCTTCTCTTTTCTCTGTTTTGTGGTCTAACTTAATAGTTTTAGATTATAAAGCAACTTTTTAAGTTACAAAAAAACACTGAATAACTACAGGACACCTTTAAAATAAAGATATAGTTTACTCAGAGAAGAAAGTTGTCCAGTTTCACTAGTTTCATCCTGACCCATTTACTGCCAGACCTGCAGAAGAAGAAACAGCCTAAATAAACCTGTTCAGCTTTTTAAAGTAGCCCAGAAGGACTCAAAATTCAACACATCATGCTCAGACCTAGAAACATTCAAGAACAGATGAGAAGCAAAGTCACTGACCACCCTTCAACCTGTAAAGGGTTATACAGCCATTTCCAAGACTTTGGGTCCCCAGTGGAAAACCTTAACTGGAGTTGCTTTTCAAAATTACCCGAAAAGAGCGTTATCAGGAGGTCACAAAGGAACAGAGAACATCTAAAGCTCAGTTAGGGTCGGTGTTCACGAGCAAAAAGGCCTCAGTGGGAGCGTCCCAAGGAGAAACCCACTCCACAAAGACCTTTTTCAGCTTCATGATCGCCGAGACAAAAGTGGAGTTTTTTTTTTTAAGGTGTGCATTACATCACATCTGTCTTAGAAATAGCGCATCGTCAAACATGGTTGTGGTACTACGATGGTCTGGCCCCCTCAGATACTGGCGGGTTTGGTCAAACTGATGTAACCAACAATCCCGTTGTTTAGTCCAGAATCCTGCAGGAGATCTCCCGTCCGTAAGTTTATAGATTTAAGCTCAAGATCACTTGGTTGATGCAGGAGGGCAATTGTACAAAGCACAGCAGAAATCCTGTCCTCCCAAAAAATAAAAACAAAATGATAGCTTTTGGGGTGGCCTAGTCAAAGTCAGAAGTGGAGTTGGAAGGAGGTGCTTTTGGCATGACCAGCCTCTAATGAAAACAGGTGTTTAAGGGTCTAAAACAGTGGATCCCAACCCCTGTACCACGGACCAGTACTGCACCATGTGGATCATTTGGTACCGGGCTGCACAGGAAGAATAAAAAAACGTATTATTATTCCTTTTCTTTTATTATTATTTCCATTTTATTCACTATTTGAATCTGAGCAATATTTTGTTTGGAGAAATGATCCGGATTCCCTCTGTTACCTCCGTCTGTGACTCGCTCTTGATGAATGTCACGACGCGTGTTTCTCTTACATAACGGCCAAGGAGTGCAGCTATAACGTCACGCTTGGCAGCTAACCGTGATGCTAAGGCTAAGACGGCATTCCATGTTGGTGAAGAGTTGATCCTTTCTGCCGCTAAAGATATTTCCTGGGAACTTCTAGGAGAGGCTGCACAATGGAGGTGCTCTTAAAAGCGCATAACAATTGTTGCAATGAGAAAAGGTAAAATTACCGAGTAGACTGAACTTTTGGGTGTCATTGTCTCGCTTTACTTCTGAATGGGACCCCTAATTTTGTGTTATGGGGAGGTGTATTGTTCACTCACTACATTTTTCAATATTTATTATTATTATTATTATTATTTAGAAAACACCACAGTTATGCCGCTTGTCATGGCTCTGCATTACACTCTAACTAATGCTAGCTGATTCATCCACACGCTGATGAAATCATTGGCAGAGCACGTACAGTTGTTTGCTCTCTTTAAAAATAAATCGCATTTATTTGCCACTTCATGCTGTAAATAGCTTCAGCCTGTCAGTCCGAACTGCTGCCAGTTATACGGTCAGAAACCGTCTGGCTGTTTGTGTGGTTAAAACTTGCGGTCTTTCTAAATAGCGTTTGGCTGTGCTGAGCTGAAGGATCGTGCCGTCTTGGCCAACGGCAGCATGCCGCCTAACCGCAGGGTGTGTGTCAGCTAACATTCCCTGGTTATCACGATTATCAATAATGTCACAATGGCTCAGAGGAAGCCCGCTAATTATAATACATCTGCTGTATTCTGCCATTGTCTTACTGTCTGGCCTGCTCCGCTCTTCCTTACAAAGGTTTTGGTCGGCTCATCCGACTGAAAGCAACTTGTAAAACTTGTTCAATATGCAGAATCGGAATAGGTTTACAATAAGGCTCCCCTTATAGATGGATAATAAATAGTTTATAGCTATGTTATTCATTAATCTGTAAACATTTTATAACTTATTGATAACTGTTTATTATGCATTATTATTTCCAAGGAAGAGACAAAATTGACCGGTGTCTTGCCAGCTGGTGAACCTAATCTGTTCAACTATATATATATATATATATATATATTTCATCTGGCGTTGCTGGTATTAAACATTTCAGACTCAGTTACTAAAAGCACAAACCAATCAGTCTTCTCTTGCTCGTAATTAATACATAATTAAGACTTATGAATAAGTTCTAATGCGTTTACAGATAATTAACAACATATCTATAAACTATTTACTAGCCATATGTAAGGGGAGCCTTATTGTAAAGTTCTACCAGTTTTTGTAGCACATTCAGGATTTCTTTTTTTGGATCTTATTCCTGGCAGCTCAAAATCCCCAGTTTACAGCAGTATTCAAAGAGTGTTTTGTTGTTTGTTGATGTCCTGAGCATCACTAGTTCCTCCTGTTCTTTTGTGCGCTACTTCTTGGTCAAGGCTTCAAAAGCCTGATTGATAAAGTATTTTGTTTTGTTGTTCTTTATTCGTTATGGAAGCTTTTCTTTAAAAAAATACACCTGCTATTCATAGCATAAGGAAGATCTATAAAAGTATTTGGATCATGTCAAAACCAGTGAACAAAATAGTGGAAAATTATTTAAATATATATTTAAATGAATATTTAGAAGGGAAATACTTCTTAATTAGATTGAAGGAAAGTTTTTCCCGTTGTTAATGGTCATTTCAGAGGTTCCCAGAATTAGTTGGGACTCAAACTGGGAAAACGCCTCATTTTTAACATTCCTCTCTATTGTCTCCTGCCACATTAACCTTCTGGTTGCTTCTCCACTTCTGGGCAGCCTGACGGGAAACTAAAGCCTCTGTATTTACTGTAATCACAGGTAATTCTTTTTCTTCCCTTTAATGTCGCACATTGCAAAACTTGTTCTCCTGTTTACGTTATAATCTTGGTCTAGTCCTACTCACCGGTTATTAGCTGTCAAGCTCGGGTATCCGACAACATGTGCAACAAGTATCTGCAAAAGCAAGAAAGTTTAAAAAATGTACGTATTTTACAAATATGTTACATATGCTCTTTGCTATAAGAATTAAACATTTATCTCTTGTCGCTTGACAATAACTTGTTTATCGTAAAATAAAGTAAGGATTTTCTGAAAAACGGTCCAGTTGCAGAGCTGTCTCTCTCTTTATGCATCACTGGAAATCTCAGTAAAACTCAGCAAAATCATCAAGGTTATCAGAAAGACATCAAATATATGCAAACCCCATGTAAACAAAAGTATGCACATACAGACAGATTATAGTTCACTAACATGCTTTTTGCACACCTGAAGGTATAAAGGTGCACGTATTACAAGATAATACAAGTCAAACAACTAAAAGCTCTGCCCAGCTGACATTTAGTGAGAAAAAAACTATTGTTTTACTCTTATATGCTTGATTGCTAAATGGTTGATTTATTAATAAATAATTACTTATACAGTTTAGCTCATTTTAACCCTGGCAGATATAGGTTTGAAATTATTTTGAGACAAACACAGAGTTTGTTTCTGATTAGAAACAAGGCAGGCATCTCGCTAGAGAAAATAAAACGAAATCCGTTATTTACATATTAATACAAAATGGAAAGTGGAAAAGTGTATATGCCCGTCTCGATAACCAGTTGAAAAATCTCTTAGAATTACTGAAATCAAACCCTTCTTTTAATTTGAAAAGCAAGTTTTATAAATGCAGTAAAATGATAAAGTCCAGTGTGTAAAGTGACTCTAGATGAACGTATTACACAACAGTTTGGTTAATTCGTTTTTGTGAGGCAACACATATTGAGATTTATGACTGAACAAGTCTCAACTGTTGTTATGTTGCAGACATTAATTTTGCAATCTGTAACCCTAAATGAATCAGATTTTGTTTTACAGCATCTTTTTCATGTTTCATCAATAGTCTGAAGTGGCCTTGACTGTGAGCCTGAGCCTGAGCTTATGTCTTTGAGTGATTTAGGTGCAGGTGGTTAGTTTGATGACTTATAGAAATATAGATTTGACTGTGTAGATTGGTGAAGCTGGTGGGGGTGTTGCTCACTTTACATTCCCCCCCATTTCTCATACTGAGACTGTAATACACCTACTCCACCCACATGTAGGCAAGGCCCGAATGTTGGTGAAGGGTAGGAAACACCTACCAGAAAGTAAGTGTGTGTGTGTGTGTGTGTGAGAGAGAGAGAACCAGAGAAAGTGTTTTCTCACAATAGTTGTCAGTGAAGCAGGATCACACCTTTTACTTTCTGTGTTTCTTGGCTTAACTCCACAATGCTTTTGGGATTTTGCTAATTCTACAAGCTTTCCTCCACCTTAGTGAGCTAATTTTAATTCATTATAACCGTCTTTTTTTTTTTAAACTCTGAGGTTTTGTAGTAAAATTAGCCGACTGGCAACAAAGAAACAAAACAGTGTTTCACGCTGTTATCTGTTTGTTTTGTCTTTGACATTATAGTTATTAGCATATTACTTAAATTACTCACAACATTGTCATCTGAAAGGTCACTTTTAACTTAACCTAACATCTCCAGCTTTACATGTACAGTTTCTAAACACAGCTGTGGATTCAGGAGCTGTTTTAAGTCCTACACCGAATCTCTTATAATACGGTAATGCTATATATATATATATATATATATATATATATTAGCGCTGTCAATCGATTAAAAAATTAATCTAATTAATTACATACTCTGTAATTAATTAATCTAAATTAATCGCATATAATTTTTGCTGTGAAAGTATTTAAAATATTTAAATTCAAATGTTTCAATGAATAATCAGCATTAGATACATTAAAGTGCTGTTTTCAACAGCAGTCAAACTGAACTAAACAGATGCCAATGTCAAACTGAACTCACGTCAGCAGGAAACGTCAACTGAAATGATAATAAAAAAGATAACCTGAATTTAACGTCAACATATTCCATATTCCAATCTACTTTTTAGGCTAATTATACATAATTTAGACCTAGTGCTATTTTAACAAACAAGCATTTTATTAGTTGTTATCTCTTATCTGATGTATTTCTGATGTTTGGCACTTTGTTGTACCTCGTGTTAAAGTGCTCTTTAAATAATAATGACATTCATGATGATTATGATCAGAATAAACTTTTGCATAACCTCCCAGAAGCTGGAAAGAAAAGAGACAAAAACATTTTTCACAGCTCACTTAGTAACTCTAATATTTTAGTCTAAATACTTTAGCCTAAATATTTTAGGCTAAAATATTAAACTTTTTATTTGTTTTTCTTCAATCCCTCGGTGATGTTTAGGAATTTCTGCCAAAGGCTGCAGCATTTTGATTTAATTCATCTGAATGCAGTATTTGCAAGCCATACTCTGATTGAATGGGAAAAAAACTGTCTGTGATTGGCTTTAACAGCCGAGCGAGTGCACAGCTGGTGTTGAGTGTGAAATGAGCAGGTGTGCGCGAGCAAAGTAGCGCGCGAGCAGAGATGGAACTGACCACGAGGACAGTGGGTTGAGAAGAGTTTTTCAGACCGTGCCAGACCGGTTTCGAGAGTTGTTTCACTGCGCGCTTGGATTGGTTCCTGTGCGCTCAAACAGAAGGCACGAATATCGCTACACTGTTTCACAGAGTTGAGCGGCAGCGCTGTCTTCTTCTCTGTCTTCATGCGCCTCCCCTGTGACTCTTTGGCGCCCCCCAGGGGAGGCGCACCTCACCTATTGAAAACCCCTATACAACATCGATTAATCTGCGTTATTTTTTTTAATCCGTTAATTTTTTTTAAATTAATTAATCGAAATTAACGCGTTATTTTGACAGCCCTAATATATATATAATCATTAATTCTCAACACGTCGTCTCGAGGCACTTTACAAAGTCAAATTCAATCAAATCCTCCAGACAGATTGGTCAGAAAGTTTCCTCTCTAAAGCCGGGCGTACACTGTACGAGTTTTTGCCCTATTCGGGCCGATTCTTCAGTCGTGCGAGCATTT
The DNA here is from genome assembly GCA_037039145.1 of Fundulus diaphanus. Classification (NCBI taxonomy): domain Eukaryota; kingdom Metazoa; phylum Chordata; class Actinopteri; order Cyprinodontiformes; family Fundulidae; genus Fundulus; species Fundulus diaphanus. The sequence goes on along the minus strand of CM073130.1, from coordinate 50,640,570 downwards.
TTTGAATCGGGCCGAATTTCAGCTTGATCGTAGAGGGGGGGAGGAGGGGGAATGGCTTCTCACGACTACCTCCCGATCAGGAATCGGACGGTCGGTGAAAATCAAACATGTTTGAAATTCAGTCGGCTGTCGTGAGGTTTTCGTGAGCGCATCCTGCTGTTCAAGCAGAGCTACGAGGGAGCGCCCTCCCCTCCTCTCCGTCCCCGCCAGCGGAGGGAGGGGAGCAGGCGTCCCTGAAGCGACCTCCGGCCGGCCCGCTCGCGGGGGCGTTGGGGAGGGCGGCAACGCGCTGTTCCGCCTGTTTCGGCACTCCTCCGCGGTCCACGCTGGCCGCCTGTTTCGGCACTCCTCCGCGGTCCGCGCTGCCCGCCTGTTTCGGCACTCCTCCGCGGTCCGCCGCCTGTTTCGGCACTCCTCCGCTCGCGGGGGGGGGGCGGGCCGGACGACCTGCCGTGCCGAGCGGCCGCGGGTGCGTCTCGTCCCTCCTCTCTCCCCTCCGTTCCCCCGACGCCCGGTGCCTCCTGCGGGCCTCGCCAGAGCTGGGCTCGAACCCCTGCTCTGGGTCCCTGTCACCTACCGTTGCTCGCCTGCCTCTGCCATCACAGCGAGCGGTCCCAGAGGGGGCACGACGTACAGTGTGAGCAGTCCGGTCGCGTCCAAGCGCCGCGCCACACAGATCGTGAGCGGTGAACTTTTTAAACCCCGTGGTTCCGTCGCACAGTTTGAGATGTATATAAGTACCACGACTGAAAAACTCGTACAGTGTACGCCCGGCTTAAGGAAACCCAGCAGGTTGCATCAAGTCTCTCCAAGCAGCATTCACTCCTCCTGAAAGATCATAGAGCCACAGTGGACAGTCGTCTGCATTGTTGCAGCAATCCCTCATACTGAGCATGCATAAAGCGACAGTAGAGAGGAAAACTCCCCTTTAACAGGGAGGAAAACCTCCAGCAGAACCAGAACCAGGCTCAGTGTGAACGCTCATCTGCCTCGACCCACTGGGGCTTAGAGAAGACAGAGCAGAGACACAGAAAAGAGACAAATATATATATATATATATATATATATATATATATATATATATATATATATATATATATTTTTTTTTTTTTTTTTTTTTTTTTTTTTCTTTTTTTTTTTTTTTTTTTTTACATGCAGTGTTTCCCCCAGTGTGCTATAAGCTTGGCGGGCCGCCAGGCTTTACTCGCCCAGTCTTGCGAGGTTTGGCAAGATTTCCCGTCTATCTGAATGATCCTGAGTAAAATCTGTTCATTTGTGTTGTGTTGGACTTGGTGTTTGACCAGATGCCACACATCGTAGGACCAAACCTGTTATATCTATGATTTTTTTTTTTTTTTTTTACAGTTATGTGTGCCGTCTGTCAGGCTTTGAACATGTGGCCGTGCGAAGCAGGCATAAAGGCCAGCAGTTGTCGTGAAGGGAACATATCAGCATGTGACTACTGGTAACGAAAATACTGCTGCTGATGTTTTATGTAGGAGTGCCTTCATGCAGACTCAAAATCCATAATTTTGCTTCACATATTTGTCTCTCAATCTGCATTTTGTGGACAAAAGAGTGTTTAAATCAGGACTAAACAGTATTAACAACACAAAACGTACCAGCTTTTTGTTCTGCATCGTGCTTATGGTTGCGCTGTGGTGGTTTGTGTCTTGCCACAAGCACCAACAGATCAGTTCTTGTCAGCATGTTTTTTTTTTTTTTTGGTTTAGGCGTGCAGCAGAAATATTTTTTTTATTTTTTGCTTAAAAGAATGAACTTATTTTCTTCCCGCTTTTCCTTTATTTAATCAAGAATACATTCCCATTCAAAGCTTTCATTTTGTCTTGTAATCCTCAGCTTCTGATTTAGGCAAAACGTATAAAAGGTGCTTAAAAAAAGCCGCCCTCAGATTATTAACATAGCAAATCCTGCATAACGTATGCTGTTTTATTTCAGCAGACCAAGTTAGGCGTCCCTTAATTTAATCTCTGCACATCGTATATGCAGCGTGTCTGCATTTACCAGATTTCCTGCGCGGTATTACTAATCTTATGTGTAAATATATACAAACTCAATGTTATTTTGGAGTAAACTGTCTGCTGAAAGGTAATAAATTGAAGAAAAAAAATCTAATTTGGCGACAACACTATTATTTTTTATTATTATTTTAGTTTCATCCAGGAAATGTGTTTCTGGTGTCAAAGAGTGCTTAATAAGTCATTTCCAGAGAGGAGCTTCTGCTTAGACGCTGTTTTGGATATTCGATGCAAGGTTTGTGCAGATTTCATGTTGCCAGTTTCTCAGCAGGTGTTGGGTGGAGCTACTTCTCAGACCGTCGGTTAACACACTGCCTCAACCGTCCTCCTGATATTACGTGGAACTAAAATGTCACGTACTGGGTAGTGCAACTAGTATGTATATATAAATGCATCCATATAGGTATACCTTGAGAGAGAGAGAGAGTGTGCATTTACGTATGTGAGAGTGGAGGAGCGGTTGACGGGAAAAGTGCCCATTTCTATCCGTCTTTGTCACGCACATGCAGTTTCATCTATACTAGAGAGATGAAATCCTAATGCTGAGAGGCCACGTTGCAGTTTTTAGAGCGTGCAAATCAAAGCAGTTTAAAGTATTAGTTTCAAATATCAAAGAAAAGGTAAAAAGTAATTTCTTTCTTTGAGAAATCCTCTTGCTTAATGGCTTTGTAAAACAACCATTGGCCTTTTCTGTCTGCATGTTTGCTGCAAAAATATTTCATCTGAATAACAAATAGTTTTTATTTTGTAGTGAAATTAGTAAGTCTGCATTTTGAATTTTAAACCAAAGTGCCAGCAATAATTAAAACTTCACTTCTGCCATTTAACTGCATATTTTCAGTAAAGGACAAGCTGAAGATTTGTAAAAGTATCATTAATGATGATTTTTTTCGAATATTTAATTTTTATTATTGACTTTGCTATTTTAAGTTTTTAGCCATGATTTAACACTTCAGCTGTAGAAGAGTTTTTAAAGTTTTAAATAAGTATATTTAAATACAAAAAAGTAGCTGAAAATAAAGTTTTAGTTTGGTCTATAGTTAGAAATGGAAAATAAGAGAAAAAACCCAAAACAGAACATTTAGTTTTCCGTGCATTTTTCATCTGACACCAAATTACTCTTGTGATCTTTTTTTTCTAATTAACCTTTTCTAATACTTTCTAATTACCAGCTACTTGTGATCTACAGCTCAGAATACACATGGAGGAGAAGAGAAGTGGTTGAAAAGATCATTAGGCGCCATGGGTAAAACTATGCATTACCACATTTCTACTTCTCGTTTTAAGTCTTCCTCTCGGATTTACTTTTTTTTGTTACCTGTACAGTAAAAGTGTAACACGTGCAAGTGTATGGCATTAGGTTTATCATCTTAGATTTGATCAACTTCCCGGAAAAAGCTTGTGAGCTTGTTTCTAGAACAGTTAAAGATCGTCAGTTAAAGGTTTTTGGCTGTCTGAATGTCACTTCATGGTCAAATATCATCTCTGCAAATTACACATCTTCTGCGGTTTCGGTCCAATCGTTTCTCGTAACAAACGCTTTTTGGTCGTGGCCTTTCAGCAACGGGCGGTATCAGTCACAGGAGGCCAGCGCATCCGGACACATGCTCGTGCATGCAGACCACATGTCAGACTGAAAGGTAAAAATTCAAATGCTGCTGCCAGTGCATTCAAAAACAATCAACTGTCACTTGGCTGCGCGTCGTAACTGAAAGCACAGTCATAGTCTTGTACTTTCTCTCTTCTTCCTCTGTCTCATCCACCACAGAAGTGGTATTAGTGTCGTGTCTGATGTGGTCTGTCTCACCTCATCTAACTATTTCTTTTCTCTGCTCAGTTGTTTCCTCAGGTTTTGTCTTTTTATCTTTTTTTTTTTTTTTTAGATCTAATCATCTTTTTATTTTTTCCCCCTTACGTACCTTTCTTCCTCCCGTCACTTGCACTCTCCTTCTCTACTCGTATTTCCTAAACTAACTAATTTCCTCCTCTCTCCTTGACGGTTCATTTTCATCAGTTTTTTTCCCATCAGCTCTCCTCTTCCATTTTTGCATTTATTTTCTTCCTCTTCTTCCCTTCACATTTTCAGTGTTGTCTACACTTTCTTCTTTGTCTTTTATGTTGAAGAGCACTCTAACAAAGCAAAGGGAAGTGAAACAAAAAGCAGTGTTAGCAGCTTGGTTTCAGTCATGAGTATTAAAGAGACTCCTGTAATTTACACTTTGGGCTTTTAGGGATTTGTTACAACTGTAGTTTTTTTTTCCCGGGTAAAAGTAATATACGACAAACTAAATACTGTTGTTGGATAATTTTCAAAACCCGAGGCACACCACACGTAAGTGTAAAATAATCGTGTGGTGTCCGATCAGATTTAACTCACGATCGTTCAGATATCAGACGGGAAATCTTGCGAAACCTCTCAAAATCAAACGTGAGTTCAGAGTAAATAAACATGAATGACGAGGAAGAACAGAGGCGATGGTTGTGGACTAATTTTAACAGAGAAAAAACATTAAAAAGACGTTGATTAAAGGAGAACAGGGGCTCTATGTTTACTATGATATGGAGGGGAGTTGTGCTTTTTTCTCTCTGGCTTTCCCTCACCTCGCTTTCTGATTGGCTGCACGCCCCATGTTGAATGTGGCGTGCTCGTTTGTCCTCGGGGAACACCACACACGCTAGGATATCGGGCCAAGACAATCCAACATGTTCAATCTCCCTGATTTGAGGTCAGAGCGTTCCCGACATCCTCCCAAGTAGACCCGATCACTCTTAACACACAACGCACGGTAGGAATATCTGTTAAGATTATTTTAAGAGCCCTCCTGATAATTAGGGCATGTAGGGAGGGTGGGATAAAAATCAGGCTAATTATCCTGGTGTATTAACCAGGCTTTGATAAACACGAGGGATGCACGATATATCTGAACTAACATCGGTATCAGCCTGTTGGTCATTTGTAACATATCGGTTAAAACTGGACTGATTTTATTTGCGTCTTGTTGCCATGTGTGGATGTGTTTGTGGAGGGGAGGAGGTTGACCATGTGGTAGCTGTGTGGGCCTGTGATGGGGCAGAGGAGTGTTTAAAGGGTAGGGACATTTATATATTATATATAGAATCAGTAAGTATCGGTTATCGGTCATAATAGCAAAATTATATTGATATCAGCCCAATATGTTATGTTGGTTCTTCGCTAATAAATACATTATGAGACAAAAGATGGGTTCACAAGATCATACACTGTTCAAAGAAAGTAGAGGAACTGTTTAAAAAAAAAGATCCTGCTGGATATCTATACTGATATGGAATAGTTGATGTGTTGGGAACAAAAGGATGTTGCATCATTTGATGAAAAATGAAAACTATCAACCCACAGAGGGCCTAATCCGAAGTCACTGAGAAAGTGAGACTGAAGAAGTGATGCGGCAGACTTGTCCAGTTTGCTGAAATGATTTTGCAGCGGCTGAAAATGTTCCTCAGTGGTGAGTACGGCCCCCACAGGATGGGATGCATGCCGGATGATGCTGGGGATGCTTTTTATGAGATGCTGGGGATGGTGTCTCCTCCCAGATCCTGACTCTCATCTCCGATCTCCTGGACAGTCTGGGGTCGTATGGACCTAAACCCGATGTCCCAGAGATGTTCTGTTGGATCAGGGGAGCATGGAGGCCAGTCACTGGTATCAATTCCTTCATCTTCCAGGAACTGTCTGCATAGTCTTGTCACACGAGGCCGAGCATCATCAGCACCAGGAGGATAATGTTCACCACAGATTCTCCAGACCCTTTCAGGTCTGTCACATGAGCTCAGAGTGAGTCTGTCCTCATTTGTATAAAGAACAGGACGGCAGCGGCAAGCCTGCTGATTCTGGTGTTCGCTGGCAAACGCCAGACATTCTCCACGGTGCCGGGCAGTGAGCTCAGGGTCTACCACAGGACGTCAGGTCCTAAGGTCTGTTTCCAATGGTTTGGTCAGATAGATTTACCCCAGTGGCCCGCTGGAGGCCAGATGCTCCTCACACATGGGATGTGTTTTGGGGGCAGCGGTCAAACAAATACAAACTAATACTATCAGCTGCAGGCGGTCCACACCACTTAATAGGCCTTGGTCAAGTGAAAAGACATTGTCAAACCCTCAGAACCACTTTTATAAAAGATTTAAATGAAAGCATGGACATTTCTTTAGCTTGTGCATTCAACCTTTACCTTCAGTGGGTTAGGGAAAATCTACAGGGATGTACAATTTAAAATTATGAGGTATGATCATACCACCATAGCAAAAGAACATGTCGAGTACATCCCTAAAGAACCAGGATTAATAAAATGAATAATTAATAGAATGCTGTTGTGGCTGCATGATGTAAATATGTGACCTTTTCACTGGACCTGTAAATGAGCCTGGGTTCGATGTTTCAGTGCTAACACCCGTCCTGTCTCCCTCCAGGTGAGCAGAAGCGCTACCAGGTCTTGATCCACGGCATCGAACCTCTGCTGGAGACTCCCCTGCAGTGGTTGAGCGAACACCTCAGCCATCCTGACAACTTCCTGCACATCTGCGTCGTGCCGGTTCCCACAGACTGAGGCCGCTCCTCTACACCCTATCGTGGCAATGACTCGTCGGCCAATCAGCTGCCAGCGGGGCGACCTCTGACATGGTAGCACCTCACTGTGGAGACTAACAGAAATTAACGGAGAACGATCCAAATAGCGATCATAAATATGAACTAAGGCGGGAAACGAGATACTCAACAAATCTCCCGGCTTGTTCGTTTACATCTCCATCCGGTCTTTGCTACGACTCCTCTTTTCTCCACAGAAATCTTTCGACGGACGCAGAGGAGGGAAATAACTTTTCTTCTGTATTTTCGTCTCAGATTGAGAAATATTTCTATAAGAGAAGAGATGACGCCCTTTTCCCCCTCCTGTTTCACATGTGCTCCAAATAACCAAATATATACACTGGAGGTGAACATATTGTCGAACTTTCCACCGTCTTTCTCATTAACAGACTGTCTTGGAGACGGAAGGATTTCTTTTTTTTTGTTCTGGAGGAGGATGCAGAGTCGGGTTCTGCTGAAGTTGCCTTAGACGTGACACTCCTGCATCGTGACATACATGGTGTTGATGAGTTTACATCGCAGCCTAGAAAGTTGTTCCCCTTTTTTAAGCGTCGTATCTCAAAGCTGTTGTATTGCACCAATTAAATATATGAGCTTGACCAGTGAACCAGTGGTTCTGGAGGTTACAGCATTCACCAGAAACTGGGTCGGACTGAGCTCCTCTCAGAACCGCTCAGGTCAAAGTCTAATTCTAATAAAAATATTAACCAAACGGTTAAACTCAAACTGATTTTCTTTGTTTTATTGTTTTACATTTCTGCAAAGATAGAAGGAGATGTAATATTTTCCCACTCTGCCATCTGAGTCTTCAAGGGGTTTATGAGGCTAAACAATTATGTTTGGAGGCCTTTGGGAAAACAGTCCACACATCTTACATTGCAGCTGCTGATTTCTCCCCATCAGTACAACGCTCTGCTTGGTTTTCTACTCTTCTTAATCCACAGCCAAGCTGAACTGGGCATCTGTTTTTGAGGCGGAACGATGAGACTGTTTGCTTATACTGTGCAAACTTTCTGGGACCATTTAATGTATATGTTTTACTTTCCATGTTTAAAGGTGAGGACACACAAAACTGGCAAAATCAAACAAGATGCTCAACAATATGACACCACTAGGATGACTGGATGCAATTCCAACGCTGTATTTTTGTGTATTTTAGTTATTGTCTCTGTTTAGTCATGAAAATATGCTTTTAAATCCTTCCTTTTCACAGCTAAATTATTTAATTGTGTTCCACATAAAGCGGCACTGCAATGCGTTGGCCTGAATTCCTCGTTAATTCACCCTCAGGTCCCCGGTTTTGCTGATGTTCTGAGGTGCGTCCAACTTTTTTAACTTCTCCACTTGTAGATTCTGCATCATTCAGCTTGGACTGCAAAATGGTGGCGAGAAATAAAAATGGCAGATTCACAAATTGTTAAGCCAGGAGTCCGTGACCTTGTTTAGCAGTTCTGCAGCAAATAGTGTGAAATAATTGTTCAAAACGGGGAATAAAGAAAACTGAATGGATTGAAAAATATCTACGCAGCGCCTAAATTCAACATTTCTGTACTCCTAGAAACACATGTACACAACTAAATGTTTTAAGGGTTACAAAAGTGGATTTTGCATGATATGTCTCCTTTAACAATCAGGCTTGGTTCGCCTTTTCAACTCTATTTAGACATCGATAGAGAAGCACACATGGATTCCTTTTCACCTTTTAATTTAGCCAGATGTGGGTAGAGTAGCCAAAAATTGTACTCAAGTAAGAGTAACACTACTTCAACATATTTTTACTCAAGTAAAAGTAAAAAGTTGTCAGCCAAGAAATTACTCAAGAGTAAAAAGGTATTCAGTAAGAAGGCTACTCAAGTACTGAGTAACAAATCATAACAGCTGATGATATTTAAAAATTATGTAATCGGACAGACAAAGATATAAGGCTTTGTGCAATTCTGGTAAATTAAAGACAAAAATGAAAAAATATACAAAGAATAACATTACAAAACAACAAATTCAGGCAGAAGAAACTTCTTAATTGTTTTTCAACATTAAACTGAGCAATACTAACAGTTAACGTATCTACAGTATGTTAAACAGTAAAAAGTACTTCTAATTACAATATCTACTTTTACTGTACCTTAATTTGACTTCCAAATGTCTCAATGAGCTCAGCAGATAGAAAATAATATTAAAATAACAAAGCTTGTGTACAAATAAGAAGTCTCACTTTAACAAACTCTGGGTTTTTGTCTCTCTGGTGTATTTTTGGTTAAAATAAGTTTGTTCTTTATTCCTGAAGTTACAGTAGGTAGAGTAGCCAGAAATTTAACTCAAGTAAGAATAGCGATACTTCAGTAATAATATGTCTCAAGTAAAAGTAAAAAGTACAGTGCAGTAAAACTACTCCTAATAGTACATTTTGTTTAAAAAAAAGTTACTCAAGTAAATGTAACTAGTTACTACCCACCTCTGAATTTAGCATTTATATTTACATGTTGTTTAGACAAAGCAATTTTAACTTTCTGTTCAATAAGATTTGGCTCTCACAATGCTAACTTTTTATTAAAACCACTTTTAGCACAAGGTACCATTCTGCTTTTGTTTAACATCTGCTCTTAATTACCATCAAATCACTCAACATTAAAATGTTCAAGTTTTCTAAAGCGTTTTCTTCCGCTGTCATTGTTTTGTCATAAATTAAATATGTTAAAACCAATTTTTTAGTGTCCAACACACTGCTATTGACATCTCAAGACATGATCTAGTTACATATAGGGACAGTTAAAGGAATTGTTATAATTCAAACATAGAATAGGGCACCGCTGTCCCTCCCCTACCTGTTGCTGCACACTACTGGTCAGCAGGCTGAAAGAAGGTCGTTAAACGTTTCCCTAAGACAAGTTTGGCTGTTTGGGAATATTATTGCTAATAATATTCTGCACAATAAGCTCTTTAAAACTACAGTACTGCACAGGAGTTTATTCTGTTTTACTTCTATGCAGAAAACCAAAAAAGGAATGAATAAATACCAATGATATATTTGTTAAATTAAATTATTATTGTTGAAACAGTAAGTCAAGGCAAGTTTATGAATGAAGGAACAAAGGGTTAAAACTATGTTGAAGACAAAAAATACACTAGAAGAATACTAGTAAAATGTATGCATCATATAAAAAGACAAAACAACACAAAAGTGAATTAAAAACCTCCCAGTAGTGAATAAAAGTTGAATAAATTGATAAAATCATCTTGGCCATTTAGTGGAAAGGCAAGCAATGTTTTAAATTCTGATTTAAAGGGGACAGAAAACGTTCTGCAGTAGAAATAATGACAATGAGGTCATGTTTTACATTTTTCATTTAAAATTCTTGTGTGTGAATACCGCGATGGCACTGAAGGTTGTTACGCCAGCCCGTATGTTAGTTTGAATACTTAAATAAACTTTATTTTTTTAAAAAGGTATACAAATTTGGAACTCAAAACAGGTTAAAACGTTAACTCTTAGCGTTATTTGACACATTGAAATATGAAAAAAATTTAACGCTGGTTTTCTAACTCTAAAAATGTCACTAAAGATGTTGCACTGGTGTAATTCTTGTGTTTCCAAATGTATTTATTTAACGAAATGGAGAAAAATACATATTCTGGGACATCGTACAGACAACCATCCCCAACATGGAGGATCTATAGTCGGTGAAACGTGGAGCTTTACAGGTTTATTCTGGTAATCAGACAACACAAGCTTTCCCCCTTGCTTTCTCTTCCTTCTTTCTTCATCTGGTTAAGAACCTCTCTGTCTCTCTCTTTCTCTCTTTCTCCTGTCTTTTTACTGCTGGAACTCAGCCTCCCTCTCGCTCTTCATCTCTCCTGGTTAATTATCTGTTGGCATCCACTCGCTGCTAATGAGACCGCTAAACTGCCCAGACAGGCCTGGGGCTGCTCTGTCACTGTGTGTGCTTTCAGGGAGTCTTACTCTGCTGTGTGTGTGTGTGTGTGTGTGTGTGTGTGTGTGTGTGTGTGTGTGTGTGTGTGTGTGTGTGTGTGTGTGTGTGTGTGTGTGTGTGTGTGTGTGTGTGTGTGTGTGTGTGTGTGTGTGTGTGTGTGTGTGCATAATTACAGACATCATTTATAGCCCCCTGCAGGTGTGTGTGCAGAGTCAGACGTCTACACACATAGATTCTTTTCTATTGTCACAGTGCCAGTCTGCTAATTGAAAGTGTGTGTTTTGTAAGTGATGTCACGCGTCATGTCATCACAACCAGGCTTCCTCACTGCCGTTCCCGCCGCCAAGAATGATCGGACGGCGGGTTTATGGTGTTGAGTCAAGGAGCCGGGCCTCGGCGTGGGGCAACGTGTCTGTTTTTGTTGTGTGAAAACGGCTTTTGGGCACTACGCGGCGCAGAGCTGGAGACACGGTGATGAAGGGCCTGACACACACTTTAATGGGATTTCCCGGCCCGTCATCCATCCCCCGCACTGTACGACGCACCCAGGCAGCGGTGGGAGTGTGGCGCTTAGTGAGGGGCGGGGATGGAATGAGTTAAATTGCTTGCAGAAATCTATTTCCATCTCCGTTTGAGATGCTTTAGACTTGAATCAGAACTGATAACATCTCGCTTTCTTATTCTGTCTAGATCGTCTGCGTGAGCTCTGACCAAGTTTTGTTGTTAAAAAAAGAAAATTAAAGCAGGCTATAAGCTCTTAGGAGGTTGTTATTGTCAAAACGCTCGGTTTCACATTCCTTGTAAGTCAACACCTGGGTTAGGATCCCCCATCATGGTGGTTTCAAATGTCTGAAAGCATTTGCACACCTGAAAGTCTTAACTAAGGTTCATGTTGTTTGTTCAATTTTGATTATTTGAGCCAGCTTGTCGTCATCTGATCCAGCTAAAAGAACATGAGACATGCTGTCCCCAATGACATACTGCTCTGTCAATAAAAACAAATCACTAAACACTTTTATTTTAATATTATCATAGATATATTGCTAATTACCGTAGCGGTGCTGATATACATGCAATTTTCTTTTGCCCTCAAAGTTGTTCATTTAATTCCTGGGAAAACAGTGTTTCAGTGATCGTTTTCTTGAGCAATCTTGAACTTGTGGGTTTTATTCCGGTTTCCTCCTCCTTCACTGCGAAAAGGGAACTAAAAGTAAGTAAAATGTTTTTTAAATGAGTGTTTTTGTCCTTGATTTGAGCAGGCACTTAAGATTATCTGCCGAAAGAGTAAGGTGCTTCCATTTAAAATGGGAATGACTCATCTCCATCACCTAAATTCAAGTGCAGGATATCTAATTGTCTTAATCTAGGGGTAAAAATACTCATTTCATTGGCAGATCATCTTATTTACCTGCTCCATTCAATGACAGATACGCTAATTTCTAGAAAATTTGACTTACTTTTAGTTCCCTTTCCCCCTGCCACGTGTCGATGTGCCTCTGGGCAAGACAGTCCTAAGTTGTCATCGGTGTATGACGGGCGACGGGTCAAATGAGGCTCTGGTGTAAAAGCACTTCAGGTGGTCGTTATGACTAGAAAAGCACTACATAAATTAGCACATTGCAAATGGAACATGTTCCAATCAAACCTTAATCCTACAGGTCTGACCGAATTCTAGCTTACAATAATGTTATGAATAAATATAGACTTAAATGTATTGTTTGTTTTTTTTGTTTTTGTTTTTGTATGATTTATTTTCCTTCAGTCGGTTTTGTGATCTGTAGCACTTTATAACCACAAAAAAACGGATAGGTTTGCAATATTTTTTCTGTAATAAATCCGCCCAATCTAAATGAAGCGGATCAGCTTTATTGGTGTCAACAAAATATTCAAATGGCTTCGGGTCGGTCTGCTTCCAATTTATGTCGGCATTACGTTTCATTTTATAATTTTATCATGTCCTTCCTCCTCTTCGTCCCTGTAAACCAACCACTTCATCTTTCAGCTTTCTTCTCTGTCTAGTTGTCTTTGTTTTCAATTAATTACAGGGGTAGAGAATTCGAAAAAGATAAAATCTTAAGAATAATTTAAATTAATTTCATAATATTTGTAATATTGACACTGATTTTTGATTTTATCCCATTTTAGCCGACTAAAGTGTAACAGGTTAGGCCCACTGTTTAAACCAGAATAACTGAGCCACTTTTTAATTGATCAGTTATAATTCCTTGCTTATAAAAAACAGTTTAAATCAAACATTAAATTGTTGGTTCTCATGAAATGTTGGTGGGTGTAAATTAACGCATTGTCAGAATGAATTGTGCCGTGGGAGGCAGCTTCTTTTGGTACCAGAATGAGTCGGGGAGCGCCAGTCCTGCTAATGTACCGATGTGTGAAGTGCACGCTTGTATTTGTTCACATTTTCTTTAGCCGCTGTGGTTCTGCCAGGCAAGTGTGACTCTGCTTTTTTGTGATAAATACATAAACACATATTTTGTCTCACATTAACAAAAATCCTTGTTTGATAAGTAGAGGAATGCAAAATTAACACACAATTAAGTGAGTTATATGATGTAAAATAATTTATCTTAATTCAGTGTTGTATTTGAAGATTTATCCCAACTTTCTACTTGATTTTGGTTTAACAGATAATACAGCCATTTAAGACCAAAATTATTTAAACCCCTGGCAGATTTCTATTTAAATTAATATTAAATGAGACAAGAAAATAAAACAGTTTAAAAAATAAATTGCCTATTTTTATTTAAATATGAATAAAATAAATCTAATTTATGTATTTCTCTATAATAGGTGGGATTTTTATTTTTTATGGGTAGCTTTTCCTGTTATTTAGTCAAATTATCTTTGGTGATTAGCTCCTAAGATTAGATCGCTAATTTTTTGAGCTTGGAGGGTCTCCTTACTGTCACCCTCATCTTTAGCCTCATCCATAGATTCTCTCTGAGATTTAAATCAGGACTCAGAGAGAGATTCCTAAATATTAATATCACTCCCTTCATAAAAAAAAGTGACCATAAAACCAAGTTAACAAAAACATCCATCCATTTTCTGACCCGCTTAATCCCTCATGGGGGTTACTGGTGCCTATCTCCAGCGTTCACTGGGCGAGAGCCGGGGTTCACGCCTGGACAGGTCGCCAGTCTGTCGCAGGGCAACACAGAGACAAACAACCATTCACACCTAAGGACAATTTAGAGAAGCCAATTAACCTAACAGTCATGTTTTTGGACTGTGGGAGGAAGCCGGAGTACCCGGAGAGAACCCACGCATGCACAGGGAGAACATGCAAACTCTATGCAGAAAGACCCAGGGTTGGATTTGAACCCAGAACCTTCTTGCTGCAAGGCACCAGCGCTACCCACTGCCCCACTGTGCAGCCCGTTAACAAAAACAATCAGGGTAAAACACAAAACAATCTGTAAAACACGGGCAAAACAAAATGCTGGATGAAAAAATTAATTTGCATTGGGACATCGTTATGATATAACATGATAACACACAATATAACCAATATAACCTGACAAATGATCCACTGGTTTGTTAACAGATTGTAAAATTATCTTATTAAGTCCAGCTAACCTGTGCACTAAAAACCGAATCCAGCCTAGTAGATTGTTTTGGCCAACTTAGAAGCTGGTTTTCGATGTAAAACATTATTTGCTTAAATATGCATATTTTTTGTTATATAAATATTTCAAAGCCAAACTGGGAAGTCCTTCCCCCTCTGTTCCAATAAATATCCAATAAAATCCAAAACGAGTTTACCGGATGGCTGATTTCCACCAGATTCCGTGAAACCAGTCTCTCTCATGCACACACACTTTTACCATCAGCTCCGACCACAAACTATGCCACCGACTTCCCCTCAGTCCCCTACTGTCCTGCCTAATCTGGTGAGACCACATCCCCCGTGGACATTATCCCCTACTTGTGAGGCCCTCCGTTGAGATAACCTCTTGAAATCGTCAAACTGGCCCGGATCATGATCTCTACAGCGTGGGGTTCAGAATCCGAAGATAATATAGTTGTTTTTTTCCTCCATTTGTCTTAATGTTGACCATATAATGACACCCGAGCCGCTTGGATAGTTGCATTAATGTCTGTCCCAAATGAAACCGGTCCTCACAAGTGAGGACAAACCAGATTACACACACAAACCCCCTTTCTCCTTTTTAGGCGTCTCAGAGGAGCACTGTGCTCTGCTGTGTATCAGACGCAGATCAAGAAGATGAACAGATGAGAACGATTAGTGATGAAGAGGAAGTTGTGAGTGTTTTTCTCATCCCGTGCCACACAAATGCGTTACAGCGCTGGGACATGTGACGTGCCAGTGTCACGGCGCACTACTAAACGTTTCGTTTGAGAACGGTTCGTTAAAGCTGCAGGCTACAGTGAGAGGTGGTTGGAAACGACACCAAAGTCTGAGGAGATCAGGCAGAATGAGTTGCTCTTAACTCCTGGTTCACACACAGTTGTAGAGTTGGAGCGTTCCTGCCTTCGTCTTTTTATTTTTGTGTGTAGCGCCTTTAAAAGCCCGCTGTTGTTAACATCAATAAATCTGTCTTGTGAAAAGATGCATGGCTCGGTCCCCCCTGGGGGGTTGGATCCAAAATGACTGGAAAACATAAATGAGTAAATAAACATTAGGTTGAACTTAAATGTACACTGCAAAAACGGATCTAAAAATAAGTAAAATGTTCTTAAAATTTGTGTTTTTGTCCTAGATTTGAGCAGGTAAATAATATTATCTGCCAATGGAACGAGTGTTTTGACCCCTAAAATAAGATAATTAGACATCCTGCACTTGAAATACGATGATGGAGATGAGTTGTTCCTATTATAAGTGCAAAAGTCTTATTCCATTGACAGATCATCTTATTTACCTGCTCAAATCAAGGACAGACAAACTCATTTTAAGAAAAAATTACTTATTTTTAGTTTCATTTTTTGTAGTGTATGTCTTCTAAAATATGTTAAACATCAAATATCCAGGAACATTACATCCTGCATAGGTGGAGATCACGGGGGTCCAAACCTGGGAAATGGTTGATTTGTCCCTCTAATAAATCATCAGAGGAACCTACAGTACTGTAAAAGATAGAACGACGAAAAAGGCAAATTAGAAAATAATCTGTTATTCACCATGAATGAGGCGCCCAAGCGTCATCCTGATTACAGGACATGCCACATTTTAACTACTTCCACAACTCCAGAGAGTGAAACTCGTTAACGTTTTGTTCACCTCTTTATTCCAGCTGAAACTTGTGACGGGCTGAGAGGAAACAAGCGGACAGAGCAGAGCAGGCGACAGGAAGAGGGAGAAAAACAGTGAAAATCACACAAAATGGCAAAACACATTTCTTAAGTATGGCTGGATTATTGACCAGGAATGTGCCAGTCCTGATTCAGATGGTGATATTTACCCTCTGATGATGTGTGGTTAGTGGAGTGGTGAATTTTCTTAATTAATATTAGGCCTATTAATATTATTATTATTAAAATGTAATTACCAATCATTCAGTATCCAGTACTGAAAAGGCTCCACCTGCTCATTTAACAGCATTACATTTAACTGTATGTTAAAAAAAAAAATCTTGAGAAACCGCTCTGTTTATTGCCCCCCCAACAACAAAAAAAAGATGAAAGGGAATTTCCGCCCTTGGGTCCATAAATCAAAAAGGAACTTGTGCTGAGGTAATTGAAGCTGACAGTGTAACAGCTGATGAACGAGGTTTCTGTGAAGAAAGAATCAAGTTTCCTCAAGTCTAACCGGTAAACACGCCGACAACTTTGTCTCTCTCTCTGTTCCTGGCAGCGTGACACACACACATATCCTCCTCTCTGTGGTTCCCTCTCAGTCGTGTCTCAGAAGACAGAGGACTGCATGTCCATTTTTTAACGAGAGCGACGCCCTTTGAAGTTCACAATGATTCAAAGGACGCGATCCACCACACGCACACGCACAGAGACGCTCCACGCCTCACTGTCTTGTGTGTTGGGCCTTTTATCTTTCTTAGTTGAGTGAAATATTCTTTCCTTTCCATTCAAAAAGGCTTAATTGCTCTTGCACTTTTGTTTTCACATAACTTCCTCTGTTGCCTTTTGTATTCATTTAAAGGTATTAAACATAATCAGTAAGTCGGTGACAAGTCAAGTCACCAACGTTTGCGTGACAATCTAAAGCATCCCGTGAATGCAAGGTGTTGCAGGAAAAACTTAATCCAGTTATTAAAACAAATCCTTCTCATAATTTCAATTTAGCTTAATTTAAGGTCCGATGTGTACAGTATATTCTTTTACTCATGTTTAACTGTGCAGTCAGTTGTTGCTGTTATTATTTACTCCTAAAACAAGCAAGAGGAAAATCATTCAACTTTAATGATAAATCTTTTCTACTCTACGGCCAGAAAATGTAAATAATCACAAACTCAGCTTTTTAGAAGGATCCATCCTTACTGTAAGAGCATTTATCTGATTAGATTAAGGTTTATTTCAAACACATTCACATCGCATTAGTTAATTTACATCTTGGCATATTCAGTTTCCTTCTTCCCTGTTCGAAAAGGTGTAGCTTTAAGTTGAAGCTTAAATATTCCTTTCCTTCCTCGTTACAAACTCACTTAGCTAACTACTGAACTACTCACAGAATCTAGTTTTATTGCAAAACAAAATAGAAACAAGAGTTTTTACTTCTTGCAAAACAGCAAGAACAAAAGAACAACTTAGCTGCACTATAGCTACGTTTTGCAGAGCCATCACCCACATAAAAATTCACCCGTTTGACTGTTTCACAGCTTTACTCCTGAGAATGATTGGTTTCAAAGCTGGGTTCTTTTTTTTTCTTTTGTCACTCCTGCCTCTTTCCCCACTCCAGTTCTGCTAATTCAGCAGCTTTTATGTGGGAGTGGTGGCTCAGTGGTTAGGGAGACAGGCGTTTGCATCTTGGACAGGACGCAGAGGTTCGCGGTTTGAAACTCAGTCTGTCACTCTGGACCCTTGAGCAAGACCAGCTCCCTGTGCGCCACTCAGCGTGGCATCACGCTGCTCCCTGAGGGATGGGTTAGACATGGAGAGAACTTTCCCCTCTGTGGGACAATAAAGAGAAATACACTGCTCCAAAGAATAAAGGGAACACTTAAACAACACAATGTAACTCTAAGTCAGTCACACCTCTGTGAAATCAAACTGTCCACTTAAGAAGCAGCACTGACTGACAATTTATCTCACCTGCTGTTGAGCAAACTTAATAAACAACAGGTGGAAACTAGAAGCAATTATTAAGACCCCCCAATAAAGGAGGCTCTGCAGGTGGTGACCACAGAGCACGTCTCAGTTCCTCTGCTTTCTGGCTGATGTTTTGGTCTCTTCTGAACGCTGGTGGTGTTTTCACTCTAGTGGCAACATGAGACGGAGTCTACAATCCACACAAATGGCTCAGGCAGTGCAGCTCATCCAGGACGGAGCATCAATGCCAGCTGTGGCAAGAAGGTTTGCTGTGTCTGTCAGCGTAGTCTCCAGAGCATGGAGGTGCTACCAGGAGACAAGCCGGTACATCAGGAGACGTGGAGGAGGCCGTAGGTGGGCAACAGCCCTGCAGCCGGACCGCTACCTCCATCTTTGTGCAAGGAGGAACAGGAGGAGCACTGCCAGAGCCCTGCAGGATGACCTCCAGCAGGCCATTAATGTGCATGTGTCTGCTCAGACGATCAGAAACAGACTCCATGAGGGCCTGACGTCCACAGGAGGGGGTTATGCTTACAGCCCAACACCGTGCAGGATGTTTGGCATTTGCCAGAGAACACCAATTTTGGCAAATTCACCACTGGCGCCCTGAGCTCTTCACAGATGAAAGCAGGTTCACACTGAGCACATGAGACAGACGTGACAGAGTCTGGAGACACCATGGAGAACATTCTGCTGCCTGCAGCATCCTCCAGCATGATCCCCAGCAGTGGGTCAGTGATGGTGTGTGTGTGTGTGTGGGGGGGGGGGGCATTTCTTTGGGGGGCCTCCATTAAGTACAGAGATGAGATCCTCAGACCCATTGTGAGACCATCTGCTGGTGCGGTTGGTCCTGGGTTCCTCCTAATGTAGAGAATGTTAGACCTCCTGTGGCTGGAGTGTGTCAGCAGTTCCTGCCAGACGAAGGCATTGATGCTATGGACCGACCCGCCTGTTCCCCAGACCTGAATCCAGCTGAGCACATCTGGGACATCAGGTCTCGCTCCATCCACCAACGGCACGTTGCTCCTCAGATTGTCCAGGAGTTGGTGGATGTGTTAGTCCAGGTCTGGGAGGAGATCCCTCAGGAGACCATGCTCCACGTCATCAGGAGCTGCCCAGGTGTTGTAGGGAGTTCATACAGGTACATGGAGGCCACACAGGCTACTGAGCCTCATTTTGACTTGTTTTAAGGACATTACATCAAAGCTGAATCTGCCTGTAGTGTGATTTTCCACTTTAATTTTCAGTCTGGCTCCAAATCCAGACCTCCATGGGTTAATAAATTTGATTTCCATTGATCATTTTTGTGGGATTTTGTTGCCTGCACATTCAGGTATGTAAAGAACAAAGTATTCAATAAGAATATTTCACTCATTCAGATCTAGGATGCGTTATTTTAGTGTTCCCTTTATTTTTTGAGCCGTGTATATATTTAATGAATCATATTTAATTACATTTCACAAGGTTGGACATAAAGGAGAACGATCTTTGAGTATCGCTCTTCTTATAATCTCGTGAGACCATCCACAGTCCTGGATCTTCACCGATACAGGTCAACCTATTTCTATAGGCTTCAGGTCTGTGGGCTTTTAGTGAAAACGGCTAATTCTGAGCCCGGTTTACCATCTTTGTGTTGATTTTGCCATATTTGAATCACCATGCTAAAAAAATGCCCCTATGATGACCCATTTTCAGACATTTTAATTGAAATCTCCTTGTTCACGATGCCAAGCGTTCAAAGAAAGAGCTTCAGACCCACAGCATCCCAGATCCCCCACCATACTTAACAATAATAAGGGTTTGGTACTATCAAACCATTGTTTTCTAGTACAGCTCATGTAGCGTTGAACATTTTAGTTTTTTCTCTAGTGGTTGATATGGAGACCTGGTGACTCTTTGCTGCAGCTAAAAGTAATTAAATTAGATTCAGGTTTATTATAGCCATGAATTTACTGCAGAGCTCATCCCTAATCTGAGAGTCAGTTCTAGGCACACCGATATGAGGGGGCAGGCAGCTCCAGCAAATTTATGTAGTTTGTGATTTGTGCTTACTTCATAGAAATAGACTAAGTTGTATCCAACATCCAAGAGATGGATTGCACTTCAGTTAGGTCTCTACCCCATTACCCGCCCAGTTTGGGTGTCCTGCTTGAAGCCAACATTCCTGCTGGTACCGCTCTTAGGTTCTCTGAAGCTCACAAACCCCCTGACCACAATAAAGTGGCAATCCCACACAGAAAGTAATAATAATAAATAAATAATGAATAAATGGGGGGGAATCCTTCATCTAAGTTTTAACAACCAATTGCATAACATGTATCTTATGAATGTCCATTAAGCAAATTTGTATCCCAAATTCAGACGGCACAACCGAAGTGAGGAGGAGCGGAAAAAGGACACAGAGATGACAAAGCTGCTTTTTTTTGGCAGGTTTGACTGAGGGAACAATGGCTTAGTTTAGGAGGGGGGGGGCAATGCCCCCTTTCGGCCCATCGTAGAATCGGGCCTGATTACTTTACGTCTTTGTTCTGTGAAATATTCTGGTCCGGACATTCCTTTGACGTTACGCTTGAATGTGGAGTTATAAATGGCATTAGCGTCTCTGTCGGATGATTCCAGGCTGTGATTTTCACACGGAAAAACAATCAACGACCTCAAAAACGACACGGAACACGGGAATATTCAAGTCCTCAAAAGTGATTTGCAAACTTTCAGATGTCTGGTGCTGCATGCATGTTTATAAAAGTCTAATGAAAAGAAAAGATTTTAAAAAAACAAGCCCTCACGACCATGAGGTCAAAGCAGTCTGAGAAAACAACCGAGAAACTTTTCCCTGGAAATGCTGTGTCCTTTCAGCAGTCGTCTGTTTACACACACACAGACACACAGACACACACACACACCAAGCTGTTATTAACCCTGCCGCCCTCTAATAGGCAGGTGCAGAGGAGACGGAGACGGACGGACCCACGGAGAAACGGAGAGTATGACAGGAGGATGTGGCTGATGGGGGCAGCCGAGCCATTACTCTTTGATCTCTGCCTCACTGATACCAACACACACTCAGACACCATTAATAAGCAGTGTGTGTCGCTTTCCGCTCATAGCCTTGGGGTCGGGACATCAGGTTTGCTACCCAAGCGTGTGTGTGTATCTGTGTGTGTGTTGTTGTGTGGCTCCTGACTGTCTGGTATTGTTTGTCACAAACTGGGCAGGCGATAAAGTTGTGTTGAAACGTCCGTGTCCCTTTGTGATTAAAATGGAGATGATGTCCCACTATAAAAACACAACTGTCCGGGTGACGGGGAATAAAGCAGATGTGTAACTAATGTTATATACCCTTGCAAAAGAAATTCTCCTGAACACGCGGTTCGTTTTTGCAGCCAAACGTACCTCTAGGGTCTTTAGGTTTAGAGAAGGCTGTCATTTCTCTTTGAGTGAATTTTTAAAATTATTTTCTGAGAAAGGAAAAGAAACATTTAATAGCACAACTTTGAAAACTGTCAAAGTGATATTTGACGCAGAGTAAATTAAGGCTTTGGGTAATTTCTTTTTTTTTTTTTTTAATAAAAATGGAGTTTCTCTTTTACCTTAACCTCAGTGCTTTACAAAGTATTCACTCCCCTTGACATTTTCAGGTTTTGTTGCCTCACAGCCTGGAATTAAAATGCATTGTTTGAAAATTTGCATTATTTAATTTACAGAATATGCCTACAACTTTGAAGATGCATTGTGTTATTTGATCATGAAGCAGACAACAACTAGGAAAAACCTTTTGCTGCATTTCCCGCAGCAAGTGGCTTTGGTCTCTATGAGCTCGCCAAATCGGCCTACTGGGATTTTTTAAACCGCTCCATCTCCTTCGTGTTGGATGGTTTTCACTTGTGAAAAGCGATTGGTTTAGTCTAACCAAACATTCTTGATTGGATTACAGTCTAGACTTTGACTTGGTCATTCCAACACTTTAAATGTTTCCCCTTAAACTAGTCGAGTCTTGCTTTAGCAGTGTGCTCTGGGTCGTTGTCCTGCTGGAAGCTGAACCTCCGTTCCAGTCTCAAATCCCAGGCAGACTGACACCGGTTTTGCTCCAGACTGTCCCTGTATTTAGAAACCTCCATCTTTCCCTCAACTTGGACCAGATTCCCAGTGCCTGCTGATGCTGCCACCTCCATGTTTTACTATAAGGATGGTGTTCTTGGGGTGGTGTGATGTGTTGGATTTGGGTCAAGACATAGGCTTTTCCATGTTAGGTGAAAAGTTTCATTTTAGTCTCATCTGACCAGAGCACCTTCCTCCATACATTTGGAGAGTTGCCCACGTGCTTTTTGGGAAACTCTAAACGAGCCTTCTTATTTTTAACACCAAATAATGCCTTTTTTTTTCTGGTCACTCTTCCATAAAGCCCAGCTTCATGGAGCTTGCAGTTTGATGTGGTCCTAAGGACAGATCCTCCAGTCTCTGCTGTAAAGCTCCGCAGCTTCTTCAGGTTTGCCTTCAGTCTCTGTGCTGCCTCTCTGATTGATGCCCTCCTGGTCCGGTCATTGAGTTCTGGTGGGCGCCCCTATCTTGTTGTACCATGTGCTTTCCAGTTGAAGATGATGGATGTGATGGTGCTCCAGGGGGAGCATCAAAAATTGTAATTTTTGTTTTAGAACTCCGCCCTGACTTGTCGTCAACAACTTCGGCCCTGACTTGTTCTGAGATCTACTTGGATAGATAGACAGACAGACAGACAGACAGACAGACAGATAGATAGATAGATAGATAGATAGATAGATAGATAGATAGATAGATAGATAGATAGATAGATAGATAGATAGATAGATAGATAGATAGATAGATAGATAGATAGATAGATAGATAGATAGATAGATAGATAGATAGATAGATATTACATTTCACCAACTTGGACTATTTTGTGCAGACCACTCACATTAAATAAGATTTATGGACATTTAAATAACAGGTTAGGAAAAAAAATTGCAATTTCCTTGGAAAACAAACTTCAAATACCATCGGACATAATCACACTGTCTTTCTTGTCTTTCAGTATTCCTGGCATAGCTTTCTTCAGCCACTTCCTGGTCAAGGAGGCTATTTTAAGAAAAGTAAAGTAAAAAATGTTTTGTTGCTGTGTGGGATTTTTGTTGTGAGAGTGGCTGTGCAAGGAGTTCCCAAAAAGTGGGCTCATCGTAGCGATGACCCTCAGTAAAAGAGTAAACATCTCCAGACATGTAGCAAACATTCGTGATTCCAAAATGACAACAGAGGGATTTATTATTTTTCTATTTATTGCATTATTGGCTTTAGATGTTTACAACTGACTCCAGAGACGTGCAGTCAGGAGAGGCAGGAGAAACGCTGCCTCACAAGTAAAATCTTAACAGTGATAGGAGACAAAACACATTTTCCTCCTGACTCCTCCTGTTCCATAAATGTATTTTCTGTATGATTTTATCATTTACAGGGTACAATTAGTGTACGTGTTGGATTACACATGTGCTACACATGCTGACGTTCCACATTCTGTGTAATATATTTAATGAATGTGTGTGACACATTTAATCTTTCTGCGGAAAACTCACAGGTTGAAGCAGGAAGTACTGTGCCCCACTGATAGGGGGCAGTGCTGAGCCCATTGCCCGTCGCTGCGTGTTC
Source organism: Fundulus diaphanus (assembly GCA_037039145.1). Lineage (NCBI taxonomy): Eukaryota > Metazoa > Chordata > Actinopteri > Cyprinodontiformes > Fundulidae > Fundulus > Fundulus diaphanus. The sequence goes on along the minus strand of CM073130.1, from coordinate 50,617,084 downwards.
TTCTTCTACGCAGAGGCCGCAGGTGTGGCTCTGAAAATTGACGTAACTAAGCACTCATTTCAGTTTTCTCACACAAAATGGACAATTACGTCTCAAAACTAAAGGAGTTTTCCTAAACTGGATTTTCAGTGGAAACAGGAGGCATTAGGGAGTAAACCGTGATCTCTACATCTTCAAACAAGAGGGAGAAAGATAACCTCCCTTTTTAACCGGAGTGGTAGACCCAAAAACTCTAGGTGCTTGATGGTGCTTCAAGAAGCCATCTTTTCTGCTTTCCATGCCTTTTATTTTCAAAATGTGACTGTCATATTTTATTTTGACATATTTTACCAAGGAGTCTCAGCAAACATAAAATAACTGCATGGATTGCTTTGGGATTGAATGAGACTAAACATCAGCGTTCACAGCATGAAGGTGAGGGAGTACCAGGAGATTTTTAAAGACCTGCAGCCTGCTTCCATAGGCTGCATATACAAATAAAGGTACAATCATATAGAGTTTTAAAGCAAAAAATAAAAAAAATATATAAATCAAATTCAACCTCATATTAAATATCCTTTTTGTGTTTTGCTATTTTGTTGTTGAATAGCATTGATTGTTGAAATGTTCAATGTTGAAATGTAGGCTTCAGAGGCCTCACCGGTTCTGAGCCTCACCACACGTCACTGCTTTACACTGTATGTAATTTTAAGTCACTATCTTTAAAATGGTCAACATAAAGTAAATCTTTTTGCAAACATTTATTTCAAGATTTTCAAGTGAGTGAAACATGAACAAACAAAAACAGGAGAGGCAAACACACAAAACTTGACCCTGATAACTAATGACCCTTGTACATAATTTGATGCACATATAATAAAGGCACTGGTTTTATAATAATAATAATAATAATAATAATAAATAATAATAACGATCTTTATTTTCAGCACAACATACTTTACAATGAAATTTGTCATCTGCATTTAACCCATTCCTCAGGGAGCAGAGGGGAAGGTCATGTATGGGTCAAATAAAGCTGCCAAATCTTAAAAGTTTTATAGTGATTCCAGGAAGTGTAGGCGATCTTTTCAAGTAGGACACAATTATTCATCTCTGAATAGAGAGTTTGGAGTCAGACTTCCACATAATGGCTAAACATCCTCTGGCAATACAGAGATTCAATTCCAGGGGCCTCTGGTAGCTTTTTCTTAATTGTGTGCTAGCATTTGTGAACTCCCCTAATAAGATATTTGACCTAATGGAAATGATAACTCTAAAAGCTTTGACATTATGTTGGACAAGTCTAGCTGGGATCTGTTTGTCTTTGTGCACAACCACGTAGGACTGAGAACCCTCCTCCAAGGCAAAGCACATACTAGAACACCTTGGGTTATTTTGATGTAATTTTTGTTGAGTAATATGAGTTTGATGGAAAATAGGTTGGTCTGTGTCAGTGATTAATGCCTGCATTTAAGCATTTTTGACAAAATCCTGACAAGGGCTGGACGATATAGAAAAAAAGGATATCGATAAAATGGAAATAACAACTGGCTCCTCTCCTCCACATCGAGAGGAGCCAGTTGAGGTGGCTCGGGCATCTGGTTAGGATGCCTCCTGGACGCCTCCCTGGTGAGGTGTTCCGGGCACGTCCCACCGGGAGGAGGCCCAGAGGGAGACCCAGGACACGCTGGAGGGACTATGTCTCCCGGCTGGCCTGGGAACGCCTTGGGATTCCCCCGTAGGAGCTGGCCCAAGTGGCTGGGGAGAGGGACGTCTGGGCCTCCCTACTGAAGCTGCTGCCCCCACGACCCGACCCCGGATAAGAGGAAGAAGACGGACGGACAGAAATAATATTGATCGACATCAATAATTATCAAATAAATCAGAACATAGATTTTAAGTGCAGCCCTGGCCATTTAATGCCCTCGCTTAGTGACTTACTTTTAGATCCAGAACACACAAACACTGAATTCAAACTCAACGCTTTATTCAACCAACTTTTTACTAAATCTAAATCTTAAAAAAGGAAAAAAGAAAAAAGAACACATGCTCTCTGAACTTTTTGACACTTGGTGATGGAGCGTTCCTGGGTCTGCGTTGTGATTGGTTGGGAGGATGTAATGACCGTAATATTAACCTACATTCTTCTATTAAACTTTTTGTTGACCCCCTTTTTTTATTGAACCACACGTCTATTGATCGATATATATTGTTATGGAATTATCGTCCAGCCCTAATTCAGACCGTCATCCTGCATCAGCTGTTACATGCAAATTGGACTCCCACTACCTTCAGCTGTGTAACTCTGGTTTTGGAGCAGCCCACATTAAGACAGAATACACTTTTCTTTTTATTTAATTTTTTTTATATATTTTTTTTTTTTTATTTAAAAAAAATAATACACTTTTTAAATAAGACGAGGTGAGTTTCCTTCATTGATCGTTTTTTCCTGGTCAACACCAAGGAGGTCTTGACAAGATCTGTGCTGCTAGGTTATTATGAAAATGGAATAAAAGGGCAACACACCTTTCAAGATAAATTATTTGTTTACCGACGTACTGTAATATTCAGAGAAAAGGTAGTGTTGAGCGCATGGAAATACTTTATGGGACTGTTTCACGATGGTCGAATGCAGCATAGCAGAGAGAGCTGGATTAGATGAGCAGAAACTCTATCCTCCAAATCTTTCGGATGGCTTATCCACTTATGCTGAAAGCTGTAAAAGCAAAAAAAATAATGTTATTCCTGGATATTAGCATGCAAAGTAGAAACCTGGGTAGAATAAAAGAAACCTTTATTGTCCCTCAGAGGGGAAATTCATGTGTCCCAGCAGCAAAGAGAAATGCTGATTAAAGCATATACAGATACATACAAAGGAAAAATATAAAGCAATAAATACTAATAGGTGACTGAGCAGTAATGGCAAATTTGAAAAGAAGAAATACTATCAAGCTGTTAGTTGTTGAAGACAGCATATTCAAATAAGTAAAGTAGTTTGATTTTAAGGAATGTTCAAAACGTTTAGGTATATTTCTGCATAAAAAACATCTCAGACTGCCTATTTACAACAAAGAATATGTGTGCTGTAGTCAGCTGTCTGGTTTTGACTGTCAGCGCTGATGTAATTATGTTGTTTCGCAGCTCTCACAGAGTTGGCCGTAACCATTAAAATGTGGAATTGTGGGCAAGCGATCATCTTCAAACCCCATCGAAGCCTCACGGTCCCCCCGAGTGTTCCAGGAATGGCATGAAACGTTTCATCAGTGAGCGGCTCAGATGCGTTGAAGGGCAGCCGTACGTGCGGATGGTGTGCAGGAAGAGACCCGGGCTAGTTGTGGTTTCCAGATGAATTAAAGACGACAGAGGCTCAACATGTGTGAGCTTCAGGAAGAGTCGGCGGGCTGCTTTGTGCTGAGTCACTTGCTCGTCCGCTGCACATGTTCGACAGGCCGAGACACTGATCTTTAATGAGATGTCTGGCCTGCTACAGACACACCAAGATAAAAACAAAGTCAAACAGCAGTGTGTACTGTAGAACGGTCCAGAATGAGAAGTAAATCAGATTAAACAAGCTGTTCCTGTTTTAGCGGAGAGTAATTGAAGCAGTTGGGGGGAAAGAATTGCTTCTTTGTGTTCATTTAGAAATGGGGTAAATGGATATAAAACACTGGGAAATAATTTAAACGAATGCTTTTATTCCGGATTAATAAGAATTAGAATAGTAGTTGCTACAGGTTCACGTGAGAAATTCAAACCAAATAATCTGGATGGATTTAGTGTATTTTTAGTGATTTGTGGCATGGTGATTGTGTCACATTTATCCTCTGTGCATTAAAAAAACATCCACTTTCATCCTGCAAGCTTATTCTTGTGTGGTTGTACAGTAGAACTAATACATTTACTGAAATTAAATTTTCTGGAATGATGGTGTAAAGTATAAAAAACATAAAAATGTGATTTTTAATTTTCAAGCGCTAACTCTTCTTATTCATACTCCCAGGGGAGTTAAGAGATAAAATCATTTCTGGTAGGAAATTTTCTAAGGATAATAAAGCAAGAGGAGTCATTTTGAATCTAAAGTCTGATTTTATTACCATTTTTAATAAAAAAACCTAGTAGCATGGTAAAAATAATCACAATCAGCTTTATTCACCGGGTTTGTGCACACAAACAAGAAACTGATCGAATTCATGTCAGGATTATGTCTGGGCCGCTGCAAAATATTAAAATTACTCCCAGTCAGAGAAAAACCCATGTTGGTAAAATTAAAAGATTACATTAAACCTCAATCTGTCCAGGGCGTGAATAATTATGGGCTTAAGTGTACATAAAATGAGATTGTTTTCTAGTGGCCTGAGATAACACAAGTATGTTTTTATCTCTGTTTTAACTGTATGGGTATAGTGTTTTGGTGTTTTTTAATATCCATGCCGAGTGTGTATGTTGAAAAGCTGCAGCGCTGTGTGTTGAGTTAATAACTTGTGGTTTTGGAAGAACCACATAAGCTATCATACACTCACTTCATCTGTCATACAGGGGGCTTGTATGATGTGGCAAAATTAGACCCCGTCAATCTGTAAGTCCTTTCCTATTCAGGCGCTAACAGTGTTTTACCTTTTTTAAGAATATTAAATGGAGCAGTGAAAAGAAATTCTGTGAAATGCATGTGGTGTAGTGGTCTATTTTCCATTCAGCATCAAAACAATCGATATTTAGAGAGATGTGGGTGTTATTCTGTCTTACTGTCTGCAATAACATCAAATACAAACTTGGCAAGTAATAATATCAAATGTTGGCCAGCTAATGTTAGCCATTCGGCTAACATGGCAGTACTGGAGAAACATTTAAACCCACCAAAAACATTACATCACCGTACTTTGTGTCTTGCTAGTGTAACTTTCAAACCAATGTAGTGCTGGGTATCTGGAGAAAGTCAAATCTTATTCTTTAAACAGATGCTGTAAAAGTCAAAGATAGGGTGAATAGCTGGGGGCGTTAATTGAACTCCAACTGTCAATCACAGTGGTTAATTAAAGGCCATATGGAAGACATTACAGTCTTTTTGAAACCTCAAGATTTTATTAGTTGCAGCAGTGATGTAAAGGCCTATGTCTAATGATTGGGACCATACTTGTGTACTAACACTTGTGTTGCTGAAAATAAACAAAGTTTTTAGATAGAACATCTCTCATATCCTCTTGGTTACACTTGAAAAACACAGATGATAATAAATTACATAAGAGTATACAGTCTCTTGTAAAAGTGCTTATAGCCCCACAATGTGGGGCCCACCGACGAGCGCCTGGTGGTCCAGCTTTGGCTCATCTGGGCTCAGGCCAAAGAAGCTACAGGATGCCCTCTCTATGTGGGCCCACCACCCAGAGAGAGGAAGATCAGGATCGGGTGCAATGGAAGTTGGGAGGCTGGCGAGGACAGGGCTCTTGCCGTGCTAAACCCTGGAGGGATAAACTGGCCTCAGGGACATGGAATGTGACCTCACTGGTGGGTAAGGAGCCAGCGCTGTTATGAGGTTGAACGGTACCAGCTAGAAATAGTTGGAATCACCTCTATGCACAGCTTGGGCACTGGAAACCAGCTCCTGGAGAGGGGCTAGCCTTTCTCCCACGCCGGAGTTACTCAGGATAGGAGGCATTAGACAGGAGTGGTGAGACTCACAAACCCTGTCTGAGTGCCTTACATTTGTCCAAGGTGAGCAAGAGGGTCGCCTCTGCAACTTTAAGTTGCAAGAGGGAAAGTTCTGACTGTTTTCTCTGCTTGTGTACCAAACAGGCGATCAGATTACCCAACTTATTGGAGTGTCTGGATGGTGTCCTGGAAGGGGTGCCATCTGGGGGACTTTAGCTCCCATGTGGACAATGACAGTGTTACCTGGAGGGGTGTGATCGGGAGGAATGGCCTCCCTGATCTGAATCCCAGCGGTATCTTGGGAATGTCTGGCCAAGGAACCTGTCCAAGTGACCTTCAATTCACACTTCTGGCAGAACTTCTCTCATCTAACATGGAATTGGACTGGTCCATGTTCAGAACCTCCACTGCTGATGCAGCTTCCAGGAGCTGTGCCCTGAAGGGTTCCACTGCTGGTCGCTGGTGGACACCAGTGGTGACGGAGGCTGCCAAGCTGAAGAAGGAGGCCTTTTAGGACTTGGTTGTCTTTGGGGACTCCTGAAGCAGCTACTGGGCAACCAGAAGGACTGCAGCTTCTGTGGTTGTGGAAGCTAAAAGTCAGATTTGAGAGGAATTTACAGAAACTTTGTAGAGTAACTTTCCCCAAGAAAGTTCTGGAAAAATGATTCAAAAATGGGAATCAGGAACCATCCCAAACTGCATATGGTTTTGGAGGGTAACTAGAGACTTGGACTGAGGACATTGTTGGGCACTAGAAGCAGCACTTTCACGATCTCCTTAATCTGGTCAGCATGTCTTCCGTGGATGAATCAGAGTCTAAAGAATCAGGAGAAGGTGATACCATCACTGTGGCAGAGGTCGCAGAAGTATTTAAAAAGCTCCCCTGCAGCAGGGCGACAGGTCAGGACGAGGTGTGGCATGAGTTTTTGAAGGCTCTGGACATTCTAGGGCTGTCATGCCTCTTCAGTGTCTCATGGAAGACTGGGAAAACACCTTTGGAGTGGCAGACTGGGGTGGTGGTCCCAAGTTTCAAGGAAGGGGACCAGAGAGCGTGTTCCAAAATCCCTGGGAAAGTTTACTCTGGGGCATTGGCGAGGAGGCTTCAGCTCATGTCTGAACTTTGGATCCAGGAGCTACTTCAAATCTGCAGGTCAAAAAAGGAACAAGAAATCCTTAGCTTTATCCATTTTCTCATCAACTCGGACTCCCTGTCCCTGCTGAAGAAAAGCGTACCTACAGCATGATGCTGCCACCACCTTGTTTCACAGTGGGGATACAGAGTTCATAGGGATATGCGATGTTACTTTCCTACCACACAATGTTTAGTATGTTGGTCAGAAAGTTCACGCTTGGTGTCAACTGACCAGAGAACTTTTAAAATGTTTTGTGTTCCTACATGACCATTTGCTTTCTTTCAACACTAACATTCTGATTGACAGTCTTCCATAAAGGCTAAATTAGTCGTGTACAACTAACGAGATGTTCAGAGGCTGTTTCATTATGTTATAACTTCTGCTTTGAATTTGTCCACAGCTTTATCCTTGACCTGACTGCTGTGTTTCTTTGACTTCATGAAGATTTTTGTTTTCCAATGTTCTCCAAAAAACAGCTGCAATTGTTCTGAGAATAAATACACACAGATGAACTCACTGTTATTTAGGCAACACCTTTGCAGAAGGTTTGAATGCAAATGTTCATGTTTTTTAAAGAAGCTGAAATCTGTGTATGTGCGACGTTGTGTCCCAATAAAAATATCAAATCCCAATAAAATACCAGCAGTTTGTTCAATCAGTACAGATAGAAGTGAATCTCAGTAAATTAGTACACACTATGATTAAAACTTCCTTTTCAAAATGACAACATTTAAGGAGGTATCAAACATACTTTTCACTATGACCACATTTCTACATTGCAAATTACTGTTGAGGTAATATCATGATTCCAGGGTGGAAGATCATCATGATTAACCAGTAAAACCAGTATGTGTGTACCTGCCCTGATGCTATTAGATTACTTATTAAAAAAACTGTCATGTATCTAGAATGAACAAGTTTCAAGAAACATCACTAGAGAGCAGCAGGGCCTGCACCATGAAGCATGATTAGTATATTAGGCCTCCTTACTGAACTAAGAACGCACCACCACAATAAAAACCTGTACAAAGGATACAGAGTATCACTAAGGACTGATGTTGCTCTCTCAGACACTCTTGTTCTGAAGACCAGATTAAGGTCTCTCAAATCAGCATCAACAATTTTAGTACAGACCTTAAACTACGCCTAATAACTACCTTTTATTTGTCATGCTGTGGTTACCAAATTGATCCACATCCATTTGGGGAGTTGTGGCCTAGTGGTTAGAGTATTTTGGTTGTGTCCTAGAGGTTCTGGGTTCAACTCCCTGACACTGCCAGCCTGAGCAAAATCCTGAGCCCCAGAATGCTCCCAGCTGCACGGTGACAGCCCATTGTTGGGCTAAATGTAGAGAACATAATTCATGGGAAGTTCAATGACAATAAAGATTACCCTTATTAAGGCATATTGAGAGTACTTTGTTTCACTTGGTTCAGTGTTTCCCCTACCATTCAACAAGGGGGGCATCCCACCCCGCCAACAAAATTGACCCCCCTTCCCCCAAGAAGGTTATGGCATGCAATAAATTATTGTGCGTGTTCACTGCTAATTTTATTAAAATTACTATTTCTAAATAGCCCCAGATCGCACCCTGAGCTATATCTGTCTCTAGGTTCCCACATATAATAAGGCGGACATGAGTCTGCCCGGGGCATTCAACCCGGCGGGTCAGGGTACGTGCAGAGTTCAATTTTACGAGCGGCTGTGAGTCACACCTTCCACAAAGAGTGTAACCCACAGCTGGTCATTTCTAAATAAATCCTAAAATTAATCCAAGCTTATTAACTGCAAGTGCAGTGAAAGGAGAAAACAATGGAGTTGGTTAACTCTGTTTTATTGGTGAAGATGGAAAGCCGCTGAAGTGAAGGAAGAAGATTGTAATGTTTTCATATTTTCACACTCATCAGGATCCTAGCTGCAGAGTTCTGGATTCATTTGCATCTGGAAGGGTGAGAGTGGAGTGAAGTCCGACAATGTTATGAAGGTGATAGGAGATCTTGCAGAGTTGTTTGACATGAGATTCAAAGGTGAGGTCCGTTTTATCTCCATGGTTTGTGACTGATGGGGAGAGGGGAATGTTATGACCAGAAAAGATGAAGCTGGTTATTGGAGATGACAGGATCTGGTGCGGGGTGCCTACCATGATGGCTTCTGTCTTGTAGGCCTTTTGTTGGAGAAGTTGTGGTACATCCCATCATTATCTACTCCAGACATACAGCAAGTTGAGATGACAACAACAATGGTGATGATGACCATGGTGATGAGCAAGACAGACATAAAGCTGAATGAGTAACTGAAACAGTTGTTTTGAAACAACTGTGTCATCAGCATAGCAGTAGAAAGAGATTTCATGATAATTTATAACTTGCCTGAGGGGAAGGAGGCAGAGGAGGAAGAGGATAGGGCTGAGAACTGAGCCCTGAGGGATCCCACAAGTCACTTTATGCAGGCTAGATCTGGAGTGCGCAAGGGAGATACAGTATATTCTGTTCGATTTGTGAGGATTGTGTCTGCAGGGTGGTGTTCTGCAGCCAATAAGACAGGATGTTATGGCCATCTCTATCAAATGCAGCAGACAGATCGAGGGACTCGTAGCAGAGCTGTGTCAGTGCTGTGGGCGGGCAGAGTGGAAACTGGATTGGACTTTTTCATACAGATAGTTTTGTTTGAGATGTTCCTGAAGGTGAACAGCAGCTGCCCTCCAGTATTTTCTTTAAGAATAGGAAATTGGAGATGGGTTTGTAATTTGGAGCGGTTGGGAAATGGTTGATGAAGCAGGTGGAGGGTTTAATTCTTCTGACCTTGTCTTGTACCTCTTCCAGGGTGACTTTAGCGAAGCAGTTGTGAGGTGGTGGTTTAGGGCAGGCAGAGCGTATTCTGAAAGATCATAATGGGTAGGATGTATCACTGTGCGTGGCTAGCCAGCAAACTAGCCTACACTGAAATACATAGCCCACGGACAATTGTCATGAGGGACATGAGAGACACCAGAGACTCCTGGGATTCCTGAAAACCTCAGCAGAGCTGTGGGCAGATTGCTTTCATTGATGCAGTGATTCATGAAAAGTATTGAGTGCATAGACTGACATACATTTAAATGACCCTGTATTCATGTATCAAGAATCCTTTGTTATTGATCATATGTAGTATTTTAGTTCTTTGAGAGATCTTGAGCTGGGTTTTCATTTACTGTAAGCCACTAAAATAAACTGAAATTACCACTTATATCACTGTGTGTGTAATAGGCCTGTGTAAAACATTTTACTTTTTGAAGTGAGTGTAATAAATTTACTTTTCGAAGTGAGTGTAATAAATTTACTTTTCGATAATAGTCTGAGCGAGTCCTTTCGGCTGCTCCCTTATTCAGGCACCGCCGCAGCAACTCATTATAACTTCAACAGTTTTTACACCAGATGCCCTTTCTGACGTCACCAGGAAACCGTCAAACCCGGGACCTGTTTTACCTTAGAATTGACATATCAACACCTTTCTAACAATACTGAGTACAGGGAAATGATTTGAATAATGCAAGACCTAAAGAACAAAACAAATGAGGAAATGCAGAGAACACAAATACAAAAGCAAAGCAAAACCCAAATACCAGAATATCGTGACAGGGGTGACTGTTGGCATGTGTTGTCGGAAATAGGAATAACTGATTACTTAGTTACTAATTAAATAAAAGGAAACGGTGATTTGATCAAGTTGAACGGCTTTATTGAGAAACAGAGCAAACGTTGCTCTCCCTGCTCTCTTCTGATCCCAGCAGCACGTTACTGTAGCAGACTGCAGCTTTGCCGTAAACCAATACCAGCAGCACCTAACAAAACAATGTGTTGTAAAATTGGGAAACAAGCAAAAGATCAAAGGAAAAAAACTGGCTGTCCAATAGCTTTTCAATTGTAATTAAAGACAAAAAGGCACAAAGAGCTGTGGGATTTTTGGGAAATATGGAACTAATTTCTTCATATATTTGGCTCCGAATTTTCTTCATCAGGATCTCATTTGCGAAGAACAGCTTTTATGAAGTACAGAGAGCAAACACCTTCCATATTTACAACTTTAACTGAACATATCCAGGGAAAAAAAGTGTTTACTGGTACTGGCACCAACACCAGGAAAGGTTTTGACTTCCTGACCAAAAAAAGATGTGGAGAAATTTGATTTCTGGGAAGTAAAATGCAGGAATAGGGAGGTGAACTGCTTTAGGGACACGTTTTGACCGGTGACCCTCCACTTCTGCATCTGAGCAACATTATGACACGATTCTGTAAAGCATTTACAGGAAAACAGCTGCTGGGGATGCCGCTCAGTTTCCGAAACCGTCTTCAGTGGCGTCACCCTGGAGCGCCGATTGGGGGAGATGGGGAATGTGTTTTTGTGATCGTGTGTCTCTGTATACATGTCTGTGTGGGTGTTGAAGGGTTTGTTTGGTCTGTGGTTTTGTTATGAAAGAAACTAATCGCAACATTTGAGGGGAATCTGACTAGGACTCCCGAGAGACAAATGATTAATCAGTAAATCGAGATAAAAAAAAAAAGCGTTCGCTCTAGAAGTGTACATGCTTTTTTTTGAGTACACGTTTCTCCCTGCGATTTAATTTATTTGTGGAATAGACACAAGTGTGTTTATGTGTTTCCTAAATGCTTGTTTGAATGAGTCAGAATGTGAGTATGCGTGCCTGCATACATTTACATAAATCCTGATTATTTTTGCTGAAACGACGGCAGAAAAGCGGGCGCCGCTTACAGTCGTCTCTTGAAATTCTGCTGCAGCATCACAATTTGAAGTTGCATTTTGACCAAAAAGCATGGGGCCTGTAAGGCATTAAGAGAGGACCCAGATTGAGCCATAAGTGGGGAAAAAAGTAAAGCACACAACTTGAATTGTTTTAATGAAACAAAATAGATCCATGGGTTGTTGTTATGAGGTTCCCTTCAACTTGATCCTTGAATACCGGTCCAGAAGCTAGACATAACCATTGTTTTATGTTAGGAAAATTTGGTATTTTGCTGTTATTGTGGAACAATTAATCCATTTTTCAAGGGAACAGTTTAATGAAAAGATAAAACTCACTTAGATGTTTTCTGACTACCTGACAGTTTGAAGCTCAGTCAAAGAACATTCAGTTTTGACATGCCTGTGTTGCTGCTGCCACCAGTATTGCCAGGATTAATTTGCTTAGTCCGTATTCTGTTCTGTTATGACATTATGTCAGTCAGATGTTTGTTTTGTCATCATGAATGGTTGCATCCAGTTCTACAGCCACTGACTAAAATGCACAACAACATCATATATTCTAGGAACGTGAACGCAGACGTTGTGCTGCACAATCTGTGGACTGGGTGTTTCACAAATGGTTTACATTTCTTACGGATGCCTCTTTCTTTATGTGTTTCATAGCAGTGTGTTTTCCACTGTTAACATTTCAAAAAATGTAATTGTCTCTACCAGTGTGTCAGGACCCTTTAGGTTCCACCAAGTATCTGCCTCCCAGTTTTCTAAACTGCATTCCCCGTGTAAGGCAATGCTGCATGCTTGCAAACTTCAATATGAAAGAAAAATATCAATAGACAAAAAAGGATACTGATTACGACTAAAAGAAGAAATTTAAGGCCAAGGTGCCTTCACAGGAGGGCCGTAGCTATGAGTGGGCCTGGCTGGGCCCAGTTATTTCTACTCTGTACTGCATATCCTGTTGTCTTAAAGGGGACGTATGCTAAATATACTTTCTTAACCATTAAATACATTTTGTTGTGTACTTGGACTCTCTAGGAATGCATTCTTTTTATTTAGTCTCTCCAGGAGCTAAACAGATATTTTTATATTCTGTTGGGTTATATTTTTTAAGCCGTTCAGTTGTCTCTATCCTCTATAAAAAAAAAAAAATTAACAATTATGTCACACTGCTTAACTGCTAAACAAAGGCATGGACTTCCCACTAACCACAGTGTTCCCACAAATGGATTAAAATAAAATTCAAGGACCTTTCAATGAATTTCCGGGACTAATTTCCTCAAATTCAAGGACCACGCATGGCAGCATTTACCTATTGTTACTGCTGAATATGTTATCAGTAAAAAAAATTAAAGCAGCACAGTTTAACATATAGCCACTAGGGGCAATAGACCTGTAACTTCCAGGTTTAGTGCCCCTGAAGGCCATTGGCAACACTGCACTGTTACAAAATTAGACAGGTTCCATCCGTGTTTTGGAATCTGATAGCAGACCAGTTTGGACCGACAGATTGAGAAGTCATGGAGTTAGTTTAAAAGACAAGCCCACGTTCACCCATCTCGATTAAATCGTACATCAGAGAACCAAAAATATGTCTGGTCAGGTAGGTGTCATGTATGCTTTGTTGTTATGGCAGTCTGAGCTCAGACTAGAGCGGCGCTCTGGGTCACATGACCCTTTCGGCGAGTTTTTGAAAAGGGCAGCCTGCACGGAGCATCCGTACGATAAAAAGTGCTGTATATTGACCCAAAAAATTATTTGATACATTTCAAATTAAGCTAATACTTGGGTCAAAATTTAGATTGTGCTGCTTTAATACAAAGCAAATTCAATACATAATAAAATGGTATATAAGTTGCAGGATCAGAATCAACTAAAGTGGATTGAATATATAGCCTACATTTATACCCACAGTACATAAATATGTCTAGTGATGGTGAGATGAGGCTTTGTTGAAACCTTTAAGATCTTCAGCAAATGTGTCGTAAAATGGTTAACTTCTCAAAGCTTTGTATAAGCTTTAAGTGTTCACTAAGGCCATCTAGTAGTAAATAAATAAACATTCGAAATTAAAAAGTATGTCGAGTCTACATGTGCTAATTGTATGAAATGATGGACTAGAAAATAATTATCTAAACACATTAAAACACGATTAATTTCACCCTGCTAATGTGAGGTAGTCTCAGTGAAAATGATTGTGATAAAAGTAAAGATGCAGTAACTTAAAGTGCTTTTGTAACCGAGTCTCATTTTGATAAACAACTTTTTGGTAGAAAGCTGACCAAAGTACTCCGGAACAAGCGAAAACATCCTCTTCATAACATCTCCATTATTAGAATGAAGCACAAGTTGCAGTCTACAGTAAAAACTCTACTTAAAAAGCCCAATGGTCTCCAACTACTGACAGAAACCAGTCGTGTTTTTCATGGGACATTTTGCCAAAATCCAACCCATTTTGAAGCACTAGCTCTGTAAACGAAGCTTCAAACCTCACGTCTCCCCATTTTGACACAAACCTCGTCAGGGAGCTTCAGCTGGAAACCGACTATAGCTGAAGATGAACAATAACAGGCCACACAGTGTAGACAAATGCACTGTCATTTGAAAACTAAAAATAATCATTCACACTTGAGACTTAAGCAGCTGAAATACCCATTAGAAAAGCAATGTGTCAAAGCACATGTTTAGTAATCTACAGTAAAATTACAGCGGACAGTCTTTCCATTTACTAATTCCCAAACTGATTTCTAATTCAGAATTCAGATGTCAAGCCCAACTGAATAACAAATGTCATGATGACTGTAGGACGTAGTATCAATGTCATCTATTGTTATTGGAAATTAACTTGAAAGACAGATTAAATGTAGAATTTGACACCTTTACAAAAAAACAAACTGCAGTTTTTCCTGTAGTATTGCAATATTTTGCATGCATATTTGTGGCATTGTGTAGTACAATAAAGAAACGATGTAGTATTTTTCATTAGTAAAGTGTTTTGTGTCCAGAAATTGCATATATTGTGTGACTAAATGTATTATACAGCAATAATTGATCAGGTTAACTGTAGACTGATCATTTCTGACACGCAGAAATGATCTGATAAGCAGCAACAACTAAGGAGCTACCGTCAATCATCGGAACAACTTCCTTCATTCACATTAGCAACTTGTATGCAAATGTTAGGTAGTGGAATAAAGAAGTGACAGACCGGCCCTTTTTGTGATGAGTTAGCAGCATCACTTCTTGACTTCGACTGATTCGCAGCAGACTCTGCACACAACATAATGTTCGTCTTTTGCATCCTTTGACAACCACTCTGCATAGCTTTCTTTAGCAAGCCAAGCCATGCATCCTGAAATCTCATCATGTGGCGCAGCGCCGGCTCGATGACTCTAACTCAATGTGACTGGGAATGGCACAGATTCACTCGCGAGAAGACCGCATGCATCAATGCTTGAAATTTGAAATTTCCAACCCCCAAAAACATTCAAGAACTTTCAAGGACGGCGTCGTTTTATTACTGTTTTCAAAAACACTTCCCAAGGCCTTGAACTTATTTTTCAAATTTAGAAACTTTCAAGGATTTCAAGGACCCATGGGAACCGTGTAACCGGTTTCACAAATCTGCCATTTTTATTTTATTTTTGCTATGATTTTGTTGTCCAAGCTGAAGGATGCAAAAGCTACAAGTGAAAATGTTCATTTGTGGGAGATATTAACTCACACAATTCATCACACCGTCCCCAGCATACTACAGAAATGGCCGAACGGCATAGAGTGGATCGCTCTACGAACTGGTGAGGGGTAGTTCTGTGTGTGTGATGTCCCTCCTTTGCATTTAAAGAGCCAACACCAAAACGATCAGAATCAGAAGTGTGTCTGATTCTGATTCTGATTTGCTGTCAGACGAACCTCAGAACTGGGGCAAAAGATGGACTGTGGGACTACAATAACAAGGAATTCAGACCAAAGCATTCCAGTTTCACTTTTTATAGACCACAAATGAAACGAACAATTTAAATGTGAAAAGGAAGACATTAAAAAGCATGTGTCCCCTTTTAAGTTGTATCCATATCCATCCATCTGTTTGTCTGTAATCCATCCAATCATCCAATCTTCAAGAAATACCTGAACATCTGTAATAGGGAAAATCTTTCACTACCCACAGAGACATATGAATTTCAAAATGTAGACTCGCCCTGTGATGGATTGGTGACCTCTCCAGGGTATATCCCTCCTCTCGCCCAGTGACCTCGCGACCCTGCACGGACAGGCACGTACTGACGATGAATGGATGGAAAATTTAGATTTATTTCAGACATTTTTCATATCAAAATCTGTTTCAAGATGGTCAGATTAGGGGTGTAGTGATACATAAAAATCATTGTCTGGTGCAAACCTCGGTTTCAAAATCATGCTTCGGTACGCATCAGTTTGCTTAAACCAAGACAAACAAAACTGTGTTTTTGTTATTATTCAAAGCTGAACTAAGAATGATGACATTAATAATCTGTGATCCTAGAACAAGTGACTGACAGCAGCTCAGTTTGTTATGACAGAAAACTGCTTTTGAAGTCCAGCGCTTTACACCTGCTCACCAACTCAGCTCTGTCACCCATAGCCCTGCGAATGTTATGGGAAAACTTTAGCCGTCCACCCATCCTAGTCAGTATAAAAATGATATGAGTCTTATGTTTTAAAATTAAAAACTACCCAATCTGATGTCGTTTTTTTCCACGTCGGAGATAAATAGCTTTCAACAGGAACAATTCAGTGAAGAAAAGCCGACACATCAGATTTTTCAGCATATTCCTGGGATCCTGACCAGCGGCAGCATATTTTATGACACAAAAACATTCACTGACCATCTCTTGGTTTTACAGTGAATGAAAGAGGGAAAGCAATGGGGTTCTGTGGTGGAAATGTTTGTTAAAGGTTCAAAAATAAATTATATGTTATCTTAAATGATTGAGGTATGTTTACAAAGACACCAGTATGTTACCAAAAAACCCAAAGAAATCAAGGTAGGCCAGATATGACTACAGGGACAATAATAAAGTGAAGCACGGGGATGTCCGGCCATCACGCTGTTAAAAAAGAGACGGGCTCCGTGTCACAAAGAGGAATGTGCTTTTGTGTAAAACTTGCATTACACCCCCAGAACTAAAGCCATTCTGCAAAGAAGAAGCAATTACTCCATAAGCAATATTACCAGATTAAGGTTTGCACGTCCTCCCAGGGACAAGAAATATCCTGTTGTCTGATGAAACTAAAATGAAAGTGTTTGGCCTACTTATTGTTGCATTTGGAGGAAAAAGGGGGCGCTTTCAAGCCTGAGAACACCATCATTGCTCTGAAGTACATCATGCTGCCTGATGTTTCGTTCCAAGAGAGACTGGTGTGCTTCGTCATGAGGAAACAACATCATGCGGAAATATTGACGCAACATCCATCCATCGTCCATTCATCTTTTGCCTTACGCTTATCGAAGATCGGGCCGTGGAGGCAACAGGTCCAGGAGGGTAATCCAGACAACTCTCTCCCCAGCAACATCTTCCAAGTCATTCTGGGGGACCCCAAGTTGTTCCCAGGCCAGATGGGATATGTAGTCCCTCCAGCAAGTTCTGGGTTTTCCCCGGGGTCTCCTGCCAGCGGGACGCGCCTGGAAACCCCCCAAAGGGAGGCGCCCAGGAGGGATCCTGATCAGATGCAGAAACCACCTCAACCGGTTCCTTTAGAAGCAACATCTCACGACGATAGCCGTGAAGGTAAAGCAAATGGATCTGACCCTAAGCATGCCACCAAATTAGTTACAAAGTGGTTAAAGGACAACAAAATCAGTGTTTTTAAATTGTCATAACATGTCAAAAAGCCCTGGCTTCAATCCCACAGCAAATCTGTGCGCAGAACTGAAAAGGTGTGTGAAAGCAAGACGTCGTACAAACCTGACTCAGTTACACCAGTTCTGTCAGATGGACCAAAATCTCAGCAAATTATTTTGGAAACTGTATGGAAGGAAACCAAAAATCTTTGACCTGTTCTACCAGAAACAAAGGAAACTTATGTTACCTTCTGAATCAAAGAAAGATAAAAAAAAATCTGATTACATGTCAGACAATGAGGAAAAAATGGTTCTCCTTTTTTCTATTGTTTATCTAAAAAAAATCAACTTCTTTAACAAAACACCATTTACAGACAACTATTCAATAGACAAATCTGGGTTAAATTCTATTTTAGAGACTGATCGATCAGGAGTCGTCACATCAAGGCTTCACATTTTCTGCCAGAGATCACGTCACATTCGTTAGCAAACTCATCTGTTAAAAATTGGAGGGACTTGGCCCACTTTCAGCTGTGGGTGTCCTTTTTCTTCAACACAGTGGGCGTTTTACTTGGAAATGGAAGTGGCGTGTAAAATGAGATAAGACTTGAAACTTTATCAAACACTCGTCTAAGAAATCGGAACTCATTTCTTAGACGTTTAACTTCTCTTCAGCTCCATTTTCCAACAAATACCAACAACTGGCTTTGCAGCGTTTCATTTCAGTGAACCTCCCACTCACACATGCCTCCCCTCCCACCGGTGCACTGCAGGTGCTGGGCAAATGATAACCACACAGTTGGGTGAAGTGAATATTGGCTTCATGGAAGAATAAATGATTAGAAATCTGCTCTTTTTTCTTGCAAATGAGAACCAGGGATTTTTAAAAAAATTGTTATTATTATTACCTCAGGAGCCAGGAAACGGGCCTTCCACAGATTCAGTTCTTAAAAGGCAAACTGTCCTTTTTAATCCCTCACATGATGAACAAAAATGGTAGAAATGTAGCGTATGACAATTTTCACCAACATCTTAGTAAAAGCGAAATCCGGGGGTCTATAAATGCACACTAGTGAAAGAATTGCATTGTGTTTCGGTGCCGGGACCTGGAGCATATTAGCTCTAAATGTCACCAGTTTTCTCAGATCTTTTAGCACTCAAATAACCTTTTGAGGTGTGGGCGTCCTCTTTCTTCAAAACTGTGGGCGTCTTACTTTGCAATGAAAGAGGGGCCTGCGCAAGACACGATTAGATTTGAAACTTTATCGAGCCATCTTGTAAAAAAACAAAAAAAAAACGGATCGCGGACAAACAAACCTCTTCTCAACGCAGGCAAGTGGAAGGCAGACTTGTCGTTTCGGTTTGTGCGTCTCGGCCCGTGGGATATCCCCCCTCCTCCGGAGCTGGAAGGTGATGTCCTCCCCCGGTCAGAAAAGTGCCGTGAAACCCCGACGCCATCTTGCTGAGGTAGTGGAACTCGCTGTGTCAACGTGTGAGTTGAGAAGTTTCCCTGGTAGTAATAATAAGATTGAACAAACAGGAAAGAGCCATGTAGTGTGCAAAAGTGAAAGATGCTGAGTCAAAGGGTGGGGGCGCGCCGGGTGTTTTTAGTTGGGCGATGAGGTAATGGATTCGTGCTGCTTTTTCAGAGAGTCACTTTTTACTCTCCTCGCTCTCCTGGACCATGCGAAGGTGGAATGTGTTTCATCACGTCTACGCTATGAAAGCGCATCTTGAACAGCTGACTGATACAAAGATTTGTTTCAAAGGAAAAAACTCATCTGCCATAAATATGCCAGCAATTAGACTTCTTGGAATTTGTATGAATGTGGAACATAACATCATCATTCTGAGACCTTGTTATGGTTTTAACAGTAATAAGGCAGCGCTTATAGCTGTAATACAGTAATTTCTAGAATCTGGTGCCAGCTTTAATTTCTCTGTAGTATATTTGATTATTTTTTTTTGCTGTATTTGCAGCCCCTTTCAGACTTAGCGGCACTCTGTGCGGGGGATGTAAAAGAGCTTTAACGTAAATGCATATGTCACTGCAGTGACAAAATCTGACACTTATACAATTTTGATTTGAGTATATTTATTAATTTAGGGAAAAAACATGTAAAAAAACAGTTTTAAACAAAATAACTGGTGCCACAATTATTGACACCCCTGCAAATCCCCCACAACACAAAAATACAACCGTTGCTTGTGTTCGTGTCAGCATGTTATGGACCACTATCATGCATAAAAACCCAAAGCTGAGCCATTTTTTATGTTTACTGATCGCTGTCACCAGATTTTCTATTTAAAATCTCCAGTTATTATAACGTTGTGCCCTTTAACAAGGTATTCAGGGCCTTTGGGGAGAAAGAGACTCATCCTCACAGATTCTCCACCATATCTAACAGGAATTTTCCACATATTGTTTCTTTTTTTCACTCACTCACCTGGACTTTCTTCTGCAGAAAAATGCAAACTTAGTCTCTTTTGACCAACACACATGCAGACACAAACATTTACATGTTTCTGTACGGATATCTTATGCTGTGCCACTTACAACATAATGACATTAAAGTCATGCTATTTGGTCTTTCCTGGTTTGAAGAGCTGAATATTTGTGACACATCATATTTCCCAAAGGAAACAGGAAGTCATAGCTTACAAGTTAAAATTCCCTAGATACTCTGAGTAATGTAGAAAAAATGTAGAGCGCAAATTTAAAAAAAAATTCAGGTCCATTTATTTTATTGAAGGTTTTATTTTTTTTTTGGTCTGATTTTGATGAAAACAGTTATTTCCTAAAATGTGATTTCTTTCTGACTCAAATGATGTACTGAACATATAGCATTTGGATTTTTCAAAAAATGATTAGTGGGAATTTATGCTACATTTAAAAGACAGATTTATTTTGACCTAACCAAAGAAATTATGTAGCCAACATCTATAATTTGAACTGTTTTTAAGAGCAGCCTGGTGTGAGGACATTTGTGCAACCGATAAAACCAGTTAAGCCAGGTAAGAGTTATGCACTTACATAGTAATCCCCAAGTGGAACAAAATAAATATTTGTGACAAACTGTTGCTAAGGCTCTTTGCTTAGTCGCTCTCAGATGACACAAATCAGGCTAATCTGTTGATTTTGATCTTATATCGATTGCAACTTTGTTTTAACCTTTAAAACTGACTTCTGTGAATCCAAATATTAATTTTGAGAGGAAGAACAAGAATAGCTTTTTCCTTTTATGTGTTTTGATGGTATCACGGTGTTTTTACCGAAGCGTTCACTAAACCCACTTATTATGAGAATAACAAACAAAAGGAAAGCAATACTAATTCCTAATAACCCAAACTGGTAAAACATGTTTCAAATTTGTCATTTTAGAGGAAAAAAAAGGTTCTCCTGTCATCCCCTCACACGTTGTGTAAAGCAACATGCTTTCAACACATAGATTTTCTATACAAGATTTCAAGCTCACAGAGACCAAGACAGGTCTGGTATATGTTGATTTCAAAAGGAAATGTTTAAAGAAAATCTTGTTTTACCCTTAATTAAAAAAGTATACACATAACTAGGTCTTTTAAAACAAATGAATGAAAAATGTAGTTTTTTTTAAGTGGCTGTAGAGTTGAAGCGTGTTATTGGATAACCGTCGCCCTTCTGGTCCGTAAATGTCTACCTTTAACATGAGCTGAATCTCTGAAATGAGCCATGTTTTCCGTCTCCTGTACGGTAGGATAAAAGGCAGACGACAGTTACTGCAGCCCACGGGCAGCGGGAGCTGTGTTCCCATTTCCTGCTCTAGTTTTAAAGCTCAGTACTGCAAGGAAACAGACATAAACATTCACGACTTTCCACCAAAGAGACTGCTTAACTTTGGCCTCAGTGATAAAAGGAGAGAAATTGTGAGCAGTTAGGCTGAATGCAACAACAATGGGGAAAAACAAGTTTTTTTTTTAAATTGACCCTTACGCTGTTTTTATTTGTTTCTGTGTCTTTCAGTGCTTATTCATTTTTTTACATTTGTCTTCCTCTCATAAATCTGACGGAAATTAAAATATCTTTCACACCCAGGTGTTCTTAGTTATTCTGAGTGATTAGACGTCTTCTCAGGCTGAAACCAGACAGAGTTACGATGTAAAATGAGAATGTCGCAGGACTTTAGCTCTTGTCCTCTCTGGCTTCACATTTGTTACTCTAAAGCCAGGGGTTAAAATAAGACTAGTTGTATGTTTATGAAGGCTATTTTTTGGTGTTACATTGAGAGTATCTTTTGTCTAAATTCAGACTAGAAAATTAAAAATACAATAAGACGAAAGATTCCTTATATCTTCTCTTACTGGTGTTCCCTGCAACAACCACCCTATCGGCACGTAATGCTGAGAATAATAGTGTACAGTAAAACAGTCTGAACAGCTGAAGATTTTATATTTTGACAACGTCTGCTCAAAGAAAGCCCTTAACGCCAAAGTGAAAACAGGTTTTCATAGATTTCTGTGAATTTTTAAAAACATAAATGTAAGGTTTCCACTGATCGTCCTTGAGATGTTTCTACAACTTGATCAAAACCCACATGTGGTGAATTCAGTTGATTAAACGTTTGGAAAGAGCTTACAGATGATGGTGCATATTAGAGCAGAAAACAATAGAATCATCTGTAGACCTCAGAGAACAGATTTCTAAAGACAAAAACTGGTGAAGCATCCAACAAGCACTGTGGGAGGCCATCTTTTCCTCTGTGTGTCTAGAGTAGATAAAGGTAGGATGTGCCTCGCCATTCTCCAGCAAAAGGCCTCCAAGACAGAAGCCATCGTGGTAGGCACCCCTCCAACAGATCCAGTCATCTCCTATAACCAGCACCATTTTCTATACAGTAGTTACAACATTCCCCTCTCCCAACCAGTTACCGACCTTAGAGTTAAAACGGACTCGCACCTCATCTTTGAAACCAACTCTGCAAGATCTCCTTCTATCACCTTCATAACATTGTCAGAAGATTGATCTATTCCTTTGTCTCCTCTAGACTGGAGAGTCCAGTCTAGAGGAGACAATGTATCCAAAACCCTGCAGCTAGGATCCTAATGAGGGTGTGGAAATATGAAAACATTTCACTGGCTTCCCATCTCCATCAGGATTAAATACAAAATCTCCTCACTCATCAACACATGGATGGAAATGCCTCTCCTTACCTCAAAGGACTACTCACCCCACAAACTAACACACGCTCACTCTGCTCCATTCATTCAGACCAGTTTCAGATACCCAGGACCAGCTGGAGCGTCATGGACGACAGCGCTTCCTGTCGCGTCCAGCCGCTCCTCGGCTGTGGAATGAACCTGACAGGTTGACCAAGACACCAATAGTCAATCAGGTGGAGCTTCTGTATTACCTTGTGGTCAATCATTGCTAATGCACACAAATTAGACCTCTATGGACAGACATGGCTACCTGCTTCAATTTAGTTGAAATGTACCTGAGATCAGCAGACCTGGAGAAACAAAGTTCTTGGCTCCGATAAAAACAAAATGGAGGTTTTTGGCCTGAACTCCAAGTATCATGTTTGGAGAAGAACACAACCCTCGTTAGCTAACAAGCACAATCCTTTACGGCTTCAACATTTGACATTTGAGAGCAACATAGAAACTGCTGTAAAGCTTCTGTATTTGCAACAGTAAAGTAACAAACCTTTCCTGACGACATAAGGTTACACTATCCGTTTAACTATTAGCTTCACGGAGCTCAGCGGCAGTGTTCTGTCGTTCTGAGCTCCTGACCTCGCCTGCAAGATGATTTCTAGCGGCAGTCGTGCGTTCACAAACGCACGTGAATCCATCTTGTACTCCTCCGGGTTCAACCGTTTGTGTCCGAACCAAAAACGTTTCGGGCCAATCTCGGGAAAGATCCACGATTTCCCCAAACGGATTCAAATGGAGCAGACCCAGATTGATCATGTGCAGATCAATCTGGCCGGCCAGGTTACTCAACTCCCCCGTCGAGATGCACTTCGGCTTTGTTCCACGGCCGTAACAATTGAGGCAGGAAAATATTAATCAGCTGAAATAATGAAATAAACCAGTGCACCCCACTGCATTACTGCTCTGTTTAGTTGTAAAGCTATTGGAGGCTATTGTGCCTAATAATAACACAGGTTACGGTGGAGCCAGACTGAAGCTGACAATTAGAGCAGAAGAAAGTAGGAGCCCGTAGCATTCTACCTGCTGCTGTAGTTGATCACCAAAGGAAATATTATACAGAATTACTAGAAAGACCGAAATCATACAGGGCTGCTGCTGAATATATTTGCATGGACCAGATCCTTGATTACACTGTCAAACCTTTGTTTTGTATGCCCCAGATCAGTTCTTTTTAAAACACAATTTTATTTAGCTTTGAATGGTTCTTTATTCGTCCTTCAGCAGTAACATTTAATGGTACCATCTGCGAATGGATGATATGCTACAATGGAGACAAGAAATTCTATTAAAAATAATTGTGTGACTGAATCAAAGGTGCATGCTTCCATAGTTATACTCATTTTATTACTGTTATTGTTTCTATGCCAAACAAGGAAGCGACAGTTAAATTGCATATTTCTCTGAGGGCTGATTTGTCCCCAACAAACTGGTTTTGCACTAATCACAGAAGGAAGTTAAGTGTGTCATATTGTAATTAATCATAAATTTTGATCCAAACCAAAAATAACCTTGTGCCTTCAATATTGCTGCAGTGTAAAAAAAGAGAGGAGTATTTGTCTTTGTCTTTCTTTGAATTTCAAGTATCATGACAACCCAGTTACGTACCTCTTTTGTTTAACTATAAAACTCTTTGCAAACACCTCTGGTCACAAGCCTTTAATGTGGAAACCACTGAAGTTAGCCTAAATACAGCATGCACCAAGCCTGTCTAAAATATTAAATCTAACATTTAACGTCTACATTTTTTGGCTCATTTATGGGCATGGGCCTAGGCAATATATTCATGCTGTTTAAATTTCACACATAGACGTGCAGCTCATGTCTGTCAAAAGAATTATCTCCAAGTCCAAGTCAAATCCAATACACATCGTGTATTAATAGAGGAACTTGTCTTTTTACCCCAGGCGGAAAAAAAAAGAATAAGTTCTTCCTGGTCACAATATTTCCTACTTCAAAGCTCCCTCCTTCTGCCGCATTTCAAACCACACAAGGAAAAAGTGCCTCTCAGATGATGTGTCAAGAACAAGTTACAATGACTCAAAAACCGGGGCTGCAAGACCAGCCCTGAGAGACAGAGGACAAATTATGCTGAGGATTATGCGTAGTCCTCCATCTAGCCCGAACATCCAAAAAAAAAGAAGAAATTTAAAAAATATGATGCTAACAGTAAGACAGAATAACTTAATAGGAAGCGATACGAGCAGATGAGAACATCCTCCCTTGCTGCTTTATATCAAGCAGACTATCTTTGTCTTGATAACGGCCTACTCATCCCACGTTGTGTTCATGGAGGCCACATGACAAAATGTCTCATCTCTCTCTTTGTCTCTCATTGCCACAGTTGGAAACAGCTCAAAAACCTGATTTTGAAAAGAAAAAAGCCTTTGTGGCATCGCTCCAGTTGAGGTTTCTGATCATGTTTGTCCTCCAGACAGGAAGTTCGCTGGTCTACTGCTGCAAACAAGAGGGAGCTGCACTTAGTGGAGTTTAAAAATTACTTAAGTTTTAAAAGTGTGGTGTACTATTTTCCTGCACTTTAAAAGTGCAGAGTCTAAAAGCATAAGCTTTTGTTTTTACTTATTGCAGTATCAGACTGAGACCCGCTATTTTGCCCATGCCTTTCATTACAGCTCAGAACAGGTTTAGGGACCAAAAATCGCACTTTACACTATAGAGTTTATACATTTAGTTTTCTACTATATAGATGGTATAACTTTAATTGGCAAGGACTTTGGTCTCCCAAAGTTTAAAAAAAAAAAATTTTTGTTTCACCATATTGCTTTAAAAGTCTTTTTAATAAGATGCCACAGAAATTGTAGGTGTGACCAGAGTTTTCTCATGTTGTAAGGAGCAAATATATGCTGTTCCTTTCTCACCCTGCGGCTAAGCACTGTAGGTCAGCTTGCTGAAAGAAGGCTGCTACACTTTTCCCTCATCAGAACAAATTTGGCTGATTGGAATCACCTGTCAAAATGACAAAATTTAGCGTGTGATTATTTTACACTGTTGCTTAGGTTTATGTATCACAATCCACAATTAATTTTATATATAATTTTAACTGTAATAATCAATATACTATATTATGCTAAGGGCAGTAGAAATAATCAATGCTTTTCTGTTTGATTTAAAAGTAATTAAGCAGGTCACACTTTATGAAGATTTTGGGGTAAATATTGTGATACTTCCTGTTGTCTTATCTCAGAGGGGACATATCATGCAAAATTCCCTTTTTTAGTCCTCAAATACATTTTGCTGAGATCTTGGAGTCTCTAGGAGTGCAGAAAAGGTGAATGTAGTCTGTCCAGGAGCTGTGTAGATTTTTATATTCTTTTTAGATCATATTTTTCAAGCGATTCAGTTTTCTCTTTCTATTACGGTTTCTTTTAACAATTATGTCACAGTATTTGCTGCGGAGCTGCAAAACAAGGTCATGGGGTTCTAGCTCACTAGTCTTGCGAATCCAGCCTTTTTATTTCTTGGAGTGATTTACAGTTATCTGTAATAGTTTTACTTGATGTTGAGGTTTTTTTTATGTATCTGTCATTTAATCTAATGCATCTCTGTTGAATATGTAACTTTGCTGCCTCTTGGCCAGGACTCCCTTGAAAAAGAGGTTTTTAATCTCAATGGGATTTTTTTTCCTGGTTAAATAAAAGTTAAATAAAAAAAAAGTAGTCCAAGCTGAAGGATGTTGAAGCCATAAGCCGATAAGTCATCAATTCATGTTGTGACTTTGTAAAGTGCCTTGCGATGAAGCAGCAGCCACGCGTAAACCATAATACTGCGATGTGATTGGCCCAAGCGGGACAAGATGGATTCCCGTGTCTTTGTGATACCACGATAATTCAGATTACAGGCAATATTAATCACCCATGCCTAAACTTTAGTCTTAAGAAAGTATTGGTTTGTGTTTCATTTTCATATTTATTTAAGTTATTAAAGTACAAAAAATAGCAATAAAAGAAGCCAGAGAGTCTTAGAGTTTAGATTAGAGCAGTGAGCATTTATATCATAATTTACACTTTTTGACATTTTGCACATAAATAACTTTGTAAACCAGTATGTAAACAGAGACAGGTATCTTAGGGGGTTCTCCTCTGGAGTTAAACCTCCAACGAGAGAAAGAGAAAAGCTTTGGTCGAACATTTGAAACATTTTGAAACATTTTGAAACAGAGAAGGTAATAGCAACTTCAGAGTTCAGGTTGTTGAAGTGCACCTGCTACAGAAAATCACAGCTGCTGTAGTAACATTAAGCTTGGTCTTAATGCAGTTTTGACCAGTTTTACAGATACTGTACACAGTGTACATGATACAAGCGTCGGCACTGAAGGAATAAAGTAGGAGGAGGGAGGCCAGTGCATAAAAGAGGGCCGAGGTGCTTAGGTGTTCTTAACAAGGCAGCAGATGGATGGGGCTGTTTCTCTCTAAAATGAAATAAAAAAAAACAAACAGATAATGACAGCAACAACAACAACATGAAAAAATATGTACAAAACAGGAGCAAACACTTCATCATCATCTACACAACATACATCTTCCCTTCTTAGGCATTTTCATTCTTTTAGTCCTTCTTCCCCCTGTTTAGATTGTTTTGGAAGTTAAATCCAAGTGAACTTTGGTTATTTTCGCCAAATATATTTAAACCCCTGTTGGGTACGAACAGTGTTTGATAAAAAAAAAAAAAATAATAAAGATGGAAAACAAAATGGAGGAACAGGGGAAATGACGGCTAATCAGCCTCCTGAGTCCGTTATGTGCTACATTTTCAGCGGGCTACGCCGCTAACTTTGGACCACATGAAGAGCTGCTCTCCAGTTCAGTTTGGTTTATTCTTCTTCAAGTAGAAAAAAAAATCTAATAAATAAAAAAACTCCCACCTTCAGCTGTCCCTTTGAACACACAAACACACACACACACATCATCACATCCACGCTGAGGTAACTGTTGTGAAAAATATACAAAAAAATGCCCTTTTTTTGTTTCATTTAAATTAAGGACGCGTCAGAAAAAAAAAGGACATAGACACTTCAGGAAAGCGATCCGGAAAGGCTGAAATAAAGCTCTTCTTTGGAAATTAACTAATTTACGTGCTGGTCTTAGGTGAGTTCTTCTGCCGTTTCACCTGCTACTTTGGTTTTTAGGAAGCCCTGAAGAATGGACACGGCCCGCTGTTGTTGACCGGAGGAGACCAATATGGGCAGCAAAGAGTGACTATTTACAGAGAAATTGCCACAGGAAAAAAAAAACAATAAAACAAATGAACATAAATAGAAATCATTGTTTTCACCCTATCAGTCAGCAACCCATTCACTTATTGCTGTTAAAAACACAAAATTAAATGCATAATAAGTTAGATTACACAACAACAACTAAATTTATCAAAAACAAGAATGTTTGAAAAAGACAAAAATCATTCAAAAACAACAATGATGACAGAATTATATTAATTACATTAACTCAAACAAACAGAAAAAAAAGAGTTCCTTTTTAGGTGATTGTCTAGGAGTAATAAACGCTGAAACCACTAAGTAGTCATGGGACATTGTCTCATGCAGCCCTGAGTGTGTGAGTCCCTGATAGATTCAAAGCATGGCGTATTGATGGGGATGACAATAGATAATTATTCATTTACAGCTGTTGCTCCCGGCAACAAGTCCGCCATGCCGTCCAAAATCTTATGTGTCTTTCCACATAAAAAAAAAAAAAGGTCCATTAATCACGATCCTCTGACTCCTGCTTGACAGTAATGCTAGTAGCAAGTGGTTGGACGGGGGCGCTGCGGCGCATCTTGATGACGGACGTCTCGTTTTGGGACTTGAACGAACTGTAATCTGCGGCAGTGCTGTTGTAACTGGGATGGAAGCTGGGGGACTTGAGGTCGGTCTCCCTCCACAGCATCCCCAAGACCTGCTTCTCCAAGATGCCGTCTACCTCCGCCCCTCCCTGCAGCTGCTCCAGTCGCTCGGCGTGCTCGCTCAGATCAAAGCGCTCGATCTCTTCGTTTGCGCGCTGCACCTCCTCCAGGGCCGCTTGGCTCGAAACGTTCAGGCTCCCGGAAGCGGAACCCGCGGCCAGGCAGTAACCCTTCAGGTGTAGCCGCAGGCTCACCAGGTGGATGTAGTGGCGGTGGCAGTGGGGGCACTTATGCGGACGCTCGCGGGAGTGCAGGCGCTTGTGCAGCTTGAGGTGGACGAACTGGGTGAACTTAGAAGGGCAGAGCTTGCAGTGGTAGGGCTTCTCCCCCGAGTGAAGGCGCAAGTGAGTTTTCAGGTTGCTGGTGCTGCTGAAGCGCTTGTGACAAACCTAGAACAGGAGATAACGTTTGAAAAACGCGTTAAGCACCTGTGGGATATCACAAAGACAAACTGTCCAGGGAGTCGGCTCTTTTAGAGCGTATTTCCTCACCTGACATTCATGGGGTTTCTCCCCGGTGTGAACCAGGTAGTGTTTTTGCAGATGAGCGAGTTGAGTGAAGCCTTTGCTGCAGGTGTGACATTTGAACGGCCGTTCTCCGCTGTGCACCCGCAGATGAACCTATAAGTCATAAGACAAAAAGAAGCGATCTGCTTAGGTCTTTTCAGATAATACCCTTGATTGTGACGAAGTGGAAACCTCACATTGCTCTTTTCAGAACCATAAACTAGCTCTACTCCCTACTGGTCACTGTAAGCCTTGCAGATTGCACGAATGATAACAAGGCAATACATAAGATCAGCGGGCGTGACGGTGAAGTGCACTAACAGAGCATATAAGTCTTACCTTCAGGTTTGACAGCTGCCCGAAGGTCTTAGTGCACACGTTGCACTCGTACTTGATTTTGCCGTTCTGCTTCTTCAGAGGGTAAGGCAGCGCCTTGTAGCCCGCCGACCCCGCGCCGCGCTTCATTTTGGTCAGATTGATAGCCTCTTCGTCTGGGCGATGATCACTGGTGTTCCCCAGAAGGGCTGAGGTAGGCTTGGTGGGCACCTGCTCGCTGGGAGGCGCCGTTCCTGCGGTTGGGGAGCCGCTGGTGGGAATATGAGCCGGTCCGCTTGGGTTAGGGTGCCCGGGATAAGAGCTGTGATTTCCTGCTTTGTCTCTCAAAGAAGTAGCAGTTGAGAAGGCACTTCTTGGCCCAGGCAGGAGATAGTCTCTGTGGGCAGAGATGGAGGACGGGTGCACGGGTTCGGGTATTACAAGACGCCTCCCTGCAGTGTCAGAAGGCAGCAGGGGTAAATGAGGGGGCAACAGGCTGCTGTAGACTGGGTAGATCCTCGGGAACATCCCCCCCACGGTCGGGACACCCCCACCAGGTATAGGATAATGATGTGGTAGGAGGTAACGCGGGTACTGGGGCCCAGGACTGTAGTATGAGGGGAGTGGAGCAGATGGAGGGGAGTAACCAGGGTAATGGTATAAAGTAGCGGATGGTAACGCTGGAGCAGAAGGGCTACTGTGAGGGCTGTTGTCTGGGCTGCTCCTCGCAGAGGGGCTCGGTGTGGCTGACGATTGGTAGCCAGGGGAGCGGGTTAAGGGGTAACCAAGCTGGCTGGGCTTGAGCATGTCTTCAGCGAGTGGATAATGGGTACTGAGAGGGTAGAGGGCACGGGGGTACAGGGGCCGCTCCGGGCTATCGGCACAGCGTGGGCGCGTGGGGAGTGGCCGGCTGGGCTCCCTCTTGGGGGCCGAGGAGGACGGGGTGCTGTTGGTGCCGCGGAGAATGGACAAGACGCTGTGCTCCCTCTTGGGCGGGCTGGGAGTCGTCGAGACGGGAGACGTGCTGGAAGCCTCCACCGGGCTGTCCTCTCTGTCCGCCTGCTGCTGCTTCGCCTCCATAAGCGACTGCTCTGTAAAGACAAAACCGGGAAAAATTAAGGTCATCAGATTGAGCCACATAGTGCTATCTCACGTTTAAAGGTACAACATAAAGTCCTTCTACTCTAACGGGGTTTCTCAGTTTTAAGTCTAACCCGTTTTGCTGTTAATTCACAGCTAAGTGAGATTCTCTCCAGAGATCATTGAACAGATTAGAGTTGAAAATGAAAAAAATCAGAAGTATTCATAAATAAAATTAGGATCCAATTGCACTGTGGGTAATGTAATCAGCTATGACTCTATGATTGCATCAACTTGATTTCAACTTGATTTAGATCGGTTGGGGTTTTATACAACTGGAGCTCCATAACTAACTCAGTGGACTAATTAGGGAGACAGAAGTGATGGATGGGGGTGAGGGGCAAGGTAAGGAGCAATCCACAGGAAGTGAGGCGTGACATCTGCCTCCAGGGCCTGTGTGTGTGGGGCTCGTGATGTGTGTTTGCCTATAAAAATCAAGATAAAATCAGAATGGTAGCAGACAGACAGACAGGGCTGATGGAGAGTTTCCTGCTGCAGATATCCTCAGAAAAAGCTTGGCCTCCACCTGCCCTCCCCGGAGCGCACACACAAGCACGCCCCACACCATGTGACAAGGTCCACACACACACGGAGGCGCCTGCACACAAAGGCCTCTGTCTGATTTGTTGACTCTCCCTCTTCTGAACAACCTGCACACACATCTGATCGAGCTCGTACGCACCAGCCTTTCCTGGCAATCTGCTATTGTTTCCAGGTCGAAGGGTAAATGTGAGAGCTTCCTCCCGTTAGTCACTCACACCTACTGCCGCCTCCCCATGATGAAAGAGCGGATTAGGGAGGGGAGTTCACTGCCGCGCGTCCTAAAAGCCTCGGGATGTCAGTTCGCGGCACATCTCGGCTGCTAAATTGCCACAGATGAGCCTCGAAATGCCCCAATGTTTTATCTTAAAGGGTCCTTTACTGCCCAGCTAACTTTTTAGCCATAAGGTCGCCTAGAGGGGACCGTGTGTGGTTGTGTGTGTGTGTGTGCCAGTAAGAAAGTGTGTGAGGGAAAAAAAAGTAAGCTGTCAGAGAAAATCCCAAATGCAGCACTGGTGAAATTTACTTCTCTTCCCCCGACAATTCACCTTCCCACACACACACACACACATACATACATACACACACACTCAGGCAGTGACCCTTTCACCAGTAATAACGGCCGTGTGTAAACACCGGGGTTATCAGTTCGCCTTCCTCCTCCCTCCTCTTCCTCCTCCCCTCTATCCCTCTTTCAGAAAACAAACAGGTCGGCCATCTTGGAGATATCAATCTGTCAACACGGCCCTTCTGCCAGGAAGTTCAAGTAGTCAGCCGAGTGGATTGGAGGTGCGGCTCCACCAAGCCCTCCTCCATCTCCTCTCCGGTCTCTTTAAGTGGCGCACATATATCAGGGTTATTGGCCGACGCACACACACACACACACGAGCTGGCTGTGTGTGAACTAGCATGTGTTTGAGATGAAAAGGAGGGTGTAAATGTGTCGGCATGTCGCCTTCGTAGCGCCGTGAGTGCGGGAAGAGAGGCTGTTGCTTGAGTATCTTTGAAGACGCGCAAAACACACTCCCGTGGATGACAGGTGCTCTCGAGTGCTAAAACCTGAAGAATGCGAGATGACGGCAGCGATGGGAGCGAGAGAAGCAGGGAGAGGAGAAAGTGAGGGAGTGAGACAGCGATGCAGGCGCAGTCATTTTGCTCACACATACACACTCGTCTGGTTTTGTAATGACTGTGCTGGAAAGAGGCGATGCAAAGAGAAATGATAGCGTTCTCTGGTCCCACCGTTTAGGAATGCGGGACAGGATGTCATGAAATTTGGGCCAGAAACACCGGCGCCCTCCAGTTTATAATTTGTCAATATGTGCAAAATTATAAACTGGAAAAGATCATTAAATAGTAGCGATAAGATGTATCCATAACCATCCAACAAGCTTTTCTATTGTGGCTGTGTTAATATTTTGCAAACCAGTAGTAAATCAGACGGGCAACGCTTCTACCAGGTTTGCACATCTAGAGACTAAAATCTCTGGCCATTCTTCTTTGCAAAATTGCTCATGCTTATTCAAATGAGGATGAGTGTCAGCAATTTCCACGTCTCGCCACAGATTCTGACTTTGAATCTGTGTCTAGATTTACGCCCTGCCGCTGAAAGATCAACCTGTGGCCTGGTCACGCGTCTCTTTGAGTCTCCGATGGGTTTTCTTCCAGGTTAGCCTTGAATTTCGCTCCATCTGTCTTTTAATGAACTCCCGTCGGTACCTTCTATGTGCCTGCTGAAGGAAACCATATCCTGATGCACTCACTACTATGTTTCTAAGTGAGGATTTCGCGTTTGTGGCGGAAGACTAACAAGTCATAAAAAACTCACATTGTTGCATGTACGCCAAAAAGTTCGACGCTAGACTCTTCATTTTCTGATCACAGACAGGTTGAGGATATTGTTTTACTGCTTAACCCCCCCCCCCCCCAAAAAAAAAAAAAACCTCTCTGTAATTTATTGATAAATTACTTTTTTGGTGACGATTGGGCTGTTACATAAAATGCATATAGAATAAATTAAAGCTTGTGGTTGAAGCGTCTCAAAATGAACAGAAGGGGTTAGGGTTAAGGGGTATGAAGTCTTATGTAAGGCATTGCAATTAAAGTAGGAATCTGCTGAGCATTTTACTGTCTTTGTGTGCTTGTTAATCCTAATGCATGCGTGGTGTTGCAGCTACTTTTATTCAGCCTCCCGCGCGCCCCTGCTTCTGACATTTGAAATTGAAACTTTGCATAGTACACATCCAGCTTAAATAACTGGTTTGCGCATTATTCACATTTATTATGTGTGATGACAGGCACTCATCTTGACAGCTTCCTTCTCTTTTTTACCTTTTGCCCTTTAACTGAGTTTCGGTCTAACGTTACTTAGTCAGAAAGATTGTGGTTATCTTGCTTTTACTCAGAGACCGACATTATTTCTTACTTCGCTTGTAGAGCTAACCTCTTGCCAGCCACCGTAACAGCCGGTCGTTATACTCATGTTAGAAATGTAAATTCACACAGATGAGGGGGGAAAACAAAAAACTCAAAGCTGTTGGGCCCAGAGACAACTGGTGCCAAAAAAAAAAAAATATCCAGGTACAGATCCGTTTTAATGTCAGGCGCAGGTCAGCAGAGGCCTGCAGGGGCTCCAATGACAGATGAGGCTAATTAAAGACGACTCATATAGTAAGTTCACAAAGTGTTGAGATAAAGGAGGGGGGGGGGATCAGGGGGTCCCTCCTGCTTCTGTCCCCCAGGTCATGCGCATTTTTCCCCCCTCGGTAGTGGAGCCTCTCTGGCTGGGTGTGCTGGTTCCTCTGCCACCTTAAGACTGCTATTAGCCTGCAGTCACACCTGGAAAGCACTCGGCTCCTGCGCTCAGGCTTTGTTTTCCCCTGAGCTCCCTCACTCTTTGATCAGCTCAGCCAGAGTGGATGAGCGCAACCTGCCGTGGCACAAATCCAGCTGTGGTACAATTTCTCCCCCCTGCCTTTCTGTTGGTATCTAAAATAAAACCTCCAAAAATTCTGACTAAACCGTGCTCTGGTATGTTAGATTCCTAATCATTTTGTGAACACAGATTAACCCAAGTGGACTGTCTTTAAGAAAAAAAAAATGGCCGATGAAGACGGAGTCAAGCAAACACGCTTTGTCTGTGTGTGTTTGAGAACTTTTATGTTAAAAGCGGGTCTTTAAGTGCGTAAGACTGTGGCATTAGGGGCCATATACCCCTGCGTGTAATTACACTGTCACTGGCACACACACACACACACACACTCACACTCACGAGTACAGTGATGGCACTGACAGAGATGAAAGGATGTTGGTCTTGTACTTTAGTGTGTTTAAGAGAGAGAGAGAGAGATAATGACAGACTGACGCTGAGAGGAAGGAGACATAGCTACACTCAAAAACAGGCTTTAATAGCGGCGGCAGGACACATTCAAGACCCACGGACATGCACCGCTGACTGATTTAAGGTTTGGTATTCAAACTGGTCACTTCTTTGGGCGTTTGATAAAACCTCCTGATCTCAGAGCAGAACCGTTCTATTTCAATATCCACATCAGCCTCAGGGAAAGACGACCAAGAAGAAGTTGTTGAACTCACTGAGCCTCTGCATCATCAGCTCCCCCGACGGCGGGTATCTGAGGCGGCGGGCGAAGTCGTGACAGTACCAGACGAGCAGCTCGGCGCCGGCCGGGACGGGCTTCACAGTGTAGAAGTAGATCTCCATGCCATTCTGGCACGCCGCCAGGTTCTGCTCTGCCGCCGACTTGGCCGGGTTCACGTAGCGCATCCAGTTGGAGCGCGTCTCGTCCAGACCGTCCACAAAGTGGTGAAACTCCCCGTCAGCGAAGATCTAAAAGGAAAGAAACAGGGGATTTGGTTTTTAGCCGAATAGTAGAGTGAGTGAGTGAGTGAGTGAGAGAGTAATAACTTTTTTCAAATGAAGCTAGAAAATTGACTAACCTAAATCAAAGTAGCAAAAAAAGAAAAATCAGATAAAAGGGCAGGGACCTGTTTACCTCAAAGGTTATTTGATTGAATAACTAACAACCTACTGTTAATCTTCAAATGAGGCCCAAATATTGACTTCAGGTGTGAAAAAAGCCAATCAGCTCAGACAGAATTAGAGCCCATCTAGTGCAGCTAACCCTGCATGTCCCGTCCATCTCGTATCTTACCATCTCTCTCCATCACCTTCAGCGAGGCAAAGAAAGACAGACAGACAGAAAGTCTATCGCGGAGGAGGAGATCCTCTTTTATATTGAAAAGGGAAAGGACGGATCATCTCATTTCTAACCTACCACCATCCTCCCTCCCCCTGTGCGTTCCTTCCCCCCCCCTCCCCCTCCCCCTCCCCATCTCTGCCTCTCGTTTCTCTCCTCTGGCTGTGTGTGAGAAAGTGAGATATGAGCATGAATGGAACCTTAATGAGTTAACTTTCTGCTTGTGGTTACGCTTTTTTTTTCTTCTTCTCCTGGAGTCAACCCCACCACACACTCTCTCTCGGCGTGTAGGCAGGGCCATGTAGGTGGTTCGTGAGCGTGTGTCGTCTCCGTGTCAGTTACCGGTAGAGACGCGCCGCGTTTTAACCCTGTACCAGTGCGTGTGGATTTACAGGAACTTCGGCGTGATGTTATTTGTGCGAAGGTGACATCACATCCCCACACACACACACCGAGAGAAAAACAGCAAGCCCTGTTTCCTGCTCAACTGGCTGGTTTTTGAAACGCGAGACGTCACAGGAAGGGGTCCCTCCGGCTTCTGAGGAAATGTGCGTGTTTTGAAGCGGCAAACTCACCCTCCAGAAGTACTTCCGGTTGGCGTCTTTCGGGACGCTGTCGGCCGTGTAGATCTCGCCCACCAGGGGACCGAAGCGGGTCCCTTTGGGGATGTACTCCCTGCTGCACACACCGACCACCTGCTTGGCGACACACAGACACAGACAGGTAAAAAAAAAAGGCAAACCGTTGTGCAAATACATCAGTGTCAAGTCTCATCAAGCCTAATTTCGGACCCGGACACACACCGGCTGCCAGCAGAGATGGTGATTAATGAATGACAGACATGCTCCACGACGCTTCGATGAAGAGTAACAAGAAAATCTCTCTCTTTCAAATCTCTTTTCTGTCGTCACGCCTCCAATGGTCGTCTTATCAAAGCCAAACCACCACAACTTCTGAAACTTCAGGGGGAAACACTCAGGTACTCGAACCAAAGAAAACAAATGTTCTCTTTTTTTTTTTTTTGCTTTGTGGTTTGATTCAATCAAAGAACAAGGAGACATAAAGAAGAGAGTATTATGCGGTGACTAGATGCTAGACGGCAGCTATGGACGGAGGAGAAACAAACACTTGCACATTTTTTTTTTTGTCACTAAACCCACGCAAACACGAGTCTTTCCCAAACCCCTTGTTCTGCCGGTGACGTGGGAAATCCCCTTTTCCTCTTTTCCCTTCACAGGACCAGACATGAGGCTGTGCTAATGCGTGCACAAGATCTTTGTTTCGTTCTTTTCTAGCTTGTTTGAAAAAATAAAAAAATCTTGTTTTTTTTTCCCACAAAGCTCTCCTGCTGTCTTTGAATCAAAATGTAGTTTTCTCTTATCTTGCCTTCTTCCTCCCCTGCTCAAACTAGATAATAGCTGATAGCGTATCAGCTTGTAAGCAAAACACACTCCTCTTCACCATTCTCCTTCCTATTCTTACCTCAGTTCCCCATTGATAAGCCCCTGATGAGAAAATCTATGTGATCACACCATTTCACTGATAAATTCACAGTCCCAAAATTGACAAAGCTGGAACCTTTTGACCGGCAGTCACGCACATTTTTTTTTCCTAGTGTAAACGCCCTGGAAAAAAAAACACAATACATCAAAGATGCTTTAAAAAAAAGAAAGAAAGACAAATGCTCTTGGTTCAATCTGACTATTTTTGAAACACAACCAAGATGCAAATGAGCTTGGCTAAATAAACCCACGTCCAAATTCAAACTTACACCAAAATGTTTCCCTTGAAGAAGCCAACCAACCCCAGTTCTTTTCATGTTAACAAACTACTGCAGTCATGTTAATTCAAGTTACTTCAGCCTCAATTTCAACCTTTGACATTTTGACTAGTCAACCAGAAAAGGAAGTAAATAAAGAAAAAAATGTTATCAGTTTACATATGTAAAGAAGATGATTGCTCACTCATTATGATTTAAGGAAGATTAAGAGCTATGCAAGTCATTTTACAGAAAAAAAAAAAAATCATGTCCAGTTCCAACTCCAGGCTGACAGGTTCATATTAATTGGCTGGAACTTTGTCACTAAACTTAAAAAAAGATGAAAGTAGACTGAGATGTTAGTTAAGGTGCTGTACAGCGCCCCCTGGCAGCTGGTATGAGCATTTCAGTGCGGCGGGACTTTTATGGAACATGACACACATTGTCCAGGATCAAGTCACTAATCTTTTTAGCTGATATATGAGTTTTAACTGATAGATTCAGGCTGATGAAGAGCATTTTTGTGTAAGTTGTGCCTCTGTCCCTTCATATCCCCACTCGCACACATTCCTTTGTGTGTGTTTGAACATTTACAAGGAGGCGCGACACCCTCCCCTTCTCATGACCCACATCTGAGTCACGCTCCTGCTAACGTACAGATGGCTTCCTATGCCTTTACATGTGCAAAAAGGCGAGACTGGGGAGAAAGTTCTCCCGTCTGCCGACAAAGGCCCGGGTGAGTGTTTGTGTGGGAGTCTGACCTCCTTGGTGCCTGCCAGGTGTTTGAAGACCAGGTTTCTGGGCAGTGACGCCTCTGCCCTGGTCGTCGTCATCTCGACGTCGCGGTCTGGCCCCGCCTCCCACGCCGTGTCCTTGACAAAATATGTGCACTTCTCCTCTAACTCGGCCTCTGTCCACTGTGTCATGTCTGCCTCGTCCATCTCCATGTCCACGTCGGTGTCGGTCGCCGTCTCTGCTCCGTCCGATCCTGCGCCGGTAGCCGTGGAGGCCATCTTGTGGTCGGTGTCGTCCTGCTCCATAGTGCGCGCCCCCTCACTGGTCAACATGGCCGAGCTATGAGAGGTCGCCTGGATGGGGTACGAAAGAGTGAGAAGATCTTTCATCATCTCTGCAATGTGAAAAGTGCTTCGACTCATGAATCAAAAGAAGCACATCTGGAAGAAAGGGGTAAAGGAGGGAGAGAGATGAAGTGGAAAGTAAAAAGTAGGAGCAGAAAAATCCAAAATATATGATAAGAAGGCTAAGATTACAAAGACGGCGCATGGTAGGAAACATAAGATAAGGACATGAAAGGATGTGGAGGAAAGA
The DNA here is from genome assembly GCA_037039145.1 of Fundulus diaphanus. Lineage (NCBI taxonomy): Eukaryota > Metazoa > Chordata > Actinopteri > Cyprinodontiformes > Fundulidae > Fundulus > Fundulus diaphanus. The sequence goes on along the minus strand of CM073130.1, from coordinate 50,578,853 downwards.
ACTGATAAGAAGTAAAAAAAAAAAGGAGGAAAGAAAGACAAAGATCCGGATGAAAGATAATAAAAACGCAGTGATGAGGAGAGACAAAGAGAAGAGAGGAAGATCCGTGATTATTATGTGTGGTGACTCACGGGTGGGGTGGGGGGTCTGAGTAATGCCGGAGTCACACACCAAACACGTGTGCACGCGCACAAACGTGCACAAAGGATCAGGCAGTAAACATCTTGTCAGACGTTTAGAGTAAATGGTAACGCATGACTCCGATGAAAGAAATACATAAACTGCTTTGAAAGTTTTTCTGGTACAACTTGTTGCACGGTCATCTCTCCATATCACATACATGACATGAATACTGAACACCGAGGCAAAAGATTCAGTAAAAGACTCAACTCTTAATAAATAAAGATTTTGTCCTCTTTGAGAAAGTTCTTTGTTTATGTTCAGTGAGATACAAAAGGTTTGTCTGACGGTTTCCCAGATGAGCCGAAATATGGTCCAAACAAATCTGTTTATCAGCAATTTTTCTTGTCTTTTCACTTCTCTATATTATGACTCATTCTTTTTTTACTTAAAAATAATTTTTCATGTTTCCTTTTTATAAGTTACACTGTACTGAGTTAATATTCCTCTGAAACGTGAAATTTACTCAGACATTATAAATGTAATAATTCCCATGTTTTCCGTGCTCTTTGCCCTCCTCCCTTCCCCATATCTCCCAGGGGTTGAAGACGGGGGTTGAAGACGGAGGAAGGAAATGATGTCTGTGTCTGAATGAAGCTAAAATTGGAAGCAGAGTGGCAAAGCAGCGGAACCGGCAAATCATCCCGACTCCCGGTGTGTGTGTGTTCTTGTTTAAATGTGTGTGTGTGTGTGTGTGTGTGTTGGTAATGGACAAGGAGGGGAGTGATGAGGAAGGGAGCGTCAAAAAAAACTTTTCCATTTGGGGGGCCATGGCAGCGCAAACAAAACTTCAAACACAATCCCACCCAAGACAATCCCACACGCACACACACACAGACACACACACACACACACACACACAGAAGCAGAAATCCACACAGGGGACAAACATGCTGCTTGTCCCAGGCTGAAGAGCGGAAAGCAGCAGAATCTTTGGTGACCACACTTTGCTCTGTGAAATTATCTGAAGCCACAAGAAAGAAAACGGTTTCACATCCAAGTGGCTCCCGCTAAAGCAAAAAGCGTTTTCATCTTCAAGATTTAAACAATAAAAGAGTCATTTTAAAATATAGGTGTGCTCAAATCTAAATTTATTTCAGAAAGACAACAACATCCTGGATTCGGGGAAACGTTCACCTTTCTGGCACAAGTCACCTCTCTTGCTTTAAAAAAAGAAATCATCCATACCACAAATGTTAAAGTTAATTTAAGTTGCTTTAAATATTAAACACGAATAGAGAAATTATTCAAATCCAACAAAAGCCACGTAGTCCATTATTTGCTTTGTAAAACTATAAAATACCCTGTAAAAAGTCCTAATTTCTCCTGGACAGCAGCTGCAAACTCACAGAGCCAGAAGTGTCTGCTTTATTTGCAATTAAATGAATCACATCAAAACAGTAATCACAGTTTAAAATGTCTGTTTTTAATATCTCCGCTCAGCAAAACTCCAAATCCTGCCTTTGCATAACAGCTGCAGCATTGAAAACTAATAGTGAAACCAAGAACCAAGAAACAATTCATCTCTCATGTGTTTAAACCAACTGAAAACATTTAAAAGCTGAGTCTGCATAAAGTCAGAGGGATTTCAGTTTTTAACAGACTTTAACAACTAAGGATGGATCTATGTAATCAGCAAAAGAACTGGAAAACACTTTAATTATTTAGTTATAAACTAAATGGTGAAAAAAAGGCATAAAATCCAATAAAAGAGACTTTATGGAAAATAATAAATTAATAAAAAAGTAAGCTGAAAATGCCTCAATTTCAACATAATGTTATGAAGATATTCATAAAATACCTCAAAGCAGCAGCTAAAAAACAAAACACAAAAAGTTGCAAAGGATTTATGAAATAAGAAAACATCTTGTGAGTCTCGATACGGACCAGAAATCTAAACTTATTTTGGCACAGGAACAAAACTCTACAAAAAAAAAAAAATCAAATTTAAATCGCTTGTAGTTAGACAAATAAAGAATTAAAGAGAATGTCTCTGTCTTTGGAGTCTACAACTGTTAGTAAAAAGTCATAAAGTGTGCACAAAGCGCCAACAGTTACACATTACAATCAAATAAGTTCACATGAAAGACGCAAAAAGACTTTTTTTTACGGTGTTTCTCCACATCAGCTGTGGTAGTAAAGTGACAGAATAGGAGGGAGCTGCTCGGTACTCACCGTGTAACTTTGGTCCCATCCACACATAGGGACGACCACTGGGATCCTCTCTGGAAGTCTGCCTGTGAGGATAGAGAGAGTACGGGGGACAGACAGGTGTAGTCCTCTCCTTCTGCCTTCCCTGTGCGAGTGCTGGTACTCCACACCGAGCTCTCAGGTTTCCCCGTGTGTGTGTGTGAGTGTGTGTGAGTGTGTGATCCACTTGGAGTCCTGTTTTTTATGCCTGACAACATCAACTCTCTCTGACTAGTCCCTCTCCCTCTGTCTCTCTCTCTCTCTTTTACTTGCTCGCTCACTTGAAGCCCCGCCCACCACTTCTCATCAGCTTTCACCTGAGACACAACACACACACACACACACACACACACAAACTAAAAACATAACTTATTTTTCCTTGAAAAAAAAATAGATTTCTGTACAAGAGAATCACAGTGAGTGTGTGATGAGTTGAGTGTGTGTGCGTGTGTGTGTGTGGAAATGTCTTTTAGCAAGCTTAAAATTGTAAACAACATGAATGAGCGTGCTTCTGCGAGGTGTGTGTGTGTGTGTGTGTGTGTGTGTGTGTGTGCTGAGAGGGAAGTGTTGAGTCACTGTCACAGGATGTCCCTCTCTTCCATAAGATAACACACACACACACACACACACACACACACACACACACACACACACACACACACACACACACACACACACACACACGGATATGCACCACCCCTAGGGGGCAGCACTGATCTGCTTTGCCGTCTTATGTAAAATGAAGTTTAAAAGCACACTCACTCACGCTTCTATACTGTTCTTTGCCCTTTCTGTTTCACTCTCTTCTATACAGCGCTCTCTGCCTTTCTTTTCTTTCTTGCATTTTCCCACTCTTCCTTTTAGTCCCCCCCCAAAAAAATCCAGTTAGCCTTTTGGATGAATTAATGAATGTGTATTAGTTGTTGAAAGCCCAAGGCGGAGATAACCCAGGTTTGTTTGCCTCTTAATTGCGTTTAAAAGTAAAACCGGTATGAGCGGAATCAGTTGGGATGTTTCTTAAGAGAGGACTGTTGCAGGAAGTGTCTCCAGTTTGCTCCAAGACTGTTACAACACGCAGGTTCCTGTTATAGACTTTCTGGGGGGGAATTTTTAAAGAAAAGCATCTAAAAATTTCAAAGATTGCTCACAGTCTCCAGATGCCAGTTTTTTTTTTCCTGTGGTAGGTTCCTCAGGTGTTTGAGTTTTTTTTTTTTTTTGTTTATCTCAGTTGTCACCATTTTCTTTGTTGTTCATTTATGCTCTTTAGGGATTTTGCCATAATCAGTGTTCTGGATTTTCAGACAGCTGTTGCCTTTTTCATGTCATTTCTTTGTGCTTGGCTTTCAAGACTATTTCCACGTGTTCTGCTTCTCTCTAGTTAATTAATCTCCCTCCCCTCAGCTTCTGTTCCTCGTTTTCACCTGATTGCTCTCACCTGCCCTCTGTACTTGTCTCCACACCGACCCCAGAATATTAGCTCTATGGCTCATAGCCGACTATGGTCTCCATTCCCCTGTCCGCCTGTACTTCACGTGGGTTTACGTCTTTAGCTTATGTTATACATTAAAATGCTGCTTCTGATTATGATGCTTCTGAACTCCAGTCTGCACGTTGGTCCTACAAACAACCCGCAACGCAAGACCTGACTCAAAGAGCATTTGAGGAGGAAGAGTTGGGGTGAAAAAAAAACTTTATTCCCGATCTTATAAACAGTCTTCTGCTTCCACTTCTGCTCTACAGTCATAGCTAACGCTAGGTGCTGTCCACAGTTATCACAATCTGTGATTTAAATAAATTCCATCCATCTTAGTAAGTTTTCCTCATCATTCTCAATTGTGTGATCAGTAGTTATATTTTCCAGTTTTGTTCGCTGTCGACAGCAACTGTTAGTTAATAACAAACATTATTAAGTCTTCCATTAAAATGTCAACAGGGCTGACGATGAAGGACAAGTAAGAATATTGTTTTACTGTTATGTGTTGCACAAAAATACAATCAATTATTTTTTTGTAAATGGTTTGACCTGAAGTTGTGGAACGGATATGGTGATTTATGCATCGTTAATTTAAAACTTTCCTTCACCAGGACAGAAAAAGTCCTCCAAGTTCCCCCGTCAAATAAATATATGCTGGGCCATCATGAAAAAATGTATGTGCTTTGAAATCATGAGAAGATTTTACAAGTTGTGATGCTTTTCATTGTTAACAGGCTTTGGCCCTAAATGCAGCAAACAATACGCAGTCTGGTTAAAATTACAAACATCTGCCATTTGATTTAAGTAGTGATGGTTAAGAAATATGTCAACTCCATTCTTGAAAATCAGTCTTTATGACCCTAGTGATGGTGGTCCTGATACACTTAATTTTGCAAGCACGAACACATCATTTCATATTAAATGGTTGTTTTGAGAGAAATATATTTAAGATTGCAGCCTTGTCTGGAAATTGGGAATGAAAGAGAAACTGTACAGTTTAGCGTTTTTCAAGTAATGATGTTTGTTAGCGCTGGATATGGGCGCAATAATTCTTAAAGATGCAGAGGACCACAATTAGTTTAGACATTATCACTCTGCTACAATTTGTGCTGCATGTAACCGTCAGCAGCTGCTGCTTTTAGCTCAGCCCCAGTCAGCTCATGCAACGTTCTCAAACAGCGGTGAATTCTATTGCTCAATTTTCCATCAACTAAGAAATAATTATTAGGTGAATAATGAAGAAAAGCGCTGGTTAATGCTTATCGTGTTAACATTTTCCCATTAATTTCCCATCTTTGTTTTTGTGCATTTCTTTTCTATTCTTTTTCATCTTAATGAAGGCACTCACTCACTCACTCACTCACTTACTCACTCACTCATAACAAAAGCTCGGTCTCTTACTAACACTGGAAATTCCCATCTAATTGTTCCCCCTGACTCCCCTAATTTAACTCCCACTCACCCACCTCCCTCGTTCCCCCTTTCTCTCCATCTCCCCTTTGATTTTGCAGATTTTATTTACAAAAATGATTTTTTTTTCTGCACTCCCTCCCCTCACGCTGCTTTTTCCATGACTTTTCTCTCAACCTTTTTTTCTCCTCCCGAAGAAAATAAATCACTTCAGAAAAAATGTCTTGTTTGTCTTTGAGCATTTTGATGTTTGATCGCAGGGATTTTATTCGTGCGACAGTAAAAGAAAAGAAACTGCAGCGACGGACGCAGCTTGCTGGAAATGAACAACAAAATAAATCCAATCTAATAGATAAAAAAAAAAAGATTTGATTGTTTTGTTGAGGGGAAAATGTGGCATTAAGAACACAAATAACATTCAGTAGAATGTTATATGTGAAAGAAAATTAGATAACCCCCCCCCAGTTGAAATTTGTTAATTTTATTTTTGCTTTTTTTGTTTAAGTTGCATTGATTCTTGAATCCTTATTCTCTTTTCATGTAGAAAATTATGTGTAAACTTTCATCCCATTTCTACCTTTAAACCAACGAGCCAGGCTGTACTCTTGCGAAACAAATACCCAAGGCACAACTTTTTGGAAAAAAACAACAAAAACAACACCACTAACTAGAACACTGTGTTAAGCTGTATAATCGCCTAATTGCATCCTCCAGCAGTCATCAGTGTCAATGAAACGAGGCATCGTCTCCTTGACTTCTTTTCCTTTTCGTTTTTAAAGACAAAAAAACGATCACCAGGAAAAAGAAAACAACCAACAGGAAGACGACGAGAAGTCAAGAGACACCGGACTCTTTCACTCCCTCTCAATGGTGACAGAGGGTCTGACCACATCACTCGCTGCCTACTGCTTCCTGCCAACGGACGACCCCTACACACACACACACACACACACACACACACACACACACACACACACACACACACACACACACACACACACACACACACACACACACACACACACACACAGAGCTGGAGATCTGTCCCGCAGCTGTCGGACATGTTGATGCTCAGTGTTTTCTCCTTGTGCAAAACAACCAGATGCAGAAGGAGACCAGAACGCAGAGAGATACATTAAAAACATGCAGCCGAATGAAGGCATTGCTTTCTGTCCTTGGATATAATTAACTATTCTGTCTCTTTCTGGTTAGTCAGCGCATCACCCTAAGCACCACAAGCACCTTCTTTGAAGTGGAAGCTCTTACTTTCAAAAGAAAACTCAATATGTTCAGTACCAGTGTGCAGTTTAAAATAAAGGCAGCGATGTAATAAGATACTTAAAAGGAAACTTTTTTTTTCATTCAGGCTGCGATAAATCAAGAGAGAGCAATACTTTCAGTAAGAGACTAAATAAAGTACACCAAAATGGCTCGGTTTATCATTTTTGAGCACTTGCTGGACATCCTGGAAACTTTTTGGAAAGTTAAAGTAAGGGTCTACATTCTCTTAGGAATACGAAAAAGATTCATGTTTGTAAGTCATGCTGCTGATTGCACAATTTAAGAGGCAGACGACAGTTAAAAATCAACTCTGGAATTTGGATCTTGTCTTAAAATAAAAGGAAAAGGCTATCTCACCATGGCTGCTGTACTCATTATATACACAATTACACACAAAAATGCAACAAAAATATGCTTTATATCTTCTTATATGTTATTGTTGTGATCTTATGCAGTGCAAGTGGGCGTGGCATAGTGGTGGTTCCTTCCTGGTTTTGTGGTGCAGCTGCTGGCAATCCTGAAATCAACCTGACAGTATTTAACCCCCTGAAACCAGACAGCAAGCGCCAGTTTGTTCTTCTTGATTTCGTTTGGAGAAGTTGGATTCTGCTCAGATCACTCTGCCTGCCAGACAGCCAGCCAGCCAGCCAAACAGCCAGCCAGCCAAACAGCCAGCCAAACCCACAGCCGAAGATACATGCAAGTAAACTGGAGAGTCTTGCATCCCTTTGTTTTCCTTCCCTTTTTGGAAGCGCCTTATGTTAAAATAAATTATTATTTATTTTTACATCCTGAGTCTGAGTCTGCATTTGAGTCCGTACAAAACTAACCTTAACAGAACAAACTGGCCACCATGGACTCAGCAGACTCAGCTTTTTTTCGTCAGGCACTAAACTCCCAGGGCGTGTTAATTGGTAGCCATGAACAAGAGATTAAGGAATCTAGACGTTCATTGCAGTTACTCAACCAACAAATGGAGGAGTTAACCCAGAAATTGGATCAGGTGGTTAATCACCTCAACGCCGCTACAACCACTTCTCCTGCCACTGGAGCGTCATCCTCCACCACCACTTCCGCTGCTGCTCCTGTGGATCAGGTACCATCCCGAGAGCCATCTTTTCCGCTGCCAGAACGATACTCAGGTGATGTAGGAAATTGTGACCGTTTCCTATTCCAGTGTGACCTAGTGTTCCAACAACAGCCTTCCACCTATGCGTCAGATAAAGCCAAGGTTAATCTGATATTGAGCTTGTTGTCCGGTAGAGCGGCTAGATGGGCCATGGCATTAAAGGAACGTAATTCAAGTGTTTGTTCCAGCTACACAGAATTAACCTCAAACATGCGCAAGACCTTCGACCATCCTGTTCGTGGTCTCGAGGCAGGAAATAGACTATTCACCTTTACTCAAGGCAATCAATCTGCAGCTGAATATTCCATAGACTTTCGAATATTAGCAACTGAGAGCGGATGGGGAGAGTTAGCTCTGCAGGCCGCTTTTATTCGAGGTCTTGTTTCAAAGATCAGAAACCAAATTGTGCTACGCTCTGATTTAAAGACCCTGGATGAGATTATCGCGTTAGCCATCCACATTGACAACACTCAGCGGGAACAGTTAAGAGAGAATCCCAGCCAGAGAAGGTCCAGTAAACTTGAGAATCCATCTTACAGGACATCCATTGAGTCATCAGATACATATAACCACCAGGTGGCATCCCTTAACCATTGGTCTCCCCAGGATACCAGTGAACCCATGCAGCTGGGAAGAACCAAGTTGACCATGGCGGAAAGAAGTCGACGCTTTCGAGATAAACTATGTCTCTACTGTGGCGAAGCGGGACATCTACGCAACAATTGCCCAGCGTTAAACGAGCAGACTCATCAATAAAGGGAGGATTATGGGTGAGTCATGCTATCAATAAATCCTCCAATTTTGACCGGATGGAATTGGATGCCACACTCATCAGGTCTGAAGGTCCCATCAATCTGCGAGCCTTAGTGGACTCTGGAGCAGATGATAATTTTATTGATGAGAGACTGGTTGAGACTGCCAATCTGCAGACGGAGGAAATAAAGGACCCTCGTGAGGTCAATGCCCTGGATGGACGGCACTTGGCTCGCATCACACGGATTACTACACCTCTTACCCTGCTACTGTCTGGCAACCATAGAGAGGAAATTCAATTCCTGGTTATTTCCTCACCCAATGTTCCCATAGTTCTCGGTCACACCTGGTTGAAGATTCATAATCCACACATTGACTGGTCTTTGTGTACTGTCGCTAGCTGGAGCCCGTTCTGTCTCTTCCATTGTCTACGCTCAGCTATTTCACCCACCAATTCTGTCCCAAGAACACCACATAAACCACCTGATCTCTCCGCTATTCCTCCAGAGTACCACGACCTGAGTGAGGCATTCAGTAAGGCCAAGGCTCTCTCTCTTCCTCCTCATCGGCCTTATGACTGCTCCATTGAATTACTGTCTGGAGCCCCTTTACCATCAAGTAGGTTGTTTAACCTTTCTCGTCCTGAACGTGAGGCTATGGAGAAATATTTATCCGAGTCCCTAGCGGCTGGTCTTATACGCCGTTCATCAGCCCCTGTTGGAGCAGGATTCTTTTTTGTTAAGAAGAAAGACTCTAGCCTAAGACCCTGTATTGATTACCGAGGCCTCAACAATATCACTGTGAAGAACAAATATTCTCTGCCCCTGATGGATTCAGTTGTGGAACCTATATGCGAGGCCACAGTCTTCAGTAAGCTCGACCTGCGTAATGCATATCACCTTGTGCGTATCAAGGCTGGTGACGAATGGAAAACTGCATTTAACACTCCCCTAGGGCACTTTGAATATTTAGTGATGCCGTTTGGATTGACTAATGCTCCTGCTGTTTTTCAGGCACTAGTGAACGACGTTTTGAGAGATATGCTTAACCAGTTTATCTTTGTCTACTTGGACGACATCCTGATTTTCTCACGCAACATGGAGGAACATGTGAGACACGTTCGGATGGTTCTTCAGAGACTTTTGGAGAACAAACTATATGTGAAAGCTGAGAAATGTGAGTTTCACACGTCATCCATTAAATTCCTGGGTTATGTTATCCAGAAGGGAGAGCTAAAACCTGATGAAAGCAAAATCCAAGCGGTGACTGAGTGGCCTGTTCCTAACTCCAGAAAACAGCTCCAACGTTTTCTAGGGTTTGCAAATTTCTATCGTCGATTCATTCGAGACTACAGTAAGGTGGCTGCACCTCTGACTACTCTCACTTCACCTGTCAAGTCTTTCACTTGGAGTCCACAGGCGGATGAGGCATTCGCTAAACTGAAGACTCTGTTCTCCTCAGCACCCGTTTTGGCGCATCCAGATCCCGAGACTCCATTTGTGGTGGAGGTTGATGCGTCAGATTCTGGTGTGGGGGCTGTACTCTCTCAACGGACATCTGGAGAAGGTAAATTACGTCCATGTGCCTTTTTTTCCAGGCGGCTCACTACCGCGGAAAGAAATTATGATGTAGGGGACCGAGAACTTTTGGCTGTGGTAATGGCACTTCAAGAATGGAGGCACTGGCTGGAAGGTACTGTGGAGCCTTTTGTTGTGTTCACCGACCATAAGAATCTGTCTTACCTGAGAACCGCTAAGAGACTTAACTCTCGTCAGGCTAGGTGGTCTCTGTTTTTGGGAAGATTTAACTTTACGCTTACTTACAGACCTGGATCAAAGAATACTAAACCTGACTCGCTGTCCCGTCAGTTCCAGTCGGAGGAGGTTGCTACTGGAGTTGGCACTGTTCTTCCTACATCATGTATTATTGGTGCTGCCACATGGGATGTGGAAACTGCAGTTAAGGCTGCTCTTGCCGACCAGACTGTTCCTGATGGAGTTCCGGAGGGTTGTCTGTTCGTTCCATTGGATTTACGTTCCCGAGTCCTGCAGTGGGGTCATGACTCTAAACTTACCTGCCATCCTGGATTCTCGAGAACTCTGTCATTCATCCGTCAACGCTTCTGGTGGCCTTCCATATCATCTGACACCAAGACCTACGTTTCGGCCTGTTCAGTGTGCGCCAGGGGCAAGGCATCACATCGCCCGACCACAGGTCTTCTGCGCCCCCTCATGGTCCCCAGCAGGCCTTGGTCCCACATCGCGTTGGACTTTGTGACTGGACTTCCATGCTCGGCAGGTAAAACTGTCGTTTTAACAATTGTCGATCGTTTTTCTAAAGCAGTTCACTTTGTCGCCCTCGAGAAGCTGCCTTCGGCTACGGAGACCGCTGATCTAATGGTGCAGCATGTCTTCCGTATTCATGGATTACCGGTGGACATCGTGTCAGATCGCGGACCCCAGTTCTCATCCATGGTTTGGAAAGCTTTTTGTCACTCAGTGGGTGCTACTGTTAGTCTGACGTCTGGTTACCATCCCCAGAGTAACGGCCAGACGGAAAGAGCTAACCAAAGCTTGGAAGCAGCGTTACGCTGTGTGTCGGCAAAGAACCCTCTGGATTGGTCATCTTACCTGCCATGGGTTGAATATGCCTGCAACTCTCTCCCCAGTTCTGCAACGGGAAGATCCCCGTTTCTTGTGATGTTTGGCTATCAGCCGCCACTATTTCCGGAACAGGAGATGGAAGTGGCGGTTCCCTCGGTCCAGGCCAACATCTCCCGATGTCGGGAGATCTGGAAGGAGACTCGTTCATCGCTAATGAAGGCAGGTGATCGCATGAGAGTGGGTGCAAACAGGCGAAGGATTCCTGCTCCTCTTTACACACCTGGTATGAAGGTTTGGTTATCGTCACGGGACTTACCCCTTCAAGTCGAGTCCCGTAAACTGTCGTCTCGTTACGTTGGACCATACGTAGTGGAGAAGGTCATCAATTCATCAGCTGTTCGTCTAAAGTTGCCTGCAGCTTTGAAAGTGCATCCTGTGTTTCACGTGTCTCTGCTAAAGCCTGTCTCAAATTCTCCCTTAAGCCCTCCGGCCGACCCCCCTCCACCCCCCCGTATCATCGATGGCGGCCCGGTTTTCACTGTGAAGAGGATTATGGAGGTACGCCGGCGTGGACGTGGGTTCCAGTATCTCGTTGACTGGGAGGGTTATGGTCCTGAGGAGCGGTCGTGGATACCCCGCTCCTTCATTCTGGACCAGTCCGTCCTGGAGGACTTCTACCGGCTCCATCCTGATCGCCCTGGCTGGACGCCAGGAGGCGCCCGTTGAGGGGGGGGTTCTGTTGTGATCTTATGCAGTGCAAGTGGGCGTGGCATAGTGGTGGTTCCTTCCTGGTTTTGTGGTGCAGCTGCTGGCAATCCTGAAATCAACCTGACAGTATTTAACCCCCTGAAACCAGACAGCAAGCGCCAGTTTTTTCTTCTTGATTTCGTTTGGAGAAGTTGGATTCTGCTCAGATCACTCTGCCTGCCAGACAGCCAGCCAGCCAGCCAAACAGCCAGCCAGCCAAACAGCCAGCCAAACCCACAGCCGAAGATACATGCAAGTAAACTGGAGAGTCTTGCATCCCTTTGTTTTCCTTCCCTTTTTGGAAGCGCCTTATGTTAAAATAAATTATTATTTATTTTTACATCCTGAGTCTGAGTCTGCATTTGAGTCCGTACAAAACTAACCTTAACAGTTATATTTCTTACCAGTTTGTTAACAGTTTCAAGCTGTTAATTTAATATCAGAGCTTAAAGAGCTTTTCCAAATCCAGAGATTGGAAAGCTGGCAATTTTTATTTATTAGTAATCTCTTAATTAATCTCTTCTTTCTACATCAAGTATTATGAATATACAGGTTTACTGGGATGTAAAAACATATGTGACACTTTCTCTTAACTTTTAGTAACAACCATGACAAATAGGTCCTCAAGCTTTTAAAATATTTCAAATACTTTTACCATGGAAATAAGAGAAAAAGATCTTAACTGAGGTTTTTAAAGAGCAATGGCCTTTTTGGCAAATCTTCCAGATAACCCATTCTTTTTCAGGATTTATTTCTTTACTTTCGTCAATTTTGAGTTATGGCAGAATTTCTTTGGCTACCACATTCTGTTCTTAGGTTCAAGAATCATCCACTGAGTTATCCACTTCTGGAAAGATTGGCTTAAAAAAACTTCTCATTATACAACACAGTCGTTGCCTAAAGCTACACAACCATCACTGTGCCTGGAAGCAGGCTTCAAAGGTCTGCTGAACAATTTGTTCAGGTGCTCCAGTAATGTTACATCATACAGATTCCCTGGATGATGAAACATTCCCAGAACACAAATTGTTGATGCTAAGAAGTGCGAGAAATCTGAGGCCAAATCGAAAGCAAACATGAGAACAAGAAATGACGGGAACTATCTGAAAGCCCCCAGTGCACTAAACCCCAAGACGTCGTCGGCCGTTAAGAGCAGCAGAAGGACGCCTGAGCGATGTGGTTGCAGAGAGTGAGGCTGTTTATGGCATTAAGCACAGTTGGAATGGTGTGAGGGAAGATCCAGGTACTGGCTATTGGAACCGTAATGTACCACATCCATTTCCGTCCTGCATGTGGAGAACCAAGGGGAGTTACCCCGGGGTTCCACTGAACGCGGGAGCGCCACGCTTTCTGCCAGGCACCCTTTCCACTGGGAGTGATTTTAAAGCGAAGCGCCAGTGCGCTGTTGGACTTTGATCATGCGAGGCTTGCATCTTCGTGCGATAGTCGTTGTACTTGTAGGCTTTAAATAAAATGAAAGTCGTCCTCCATGGAGTCACGTTCACTTTGGGGTGGAATCGGCATCATAACCCTGACCAGATTGGTAGGAAGCAACAAGTGCTTATCTAAAGCCCTTTTGACTCATCACCTCTCAAACCTGAGACACTTTTGTTGTACGTGTGTCCCAATTGAAAGGACAGTGGTGGGTAAACGTCCATGTGTTGGTGATAGTGTATAAAGTGTGACCTTACTTCCTTACTTCTGCTCACCAGTCAAATCAACGAAGCTGTTGTCATTACGTGGTGCTCAGATTCCTCTGTTTTTGGGAACTGGCAACTGACCTGACAAAAGATGCCAGCTGAATTTGTGTTTGCCGTTTATTATTCCTTATGTCGCGTCATTTCCGGTTTGGCTTTCTTTGTGAGGACTTGCATAGTTGTGGGGCATCTGCTTTCAGAAAGGTGGAGTGTCTTTAAGGCGGGCTTCACCTCAGCGCACACAAACAGCTCAAGTCAAAGTGAAATGTCCCTTTTTGTGTCCCAGAGGTCCTGCCTGCATGCCTCCAGGAAACAGAAAGAAGGGACAAAAAGGAAGCAAAGACCTCCTGGGTCTCTGTTAGTTTAACAGCGGGCCTCAATCACACACAGAGACAAACACACCACAACCTGAGGATACAAGCACACTTTCTTCTGACGTAAACCCCACTTGCAAGTTAAAGTTTGAGCACTCCCTTGGAATTTTCAGTTCATAAGTACTCTTGAAACACAAGCAGTGAGGCGGAGAGAACTAGAGACGAGTTAATGGACTGACGGTGACTCCAGGTAGGATTGAGAAGAACAGCGACAGTTTGGTCACATAGCATGCAAATCAAAACATATTTATCACAAATTTCATGCACCATTAGCAATCTTTTAAGCATGGTGACATAACTCATGCATCTGGAATGTACCAATATCTGTATTTGTGAATTAAATCGACCAACAAAGACAACAGTTAAGCAAATGTTGCTCAAATAAAGAACAAACAGAACAAGTCACTTCATTCGAGGGTCGAAGACAACATCCCAGAACTGAAGCTGATGGGTTTGAAGTTTTTTTGTGTGTATTTGCATCTGTATCAACTATAGAAAATATAGTATAAACTGAAATATAATTAGTTTACTTTGTATTCCAACTGTTTTTACTTGTTTGCTTTTAATTTTTATTTTCCCATGTTCTATTTTGTTTCTGCATTTTATTCCTGCTTGCTTTTATTGCTTTATATTATTTTCCTATACTTTAATCACTTTGCATTGTCTCTGTACTGAAATGTGCTATATAAATAAATTTGCCTTGCCTTGCCTTGCCTATAGAACGTCTTCTGTAGACTCCTTTAGTCCTTAACAGGTTGCTGGATGGTGGTGTATCTCTCCAGTGGTCAGGGTGCAAGAAGCAAGCATGGACAGTTCGTCGCAGGGCAACATCAACCATGCATAAGCAAACTATTCAAAGCCAGGATTTAGACGCCTTTTTGACTTAGACGACATAGTGAGTTGAATTCAGCCAGGCTTTGTTACAAGTGTCAGCCATTAGTGGAGGCGGTCAGGCTCCCTGGCAGTTATCATATGCGAGTGGGGGAGATTTAAAGCGTTTAAAGACGGCCTGTGCCAGCAGCTGGCTGGCACATTTAAGGTGAAACGCAGGACCTCAGGAAGCAGTCACACACCTTTGGACAGGTTACACCAAGGTGTACTGAGACAGAGCAGATCTCTGTACTTCAGCTGACAGAGGTTCCTTCAGTGGTGGTAACGCCTCCAAACAGGAGACTAAATAAAAGTTTTAGCACAACAGATGAGGCGTCACACCCCGACGACATGTTTAACCCTTTAGAACGAGAGATGCCTAACACAAAACTCTTTCCTCTCTCGCTCTCTCTTCCCCCGAGCTCTGCCTTCCAGTCTCCTCCTGAGTCCCAAACATTTTAATTGCAGCCCACAGGCCATTTGAAGCCTCAGCAAATCACTGTGAAGAGATCAGCCATTGTCCATTTCCTTTGTGTGAGTGTGTGTCAGTGTGTGTTACTGTGACGGTTACGCCATGGGCCTGTGCATCTTGGACCCTCTGTGTGTGTGTATGTGTGGATTTAGGGAGTTAATCCCTGAATAGAGAAGCCATTAGGGAGAATTAGGCAGTTTAGACCTAGCCATGATCCCTTCTGCTGTGCGTGTGTCTGTGTGTTTCACCGGGTGCAACGGCGTCCACACGTGGCATGCATCGGGTCAAGGCCCTCAAAAGGAAGGGGTGGAGGTGCATCAGAAAAGTAAGGGGGGTGGTATGTGGTCACCAACTCTCCTAATCTTACCAATCTGCTTCTGCTGTGTCCCACACAAACACACACACGCTCACAAATAGGCTCATCTTGACACTCCCAACAGATGGCTGTAGCAGAAAGGCCAAGGGTAAACTTGTGCAATGCCAAACCCAGACAAGCACCCTCCAGATGAAACCCCGTCCTCTTTGTCTCTGGCTAATCACTTTGTCCCCGGCACGCAAGCAGCACTCTTAATTAAGTGGCAAGCAGACCGCGCTGATTAACAGCGTTTGTGTCTGATGTCCATGAGGAAAAATCTGTTTACATCCACGTTTGTTGTTGACTTGATTTACAACATCATTGAAAATATCATGATACACCAATTAATCTGATGCAGCCAATTAATTTGAATTAACATGCTCTGTAATTTGCATCTAAATCATACTCCAGTTAAAAGCTGAAGAACAGTAATAGGCAGAAGATTACATACTCTCATTGTCGTCATGATTGACACATTCATTTTGGGCTTTTCAGGTTTTTTTTAACCATTTTTCAGGGTGAAGTCATAAAACAACAAAATACCTGCATTTTAAAAAGCAAATAAAATAAAATAATACAAATTAAAAAGCAGTAGATGCAGAACTTTGAATTTGATGCAGATTTTCTAGCTCTAAGGCTTGTTTTTTAAGCAAACACATTTTGTGGCCATTAACATCTCAGCTCAACAAAGTCCAGCTTTTCATGATATAACTGGTTGTTTTCCTGCCATAGAGCTGACCCCTAAGTATAGTCCATACATTTGAATAAGACTGGCAACTTTTAAAAAGGGAATTGAAGAAGCTTAGCCCATTTATTTTATCTATTACAAAACCAGTTTTGATGGGTGTTGATGATCCTTGTCATGATCAAACACAAGATGTTGTCGATGTTTTCCCCGTCTTGCTGTTGATTTGAGCTGAGGGATTTAGAGCTAGTCTGTCTTCTACATTATCCATCTTCTATATTAAACCAGGTCCACTTTCAACAAAACAGTCCCATGGAATAATTCAGGCATACCTGAAAGTTGCCATGGTTCTCTTTGGTTTGAAAGCTTTATCCTGACAACTCTAAACAGAACTCTTGTCAATGTTGCCAAAATATCTCAGTCTTTGTCTTACCATGAAGAGTTTTCCATAAGTCATTTGACTTGGCTGTTTGTAACACAACTTATTATTAATAATAATACTAATAATAATAATCAGTAGGAGACCGAAAGTTTAGTTTCTCATAATTAGATCATCCCATCGAGAACTAACTGGAAGCAGAAAGAGAGAATTTTTTTTATCTAGGATAGGAAGGTAAGGAATTAGGATGATTCTGGCCAAAAGTCAAAATACTGCATGAATTGTTTTAAAACAGATATAATGAAATTCATCAGTGAACCTCATGCCACGTTTTACACGTTTCTTTACTCACATGTAATGCCTGTAAAATACTTGTTTGTCGATCCATTCAGATGTCAAACACATCATTTCCTCAAACTTGTTTCCCATTCTTGGTTGAGCTGCAATTTCAGGAAAAGTGGTAATTCAACATTTCTGAGAAACTATGACAACATCATATATGAAGCTAAGCCTACTTTTTTATTTTTTTACCTTACATTAATGCGCTTCAGGGTCTCTATATGTAGGCAGATTCAGGCAAATTGTCGCATTGTCATCAGGAGATAAATGATGTTTAACATTTATTTAGGCCTAATCTCATGTTCTGCAGCTATTTGGCTTTTAAAGGCAGTGAAAATTAATGAGATGGTATAAGAGAGTAGTTTGTTGCTGAAGTCTCATCAAGGTCACATCCAGAGCTTGGATAAGCGGTTCGAAAACCAAAGTTATGCTTACTTCTTATTGCATCACAAGATAGAGCGTAATTTAAACATTACTTTTAAATCCGAAGATGCCAGAATATTTTTTTAATTAATTTATTCCTGCTTTGGTTTATTATTATGTGTTTTAAGGTCTCGTCACCATGAGGGATAATTGATGTCCAGCAGGGTGGATGATCTCATCATTGCAAAGAGGCATTGCATGTAAATTATGCCCTTTTCCTGTACATTCAGTGCCAACAGCGCTGACTAAACTTGAAGCATGGATTTCTGCATTTATTTGTGCGTAACCTGCTCTAGATACTGTGACTGATTAAGTTATTTGGATGAAATGCGTTTTGTGACCTCAACAAACCTTTTAGCGTAAATAGTTGCTAGATTTAAATTTATGAACCCTTTTTCTTCATTTTGCCGAGCCAATCTTTTCTTCCCATAAAGTCAGGCAAAATATCCGTTAAACATCTGAAAGAAATATTTTTGGTTCTTCATAAAAAAAAAATAGAAAAGCTGCGCCATAACTTTAGAGAGTTTGGAACATGTGGAGCTGCTTCCAGTGTCTCTGTTGGTCTACGTTTTGTTAATATTCCAGGCCGATTACAGAGCAATCTGCTCGTGTGCGTCTGCAGCATGCGTCACTTTCAGTCAACAACGAGCCTCCGTCCTGAGACAATCTGAGGAATACTACTAAGAACCAAAAATAAATCAAGTTTTATAAAGCACTTTAGCAAGAGAAAAACAGGACTCGGAGCCTTCCCACACTCACTCTCAGGTAGCCATTAAAAAGTTACGGATATAAACATGTTCCAGCAATCTTCCAGTAAATAGCGGAAACGTGCGATGAGTCACCGAATAAAACAGCAACACAGAGATAACACACACACACACACACACACACACTGATGTCACACAACCCCCCGTCTTCGTAGTTTCCACTCAAATAAGCCTGGGGGCAAACCACTCTGGAGCAACCATTATACACACAAAAAAAATCTAATTAATTGTGACTTCATTCTTGTGTGTGGTATTTTTTTTTTTTTTTTATCATGCACTGTATCACTATTACATTCCCACAGTATATTTAACAATCCTAAATTTACGTTTGTGGTCCTTTAAAACCAGTTTTGTTTTTCCCTTTATTTGTAGCAACATAAACTATAGCTTATAATTAGAAAGTTATCATTTGCAGGTGCTTATTTGTCTCTCGTTGGGTCAAGCGTGAGACAGAGGACCAAAATAATCAGGGTTGTTTGATGAAAGCTAAAGATCCTTTTTCCCAGCATATAACAAATAAAATGTGGACATGAAACGGGATGTGCACTTGATCCCCCATTTTTCCTGAATTTGGCCGCTACCGAATCAACACAGGCGGCAAAAACATATTTACAGTTTTTATTGATTGCTTTGACCTGTTTGAAGAAACTGACAACCTCTCAGTTTTCATCATCACCATCTCAGCAGAGCAAAAGACACAAATGAGTTAACCCATTCTCATTGGTTTGACACATTTTCCCCACCGTTTAGCAAAACAGTTCACACACATGTCATTCATGCAGTCCAAACTTCATTGCTTTAGCTGTGGTAGCCCAACAGAAACCATATGTTCCAAGATTTTAGAAACTTCTTGAACAGTATGAAATCACTGAAGCACCTGATTGACATTACCTCACACAACTTTTCAATTTGCAATCAGTCTGCAGGCCTTACTGTAAAAGGGGCCTGTTGTGTGTTGTTCTTTGCGAGAATGGATGGTCTAAGGCAGATGAGAGGCAGAGTCAGCGGTAGACGGCTCAGAGGAAGAGGAGTCAGAGGAAGAGGAATCCATATGTTAGGTGGAGGTGGAGGTGTAGCTGTAGCTAGAAGGGCTCAAGTTGCAGACGAAATTCAGGCAACTGTGATTGACCATGTAGTAAATCATGGCCCTTCACATAGAGAGGCTGGACAAAGAGTCCAACCTGTTCTCAACAGAAACACGGTTGCATCCATTGTCAGAATGGTTCGACTGGAGAACAGGTAATGTTGCTATACAGTATATACATATGTATATATCTGCAGTGATATACAGTACTTTTTGTGATAATCTGGGACAATGTGACATTCCACCATTCTCGTGTAGTGAATGAGTGGTTTGTGGCACACCCTAGGATGATGGTGCAATTTCTTCCTCCATACTCTCCATTTTAAATCCTATAGAGGAATTCTTCAGAAAATATATGATCACCGCCCCTATGAGCAAATGCCCTTGCTCAATGCAATGTCTGCTGCTGCCCAAGATGTAGATGCAGAGGCATGTCAAGGATGGATCAGGCATGCAAGAAGATTTTTCCCCAGTTGCATCGCAAGGGAAAATATTGAATGTGACGTAGATGAGGCCATGTGGCCTATTCATCAGGACAGAATGGACTAGAAGGAACAAACAGCTCTAGTGTTTTCTGTTGGAATATTAAATTTTTTGGAATATTTCATTTATCTGGCAAAAGAATGAAGAATCAATAAAATTTGCATCACAACATATCTGCTTCTGGATCAATTTTTTGCAAGGCAAATTTGACTACAAATGACACTGTAAGCTGCGTACACTCATTGGCTACAACGACCAGCAATGCTGCACTGATTCACATTGAGTGTGGTATTATGTATTTTGTTGCCCCTTGTGTAACGAATGATTGGAAGGGTTCAAACATTTGTGTGCAAGTTGTGTTGTTTGAGGGAAACATTTGCTTTTGGTCCATATTAATGTTTTGGCAGAGTTGTAACCTTTTGCAAACAAAATGTTTCATTTTGACCATTGGTGCCACTGTTTAGGCCTCTGTGTTAACTGTTTTGAAAAATGTGGGTTTTGAGTTGACTGCTGCATCAAAACAATCTATAAAAACTGTAACATGGTGAAATTAATCTCTTAATCTTCAACTTTATCAAAAGTAAAAATGGTAATACTTTGTGTCTTTGATTTATTTTCCATTACTGATAAAATTACACGTCTGTCACGTTCTCCAGGTGTGTCTCTGTTTTCTTTTTTTTTTCTCCTGTTTATGCTCCCTAAGGTGCTGTGTTATTAGTTATTTCTTTTGTGTTAGGTTTTAGTTTATTTTTGGATTCTCATCGTTTGGAATTATTAACTTTCCCCTTGGTTTGATAGTTTTTTTTTGTTTTTTTTGTCTCAGTTCAGTTCCATTTAAGTAATTAGTTGTGTTAATTAGTCCCCTCTCAGCTTCCCTGCTTTCATTCTGCCACAGCTGCTCCACATTTCCTCTGAGGCTTTTGGTTCTTCAGTCACTTACTGGGCCTGCTTCAGTATTTAAGATCCTGTTTTCTCTTTGTTCACTGCAGGATTCTTCTGTAACCCTGTTCATTTGGCTGGCTTTACCTCACCTGTTTCTTTCTGTGCTCCATGGCCTGTTCTCCCTGTGGAAAACCTACCTGGAGGTTCTTGTTTCATTAGAAAGAAACTCTATTTTGAAAATTCAGTCTCTATTTCTTGGTCCTTTGTCAAAACTAAAATATGATGTCACATCAAACTTAATTACAAAAAAAAATATTAATGTAAGTAGCTCCTTTCAGAAGACCCTTTAAAGATGTCATCTGCACATATTAGGTACACCTTTGTGTGCTTAATATGCCGTTTTATCGTGTTTTCAAAGAATGCGCTCTCATTTCCTATTAGAAATAAACTTTGGTTGAATAAATAAAATCCATCCATCCATCCATCCATCCATTTTCTGACCCGCTTAATCCCTCATGGGGTCGCGGGGGTTGCTGGTGCCTATCTCCAGCGTTGAATAAATAAAATGTAAACCCTAAATCTGCCAGGCGTGTGAATAATTTTGGGCTGTAATGACCTATTCAGAATTTGGTCTTAAAGTTAACCCACTGATGGAAGAACTCTGAATCAACCAAGAGGATCATCAAGTATAATCGTGCCAGCGTCAGCATTTATATTTACAAAAATCAACAAGACAGTCATTTTAAAGAACTACACATTGCAAATTTGGACAATGACAATCTGGACTAAGCACAGCCTATTTGTCAAATAATTTTAAAGGCTCTGGGGTAGATGCACGGTAGGCAATTTATGCATAGCGCTTGTGTTAATTCTGCTAAGCTATAAGCCACGCCCCTTTTGTTCCACAATCCTGGGAGAATGTTGCTTAAGCACATATTGTTGCAGACGTACCCAGCTGCCCTGGTGCATCATTAACAACCACATAAGCCATTAGGTGGGGTACATTTTTGTGGGTTTATTGCAGAATTGTCTTCTGAAAGGAGCTTTTGGGATATAGGAGAATACAACAACATGAACTGCACCTAGAAGACTGAGTTTAGTGCAGGACACATTTCTTAGAGATATAACTGTGTTATCAGTGGAGGTTCTTCAGGGAAATATTGGTAAATTTTCATAATGCTTTGCATACAACAATTGTTTATCCTGAGAAAAATACCTGATGCAAAATGAAGTTTCGTTAAAGGGTATATTAGTCACTTGCAATTATTTTTAAAAGGCTTTACATGAAGCGTTTATGGAGGCATTATTTAAGACAGAGGCTCGAATTAAGAATGGAAAAACTGAATGAATATTGTTTTATCTTATAATATAAACCTATTTTCTTCTTTCTGCAGCTATTTATTTCCATTGTTTGCTTGCCTAGACCTCTTTAACACGAGGAAACACAAAAGGTAGGAGAGATTAAACTTTTTTTCTTTTAATGTTGATTGAGTTAAATCAATTAAGAGACTGTCTTGTGGGGAACAAGAGTTGAAGAAAAATCAATTTGTTTTGTTACAGTTGCAGCTTAGTAAAACTCCATCAAACAGTTGTCTGTATGGCTCCCTAAAAAGCAAACATTCAATACACAACCTTTAACCTTTAAAGCCACCACATTAAGTTAATTAGGATTCACGCCTTTAATAGTAATAACCCAGTTAACACTTTCAACTTTTACTAATGCGATCACCGTGAACACACACGGCCTTTGGTTAAATGATTTGCAGAGTTTGCGGATGAGAAAGGAAATCTGTTGACACGTCAGTATCACTGCATTTCCTGCCCCCTAAAGCCTGGAAAGACTTACAAAAGACGGCTTATTTATCAACTTCTTCCCTAGATGAAGCTCTGTATATTCAGGAAGGATTCTCTGAAGGAAACTGAGGCCTTCAGCTCTACATGACGAGGAGAATCAACATCTGTGGTGGACATCAGTATTAACAGTTTCTTGGTTTGCATGTTTTGCTTAACCAGTATAAGAAAAACAGCTTTGAATCAAACTCAAAAGAATTCAAATTGAATATTAACTAAAACAGCTCAAATATTTTATTTAAAAGGGTAAATGTTACAATTCAAACTTTCCATATATACTTGGGAAATTGAAATTGTCACATTTGCCCTTTTAATTTATGTTGATTTATTCACTAATGTTCACCAGTCATATTATATTTTCAAATAACACATAATGTGTTTTTGACAGCTAGTTGGACTTTTTGTGGTTGTTTTAGGCATTGTTTCACATGTACAACACTTCGGGTCTGACTTTCTTTGTATTTTGAAACAAACAGACTGAATATTTAGATATTTATTAAATGTTTTAAAAGTGTCATCTGAACTGCAGGCAACTGCACTCGGGTAGTTCTGATCAGGTTTTATTTTGTTTCATACAGATGTCGATTAAATACTGGGTTTAAATAGGTTGTCATCTCATTGCTTCACAATATTTATTGTTTTTATTGTTTTATTTATCATAGAGCAGATAACAGCAGTTATCTGCTCTGTAATACACTCTACTACTCCATGTTCTCTCAATTAAAAAAAATTGCTGCTTATTTAAGTACTATAAATATAAGGTCTCTCCCTCCAAAGACTTTGTTAGTTAATGAATTGATTTCTGATAATCAGATTGATTTATTTTGTCTCACAGAAACCTGGCTACAAGAGGACTACGTTAGTATAAATGAGTCAACTCCCTCCAGTTATTCAAATTTCCACATTCCCAGATCTGTGGGAAGAGGAGGAGGAGTGGCAACCATCTTTAAGTCTGATTTATTAATCAGTCCAAGGCCAATTAATAACTACAGTTCTTTTGAACATTTAACCCTCAGTTTCCCTCATCCAAACGGCAAAGCAATGAAACCTCTTCTGTTTGTTTTTTTGTATCGTCCACCGGGCCCTTACACTCAGTTTTTGGATCAGTTGTCAGACTTCTTATCTGATTTGGTGTTAAACACTGACAAGGTTATTATAGTGGGTGATTTTAACATTCATGTTGACACAGAATGTGATAACCTTAGTGTAGCCTTTAAAACTATCCTAGATTCAATTGGTTTTGCTCAAAATGTGCATTAACCGACGCACTCTTGGCTTCATACTTTAGACCTTGTGCTGACATATGGCATTGATTGTGAAGAAGTAACAGTATTTCCTCACAACCCTGTCCTATCTAATCATTTTTAATAACATTTGAGTTTAATCTAACTGAGTTCTCCACCCCCAAAAGAGGGTTCCATTATAGTAGATCTTTATCGGATAATGCTGTATCAAACTTTAAAGAGTCTGTCCCCCTTTTAATATCGTCAGTATTGCAGAAATACCCTTCAGATGGCAGCAATGTTGTTTCTTCCCATTCACAAATAGATGTCTTTGTTAACGGTGTGACTTCGTCATTGCGTTCTGCATTAGACAATGTAGCTCCCTTGAAAAAGAAGGTGATTATTCACAGGAAACTAGCTCCCTGGTTTAATTGAGAGCTGCGTTCCTTTAAGCACAATGTTAGGAAATTGGAGAGAAAATGGCGCTCTACACACCAAGAGGAATCCTACTGAGTTCCTTTAAATCGAGATTAAAAACACATTTGTTTAAAATTGCCTTTGAATGTTCAAGTTAAACTGTTTTACTGTTTTAAATTTTCTTTTTTTGTTTCTACATTCTATCCCTACTTGCTTTTATTTCTATATTTTAATCATGTAAAGCACTTTGCATTGTCTCTGTACTGAATTGTGCTATATAAATAAATTTGCCTTGCCTTGCCTTGCCTTACCTAATCTGGAGGGACAGTCTATTGTTGTATAACAAGACCCTTTGCAGAGTTAGAGCAGCATATCCTTCATCATTAATTGATGAAACATATGCTGGGATATCTCTTTAAACAACCACATTGTTTAAAGAGATATTCCCTTTGATCAGTGGCACTATTTTAGACATGATTAATCTATCCTTAGTAAATGGATATGTACCACAGGCTTTTAAAGTAGCTGTTATTAAACCTTTACTTAAGAAACCTTCTCTTGATCAAGATGAGTTAATAAATTACAGACCTATATCTAATCTTTTCTTATCTAAAATTCTTGAGAAAGTAGTTGCTAATCAACTTTGTGAACATTTACAAAGTAATGACCTACTTGAGGAGTTTCAGTCAGGCTTCAGAGCTCATCATAGCACTGAAACAGCTCTGGTGAAGGTCACCAATGATATTCTCATGGCTTTAGATAATAAGTGTCTATACTTGTCCTGTTAGATCTCAGTGCTGCATTTGACACAGTTGATCACAATATTCTCCTACAAAGACTTGAGCATACTGTAGGGATTAAGGGGAAAGCATTAGGTTGATTTAAATCTTATCTGTCGGACAGATTCCAGTTTGTTCATGTTAATAATAAATCTTCTTCAAACTCTAGGGTCACCTGTGGAGTACCACAGGGTTCAGTCCTTGGACCAATTCTATTTACTATATATATGCTTCCGATTGGCAAAATTATCAGACAGCATGGGATTAATTTCCACTGTTATGCTGATGACACTCAGCTATATTTATCCATAAATCCTGATGAATCCAATCAATTACTTCAACTACAGTCATGTCTTGATGACATCAAAAGCTGGATGACTTTACATTTCCTGCACTTAAATTCTGACAAGACAGAAGTTGTAATCTTTGGGCCAGAGTCCTCAAAAAATAAAGTTCTTAATCAATCACTTAATTTGGATGGCATTAACTTGGCCTCTGGTAATAAAGTAAAAAATCTTGGTGTTATTTTTGACCAAGACATGTCATTTAAATCCCATATTAAACAGGTTTCCAGAGTTTCCTTTTTTCACCTCCGGAATATCGCCAAAATTAGAAACATTCTGTCCAGGGGTGATGCTGAAAAACTAGTCCATGCATTTGTTACTTCAAGGCTCGAATTCTTTACTATCAGGAAGTCCACAAAATGCAGTTCAAAGTCTTCAGCTGATCCAAAATGCTGCAGCAAGAGTTCTGATGAAAATCAACAAGAGGGATCATATTTCTCCTACTTTAGCTTCCCTTCATTGGCTTCCTGTTAAATCAAGAATAGAATTTAAAATTCTTCTTCTAACGTATAAATCCCTTAATAATCAAGCTCCATCATATATCAGAGCTCTGATTACCCCGTATGTTCCTAACAGAGCACTTCGCTCTCAGACTGCAGGTCTGCTGGTGGTTCCTAGAGTCTCTAAAAGTAGAATGGGAGGCAGATCCTTTAGCTATCAGGCTCCTCTCCTGTGGAACCAACTCCCTGTAAGAGCCAGCAGACCGGCCTTCAATGCCTCACGGTAAAGTTGCAGCTCAGCGTGGTCGAAGACCAACGCATCGACAGTGGCTGCAAGTTTGAATAAATCCTCCCCAGAGCCTTCTCGCAGAACAACAAGGAAAATAAAAAAACAGCTGTTCCTACCAAATGCAAAAAGGAAAAAAGCGAATAAGTGCTTTAATAAAAAAAGTAATGATACATATTAATTTCAGTAAACGCAAATTAAACACTAAAAATCTATTTCCCAGTAAGTCCGTTATTGATGATAACTGCTTTTTTATCCCACTCTGTTTACATCAATCTATTTAGCTTTAGCTCCCGCTTCAGTGAACACCAACATTCAGATTGGATTGTGAGCGCTTCTCCTGTCTTATTCCTCATGGCATCAAATATTATTTTGCGATTCTTCACACTTGATCTTGGACTTTTCCTCTGTCTTTTCATAGCTCCACTGGGCGTTTTCTGACGTGCTCGGCTCTGTTGCTTCTCCTTGCTTACTCATTGCACACATTGAAATTCTATAGCTTCGGTCATGTAGTCTTGTCATGGTAAATATACACAAAAGTGCTTTGTTCACTAGCAAATGGAGCAAAAACAATATGGAAAACACAGAAATAAACTCTAACGAGCCAACAGGGTGTGATAATATAATAGGAAAACTTTGGATGCAACCAGAGTGAGCTACTGGTGTCGAAATTAGTAAAGTCATAGTACGTGACTAGGCCCCTTTAATTTAACATTCATTGCAATCATGAAGTTTTGGACAACTCAGCTGTTCCATAATCCAAATAGTTATTTGATGCCAAGGGTCTGGAGTCTGCAGCAGGTCATAGTCCTCGAAGGATAAGACTTAATTACATTATTTGTACTACAAGCAGCTCTCCAACTGGTGTTAATTGAAAAATCAATAAAAGGATGACTGCAAAGGCAGCATCTTGTGCTTGTCCATGTACTTGTTTGGGCCCATCAAACACCAGATCTTCAGTTGTGAATGTGCCGGTTTTAATTTAGCATCTGTTTGTTTTCATGTCATTTTATTTGACTTTCTTGTTTCACGCTGTGTTAGTGGGGTCTTTTCTGTGTTTGTGTGCTTATGTGCTCATGGGTGCGTGTCCCGTTTGAGTGACCACTCATTAGAAGGTTAAATGGGATCCGTTGTCTGACTGCGGTGCTGATTAAGCTGAACTGGTCAGGGGCTAGTGGGCACCTGTCATAACCCGGCTTGATCTCATCAATCACAGACTGACCTGGCCGCTGTCTGGTCCTCCGGACTTTGTTGAGGCCTGGAGGCCTCAATGCTGCCCCTTATCCCGGAACTGCGGACACCATTACCCCTTGGACCTGGAGCCACAGTGACCCAAATAGACCCCTTCTTCTATCTAACCCCGGCCACAACCCTCGCTTTGACCCTTTGGGATGACCGGTGCATTAACCCTACGAAATTTGGAGAAATGTAGGAGTTTCCACAGAGATCAAAATTTTGACTCTAAAATGCCCCCAATATGACAGACTCCTAGTATCATCTATTACCCAGAAAGTGCCTTTTCCATTCTAAAAACTTACTTTGATTACATACTATGATGTTGATCTAGATGATAATACATTAAGAGTGGAACTACTTCCTCTTCCAGCTCTGAATTTAAGCACAGTACACAAAATTTCTTTTAATCACTGAGATCTTCCTTCAGCAAATCCTCAGCATACAGATGTTCTATAAAGTTTCTGAGAAACCACCAAACTGTCTACAGCTCAGAAAAAATATCTACTTGATCTAAAAGCTTTAAAAATTGGAAGAGCCTCTGACAAACCATGAAGAAATTTTTCTTTAACTGAGTATTTCAGAGGGAATTTATTTCAGATTTCTTTAACACATCTAACACCATAGACCCCTGTACCTTATCTTCAACATAAAAGGAAGCTTTTAAATAAGCAAAGTTCTACTTCTTTAAATATGGATACCGTTACAAAGGAAATATTCAATCTATTTGTGGGGTTAAAAAAGCACCTTTAGATGCCTTAACCAGTAAGACTACCATGTGACAGTTAACTCAAATAGTGAAGTGTGCCATAATTGAAGCTTTAGATGTTTTAATAACTGTACCGATGATAATCTTTTAAAAATCCTTTACCAAATCCATGTTCAACGTGTTATATGCCTAAAAAAATCAATGAAAGAAATAATAGGCAGTCTGTGGAAGCCAAATCCCTCCACCTGTCAGCTATAAATGTGTGTCAGATTATCAACCCTATTATTAACAATACATCCAAATTAAAGCCACTGTCCTAGTGGTTTTTGCAATCAGGCCAAAAGATGCCAGTAGGTCTTACCAGAATAGTAGCTATTATAAAATATTCTTGTTTTTCTGACAAAGATAAAGTCTATCTTATCTTATCACTTAGATGACGTGTCTAAGCTGGATGTTTAAGCTTTTTAACGGGTATGACATGTTTTACTAGAGAAGTTACAGTTTGTGCTGGTAGTGTTTGAGTCTTGAGCAATATTTAGCAGTATTTATAAAAAAAATTGGGGGAAATTAATGAAATAGAGATATTTTGGAGAAAGGAACAAGATGGAAGTCAAATCTGTCTTAATACAGTTAGCAGTAACCTTTTGAATATCTGCATGGACTATAGTGGTGTTTTTGTTAACATGAACTAGTACAAAAAAATCTTAATCTGATCCAAATATGTGTTTTGACATCCTTCTTCAGGCAAATGCACACTTTTTTAACAACCCAGCAGATATCATCCCATAATTTACAAAAAAATAAAACTAGTTTATTACTACATCACACAATTGAAATGCAGTTTCTATGCTAGTATAACGAAACACCACTGAAGCAATATGATTTGCCTAATGCATATTGAGCTCAGTCGTTTTAACTTTGCATGCACCAGTGCGCCGCAAGGAAATGTCCTGCCTCTGTTCCTGTTCATCGATCCTCTGATGACTTTGCCATAGTAGGTCTCCTCCCAGATGAGTGCGACTCAGTGCACAGACAGTGGATAGAGAGCTTTGTAGACTGGTGACAGCTGGTGATGGACTTTTGCAGATGCTCCCCACTGATACCAGTTAACATCCAGGGAACAGATGTTGAGATGGTGGACTCTTATAACTACCTGGGTGTTCACCTCAACAAAAAACTGGACTGGAGTCACAGTACGGATGCTTTTTACAGAAAAGGTCAGAGCAGACTCTACCTGCTGAGGAGGCTGAGGTCCTATGGAGCTCCTGAAGACCTTCTTTCACTCTGTGGTGGCATCAGCCATCTTCTATGGTTTGTTGGAACAGCATATTCTGTATTATCAATTAATAATTGCAAATGTTGCAAACTATTTGTTGGTACTCGCCGATACCGATACACCATTTTAGTGCTGGATTGGGGCCCCGTCCAATACTGGTATCGGTATCGGTGCAACACTAGTAACTGATTTGCCCTATCTGACCATTTTTATTTTATCTTTGTAAGCATCATTTCCAAAGACTCATTTAGCCAAAGGGACATAATTAGAAAACCTATCTTTAGGGACAATGCCACTGAAACCTTTAACCAAGTTTACTCTTCTACTTCCACTTTGTGCTGTAATTCAGTAGATGAACTAGTTAACAACTTCCAGTCTAAAGTCTCAGATCTTATTGACAGCATTGCTCCAATTAAAGTGAAGCTTGTTTCCGGGAAGAAGTGCTTCAGCAGTTAGAAATGAAAAAAGGGAGTGTCAAAAAGCTGAATGCAGGTGGAGGAAGACTAAACTCCAGATTCACTATGACATCTATAAAGAGAGACTTTACAGATATAACTTACAACTGAAAAATGCAAGAGAATCTTTCTTCTCTGAGATCATCAAAAAAACATTAATAATACTCATGCCTCATTTGCCACGGTCCACAGGTTAACAAATCCTCCTGTGTCCGTGGCTTCTGAACTCCACTCCACCAGGGCCTGTAATGCATTTGCCAACTTCTTTACTGAGAAAATCCTAAAGATTAGAGGATCAGACAGTACATCCATTTCAAGTTCAGAACCAAAATTGTCTCCAACGAGAACTGATTTTAACAAATCGTGCCAAATGAACTACAAAAGCTTAGAAGAAATCGTTCACCAGCTAAGTTCCTCTTCCTGCTGTCTCGATGTTCGACCCACAACTTTCTTTGAGAAAGTTTGATAACGTTTAATTTGACTCAAATAATTAACATGTCCCTTCTGTCAGGTGTATTACCTCCAGTCTCTAAAATCAACAGTTATCAAACCACTGCTGAAAATGAACAATTTGGACAAAGTACAACTGCAGAACTACAGGCCCATCTCAAACTTCCGTTTTATCAGTAAGATTATTGAAAAAGATGTGTTTCAGCAATCAAATACTCTCTTAACAATGACCAGCCACTTTGACGTTTTCCAGTCAGGTTTGCAAACCTGTGTCCAGTCCTGAGTAGTTAAACAATCAAACCTACGTCTTTTGTTCAGAAACTGTATGTATAAGGCCTTATGGTGGATCTGCGTTAGAAACACCAGCCAGCATGTTTTAGATACACGCCTAACTCAATTGACCTAACTCAACAGAAGATCGTTGATGGCCTAATAATTCGAATCAGCCGTACCAAACCAGGAGACAATATGGAAGGCCTGAGAAGCCCTGCTTTACTGTAGTCAGCTGGTTAAAAATAGGCTACTGTGATGTGTTTTCTTATCTCACAGAGCGCTGGTGGAGTGTTTGGGTGTGTGCGTTTGTTTCCTATCCCGACTGTGGGGTCAGGTAGTTGGTTCAGCATTTAATGAGCTCTGATAGGAGTTGCTATCACTTTTTCTTGATAAGCTTGAATGTAGCGTACGTGCTTTTTGTTTAGCACATGGAAAGCCAGTGAGCAGGTGACTTTAACCCAATTACTCACTGGCCTTGAAGAGTGAACGGGATTGGTTTATCTATCTTCCAGCTTTCTCTTTATTCTTGACAAATTAGGACATTATTACAAATCCTGTATCATGTGCATGTGCTGAGAAATGGGAGTTTTATGTATAAACGCATCAAGCGGCCCATGATACATACCAGTCTAAATCAACAAACCACTGTACTCCAAATTGCTTCTATTACTAAGTCATTACCTGTAAGTGGGCAGTTCCCTGTTGTTGTAATAACCTCAGCATATCACAAACTTTGGAACTGCTTTACATACATTTATTGGCTGACAGTCCCTAGTAATAAATGATGTTCTCACAGCTTCTCTAAATGCAGCCAAGGGAAAAGTGAGAGTTGTGCAAGTTGAAGTGAACACAGTGTTTATAGCATTTCCTCACAGACAGGAGGACTTTGGACTCTGATTTGAGATAAGTCAAGGTCTGTATCAGGGAATGGCCTGAGCTGATTTATTTATTGATGTCATAATTGTAAGTGGCTGTAAATCTTTCCGCTTCAAATGCAAACAATAGTTTTACCAGCAGACATTCCTTTTGTTTGGATGCCTAAGCCACAAAGAATTAACCTGCCGAAAAGCAGTAGAATGGCGACACACGGCAGTAGCTTCTCTGATATAGTGCTTAACAAGGCAGGAACAGCTTAAAACGTTGTTAGCATTTAAAGATAAAAAAACACACCTAAGACTGAATAATTTTAGCTGGTGACCAGCAAGAACTATAAACTTCCAGCAATACTAGGTTATTCCCAAATATATTTAAAATTTTGTTTAGAAATGACTTTTCGTGGACTTATTTTTGTCCACTGATGAATATTGTTAAGTAGTCAAGTGCTTTTAAACAATGAAAACCTTCCTACACCCCTCAAAACAACTGGAGGTGTTTTTCTTTATTTTTAAGTTTTAAAGTTTAGACCAGAGGGTCATTTCTACATACAAATGTACAGAGTACGACATTTTCAAACCTGAGGAAAAGCAGTTCAGGTTAAGTAGCTTTCATTTTGTCGAAGCTTAGAATTAAGTGGTCTAATTCAAACATTCAAATATGATAAAGCAAAATCATTACCTGTTAGTGGCCAAATACCTTTTTAATGGTTCTGTAGACACTTTTTCCAACCAGCTTTCTCTTCAATCTGTCTGGCTTAAGAGTCAGAAAATGCTTGGAGGCGTTAAAGCGACACACAACCAAAGGATCTCAATGTTTCCATTGAGCAGATTTTAATTGTTTGTCCTTTACATGCCTGTGAAAGCGAAACATCTTTTGCAGCCATGGTTTGACACTCAAATTTGTCAGATAGAAATGTGAAAAATGTATGCTTTCTGTTATGCTAGTATAGCTCTAAAACTGAAAAGTTAATTGTTCATATAGGAGGATAAAGAGGGCATGACGATAAGAATATCCACATTCCCATTCACGTTTCCAGTTAGATGAGATACCACAGCTGCTAGTAATTCAGTCATGTATTTTATATTGTATGCACCTCAGACCTTCACTTATCTGTTTTCCTTGCACTTTGTCAATTTCCTGTGACATGCGTTAATAGCTACAGAAATACATCAGCAGAAACTCTATCTCACATGTTGTAAAAACACCTCATAAGTCCTGGTGATCTCAGATAAACCTGAGTAAGAAGGAGAAAGGAATCAGCAGTGCTACTGTACATTCTCAATAACAAAACAGAGGCATACATAACCCCATTCTTTATGGGTCGTTTATGTCCCAAATTAAATGTTCCTATGCTGCCTTAAATGTGATTCATTTGGCCAAATCTAGTTTAAATGAAAGGGTGTTTGTGGATTTTAATTAAAAATGCATATTCGTTTTTGCTGTCTGGCCATTCCCCTCTCTGCTGTTTTGTAATTCTACTTGTTTTGCACCCAGTTCAGCATGCCTTGAACCAACAATTTGTCAATTAGCAACCAATGGTTTCTAGTTATATTTTTTATAACATCTTCATAGAAATGTGGATATGTGAATAATTGCTTCCAACATAAGGACATTCAGTTATTTTGGTTTGATCCATGGTCAAAATCTTTCATATTTCATAGGAGTGAACCGGCTCAAACCGAGATCAGAACCTCAGTCTGTTGGGATGGGCTATAACATAAAAACTTATGATCATGGACCTTCACCAAGGAGAAATAAACCAAAGAGAAAAGGGGTAGATTGACCTGGAGTCAACTTACTAAGACTACATTCATGCAGCAGATAAAAGCAAGACAAATATGACATTTCTACTCATATGTGACACATTTCTGATTTATTTATGACAGTCCTAACAGCACACATCAGACCCAGGCCACTTTTAGATGTGGTCCTATATCAGATCTGATGTTTTTTCAAAACGATCTCAGTCGGAATGGCCAAGCAGCATTTGATAAAAGTTTTATATGCGACAGACTCAGAATTTTGTGCTGGAGGAGATGGGAAGTGACAAGGTATTGTGAAAGCAATCAACAAACAAACATGGCAGATGTTGTGGCGGTTAAACGCTCACAGAGTTAATGTGTCTTTGTTCGCACTGTGCAGAAAAGTGCTACTTACATACGTCTCAAACTAATTAAATAGATATACTGCTTCCTGTCAAAAAATAAAAAAATTGCTTAAACTGTATATAGCAGCAGCACAGACACCTTCCAGTGAGTGAGTTTTGTCAGCTTAATTGCACAACTGCAGAATTTATTTGCACATGCTGACACGTGTAGCGTCTATTTTTCATGCGGTAAACACAACGTGCTGCGTGCGATGTCATTTCAAGAATCAGGAATCTTTTATTTTCACCACTTACCGTGGTGAATTGTTTTCAAGACAGAGCCGGCTCAGGATTCACACTAACAATATGTACAGGTGGATACAACTTTTTTTTTTTTTACTTTTTTTATATAACAACAGTTTAAAATTAAAACAATTTTCATTTCAACAACCATTAAACCATACAGGAAGGGTCAGATCAGATTCTACCTGCAATGCAAAGCCAAACCTAAATGTAGCTTCTGGAAACGCCCAAGTCAGTTTTTGTTTTCTCTGTATTTTTGAATAGTTCCACAAGACCATGCTACTTGCTCTTCCACTCCTCAGGGGGTTCATGTAAAAGAATCTCCCACATCCACTCTGGTCTTATTTCTTTCTTCTGAGGCCTTCCTCTACTTCTCATTAGCTCGTTTGCTTCTTGCGACTCTCAGCCATTGTCAGATTACACGGTGAGAGCAGCGGCGCTTTAACCAACGTCTGAAAACGAAGCTAGCTGGATACAGAAACACTCGAAGTGCGCATGCGCAGCAAGAGGAAACTAACAAGGAACGAATACGCACATTAGCGTTAGGTGAGCGTGTCAGAATGATTGGCATGTGGGACAACCAACAGATAAGATGACCCTCCTGGGACTCGATGCCGAAAAAAGATCATCCACTATACCTTTAAGATCAGGTGATGACTGCTTTGGGTAAATTTAAACACATAACTTCTTTTTCATTAAGTTGGTATAATTACTTCTTTCACTACTAGGACTTTCAGGGTGTACCCCGCCTCTCGCCCGGTGAACGCTGGAGATAGGCACCAGCAACCCCCGTGACCCCATGAGGGGTTAAGCGGTTCGGAAAATGGATGGATGGATGGATGGATGGATGGATGGATGGATGGATGGATGGACTACTAGGACTGAGGACTCACCTGGGCTTAACCCACCTGAACGCATCCTGAAAATGTTTTGTTGTTTTTCTGTTTTTTTTTGCAAATACCATAAAATTTTTTGGTTCTTTATAAGCAATCTGTGCGGACCAGAAATGTAACTTTCCTCTATGAAATCACGTAAAGCCGATGGATTCATTCCTCTGACTCCAGTGCGGCAATGTAACAGATTAAAAAACCCGGAAACCGAGGAATGATAGAATCTAGAAAAACAAAGCAGGTTCTGGCACGTGGCTGCTGCCGTGGAGAGAAGTCTGGCTTCAAGCCCAACCTCCCTGGCAGTTTGCCAAGCTAAACACACACACACACACACACACACACAACTGACAAAACTCTGCTATTCACAAGTTAGCACCAAGCTCAGATAAAGGTTTCCCTCGATCTGGCTGGGTGGTTGTACCTGTGGACAGAGAGAGTGGGGAGACAGGAGAGAGTAAACACTGATAACTCCCAGCTGGGTGTGTGTGTGTGTGTATTCAAACAGGCAATGTGTGCACCACCACCCCCGACCCGCACACACTAAAAACACTTCCGAGACCCCCAACCTTTCCATCAAATCCATCGTCCCACACACACTTCCACCACTTTGATGAGGTGAAGTGGTGTGTGTCTGTCCTTAGTATGTGGGAACGTGTGTGTGTGTGCGCACACGTGTGTGAGAAGGAGAGTCGGGAGTGCCTGATCTGTTTTGTGTAAAGATCAGAAGATTCGGATCATGGGCTCGACGGAAGTGGAAGCCACAGACTTTGAAGAAAATGGAGAGAGAGGAAGAGGAAGACGAAGAGGAGGGGAATAAAGAGGGAGAATTAAACAGTAGCTGCATGAAGCAAGGGGATTGGCCAGTGATCAGTTCCTAAATGTAAACTACAGGATTTCTGTTTAAACTTAAATTCAGACTTTTTCCTGGATATTTTTCTTCATAGAAAGGTCAGATGTCTGATTGACATGACGTGTACATTTTAACTCATACGCCGGTTTTAATTAGAAAAGTATAATTGCATGAATAGAAAGCCTGTTTAAACTACCACAAATATTCCAAAGTAATTTGAGTTTTTGCTCTTAAAGTTTATAAATATTATGTAATGACTTTAGCCTTGCAACTTGTTTATATGTACTTTAAATATTGTGAAATAGTAATATTTAAAAGATTAGCATAATCGCTAAAGTTTTTTAAAGTAACGCGAAGATTTGTAAAACCTTTGCGTTCACATTTCCTTCAGATTTCTCTATAGTTTTTTTGTTGTTTTCAGATTTAATTCAAAATCATCTCTAAATCTTTTATGAAAAAATACTTTGAATTGGACCCAATGAAATTATAAATGACATAATATGACCTAAAAAAAATACTTAAACTAGAGCCTTACATGCAAAAGATAAATTGCCATTAGTTGATATTTGTTCAGAGCCAAAACGTAAAAATGTAATTCGAAGCGATTTTATGGAGTAACTGGCGTAAAGTGTTTTTTTTGTGATCATGCATAGACCTTCCAGATTGACCATTGCCTTTTCCTTTAACTTATAAAAAATATAAAACAAAAAATCAAAACTGTTTGACTGTTTCAAATATTATTCATTGACTCCTTGACACCAGTTATGTCTATAGTTAAACACATACATACTAAACATTCGCTGGTGCAAAAACCCCAGTTTTGCCCTGTTGGGGGTATGAATGGTCTGTTAAAAGGTTTTAATTGAAAAATACAGTCATGACAGAGTCGTTACAGTCTAGTCTATCAGTTTCAGTGCACAACATTGGAAAAGTGATTGCTGCTAAAGTTGGTGGTGCAAATAATAGATTTTTACACCTGTTCAAGTTCTCTTGTGTCTGACAAATACAGAAACAATGAAATACGTCACTTGTGGATGTTTTTTACGATGTTTGGACCCCTAAAGGATTTTTTTAACTTTTTAAATAATTTGCTGATTTGTAACATAAAAGATTTGAACTGCGGTGCGCTACCTTACTTCAGAAAATGTTTCTGCATGTAAGGATAGGCGTTACTTTCATCCCAATATTTGTTTAAATTAATGCTAAAATTAGTTTAAAATGTTGATAGTTTTGATGTGCACCAAAGTAACACTCTCAATTTCATCAGTACAACACAATCTACTTTGGTATTGTGACTGTGTACCGCTCAACCTACTCCCCAATGCTGTTCCACATACCAAAAGGAGTTACTGCAGGTCATTATGTTTTCCAACACAGGGTGACCCGCATTAAGAAATCTAACATTTTATGACAGTGTGTCACCTGACAAACATACTTTATCACTTTATTCCAAAAATATATATGACTGGACACATGTAGATAGTTTTATCTCAACTTAAGACATTTCCTCACTGGCACAGTCAGCTAAAATTTACATCCAATAATACTATGTTCTAACAATACCACCTCTCTGTTCTTTTGTACCTTATTGACTATTCATTTTGTAACAAATTTCGGTGATTGGCTGAGTTCCTGTGTAATTTCCTCGGACTGATAAGTGTGAAAAGAAAACTGAGCATGGAAAATGTATGATTTTCAAGATTTTTTCTTTCTGTTCTGTTTTCTATGGCAGACATGTCTAATATTTCTTAATAAATGAAAATGCCAGATTTAAAAGAGAGGCAACCTTGGGCTATTTCACACTCCAAAAAAACAGAAGTCAGTTTCAGGAATGTGTATTGGGATTTCTGGAACCTAAAGACTACTGTAACCACTTCCAGGTGAATAAGTTTTTCTCAGGAGACCAGAAAAGAAATGCAAGACTTTTAAGTCTGGAAAAGTGAAGAATTTTGAAATCACGCACTGTTAAATTTCAGAAAAGAAGCTGTTGCCCTGCTTCGTATGTGTAGTGTTTTGTATCAAACATGGTAAAAACTAATGAGTAGTGTAAAAGCTTTGCTTTCTAGGGACAGCTGGGTATATCTGAGCATAGAACGGGTCACATGACACAGACTGTAGCTGCAGCAGCCAATACTGTCTCTTTTACTTTTACCGCCATCATAAAGAGCAGAAAACACTTAAATTGTTTGGGAAAACCAGACTCAACAGATGAGCAATATACTGTAGAGTCCATAGTCCATTCAACCAAATATTGGATGTGAGTTTTAAACCAACACCCATTTGCTCTGCAGTGGACAGAATCATAGATAGTAGACCATCAACAGGTATTAGGAGAAGAGTTTCATCAGGGAGTCTGATATGAAAATTTATAATTGGAGGAAGGAAATTAGGATGCGGTGAAGGTAAGAGGAGCCCTGGAAACAAGTAAAGAACGTAGAAAGACAACAGCGCCCTTGGCTAAAGGTGAAGATTTGATTATTATGAAAGAAAGGTCTGACTTCATGTTTTGACTTGTTGGAAAGACATCAAGTAAAAATGAAGCGCTTTTTTTCATCACCTGTAGCTTTCTGACAGGCTTATCTCGGATACTCGTGTTCTTTGCCCTGAAGCTGGATTTCTGGCTCCATGATGGTTGGCCCGATGACACACAACTCTGTCTGGCCTGTGGTTTCCTCTCAAGTGGTCAACGGACCTCCCTCGCACAGTCGTTTACAGACGCGCACGTCCACGGAAACTGGGACAAACACACACATGAAAAAAACCTACACGCATGTAGTTAACACAAGAGATACACTGATTGAAGCAAAAACACACACAGGATGAAAACATGCTGCTCAGGAACTGATACACACACACACACACACACACACACACACACACACACACACACACACACACCCAAGTGCACTCAAACAGCTGTTTCCAACATGCTGAGGCGGTCTGGAAACCACTTCCTCTCAGCGGCTCAAACACATTTTATTCATTTACTGTTCGCTCAAACAGGCTGGCAGACCACTTTCACTGCACACACACATGCACACACACACGCACACACATACACACACACACACACACATACATACATACACTCGTGCACTGTCTGCAAGTCGGAGTGTGTGAGCAACTGTACGTAGGAAAACACGTTTTTCCATGTTTGGATGGATTTTTACTGTGTTTATAACAGACACATAGTTAATCTAGTGCTAGTACATGTGAGGAAACCATTTATGATGTGTTTGTGAGCGTGAGTGTGAGTGTTTCCTTGTTTATCACCGTACAGCCTCATACTGATGAGTGCCACAACGCGTAGTTGGCCTAATATTCATTGTAAAAGTACAAATTAGAAATTTTAAAGACGCGCCTGACATGAGGACACTAAAACATACGTGTTCAACAAACTCCTTGCCGGCGAGGCCGGAGGCCGCCGTCTGCTCAACGCTGATTGGCCAGCGCTCTGTAAATATTTAGAAGAAGTAGAAGGGTCCACCGTCCAGCCTGCCGCCATGGGAGACGGATCGCCTCTTACTCCTCAGCCCCTCCCCGGTGTACACACACAGACCCACACATACACACAAAGGCCTGCACACATTTATCTCCGGTCTCTCAGACCTTATAACCGCAGCCACCAAGTTGAACGGATCAATCACGCGCACAAACAGACACAAGCTGCAAAGTAGATATCGGACGAGGTGTTGATATCCCCCTGTGCAAAGCTCCTCCACAACCCCTACGTGACCTTCCACCTCACCTCAGAGGGAGTCCAGCCAATCAGAGGCCACCTCTCGCTTCCTCAGTCGGTCGTGTAGTCATTAGAAATAGCCGTTGCCTTATTGCAGCTAAAATCATGGAGCTATCTCCATGTTTCCACCCAGCAGAAAGGATTTTTTTGGTCTCACTTGAAGTTTTCCTGATCATTAAACTATCATAAGATCTGGCAAATATATACAAAAGAGGATTTCAGTTATTAAGAGAAAGATGTATCAAAACAAACATCAGCTCTGTGATTTGCAGCTCTAAACGAATCACCCTCACCAAGCATTTGTGATAACTTGAAGTAAGTCTTTTGCAGCACTGTGTGGGAGTTTTAGGCCCGCTCTGTGTTGCACAATGGTTTTAATTCCAATATGGTGGGGTTCCAAGCAAGAATGACGTGTTTCAGTTAACGCCACTGCATCTCAAACGCATTTAAGTACAGACTTTAACCGGGCCACCCCAGAACCTTCATTGTTTTTAGACCTTCAGAGGTGGACCTGCTGGTGTTCCTCAGCTCATTGTCCTGTTGTATGAAGTAAATGAGCTGAAGGTCAGGAACTGGTGGCTGGACTCATTCTGTCAAGATTTGCTGCTAAAGAGCAAAATTTATGGTTGTTAAGAAGTAAAGTGGTCTCAGATCATCACACTTCGTTATTAATCCTTATTAAATTGTTTTAAAACTGCAGTTCTAACCTGGACACAAAGTCTAACTTTCTAACCAGCTAATATTGGTTTGTTATAATCGTGCTTTGATCAATAAGCACTCCAAATCATCTTTATACTCTTACAGATTTTCTTCCAAGAAAATAATCAACATGTTTCCATCAACACTCACCGGCTGCCGTGTCTCTGGTGATGAACATCATCCCCAGAACACGATGCAGCCACTGCCATGTTTGATGTTGGTTTATTCTCCACACACATTGTATGTTGCATTGTTGGCCAAAACGTTCAATCATGAATGAATAAATGGCATTATATAAAAACAAAGTCAAATGAAACTCTGCTTGCTATCTCTTAAAAATTTGTAACTGAAAAAAACACCTAAATTATAAGGAAATCTATATCAAAATACTTCCTTAGAAGTTGTGCAAGAGTGATGCAAGAGTGTTACAGCGACAGTGTAGCGCAATTCACAAAGCTGCCATGTTTTTTTATGCATGTGGGAGTAAAACTGACAGGGATAAAAACAACATAAATCATTATCTCATGATCAAACCAGTGCACATTCTTTCACGTGTTTACTGTGTTCTCTGTGTGTCAAGCACAACTTCACGCCTTTCTTTCAACCATCACCTGCAAACTTCTATAAAAGCTGGATTTGTTCAAGCTGTCCTGCCAACAGACGGTCCCCCCTGAGCTGTAGATCTTTGCAGCTCCTCCAGAGCCACCATGTCTTTCTAGACTGCTTCTTAGAGGATTGCTCAGCTTGAACGGGCTCGACGGTTTAGGTGGAAAGGCACGTTTTGGTAGGTCGATGATGGTGCCATATTGTTTTCCTTTTGGATAATGGATTGAGCAGTGGATCAAACAACTCAGTAAAATATAAGAAAGTCGACATACTGTTTTCAACCTAATGCGCTTTACTGAGTAGGTGACTTTTGAGTTGTTGCACTGGATTTTATTTGGGGTATCAAGGGAAATGGAGTTTGGTACAAATGTATACCATGTCTTTCAGATTTTTATTTATAATATAATTTTCAAAGATGCATCAATCCTCCCTCATTAGAATCATGACGTTAGCTTGGGCAGGTCCTTGAGATAAAATCCTGAAAGAATTGACTTATATTTGTGGTTGGGAACACAAAATATGAACATTTTCTAGGATTTTGAGTCCTTTTACAAATCAGTTTTTTTTTATCTTCCCCAACATTAACAAGCTGGCATTTAGGAATAATGTGGAGAGTCAACGTTTTGCTCAAGGACACCTTGACAATTTGCCCATCAAATCACCATTTGTCAGGATATGAACCAATCTACCACTGACCTGTGGCTGACCCCCGACTACCAAAGCTTTAGATTATTGCTTTCTGCCTTTCTAACAGCGCGTTGGACAAAAACGCGCCACGATGGTGACTTGTCTCCGGCTGTTCTATAATCTCATTTAGTTTTAATTTCCCAAATCCAAGTCACCCATTAACCTCATAACACAACAAGACTTCTACAAGAATAAAAATAATATCGTTTTACTCTAGTGATGGAATGATGGTGCTGACCTTTGAGAAAATGCAAAAAAAAAAAAAAAACAGGCTGCACCCTGAAATTG
Organism: Fundulus diaphanus; assembly: GCA_037039145.1. Taxonomy (NCBI): domain Eukaryota; kingdom Metazoa; phylum Chordata; class Actinopteri; order Cyprinodontiformes; family Fundulidae; genus Fundulus; species Fundulus diaphanus. The sequence goes on along the minus strand of CM073130.1, from coordinate 50,537,516 downwards.
TCCTGACAATGTGTAGGTTGTGATTTTCTGACCTTTTAACCGGCTGAAATTATTTATTTTGTCGTTATGGAAGTGAACGCTAACAAGCCCAACGGAGAACCCCCCACCCACACTGAGTCCATTACCTTTCTGCCTTCCGCTATATTCGGACTCCGTCTTTCTTTCCTCTGTCAACCAGCCATACGTCTTACGTTCCCCGCCACACACACAGACACACACTTCCATTACTGCTTCATCATGCTGACCCCACATCAACCCCCTCAAACGTCAGCCCTGACCCCATTCTACCCTTCCTCCACCCATTCCTCTTCTCCTCTTCACCTTCTTCTGTCTCTTCACCTTTGCCTCTTCCTCCCTCCTAACCCCACCCCTTTTTCTGACTTTTTTTATTGATACTTCCCTGCTCCTCTTGTTCCCCCTTCAACACTTTTTTATTCTCCTCTTCCCCTCGTTTTTTTTCTCCGTCTTCCGTCCCACGGCCTGAAAGAGTCATTGTGTGGTCGCACCGAAGGACAGAGGGGAGCGGGGAGGTAAACCAGCAGAAGGAGAGACTTCAAAGATGGATGTGAGGAAGGAGGAGAGATACTGAAAGAGCGAACACATGAAAGGGGAGAAATGAGGAGGTGAAGAAAGTGGGAAAAATAAATTAGTTCTTGTGATGTTTCATCCAATCAACTATGTTTAGGTTGGGATAAAAAAAAAAAACTTTTACAAAAGTCTCAGCCATTCCTTTTGTCCAACCTTCTGCACAACGAGCTGCCAGGTTAAACCTGTTTGTTGGCGTCTATCGCAGTTTGAAGTCGTTTTTACGAGCTCGTCTGGGCATTCCTGGCCGCTGCTCTCTGCGTTTAACAGACTGCTAATTAGAGACGCGCAGAGAGGACAGAGAGGAGGAGAAAAGAAAAGAAAGGACGAGGGAAGGAGGAAGGGAAGAGGGCACTTTGTGTGTGAAAAGGGCGGGGAGGAGAAGAGTGAGCGTAATAGGTCTATTAGCACATACCTTTAAAGAGCAACATGTTTTACAGACTGGCCGTACTTCATAATGTCTGAAGAGAGGTAGGAAGAGAGGAGAGAGATCAGAGCGGAGACGCAGATAGAATCATTTCATGCAAGAACATCTACTTCTGTGTTTCTCTGCAAACCAAGGCGACGTTTCACAAAGTAATGCAACTGTTTTATGCACAGGTTCTGTACGCCCGGTCAGCAATATTTTTGTATCGTGTGAGCAACACAGATTGTTCTGAATATGCATAGAAGCAAAGCCACCCATTGAGATTATAGGAATATGTTTTACCTCGGCTAGTAGTTCTTCTCTTCAACCACAACAACAGGCCAAGTAGAGTTGATCAAAGAGACAGAACTTCAGATCCGGTAAAAGAACTCCTCAAACCCTCAGGAACATCTGCCCGTATCAAAGAGGAATTACATTACTAAATCTGCAAGAGTTGTGGGTGTTTTTAGTAGACTGCTGCACATTGTGCAAGATGATGGGACGATTCATCTCTTTAACTGATTCATTTAAACATCAAAAGCGTTGATTAACGTTTCAGACTGTAACAGTTTGTCTAAATAAATAAGTTAAATCAGTGTAAAGATCACTTTAGTTATACTTGATAGGTAGGTTTGTGTCAAGAGAGAGGAGAAGCCAACATTCCTTATAAAACAAATTTATCAAGCCCTTAAACACAAAAACATAAACAAAAGAAGCAGACGTGGAATATTTAAGATACTCAAACATAAAGGCATGGATCTGCGATAAATGCCGAAAATCCAACAATTGTTAGCAAAGCGGCAATTTAGGATCCTGTTTTGCAAAGTATTGTCTGAATAAGTAAGAAACTCTTTGTTGACACTGATTACAGCTGAAACACAGATTTTTACACACCCTGTATAAATGTATAACAATTAAATTCGATTTTATTTATATAGCTCCAATTCACAACGCATCATCTCAAGACACTTTGCAAAGTCAGTTCAATCAAATCATCTGAACAGATTGGTTAAAAAGTTTTCTATCTAAGGCAACCCAGCAGATTGCATCGAGTCATTGACTAAATAAAAAGACACAACTTTCTTTCTCACTGCCTGATGTGAAATCAGACACATCTTTTCCTGTTTCAGGTCATTATTTCTGTTTGCTAAATTCCAGAATTAGAAGAGAAAGAACCTTTTAGAAAATGTTTTTTTTTTATTATTTTTCATTCACATTAGAATTGATCCTTAATATTTGGAAGCATTGCTTCTAATTTGACTTTAGACTATCCTTTAACCAGTAGTTTCAAAGACTCATTTATGGCCGTGTTTTTACTTCCTGGCTGATGTTTCCATAAACTTTTCTTTCCTCACGATGTCTTGTGAGGTTCGCCGGTCAGGAGCGTTTATTGTGAAACCATGCACATCAAACACGAAATGCACGTCATAGTTTGCAAGCCCAAACACGTCTTCTTATTTAACAGTTTTTACAAAACGATGAATGCCAGAAGAGATGCTTTGAGGAAGTGAGTTCCTAAATCCAGAGTTTTCCCCGCAATGTTATCTCTCCATCAATTTGCTGATAGACTTAGACTTTTAGACTTAGACAACTTTATTTGTCATTTTGTATGCACAGGGTGCGTACAGAACGATGCGTGCACGATCCTCTGTCTTTACGCATGTCTTGATTGCATTATAAGAAGAAGCCAGGAAGAGAGCGAGAAGGGAGAAGACAGCCTGATGAAAACATACAGGGTGGGATGCGTGGGAAGAGAGTTTCTTTTAGGATATTTTTGTTACATAGAGCAAATAAAAAATCACAGTCTGTATCTTTGGGGAACCCTGTCATAAATTAATCTATAATATAGGAACAGTATAGATTTTTACAAATAAAGTACATGGAGCATAAACTACTTTGATTGTTGGTGGACAAGAAGGTGTACAGATCTTTTTTTTTTTTTTTTTTTTTTTTTTTTTTGCATTTGTTCAAAGTAACAATGATCCATTTGCAATGGCAGAAGACCAAAACGTTATATGGATTATTCTATGTCACCAAACAAACTGATTAAAATCAAAATGATTGCCTCTAAATGTGGCCAAACTTTCAAATATGGTGTTGTAACAGATGCAGGGATATTTTAACATCAGATTCAAATGTTTAAAGAACGCCGGTTGAAAGGATTTAAAAGATTTGAAATGTGGGAAAATATGTGACTGATTAGAAATACTGTTTGTTTTCTCCATTTGGATTCAAAGGTGAACGTAAATGCATTTGGTAAATGGTTATATTTCTTAAATATAAGTATTTTAAAACTAGGGATTCTAAAAGTGTGTGGATAGAGGTAAGGTTGTCCTCAGCACGGCTCAAAAGGCAAATATATCTGATTACTGATTTTGCTCGCTGTACGGTTATTACGGTAATCATGTTTTCAGAATATATTAAAAAAATTTCCCTTTTTAAGCTTTTTTTTTGTTGAAGATTGGAAACTACCAACTGATAAAATAAAAAAACTGAAAAAAACCTGAGTGCTTGCTGGTATCAGCAATCAATCAAAACTGTAACCAGGCTCTACTGAGAAAGGATTCGCACCCCCAACCTGTTACCCAACAGAGTTTAAGTTACTTAGTAACTCACAGTGTCACTTATCAAACACCCTCCTGAGGAAACCTATCAACACCAGTAGCGTGCTGACACTAAGATACTTCCACTCGCTGCCTTCCTCTTCCTCCTGACCTGTCATCAGGAGTCTCCTCCTCCTCCTCCTCCTCATCTTCTCCCACTCCATTTCCCATCAGTCAGTCCTTATCTAACATCTAACCAATGCTGAGTCCAGATAAAGGTAATAGTCCACACTCTCACACTTTTAAAACAACCAATCACCTCTTTGTAACGCCGGAGCTCACGGTGCTCTTTGCTTTTAACTGAAATGGTTCATATGTGGTTCGTTACCTCAGGTGGATCCTGTAGGTTATTTTATAAGAAGGACGTTGCTTACATGAGATCACAAAATGAAGCAGCACTGGGTTTTGTTTTCCACAAGGGCCGACATTTTACATCGTCACTTCTAAACCAGCTGATCACTACTTGTCAAACCTCACAGAGATCCTTATTTTAGGTGGTAGTTCAGTGTCTTACAAAAACTTTTATTCGGTTTGAGCGTTTCACATTTCCACTCCCTGTTTTATTTGTAGAACCACCTTTTGCAGAATTTGCCATATTCCAAGATACAAATCTTCCACTTTTGCACATCTCGACACTGAAATTTTTGTTCTGCCCTCTTTCCAGAGATAAGATAAGATAAGATAAGATAGACTTTATTGATCTCACAGTGGAGAAATTCACGTGTCACATCGGCTCAATAATCAAAAGAAGGTGACAAAAGGAGGAAAAGGTGAAGGTGCATGAGGTATATAATCACAGCTCAATCGCAGTCAGATCGCATGGTCAAAGTTTCTTTTCAAAGAAACTTAAAAACATCAATTTTGAATCATTGAATGAAAATTGATTGAAGCATTGAATCTAAAATATAGTGTTGGGTTTACTTCTTTCCTTGAGCTTGGTGACTTGGTAATATTGTGTGAATTAAATAAAATTTCCCTCTGGGATTATTAAAGTATTTCTGATTCTGAAATTGCTGAAGTGCCCATGTTCCTCACCTTCCAGTCTGGCCATCTGTCCTTCACTCTGTCTCTACATGGTTTTCTCTTTGCATTGTGCTTACAAAATGGGTAGATTTAGTCATGTATTGTTCATCTGTGGGTACCTTTGTCAACGCAGAGCTGAGCTCTGAGCAGACAGGTTTAAAGCAGAATTACAATCTTTCAATCAACCAGAATTTTACACTCAGCACAAGAAGATATGCACTTTATTGCTTCAAGAGAATTGCTACTTTACAAGAGATCACGAAACATTGTTAGGAGAAAATTTCATGTCATATTTTGGCTGATGTGGGGGATTTGTTAATCCTTGTGGTCAACACAAACACTTCTGATTAACAATAAAAACATTTCTCCTAGGCCAGGGGCCTGCAGCCTTTACAGCCTAAAGAGCCATTTTGCCTACAGTCCACTTGAATTAAACTCGTTCAGAGCCGCAAATGTTGCCTGGCCTTTTGAAAAAAGACAAATTATAATTTTTGATAAAGATCTACTGTAGGAAATATGTTGTCATTGTTAAAGGAACGCCTTTTTATGTCTATTTTGAGGTTTTAAAAAAGAGGATGGACGGGATGTTGATATTTGTGGACAATAATGTAAAAAAATCATAGTTTCCAACATAATAAAAAAATATTGATTTACTGATTGATATAAATTAAATATTATTGGCACCCTCGCGACCCCATGAGGGATAAAGCGAGTAAGAAAATGGATGGATGGATGGATATTATTGGCACTTTTAGCATCATTCTGTTGTGAAAACTAAAAGCAATTATTACAAGAAAAAAACTGCTAAGACCTGCATTTATTATCATTATTACATTTAAATACCATGATAAAAATATAATTTGTAGCCAAAGTTATTAAGAGCCACTGTGGAAGGTCCAAAGAGCTCCAGAGCTACAGGTTGCAGACCCCTTTCCTAGGCACACAACTTTGTTTTAGTTGTGAAGGGAGTGGTGGTTCTTTTGAGTGTACTAAATCACTAGAATAAAAAAAAAAGATTGCATGGAGGGCATAATTCTCCATGCAGTGGCCCAGTCAGTCCAGGATCTAACCCACGAATATGCTTTGATCTGAACTGTTCCGCTGTAGCTTTGGCTGCAGGTTTACAGGTCCTGCTGGTCGGAGAACCACCTGCACGTCTTGTACATTCTCTTCTTGGTTTTCTTTTAGAAAAACCTTAACTAATCTTCTTAATTAATTCTGAACAGGTTCCCTGTCGTCCCTGAGGAAGAGAAGCATCCCCACAGCATGATGCTACAACCACCATGTGTCACAGCAGGCTGATGTGTGGTGTTAATGTACCGAGACACCGTGTTTTGCTTTCCTCTGACCAGAGCACCTTCTTCCACATCTTTATGACTTCTTATTGTTTTTCTATTCAACAATGGTTGAATAATCTGCTTGTCACTCTCTCAAGATATGTAGAGATTTGTAGAGTCCATAACTAATAGTTGTCTTGTAAAAGGTTCTTCCACCTTCCCTGTGGATCTCTGCAGCCCTGGCAGAGCGACCATGAGCCTCTGGGCTGCTTTACAGATCAATGCCCAACCTGTCAGTTTATCAGGATGGGGATGTTCTGGAAGATTTCTAGCTGTTTTCTGTATTTTCTGATGTTGGATTAAGCATTACTCTGTGATATTTAACGCTCCGGGTATTGTTTCATAACGTAGTCCTACTGCAAACATATGTACAATGTATCCCTGACCACTCTGGTGTGTTTCCTGGTCCTCTAGATGCTGTTTATTTATTTTTTACTTTTTTACTAATCTTCTCTCCAAAAGCCCCAACGCCTTCAGAGATCACCTGCTGATTTAATTACACACACATGGTCTCTATATTCACTGAATAACTGAGTTCTGAGGGCGGTTGTTTACACAGGATTTTGTTAAAAGGCATCAGAAGAAAAAGAGTCTGAATACAAATGCATGCCTCACTTTTCAGATCTCTTTGCTAAAAATGTGCAGCGTTTTTTTCCTTCTACTTCATAATTTTAGAGCACATTGTGTTGCTCTATGACACAAACTCCCAATAAAATTAATTGAAGGTTGTCATGACATGATGTAAAAGATGCAAGGGGAGGGAATTGTTTTACAAAGCAATGCATGTGTACCAATGTGCATGTTCAGTAAAGCAAGACTAATTCGATAAGCGACATTTAGGAAATAGTTATCAAGAAAATTCCATAATATTTGAAGAAAGGTTTGTGTTTTATTGCTTAATCTGGCAAAATAGCTTACATTGGTTAAAAAACATTAGAGTATCTACATTGTGCCAATCAGAATTCCTGCAGCGTTTTAAGAAATTTCCGTTTTGCTTGCAAAAAAACAAACAGACAAAAAACAAGTTAGGACTCATTAGAATGCTAAATTACTTAATATGCACACTTTTAAGAGGTTTCTGTATTTCCCAAGAGGAAGGGGAGTGTGTTTCTACCTTTGTGCATGACAGACATATTTTGTTATGATCTGATATGACTGAGCGTTTCTCGTTAAGCAACGCCAGAGGTTAAGAGGGTGGAGAGGAAAGGAGAAACAGAGGCAGAACATGGATTGTGTCTATGAGATCCTCTGTAATTTGTCCAGGCTTTGCACTTAGCCTGCAATTATCCCTCTGGCATGCACGCACTCACAAACCAAAGGATGTTTCTCATGACAGCCCATGTGACCGAGAAAACACCTCATGCACTGTAGAGGTGACACACGGACTCAGGTGACTTACTAGGTGTGTCTTCCCTCTCTCCTTCAGGAAAACCTCACAGCTTGTGACATCCACACAGCAGCACACCCCAACCAGCTGAAAAGTGAACAGCATACTGAAACAGTGGGATGACTGTTTTCACCAGTTAATATTTAGTTAAGGCTGCAGCTCGCATGATTGATGGAGTCTGGGACAAAAAGGGTGAGGGAGCAATGAACAACAGCAAATGGATGAAAAAGACATGCACTTTTCTGTTTTAAAAAATAAAAAATGTGTTTCTGTTTAAAACAAAATTCTGCCAAAAAACAAAATCCAACAACGATATTAAAAAATGACATTTGTTTCTTGCTTTACTGAAATATAGGCCAAAAAAAAGAAAACGTGCCATACAAATGTGGTTATTCATGGGTAGAGGCCAGTTTCTGGTATCAAGTTAAATACAGCTTACGACAATGTAATGAGATTGCAATTTAAATAAAATAGCATTACAATATAAAGAGCAGCAGTGATAAGAATGTAACAGTGCAAGAGAAAAACAGTTTTTAAACGCCACTGTGGCTGTGGCGTCAAGAATTTGATATCTTGCCGCTAAAAAAACAATCTTCTTTCCACATTGTCATAAAAACAGTCATAAATATTTTCTTTTACAAGACTGATGAGCTAGCAACGTTCTTTTCATGGGTAGGCAAAGCAACTTAAAATCATCAGTGATACATATATATATATATATATATATATATATATATATATATATATATATATATATATATATATATATATATATATATATATATATATATATATATATATATACATATATATACATATATATACATATATACATTAATACACTTTCTAAGTTTAATTTACAGCGTGACATTAGCAGCTGTGGCATGGGTGCCCAGGGTTGCTGAACCCTGATTTAGACCTTTTAGATGCACAACTCATTAGAATACCAAACTACAGAGAACAAAGTCATGCACAATGGTTAAATAAAATGGGTATGGAGGGTTTGTTTACAGGTACAAAATGCTATTAGGGAGGCCAAAATGGCTGTAAATAGGTTTGAAATGGGGATACAAATTAGTGGTGAGGCTAATTTGTAAGAGGCGAACTGACCTGGAGGCCCCTGAACAGGTTGTCAGTTCATCAGAGTGCCGACAGAAAGAGACACAAACCCATACATGCTTACACAACTAAAGCCAGTGTTCAATCTCCAAATAACCCGAATGTCTGGAGAAAGCTGGAGTAACCAGAGGAAACCTGGTGTTTAGTTTTTAAACAACATAACACCAGTTTTTGTTTCACTATAAATATTCACCAGTCATTCAGCAACACCAAAATCTGATCTTCTGTCTTCTAACTGGACTATATGACAATAAAACATAGAGTTACTCTTAAACCTTCAAAGTATTCTTCTCAGTTTGTAGCAGACTTTACTCAGCAACGATGAGTTTGTCTTTTGGCGTGAGAACATGTGTGTTCTGAAGTAACCCCGGCTCCCTCTATCAACACAGGGTTTAAACCCACAGGAAACCACACATGGACCAAAGTCTGCAATCATTAACCTGCATCACGCTCACAGGAGCACACGAAAAAGCTCACATGCCTGCACCAGCGCAACACGGCTTCTACATCCACCGAAAACTCCCAAGTTCACAAGGTGATTGACAAAAGCAAAACTTAACTAAGCATGTGAGTCATGTCACCAGTTAGAAAACAACATGGGTCATGCTACCATGCAAACCACCGGAGCAAGTCATCCGCTCATCAACAAGCACACGATCACACAACGAGCAGTCAGGTCCCCCTGCAGACATGGAAGCTGCCAGGGCCTCGGTTAAAGGCAGAGCAATTAATCACTGATAAAACACACCAGCTTTATGGTCCTGGAACAAGGTGAGCACTGTTTACGCCCACTTAGATAGAGAGTTTGTGAAATAGAAAGTATGGGGGCCAAGGGCTGGCCCTGCAACACCCTGATAAAATATGTCACCAGGTCGCCATGAGCGACCACGTACACACAGATAACAATGGAGTATTCTGAAAATCATCAAGAAGAGCCCCGCAGAATACCCGAAACCTTTAGCAAAACGAGAGCGATAAGATGCATTTTACCACTTTACATTCCTCCGTTGTATCCCAGGCTCTGTTGTTACCGATGTCTATCTCTTTACTTCAAGGTAAAACCTTTTTTTTTTTTTTTGAAAGGGAAGAAAGACAGATATCAAAATCAAATCTGACGGACAAGCATTCTTGTTCTGCATGCGTCAGTCTTTCTGCCATCCTCATCAACATATTTCCCTGAACAGTTTGCCAATATTTGCTAAACTCAAGCTTCAATCTCACAGTATTCGCTCCAAACAGCTGAAGGTATTGACTATACAGATTTTGCCATGAAAGTTAAAGCCAGCGACAAAAGGGCTTGTTTACAGTTCAGAGTCTGAAGCAGTTTGTACCTTTAGATCACCCCTGCCTGTTAAGACGACTTATAAAGCAGCATAACCTGTTCAGGTGGAACCAAACCACTTATGCAACAGAAGGGGTCAAGTTTTGGTCTTCCAAGCCCCTCCCCCCTCCCAAAAAAACCAAAAGCAAAACAAAGTCCTTGCATCATTGCATGGCTATGTATGCATTTCAACTGAGGTAGATCAAGAAGTTGTCTTTCCAAAATAAATTGGTTTCTGTTTAGTCCTGTGGCGCAAATGATCCGGAACGCCTGCAATCAATTTGGAATAGAAAGCAAAACTGACATTTTTCCAGATAAGCGGTTGACTACAAAACTAAAAAATGCTCACATGATCATTCTTGTCATTACAACAGAGCTATGTGGTTACAGGGGGAAGACAAACACAAAGGGAAGAAAATTAATAGTGAAACGTAAATATATATATATATATATATATATATATATATATATATATATATATATATATATATATATATATATATATATATATATATATGCATGTATGGACAGATGGGTGGATAAACCAACACATAATGCTGTCATTTGCAATCTAAAACTAGACTTGAAACTACAGGACATGTTTTTATTTAATTTCAGAGTCACATCATGAAGTTCAAAGTTTCCCAGATGTAGTCAGAACACTGCAGGTAGCATTGCTTTTTTTTTTTGTTAGTGTAGAAATGAAATATTGCTCTGGTAAGCTTAAGCCGCAAAGCACCTGGCTCGGTTTACATGTAAATACAAACTCAAAACTATTTGTCTTTCTTACAGCAGTTGATGTTTAAACTCATATGTGGGTAAAAATAAAAAGTCTCTTCTCCAGAGATAGAACATCATTACGTTGAAATGTTGAGGGACGTGGTTGTCAGTATTTTAAAGCCAATCAGAATTCATTGTTATTCTGAAAATGAGGTAGATGAAATGGTGATTTTAAATGTGCTTTTCCCATTAACCCCCCCCCCCCCCCCCCCAACACATAACACACACTGTGACCAAACTGACCCACACAAGGTGACCAAAGGGACCCACCAGCTCTGCAATAACAAGGTAACAAGGTGACAGACAGACACACAGACGGAGCCAGGAGGAAAATGTGTGTGTCTGTGTGTGTGTGTGTGTGTGTGTGAAGGGGGTTAAACAGCTGAGGGCCCAAATTGATTCCTATTGGCTTTTGCACTCACAAACTGGAACACACAGAGTGACTAAGAACACACACTGACACACCCCAACGTTAACCCCCCCCACCACCCACCAACAACGCACAGGTAATGAACAAATCGCCGGTAGAAATGACGAAGCTGCGCGGAGACAGAGTGTCTGGCTCCATGTTTTAACTCCCCTCTGTCACTGTATGTTTGCATTCAGCTTCAGCTCGTCTGCTTTATTACCCCAATATTTATCAGCAGTAATGAACTCAGGCCTGCAGCCTCACCCGGGCCTTAAATACCAACACGACAGAACAAAAGAGGAAAACTTTCCATCAATCATTTTTTTTTTTTTTTTTTTATTATCACATCTGCAACAGCAAAACTGGAGGAGCTGCTGCTTCTGGAAGCCTTTTGTTTGAATGAACATAAAATTATAGCTCATATCAATGTGCTAGAACAGGAAACAAAGGGAAAAAAGCCAGTTAAACTAAGATAAATGAATTAGGATAACTAAAGGTGTTCTAAACAAGTTGGCCTCAGACCTAGAAGCCCGTTTATCCATTGTTTGTTCAGGCTTTACAGAGCAAAACATGACTTTTACAAGCTTGGCGTTAGCAGGTTGATTGATGAAACCTTTCAAATAAAAACATCGGGTGGAATTTCTGAGCAGTGGCATTACCGGTTACCTTAGATTAAATTAGTTAATGATTCAACCTTTGTTGCGTGTGTCTTTTCTAAAGGAAGTCCTCGGTTGAAAATATATTTGCTTAGCCTCGAATCAGTTTTTTTTTTTCTTCAGTTGCAATTAGGAATCATTTTCATGTTTGCACCCTTGGGCAACCTTTGTATTACATGCATACACAACAAGCTTGGGTGTGTGCCAGCAGCTTTTCATCTGGAACGTTATCAATCTCTTAGTCATCGCACTGCGCTGTAGTATTTACTGGAACTCTGCCAATCATCAGCTGCGTAGGGGTGGGTTTCTGTGTCTGTGTGTGTTGTGCAATAAAAGAGTGACATGCCACTATATTGCCAGTCCTCATTTTCCTTGAAACTGTGTTCCTTCATCAAAGTTAAGCTTTTTCTGTTAACCTAAGCTGCGTTTGTTAAACTGCTGGACAAGCTGTGACAAAGCTTGTTTAACAGCTGTGCACAAATGCTGATGATGGGACTCCTGTTTCGTTGAAGCATATGACACATGAACCAGGCGCAGATTGTAAAAAGACTGACAGGTACAACCATCATGACTGAAAAAACACAGTGGTGCAACAGTTACAAAAATGGAAATCTTGTTCATTGTTATACATCATCTTTATTTAGAACTGATATGTGGAAATAAACCATTTTATTAGTTTGTCATAAAAGAGTATGTTCAAATAGATAGCAAATGTTTAAAACTATAAACATAGCTCTTATTGCTCATAGTAAACAGAGGCGATGTCATGAAATATAATAATTATTTTTTACCATTTCTAACAATGATTTGAGTTGCTGAACCGACTGAGGTCCCGTTGCTCAGCGTACCTCATTACTTGCAAACTAAACACTGGTAAACACAATAACGCACACAAAAGGACAAACAGCCAATTCTTTGTTGAAAGCCAGGGAAGAAGTGTGAGTATCAGAATCCGAATCAGCTCGTTTTTGTCAGGTTGGTTCCCACAAGGAAGCAGGGGGCCTGTTGTCTCCTTCAGATGCTTCCACACCGGTCGCTCAAAAGATTTCATGACCACCACAGAAACAAATGCTACAGTCATTTAACCCCACAATGTAGTGTTTCTTGGGGCCTGATGATGGTGGAGCATTTGACGCACAAGGGAACTTCACACGGCTCCAGACAGTTGTTGAAAATCTGAATGAAGTAAAAGACGATGTAAAAAAAGACGCTCCATAACCTAAGGGCTGAAACTGCAAAAATCCAGCCTGGACTTTGGAACGGCCACAAGCAGCTGGTCAGCCGACCTTAGAGACCTTGAAGGAGAGGACGGGTAAAGCAAATCAGAGAGCCAGGGGGAAGTACAGCCTCTAAGACATTTAAGAACAAGTAAGCTCATTTTAAACTCAATTCTGTGGCTCACCCAGAGCAGGATAGATGTGTTCTCACCTGTGGGATCGAGTTAAAAGACTAGCAGCTGCATTTCGGACACGGTGCAGGTGAGAGAGAGAAGCTGGTGTGAACCTTAATAATCAAGACACTTGGTAATGAAGGCGTGCGTGATCTGTTCACAAAATGGTCTCGGGTTTGGCAATTTGTCGCAGTTAGAAAAAGCTTTTTGTTTATCAAATCTGATTTCACCCCCAGGTTGATGGCAGTGGATTTCAAATACCAAGTCCCAAGTTGTCCCTTAGACCACTTTGGGCTGAATAATAGACTTCCATCTTTGAATCACCAAAGCTAAAAAACAATACGCCAGCAAATATTTTGGACGGAGCAGCGTGAACATGCGTTATATTTTGAAACGCTTCAGGATCTTGAAGCGTTAATCATTTAAAACTGAGCTTTCTGAAGTGGTCCTCCTAAAACCCAGGGCTGATAATTGTTTTTTCTATTTTAACCGGCTGGATCTGTGTGTGTCACAGTGAGAGTGACAAAGAGGTGCGAGCCTTTTAATTACACAACTGACATATGTAGGAATTCAGGGAGTGGGGAGTGTGTGTGTGTGTGTTTTTCTTCGTGCCACCACCCGGCCCTGGCCTTGCGCCTGTGCGTATGCATGGATATATGAACGCTTTAAACTATCTTTGTCGGCGTGGGCGAGTGTGTGCTGGTGAAATGCGAGACGTCCCAGTTATCCCAAGCGCCCGTCGGTTAGCTTGTTCACCTGTTGTGCGGCACGAAGCCCAAAGCAAGCACGGCGGCAGCTGACGGGGTCAAAGTGCACCGCAGAGTGTGTGTCAGAGTATCAGCTATTGTTGCTCTTTCTTCTTTCTTTCACCCCGCCTTGTGTTCAGTAACTCTGCTCTTTTTATAGCTGCTCCTTACAGCGAGTGCACACACACACACACACACACACACACACACACACACACACACACACACACACACACACACACACACACACACACACACACACACACACACACACACACACACACACACACAACCATGAGGCAGTGAAAGCCAGGCTCCTGCTGTTGATTTCTAGTCCTCCCTCTCTCCATCAGCCACAGTGCAGATCAGCTTTCACGCACCCGTCCGCTCTGCGCTTAACACCAGAGCACCTTCACTTGTCACACACCGTGGCCGGCGGCTACGCCCACGCTGACAACAGTTAACTGGATTACCGAAATGTTTCCATCGCAACGATTACACGATGTGAATTTATCTCGAAGGTGACCAGGATGGCCGCAGGGGTGCGTGACGTTGGTCAAACTGTTGCATTAAAGAGGCTGGAATGTTGAGGCCTGCGTTCCACAGCTTAGTCTTTACATGTCAGTTTATTTATATAACACCACATCACACAGGTTTTTTTTTTTTTATTTTTTTTATTTCAAGGCACTTTGCAAGAAAAAAAACATGTCCAGTTCATTTCCAATTTCACAGAAATACGCTTTCAGCCAAATTCATACCAGCACAAGACAGTGTGATTCAGTTTAAAATGCCAATTGGTCAACAACTATCTTTACAATCAGCTCAGTTTATTGCATTGAGGACAATGGACAATCCTGAACATCCTCTTTAAGACAGTGCCATTGGAAAACAGAGCCTCTTCAGTTAAAGGCTTCTTCAGGTTGGTTGTAAAACGGACCGCTACAGGTGATCTTTCCTGCCCACAGCCATCACCATCTATAAGAACTCCTGTTACATCAACTTTAAATTTCCCTTTGGAATAAATAAAGTATTTTTGAATTGAATTCAATTGACTTTGCAGCAATCTCTCTGGATTTCCTCTAGAGAGAAAGACACCTCCAGCAGGACAATGCTCAGTGTGTAAAAACTGTTGATCAAAGTAATTCAAGAAAAGTCAAGTATGAATCAGTGGGAGCGTAAGCGCAGTAAGAAGCATCTGAGGACCACTGCTGACTCAGCTGAATTGGTTCATTGAGTCTGGTTATAGGGCTAAGCCCCAAGTCGTGGATTCGCTGCGAACGCTGCTGACCCAGATGATTCTGCCAACCTGGTTCATTGACTGAGTTAGAGGACTCACAGGACTCAGATTTCTTCAAACAAAATGGTTCACTTGAGTTTGCGAAATCACCTGAAACACCACGGCCTCTGATGATGCGGTTCGTTGCCTTCGCTCGATAATACGATCCTTGGTCAACGGGTGGTGCCGTATGTGTTGCAACTAAAGAACGCCGTGAGTCACATCGAAAGCAAATTAAGAAAAAACACAACAATGATGCTTGTTTTCTTTGGAGCAAATAATGGGGGAGCTCTGCTACTCTCCTATCTGAATAATTTATCTCTCTGGGACCACAGCCACACACACACGGAAAAACGAAAGCTGGACTCATTTGCTGGTAGGTTCTGCTATAGTTTCATCACTTTTCTTTCCCGCTGCGTGGAACACGAATGCCTCCGCGGACGCACAGAGACAGAAATACGAAGAGACGCGGTGTGCGACCCCTGTCTGCGTCTCTATTCCTGTCCTGTCGCTGGGGTCAGAGTTGACAGCGGTCTTCATGCTGCCTTAACAGGCAGTAAAAAAAACTGCAACTGAATACACAAGTCAAGGTGAAGAGAGGCTGGAAGGGAGAGGGGGGTGTAGCGCTACTTCAGGGTCTCACTTCATGCCCTGCAGAGACCGATCAGTGTTCATGATGTGCTCCTGGCGTCAGGCAGTCACTTGGTGAATGTTGAATGTGACTTTAAAGCGTGGCTGATGATTTTACAGAACTCAGCCTACATGCTTCAAATCATGGCAAGTGTCTGTAATAAGAGAACGTTTAAAAATGGTTGGGATGCAAAAACATATTTGAAGAGGGATTTTTCCAGGCTGAGGTAACATTTCAGATTGGGGTCCTGATCAACCTGGGAGGCGGTGATTTCTTTAAAAAGAAAAAAAGCATAAAGATCCGGTTGTATGACTTTCCTCCCGAGTTTCAGTAAGAAAATCTGTTGGGTCAAAGATTTTAAAAACAGCTGCTTGTAATGTGCATTTTGAAAGGCAGTAGAGAAAGACCTCTTTCTCAACTCTTTCTTAACTGTCAATAAGATAGGGCACCCTGAGTTTGGGCGAGGACTTGGCAGCCATTTTTTCAAAACCAACATTTTCTGCTCCACTGCCTCAGGTAACCCTCCATCTACGAAATTTCGTTGTATGTACCTTGTATGTATAATAACAAATAAATCATCTTATCTTATCTTATCTTATCTTATCTATGGGCATATATATTTTTGAAAACATCAGGTTAAAGTGAAACGATAGGGACAAAACGAAGAGAGAGAGGGAGGACGAGGGCAGAAGGAAGCGAGGCATTTCTTTTCTTACACACCTGTCTGAGGAGCAGCTGTCCTGGGAATCAATCTGCCTCTCCTGGAGCGTGGCGAGGATGAGCTGCCTTTGTAAAAAGAGCCTTTTGCTTTCTTAGTATTGTGTGTGTGTGTGTGTGTGTGTGTGTGTGTGTGTGTGTGTGTGTGTGTGTGTGTGTGTGTGGACATATGTCATTGTGTGGAAATGAGTGCCTTCGTTGGCATTCAGACTTTATTGTAGTTTGAAGATGTGAGCCAGCCAACAAGACAACTGATAAAACCGTGTCTACGCCAGCAAAAAAAAACAAAACCAAAACTATGTATGTGTGTATGTTTCCCCTTTACTCATTGTGTTTTTGCATCAATAAATTTTTGCATTAAGTTAAGGATAAACAGCAAGTGAAGAAAATTCAATCGGGATGATGCAGATGATAAATGGAGAATATGGTCAAAGAAAATGAACTGCCAAAAATAGATTTTCAGAGTATATTGTTGGTATTTCTTCCCATGTTGTCAGGCACTAAGTTGCATCCAGCGTTATTGTGGAATTAATGTAGTTCAAATTACGCTAACAAAGCAGCAACTTGTGTTGAATTTTAACCGAAA
Source organism: Fundulus diaphanus (assembly GCA_037039145.1). NCBI lineage: Eukaryota > Metazoa > Chordata > Actinopteri > Cyprinodontiformes > Fundulidae > Fundulus > Fundulus diaphanus. The sequence goes on along the minus strand of CM073130.1, from coordinate 50,520,544 downwards.
AGTTTTAAATGTGTTTTTGTGCTTCTGTTTCATAAAATTAGCCTACATTTCCAGAATTAATTGAAAACTTCAATGATTTTTTTTTACTTGTATTTAGCCTTAAGATGAAAGGAATAAATAATTTCCTTGAAATCGGCAACGATGAAATTGTTATTACCCCTCACATACTTTCTGAGAATACATTAAATCCAGTCATAAAATTGTCTTGTAACTTCAGAATACTACTTTAGTTTCAGGGTTAGGGTGATAAGTTCTTGAAGCACTTTGGTAATGTGCTTGGGTTCCAACTCAGTGGAACTGGAAAGTCTACATGCCGCTCTTCCATCGGCGAGCTTTTAAGATAAAAAAATGTCACCAGGATAAGCTATTCAAACCTTGTTTCCATCTTTAAGTGGCATGTACAATCCAACAGAAAACAAACACATCAACAAAAGGTGCAATAACCTGGATTCATGTAAACAGCCCCTGAACTGAAATTTATTCATGATTTAATTACTTCATTCAGCACAAGCCACACCTTGACTTGGCAAAATGTGCCTATTCTATAATTGTGGAGCTGTTCATCATTTCATCTTCCTTTACAAAGAACCACGTCCCAACAGAACAAACGTAAGCCCCGCAGCGTGATGCGACGACCACTAAGTTCCCCTTTGAATATGGCATTCTTTTTGTTATATGCAGTGCTGTTTGTGTGCCAATAAAAACAACAACAACAACAACAGCGGTGCATAAACAACATTCCCTGGATGTTTTCCTTTGAAAGCAAACGTCATGGCCGAAAGTACTGTCTTGACAATACAAGAGAATTAAACACGGAAGGGACATTTTTTTAATAATAATACATTAGACAGGTATGCAACTGAGCAAGTGTCCCTGGGTCTGGAGGTCAATGATAGATGGAAGGGGAGAGGAGGAGTTATGTCATAGGTAATAATGCTGAATATCTAAACGTAGGAGGAAGGGGAATGAGGTGGATTACAGGTGGGGCGGTAGTAAAGATCCTGATGGATCCGTTGGGGGTGAAATAGGGGATACCAGTAGCCCAGCAGTGGGTGACCAGAGTCAGAGAGCGGGAGGCTGATGATGACTGAGGAGGGCGAGAGCTGCAGGGATCGGCTGCGGTGTGTTGGATTCAGGTGGTGAGCAGTTTTCAGAGGGTTCTGCAATGGTTTCCAGCAAAGATGCAGCAAGTTTAATCTGGAGGCACAGCGAGCACTGGGATCAGTCGGGCTGACGTGAGTAAGCATGAGCACGTCCTCCAAATGAACAAGAAACACAGCGTATGCGGTGGCTTGGCTATACGACCATCAGGTGAAGTGAAGATGACCTGCAGCTCCTGGAATCATCCGCCATCAATGAGGAAGATAACAGACAGGTGCGTCCTCCGCTGTAGACCCGCCACAACCCCTCAGCGCCGAACCTGTTCAAGGAGAATCGCTCAAACAAACCCCCCCCCCCTAACACGCCCAAATCGGGACAGAAAAAGCTTCTGTCTGGTGGCGTTTTTTACTTAATCCAAAGCCCATTGAGAACACAGAAGAATCTTTTCACGTCTACCACACAATCACTTCTTAACACGTAATTTCCTTTTATTCTTCACTGCCTTTGCCGTGCTATTTTAATTTGCATTCGTCTCCTGACTGATACCTTCTTTCAATCTGAGATCCTTTGCAGACTATTGCTTCAGGCGTAGGATGCACATGTCCAAAACATTTAAAAAAATCCTAGTAGAGCACTCTAACCTTATTTCAAGTTAAACATTATTTCAGGTCAAGTTATTAGATTTCCTTGTAATGTTATGCCAGGTATGACATGTGGATGATATAATTTAAGTAAAATGTGCTTAAATAAAGCATTGATTCACCGTTAATGGAGCTATCTAATTGCTAGATTTTTTCCCCCCCGGCAAACAGATTCTGTATTTTCTTAAGAATCCAACCAACCAAGTGTGTGTGCTGGATACAGTATGTGTCACACACAAGGTTGGAGAATGTTTTCTAAGGATTCATCACCGTGTCATTTTTGGTCATTTTTGAGAGTAACTGTTACGAAATGTTTAATAATAATAATGAAGAAAAGAAGAGAATTTTTACATTTTTACCTTCACTGTGTGTAGGAGTTGTAAGACTGGAAAAGTCCTGTTGCTTTCTTTTTTTTCTGTAAATGCTACATCTTATTCCAAGACCAAAAGAACACAGACGTACCGCTACTAGTTATTACACGTTGTAGCAGATTTAGCAAACCCCTGAACCTAAATCCTTTTGAGAGATAAAGAAAAAAAGACACTATTCTATGTAAATGTGGATGTAGCATGAAATGCAAATGCACTTTTTTTGTTGCCAACGTAATGAAGCCGTGCTCTGCTTAAACACATCCACACAGACTGCCTGGTGAAGAATAATGTTTATTAACAGAGGTGAAATGTGCCCCATCTGTACTGGAGCAGTCCTTTAGAGAAGACACACTACCATTTAACCTGAGACGTGGTGTGTGTGTGTGTGTGTGTGTGTGTGTGTGTGGGGGGGGGGGGGGGGGGGGGTTACAGGGGCCTGTGATCATGCCACACTCTCAGCTGAGCCCTGCCAGTAAATCACACGCTCACAACCCCACACAGCCTTGCTGGATCTTTAACAACAGCAAGCCATGATTAGTCTCATCCCACAGTCACTAATAAAGTCTAATTAGTGAGGATGTGTGTACATGTGCTTACGGCTGTTTTGCTCTCAGACTCTTCCCCCTGGATTGTCCCCTTGGGAAATTTTCCCCTTTGCTTTCCTGCTGTCTTTTTTCCCCTCACTCGCTGACCTTTACACTCGCGTTTCATCGCAAACTTTCCCCTTATTCAAATGCATCTTTAATTTCTCTGTTCCTGGAGTTCACGCTTTGTTGTTTCATTTATTTTTGTCCAACCCTATAACTCCTATTTCCCGTATTCTACTCCTTGATCACTTTTATCATCAAATTATTAGGCGGTTTTTGACTTAAAACAAAAGTTAAACATTGACTTTATTAGTCAGGCCTAGATAGAAAACACATACAGTTTTGTATCTAGGCCTAAAAGTTTGCATTTGGTCTCTTCTGATTATTGCATCTTCTCCCACATATTTGCTAAATCCCTTAACTGCCTGACCGTGTTTCTTTCCTCGACAGCCACCTGTGGAGCTAGTATTCCTGGACCTGTGTTCTTATTTGTGTCTCTGCTCTGCCTTCTGAGCCAGAGCTGAGCCTGGTTCTGGTTCTGCTGGAGGTTTCTTCCTGCAAAGGGGGAGTTTTCCTCTCCACTGTCGCTTCATGCATGCTCAATGCGAGGGGTTCCTGCAAAGTCAACGACAATGCAGGCGGCTGCCCACTGTGGCTGCACGCTCTTTCAGGAGGAGTGAATGCTGCAAGTCAGTGACTCGGTGAAATCCTCTGGGTTTCACTAGATAGAAAACAGTTCAACCAATCTGTCTATATAATTCACGCTATATAAATATAATGTAATTGAAATGAACTGACTTTGACATAGCAGGGATGGAATATTCTCTTAGAATGTAATTTGTTGAGATATCTAAGGATAATACGTAAGACTGGACAAGTCCTGTTTGTTGGACAAAGATAGAGCCAGTTATTACTGGCTGTTACTGAGTTAGTCTCTGTGAGACTAAAAGAATGTGAACAATAATTATCAGAGACAGAACAGGAACTGTTGGACTGTTGGATCAGTTCCGCCATGTTTTATTTTTCATACCTTTTCCTTTTTGCGGTGGAATGGTGTGGCACAGACTGGACATCCCATTGCATATGTAGAAAAAGTACAGAGTTAACAAGAGGGAAGACTAATGTGCAGCTGACGGTAACAACAACTCAAAAGAAGGCGTGTGGAAGGAACAGTGAGTGTGTCTCAGTGTGTAATCGTAGCTGGTTAACCTTGGTGGGTTTCATTAGCGGCCCAAGGCCACCGGGATAAGGATGAATTAGGAGGCCAGGGGCTACAAATTTGTCCTGGACAAGGCCCTCTCTGATTAAACCAGCTGGACACACATGGATACGTTGCCACGCTGACGGAGGAGCACACGCTCAGACATGCAATGGACATCAAGGACGAGGAGCAAGTCGTGAAAAGAGTTTCCTCGCATACATATTTCTTCTCTTTTTGTTATTTTGTTAATTAATAAAGACAAAAAATAACTAAATACAAAACTCAGTTTTTAAATAGTTATTTAATCTATCAAGGGACAAAAGCTTTATAACCTGCCTGGCGTATCTGAAAATATCCTTGCCCCTCTCGTTTAATTACCTGCAGTATAAAAAACAAAAAAAAAAACAGTCGCCTAAATAGAACCTATTTAAATTTGGGACCAGATGAGAAACAAAAGCAGTGACATTTATCAGTCCGGAAACTATCACAAAGCTGTTTATAAGGCTTTAGGACTCCAGTGAGCCAGAGCTAGAACCATGATCCACAAACGGAGAAAGTATGAAACATAGTGAACCTTCCCCAGAAGTAGCCGGCCTACCTAAATGAGTCCAACAGCACATTAACAACTCATTCATCAGGTCACAAAACACCAGACAGCAACATTTAAAGCAAGGCAGACCTTATTTTCCTCAATTCAGTTCAGCGTTCAGAGATAAGAGATGTAACAAAAATGTCACCCATGGCAGATTCCAAGGTGGATCACCACTGCTGACCAAAAATAAATAAAAGGTCTGGCTCTGGCTTGCCAAAAGTATCCTGATGATGCTAAAAAAATTGGGGATCAAATTTGGTGAACTAGCAAGACAAAAGTGAGACTTTTGGGCAGGTTTACATCCTGTTACACATGGGAGAAATGAACACAGCATTTAAAAAAAAACCCACATCATCCAGCTTGACCATCAGTGAAGCATGGAGCTGTTGGTGTAATGGTCATGGTCTGGATGTCTTGCTGTGATTGACGAAACTGTGGATTTTGCTCTCTTCCAGAAAATTCTAGGGAAGATTGAAGAGTTATGGAGACGGACACTGATCCAAATCCCACCAACAAACCCACCTGTGAATGGCTCAAAAGAAATTAAGGTTTTGGAGTGGTCTAGTCAAAGTATAGACTTAAATCTCATTGGAAAGCTGTGGCTTGACATTAAATAGGTGATAAGGGAATAAAAATAAATCCTGGGCCAAAACCTCTCCTTAGTGGTATGTAAGTGTCTGCCAGTTACCACAAAGGCTTGATGGCAGTTGTTTCCAGGGAGGATGGCACAGTCTCTTATTAGGTTTAGGGGGGATTTAAGCATTAATTAGGGTCAGGTTTGGGGTGGATACATTTTCCCTTACTCATTATGCTAAAACTGTATTTTCTATTTACTCGGGTTATCTTTTTCTGATAACAGAATTACTCTGATTATCTGAAATATTTAAAAGTGTTGCAAAAATGTCAAAACAGACATTTCCTATGAGACATTTTTATGGCGCCTTGTGTAGAATGTAGAGGCGCTTCAAATAAACAGGCAAGTGCATCTACAAGTGAAGAAAAGTTGACTTAATTAACTAATTACAAAGAAACATATGCTGAATATTGTGAACAGTGCATTCAATAAACAAATGCACACAAAATCCAACATATTCAACACCGCAAGCCTTCATCTGCAAAATGTTACCCATAGGTAGTTTCTCATCCAAACACTGCCCAGTTGGTCCAGAACTGTAACATGTGTTTGCTGTGTGTTTAAAAGAGAGAGTGTTGACCTCCATAGTCACTGCATCAGAGCCCCAAATCCATCAAGATGTTTAAGCGATCATGTTGGCTTTACTAAGAAGAGTGCAGCAATCGAGAGTTGTTGCAGCTTTGCATTATTAGTGACGAGATGACTGTTGACGGCCATCTGGAGTTCCCCGAGCATGTGCTCTGATCCCTCACCTGTTCCTAGCTTACACAGAGCTGTCTATGGCAGGCAACCATTGCTCTCTCACAATTAACAAACCACAAACATTAGTTCTAATCTTTGGCTGAGACGCTAACTGTAAAAATCTTTGTCTGATTCTTGATTCTTGATGTGTTAACGTTGAAATATTACTTCCTTTGTTTTGGGGGGAAAAAAAAAACTTGAACCCTCTCCCTCTGATGATTAAGAAAATAGAACAGTTCACATTTTCTTTAGCAACTTATAACAAAAATTTGAGCTACAGTTTAGTTCACCAGAAATACTTAAATGTCCAACCAATTTAAAATATTTGTAACAACATAGAAAATGTTTGTGAACCACATAGTTGCTTGTTTAAAGACTTGTCTCTAAGTTTGAGATAGCATAAGTGGCACCTTTAGGGAAGTACTAAACTAGACTAAACGTTACTGTGTATGAGCGTCAGTAAGCCCCTCTATGCTCCTAACGCTTCTACTTTGTATAATTGGGTTGAGGGAGGGTCAGCAGGTTTGCTGGACAGTTGGGAGGCTGATCTAGGTCACCCTCCTCGACCTTTAGTGTGATATTATCCTACTAATACCCAACCAAGAGTCTAAATCCTGCAAGGTCAGAGTGACTGTGAGCATCTTTGCATGGAAAACAACCCCCCCCCCCTCCCACCCATCCCCACCCACCCAGCACACACACTTAAGCACACAGGCAAGCATACCCCTCAGCAATTGATTTCTTGAGATCCCCCCACTTAAGCAGACGATAGTTTGGTAGACCTCTGATCAGTACCAGGATGAGTTGAAGGACCAACCGGCTTTTCTCCCACGTTTACATGGCAAACTATCCTCCCTATTTTTTCCACCAACACACATATGAATGGACAGGAAAAAAAACAAATGAACACATACTTAAACGTTTGAGCGGTTGGAACAAAGATACAAATCAGTAGTTTATTTTTGACCATATAGTGGATAATGTAAATGTCTTTGTGACGGTGAGAGATGTAAAACCACACATGGTGAGACGTGTGGATGGATTGTGTTTCTTTCACTAGCATTAACCAAAACCATGCATGTTTCTTGGAAATATGCTAAAAGGTTTGACGCTGTGTTTTGTGTGAACACTAAAGAATGGTGTGAGATATCATGACACAAAGTAAATAGGACGTGACAAAGGTAAATTGATCAGCAGTGACTGAAGTGGAGGCAGGGTTCGACGTCTTCTGGTCCAATCTAAAGATTAAAACAACATCTTCCAGTTCTTCTCTGTGCAGCTGAATGCTGGCCAGCTACCATCAAACAAGAACAAGCCCTGAACGTCACTGAGGTACATATGCTCCGGCGGATGCTCAGGAGTCAGCTCAGATAGACATCGGCCAAATGGCTAAACCAGGAAACGCTGACTTGATCAAATCACGAAGGCTCTACCCTGACCCAGCCCCCGATGATGGCCTCAATCAGAAGAAATGGAGATCTTGGTGCAGGACAGCAGACCCTGTGCCTACAGGTAAATGCGAACAAAAATTACGACAGTGATGAAACACAGTACAGGCACATTGCACATAAAATTGCACACTAAAATTTACATTATTAATATTACTTAAAGCGTACACATGGAAAGTACCTAGCATTTGACTGAACCTTTTATATCTGCATAGCTATGTAAAAAGAAAATAAGTGCATATGAAAGACTAGAACAATCCATGCATTTTTTGGCTCCAATTGTTAATTTCAGCACATGCCTTGACGTAGTGGCATGGTTAAGTGTCACACAACTCAGTGCCCACCAGCACATGTGTAACTCTGTAATTTACAGGGTCCATCCATCCATCCAGAAAGAAAAGGCCATAAAAAGTAGACTTCTTGTGGGACAAGACTTGATTTTTATAATTGTTTTACTTTATTGTGTTTTGATGAAAAATATGTTTTTAGTTGAAAGTTCTGAAAATGTTTTGTTTTTGTCAAACACAAACTAGATTTTTTTCCATCACTGATATTTCAGAACCACTCTGGTTTTAATCCCATCTGCTTTTAGATTTATAGCTTAGTTCCCTCACTTTGTTGCATTAAAGAACATCAAAAGAGGAACAAACCCCATTAATCTCAGAAACTTTCCCTCTGTGTCTCTTTTTATTAGTTTTCTTTCTCTTAAACCTTCCCTCTCTCAGGCACGCACCCATTGTGAAGCACGCATTGCACAGTTCGGGTGCATTTGATTTATCCTACTATGTTTCCTCCGTGGCTCATTTCCATAAATCACATGTCAGTGTGTTTGTAGCCGGAGGGACGTTAACAAGAGGCTGCAGTCCAAACACAGCATGCATAAAACCCTGAAACACTTCCGATGAACAGAGCTGACTGGCTCCATCGCAGCATCCATCAACGCGAGAGCAGGTCAGAAAATGTCTCCTGGAGACGGTGAGGGAACGTTTTGTCATTTGAAGAGCACTTTTGAAAGAAAGCGTGTGTGGGTTTCAAGTGTGTTTGGTTGTCATCTACTTTCTCATGCCGGACCACATGCGGAGCTGAGAGAGGCTCGAGATCATCATCGGCGTGCGATGGCTCATGTTTGTTTACAGAGTAGTGTACACAGCCACATGCTCATGAGTTGTGAAGTAAAAAGTGAAGACTTTGGCCGTAGCCATTGTTTCCATAGAAATTTCCTCTCATATCCTCCTTCCTGTGTTGTCGGGGCGAAAGCAAAGTGGGCGTTTATGTAGATGTGTGTGTGTGTGTGTGTGTGTTTCCCACGGTGCTGTGATTGAATCAGCCTCAGATACTATCTACTGTCCTCCCCTGCACCTCCTCCTGTTTACAAAACATTTCCTGTCTGGCCTGAGAAGTTAAAGGTCACACAGTAAACTCTGGCGAGATTTTGGCCTTGAGTATGGTTTGGTCTGCCGAGCAGAAAACAGGGTGAATATATAAGAAATACATAATCGATGTACTGCGACTGCACAGTCGGAGTTCTACAAGGCCATATACTGGGATCCGTCACATTCAGCCTGTATTATCACCTTATCAAATGTTTGTTCTCGTGTAAAACAGAATTGTATGTCGATGATGCTGTATTATACACACATTCCAGAAATAAAGCAACACGTCGCTCATATTCGGCTTGAAAGGGTGATGATGTCACAACCGCACTGCATCAGGGGAAACCTGGGCTCTGCTTGTTCACATAGCCTTCATCCACAATGATGTCTTTGTTTTCTGGTTTTAAAAAGTTAAAAACATGGTAAAGATGTGCTGTCATTAACCGTCACACTCGTTCGCTTTGGTAAATACAGCGATGGATTGAGATTAGAGGTTTACCAGCAAGGAGCTCGGATCTCTGAACTAACAAATAGATGAAGAATGTGAGACGACCAAACTTCACCTTCAACACCATATATCAATACATGTATGTGTTCAGGGCATTATCAGACTGGTATGTTTGAATCGATGCTTATTGTGCTGTTTAACACACAGAGCTTTTAGCAGGCTGCTAGCGCTAGCCAGTAATGCTGGGGCCAGTTCAAAAAGAATCTGAACTGGCTAATAAGCCACTCATCATCATGTGCCAGCAGGTCTGCAAGATCTCTGAACACAAGCTCGCTCTGCATTCTTCTACCGGCAAAGTTCTCCAGCAGTGCCAACGCTACCACCATCCCACAACTTTATGCAGCTATTATGGACATGTGTGATTGTCTCCACCTTAAGAATCAAAACACCTGTTTTGTCAGGAATATATCTGCTGATCTGACCCCGTCTGATTCTTCAGAGAGAATAAAAAGGCTTGTTAGACGATGCACATTCATTTCATTGCCATGCATCTGCTGTTTCCCTGCTTTCCACCTCACTCTGTGGTGGTTGGGGCCGGCTGCCTGCTCTCCCCCCCTCTGTGCTGCACTGCATGTCTTCATCAATTAGTGAGAGCAGCGACACCTGCACTGATCCTGAATTCTTAGTATATATAACTGCCTCTCACAGTCCCTCCCGGCCACATTCTTGAAAGCCTTACTGTGTGAGTAAACCTTCCACCGTTCTTTGACTGCCTGCCTGATTGTGGCCTGTTCTCATTCCTGGATTGCCCCGTGTTTGCCTCACGCCAACTCTCAGCTGCTTCCGCTCTGCTCATTCGTCTTATCTGTTACTTGTTCCACTCATTAGTTTTCCTTAGTATATATTCCCCTCTGGTTCTTCAGTCACTGCAAATTCATCTGCTCAACACAGCTAAATCTTGTTATATTCTGCACTCTCTAATTCTGCCCTCCATCGCCTTACCTGCATGTTGGTTTTGTTTTGGGATTTCTTCAACTTCCTGATCTTCAGTTCATGTCTTTTGATTTTTGGACCTTGCACTTTGCTTTTTTCTGCTCCACCCTGCCTCCCATTTTTCCTGCACTTTTGTGACAAGCTTGCTATAACCATTTTGCTCCGTCTTAATTGAGTTTAAAATAAAAGTGAGCAGTTTCCTTAGAACCATTAACATCCAGTCCCAAGGAGCATTGAACTTTTTACCCATTAACTGCCTCTGTGATGGATATGTTGGTATGTGCAGATTGTAATCTGCCCATTTTAGCATTATCCCTCGTACTCCAAGTGAAAAACTGACATCTTCAAACGATAAAAAGTGAAAAGGGGTAACATAGGAGAAAATAAACATTGTTACTTATTGCCCCCTTCACTGAGGTAAAGTAAAAATGACCCACAAAGGAAAAGTTGAAGAGAAAGAGGACCGGTAAAGATGATCTAATTGTAAAAAAACAGCATAGAAAACGATATTACGAACATTTAAATGTATAGCTAAAGCAGCTGTCACAATGTGGTGACTCCAAGGAGCACATGTGGTGCCCACAAGCCCATTGTAAAAAAAAAAGCACAACCCGCCAGTGAGCTGAATCTAAAACGTAATTTTATTCCATTAATCTTCCCGTTTATTCACACTTGCATTTATATAGATTTAAAAACGACAATATCTATAACAAAGCATGAAAAATATGTTTATTTTACATAACGTTAAGATGAACTCAGACTCTTGTAGTTCAAAGGTCAATACTGGTAGCACTTTGTATGACACAACACCAGTGAAGTAGCTCTCAGTTTCAAAAAGGTTGGTGACCCCTGAGCTAAAGCAATGAATTTCACCTTTAAATATTAGACTAAAATGACTTTAAAATAAGAAAGCAAGATATTAAATAAGCAGCTATGAATAAGAAGGAAGTACAGTTGGTAAATGGGAAATGCACTTGTGGGCTCTGTACATTTTGCAAGTTCTGCTTCCACACTCCTCCAAGGACCTTTTTATCTTGTCATTATGAAAATAGAACACACGGACTTCCCTGTTGAAGTTTTCTGCAAGAAGGTAACTCTTACTCTTAAAGAGTTATGAAGAGAGCCGTTTGATCCTGATATGACCAGAAAAGCTTGCCAGGAGGCAGCAACGAACATTCCTTGGCTGAGTCTTCACATTGTAGCACAGTCTTGATCAGGTGTGAAGGCATCCCTGGAACTCTTTCTGTCAAAGTGTGCTTCTTCTAACTAACCTTTTTATTCATAATTTGTGAATGCTTTGAGTCAGTGTTATGCAAAACATATAAGAACTTATCAGATCCTCGTCATTGGTGGTGTGTACTATAAATAGGATTCCTTTCAGTTTGCCATTCTTCAGAAAACCACAGAGGTGCATCCCTCGCCTGATGTACTTCCGTGGAAATTAAAGAGAAGCAGTTAAGTTTAGCGGTAGACTTTTGAACTCGTCTAACCTGATAAATTATCACTATGACTAATAGCACTGTTTGAACGACACTGGGCAACAACAAACTTGTTAATCTGCTGTGTGTTTATTTAAAGGAAATTCTGAATTTGATTGAAAATATAATTTTCCACTGAATTGTACGAATTTGCATTTTCCTCCAGGTAAAATCTTTTGATATTTGCATAAATCACCTTCCTCTTTGGGGAAAACATGGTCAAATAAGATTGGTAAATCATGTTTCCTGCTCTAAACTTGTAAATGTTGTTTTCAGTCAGTTTACCAAAAAGTACAAAGACACCATACCTATCAGCAGTAAAGCACCTTTAAAACACTGTGTGGTGATTTTACGAAGCTATTTGCACACGAACAATGTGGGTAAACCAGAGTTTGGATTTCTGTCAAATTCTTGAGCTACGGACAGCGAAAGATCGGCTTCCATGATATGGATACATGATAAATCCCTTTTTTCTCTCTTTGGTGATGCAGCGTGGCCACATTCCAGTCATGTTTAGGGGAAAGTCCAGTCAAATGGATGTAAGTGAACGTAAACGACAGCCTTTTCTGTTGTTGTGGGACAGGTAACACTGTCTTGCAGCAAGAAGGTCCTGAGTTTATATCTTCACCCCATGCATACATGGGTTCCCACATTTCCTCCGGCAGTTCTAAAACATCCATGTCAGGCTAAGCAGTCTCTCTGAGTTACCCTCATTTATTTTTGTGTGTTTGTATGTGTGGATGTGTTGCCCTGTTATGGTACTATACTCTGCCTTTGCCTCTTGTGGTACATTCACACCGAACACGATCAAGGCGAATTTTTCGCGTTGATTACCTATCGTCAGTCACTTGACATTTCACGGCTCTCTCTTCTAAACATTTCGTGTTTGACAAAGCAGCCAGTTTTCCCCGCAGCTCGCTTTCACTGCGTAATCAAGCAGGAGGAGCGTCTATCGGCTTGCCGGTTCCTCCCGTCTGTTTAACTCAGCGTGGTGGATTTTACCGACTGAGTCTCAGTGCTCTATGTAATGCCGTCAGCGCCCCTGGGTCCACCAGGTTCGGTGAGTACCACCACCTGTAGCTGCGTCTGGATGATCGTCGCTTCCAGCGGTAGTTCCGTCTTTCCAGGACTCAGTATGAGGACCTGCTGCCCCGGGTCCGGGGTCCTATCACCCTCTGGGGCACGAACTACAGGCGTCTTCGGTTAGTAAATCCATTGTTGCTCAATAGAAATATAGCCTAATTTTAACGTCTAAATATTAAGCCTAATGTGCTTAAATAAATGGACGAAGAGCACCGTTAACGCAACAAGAATTGAAAAGTTTAGATTGTTGAACTCAAGCGAAATTTCACTTCGCTTTATTCACACTTTTGCTTCGCTCTGTTCGTCCAATTTCTGCCATTCGCATCGCTGAAAAGGCGTTGTTCACACCGCGGACAGTTAATTCACTCCTGAATGCACCTTTAATAGGGATAGTGTGTAAATCACTCGCTCCATTCGCCTTGTTCGCGTTCGGTGTGAACGTACCTTCAGAGGCATCATCCGCGCTCCTAGCTCACACAAAACAAAGAAAATGCGATTTCTTCATGATACGGTGAGATTTTCTTAAAGCTTTGTGCAGTTGCTTGATCTTTCCAGCATCTGGACTTTTCTGTAATTAAATATTTTTAATCACTTCTACACCTGCTGTGTTTGTGGCCGAAGAAAACTAAGACCTGAGATGAAAGTAGGTGCAAACTGCTGGCAAAAGCATTAAAATAATGTTTTATGCAAATATCTGCAGAAATATAACAAATTGCACTAAGCTTTGTTTCACTGAACGGGTGCAGGAAGCGGCCTGGAGCCTCTGCCATTCCTTTTTGGTCAGTTTGCCCTTATTTTACGCAACTTGAATCTAATGTCATCTTATACCTCCAGATGACTTCATTAAAACTATTCTTACTAAAAGATAGGTGTATTAATGAGGAGAAAGTATGGTGCGAACAGAAATCAAATGATATGCTCGACATGCATTGGACCCATTTAGGTTTTTATACATGTATACTTGACTTTTTTGTGTTTCATTAAAACAGCAGAGTAAAGAAGATGTCGACAGAAAACAAAGGTAATTTTGTCTTAATGAGACAACTGTCGGTTTAATCTTTTGTTAAATTTACATTTTTCTCTAAATTGGTAGCTCTCATTGAGAAAAGATGGTCTCAGGTTTAACAAAGACCTGTTCTAAGCATTCAATTGCACGTTCAGCAGGAAGAACAAACTTAACATGTATAATACTGTAGATATTCATCTGCTGTCTGTAAACTGGTTGTGGCTGAAAGTGGATCTTTACAGCTCCGTTCACTGCATCCCACTTTAAGAAGCACTTTGGGAACCTGTGGATAAATCTCAGAGGCGAAGACTGGTTTGAGGCTTCCATCCTGGTCAACAGTATTGTGGGTTAATAGTTTCTGACGATCTCTAGAATAAATGTTTGGATCATCACTATTGGTTTTGGTTTTGTTGCACATGAAAACCCTTACGTCTAAAGTACTTTAATGGAATATGATTGAAGCAAAGAGGTTTGGCTTGTCAGGAGAACATCTTTTATTGTGGAGACATTAGGTAGGATGACAGGAGCACGAAAAAACCAGAGTGAGGTAATAGTTACCTGAACTTCAAGTCTGTAATTTATGCCTCGACGACAAGCCTACTGCTGGCGACATTTCCTCTGAGGAGCAACGCCAGGCAACCTGACGGAGCCATTGAACCACGCCTACCTTTGTCTCTCTCTTTGATCACGGATGTCGTGGACCTTTTAGACTAATGCTATGTTGGTAACCTGGGAAAACCCCTAATTCCAAGTGCGTGTCAACAGCACATTTAGGCTCAGAAATCTTTTTTTCTGACTCAGGTAAGAAAATCCAAAGATCAACATCAGTTGATTTAGAGGAGATTTTTTTTCCTTTTACAAAAGATAAAACCATTTTCCTCGTTTCTTTTATTTATAGTGTAGAAATAGATTTAAGATTTTTATCTCTCAAACTTAAAACTAAACAAATAGTACAAGATAACTAAACAAAACTTACTCATCATGACAGGTCCTGTCACTACCTGGCATGGTTTTAAGTTAGAATTTATGCTATAGCTAAAAAGTGAAAAGTTGTAAATCAAAAGGAAATTCCTCCATACTTCTCCTTGTTTAGTCATTTAATTACATTCTCAGTGAAACAACAGGAGTGACAATTTTCTGCGGCTCTATGGAGCTCGGGGTAACACAGAGCTGCCGCCTTTTATCGCTGAGAATATTCTGTCAGCTGCCTGAAAAAAGCCCACCAAAGCTTTCCCTCTTCAACAAGAAAGATACTTTCAGCTGTTTAGCAAAATTACAAACTATGAAAAACAGCAGGAAACTAAGCGCTTGTCAGTTTTACTGAGGTAACACTGTTATGAAACCACTGCTGATGTCAGGCAGCTGACTGGTATATGTCCAGCCTTACCTCGTAAAGATCAGACGAGTAAAAAATGATCTGTCTCTATTAGAAACAAGCCTTTTCCAAATGTGTTGTTTTATTTTTTGCTCATACCAATGTATCAACATAAAAATAAATAAATGGTATAGATATCGATATATAGATAGATACAAATGTTATTGTATAGTTCACAATCAGATAGCATTATAAATGTAATAAGTGTGCAAAGCTATCTTTACAACTGTTGGAATATTCTTTTCTTTTTTGTTTTAAAAAAAGCAATTAAAATCATGTAACACATTTTTATATGTTATTTCTTTGTTTATACTTCTTAACTTTAAGTAATTACCATTCTGGTACCTGACATCGGATCCTAATCCATCGTTGGATCGGCATTTATTTTTAATTTGTCTGATTTGTTGTACTAAAAATACGCATGTCTTGAACCTGTATTGAAAAAAGGCAACTGTTTTTAAATCTTTCTGAATACCTTAAAACATATTTTTAGCAAAACGTCTTTGGTTGCAGAAAATAAATGCGCTTATTGAACTTTTTTTCATATGGCAGTAAAAAATTAATTATTACTATTTAAATTGCAATCAAATGGGATTTTTTTAAAGTTTTTAGGCAGAGTACAGAATCTGTATATCTGTCTCTGATTTCCTGGAAACTATATGTCAAAAAGCTCCAGGAAGTCTTCCTGAAATTTACTGTAATTTTCCTGGCACAAAAGTATGTTTCAATTTATGTGAACTGAAATTACTCAGCAGAATCAAGTACAATCTTGAAGAATCAAGCATGTACTAAACACACCCACGGATTAGCTGACAGCTCTTCCAAGAATATCAGGCACTCATAGTGTAAAGAAACCAATAGTTGAAAAAAATAGAAAAAAATCAGTTTTTTTTTTAGACCTGATCCTTGTTGGAAAATATTCCTGGTACAAAGAAAAGAGACCAGGCAAAGGGTTTAATTCTTTCATTACTGTTTGATGATACAGTATAGGAACCGCTGAGCTTTATAGAAATATCAAAGCATGCTCTTTAAACTGGGGTCACACTATGTGTTTTTTTACTGCTATGGACAAAATCTTGAGGAAAATAATGTAACAGGTTGAATGAGAGGTCACCGGTTGACACAGTTATTGACAGCCAACATAAGAATCTGAAGAACAACAGCAATCTACAACAAATATCAGCGTTAATTTTTAGATGTCACGGAAAACTGCAATGTGACTGTTAGTTACCTCAGGTACCCACAGCTCGGTTGAGCCTGCGGCGTTTAGTGATCGCTTTGGAAATGAGTCTAATTTTGATGTTTGGGAGCTATGATAAATACTCACAGAGCCACTAAACTAATTTCAGTTCAGTTTAGTTTATAGTCTGATTCACAGCAAATGTTGTCACATGGCACTTTACAAGACAAACAGATCCAGTTTATATACAGAAAAATAGACCCTATTCAATCCAATCATAAACAGTTCAAAAAATTTAACATATATGTATATTTCTATTTGGTAAAACGGTTTCTACCTTATTGTGTCAGGTGACTGACTTTGCACCAATCCCTCCCCGGAGAGGAGCATGTGGCAACAGCAGACAGCTGATTGCATTGAGTCATTAGGTTTGCAGTGATCCTTCATATTGAGCGTGTATGTATATTTTTTACTTGCTTTTTTCTGTGTTTATTTTCCTATGTTTTAACCATGGAGAACACTTGTCCTTGTACTGAAATGTACTACCGGTACACAGATAAATTTGCCTTGCTTTGCCTATGTGGCAGCAGTGGAGATAAAGTAAAGAGCTCATCATAGCACTGAAACAGCTCTGGTGAAGGTCACTAATGATATTCCAATGGCCTCAGATAATGGACTTGTGTCTGTACTTGTCCTGTGAGATCTCAGTGCTGGATTTGATACAGTTGACAACAATATTAATCCAATATTAATCCCAACATACTGTAGGGATTAAGGGAAAAGCATTAGGCTGGTTTCAAATTTTATCTGTCTGACAGATTCCAGTTTGTTGATGTTAATAATAAATCTTCTTCAAACTCTAGGGTCACTTTTGGAGTACCACAGGGTTCAGTCCTTGGGCCAATTCTCTTTACTATATATATATATATATATATATATATATATATATATATATATATATATATATATATATATATATATATATATATATATATATATTAGGGCTGGGCAACGATTAAAATCTTTAATCGCGATTAATCGCATAATTTGCCCGATTAATCATGATTAATCGCATTGTATGCGCAAACTCCAAGAATGAATTCAAATGATATTTTAAGCTCCAGGTGCTCTGGTGATAAGAAAGTTTAACTTGGCAGTGGTTACAACCAGGCCAGCTGACAGCTTTGCTAGGGCCCGGGACAACGCAGTCTTTTTGGGCCCCCCCTCTACACCTGCCGCCACCACACACACACACACACACACACACACACACACACACACACACACACACACACACACACACCAAAAAAAGTCAACTTAACTGTATACTTCATGCCCTGGGAATCTCTGTATTTTATACTGGATATTTTCAACCCATCTATTGAATTTAGTGCACTAGTTGATCTTTTCTTCATAAGAGAACAGCAGCACTGCAGCCAAAATATGGCCTTTTTTGACCTGCTGTATATTAGCCAGTCCCTAAGCTTGATGTATCATGAAACTGTTGACCTTTTGGGTTTTGTGGTTTTTATTTTATTATTACAATTAAATAATAATAATAATAATAATAATTATGTTATGTTCAGTGTTTTTTCGCTAATCCACCTCTTATATCTTTCAATCCTTATTTAATTTTGTCTGTGATGTGTGCACCTGCCTGTTGCTTTAATCCTATAAATTTCCCCGTCGTGGGATAAATAAAGGATTAGCTAATATTATCTTATCTTAAATAACACTTTTTAATATATGTACTGGGTTCTTTCAAGGTCTTAATTACATTTTCTGTGTGGGCTCCAGTAACATATGATAGATAATATCTACTTTGAAAGTTAACATGAACTGCTGCTGAAGATGACCACCGATCTACCTGGATGTTCCATGGAGGGCTGAAACGCCTCAGTCAGAGACGTCTGTGGGTCTGTCGGGGCAATGACAGAAGTTTCGTCTCCTCTCTCCGTTTCTGTGGCTCGACGTTTTCTTGCTCATGTTTTTTCACGTGCTTAGATAATTTTGTTGTGTTTCCGCTGAAATTAACCGGCTTTTTACAAAACATACAGCTTGATTTCATTTACGGTATTATAATAAAGCCAAACAGTGCTACTTCCCCTGTTCATGTTTTTCCGCTGCTGCGGTCTCTCTCAGCAACGCGATTGTTTGTGTGTTGAGTTGAGTGTGAGAGCTGAGTGGGCGGGCCAGGCTGAGCCTGCGTGCTGATTGGCTGGCGCCGCTGAGCCATGTACGAGAGGGGAGGGGGAGCAGCAGAGTGCGCTGCAGCGCGCGTGCTGACTGACACTGACTGAAAGCATGTGAGCAACATGCGTTAATGCGTGATAAAATAAATATAAATATATTATATATATATATATATATATATATATATATATATATATATATATATATATATATATATATATATATATATATAGCTGTGACATCATCCAGGGAAGACAGATCACCCGCTATTATCTAATGTAGAACAGATTCCAGGATCAATGTGTGCTTCTGTGCTTTTTTGTCTTTCTTGCTGTGTCTCTGCTCTGTCCTCTCTAACCCCCAGTCGGTCGAGGTAGATGACCGTTCATACTGAGCCTGGTTCTGCTGGAGGTTTTTCCTTCCCGTTAAAGGGGAGTTAAAGGGGAGGCTTAGGCTGCTGGAGGATATCAGGGCCTATTTTTCTCACTTTGCTGAGTTCTCCTACTGCTCTCCAATTGTTTGCATTGTTTGTTGTCATTTCAATTTTTAACTTTATGTTCTCTATCTCTTTTTTCTCTTCATAGAAGGTACACATGGTCTGGCGTTCTGTTAGCTGTGACATCATCCAGGGGAGGCAGATCATCCACTATTACCATTTAACATAGAAAGTACTCCTGGATCAATGTGAGCTTCTGTGCTTTCTGTGTCTCTGCTCTGTCTTCTCTAAGCCCCAGTGGGTCGAGGCAGATGAGCGTTCACACTGAGCCTGGTTCTGGTTCTGCTGGAGGTTTTCCTCCCTGTTAAAGGGGAGTTTTCCTCTCCACTGTCGCTTCATGCATGCTCAGTATGAGGGATTGCTGCAAAGCCATCAACAATGCAGACGACTGTCCACTGTGGCTCTACGCTCTTTCAGGAGGAGTGAATGCTGCTTGGAGAGACTTTGATGGAATCTGCTGGGTTTCCGTAGAGAGGAAAAATGTTTTGACCAATCTGTATAATCTGATCAAATCTATATAATGTGATTGAATTTGACTTTGGAAAGTGCCTTGAGATGACATGTTTCATGAATTGGCGCTATTTAAATAAAATTTATTTGAATATATATATATATATATATATATATATATATATATACTACCGTTCAAAAGTTTGGGGTCACATTGAAATGTCCTTATTTTTGAATGAAAAGCACTGTACTTTTCAATGAAGATAACTTTAAACTAGTCTTAACTTTAAAGAAATACACTCTATACAGAATAGTCATTTACCTAATGTGGTAAATGACTATTCTAGCTGCAAATGTCTGGTTTTTGGTGCAATATCTACATAGGTGTATAGAGGCCCATTTCCAGCAACTATCACTCCAGTGTTCTAATGGTACAATGTGTTTGCTCATTGGCTCAGAAGGCTAATTGATAATTAGAAAACCCTTGTGCAATCATGTTCACATCTGAAAACAGTTTAGCTCGTTACAGAAGCTACAAAACTGACCTTCCTTTGAGCAGATTGAGTTTCTGGAGCATCACATTTGTGGGGTCAATTAAACGCTCAAAATGGCCAGAAAAAGAGAACTTTCATCTGAAACTCGAAAGTCTATTCTTGTTCTTAGAAATGAAGGCTATTCCATGCGAGAAATTGCTAAGAAATTGAAGATTTCCTACAACGGTGTGTACTACTCCCTTCAGAGGACAGCACAAACAGGCTCTAACCAGAGTAGAAAAAGAAGTGGGAGGCCGCGTTGCACAACTGAGCAAGAAGATAAGTACATTAGAGTCTCTAGTTTGAGAAACAGACGCCTCACAGGTCCCCAACTGGCATCTTCATTAAATAGTACCCGCAAAACACCAGTGTCAACATCTACAGTGAAGAGACGGCTGCGGGATTCTGGGCTTCACGGCAGAGTGGCAAAGAAAAAGCCATATCTGAGACTGGCCAATAAAAGAAAAAGATTAAGATGGGCAAAAGAACACAGACATTGGACAGAGGAAGACTGGAAAAAAGTGTTGTGGACGGATGAATCAAAGTTTGAGGTGTTTGGATCACAAAGAAGAACGCTTGTGAGACGCAGAACAAATGAAAAGATGCTGGAAGAATGCCTGACGCCATCTGTTAAGCATGGTGGAGGTAACGTGATGGTCTGGGGTTGCTTTGGTGCTGGTAAGGTGGGAGATTTGTACAGGGTAAAAGGGATTCTGAATAAGGAAGGCTATCACTCCATTTTGCAACGCCATGCCATACCCAGTGGACAGCGCTTGATTGGAGCCAATTTCATCCTACAACAGGACAATGACCCTAAACACACCTCCAAATTGTGCAAGAACTATTTAGAGCAGAAGCAGGCAGCTGGTATTCTATCGGTAATGGAGTGGCCAGCGCAGTCACCAGATCTGAACCCCATTGAGCTGTTGTGGGAGCAGCTTGACCACATGGTACGCAAGAAGTGCCCATCCAACCAATCCAACTTGTGGGAGCTGCTTCTGGAAGAGTGGGGTGCAATTTCTCCAGATTACCTCAACAAATTAACAGCTAGAATGCCAAAGGTCTGCAATGCTGTAATTGAGGCAAATGGAGGATTCTTTGACGAAAGCAAAGTTTGATGTAAAAAAAATCTTATTTCAAATACAAATCATTATTTCTAACCTTGTCAATGTCTTGACTCTATTTTCTATTCATTTCACAACGTATGGTGGTGAATAAGTGTGACTTTTCATATATAATTCAATTGAATTAAAGAGTTAATGACAGTAGTCGCTCCTTTGGTGGAAAGTAACAGTTAAAAGCGCTGAGCCACCAGTGCAAGTTATGGGAAGGAAAACACAGGACATATAGTTAGACACAGGGATAGTTAATTTGATTTCTTTGTCTAGGAAAGAGACAGGATTATACAGAGAAATACAGTCGAGTGTATGATGTCTAGAAAGAGAACATAGAAGTTATTGGGTCCCTATGGCTCCGTCAATGGCCCCCCTGCAGGAAGATGCTGCAGCTTGTCAGAAACGCTAAACCAGATGTAACTTCTATGAAGACGAACAAAAACAAAAAAACATAGACAACATAAAGTTAATCACAGCAACAAGTGCACATAATTCATATTTTGAGCATAATAAATAGTAAACGGTAGATGAACTTAACTTATATCCAGTTCCAGTCATACTGACCACCACTTGTTTTAAACCTTTAAACTGGGTACATGGACACAACGTGTGAGCTGCTTGATAACTACAATAACGTTCTCCTTTTAGAAACTATATAGGAATCACCAGAAAACCTGCTGTCTGAGAGTGAAGTGCTCATTTAGATATATAATGACGCTTGATTATTTAGGGCAAAGTATGTAAGGAGGGGAATTTTAAATTATATTCTGTATTCAGAAGGAGCAAATGAAAATAAGCCAAAATTGATATCTGCCTTTAATTCTCATCATAATTGTCTTTTGGTCTAAAAGACGGTTTTAAAACACTGAGTTTGCATGGAGCAAACTGTTAAAATCCTGTACAGTTTTTTTAAATCCCATAGTGTGTTTAGCAACACATTTTTAAATTTGACACTACTTTTGTCTTCTGACTTTATCTTGATTTTGTGGTTTTTTTTGCAACTTTGTAGAAAATAAAAACAAATTCTAAAAGAGCTATGATGGGAAAAAAAGGAGGAATGTCTCGGAGACGAACAGAAGGGCGGCAGCTCCTAAAGTTCTCCCTGCCTCGAAGGGAAACTTCACATGCATACATCTTGAAAGTCCTCCTCCTCCTCCTCCACATATTGCCACTTTGCCTCTGGCAGCCGTAAAGCAGCAGGTTTGTGAATTTTTCTAGCTTGTGGATGATCCAAACTATTGACTGGTGCATTGGAGCCACCGCCGTGGTTAAATTAGCCTGGTGGCCTACCCCTGGGAGCGACATATGTTTTACTGTCTGTCTGAGTCCTCTACCCAAACACAGACAAACCCTTCCCCGTACACAACCCTTCTAACACACACAGAAAGTGCACCCCCTGCCAACACCTCCTCGGGTCAAACAAATCCCTTTCAAATCTGGGCCTGCAGCCAACACACAGGGGGTAAGGCGGGGTGTCTGAGTAGGGTGCAAAGTATCTCTGTATTTAAACGTCTTAGTGTGTGTGTAAAAATTCCTGGATGTCCATTTAAATTATTTAGACTGTCCGCTTTTTTTCAACATGTTTCAGTCCACTAAATAAAGTCCAGTGCAATCAATTCCCTTAGATGCCTTTCTTGGTCATCTAGTTAGAAAATAGATGTATGTATGAAATTTAATGTTGGTGTAAATACCATTAATCAAACAGCATCACAAAATTATTATTATTATTATTATTATTATTATTATTATTATTATTATTATTATTAAAACAACAAAGGAAGACAGTAGACAGTTCAGGGAGGAAGTTGTAGAGAAGTCCAAACCAGAGCTATGTTGTCAAACAATATTTCAAGCTTTGCACATCTCACAGACTGTTCAGTCTAAGCAAAAATAGCAAGTATGACAATTTATGACCAGCCTGCACTAATCCGAGCATTAATCAGAGAAGCAGCCAGGATGTCAATAGTAACTTCGGAGAAGCAGCAGAGATCTGAACTTCAGGTGGAAGAACATTTTAAAAAGAGACAGTCCCTTAATCCGCAAATTTGATCTTATTGTAAAAGCGGCAAGAAGACAAGTAATGTGGTTAAAGTTGATGGAAAATCGAAGCTAAATACAGAGCAATCATGGAGGAAAATTTGTTAAAAGTTGTATTTGAAGGTGGTACCATGCCTTACTCATTGTTGTAACAAGTGGCTTAATAGTCGTGGATCTTAAGTTTACCTTTAATCTCCCTCTTTATGAGTCAGTGCTTTTTGTCCATTTGGAGAAATGAGATGATTCCTTTCAAGCATTTATGATTTAAATTTAACATTTTAAAAGATCCTTAAGACTTTTACCTCAATTGCAATTCTCTTTCAATGCTGTATAAGTGATTCTTAGAGTTAATAATCTTTTCTGAACACAATTCTTTCTCTTGGATGCACGGTGAAGAAAGCCAGAGCCAGTGAAATGAAAACAATGACAGAGGACCTCAGACTTCAGTGGATTAAAATGAATTTACCAAAATAAATAGAACAGGGAAACTCCCATGCAGGTTTTCATTGTCCTGTTGTTTCAAGACAGCCATTTTCAACTGAGTTTGGCTATTATTGCAAAGGATTTTGGGTGGCGGTTCCTGCTTATGTACGTTTTAACTGTTTGACAGAGAGGGACTGGACTTTTTTTTTTTTTTTTGTTCGGGTGGAGGATTTGGGTTGTGGTCTTTTCTTATGAGCTCAATTTAAAAAACTTTGAGATGTTGGACCTAAAATTTAAGCAGAGAGCAGCAAGAGTGGGAGGTTCTTGGGACATGTTTCTGCAATGTTTCTAAGATTTTCTTTAAATTTCATAGCCCCATTGATTCCTTACAGCAATAGTAAACTGTTTTATTAAGCTGGTTTCTTTTTCCAAAATCCGTCAAAAGTAATTTGAAGCTTGAAGCCAACATGCTCCATGTCTGGATGATTTATTTCTGCACCAAATGTACAACTCTGTAAAGCTTTCCAAAATGCCCGTTATGGCCTCATTTTCTTGCCTTCCACGGAGAAAGAAGATCACAGTATCAAATCCTTCCTTTATTTCCCAGTCCTGCCCAAGATGGAGGTAAATATGAATAAAAGACTAATCATTGCACGTACAGAACTTTAACATTTGATCTGTTTAAAAAAAATCTAATGAAATATATTTGAAAGTCCTGCATTTGTTCTCCTCTGCTGCCGTTTCTTCCTGGTTGTAAATGCGCGCAGACTGTGGAAATTTGAGAAAGCAATACCAAAAATCACTGTTGAAAGCTTTTTAGTTATTTTGTTAATGTGTAACCAGGTTGCTAAAACATTGAAGACCTGAGTGTCTTTTCCCCTGAGCAACACTTGTTTGGGATATTTATTATCCAGGCTCGAGCTCTCGGCTTTTGTGACAGTGCTAGGGAGAGTCTTCTTTGTTTTGGCGAGTCCTGCAAGCTCTTTTTATAATCCTCTGAGGCTGGTTCACTGTCTGAAAGGCTGGAATTAAACCTTCGGATTAAACCGGAGAAGAATTAGCCTGATGAGTTTTCTGAGCAAGCAACATCGTCCTCAAACTGCCTCATTCCCTAAGCTGCTCAGACTTTAAAGATCAGCTCTAAAACTGTGCAGTTTATTTTTTTTTGCAGATGACAATTAGAACAAATGCTAACAAGACGTTATGTATTTAATTTGGATGTTTGTGGTGCTAACCCACAATATAACTCTCTTCAGCAATTATTTATAAAAGAAATGAGATTATGTAGATAACAGACAAGACAGCAGCATTTTCTTCCCTTCAGGAAATCCCCAAACTGTTCTCTAGTGGAGATTACCCTGCAGTCTTATTCAACAGTCTTGATGAAGTGTGTGGGACATTCTTCCTGGACCATGTCCTGGCTCCAGTGCCTTTTATTCAGTTATAAATGAAAAGGATTTCCAGTTGTCTTAGATGTTTGTAGCTGGTCAACGCGGACAATTTTGCAGATATATCACAGCAAACAATAATCAATGAAGGGGTTTTGCTAAATGTCTTTAGATTTCTTATCGGTTTCAGGGGGCGTTTGGCTCGGAGGAATCAAAAAGGGATTTAAAACGGGCTGTAACCACTTACAGACAGACAGAGCTCTGTTTGGCAATGTTAACCAATGATTGTTGAGATAATTAAGGTTTTTGTCAAATTTTGAGTCAAATGAATTGTGTTTTGTTAGATTTTTCTAAACCACAGCAGCCTTGGCAAACCTTTTTATATGGTTCATCTCAAGGATCAGAAATGTTGGATTAAAAGCCCAAAAGAAATCTGATAAATGTAAATGTAATGGCCTGTTATCATTTAGATGCTTGTTGGAGAGAGCCATGATGCTTTAATAATATTTTCCATTTGCAAGAGACTGGACCTAACAGTGTTCATACTTAAATGCAGTTACGCTATAACCCATCGCTGTAGAGTTGAAAGCACAAAGTGTGTGTATGCAGTAAAAACATCCTCACACATCAAAGAGTGACAGTGCTTTGTTAAAGAACGGCAGATGAAGTGCTAATAGCTCGTCCTCAGCTTACTTTCAGCTTGTATCAGTAAAAAAAGAGTCCAGTCAATGCTAACATCGGGCCATCTACGGCCGCGATTCTTTGCTCATACATGCATTCTCTAGATGAAATGTCAATCAAGTCAATGTTTTGATTCTGATACCCATCTTCTTGCTTGATCTTTTCCAAAGTTAGCCTCTCTGAGAAATCTTCTGCGACTTCACTTCTGTGAGCTCTCACTGCAGCGAAGATCCAGTGAATAACAGCAAACTGAGAATGCGTTCATCTGCTTTTCTTCCATCATGCAATTCACAATGAATGTCTGTTTCTCTACAAACTACGTTTTTCTGAACAGTTCTGAAAATCCGTTTGTATTAGTTTTGCCATGCCAGGACCATCTCAGCAGCTGCTGCGCTCTTTGAAACTGTTTTCATTTTTACGGAGACACACATTTCCAGAGAAAACATTTCACAAAGCGGTTCTGAAACTGACAGCTACAAGAGGCATTTAAAGAAATTAACTTACATGCTGGCAAGACTATAGACTATTTACAGTTTAGGTCTGTCACAGAAGATTCAAACCTACAATTGTGTGATTTGATGCCTAACTAAGCAGAGAGGTAATCTCAGAAAATGTGTTTAAGTTAAGAGCGTTATAGGACCTCCACATGTCTGTTTTGCACAGAGGTTTTTTTCTGAAAAGGAAATACAGTTTGTGGATGAATCAAATTGTCAGGATGCTGTAAATGAAGGTGAAGCCAATTCTGTTTTTTTTTGCATGTTTTTCTAAAAAAGATCCAAACACGCAGCTTTTTGTTGGAAGAGCAGTAGATGAACAACCGAGGCCTCCTTATTACCCAGTGAAGGGACAGTGTAGAGGTCAGGGGTCAAAGTCACAGCTCCTTGACAGTACAACCTAACAAAGGTTTTCACAGGGGTTTTTCACAACAACGGGTAAACTCTAATGATGATGGATGCTGCTGTGGTGGAGAATCCCTGCATTGTTCAGGTGACATTCCTGCCAGTCATTTTGAGCTATGTTTACCAGCCCGCCTCTTTCCATGACAAAGAGCCGGGTCACCTGACATCCCAACTTCACCCGCTTCACTCAGCAGCCTCCGAGCTAAAGTAAACACACTGTTAATTCAGGATAATTCACCATAACCTATAGCCCAGTCATATAAATTCCTTATCTTCATCCCTCCCCTGCGTGTCCCCATTCTTCCCCGCTTTGGTCTCTCCTCCTCTTTTCCTTTAGTCATGTTCATCTTTTTTTCGCCTGGTTTCTTGCATTCAATGGAGTCTTTTTTCTGTATTATAGAAAATTGATGTTAAACCTTTACTTGTGACAGATTGTTGTGAATCTGAATGAAATGTTCTATATAAATACATGACATATACATTAGAAAAACAGATTTTATTTTAGTATAAAATATGTAAAAATATCCGCAAACTCTGAAAACTTTTAGCTTCACCGTGAAGTTGCCAGTTTTTCCTTAAGGTTCAGAATAAGGTCAGCAGCCTAAACTAATACAACACAGAACGTTGTCAATGTAATAAGAAGTTATTTTAGCCGTTACTGTTTCACCATAAATGCTAGATTTAATGAAGTTTCCATCATCTTTAAAGTTTTGTGGTCATATGGAAGCAGAAACATGCTGTCATTATAAAGCATATATATATATTTACACCTCGGCACGTTTCTTTCACTTCAGGTATATGAAGATGCTAATATTTAGCCAAAGGCTAAAGAACGAGCTCAACCTTCCAGAAGCTACGCTCCTAACATTATTCTTACTGAGATCTTAAGCAGTGTTTTCAGTTTGTCTCAGAGGACAAAACACTTTTAGAGGATGTTTTTCTGCTTGCATTTGCAGTACAGATAAGAAAAGTAAGATTATGCGAAAGGCCAGCAATCAGAATACCAGATAAGTAAACAAAATCATTATATGGGGTAAATAAACTTTACTCTGGAGGGAGGGACAAGTTTTTTGTGAAAATATGCAAAACTCTGGATTTTAGGGAAACTGCACTTTCTTTTTGCAGTAACTGGAAAAACAAACGTTCAACTATTTTCTCTTATACATCATCATTTAACATATGTTAGCTTTGATTGAGGCATCGCGTGTCTTTTCATCGTAATTTGAAAGTAGTTCTGTTTTATTAAAGTGGCTTCACCTGTTTCGCTGTTTGTTACAATCAGTACAAAGAACAAAAAGTGAGTAGACTGGGAATGATGATACATTTTAATATCATTTAAGGCTTCATCTATTATTTACTGTGAATGTTTAGAGTTTGTTTGATACGCCAGCACAAAGTAGTCCAGAATTGCAAAGAGTTTCCAAGGACAATCTGAAAAGTGTGATTTGTATTTGTCCCCCAATAATTTCTAGAAGCTCATATTTCTGCAATTACAGTCTGTTAAAGCCTTTTTGACTTTATAAACTTTGCACAGCTGAGGACTGAAATTCTTCGCTCCGGTTGAGTCAGACTGCACAGAGATCACCTGTAAACAGCAGTTTTCATGTCTTGCCACAGTTCCTCATGTGTAAATAGGTCTGGACTTTAACTGGGCCTTTCTGAATTTGACCCAAACTATTCTGTTGCACGTCTCACTGTTGGTTCAGGATTGCTGTCTTGCCAGAAAGCTGAGACTCCATCCCAGTATCAAGTAATTTGGATTCCCCTCCATGTAACTCAATCTATCTTCCCACTGTCTCTGACCAATGTTTCTACAGAAAAAAACAACAATATATTCCTACGACTGCCGTCATGGGCAGTGTTACGAATGCTTTCCTTTTGGCCGTTTTTTCAGGATGGTTGGATTTTTGGATTGCATGACTGCCAGTTGTCCTACGTATCCACAGATTGTCTCTCCTGATCCTTAGCTCTGTGAAGCTATTCTAGAAGCCAAGTCTATCAGTTTAGGAGGAAAGCCACATCTTGTCGGTCTGCAGGTGTGTCTTATACGATTTTCATATGACGCACTGAACCATGCTCAGTGTAATGTAGAAACCCTTACATGGTTTTTATAACCTAATCCTGTTAAAACTTCTGCAACCCTATCCCTGTGTTCTCTTACAACTCACTCTGATACAATTTTCTTTATGTTTTTTTCTCTTCATAGTAGCTACATTTGGCCTGGTTCAGCTGTGACAGCATCCTGGAGAAGGGGCATCAGCTGAGTTACTGCTACCAACAACTTCATGTTTTCCTTCTATAGATGACACACTTGGTCGTGTCTTTCAGTGTTTAGCCCAGTTTCTTTCCTAGACATGGCCATTGACCTAGTGGTTAGAGAGCAGGGCACTGGAGAGGCAGTAAGTTTCTGGGTTAAAATCACACAGACTGCTACTCTGCATCCCTGAGAAAAACCCGTAGGCCTAGAATGCTACCAGCATGCTGCACAGTGTATATGCTGAGTCTTCTCTAATCCCCAGCCGGTTGTGGCATATGGCCGCGCACACAGAGCCTGGTTCTGCTGGAGGTTTCTTCCATGCATGGATGGCTGCAAAGTCAACAACAAGATGCAAGCGACATGTTCATCCAGGAGGGGTGATGCTGCAAGTCAGTGACTCTATGCAGTCTGCTGGGTTTCCTTAGATCGATTTTTTGACTATTCAATCCAATGAATTATATAGCGCTAATTCACAACACACAAGGCAGTTTTCAAAGTCGATTTCAATCAAATCATCCAGACAGATTGGTCAGAAAGCTTCCTCTCTAAGGAAACCCAGCAGGTTGCATCAAGTCTCTCCAAGCAGCATTCACTCCTCCTGAAAGAGCGTAGAGCCACAGTGGACAGTCGTCTGCATTGTTGATGGCTTTGCAGCAATCCCTCATACTGAGCATGCATGAAGCAACAGTGGAGAGGAAAACTCCCCTTTAACAGGGAGGAGAACCTCCAGCAGAACCAGAACCAGGCTCAGTGTGAACGCTCATCTGCCTCGACCCACTGGGGGTTAGAGAAGACAGAGCAGAGACACAGAAAGCACAGAAGCTCACATTGATCCAGGAGTACTTTCTATGTTAGATGGTAATAGTGGATGATCTGCCTCCCCTGATGATGTCACAGCTAACAGAACGTCAGACCAGGTGTACCTTCTATGAAGAGCCTAAGCCTATAGCAGCATAACTATAAAGGTAGCTCAGGGTAACATGAGCCACTCTGACTAGAAGCTTTGTCAAAAAGGAAAGTTTTAAGGTTAGTCTTAAAAGTAGACAGGGTGTCTGCCTCACGGACCAAAACTGGGAGTTGGTTCCACAGGAGAGGAGCCTGATAGCTAAAGGATCTGCCTCCCATTCTACTTTTAGAGACTCTAGGAACCACCAGCAGACCTGCAGTCTGAGAGCGAAGTGCTCTGTTAGGAACATACGGGGTAATCAGAGCTCTGATATATGATGGAGCTTGATTATTAAGGGCTTTATATGTCAGAAGGAGAATTTTAAATTCTATTCTTGATTTAACAGGAAGCCAATGAAGGGAAGCTAAAATAGGAGAAATATGATCCCTCGTGTTGATTTTCATGAGAACTCTTGCTGCAGCATTTGGGATCATCTGAAGACTTTGAACTGCATTTTGTGGACTTCCTGATAGTAAAGAATTACAATAGTCCAGCCTTGAAGTAACAAATGCATGGACTAGTTTTTCAGCATCACCACTGGACAGAATATTTCTAATTTTGACAATATTCCAGAGGTGAAAAAATAGAAGAAAAAAACCTTCCTAATACAATAGTATTTATATCGAGAATAAATTCACAAGTTTTATTATTTGTGGTTTTATACACAATGTGGCTGCTAAAAGTATTGTAGCTGTAGTTTATTTATGAATATCAGAGTAAAGGAGTCTGAAAACAAATGAATGAGCCACTTTTTAGACTTTAATACAAAACAAAAGAAAGCTGTGAATAGTTTGTTTTTAACCTCACAGTTTGTCACTGCTCTGTATTGGTCCATGAGGAAATCCTTATAAACCACTGATGTTTGTTTTTGAAGTAATGAAATGAGAAAAAGGTCAATCCATGTGAATACTTTTGCAATAAGCAGGATGGATAGACTTTAAGTCAACTGCAAAGCTTTGTAGCTATTTTCTGTTATAGAAAAAGAGTTGCTTAATGATGCTTTACGTACATTTAATATCTCAAGTTAAGTGAACTAAAACATGGGTGTGTACGTAAAGAAAATTGCTATTACTTGGGGAAGTAGCTCATCATCCGTCTTCTATTCTCCTCCTAACGCCACCGTGGACAGCATCATTCATCCTCTTATCAGGTGAGTCTTCCCCCCACCCTGCAACCTTCAGTTCGCCCGCTCCCCCCCATTTACCTCTCCCTTTTCCCCTCTGGCCTTTGTCCTGTCCGACAATGGGGTGATCAGGGGCAGGGTTAGGCATAAAGGGGTAAAGGGGCAGTAAAAGAGAAAAAAGAAAGGTGCTGTTGATCTCTTGTTCTTCACGGAGAGGTGGTTCAGGTAAATAGGCGCCTTTTTCTCTTCCATGCTTTGTTGAAGGTTTGGAGGCACAAAGAAGACGTTTGTGTCAGTGTGTATGTGTCAGGAAGGCTGTGCATCCGCCCTCAACCACTTATTTCAGGTTAATCCTTATCCGTGCATAAAAATGGAGAAAAACAGACATTTATCGCTCGTATAATTTGTGTTGTCTTTTTTGATGATGATTAAAAAACTCGAATGAGCTGGTTCATAAAATTAAGCTGCTTGCTTGAGGTACTTTTAATCTGTTTCTTATTCATAAATTAGAGCCAGCTAAGGTCCTGTAAATCATGTCTGGCCTACAAACAAATTCCAACTACATAATTCGCTGGCTGTCCTGTTGGCACTTAGAAGAACACAGAAATGGAACCATAAGTATCCTAGAAGTACCTGTAGAAAAAAGAAATCACCTTGAGGAGTTTTTTCCATTTTCTTCCTATGAATAATGACCTTAGATGACATTTATTCTTTGAAATTAGTTTTAGTTATGAATATAATTTTATGCAGCCTAGTATGCTAAGCTGGCTAGAAGTGTCTGAATCATGATTTTTATTCATGTTTGGTTAATCAGGACAGCACATAATCAGGGCTACAAAGTAACCGTTTTCCCTCTAGCCCCTAGAGGCAATATGTTAAACTTCACATTTACAAACAAGCAACAAAGCTTTGAAGGAAAAGATTTTTGTTAATGATTGACTTTTAAAATGTTCTCTGTGAGTTGCTTTTGTATCTCTAGCAGGCTTCATAACAGGTTGTCGCAAATTTAAGAAATCCTCAGCTGGGCGGAAAGCCAAGTGTTGGTAATAGAAAACCTTCTTTTTGGCTGCTTTTAGCCATTTAAAACAGCTCAGACTGTTTATATCTGTGTGCTACAACACCATGATATAGAGATTATTGAACAACCATACTTTCACAAAAGATTATTGTAGTTTGCTTCATAGAAAACAGCAAAAAAAATTTAACAAATGTCTCTTGTGAAAATGTATACTGCTAATATCTAAAAGATATTGTTAGAACATTGTTAATTTCAGTTGTTTTTGCCAGCCTGTTTTAAGACCAGCATGTAAGACAAATGGGAAAATATTATTGTATTTATTTAAATTATCACTTTTTTAAGCATTGCCAGAATGGATCCTTAGACAATCTGAAACACAAGGTGATAAAACACCATGATGCTCACTCTGCCAACAGCCTGAAGTTAGTTTTGGGCTGCCATGGTTAGCCCTGGAGCTGTCAGCACCCCAGGGAGAAGCTCTGACTGTCGGGAGGGGGAAGTCACCTGCATAGTCCCCCCCCCCCCAACCTCCGTCTTCTCTTCATGGGGAGATCAGAGAGCTAAGAGTGGAAGGTGAGGACAGAGGGCTCCGTTTCTCTTACACCGCGTGCAGACCACCGTAGGCATGGACCAAAGTCCAAAACATCAGAAACAACTGAAAGGGTAATGCTGGACATTATTTGATGTGCTCACAAGGGGTCCGGCATAAATGCACGAGAGAGGCGAAGCTTCAACTCCAGCGCCTCCCTTCAAACAAGAGAAAAACAATGTCAAATGTCAGCCATCTTCTACAGCAAGTATTGGGAAAACATCCAGTGGTAAAAATATATGATGACCGTATCAGATGTGCAATAACAATGTTGTATTGTCATGCAGCTGTCTTTTTTGTCGGTAAATATTTAAGGTAAAAGAGGGCAAATCCCTGCCAACCAGCAACCCCACCTCCCGATCAACTGATGTCACGTGTCAAAGGTCAGAGAGAAAGAGCAACAGCATGCAGGTATGTGCATGAGTGTGTGTGTGTATGAGCTCTGAAAGGGAAAGGCTCCATTAAAGCTCACCTGTTCTGACCCCTGCAGGTATGCTCTCATTCATTCATTCTTTCATTCACCAGCTTCTCCTTCCCTCCCTCCTTCCCTCAGCGGCCCCGGGCCTCACTTTGAACTCACAACTGCACTGCTGTGGGAGAGAGTGTGCGCCCGAGTGTGTGTGTGGGACTTTAGAGAGTCACAAGGACGAAATCAGAGAGGCAAACTACCAAGCAGAGGTAAAGATGACACGTCCCGCTAATGTATGATCTTTGGATGATTCATAGACTTTGTATAAGTCAGTTACCTCTTACACCCGAGTGTTGTTTTGCCTAAGGTGATGGCCAAACATCGTTCAGAGATAATTAATCTTGAAGGACTACAGATTCCTGAGAAGTGTGTGTGTTAGGAATGGGGATAACATCCCTGGCAGCCACACAGATCTTATCTCGGTTTCTTAAAAACAGTTAAAAGGATCATGTGTTTACATCACACTGCATCTACTCTAATGCAGATTCATTTAAACTTTATGTGACAATTTTTTTAAAACATACTTCTCGATATTTGGACTGACCATGTAATAATGTAAATATTCCTCATATACATTAAATGATATATTATACATAACTGTGAACAGGATTTCAGCCTCTCTTAATTAATTTTAAAGGTATCGTTGGACAATCTTTTTTTCAGCTTCGAGTCCCAGGGGGAAATATGTCATCTATTGGTCGTCCCACATGCCAAACATTCTGATGCGCTCATATAACACCGTTACGTAAGTGACTGGCTAGTTTACGCTTGCTGGCTGCGCACTTCTAGTGTTTATGTATCCAGCTAGCTTCGGTTTCAGCCGTTCATTGTAGCTCCTCTGCTCCCACCGTAGACTTTGAAAATGGCTGAGAGCCGCAAGAAGCAAGAGGAAGAAGAGGAAGAAGGCCTCAGAAGAAAGAAATAAGACCAGAGTGGATTTGGGAGATTCTTTCACGCTATCTGCCTCAGGAGCAGAAGAGCAAGGTAAGACGGTCTTGCGCAGTTATTCAAAAAGGGACTTGGACATTTCTTATCTACATTTCTGGAAAATTCATCCACTTCTACTTTTAACTTTTAATGAGTCAAACTTCCTTATTGTTTGAAATAGTGCAGATTTTCAAGGCTTTTGTATGTGTTACAAATTTCCATCAGGACTTCATTTTTCAGTCTAGTTCTAAACGAGCATGGACGTATTGCACGGTACTTTTTGTTTAAAGCAATTTAAAAAAGAAACAAAGCAAACAGACTAATTAAGGAAAAGAGTAATAAAAAATATCCAAAGGTCAAAAGTGGAATAAAAGATGCATCAACAAACTGAAACAAGACGAGAGATCCAAGCAGACCTTCAGACATCATCGGCAGTATGCTAGCTGCTTAGCAGACAGCTTTGGGAATCTCCTTGTAGTTTGGCCAAGCTGTGCTATATTCACAATGTATTTAGAAATTCAGTAAAATCAAGGATAACTTGAAAATAAGTTTCTATTTTAACAGCATATTATAATGTAGTTTTAATCATAGACTTTTGGTCAACCCGCAATGTTGACGGAGCAGGGGGAGGTGCGTTCAGCAAATCTACTAAGGCTGCATACGAAAAACTTCAATAGTAGCTTCTAGCTCCTGTTCTGTAACCTTTCATGGGGTCAACAGTAAGAACTTTATCATGGGTAGAAATGGAGCCTCGGACTGCTGTACCGATTTCGGACACTCCTTAACTCCGACGTCATTACGTGTCGGAAACATACATGGACGATGTATGCGAGTCAAATCTGGGACTACAGTCTTCTGAAAATGAACTACAAAGTGTTTTGTCTTCTCTCCGGACATGTTTGTTGATGTTATGTTGTTTGTTGTGGTCATACGTCATGTCACACAAAGGATTGTGGGATACCATAAGGTTTCTTAGCAGCGGTAAGGGACGTGGCGATGTTCCTAGGCAAAACTAGCCGCAAGGGGAAGCATACAGGCTAATTTTTCTACCTCCTTCCTTACTGACTGCACTATTCAGACAGCACTTATCATGGTGACCGCTCACGCACTTCCACTTGGGGTAAAAAAATCCTCACTCAAAAGGGTTTATGGATGGAGGCATAGTCTTGACAGCAACAGGACCTGGTGATAGCTTTTGGTGTGCACAATTTTTTTCCTCCATCATAAGCAGCTGAAATTGGGGACATGTTCGGAGACAACATTTGTTGGCGACAGGTTGCCCAAAACATGGACTGGTCACTTTACCTTTGCTACTCTTTCTATTTAAAGTTTCAGCAAAACCAATTGGCTTTTGTTTAATCACAGAACTCAGATTTGCTCCTACTGTTGTTTTCTCTCCCCAACCCCCCCCCCCCAGCATAAATCCTAGCTAAGACGCTACAGGGGCATAAAGAAAAGCAACTGCAATGAGATGCAACGCAGGCTGGTAGATAGCATCTTTCAACTCATAACCTGCAAGATAAGAAAGGTAGAGTCCTGCAAATCATTAAAATTCAGCTTTGTGAATGTGACCTCATTCAACATTGGGCTGACCAATTCTGTCCATGCAAACCCACCAGCGTGATGTTTTTTTAAGTGGGATGTTCTGATTCTTTTGTACTTTTCGGTTCATCACACAGGTTGTAACATTTCACACCAAAACCAAAGCAGACAAAAATAAAAGACTTTGGGTCCCCAGATGTAAGGAATTAGTTAGTAATGTCACAGCAGGTTATGAAGCACTTGTCCTACTCGTGGTTAACTGCTTGGAGGGTTGAAATGAACTGTTTTTATGATAGTCCCTCTAACACCTGGACTACTTATGCCTCTAACATCTGGACCAGTACGGTATATTCTGGATCAGGAAACAAAAATGTAAAGATATCAAGCTAAAATCCGATTAGATATCTTCGGCATGTTTAACTTTAGATTGTTGTTTTAGCACATTTCACAGATCCAAGCGATCAAAATTAAGTTTTACAGTCCTAACTACTGTGAAAAAATAACTCTAGAACCTTGAGGAGAACCAACAGTGCAATTAAAGTCAAAATGGGTCAAAATTATGAGGTCCCACCTGTTCCTAAACGTAGTCAACCCTCCAATTAACCTGACTATTTCAAATCACCTGCACAGAACACCTTTTCAGAAGGATCTGATCTTTCTGACACCTGACACCCGATGAGAAGTGAGTGAATTCCACCAGAATTTGGGCTCTTGTTCCATTCTTATGTTAACATGGATTACAGCACGGTCCTCCCTGCTGTTTGTCCATTATCAGGCCCTCCGTGCCCAGCGGGGTTGTGTCTACACCACCCAGCAGGGGCGACTGGCTCAGTCTGACAGGGTGTGAGTGTTACCTGGCTGTTCTCCGCGGATACTGGCATGCTGATTCAGCTGTTAATTTTTTCATACAGATTTTCAATCATACAAACAGGATTTAACACGGACAATAATAAAAACTTTAAAATGCTGGGATTTCATGTGGCGGGTAAAAAAAAACAATTCATATATTGACACATAACTTATCTCTCAGGATCTTTAAATATCAGAACGCAATGACCTACAAAACATTCAAATTAGCTAATTAAAAGCAGTACAAAGACAGCATGTGGAATTCTAAAATAGGCTGAAATATTTGTGGGAAAATGTTTTTGTGTGTGTGACTGAAACAAACAAAAGGCAAAAGATGCATCATAGCTAAACATTTCAGATTCCATTTGCTTTACTGGAAACAGGTTTTTAAAATTATTGGAGGTAGTATCCCAGAGAGGCTTGTAATATTGAAACTAAATCTATCAGTCCTGTCTACGTCTACAGCTACATTTCGTTTGACCATCTGGAGTTTTTGAAAAAGGCAGTTAAAAACGTTCTTGTTTAAACAGGCCGTTTGTTGAATGTTCATATAGATTGTGTTGTTTTACTGTCAAATTGATCTTATTAGTTTTTGATTTCAATTGTTGTTTTACCGGTTTTCTGTACAGCACATTGTGATGGCTCTGTCTGTGAAAGGCGCTCAAAAGATATACTTCGATTTCAAAACAGCAGACAGCATACAGACAACCAAGGAGTAATAGTCGTACTGACTTGGCCTTTGTTCCTGGGTGATTGTCAAATTCCTACAAATAATCAAAATGTGTGGAATCTCTGTCTGCTTCTTTCAGGCTGGCCGGCCATGTTCTCGGCACTAAGTCGGCACTGTTCCCAGTGCCTGCTGGACTCCGCCACAGCTGCCTCTTGTCACCAATCCTGTTTGTGGCGTTCATGGGTGGGTGTAGTTCTGGAGAGGAGGGTCAGCTTTGGGAACCTCGGGTTATCATCTTTGCGTTTTGGGGACGATTTGATTCTGTTTGTTTTTTCTGGCCAGGGCCTCCAGCTCGCACTGGAGCGCATCGCTACTGAGTGTGAAGTGGCCGGGATGAGAGTCAGCTCCCCCAAGTCAGGGGGTTAGTCTCTGCCTCAAGCTGAGTTTACGTATCTTAGTGTCTTTTTCACAGCTGATGGAAAGGTGGAATAGGGAATAGGGGATGGACATGGGCTTCGTCTTTGGGAGTGCTGCTCCGGTCTGTTGTGGTGAAAAAAGTGCTGAGCCAAAAAGCAAAGCGCTCAATTTACTGGACCGTCTATTTTCCAACTCTAACCTATGGTCATAAGGTACAGATAATTACTGAAAGAACGAGATCTAGGATACAAGCGGCTGAAATGAGCTTCCTCCAAAGGGTTGCCAGGCTCAGCCTTAGAGATAGGGTGAAGGACTCACCCTATCTCTAAGGCTGGTGTTATCTGGAGAAGCTCAAAGTAGAGCCACTGCTTCACCACATTGAAAGGAGTCAGTTGAGGTATTCTGTACATCAGAACAGGATGAACCCCTGGGCGCCTCCCTATGGAGGTTTTCCAGGCATGTCCCACTGTGAGGAGATCCTACTGATGGCCGAGAACGCGCCAGAGCGACTATATATGCTGCCCGGCATGGGAGATTCCCAGAATGAGATGGAGGATGTTGCTGGGGAGAGGGACCTGTTGCCCCTGCGACTCAATCTCAGATAAGTGGAAGACAAAGGATGGATGGGTGCATGGACCATTTGGTGTTGTCAATAAAAATACATTTGACAACTGAACTCTATTGCTACATGATGGAGCAGTCGTTAGAAATGCTACCTTGCAGCAAGGAGGTCAGGGTTCTCCTGGGAGTTTGCATAATCGTCCCGTGTGTGTGTAAGTTATCTCCATGTACTCTCCATGTAATTGGCTTCCTTCATTCAAAGTCCAAAAATATGCATGCATAGATCTTAGTGTCTGCTTAGATGGGTGTCTGTCCTGTGTGTCTGTATGCGGTGTTGGGAGGGACTGGCAACCTGTCTTGGGTGTACCGTCTGGTCCATTGACCCTTGGAGATGATGAGCCCCCTCTGAGACCCAGCACACATTTAACTCTTAAATCTGATGGCTTAAAGAATATTTACTATTTTAAAGATCGCATGGTAATGTAGAACAACAATTTTATATCTGTCACACATTGGCTGATTAAACAGAAGTGAAACAATTAACAGTTTAATATTATAAACAGGTATGAAATAATCTACCCAAAGAAAAGCTCAGAATAATCCTCACCAAAGTTTGAAATAAATGCTTTTCTTGCTTGGTCATTCACCACCAAATGAAAAAAAACTGGTTTAAGACTTTTGCACATAAATGTAGACAATGGCTTTATGGTTAATGAACTGTAGGCAGTGTACAGTGAATCTTGCTCTGCACATAGAAGAAAAATCAATCAAACTTTACAAAGTGTACAAAGACCGTCTGACTCACTGTTTAGCAGCCCTTTGGTGCCAAGATCATTTAATTGTTTGCTCTTGCTTTTAGTTGTTGTGTAAAAAAATTACACAAAACCTTTTTGTTACAATATTGTGTTGCCGCCACAAGCCACATTGGTGAAACCTCGCTTGGTGAGCTGTCTCTGCGCCGTTTTAGGCAAGAAACTGACTTAGAAAAATTAAGCTAGAGAGGAAGGAAGGGTCACATACTCTCCCCCTCTGTGCCTTTTATGAGTGTGTGTCTCTGCTCTGTTTACATGTTAAAAGCTCTTTAATAAGAAGCTGTAGGGGAAGCTAGCAGACAGGAACCTTTCATCTCAACCTGTCCTGTCACACCCAAGGGGAGGGGAACTTTATTTATGGCTGCACACAGGTTAGCTCTTTGTATGGAGCACTTACACAGTCATCTGAGTCAGACTGTAGGCTCCAGAAGAGGATGAGGAGGAAGGCCTGGATGTATTACACGTTACAGAGCACAGATTACATGCCAGTGTTAACAAAACACTCGTTATCAGCAAAGGAATCTATGGGATCAACAAGCAAAGCAGAGCGATTTCTTTCCAATTTCTCTGGTGTTTACTGGTTTGTTTAGCAATATTTATCTGCTGTTTTTTGGTGTTATTTAATTTATCTACCTCGCACACTAGGAGCTACAAACCCCATGTTATACAGATCAGGAGTTCATTTGTTATTGACATTCTGGTTAGCAGTCAGAAACCAAGCAGGTGCTGAGAGGAAGAGGGAACCTTACATTTGAGTAAAGTTGGAATTCCAAATAAGAAACTTTGAAAGTCGGATTTTTTTTTTTTTTTTTTTACAAATACTAATTTGATGATCTATCATGACTTAATATTGCTGCTTCATGTCTAAAACAAAGTGAAGGAAGCCGAAAGAAACAACCTATTTGCATTTTTCACCTTGCATTATTTGGATTTCTCTCAATCTTATATTCAATTAAACCAGTCACACACACGTTGCTGCACATTTTGAGTCTGTAAAATGCAATAAAGTAAAATCTTCTTGCTTTTTGGGGCTAGTGGTTGTCACTGAGGTGACAGAGCAAAGTAATTAGCAAATCATAAGAGCTTTACACGCTTACAATACTAGAGATGCATCGATCTGATACCTGGATTGAATATCGGCTGATATTGACTAATTATGTGGTTCGGATATTGGATGAACGCAAACCCAGCATTCCAATACAGTAATTTCTTGTTTGTTTTTTTATTAATGTCATAAACAGCAATACAGTTACAGTGATCTAGCCACTTCTCTTCTGTTTTTGCAGCACTGGTTATGTGATGAGCAAACACAGAGCAACATGGAGCCAGCACTGGACCGAGCCAAGTCTGCTATTTGGAAACATTTCAAACTTGATAGAACAAGTCCGACCGCAGCATGCAATATCTGCAACGCAAAGATTGCGAGGGTTGGTGATAAAGTTGGTAAATTCAACACCACAAACTTAAATAAGCACCTCCAAAAGCACCATGCTAAAGAAAACGCTGACCTTTTTTCTTTCTGTTTTTCTTTGTTTTTTTACAATGTCAACGTCATTATGTCAAGCCTGTTGTCCTCACTCACATGACTAGCTATACGGTTCATTCATTCCACAGTAGTAACAGATCAGCATCGGGTATCGGCCGATAGGCTCAATCCAGGTATCGTATCGGATTGGATCAGAAAAAAAACTGGATCAGTGCTTCTCTATACATTACTGTAACATTATTTAAGTCAAATATGACATCAATGCTAAAGACAAGTGCTGACATCTAGAAACTGCTAAATGCAACGCAGCACAAGTTGGAGCAGCAGGGATGTCCCAATGAAGACTTTTTTGGTTCCTATTCCATCTAATGTCATTTAAAAGTATAAATTTACTAATAGTCTGGTCAGATATCACATTAGAGTTAATAAAACCAGTCTTAATTGGAGTTTCTTTTTCCATTATAGCATCCACGTTCTCCTTTATTATGGGGTTAACTGGATTAAGCATGTCAGTGTAATGTTCAGCTGAAATTTTCCTACATTATAATTATTTTCTAAAGCTATATCTGAGTATATATACAGCTACAGACTTCAGGAAGAGCAAGACCCATATCTTGTTCTTCCAGGCGATGTTTTCATGCAGAACGGTTTGCTAACGTGCTTGCTTAAACACTAACACGGCTGCTTAGTGTTTAAATATGACTTTTTGATAATTCAGCTCACAGCATATTCCAGTGTAGTTCCAGTTAATCACCTGTGTCTATAGGCTAACAAAAAACATTGTTCTCCTGCTTCTAACTTTGGATTTACTCTGACTGTAATAATTTTTTACTTTTCAAAACCAAAATATCTGAGCACAATGCACAGGACGGGCCACATGATGCAGAGAGGAAGCTGCAGCAGCCGATATAGTCTCTCTTTCAATATGAACATCAATGTAAAGAAAGAGAAACCCTTTATTTGGGAAAACACAGAATTGCTTGATCAACCAGAGCTCTCGAGGCTCATGCAATGAGCATGAGACACTCGCAGTATCCCGACTTCACACGCACACACTCCACACATGACATTCCTCAAAAGGCAAACATAGCAAAGTGCATGCTGGGAATACAGGAACCTCCCTAGCAACAGCCAAAAAAAAAAATAGTTCAGGAGAACTGAGGGTCGCGCTACTGTAAGCATTACAGACAAGAGTACAACTAGAAGAAGAGCTGCTGTCCAAAAGAGCCCCCCCTCCCACCAAAAAAGAAAGAAATTCAGAGTGAGATTATGTTATTTTAACATAATCTCACTCTGAATTTTGATTAAACTTGAGAGCGCTGTCAACACAATATTGTGTACATTATACAATGCATGAATTTTTTTTTACATTCACATAAGATGGACCAAACCTAAACTGCTCTCACATGGGAGCGGCACATATGACATTACAGACATAAACCAGCAATAAATATCAAGGGTTAACATTAGTCTGACTGAGGTCATTAAAAATAT
Source organism: Fundulus diaphanus (assembly GCA_037039145.1). Taxonomy (NCBI): domain Eukaryota; kingdom Metazoa; phylum Chordata; class Actinopteri; order Cyprinodontiformes; family Fundulidae; genus Fundulus; species Fundulus diaphanus. The sequence continues at coordinate 50,478,917 of CM073130.1, read as the reverse complement.
CTGTATGAGGTTACTGGGATGCTTCAGATCCACTACATTGGATCAGAACATAGTTACATAGACTGCTAAATAGATGATCAATGTGGATTTAATGATGAACGGCATTGTGGATGGCACAAAAAGAAAAATATTTTGACGTCAGAGCCACCTTAGAATAAATAAAACATCTGCAAACTTTCATTCTATACACTGATTACAGACTTTAGAGCCTAATATGTAAAACCTGTACTCTTTTTATGCTGAGAAAAACATGGTAGTTCTTAATTTTTCCAAAAGAGATCACTAAAATAATTTGTCACGCAAACCCAGTATTGTTTTGTTGTCTCATCTTGTGAGCTGGTTGCTTCATTAAACTCCTAGCATGGACACAATTTTCCCTTAAACAATGCTAGTGCCTGCTAAGACTGAATCAGAGTGAAACTAAACTTAACATAATTGAAGGAAACTGCTCCCGTTGTGTTAATAGCAAACCTGTAAATTTCCAGTTGTAATCAGATTACTTTAATCTTATTGCATTTGTTGGCTCAGAGCCCCACCCAGCTCACAGACAGACAGCATGATGAAGAACTCAGGCTGTAAATCAACGAGCTGAACGAGTGGTTTGTCCTGGATGTGAGCTAATTTTTGGACAAACACGAGTTACAAACCATGACAGTATCTCCTGCTTCCTCTTTAACTCATCTCCTTGTTTCCCAGAACAATGTGCAAAGAAAAAAATGTTTCAACAGCACTGCAGAATGTGGCAAAAGTGATGTGAAAAAACCTGGGATAGAAAAGAAATGGCAATCTTGAGAGCTAGGATGAAATTATTGTTTCATAAATGCAAGTTAGATGGCAACTAAAGTGGTGGGTCTCATTTAATAGCAAGAAAACAAAAAAAAGCATAATTTTTGCAAGAAAATTTCCCATCAGGCTTTTAATGGCAATATGTTTTTCATACAACCTGATACTGAATGCAAAGTACAAACCAGGGCAGCAGGTACACTGTTGACAGCTTGGTTTTTAGCTGAAAACAACATGAATGTGATTCATTCAACAGCAATTCTTCTGTGGTTTTGTGAACATGCTTAATCAGATGACAAATTAAGTTCAGGTGAAACTGCACTACTGTCACACTTTTTGTTTTGCTTTATCTAGGAAACACATAAAGTAAGGGCTAAATTCTGTGTGTTTAAAAGAGAAATGTTTGAATCCGTGGTGTAAGGGACTACGCAGGACTGTTTCCGCTCTAATTTCTCCTCTGGCCATCCTGTTTTACCATCTAGCTCTGTGGCAGTCATTGTCAAACACTCCAGTGACTAAGAAAGAAGCCGTTGAGGGGAAAATGACACAACAGTATTGCTCTTGGTTTTTGGTTTGAAGGTTAAGTGTGACCCCTATGAGCTGTCAGTCAGATGTCGATCCTCCTTACGTGACCACAGAGAACACAGCTCAGCTTCACGTAAGTCCTCCTGAGCGAAGCACGCCAGGTTTCAAGTCGACTCGGAAGCCAAGCCACACATTGTGCAAACACATGAACTGTAAGATGTCAATTTATCTTTTACTCTGGTAGAAAGATAAAAATCAAAGTGCAACCAGGACCTCACAAGAGTGGCAAAGGCCCTGTTGAAAGCCTTTTAGGTTTTCCTACGACACTCTCTTGATGAGTTCTGATCGAGGCCTGCAGAGCGACGAGCCGCTGTCTAACTTTCCCTTCAGAGGCGAGTTGAACTTTAAACTCTTCACCTGGCTATGATAGAAGCTCTGACAACACACACAGATACACACGCACCTGCTCCAAGTCATCATGCACACAAACCCCAAGGCCGATCCTGCTGTAAATCTGTCCCGATGCAACACTGCATGCCACGCGCACACACACACACACACACACACACACACACACACACACACACACACACACACACACACACACACACACACACACACTGGTAGGAACATGTCTGAACAAAGCAGAGCAGCAGAAGGGTTTTATTTTTGTTTGTAACATTCTTTTTCCATCTCACCCTCAACGTCTTTATTTTCATGTCTCAACCGCACGGCTGCTGAAATTCGTCAGATTTAACCTTTACAACATACAACAAATCCATAAATCTGCCAGACATGCTCCACACCTTTTTGTTTTTTTAGACACTGGGACTAACCAAAGAAACGGATACGTTTAAATTTATTTTCCAATGCGTTCGGTTCTTCTTAATCTTTTCTACATTTGGGGATTTAGGTGAGCATTTTTCACTTTATTTTACCTGGCTTTTAAATGACACGAACACACAAGCTTTCCAAATTGTAACGTGTCTGTTAAGTGGCTGGGTGGGCCTGTGTCATTGTCTCCCGGTCTCCAAACATTGACACATTGTCTGACAGCTGACACCATTGCTTTTCTTCTCTGTTGTCTGGCAGCCTGGTCTGAAACAAGTAGCAGGACCTACCAGAGCATTAGAGCCTCCTTAAAAATGCAGAGTGCATATATTTTAGTGATCTTTAAAGTCTAAGTCCCCGATTTTAGGGAAACGAGACAAACACAAACAGCTGGGCTGATAAAGTGACGACTGGAACCCCAGAAAGCAACCCTTCAGTAGACAAACCATCTCCACTTTATGACCCCGAATTCCTAATTGTAAAAACAGAGACACGGCAGTTGCCGCAGGAAGAAAAATGCGATACTTTGCCACATCCCGTCGGCGCAGCGACACACACCTGGACACTAACGGGACCGCAGCAACACCAAACGGACGAGTTGCTACAAAAGGGAAACCTGCTGTCGCCTGTCAGGGTGGCCCGTTTGTTACTCTGACGGTTTCTTAAGAGAGAGGTGACAGCCTGATCCCATCAGGTTGTCAATCTGAGCCCAGAGAGGAAATGTTACGGTGGAGGAGAGCACCATCTAAGGCTGGAGACACACATTGCATCACTAAAGAAAAGACTGATCACTCTCCGTAATGGCAGCAGCTTTTCTTCACAGGAAAAGTATTTATCATTTAGGAATTCAGCAAAAATAATAATAATAAAAAAATATATTGAGTCTGATTGTCTCCTACAAAATTACATTATTATTTGATTGTTTGAACCAAAGTATTTTCTTCAAACTGTCTAACTCCCAACTAAGTTAGGGTTAAATACATTTGAAGATCATTGATGCACCACTTAAAACTTTGTTGCTGACTTCTAAAAATAGGCATTTGCTGATACCAGCTGTAGCTAGTTCCAACTTCTCTTTCTTTATAAATACAATTAAAGAAGATTAAAGAACAGCATTGATACCATTTTCTGATTCTTCCTCCCGTGAGTGGTCATTAATTTTTGTTAAAAACTGTTATTTGCCGAAAGTAGAGAAAAGAGATCCCTTTTAGATAGCGTATTACATCTATGTTTCATTGTCCCCTGAATTAATTTGAAACATCTTCTTTAGGCTGAAAATAGCTACTTCAAGCCTTCTTCCCTCAGTAACACTAGTCACACTGAACAGTGTAGTTGGAGGAAATAGAGGTTAGAGGTCACGTGAATTTTTAAATTTTCCAACCAGGGGCCCCCGATCTGGGCCAGTCAAGATAAAAAAAAATCATGTCAACAGCCAATATCTTTGCCCATCTCTAGTGACAAAATGCTAATAGTTGCAAAGATTAAATTAGGGTCTCATGCAGCACGGTCTGGCAAAGGTCTCTTCTCTGTCTGTAGTTATGGGCATGCTTAGGTGAGTAGACGTTCATACGGCCATTTCCTGAACCACGGAGGACAACACATACCCGACTCAGATCAATAGCACGTTTTCTCGTCTTTCCTATTTAGAACAGTGGATAGGAGAAACGGGCCTCTGTGTCACATCCTGTTTATTCTGCAGGAAAACAGGAAGTCATGGATTACTGATCCAACTGTCTTCAATGACTCTGAATAGCTTAAAAAAGTAAATTCGGCAATAAATTAATCAGCTAAGTATATTTTCTAAGAACCATTAGGGCAGGTGGGAGTGAAAAAGAAAATATGAATTGTGTCATTAGTTATTTTCTTGAAAAAAGTAGAATATTTATTTTCCCTTGAAAATAAATGAAGTCAAATTAAAAATGTTTTCTTTTTAAAGTATTTTAAGAATGACATTTTGTTTCTATGGTAAAAAAGTGTAAACTTAAATTACATAAATTTTCCTTATAGAATAAAATTATATCCAACACTTTTTTGTTGCAGAAATTAATGTGGTGACGTGAAGACTCCAACAATTCTTAAAGTACAATAGAGGAACGACTTTATTAGCTGAGCAATGCATTTCAGCTTGTGGCCGTCATTGAGTTCACTACAAAATCACAGAAACAGCTTGTGTTTAAACTAGAAAGTATATACAGAAATAATTCCAACCATGCATACACAAAAAGACCAATTATCATTGGATGGTTCTGGCTGACTGATTTAACCAGAACTCAAAAACATTCTGGGATGAAGCGCTTCAGACTCAAGGGGGAAATCACCTTACGCATCTAAAAATAGTCCGTGTCCAAAGCTGCACAGGAGTCAAATTTACACATAACATTCACAGAAACTCTAAAATGAATTACATAAAATATTGAACGACATAACAGTAATCTTTGACCCTCTAGTTCAGGGGTCACACACCTTTTTGAAACTGAGCTTCTTCATTGGTGCGTCATACGAAGGGCTGCCAGGACTGACCTTTGAACTAGAAAACTCAGTTTACCTTAACTTTATGTAAAATAATAAAAAAGTTCATGCTTTGTTATAGATATTGTCATTTTTAAATCTATATAAATGCACGCGTGATTAAACAAGATGGAATAAAATAAAATTTTGGTGGATTGTGTTTTTTTTTTTTTGGAACAGGCTTGTGGGCGCCACATGTGGTCCTCGAGGGCTACCTGGTGCCGGTGGGCACCATGTCGGTAACCCCTGCTCTAGATGAACCTTGAGTCGGTCAAGTTGTGCTAGAAGCGTTTGGATCTCTTGTTGCATAAAAAAATGACAGACGCAAACGGCCGAATGTCATTGTGATAATTGTCACTATAAGTCCAGCAAGCGTGTCGTTGGCCTTAAAGGTCTTAAGTGTAAATCTTCCATCAGTAGCTCCTTCTTTTCACTGCAGCTGTCAGCTGTGCTCCGATCTGACAGAGAGCTCAGCCCGCGACGACATTCCTCTCATTGTCCAGATGGATGAGGTGAAGCTTCTGCCGTCCAAACACACCGCCCCGCGGACGTCTCCTCATGGTGCCGTTCTACCTGTGGTCCTCTGTGGCCTTGAGGTTTCAAGAAGAAACACACACACCCTCGGTTCAAAATAACTACTGTCAAGCCCGCGTGACGGCACTGCCATCTGTGTTATGATAAGGCGCGTGTCGAAGATGTCCCCACTCAGAAAAACACGCACGGACACCAACCCGGCCGCACGATTCGCCTGAATAAGCAAAGTGAGGAGGAATGTCAGCATCTAGTTCAGTGACATCAACACACTCTCACACACACACACTAAAAACAAAACCGGGCGGCATGTTGCTGCTATACTTACAAGAAAGTGACAGCTGCAGCGAGAGGAAAAAGGCTTGACGAAAGGAGGAACTGAAGAAGGGACGATAGAAGACAGGAGACACATCCGATTAACTTGCTGTGAACAAATCTCAACCAGATAATTGGTAATTACTTGGTTGCTTTGGGTAAACCTGAAATGAACGATAGTTTTAAGCTTTAAGGAATTAAAACAGTGGACAGATTTGCAAAGAGTTGCCTACATTACTATTAGACGATGGTAGACATGTTTTGTGTTTGGTTGCAGAAGCAACTGGTTGTGCTCTAATAAACCAAATGATATAGGATTTTCTTTTTAAGTATCTTTAAAATACCTTTCATCACATTTTATCATCTCAAAAAGTAGTCATGAATTAAACCTGTACAGCACACTTTTTGAAAGTAAAGTTTATTTCACAGACACAAAATCACAGAGCGCTGCACATCATAGGTTACGTTGAAAAGATGCACAGTATGAAAACAAGGATAAAAAGCAGACTAAAATCATGAAAGCCTGGTGAAAAGCGATGGTTTGCAGTTTGTTTTTGAAAGCGTCCACAGAGTCAGCAAAACTAACTTGCAGGGTCAACGGGTAGACACAGTCTGGACGGCTCTGACCCCGGTAGTTTTCAGCCTGTAGTACGAGGAGCAACCAGGAGACTCTGGGATGGGATTGGAGAACACGAGCAGCAGAGAGTCTGGTTAAAGGCTGACACAAACAACCAGGAGCCTGGTCATCCAGAGTCCTGCTGCCGAGAACAATTAATTTAAACTGGACTCTAAAATCTACTGGGAGCCAGTGTAGGGAGTGTTGGACCGGGCTGATATGAGTGTATTTACCAGATTTCATTTAAAAAGTCTAGTTGCTGCGTTCTGAGTTGCTTGCAGAAGGGAAACTGATGATCTGTTCAGGCCGGTAAAAAGGGCATTGCAGTAGTCCAACTGCGATGACACAAATGCATGAATCAAATTCAGTGAATCTGCCCTGGAGACCGTGCCTCATATTTTATAAATGTTTCCTAAATGGAATACAAGAAACAGATTTGATGGGAGTCGAAGCCAGGAGTCAAATGTAACTCCAAGATTTTTCTCGTTGGCTTTGGACACTGGGCAAAAAGAAGCAACAGTCTGACTGAGTCCTGAATGCATATATGAATGGGAGCTATTATCAAGGTTTCTGTCAGATTTTGGTTTAAAACCAGAACATTTCTGGAGAGCCAATCACAGAATTGAGATAAACAAGAAGAGAAGAAAGAAAACAGAAGCAGAGTCCAACCTTGCAGGTCGGGCAACCTTTTTTTTTTTTGTTACAAAAATTTCAGATCATCAAGCAAATTTCAATATCAGTAAAAGAACTGGACCCAGATCTAACCACACATCAGTATGATGCTAATGATGCAGTAAAGGTAGAGCGACATTATTTGGACACTGTTCTTTTGCCAGTGGAAATAAAATTGTGAGCTGCAACACTGGAGGCCATTAGGTAAGAAACAGGTAGACTTCACTGGGATGGCTCGCAGACTTGAAAATGAAAGTGAATTCAGGTTTTATCTCATATTTTCATAGATAAAGGAATTAACTTGTTTAGGTCTCATTGGTTCATCAGTCGAGCTAAAGAGGCAAACTTTGCATTTTTAGTCTGAATCAAAGAAGTAAAAGGAAACCAATACAAGCGTAATGGTAGCCTGAGGATGAGTTTCTGCTAAAGAGAAAGAGTCAGAAAGACTTCAAGAAAAAGAGAAGGGGATTAAAGTGAGAGGGAGGCAAAAGGTAGGATTAGTGAAGAAGGACAAAGGCATTTAGTTTCACAGCTTAAGGTGTGAGCTGTAAATATTTAATGGAAATGTTTTCTCTTGTTTCTATTCACATTAAATTTGTCGCCCTATGTCACTGCCTTCTATCTGCCAGAACTAGATAAACTGTGGAAACATACGGTCTTTTGAGTCTTTTTAGCCCCATTTACGGAGAGGATCTTTGGTAAGAGGACCCACCACAGGACCAGCTGACTGTCCTGTGGTACTGGCATTACCTGTGTTATGTTTTACACTGCGTGACGTAGGCCAGCCTGTCTCAACACAACAATGCCCAGTACCTGTGTAGTGTTTTTTTTTTCAAAATTCTTATCATTGATAGGATAGCATGAAACAGTTGCAGCAGATTTGCTGGCTACACATCTATGGTGCAAATCTGCTATTCCACCACATCACATAGGGGCTTGATTGGTGTGAATACCTTTGGAGTACACTGAACTTAACACCATTATTGAAGACATCAAATTGAATGAATGGAGCTTTGGGACATGGCACTTTATTGCCATGTCCCAAAGCTCATGGCTCTGTGTGTTGGCAGCTGAAAGTAGCCGGAGATCGTACGTTGAGTTTAAATTTTCTAACTTAAATTCAGTTGTGTATAAATAAAATTCTGAATAGATCATAATGTTGTTGTCTTTGTTTCAATCTCAGCATGTTCACGCAGAATGAAGCTGAACATATAAACCATTCATTGGAAGGCAAAATGTTTATAGTTTTTTTTTTTTTTTTTTTAAACAAAATTGTTTCAACGTTAATCGTTCTGCCACTCATTGGCAGTTTTAGCTATTAGTCACTTGAACCTTTTTGGTTGATAAGCTAACGCAGTATGCTGGGTCAAACCCATAACTCAACTCTTGTCTGAATTGTTCCATATTTGACCCAGAACTTTGTCATCAGCATCTTTGTGTATATGAAAGCACACACACATTCATGAATTGTAGCTTTGCATCTGTAGCTGCTTTTCTGCCGTACAAGTGAGGGTTAAAAACATCTTCTTTGGATTTATCTCTCAAAAGGCCCCACAGTTCGTCTGTTCTAAGCCCCTTATGGAAAGCTGTCCTTTTCCTCTAGATAAAACAGTCACTAAAACAAATTATTTGCAGTTGGTCTTTTTGACTTGAACAGGTCCAGGTTATTATGCTTTATTATGCTCGAACTTTATTATGCTCTCCTTCTGACTCAACGAACTTTATTATGCTCTCCTTCTGACTCAAGCTCTCATGGACACACACAAGGGTGTCTTTGTGATGGCATTGCCCTATATCTCATGAGAAATCAACATTGAGATGACTGAAGACAGACACACCACCCTTTGATGTCATACAGTCTCCTGTGTATGCACAAATCTGACATGAGTGTTTTTTTAGGTTGTTGTTGTGTAGGAAGTAATACAAAGGCACGTTTTATAAAGCAGCAAACATATGGCAATATTTTTGTGCATGAATAATAAAAAAAGTCAGATTGGAAATCTGGACTCGAGTCACTGACAATAGCAATAGCTCAAGAGTGGGTGAGCGAATCGTTTGCTCCTCAAATTACACCAAAGCCTTTAATCTGTGACCCAGAGAGAGGCATAGGGAGCATGATTTTAGCAAGAGGCAGAAAATATGACAAGATCGCAGAGGATTTTGTTTCTCCGTGACATGAGGAGTGAATGAAATGTTCTAGACATTTAATGCATTTTTCATTAAAACATATATTCAACTAACCAAATATTCAAAATTCTGCCAATGGAAACTCTACCCTCTGTCTTTGGGGCAGCAGATGTGGAGACTTACTTCCCTACATAGATTCTACCCTTTAAAGAAAGTTTTGTTGCCGTACAGAAATGAAAGGATTCTTGTCTCCATTTAAAATTTTCACAGGAGCCAAACAAAACATCCGTATGATTGTTTTATCAGATACTTTAAACATTTATTTAAATATTCTTTTCAATGGCACCTTTGACAATCACCTTAACTGGAACTCCATTAGATGAGCTGAGTCAGTTTCTGTTCAGTGTTTTTCTTTTTCTTTTTGTAGCCTTCAAGAGAGCCACAGATAACAGATAATGTATGGTGCTTATTGTGCAATGATGATTTGAGGCTTCACTTATATAAATGTGCATTTAGATATTCAGAGATGATAGTGTGCAGTAGGCAGTAAACTTAAGGTGAATGTAACGTATGACGGGTTAGTAACAGTGGGGGGATTTTAAAGCGTTGGACTGCAGTCTCCCATCAGGGGGCGATTGCCCTCACAGCTCTTGGGAAGAAGCTGTTTCCAAGTTTATTTGTTTTGGCTTTGATGATTCTGAAGCGTTTCCCTGATGGGAGAGGGGCATACAGCGCATTACCTGGGTGGATGGATGAGATCAGTGGAGATGTGTGTTGCCCTTATTTGGACTCGTTCTGCATAAACTGAGTGTAGATCCTGCAGATGACATCCCACAAACCCCTGTTGTGCAATTATACACTGTTTAAAGTTATTTAATGTTTATTAAATAACCCTCTGTCTGTTAAGTATTGTCTGGTGATCATCAGCTCTTAAGCTGATATCAAGACAACGGTTGAAAGGGATGAATTCGGTCACTAGCGATCTTTTAACAGCAAAACCTGCACACACATAGAATAAAGGAGTGACAACTTCTTTTTAAGTTCAAGAATTTAATAACTGAAATAAAATGAACATCCAGAGAACATCACTATGTAATGCTGTTTATCTGAATTAACACAATATTTCAATCAGTAAATCCTCTCTACTAGGCTAGTGAAACTTAACTAAACTACTAAGCAAAATGAAAATAAAGAAGCTAATCTAAGGAACTATATGCAAAAACAAACAAAAGACAAAACAAAAGTGGTTGATCATAATCACAATAAGTCAGTGAATCCTTGTTCACTGCAGATCTGATTCCAAAAAGCATGGAATGGAGTGAACAAACATTTGCCATGTGTTTCGATCCATTCACAATGCGAATCCTGAGTTAAACAAAACATTATTTGATGAAATAATATTTTGTTTAAATTAAAGAACCAAAGTTCAACTTAAAGAATGTGCATTGAGGTTAAATTAGCTTGACTAATTTAAACAACATTTGACATGTGTTTCAATCCATTCACAATGCAAAGCCCAAATTAACCAGTACATTATTTTGAGTAAATAACATTCTGAGGACCGGTTTGTCCTGTAAAATCATTTAATTCAGAATCGCTTGCCTTTGTTTATGCGATTCTACCTCCGGGCGCTAGGGGTCGCTGTAGCGATCGGTCGCTAACCTGGTTATTGTCTAAAGTTATCAAAATTTCCTTTAAAACCGACATTAATATTCAATATTAATGCAGGAATAAGGCACATAGCTCTATCGGCCGACGGTGGAGCCGAACGATTAAGCTTTATGCTCTAAAACAAGCTCCGTTTGAATGTCTGGAACCGGATGTTAGCAGGACCTAATAGCATTTTGGCTAGCGGGCATTCGGCGCTAACAAATAAAAGCTTTAGCTTTATTTTTAGTCATAACGAGTTGGCTGGATAACGTAAACATTAATGTCCCATCAATGTGTGAAACCCTTATGGAGATAACCTTGTTATAACCATAAAAACACACTCAAATTATATTAGCAATACCATGAACGGAAGGCTAGCGTGAGCTACCTCCGTTAGCCCTTTGTTCTAAAGGCACCATGTGCACAACGATTTACAACATATTTCCCAATAAACCCTTTTAACTTCTCTCAGCTCTCTGCCCAAACCTTTGAGTCCATGTGAGTCGGTCCACTTTGGTCATACAAAGGAAGGCAGTAAAACCAGGAAAGTTGTTGGTTTGTCTTGGCAGCGGGCAAGCGTTTAGCTCTGCAGCTATGAGCAAACCAACAGCGTGGTCGGACAGCTTGGCGACGCGTGGTCGGGATAGCTTGGAGGCCTCGACTGATGTCCATTTAATAGTCTGATCGCTTAGCTTGTCTGGTGAGGGAAGGCATCCACCGTCTGGCGTCTGCTTTCCTGCAACAGCTGACAAAAATGAACAAAGCTGTTTCGGCATCCCTTACTTTGCGGCTGGTTTGCGCAGAAGTCAGAGTGAAACTTAGCTCTGTCCCAGCAGTTCATCCGATGCCAGGGAGGTCCTCCATTGAAGCAGGCAGACGAGTTTAGCAGACCCTGGGTCAAAGCATGGCTGGTCCAAGCACCTTCCTTCAGATGCTGGCTTGTGTATCGGTCAGGCCTGTGCAGGGCCCATGGTCCGAAATGGTTTCCTGGTCTGCTCCAGGACGAGGTGGTCTGAGCAGCTTTGGTGTCAGGAGAAAGTCTGAAGAAGTCTGGGGAGGAGTGGGGTCAGAAGCACTGTGACCCTTTTATCTGTGGGGGTGTCTACAGCTGGCATCCTGCTGAGAGAGAGAGAGAGGGGGGCCGCCCTTTGTACCTCTCTCTCCTCTGTGGATGTGCGAGTCTCATGTCTAAAATGCATCTTGGATTCCTTCCCCATCGTACATGTTAAAATTAAAACAATTCAGCCATGGTGTGATCGCACTACACCCCTGTGCTTTTCTTACCACCCGTGCTAAGTCCTTCTATGTATGTATATATATAATGAGGTTCCCTTCATTGAGCTAGGTTACCTAGCTAGGTTACCTAGCCCAGTATAGGAAGTCAGTTATCACAAACCTTGGTGTCAAACTGGATGCTGATCTTAAATTCGATAGCCAGATAAAGGCAACTGTGAAGCAAAGTTTTTTTCAGTTAAGGCAGTTGGCCAAAATAAAGCCCATTCTCTCCAGAGATCTTTTAAAGACAGTAATCCATGCCTTTATCACTACCCGGCTGGATTACTGTAACACACTTTATTTGGGGGTTAGTGCCTCCAACATTGCTCAACTCCAGAGAGTGCAAAACACTGCGGCACGTCTTTTATCTGGTACTCGTACACATTACCCCATTTTAGCCTCATTTAACTAGCTCCCTGTACTTTTTAGGATTAATTTTAAAGTTCTTTTATTTGTTTTTAAGTCTCTCCATGGTTTTGCTCCATCTTATCTTTCTGAGTTGCTGCACCTTCATGCACCCTCCCGTTCACTCACGTCAGCCGATCAGCTGCTTCTTGAGGTGCCAAAAACTAAACGGAAGAGAAGATTGGGGATCGTGCTTTCTCTGTGGCAGCTGGTCTGTGGAATGACCTTCCATTGCAAATTAAATTGTCTACTTCTTTGTCTGATTTTAAATCGCTCTTAAAAACTCATCGTTTGCCTTGGCTTTCTAAGCTGTGTGAGATGTTGATTTTAGCCTGTGATACATTTTTTTTAATTACTTTTATTCTATTATATTTTTTATAGTTCTGATTTTAATGTTGTCTTTTATGCTTGTATCGTTTTTGGAGTCTGTGTAATGGTGTTATGTTGTTTCACTGTACAGCACTTTGGTCCTTCGAGAAATTTTAAAGTGCTTTATAAATAAAGTTGGATTGGATTGGATTGGATATATATATCATCATCTCATCTACGATCATGAGCTTTGGGTCGTGGACAAAAGAACGAGAACGCGGATACAAGCGGCCGAAATGAATTTTCTCCCCAGGGTGTCTGGACTCTCTTAAAGATAGGGTGAGAAGCTCAGTCATCCAGAGGGGACTCAGAGTAGAGCTGCTGCTTCTCCACGTCGAGAGGAGCCTGTTGAGGTGGCTGATGGAGTCTGATGTTATCGTCTTCCCTTAAAACAGAAATTTGTTGATAATTTTTTGACTAATTAGGGAGGCAGTTTTAATTTATTGTAGATTTGTATAGACTATTTGTATTACCACTAAAATATTTTTAAATCTAATATGTACTACGCACTGTAATAGACCGACATCCTTTCCAGTGTATATCCTACCTCTCGCCCATTGACCACTGGAGAAATGCAGGTATAGAAAATTAATTGATCAATATATTGTAACGAGCAGGAAACTGGATCCCGAATTCAAACCAGACAGGTCAGTGGCATTTAAACAAGTTTATTTTAGATACGCCGCCGCAGGCACTCGGAGCTCGCTGCGCGCTCTGTGACTGGAAACCTCCCTGCAGCAGAGACAACAGGTTAGTGATCAGCTTGTGGTGTCGGGCAAGAATGAGGGAGGCTGGATCACTAACCTGGTAGTGGGACTCCAAAGCTTGGGCTTTAACTTCGGGCCAGGGTTCCAGGACTGAAGCCGTAGAGCGACTACAGGCGGGCAGACGATCCGTTCAGGGAAATCCAGGGGCGTTATCCAGGGGGGTCCGGGTCCGATCACAGAGAGGCAGTTATCCAGCGGCAGCACAGAGAGGGGAATCCGATAGGCGAGGTCCAGGTCCGGTCCAGGTCCGATAACAGGCGGGCTCAGAATAATCACAGGGGCAAGGCAGAATCCGGTACTCACAGGCGGGGGTCAAGGCTCCAGGCAGAATCAGAACGGGGAACAGGCAGGCTCGGTAACGGAGGGCAGAATCAGGTCAGACACGGACAGGCAGAACAAGGAAACGCTGGAATGCTCGTACAGGTGGCTTGAGACAATCTGGCACTGGCTTCTGATCTGCACGGGGATTATAAGGAGGTGAAAACAGGTGAAACCGATAAGGACTAATTGCAGGCAGGGTGGAGAATGAGCAGGTGTGGTGAACAGAGGAAAAGATCAGAGCCAGTGCCGAGATCGTCACATATATACTACATTAATATTATCTTTTTTGATATTTTACCTTTTCTGTGTTCTTTAAAAAAAAGAAGAGCTTACATTATATGTTGAGAAAAGAAAAATTAACATTGTAAACCATCCCAGAAAGCGCTGCTTTCTTTTTCAGTTATAATGTTCAATAAACTGCTAACTACTGAGAAATTAGTGAATGGAGAAGGGAGAAAATTTGAGGTCCAGGATTGAATTTTCACTTCAGCTGTGACTCATAACATTATTTATTGTAAAACATCTTCAGCACTTTTCCTATCATTCATTCTGACAGGTGATGACGCACCAGCTCTGAATGAATAAACCACACATGTCGACATACTGAGTTTTTCACTGTTATGTCTCTGCGCTGAGCTGGACAAAACAGGACAAATGGTGACTAATAGATACACATACACAGCAATATAGACACAGCACTGTAAACACTCCCATACATTTTTCTCGGTAGATCAAACTGACTAATATTTGGGGGTGGAAAAAAGCAAATATTCTGCTAACATGACGATGCATGCGGTAGTCACAAAACAAAATGATTCTTTTGGTCAACGAGAGGAAATCACATACTAAAATGTGTGAAAGGAAAACTTATATTGTCTAACATTTCAGGAAAAGCTTTCAGGAAATGTCACATGATAGTGGTAGGCAGTACCAAAACCAAGCTGTGTTCATGTGAGTGTGACACAGTTCTGAGAGGTGATATGAAGAAACAGCTGAAATTGTTCTTATTGTTTATAGTGGTGTGCACAATTACATCAGGAAACTGAAAGCAAATTAAAAACGTTTATCCTAAATATAGACATACAAAAGAAACTTCTTACAAAACATATAAGGATTATTCATTCCCAAGCCTCTCCTCAGAATTTTTTTCTATTGTGTCATGATGTATCACAAGCGAATGATCCCAATTTAGGGCAAAATCATAGCGCAATTACAACTGCAGAGCTTTCCAGGAAAGGAACTGAATAGTTGATGCTGCACCTTTTTTTTTAAAAGGCGTCATGCTATTAGAGGAAGCAAAATCCTGCATTATCTTATCTCAGTCTTCCATGAAGTATTTGTTGAAACCTTGTTTCAGCAGATATTTCAATTTTGTAAAATGAGCTAAAACAAAGTTTTCAGAACTATTGGTCTGAAAAGTATTTGCACTCTTACCCTTCTGCTTTTGCTTTTTTTCGTCACACTTAAAATACTAAAAGGAGCCATGACTTTTAGGGGGTATAATATGGTCTGTTGTACATTGAAGAGGTCGTGTTAATGTCAAAAATTTGATTTAGAGGGTTGATTTTCCAGCGAGGCTCCCCCCAGAGGGCGAAAGTAAAAGTGCACTGTCGTAAAGATGCTCAGCTGTTCTCCTGGTTTCTCCGTCAAGCCAAACACGGTTGTTTTGAGCTTAGCAGACAGGTGAACGCAACGAATCACGATCCTGCTGTTCAAGCAGAGCTACAAGGGGGCGCCCTCCCCTCCTTTCCGTCCCCGCCAGTGGAGTGAGGGGAGCGGGCGTCCCCGAAGCGACCTCCGCCCGGCCCGGGACCCGCTGGGCCCGGACGTCGGCTCGCGGGGGGGTTGGGGAGGGCGAGCGTGCCGGTCCCCGCGACGCGCTGACCGTCTGTTTCCGTATGCCGCGCGGCCGCTGGGGTGTCTCGTCTTTCCTCTCTCCCCTCCGTTCCCCCCGACGCCCGGTGCCTCCCGAGCCGCGTCCGAGCGCCGCGCCGTACAGTTTGAGAACACAGATCAGCACACAGATGAGCGGTGAACTTTTAAACCCCGCGGTTCCGTCGCAGTTTGAGATGTATATAAGTACCACGACTGAAAAACTCGTACAGTGTATGCCCGGCTTTAACACAGTGAAAGTATGAACATGCACACAGAGAGAGAGAAACCATTCCAATGTTACTTACAATCGCATCAGCAGAAAGGCGAGGTCCGCGTCAGCCTTGCAGCCTTCTCTTTCTTTTAGCTCTCGCCATTTGGAAAAAGCTTGCCCGATGTTCACCCGTGTACGACTCCTCTTTCTGTCCAGAGCCCTTTTCCTCTTTCTTGCCTGCTCCGACATGGGCTTTCGCTGTTTTATCGCCGGTTCCGCTATGATAACTGCACAGATATCGCCACTGCGCTAGCAACAAACATGCGTTTCACTGGGGGCGTGTAGCAGTTCTCGCCGTAAAGCAAGACCGACTCTCGCGATGCACGAGACTTCTGAGCCTGTGGGCGCGGGACGAGGGCTCCTGCAGTTGCAAGTACGGTATTTCCCCTACAGACCACCAGGGCGGCCGAGAAAACCTTTGTTCAACCTGAAATGACTCATTTAATCATCCAAAACGGTATGGAACACATTAATTAACTGAAAAATGTTGCATAGTATGCCTTTAAAGCTTCTGAACAACACTCCTCAGACATATGCCTCCCCACTTTACTTAGTTTAGGGTTACCACAACAGATGGGTCCCCCACCATTGCACACACATTAATAACACTAACACTTCTTACTTGCTTTCATCAGGGCAGCTTTAGACCATTGTCTGTCGGAGTGGCTAATCAGTTCTGTACACACTAACAGAAACACACACATGCACAAAGTAGCTGACGACTTAAAACTGAACGACAGCATAAGCAAACTTTGACAATCTCTAACAACTAATAATATCAACCCCAAATATTTTGTCTCTCAGCTGTGCAAGAATATACAGAGTTAGAAGAGGAAGTGGACACAATGTGACATGCGACCAATGAAACTAATATTTTCTATAAATACCTGCTTGCTTGTAAAAAAAAGAACTTTTAAACTTTTAAATCTAGAAAAGGTCCTTAATAGACTGTCAGAGGGTTTCCCCTGGGATCATTTATTTAGGCTTAATTTTCTCCCTGAGTTGAGATTTATCTGACAGCTGTCTAGTGGGAGTATAGAGTAGGAAATAACTATATGATGCATTGCTAATTTTGTAAGTTTGCTCCATTACAATGAATTGAAATATCTCTATATTTCTTGTAGTTTTATTTAATGTGAAGAGGAAACTCATTCCAAATGGCATTATAAATGGATTTGCTTGTCATTATGTGAAATATGTATTCGATCCCTTGCCATGCTGCCAGAGTTCTGGTTTACATTGGATGGTTATGTGCACAGGTGGCAAAATGATTACACCCAATCAAATATCATGTTTGGGTCATTAATCAAACAGATGACCCGGAAATGTTGCCACAACACAGGAGTTTTAGTTACAATAAAATAGGTTTATTGAAGCAGAGTCAATAATGCAGCTAAGGACATTGCTCATCACATGAAACTCTGTGGGAGAAAAGAACAGAGTGATGACTTGGTGACAAATTGAACTAGAAATGTTCACTTCCTCTAAACTGCAGCACTTATCAGCAGGCATAGCAGCAGCTGGATTGACGTCAGAGTAGGGTCTAACTGGACTGAGTCTCTGTGGGGGCACACAGTCCAAACCCTAAAAATCCTTCCTATCATATCCGTTTCCCAGTATCCAAAAGTAAGGTCAATGTTCATGCAATGGTCATTCAACGAGAGGCAGATGGAGCAATACATATCCGAGGGTTTAGGTGAGAATCAGAAGTCAAGAAGCAGAGCGAGGGTGGATGGACAGCTATCCGATGAGCAGCACAGATCCATTAAAGACAAGGGAAAGAGAATTAATCCGTGGTTGATAACAAAACCACTATAGGGCATGGAAAGGAAAAGAAGGCAGTGACTGTGAAACACTTGGTTAGTGCAGTGCACAGGTGAAGCAGGGAGAAGGCAGGAGATATGTGTTGGTACCAAAGCCCAATGGCATGAGAAAACATACATCTTTAACAACACTCCACAGAATCCTTATCTTCCATTTTAATCTCTCCAACATCATGAACATAACAAAGAGCTGCCATTCAACCCCAGGGACAACATAGTAGTTGTGCACAAGGTTGGAATATGCTCCAAGAACATGAGCAAGGTGGTCCTGGTGAGATGTTTGGTAATGTAGGCACTGAAATTTGGAAATAAAAAAAACAAAAAAAATCCCTATAAATCTGGAACAACTGGTAGGATACATCCTGGTGGAGTTAGGATGATCATAAGATAGGTGAAGGATCAGCCACAGCTACATTTGAGGAGGTTTTTAAAGATCCGGACACAATTGGGACAGAATGCATCTACTGGGGAATCCATTGTTCAGAAACATTATATTAACAGATTACAACTCTGTAGCTCACTGCTACAAAGTTCACAAGTCATTTCCTCAGGGATGATTTACAATCCCATCATGGGTATAAACATAATTGTAATTTGGGGACTTTAATAATGCATGCTAAGAATGGTCTGGCTGTTGTTTAGACACAAAGTTAAAGAACATGGACTCTTTATTAATCCATCCATGTTGTGTAATGCACCAGTACTACTGGCAGCTAAACAGACCCCCAGTATGATTCCACCACAACTATGCTTGACAGCGTTGTGCTTTCAGGTTTGATGGAGTCTCAGTGATTTCTATTTACAAAGTTCTTGCCATGGTGGTCAGATACTGTAACCCAGTCTTGTCTGACCATAAAGAATTTCCCCAGATGGCATTCAGCATGTTCATATGTGGAGCTGCAAACTTTAGTTGATATTCAAGGTGTCAGTTTTGAAGCAAGGTTGTCTTTGTTGGTCAGCTCACTCTCAGTCCATGATGTACAGTATAAATGGTTTCACTGTGATGCAGTTGCTAGCATCTTCCATTTTATGATAGGCTTGAGCTTTATTCATGAGTTGTTTTTGAAAGTCTTGACCAGGGTGACGTTTTGGTTGGTCAAATTGTTGAAGTGATCAAGCAGGCCAATATTCTTCTTCTGGAATATCCCAAACTTCAGACTTATTCAAACGTCGTGCACCATCCTTAAAAGGGAGGTCAATGCATTTCTGCATTTCTGATAAAACTTGTTCTGTTAAGGAACCCGACTGAGCAGTTTTTATTTCATGTTTGACTGGCACAGCACACCAAGTGGCTTGCTGACAGTGAAAGGGCTCACTCAGCACTCAGACCACACACACAGTAATCTGACTTCCTCTGTTCAGGCCACAGGCTCGCTCAGCTTCCCGTGTGTCTGACAAAAAGGAGAGAAAAACATTCACTTTCAACACACTTTCACTTCATCTTCCTGCTAGAACTTGCATGCTACAGTGCGCAGAACACTCAAAAGAGAAGACAGATAAATCATGGGAAAGAGGAATTAACAAGAGATGATTCATTCATACTAAGGTTTGGCTCCCTCATCATTCATCACAATTCAGTAAAATGAGAAAGCTCATCAAAGATCTTAAACTCTGTCATTACTGCGATCTAAATGGTGAAACCAATAAAGTACAATAAAAAGTTTAGGCTAAGGTTTTTGCTGGGATAATCACCAAATGCTTGGGAATGAAAGACAGATTTACCTTTTTCTTTTTACAAAGTCCAATTCAATCAAACCATCCAGACATATTGGTCAAAAAGTTTCCTCTCTAAGGAAACCCAGCAGGTTGCATCAAGCCCTGACAAGCAGCATTCACTCCTTCTAAAAGAGCGTAGAGCCACAGTGGACAGTCGTCTGCATTGTTGATGACTTTGCAGCAATCCCTCATACTGAGAATGCATGAAGCGACAGTGGAGAGGAAAACTCTCCTTTAACAGGGAGGAAAACCTCCCTGGCTCAGTATGAACGGTCATCTGCCTCGACCCACTGGGGGTTAGAGAAGACAGGGCAGATATACAGAAAGTACATTGATCCAGGAATCCTTTCTATGTTATATGGTAATAGAAGAAGATCTGCCTCTCCTGGATGATGTCACAGCTAACAGAATGACAGACCAGGTGTACCTTCTATGAAGAGAAAAATGACAGAGAACAAAAAGTTACAATTTTAAATAACACACAATGCAAATTGGAGAACAGTAGGAGAACTCAGCAGACTGAGAAAAATAGACCCTGATGTCCTCCAGCAGCCTAAACCTATAGCAGCATAACTACAGAGATAGCTCAGGGTAACATAAGCCAATCTAACTAGAACCTTTGTCAAAAAGGAAAGTTTTAAGCCTAGTCTTAAACGTAGACAGGGTGTCTAGTAACTAGTCAAATTACAGAAAAGAGTGGAACTACGAATAGATAGTTCCAAATTTGTTAAATCCATATATGTCACATAATATACAGGTGCAGCTCAATAAACTAAAATATTATCAAAAATCTAATTAATTTAAATGATTGCTGCTGAGGTGCAATGGAAAACCTGGCTATTTTAATAGCACCTTAAAGGGTAATTCACCTCCAAATCAACAATTTTTTTTCCCAGTAAACTGTTACAACGGTTGTCTTATAGTGCTGTCTACACATCCTTGTTCTTATTTTGACAAATTAGTGCATATTTGTTGAAATCCTGCTTTTGTGTCAAAAATCTTTAGTGCAGCAGCCACCTAGGGTTAAATTACGTTCTTGGATTGAATATCAAATCTATATTGCTATTGTTTTTTGTGATATAATTTGAAAAAAACTGACGTAAGTAGCTCTGCGGCTGTCGTGGTATGGCAAGCCATATTAACATCTAATCAGTAAGTTTAAAGGTATATAGCCATGTTATATGCCTACACCAAAAATAAGGCTATATACTCAGCGCGTCTGTTTAGATAGAGTTTTGATAGTCCTTTTTAATCTAAATAGAACCCCAGCAATGGGTATCATTAGCTGACAACAGATGTGGCGCCATCTACTGGCAGTACTGCATAACTATTGTAAAGCCACATTATCGCCATTGATGCAGCTACTAAGAAAGTCCCAACCAAGTTGACCGTGCTGCAATCCCTTGCGGAAAACTGACATCTCGCCGTGGTCAAAGACCAACCCGACCCACTCCTAATTCATGTTCCAGCGAGTCCTTCCCTGAGCCTCCTTATACAAAATTAAGGAAAGTTACAGCTTCGGCTTGTTGACCAAATTGAGCAAAACCAAAGCTTAAAGGCATACTATGCAACATTTTTCAGTTAATTAATGTGTTCCATACCGTTTTGGATGATTAAATGAGTCATTTCAGGTTGAACAAAGGTTTTCTCGGCCGCCCTGGTGGTCTGTAGGGGAAATACCGTACTTGCAACTGCAGGAGCCCTCGGCCCGCGCCCACAGGCTCAGAAGTCTCGTGCATCGCGAGAGTCGGTCTTGCTTTACGGCGAGAACTGCTACACGCCCCCAGTGAAAGGCATGCTTGGTGCTAGCGCAGTGGCGATATTTGTGCAGTTATCATGGCGGAACCGGCGATAAAACAGCGAAAGCCCATGTCGGAGCAGGCAAGAAAGAGGAAAAGGGCTCTGGACAGAAAGAGGAATCGTACACGGGTGAACATCGGGCAAGCTTTTTCCAAATGGCGAGAGCTAAAAGAAAGAGAAGGCTGCAAGGCTGACGCGGACCTCGCGTTTCTGCTGATGCGATTGTAAGTAACATTGGAATGGTTTCTCTCTCTGTGCATGTTCATACTTTCACTGTGTTAAGCCGGGCATACACTGTACGAGTTTTTCAGTCGTGGTACTTATATACATCTCAAACTGTGCAACGGAACCGCGGGGTTTAAAAGTTCACCGCTCATCTGTGTGCTGATCTGTGTTCTCAAACTGTACCGCGCGATGCTCGGACGCGGCTCGGGAGGCACCGGGCGTCGGGGGGAACGGAGGGGAGAGAGGAAAGACGAGACACCCCGGCGGCCCCGCGGTATACGGAAACAGACGGCCAGCGCGTCGTGCGGACCGGAACGCTCGCCCTCCCCAACCCCCCCGCAAGCCGACGTCCGGGCCCAGCGGGTCCTGGGCCGGGCGGAGGTCGCTTCGGGGACGCCCGCTCCCCTCACTCCACTGGCGGGGACGGAGAGGAGGGGAGAGCGCCCCCTCGTAGCTCTGCTTGAACAGCAGGATGGTGATTCGTTGCGTTCGCCTGTCTGCTAAGCTCAAAACAACTGCGCCTGGCTTGACGGAGAAACCAGGAGAACAGCTGAGCATCTTTACGACAGTGCACTTTTACTTTCACCCTCTGGGGGGAGCCTCGCTGGAAAATCAACCCCGGTTGCATAGTATACCTTTAAACGACGAAAAAAAAATACTATACTAGCAGGACATGATAATCTTTCGGAAAAAAACATTGTATGCATCCAGAGTGAGTTACAGGCGTATAAATGTAAAAAATGTCAAATGACGTGAATATGTACCTTTAACTATCTGGAACCATTATAGACACCTTTAACATAATTTTGACTAGTCGTAATGTCACTGTGACTAGCATGAAGTTTGATTTAAGAAATATTTAATTTCATTTTGACAAATCAAAACTAAATTAAAGATATTTATGATGACAAATCACCCATGAACGGCAAATAGTTTGAATCCTACTATGTAAAACTGAATTACAAATATCTGCAATTAGAGTTTTGGATAGTCAAAATCTAATTACAGATATTTTGAATAAGAGTTTAGCCTAAGCAAAATTATGTTGCAGATATCAGTAATTAATATGCAGTCTAGCGATTAAATGTTAATTGGGCTGTCATAGAAATGTCTCACAGCCAGATTCTGCTGCCTTGTCCTGAAACCCATATGATGCCTCTGCAGCACTGGCTTCCGGCCATGCTGAGTAAGCCCCTTGAGCCAGCGGTTCAAACTAACAAGGCTCCGGCGAACTGGACTGCACAAAGCCTCCCTCAAGCTATGGTGACGGGGGGATCCTCCACCTCAAAAGACCGAACCGTGGCGTAACTTCCAGCATAACTATCCTAACTCTCCATGAGTCAATATTGCAAAATCAAGCAAACGGCGGCTTTACCCCCTACCTGAACACAGCCGCATCTCCTCCCTTTCCCGTGTATCCCCGCCCACTTAGGAGGAATTTTTCAAATTTGTATGGGGGCAGAATTATGCTTTTACACAGGGGGCAAGTTACATTTTAAGCTCATCTGCATTACGTTTAGTTTCATCTTGCATAGACTCTCTGTGAGGCAGGTTTGCTGGTCAGTCAAACACAGTAACACCATAGTCATCAAAGGAGTAACTGTTATGTTTGGCAGTGTGGAGAGGAGACAAACCCTGCTGGAAAATGAAATCAGCATCTCCATAAATCTTGTCATCAGAAGGAAGCATGATGTTCTCCAAAATTTCCCAGGAAGACGGCTTTGGACATGTTCCAGGAAACAGAGTGGATCATCACCAGAAGGTGACATTGCTCCCTAAATCGTCACTGACTGAGGAACGTCATGCTGGACCTCAAGCGACATGGATTTTTTCTCTCCATTTTTCCTCCAGACTGTGGGACCTAGAATCCAAGTGAAATGCAACTTTTACTTTCATCTGAAAAGAAGGCAACAGCTGTAGCCCATGGTCTGAGTACATATCTGTGGTGGTTCTTGAAGCACTGACTCTGGTCGCTGTTTGACAATCAAGGCTAACGTTGTCAATTTTGCTTTCACTCAGTTTTCTGCTAATATGCTCGGACACATCTCTGTAAAGAGTGAGCTTTTTAGCAATGAACTTTTGTTGTGCAGTGACTGTTTGATGGAGAATGTAAAGTGGGCATTCTTTTACATTATTGAATAGTATGCCATAACATGGCAGAAATCCTGCTTTCATAGGTCTTATGAGATATAGTAAATGGTTTCCATTGGCTGTAAGTCAAAGTTATCAAAATAACCAGAACTGAAAGCTTAAAAACCATCACTGTGTGTTCAAACTTTCTATAAAAAGTGGAATCGGTGATTTATTTATTTCTTCTGAGGCCTTCCTCCACTTCTCATAACCTTGCAGGACAGGTTTACTTCTTACGACTCTCAGCCATTTTCGGTGTACGAAATTCGGTATACGGTGAG
This sequence comes from Fundulus diaphanus, assembly GCA_037039145.1. Taxonomy (NCBI): domain Eukaryota; kingdom Metazoa; phylum Chordata; class Actinopteri; order Cyprinodontiformes; family Fundulidae; genus Fundulus; species Fundulus diaphanus. The sequence continues at coordinate 50,455,101 of CM073130.1, read as the reverse complement.
AAAAAAAAATATGCGGAGAGAGCAGCGGAGCTACAATGAATGGCTAACACCGAAGCTAACTGGATACGTAAACAGTAGAAGAGGGAAGTAAAGCGCACACACACATAGGCGTTACATGAGCGTGTCAGAATGATTGGCATGCAGGACGACCGATAGATAAGGTGACGCCCCCTGAACTCGGGGGCGTGGGCAGGACCAATCCTGTTTTTACAGGCGTGCAGCTCTCACAGATATCTAATTTTAATATCTAATAATTAATTCATTGGCAACTCTCAGGATGGAAGGACAATTTCACACAGAATAACAGAAGTGTTTCTGAACAGGATTACCAACTATAGCTGTTAATCAGGGGTCACCGACATGGTGCCCACAGGTACCAAGTAGCCCCCTGAGGACCACACATGTGGCGCCTGTTCTAAAAACAGCACAACCTGTGAGCTGCTTCTAACTTTATTTTACTCTGTTCCGCTTCCTGTTTATTCACACTTGCATGTATATAGACCAATTCACGCGTGACGTCACGAGCTACATCCGCGCTACATCCGGGTCACGGTGGTAGGCGTAAACAGTACTGTTTTCGCCTACCACCGTGACAAAACGGGTGATTTAGAGCGTACTTTTAGTTTGTTTATTTTTGGAATCTAAACAACGCCTACGACTTGTGCTCCCGGTTGCACACAGAGGCATTCCAAGTCGTTGGATGTACGTTTCTTTCGTTTACCGAAGGACGAAGAAAGAAGAAAGAAATGGATAATTTCAATGAAATGGATGCTGGCAGACAATCCCAATCGACTGTGGCAGCCATCATACCACGACAAAATTTGCAGTCTGCACTTCATCTCCAGTAAATACAACTTAATTTTGCACTAGTCATTGTTCTACTTAAATAATTGTCTAAATAAGAATTAGGATATATATTTAAGTCAAGACGTAAACGTTCATTTTGTAATAATATACGTACATGTACAATGTATGCAAACCCTCTGGCATGAGTCTGTGTAAAAGATTAATAAGACAAAAACACAAAGATAATCCTTTGTGAACAATGTTTTTTTTAACCTACCGGTGGCGGGTCTTCCTCTGTGCTGAGGCGCTGTCTGTGTCCCACTCCGCTTTCGTATGTTACACAAACATGTCTGAACATGTCCCGATATGAAATAATTGTAGCCGTCCAGTGGTTTCATGGCTTTCATGCTCTCTCGTGTGTACTGGCCTGCCGTGTTGATAAGGCAGCTGTATATGTCGCCGTACGGAACACTTGGCCAGCATTTCACAGACTCGCTCCGTCTAGAATTGGTCTATAGTTTTAAAAACAACAATATCTATAACAAAGCAGGAAACATTTTATCATTTTACATAAAGTTAAGGTGAACTCTGACTCTTCTAGTTCAAAGGTCAGTACTGGTAGCCCTTCGTATGACACAACACCAATGAAGTAGCTCTCAGTTTCAAAAAGGTTGGTGACCCCTGTGATATTCACTTTTTAAATTGAATTACTGAAATAACTAAACATTTGATGATATTCTAATGTATTGAGATGAAACTGTGTCTTGGGGTCACTAAGATAGTTTCACCGTATCATACCAGTAGATATACCAGTTCTGGCATTTAAATGGTAACAATTAGCACTAGAAACAGAAATCCACATGTAGAGGCAGGATGTTGTGGATTTAGAGGGACTTTCATTTTTGCTCTGATGGTTTTCCAGTCAGACTGTGGTTCCACTGACCGACCATCAGGCATATTTTTTAAATAAATGTAACTTTGTCAGAAAGTGTTTTTTACTTTTGATTTCAGCCTATGGTTACTGGTGTCCAGCCACTAAAAGTCATTGTTCAGTTTTAGGGAAAAATACTGTCTTTTGTAGCTAACTACACTAGAAATCAAAGATGTTCTTTGTATATTGTTTATAAGTTAACCAGTCAAAGAATGTTTATCATTAAAAATTTTGATTTATTTATAGGGTTTATATGGGATTCTTACCTGTTTTTCCTACTATTTTATCTTAATTGTAAGACAATCCATATTTTTTGATTTGCACTTCAACTGCAATCCTTTCTTTGATGTAAGTCACCCCTGGCTTCTGTTTGTAAGCAGTACTGTTCTTTTTTTATTTGATTGTCTATACTTTTGCTAATAAAGTTGTGAATTACACAAAAAATGCTAATGTGCTCACCCAGAGCTAACGGTACTCTAACATTAGCCTGCACCATCAAGCCAAGCAGAAAACAGACTTTAAGTCACATGATAGAATTCAGTCAATGTGTTTATAACTTAGTATGCATCTTAGAGACTATTCCACACTAATATGATGACAATTAAAATACAATTTTATTACATTTTCTCTAGGTTGGCTAAGCCATGCACCACACGAAGAAGAAATGTATGGAGCTTCCAGTGTGTGGACTTACAGCATTAACTTATATGGCAGCAGCATCACCCTGTAACGGCAGTATTGTACTGCTTCATTCACCAAATCACGGCTGGCTTCATTAACAGCGCTAATGTTGCTTCACAGCCTATGAAGCAAGTGTTCCTGCAGGAACAAATATTCAGTGCCTGCGTACTGCACTGATGGACTGTACAGGCGGACGTTATTTGGGACGTGATTTATGTGATGGACTTTTTCTGACAAAATCTGGCATTGTATCTTTTTTTGGAAGACATAGATTTTTTTTTTATCCAAAAGTCATATTTAGAGACATGTTTTTTTTTTTTTTTAACATACTGCCTTGGACAGATTAATCCAGCGGGAAACAAACAATCTTCAGGCAATTAAGCCAAAGCGAAAAATACCATGACTGAACTTCAAAATTGTGGCATGTTTATACACAAGAAAAACTGAACATAAAGCGCCACCCGAGAACAACCATCAGACTGCGAAGACAATAAAATAGTGGAACAAAACAATTTTGCCATGCTGGATTGAAGTAACTGGAGACCCACCAGGAGGAAGGCAGGGAGGGAGGAATAAATCTGTTTAATATGAGTTACAACAACATTTCATTTCCCTCAGGGATTAATAAAATATTTTTGAATTCAACTGATATTGTGATTTATTATGTACATATTAGTGCTTAATGTATGAGTAATCTATCCTGAAGTAACTATAGACGACTGCATTTTGAACAAATTTTAGAACAGTTTTTTATTGTGTTCGTTGTATGCACTTTACTGCTTCTTCAATTTAAATTGTTGTCTTCTGTTTTCATTTATATAGATCCAGCATGCCTTATTTATGTGAGGATAACAATAGCACTTTTAGAGGATCAGAAACGATAAATATGCAAAGTTACAAATATGCCACGTTACTGTGCGTTGAAAAGAGGTAAATACATAGTCAGAGAAGAAACCGAGTGTAGCCCCGTCGACCGCATTGTTGTTATAATGATACAGTAGTGACAGTAGTGGAGCTACCACATTGCAGCATAATGAGACAAGCATCTAAGAGCAGCAGTTTCCCTGTTTTTTTCCATTTTGCTGTACATTATTCACATGCAGGTTAAATTTAGTTTTGTTTTTCACTTTCTCACTGCCCCAGTAGAATGAAAAACTATTACAGACCAAAAAAAAAGTTCAAATATGAGCTTGCACACTTTCACCCGTACTACATTATGTGGACACAACACATTTCTGCAAAAGTCAAACACATTGCTTAGCAAGAAAAGAGAAACTCACAAATACAATGACCGCCGTTCAAGATTTATTATTTTATTTATTATTATTATTATTATGATACGAATACTGTCACAGGTTAGGGCACAGCTAAACAGGACTGGGTGATATTAAAAGAGAAAAGATGAGGAAGCCTTTTAGGAAAGGCCTATGTGCAATTTCTCATGAAAGTGATGCTTGAAGCTGCAAACAAACATTGCTTTGAGAGGAAGTATTTTACAAACATTATGCAAAAAGGGAAAAGTGTTGGATTGCAGCTAAATGTGGCTGCAGGTTGGCTAAGACGGTGTTGAAAGTGAGTGAAGACACAGCGAACGGTGAAAGACAACACAAGCTGCTGTGCAGTTTTGACACCCAGCCCCTGCTTTCACAAACAGCCCTGGGTCCACTCTGCTTCCTACTTTGGTGTCCGAAGGAAACGGGTTCGTTTTTTCTTTCTTTTGCGTGAGAAGAAGGAGGAAGTCTTAGCGGTGACGTTATTCTCACGCAGACAAACTGAAATAACTTGAGTTTTTTTAAATATCTCTCACACTTTTCATGCTCACAAAACCAAATAAAAAGCAGAAGTTTTTTTTAAAGGTTTTATGACTCAAGTCTGTTTCATTTGTTTTGTCTAGCATTTTTAGTACAGTTATTCAATTTGCATTCACTTCAAAGTCCTTTTCACACTTTGTTTCTGTGTGTTTTAATGCAAAATTAACTCTCCAAGAGTAGTTATGGAAGTAAAACAATGAACTTTGGCTGGATGTCTAACAGAATGTGATATCTTCCTTGTCGGTTAAATGCATTAGGAAAAGTAACAGTATTTTGCCACACCAATCATATTACTACTTTTGTAATCAGTTTTCTGCCACCTTTTGTCAAAGAACTAAACTCGTATCTGATGTTAATTTGCAGTTTATGAGTCATTAATTTAAACTAATGCTCTGCTTATACTAATCAAGCTAAAAGGTTTAATCCTCATACAGTGAGTCAACGTCTTGCTAATTGCTGAATACATTTGTTTTAATCCTCGCTAAAGAGTGCACTGAGTCTCATCAAGATGCTGTTTAATCTATGAGATGCGCATTAAGACATGTTGGCAGCTGGTCATAGTGTGTGTGCGTGCTTATGTGTTTTTGTGTCTGTGTGGGAGACAGTTGTGAAATAAGTGTCATGAATTAAAAACATGCTTGGTCATCATCGTCTGTTTTTATCAAAGCTAAGTTCTCACCAGCTTTAACGGGCTGTGATGTAATGAAATAGAGAAGATAATTTTCTCACACTTGAGTGTAATGAAATAGAGAAGATAATTTTCTCACACTTGAGTTTCATTTTGCAGTTTAAACACAGTTAATGAAAGCTGGTTTATGTAGTTTATATTTTAGAAAAACATAACAATTGGCATAAATTGAATCTTGTGTCTTCCACCACTCTCTATGATATGCCAAAGAAAGAACACTGATATTTTTCCTCTTCCTCTCAGCCTGTGCCACCATGGGGAGAACGGCCTTAACACATTATTTACCTGTTTGATAACTCAACACCTTTACATAATCTTTGAAGGTTAATAAAATGCTGTCAACTCAAACAATATCTGTAAATTGCTGATTAGTTCCAGAACTCACACTGAGGATTAATTAATTAATTCACACTCAGGGTTTCAATGGGCAAAATAATATATTTTGCCCATTGGCAAGTTGCCACCTGAAGTATATTCTGGGTTTTCTTCCCAACAGTGTTTATTTGTGAGAACCATCTCAGGGCCAGAGGAACAGTGATTGAAAGTGATCCACAGTGTGTGTGTGTGTGTGTGTGTGTGAGACTCTTGTATTTGCAGCTGAGCGAGGTCATTTTTTGTTCATTTGACTAGTCAAGTGAGGACCTTTTTTTGGCCCTGACTTTTTTTCTAGCCCAGTGGTTAAGTTTAGCAGTAAGGTGTCAATTAGGTTTAGGTTAGGGTTAGGTTGTATATACTGGTAAAGGTTAGGGTTAAGCCATAGAAAGGCTTGAAACTGAATGGAAGTCTATGCAAGTCAAGACATGGTCCTCACTTTGTATTTTAAAGAAAGGTGTGTGCATTTGTGTGTGTGTGTGCATGTGTGTTTCAAGCGGGTGGAGCTCCAGGTGGTTCTGACCCCACCAGTGGACCGGCCAATCCACCGCCTGTCTGTATGCAGACTTATCATTGTCCTGAATCAGACCAATAGCAGTGTTGTCATCTGCAAACTTTGGGAGTTTCACATATGGGGCCGCTGAAGTGCTGTCATTGGTGTACAGGGAAAAGAGGAGTGGGGAGAGAACACACCCCTGATGGTGCTGGTGCTGATGGTTTGTGTACCGGAGAAGATGCTGCACTTGTTTGCACAGCAGATCCCAAATGGAGTTAAATTGGATTGAGAGACCAACATTTTGAAGACCAAGCCAACATCTGAAATGCTGCTGCGGTCCTTAAAAGGTCGCTAAACAATTCTTCCTTTGAGTTAGAGGGTATTACTTTGTTGAAAGAGCCCACAGTCATAAGGGAATACCATTTTAATAAGGGGTGTACATGGTCTGCAACATTCCCATTAACAACACAAAATCATGCTGTAATACTTATAACTCTCTGACCGAAATGGGTCTTTTAGTAAATATAGGCCCCAAACCCAGGGTAATCGCTTAGATTATCGCTTAGGGTCACCAACATGGTGATAGCTCCCCAGGACCACAAAACCTGTTTAAAAATAGTGAGCTGCATTTAAAATGTTATTTTATTTAGTTGCTCTTGCTTTTTAATAATACTTGTATTTACTTTGATTTAAAATGATAAATGCATTAAAAACATAAAGTTAAAGTGAGCCCTTACTTTTCTAGTTCAAAGGTCAGTACAGGTAGCCCTTCGTATGACACAGTACCGGTGAAGTAGCTCTCAGTTTCTAAAAAGGTTGCTGATCCCTGCCTTGGAGGCACAATTGAAAGGTTGCAATTAATCTAGAATAAAAAGTAAAATTTGGATATGGATTAAAACATAGAGCAGACTCTGAAAACAGCATTCATTTATCAGGCCTTGTCTTGGAGGCGGATTAGCGAGAACAACGGGGCGACAGCGAGAACAACGGGGCGACAGTGAGCCATGTGAGAGTGATTTACCTCCACACCGCCTCGCACATGTTTGTCTGTTTTGTAATCGGCATTTTAGAGGACATGCAAAAAGGAACTAATCATTGCAAACACCACATGCCAGTCACTCACTGCTTTCTCCTTTCCCGACCTCTGCAGGCCTTCTTTTTTTTTTGTTGTTGTTGTGGTTGCCAGATCTGAAGGGGAAATCCCCCTTAAATGCAACCAGGCTATTGATGGTAAAATGGCTACCAGATCAGAGAAAAAGACGACATTGACGAGAGGAAGCGACACGCAGCTCTTTGATGGCGGTCTTGAGGACAGTCTCTGCGTGTGGCATGTGCCGTATATGTTTGGTATATGTTTGTCTGTGTGTACGTTTCTGTGTATGTATGTGAGTGTCTTGTCATCAGTGTGGGTGAACTTGACTATATTGTATATATGCGCTTGTCGTCTGTCATTCCACCCGTGAGTGACCACAGTTTATATACACAAAGCTGAGCAGGGGTGGTACTGTGAGTGTTAGTGTTAGTGTGGAAGCAGGGGTGTTAGCAGGCCCCGGGTTTCAGCGGTTAACCCCTAAACTTTTTATTTTTCAGCGCAGTTAGGGGATCAGTGGGGGGGATTTCAGCATCAGCACCGGTGTGTGGGCACTTTAGATTCTTTATTGGCCAGGAGCAACGAGGAGGGGAGGAAGTGAGGAGAAATTTAGAGTGGGAGGAGAACATGTGAGGAAATAACGGCCACCAGCTCCCCAATACCCGACATAGACTGCTTACTCTCTCACCCTCTCCCCAGAAAACCCCCGCACACCAACACCGGAGGGAGAAGAGGAGGCTGCTGGACCACAGACCACCCAGAGAGATGGAGACAGACAGCAATGCAGACACAAAGACCGACAGACATGAAAATTACAGGAGACAGGCTATGAGGCTGAAAACAGAATCAAATCGAAAAGCGTTTTGAAAAAGCGAAAATTAATGAAAGCCCCAAAAATCAAGGCGCTACTGTCATACTGATCGAGTCACAGAAGAAAGGACAAAGTTTGAAAAATGTTGTGCGGTGCAATTTTTTGTTGACTTTGACTTCATGTAAATATCAATAAAACAGATTTTTAGCAGAAGTTTTGTGAATCTACAATCAAATAAGAATATTAATAAGCTGCAGCTAGATTACATCAATTAGATGAAAACAGACTGAACTACAAAATTGTTCAAAGAAGCAATACATACATTTTTAAAAGACTGATATAGAAGAAAAAGCAGTTATCGAGCAAAAAAACAAACTTAAACTAACCAACAATTGTGAACAAGTATCTCCCCCTTATAGATATATATTGTTTTATTTTGTTGTCACACTCCTTCCTGTTTAAGTTCCTTTTAATATCAAAGATAAATTATGCAAACAAAAAAAACTGTTTTCAAAATGTGATTTTATATAATAAAGGATAAATCTACATAAACCATCATAGACCAATGTCCAACTATAATCCTCATCCTTTTTAAATAAAAAATGAACAATGATTAACCTTTTTTTTCATATTTACTAGCAACCCTCATGAGCAGGTATTGCCCAACTTATGGAGTCACTCAAACAGAGCTTGTCTGACAACAGGAAGCAGGTTCAAAGACTTAAAAAAACGCACCAAGCTAATCTGAAGAAATTCAAAACTAGATGGTATAGGTGAAGTTTTTGACATTTATCCATGTGAAAATGGTCACAAAAGCGCACAGAACAACAAAAAATGCACTGCAGGTCTCACCTGCCTAAGTTATGGCAAGTACTCATTCTTCAACAACAATGAATAAACTGGGCAGAAATCGCCTCCATGGGAGAATTCAAGATGAACCTAATGTTGGCCATTAAAAAGGAAGTAGACGTTGCAAACTACCGTGGAACACGGAAACAGCTGTTTAGTTATGTGAGGTAAACGTTCGCTACGTAAGAACTTAGTCGTCAAAAGTGTTTTCGTCTCCCATTTTGTGCATTCATCTATTTTTGTTAATAAAGCCAAAAGAACACCTCAAGCAAGAAGAAAAATTAAAGTTGAAGAATTTATTTTGCATTTTGTCATTTCTATCAATCTTTTCCAATGCAATACTTCAAAATGTGCATAAAAACTGTTGATGGAAACACGGCTACTGACGTTCCCACAGTTAATGCTTTGCCTTGGTGACTAATGGGTTGTTTTAGAATAACTCAAAGGATCTTTTGTTTTCCTAAGGTACTCTTGGAGGAGTGATGAGACATCTAAAGAACTTTTGTGTAGAACTGTGTGAGCTGATGATCTTGGAATCTGCCGCTGCTTAGAAGTTCATCCAACAGGAGGCAATAATAATAACAACACAAACAATGTCTCAGAAAAAAAGGAATAAAATGGCTTCAATCCCACTTTAAAAAAGTGAAAGAGGTTTAAAGGAATTTCATGTAATCTGTTGTGCTCATTAGGTCTTGACCAATGTCATTGCCAAAAGCAGAAACAGTTGAATAAAATGAATCTTTGTCACATGAGGGCATATTCACACAAGTTATGTTCATTTCCCTTTACATCCATGAGATTGTTTTATTGGCTTTAAAAATATGTACAACATATGGGCACAAGTTTTATTTTGTAAAATAGTTTGGTATGATTAAACTATCTATTCACACCAGTTTATTTTCATCTCTTCTAAAACGAAAAATAAAAGTGAGTTGCTTTTGAACTCCTCCATACGCACAAAATGTAGAGTGGAGGGCCTTTGGTGGGCTGCATGATCGCACGGTTGTTACAGTCGTCCTGGATTCTAACCATGGCCGAGGCCTGTTTAAGATAAGATAAGATAAGCTTTATTGATCTCACAGTGGAGAAATTCACTTGTCCCATCGGCTCAATAGTCAAAAGTCAGAAGAAGGTGTCAAAGTAGGTAAGTAGAATCAGTTAGATACAGTTATACAGCTATATACAATATACAATTCTGTACACTCCTATGTATAAATATGTTATTGCACATATGTTATTATACAGTTTATACAGGATTATTGCACAGGCTTAATGCACGGATTATAGCACCTTGTTTAAATAGCTTATTGCACATACGTTATTACAGTTATTGTTGCAGCTATGGTGCATGGTTGCAGTCGTTACTCTAATAGTTACACTTATAAAGCAGCGAGTATGATCAGGTAGCAGCAGGAATGAGTGACCTTTATAACATAATAACATAACACAATAATAATAATAATAATAATAATAATAATAAACATAGCACATTATTGCACGTAGTTACTGCAAAACACTTACAGTAACAGTAATTGTAACAGTTATATGTATAGTCCAGAGATTAAATTTACATGAGTTGCATATTATTGTACATTAGTTATTGCATGTTACTTATAACGGTTAAGGTCACAGTTACAGTGCAGCATTGTATAATCTGGTAGGAGCAGGTTTACATGTTCTCCCCATCAATGCTGGATTCTTTATGTGTATTCTATCTTTCATTCACAGCTTAGAAACCCGACAACGTGGGATTTACTGGCCACTTTTGTTTGACCGTAGGTGTGCATGAAAGGTTGTTTCTCCTGTGAGTTTCTGTCTGCCCTGTAATGAAGTGGAAGCCTATCCAGGACGCCACCCCATTGACTGCTGGGGAAAGGGGCAGGGGTCGATGGATGGATGGATGGATGGATGGATGGATGGATGGATGGATGGATGGATGGATGCCAAGAAAAATATGTGTCCTGAATTATGAATAAAATCTGTAACTTTGTAGATCTGTCCAGACAAAAGAGCACAGAAATTCTAAATTGACTCAAGAAAGCAGGTGATCTCGGAGGGCATCAGCTATGGATACGGCAGCTGCAGTCTTTTCTGACTAAATATTTTTCTATTTAAAATGGTAAAAGTAATATAAACGTTCAGAATGATTAATTAATGAATTACATTAACTACAATGGATGAATTTCTGCATGCCAGCTTAAAATGTTGAGTCCCTGAATCCTAAAGCTGGATCAGTCCTATGAAGTTTATTTCAATTTTTCAATGTTTTTTGCTTTTTTCCCCGGGAAAGAAGCATCGTCTTTATTTTTCCAACATGTTCTTAGACAATAAAGGTTTGTCTGTCTTCAAGCCCTGTTTTCATTTTCTCACAGAGACAGAACGTCAGGAAAGAGAGACATGCACAGGATTCAATTTATCCTCGTGTTTGTTCTCACATCGCAAGGTACTAAAGCTCTACTTTATGACTTACTTTGGTCTACATCACTTCTAGTCGCAGACTAAAGATATAATATTTTAGGTCTGAAAACCACAAGAAATATAAGGTCTAACAATATAAAAAGGATAAAGGTGGAACAAAGCAACAACGTGCCAGTTTAAGGGTTCCCTTGTAGCTTTTTGCACTACACAATCGTTACAGGACAGAATCATTGCATTACCTGAGTTTCTGTAGATATGACTTTGCACTACAAACACTATGCCTGTGTATATACATTTGTATGTGGGTAGATGAGAGAGTTGTGTCTTCACCACTTCAGAGTTAGTAGTGTTTGTGTGGTTTCCTGCATCTCACCGCTGCCTCCTCCACTCAGCCTCTGTTTTCCCCAATGTTAACGTCTTTTTAAAGCAGTTTATTCCAGTTTGCTGGGTACGTTTTTTATTCCTGCAGCAATGAAACATAACCAATGATCTTAAACAGCACATCTCTATCAACGTTTACTGTAAAAATCAAACTATAAGAAGTGAAACATCCCCCCCTGGCTTGTGAGAAATGTTTTGGAGCCTTTGGTTTAACATTCAGTTATTTTTAATTTTTCATGCCTCTATGCAGAAAAGGAGAGCCAACTGATGCACTTTGAATCATCTTGTTACTGAAAAGTACTATAAAAATAGACTTTCCTTGCCTCGATGACTATTTAAACCCTGACTGAACCACCTTTTTTTGGAGGCTGAATTGTGCTGTGATGAACCACCTCTACAGTACTAATAAATTATAAGGCATTTTACAAAGCTTTGGCTGAACAGATGTCTGTTTGGCTGTGGGGACACAGCCGAGACTGGTAGGCCAGGGATTTTAACAATTTCACATAGACTGAGTTCATTCATAACTTTAGGAAGTCGAGAGCAACTTTTAAAAATATACATCATTGCCTCTCATCTCGACTCCAAAGGCAAGAAACTCATCGCAATAATTTTTGTCGCTTCACAACAGGGACAAAAAACTGCAATCCGCAACTCATGAAATTTACAAGGGACTTCAGAAAAAAGAAGACCAAAGTCGCATAAAATAAGTGGGCTTCGCAACAGTGAGCATTGTTTCCAAGTGTGTCATGTCGCTCTGCCCCTCTGGTCGGGTAAAAGAGAAAAACCTACCGAAAATTCTCGCTCTCATGTCATCTTGAAACCATTCTTCTTCGAAATGTTGGCTACAGATCTGGCCAGAAGTTCGATGGCAAATCCTCCCTCTTCAAGTTGGCAATCCAAACGACGAACCCGTGGTGGATGATGAATCGGAAAGGTGAAAAACCTAATGTTTTTTTCACTTTTACCCGATGTATTGGAACATCCTACGGCCATGCACGTAGGCATTGTTGCTTCAACAATAGCTCTCGCAAATTTCAATGGTGAAGTCCTCTTGAAATCCGAAATAATTGTTGTTGATCGCAGCTGTGTACAACCGTTCCTATTGAATTAGCTTGTGAAGCGCAGTGCCGCTCTGCACAGAAACGTCACAGGATGTGATGTCAGACTCAGTGATCGAGACGACAATTTATGCTATTATTTTTTTACTGATTAATGCTAAATTCATTAAATCACCACAAACTTATTAGTTTTAGGTATAGCTAATGATCCACTGATTTTTCCTTGTTGACGGGACTTCTCCTTTAAATGTCTGTCTGCTCTTATAGTCAGGAAGCCCAGCAGAGAGACGTTGGAGTCAGGCATATGATCCTACAGCCACGTCTCAGTAAAACACATAATACTGCATTCCCGATACTGTTGCTGAGTCCTTGTCAGGGCTTGAAGTTCATCCAACTTGTTACCTAGCGATCTCACGTTGCCCATGATGATGGATGGCAGAGATGGTTTGAACTCCCTCCTTCTCTCTCTCCTATTTGCTCCTGCCCTGCAACCATGATACCTCCTTTTCAACTCCTGTGTGATTTCTATCTTCAGTTGTCGTATTATTTCTGCTTTAGCGATGTTAATCAATGTCAGTTGTAAACCACCCTGTTGCTATACACCATAACAAAGGAGCAAAATATAGAAACGTATTGGGAAAAATCAATCCAGCCCCACAGCATCCAATAAAAGAAGAAACGGTTGTCCAAAAAAGCAGGAATGAAATTTTGAAAAAAATAAAATCTCAATCAAAAATACAGTGCTACTCCAACGTGCTGCCACCCTGAGTGGCGCCAATCTAGAATACACCCAACAACCAAACATTTTCGGTTGGGTTAGGGTTACCCAACCTGATCTATAGGTTGGGTAACCCTAACCCAACCGATCAGGTTGGGCTTCAACCACGCCGAACACACTTTACTGTGGGATTGCTGTACGGTCTACTGGCTCTTACAGGTGCAATTGTTGTCATCTAGCTTTCTGATAGTTCTGTGGTACTGCAGATAGCAGAACAATATTTATGTTTTCATGCTCAAAAAGGACAAAGAAAATCACTATCAGGACGAACACTTGCCTCTTGTTGTTTTATTTGGAAGTGAATATGTTTCTTGTGTTTTCTTTTTAGAGTCAAAATGCATGACTAGGCCCCTTTACATCAATTTAATTCAGGTTTTGTTTTTTGAATTTGAAATAAGAGAGATGCCAAAATCTACAAAGCTGTGGGAATTTGAAAGAAGAATGTCCAGTCAGATAGCTGGACAAGACAACATACCCTCAAAGAGGCTCAAGAGGAGCTTGGTGAATTAAACTGCTGGTTTAATTATCCAACAAGATAGTGATCCAGGCAGAAAATTACTTGAGCAGCAAAAAGCTGTAACGCAAATTTTAGTACTAAATGGTCCTGCGCTGAAGTACATTTTCTGAGTTGCTTGTCAAGTTTCAGCCATGCAGACCCCTCAGACGTAGTTTGCAGAACCAGAACTATACCAAGGGAGGCATCATTTAGATTCTCTGCTCCAGAGCTCTGGAACAAAATCCCAGAAAACCTTAGATTTGCAGATGTGTTTGTTTCTTTAAATCCTTTTTTATTCACAGCAGCTTTTGCTCAAAGAATCTGACTAATAAACCATTTGGATAAATTTGATTATTTCATCTCTGTAACATTTGTATCTTAACACATTTTTTATTTTGTGCTATGCTTTTATGCGTATGCTTTGCTACTTTCGGTTCTTCGTTGGATGGCCTTGTGTAGTTTATTTATAAAGACCTTATTTTACAACAAATATTGTCTCAAGGCACTTTACAAAAAGAAAAGTTTGTTCAATCATAGGAACGTATTCAAATTTAAACCTAAAACCTCTGCACCCAACTCATCCCCACAGTAAACACTGTGTCCCAAAGACCTGAAGCAAAAGATGGTTATAAATGTTAACAGAGGGGTGGAACACATAAGCAGCCTGCACTTTTTCTTGAATTATTCTCTTTAAATTATTTGCTACTTTATGTTGCCTTATCTCATCAAAAGACTGTAAAAATACAAGAAAGCTTGCAGTTGGAGTGTGGAAAAAATATAAAAAAAAATTCACTTCATATAAATAGGTTTGCAAGGCACTGTAGAATAGAAATATATGATCTGCCGTCTAAAAAAAGTACAACCTGCCACAAATTTAAAGAATCTGAACTCAAATATTGTATGCTTACATTTAATAGATTGCTTGTAACAATTGCGGACACCTTTTTAATTCTGAGTTATGTTACTTAGGACTGTTTTTTGCACATTTAGATTTCAAACTTAGCAAAATGCACATATTTAACCAATAAGGGAAGAAGATCAGACAGACAAATAAAAAAATGAAGGAGTCTGTGTTCTCATATTCAAGGATCTAAGAATTTTGCCACTTTTCAGGGTAATTATCGGAAACTGGGGGACTTCAGCAGTGAATCATAGAGCAAAAATAAAGTGGAATGTGTTTAATAAACTGTTTTGTTGCACGCTGTTTTTGACTGGCACAAGAAAAAAAAAATCAAGATCAAGTGGAAAGAAATCGTATTTTTAGCCAACAAAAACAAGTCATGGAAAATATATTCAAACCATAACTTCTGTTGTTAACAACTTTTCAGTCCTGACTTTCTTCACTCTACTCTGTCTAAAAGAAAAAGCAGAAATTCTTTTTGGGGGATAAAGGAGGAAGGGGTTTGGGAGGAAGAGGTGAGGTGGAAATTCCCTTTGTGGATCCAAGTCACTTAGTTCCACATGTCCATCTGTCTGACTGTCTGACTCACACCGCTATCACACAGCAAACACTCAAGTCAGATGATCCTCATGGTCAGATCTATAGAAGTGGACAAAAGATTTTGAGCTGTGAAGTTACTGTGAGAGGCGTAATGCACCTGAAGCTGCAGCTGTAATGCATTGCACATTGTCTGAGCAACAAACTCAGTTCTAACATCCGGAGATATTCATTTGAAACCAGATATTAACAAACGGCTGTGTATAAAGAAAATAGTCATTTTTTTGGTTGTGTGCGGCTAAATAAGACTAGGCTTTTCTAGGTCATTTAGGATTGTTAATGAGAGAGATAATTATTGAATAATTCTGTATTACATTTTGTGAATTCTGAATGATTAAGATTACTACAGCTGTAACGCCACTAACAAAAACACCCACATGTACAGCTGTACACAGAGTGTGATTTAAAGGTTTTATTAAAAGATATCTCTGGTGGGAAACAGGAATGTGCTTTCTCAGGAAGCAGCTTCTTAGAATCTAGGCCTGAATCCTGATCAGCGGATCCTGGGGCTTGGGTTAGTGGTCTCCCCCGATGGTTAGTGGTGTAATGTCCGTTCTTTTTCTTCCTGTACTCTATTATGAGCCCCTTTGTCTTTGAGGTGTTAAGGAGCAAAGTGTTCTCCCTGCACCACACTGACACCCTCTCCACCTCACCCCTGTAGGCGGACTCGTCGCCTCCTGAGATGAGCCACACCACTGTAGTATCATCTGCAAAAATGTGTGTAACAGGACCAGAGCAGGGGGCTCAGCACACAGCCCTGTGGAGAGCCAGTACTGAGGCTGAGAGCAGCCTAACTCTGCTGTTGACCGGTCGGGAAACACAGGATCCACATGCAGGTGGACTGAGGGTGACCCAGGTCCCCGAGTTTTTCCCCCAGTCTGTGAGAGAGGATAGTATTAAAAGCAGAGCTGCCGTCCACAAGTATGATCCGTAGATAGGTCCCCTGCTGCTCCAGGTATGACAGAGCAGCATGGAGGGCTGTAGTTACAGCGTCCTCTGTGGATCTGTTGGCTCTGTAGGCAATATGGTGGGGATCAAAGCCATGAGAAAGAAGTGCTGTGATGTGACCCCCGACCAGTTTTTCAAAACACTTCATCACCACAGGAGTGAGTGCCACTGGCCGGTAACCGTTAAGGCTTGAGATTCAAAGTTTCTTGGGTAAGGGGACTATGGTGGAGGATTTCAGGCAGGATGGGACAGCGGACAGAGCCAGGGACTGGTTGAAGATCCTGGTAAAGACAGCAGACTGGCACAGTCTTTCAGGACACATCCAGGGATGTCGTTGGGTCCACCTGTCTTTCTTGAGTTGAAGGCCCGTAGTGTGCACCTTACCTTGTGCTCCTCTAAAACGAGGGCTGCGGTGTTGTGGGTCACTTGGTGTGATATGGCTGCCTCTGTTGGCTTCATCTCGAAGCGGGCTAAGAAGAGGTTTAGCTCCTCTGCCAGTGAGGTGTCGCCTTCCACAGCTGCAAGATTGGCCCTGTAGTTGGTGAGATGCTGTATTCCCTGCCACACCTGCCTGCTGTTGTTCCTGTCAATATTGCCCTCCATCCTCCTCCTGTAGTCGGATTTGGCCACTCTGTTGCCTCTCGTCAGGTTACCTAGGGCTGTGCCATAGCTGGTCATGTTCTCCAACCAGAAGGTGGTATTCCTGGTCTTTAGCAGTAGCTGGACCTTCTGGTTGGGAACACCTGGTTGTGTTTTTCCACAGCAACAGTATCTATAAAGTTCTGGATGCAGCACAGCTCACTGTCTGTGAAGACCTCCAGGTCCTGATGTTCAAAGACATCCCAGTTTGTCCTGTCGAAACAGTGCTGCAGGTGTTGCGAGGCATCCTCAAGCCAGAATTTGATGGTTCTTGGCCACCAGGCCACCACTCCCCATTAAAGTACAAAAGTCTTTCAGGAAGTTGCTACTCCCTGCCCATTGAAAGGCTATCACAAGTTTCAGGCGCTACTGGGATTTGAACCCAGGATCTCCTGTTTACAAGACAGGCGCTTTGACCAGCTAAGCCACAGCACCTCCCTTATGACTGTATATGTTGTTCATCTGACATGAAACGTATGGAACTCAAATCAACATGTACACTAACAGCCAAACAAAGCACCGACCGAGAGAGCAATGAGCCGCTGCAACTACATGCGGCGCCATCTGCATGTCCATTTCATACCGATCTCCGGGTTTCCATCACCTCACTTTCTGATTGGATACACGTCACATTCAAGAGCCACCCCCAATACTGGAGCCTGTTGGAAGGGGAAGATTGGGGGGGGAAATGGGCAAAATATCCTGCAATATTCAGCTCCTCTGCCAGTGAGGTGTCGCCTTCCGCAGCTGCAAGATTGGCCCTGTAGTTGGTGAGATGCTGTATTCCCTGCCACACCTGCCTGCTGTTGTTCCTGTCAAGATTGCCCTCCATCCTTGGCCACTCTGATGCCTCTCGTCAGGCCGTGCTATATATGGTCCTGTTCCCCAACCTGAAGGTGGTATTCCTGGTCTTTAGCAGTGGCTGGACATCCTGAGTCATCCAGGGCATTTGGTTGGGAAACACCTGGTTGTGTTTTTCCACAGCAACAGTATCCATAAAGTTCTTGATGTAGCACAGCTCACTGTCTGTGAAGACCTCCAGGTCCTGATGTTCAAAGACATCCCAGTTTGTCCTGTCGAAACAGTGCTGCAGGTGTTGCGAGGCATCCTCAAGCCAGAATTTGATGGTTCTTGTGATAGTTGGCACAGTTTTTCTGAGAGGGACATAAACAGGAATTAAACTTAGAAGTGATTGGACTGACCCAGATGTGGAAATGGCCTAGCTTTGTAGCATAGCTTGATTTTCGAGTAGACTTTGTCCAGGGTGTTAGCTCCTCTTCTAGCACACTTTACATGCTGGTGGAATTTAGGGAGCACTGTCTGTCTGCATGGTGGAAGTACCCCGCTATGATGTGCACAGCATACGGACAGATGTTCGACTGATAGCTTATGCTGCCATGTAAAAGTCCCACAGCTGATTTAGCATTAGCATCTGGTGATATGTAAATCTCTCTGGGGAGGTATATGGGTCTGCATTTAACAGTCACAAACTCCAGGTCTGGGGACCAGTGGCTGGTCATCATCACTATGTTTGTACACCAGGTGTTGTTCAGAGATCCCCCCCCTCCTCCTTTGGCGTTTGAGAGAAACAGGCTAGGGTGCGGTGGTCTGTGTGGTTGCCTCATTAGCCTACCTAGCACGCCGACCCTGTAGCCCCGCTTCTGCCCTCTCTCTCTGCGCCGCCGACGCCTCCTCCCTGCCAGGATGATGATTCATGGAAAGTCAGGACTCCTCGCTATATCCACCGGTATGTCAAAAAAGCACTGAAACTCGACTGTAAGCAGGCTACAATCATTGGGAGTTTGTCATGACAATAATAATTATTATTGCAACATATATTCCAATGAACTGTGTTTACTGCATTTAACCCATCCCATTGGGGAGCAGTGGGCTGCCATTGTGTAGCGCCCAGGGAGCAATCTGGGGTTAAGGGTCTTGCTCAGGGAGCCAGAGTAGCAGTCTGTGGGAACCCAGAACCTCCGGGACACAAGAGCAATGCTCTTAGCACTAGGCCACCACTCCCCATTAAAGTACAAAAGTCTTTCAGGAAGTTGCTACTCCCTGCCCATTGAAAGGCTATCACAAGTTTCAGGCGCTACTGGGATTTGAACCCAGGATCTCCTGTTTACAAGACAGGCGCTTTGACCAGCTAAGCCACAGAACCTCCCTTATGACTGTATATGTTGTTCATCTGACATGAAACGTATGGAACTCAAATCAACATGTACACTAACAGCCAAACAAAGCACCGACCGAGAGAGCAATGAGCCGCTGCAACTACATGCGGCGCCATCTGCATGTCCATTTCATACCGATCTCCGGATTTCCATCACCTCACTTTCTGATTGGATACACGTCACATTCAAGAGCCACCCCCAATACTGGAGCCTGTTGGAAGGGGAAGATTGGGGGGGGGGGAAATGGGCAAAATATCCTGCAATATTCAGCTCCTCTGCCAGTGAGGTGTCGCCTTCCGCAGCTGCAAGATTGGCCCTGTAGTTGGTGAGATGCTGTATTCCCTGCCACACCTGCCTGCTGTTGTTCCTGTCAAGATTGCCCTCCATCCTTGGCCACTCTGATGCCTCTCGTCAGGCCGTGCTATATATGGTCCTGTTCCCCAACCTGAAGGTGGTATTCCTGGTCTTTAGCAGTGGCTGGACATCCTGAGTCATCCAGGGCATCTGGTTGGGAAACACCTGGTTGTGTTTTTCCACAGCAACAGTATCCATAAAGTTCTTGATGTAGCACAGCTCACTGTCTGTGAAGACCTCCAGGTCCTGATGTTCAAAGACATCCCAGTTTGTCCTGTCGAAACAGTGCTGCAGGTGTTGCGAGGCATCCTCAAGCCAGAATTTGATGGTTCTTGTGATAGTTGGCACAATTTTTCTGAGAGGGACATAAACAGGAATTAAACTTAGAAGTGATTGGACTGACCCAGATGTGGAAATGGCCTAGCTTTGTAGCATAGCTTGATTTTCGAGTAGACTTTGTCCAGGGTGTTAGCTCCTCTTCTAGCACACTTTACATGCTGGTGGAATTTAGGGAGCACTGTCTGTCTGCATGGTGGAAGTACCCCGCTATGATGTGCACAGCATACGGACAGATGTTCGACTGATAGCTTATGCTGCCATGTAAAAGTCCCACAGCTGATTTAGCATTAGCATCTGGTGATATGTAAATCTCTCTGGGGAGGTATATGGGTCTGCATTTAACAGTCACAAACTCCAGGTCTGGGGACCAGTGGCTGGTCATCATCACTATGTTTGTACACCAGGTGTTGTTCAGAGATCCCCCCCCTCCTCCTTTGGCGTTTGAGAGAAACAGGCTAGGGTGCGGTGGTCTGTGTGGTTGCCTCATTAGCCTACCTAGCACGCCGACCCTGTAGCCCTGCTTCTGCCCTCTCTCTCTGCGCCGCCGACGCCTCCTCCCTGCCAGGATGATGATTCATGGAAAGTCAGGACTCCTCGGTATATCCACCGGTATGTCAAAAAAGTACTGAAACTCGACTGTAAGCAGGCTACAATCATTGGGAGTTTGTCATGACAATAATAATTATTATTGCAACATATATTCCAATGAACTGTGTTTACTGCATTTAACCCATCCCATTGGGGAGCAGTGGGCTGCCATTGTGTAGCGCCCAGGGAGCAATCTGGGGTTAAAGGTCTTGCTCAGGGAGCCAGAGTAGCAGTCTGTGGGAACCCAGAACCTCCGGGACACAAGAGCAATGCTCTTAGCACTAGGCCACCACTCCCCATTAAAGTACAAAAGTCTTTCAGGAAGTTGCTACTCCCTGCCCATTGAAAGGCTATCACAAGTTTCAGGCGCTACGGGGATTTGAACCCAGGATCTCCTGTTTACAAGACAGGCGCTTTGACCAGCTAAGCCACAGCACCTCCCTTATGACTGTATATGTTGTTCATCTGACATGAAACGTATGGAACTCAAATCAACATGTACACTAACAGCCAAACAAAGCACCGACCGAGAGAGCAATGAGCCGCTGCAACTACATGCGGCGCCATCTGCATGTCCATTTCATACCGATCTCCGGGTTTCCATCACCTCACTTTCTGATTGGATACACGTCACATTCAAGAGCCACCCCCAATACTGGAGCCTGTTGGAAGGGGAAGATTGGGGGGGGGGGAAATGGGCAAAATATCCTGCAATATTCAGCTCCTCTGCCAGTGAGGTGTCGCCTTCCGCAGCTGCAAGATTGGCCCTGTAGTTGGTGAGATGCTGTATTCCCTGCCACACCTGCCTGCTGTTGTTCCTGTCAAGATTGCCCTCCATCCTTGGCCACTCTGATGCCTCTCGTCAGGCCGTGCTATATATGGTCCTGTTCCCCAACCTGAAGGTGGTATTCCTGGTCTTTAGCAGTGGCTGGACATCCTGAGTCATCCAGGGCATCTGGTTGGGAAACACCTGGTTGTGTTGTTCCACAGCTACAGTATCCATAAAGTTCTTGATGTAGCACAGCTCACTGTCTGTGAAGACCTCCAGGTCCTGATGTTCAAAGACATCCCAGTTTGTCCTGTCGAAACAGTGCTGCAGGTGTGTCCTCAGGCCAGAATTTGATGGTTCTTGTGATAGTTGCCAGTTTTTTTGAGAGGGACATTAACAGGAAATAAATGCAGGGACAAGTGATCGGACTTACCCATATGTGGAAATGGCCTTGCTCTGTAGCGTAGCTTGATTTTCGAGTAGACTTTGTCCAGGGTATTAGCTCCTCTTCTAGCACACTTTACATGCTGGTGGAATTTAGGGAGCACTGTCTGTCTGCATGGTGGAAGTACCCTGCTATGATGTGCACAGCATATGGACAGATACTCGACTGATAGCTTATGCTGCCATGTAAAAGTCCCACAGCTGATTTAGCATTAGCATCTGGTGATATGTAAATCTCTCTAGGGAGGTATATTGGTCTGCATTTAACAGTCACAAACTCCAGGTCTGGGGACCAGTGGCTGGTCATCGTCGCTGTTTGTACACCAGGTGTTGTTCACGTACACAGAGATACCCCCCTCATCTGATCTTACCGGGATCTGCCGTTTGAGAGAAACAGGCTAGGGAGCGGTGGTTTGTGTGGTTGCCTCATTAGCCTACCTAGCGCCTGGTAGCCCCGCTTCTGCCTTCTCTCTCTGTGCCGCCGACGCCTCCTCCCTGCCAGGATGGTGATCCACGGAAAGCCAGGGCTCCTTGCTATATCCATCGGTATGTCATCATCAGGAGTTCATCATGAATAATGATAATTATTGCAACGTATATTCCAATGAACTGTGTTTACTGCATTTAACCCATCCCGTTGGGGAGCAGTGGGCTGCCATTGTGTAGCGCCCAGGGAGCAATCTGGGGTTAAGGGTCTTGCTCAGGGAACCAGAGTAGCAGTCTGTGGGAACCCAGGATCTCCGGGACACAAGCACAATGCTCTTAGCACTAGGCCACCACTCCCCATTAAAGTACAAAAGTTTGACAAATGTCTTTCAGGGATTGCTACTCCTTGCCCATTGAAAAGTTAGCACAAGTTTCAGGTGCTACTGGGATTTGAACCCAGGATCTCCTGTTTACGAGACAGGCGCTTTGACCAACTAAGCCACAGCACCCCCCTTATGACTGTATATGTTGTTCATTTGACATGAAAAGTACGGAACACAAATCAACACGTACACTAACAGCGAAAAACAAAGCACCGACCGAGAGAGCAATGAGCCGCTGGAACTATGTGCGTCGCCATCTGTATGTCCATTTCATACAGATTTTATACCATCACCTCACTTTCTGATTGGCTACACGTCACATTCAACAGGTTGTGTGCCTGTTTGTACTCGGGCAAATTATCCTGCAATGTGAACCCGGCAAATGCAGAAAAAGTCAGTGAGGAAACAGAGAGATGGAGGCAATACATACTGGGACAAGGTGGAGAAACGAGACAGAAGACAGGTGAAAGAAATCAGAGGAAATTATACTGTTTGTCAGTATAATATAGTTTTTGAATCATTGGGCTTGCTTCATACCAGTTGTTGCAAGACTCACACCTTGGTCTCAACAAACAATGGAATACTTTCAAAAGGTCTTAAGGATGATCAAGATGTTTTCAATCCTAAATCAGAAACACTGACTTTGACTCTGGCAAGTGAAGCGTAAAGTGCTTTGGATGTTGTTCTGGGTTCTTCTGCGGCCTCCTGGAGTAGCTCTCACCGTGTCCCTGGAGTAATTATGGTAGGCAGGCCCCTCTTGGGGAGGTTCCCCAATGTTCCATGTTTTGCACATTTGTGGATAATGGCTTGCACTGTGGTTCGCTGGAATCCTAAAGTTTTACAGATGGCTTTGTAACAAATAGATGTCACTGACTTTGTTTCCTATTGACCCCAAACTTCTTTAAATCGGGACATGATGTGTTTTGTGTTTCAGATCTCTTAGCCTACTTGCTGGTGTAAGATAGGTTGTATTTTTAGTATTTTTATTATTATTATTCTGCAGATCTGCAAGTAATTAGGTCTATGTGTGGGTTGTGGAATTTGACTCATCTTAAGAACATATTAATTTGTCACAGTTAATTCATAATTTCACAAGACTAGCAAAAATATTTTAGCATGGGCTGGGCTGGAAAAAGTGACCCATTAATAAAAGATTTCTTGATTTTACAGGTCTGGCAGTAATCTGCCCTGACTCATGAAATTTAACTCAGCTTTCCAAAAGAAAAAAAATAGTAAATTGCAGTTAACACATGGTTTAACAAAGAGGGGTGATTGCCTTTTTTTACATAGAGCTTGGTTGGTCTGCATAGCCCTTTTCTCAATCATTGATATAATTATCAAATTTAGTTCATGATATAAAAAATCTAAATGTGACAGAGCAACAAAACAAAAAAGTTCTGCATGGGATAAATACTAATATAACACTTAATGTGATATTTAACACAATTATGAGCTCAGAAGTCAGAAAGATTTGGAAGAGTTTTAGATTTTTGGTTTTAGGGTATATCCATGGAAATGTTAGGGGGTTCAGATAAAATCATGCTTGATGCATCAGGTCTTGATATTTAAGGTCTGGGGAACACAGGGTTCAATCATCTCAAATAAGGCTGGGGTTAATTACAAACGGAAATAACGAGACAGGGCGTGTATGTGTGGAAATGTGTGTGTGAATTTTTGTGTATGGATCAGACTTTGGGTGTGTTTGTTCCTGAGTGTGTACAGACATGTGTTTGTCTGTGGTTTTTCAGTGTGTGTGGGCCTCACTCTGCAGTAAGTGCCTGTTGCGCATGATCTGTGACGGCAGCGTCACCTCTGCTCCTGTCTGTTTAGCCCTAATGGATGTGCTTGTTTCAAGTCATCTTTCTCTTTGCTTCCGCTGTTACTTTGAGAAACTTTAGCAACTTAGACAAGTATATTATATGTTCTCTTGCTTGTCATAAATTCAAAGAGTTGGTGTTATTAAACTGTACTGAAAATACTATACAGTTATAATTACTGTGATACATGTGTCTTGAATCACTTTACACTTTTAATTGTTTATACTATGCACCATTCTTTCTCAAACCTGGCCAAGTGTTGTATGTGTTTAAATAGACATACAACCAGAGGTGGGTAGTAACTAGTTACATTTACTCAGTTACATTTACTTGAGTAACTTTTTGAACAAAATGTACTTTTAGGAGTAGTTTTATTGCACTGTACTTTTTACTTTTGCTTGAGTCACATTTTTACTCAAGTATCATTACTCCTACTTGAGTAAAATAAGTAGGAGTAGAACATATTTCTTTTAACCAAAAATGCACCAGAGAGACAAAAACCTAGAGTTTATGTTAAAGTGAGACTTCTTGTTTTTACACAAGCTTTGTTATTTTAAAGGAGAAGTCCGGTCAGCAAGGAAGAATCAATGGATCATTATCTATACCTAAAACTAATACGTTCACAGTGATTTAATGAATTTAGCGTTAATCAGTAAAAAAATAAAAGTATAAATTGTTGGCGCGATCACTGAGTCTGGGAGCGGCCATTCATAACCAAATATGGTAACACCTCACTCCTGACGTCTTCTGGAAGTGACGTCACGGTGCGGTAAGCCGAGGGCCATTCTACGAGCTTTACAAGCAAATTCAGTAGGAACTATTGTACACATCTGCGATCAGCAACAATTATTTCGGATTTCAAGTGGACTTCACCACTGAAATTCGCGGGAGCAATTGTTAAAGCAACAATGCCCACATGCATGGCAGTCGGATGTTGTGATACACCGGGTAAAAGTGAAAAAAACATTTGTTGTTTCACCTTTCCGCTACACCACAGCCGCAGCAGACAGATTCAACTCACATCGTCCCTTTTTGGTCTCCTCGGCTATAACTGGTATGGCTGTATTTCGTCAAAAGACAGGTTGCTATCAAGAAAGTCTTCCGGATGCCTCCAGTAAAGCACATTCAAATGAAAATTATTCTTAATTAAAATAACGTATCATTTATTGAACAGTATGTAATAATTTTATATTTAAAGTACTTTCAGAAGTTTGAATTCTGAATATGACCGGACTTCTCCTTTAATGTTATCTGCTGAGCTCATTGAGCCATTTGGAGGTCAAATTAACGTACAGCAAACAGTAGATGTTGTCATTAGAAGTACTTTGCACTGTTCTAACATGCTGTATATACGTTAACTGCAAGTACTGCTTTTAAGTTTAATGTTCAAAAAATTATTCATAAAAGTGTTTATTTTGTCTTTAGTGTTTTTAGTGTATCTTTGTCTCTAAAATACCAGAATTCATACGTAACCTTATATTTTTGTCTATCCGATCACATAATTTTTAAAATATTAAATCATTAGCTGGTATGATTAGTTACTCAGTACTTGAGTAGCCTTCTTACTGAATACTTGTTTACTCTTACTTGAGTAATTTCTTGACTAACAACTTTTTATAATTACTTGAGTAAAAATATGCTGAAGTAGTGTTACTTTTACTCGAGTACAATTTTTGGCTACCCTACCCACCTCTGCATGAAACTAATTAGATAATTAGAAATTTGCTTAAAAGTGATCTTAATAATTAAAACAGTCAAATTACATGACCGTGATCATCCATTTTAAATCATAACTGCTGCAGCTTGCCCAATGCATTAATAAGCTATCAGCAAAAGTGTTGAAATAGAGCAACCTCCACACTCATTGGCAACCCCTGCTGTTTATTGAAACAGCAAAATTTTAATTTGAAACAAAAAAAGTCAGTACATTTATTTCGCTACAAAAAATATAACACACTATAAAAAATTTTTTTGCCAGTTAGAAGTTGCTGATATGTTTTTTGGCACAATCTCTTTAGAGCCTCCAGAGGTCTAAGGCCTCTTTATTTATTCTCATCTAGTAGCTCACAGTGCTAGTGCAGGTTTGTGGAACTGTGGTAGCCATAGAATA
Organism: Fundulus diaphanus; assembly: GCA_037039145.1. Classification (NCBI taxonomy): domain Eukaryota; kingdom Metazoa; phylum Chordata; class Actinopteri; order Cyprinodontiformes; family Fundulidae; genus Fundulus; species Fundulus diaphanus. The sequence continues at coordinate 50,428,960 of CM073130.1, read as the reverse complement.
AGAATTTTGGGTATAATTATTATTATTTTTTGCTTTTATTGGCCATATTTATAGACTATAATCAAGCACAAAGAAGGTTACTAAAGATTCCAATGGATTGGAACTCAAAAGATTCTGGTATATCAAAGAGTTCAAGACGCCATGCACCCTAACAAGGTTCCCCTGGTATCTAATGGAGAAAAAATCCTTTACCACTCATAACATACACAACTCCATATGTCTGTGATAGTCAGACAGAAACTATTTTAATCTGACACGCCTCTTTAACAGCTGGCGTACATGCAGATCACATCTTCTGGGATTCTACGGAGACTCGATGATCTTAAAAGGTGCAATCTTTGCTGCTGGTCTCTAACAAGTGAGCTTTGGAGATGCTTTTACTTATCCTACTATGTCAAACAGGTAGTGGATTCCAAAGATACAATAACATGAATTTCATAGACTGTTTTGTCCCTTTTAAAACATTACAAATGACAGAAACTAAGGGGACGACTAGGTAAATACCGAACCATCATGTATTGTTATTTCAAATGGCTGCAGATCTTGGAAAGGACCTTTGCTGTCTACCAGTCAGGTTGAGCCTTTTGATCTGTCTGTCTCTGTTTGTCTCCTTTGTTTGTAACGGCACGGCACACCTAGTCAGGGGGTGTGTTTATGTGTGTGTTGCGCTTTGTCTGTCTTTGCTCACTACGCGTCTGTCTCCTAAGTGTGTGTTTGTCCGTACTTATACCTAAAAACTTGAGAGCTTCTCATTAGTCCTGAAATCCCTTCTGCTTTCGATTGTGTCTGTCTTATTGTGACTCATTCTGCGGCACTGTTCCTCGCTAATCACCGTTGGATTAAATGCGATAATTTTTCATTGTTGCGCTTGTTGGGTAACAGACAGAGGTTTTGATAGGGAAAGGAGAGGCAGTGAGCCAGACGGTCTGCGGTGGCTCAGAGATCACAAGAAAAATGTGATTTTTAACCCCGTCTGATTTCACATTTTAGTATTTCTCAATAAGGATGCAGAATAACTGCACTGCCAAAACAATCATGGCTGCCATAGTGACACAGAACAGGAAGTTAGGCAGCAGTTAATTCATTTCAGCACCTATTAACCACAACACTTTATTTAAACACTTTCTAGTTCACATGGGGGGGACATCTATCCACAGAGTACAGTGCTATTTCACAGTTTTTTGATGTCTGGATTAACTGTAATCAGCTATATACTCTCCAAATAGGGAGTGTAAGGCTTTTAAAATCTTTAAATTACAATTTTTATAAGAACATTGGTAACTTTATTTCATTTGTGAAAAGGCCACAATGTAGCATCGTTTAATGCATCGTTGGGCATTTTAATCAGAATCAGTTTGAAGACTACAGATTCAATTACACACACATTGATAGTTTTCTATAGTCTAAGTTGCCATTTGAACAATAAATTGTAAAGAAAAGAAAAAAAAGCCACATGTATGACGATCATCTCTTCCAATTGGACAGAAATGACTCGGGTTATTTGGTCCGGACCACGGTTGACTTTAGCCTAATATCACCTCCATAAGGTCTAGACCAAGAGGGGAAACTAACTTTGGTCCATTTAAAGCGGACCAGATGTGGCAGGTGTAAATACACATTAAGAAATTTTGACTTCATGCTGGGGCTGGGGAAAATAAAGCTCTATTTCACAGACGTTTTAAAGAATATGGACTCCATTTGATCATCTCAAGAGCAAAGCACAGTTTATAAAATCTTTATTTTGCTCTGAAATACATTTTCAGAAATGGAGTTAATTCACCTTGATGGTAAATTCTTTAAGTCTGTGAAAATTTACTCTGTCATGATATCTTGCCAGATTACCACAGAGGAACTGAGCTCCCAACAGGTAACCTCTTTAAAACACTGTCAAGCATAATTGCTTTAGTCGCTTGTGATGTTTTTAATATTAGCTGCGTTACTTGGTCATATATTTCTCAAATACTCTGTGCCATTGATCACAGTTTATAAATAAATGATTTAATTTAATCTAATTTAGCTTTATTCTGGTAAATCCTTAATACTCTTCCCCCGCAATAACTGGAAACATGTGAAGAGTCTGCCTTCTGTAGTAGTGTAAAAAATAGTTTTAATGTTTTGAACTTTGCTCGTTTTTAATTCAACATGAGCCAACAGGGCTAACCGTTACCAAAGTGTATGTGGTGACTGTGATCAACATGGTGGATTTCCCCCCAATATCCTGATCTTTGTCATAACGAAAGCTTCTGGAGATGATGGACAGGATTTTAATAAACCGTCTTTCAGAGGAACAGAAAGGATTATGAGCTTTCAAACAAAATTAGCCGATGAAGACATGCCGCCATGCATGAGTACTTTAGAGTTTTGTTTGTATCTTGGATGGATGCCTCTAAGTACCCTGTAGTGACAGCTTGCATTTCAGAAGGTGAAATCCAAATTTTGAGGAAAACCCACAGCACAGTTTGTGCACACTGAGGATTATTCTGACCCTGATGCGCCTTATTAGCAGAAAATAAAAAAAGCAGTGTTCACTTCAACAACAATTCATTTTGTAAGCGTTAGTATGTGTCTGATTTAAGATTTTGTACACAAGCTGATGTCTTACAGAGTCAAAAGTTTAATTTTAAAATTAAGTTTCTATAGCTGATATACTTTCTATGGATCAGGGGTCTTCACTTACAGTCCTTGAGGACCTGGAACCTTTAGATCGGCCCCTGATCCAACACATCTGAATCAAAACAGCTGAATTAGCTCCTCAGAATGCAGTCAAGTCCTCCAGAGTCCTGTAAAAGGCCTGAGTTTTTATCTCAAGTGTTGAAGCAGAGACTCATAAAAGTTGGAGGACACCGGATCTTGAGGACTGGAGTAGAAGATCCCCTGTATACATGATACACCTTTCAGTGGTTAACCCTGTTTTACTCCTAGACAGACCTGTTGGCTGAGCTTCTACAGTGCTCTCTTTCATCCTCCAGACCTAAAATTTAGCTCAGAGCTTATCTGTTTCTCTCCTAGATCAAGCCACAAAAGGAGCTAGTACTGCCATTATATTTTTATTATTCTTTCGCATAGAAAGTACGCCTTTGTTCTTTTTTTTGTGTGTGTGCTGCCTTCAGAAACTCCCTGTCAGTTGTGGTAGTTGGCCGTTCACTCTGAGCCTGGGTCTGTTGGAGGTTTCCTTTCCTCTCCACTGTCGCCATATGCATGCTCGGTATGAGGGATTGCTCCAGATCAATGATTTCATGCAATCTGCTGGGTTTCTTTAGATGGATAACTTTTTAACCAGTGTTAATGATAAAATGCACTTAACTACGTTGTTTGATTACTATAGCATCAGTAGGAATGTATACACTTGTCTGTCTTGGTAAAGTACCCTGAGATGACGTTTTGTGAATTGGAGCTATATAAACAAACTTAATTGAATTAAATGTGGATATTCAGTAAGTGCTCAGAGTCATGTAAGAAAAAAACGGCAACACACTTTATGTCCAATTTCATTTTCAATCAGTTCTCTCCAATTTCTTGATGATTTTATACTGTGACACACATCCTGTTTTTGTTTTGCAATCATTTTCCTTATTTAAAGTGGTGTATTTTTTGTTTTACTTTCAGAGCTGTTTTTTTAAACAGTTTAATATGTTGATAGAAATATAGTAAACAGTGCAATTTATTATTTTAAGATTTCAATTCTAGGCTCCATAGTAGGGCAGTTTCTGCTTTGCAGCAAGAAGGTCCCTGGTTTGAATCCCATTCTGGGGTCTTTCTGAATCTGCTTAGCATGTTCTCTCTGGGTACTCCAGCATATCCAGTTAATTGGCCACTGCAAATTGCCCTTACATCCAAGTGTTATACATGGTTGTTTGTCTTCCGTGTCTCTGTTTCCTGCCTCGTCATACCATCACTTCTTCTCAAGTGATGGTATAATATCTTACAAAAATTAAGATATTATGAATCCTAAAAACAAGTTTCTTAGCTGTAGCTAGAAATGTATGATGTATCATAACTGTATTTACACCCTCTACGGGGGCTCTACTCTATTACGATTCATGACTTACTTTCTTTGTTGCTGTGATACTTCCTTTTCCTTCCTCTGTTGTTTCCTTTTATTTTGCCCCCAGATCACCCCCCCCCCCACACACACACACACACACAAAACAATCCCCAATCCCCTTTCTTCTTTATCTGTATGTGTTTTGTCTTCCTTGGTTTGTCCTTTTATCCTTCAGAGGACGAACAGAAGGAAGAGAACGAAGGCCTGTTTGAAGTTGGCGTCTGTCCCAAAACCAGTGGGCACACCTGGAGGCCAAATTGGTGGTGTTGTTCTCCGGTGGTACACACACACACACACACACACACACACACACACACACACACACAGTCCCCCACTCATTTTCTCACAGACACTCTCTCCCGTCTGTCTCACACACACGTTTCTATTCTCACTTCAAAGCCCCATGACTACAGGGCCCTGAAAGACTAAATACCGTTTACCTTCAACTTTACTGACTGATCAGCTTCCTCTGCATACACACACACACCGCCGGAAACACATGCATGTGGACACATACGCGCAGGCTGTACATGGCAGAAAAAAAAAAAAGTCAGATGACAATGTGTTTTGAAACTAAATGACCCCTTCCTGCTATAAGAGACAAGTTTGTTTTTGGCTTGGGCGTGCATCTGTGCATGTGCTGATGTTTACCGTTGTTTCTGTGTCACTTCTCACTCGTCAGAGGGCCCCGTCTGCACAGCACCGCTGCATCACCCCTGAAAAAGTTTAGTTTTTCAGTGGTTACAGCTGTGTGTGTGATCTGGATACTCTAAAATTTGCTACAATGATGCAAAACACTATGAACGCCGTTTAAAATTGCTTTATACAACACGTTAGTGCAGGGCCACATTCATGACCCCCTCTGTTGAAATCTGCTAAAGGTCTTGAAATAAATGTATCTTTTATCTCAGGCAATGTAATCGCACAGATAATCCAATCTTTTATTTGATTGTATATAACTGTGGCAGATGTGTGCGTGTCTGTGGGGTGAGGTCCAAAATGTACTGCTTTTACGGACTGTTCTCTAGATTTTTCAGTCAGTTTTTAGAACATCATACATGTTTTAGTACAAAACAGTAACAATCATATATATATATATATATATATATATATATATATATATATATATATATATATATATATATATATATATATATATATATTTATATATAAGATTTTCCCACTTACAGGTAATGAAAACAGCACAATTAACAATGGAATATTAAATTGGACCAATATTGCAGAATTAGTTTCAGTCACTAATGAGTATATAAATGTATGGCTAAAGGTCAATGATTTCTTGTCGTTCGGTTTATTGATAAATTTCATCAGAAAAACAGCTGATCAAGTGAGGAAGGGTGCAATGCAGTGACTGCAGAAGTAAAAAAAAAAAAACCTATTTCTTTGTTCAAGCTTTTAGGAATTAAGCAAAAATGAAAATACCAGGTTTGATAGCATTCTTTGCTCAGTCTCAGCTGAGAGAATCGGCATACATGTGCTGTCAGACATTAACATAAACAGGTTGTGGACTCTTCCTGCTTTGAAATACAGGCCAATCACAGGCATGAATAAGAGTTTGCTTTAATAGTCATCCGAAGTGACCTGCACAAAGGGTGTTCTATAATGGTGAATGTGAATAAATGTGAATTAATTATGTAATCCATTCACAGGACATACAATAATGCATTTAAGTGATGTGACTGGGGTTTGGCCTCTTCAAACAGCAAACATCTTTTTATTTCTCTTTCCATCCCTTTTTAAACCATCAGATTTACAGCAGAACATAATGATAGTTTAAATGTGTTGACATGCCAGTTATAACTAGGTTTTGATAAACTATGAGAGCAAAAGTACACAAAATGAGAAGAAATTAGTTACTCAACTAAAATGATTTGCAGGTCTCACACGGGGTTTCACCACAGCATCACAAGTCAAATTTAACTCCTGACATCAGCCACAAGTTTTCTTTCATCCTCATCTCTCTCTCACGCCTTATAGATATTTTAATTTCATTATTAGCTATGAAACTGCAAGTGTAACTCACTTATGGAAATTAATTAATTTAGAAATGTCTTGCCAGGTCTCATATGACTGGAAGGATAGTTAAATAAATGTTAGAGGTTGTAGCGTGCTGCGGGAGACAGGACCAAGCATTTTATTTAAAGAAATGCAAATGTATTGACTTCACTGAAGACCAGATATGATTTCACGTGGATTCAAATTAAAGATGATATGTTAACGTCAAAAAAAGCCAGACAACAGCAGACCAGGATTTCCACAAAGGAAACGTTTCACCATATGAGAGGAAATGGCAGAAGGTTTACTATTAGCAGATATTTTCTGAGGCGCGCAGTGAGGTTTCAGAGGCCCATTGTAAACTCCCGTGGCGGTCATGAGACAATCCTGTCTGAACTCGTGTTTGTGTATGTCGGGTTTTCCACACATGCACACACGGGAACACAAGCCAAAGGCAGAGAGGACTGGAGCTGGGTGCCTGCCCTGTGTTTTGTAAACACCTTTCAGTCACACTGGCCAATCAGAGCGCAGGGCCATCACCTGCATCCACACGCAAGGCTTTGCCTGCCGTCCCAAGATGCACTCGAAGGTAGGCTTACACACACAAGAAATACCCTCGTAGCCTCTGACATCAATGATTTCACCTTCATGTACATTTTCACATTTAGAACGTAGCTTCTCTAAGTCTGAGGCCATGGTCCTCGACCTGAAAAAGGTGGATTGCCCCCTCTGGGTCATGGGTCAGTCTCTGCCTCAAGCAGAGGAGTTTGAGCATCTTGGTGTCTTGTTCATGAGTGATGGTAGGAGGAAACAAAAGATGGACCGACAGACTGGGGCTTCTTCTGCACTCATGCAAGTGCTGCTCCAGCCTGTGGTGGTGAAGAAAGAGCGGAGCCAAACCCAGATGTCTCAATTTACCCGTTTATCTATGTTTCGACCATCACCTATGGTGACGAGACATGGATCATGACCTAAAGAATGACATCCCTGATACAAGCGACCGAAATTAGCTTCTTCTGGCCTTAGAGATAGTGTGAGTAGCTATGTTTTCCACGGGGGAGCTCTTAGTAGAGCCACTGCTTCTACGCATTGAAAGGAGTCAATTCAGATGGTTTGGGCATTTGATCAGGATGCACTCTGGGCACCTCCCTTTTCTGGGCTCGTCCCAGATGATGCCCTGGTCATGATCTGGAAGGAGTTACCCCTGGACACCATCCGTCATCTATTAAGGCGCCCCGATGTTACCAGGCATGCATACAAGCATGTGGGGCCATACAAACTACTAGGTACCATTTTGAGTTGCTGCAATATTTCAGCAAAAAGGATTGCTGCATTAGTTTTGAAGTTTCACTTTTTCCTTGACTTCAGATTAAGCCCTCTGTGCCCACAGTGATGTTAGATTAAAAATTTACATTTACATGTTGTGTGATTTTACGGTTGATCGGAATACCAGTCAATATCAGTTATTTTTAGTACGTGTAGTTGTGTTTTATGTCTCAGGAAATAAATGTTATTTCTGGCAAGCTTTGTAATTAAGCTCAACAACCAAAAGGCATTGATACATACATACACAAATAATCAGGATCTTTATTGTCATTATCTGTTACCATAGAGAAATTTGAGACTGGCAACAACAGCAACAACAATAATAATAATAATAATAATAATAATAATAATAATAATAATAATAATAATAATAATAATAATAATAATAATAATAATCCATCCATCCATCCAATTTCTTACTCGCTTCATCCCTCATGGGGTCGCGAGGGGTACTGGTGCCTATCTCCAGTGCTGGTGCCTATTTCAATGGGCGAGAGGCGGGGTACAATAATAATAATAATAATAAAGAACTTCACTGTTTTGTAAATAAAGCTAACCTTACAAACTCATCATCCAACGGGACTGCCTATGGATTCTTGCCTTTCTTTTAGAAAAAGGAAGAGAAGATGAGGAAAGAAAAAAAGAGAAGGAAAAATAGAAAAACAGAACAAAAAAAATGAAAGAAAAAAAGGACAATAAAGAGAGAAGAAAAGTAAAAAAAAAGAAGAAGAAAATAATCATCTAATCTTCTGATACAGAATTTGGGGTTATCATTTATTACTATAAGACATGATTTTCAAAATTACATCAAATAAAGGATTGAAATATTTTTATTTAGTTTCACTTTCTGAAATGAGTGTCAAGAAGTATTAAACATTTTCAAAATGTTATTTTTTGTGAGCTATTGTGTAACAAAGTAACTTTAAAGGGTTAAAGGAGTTTCTTTCTGGAAAAGTAGGTAAGAAACATAAAAGTCTCTTTATTAATAACTGTGCTTTTATAAGACCATCTTACCTGCTCTTCTGCCATCGCGTTAAAGAATCTCCTAAACATGCACTGGTCTTATTTCCTTCTTCTGAGGCCTTCCTCTTCATCTCATAAACCTGTCAGACAGTTTGCTGCTTGCAGCTCTCAGGCATTTTTAAAGTATACAGTGGGAGCAGCTGAGTTACAAAGAACGGCTGAAGCTGAAGCTCACTGGATACAGAAGCACTAGAAGTGTGCATGCACAGCAAGAGGAAACCAACAAAGAATGAGCAGGCACATTGGCGTTAGGTGAGCATGTCACCATCATTGGTATGTGGGACAACCGATAGATAGGATTACCCCCCCGGAACTGGACCACTATACCTTTAAGACCCACCAGCTAAGAAAAACTTAATCTTAAAAATCCAAAGAAAATGTGTTTGCTAACTTTGAGGCAAACATTCAGGGAACTTTTTTTCCACAGTTTAGTTTCTCAAAACAGAAATGAGATTAATTATAGCTAAAATAGATAATTCCATAACAATCAGTCTGTTTTGTCCTGATAGCTATTAAAATCAACAACACCACCATATTGCCCAGACCAACAACCTTTGCAATTTCTTCTTTTGTACTATGTGCATGACACCATCAAAGGAAAAGGCCAGCGCAGAGTTCTAAAACCCGGCCACAAGTATTTTTTGTAAAAAAAAAAAAAAATCAGGGCTTTCTTACGAGGAGCATCGAAACTTGCTAATTTTTCTCCCAGAATTGATGCTTCCCTGTAACTTATGGTACCACTTTATTGACAAAGGAAGACGCTCACAGAAACCAAAATGAAAACACTTCAAGGTCGAGGATTATCCGTCATTGTCAACAACAGTGTCAAAGCAAAGCGTTGCACAAGCAGCAGTTCAACTCCTTTTGTCCTCCAACGCTCCCTGCCGCTGGGCAGGCTGGTGTTGTATAAGACGTGTCCTTGACTTCTGACAAGTAATCAAGAGCCAATGATTACCTGTGATGGTGACAAGTGACCCTTCTTTTATGTTAGTCATCTAATCCACACCACTTTCCAAGTTGTTGTTCCCTCAGATGTATATTTGCTAAAGTAAGAACCATACGAAGCGTCAGGAGGTGTGTCTAGACTCTAAATGACCAAGATAATTTTGCTTTTAAATAAACATAACTTCACGTTTTATTGTTACAGGCCACAGAATTAAAATAGCAGCAATGAAGGTGTCTGAATCACACAACTCAAGCTTCAGACAAAGGACATCAGGTTTCTATTATGGCACATGGAGGTAAAAGTAAATATACTTTTCATGGAGTAAGAGGGTGCAATGCAACCATCAGTCAAATGTTGGTGCCATACACTCATCAGAGACACCAGTCAGAGCAGGAGCAGAAGAAGAAAAAGAATTGGGATTATTTTTTATCCTATCCATCCATTTTCTGACCCGCTTAATCCCTCATGGGGTCGCGGGGGTTGCTGGTGCCTATCTTCAGCGTTCACTGGGTGGAAGATAGAGCGTTTGTTTACACCAAGTCTTTTAGTCTGCTTGTTTGGTGCAGTTTGCTTTCACATTGTACTTTATGCAAGTGAACTATAACTTGAAACAAAGCCACACGTGTGACGATTATTGCTCCAATTGGATAGAAATGACTAGGGTGCGACCTAGCACAGGAGCAATACGTTTCACATTTACACCAGAAGCAAACCGCACCAGAGTCAATTTGAAAGTGAACCAAGACCTTCTCTAAAGGTCAGCTTGTTTGGACCGGACCAGGGTTCACCTGAATGTATTCACACCTGCACAAACGGTCTGGACCAAGGGTGGAAACAAACCCTGGTTCATTTAAATAGACTCTTAGAGCTCATATCATTTTACAGTAAGTTGGATTTGTAGTCCATCTTGGTATTTGAAAACTTTTTTGTGGTTGCTATTATGGCATGATTGGGAGAGTGACCTTGGTGTTGGTTATTTGGTATAACTGTGTTTTTTTTTCATTGTTTTAGTGCAGTTGTGTTCTTATGAGGTGTGTCATTATCAGGTGTGTGACATTTTTATGCTTTTAACAAGAGTTTCAAGGGACATTGAGACTTTGGCTGGTTCTTATAGAGGTGGGTGGGTTTTACGTCGTGTTTTGCCTGGAAACTGTCAGCCAGATCTGGCAACCCTGACAAGGGTACTGCAATAGGATTCAGCATTGAGAAATAAGCATCTTTGTCCAATGCTTCTCCTGTTAAAACATGAATCAAAACTCTAAAACTGTATTAAAAAGAAGCTAAACTCCCTGTCAATCCTGATTTATTCTTGAGGAAATGAACGGTCAATTCTTGATGCGTGATTCTGTCTTAATATATCTGAGCTTTCATGTGTTTGAGAGTGTGTTCTTCTGTCATAGCTATGAATTATGCTGTATTGTGTATATGTGTGTGTGTGTCCTTGGTTGAAGATGAGTCGTTTGAGAAAGGGAGGGGGATTGAGCCCAATCCTGATGGAAACTGGCAACCTTTAAATCACTCTTTAGTTTTGGCCCTGAGGTCATGGTAAAATCAGGGCTAGCAGATTAAATGAAAACTCACTCTCCCTATCTGTCTCTGTTCATCTGTCACAAAGAAGGGAAGGGGGATCATTTGGTGACTAGAAATAGATGGAAGGAAATGGACAAACAGACATGGAGAATAGGTGGAATGGAACAAAGCGTGAATGAAGAAGACCTAAGAAGAAATATGGTCAGAAAGAAACTGGTGAGAAGGGAGGAAAGAGAGGAAGAAATAAATAAGAAACGGCGACTGTGAGGATTTGACAGCGTTGAGAGGAGAGAGATGAATAAAGAGGAAAAGGATGGAGTGAGATTGGAAGTGGAGGTGTTGAGAGTTATTGCAAGACTGATTAGAGAAGAGAAGGAAGGTCACAAACATAGACCCTCACATACATCTTACTCAGAGGCCATCAGAGTACCGTCTCTCCTTCTCCATCCCATTAAATCTATAATCCAGCTGCTTTAAAATCTGCGAATTTCCCTTTTGAAACATGCATTGCTCAAGGAAATGTTTTTGATTTTGCACAAACACTCAACTATCCCGTGCCATCAAAGAAATAGGGATTTGAGATGTTTTACTGTTTATTCTCCTTGGAGTTATTTTTAACTAACAAAGCAAGATCAGAATAGTTGTACAGTGCTAAAACAATGATGGGTTTCCAAAGTGTGCTGCACCATCTTATTCACAGGACATGCTGCAACCCAGAACAACTTGGGAATCTGGAACTCTTCCTGGTGAAGCCTTTACCAGCCGCAAAGACACATGCATACTTTCCTCAGCATTGGATTTCAAAGGCGTTTATTGTACTTGCCAGAGGGACAAGAGGGAAATAAAGAAGACTTTGTTTGGGTTTCATAGGATCAGCGGTTGATGCCTTTAAGTTTTTGGTCATGTTTGCATCTTTACTGAATCTGTCTCCAGGTGTGGCTATAAGGGAAAGCCCTGTTGATGCCTCTGCCATTTTGCACCAAATATCGAATGTCTGAATCACCGACTCACCCGATGCCTGTCTGGGTATTAATGACTCACACAAACAGAGAGGGATGAACGGTATACAAATAGATCCTCACCCACACTCAGGGAAACGATTTGGTAATTGCTGTGTGCCTAAGGTTCTCTGCACACGCATCCACAGCCACACGCAGACTGAGGGCATTCCCGTGTGTGAGTGACTCAGTGTCTGTGAGCACCAGACAGACGGAGGAATGTAAACAACACTAGTTGTCGGTTGAAATCCCTGCAGAAGGCAAAATACATGTACGTGTAGTACAAAATTAAGCTGATGACGTTGTTTCTATTGCTGATACAGTTGTGATCTTTTATTGGCTGCTGTTTGAACATGCAGTTGCCGTGTGTTGCAACAAAAAATATTTTAAGCATTTGGGGAAAAAAACAGAACAAGGTAAATAACAAATATCTGTAGATAACTAAATTATCCTACACTTCCAAAGGTGCCATTAGTAGTGACGGAGAACAATTAATTTGGTGTTAGGCCATATGTTGTTCTCCAGGAATTTTTATGCTTAATATGATATCTATATGGCCAAATAATGACGTCTACGTAATGATGGACATATTGTTGTTATTTATTCTAAAAGAAGACATAGCCTGCTATTCTGCTGAATAAAAACTCCTGTACACACTCCCCCCGTGCTTTCCTTTTTTCTCTGAATAATGCCTTTTCTGTTATAGTTTGTAATTGCTGTCCTGCTTGCTGTTACTTGTAGGTCTCTTTTTTACACAATGTGAACGCTGCAACCCTAAGTCAAACTCCTTGTTTGTACCCACAAATGTGGCGTACAAAGTTGGTTATGATTCTGATATGTGCACAAAATTACTAAAATAAAAAAATAAAAAATCTGAACCAATCTTCTTCACAGCATCATGATATTGCTGGAACGATTGATACAATAATAATATTTTAAGGGTGCATTTAGTTAGATTTTTTAATCACATTTTTCCTGCTACTCATGTTGGCGTACTTAGAGATGTACTTTGTGTGGATCTAAACCCAAAGAAATTAGACATCATGTCCTGTCATGTCTTTGTGTGTATGTGTAGCTTTTAATGTGGCACAACTTTGTATTTGTCAGGATCTGAGATTGTTGAGGATCCAAATTGCAATTTCACCGAAGCCTGTGAATGATGCGGCTATATTCAACGATGAAACAAAAAAACCTACAGTACACAAGGAACCCGGGAGACAGCAACAGAAAAATCCAGCAGAGGGCAAATGGAAACCAGAAGCTTAAACACTGCAGAGATGTGATGAGTAACATAGAAACCAGGTGAATACAGTCAAGAGCAAGCAGAGGAGCTAGGGACGAATGTAAGCAGGGCACAGAGAAAAGTAGACTAACATAGACAGAATGCACACTCAGAGGATCTAAATACAAACACTAAGAGCTGTGGATAATGACAGCATTGGGATAAAGGCTCTGAAATGTACAGCACTTAAGAAAGGCGTAAGTTCTTTTGTCATAAGGGTCACGGTCTCTTTTTTCACAGATTTGTTCCATGACTTCCCTGAAGAGGCCAAATAAATATTTGCTTAAAACAGGTCGGAACGACGTGCGGTTGGAGGCACTACAAGATTTGAACTAAGCGAAACTTTACCCTTACAGACATAATTTCAAAACAACATGGGGGCATAAAAACATATAAATATGAGTACTACATTACCGTGTATGTTTATGCATGCTTGTGCTTCCTGGTACTGGCAGAAGAATTTTATGTAAATGTAATGTACACAGAAGCTCGAGTCTATTATCTTTTCCAAAGACCTTTATTGTTATTTAGAATCTGAAGTGCTCTAGAGTTTTACATGAGCTGCTCTGCTGTCGGTCAAGTAGCGCCAGCATCCCCAGTGGGAACCCCTGGATGTGAGCTAAAGGGAGGGATAAGGGTAGTCCTCTGCGCCGCTGATTGTTCTGTCCGAGTCTGTGTGCATGTGACACCTGTGTGAGCACATGTTCCCACTCATTCATTCACTTATTCATCTGCATCCGTGCCGCTGCAGGTGCTTCAAACCCAGTCCTTCATTCAGAAAAATAGGCTGCGGTGGAAAAACAAAAGGAAGGATGTTGCACTTCACTGTGGCATTGAATGGACGCATTGTGTCGCTGCAATGCTACATCCACCGCACGTTTCTCACACTTTTCATTTTATTGTTGACCAAAGGCTCAAGTTCACAATGTTGGGAAACAATTACTGAGCTTGCTTCCACTGAGCACATTACATTAGCTTTGCAGTAACACAAGTCAGGATTATACCATTTTGTGGTGACCGGCTATAACAAAAGTGGGCAGACTCAATAGATTCCAGTTGTGAAGATAATCCTTCACTAAATATAAGACACCGTTAAACGCCATTGTTATCTAAAACTCCTAAATGATGTAACTGGATAGAAGACCAGTATGGTCTCACTAACTTACAGTACTTTACAGAAGTATCCATGCCAGCAGAGATTTTTCACATTTTATCATATTTCAGCCATAAATGCCAAATGGTGCATAATTTTGAAGTGGCGTAAAAATGATACATGGTTTTTAAATGTTTTTACAGCTTAAAATCTAAAAGGTGGTATGTGCATATATGTTTAGCCCCTTGCAATACTTTCTGTGCATTTATAAAGCTCTACCAGCTTTGCACCTGTTTTTGTTTGCAAAATAGCTGATGCTCTGTCAGTTTGAGTATCTATGAACAGCAATTTTCCTTGATTTGACTAATCTAACAAATGAATGTATAGAAACCAGGGGTCAGTAAGTGTTAAAACTCAAAGATCCATTTGACCTTTGGGATTTGAAAGTTTGTATAGTTTGAAATGTCACGTGACCTTTTGGAAAAAAAAAGAAAACACCTATTATATAAAATGGTAATTTAGTGGTTAAATTAATCTAAATTGTATTTCTTCTTTTGGGTTTTTAAACAAACATTCCCCAAATCTTTACTATTGGAGAAAGAATCCATTTTCTGAGAGCAATGCTCCACAGCTGTGAGAAAGTAAGACAAAAAAGTTTGTAGTTTGAAACCTAATTCTAATTTCTATTATGAAAAAAACTCACATGCACACATGCCAGTTGGTATAACGAGTTACATTTTTGGTGTTATCTGAGCAGAGCACCTTCTAAAATGTTTTTACATGACTTTTATCAAACTTTAAACGGGACATCTTACAGCTCTTCTTCCCAGTGGCTTTCTTCTTGGAACTCTTCAATAAAGACCATTTTTAAAAAGTTGCCCAGCTAATAGTTACAGTTTTAAAACCCTGCTTTAAACTTCTCCACAACTTTATCGGTGCCCTCCATTAAACCATTCCAGGATTTCTACCGTGTTTGCACTCTTTTCTTTACCAATAAGAAGGCTTCTGAAAGCGACTGGTTCTTCCACATTTTATTTAGGGGCATCTGATTAACAAGGTATTAACAACTGTATACATGCAGGATGCAAGTCAAACGTTTCACATTTTTTACTCAAAGCCATATAAAATAAATAACCTTCTGCTTCATAGTGATTCACGGCTGTGTGTCGATCTGCTACATGTACGTTTTTGGCTGTAATGGGAAAAATTCTGAAAATCTCCAGAGGGAATTAATACTTTTGAAAGGTATTAAGATATGCACTGAGTGCAGTTTATGAGAGGCAAAAACAGGTCAATCTGCAACAACTCAGCTCTGATAAATGGCATAGCTAATGGTGTTCTTTCACTTACCCTCCTCTTATGGAACATTGTAACCCCTTATTTAGTATCTCAGATGACAGTGCTTTTAATCCCCATCCAGGTGTGCAAGGTTGCGGACGGTGATGCTGAGGGTTAATATGTAATTAGGATTGACTTGGTGAAATTTGTCTTCAATGACTCCACACAAATCCAGGACTGACTCAAAGACACAAATAACACTTACCTAACATGCAGTTTTGCCTTTCCATTCTTCATAGATGAGTCACAGGTGTCCCAATCAGGTCCCTGGTGCATCCTCCTAATCTTGGTGGTCTCCCTTTCTCCACACCCAGGACACTCATGACCATATGTGCCAACCTCTAACCTCAGCTTGAGTCACCTTGCCCTGGACTCGCCACAGCTCAAACCCTCGGCTCAGCGGCCTCGGCCTCCAGAACTCCCTATGCTTAACCCGCAGGCACGCTATCCTAGGCTAACAATGCCATTAGCGGTCACCATGTGATGAAACTGAAGTTTTGAAAGGTATTACAGTAAATGTTGAATATTTTAACCCTCCTTTCTTTTTGTATCTATAATAAGTGTTTTGTAATAGTTTCGTCTTACTAATGCGGAGGATGACATTTGTGGTCAGACTTGACAGAAAGCAACACCAGGAATTTTCTAACTTAAATTTAGCTGACATTTCTTTGTTAGTGGTGTTGTGATTTTGCTTTAAGTGACTGATGAGCTGTCATGAACATACCAGAACTGACTAATGGTCAACAGAAACTGCAGTGGCAAATGAAAGAAAGTCACTTGATCGTGGCTGTAATACTGAGCTAATGGCATATTATGTTCATAAATTTGGTGCTAAATAGCTTACATTACTTTGACTTAAAACAATTATTCCATGCAATGGATTGATTTGTCCGTTTACATTGTCCAAATACGTAAGTCAGAAAGGAAAAGAGATTATCTTAAAATTCAGGGTTTAATTTTCCTTTTTTTTGTAGGTCACTTATAAAAAATTCTTTTGACATTGACAGTCATACAAACATGAATTAAATACAAATATTAGCAAACTCCTTATTTTATTAAGTGGGCTGTTTTCAAACAGAGTGGTGCAGAAATCCACATGTCAGGAGAGGAACTACTATGAACGTGAAAAATTAACATTATTTGCATCAGAAATGCCTATTATTAATATGTTCTGATATAGTGTTGCAAAATTTGCTTACAACGAAAGATGTCCTGTAAGTAACTGAATTAAAGAAAACTCGAAAGCTCAGAGTTGCAGACTATTTGAAAGCTTTCACCAGAGTTTCACTGGTTTTAAATTCTGATTAAAGCAGCACATCTTATCTCAGGAATCTATATCAAATCATAAATTAAAACAAACAATTAATCAAAGATGTTAAAACACAAACATGAGTGAATGTATACAAACTAAGATAGAGTGTTGGGGTAGTAGTTATGCCTAATCATTTTACCGTACTCAGATCGCTAATTAAAGCTACCAATTAGCTCCATGTTCACATTACAGAGATAACTTACAAAAGCTTCAGGTCACTAGAATTAGGTTTAAAAATGTTTTTTCCCCTAAAAAACTTTCATCCTGTATAAACGTTGATCAGTTCCTCATGTGTCAGCTTCAGAACTAGCTTTGATTGTTTTAGATTTTACAAGTGGCGGTAGCTTAGTTCTGATCTTTGTATGGAAGTCAGAATGTGGGTTTTAGGCTTTGCAACTTCCTGGTTTGAAGTTTCAGCAAAATAATTTCAGTAACCTGCAGCGAGTGGTGCTCAGAAATCTGCAAATGTACTGAGCATGCTCATTTATCAGGCCAATGAAAACATGCATACACAAGTGCGTCCATAAAGCAGCAGAAAGTGTTCACAGACTCAAAACGGAATCTGTGCGTGTATGTCTAATAAACAGGTCTATAAATAACACAAAAGGAGGAGACAAATGGCATCTCTGTTGTGGTTTCATGTTTTGTCGCTTGAAGATCCTGCAGATACACAAACATCCCCAAAAGTAATTACCGTCTTCACAGGACAATGATGACTGACGACTCCTCCACTCAAACGACTGCAGACGTAAGGGGGGATGGATGCATTGTTTCTGCTTTCTGCTCTGCCTGCTCCTGATCTACATTAAATGAGTTGAAAATTTATTTTGAAATTCCAAAAAGAAAATTAAATATTTTATAATGTATAAATGTGAATGCTAAAATAAAATTTGATGTTGAAGGACACATGTGACAACAAAATGTTTACAAGCTAAACTTTACATACCCCCAACTTAGAAAAAAGACTAAACAGATTTATTTCCAGGAAATGATGTCACATTTTTTAGCATATACATGTGTACTGATAGGCTGTTATGGCAGCAGTTCCACATAAATAATGCATTTTTTATTCACCTTCAGTTGTGGTTATAACATTTGGACCAATCACAAAACTCTTAACATATTTTTACAATGAATGAACACATCACACTATATCTCGATTGGCATAATTGCTGTGGGTAACACAATGTGTGACTTATTTTTGAGAGCCAAACAGTTTATAAAAGGTGAAATATAAATGTTTCAGCACTACAATGACATTCAGTTGGACTCTCCGTCAAATGCAATTATTATTAGTCCCTTTTCCATTGAAGGGACTTGGTATTTCAAGCCCCATGATATGTTTTACCTGGGTGAAATCTTGGGGAATTTAAACACCGCTGCTTCCATTGCTCAGAAAGACTACGGCCATTTTAAATCAGACTAATGATGTTTTGGGAAGTTGTGCAGAAAACTGCATTTCACCTTTGGTCCAGCAGGTGGCGGTAATAAGAAAACAAAGGCTTTTTTTTGTTAAAAGGACCAGTAAAATATGCTTACAACACACACACACACACACACACACATACACACACACATATCTGTATGTATATATATATATATATATATATATATATATATATATATATATATATATATATATATATATTATACCTTGTAATATTATTACATTAAATATTACATTTTATATTTTGGTACGTGCTGTTATTCATAACAAACCTACTAAACCACCACAAACAGAAATCCCAGGGTGCCTGGCCAAGTTAAGGCAGTGGTAACTGGGGATTCCCACTCCAGCGGCCTGGTTAGCTTAGCAGCCAGGCCACTCTGCTGCTCCAGAAAACTTCAAATAGGCTTAAATTTTCCATTACCTGAGAGCATAGATCAAGTTTTTATGTGTACATTCTCTCTTATAAACATCTTTAAATTATTTTTTTGTGACTAATAAACGGTATAAAAGTAGTAATTTTCTAGATTCACCTCCTTACAGCTCCTGGTGGCAGAATGCCTTGCTGCACACAATCCCGCTCCTTTAACAATCATGGGGAAATCTGAAATGTTCTACCTCAGGCCAGTGGGTTTTGCTCCTGAAAGTAAAGCCCCAGGAAAGTGAAATTAACCGGGTAAATTTATATCGAAACACGCCGTGGGTTTTTGAAAGCCCCGGGCTTTTCAAAAGCATGGGGCTTTCCACAAGCAATGGAAAGGCACCTATTATTCTAATCTTATGCATGTCTTGGTCTATGTATACACGTTATAAACATCAGAGCTGCAGCATTAGAACCCTAACAAGAATGAACAAAGCACTTTCTAGAAGCTAGCTTAATAAAAACAATATCTGAAATGTTTGCAAACTTTTGTCAAAATTTGCACAAAAACTCATCCATCCATCCATCCATTCATCCATCCATCCATCCATCCATAAATCCATTCATCCATGGTTAGTGGGTCTTCTCCCTACAGGGCGTACCCTGAAAACCTTCCAAAAGGCACGAGCCATGAAGACATCCTGAGCTGCCTTAACTAAATCCTTTAGGTGTGGAGGAGCAAGCAGCTCTACTTCCAGTCTCCCTCTGGTCAGCGTGTCTCTAGGGCCTGCCATCCTACAGAGTTGCTTGTATCCAGGATCTTTTCCTTTCGGTTATTATCCATAGGTCATGATCACAGGTAGGGGTGGGAACACAGAGGGAGCAGTAAATCAAGAGCTTTTTGGCTTCTCCGTTACATACCATAGCGATACCCACAGTACTGCAGATTAAGCCACAATCCTCTGTCCAACTCCCGTTTTATGCCAGCATCACTCGCAAACGTGTCACAATGGCCGTCCTACTATTCCGCTCGAAACTAAGACTGACCCTGACCTGAAGGGAGCAATCCATGGTAAGAATCATTATTCTTACTTAGATACATCAATAGTATCAGTAATGACCAAGTCCAAGGACCCCAAAGCCCTTTACAGTACATTCAGTCATTCGCCCATTGATACACACATTCAGAGGCTGACAGTGGTGAGCTGTAGCCACAACTGTCCTGGGGCTGACTGACAGAAGCAGGGCTGCCATACAGTCAGAGCCACCGGGCCTCTGACCACCGGCAGCAGGCATCGTTTCCGCAGTAGGCTGAAAACTCCGGGGGACGGGGCCTTTCAGTCTGTGGCTCCTAAACTATGGAGCAGTTTACCACTGCAGCTTCACTTTGCTGACTCTGTACAGACTGTTAAAAAAAAAACATTTGAAAAGGGTTTTGTTTCCCCAGGCTTTTATGTCCTAATTTTATTGTGCTTTTTACATATACATTTTTGTTTTATCTACATTTTAAATGTTTCTTTTCCTGCCCAGTGCCTTGTGCCTTTGAACAGGCGTTTATAAATAAACCTTACTTACTAAGTGTCTTGCCCAAGGACACAACTGAGACAGACGGAGCTGATCCCCCGGTTACAGGATGAACTCCTCGCTCCTTCACCACTGAGGCGACATGAGGGGATGGTTGTGGATGAGTGGCCTTTTATTGTAGCCAGCCTACGGCCGACCGTGCAATAATTCTGCTGTTTAATCCGCATTTTTGACCCATCTTGATCCATCACACCTGCGAGGTGGGATGGATTATTTCGGCAAAGGACAAATGCTCACTAAGGCAGATTTAGACAGATTTGTGAACAATATTTGAGAGAAATAGGTCTATTGTGTACATATAGAAAAAATGTTTTACATCTTTGAGTTGAGCTCATGCATAATGGGAGCAAAAACAAAAGTGTTGAGTCTATATCTTTGTTTCAGCGTAATTCAAGGGCCATAGCCTTGAGTAAAATGTTGATTGATGTACTAATTCAATAAGCAAAAGTTGCTTTTGACACAATATCGGATCAGATTTAACAGGAGTGCGTAAGCCTGGAGGAAGAGAGAGTGACTCTGGGATATAGTGACCTGAAGGAAGGAGGTCTCATTGTTTATGACGGTAAACAGGAAACTCACACACAATGAAAAAAGTTAAACTCCTTTGATTGTCAAAACTGTGAGAAAGACTGGCTCCGGGCTTTCATGAGCCACCTGTGACTACCCCTTAATAGACGTATACTCATGTTCAATAAATTGGGATATACATTGTGGTGAGGATTAAAAGTACCTTTTGAAAATAACCTTTAAGGAGAATTTTAAACATACTGACGCCCACATTTCTGAATAATTTTTTTAATGGTTTTGATTTAATATTGCAATCCAACTCTTATATATATATATATATATATATATATATATATATATATATATATATATATATATATATATATATATATATATATATATATATATATATATGTGCAACACATGACATTATGAATGTATATAATCATGGGATGGGATGATGAATGTGTGTTTGAGAGAGAGAGAGTATGTCTGCACTCTGAGAATAGCTCCTGAGCAGGAAGTCTAAATCCAGCCAGGACCAGGAAGAAAAGTGTGTTAGAGGAACAAACAAATCAGGAAATGTTACTAACACCCCCAACCCTACCCCACCCCTCGCTCCACATGTCCCTTACACACACACACACACACACACACACACACACACACACACACACACACACACACACACACACACACACACACACACACACACACACACACACTCAGACCATCTCAAAGATTCAGTGACAAGTGAGCAAATACATATTCACTTTTAGCATCACTTTGTTTGTTTGAGCATCTATCGGATCTGCTTTAAAATATATACACACTATCTCATTAGAATAGAAATGCCACTGGGGCAAAATAAAGTTTGCACTCTGGTATTTATTGCACCGAGAAAGAAAGTTCTTTGGTTACTAAAACATTATCCACATGCTCTCATTTGACCGAAGTTAAAGTTTGTTGGACAAACGCAGGAAAGCAGGTGAGTTTTAGAGGCACCACATTTGCATACATCTATAAAAATGAGCCAAATTACCCACATTCACCTGCCTAAAGTGGACTGTTCCCTCTTGGTATAAAAAGCATCTTGTGGTTAAGTTTTATACATACTGAATACGCAGCTTTGATTCCATCAGCCAATCACCAGAGCAACCCTCCCAGTCCTTTACTTCAGCCTATAGCTGCAGGATTTTTCTAATTGAGCTGCACTGAATGAAGCGGCTTGCACACAGAAGAGGAAGTTGGGTTCATTTTTTCCCTGAGGAAGCCTGCGTGTGTGCATGAGACAGGTTCTCAGGCCCGGCCCGTACTTCCTCCTTCTCCTCCTCCTCCTACTCCTCCTCCTCTTCTTCTTTTGTTGTTTGTTCCACCTCCAGCTGGACTCCAGACAGGAAACAGATGCTGTCCCCCCTCTCTTCCTTCTTTTCCCCTTTTTTTCTTCCTCTACTTTTCAATCACCCTTCCTTACTTTTTCTCTCCCACTCCATCTTGACAACATTTCTGCTTTTCCTCGGCTCTTTCTTTTCTCTCAGTCCTTGCATCGTTTTTTATCTCCTCCATCTTGTATGTCACCTATCCGTCTTCCTCTGTCCCACCCCCTTTTCTTTTTGCAGCACCTTTCCTCCACACTTTCTTCATATCTTCCTTCTTATTCCTAACCACTGTTTACTCACCCACTCCTCTATTTTTCCTTGATCTAAAATGTTGAATATTGTTTTAGCTTTTTCTCAACTTAAATTTGTGAAACACCTATGCAAGCTTTGGCTCTACGTTATCAATATACATGGCAGATTGTGATTTCTTCTTTTAAGTCAACAAACAAACTTATTCTGTCGAAAATGTATATTTACTTTGAAACGGTCCAATCACAGCCCCAATTTGAATCAGATAATCCATGGAGGAGCTGAAGCTTAGGGTGGTGGAGAGAAGGCCTTCCAGCCTCAAGGACTTGGGGCTAATTGGAAAAGGTGAAAGGTCATACAGATCAGTGGAAACACGAAGCTAAGGGGGAGTTTGATTGCTATAATGCTAAAAATGGGTTTCCCATTGATAATAGAGAAGGCTATAAATCACTTTTACATGCACTTTTTTGTTAAAGCAGAACTTAAGGCATCTCTTTTTTTTTCATAAAAATGATATCCCATGTACAATGTCGGATTACCATTTGTCAGATGTCATTCCAATTTTAAATCTGCCAGGGATATGAATAATTGTAAGCCTATATTTAAATAATAGAAGATGAATAGAACTGAAGTGAATTTTATTCTCTTTTCTTCTTTTCTTTTTCTATGCTTTCTTGTCCAGGATGTACCCCGCCTTTCGCCCAATAACCGGCGGAGATAGACACCAAGCCCCCTGCTACCCTGCAGCAGGAATAGACAATGCATGGATGGATAGATATAGCCCTTCTTTCTTCAGCTCCTCCTTAGTTTTGGTTTTGACAACATTTTTTATGTTGCTAACACTAAAAAAATTATAAAACCTTGACAGCTGTTCATCAAGCTTCCGAAGCAGATAAAATAAAGTTATTTCTATTTGTATTCACCAAATACTGCTATAAAGGTTTATAGTAGGAAAGTGTTTTGCAGTGTTTGTTGTAATTATACAAGTGTAGCACAAGATGAAATGTATCATGATTCTTTCTTTTATGGACAGAGCAAAAGTGAGATCTATAATAAAGACAAGGAGATAAGTTGAGGGAGCTGATCCAAGGAGACATCAGATAAATTACTCAGAAAAACTTTTAATTGATGCACAACATGTTAAATGTACTAACATACATACATAAAGTGTGCTTAAAATCTCTGGAAGCTCACGTGTCCGAGATAAGTGGTTGTTGTTTTCCCAGCACTGTATCGCCACCTAGTGTTCACCCAAATGCATTCCCCCCTGAATCCACCTCAAATTTCCGTTCTGTTTACCTGAAACTTCCTGACCAGCTGGAATGGATGCTGGTGAGCCTGTATTCAGCTCATCAAATGGACACCAAAGGAAATTCAGTCAGATATTTGATGAAGGTTAAATTGTTGCTCAGTGAGCATTTTCCCAGCAGTCAGCATTTTTACATCACCGCACTCTCCGTGTTTGAAAGGATTTTCAGTGTAACTGTGGTCCCTGGCTACTCAATAAATTTCCATATTTAATGATATTATCAGAGAATCTCCTATTTTCATGTCTTGTAAGAGCAAAACCCAAATGCAGTCCATGGTACAGGGGAAGTGGAGTGTTTAATAGGAGATAACTGAACTTACAGAACAAAGCCTAACCAACATGGAACAAGTCGCAGACAAACCGGAGGTAGGGACCAGCGAGGAGAACATGAACCCTGATTGCTTAAACACTGGTGAAGAGAAAGCATGAGAACGTGTGGAGGGAATCCGATGATTCTGGGACAGGGAGCAAAAACAGCTGTAACAGAATCGAGCCCCGATCTTCCCCTTCCGACATGACCCGACTATCGGGTTGACTCTTAGAGATATTCCTGCCATGTGTGCTGTGGTAGGAGTGACCTGGTCCGCTCGGAAGGACGTTGGGACGGCTACAACCTCAAATCAGGGCTATTCAACATGTTGGATTGTATTTTATTTATTTATTTGAATTAGGACAATGCATATTAACGTAAATATGCAGGAGTTAGCACAGCAGATCATCTTCATCCGTTGTCCTAAGGCAGTCTTGGCCCGATATCCCAGCATGTATGTTGTTTCCTGAGGACAAACGAGCACGCCACCCGCTGAATGTCACGTGCGGCCAATCAGAAAGCGAGTTGCGGGAAACCTTGAGAAAAAGAAACACACGTGGAGCCCCTGTTTGCGCTGCCTCCACTCCATTAACCAACAGATTTATAATGTATTTTCTCCCCACACTATCGCCATTATTCTTCCTCATCGTCCATGTTTATTTCCTCTAAACTCTCATTTAATCTAGAGAGGTTTAGCCATATCTCCCGCCTGACACCTGACTTTTCCTGAGTGATATCTTTTCACGCGTGGTGTGTTGTGCACCGGACACCACACACACCGTACGTGCAAATCTGCTCTATCAAACACATTTTATAGTTATGTGTGGTGTCTCTCAGGCTTTAAAAAATGTCTGACAACTTTAACATCTGGCCGTGTGACAATTTTAACAGAATCTACTAAGCAATATCACAAGATAAAGAATAAGCAAACACTGAAGAGAGGTCAACTAATCCAGCATGCACAGGTGCATGTTGCAAATGAGAAAATGAGCCATAGTGTATTCATGTAACTGTGCGTGTGTGTGTGTGTGTGTGTGTGGGAGGGTGGGTGTATTTTCTTGTATTATTATACCATGTAACTCTTCCAGTAAAACCAGTCGGCTGAAACTGTGACAACTCTGTTGAACATGAATGAATCAGAGTTTCCATGCTTCCTACTTCAACGAGCCCCTCAATTTATTACACACACACACACACACACACACACACACACACACACACACGCACACACACACACACACACACACACACACACACACACGGTCATGCCCTCTCGTAAAGCCAGCGTAGCAGTGAGTGGAAGCAGTCTGCAGTAGTCGATTATCATCCAGTGGTGGTTTTACTCTACTGGATTAACCCGGATGCGGGGCAGCTTTTACCTTCCTGACATCTTTCTTTTTTTAATTAACTTTCCTCTGTTTCTTTTCTCTTTCTTCCCTGTTTCTACCCCTCCTGCCTTCTAACTTTACAGCAAGGTTCATATCTTCATATCTCTCCTAGATATGAAGAGGGAAACTTTGGGTAAATAGCATTCTCAAGAAAAGACAACTACGTTTGAATATTGCTGGATCTTCTTAAATAGGTTTGCTTCAGTAATGTCAGTAAAATAAGTCCTACTGCTAACTTTTTCAGCTCCTTTGATTGTTTTAGGTAGTATATGTGATGTGCGTTTCGTAGGACTCCAAAGGGATTTATTTGTTTGATTTATCATATTACTTCAGTCAGGTGGAGTCTTTCTTTCTGCCCTGGCTTTGGGGTTACCTGCTGGTCAGGGACCGATCACAGAACTCATATATCAAGTCTTTATTAGGAGGAAGTCATTAGGTTTCTGAGATGACCCAGCCTTGACCCTGCTAAAGCTGCATTAAAATCCCCGAGTCAGAGGGTCAGGGCAGGAGGCGGGTGGCTCACACCTACCGACGGCCAATCACAAATGACAAGGCCTCCTATTTTAGCTCTTTGGCACAGGTTCCAAAGTTCTCTGTCGAGTGTTCATCGGTGGTGTGTTTTCCAAGTCTTACGGTATTTTTATACTTGGGTCTAACCCACTTGCTGGCTTAACTATTTCCAGTGCTTTCTCCACTAAAAGCACTGTCAGTAAAGGTAGGCTGTGAGAAGTCAAGAATGTGAAACACTTTTAACTAATGAGAGAAAATCTTTTAAAAATAACTCTTAACTTTTTTAATTTCCTGCATCCACAATTGAAAAATAACTTTCACCAATATATTGTTTAAAATACAGATCAGAATCAAACATACATGTAAGCATTTGACTCAACGTTCCAGTCCAATACTTAATTTTGATTAACATTATGTACACTCCTGGTCAAAATCTAAAGAACTTGCAAGAAATTAAAATTATCACTAGTACTAGAAAGTTGAAATCCTAGCCAGGACCTTTCTCCATGAACTTTGTAAGTCCTCCCTATGCCATCTCACAGTCCAAATGTCACATGAATGGTCAATTACTGTATTTTTTGGACCTTAAGGTGCACCGGATTATAAGGCGCATTAAATATTCTTCCCGAGTATGTAATATCTCTCTGCCCCTTCATGTACACAGCTCTCTATCCATCTATGTCGGGAGGACAGAGTAGTTACTACACGGCCCTGTTTCTAACATAAGGCCAAAATAAATGTAACTTTTATATTGAATTAACTTACTAGTTTTATTGTTGCCAGTGCATACTCTGGGTGCGGGCTGAACAAAGGCTCCCACATACTCGGGCGTACTGTGCGCATACTGTAAACTTGACGGACTCTCCGCGGACGTTTTATCCTTCATAGTCGAGCGTACTGTTGCCTAAATTTTTTGTGGTAAATTGCTACAATTCCCACACTTTATGTCAGTGGGACGAAGTGGTGGAAAGGATGGTAAAATGTGTGATTAGCTAGCTGAGCGCCTAGA
This sequence comes from Fundulus diaphanus, assembly GCA_037039145.1. Lineage (NCBI taxonomy): Eukaryota > Metazoa > Chordata > Actinopteri > Cyprinodontiformes > Fundulidae > Fundulus > Fundulus diaphanus. The sequence continues at coordinate 50,401,998 of CM073130.1, read as the reverse complement.
GCCGTTTCTTTTCCAGCAGGATCCTGTATGTCGCCTACGTGTTGCCTTGTGATGGATTTGTGAGTTATTCAGGGTATACCCTGCCTTTTGCCCAATGGCTGCTGTTGATAGCTACCAGTAACTCCTCAGGCCTCTGCAAGGATAGGCTTGAATAGACAATGTTTATATGGATCAATCCCAATTCAAAAGTATTTTATTAATCCTAAAGGGAAATCAAATGTTGTTGTAACTCTTATGATGGAGATTTCTTCAAAGAGATGTTATAGATGGCTGTGAACAGGCAGGATCTTCTGTAGCAGCCTGCCTTACAGTGATCCTAAGAAGCCTCTGACTGAACAGGAGGTTGGGATAAAAAAGTCACAAAGTCATAAAGTGGGAACCAAAAAATGTCCTCTATAAAGAGCTGGTTGATCCAACGGGATGTCCATGAAATCAGGGCCATATCCTGGTGCTGACTATAGTCCGAAAATCATAAGAAGGAATAACTATCTTCAAAGGTCACATCGCCTCTCAGGCCACAAAATGACACCAATGGACTTTGAAAGGAGGCTCCAAGCATGGACCTTTTAAACTGGAAGACGGTACAATTCTCTGAACAGAAAAAAAGGAATACTGCCGCTCCATATAGCTTCCAGCGTCACTGGTGTTACAAGGAGACCTCACTATGCGGTGCAGTAAAGGAGGCTCCATCATGGTGTGGGAAATGTTTTTCTTTCAACTGAACAACAGAGCTGCAGGGCTACTGGTGTGCAGGAACATCGAATCATGCCTGATCATGTGGGGACGTTGCAGCATGCATCAATCTTCACTGAGAGCCCTCGTCTGTGCAGTGATGATGACTGGATCTGTCAAACAGTACAATTACAGTTCACAACGCCCAACCGAATGGGTTGGGCACTTCTTATTTCCTTCCCGGTCTTAAAAGTTTGATCCGGTGTGTCTGCTTAAAAACTGCAGTATTACCCACTGGACTTCATTAGTGTTACACTTATTGAGTTCAATTTAATTATATAGCGCCAGCTCACAACACGTCGTCTCAAGGCACTTAACAAAACAAAGTAAACCAAATCCAATCCTACAGACAGACTTAGACTCATTTACATACGCAGCACCAGTCATCAATAAACTCACGTCTCACCCTTGTCTGACAAGGATTTGAAGTGCTAGGCTAATGTTAGCCTAGCATTAGGCTAACACGCTTATGTTAGCTAAAATTAGCGTGTTCCCTCCATCGCTAAATATGTCAGCTCAGAACATTTTCTATTCTTTTTCAATTAAACATCCCCACTTTATACTTTTGACACTTCTCTTTCAGCTGCTTGACACAAAGTATTACATCAACATCAACAAGAAGAAGAAAAATACACATGTGAATTATCATTTTATACACAGAAGTGCTTGGTTTCATAGCAGACTTGTCTGTGTGGGTATCATCCATCTCCGTCGTACATTCCAGTTGAGTTGCTGATAAAAACCAAGTCAGCCTTGAAATTTTACTTTATTATCTGAATTTGGGGTTTTGCCCTGACCTCAGCATAACTCGCAAGGAAAACAAACTTCTGACCCGTGGTCGCCTTGTAGAAAACCTGACGGTTTTTGTTGGATGGGAGTCACTTTCAGTGGATGATTCTGTGTTGGATACAAGCAGGGCATCTGGGTGTGAGCTTGATTGACAAGAGGCATAATGTGGCGCCGGGCATCCACTTACCCTCCATCTCGCCTTTTCACCTCTCTGTTCAACTTCCTTTGTCCGGATCCCCTTTCTGAGGGTCAGAGTTCATCACTAGGATGCCCTCCACTCCTGATAATACACGCATTTACACAGAGTGGGTGTGAGAGTTCTGCCCAGCATCGGACTCTGGCAGGGGTTGCGAGGGCCGCAGAGGTTGACAGCCTTCATCAGTCTTTAAACAACCCTCTAAAACCATTTGCACTAGGCGCACACAGAAACTTTTCCCCCAGGGGTATTAGTGTCCTCACTTTGCCCCGAACGAGAGCAGCGCTGACCGGTCACAATGATGACAGAAAATGTGATCCTCCTTCGGTCCTGGTCTGCTGCTTCGGACCGATACATTTCACACTCTTCAACTGCTTCTTGACGTTTTCCCCTTAAGGTCACGCTCAACCTGAGCTTCCACCATTTGAATAGGAAATCCAGTTCCTACGTATGTAGATGTGACTATTCATGGTGAAATGATCAGTCGAAGCTTAGGCTTTGCAGCATCTGAAAGGTAGAAATGGACTCTAATGTTTAGATTAATGTGTTGCATCTGGTAACAGATTCTTACTAGGTCTTTATAAGGTACAATCTCATTGATTTAAAAAAGAAAGGCTGCTTTTTTTCACCCCTTACTTTGTTGTCCTGTATTTTCTGGTCATGACACACATCTTATTTTTGAAAACAAAGTTAGCAGGACATAAAGGTAAAAATTACTGAACTGTTTGAGTTTATTTGCAATTACTTAAAGGAAATAATAGCGCAGGGGTTCCCAACGTTGGGGTCGGGACCCCATGGGGGGGGGTCGCTAGACACCTATTGTGGGTCGATGCATGATTTGATGCTGATGAGCTAAAAAGATTTAGTATTTCTTTATTTGTGAAACCGATAAAGTATAACTTTGCAAAATGCTCAACATTTCTTATTTTAACGCAGGGGGAAGGCTGCATTTTCCTGCAAGAGTTCTTATAAAATACTACTTTATTCCCATAATTTGACAAATTTATTTTCGTAAAAATTATTTTATTTTCATAATTTCCCCCACCCTCCTTAAACAAAAAGCCAAAAGGGGCTCACCAGTCTGTGCTTGGGAACACCTGGAATAGAGAGACTGGCAATTAGTGCAAGCGAGGTCAACATTAGATGGTTTCACTAAATAGTTTGCTCAAGTTGTCTCTGAATGGTTAAAGAAGAGACATTAAAGAAAAAACATTACAACACCATGTTTCTGAGTCAAGGAGATATGACAACATTGTCTTACCCCTAGCGCTTAAAATAAGCCTTGACCAGATAACTTTTTGAGGAAAATGCATCATTTTTTAACTTTTCTGTAAAACCAGAAATGCGTGCGTGTTTCTTCTTTATATAAACTAGGTGCAGTAGTTACATTTCTAAACCTTTGCACAAATCCTCTGCTATTCATGTCTACTGCTATCTGGGCTGGTTCAAAATCATGCTTTTATGCATTTATTATCCTAAAATTAGGTTTATCAGAATTTAAAATTAGATATCAGCTTTTGAAGCCTTAACCGGGTGTTTTATTTCATAAACCCAAAAGAGTGTTGTTCAAATGCAGAACAGGTAATATAAGTAAAATAACTGTCGAAACTAAAATCTAAAAATCTATTGAATGCAGTGTCATGGAAATGTATTTAGCCCTTACAGATTTCATGTTGTTGCTCTTTTTGTCACACTTAAAATCCAGATCATTTCAAAAAGTCAACATCATAAAAAAATAACCTGCGTAAAAACAAAACGCAGTGTTCAAATAATTTCTATGTAAAAAACACACAAAATAAAAGCTGGGCAACAGCCTATGTGAAAATATTATTATTCCCTTGGTAAATCACCAGTTAATGATAATTTTTCCCTTTGCTTTAGTGTAATTTCACTGACCACACCCAGGTTTGATCATTGCACGTGTTGCAGATTCAAGAAATAACTTAAATACAACCTGTCATAACATGAAGAAGGCTAAACAATGTTAAGAAGCAACACATCATGCCCTTAGCAGAGTCCACAGACCTCAAACTAATAGGCAACAGAATACATGGATCATCAGTGAACCCTCTCAGGTGTGACCTGCCTCCTGAAAACACTCCAAGAGGATGCTGACAACTCATCCAGGAGGTCTGGAAAAGAACCCAGAACTATTACCCCGTTTACACTACCCTTTTTTAACCGAGCCGAGACCAGTCCGAGCTCGGTAACTTAGATAACTATCGAGTGTAAATGGAACGCAAACTGAACTGAACCGAGCCAGACACAGCCGGACCACGCTAAATGCAGACCAGTTCCAGAGGTGGGTTCAGCTCGGTTTTTCCCTATCTCGGTTATCTGATAACGAAGAGCGCATGAGCAGACCGCGTCATCTCCGTGCGGTCAGCTGACATTTCAGACATTCATAAAAATACTAGCTTCCCTACCGTGACACACGATTTCCAGTGATGATTCTGCTTAGCAGTGTGATGAACCTCAGTGTCTGTCGTTGTTTCCTGCGTCTGTAAATCCTGATTAGACGTTCGCTTGTCTTATCCACTTCCCAAAAGCCGACTCTGTCAAGTAAATTCACCAAAAACTGCCGTCTTGCCTGACTCGCCGCAACCAACGACGTATCACAATTATAACCAAGCATAACTGCCTGAATGTTACGGGCGCCGCCATTTTTATTTGCTTGATTTCCTCCTTCACTCCCAGAGAGCAGTAGTACCGCAGATCGTCACTAGGAGGCGAGGAAACCAAGGAACCGAGATAGCGTGATGTGTAAACGGTCGTCAGAACTAAGCTCGGCTTGGTTAACTGATCCAAGATCCTAACCCAGGTTATAAAGGCGTTTGTCAACATATAGACCAATCAGATTGAAATGAAGTGGCAAGAACTTAAAAATGGTTGTTCACACTTTGGCCACTCGTCCAAAAGTCCTCCGCAGTGGTCTATTAGGCTCTGTTTTGGTTATTGTGAACAATGTGGTGACTACTGTTATCCCAAAGGTGGCACAAGCAGTTGCATCTTGTTTTTCACATGGAGCCAGACGGGTTGAGATAGTAATTTTCACTTTGTACATGAGATAGTCTGCATTTTCTATTTACTCTGCTTAGCAAAAACAGAAGAAATTGGTATAAATTAGTAAATACTGCTTTTTCTGGACGTTGTAAAAAAACACAAAAATTACACATTGAGGATGAAAAATATTTTGGAACAGACACTGCACAGTCTATGATCAGAGTTTGCAGGTTTTCACTATCTCTAAGGTATGATGGGTTGTTAGAGGAGCAAAACACCACTTGGCTCAGTGGGAAGGTTCCCTAGAGTTTGGTAGGTGGAAGGTTGTGCGTTAGAATCTCCTCGTTTGAGATACTGAGTGGTAAGAATGACTAGAAAAGTGCTTCGTAAGTTCATTCCATTTACCCACAACCACAGGTTTAACAAACCCGATTCTTCTCACAGGACCGGTTTGTCACTTCCTTCCAACCAACAACAAGGTCATGAACCTCATTTAAGCATTAGCAATTGTGCCACATTTGCCTTCTATCGCTCAGAAGCAGTTCCCAATAATTCTGAGAACACGTACTGATTCACACGCACGGCCTTATTTGGACAAAGCAGATACAGTCTGATCTGTGTTTCTCTGGAAATGTCTGCGGTTGGGATGAATCTGGTCAGTTTCGTGACACGGGTTCATAAGGTCATTTTGAGGGGTAGGCAAAAACCTTTTCACTTGGTTTATTCACATATGGTGTCTAAAACATTTACTTCACATAATTTTGCTGTTAACCCACAATTGGCAACACCATGAAACAAAAAGACGTTGACTTATTTGTTTCGTTTTTTACAACTTCACAAATGTTTTGTCCCATTTATGAAAGTCCCAGCATCAAAATATTTATTTACATTTTAGAGAAAATCCCCCCATAAATCCCTCTAAAGGGGAAAGCAAAAATTTTTGAGAAAAGTACAAAAGCAAAATGGAAAAAAATGCTGGAAGTGAGAAATCTGTGTACTAGTTTTGAATTTGTTGAAAGTTGTAGTCGTGTAAAACAGAAATTTCAACCGGTTTGAAGAACAACAAACATTCAACATTTCTGTAACAGCCGACGGTCTTTGAGATCAGATCAAACTTCTCACTAGCTTTTGCTCCTAGCTGAACAGGATATATTAGCTGTTATTGTACTTTTTAAGTCACCAATGTATTGAATTTTGATCCTGGTCTGGTCCCAAGTGTCAGGTTGGTATTTTTTAAAAGATCGGTATTGCAGTAGCTGACTGCAGTAGAGTCATGGCATTTGTTGTTTCGCTGTCCTGTTGATTTTTTAAATCCACTGTAAGCTGTTAAAATATGTCTGCTGTGGAAGATTTTGATGAACTGTCGCTGAAACGTCCGTGTTTTTTTATTTCTGTAAAGTTTCTCTTTCAAACATAAATGAGAGCAGGTCAGACACCATTTGTAGACCGTTTTGGGTATTTCTCAACGTGGTTTTGAAGCAGCTAAATAGACATGTACCAGTTTACCAAGCCATCTTGGAAAGTGAGAGCAAAACACTTCTCTGATGAGAAATGATTCATTTCCAAGAGACAGAGATAACACAAGAAAAACAAAAAAAATCAGAGAATGGGTGCATCATCTCTAGATTGTGATGCACGGGCAATGGTGGCGCAAGAGTTAGGGAGGTTGTCTTCTAATGGGTGGGTTGCTGGTTTGATCCCCTGCTCTGACTGTTTCAGTTGTTGTGTCCTTGGGCAAGACACTAAACTTGCATTGCCTGCTGGCAGTGGTCAGTGGGTCCGGTCCTGTCAGTCTGCCCAGGGCAGCTGTGGCTACTAACATAGCTCACCTCTGTCAGGGTGTGAATGGGTGACTGACTGTGGTGTGAAGCGCTTTGGGGTTGTTGGACTTAGCAAAGTGCTGTACAAGCTATTTATCCTTTAAGTTACCCCAGAACTTGAGTTTACATTCCTGGGGAAAAAATTTTAAGGTCGAGGACAGTTCATTGCTGTGAAAGCTTTGGGATTGATAATCACATAGATTTGCTTGCTGGCTTTCAATGCTTAGCCTCACGGCTAACCTGAGTCCATATTTTAGTGTGCACTCCCACCCCAGTAGTTTTATGGAGCCCATTCTCCAGATGACAGGAACAAGCACTGAGGAACACGTTAAACAGACAAAAGCATCCACTTCGTTTCACATGATACTACAGGCTCTACACGAACAGATAGCCTGACCTACCGGCTAATAATGACTGTGTCCATGGCAATAATTGCAACGTTGAGGTGATTTTGGCATCTGTTCAGTTACCCCCCTGGGTGCCTTCCTTTGGGGTTTTTCAAACAGGGAGGAGATCCTGGGTAAGACCCAGAACTCGCTGGAGGGACTATATATCCTGTCGGGCTTGGGAACGCCTTGGGATGCCCCAGAATGAGCTGGAGGACGTCGCTGGGGACAGGGAAGTCTGGGTTTCTCTCTGGGACCTGTCGCCCCGGCGAACCGATCTCCGATAAGTGGAAGACAATGGATGGATACGTGGATAGATAATTGCAATATTACTTTATTTTCAATTTAGATATACAGTAAGTTCCCTTTCAGTTTTAGATAAAAAGCAATTATATTGTGTCTTACATTTTTGTTTTAGATTGTTTTTGTCTAAACACTGTAAACCCCATGGTGTTTTTGCTAATAGTTATCATAACCATACCTAGTTACCGTTTTACCTTCCTAGCAAAAACCTGATGAGTGAACTCCAGCCACTGGTTCTTTGATGCACATCCAGTATCTAACCAAGGCTAAATGTATAACTTTTTTTAAACCAGTTTTACACACGCCTACCCACACACACACACACACATTAATTACGCGCCATGACATGTAATAGTGGCGCCGCTAAGCCCAAACCTGAGTGACACACATCCGACACTTTAAGTATGACCTTCCCTTTCACCTTTGCGTCTTCATCTTGTTATTAACATTTTGTGTTTAGCCGGTGCTGTATGCATTGTCTGAGCTCACTGTGACAGTTTGATGAGCCATTAGTCAGTATAATTTATCTGCGTTCACTCTGCCTGCAGACTCGCTGTCTGCAGTGGGATGGCGTGCCTTTGTCCTGACTGCTTGGCTTTGTCAGACAGACGCTTGCAGATGTAGAAACAGAGTCTGGCGTGGCTGACGTAAAACGCGGCAGGTTCTGCTGTTGTTAAGAATTACATGAAGACTGTCAAACTTACCGAGCATTAGAAGTTCTAAGTTTACTCAAAGTGACGAGTGGCCAGGTCCGTAATGCAGGCGTCATCTTCTATCCTAGTTTTAGAAACTGTGAAGGCTGTTATGGCTTACCGTTCGTTATACTGGTGCTAGTTTGGATGGATGATTTTCCACCGTTATTTATTTTCTGTTTAACCTACAGTCAGTTCTGGGGAAACAAACGGTCCCTGCCAAAACCATTGGTTTGAGAGAAGAAACAGAGAAAAAATGAGGAATTATTGAGATGGCTTTAAAACAAATACTCTAAGTCAGAGGCTGGTTTTGCACCTTTTGTACAATAAGTATATGCACCTTTTCAATTGAGCCTCTATATTTTTATTGGTTGTTGCTGGTATGGCAATAAAGACGTACATAATGACTGCATGTTGCATTGTTTAGAAAACAATTTTTTAAAATCCTTCAAATACTTAAAGTATAGGGGCTAGAACATCAGGCATATCATATAAATATATATTCTTTATGCAATATTCAGTCATGACTGCAGTCCACCAACAGCATAGTCAGGTTTGTTGATAAAGCCTTTGTTGAAGGTCTGATTTTTGATTTGAATGATTCAGCCAATAGAGAGGAGGTCCAGTACATGACATTAATGTGTCAGAAAAATAACCTAAATCTCAACATCTCAAAGATTAAAGATGTAATTATGAACTTCAGGAGATCTACCCTCTCGATACACGGCGAATAGGTTGAGAGTTGAGAACAGCAAGTTCCTGGGTGTCCACATCTCTGCTGACCTCACCTTGAACACACACATCTCCCACCAGGTGGGGAAAGCCCGACTAAGACTTTATTTCTTCAGGATTGTGAAAGCGAGTTCATCGCCCTGACCAGCTGGTCTCAAACCTCTACTGATCAGTGAGAGAGAGCCTCCTGGTGTTTATCTGCTCTGGGTTGTTCTCCAGCTGCTCTCAGGAGAACAGGCAGAACCTTCATTTTTTTGTTTATTTCTACATTTAAGTAAATACTTAATAAGTAAATTGCTGTTTTTGGAATAAAAAGGACAATAGCTTTCTAAACTCAGTGAGCAATTGTTTAAATAATCGTGATCATAATTTTTTCCTATACCTCAGCAGACCTGGATGGAGTACTAATCATACTTCTCCTGAAATAGTCATGAATGACAGACTCTTTAAAGGAACTTGAAGTCAGTTTTTTTTTTTTATCACAAATAGTGAATTTCTATTTATGATAGTAGTTTGAAATATGAATTTGGGTTTTTGCACCATAGATATTTACAATTATGATAACTTCCTTTTTCCCCCGCCTACTCAATTTTTAACAACTTCTCCGATGACCATATCAGGAGCGTGAAAATGCTCTAAATTCAGCTCTATTATTTGCTGTAGCTATAATGGAAATAGTGGGATTTATCCCACCTAACAGTTAGTTTACAACAGAGAGTAGAGTTGTCTGAGAAGATCGAATCCTGAGGAAGGAGTCACACTGACTTTTTAGGGAAATCTTTGGGTGAAATACCAAAGATGAAGCTCTCCTCCCATTTAACATTTATTGCCGTTTAACATTTTTTTCTAATGTTTAAAATCTTGTAACATTTCAATTCAGACAATACTTCACCAAACAACATAAACACAGATTTGTTTTATTGTATTTTGTTTGGAAATAAATCATTTGATACCTATCAGTTAAAAATAAATGCATTGACTGTGTGTACAATATTAAAAGATTTATGCTTTTTTTAAACATAAGAACCAGAGATCTTTGGACTGAATCCATAAACTGGGTAGAGTTCACAAACATTGGATTTTTACTATGCATATAGTGACTTACATTGGAAAGCAATAGCAGGCCACATATATATGTTATTATAATAGAAATGTAAAGATAGTTTTATATATTTTGTTTCTTCTCACTAATAAACTAAAACACTTTCTGTATTTAGCCAAATTTGATGAATCCTATTTATTAGGAAACTGAAATGAAAGATGTAAATATCAATATTTTGTGTTGTATGTACAATATTCCATTAAAGAAAAAAACATTGACATTTCTCAGGGAAAATCTTGCCCTGGTTGTACTTTCCTGATTTCATATTAAAAAGAAATACATTTATTGCCACTTATATATACTATTAAGTGGAATCTTTGACATTTCCTGGCAGCAAAATGTATTTATCTCCTAACATTCTTTTAGTGTAGCCACAACACCCACATAATCAGTAAGCAAACACAAAATGTATGATTGCAATGTTTAAGGTGGATTTCCTTGATAAAGCAACAATGCCTGCTTTGAGAGGACATAAATGAGGGATGAGTCCACCAGACGGAGCCAGAAAAAAAGATAAGAACCGTATCGTATCAATATTAGTTGCATTTAGGATTAGGGCTGACCTTGGTGAAAAAGGGTTAATAGGCGCCAACACAATGCTAAGTCCTTCAGGTTCATAATAAATACATACATGTTATACACGTAACATCAATGGCATTTTGTGTCTTTGTGGTTTTGACCTAGCGTTCTCACACATCGCAGTAATCCGTCTGTTACTCAACAGCTGAACATGCAATGAAGAGAGAAAAAAAAAAGCCGGAGGGCTAAAGCAAGAGGCGCAGGAGGGCTTTCTGTCTGGGTGGAGGGCAAACTTCCACCTCGATAAGAAAGGTGAGAGGTAAACATCGACTTAATTCCTATCACTGCTTGTCCAAGTCCGTCTTTCACTGGAGGAACTATGCAAACAGAAGGGATGCTCTGATAACTCTCTTTTCACTCGAGGCAGTTTTAGTTTTATTATCGTCTGATAACAAGAAGCCGAACCCATACGTCAAACTTTCCATCTGCCTGGGGGGTGGGGGACGCTTAATTTTTTAGCTATTCTGCTTTTAGATAGTATGTCTGTAAAGGCTTTGAATGCTTTGCCCCTCATTAATTGATTGGACATAATTCCCATCAGTTGTCCAGGGCTGTCTTGATGCCAATGAGCCTTCTCATGCTTCTCATAAAAAGTGATTTCTGTTACTATTAAAGTCTAAAATGTCCTTTATGTTGATGATAAACTGCATGTCTAAGCACTAAGATGGTCACATAGCAATCTTTTATAATAGTCAAATAATCATTTTGTATCACGGTGCTGCAATGGTCAATAAGTCCACATGCGGTTACCTATAAAGAGTCAGTGTTGTAGGAATTTGCTCCACAGCAACAGTGACTAATTCACGTACTTTTTCCACCTACTTCACTTTGGAAAATAGATCCTGGGTTTGTGGGACTTTTGGTCATTCACTCAAAATGAAAGAGCTGCTCCTGGTTACAAACGTTTATATCACAAAGGAGGGTTTAAAGCAGTAAAACCCCAGAAGAAGGTTTGACCTCCAACAAAAGAAACAAGGTAATACAAGATGACCCAGTCAGTCTGTTAATGGGTAACTGGATCGGGACATAGTCTGGTCTTCTGCATGAGCTTTATGCAAACTTGTAAGCAAACAGATGCATGTGCAAATAAAAACTCCAGGTTGTTAAAAAAAAAAAACAACTGCACTCATACGGTGAAACTTTCTCAAAGATGGTCCAGCTCGCCTTTTATGGTGAACTGTTGCTTTGCCGTTAAATTATTCTTGCTTTTTAGATGCAGTTTTTCATCAGAAAACATGCAGCCCTTCAGGAACTGCACATAAAGTCTATGTCAGTGAGGGTTATTGAGTTTGTAAGTAGGTCCCTGACCGTACAGATGAGTTTGACCAACATGTTTCATTTGACTGGACGTAACATCCAGATTTTGGAGGGAATGCACATAACTGCAGCAAATCACAGACTGTTGAGCCTAGGATTCAGGGGAAGCAGTGGGCCTTTTGTTGTGGCCGTGGAACAGTGGGCCAGATGGATGTGAAGAACACGGGAGTTTGACGGTACATGTGTTTTGCAGATCGGGAGAAGGCTGACTACCGGTTGCAGAGGGAAGGCAATAAATTCAGAAATAAAGAAGACTGCTAATGGCTCCTTGTATGAATGGAGTAAAATTTGTGTCCACCTTTTTGGCACAAAGTCGAGCTTCATCTTGTCTTGGTTCCTTTTTATGTTCAGTCAGAATGTGAAGGTGTAGTCATGGAGAAGAGGCTGTCTGGTTTAGAAACTTTTAGGTCTCTTCTTTAGCTTTTTGCAGCAGATGTGTTCCTGTTGGCATCTTTAGGTCTGGAGCCTGAGCCTGCATTGGAACGGTCCACAGCTGGGTGCAGTGTAGTGAGAATGGGGTTCAGTTCCTCCAAGTCTGAGTCCATGGTTCTCAACTGGAAAAGTGGTGAACTGTTTTTCTCTCCGCTTCAAACCGAGGAGATCAGATATCTTGGTGTTTTGTTCCCAGGTGACTTTGGGATGGAACCATCTCTTCCTTTGTTTTAAGGAAGAGATGGTTTTGTTGTTCAGCTCTACTCCTCAGTTCAGACATATGGAGAATATAAGAGGGTTATCATAAATTGCAAATGAAAAGAATTACTTGCCTGAGATGTAGTGCTCGCGTCAACCTCATGGCGGCCTCCCTTACTAGTTTTAATCTTATATTTTAATCAGGGATGGAGAAAAGTCCAGTTTAAGCAATACCATTGATTTTCAGCATTTTTCCCAATTATTAATGACTGCCTTCATTGTGTCATGGTAAATATAAGTTCTCTGAAGGATATTTTTCCAGGATCATTTTGAGCCTTTGTAACATGTCTGAAAACTCTGGTTTCAGTAAGTTTTTTAAAACCCATTGTAATTAAATCTAACAACATTTTGTGTTTAAACGCGTCATCTGTTTTGTTTACCTCATTGGTTAAGCCATCAGATGGTAGCATATGTTTCCTGAGTTAAGGCTGATTATACTCATTTAGCACAAACACTTCTCTTGACTGTCCCAACACAACTCAGGATACTGAACTTCTTTTTGACAACTTATTATTGAGAGGACATTTCCTATCGATCAATCTTGAGGAGCATGACCTGTTTTACTATAAAGAGACTCTGAAGCAAACAGTAGTAAAACTTCACTTTTACAAGCAAAATTGGATTCACAACTAACATTACTGTCAAATAAAAACCAGAGAAAGGAAGAAAAAAAAACTGTAAAACAGTACAGAAGCAACTTAAAACAAAGCATAGAAAATTAGGAAATCAGAGACCCGTATCACAGGAAAATATACTTTGTAGGGTTTTTTTTTTTTTTTTTGCTCAGCTATGAGACTTTATTCATTGAAATGTCAGAGTAGCAGGCTGAGTAAAAGATTCCCATCTAGGAAGATATCAGACATGGAATATTAATACATTGCATGAATGACTATAAGTGAGATAACAGGTATAGTAACGTGTAGAAAGCGCGTTTCATCATCTTCAGCTTTGACTTAGCATAAAGTGTTTGTCGCCATCTGCTGGCCACACAAGGCGGGTGTTGACTGCAGGAACCCGGGTAGAAATCTGCCCCAGAGAGACAATATGTCTACAAACAAACAAATAAAAAAAAACAACAGTAATAATCCAGAACAGACAGTCCTGGTTTACTAACCAAGAGGTTTCGGATGAAGTTTTGCGAAGAGAATGCATAATTTCAAATTCAACAATACAGGTAAAAGCCAGTAAATTAGAATATTTTGAAAAACTTGATTTATTTCAGTAATTGCATTCAAAAGGTGTAACTTGTACATTATATTTATTCATTGCACACAGACTGATGCATTCAAATGTTTATTTCATTTAATTTTGATGATTTGAAGTGGCAACAAATGAAAATCCAAAATTCCGTGTGTCACAAAATTAGAATATTGTGTAAGGGTTAAATTTTGAAGACACCTGGTGCCACAAACTAATCAGCTGATTAACTCAAAACACCTGCAAAGGGCTTAAAATGGTCTCTCAGTCCAGTTCTGAAGCCTACACAAACATGGGGAAGACTTCAGATTTGACAGCTGTCCAAAAGGCGACCATCGACACATTGCACAAGGAGGGAAAGACACAAAAGGTTATTGCTGAAGAGGCTGGCTGTTCTCAGAGCTCTGTGTCCAAACACATTAATAGAGAGGCAAAGGGAAGGAAAAACTGTGGTCAGAAAAAGTGTACAAGCGATAGGGATCACCGCGCCCTAGTCAAGATTGTGAAAAAAAACCCATTCAAAAATGTGGGGGAGATTCACAAGGAGTGGACAGCTGCTGGAGTCAGTGCTTCAAGATCCACCACCAAGAGACGCTTGAAAGACATGGGTTTCAACTGCCGCATACCTCGTGTCAAGCCACTGTTGACCAAGAAACAGCGCGAAAAGCGTCTCACCTGGGCTAAGGAAAAAAAGAGCTGGACTGCTGCTGAGTGGTCCAAAGTCATGTTTTCTGACGAAAGCAAATTTTGCATTTCCTTTGGAAATCGAGGTCCCAGAGTCTGGAGGAAGACAGGAGAGGCACAGGATCCACGTTGCCTGAAGTCTAGTGTAAAGTTTCCACCATCAGTGATGGTTTGGGGTGCCAAGTCATCTGCTGGTGTCGGTCCACTCTGTTTCCTGAGATCCAGGGTCAACGCAGCCGTCTACCAGCAAGTTTTAGAGCACTTCATGCTTCCTGCTGCTGACCTGCTCTATGGAGATGGAGATTTCAGGTTCCAACAGGACTTGGCGCCTGCACACAGCGCAAAATCTACCCGTGCCTGGTTTACGGACCATGGTATTTCTGTTCTAAATTGGCCAGCCAACTCCCCTGACCTTAGCCCCATAGAAAATCTGTGGGGTATTGTGAAAAGGAAGATGCAGAATGCCAGACCCAACAACGCAGAAGAGTTGAAGGCCACTATCAGAGCAACCTGGGCTCTCATAACACCTGAGCAGTGGCAGAAACTCATCGACTCCATGCCACGCCGCATTAATGCAGTAATTGAGGCAAAAGGAGCTCCAACCAAGTATTGAGTATTGTACATGCTCATATTTTTCATTTTCATACTTTTCAGTTGGCCAACATTTCTAAAAAATCCCTTTTTTGTATTAGCCTTAAGTAATATTCTAATTTTGTGACACATGGAATTTTGGATTTTCATTTGTTGCCACTTCAAATCATCAAAATTAAATGAAATAAACATTTGAATGCATCAGTCTGTGTGCAATGAATAAATATAATGTACAAGTTACACCTTTTGAATGCAATTACTGAAATAAATCAAGTTTTTCAAAATATTCTAATTTACTGGCTTTTACCTGTATAATTTTGAACTTTTCTAAAGCTCATTTTCTGTTACAGATTTGGATTCACTAGCTCTCCTCATTCATATTTTTAGCTCAGTTGTAGAGCTGTATTCCACTCTGAGATGCACAGTGTTCGTTAAAGCATTGTAGCGGCCAACAATGCCCTGGTTTACACAGTCTACTCAGAAGATAAGAAAAATAAAAGGAATAAAGTGCTTTCTCACCAGGATGCCAGTGTTGTTTTCCTACCCTTGTCATCCTCAAAAGATAAAGTGTCCAAGCTAAGAAACCAGCAGATCTGTCCCCCTTACATTTCTATATATATATATATATATATACATATTTACATCTTTTGCTCATTATCAGGCCCAGCTGTCGTCTCCAGTGTTTGTCATCACTGCATTATTGGCCACTGGGGGCATGAACACCCACCAAGGTCTCAGAACTCTAGGCTGCATGGAGACAACAGAAATTCTTTTTGGACCCGAGTGATTGAAGTTTCCATCACACAGACATTCAGCAGCCAGCTGAGCGGACTTGGAGACACACATCAGACATTTAGAAAGGAGGTGCTGCATCATTTGTGGTTAATGTTCCTCTGGAATATCTCTCTGGCTGTAATTGTTAGAAATCTGTGACGTTACAAAGTATTTCTGACGTGTGATTTTAATTGTTTCAGAGTTTAAACGCTTTATGATCACAAGTTAAGCCTTTCGGACTCTGGGCCGTGATCCAAACTGGAGCTCTGTCTTGATGAAACCCTTTAAAATTAGTCAGTCATAAGATTCAGCAGACCTTAGCATAAAAGGAATCGGACAGTTTTTTTTTTCCTTTTGAACATCTCAGCTTTTTATCTTAAAGGGAGTCTCTCTCTCCCACACTCAGGCAGAATAAGAAATCAGTCAACACTTCAGCAGAAGTTAAGCCGGTTTCATCAGCAGCATTGTTTTGGTATTCACAGTAGACATGCACTAGAATCGGCTCACGTTATTTGAAAGGTTCCAGGGAAATGCATTCATGTACTCAAAATGTCTTTACAAAACAGCTTTCTCTGGATTTGAGAATGGAGTTGGTGTAGAGGTAGTTACTCCACTTTACATGTTGTCCAAAGGGACATTGCTTCATTTAACAATGTGTCACTTCAATTAAACAGATTAAACAGTTTAAAAAAAATAAACTTGTCCTATACCACTACACCCCATCATGTTGCACGTTGAACCACGAATGTGTCGTCATGCAGCTTAGGTTATACACTTCCTGCCGGGATCCTATTCAAACAACTTTAAAAAGCCATGTTTAACTTTTTAGGACCCAAGATTCTAAGTTTATAGCAATATCTCCACCTAGGAATATAATTACTAAGAAAAAAAAAAAAAAAAAAAAAAAATTGTTCATGATATTCTAATTAAATGACCACCTGTAAGCCACATACTAGATACAAACAAAATCTCGTGAAGAATCCACTCAAACAATATTTCAATAACTGAGTCAACTCAAATTTATATAAAAGCCAAAAAGTGGCCCAAGGGCTGAGCTTTAGGGTGTACCATTTTTCAAAATGATCCCTTTGCAAGCCAAAATATGACAAGTTATTTTAGATATGTCCCCCCCCCCAAAAAAAACCAAAAACTAAATAGGTTTTAAAAAGGTCTAGTTTAAATTTGTCTTCACTTGCTTTACCCTAG
Organism: Fundulus diaphanus; assembly: GCA_037039145.1. Classification (NCBI taxonomy): domain Eukaryota; kingdom Metazoa; phylum Chordata; class Actinopteri; order Cyprinodontiformes; family Fundulidae; genus Fundulus; species Fundulus diaphanus. Next base: position 50,385,205 of record CM073130.1, on the reverse strand, counting down.
TCAAGGAATTAGAACACAAATAATCTGTATGAACAAAAAAACTGCAACAGGAACACAAAAGAAAAACTCAGCTAATATTTCTCAGCAATTATGTCGCTGTGTATTAAACCAAACTAAAGGCCTTTTGACTTGTTTAGCTAAATCTGGAATAGACTGCGGTCAAGTTGCTGATATTCCCACAGCTAAAGAAAATCAGATCATATTCTGGTTCTTGGATCGCTGTGCTGTTACTTGATGAAAGAACATTTTATAATTCCAATCATGTGAAATATTAAGCAGCCGTACTCAACATAAAGGCCGATGTTAACTTGGTACGCAGCTGAAGGACCACAGGCTGTGGTAGTTCAGTCATACATGCCTAAAGCCAGTTTTAGGCCTGCTCCATTAAATGTGCTCTAAACAGACTACATTAACCCTTTGGTCCAGCAAAGTTTTGCATTTTAGGAAATAAAGCTTATGAACCTACAAATACAGAATTTTACAAATTCACCCAGAGCCTGAAGTTGTGCATTAGTAAATAGCAATACATTTTAATCAGGGACCATGAGTTGAAGTACATCTGGAGAAACTCAATTTCTACACTTTGCTATAAGGGAACACATGGCCATTAGTCAGACAATTCACATTTAGAAAGTTTAAGTATAACCTGCATCTGAGGAAACGTTTGGCACCAACAGACTAAATGTTGGCCCATCTTTTCAGAATAAGACCACAAACAAAGTGGTTCTGTTAACAGTCCAGATAGTCTGCGCCATCAACCTGCTTCAGTAGAAGAAACTCGAGACTGGCTACCCAGAAATCTTTCCAGTGATCTGATCATTTATATAATTTTAGGAAGATCAAATCACATTTCAGACAGAGTTATGGCCATGTCAGGCACTTTCAGAGAAGCCCACTGCTCTATAAAAGGGGAAGGTTGGCAACAATAGCAAGAGTTTTAACCTTCCTTCACCACTAGGTGGTGCTCAAGGTAATCAATAGGATTAAAGTTTTATAGGCTCAATTGAAGTGCATGAACAGGACAGAAACCAAGTTTTTGAGCAAGAAGCACATCTTTCCCCCCCAAGAAGAGTCAGTAGCACGGGTTAAACGCTACATCTTTATTACAGATCAAGGCAGACCATTTGTCAGATTACAAGATGGTTTGGGTGGGTCACATAACTGATTTTTATTTTAGCACATTCAATGTACTGAAGCCACTTCCCACATTACTTTGAGCCATCGTTGCCTTTAAGGTATTCCACAAAGAACGCATTGCAAGCCACAGTCAGCGCTGCAACCAGAACCACAAACTCCTGGAAGTCCACCTCGCCATCTTTGTTTTCATCTAGGTCACTCATGATCTTCTCAACCACAGAGGAATCATTTGAGCCCTTAAGAAAAAAAAAAAAAAAGCCGTAGTCACACAGGACAGTAAACATTAGAAAATGCCAATTTAAACTGATTAAGATGTTGCTTTACTAAGCTCCAATAACTTCTGGTGGTTTAAATTTCCTCAAAAAAATATAAATAATCTGTCAACTTGGCAAATAACACATTTGAATGCAAGAGTAATATTAGCTGTTAAAATACACATCAGGTCAGTTTTAACCATAAGTCATAACTAAAACCCATCCGAGTTTATAAAAAAAAAAAAAAAAAAAAAACACATGCAGTACTTACTGGGCTCTGAAACACTTCTCATTTTGACAGCCTTCCATTTATTTCGTATAAAGCACTTTGGGTTGTCTAGAACGGTGTTTTATTGATAACCCTGCCACGCTTTCAGAGCAGCGACGCCATCTTGATGAAGATCTTTACTACTATAATATCTTCACACCTACCCACCCAGCTGCTTGTTTAGAGATCATAGCATCTGATTCTCCCAGTTTCAGGATTGCAACATCCAAATTACAAAAAGGTTTAATCTTGTTGAACTCACATTCAGGAACTCTGAGAGCTCCACCTGCAGCATGTTCTTCAGCTCCACCTTGTTCAGCTTGTACTTGTCACCCTCCTTTCCTGAATAGCGGTAGAAGATCTTGATCAGGTCTTCCATGGTGCCTTGCAGAGTGGCAGACATCTTTGCAGTCCTGTGATTAAGGAATTGGACTTAATTATTTATTTAAAAAAAAAAAAGGAGAGGATGGGGGGTACACATGCTTGAGATATTTGCAGTTTTCTTTTAGGGAAGTAAAAAACAAAAACACACCACAGGGAGCAAATGATACGAGCCAGGTCAAAAGGGCCAACTTTAATGCCACCTCAACAACTTTGAGACAATTTAAGAAAATGTGCTTCTATTCATGAAGCAGCAACACCAAGTACACAACCTTTGAAAATTTTGGCAAGATACCAAAGGAAATCCAGAAGCAACTGGCCCCTCCCCAAACAAACATGGAAGCTGACAACTGGGCCATAAACAAGAGGGGAAACATATTGAACAAATATATTAGTTTGGCTTCACTAAAACAGCCTCCGACAACTTTCTTGACAAAGAGGTCAAGCAAATAATGGCAACTTTTAAGATTAGTCACTAGTTAACTCCGTTACTGTAAACATTCACAGCCATGAAAACCAAGTTCACGAATGAAGCTAAAGACTCCCATCTGCATATTCAAAGCAGCTAATCCATATAAAACGAGGGTCACTGATGTCAAGCAAAGTCAGAACAGGTTAAACGTCTAACCTTACATCTGCCCTTCACCCTGACACCCGAGAAGTGGACACTGGGGTGCAAAGACACTTCATCTCCCATCTGCATGAAAGACAAAGACCGGACCCCCTGCAAAGTGAAACTGATTAGGGGGACCATAGCCTTATATTTAACTGCAGACGTGATGCATTAAAGTACGACTAATGTCAAAGAGCCTTTTCTATCATCTCAGAATCAGACACTTTAATAATCCCAGAGGGATCATCAGCTAAACTGATGATCACAGCCTACAGTGCATAATTATTAACAACCATTTGCAAGGGAGTGTGTCTAAATACCAGTTTCAGATCCGAAAGTAGCTACATCACTGCTTTTCTGAATTATGCAATATTCTGGCTAATTATTCGCGACGATTGCGGTTAATTACTTATTCCTGACGGGTTGAGGCAGAAAATAAAAACTTCTAACTGTGAAGCGCAAAGCCGGTGATAATTAAGCTGCTCAACATTAACGGATGCAGATGGAAAGCGGAGGACAGCCATAACTTACCTAAACAGAGGCGCAGACAGTTTCTAAGCGCTGGTGCTGCTCTCATCACTTTATAAAGGGATGCCACCTGCGCAGAACAATCAGATAAGCGCCTCCCTCTGCAGAGACGCCGCGTCCCCTGCTGCCCAGGTGCGCTGCAGGGCCATTTAAGGTCGCTTCTAAGCGTCCTCTGACAGACGCTGCTGTCTCTTTTTATTACCAAATAAAGACACCTAGACGAATCCTGGACAGGTTCACTTAAAGTGAGGAAGTTTAAATTAACAAGGTATTAAATGGGCCATTTTTATACGGAAGAGGATTAGGGCCACTCAAAAAAAAAAAAAAAAGTCTACTCAATTCTGACTTTTTTTTCAGAATTCTGACTTTTTCGCAGAATTCTGAGAAAAAAGTCAGAATTCTGAGAAAAAAGTCAGAATTCTGACTTTAATCTCAGAATTCTGAGAAAAAAGTCAGAATTCTGAGAAAAAAGTCAGAATTCTGACTTTAATCTCAGAATTCTGAGAAAAAAGTCAGAATTCTGACTTTAATCTCAGAATTCTGAGAAAAAAGTCAGAATTCTGAGAAAAAAGTCAGAATTCTGAGAAAAAAAGTCAGAATTCTGAGAAAAAAGTCAGAATTCTGAGAAAAAAAGTCAGAATTCTGACTTTAATCTCAGAATTCTGAGATTAAAGTCAGAATTGAGTAGACTTTTTTTTTTTTTTTTGAGTGGCCCTAATCCTCTTCCGTATTTTTATAAGTTTATTTTTCTTTAATATATTATTTTAGGTACTTTTATTTCATTTATTTTATTCATTTTTAGCTTTAATTATTGCATTTTTTTTCTTGCATTAAATCAACTGACCAAAGACAAAATCATTTTGGGGATTTCCCCTTTTGTGTCCATTTTGATAATAATGATAGAAAATGTATGCGCTATTTTTTTATTTTTTTATTTTTTATTTAATTAATTAATTTATTTATTTGCTTTAATCATTGCAATTTTTCTTGCATTAAATCAACTGTCCAAAGACAAAATCATTTGTCCAAAGACAAATGATTGTCTTTTGTGTCCATTTTAATCATGTGTCCATGATTAAAATGCACACAAAAGGGATTTCCCATTTTGTGTCCATTTTAATCACTTTATAATAATGATAAAATTTATTTTTTTATTTAAATGTTTTAATTTTTTGCAGTTGGGGTTCTTTTAACCTAAACTTCAACAGTCAAAAAGCTGAATGTGGGGCAGTGGTGGTCTACTTAGAACAGGGAACCTGCATCCTAGAAATGACACAAGGTTCCCCGGTTTGATGCCCGCAGACTGCGACTCTGGGTCCCCTGAGCAAGACTCTTGGCCCCAGAATGTCCCCTGGGCGCCTGCCAGAGCCAAACAACTGCTTCCTTACAGGGATGGATTGAATGCAGAGGACAAATTTCACTGTAATGTGTTTTGCAATGACAAATAAAGAGGATAATATTATACTAAATGACTTGATACAATGAATGACACTAATTTAGAAGATGACTTGCCCGTTTCCTTACATCTTCCTATGTTGTAACTGCTTCCTTTAATTTACATGAGGGAGGATTTTAGTGCTTCACTGAAGGACACAGGGTGCTTTTCAAGTAGCTGCAAACTCTTGTTGAGGATTTGCATCTGTATTTGCATCACTGCCCTTTAAAGGTTTTATATATATATATATATATATTTGCATATTTTCAGTTTACAGTTAATGTGGAAACCAAACTAAAGTGGACCTGATATCCTTAACAGCAGTGCTGTAAAAACATCACACAGCCAGTGAGGTCATTTGTGCTCTTCAGCTTTCCATCTGCAGCTATTTCCTTTAAAGTCCTGGGAGGATGCACACTGCCTTTTTTATTTTAAGGCTATAAAACTAAAGTGGCTTGCCTGCTATGTACAGCATTGGAGGAAAGTGTGATGGACTGCTTTTACTTTAAACTTGGGTAAATACAGCAAGAGTTTTTAAAGAGAGTCTGTTTTTATTTCTGAGAGTAAATTAAATCATTTTCTGATTTTTCAGTCAAGCCAAAACGTTTGCAAATGGGGCGCCTTTCTTTTAAGAAGGCAAACATGTAAAACCCATTTTAAGTTTTGGATCTACAATGATTTACTCATCCCTTTCCTACCAAACATTGGACTACCTTATTTGTTTAAGTCAAATATTCCTTGTCTAGTATATTGTTGAGCATTTAAAAAAAAATCACAATACATTTTTTGAAATTTTGACCTGACATCTTGACTTCTTTGGCCAACGTGTCAAAATGTTTGGGCTCCACAGGCTTAAAGGATCCCAGGTTGCTTTAATCAGCTAATCTTGACATTTCTTAGAAGATTCTATGTCTGGTCATTAAAGCAGATATTGATACTGCTGGCAGTGTGGACTGGTGCTGAATTAGGCTTGAAAATGGAATCACAACCAAAATCTTCTCAGCAGAGACAAGTGCTCTAAAATGTTTTGGTCCAGCGGGTGTCGTGGAAATCATCACTTAATATGGTTTGATAGAACACTCTTGTGCTGGATCCAACATCCACACTACAACACCCTTTATGGCTTTCACTCCTGGAGCAGCATGCCTGACTGTCTACTGGACAACTGTCAAGTCAGCAGTTTTCAGAAATGTTTGTTTAGGAGGTTAAAATCTTTGTAGTCCGTTTCTCTATTCAATTAATGTGTTGGCTAGTTAACACATTAAGAGTCAATTGTCCAAAAGGTTAGGAATTTCTAATTTAGCAGGCAACTGTGATATCACTTCATTGTTATATTGGTTACTGTTTCATTTTTATTCTTGTTTAATCCTTTTTTACTTTTTGTTTCTTCATAGCTTATTAGTTTTCCTCATTCGTTTCAATTTTACGTAGTAGTTTAGTTGAATTTTTCTAACTTAGTTAAATAGTTTCTTGAGTAAAGTATTTTAACTGTAAGTTAAAGTATTTTGTCTATACATCTCTTGCTGTCTAAGACCACCAGAGTGAATTAACACACCTCACCAGGCAGGTATTCATAAAACCATAAGTTGCAGGGACTTGGCTCCTATTTCCTGATTATCACAACTTGGTAATTTTGATAAAAGTTATAAACTTTGTTAATAATTGCCGTTGACTCTTATTAATAGGTATTCATAGCCCAACCAAACTTATTGTTGCCCAAGAAATGCTTGTATAAGGAAGAAACCATTGTCACGTGTAGTGTGACTAATTTCTTTATCTCACTGATGATGTTTTAACATGATATGAACTGTTTGCAATGTCAAGCACAGAGAAAAATGGAGACCAACATTTATGTCCAACCATGAAAGGAAAATTACAAAACCCATATGTACAAAGTTCATCATCACACCTCCGATTCAAGCTCATCACAATCTAAAACAATTGAGAAACAGCAGCTGCATATCAAACTAAAGAAAGCAGTGAACATTTGGAACGCTGATATAAAAAGGTTTTATTGACAACACAGTATAGAACTTTACATCTGTTCAGTGCTCAAAACAGGAGACTCGTTCTCGCTCTTTATGTTTAGTCAGAGACTATTATCTGTCTGGATTTTTGGTTTGATGCTGGATGGCCTGGCGGGACAGCAGCTTACACTGTTTCCTCAGAGCAATGGGGTCACGTGATCAGATCTCATCTTGGAAATTTTATGGAGTTTGCAGGTTTGATGTTCTGGTCTTCTCCATCAGTCCACTAACATGGCCATTAAATGATTAATGAAGCTCGATTCAGTGTCCTTGTGTGGGCCCTGTAATGGGCCGAGCTTGCAGCCCAGGGTTTGTCCTGCTTCTCAGTTGATGACTGAAGCTTTTAAGAGTCTTCTCAGGGGTTGGTTTAGCTCTGACTAGTTGTGGCTGTCAGACTTTCTAGACAATTTCACATCTTAACAAACTGCCTCCCCCTGTTGAAGCCGCTTGCTTCCCCGGGTCCGTTGAGTCATGTGCAGGACTTAAGAGTGCAATAAAACTCAGCCAAGAAACAGAATTGAAGTTTCACCTTTGCAAAAGGAGAGAAGTTGCACCAGCCAACACCTGCGAGCAACAACTCTGCCCTCTTCCTTGTGCAGGCTCTTTTTATTAACTTCAAAGGGGAGGGTCTCACAGAGTTACATGAGCGAATGACACAATCAGTTCTACACCTTAACAATACTTCTACCCTATATGGGGTTGCTTCTTTGGCTGCCTTGTTCTGGTTCTCCCGGTCATTGCTTGCAGGCCGCTACACTACACTGGTTCTTGCAAGCCGCTGAACACAACCCCAAACCTTGTGCTACCAACAAAAGGTTGTGCAAGACAGAAACCCGTCTTGCAAATTCCAAGAATTCCAAATTCTCTTACCAACAGGCCCGGTTTTGAAGCTTTCTGTCAGCTATCTTAAAAGCATTTTAAAGCATATAAAAACATGTTAAACCTTCATAAAAGTGTAAGAAATGGATTAAAGTTAATACATTCCACACCCCCCACCGGCTTTGAATGAGTGCATACTGTATAATCGCAGTGCAAAAGCCTAAAATGTCAGGACTTTAGGTGTCTCTGGATTAGAAGAGAAGAAGTGAAACAAGCGATTTGTACAGCAAGTGTTCAATTACATCACATCTCACGTGTTTTAAAGAAAATAACAGACTCAAATTGTTCCTAGTTAAAAAAATAAGCACAAACAAAAAAAATCTTCCTCATACCAGCCAATTGGAAACTCTAATCTACAGTGCAATCAAATCAAGTTTAAAACAAAAAAGTCACATCATAATTACACCCAACAGAGGGGTAGTGCCCCTTTTCTTCTGTCAAAAACAGCCCTGACCCATCGGCATGGACTGTGACCCTGAGGGCGTACCGTTGTTTCTGCCACCAAGATGTTAGCAACATGTCTTTTTTCAGCCCTGTAAACACGTGGCTGGGACTTGTTTGTCCGTCACATCGAGTTGTTGCTGTGCCTCTCATACCATTCCAGAATAAGCTTTCCTTTGTGGCAGAGTGTGCAATTCAGCTGAAAAAGGCCAGAGCCACCACATGAATTCCTTTTTCTGCATGACATTTACTGCAGTGGTTAGGTAGGCAGGACAGGTCGAGGTAACGTTACAATGGAAGGCAGGCAAAAAGGTTTTATACACTGCCTCTACAGGCTTCCTTTCCTCCCATAAGGCACCCCGGTGCCCTGTGTACCTAAGACAAATGATGCACACATAAACAGCCATCCACGTCATTATATCAGACTCCATGGTACCATAGCTTTTAGCATCACTGATCTGTAGCTATGCAAAACCAAACAACAAACTGCGATGCACTCTGTATTCTGATACCTTTCTGCATTTGGCTCTTTGGGAGTTTTAGCTAGATTGTCTGTTAGAGTGGACCACAGGGGCCAGGTTTTGCTCCCAATGTGCATCAATTAAGATTTGGCCCTGTTGTTATTGCCAGTCGCTGGTCACTGTTCCATCCTCGGACCAGTCTGGATGGGTTGTGACGTCCTCTGCCCGGGTACACCGTACAAAAGCTTCTGATCAAGAGATGTGTCGAAGTAGTCGTCTTGTCCGCTGTTGATCCCCAAACACATCAACTTTGAGGAGAAAAGTTCACTTGATACTTAATACTTCCATCCACCAACAGGTACTATGATAAATAAATCAGCGTTATTCATTTTAGCTCGCAGTGGTCATAATATCAGGCTTGATCAGTGCAACGTTCCATTAGTCCAATCAAGTCATTATTCCTAATGGTGCACATTTAAACCTAGAAATGTTGGGAAAAAAAGTTTACAAGAATCATGATCTCATACTTCTGTCAACCAAGGAAGTAAAGTTTACAGAGACCTTCTTCATTATCCAGCAAGAAGATGGAAGCTCTAATTGAAAGTGACCTTTGAGGGTCTGTCAGCAGAGAACAAAGCCAGTGATAATTAAAGGTAAAGCAGAAAAGGGACACCACCTTGACCCTCAAGGGTTTTCTTTTCTTTTAATCTGTCATCAAAAAAAGTCAGGCAATAATGGCTCCTGCTACTTGGAATTAAAAAGACTTGGGAAGGCTTTGCCAAACATATACTACCATGGGGGTGTGGATAGTTGCCTTATGTTTTGATCAATGTGCCTCTATAATTATTCGATCTTCTAGTTCAATATCATTTCTGTGAATATTTTCATTTTTTATTTCTTCAGCGGCGTCTTCATCAGGTTTGCCTACTTCTGGCATCCTTTCTTCAACAAGAGGCCCAATCACAGAAATTCCTGTAGCTGAGTTTCTACTCCTGATACTGTTAGTCCCCTCACGGGTCATGGTAGGTTTACCCAGAACACTCCTCAGCTGCGCCCAGAAAAAGGGCTGCTGGTTAACCTGTTGGGGCCATTCCAGGTATGTTTTGGTACTCAGCATCTTTTTCAGCTTGCAGTACTTGCTGGGCAAGGAGCTTGGATCAATGGGCTCCTTCACCACCAGGATGACGTCGCTGAAGGTCTTTCCCATTGCTCTCTGCTGAGCGAAGTACAGCTCGTAGTTGCACCATTCGCTGTTCACAAAGTGCCGGGACAGGACAAAGATAACCTAGAAAAGAAGACATTGAAAGGTAATGAATATACATTTTGCTTAGGAGGTGCATGGTTTATTAAAATTACTTGTTATTGAATGAGTTTAAGGTAGATTCAAATAAATTTAGAACATACTTTAAAATCCAGCAATTGTTATTTGTGCTGTTGTTATCGGCAATGTGGCACAGGCCAGTGTGAGATTCATGTGGTATAATAACCTCTAGTAAAAATCCCATGATTACATGTTACCAAAGTTTTTACACAAAACAATAAGCAACACAATATATATTTATAGTTCTGTAGTATATGTGCTATCGTTTCACCGTCAGAAAAAGTTAAAGGACCCTTTATTCTGTTTGATATAAGCAACAGTCATTAAAAATGGTTTGGCTGAGGACCTCTGACTTTCAGGTTGGTCTGCCAACGTCCAGTTCTCATGTTTGATTTTCCTGACTTGAAACTTGGCAAGTCTGACAATAAATAGAATGCTGCATATCAGGACACGCTGGAGGGACTATGTCTCTTGGCTGGCCTGGGAACACCTTGGGATTCCTCCGGAGGAGCTGGCCCAAGTGGCCGGGGAGAGGGACGTCTGGGCCTCCCTACTGAAGCTGCTGCCCCCGCGACCCGACCCCGGATAAGCGGAAGAAGACGGACGGACGGGCTGCATATCAGCTTGTACTTCATCAGGCTAAAAATCTGGGTAGCTAGCCTGCAGTCAGCTGATTAACAAGCACACAGTTTATAGTTTGCCAGCTGTAATTTTAAAACACAGTCACCTCAGTGATAGTTGCCACCCCTTTAGTTTTTTTTATCATGACTGGTAATGTTTTTTCTTTATGACTAAAGAAAATTAAAATAGCTACATTTGCTGTTCTTTTGCGCGATGGGACATTATACAACCCTTCTTTCAGCTAACTGACCAGATTGCAGTAACAGATTGGGTAGAGACAGCACTGCGGTACTTTTTAATCATTCCAGGTGCAGAAAACTGCAGACACTGCAGTACTTTCTAACATAACCTCTGGAGGATCTCATGGTATGTCTTGTAGCAGTAACCAGCCCATGCAGAGTGGTATGACGTTGCAATTTGTTTTTGCAAACATCAAAGCAATAAACTCAATTTTGATAACACTGATCGCTACTCCCAACCACTTTTTGACCTTAAATGGATTACAGGCATCACACTTGTTGAAATTAACGTCCTATTCACTTTAAGTGCCTTAGATGTCAAGGGAATTTCCACAGAGGAAGAGCCAAACCCAATTCTGTAAAAGCTGGTGATTGCAGCACACTGGACTCCAACCATTACCAGTTAACAAAATGCAATTTGGATTACCTGGCTATACCTTCTGAAGCTGTAAGGAGCTGCATTCAATGATCATTTTATTGAACAAAATAATGAAAATAGAGCAGATAAACATGTCTTGCTTGCAATGTTGCTAAAAAGCTTGAACATCCACTAATCCAAAACGTGTTTGGTTGAAATAATTCCCCCACAGTCACTTAATTTTCTTGCAAAGCCACTAAAAATTGTCAGGATTTTCTTTCTTACTGTTTTTAGTTGAAGAATATATCAAAAGAACTTTTTCGTACCTTACGACTGCTTTCAATGTTTTCAATGATATTGTCAATGATCCATCTTCCTGGCAGAAAGTCCCGCTCATGAATACACAGACGATAGGGGTTCTTGTTGTTCTCCAAACAGGGCAAGAGTTCCTCTCTAACCCAGTCAGCATCCGAGTGGCTGTAGGATATGAAGGCATGATAGCTGAAGTTCCCAACGTCCCCTGCTAGATTTTCCTTGTGAGCTCTGTATTTGGCCCGTATAATCTGATATGTGGCTTTAGTGTACCACGGGAGGTCAAAAATATAGCAAATAAGAATACATATCAAGATCACGGCGGCAGTGGTTGCAACAGAGATGATTATAACGAGTCTGATGTCACATGCCACTTGACCAGGGAAGTATTTGGATATGAAGGTCTTCAGGAAAGCTTCTGGGTGATAGCATCGGTAGTTCTCAGGCCAGTCAGTAAGATTAACCTTGGCTTTAGCTATGGTGTCCTGGATAAATGTGTGAAGCTCACAGGTGCAGTGATAAGGATTGTTTCCTGCCCTAAGCTGAGACAGCTGTGGCATATGCTGGAAAGACGCCTTGCTTATCAAACCAAACGAATTTCCATCCATAGCTAAAAAGCGAAGAGATGGACTCTCCCACATAGATGGGATGAACTTGATTTTATTCCCACTCAGTAAGAGATGTTCCAGGTTGGTGGCTTTCTTAAAGTAGGTCATGTCCAGCTGGTCCAGGTTAGATTCAGACAGATCCAAGTAATGCACCGTGGTAGGTAAACAATTAAATGCTTCACTTGAAAACTGATTGTGGTGAGCAATGAGACGAGTTATGTTTTGTGTCCAGCCACAGTTTAAGCTTTCTTTTGCAGCTCCCAGTTTGTTGTTGCTCAGATCCAGGACTCGCAGCTTCCTGAAGTACTTTGTCAGAGACGATATGTCTGTTAAACTGGTCAGTTCATTGGTGCTCAGGTTGAAGGTGTGTAGATTTGGCATGCTGTCCCTGTAATTACACCGCTTGTTGTAGAGAACGTTATCATTCAGTCGATTGTTGGAAACATCCAGTAGCTCCACACCTTCCATCTCCGTCCAGGAGTCACAAGGCACGCTGTTGAAATACACATACTGAATGGACAGCTGCTTAATTCTCTTGAACCAGGTGAAGCGCCAGTCAAAGCGCAGCACATCGGGATTGCTGATATACCTGTAAGAAATTTAGATTTTTTTTAATCACAGTACCTTGTGTAGAGTGATTACATTCATTCATGAACTTCTCACATTTTGCCACAATACAAACACAACCATATGTGTGTTTTATTGCCATTTAATTTGAAAGACCAACTCAAAGAAGTGTAAAAATTCTGACTGGCGTGCCTTTGTATCCCCTCAGAAAACATTCTTGGCTAATCTTTAAATAAAAAAATCTAAAGCTCAGACAAATTGATTAGAGAGGAGTCTGTTAATGTAATTTTGCAAGTCTTGCCACAGTTTCTTAACCGACATACTGTAGGTCTGACCTTTGACCGGGTCATTCCAACACATGAATGAGCTTCGATCTAAATCATTCCATTAGCGCTCTCTCTGTGTGTAGGGTCATAGTCCATCTATAAAGACAACCCAGAAACTCTAACCAACATCTAAGTTCCCACTAAAGAACATTCTTTCCACACCATGATTCCTCTACCATGTATCACCATGGAGAAGGTGTGTTCAAGACAATGTGCAGTGTCAGTTTTCTACCACTCAGGTTTTTTTTATGGAGACTAAAAAGATCATTTTTGGTCTCTTCTGACTCAAGCACATTCTTCGACACGTTTGCTGTTTCCTCTTGTGCCTCTCTATTTATTCATATTTCATTTCACTTTATAATTCCAGTCAGACACCAGATGGAAAATTGTCTGCAAGTTACAAAGAGTTTTGCAGAACTGTTGTTTAACAGAGACTGATAAGTAACCAGCGGCCCGTTCTTCGTACGTTGCTTAAAACATCCGAGATCAAATGAGACATCCAAGATGATTTCATCGGGCTAATCATGATCCGGCTAATTGGGTTCTTTCAACACACCTGTTGTTTATGATTAGTATGGCTGGATTGAGTTATCTGAGACAACTGCGCGTTCATGCGTTTGTTTAAAAGGGGAAATGTATCGATAGTAGAAACAATGATCAGCAACGCTGCTATTGGCTGTTCAGCATGGCCAAAGAACGCCCACAGTTTTTCTCCCAAGCAGAACAAGAGCTTTTAATGGAAGGTTATGCCGAATTTGAGTCATTAATTAAAACACCTCAAAATCTGTTAAAGCCAGGAGAGAGGGCTGGCAAAAAGCAGCAGACAAATTAATGCGTAAATACTGGCCATAGTAGATGTTTCTATCACTTTCTACAGTATGAATTTTTGCATTTTAATAATTTCATATTTACTTTGTTCTTTTATGTCAGAGCCTCCACAGGACCCACTAGAACATGGGGACAAGTAAAAGTGAAATACAAGAATATTCTACAAAATGGTAGCCTTTAATTATTATACTGTATTTTAAAAAGTCACTTGTTATGTCAAGAGATCCAAATTACAGTGTCATTCCTTAGACGCTGGAAGTAAAGGACACGTGCAAGCTGGGAAAAAAATCTTTATCTATAAAAAATGAAGTTCTTCCTTTTTCAAGTCATACACAGTTTACACGGTAAAACTGTATTGCTCCGTGTCTAGATAATCCATCCATAGTTTTTTTCTAATACAATATACGGCTCGACAGGAAGCAAGCATTTCAAAATAAAACTAAACTTCACAATAAAAGGGCCCGAACAAATCTTCTTACTGAATATGATAAAAGTAAAAAGCAAACCATCATACAAATAACTTAAATATTTTAGATTTATGGCTCCAACACCACTTTTTCCTCTTTAAAAGCCACTGTTAAATGATGCGTTTGTCTGTTTATAACAGCCACCAAGAAAAATCTACAATTACACTGCGCTAAAGGATCCTGTCTATTGCGCAATACACGATTAATTCGAAAAACTCTGCAAATTATTCTTGTACCTTCCGCAAGAGGTTGCAGTCGTAAAGACGACAGACTTCCCTATCTCCTCCGCTTATAAAGCTGCGATCTAATCCTGTTTACATGAAATAAGCCTGCTCTCGAACAGGCTTAAGCTTGTGCACACGTTGCTATGACAGCAAGTCCAAGATGAGTTTTGAAGAACCGAACAATCCAAGATCATGTCAAATCGTCAACCATCAAATCCAGCTAACTGAGTTAGCGACGTACGAAGAACAAGCCCCAGGAAGTTCTACGAATATAGATCAGCTGTATGAGACTATAGTGATTAAAAGTCCTGATACTGATGTAGCTGTTATGTCAGTAGGGTTACAGTCTCAGATTGGTGGACACTTGTACTTTGCCACTGGTGTTAAGAACAGGACTCGGAAAATTGATGTTCAGAAGATAGCATCATCTCTTTGACCTGCTGTTTGTGATGCACTCATTGGCTTCCATGTTTTCACTGGATGTGACTCCACAAGCTCTTTTCATGGAAAAGGCAAAACAAAAACATTCAAGACTGCTGTGGAAAGTGAAACATTCCTCACAGCATTTGCAAAGCTTGAACTTTGACCTAAATTTTGACACTTTCAAAGATCTTGAAGTGTTTGTGTGTTCCCTGTATGGACAGAAAATGAGTAGTGGAGTGGATGAAGCAAGGTACAGGATTTTCTGCACTAACCCAAGCGAAACAAGTATGCCACCAACCAGTGATGCATTGAAGTTACACTTCAGACGTGCCAATTACCAAGCGGCTATACACAGACTTTCGTTGTCTGCTACAATTGGAGCCCCATCACCAACCGATCATGGCTGGGAGATGATAAATGCAGAACTCTGTATAAAGTGGACTAAACAGGCAGCACCAGATTCCGTTCTTGAATTTGTGCATTGTGCTTGTAAAACTAACAAACGTCAGGCTGGGAGGTGCTCCTGTCTAAAAGTTAATCTGGCATGTACTGATTGTGACAATGATAAAGAAGTCGGAGTTGACAATGATGCCTCTGACGATGACTCAGAAATAGAGTAGACTCAATTTGATACCCATCAGTTTCATCAATATTGCCATATTGTCTTTTTCATAATATAAAATATAAATGTTACCTGTGCTCTGAAATTAAAATGTGATGATTAAAATCTAATGATAAGTATATACATCTAAGTGTCTGTCATTGTTGTTGGGACTGATATTTAATTTCCTATTTTAGTGAATAATTGCTGGAACGGTAAAGAAGTGCCTTATAAACAATTTTAATACTGGATTCAATGTAAAATGTCAATAGGCCTACTTTTAAATGTGAAATGAAAAGCCATGGGTGCAGCTCAGCCTAAGGCCTTAATTTCTTGAAAACAGGCAGTTTTCATATCACTTTAACTCATAAGTCATTTGAGTGAGCTATTCAAACCCTGTAATATTTGCAGAAAGTATTTAGATACACCAGATGAAAGAAACTTGGTTTTCATTCTTCTCTTTTGAAAAAAATGGGAAGCACTTAAAATGAAGGGAAAACCCTGATTTGTCACGTTTTTCTAAAAGTTGGCTCTTTCAACACCTTGTAATTTATGAATGTGCAGGTTTCACATGGAGAACTTTTAGTTATGAGTTTAGTCCCTAGTAATGATTGAAAAAGTGCAGAAATAGTTTAGTTCCAGAGTCACAGGAACAAAACTCAATTTAGAGCAACCCTACAGATTACAGCTACCGGCCTATATCTAAGGAAAGCCAACAAATTGCATCAAGTCTTGCAGCATTCACTCCTCCGGAAAGAGCGTAGAGCCACACTGGACAGTCGTCTGCATTGTTGATGGCTTTTCAGCAATCTGAAGGGATTGCTCCCTCAGCAATTCCTTCAGCAAGGATGAAGCGACAGTAGAGAGGAAAACTCCCCTTTAACAGGGAGGAAAACCTCCAGCAGAACCAGAACCAGGCTCAGTGTGAACGCTCATCTGCCTCGACCGACTGGGGGTCAGAGAAGACAGAGCAGAGACACAGAAAGCACAGAAGCACACATTGATCCAGGAATCTTTTCTACGTTATGTGGTAATAGCGGATGAGCTGTCTTCCCTGGATGATGTCAAAGCTAACAAAATACGAGACCAGATGTATCTATTATAAAGGAAACAGAAAGTGGGTTTGGATAGATTAAATAGTGTTCTGTGAGAGGCCCATATCTGCAACTTTCTCAATCTCCTGTCTGACATTTACTTTGGTATTTATAGTGTTTTTATTTAGTAATGCTCTCTAACTCACCTCTGATACATTTAAAAATAGCTGTATTTATACTTTAATATACTTAAACAAGGGTAACCTTTATTTATTTATTGGACTTCTTAAGACACTTGGATGCACAGGGTTGTTTTTAGGGGAACAGAGTGAAGGGGCTGAATAGAAATGGACACCGCAACTTTAAAAATGTTTAAAACAAATTTGTATCATTGTTTTCACTATTTTTGTACAACACAACTGGCTTACTAAAGTAGAATAAAAATTGCAGCCATCCATCCAAATGTATATCATTCAGTTGCTTATTCTATTTTCCTTTTTTAAGTAGCTTCTTCATTAAATATTTTTTTCTAATGGTATGATTTATTATAATTTGCAAGGCCTTTAGCTTCTCTTGCAATTTTTGTTGTTACCTTACGTGCAAAACATTTTGCTTCTCCTTGACTGCAAAGAAGCTTGAGATTTCATTAATAATAAAAGATCAGACTTTTAATTTGTCAGCACCAGCTATGATTGATCAGTCTATTCATAAAATGCTCCTTAATGGAAACATAGTTTCCTTTTACATTACAAATTTATAATGCTTGAAAATACTCACCAAATGTCCAAGTTATCTAGTGCCAAGTTGGTTATGCTGGAACTTGCTCCATTGTCGACAAATGTTGGTGAACGGGCAAAGTCGATGTACTGAAGTCTAAGCTTTTTGATGGGAGTTACTTGCAAGTTGAGTAAAGCCATCCTCAGGAGATTTTCATTAAACTTGCCTCTGTGAAAGATGAGCTGAGACGCTCTAATGTGTTTTAAATGCGAGAAAATGTCATCCTCACCCATGTAGTATGTGAATTCAAAGAGGTTGCGAAACTGAATGACGCTGAACGTCTTGTTGGCGAGATCCTGTAGCATATGGTGTAGAACATTTGGTCGCTGATCTATCGCCATGTCAAAGCCCATCTGCTTTGTCTGGATGACTTTTAAACTTTCTGGCTCATAATAACTTAAATTTGAGGAGCACTTGATAGCGAAACCTTGTAACTGGATGTTCCTTAGGGGGTGGAAATCATTTTTCTTTAGTCCCATCACCAAAGGGCCCCCCATAGAGAGAAATTGGAGTCTGACTAATTTTGAGAAGCTCTCAGCTAAAGTTGCATGTTTATAAAGGTTATTTGACATGTAGAGTGTATTCAGATTCAGGAGGGATGTCAGAGGTGATGCAGGGATTTCCTGCAGTGAGTTATTAAAAATGTTCAGGTGCTCCAGTAATGGGTTATTTTTAAAGGCATCATTGTCAATGTGTGAAATGTTGTTGTACTCCAGCAGAAGAATGCGAAGCTGAGGGAGGTTCTGGAAGTCAGCAGCGCTGATAGCCTGAAGTCCATTATAAGAGAGATCTATGCTTTGAAGCGTATTAGGAAAGTGGCTCCACGGGACAAAATCCAGCTGTTTTCCGCGGCAGTCAGCGGACAGGCTGAAGTTGTAGATCCGACAGGGTCCTTCATGAGAACTGATGGTGGGAGAGGAAGATGGAGATGACACAGCTCCAAGAAACAGAGCACTGCAACTGAGCAGTTCCCAAATCATGGTTACAGATCTGAAGAGAAATAAAAGCATGATATATTAACTTTAAACCTGTGTTGCTTTAAAGCAGAAAGTACAAAGTTTATTTTTGAAGCATAGGTTGTTTTGTCTTTTATTTTGCTTTTAAGGACTGAAAAGAAAAGGTAAGAATTTAACTGGGGTCAGAGGTGAAAATAGTCTCCACCCTGAGCAAGTTACCAGCACTCAAACCTTCAAATTCAAGTTTATTTTCCTGCCATCCCAGTTGACATGTCTACTAATGCATTTTACTTCGGTCTAAACATGAAGAAATAAAACACATTTTATGATGAAATCAAGCCCTGTTAATATAAATAGTGTTTTGCTAATATGTTCCTTGTTTTGTTTAATATTATTTTTAATGGCACTAGTGAATTGTTTTTCCAAGGCATGCTGGCAGGAAAGAGAGAGGGGGAAGAGATGTGGTAAAAGACTTCAGGCCAGAATCGAACCCATGGTCAGCCACGTCGAGGACTAAGGCCTTCGTACATGGGTCCTGCTCACTACCTCAGCGCCATCGGAGCATGCCCCTCCCTCTGTTTTGTGTACTGTGTGTATTGAGGTGAAAGGTGTAAATATTTACACTATGGTTACTTCAGCCCTTCAGTGTTTTCTATTTTGGTAAATGGCTTGTATTGTCATGAGGACTCCAAAGTGCTTCACATTACATACAGCTGCCCTGGGGCAGACTGATAGGAGTGAGGCTGCCAGACAACCTGTCCCCTCTGACCACCACCAGCAGGCAAAGCAGGTGAACTCTCTTGCCCAAGGACACAACAACTGAGACAGTTGGCAGAGCGGTTTGAATCAGCAACCTGCCGGTTACAGGACAAAGCCCCCACAGCTCCTGCGCCAGAGTCGCCCCTAACATCTAGTGATCATAACTAATGATCTCCTGACCCCTTTAAGATAAAATGTAAAAAGCTCCATACACAATATTTAAAGGGCCACAATAGTTAAATATCAAATTAATGATTAAATAAGGGTTCTGCCTCTTCAGCCACTTCAAGCATTCAACAACCTGAGGTGAGTGAATTTTCATCAGTACAGACAGAGCATCTGCATAGCAAAGTCTGTAATTAAGTAATGTTATGGCATCAATCCTGCAACATTTGCAAGTATTTACATAAAATTCATAGCAATGCCAATTCTATATGAACTATATAAACCCCTTCTCCATGTTGCTACAATCATGCAAGAAAATTCTTTGACATTTTGAAAAAAAGCTGTGACTAGCTACTGTAGCAGGAGATCAGATTGGAAGTGCTCCAGTAACATACTCCGCTTTAGACCACTGAAGACGGTCTAATTTAAATTATCCTGTTTTCAACCTGTATTTATATTGAGACACTAAGCATTTATTTTTATCCTCACGTGAAGTAACAATAAAGCTCTGTGATTACCTCCTGAACAACCAGCGTTCATTTTATCAGGTCCAGGAGTGACGTGGCCAAACATTTTTGTCTGAAAAGGGTTGTTGCAGAAAAGAAGAGGATATTTAAAAGTATTTAAGAAACAGCTAAGTTAGTGGGGTCTTTTTGGAATAAAGCACAACCATCTGGAGCATGCACAAAAACAATATGAAACACTGACTTCATTCAAACATTTAGCTAAAATGTTGTCTAAAAACGCTAAGATGTGTAGGCTGAGCTTCTGCGGTCAACAACTTCATCTTATGATACAGTTGGCCTTGTCTCTCAGAGTCTAGCCCTGTTTCTCCTCAGCAGTGCTAAGGGTCCCACTGCTTCAGTCTTCCATGGGCATTCCTCAGCAGCAGAGTAAAAGTGCCCATATGCGTCTTTTATTGGATCTTATCTATTTCAAGACATAGTTTGAAGAATTATTTTTAGCCCGCATCCAAGACCAGTCTGTCTTTAGAAAAAGCCATGTTTTGTATGGAAACATGGTTGACATAATTAACTTCAGGTCTAGTTTCAAATGTTTTAAGGGAACCTTGTACTTTATGTCTAATGAGGAGGGTTGAAAAAGTCAAGTCAAGTTTATTTGTGTAGCACATTTCAGCAGCAAGGCGGTTCAAAGTGCTTTACTTCATGAAAACATAAAAACATTATAAGCACATCGAAACGGTCACTGGTTGTGAGACCAGTAAAAAATATGAAATTTTATCGAGTGAAAACATCAATACGCATCAAATATGTTGGTCAATGGTCAATGAAAAGAAATCTGTGAGACTAGCCACTGTAGACGGAGATCAGATTGGATGTGCTCGAGTAACAGATTCATGACAAGACGATGCTGGATCATGATTAACTTTTCTTGATGGACAATTTAAAGGCAAATACACCACATTGTGATGTGGGCATTACTATTTATTCTGACCTTTGATGTATCAGTTTTAAAGAAAAATCAATTCAATATATTTGGTTTTCTGAAGTCCGTCCACTTGTATTGAGGTGGGACGTAAAAGTTAAGTCAAGTTTATTGGTATTGCACATTTCAACGACAAGGTGGTTCAAAGTGCTTTACTTCATGAAAACATAAAAACATCATAAACACACCGAAACAGTCACGGCTTGTGAGACCCGTAACAAACAATACATTTTATCAAGTAAAAACATCAATAAACAGCAAATATGTTGGTCAGTGGTCGTGTTATTATGGCTGAAAGCAGCTCTAAACAGGTGGGTTTTCAGTTTTGGTTTGAAGGAACTCAGTGCTTCTGCTGTTTTACAGTTTTCTGGAATTTTGACCTAAATTTGTGGAGCAAAGAAGCTGAATGCTGCTTCTCCATGTTTGGTTCTGGTTCTGGGAATGTAGAGTAGACCAGAACCAGAAGACCTGGTGGTCTGGAAGGTTGATACAGCAACAACAACATCTTTAATGTATTTTGTTGCTAAGCCATTCAGTGATTTCAGTTATAAAAGGAGATAGGCAACAGTACCACTAGTGCCTTGCAGCAGTGAGTTCTTCCACTGTCACAAAAACATGCTTGTTAGATTTATTGGGTGTTTGTCTAATGCCCAATTACTGCCCACTCTGATGAGGATCACAAGCCAAAACACATTTGTCTGTTAAAAAAAGTTGTTTTCTAGTAGTTCAAGTGTTGCTTAACCGGTCATTTGTTTCTTTCCATGCACTTTGGGAGTCTGAAGGTTTCGGGTGACCAAATGTCTGTTGGCTGGACAGGTCCACTTTTCACATTCTGGGGTATTCGAGGTGAGGGGTGGGCATGGGGGTTGGGTCTGGAGCAACCAAAAACTAATCACTGAGACCAGCTCTACAGCAAAATATGCGCGGGGAGACAAGGAATTAGAAGATCACTACAGACTGGAGTATAAACATATGTTATATATGGGTCTTTGTGAGATTGCTGCCTTTTTATTATCTCAAGGAAAAGAAAATAATACTTATTTTCTAGGATCATTATTTCAGATTTGTTTTTATTTGTCCAGTATGACTCAGAAAATGAGCAATTATTGCCATCATTATTTAATTTCAGATTATCTAAACCTATTTTTATACTTGTAGATTTATTAAAGCCTATCTGCAGTTTTGTTATTTAAGTATTCTTTCTAACCACACAGAGATGGGATGCTTTATGTATATGTAAAGAAATCTAAGTCTTCTTGATGTAAATAGTCTTATTGAAGTGTTTCACAACTGGGTCTCTTTTTTGCAAATCAAAATATTTTTACTCTGGTGGTGTTTTTCCAAAAACCTTTGAAACTGACTTCAAAAGTGAACCTTGACATAATCTAGCAGTAGTTTGCACTTTAACAGAAAATCCACTTTGTCTTTTATTATCCATCCATTTTCTGACTCACTTATCCCTCATGGGGTCACGAGGGGTGCTGGTGCCTATCTCCAGTGTTCAATGGGCGAGAGGCGGGGTACATCCTGAACAGAGACAGACAGGACAAACAACCATTCATGCATACACTCATACCTAAGGACAATTTAGAGAGGCCAACAGCGCTACCCACTGCTCCACTGTGCACCCCGGCTTTTATTATTATTATTATGTTTTTTTCTGAAACAAAGCTTCAGCTTTTTGCACTAAATAAAACCAAAATGTTTCAAAGCAAATATCTCTTAATCATTTTCTAACTCAATAATTTTAGTTCCGGGTATTAACAAAGATTCCTGGAAAATATATCATTCGCTTAAACTGGTTTGACGTTAATCTGAAAGGACGTTTGTTTTTCGGGATCTGTCACATTGGTTTTTGTGCCCGACTTGTTCACAAATGAAGAAATGCTCCTGTTCTTTGGTATGCAAGCTTATCTGTGAAAGGAATGTGCAAAGGCTTGCTGCAGCAGACCTCCCTCTGTCCCAGGTATAAACGGGCCTTTGCTACTGAAGGGAGGCGCTGCGGTCACAGCTATTATGTTAACCATACAAACAAAACACACAGGATTTTATCTAGACCAAACTTTTCACAGTCGGTTTGGCGCCCTGTCAGGTTTATAAAGCCAACAAGGAAACTACCTGAGACCAGAAAATAGATTTGCTTTCTCTGTGTCTGAAAAATAGTGATGACATCTCATGTCATGTTTCTAAGTTGTTTGATTGATTCTGCCAGTGACCCAGAACAACCTTGTCCATCTTAAACGCTGATAAAGGAAGATAACACTGTAGTCTGACTCGCTGATGAAAGCGGAAACATCCATCAAACCATTTTCTATGCCCATATAATCCTTGCAGGGTCAAAGGGGGACTGGTTCATATATCCAGGGGTCAGTGGGCGAGAGGTGAGCTACACCCTGGACAGGTTACCAGTCCATCACACAGACACACACAGCCTTGCACACACAGACACTCCCAGGGAGAATGTAGACCCTGACATGCATTGTTTTGGACTTTGGGATGAACCAAGAATACTGGAGAAAGTAACCAGACACACACCGAGATAACAAGAAAACTTCATGGAAAGAAAACATAGTGTATCCTGCAGGAACTTTGGTGCGCAACACCATGCATGGCGGCAAAAAGGGCAACAGGTTAAAGAAAATTATAACCATACTCTGGAAATTTGTCCTCTAGCCTGTTCAGTGTTGGTACAGAAAAACAAGAGAAGTATTTTCAATAGTGTTTATGGAATAATGAACATTTTATACATCCTCGAACCAAAGCCATTGGAACGCATTCACTTGAGACAAACAGAAAAGAGTGTTTGGTCTCTGTGCAAACAGTTTGGGGAAATGGTGGGAGCAAATGTAATCAACCAGTAGCTCAGGGAGTTCGCTGATACGAGTGGGTTTTCTTTTTAATCAAAGAATGAATATAGAGACACACTCACCGGCCACTCTTTTAGATATACCTTTCTAATAATTTCAGTCTGTTACTGAATTTCATCATGGATTTTCAGCCCACAAACATGCTGAAAATATGTGACGCTACTGTGTCAATACGGACCAATTTCTCTAAGGAATGCTTCAGATACATTGTTGATTTTATGTGACAAAGAATTAAGGCACTTTTAAAGTCAAATGGTGGTCCAACCTGGCAAGTGGAATATCCTACAGCAGCATGAAGCACAGCTTAATACAAAATACACATAACACTTGTCAACACAATGGAAAAAACATCTGAAGGTAAAGTAAAAGATTTCCCTCTAAAAAGAAAAAAACTTAAACAAAAAAAATAAGTTTATCTAACTTATTTAATTTAATTTGTAAGATGTCAAGTTAAACCATCTTAAATAAATTAAGTGAGGTAAACTTAATTCAATTACATTTTACCAGTTGAAACGATTCATTTAGGTTGCTTTAAGATTCTCTTTAGAGTTTAAGTTTAAAGTTTAGTTTATTTGAAGAAAGTCATGCACCAAGAACAAAACAACAAAGGTTAATACAGTAAAATATTGCTGCACAATTAAGTTGGAAAAAAAACAACGAAGAATAGATAATTAACATAAATCTGCCCACACAACATTATGTATGCATATGCTCGAAAACAGGACTATTACTCAGAGGATCAACTTAAAAAGTTAGTTTTGGATTCATTTTCATGGTAGAAGTCTGAGAACCAACTTTGATGAATTGAAGGAATGTTTGCAATCTTTAACATTTACTTTTCAAACCATTCCAGTAACAGAAACATGGCAAACAAAGGAAATCAATGATCAATTTAAGTTAGAAGTAAATTATTTCTTTAATGTGAATAGAAAAAGTAAAAAAGGTGGTGGTGTGGCATTATATGTGAAAAAAATGCCTTACTTGTAAAGTTATTGATAGTTTAATCATAGATGATGTAACTGTAGCATAGATATGAAAATGTGTAATTCATTATTTCGACTTAAAAAGAAAATGTTAGAATATACAGTATGTTAGCCAGTTATATGACCGAATGAATATTTATTTATTTATTTTTTTAAAAAAATGAATATTTATTTTGAATGAAGGTCAAAAAATTCTTTACTTTCTTTTTCTCTTAGTATTTTCTTTTCTTTAATAAAAAGGCATCTTGCGAAGTACTGCAAATGTTAGAGTTGGGCATAAAAGCTTTTGCTTCTACCCACTTTTTTTGGTTAACTTTTTTGTTTGCTTTTGTGTATTTCTTATGGAAATATGTATTTTGGGACTGAAAGATAAACTCACACTCAACAATAGAAAAGGAATGGGAAGAAGTAAAACTTATTGAATCCCACATGAAAAATAAGTGCAGTGAAGTTGTGATTGGTTGCAATTGATCATAAAAAGTTTTCTTGAAACTAAACTACAAATTCTTTGTACATTGTCGTATATAAGGCCCACATTCCTTAAACTGGACTCACCATAATTATGGTGACCCAGAAATGCTACCAAAACATTTTTTTTACTAACATTAAGCTTCTCCTGCGATCGTATGACATGACAAAGCGAAGCATCTTTTCGTCTAAACTCTGCTTTGCTCTCAGACTACCTAATGAACAAGGTTAGATTCAATTTATATTATATAGTTGATTTAAATGTTAACTAGTGAAATAACTTCTGCCAAACCAGACATAGAAATGATTGACAGGTTTATCTTTATTTCTGCTCTCAACACTTTCTTAATGAAGGCGTTCAAGAATAAAACCGGCTACCAGGCTATGAAGGAATAATAAACAAATGGTTCATAAATGATTAAACAGTTGCATCTGATATGCTATGAAATGCGTCATTCCTGAGAGCCCAGATCTCTATTAATGCATCTGCTATCTAGTTGTCAATAGGCAGTGGCAAACAGTTCTGTTGCTGACATGTGTTAAGAGCGTTATGTCATCAGGCCGACTTCCTCTCTTACAAGATAAAGATTTAATAAAGCTACAGACTTGTGCCACCGCTCTTGTTTCCTAGTTTAATGAGACTCCGTGTTTACATGCGATCCACAAACACAGCTGTGCTTACGTGGGACTAGTGGACACCGGAGCGCGTAGCTTTTAGGTCATGATGTTCCTGTACAGCAACAGAGGCTCAATATGTTTATGTGCCGAGCTTCTTCCTGTCGTATATCAAGTTGTTTTTTTAACTTAATGGCCTGCTTGCAATATTGAGTGAAAAAAAGGGACAAAGAACGACAGAGAAGTGTGGCATGCAGTATATGGAGTCCCTTAGGCACAACCATTTTTTATGTAATTACAATTACATGTGTTTTGATGTATCTCTGCCAGCTATGATTTAAATCTTTCCACAGATTGGATTTAGGTCTGGACCTTGTGGTCATTTTAACAACCGTGTAAGCTTTCATTGAAACCATTACATTACAGCTCTGGCTTTCATTCTGGGGTTGATGTCTGGCTGGATGTTAAATCTCTGATCCTTTTTACGGCCTCAAAACAGCTTTTATTTTAGAATCACCGTGCATTTAGTTAACCATTTTCCAATCAACTCTGACCAACGTCTGCCTGCTTGCTGCAGAAAAGTATCCCTGCATTATAATACTGCCACCACCACAGCAAGGATACAAGGGTGTGGTAGGTTCAGGGAGACCCGCAGCATTAGTTTTCCAGCAGGGAGCATTTTGCATTTAAGATCAGCAAATTCAATTTTGGTTGCATCTGACCAGGGCATCCTTCTTCCACATGTCTGTCTTGTCCCCAGCATGATTTGTGCCAAACTTTTGACAGGACCTCTTTTGGCTTTCCTTCAACAACAGCTTCCTTCCTTCCACTCTTGCACAAAGGCCAAAGTTGTTGTGTGCGGTTAATAATTTCCCTGTCAACAGGTTCTCTCTTCTAAACCGTGGATCTCTGCAGCTCCTTCACAGTTATCCTGGGCCTCTTGGCCGGTTTCTGATTAAAGCTCTCCTTGCTATATCTCTGTGGATTTGCAGCTGTGTTAAAATGGTTTGAACCTCATGTGAGATGTTTGGATTTCTGACATTGCTACTGAATGAGTGACCTCCTAAGGAAGGCGGTCACATAGATTATTATTTAAAGGGTATCAGATTAAGGAGGTGTAAATTTACTTCTACATCACACTATTCATATGTTTGTGTGTAATAAAAACTCAAAACCAATTTTTCCTTTTCCTTCTGTTTCAAAGTTGCGGTACTTTGGGGGCGTATCATGTAAAATTTGCTACATGTGTAATATCCACTGAAATTCGTAAATGTGAAAGTGTGAAATTTTTTTTTCAAGGGATGTGGTTAATTTTGCAAGAAGCTGTGCAAGTCTCTAGTATTGCAAACACTGCACACCTAGTGTCTGGTGTACCGGTAAATAATTAAAAGTTTCATAGCCTCTTACGGAAAAGTCAGTTGCACCGTGAGCAATGAACTGAGACAGTTTTGTTCCTGAATTTTATGCCTCGCTGCCTCATTGCGATGACAAAATAACAATCCTTCTCAGGTTACACTCTGCCATTTTTTCATGACACTATCTGAAACGTATAATGGAGGTAACTCATGATATAATACTATTGATATAATACTATTTCTGTCTTTAACTGCCAGAGATTTGCAGTTGCACAGTCTGGCTCATTGTTGTGACTGATAGCAGCGCTTTAATGAAAACTGCTTCTCCGACTGTTATTTGTGACTCCTGAGCTTGTTCTGCTGTGACAAGGAAAGTTCCCCTTAAGAAATGTCCAGTACAGAATATGCTGTTTTTCTTTTGGATATTTACAATTTTCCCAGCAAGTTTAAAAAAAATAGAAATAGCTAATTAACAACAATTAAAAAAAACAGGTTCACAGTCTTAAAAAGGAACAAAGATTTGCCATGTGATGCAGCTCCTAATAGGCCATTGTCTTTGTGTCCTGGTGTGTAAATTAACAAATTGTTAAATGACGAACAACTGGTCACTGAGTAATTTTGATTTATTCAGCAAAGGGCTAAATAGCCCTCTTGGGTTTAATCTGTTAGCCCACTAAAGCTACTGTTTTTAAACAGGAAAGATCCTGGAATGGATTTCATGATCTAAACTAAACATGGATGTTTTAGATTAATTTCTAGTAAACTGCTGAGTGGTGCTATGAAATCAACCCCGTTTACTACATGTAATGACATCCTGTGTTTTCAAGGAAAGTCACACTTTTTTTTTTTTTTTTACCTATTTCTGTGTCTATCATCTTTGTAAAACATTATAGATATTAACTTTTGCAGAATATCTGCTTCCTGATAAGGATTGAAAGTGTTGTGACAGGAAACATTTTGTCATGATGTGTAGGTGTATGGAGGACTAGAGTGCAGACAGAATGGAAAAAAGCAAGACTTTTGCAATACAATCAAAAGAAACGTACAACAGGCACAAGAAGCACAAATGGAGACCGGTGTAGGGGAAAGAACAACATCAGTCAGATCAAGAAAGAAGGCAGCGATGAGCAATGAAAACCAGGGAGCTTAAATCCAGAGGGAAGTCTGGAGAAAAGTATGGCAAAAACAGGTGTGAGAGTAAGTTGGTAGAAATGAGGAGCAGCTGAGACCAATGAAGGCTAAGGAAGCAGAGGGGAGGGGTGCAATGAACTGAGCAGTGGAAAACACAGGAACAAATTTAACAGAAACAATACAAAATGTGTGCGTGGGTTCTCTCCGGGTAGCGTGGGTTCTCTCCGGGTACTCGGGCTTCCTCCCACAGTCCAAAAACATGACTGTTAGGTTAATTGGCTTCTTCAAATTGTCCTTAGGTGTGAATGGTTGTTTGTCCTGTTTGTCTCTCTGTGTTGCCCTGCGACAGACTGGCGACCTGTCCAGGGTGTACCCCGCCTCTCGCCCAGTGAACGCTGGAGATAGGCACCAGCAACCCCCGCGACCCCATGAGGGATTAAGCGGTTTGGAAAATGGATGGATGGAATACAAAATGTACATAGAATGAATGAACCGAGAACCTCATCCACAATTGCCATACATGGAAATGATAGCAACTAGTGAACGTGAATAACAGGGAAGAGCAAGAGACATAAATAAACCCAGAAACTCAAACGACTGATTACCGTGACACATTTAGGAAACTTTTAAATTTTTTCTGATTTCTGAAGTAACATTTAGAAAGGAGGCTCATAATGCAGCAGAAGCTAAAACTGTAATCCAAGCAGATGAGGGACTTTTCACTCGCTCTCCACATTGTGAATTTTCCAGTTCTGTTTTTTTATTCTCTAAATCTTTTGGGTATAAAACCAAGCCATGTTTGCACCAGTCATGTATCAATTAGCCTTGGGGACATTTGACAACCGACAATTGTGATACCCTTTCTATAATCTATTGTTGGTCCACTGGAAGGTAATATTGATCAGATATCATTTGCTCACATTTTTTTTGTTTGGTTTGGTCACGGTGAAAACTTGTATAGCTATGCATTGACACAAAATGGAGATACAACGCAATACATGGTAAAATGGCCAATAGCTGGTCACAGCAGTGCTTTTAAAATAATAATTGTTGCGTTTGCTGTTTAAGGTAAATGACTTGTACAGTGCTTCAACTAGTCCGACAACCCCAAAATCACTTTACACTACAATCAGTCATTCACACACTGACGGTGGTGAGCTATGCTAGTAGCCACAACTGCCCTGGGGCAGACAGACAGAGGCGAGCCATACATCAGTGCCAGCAGGTAATCTTGGGTGAAGTGTTTTGTCCAAGGACACGACAACATGAGATGGTCGGAGTCAAACCCGCAACCCGCCAATTGCGGGATGAACTCCCAAGCTCCTGCGCCACTGTCTCTCCCACTATCGTTTTGCGTTTTCTCAAGATGAAAAGTTTGGAGCTACATGCTGAAAGTGAGAGATGCCATGAATAAACCAGCCAACCAAGAATAAATCACGTCCTGTTTCAGGTCCTCGCTGGACTTTCCAAAAGATCAGGCTCAGTACTTTAAATTTATCCTCACACGCTTGATAGTTTGGTTGAGTTTGTCTTTATCTGCCAGTTTTGTTTTGTTTTATTTTAATTGTTTTGGTTAGTTTTTTTCACTCAAACCTTTGACGGATACTAAACATGCTATTCTAAGTTATGACTAGATTTTTGGGATGGTACCTTTTTCAGAATTGCCTGATTGGTGCAAAACCATAATTTTACATAATTATAATTTGACAGTAAGGGGGTAAATGCCCAAACCCATGTCTACTTCTCTTTGACTTTATGTGCCAAGTTATTGTTGGAAGGGAAGCACCAAAAAAATAAATACAGGAAGAAAAACAATGTAGTGTCAGTGGAGTTTTCTGAAGGTCCTAATTTAAAATTAAAGGACTTTCAGAAAGCTTAATGTGTATTGCTCAAAGTGTGCTTTTAGTCTGCTAACAGAGAACCCACCTCCTCAGAAATAAGCTGCAGCATTAAATACAAATATTCTGGTTTATCTTATTTATTAATTTTTTTACACAGCACTTCATTGTACAGGAAGCACAAAGTTAATAAAGCTGCATTTCTGCCGTGGTGATCGAGATTATGAATTTGCTAAATTCAAACAAAACTTTTCAGTATCTGTTTAACAACTTTAGTAAAAGCCTCGTTTTAAGTTTGGCAACAATCAACCGAGACCAACCCCCCTCTGCTGTTTTCTCTAAACCATCTTCTTTTAAAAGCCTGGATATTATAGTCAGTGGTAACCTTTTTTTAACTGCAAGTTCGGATAGGAGAAGTGAAAATGGCAAACCTTTCCGTTTACCAAGATTGAGGAAACCTTGGGCAACAGCCTTTTAATCTGAAATTGCTCAAGATGAGCTGCCCAGTGAAGAGAAAGGGTGTCACGATTTGGGTTTTTTCTTGGTTTATGTTATCAGATTTATTAGTTAAGTTTCTGCTTTTGGGGTCTTGTTTGGTTTTGTTTTAGACATGTTGTTCTGTTTAGGTTACCTGTTTTCCACCTGTCACTTTATCAGTTCTGTTTGGTCTCCCCTCAGCAATCTGTCAGCTTTCTTGCCTTGATTAGATCCACCTGCTCACTTATAATTAGTCTTCACTCCTGTTCACCTGTTCACTCCCCTATATAGTCCTGCCACAAACCTCTGCAATCTGCCAGATCATTAACGAGCCACGGTGAGTTTAGTTCCAGCATTCTTTATTCTGATTGACCTGTTGACGATAACCCGAGAGCCTTTTTGATTCTGAGCCAGCCTGTTCCCTGATCTGTTTTTCCTGCCCTGTCTGACTGATTTACCGGTTTACCGACTAGTTTCTGTCCTATGGTTATCCGAGCTTGCTTTGCCCTGTCTGTACCTCTGCCTATTTTGGACTGCTTTTTGTGTACCGGATTTTGGACTGCCCTTTTGACTATTGAGCCCGCCTGTTCCTGTTTTCATTATTAAAATCCTGTTTTTTGCCTTAACCTCACTTGTTGGGTTTGAATACTGGGTTTGCCTGATTCACGATCATAACAGAATGATCTGGCCCAACTAAAACCTATCGCCCAACAAGTTTTTTGAAGTTTTTTTTTTTCCCCTCCACACGCTATGGCTTGGGAGGGTTCCAGATTGGCGTTCTGTCCCCCTGGTATCGGTCCCAGACGCCATCTCTCCAGCAGCCGCAGCAGCAGTAACCCGCTGCCTGCTCCGAGTTTACGATTGGGAGGGCTCTTTGTCACAAATTCAGATTCAACTCAGAATAGAAGGGATCACTCACCCAGCGACACCGCTGTCGGCTCTGCCCATGGGTTTTATCCAGAACCAACTTTGTTTATGGAGGTCGAAGCGGAGGTGGTGCGGGATCTTCGCCCGGATCTTTTTTTCTCTCTCCCTCCAGAGGAGGAGATGCAGGGAACGCTGTGGGCTCCACCGATCCCGGCTCTACCGACAGGATCAAACCTCCAGCAAGTCCTGCCGTCCCGCCGTCGGAGGAGGGGACGGAAACCTGTGGGTCGCTCCTTCACCCGTTCTGTTCGGCCGACAAGCGAGTCAGTACCGCGCCCGTCCGTTGCCACTTCCGGCCCGCGACGTGGGAACCCAGGAGGGTCCGCCGCCGGTCTGCGACGTGGGAACCCAGGAGGGTCCGCCGCCAGTCTGCGACGTGGGAACCCAGGAGGGTCCGCCGGCAGTCTGCGACGTGGGAACCCAGGAGGGTCCGCCGCCAGTCTGCGACGTGGGAACCCAGGAGGGTCCGCCGCCAGTCTGCGACGTGGGAACCCAGGAGGGTCCGCCGCCAGTATGCGACGTGGGAACCCAGGAGGGTCTACCACAGGCCCACGATGAGGGGGTTCAGACGAGCCCTCTTTCAGGCCGCAACTCGGGGGCTCATCGGGACACTGGGCGCCGTGGCCCTCGCCCAGACGACAAGCGGCGCCGTGGCCCTCGCCCAGACGACAAGCGGCGCCGTGGCCCTCGCCCAGACGACAAGCGGCGTCGTGGCCCTCGCCCGAACGACAAGCTCCGTCGGGGGCCTCGCCGAGAAGACAAGCACCCAGAGCCCCATGGAGACTTAGAGGCCCCTGGACCTCTTCGGAAGCTCTTACCCCCTCATCTTTGGCTTGACAGCCAATTTCCCAAGTGGCTGACCAAACTGTCTTTGTCGGAGGTTCTGGAAGGGTTATTGATGAGGTTCTGGGTGTTAAAGGGTCTGGGAGCATCTGAAGTCTGTAGCCCGGGGCCTCCTGAACCTGAAGTCTGTAGTCCGGGGCCTCCTGAACCTGAAGCCTGTAGCCCGGGGTCTCCTGAACCGGAAGCCTGTAGCCAGGCCCCGTCTGAACCTGAAGCCTGTAGCCAGGCCCCGTCTGAACCTGTAGCCTGTAGCCAGGCCCCGTCTGAACCTGTAGCCTGTAGCCAGGCCCCGTCTGAACCTGTAGCCTGTAGCCAGGCCCCGTCTGAACCTGTAGCCTGTAGCCAGGTCCCGTCTGAACCTGTAGCCTGTAGCCAGGCCCCGTCTGAACCTGTAGCCTGTAGCCAGGCCCTGTCTGAACCTGTAGCCTGTAGCCAGGTCCCGTCTGAACCTGTAGCCTGTAGCCAGGCCCCGTCTGAACCTGTAGCCTGTAGCCAGGGGCCGTCTGAACCTGAAGCCAGTAGCCAGGGGCCGACTGAACCTGAAGCCAGTAGCCAGGGGCCGACTGAACCTGAAGCCAGTAGCCAGGGGCCGACTGAACCTGAACTCTGTAGCCAGGCTCCTCCTGAACTCTGTAGCCAGGCTCCTCCTGAACTCTGTAGCCAGACGCCTCCTGAACTCTTTAACCAGGCCTCTCTTCTAGCTCTTAGTCCGGCGTTGTCTCCAGCCTTTAGTCCGGCGGCAGGTTCTGTTCTTTCTCTCTCCAGACGTCGGTTCCTGAGGGTCCGGTTCTACCGACGGTCCCCGAGGTTGCTGCTCGGCCGCCGGCCTATGAGAGACCTGCTCCGCCGCCGGTCTATGAGAGACCTGCTCCGCCACCGGCCGCCGGACATCGTTGCTAACCGGGGCCGTCCTTCAGGACACCCGCCGGATTACCTGTCTCACAGAGGTCGTCCGCCGGAGAACCTGACACGCCTAGGACGTCCGCCGGAGAACCTGACACGCCTAGGACGTCCGCCGGAGAACCTGACACGCCTAGGACGTCCGCCGGAGAACCTGACACGCCTAGGACGTCCGCCGGAGAACCTGACACGCCGAGGACGTCCGCCGGAGAACCTGACACGCCGAGGACGTCCGCCGGAGAACCTGACACGCCGAGGACGTCCGCCGGAGAACCTGACACGCCGAGACCGTCCTTCGGGACGTCCGCCGGAGAACCTGACACGCCGAGGCCGTCCTTCGGGACGTCCGCCGAACAACCTGACACACCGAGGCCGTCCTTCGGGACGTCCGCCGGACAACCTGACTCGTCGGGGCCGTCCTCCTGGACGACCGCCTGAGAACCTGACTCGTCGGGGCCGTCCTCCTGGACGACCGCCTGAGAACCTGACTCGTCGGGGCCGTCCTCCTGGACGCCCGCCTGAGAACTTGACTCGTCTTGTTTTGTTTGAGTTTTTATTTGGACATTTATTTGATTCTAGCCCTCCGTCCTGTACCTCCCTCCACCCACCCGAGCTAGTCTGTTTTGTTTCTGAGGCCGTCTGGAATCCGGCCTTGAGGAGGGGGTTCTGTCACGATTTGGGTTTTTTCTTGGTTTATGTTATCAGATTTATTAGTTAAGTTTCTGCTTTTGGGGTCTTGTTTGGTTTTGTTTTAGACATGTTGTTCTGTTTAGGTTACCTGTTTTCCACCTGTCACTTTATCAGTTCTGTTTGGTCTCCCCTCAGCAATCTGTCAGCTTTCTTGCCTTGATTAGATCCACCTGCTCACTTATAATTAGTCTTCACTCCTGTTCACCTGTTCACTCCCCTATATAGTCCTGCCACAAACCTCTGCAATCTGCCAGATCATTAACGAGCCACGGTGAGTTTAGTTCCAGCATTCTTTATTCTGATTGACCTGTTGACGATAACCCGAGAGCCTTTTTGATTCTGAGCCAGCCTGTTCCCTGATCTGTTTTTCCTGCCCTGTCTGACTGATTTACCGGTTTACCGACTAGTTTCTGTCCTATGGTTATCCGAGCTTGCTTTGCCCTGTCTGTACCTCTGCCTATTTTGGACTGCTTTTTGTGTACCGGATTTTGGACTGCCCTTTTGACTATTGAGCCCGCCTGTTCCTGTTTTCATTATTAAAATCCTGTTTTTTGCCTTAACCTCACTTGTTGGGTTTGAATACTGGGTTTGCCTGATTCACGATCATAACAAAGGGAGTGTTTGCTGTGGGCACTTTGTTAATCAACATATTGCTTGGAAGTGGGTCAATGCTAAGTAACATTGTATTCCAACAGAAGTCAAATATTTAGTCAATAAATTAACCACCATCTGCAGTTCTACTCTGATAATTGTAATTTTCCCCACTTCCACCTGCTTTCTTGCAATAAGCCAGACTTTTGGCTGCTTAAAGAAACCAGTAAAAGTGCATAATGTAAGCTTCTTTCACCCAATTAATTTTGCATTAAGGTATTATTTTGTTTAATTTGTGCATATACGACTTGAATCTGGAGCCATTGAAGTTATATTTTATTGAATGCGTGCTTGATTGCTGTCAGACTTGCAAGATCCTTCAGCAGACCTTAGGCTTGATCCATTACCCAATAATCTAATGCTGTTTACAATTAATTTAAAATCCTGCTCATCATCACATCATTTTTCTTTCACCAAAAATGCAAGGATAATGTGAATAAAACTTTAATGCCAATGTGTTTTATAGATGACAGTTTTCAGGGACAAAAACCATGTTCGAATAACAAATAAATTAACTCTTATGGGCACTTTCAAATTGAAGAAGAGCGTGTCAAAACGATGTAAATTAGTAAAGAGATCACCTCAGCACATGGGTGGTTGAATTCTCTCCAGCCAGCACACGTGGGTTAGACACCAAATATTAGTTACATTTCACCATGAATTTGATTTGAGCTGCACACTTTCAAAAGCTTCTTTTTAACGCAGCGATGAGCTGCTGCGACAAAACATATCATAACAAAACTAGCATGTGGGAAACACCCACCGACAAAGTGTCTGACGAAGGTCTTCTAGCAAAGATAACAAGCAAAGTACACTAAACTTAAAAATCAAAGCCAATGGTGTCACAGCTTTGGAAAACCTTCAACAGCTTTTGCTAGAAAAGTTTCCTAAAGAGGGCAAAAATAATAAAATAACTACATTTGTAACATCAGGGAGAAGCTTGAAACACACAAGGAGATACTACTCACCAGGTAGTCTGACAGTTTTGAACCTGTGCTGTGGTAAATCGCTGGGTTAGTGACTCAACTCTGGAAAAGTTAGCCTTTAGCCGCTGTCAGCTCACTAGTTTTTATTTCTCCCTTTCACGCCCCCTCCCACTGCCTGCCTTTTGCTTCCTTTCACTCTCCCCTCAGTTTGTGTGTGAGTTGCCCAGGAATGTGGGAAGTATCAGTGGAGGAACTGAGTCTCTCCTCCCCGGGGATCCAGAGTTTTCTGAAAGCGAGTTTTAATTTGGCAAAAACAAAGGGAGCTGTGGCAAGCCCTTTTAAAGTCAACGTTGACCGGAATGAATTGTCTCGTTTTCCCTCTTTTTGTTGAGCTTTGACTCTTTGGCAACCAGACCCGCCGTGCTGTTTGCCAAAGCTGTCAGGACAGTACACGTCAAAGAATTTGGAGTTGAAATATTACTTAATTAACTTATTGAAGTTTATTGAGAAGTGAATGTGCAAAACTTTGCAACCCTAAATGAATGTAAAGCCACGTTGAAATCTTTAGAATCTAGCCTAACCGTGTGCAAATGTTTCTAGTTATGTTTTTATGGAATATTTTAGTCATTTTTGTATTTTTGTACCATGTATCTGTTATCTTGGCCAGGTCTTCCTTGTGAACGGCAACTCAATTGGATATAAATGGTTAAATAAGATAAATACTATGACCATTATAATGCTACTAAACAGGGGAAAAGTCCCAAAAAAGTCTCAAAAACAAACATATGATGTAACGACTGATATCAGTATGCCAGTATTATAATAATTCAGTCTGTGCTCTTACCTCCAGAACATACTGGAAAGCTTGAAACTTTGGGATGTTCTCAAAATAGAGAAAATCAGAGAGAGAGAGGGGGGGGGGGGGGGGGAGATTACTGTTGTGTTGACAAAAGATGACTCTTCTACTAATTTGTGACAAATCTGCTTAAACCTGTGAGAAGTATTAACAGAAGGGGAAAAAAAATACTGAGACTGAAAAAAAATAGCTAGTTTATATTTGCCACTTTAAAACCAAAATGATTTGATCAAAATGGGATTTTCAAATTGTGGTGATTCTAAGACAAAGTTAATTTAGTATTAAATAAAATGTATACATCTCTGAGGGTTACAAAATCCCAACATCGCCTATATAATTAGTGTGTCCATTGTATTAAAATAGTAGATTTTAGTAAATAGGTTAGATTTTACGATTTGCACAGATTCTACAAAATTGTGTTTAAGGAGATGAGAGGGAAATCATCCGATCTCTGAGCTTAGCCAGAGGTCGTCTAGGGAAGTGTCCACAAGTCTCAGCGCCTGGCAGGCATCATGGAAATAACTTAAGCTGTTTTCTTCTCAAAGAAATCTGGATTCCCTAAATGACTGGCAATAGATAAAGAGTGCAAAAGAAAAGTTTTTACATGAAAAGTTTAAATCCAGTATGATTCAAGCTCAAAATCAACCTTTTCAAATAAAGATTTGCAACAGTTTACATAAATAAATAAATTAATAAAAAAAGGCTTCTATTTAGGCTCTAAAAACCAATACTTACCTTTCACTATAATCCTGTGTATACGGATCTCTTCATCATTTCAGAATAGTGTGCTGGATGTCTCTTTGCATTCTGTCGTTACATGTTTTTAACACTGAGAAACAGTTAGAAACTGCGTTTTTTATTTATTTATTTTTTGTTAAGCCTGGCTCCATTTCTTATGGTTTTGCACAGGTCTAGATTATATTTGTGATTTCTTTTAAGCCCTTTAATGGTAAAATATGCACCCTTAGACAACTAAGTCAGGGCACTCTAACTTCAAAACAAACAGAACCGAAAGCTGAAACAGGATCTTTAGCTCTTTATATTGGTAAAAGCTGTTCTGTTTGTCATTGCATCTTGTAGTGATGTTTTCACCCTCGGAGCGGGTGAGTCACTGGAAGAAAATATGCTGCTCCGTTTGCTATTACAGTAAATCTGTCCCTTTTTTTCGACTGGGGTAAAGGTTCCTGGATTTAAAACTTTACAGGAAGGAAACAGAAGGCAGAGGGAGGGAGACTGCATTAGGAAATTGCATCACGGTGTTTGAAGGGAGACTTACTTTAAAGGTTTGATTTTCATTTACTGAGCTACTGTTCCTCCATGTGCATTTACAATCTTTACATTTGTTCCTTTAAACTTCTCTAACTGAAAGTGACCAGTCTATTTTGTAGAACTGCAAGATCATAAACACACGCAGCACTCCTTAAGACACTAACATGCACAGCAGTAGGATTTTTGTTTCAGCTGTAATACCTGGAAAGGCCCCGAGTATTAATTAGTTTAAAAAAAGCCTGAGACCCATGCTTTCCTGACCCTGATAGCTAGGAGAAGACACCAGAGAGCATAATTAAGTGTATTCAGAAGGGGCAGAATGTTGGTTCATAATAAGCATTCAGTGCAGCGCAAAATTGTTCAGTAACGAAGCATTTCATTGCTTTTTAATCTGGATTTTGTTTCAGTAGACCAACACTAAGTAGTGCATGATTGTGAAGTGGGAGCAAGCTGAAAATATGGAACATAAAAGGTGTAAATCTTGTCAAAGAAGGTGCTTGGGTCAGATAAGACTTAAGTCTAACAAACCCTAATACTGAAAGGTGAAACTAAGACTACACAGCACCCTAAGATAACTTCTTTAAGGTGAAACGAAGTAGGGGCAGCGTCGTATTATAGGCAGGCTTTTCTTTAGATGGCACAAAGAAGCTGGTCAGTGCAATCCAGGCTTGTATGTATCTTCAATATTCAGAGTCCAGATCTTAATCCAGATGAGAATTTAAGGCAATACCTAATAAAAAAAATCCTTAATTCATTCTGGCTAAATGGCAAAAAAACCCAACATTTTCACTTTCTAGATACCCAAACCTGGTGGAGACATACACCGTCAAAGACATGCAGCTTTAGAAAAAAGGTGGTTTCACAAGAAGTCTGAATCAGAGGTGCTAAATTACAAATTTGAGCCACTCTTCTCAGGTTTTTATCGATTTGAATAATTTGAGGGGAACAATTTATGAATATAGGAAGGAAGCTGCAAAGACATCGTTGGTATCTGTAGTTTTTTTTCTGAACTCCTGCAGCTTTAGCCTCACCTGACCCCCTCCAGATAGATCTAGAGTCCATCTGATCCCCATCATGATCCCCAGTTACGTGATGCTTTCCAGCCTAAACCTACTGAGAGTCTACTAGAAAAAGTAGTAATCCTACTGCTCTAATTCCTTACAAGTCAATACTGCTCACTTTAAACATAATGAAGATATCATAGAGCTTTACTTCTAGTACATCAGGCCACAAGTTGGACCCACACAAGATTCTACTACCCTCGTATGTGTGGGTGATTTAAAGATACTGTGTCTGCTGCAGAGGGCACCTTTTTCAGTCTTCATAATGTTTGGCAACTTCTTGAGCAACTGCACGTAAAAATGCAAGTGATGCCAATGTGGCTGTGAAATCCTTTGCCTACGGGAGGTGTGGTGTTTTTTCTGAAGACAAATGGAGAAGTTTAGAAAGGTTTCACCAAAGTCTAGCAAGTGTTTCTGTAATGTTTCCGTCAGCAGAGGAATATTTGGCTGACTCAGCTCTTCTCTAGTCGTTGTTAGTCATGCTGCTTGCATGACTAACAACACTCGTTGCAAAAGTGGTCATCACTTTTGTTGAGCTTCTGGCTTCTGCTATTTTTGCAAGGTCACTGGCTTTTATTGACATAACATTTAGCATTGTCATATTTTATTTATTTATATTATGAGTCATTTGACTGCAGATATCTTACATTCATTCAGACGTAATAAAGGTTTGGGAGGGCTGTGATTCAGCTCTGAATCCTCAGATGCTTCGTACTTCCTCACAGATTCTCTCCCCCGCTACTAATGTTTGGAAGGTTCCTCATCTGTAATGCTACAGAAGTCTTCCTCTTTTTCCTCTCCCCCCCTTTTTTTTTGCAAATCAGACAAAGTATATATATATATATATATATATATATATTGTTATTGAATTGTCATCCAAGCCTAATTTAGACACTTAAGACACACATCAGGATTCATATACAAAATACAGATAAACACCTACAGTAAGTGGTGACACATTTTTGATACTGATGTCACGTGAGGACGCACCATCCCCGATGAGGGTGTGCCTAGTTAGGGTCAGCCTGTAACCAGAGGAGAAGGAGGCGGAGGTAAATACTTGTAAATTCCTTTTTTCTTTCTCTTTTCGCTCCTGGATGTCGTGTGATTGAGCAGTGAAGGGACCCAGACCTGGTAACTTCCAAGCATGTCTTTGCCACGTTTAGATAATTTCTTTTGGCCGACCAGTACCTGTCTTGTTTGCTCTCCGTGACAAAACGTTTGAACACCACTGGCTTTCACATATAACAGAGAGAAAAGTTGTGTATTTATAAATCTGTCCAAGAGAAGGAATGTGATTCTGACTGTGAACTGCCATCCAAAGAGGAAAAAAACCTGCTTTTTTCTGAGTTAACATAAAGCCAAGAAGCATGCTCTGAAAAAAGCTGAGCCATTAGGGGAGTCATTAAAATGTGTTAATGATGGATGTGTTAAAGATGTGTGAAAATTCATTTTCATCGACAGACCTAATTACCACATACGTGTTAGACCAGCAGCCTTGTCAGGCTTCATTTGGTGTGTGCACTGCAAATAATTATAAGACTTACAATACAGTAATAAGATATTCATGCACAAAAAGGTATAAATTGCTAACTTTGATTTTTTCATACCCTGCTGTACAATGTCACCCCGCTGCGACACAACTGGCTCTAGTACATCTCGATATGATGATTAGCGAGGGGTTGAAGGATTTAAATTAAAGACTCCAAAGATTTGGGAGACCCAGTGATTAAACATTTCACTAACAAGACTTTTCTAGTCTCATCAGGACATCAAATATTGGCCACCAGATGGTGATGCAGCCTGCTTGTCCTAACACCCCCCTCCCCTCATAAATAACAACCATTTTGCAATCTGGTGTGTGTAGAAATGCAAACGCTTCTTTTTTGTTCCTTTTTTATACATTTTGACAAGTCTTTCGATCTAAAGCAGTATTAGAAACGGCCTGTTGGTTTATAGATTTGCCTTTATTAAAGAGATCTAAAATATATTAAATTTAATTGCAGGGTGAAATCGTTTATGAAGGTATTAAAAATGGATTAGGAATTTATGGATTTTAGTTCACAGAATTATACATTTTCATAACGTGATAAGCAATTAAAGCCTTTTCAAACCTATTATTTATTTTCCTTCATACAGAGTCCCCAAAGTATATATTCTTTTTCAAATAACAAACAACAAATCACTTTCATTATACTTGTAATTTTATTAATTTTCACTGCACATGTTCAGGTAAACACATGTCAATATGAATTTGTTACATGAATATCTATTGCACTATAGATATCTGTTTTTTTAAAAATACATGTCATGAAATGGTATTAGAATGGCATGGCACCAAGACAGTATAAATCTCTTTTTCATATAGTAGAGTTTCGCACATTGCTATTAAAAGTAAATCTACCAAAACACAGAATCATGGGCGCACATCATGTACAGTACTTGACACTCAAAAGCCCCACAGCAAACAAAAAAAGCAACCCGCCTTACAAGACTGATTAATTTACAACAGATAACGTGATCCACCGAAATTCCTCCCTTATTGAAAATCAAAAGTTTGCTTTGAAGGAGATTAGCATTTAGCTGACTGGCTGACAACGACAGATGCCAGAGAGCGATAACTTAATCTGAATGTAGCAACTGAGCCAAAATCCATATCAAAAGAATGACTCAGATGAACTAAGCAGGGTGGTTCATGAATGCAAGTTCAGGGAAGTTCTATAAATCCTCAACCCAGCAGCAAGTGTTGTAAACACACATATAAAAAAAAGGTTCTGGGTGGATGGGGAAGTTGGGTAATGAGCAATAGAGAATTGATTCCGCCTGGTATGAACCTTCAAATAAGTCATTCCTTCACATGAGCAAACAAAGCGTTTATTCTGATTCCTGAACTAAAGAAGTTAGCAGTAGTGTTGGCTTCAAATATTTCCTTTCTGATAGTTATATAGATATAATACTAGTTTAATTAGTTTTGTACCAGCAGAGGATGAGAGACAGAAAACTGTCAGTGGAAACAGAAAGCTAATGTCTCATTTTTACTCAGC
Organism: Fundulus diaphanus; assembly: GCA_037039145.1. Taxonomy (NCBI): domain Eukaryota; kingdom Metazoa; phylum Chordata; class Actinopteri; order Cyprinodontiformes; family Fundulidae; genus Fundulus; species Fundulus diaphanus. Next base: position 50,343,848 of record CM073130.1, on the reverse strand, counting down.
ATTCTGTATGAATTAGAAAGGAACTGGCAGCTATACAATTGCTAAGAGACCTTCTGGTGAGATAGTTTAACAGTTTGACGTGCTAAATGTACCTCATAGCTGTATTTAAAAGACATTGTACATATTTTGATGTCATTATTCTTAAATTGAGAATATAATTAATGCACCACACACATTTCCCCCTTGACTATAATAGTATAACAGAAACAAAAGATAATAAATTAGTTGACACTGTTAAAGAGAAAGTTTTTCATTGAGAATTTAAAAATAAATTTGCCAATAATTGTTGTTATTTATTATTGTGTCAAATAAAAAAAAAACATCATTTGCTAATTCAGCTTCAATTAACACCGACCAGCGATAATTCTGTAGGGGAAAGAAGATCATTTATAAAGTTCCTCTATCTTCTGCACCATCGCCAACTCACAGGGATTTCTGAACTAAGCCCAAGAGTCAGGTGGGTCCTGATCAAGGCATTTTTAAATGACTGCTATTGGAGCTCCTTACTAAACTCCGATCCTAATTGTTGTTTTTAAAGCACTCGCTGTGATTTTATGTCTGCCATAATCACAAAGAACTATGTGTTTGCCCAGATGTTTCAAAAGCAACTGCGTATGATTGTGTGCAGGGCTTACAAAACCGTATTATAGACCTGACATGTCATTCTACAGATGTAATAAATTAGGGAGTTGCTTTTTTAACCTTTACAATGCTATTCACAGTGAAAGAGAGATTGTATTTGATGCTGCAGCTTTTTTTCCTGACTTCAGCTTAGACAGGTTTGGAGGACAGCTGCAGGGAGGGCTACTAAAACACAAAATGTAAAAATGTTCAAAACAAAGCGTTCAGTTAAAAAATGGCAGAACACCTCCCCCCCCCCTCCAAGTTTCGTCCATACAACACTAACTGGAACGATACTGAAATACGTTACGAGCCGCATTATCAACAAGCTGCATCAAAACAGCGTAGAAACATGCTAGCATTAGCCTAGCACTTTAGCAAACATTGCCAGCAGGAGTGCGACTCTCGTTGATTGACGACTGCAGCTCTATGTGTGACTCAGACGTGTCTTTTCAAACCCAAAACTGTCCAAAATTAAACTCCTGTAGGGTCAAAATATCTGTCACCATGGAGGAATACAGACGAGCAGACGAAATACTGATAAGGTAATACTGATGAAATGTAGTGTCTTTTTATTATGGGCTTGGACTCATGATCTACATACAGTTATTCTTTGTGGTTTTGTGTTGGGGGGGACAAAAAAAATTCTTATCGGGAAATCATCTACTTTCAAGCAGTAGTTTGAGCATTTCATTGCCTTTTCATTTGTTGTAATACTATATTTATTTAAAAGACCTCAAATATGTGTCAAGCAATGGGCATCATCATTTCCATGACAAGTCATGGTTCCGATTTATCTTAAGAAAATGTTTTTTTTTAACTCAAGTGTCCTGCCAAAATTTAAAATTCAGGCTTGGTTATCCAGCATGAAAACACAAACCACTTCTCAACCACACATAGTTACTATGTAGTTATATATTTTTTTGGCTTTTACATTGTAGCTAAATTTACATGGTAAGACAGAGGAAAATGTTACTTTGAGTAAACCTGTCTCGGATAGGCTATGGTTTCTCTGATTTTCTTTGTTACTAATCAGTTTAGGGGTAGAGGAAAGTTCACAGCATCAGGCTCAATCACCAGGTTGGACGGGCATCATACACCACTCTGCTCCTTGTGTCTTGTGATAAGGGCATTTCTAATCTAATCACATAAACGCATACAGCAATCAGCAGATACAGTTGCAGCATAAAGAGGTTCTTCGCCTCGAGCACATCTACGATTTTTGTTTGTTTTCTGCCAAACCTCTGTGGCAGACTGGAGTAAAACGGCCTCAAGTGTTGAGTAGCACTCGGCTGAAGGCTAGAGTTAACCAACCAACGTGCTGACAGAAAAACACACGCAGGATTTACATTGAACCTGAAGTGGTTGCTTGTGACTGTGGCTGCGAGGAAGACCCGTGTTCTACTAGTACTCAGGTTTTATCTGACACAAAATGTTATTTCAAATGAACATCAAATGAGGCGGTAAGCACCGAGCGTTTAAACACAGAGTCTTTAAAAGAGCCATGTTGTCCCTTTTTTATTCCTTTAATGGCACAGTCAGTGGCTCACATCTGGGGACAGCAGAAAGCACTTAACTAAGTGAGGAACACAATGCTGTGTCACTCACACACATTTTCACAGTGGAGAAGAAGATTGCTGCCTGCATCCCTAACGGCCTAGAATAAATTCTTTAATAGGAAACATGACAGGCTGGTGCTGTTGCCTGATTAACTATTAATGACATTTCTACCACTGTGGAAGGCTGATCTCAGTCAGACCCATGTACCTTTGGTGAATGATAACCCTCCATCGCTGGAGGACTCGTTAATCCGATGCATCACCGGAAATCCTACTTCTTTAGTCAGCTGATCAGTATGTCTAAGGGTTTGGCACAGTGTTTGATATTTTAGGGCTTATGATTAATTATAAATCTTTTGACATAAAGCTATAAAATCTAATCTATCTCCTCAACCATTTTTGTCCAGGGTCGAAAACAGTAAAATTAATTTATGTTTTGATTTAAACCTTGCCTCTTACTTCGGGTAGAAAACGCTGCTGTCCATCCGTGACGGCCTGGTAAGCACAACTCTGAACTCTTAACACTCGGCGTATTCCAACGGACAGATTCAAAGGTCTGAAATTACAAGACCAGTGCAGGATCCGCTTTGAATTACTGAAGCCTTTTGTGTCAGAGAATAATATAAAAATACAGCAGTGGTTGGACATCACGTTCAAACTATAGCGTGAAATAAATAATCAACACAAATGCTTATATACGTAGGCAGCAATGGTAAAAATCAGCATCTGCAGAGAAAAATAACTTCCAAAAACACACTTAGTCAGCCTATAAGCCTTTTTCCTCTTCTCCTGAAAACTCTAAAATGCATTAGTGATACGTTTCACTAAGTTTCGTCTGTCCCTATGTCTGTGTGAGTTTGTTTTTACTGAAATGGCTGTAGCATAACGTCTTGTTCACATCTTTAGGCATTGTCTGGTACAGTGGCGGTTTTTGCATAAATGTTACATGAGACAAGAAAGATTTTTGAGAAAACTAAGAATCCTCTTTTCTGGCATATTGTCTTGCTTGAAAATGTAGTTTTCACCAATCAAATCTGTGTTTTCTACACTCTGTGATTAATTTAGAGTAAGTTTGACCAGGTCTGTTTAAATATCCTCAGACTTGTCTTAATCTAAGGTTGTCCCGATGCCAGCAAAAAAAAAAAAACAAAAAAAAAAAACAATGCTCCTTTTGTGTTTTCACAAATACAACACAGGCTTTATAAATGTCAGATCGTGTTTAATAATCTCTGTTTAGTTAATCCAAATCAGTTTTGAGCAGTCTAGGTATTTTACATTTGAACTAGAGATGTTTTTTGGATTTTTAGAAAAACATTGATATAGCCCTTTAGTTCGGTGGCGAACGTTAGCGTAATCAACCAGCTGTGGTGCACGGCCATATTTACTTACAGTGCTTAAACTATGCAAACACAGTAGGGCACAGAATCCCCCATAGACATGCAGACAAGCAATAGAAAACTTCCACTGGGTTGCAACCGAAACGCCTTTCCTTATGACAAAAATTGACCCTGTAAAGGGAGCAATATCACCCATATCAAAAACCGCCACTGGTCTGATAGAAAAAAAATGTTTCATGTGACGCAAAAGCTCCTCTTTGACCTGGAGCTTCTAATTCCCCCAAATTTTACATACATTAATAATTTTTAGTAATGACATGCCATCAATTATTTAAAAACATTACCATTTCTGGACATAACTAAATGATAATAGTGTTTAATCGAAGATCGCAGGTTTTGCGGACAGGAAAAAGGAGAGATAATGGCATGTTGAAAGGAAAAGAACAATGGACGAACCTGTGAAGAAGGCTAAGTTATGTTGTCTGAAACCATCCGCTGTAAAAATGCCAGAAACTGCCCGGTCTGAGGAGGAAGTGCTGAGACGCAGCGATGTTCGAGGCCCGTCCGCCTACTTCCCATCTAAACGCTGTCACTTCCTCCCCCGACACGTTGTTAGTCTCAGCCACACTCATCAATTCCCCAAGTCCAACTGAGTCTGCAGTTTTCTGCCTCGACTGCAAAATTGTGCTTAGGAGTCCATGTCCCAAAAGTGTTAAGGCTTTTTAACTCTCAATACCAGACACTGTTTAGGTTCCAACGAGCCATGACGATAATGATATGAATTAAATGATGTAAGAGCATTATTAAAGGTTTACATATCCACAAATAAGCACAATCAAGGTATTTTCAAAATATGTAGAGAAAAGTTTAAAAGAATTGGCCTGGTATTGATTGGTGTTTGTTTTGTTTTTTTGCCCAACTCACTGGATTCGTTCATGGTTTTATTTTTAGTCAGAGAAGAAAGGTTCGCAAAGCATCGCACCACGGTTGAATCAAGCTGTTAGTCAGCTAAGTTAAAATGTTATCCTCTGTATTCTACAGTTTTCATTTCATGTAATAAGTTGCAGCTTTAGATGTGTTGTTTTTAACTAAAATATAGAATACTTTAAACCTTTATGTATTGATATTTTCTTGTTAAAAACAAATAACTAAATAAAAAAAAGTCAGTTGCCAGTGCACAACCCAACCATCGGTGCCAAATGCATTATGAACCTAACTTCCGCAATAGCTCCTTGTTTATCCTGTCAGTGGGAGCCACTACAAAAGAGGAGATAGCATCGGTGTTAGCTATAGTTAATGAAGCCATAAGGTCACCACAGCAAACAGGGCTGAGAGGCCCAGTGTGGAGGCGAGGGACGCAGATATAAGCCTGCCATCGTTCACCAGCCTGAAGGAAACAACTTCCACCTTGAATCCGTCCTCAGTGGCCATGCAGCGGAAGACACCTTCCTTCAGGGGAGTGTCAACAACGGGCCCCAGGACGCAGAAGTCTCCGGAGAACAGGCACGGATAGTTCTTGATGCAGTTGTCCTTCTCCCAGCGGTAGGTGGCGTGGAAGGAGTGCACCGGGCAGGGCAGGAACACGGTGGTATTTTTTCCTTTCACCACAATCTCTCTGGGAGACGTTCGACGCAGCTTAAGTGCTGAGAAGAAAAAGGAATGCGCAGTTAGTTAAGCTATTCTAATGTTAATAGTTAAGACATTCATATAAGATCAATCTGAAGTGTAGACCACAGAAAAAAATATTCACACCTCTTAAACATTTTCAAACTTTAAGAGTGAATATTAAAGGACCAAAATGGGACTTAAAACAAAAACCTTGGAAATTATGATTTCATTTTTTTAATGGTAGAAAAGTTACGTCAACCTCAACAGAGTTAAAAGGTAACACCCCATTTATTAAACCTTTATTTAACCATGAAAAAACTCACTGAATTAGTGGTGAAACCACCAGGTGTTGCCCTTGACACGTACAGACTATCGTCAACAAGTGAGAACACCTCAGGTGTTGGAGCTGGCAACTGGAGCAAAACAGCCCCGGTGAAGATTCAGACCATTAACTGATAGAAACGCTTCAGCCAAAAGAGAGCAGAACAGAAAAGCATATCTGCAAAACTCAAAGAATTCTGAACTGAGCAATACTCCATATGTTCCTAACAGAGCACTTTGCTCTCAGACTGCAGGTCTGCTGGTGGTTCCTAGAGTCTCTAAAAGTAGAATGGGAGGCAGATCCTTTAGCTATCAGGCTCATCTCCTGTGGAACCAACTCCCAGTTCTGGCCCATAAGGCAGACACCCCGTCTACTTTTAAGATAAGGCTTAAAACTTTCCTTTTTGACAAATAGTTAGAGTGGCTCATGTTACCCTGAGCTATCTCTGTAGTTATGCTGCTATAGGCTTAGGCTACTGGAGGACATCAGGGTTTATTTTTCTCACTCTGCTGAGTTCTCCTACTGTTCTCCAACTTGTATTGTTTGTTGTTATTTAAATTTTTAACTGTTAAAGGGGAGTTTTCCTCTCCACCATCGCTACATACATGCTCAGTATTGATGCAAACCCATCAACAACGGAGACGACTGTCCCCTGTGGTTCTAGGATCTTCATGGAGGAATGCTGCTTGTCAAGACTAGATACAATCTGCTGGGTTTCCTTAGAAAACTTTTAACTAATCTGTCTGTTTGATTTGATTGAACTAGCTTTGTAAAGTGCCTTGCGATTACATGTGTGTTGTGAATTGTCTCTATATAAATAAAATTGAATTGATTTGAAAGAGCAAAAGGAATTTTGTAAAGAAGGTTGAGCCAAAATTCTTCCACAAAGGTTTATACCAAAGTCAGACAGGTATGACTCCTGAGAGTTAGTCCTGCTGAAGAACAAGTAGCTTCCACCTGGTTTTACCAAACATAATTTTAATCTAACAGTAAATTGGATTCTTCATGTTTGACTCTGAATTATGTCTTGAGGTGTTATAAAATGCATATCTGTAATGATTTCATACTTGAGTTAAAGGATAATTTAAGGGGGTTATGCTACAGCAATTTTAGGGGGTGTTAATTATAAACCTAACAACGTCCATGCTACTTTTAATATTAAAAATAATAAAGTATAATATTTATCCCACTAAGAACATAAATATATATTGTTTAAATGACCTATTTAAAAGAACAATAGGCAAAATTTCATCACTAGGTAGGCTGTTGACCACCATCTGTAAACCAAACCAGCTGCACATGGACGTACACGCACGCACGGCCCGGCCGGGCTTTGTAACCAAGAGACTGGAGAACAACGCAGAAAGATGGTATGACGTCGTACCATAGTCCATCTACAAATACTTCACATTACTATTTTTTAGTTCTATGTACAATAATAACATTTTGCTTATTGCTCCTTTAAATATGTCAACATCAAGGCAATGTGGAATTCCTCAATGAATCAAATGAAAAGAACCAGAAGTATATTTTCAATGACGCGGCTGTAACAGTGAGAGAAAATGATGTGAGAGGTACATTAGGGTTGCTAGACATCCATGTGGTCATGCTGTAACCGGTGAATGCCCACAGTGTGTGAAGCTATCTGGTTAATTAATCAAACATCTTTAACAGGAGACATGCCTATCTCTGTCAGACACACCACTTTCCTTTTGGACTGACTTTGATGGGATAACAAGACAAAAGTGTATCGGCTTTCAGGAACCGCAACCAGTGACACAACTTAAACAGACGCAAGGTTAAACATCACATTAACTGAGCGCCTTCAGTTATTATGTAGTCAAAGTTGCATCTAGGTTATGAGCTATGAAACAGGGCAAGCCATGGAATAGAAAATACTGTCCCTGTGGGGAATATGGACTCTGCTCAATTATATGATAATCATCTGTTCTTTTTGCTGAAGTTGCACAGAAACACCAGCACTTTGGTTTAATTAAGAGAGAGAGAGAGAGAGAGAGAGAGAGAGAGAGGATATATATATAGAGAGATAGAGAAACAGACAGAGAGAGAGAGACAGAGAAAGCGAAAGACAGCGATAGACAGAATGACAGAGACAAAGAGAGGTATAGAGAGAGATAAAATGAGAGAGACAGAGAGAGAGAGATAGAGAGAGAGACAGACAGAGTGAGTGTGAGAGAGACAGAGAGAGAGACAGAGAGAGAGAGAGAAAGAGATAGAGAGAGAGACAGACAGAGTGAGTGTGAGAGAGACAGAGAGAGAGAGAGAGAAAGAGACAGAGAGAGACAGAGAGAGAGAGAGATAGAGAGAGAGACAGACAGAGTGAGTGTGAGAGAGACAGAGAGAGAGACAGAGAATAGATAAGAGCTCACCAGCAGCTTCCTCACAGACGGAGGAGTTGGAACTGTCGAGATTCTGAATAAGAGTGCTGTAAAGAAACAACGAGAGACCGAATTAGGAGCGTACAATTATTTCACAAGAGAACTAATGAGTCTCTCTTTTTCTTTTATTTTCTTCTGTAAAACTATATTTACTCGTGAATTAAAATAAGCAGAGCCTAATCATTCAGCACAAACAGAGAAAAAGAGAATTATTCAAAGCCTAGCTCTTCGCTATTGTTTTTACATTGGAAACACAGCAAACAAATGACAGACCATCTAAATGTAAAAACGGCTTTACATTTGAGGATTATATTCTGTTTTTATTCCAACTCTTGGTATTCTGCAGCAAGTTTCCCCAAACTTTGGCAATAAGATTATCAGGCAGACCACATATACATCTCTATTAGAACATACTTAATAAGCTCAGTCTTCTCTTCTGTTGGTTACAGTTAAATAAGCCAATGGCGCGGCAGCAGTGACGTCACACCTAAACTTACCCAGTCGTGACGTTGTATCCAGGCGGGATGGCGACGCACTTCCTCCTGGCCTTGTCCCAGCCACAGTACGGATCCCTGGAAAGGATGCACTCTCTGCACGTGTTGCCGTAGCGGCTGCAGTCAGCCAGCGCCAGTCGCTGGACCTCCATGGCTGTGCCGACATACAAGTGACCCTAGGGAGAGAAAAAAGTGTCCGCAATTTAGTATTCCTGTGTCACAGATCGCTAAATTATGCTACGGCAATAAAACCTGGATTTATTTTAAAGCTTTTTACGGATTCCTACCAAGGCTGCTAAAAATGAAGAAGTGTTTCTGGTCAATTCAGCCTACAAGCCAATACCAATGTGTGTATTCTATGTTGTGATAAGCTTTTTCCTGAGTATTTAGCTCATTTAGTACTGTAGGATTTTGAGCAGTGCCACAATTATCCATCTGGATCTGTTTGAAGTTGATGGTACGTGACTTTGTCTGCTAATGATGGGTTTTGTTTTACCCAGGTTTTTGTATTTATGCCACAAGGATCACTACGTTGGATTCAGTTTTCTGATTGTGAGTTACTGCTGTGTACTGATTTCTTGGAATAATAGTAATCAGAAAGTTGCAGACAAACCTGGAGAGACAGCCAAAAACCCATGATCTCTGAATTGTTTAAACTACTATAGTATTTTACATCTCTTTCAGTTGTCTGTAGTATTTCATCATTAAATATAAAAATGTAGATGTTTAAGCCTTAACGTCTTCCATTTATCACTGCTAAAAATGAACGTTTTATGCCTCCCTTTTTCACAGTGATTGACAGAATCAGGTCACATCAAGGCGCATAGAAGTCGATATAGAAAATATTTTCTTTCCTTCGTATTTAAAGAGGCTCCGGCGGCTGTTTCTTTTCTGGTTTAAGACACGGCGTATCTAAGATTAAAGACCAAAATGCACCTTAAATAAACCGTTACCATGTGTTAGAGAAACACCAGTTCTACCTTCTGTGAGTTGATGGCCATATTTAGGACAGGCCCTTCGTTGTGGAACAGGGAGTACTGCGATATGATGAAGACGTCCTGGATGGTGTGAAGGACCTTGAGAACTTTGCCCTGATCTGCAGAAATAAGGAAGGAGAAATCGCTTCAAATAGATTCGAGAGGTTGGTCATGAGGCTCTTTGAACACATCAAAAGGCACCACAACAAATCAGACTTGATCTGATGACATTAAAAGCCAAATGTAGCAGTTAAACTATGCACTAAAAACTTTGTGCTTCATTACAGAGAATTTTTTTTTTCTTTTTTTTTTCCCAGTGTCCTGTCTAGCAATGTGGCAATAAGAATTGATGTCTTAATGCCAAATAGAGCTCGAAAGATTTTGCTTTCACAAGTGGAGCCAACAGCTTACGCCATTGTGCTCCGCTTGATTTGTGCATGTAAATAGCTTTATTGTGATTTCTGCAGGGAGAATTTCAAATTATATGGACACTACAATGGGAAAGTAGGAGAGTAAAGGAAGAACAAGAAGAGAGAAGAGGTGAAAGAAAGAAGAGATAAAAGGGAGAGAATGATAAAACGTCCTCTGTCTGCTCCATCACCTGGAAAGAGACGCAAAAAGAACAGCACAACCAACAGACATAAAGCAACAGATACAATCGAATTACAGATACAATCGAGTTACAGTTAATTCATTACAGAGAATTTAAAGTGTGACAACAACGTGCAATCACAACAATGAAAATGCCCATGGTTAAAAAAAACGACTTGCACAACGTCACAGGGAGCCTTGCTGTTTAACCACCAAGCCTGAAATCATAAGATGTCTAAGAGATCTCATCATTGATCACTATGTTTCAAAAATTACATTTCCAGTCTTACATATCTGTTTAAATCATTTAGGCTTATCTCAGTTTGCCTGACGGTAATCCCATTTAACAGAGTGATTTGGCGCTATATAAATAAAATTGAATTGAATTGAATTGAATGACAGAGAATAAAATGCACTGTGCTTAAGGATTCTCTGGGGTAAACTGACTGCGTGTTATAATTAATATAACACGCAGTCATAAGAAAAAGAGAGTTTCCATGGTTGTCAAGGCCATCACGGAAGAAAACAAAACAACTATTGTTTCTTCAGTAGACTTTAAATGTACATAGTCATGTTATATGCTTATAACAAAAATACCAAAAATCATTTGATCATGATAAAATAAGGTTATATACACCAATAGTCCATCCTGATAGTGTTTTGATGGTCCTTTTTGAGCCTAAATAGAACCCCAGGAACGGGCACGATGATTACATATAAACAGACATCTACTGGCAGTATCACAAAACTCTCAGATGGCGACTACTAAATCACTAGTAAATAATGCCGGACCGAGTCTGATATTTCAGAAAAATGTATGCAACCAGACTGAGCTACTGACAAATAAATAAATAAAGAGTCAAATAATGTGGCTATGAACCTTTGAGAGTTTGCTGGCCTGGAGCATGCAGATGTGATTTAAGGAAGAAAGACGAAAGCAATGATCTGATCAAAACGCTTTAACCATAAGATAAAGGTGAAATTAACAGGTACTGTGGTTTTCCATCATAAGAGCATTTCCAAACAGCTTGAAGTCCCCCAACATTATTCACAAAAAAAAAAAAAAGCATCAAATACGGTTGTCAGTTTCTTCTCAATTTGCCTGTAAAAAGTGCCGACCTCAACCTAATAGCAACGATATTGGAACAATTTTAAGTGATTTTGGAATAAACAAGTTTCTTTATTAAAACATTTAAAAGATTGTCTAAAAGAGGAGGCCATAATTCTTCTGCAACAATATGAAAAACTAATAAGAAGCACTTAAAACAATCCCAAACATTTTCAACAAACAGCTGAATTGCTGGGGTACTTAATTTTTCCGAGAAAAAAATCATTAAATTTTTTTTTTGCCCCCTAGCTGCATATTTCAACGCATGTTTCAAAATTGTAAATAAGCTTGTGGAAGCAGCATGTCACGGCTTTAAAACAATGACAAGGGAGCTGATTACCAAGAAACTCATTTAGTTTCCCCATAATGGGACACCAAAGGTATTTCTAACCTTTTCTATCCAGAACCTCTAGGTTCTGCTCTAATGCACCAGCCTAGGGGAAAAGGCAAGACAAACCTCTTTCTTAATGAAAATGATTCCTGCTGCTAGTTTAAATGACTAAATGATGGCAAGTTTAACCTCTTCACACCCATTTGTGTTTTTTTGTTAACTGCAAAAAGCATTGGCTCTGTGCACCACTCAAACGATGGTGACTAGGATGGAATCAAAGCGTTGTTATTCAGCCCAAATGGACAAAAGAAACATGTTTTGTCTGTTCTTTAAAGACAAATGGACAGAGTTATGACAGACACAGCTGCGAATCCAGACATGACTCAACAGCCTCACTCCGTTAGTCAATAGAGCATGGACCCTCGGCTCGAAACATGATGAGTCATTATTCTCAGCCATGAGCGTTCACTTTTTTTCCGCCAGCAGCCGAGCATCCACAGCTCAAGCTGCTTACATCATCTTGCTCTTACCGCCGTCGCTGTTTCCCTGCAGGTTTTTATTTCTGCTGGTTAATTTTCCTTCTGAATTCTTAACGACGCTACGTTTCGCTGTCTACAATCAACGTCTTCTTGTCCAGACGATATCTTCTGAGCTTGACAAGTTTGTTTTGTTTTTTTCTTTTGTCACAAAAAGGATTATTTTATCTTCTGCGCTATAAAAAAAACTTGACACATTGATGCCTTTTATTGCACCTCTTCATTTCCTGAATACTCTGTGAGACACTTTCTCATTTATAAAAAGACAATCAGGTTCTTTGCTGTCACTTGGTTTCCTTTTGTCTCTTTTTTTTCAACTTCACATCCTTCCGTGTTGTCAAAGATAACGTTCTCCATTCTTTCCAGTTTATTCTCATGTTTCTTTAATCCAGTCAGCAGCTATTTTCAGCTCTTTTTATCAAACTCGTGTATCAGCACAAAAAAAAAATGTAGCTGAAGGGGAAAAGGTGACAACACTGAACTACTGTGACATCTGCTGGGTAAATCTGTTTTTAGCTATATTTATCCTGACAGAAACTGCTGAGGGAACATTTGCTTTAAAGGTATCACGTTCCACACCTCACCTTTAAATTTCTACAACTGCACACATTTACTTTTAAGTAATTTTAATTAGTAGACAAACAATCAGAGCAGCTTTTTTTCTCCTACCTTTGACTCAAGCACCTCCTTATTTTCCAGAAAGAATCTGTTACACTTTTGTCAACTTTGATACTATTTCCCAACTCAAATTTTCAGGAGCCAGACGGGGCCCTCGTCTGACTCTGGAACCACACAGCAGAGAGAAAAGGAATATGACTTCTAATCTGGAACAGGAAGTTGAGCTGAAATATGGCTCTGACATGTCTTCCAACCCTGAGGGAAGCTTCTGCTCTATCACCTCCATGGCCGAAACACTCAAAACCACTTTACGCTCGCGGTGGTCAATCTGTCACTGAACTATTGAGGCAAAATAAATCTTTAGTGTAGTCTCTTATTTCCTCTACCTCTAACAGTCTACTGATGGATGTATTGAGAACTCTGGTTGCTCCTCAGGCTCCTAAAGGTGTACCATTTCACTTCCAGCATGTTGTTTGTCTCTGAGGACCTCCTTACTACATCTCTGGGTCACTAAACTACAATCATTCAGTCCATATGGATCTTTTTTGAGGTTCTTTCCTCAGATATGTACCTTTCCTGGTCCTCTCTTAGCCCAGTATTATAAAACTGAGTTTATGCTGGACTTGACCAAAAGTATAGCAGCTAAGTTGCTCTGTTGCATCCTTAAAAATATTATAATTGTGTCTGGACGACATAGAAAAAAAGCATATTGATAGAATATAAATTATATTGATTGATAATTATCAACAAATTCAAAACTTAAGTGCAGCCCTGACCGTTTTATGCTGGTGCTTATCAACCTATTTTTAGATACAGAACACACAAAGTCGAATTCAAATTCAACCCTTTATTCGACCAACTTTTTAACAAAACTGCAAGTTTTTAAAAAAGAAAACATAACGCGTGCTCTCTGAACTCTTTGAAGGGGGTGGAGCGTCCTGGGTCTGCGTTTGTGATTGGTTGGGAGGATGTAATGACTGTAATATTAACCTACATGATAGGCTGGAATGAAAAAGGAAGGAAAACTGTAATTCTATTTAACTTTTTATTGACTCTTTTTTTTTCTATCGTCGATATACGTCTAGCGATCAATATATATTGTTGTTGAATTATTGTCCAGGCCTAATTGTGCCTGTTACGTAACATGCTGGATTTGGAAATGTCTGGAAGTCTCTCGGCAAAGGTAAGGGTGTATTCTCGGAGAATATACAGAGACGGTGAATGCAGTTAGTAGGACTAACTGAAATTACAGAATTAAATAATTTCCTTATTTAAGTTTTTGCCCTGTATCACGATGTTTGACAAAGCTGTTATTTAATAACTTCATGTGGGGAAAGAGAGAATATCTTGTGACACGGTGCACGTCTATACTTTGTGTGCAGACCTTGTAAAGGAGTAAAATACATGACTACATACCGCAATGCTTGTCAGGTGGCCTTAGTCTTTATACATTTGTTTTCTGAAAGAACACTGTCGCTTCATGCTTGCTCAGTATGAGGGATTGCTGCAAAGCCATGGACAATGCAGATGACTCTCCCTGTGGCTCTACGCTTCTCCAGGAGTGAATGCTGCTTGTCGGGACTTTGATGCAATCAACTGGGTTTCCTTAGAGAGGAAACTTTTTGACCAATCTGTATAATCTGATTGAATTTGACTTTGGAAAGTGCCTAGAGATGACATGTTTCATGAATTGGCGCTACATAAATAAAATTGAATTGAATTGACACTTAAAAATTAACATTCAACTCCTCTGTCCAATGTTTGTAATAAGGAAACAAAAATACAAGTAATTTTCTGAGGAAAGTAAAGCCTCTACCGTAACATTTTAATTGTAGAACAACTCCACCACCACAAAGTTATGATAGGAAACTGCATTTGCAGAAAGAAACTATTGATTTTTCGTAGCCCTGTTAGATTAAGATAAAACAATATAAACCACAGCCAATTTAAACTGAGTCTACTCAATTATTAATTAGCTGGTGACTGTAAAACAAAGAAATTCATTTTGTGAAGCATTGCAGCACTACAGTGAGATGCCGCCTTCGCTTCTTATGTAAATAGTCAATGTTTGATCACAAAGTTTAATTACATGGACTTAAATGAAAGGATTTAACAACTGAATACACCTAACAGCACTTAAATTAGTATTTAAGCTATATATATTTATAGCTATAAATTAGTATTAGTATTTTTAGCTCTGATCAGTGCATCTCTAATCTTAGTTTTAGCTGCATTGGTTAAACTATTATGTTCTCCAAATGTAAACTTCAAGATGGCTCATTGAATAAAGAGTTAGTGAAGCTTAAAAAATGCTAATTTATTTGCCTTTCGTCCTTCTCCTGCTTTAAGGGTCCTCCTGTCTTGTTTTCAGCCAAGGCTGTAAGAGCTAAGAGCTGCTTCTAAAACTTTCCATCATCCTACAGCCTCTCCATTACAAGGGACAAGGAATATCTAAAATAGTGCCACATTTCCATGGTTTCCCTCTGTTGTAACAGACGAGTACAGATACTAAAGGTTTGGTAGAGAGGTCTCATGGTAATGTTTGCCCACATCCACCCGTGTGATTTTGTTTTTAATATTACTTTCGAAGTTTTAAGAGGCACCTGAGGGTGTTTTCCGGCGTTCACACAAAAACCCCTGGAATCGCATCGACTTCATGCATTTATTTCTCATGAATGCATAGACAGCCATGAGCCCTGCGGTAAAGTTCTTTAAATGTCTTCTTTATGATACGTCTGAACAAATTAGACTTCGCTGAAATTAACATCTGTAACAAAATACACACAGCCAGACATTTAATGGATTTTCTCAAATGAACACATAATATTCAACTCTACGATGACTTTTGATTCAAAAATACACCCACTAATGAACAGAGAAATATCCAAGGACCTATAGCATCATTCTAATGTGAGATTAAAACAATCAAGTTCATTTTCTACAGAAAAAATAAAGCCTTTAATACAATTATTTCTCTTTCACGGCTTTTTTCAAAGAAAACAGAAAACGTCCTCATTTTGGCTTTGTGGCTGAAGATTAAAAAAAAGGGAATGTGGCTTTTTTTCAAACTGATCAAATCCCTTCAAACATTTCCTGGCTGGTGATCAAAAGCCAAATAAATTAGTTTAGTCAAATACTGCTACACTCTGCTAGTTCGGTTCACAGTATCCCAGTGGAATAAGTAAGAGGGGGTTTAAATCAGAGAGAAATGTCGACCTTTTCTTATTAGGAGAATGGCGACAGTTCAGCAGTCTGTTCAAGGTCAGCGTTCTCAAATGATTTCTTTAAGCCTCCGAATCCACGCGTCTGTCCACTTATAAACACGATCTGTGCCTTCGTAGCTGCTCTGCTGAATGTGTGAAGACTGAACGAATTGTGCTTTCTACTTTAATAGTAGGCAAAAACTGAAAATCTCTCTTTCATTGTATAAAAGTCATCGGTATTTCTTTAAGCCGGAGGTTTTAATCCTGATTTTTAATACCTGTAACGATTTCCTCCGCACATTGCAGGATGTTCTAAAGACCCTGTTTTTTGAGGAAAATGTTTGAACATGTTTAGTGCTCCACGCCTGCTAAGAACTTAATTTGCAATGTTATGATGTTCATATATTTCAAGGAATGTGGTCTGCACTTTAGGGCATACAGTGTATGCAAACTTCTGCTTTAAACTGTATGTCTACAAAATCAAGCATATGTGATTATTGTGAAAGAATCGAGTTATCTTAGAGGGCCTGATTTCATCTTGTTCTCTGACATTTATAGTTTGAACTCTCAGTGATATTTGCTTTTTGGACTCACGCCTTGAAATTAGCTATTGCAAAACATAATATTTCAGCCTCATTAAAGTTTATGCAAGATATTTGCTGAACCTGCCCTCAACAGTGAGGACTAATACCCCCTGTCAGCCAAAATCTCATCTTCATCATGAGTGAGAACCCACAGCTGCTCACCCGATTGGCTTTGACTCTTTGAATCTAACCCTGTTTCACTCATTTGAGACTCAATAATATCATAGAGGTACCTCTGCCCACAATTTGCACAAATACAAAAGGCTCTTTGAAAGTAATTATGACGATTGATGAGCTTCACTTGGTACATGATAAAAAAAAGTGTGTGTGTGTGTGTGTGTGTGTGTGTGTGTGTGTGTGTGTGTGTGTGTGTGTGTGTGTGTGTGTGTGTGTGTGTGTGTGAATATCTGTTTAGGGGCCAAAAGAAGGAGCCAGCTGCTTTCGTTGAGAAAAGCCTTTTGACAGAGACGGAGAGGTGAAGACGCTTCAACAGTCGCCCTCAAGGCTGCAGGCTGCGAGAGCTCAACGGCCTGTCTTGCTAACGCATGGCGGCGACGTGATGAGGTTAACACGAGGAAGAGACAAGGGGAGGTTTAATCTTCACGAAGGGGGGTCAAAAATCAAAATCACTCACCTTGCCTTTAACCCTAACCCCCCACCTTGTTTACAACAAATCTCTCAGATTCTTTTTTCAAGCCATCCATTGTATAAAACATGTTTGCACTGAATGATTGAGGTTCTTTCTTTGGGATATTGTGTGCACCTTAGTGTGTGCAGTGAGCTGAATAGAGGGTCCTTGTACAAGAAAATTTGATTCTTCAATAAATTCTCAACGGAGAAAAGTCGTTTTTCTCATATAAAGATAATTTTTTTTTAAAATGTCATACGATTAAAATGAAAAGCGTTTGTCAAACTATTATCCACAAGCAACAATGGCCATGTATGGGTGTGGAAAATAAATAAAAGAAAGATTAAGATGTAATTTCTAGTGCAATGTTCCCCCTGGCCTCAGCTACAGGAGTGAATCAAACTGCTCTACTTTCTTTTTTAGGCCAACACAGAAATCCACAGCTGTTCATAGCTGTCCCTTTCCACAGCTATAACTGACACACTTCCTAAAGCCCACAGTGAGCAGCCATCACCTTTTTTTTTATTATTTTTACCTAACGTTGGTTTCCGTCTGCTAAAAACATATCCAACCCAGAAAGGCCTGACGAATGACAGAACAAAGCCACAGTAGTAATAAGAGAGACGGAAAACATCTTGTTGGTAAACTTCAGAGTTGTGACACATTCAGAGCATGAGGGTGCGAGTTGTGATGATCGTCGTAGGAACGCCTTTCAAAGCCCAACACAATTTTTTAGATGAACTGCTGCCAGCAACAGCTGTGCCTCAGAGTCGCTGCTCTGATGGAGGAGAGGCGATTTGGTGACAGACGGTAACTGTTAGAATGTATGCACTCCAAAAAGGGTAAAACAATTTCTTGAAATTATGTTTGTCCTTGATTTGAGCAGGTAAATGGTCATTTTTACCCCTAAAATAAGATAATTAGATATACTGTACTTGAAATAAGATGATGGAGATGAGTTGTTCCTATTTTAAGAGCAAATATCTTATTCCATTGGCAGACACTTTAAGCCTGCAGCTCAAATCGAGAACACATACACTAATTTTAAGAAAACGTTACTTACTTTTAGTTCTCTTTTTGCAGTGTGTGGGCAACATTTTGACCTCATGTAAGATTTCAAAAGAAATTCGACAATTTATCTATTTAATTGCAATTTTGGCCCAGTAATTCTGTGATGCAGTCAGCATCATCAGAATCAGATATACTTTAATAATCATTTTTACCACTCTGCTTATGCTCGTTCTTTCTTACACTTCATCTCTCTTGCATCCGTCTTTACACAGTATGGTAAAAAAATGTAAGCTTTACAGCAGAACGTTTTGATGTAAAACCTTGAAAACTTTCAGTAATGTGTGGAAGATAATAGACAACTTGTTACGTAGGAGGACATGCAGGGCCTACTGCTCAGAAGAAAAGCTAGTTGACCAATTAAGGATGGAAAAATGCGTATTAAAGGAACTATACCTGGTCCTTCACAAATTTGACCTGTGGGTGAGGAGAACAGTTTAGTTTGAACTGTAACCATTTTTTACCAATGAGAAACCCTCCTTCTCTTCCTCCTGCTCTCCTTCCAGTACACGAGACTAAACATGCGCCTTAAGCTCATGCGCAATCCTTCGGTGGAAACAAGGCTTCATCCAGGTACTTTTCTTTGACATAAGTGGTTACGTCTTCGGTAAAGGATATTTTCTTATGTACACGGCATGCTTTTCTGTTTACAAACCCTGTCCTGCACGCGCTGGAGTAGCTGCTGTTTAGCAACGACTGTGCACCTCGTTATGCCATTGGCAGAGAACAGTGGTCCCCGGTTTGCTGCTTATTCCTACTAAAGAAAGCCTGGACTCGCTCCATCGCTCAGTCAAATTACGTCTTTTAATTCACATTACATTGTGTAAAATGTATTTTTCTTAACCAGACAAAAATAAGTTCAGGTATAGCTCCTTTAAACAAAAAGAGCTAATAATTCCAGGGTAAAGTCCAGCTGTAAGCATATGTTCCACACGTACACCTGCAAGTAAGAGACTGCTGGGATTTGGGATTTTAAAATACCCATAAAATCATCTCTGAATCCTACTGAAAAAACTTTAGGTGGTGGCTGCTAACGTTCTTCCATCGAGGTTAAACAAAGCAGTTGATCTGCCGCACAACCTGCACCCTGATGCTGTGGTGCATTTCTGCACTGAAGCCCAAAGCAGCGACGGAGATGGCAGGAACTAAGGTTGTCCATCAGCTGGTATAGAAGTTTGTTAGCAGGGACAGTGAAAAGACATTGTTAACCAAGACTTTATATTGGTTCCTTTGGTAGGTTATTCTGACGTTACAGATATTTAACCAATATCCTCTGTAAAATACAAAAAAATTTCATGTTTGGTATATTTTTAACATGTATCCAATGACAAACAAATTAGCTTGTGTTGTATCTATTGCAGTTGCTAGGGCCCCGGTGGCAGTTTACAGGCTGACATGTATTGATTTGCAGATGATCAGATACTGAAAATGTGATTTTCTTCTAGCTAAGAGAGTAGAAATAGATGCAGAGGCTGCAAAGAAAAAAAAAAGCTGGATGTTCCATTAAATCACCATGAGAAACTGGACATCCTTTCAGTTGATAAATAGATTTCCTGACAGAAATACAATTAACAGATTGTACATCTCTGCAGAGCTCCAAAACCTCCCTGAGCTCATAGTTCCCTATACGTCTCCTATGTCATTTTATACAACTTTTTTCAAAATATGCACAAAACAGTGTCCTGCTAAATGCAATTTTTGCAACTGCAAAAGCTGCACCAACAGACAGTAACAATGACCCCCTGTGGCAGTCGCAATCTGTCCAGTCACTTATCAATCAGATCTGACGGGAAATGGAAAATACATTACCTTCAGCAGTTTTGCTGAAGGTAATGTATTAAAATGAGTGAAGAAAACAGTCACATTTTACATCAATAAATTCACATTTGAACAAAAACAGTTACCGACGCGCAAACGTACCTGTTCCGAGGTATAGGACGGTGTAATGCTCATCGTTTACGGCCAGCACAATATCTGCGACTGCGTGAGTGATTTGATCATCTGTGGGGAGGTCGAGTGGATTCACACCAACCGGCCGAATCACGTCCTCAATTTCTGGGTGGTATCTGATCACGCCCAGATTTTTGATGTTGTTCTGAGTGTCTGCTGGTGAGTTACTTCTGCGCGCACACTGAAGACAAAAGGCGGAATAATTTTTTTCACATCAGCCCCCACCGCACAAAAAGCTTGGACAAAGAGCTCGAAATTGGTTCCATCTTATTAAATTTCAAAAATAGCACTTCAGTCACTTAATTATAGGCTGACTCATGCTTTTACACATTTTGTCCCTGTTCTGTGACAAGGAAAGAACAAAAGAAAAAAAAAAACATTTCTTACCATCCCTGGACGATTGCTACCGAATGAGCTGCTGTAGCCTTTCAGCTTTGAAGTGGAGAAAGCCCGATCAATATCTTCGATGGAATAGGCACAGATCACCGTTCTTCCCCTAAAATATAAGAATAAGATTCTCAAAAAGGGATTTAAGCTGTTGTGTGGCAAAACACCAAGCCAAATCATTTATTCAACATTGCACCTCGAGGCAATAAATAAAAAAAAAAATAGGCCTTTTGTTTTTGAAACTAATGTCTATCATCTATTTAATTAATTTGCAAATTAGATTACTCTTTGTTGCAACTGGGATTAGTCATTGCTTGTGGTCATTCTCTGCCTCTTTTTTCTTGGCAAAATACCTTCTTTTGTCTTCTGTAAATGAAACATCATTGAAAAGGACATTTCTGTCAGTAATTTAAATCAAAATGTGAAACTCAACAAAAACAATCGATCAAACTCAATGATTGATTACTCACACAGCTTGACGAAAAGTTCTTACTTGTTTCTGTTCATTATATCATATATTTGTATATACAGACATGTATATTATTATGTACCATTAATGAAATCCACAGATCTACTTCTCCTGTTATCAGCTAAAGATAATGACAGGGGTTTTCTGAATAGAAGTGAGTCTGTAAGCACCTGAATCCAAGCACCTGTTGATGTTTGTGAGAGAACGCTTGTGAATTTAAGGTTTATCCATCAGAAAAATACTAAATAGTCGTTGTGAGGAGTCAAAGACCCGCCCCCCAGAGCGCCGAGCCAGACACCGGGGAAACCAGAACCCCAGACGCCTGAAAGGACCCCCAGAGCAAAGGAGCACAAGAGGGACCAACACAGGGAAAGCTGCCTCCCCATCCCAGGGAAGAGTAGAGAGGAGCCCCTGCTAATACACATAAATTCCCCCACTATGGCAAAATTAAGGATGTTTCCATTCTACCCTTTTCTATTCTAGAAAATGAGTTGTCTGACCAGCAACCACAGCAAAGTAAATACAATTATTATTATTACAATTATTTGCATCTCAACAGTAAAGTTTGATTAAAAAAGCTTTCTAGCCAAGGTCTGCTGTTTTACCAATGAAAAAATGTAATCATGATTTCTTAATGTCTTTATGTTTTTATCTTTTGACATATGTTATGCTGCATTAAACAACTAATTTCAAAAATATGGTATAGGCATAGGGAGCCCAAATGCATGGTACTTAAATAATTTCTTCCTCATTTTTTCAAGATCGCAGTTATGCTTTTGCACCTTTTTCCACCAAACTTTTCCTTCTGTTCAACTTTTATTTGTATGCTGGGATAGAACACACTGTTAACAGCCAGTCTCTTTAGCAATGACCTTTGGAGGCCTTACTGTCTTTGGAGAGGTTGTCAATAACCGTCTACTGGCCAAGTGTCAAGTCAACAGTCTTTCCTTTGATTGTGTCGACCAGAACATGGTCATAACAGAACATTTCTGCATCAAAAAACTGTTTCATTCATCTCATTTTGAATTCTAATATTTCTGACAAACCAGATTTTAGGTTGTCATTAGCTGTAAGAAAAGAAAAAACATCAAAATATCCCTGTCAGTGTGATGAAGGTTAAGTTTTCGACTGCCATCTAGAAACTGGGAATCAGAGGATATTGTCTATGAAAATATTTCATAATGTAACACTTCGTTGCTTTATGATGCTGTTTGTTCACTAATGTTGACATGAAGTCTTTATGTAAATGGCTGTATTTCATATGAAATGGAGAGTAGTGGCCAATTGCTTGGAGCAAACATTTCAGCCTGCGACCCCCGAAATGAGAGTGCCAGAGACTGGCGACACCCTTGTTGGTGTAATTTTAGTAGACTCTTAAAACAAAGCACAGTCTTCCCCCTGTATTAAAATAAGGAACGTTGAGCATCTGGTAACATTATATTTTGGTATCAGTTTTACAAATAAGAAAATACTAAATCTTTCAAACAATTGTGCAATCATTGTGACTTTATTATCATAATATTATGACTTAATTATCATTATATTATGACTTTATTTTTGCAATGTTATTTATTCTTGACTTTATTCTCATCATTTCCAGGAAAAACATTCATATTAGGGCTATCGTAGATTAAATAAAATAAAATATTGGTCAAGAAGGAGTATATTTCCATAGATTATGCAGATATTTTGAGATTAATTTAACATATTTGCGAGAAAAAAGCTTGGATGTTCTTTGATGTCGAAAAGTCATAAGAATTCAAGAAAGAATGTAACATTTTGCTTGATTAAAGGCATACATTTGCTATATTGACACTAAGATAGACCCCCCACCCACCCAGAGGGTCCAGGGCCCCACTTTGGGAACCTCTGCCTTTAAAGCATTGTGCTTGCATCCTAGAAATGACGGGAGTTCCCAGGTTTGAATCCCACAGACTGTCAATCTGGGTCCCTGAGCAAGACTCTTGAATGTTTCTGGGGTACTGCACAGCGGCAGCCTACTGCATCCTCTTAGGAATGGGTTAAATACAGAGGACATATTTTATTTATTTGATTTATTACTATTAAATCACATAGAGGGGATTTGGTGACTTTGAAGGAAGATGACTGCTTTGCTCATTTAGAAGTATCAGATTAAAGGGGACTGAATAAATGCAGCCCACACTTTTTAGTATTTTATATGCAGAGACATCTAGAAAACCGTGGATCACTTTCTTTTAACTCCACAGTTTTCTGCTAACTTTGTGTTTACCTTTCACATAAAACCTTTAACAAAATACTTCAAAAAGTATGGACACTTTGGCAAAGCACTGTCATATACATGTAGTTGCTCCTCTAGAAAACTTTGTATGTCTCTGAACACTGCTGCTACATCAAACAACTGTGGAAGTCAAAGACAATTCGATGGATTTTATTCATAGAGCATCAATTCAGAATAAAGTTGATCAAAAGGGCAATTTGGTAAAAAAATAACAAAGTCCCAACCAGTGCAGACCTTGTTATTTCCATCTGATTCTAATCCATTTTAAGTCATTTTAATTAGAGCTCAATCCAGTAGAATCATGTTTAAATTCAAATTAAATGACAGACCTTTTAATTTGTCAATCAGATTCAGTAATTTCTAAAATATCAGACATTATGAAGTTAAATGGTTTAACATGTCGTAAGTAACAATTTTCCAAAATCCCAGATGTAGCTGTGTTACTGAGCCAATCATATTGTTGGGTAGCATTAAGGGGTTTGCACCCACCATGCGTTGGAAAAGAGGCCGTACATGACCCCGGCCCTCTTGTCCTGAGCCGTCAGGACCACCGCCTGCTTCATGTTGTTGTACTGCTGCTGAGTGTTTCCTGCGCCGCACATCACCCGGGCCTTCATGAAGGTGGTCCAAGAGTCTGGCAGCAGGGCTTTGATGCCCCCTTCATCCACCTGGAAATAACACAGAGATGCTCTTATTAACAGAGACACAGAGGGGCAGCCAGGTCTCCAGGCCGATTGTGTTTGTGATTGCTTTGTGTTTTTATGGCTGGAACAACATCTGGTCTCCTGACACAGAGCAGCAGAACCTAAGTCCCCTCTGAAAGAAATTATTCTGCTATTTCATTTTCAAAGCTTTGGATATTAAGCCCAAAGATGTTTTTTTGTTTTTCCTCTTAACAACAAATACTTGGATGTGGTAATGTCATTTGGAGCTCACTAACTAAATATGCATTTACTTTGACAGTCATATCAATGCTTTTGGAGTTTAAATGAAATTGTTGAACCAATTAATAATAATTTGTGTATAGATATACACCAGAACAAAAGCCAAAAACAAAGCCTATAGAAATGAAAAAAAAATAAATAAACATCACTTAAGAAGTGACGGAATTTCGTAAATAGCTGAGAAAATGTTCTAAAACATTTCCTCATTACATTTAAGGTTCTTGATTTTGCGTCTAATTGGGAGGATGAATCCTGACTCAGAGCTGCAGGTGTTTTCCCTTTGAGAGATAATTAGAAAAACACCTGATTTGATGTCTCTGATTACAAAGTTGGATTAAAAGAAGCATCCTTAAAGCGGAGCAGCAGCCTTTTTACACTCTGCGGTGAAAGATTCAGTCATCAGAGTAATTGTAACACAGATTAAAATAGATTTATAGGGAATGTAGCGTACCGCACACCTGGTGCTCCATTGCTTCTTCAAGTGTCTAACCCTTCAGTAATTCTCTTGACATTTTATTCACCAAAACAACTTCAGTGGTGCAGAAATAACCCTACCATCTTGCAAGAGCACTTGTAATATTTTTATATATCAATTTTTTTTATCTATTGATCTTATTTTCAGTCAAAACACTCATTTCTTGTAGATGATCCCTTATTATTGCCAGTTTAAATGAGCTTTTCACACCTCCATACTTGAGCAGGAACATTCAGACCTACTAAAATGATGCTCTTGGATATCAAACCCAACACAAGAAATGGGCTTTTGCAGTAGTTCTTTTTTTGTTGTTGAAGAATTTACAGATGCAGACAAAACCGCTTAAAACTTGGACAGTTGAAGGAAAACTCTAGAAAAGCTATTTATTTATTTATTATCAGATTTAACACCTTAAAGTCACCCTATCACATCTATTTTCCCCTTTAAACTCAAATTCATAATTAATAATACATTTTATTGATATGTGTATCTATGTACGTTTGCATCATTTTAGGTAATATGTTTTATTTGACTGTGCAGCAATTTGTTCCAGCCTGTAAGAAATGTGATGTATAAATATACTGGCACCGACAAAGTGCTTTGGATGTTTTATGCTCGTACATCTGGCATTTAGTATGACTTGTTCAGAGGAATAACTATGCCAACAAAAGAGTTGTTTATATTTATAATCTACTGTTTGGCTTTAAAAAGCTCAGTTTGCACCTCTCAAAAAGCACCATATTGAGACACTGAAGGTGAAGAACATCTCATTTCAGATGTCAACTTCCACACCGATCAACTTGTCTTTACGGCTTTATGTCCAGACAAAGGCTTTGGATAAAGCAGTGCAGGTAAATGCAGTTGATGATGGTTGATGATTATAGATTATACTATATTCCTGGACATTTTACTCTGAAGAAAAATGTTTCTATCCTGAGCCTCAAGTTACTAGCTTTGGATTTATCTCCATATTGTCTACAGCAAGCATTCATCCAAGGTGTTGTTATGGCTGAAGCCAACATGGATGTTATGTCATAAGGTCACTTGTTGTCAGGAATCATAAACACCAAAACATTCATGATGATCTCAGAACACGGTAACCAAGTCCAGGTTTCTGCTCTGAAAGAATATGTCACAACAACGGCATCCAACTTTTCAGTTTATTTTTTAAAAATGTGTTAAAAAAGAAATGTTTTCATTTCAATTCAAGCTCTGAATTATTTTTAGTGACACAAGAAGCTGAACGAGTTTTGATCCTATTTTTCCAACCACTGTAGACGTATCAATGAATTATTATATTTTGAGTTTGATACTGTAGCGGAATGCAATCTTTTGAGGTTTCAACAATTTAAAATTAAAACATTACGTTGTCAGCACATCCAAAAACATCTGTAGCAACTGACTCATGGATTTGTCAAACTGTGCATGCCAATTGGCTATGCCAAAGTATTATGTTTCTGTCAGTTCACATTTCTATTGGTTGTTTGTGTCTATGAGTCTGTCTCAAGTTCCTGATGCAACTGAAGCCTTCCTTTGCCCTAACTAAAAGATGTGGAACAATTTATTGGGGCCACAGTCATTACTTGCAGTCGTGAACACAGAACAAACCATTCTGGAGCAAGCACCGGTACCAGAGAGAGGCAGGAACCGGTTTGGTGGACAAACCAATAGAAAAACATTTACAATAATCAACGGTCAACTTAGATCAAGTAAACTCATCATCACAGGAATGTCTGCTTTATTGGTCAACTAAAGTAAACTAACCAATTGTACCAAGGCAATTAAACGTAATCTTGAGTACAACTTCAAACAAAAATCGTAGTTAAGGAAAACACACTTAATGTGAGCAGTGGGGGAAATTAGCTCACTTTTCCCAATGACTATAAGACTTTAAGGAGTTTTTTGTTGTTTGTTTTATGACTGGCTATGCGGGGCTTTCTTAAAGGGCCCTGAATGTTTGGCAAGAATAAAGGTTTACATTTCTCAAACACACAATAACCACAAGCATGCCACTAATAAAGGACAATAGTGGCTTCTGGAGATGTCTTTGTGCGACATCAGCTAGAGTCTGATCGTGTAAATCTGCTCTGTCTTCTCTAAGCCCCAGTGGGTCGAGGCAGATGAGCGTTCACACTGAGCCTGGTTCTGGTTCTGCTGGACGTTTTCCTCCCTGTTAAAGGGGAGTTTTCCTCTCCACTGTCGCTTCATGCATGCTCAGTATGAGGGATTGCTGCAAAGCCATCAACAATGCAGACGACTGTCCACTGTGGCTCTACGCTCTTTCAGGAGGAGTGAATGCTGCTTGGAGAGACTTGATGCAACCTGCTGGGTTTCCTTAGAGAGGAAACTTTTTTGACCAATCTGTATAATCTGACCCAACCTGTATAATCTGATTTAATTTGATTTTGGAAAGTGCCTTGAGATGACATGTTTCATGAATTGGCGCTATAAAAATAAAATTGAATTGAATTTAATTGAATTTAAAAGGAAGAACAAAGAGTTGTGTGAATTGTTGTGTGAATATCTGGTTCCAGCTGCATAGGGAAGCGTTACCGTGCAGATCCGGCCAATGCGGGCTCTGTAGGGCTCCTCATCCACTCGGGCTGTCTTGTTGAACTCGGTGAAGAAGAAATAGATTTCCTCCCTGAACTTTTCCGAGGCGGGGATTATGGCGGCTCCAGCAAACTGAGGACCTAGATGTGAGGTTGAATTATATCCTTAGAAATTTTAGCAAATGCATCGAACCTTAAAGAAGACTCAACAAGAATAATTGACTAGAAGTATTAGTTTGAATCTTTCTGTGTGGTGAATCTCTGATCTTAAAAGAAAAGAACCATGTGGGAATCAACAGGAGGATAAACTGTTGATCTGAGTGGAGAGACAGCAGTCGTGAATACGCCTACGTGTTTTTTTCCCCCCTATGGGAATAATAGTAGATGATTTCGAGAGCGAAACACCCACCAACTCCATATACATTTGTCTAAACCTGTACAGCTTCGGCGTGACTCCCCTCCTCCTACTCACTCAGCAGCCAAACGTTCTCCGTCTTCAGGAGTCTCTGGGTGCCAAATGTTCGACGGATGGAGCCAGCATGACCTCCCACTGACGACATAGCAGAGTACAGACTCCCATCTGAGGCAGGCGAGAAACAGCAGAGACGCCCAGGGAGAAGATGGTGAACGGCAGGTCATAGAAAAGACGGCCACACACTTTACGAGTCAGTGCAAGGTTGAAATGGTGGAGAGGAGAGATCGGAGTGACACACGAAAATAAGTGACTGTGGCAAAGAAAAGGCGGGCATGCACAGAGGAGAGAAGATTAAATAAAGACAAAGGAGGACCTGGAAAACAAAGACAGAAGCTGAAAAAAAAGCAGGGTAGGTAATGGGGAACGAAGAGCAAAGACAACATTATAAGGCAGAGCAGCCACTGCCCTGTGAGCCACCAATCACCATATTGTTACAATCCAATGTGGAGCTCTGTCTCCATAGCAATGCAGAGGGGGAGGGGGAGCATTTGAAATTATGGCAGTGACATCCTAATCAGGACTGATCAGTATTTAGTTGCTGCTGAGCACACGCAAAGGGGTCGACTCCTTGCATGCATAATCAATGCCCGTGTGGAGGAGCATCCCGCGGTGCAGCCGAAAACGCTCGCTGGTTTAAGTGCCTCCTTAAACAGCCCATCTGCATTAGACGGTGGAAGAAACATGCAATCTGCATGTTCCTCTTCAGGCGCAATGACTACTGAAGGTCACTTTAACTACATACAGCTCTATTTAGGCAATGCTACACTAGGCTTAACGACTACACACGCAATAGTTTAATTAAGAGTCCAATTTTTAGTGTTGTCAAGTGTTATACAACCCAAGTTTTGTCTTTCTAATATGTATATGTGATATTTGTTTCAAAGACTCAATCCAGCCCCATATACGGACTGTCTTGAGACAGAGACAAGTAAATATATATAAAAAAATAGGTCAGATATAGTCATCCTATTTACTGGGGGATGTGCAGATGCTGAATTTTGTTCATAAACTGCGTTTTCTAAGACAAATGTATGCATTATGTAAGATTCTCACACTGGTGACCAGACAAAACATGGAGACCAGAGCTGCTATTTTTTTAATTTGATTTTATTGCATTGCCTGAACGAAACGCAAATGAAACACAATTCATCTTAAAAACTTAACACTGCATTGTTCAGCACTGTCTCAGTCTGTTTTGGTAGTTGTTGGAATAATTATTGTGTTTTATAAAACCATCAAACATTACGTTATGTAAATTGCAACGGCAGAAACTGCAAAGGGGTTTTTCAGCCTGTTTGAACTCAAACGTTGGAATTTCCCAGTGGCCAGACACAAGAATTAGCTAGAACACCCCTTAAATTAGATACTGGCCCTGACCTCAAAATGAAAACATGGCTGCCCTACTTAGGCCGTTAAAAGGCCATTAACTCTCCGAGAGCAAGCTTTGTTTTCCCACTTATTCTGTTTTTTTTTTTCAATACATCTGTCTCACATATAGGACTGTGTAACCTCTGTCAATAAATGTAAAATACACACGTAAATTGCAACTCAATCCATTGTAACCAGTTTTGCTAATAATAGTGACCCTGGTCACTGAGCTCATTAATAATTAAATCCTTCTTGTTTTCCACTTTGTACTTGGAGCACATTTAGGTCTAATGCAGCTAGAACAGCACATTTAATTTGGCTACACTGGTCGGGATTTGCTGTCTTTTTATTTCCTGTTAGGAAACCCTCTGACACCAAGATGTAATTTGTTGTTATAGATTTTGGGTGTTATTAGTTTTAGTTGCTGGTCAAATTAAGTGAAGTTATTAATATTGCAGAATGACTCAGGTTACTCAGCCCCCACTGTGAATTGTACAACAGATGAGTTTCCAGGCTGGACTAATAAACCACTTATGTGATTGTTTAAGCTCCAATTGTAACATTAAGTAACCTTATAGTAAAGAAAAAGAACTGCAATTTGATTATTTGCTGGAAAACGGAAGTATTGGTAAGGAAGGTAGAGTCTGTGTGATCAACACAAGGCGTTAATTTGATATTATGAGTCTCCAAAGAAAAAAAAAACTGTTATTTCGGCATCATGGATAGAAGATGATTATGAGAGCCAGATTGCTCGTGTCATCACAGGAGTCACAAGTGTCGCGTCGCTGCTCCTTACACAAACAGGCTGAGTTAATATGAAGAGCTGGAGGTGGCTTTGCTCCAGAATCAGACAGGTGCCAAAGTGAAAGCTTCACAAATAGATTGTAACACTTCTGAAGAACTAAATGTTAAAGAAAATTGAGTTATATATTGTTTTCTAATGTCCCGCCATTAAACCCCTCATTATCGCCCCAAATAATATTTATTCTGTCCATCTCTCTGCATCAAATAAACACACAATATTTTAATTTAGATGTAAAAGTACCTCTGGAACAGATACACTCTTAGTAAGGGCTCACATTTTTAAGAAAAGAATTCACATTTTATTTAAAAAGCCATGTTAAGAAAGATGTATGCCCTTCTCAATGATCAATGACAAAATCTCTATTGGAACTGCAAATAAATCCTTCTAATAAATGCTGATGTAGCTCTTTTCAAGTATATGCTGGTATTTTGTAGATTTATCCTTGGTTAGGAGCTCCAAGTCTCTGAGGTCAGAAGGCCTCTTTCCATCGCCCTAATCTTCAGCTCCCTCCACAAACTCGTGCTTCCAGTCTAGGTTCTAGATGTTGATCATTTTTTTCCAGTCAGAGCGATCACGCTGGTAAAATTAGAAGATTACTTTAAAATTAAATCCGCCAGGGGTATGACAAATGCCGGGCCTAGCTGTGCATGAGTGCATCAGTGATGTTCTATCAGGGTAGGCAATGCCATGGCTATTTGCAAAAAGTCATTTTTAACATCAAAGCATGTCAGATTATTTTCTTTAGAACGTTTTAGACTAATTTAATCGCTTTAAGGCAGCATTTAAACTCCAAAGGGTTAAGTGTAGCTTCATAGAAATAATATTGCTTCCTTCCCATCAGGCGGGCAGCAGACTGCATATCAGCCCAGGGTTCTGATACCGTGAGAGGACAGAAAAAATACAATCTATCCGGTACCCCTCATCTATTGGATACTTCAATTTATAACATATGGGATATCTAAAACCACAAATCAGTTCTTATGACATTTAAAGGAAGATACATATAAATATAAAGCATTTTCTGTATCCACCACATCTTGTTTGTTGCATTTTATTTTGCTTCCTCGTGGCTGCAGTTGTAATTCATTTGGAAAAAAGGTTTGGCTGAATTATAGATTTAATAAATGTTCCTAATGTAGAACTGTTGCTTACTTGAGGTTATTGTTTTTTAGA
The DNA here is from genome assembly GCA_037039145.1 of Fundulus diaphanus. Classification (NCBI taxonomy): domain Eukaryota; kingdom Metazoa; phylum Chordata; class Actinopteri; order Cyprinodontiformes; family Fundulidae; genus Fundulus; species Fundulus diaphanus. The sequence goes on along the minus strand of CM073130.1, from coordinate 50,313,006 downwards.
AGTTACACATTTCCAAATGGCAGCTGATAAATGACGTGCAACTTGCACCCCACGGCGACCTCCGTCTCATACCTGCTTTAAACAACAGAATCCCACTGCTTACAGCAACGCTAAGGGAGTTTAATGGTCGGGAATCTACGGGATGTTCCGCAGCAGCGGCTTCTTCGGGTATTAAATTACAAATAAAATCTTCTTTGGCGTTTCCACTCCAAAGACGATCTTTTTCAGATAAGCCTAAACCTTTGGAAGAAAAGAAAAAAGCGTTTCCCTGTTGAGTTCATTACCTGCGGGCAAGTTGATTGACTTCTGCGAAGGATAGGGAGGTGAGATGTCAGAGGCTGACGCTATCTGCCCACCACCCTGGACGTCTGTCAGCACCGTGTCATTTACCTGCAGGGCAAAGGTGGGAGATACTGGATATTGGAGCTTCAATTTATCCGTGGAGGATCATATTGAAAGCAGAATATCCTCTTTGGGTATAGATAGCTGTTAATCTTCCTTTTTACCAGCTGAAGAAATAAGTGGGGAAATGGATAAATGCTATTTACTGCTTATCTTCAGATTGCTCGATTTATTGTGGAAAGCACTTACAGCGGCGGAAAGAGAGATCGGCAAACTCGAAGGAATTTATCCGGAGATACTCACCAGCATCCAGCATCTGGGGCTTCCAGCATTTGTCCCACACACTATGAATGTGTCATTAACTTTCTGAAGGACGGTGATGAAATTGTCGCACTCCATCTGTTGGAGGAAAAGAAGTTGAGCGAGGCAGAAACCAGGGGAACACGTCAGGGAGGGATAAAGAGGGTAAGGGAGCAGATATGCAGATTTTCTGAGGGTTTAAAGATTAAAGGGAGAGGGAGAAAAAAATTGGGAAGGTTGAAAAGGGGATTAAAGGGAAAAGAGAACAAAACGAAAGACAACAGGATGTTTACCAAGGGACTCAAACGGTGGAAGCTAGAATAGAGGGATGGAGAAATGAAGCAGAAGTGCAACACAAAAGAGATTACTGGCAAAACAAAATGGGCTGCTGAGAAAAGATTGGAAGCCATCGACTGCATGGCATTTTTGGCTGACAGCGGATAAAAGGCTGAGGCCTGCAGTACGAGGCTGCAATGCTGCATATGCATTGCTCCATAAACAGGGGCAGATAAAAACTGCTCTGTCCACATGTGTAACTGCATGCAGGAGGAAAGCAATTACAGAAAAATATAAAGCTCTTCTTAAGTTTTTCTCACGCTGTGTCGAGTTTTTCTGAAACAAGTGTGAATCTTGAAATTATTCGGATCATAAATTTAGACGCCGTTACAGAAGCTTTGCTAAAACCCAGAACAAGGAGTGAGCATGTGTAGGAGGGCATGTAGGTGGTTGGATAGGTGGTTGTGTGGGCTGATATTTTATTTTACTTAGCTTCTTTTACTTTGTGTCCATGTGCATTTCTGTTCCTGAAAAGACGCCGTTGTTTGTGCGTCGGCTTTTAATGGTCACGTTAAACAGAGAGTTGAAGCTAAAACCTGTTAGCTGTACAGTCAAGGCAGCAGCTGACACTGAAACTGATATTTTCTATCTGGCCAGACAAGAAAAGGTGATGGGTTGTTGGGTACATGTGTCACCCCTAAACCAAATACTTTGCAATATCTTTTTACATTTTTTTTCTGCTTTTTGTACGCCTTTACAACTACTGAAGAACTTCCACCTTGAAATTTTAATTTAAACATATCTCTGGAAACAAGGTTCAGTTCTAATGGTCATGCAATAACTCATATCCATTAGATTTTGTTAAAAATAAATGTTGTCATGTTACAACCACAAACTATAACTTCTCTGCATCTTATTGGCATCTTATCTAGATTTTTCAACCTTTTTTACTTAGATAACCCCAAATAAAATCCATCTGAATTGTCTGCCGGTGTGTAACTTAATCTCAATATAACTAGTTTGTTCCGGTGTCAGGTGATTTGTAAGAGAACAAAAATCAACATTATGAAAACCAAGCGACACCAGTAAGCTTGTAAAACAGTGTCCCGATATTTGGGCCTCTAAAAGAGTTATTTTTAATGTGTCAACAGAAAATGGAAATGTTGTAGTACAACAACAAACCTACCAAGACACGGCTTCAACTGGCAGGCCGGGTAAGAGACAGAAGAGCAGCCAAAATGTTCTTGGTAACACTGGAGGATCTGCTGAGATCCACTGGTTAGGCGGGAGACGATCCTGGACTACTATTACCTGCACACTCCACAAGTCTGGCCTTTGTGGAAACGCACCAAGAAGGAAGCTTTTGTTGTAAGGAAATCATTACATGTCCAGTTTGCTGTTTGGCACAAGCCTCGTAGGACGCAGCAAACATGTAGAAGAAGACGCTCAGGTGGACCCGAAATGGAACTTTATGGATCGTATAACGCTATGTGTGACGCTGCACATCACATGACATGGACCCCTTCATTCCCACAGTTAAACCTTGTGGCGGTGGTGGTATGCTGTGTGGACGCTGGTCAGGATTCAGGAGAAAATAGATGAAGCTAATCATGGAACTTGTTAGAAGTCTTGAAACTAGACTAGAGGTTCACCTTCCACCTAAACATATAGCTGGAAATGCACTGAGACCGTTTAGACCAGGGGCCATTTGTGGCTCCTGTGCTGATTTTGTGCGGCCCTCCAGCTGCATTTCAAGAGAGATTTAGCTTGGTGCTTGGTTTCAGGTACTTAGAGATTCACTTCCATACAGAAAAACCCTATTTTTATCTTCAGCTGCCACATTATACATGTTGTATTAAATAATACTACATATACTTCAGCGATGGTATCAAGGTGTTACTTTATTGTATCTGTTATACTATATCCGTTGGTTGTGCTGTTCTTTTAACATCTCTCCTTGCAGGTGATGAAACAGACTGAAGACGTTTTATCATTCTCTGCCTTTTATCTCTTTCTTTCACCTTTTCTCCCTTTTTTCTTGTTTTTCTTTTCCTCTTCTACTTTCTCATTGTAGTGTCCATATAACAAAAAAAATTACAATGGTGGCTGGTGCAGATGGAAACTTCTTTTTTTTTAATTAGGGTAAAATTAGTATAGACAAGTTAAAATCTTACAATTGAATGTTTAATTGACTCTTCGGTACAACACAAAACATTTGTCTCTTAATAAGCACACTATACCATCCGCTTGTATTTCATAGTAAATAGGACGACTTTTACTCAAATGAAGACTTTGGTGCTTTTAAATCTGACTGGAATTAATAGAATAAAATAGGCTAAATACAGTTTCATATTTTTTTAAGTGATCATATATCGTTGTGCAGGTTAAAGGAAAATCACAATATTTTTGGTTATGTTGCGTATTTTTATTAATTATTTTAGCCCTCGAGTGCTTTGGATTTAACAATTTTTGCCCAATAGGCAAAAAGTTTGGATACCGCTGGTTTAGTTCAAAGCATATCCTTGTGTTTGAACAGCCCAGTAAAAGCCTGGAGTCAAATGCAACTATTAATCTGTGGCAAAAAAATGAATTTCTAATTAAAATGTTAACTTTAATTTTGTTTGTATAGAATGCAAAACTCTCCATTTCAGAGCGCAAAGCTACCTAATACTTCCAACAACCTGCAGCTGTAATTTCAGAGCAAAGTGCTTCTGCAAAGTGATGACTCCACACTTTAAAGAATTTTAATAAAAAGTGTTGAACCACTTTGTGTTGTTTTCTCATGGAATGTGCTAATAAAATACATTGCAGCTTGTGGTTATAATATGCCAACGCATTAAAAAGGGCCGTGAGTAATTTTGCAAGGCACTGTAGTTGTTTGGATTTAAAGCAAGACCAGTGTCTATGTTCAATTCTCTATAACGAAACAATTCACTGTAACAGAGTTTAGCTTTACTGATGCCTAATCTATGCCCAAAACATAAATAAAATTGTTTATTGGGCCAAATCCAGGCCCAGAACTGTAAGGACCAGTAATTTCAGAGTTGCTATAAACCCTCAGTAGTTTCTGTAGTTTTTATGTCCGTAGCACGATCACCATGGATAACAGCAGTTTTCTTTACACAGCTCACCAAGAGTGAAAAAGCAAATTACAGATATTACACACTGAATAATACCACCTGGAATTAATAAACTATCTTCAAGAGTGCCAATGTTTTCATATCAGCCTGAAAAGCTCCAGGTGGGATTAGATTGTGTCACGCAGACTTTTTTTTTCTCCTCTTGTATGCGGAAAGCGCTGCCATGCTCAGCCTCTTGAAGCTGTGTTCGCTCCTGATAAACCTATGCAAAGCTAGACTGAGAGTTCACCCATGCAACACGGTCGATTCGGCTGCATGGGCTCCATCTGATCCACTGAGCTCCTAAATATGCCTCCCACTGTCTTTTGCTCTGTTTTGACTGTGCACTGATATAACTGCAATCTCAGAAATGCGTTAAACACTTTCAAAAGGGTGTGAAAAATGAAGAACGTGTGGTCTGGTGATTTTGGAGGTTAGCTTTGTGTTTGTTTTTGCAGACTTTAGGAATACCTGAATGTCTATGTTTAACAAGTAAACACATTCTAAACATTTAAAGCATTCATTTATCAAGTTAATGTGATAAAATGTTAACAGTTTAATACAAATAAAATACCTAAACATAAATGTTCTTGCATAAAGCTTTTTAACTCTACATGCTAGTTTTTTTTTTTCAAATACACATGTGTGTGTGCATGGTTTTGTTAGCTTTATATGTTATATTTTACAATTTCTAAAACCAGACTTTGCACCTGAAGGCTTTTATTTGTTTTTTGGTAAATGCGAATCAGGCTTCCTGTGGTGATCTTCACATAACAGTGAAGAGACATGACTTGATTCCATGCATTTATGTGATAAAGCTTACAGAAAATATTACTCTTTTGCTTCAGAAATTAAATGCCATGGTTTGAACTCCATACAACTTAATGTTACAGCTAATATCGTAGCGCTGAGCTCGAGTCTTTCCCACAAAGCAGCTGGTCGGAGGCAGAGATAAGCACATCAGCACCCAGACAGGGAGGACGCGGCTGTGGCCAAAAAGATCCGACATTCAGCGTGAATGTCAGCATAAAGGGTCACTCACACTATTACAGAAAGTCTCTAGTCATTAGACCAAATGCTCTATGTCTGCTATATTCTGTGTTATGCAGTGGATTCCATTTTATTTGATCCATTGGCTGAGTAAAAAAACGGTTTTTGGTTACCAAGGACGCCATTAGCAAGGTTGCCACGTTTTTGAAGCCTTTATGTCATAAAGGCAAATTTTATTTACGTCACCTACAAGATTCAATAGAAAAAAATAGGAAAAATTAAAATAACATCTTTTTAATTATTGGGTAAAAGTGTTTCTCTTTTCTTGTAATAAACCCGACTTTATAAAATGTAATAACTATTTTTATTAAGAAAAGTATAGGGTTTAAATCAGGGGTCACCAACCTTTTTCAAACCGAGAGCTACTTCATCGGTACTGTGTCACAAGAGTCCAAGATCACCTTAACTTTACATAGTATAAATATGTTTTTAATGCTTTTGTCATTTTTAAATCTACATAAATACAAGTATGATTAAAAAGGAAGAGCAACTGAATAAAATACCATTTTAAATCCAGCTCAATGGAGGGTTTTGCTATTGTTTTGAACAAGCTTGAGGGTGCGACATATGGTCCTGGGGGGGGCTACCTGTGTTGGTGACCCCTGGTTTAAATGCTTGGATTTCTGCATTGAGCATCACAGCAAACACCTTTTTTAGGAGCCCGCCTGTGCTGTCGGAACAACTGGTACATTTGCCTGATGCCGTACATCAAAACTGGTGTAGATTTATTTATGACGCAGCTTGAGCGGCTAACCAGCTCGCGGTAGTCACCATCGTCGGCGCGTAGCTGTGATTAATACTGCAGCCTCGGGATGACACAGCTGTCAGAGTGAGACGTTGCTTTATTAAAGCTGCAACGTTGATAACACGCGGCAGTATGTGTGTCGACTGAATATTGTATTAAATCTTGTATTTGCCCGTGCTTCTGTGGCAGTGGTGACACAGAAGCTGGAGCAGGTTCACACTGTTACAGGAAGATTAAACGAAAGCATTAAGAAGGAAACATGTCCCAGTGAATGGTCGCTCACATAAAACAGCAGAGCAATCAGCCACCGGATCCTGCCAGAGATTAATTTTATAAAATGAGTAAGACGAAGAAGTGCAGCACTGTTCAGAATAAAGACTGCATTTCAGGACCGAAGCAGCAGCCCTGTTGTGTGTTATTATATGTATATATTCAGGGGAATGCAGAAGCTATTGTGAGAAAGAGCCGCAGACATGCATAATAAAACACTGTACCCTCAGGCCCTAACCTATAGAAGGTCCAGCTGCTGTACTTCTCCCTCACAGGACTGAAACCCTAAATATATGGTTGAATGTCTTGTGTTAGAGAAATCAGTGTTTTTATTTTCAACCCTTCATTCTACATTTCGTTTTGATAATCTGAAGCTGCTGTCATACTGTTTTATTTTCTTAAGATGTAGTGAAGCTTTGAGAAAGGCTTTAAACTTAAGTTGAAATGTAAAAAAATGGCATTTTGTAAAACATGGTTATAATATATAGACCTATCTACCTATCTACATACCTTTAAGCCCAACCAGTCCAGCCTTTTCTAAAAGCAGTTCATACACGGTAATTTTTTAATTTTTTTTATAAATGCCTTGAAGGAGGAGGTTTTAATGAGTGGCTAAAATAGTTTTTTTAGACATATTATCGGTTTTTACAGCATTTTAAACACAGAAGATGCCATTTAAAGGTATATGAAACATGGCGGACTCTTCTGGAAAAATGCTTCAGGACACGGACGTGTTCTCGCTCCGCCCCCCCATGGCTGGTATCTTTGGAAACTAAAGAGTCCTGGCACAATGGCCCACTAACACCTTTGTGCAACAAATATGCTTCAACTGATTCGCTCCAAATATGCTGCAGTAATAGTAAAGATGTTGATGAATACAATCAGAGGTGTCTCCAAGGTTTTCAACAGGAGGTTCATAGTGTTATTCACTGTTTATTTAGACAGAACATAAAAACTGTCTTACAATTGAATGTTTAACTGAATCTTCGGTACAACACAAAACATTTGTCTCTTAATAAGCACACTTTTTGCATCCGCTTTCATTTCATAGTAAATAGGACGACTTTTACTCAGATGAAGACTTTGGTGCCTTAAAATCTGATTGGAATTAATTGAATAAAATAGGCTAAATACAGTTTAATTTAGACAAAAATTTAGACAGGCTCAAAAGATTAGCTTTCTTTCTTTGTTTAATCACAGATAAATCAAACATCGTCGCAGTTGCGATAGTGGTTCCACAGGAAAAATATTATTTTATGTCTTATGTTTACAATGGTCCCAAAAGGTTGGATTAAGACCTGATAATTGTGTAGCTATTCTTGATTTTTATTTTTGTGTATATTTTCAGGTGGAAATTCCTTCTGAAACCCTCTGGGATTAACAGGTTTGTAGTATTTCTCTGCATCAGGGGCCTCATTTACCAAGCATGCTTACACACAAGAAACTTGCTGCGCGATGTTTAACACACAATTTGGCATGTACCAAAATGAACGTTGCGTGAAAGTGTGCCGTAAGCCACGCAGACCTTTACCACAAAGTACGAAAACTCTCCCAAATACACTTAAATATAATAAGATTCAGTTGTATTTAACTCAAGGAGCATCAAATACAATTTTTTTTTCATGAGTGTGAGTTTAGGAGTTTGAGCTTTTCTCAAAGAATCACAACTAGTCTCCAACAAAAATGTGACACACCTCAAAAATAATGGAAAGAACCTCAATCAGATGCAAACTGTAAATATTCCTGTTTTTTGTCACATGCAAATGTAACTACACTGCAAAAAGGAAACTAAAAGTAAGTACAATTTTCTTGAAATTAGTATATTTTCCTTGATTTGAGCATGTAAATAAGACTATTTGCCAATGAAATAAGATTTTTGCACTTAAAATAGGAACAACTCATCTCCATCATCTTATTTCAAGTGCAGGATGTCTAATTATCTTATTATAGGGGTAAAAATACTCGTTCCATTGGCAAAAAGTCTTATTTAGCTGCTTAAATCAATGAAAATATACTAATTTCAAGAAAATTTTACCTACTTTTAGTTCCCTTTTTGCAGTGTAGGCGCCGGTTTGTGTGCCGATGCGCATGAAATGCATGTAAATAATCTAAGGGACACTTTCATTCTCAGTGAAGAAGAAAACGGGGTCGGGTCAACAGATCAATTCCTAACAAGTCCGGTGAGAACGTACTACTGGCCTGATGGCACATGATGATGAGTGGCTTTTTAGCTGGTTTAGATGGTTTTAAACTACCCCCAAGGTTGCAGAGAGGAACTACGAGGAACCGTGCGACGGCTCATCCATGCAGTGTTCTTCAAATACAAGAAAGTCCCCTAAACCGTGGGCCTCATTTGCAGTGAGTATCTGATTTTGAAATGCCTGCCCTCATATTCCTTTAATCCTGCTCAACTCAGGATTCCTCTAATCCAGGGGTCCCCAACCTTTTTCAAACTGAGAGCTACTTCCTTGGTGTTGTGTCATATGAAAGGCTACCTGTACTGACCTTTGAACTAGAAGAGACAGAGTTCACCTGAACTTTATGTAAAAAATAATAAAAAAAATAAAAAAATGTAAACAAAAGACCATAGATACCTGTCAAATTATTGAATATATGTAGCTTTTCATCTACTCCCAACCTTAACTGTGCATGCTGGGATTAAGGGTGTTGAATTCACAGTGTTCTGCTGCGGTACCACGGGCATGATACTTTATCTGGGATGTCACCATCTTGTTTGTTTATAATTATTAGCCAAAGTTATTACTCAAAGAGCAGGACATTTTCACATTCAGTTTCAAGCACTTTTGACTAGGTAGGGTGAGATCTAGTAATATATTTATTTATTTTTTTGCGATATTCGAGTTGCATTTGCAGCCAATTCTAAATCAGTGGCTTGTCGGTATCATATGTGATCTGTGACAGTTTCTTCATAAGGTATATTTTCTGTAAAACTCCATCTCCACGTGTTTGTTATCATTTCATACCTTTTGGTTTTTTTTCTTCCTTTTTGTAATTTGTTATTCACTGTATGTTTCTTCATTTAGGTGTCATGGAGATGTTGGAGGTCTGTTTTGTTTGCTTTGTTTTGAGGTGGAGGTAGGGGTAATTAAAGGCATACTATGCAACATTTTTCAGTTAATTAATGTGTTCCATACTGTTTTGGATGATTAAATGAGTCATTTTAGGTCTAACAAAGGTTTTCTCGGCCGCCCTGGTGGTCTGTGGGGGAAATACCGTACTTGCAACTGCAGGAGCCCTCGGCCCGCGCCCACAGGCTCAGAAGTCTCGTGCATCGCGAGAGTCGGTCTTGCTTTACGGCGAGAACTGCTACACGCCCCCAGTGAAACGCATGCTCGGTGCTAGCGCAGTGGCGATATCTGTGCAGTTATCATGGCGGAACCGGCGATAAAACTGCGAAAGCCCATGCCCATGGCTCTGGACAGAAAGAGGAGTCGTACACGGGTGAACATCGGGCAAGCTTTTTCCGAATGGCGAGAGCTAAAAGAAAGAGAAGGCTGCAAGGCTGACGCGGACCTCGCGTTTCTGCTGATGCGATTGTAAGTAACATTGGAATGGTTTCTCTCTCTCTGTGTGCATGTTCATACTTTCACTGTGTTAAGCCGGGCATACACTGTACAAGTTTTTCAGTCGTGGTACTTATATACATCTCAAACTGTGCGACGGAACCGCGGGGTTTAAAAGTTCACCGCTCATCTGTGTGCTGATCTGTGTTCATAAACTGTACGGCGCGAAGCTCGGACGCGGCTCGGGAGGCACCGGGCGTCGAGGGGAACAGAGGGGAAAGAGGAAAGATGAGACGCCCCGGCGGCCGCGCGGCATACGGAAACAGACGGCAAGTGCGTCGCGCGGACCGGAACGCTCGCCCTCCCCCACCCCCCCGCGAGCCGACGTCCGGGCCCAGCAGGTCCCGGGCCGGGCGGAGGTCGCTTCGGGGACGCCCGCTCCCCTCACTCCACTGGCGGGGACGGAGAGGAGGGGAGAGCGCCCCCTCGTAGCTCTGCTTGAACAGCAGGATGGCGATTCGTTGCGTTCGCCTGTCTGCTAAGCTCAAAACAACCGCGCCTGGCTTGACGGAGAAGCCAGGAGAACAGCTGAGCATCTTTACGACAGTGCACTTTTACTTTCGCCCTCTGGGGGGAGCCTCGCTGGAAAATCAACCCCGGTTGCATAGTATACCTTTAACCTCAGAATAAGTCTCTCTACCCCAAGTTAAGGACTTTAAGGAAAGGTTAATGTAAAATTATTCAATTAGATTTATCACTATATTTTAGATCTGTATATCCATCCATCCATCCATTTTCTGACCCGTTTAATCCCTCATGGGGTCGCGGGGTTGGCTGGTGCCTATCTCCAGCATTCACTGGGTGAGGGGCGGGGTTCACCCTGGACAGTTCACCAGTCTGTTGCAGGGCAACACAGAGAGACAAACAGGACAAACAACCTTTCACGCACACACTCACACCTAAGGACAATTTAGAGAAGCCAATTAACCTAACAGTCATGTTTTTGGACTGTGGGAGGAAGCCAGAGTACCTAGTATTTCTGATTCTGATTCTGATTCCTCAAAACATTTGTATCATGACCTTTGAGAGAACCATCCACTGTCAAGCTACATAATTAGCAGCACTTTAGGTTATTTCATGGTGTCTGGTATGTCATTCATCAGAGCAAATCAAATAAATGCATGGGATGTAATATGGTACACCACATACAACATAATGCACATAAACTACCACTTGTTAACCACTTTTTGATGTCTTCATGGTTCATCATATGCTTCTATGTTATCTGGTCTATCTGGGCCTTCACGCATGTGGATAGATCACAATCTTACAGTGTTAGAAACGAAGCCATGTGGTGCTGAATATACCGGTGATGAGAAACAGCATGCTAGTGAGACAAATGCACTGATTGAGCCTGCGAGGGCTTTGCAGGAGCGATGGAGACGCTGACAGTGAGGATGAGTTTTTACCTCCTCCGGGGAAGCTTTCGCCTTGCAGGTATCAATTGCAGTCTGATCCGATGCCGCTGGGATCTGTGGGAGGAAGGACGGTTTATTTTGTGCCAAGTTATTTCACACTGAACTCTTTCAGTCTCACAACAGCCTCTAAAACACAGTTCTCACAGATGAAATTCATATCGCTGGGTAACACCCCTGGTCATGTGAACTATTTCACTCTTCACATTTTTTATTATGCTTCTCGTTAAAGCCGTAGCTAGTGTTCTTTAGCCTGCCTTGACATTTCTGTTCAGTATAACCTGCAGAAAACGATGAGCTTGTTGCTATGAGAACATACATAACATCATGCAATAAGATCCTTTATGTATATATATATATATATATATATATATATATATATATATATATATATATATATATATATACTGCTCAAAAAAATGAAGGGGACACTTAAACAACACAATGTAACTTCAAGTGTTCCCTTTAGTTTTTTGAGCAGTATATATATATATATATATATATATATATATATATATATATATATATATATATATACATATATATATATATGAAATAACTGACAAAGTGTCACTTTGCCTTTTTGAGGACAGATGCAGACTCTGAAGTTTAAACACACCTGTTAAAATGCCATCACTTTGTGAAGTATAAAAATGAAACCGTGATAAATCCATAATGAAACATTCCCAAATCTAATGTGACATTTATCCTGCACAGTTCAGCTGCAAAACAAATAAGTTTGAAGGAATAATGCAGCTACGGCAACTCTGCTGGGTAAGTGTGTATAAATGTACTCAAACTAGCACCTTTTGATTTAATTTCTGCTTCCAGTCTTCCATGGAAGGAGTCTGTCAGCATTTCACAGGCTGACTTAGCAGTAGGGTCAAACTCTATCTATCAGACTGTGAGGACAGATCTTGTCCCCCTCATATGACCACAGAGATTTTCTGTCAGACTTGTTTTCTGAATTTCAAAAGTTTCATTTTCTTCTGGTGAAGCCAGACCAAAAGTCTAGAATCATCTGAAAGCAATCCCAGAGCATCATTATGCTAAACACCCTCTTATAATGTTGTTTTGGTATTGTGTTGTGCAGTTTTGTGCCAGACATACGATTTGGAATTGTGGTCAAAGTTTATTTTTTTGCACCCTTTTTGTGATTTTGATCTATGGTGACCTCTCTGCAAAATAAAAAAAAACCTACAAGGACAATCAGAGTTTATTTCAGGTTAATTGATGGCATCTACGAACACACGAAGACTAAATGTTGAAACCTAATCAAAAGCTGCTTCAATGGGCACCGGTTGGCTCGGTTGGTAGAGCAGGCGCTCCATGTGCAGAGGCTGTAGTCCTCAATGCAGTTGTCCTGGGTTTGACCCCTGGTCTCTGGCTATTATCTGCATGTCTTTCCTGTAAAGTTACTGTTCAATAACAGCCACTAGCAGCAACGATTTCTTTTAAAAAGGACCTTCAACAAAGTGTTATTTTAAATGTGTCCACACCTGTGCAGCAAATTCATAGCTGCTTTTTATATTTCACATTTCATCCTCTAAAAACATGTACGTTGAATGTTACTGGATCAATGTCACATTTCATATGGTTTAGAAATTATTTATTAATGCTTTTCATAAACCTGACATATTACCATGTGTTCACTTTTGAGCAGCACATCAGATCTATATGTGTCCCAAACAGAAAAAGCTCCACAAAGTGAAACAAAACATTCTTTACTGTTTTCCCCCCATTTCAACACACTCATCCTGCAAACACAGAAAATCTCCTGTCTCTTCAGTGTGTTGGCCAGTCAGTGTAGAGCTGTACGATACTCCAGGGAGTAAGCTTAAAGCCTATATGTTGTCAACATTCGCTCTGTTAAATATGTTCTCCCAAGGTGCAGCTTCATTCCCATACACATGTCCTCATTTCCACAGTCTTCTCTGCATCTCAGCCGTGGCTCGGGGTCAGCTGAGGGTCAGAAACCATATCTCTCTCTGCATACATGGCTCACCAGGTTGCTCGTGCAACAAAATGGCAACCACATTTAGCTTCATCACACAGCAAATTGCAAAAGTCAATAGCATAAAGATCTTTTTTATTTCTATTATTATTATTATTGGGAGGACAAAATAAATATAAATAAATATAAAATCTAGAATCAAATTTTGGTCAAACAAACAGTGCTGTTATTTATGCAACTGTGCTGTTAACAGATTGCAGTTACTTTGCAAGTGATCGGGGTAAATGATTTGTAGATTGAGACAAAAATGCCGCTAAATAGGAGCTGAAAACGGCACAATGAAGACAGAAGTGGAGGCTGTTTAATTCTAATTGGGGAATCAAAGCAGATATATCTCTGAATTCCTTATTGTATCGTATTTAATAAAAATTTCAGTGTTTAATAGTCATTAAACATTACTCCTCCTTCGGCAATCAAAAACAAGAGATCCAATCAACACATTTAGAATTACTGTGTTAAGCACCTCCATCTTTCTGTAACTTCAATCAAAGCACATTAATTATCTGAATCAGATCACCTCTCTCTAACTCCACTGTGGTACATTAATGGACTCTATTTCATTTAAAAACGCTTTGTTAATCAGGATCGGCAATTTGATTTGTCTGTTAACAATCGACAAAACTCTCTATGCAAACAGCTGTTCATTAAAACACCGAGCAAAGAGGAGAAGACACCCTTTCTTACTTTTGCTTGCAGTGTGATGCTAAGCTAACAGGCTGCAGGAAAAAAGAAACTAACAGGGAGGCATCAACCTTCCCATAATGCTCCACAAAAAACAAACTCAGCATTATTTTCTAACGAGCGAAACAAAAAGATTAATTTAGCTCTGCTATGGAGAAGGGGTTGGAAAGGTCTGTGCTTTCACCTAATGATTTATGTTCGACAACTGCCCAGAAACTACAGCTGAATGTTGTTTGGCTCAAAGGCACCTAACCTTTGAACATTGGGTTGTGGTAATAACATTTAACAGCCCGCCAATTGTTTTTATAAGTGCACCCGTGCAGGAGTTTTATGCACAAAGAGGAAAAAAAAGTGCTATTTTTTTAGGTTTACAGGGGTAAGAATGGCTGTGACAGAGATTCATTATTTTGAACAAAATATTCTCAGATTCATGACTGCACAAATATTGTAAGGAACTCAAGCTCCTTTTATCAAGACACTGTGATGGTAGCATAAGAAAACAAGCATTTTTTCCCTTTGAGATCACAAGTCAGATAGTGATAATGAGTAGTTAATGTGTTACGCCCAATTTTATAGTTTAGTGTTACTGACATGATGATTCTCTTTAACAGCCAAGTCATGCATGTGTAATAGATTTTCTGCTTGAATTAGATAATATTGCAGCCAGGGGCAGCTCGTTCTTAAATGGGGACCTGGGCAAGTCACTCCTGTGGTCACCTGTGACATTTCCCTGAGGTTTACATATACAAAATTTACTATATTTTTTTAACTATGGCAATGTTATGGCTTTTTAAGCTTCTGGTGGGTTAGCTCGTCCCACTTGAGTCAAACAAACGCACGCATGTGGATGTATTTCAAGGCAACACGTCAAACGCACAACTTTCTTTTGTGACATCACAGAAAAATCAAAAGAGCTAAGACAAAATGTAAGGAACAGAACCGTAGACCGCCACCAGTCTGCCTGATCCCTGGGTGCAACTTCCAGATGACAAGCAGCATGGGAATATCCAGAAATCATGCCGTTCAGGAAGGAGACTGGTTTTTACTATCTGGACACATGTCCTGTGGTTTGATGAAGCTACATTTGAAATGTTTGGCCTTAATGACAATTGTTTTATTTTGAGGGAAACTGGGAAAGATTGCAGTTAGAGGACAACATCCAAACTTTGAAGAACAAGGTTGGCGGCATCATGCGTGGCCGTCTTGCTGCAGGTGAACTTTACGTCATGGGGTCATCAGGAACACCACATGTGGAGGTATTGAGACAACATCTCAATACATCAGCCAGTAAGTCACAACCTGAGTGCAAATGAGTTGTCCAAGTGGACAACTATTCTAAGCATACTGCAAAATGAGTTTCAAAGCAACATAAGGTCACTAAAGTCAATGTTTAGGAGGGGCTATCATTAAGCACGGATTTCAGTCGCAATGGCAGGTTCGTGGGCAGAGGTGAAAAGGTGTGTGTGAGGAAGGCAGCCAACAAACCAGTCAACTCATTTCAGGAGGAATGGGCCAAATCACAGCTAACTTTTGTTCACAGATTAGGGATGAATAACCAAAGTTTCTGACCTAAGCATCACCTTAAAACAAATTTCTGCCAATTGCTAAGGAAATGTGAACTTCGGAATTTGAAAAAAAATCTAGAAAAGATTTATTAATCTTGAACTAGGTTTTAAATAGTGTCTGAACAGTGATAATTAACAAAGTTCAGGTTTGAGGTGTCTTATTTTAGGCTTTGAACAACAGATTCCTTGAAAAACATTGAATTAGACCTCAATGTCTTTCTTAGACTGAAAGCTGTGATTTATTTACCATCATAATGATGATGATGATGATCATCATCATCATCATGATCATGATGATGATCATCATCATCATCATCATCATGATCATGATGATGATGATGATGATCATCATCATCATCATGATAATCATCAACATTATCATCACCTTCATCAACCCCATAGAGTACAGCCACATTCTGTTACAGTGCCTTCACTATTTCCAAAAGTAAAAAACAAAAAACAATAAAAAACTGGTGAGTGCTTCACTTCCTATTTTCTGCACATGCAAACAAGAAACAGAAAATGTTCAGGGCAAAAACTAAATGAAAACTCATCTCAAAATTACTTTTGAATTGCTAGTAGTGCCTCCAAGGCATTGCCTCCTGGGTGATGAGCCCAATGGCCCATATATGACAGGCTGGACACTGTCCCAAGGTTCAGGGACAGCACTTTGAATTGTCTTGTTACTGAAAAGTACAATATAAATAAACTTGCCTTGCCTTGCCAATGTTGATCAATAGAAAACCTTTTATTTTATAGTATTTATGAACTTTTGTATTTCAAATAAAAACTAAAATCGAACTAAAAAAATCAGCTTTATTATCTTGAAATAAAGGCCAAATAAAACTGTTATGCTTCTTTATTTTGAAAGAAAGCTAGCCAAGTCACACAAATAAAGATTTGCCTCTCTTGGTTTTTGCAGACGTGAATGCTGATTGAGTTCATCCCTCGTCCAGCTAAACTGCGCCGTGATTGAGCGTAAACAATACTAAAGAATAACTGCAATCAAAGAACACCTGGTTACAAGCCAGCAAAGTCAGTTCATTGCGAAATTTACCTGCATGTCACGGACCCCTCTGTCGGTGAACGTCAACACGTAGATCATTGCTCTGCCGCCGACGTAGAGCGTGTCACTTCCTTCCTGGTGGTACATGCTGATGTAGTTCTCAGGTCTGGTGAAGTGGAACCTGAAGTGCTCTGAGTGTGAGAGAGAAAAGCAGAGAGACCGGCTGTGATCAAACTGTAAGAATATTTTTTATTACACCATCAAAAGATGTTGGGACAAAGTTTAATACAAGTAAAGCATGATATATCAACAAAACAGGTGATAGATAGATAGATAGATAGATAGATAGATAGATAGATAGATAGATAGATAGATAGATAGATAGATAGATAGATAGATAGATAGATAGATAGATAGATAGATAGATAGATAGATAGATAGATAGATAGATAGATAGATAGATAGATAGATAGATAGATAGATAGATAGATAGATAGATAGTGTGTGTTTTCTCCAGTGTTTCCCTACTATTTTACATTATCTTGTTTTCATATTAGTATCATCAATATTATTATCATTATTGTTTTGTCTTTCAGTTTGATTAGTTTGATCATCTTTATGTGCCTCTAGTTGATGTATGTCTGTCGTTTTGTTTTTGACCTCTGTAAAGCACTTTATGTTCCACTTGGCTCTGTGAAAGGTGCTCTATAAATAAAATTTGATTGATTGATTGATGATTTATTCATTTATTGACACATTTGAAATGTTCTTCTTCCTGGTTGGAATGATGACTCAGCAAACAACATCAATACATTTTATAAACAAGCACTGCATTAAATCTGTTGAGGATTTTCTCTAATCCTGATTGTCCTGATTGAGTCCTGATTGTACATAAAGGCTTATATATATATATATATCATATATATATCACTCATCAGAATTTAATTAAAATGTAGCTATATATATATATATATATATATATATATATATATATATATATATATATATATATATATATATATATATATATATATATATATATAGCTACATTTTAATTAAATTCTGATATGCAAGTTACGGGGAAAACCAAACGCTGTTTTGAAACTATCATCAAGTTCATGGCAAAATTCTGAACAAGCTTTCTTATCGGACAATGTAGAGTAGCCAACATATAAATGAGTGATTTTCTGGCGGTAGGAGTCAGTCCAGCGGTTTAACGTAACCCTGTCATGATTCCTCTTTCTGGACAGTTTTCATGTCACACTGACTTTGTAAAGTGCCTTGAGATGACATGTTTCATGAATAGGCGCTATATAAATACAATTGAATTGAATTGAATTGACACTTTGACCGTTTCTATGAAAGGTTTTCCATAACTCACTGCACTCCTTATCCATGACTACTCATTCACTTAACCGTGCTCACCTGTGCCTGTCTAATTATCTCCACTCGAGCGCTCTAGGATAAAAGCGCCTTCCAGCCACGGCACATGGGCCAGATGATTTGAAGCTTCATGCAGACGAAATCAAGCATTTCAAGTCAAGCCGAGAACACAACCCTGTTTCTGCCTGAACCCCTGCTCTTTGCCTCCTCATTCTTACTCTCTGATTTATTAGCTATTGACCCTTGCCTAACTTCTGACTCTTCTCTGCCTGCCGGATTTTTAAAACTCAAACAGCAAACCCCGTGTAAACCAAAGCTGGACCATTTCTTCTACTGTGAAAAGCTTTAACTTTGTTTTCTCTGACCAGTGTTGCCTAACAAAGTATGGTCACACGTCTGCCCTACAACATCCTGAGGATCCTCTGCTCACGGATCTCCCCTGGGCTTTTATCCCCCCTTCACATCCTGAATAACCTCCGACAAGTTGGCCAGTCCCTATCTCAACACGATGGTGAAAGTCCGTCACTTCTCTGTCACTCGTCTCTCTGCTTCAGATCTGCACGTGCTTCCGGTGATCCAGCATCCAGAGCTGCAATATTCCAGTTTAAAAACAAAGACCGGTAATTGCTTCATTCTGTGTTGGCGAGATTCTTGGGTCCATGTATTAGCAACCTGTTACAGAATCTTCTTCAACCACACTAAAACTACTTTTTTAAGTTGTTCTATCGACATTCTCAATTGTGTCCAAGTTTCAACCTGCAATTGGAAGGTAGTTTACCTTCGTTATCTTGGCAGGGTCATTGTTACCTGGTAAAATATGGGTCAAATTAATAAATAAAATATCCCACACTCTTTAGGCAAGGCCATAATACCACCGACAGAGAAACAGGCCCACCATCACTATGATTGACAGTTGGTACTAAGGCCAAAGAAATATGACCCAGATCCTGACTGGCTTTGGGTGACTTCCAGCCTCCACAGGGCTCAACTTTGCCCAAAGTTGGGCCCCATGTCCTTTCAAAGAGCTCTACCATTTGAATAGTTGTCATATATCCAGCAAGAATTATGCCATGACCTTGTTAATGGCCCCAAAAAGTGTGTAGTCAGAGTTAAACTTGCTAGAAAATATTTGATCAAGTATAGCTGGCTTGTGTATGAAAATATCTGAGGCTAAATGTGTAATTTGGAACCTGTGTGAATGAATGTCCACAATAAATTTAAACTTGTGCACCAAATTGCTTTAAAACATGTTGAAGCTGTTTATCACTAATCCAACATTAGAAAGGAACAATTAAAATGCATCAAGTTCATGCAAACGAAGAAAATTTCCGACCTGCAATGTAAATAGGACTACAGCTAAAAACTTCCAACATAGGGACAAGGAAGAGGGCAAATGCTGTTTTTTTTTTTTTTTTTTAAATCAGTTTAATAACAACTTTCAAATCACAGGAAATAAATCACTCACCACAAAGTAGATTTTCAACGCAATAACAAAAGATTATTGCATGAAGCCAAAATGCATTTTTTTCAAAAATATAATAAAAGGATTATCCAGATTTAGCCAGCCTAAGCTGCTCTTACAGGTAAATCATAGTCCTGAGATCTTTATGGCAAATCGCCAAACCTCCGATGTTTTAATTTTCATTTAAATTTCCCAGCAATATATGGGATCAGCTGAGTACTTCCTGGAAGGGAAGCGGCCGTATTTACAGGAACATTAGCTCCAACATCATCGCCCTTTCTGGTTTCTCATCAAGCAACAAGCCAGTCAAGTAGAGAACGGGTGCTGGAGGAAAAGGGCATGTGGTGGGAGCGTAAATATCACAGAGAATATGTGATAGGGTTTGCCCACATGATTTTTCCAGTCACTGCAGACACCTCCAGAAGGCTCCAAAGAACATTTGGGCATCTCGGAATCACACTTACCTACACTGCAACTGTGCTTTCCCTTGCATTAAACCCCCTGCTGCTATGTGAGCAGCTCCATAAAGAGTTATATCTCGAGAGAGAGATTTTGCTACATATCATGATTAATGGCCTTCGGCAAGAGGATGGTAACCTTAAAATGATTATTTTAAACTGTTAAGACTTGTCGTTCGTATCAAGCAGAAACGCATGTCTCTGTTTATTTCACTGGGAGGTGTTTCAGGAGATCTCTTTGCCTTCAGCTTACATATCAGACAAGTGATTACTTCCATAAATTAGATTTGCTGTTCAGTCTTGTAATAAAAAAAGGACGTTCAGTCTGACAGCAACACCAGGATGAAGAGAGAAGAGGATACAGGTTGCTAGCCAACCAACTACGTCTCTATGGAAACAGCGGCCTCTTTCGTCGACGGGAATCTAATTGATGAAACTTGTTCTTCGAAAGAGATGAGACACACCAAAGGATACCCTTTACGGAAAGTATGTAGCAGTCAAACACACAGATTTCTTGTAGTGTTCGCCTTGGCGGTTTTAGGCGGGGGGGAGTCTTCCTGCTTCCTGGTCACGTCTCTGTTGACACACCGTCATTTGGAGACAAATTCACGAGAATCTCAAAGCTCCGTATGCTTTGGAAACAGCAGAGAGTCGCAAGAAGCAAACTGTCTTACAAGTTTATGAGAAGAAGGCCTCAGAAGAGAGAAATAAGACCAGATTCTGGGAGATTCTTTCCTACCATGGCGGAAGAGCAGGTAAGATGGTCTTACGCATAAAGTGACTTTTCTCACCTACATTCCTAGGATAATCGTCCACTTATATCTTCAATAAATTGAATGATTTCAGTCAAATTAAAAAGAAAAGTCACAAAAACTTTTGAAAATGTTTTATGCTATGAAGAGGACTTGCATACTTTTGTAAGCAAACACTTTGATGACATGGTGTTATAGCCTATAGCAGTTTAAATTGGGGTCTGAGATAATCATGATGACAAGTCCAGGCCCAGGTCTAGGTGGCTAGGAGGTTAAGGTGAAACTCTGAACAAGCACATTTAACAAGAACAGAAAGTGAATAGAATAACAACACTAAAGTTAGTGTAAAAAGGACAATTAGAGTAAAACGTATTATCAGCATAGAGAAGTTGCACTTTAAATGTATACGTATTTCAGTGTAATAATTCCAGACTTTTTCAGACTCAACTGTCCAGATGTATATATTCTTCAAATTAATTTTAAAACTGTATGACCAAGCAGGGAGTGTTTGTGCACAAGTTTGTCTTTTAATGATTTTAGACTATTTAGATATTCGTACTACAACAAATATATAATATAACTTTCAAAACTCTAAGTGTTTTCTTCTCCGGGTTGGGGAGGATGTGCTGCCCCTAGTGGAGGAGTTCAAGTATCTTGGGGTCTTGTTCAGGAATGAGGGGAAGATGGAGCGGGAGATCGACAGGCGGATTTGTGCGACGTCTGCTGTGAAGCGGGCGCTGTACCGGTCCGTTGTGGTGAAGAGAGAGCTGAGCCAAAAGGCGAAGCTCTCGATTTACCGGTCGATCTACGTTCCTACCCTCATCTATGGTCACGAGCTTTGGGTCGTGACCAAAAGAACGAGATCCCGGATACAAGCGGCTGAAATGAGTTTTCTCCGTAGTGTGTCTGGGCTCTCCCTTAGAGATAGGGTGAGGAGCTCAGTCATCCGGGGAGGACTCAGAGTAGAGCCGCTGCTCCTCCACGTCAAGAGGAGCTAGTTGAGGTGGCTCGGGCATCTGGTTAGGATGCCTCCTGGACGCCTCCCTGGTGAGGTGTTCCGGGCACGTCCCACCGGGAGGAGGCCCAGGGGAAGACCCAGGACACGCTGGAGGGACTATGTCTCTCTGCTGGCCTGGGAACGCCTTGGGATTCCTCCGGAGGAGCTGGCCCATGTGGCTGGGGAGAGGGACGTCTGGGACCACCCTACTGAAGCTGCTGCCCCCACGACCCGACCCCGGATAAGAGGAAGAAGATGGATGGATGGATGGATGGATGGATGGATGGATGGATGGATGGATGGATGGATGGATGGATGGATGGAACTCTAAGTGTACTGCACCCTGACACCTGCTAATACCACCGCTAAACGTATAGTTTTCTCAAGATGGTTGTATCAGTATGCAATTTCATTTCTCATTTTTTCCAAGTGAAACATAGATGCTCCATATCTATATTGTGTGTATTTCCCTTAACTATTTCCCTTAACTTTGCTAAGTTGCCTGTTAAGGGTTAACACAACAATTTTGCTTAGTCGCTTAGATTAGGATAGGTAAGAGTTAAGTGGCTGAAAATTTTTTGAAATTGTCAAGAGAACTAAATATCTATTAATATTTCTCCTTGATTTGCAGTAAGACTGACTTCTGAGCCTAGAAATCAACTCCAGGAACACAATTGACCCATTTATTAAAAAACAGGACTTTTCAGCACTCCAGTACGATATATTTTAATTACAGAGTATTTCCTTCTACTTTTAGATGTTTCTGTGGCACTTTTTTAATACCTTTCCATTTAACATGTTGCAATATTTCCACATGCTGATTTTGGAAAGTGTTCAGAAAGTCTTTTTTTGCCACATTAAGGCTTAAACTGTTTTCTTTTCAATTATTTATTTTGTTGAACAAAGCTTAGTCTGAGGAGGTGAGACTTACTTTACATATGGAAACAGATTTTTTTCTAGAAATAATGACAACACTAACATTTATGTACATTATTCTTTGCAAATCAGAACAAGCTGAATCAGACTAGATGGAGAACATTGGAAAACATACATTTTTAAGTTTAGATGGAGATTTAGACTTTGACTGGGTCCATCTAATGTAAGAAGATTGCCTCACATAGCTGAATACGAACACAGACAAAAAATTTTAGAGGTAAAATAAATTAATAAGTATTTATTCTTTATCTTTTCCTTCCAATTGAAAATTATGCAAAATTTGGTGCTGGTCTATCACAGAAAAAAAGTCCTCCTTAAAATGTGTTAAAGTTTTGGTTGTGGTTGAATACTTTTGCATTTATAACACTAACTGCCATCATCTACATATATTTATGCAGTTTGCATTCACCTGTTTTAGTAACTTTGTATTTTATGACAGTGAATGGCAAACAAAGTTTTAATTTGACCAGGCAGCTACCCTCATAAATGTGCTATATAGAGAACAGGTAAAGCCTGGGAATGAGGAATTTAACACTTAGCATTTAGATATCTTATTTGAAAGTATACTCCAACTTCTCCACAAGCAGCCTTTTCTGTTTTAGCATCCTTAATGTTTCCTGCCTTTGAATTTCTGAGTTTGAGTACCTGAGAAAGATGTGAAATGTTGCCTGTATTGCACTTGCAGTTCTAAGCCGCCACGTAATGCATCATTAGGACCTAGACCTTAATGCTGAGGAGCAACTGAAACAAAGGAATAGGACAAATAGTGCAGTATACAGACTTTTTCTCAGCAACCTTTTCCTAAACGCACACAAAGAGATCCATTCAGCCCTGTGGAAACCTTCTTGTTGGGAGATTTTATGTTCTTGGGGGAGCATCCCAGAAATATACGACAGAGTGTTAGGGCCGTTGTAGATCAAAGAAAAAAATGCAGCCACGGAGGAGTAAATTTTCCGCCAAAAGATGTATAAAATCATTTCACATATTTACAAGACAAAGCTGTGATATTCTCTGTCAAGAAGACAGATCTTTGTTAGTAAACAACTGAAATTTATCAGAAAAAAAGTTCTGAATAAAGTATAAAGACAGACATTTGTGGCAAAAAGTAGATGTGCATATGGATATTTTCCATAGGCTGTTTTCCTGTATCAGAATAACGTCGCCTTGGTGCAGAATTGATGCACCCATGTTGAAGCATCTTCTTCACCGTCTGGGCCATCTACTATTCTGCAGACCGACACATCTTTTTGACATTTGAGGCATTCATGGCAAGTCTGCACCTGCAAATCTCTGACTTTATGTCAGAGAATATCTCAGTTTTGAAAGTGCAAAATAATGCCTTTAATCAAGCAAAATTATCATTTTTTTTCCTTCTGACTTCCTGAGACCAGAGGATTGTAAAATATGTAAAATTAGTCTAGAAACATCTGAGTTTTCGGTGGAAATGTTCCTCCATGGCCATATTTCCTTTCTCTGATCTCCAATGGCCCTAATAGTCATTCAAAGATCATGCAGACAGCAAAACCAGGATAAACAATGAATTTAACAGCTGCTTTACTGGGGGCTACTTTAGTGAAAGGCTGTGTATCTTTATGATATTTTGCACATTATTCTTTTCAGAACCTGAAAGATGAAAAGTTGGCTTAAGTTATTTAGTTTTTCTTACAGCATTGTTGATTCTATAACAACGTCCATCAAAGAGTTGTACCGAAACATCCAGGGAAAGCTGTGCTAATGCAAATACTGCATATATTTTGGAAATATGTGGAAAACAGGGATTTTAAATCTAAATTTATCAAGACAATACTTGATGTTGATCTCTACTAACAAATATTTCTCCCCAAGTAGGTTGTTGTGTGCTTCCTTGTCTTCTTCCTTGGATATTTAAACGTGCTTACTGGGGAAAATACCCTTGAATTGTAAAAAAAGGCTTTTGACATACTGAGACAAGAAGACTCATTTTCTACTTAGCTGGAAAAGCTGTCCTTACAGCCAGCAAAGAAAGGCTTTCTTAACGCTTTCAGACAACACTTTCTCTGAAGTTAAAACATTTTGAAATTAGTGAGGCAGTTATAAAGAAACTAAATTCTAGTTGCTCAAAGAAACATCACAAAGTATCACACTGCGAACAAGATACCATTTCTAGGATAAGACTGCCATTTGAAAAGCTAATTAAAAAAACAAATTTGTCTCCAATTTTAGTTTCACATATTTATAATGTATTAATAATTTTATGGGTGATGAGGTGTCAACACAAAATTTCAGAAATGAAAAGGACACAAGGCCTGTTGTTTATCAGCTTTTTACTCATTTTATAATTTTTCATTTCAGTGTCATTGAGTTCCTCTGTCTGTGTTTTGGGTTTTTGCTGTTTTTTCTCTACTCCAAAGGTGACAGTGCTCAGCAAAGCAAGCCTGTTTTTTTGCCTACTTAATCTATTGGTTGACTAATCCAAATCCTAATCCTGAAGCAGGTTCACCAGCGAATTTGCACAGATCAAAACAAATGTGAAACAGAAAAGCTGCCATTTAGTTTTACTGTGATTCAAGTTGCACTTGTCAATATTCACATTGGCAACGGCTGGTTTATATGACGATGCATAAAGTCAAATAATGAACTCATGGCAGCAGCTGCCTCAGATATTTATTCTGCCATTCTGCCCGTCCTATTAGACCCCTGAGGCTTTTAAGCATACACCAGTGAGCTGTTTTGCTTGCATTGCATAGAGTTTTACTCTTATGGTTCTGCCACTCACTCCATTTTCAGCGGCACCATTTGCTTAGAAAAAGCTCTCAGAGTAGCTATAAGCCTATTCTGTCCATCTCTAAAAGGCGCCCAGAGAAAATAGAGCAACCAGTTGTTGAACAGAATGAATGCAGAACTCTGTTGCTTGAAAGTCACTTCTATTAGGACGTTGACCATAACAGAACAAAGTTACTACCTAACAGTCACCTGCATGGGATTTTTAGGAAGTTTTATGCCAGTTTCACAGTATTCATACCACATATTTTAAACAAAATGTCTGACATTGTATAAGTGTTTTCACTGAAGATGTAAAACTAACAAATATTCCTGTTATGTCTGAACAACATATTGAAATGTTGCAGTTATGATTTTGTCTATAATCATTTAGGGCTGCACAGCGGTGCAGTTGGTAGCACTGTTGCCTTGCTGCAAGAAGGGGTTCATATCCCAGCCTGGGGTTTCTCTGCATGGTGTGTGCATGTTCTCCTGTGCATGCGTGGGGTTATCTACATGTACTACCCTGTCAGTCCAAAAATATGAGTGTGAATGAATTTAATTGGTCTTTCTAAATTGCCCTTAAGGCTAAAGGTGAATTTACACTGATTGCAAATGTGTCAGGCCGAGCGACAGATTTACAAGATATCCCTGCGTACAGGTGGCACACAGCAGCAAAGGCACAGAGGCAATGCTAGCAACGCAAAATGTGTGATTTTGGCGATTAAAGCGTGGCTTCGCTTTACACGAAACCTGCGATGGATGCATGAAAAAGCTGAACTTTAGTGTGTTGTCATGCAGCGACAACCAATCAGGACCTAGATGTGGCTGTGACGTGGGGTGAAGGATTGCAACGGAGACGAAGCAGTTTTCATTCAATGTGGAAGAAAAACTGATAGTGGTGGTCTGCGGTCGGCTCACTTTTCTCCAGGCTTCCTTCTTTCTGGACTTGTCTCTGTAGTAATAATTGGTCGAGTAATACAACCCAGGTCAACTGCAGACCACCATTATCAGCTTGTCTTCCATGTTGAATGAAAACAGCTCCGTCTCCGTTGCAGTCCTTCACACCAGGTCACAGCCACATTCAGTTCCTGATTGGTTGTCGCTACATGACAAGACAGTAAAGTTCGGCTTTTTCAACTCCAACAACTGTCGCTTCGCATCCATCACAGGTTTCGTGTCGCTCTAGCTTCGCTTTAATCGGCAAAATCGTGTTTTTTGCGTCGATGCCTCTGTGACTTTGCGAAGCTTCGCTTTGCGTCACGTCGCTCTACTGTCGCACCTGTTCATAGGGATATCGTAAATCTGTCGCTCGGCCTGCCACGGTCGCATTCACTGTGAACGCACCTTTAGTGTGTGTACGTGTGTGTGTGTGTGTGTGTGTGTGTGTGTGTGTGGTTATTTGTCCTGTATATCTCTATGTTGCCACATGATTGACTGGCAACCTGTCCAGAGTGTATCCCGCCTCTTGTAAGCAAGAGGTAAATTGCAGGAGCCATCTTTCAGCCAGCTGACCAGCATTGTCCAGGAACAGGTGAGGGAAGGATAGCGCTGTGTAACCCTGAGCTCCACACACCTGGAGAAAATGTGATCACTTCAACACTTTCCCTGGCATCACATTAAAAGGACTTTAATCTTTAGGATTTACATATGTTCTGAGTAGAACTCAGTTTTGTTACACTCTCGTCAAATTTGGTTTATAACCATCAGAATAAAGTTGTTTAAGGACGTCAGGCTGACTGCAGAGAGTCGTTCACATTGCAGCAGTTCGTTCCTAACTACTACTCAGAATGAGTACTGAGGCAGACTATGAGTGGATCACACAGATCTAAAGTTTTGTCACAATATCATGTGTTTTTTATTGCAATAAAAGTGACAATAATAAAACTACTTAAAAAGTCCCAGCCTTTTTGCACTAGATCTGTCACAAAGCCTCACACAAACAATATTGCCCTAAAAAGTAAAGCGTCACCACTATCAAATAGGCTATCTCAGCTAACCTTTACACCAGCTCTCAGTTCTGTAGAGCAAATACATCTGAAAACAACACGCAGTAAATCTGCTCACTAATGCTTTTTTTAATGTAATGATAATAATTGATGCTCTCATAGACCCAACAATGTAGAAAACACCTGAAAGAGCAAAGGACCCCAACCTTTATAGAGAACACACTAATGTGGAGAACAAATAGATCAATGATAAACAGACAAAAGAGTTGCATCCCACAAGGCTCAATCACGGGCCCTCTGCCCTTTAGCTTGTACAGAAAGGATGCAAACTGGATGGTAACGACACAAATAGGTGCCAGCGACAACCCCAAATGCAACAGCTGAGATATTAACAAATGAAATGAACATGATGTTGTATTGGCTAAAAACTAAAAACTACAGTACTTTATCTGTAATAATTTTTTTATTCTGTTAATGTGCTTTTTTATAAGAAAAAAGTCACAGTTGTAATTACAGTTAAAATAGATCAAAAGGAAATGTAGGAAGTCTGTGATTTTATATTGTTAGCTGTCAGTTTGGACTCAACTAAAATTCTATTAATACATATTTTTCTTATGTTCTGATTTTATCATTTGTTTATTCGGGTCATTTTATAAGGCTGTTGTGGTACGTTTATTGTTCAGCTGTACATGCAAAAAAAAAACGGACTGCCAATTATATCTACACAGTCGTATTTAATAAATTACAACATGCATTCCGATGAGGCATTTTGAAAATAACAGTTTTTAAGCAGGTATTAAACATACATTTTTATTACTGGTCTGATGTTATATTCTAATCGTAAAATTTGTGTTTCCATTAGCTGTATGAGGAAGGACATTATGATTAACAGAAATAAAGACTTGAAAACATCAGCCTGTGTGTAATTAATCTAATGTGCATCTCTACATTGCTGTAGCAGGAAGTTGTGGGCCAGCTTATGAAGATGAAAATGGCCCAATTTCCAACCATTCTGACACAAACACAATCTTGCCTGCAGGATGAGTTCTTGCTGTATTTGTGCACTCACAGACACACGAGAACGCTCCGCTCCAGTTTCAACCGTTTGAGTCCGGACCAAAAACGGTTTGGGCCAATTACTTTGCAGTATTATAGTTTAAAGTGGGACATATCGGCGAGGAAAGCAAGAGCTGACGAGCCCTCAGCCAAACAGACATAAACATGACAGCGCAGGACGACGCACGCGTAGCGCCTGCTGTGACATTTGTTTTGTAGGAATCCACCATTTCATCTTTGAAAGAAGAACAACAAGAAGCGCGTTGACTAGCTAACCTTCTTGAGGTTTCTAATGACGCTTACGTTTTAGTTTGATACCGCGATTGGATGAAACCAACCTTTGGTAGGCGGGCACAAGGTGTTGCTTCGTCCAATCGGTTTGGAGAGTTCTGCTGAATGTCCCTCCTTTCCCCAAACGGATTCGATGGGAGCAGACCCAGATTGATGATGTGCAGAAAGTAGAGCACTACACATGATCAACCTGGCTGGCCAGGTTAACACAAACAAGCATCTTTAAGAATTTATTTTTACGATCAGTTACATCAAAATATCAATTGTCTATACACCCCAGGTGCTTCTGCTTTGTGTAATACTCTAATCATTTTAACACTTTATGATTTTTATTATCAATCCTGGTTAATAGCATTTGGTTTCCTTTCTCTAGACGTCCATAATGCAATCAATAAAGCTAGCATTTACGTTGCAATGAGTACCGTTTATTTGTTTTATTTATGGTGCCTTTTTATGCATCACATAATGCGGTTGAGTCCATTTGTGCGCATTAATGAAGGTAGCGCTCCAAAAAGCACACCTGCCACTGGTGTTGAATTTATTGCTCTCTCATAATTGTTTGTGACACACAGAGCTTTGTGAGAGGTCTAGTTTACCCAGTGGCTTGATGCACTTACTGTAATAGACCTGAATGCAGAGTAATGTATCTGGTTTTCAAGAGCCCAAACTCGCCTTAGCGCGGCGTGTGAAAGGCATGAAAATCTCCTCAATGTCCTCATTTGGATGAAGGGAGCCAAATGACAACATCACAGTGGGCCTTGGGGCAGACTGAGGCTTTCGTGGATTTTGTGTGACGTTCTCTACCTGCACTCCGCGGTGTGTGTGCCTGCGTCTGGAAACGCATAACAACGAATTTGATTGATATGACACGCACGTCCAGGGACGTCATCCTCTGATGCGTTTTTGTGTGCGCTGCTCTAACCGGAGGGAGGAGAGCGATACGGATCCAGATAGCTTGACACACAGCCACATCGCTATTGATTGCTGAATATATTAGAGGTCTGTGTGCGGCGTAAATGTGCGTGAGCGGAATGGAAAGCGGGGACTGGGCTCGAAATTTTCCATTCCCCGCTCTCCTATCCGTCCGTGCGCCCTTTCCTCAGCCTCCGTGCGTGTAGCTGCGCGCCTTTCCATCGTCTTGACTGCACGGCAGCCTCCTCTCTTCCTGAGCCTGATTCCTCTGCTGCAGTGTGAAGCAGATGCCGCGTCCCGCATTGCAGCTCCGCAAGGACACGGCAGCTACAATGAACGTGTCAACCTCCAAAGGCTCGTATATCAAAATAATGACGCTTTCCAGCCATGAGCGACCGCTCTTAAAAAGACACAGCCTTCTGGATCAAAGCGGCGCAATGGACCACCCTTCGGCGGACAGGAGGCTGCTTTTTCAGCGCCTCTGGTCCTAATATCTAACTGTGCGGCTGGAGGATGTGACAGTACGGGAGGAGCGAAAATAAAGCGCATCTGACCTGGGCACTGCCAGACGATGAATTTAAGGTGGATTCAAAGGAATTAAACTCAAAAGGAACAACAAAAAAATCCACAAGTTGCATGAATAGGTCCCACATTACTACTGCAAAGGCTTTCAAAGAAAACATTAAACCCATTTTGTGTATTTTCTAAACACACGGTAAATAAAGACATTGGTTTGCTATAAAGATGCAAATGTATTTAAAGCATTTAATAGTTCGTTTGGGCCCTGAATGTGGGAACGCGTAATTTACATCCTGATTGATGATGGAGATAATTGATGATTAAGAGCGCCGGTTATTAATTCTCCGTTTGTATTTTAGTTTTTCCTCAGAAAAAGAAACGAGAGTCTGAATGTGTCGAATTGATAAAAACACCAGAGCATCAGCTAAGATGTTTGCTCCACTGGTTCATTTACTCAGCTGTCCATCCCTCCGACCATTTAGCCATTCACGCATCCATCACATCCAACTCCTAATGAACACGACGTGAAGGAATACAATTGTAGACATTAACATTCAGCTGAATAATCAGGCTAAATCTATGAAATTGTAAAAAAAAAAAAAAAAAAATAATAATAATAAATGTCTTACCGTGCACAGTAAATTTCAGCCGAGGTGACTTCCCGGTAACAACCGTGGCCAAAACTGTCAGGAGTATAAAATAATTCATCTCTTCGTGTGGATATGCCCTTCACTCTCGGTTCGTTCGCTTTATTCGCTCAACCCTCCAGATTCCTTCCCTGAAGCCGTCTTTATGAGGTCTACTCCCTGATCTGCCGCGTCCCAGAGCCACCGACGTTTGACGGTCCCGGTTCTCTCTCCACCGTCTCCTTCGCCAGCGGTCGGTAAAGTCGGGGTATCAGGCTCCACCTCAGAAACAGAAGGCGAAAAAACGGGGCGGGGGAGTGTCGCTTTTCAGCAGAGGCGCAGGCATCCCAGCTGGGGGTAATGGAAGTGACTGTAAATCCCTTCGGCTTGGTCACTGGTGTGTGGGGCATCGCACGTCGTACCTGTTGCTATTAAATATGATTTTAGTGGTTTTGGTTGTTTTTGACACTGTGATCTCATTTTCTGATGTTTACTTCTTTCTGTCTGTGAGGTAATACCACACATTCGACTTTAGTCCATTCATGGAGAAAGAAAAACAAATCCACATAAATAAAATATATATTTATATTCAATTCAGTCCAATTTTATTTATATAGCGCCAATTCACAATACATGTCATCCCAAGGCACGTTCCAAAGTCAAATTCAGTCTAATCATCCAGAAAGATTGGTCAAAGAGTTTTCTATCTAAGGAAACCCGGTAGATTGCATCCAGTCATGCAGCATTCACTCCTCTTGAAAGACTCTAGAGCCCATTGTTGATGGCTTTGCAGCAATCCCTCATACCAAACATGCATGAGGCAACAGTGGAGAGGTAAACCTCCAGCAGAACCAGAACCAGGCTCAGTGTGAACGCTCATCTGCCTCGACCCACTGGGGGTTAGAGAAGACAGAGCAGAGACACAGAAAGCACAGAAGCTCACATTGATCCAGGAGTACTTTCTATGTTAGATGGTAATAGAGGATGATCTGACTCCCATGGATGATGTCACAGCTAACAGAACGCCAGCCCAGGTGTACCTTCTATTAAGAGAAAAATTACAAAGAACGCCTAAATTTAAAAGTTGAAATAAAAAATAATGGACATTATTTTAATTATATTATTACATTATATTATAAACGGACATTTTTAACTTTGAGTCAGATGAGTCAGATAGGAAGAGAGACACTTTGGCAAAATGCTGCATAGCTCTGACCAAGATAGAGCAGGGGTCTGCTGTGGTCGGAGCTATGCAGTAGAGCTGCAGAAAACCGCAAGCTGGTCTGCCCCAATCCGATTCACTCTAATTGCTACGACGCGATTTTCCGTTGCATCGGAAGGTTTGGGTTTGTTTTGGCCTTAAGCATATAGCAGCATAACTACAGAGATAGCTCAGGGTAACATAAGCCACTCTAGCTATAAGCTTTGTCAAAAATGAAAGTTTTAAGATTAGTCTTAAAAGTAGACAGGGTGTCTGCCTCACGGACCAAAACTGGGAGTTGGTTCCACAGGAGAGGAGCCTGATAGCTAAAGGATCTGCCTCCCATTCTACTTTTAGAGACTCTAGGAACCACCAGCAGACCTGCAGTCTGAGAGCGAAGTGCTCTGTTAGGAACATACGGGGTAATCAGAGCTCTGATATATGATGGAGCTTGATTATTAAGGGCTTTATACGTTAGAAAGAGAATTTTAAATTCTATTCTTGATTTAACAGGAAGCCAATGAAGGGAAGCTAAAATTGGAGAAATATGATGTCCCTTTTTAATTTTCATAAGAACTCAATAGTCCAGCCTTGAAGTAACAGATGAATGGACTAATATTTCAATGCCACTACTGGAGAGAATATATCTAATTTTGGCAATATTCCGGAGGCATAAAAAGGAAACCCTAGAAACCTGTTTGATATGGGATTTAAATTACATGTCCGGCTCAAACATAACACCATGTTTTTTACTTTATCACAAGAGGTCAATTTAATGCCATGCAGATTAAGTGATTGGTTAAGAAGTTTAATTTTTTTAAGGACTCTGATCCTAAGATGACAACTTATGTCTTGTCATAATTTAAAATCAGAAAATCCAAAGTCATCCAGGTTTTATTGTCTCATCAGTACAAAAAAACAAAAAAAAATACCTGCTCTGTCACTCACCCCTCATGGTGGGTGGCTCTCCATTTCTCAAGCTCGGGTCCTTTACCAAAGGCCTGGGAGCTTGAGGATTCTTCTTAGGATCTTAGCTGTTCCTAAGATTGTGCCCTTCTGGCCTGAGATGTCTGATGTTTCTCCAGGTATCTGTTGGAGCCACTTCTCCAGAGTGGGGGCTACTGCCCTGAGTGCTCTGTAATTGTGTGTTTAAATTGACTGTTTTCTCTGTATTGAATTGTACATTTTGACCGTTTGTTTTTCTTTCTTAAAAGGATCAAGCATTCATGTCTTAAATGAGTGAATTAATGATTATTTTAATGCAGTAGATATGATAGACAGACTGAGGAGAAAATAGATTTGAACATGTACAGTGAGAGGATGTAAAACCGTGTAGGAGCTGGTTAATGATGAGTGGAAAGAGGTAGTAACGGATGAAAAAGAGTAGCAGATGTTTACAGTAAATCTGCCGAGAAGAAAAGAGGATATGGGACGTCTGTGGCTCAGAAAAAGTGGAGCGAGACCTTTTGACTCAGAATAAGAATCAGAATCAAGATTATTGCCAAGTAGGTTTGACTTACAAGGAATTTGACTTGGTGTTGATGGTGCAGACAAAACAAAATAAGATAGAATGTATATATATATATATATATATATATATATATATATATATATATATATATATATATATATATATATATATATATATATATATATATGTATATATATATACAGAAGCTGTGTGTATAGCTTCTGTATACAGTATATATACAGAAGCTATACACACAGTAGACCGTGCGTTAATGTAACGCAGAAGCTTGTAAGTCCTGAACGGGGGAGAGAGGCAGTGTCCAGTGTCACGGGCGGCTCTGGGCCTTGTTGATAAGGCTGGTAGCAGATGGGAAGAAACTGTTCTTGTGGCATGAGGTTTTGGTCCTGATGGACCGCAGCCTCCTGCCAGAGGGAAGTGTCTGAAATAGTCTATGACTGGGGTGCGAGGGATCAGCCACAAACTTCCTGCACGCCTCAGAGTCCTGGAGGCGAACAGATCCTGGAGAGATGGAAGATTGGAACCAATCACCTTCTCTGCAGACGGGATGACACGCTGCAGTCTGCCCTTGTCCTTGGTGGTGGCACCAGCGTACCAGATGGTGATGGAGGAGGTGAGGATGGATTCAATGATGGAGGAGTAGAACTGCACCATCATTGTCCTTGGCAGGTTGAATTTCTTCAGCTGCCGCAGGAAGTACATCCTCTGCTGGGCTTTCTTGGTGAGGGAGTTGATGTTCAGCTCCCACTTTAGGTCCTGGGAGATGATAGTTCCCAGGAAGAGGAACGACTCCACAGTGTCGATGGTGGAGTCACAGAGGGTGATGGGGGTAGCTGGGGCTGAGTTCTTCCTGAAGTCCACAACCATCTCCACTGTTTTTACAGCGTTGAGCTCCAGGTTGTTCTCCCTGCACCAGGTCACCAGATGGTCAGCCTCCCACCTGTAGGCGGACTCGTCACCATCAGAGATAAGTCCAAGGGAAAAAAAAAAAAAGAGATAAGTCCCATGAGAGTGGTGTCGTCCGCGAACTTCAGAAGCTTGACAGACTGATGACTGGAGGTGCAGCTGTTGGTGTACAGGTAGAAGAGCAGAGGAGAAAGAACACAGCCCTGAGGGGAACCAGTGCTGATGAGCTGTGAGTCAGAGACATGTTTTCCCAGCTTTACGTGCTGCTTCCTGTCAGACAGGAAGTCTGTGATCCACCTGCAGGTGGAGTCCGGCACAATCAGCTGGGAGAGCTTCTCCTGAAGCAGAGCTGGGATGATTGTGTTGAAGGCAGAGCTGAAGTCCACAAACAGGATCCTGGCATAGGTTCCTGCAGAGTCCAGGTGCTGGAGGATGTAGTGAAAGGCCAGGTTGACAGCATCGTCTTTAGACCTGTTGGCTCTGTAGGCAAACTGTAGGGGGTCCAGGAGGGGATCAGTGATTTGTTATAGGTGTGAAAGCACCAAGGTTTAGACTCGGCCGACAAGCGGCATGGGGTAAAAAGGTTATGAGGTGATAAGGGACTGGGTGCAGGTGTTCAGTAAGGGGGGGGTGGTTTAAGGTTTGCAGCCTCCTGTGGATGGAATTCTAAACAATTATAACTGACTTCCCAGAGTTGATGAATAAGGAGACGGCGGTGATGAAGTTCCAGCACTTTTATTGAGAAACAGAGCAGAGATCACATAGATGGAAAGTAATCGCACCCCACGGTCCCGCTGCAGTCTCCGTCTGCCCTGTCTCTCCATATCTTCATTCTAGCATCCCCTCTAAATACCCCACAGCAGGCCCGCAGTTAGACAAAACAGAGCCAGTCTATCCTAGACAATCAGTATCCTGCATAGTAACACGCAAGCATTGACTTTGTAATCAGCAAACAGTGGATCTCATACACAGCCATCATGTCTGCAAGCCTCCTATGTCCGAGTGGCGTGCGGCCACAGTGACTTCAGAATAATTCTCCATTAACACCTCCCAACGGTTCTCTCAACACATAAAGGAAAGATCATTTGGGTGATTGGGGCTCAGCTTCTTATCTCAGAAGACGCGCAACACAGAGCAGAAGAAAGAAGACCCAAGACGGAAAAGAAGATCAACGAGCCAAGGGGAGAACACGGTGCCCCTGTCTCTGAGAACCACAGAGACTGAGTCGTTACCCACTTTTTCGTGTTTTTCCACAATTCGGGGCCAACGATCTACAAGTTTGTCAAGAAGAATCGCTGTGGTTTTGAACTGGTGCATGAAACCAACCCAAATGTTCCAGAGATGGGAGTCGCAGCCACGGGATGTCAGTTCTGAAGCTGAACCAACTTGTCGAGCAGAAGAGACGGACCTCGTACACTGGCATCAAAGCAGAGGCTCAAGGCGTGAGTCTTTGTGAGTGGGACATTAATGGGACATCAGAGTTGCCATCAAGAGGAGGGAAGTTTTTCGGCTGAACAACTCCTTCCTCCAGAAATCAAAGAAACTTTGGGTCTTTGTCTGCGCTTTGGGTCAGTCTGCTCCTCTAAATTTAAAAGCCTCTCCTGAACACATTAGTAAGCAGCCTTAGATAAGAGTTAAGAAGTTGATTCAATTTTAATTCGTGATTTGTTAAATTGCTTAATGCTGTTGCTGATTCCCTGCATACTAATTAAAGAAGCATATCAAATTTTATTAGAAGTTGGGGACATTCACCTTTTGAGTCAACAGTTATTTGAGTTCTTCAATGGTTGTAAAACAGACATGGTGCATGGTTTGAAAATTATTTAGGAGGTCTTTAAAGATTGCATGTAGCCCAAATTTTAAACAACACCCTTAGGGACTTTTGAGTTTCTAAAAATTTACCGATCCAGTAACAAGTGCCGTTGTATAAAAGTAGGAGCCACCGTTAACTAGGGCGGTGGTCAGGAAATAGGTGGCCTCAGGCTACTAGTTTGTCTAACCTGTCCGCTGAAACATGGTGTGGTCCTGGGACGGAGGTGGTTATATATATACTGTATATAACAAATAATTTAACAAAGTCACAGATGCCAAAGTTATGTATACCATTATTGGTAATATGTTTTCCAAACCTCTTTTTTTCACTAGGGCAGTACTACTGATACATTTTAGAGGGTCGAAGCAGACAGAAAGGGTTCTTTTCCTATTCATCCTTTTACTGACTCCTATCTTGTGCTCTTTACTTTTCAACTCACCCACAACGTTTACATACAATTTTGGTTTTGGGAAGAAGATGAACAGTGGCATGGTGTAACAGGAGGGTCATGAGTTGGAATCCTGGCCTGGGGTCTTTTTGCCGGGAGCTTGCATGTTCTCCCCATGCATGTGTTGCTTCTATTCAGGTACTCTAAATTGCCCTTAGGAGTGTCTCTGAGAATGGCAGTAGTACCACTAGGAGAGGAGCTTGATTATTTAACACATTATCTGTCTCAGGTTTTACTGTCGGGATATAGTGACAGTTTTAACAAATATGTAAAACATGCATTTATACAAAACATGCCTACTGCAGCTTTAAACGTACTTTAGTAGTGGCTATAAGATTCTTTTCCACATATTCATCCTTTGTTTGACACCAGACCTGCTTGGCCCGGTGTGTTTGATGGCGAAAAGCTCAGTCTTAGTCTAGTTTGACCAATGAAGCGAAGGTCTAGTAAAGCCCACATTTTAATTTATATAAGTGTAGTATAGGAAAGGATTGTTCCTGGTATACATGGTTGATATGTAGACAACATCTAATGATTGCTAGGAAGACTTGCTGACTGCAAGACCCCACTCTTCACAATGCAGTATTCTGTTACCGTTTGCTAAAGGTGAGCTTTGGAGATTTTTTTTAAACGTACTTACCATCTTCCTCGATGATGAGGGTAACATCCATCCTTATTTGTCACAGTCCACGCTGTTTCCTTACTTCTACAATCCTCACTGGAATGCATGTTGTCTTCTCCTTCCCACTTTTAGAGAGAAATCAACGATTTATCCCCAACCCCTGGGAAACGAGAAGTATTAGGTATTGTTGACATGATACTAGCACGCATTGTAGCATATTTGTCGGCTGGATATTCATGGGGGATTCCCTGTTCCACCACATCCTACAAGTACTCACCTGGATCGGGTTATGGCAGCTGTGGATACCGACTGAACTCATTGTCATGTTCAAGAGTCTTTCCACTGTGTTTTGCAAATGATTTATGAATCTATTTGCCAGTGAAAGCATGGAATCTAGCTCTTTGTTGACCTGGGAGATAAAGCTATGGCTGTCCAGAAATGTTTCACCAGTCAACCAAGAGGAGACTGAATGTATTCTGTTTTCCACAACAAGCGTACTTAGTGTGAAATTGTCAAATTTTGGTTCCCTGGCCTCAACTTTCAAGCAGCGAGGGAAACATATGGATTTACTTTTAACAGCAGCTTGGAATTGGGCAAATTGATTGAGTCTGTTTTCAGAGTAAGCTATTTCCATGCTTGTCTCCTGGCCAAAGCTAAACTATCTCTAAGTTGTTGACTTCCCTTTGAAAAAGAAAAAAAGTCTCAATGACAAACATCAGAGAACATTAACTCAAAATATTTGCTCCGTTGATTCATTTACTCATCTGTCGATGCCTCCAACCATTCAGCCATTCATGCATTCATTCAACTCCTAATTAACACGACATGCCGGAATAAGCTTGCAGATATGAATATTCAGCCGAATAATCAGGCTAAATCTCTGAAATAGCTTACCTTGCATATTAAATATCAGCCACTGTGACTTCCCAGTAACAACTGTGGCCAAAACTGACAGAAGGGCAACGTTCAACTTTTTCTTTTTTTTGTGCTTAAATGGAGGACAGAGCGAAGGAAGCGATGCAAATTGACTATAAAGTTCAGCTTTTGACCTCAAGCGAAATTTTACCTTGCTCTATTCACAATTTCGCTTCGCTCCCTTTGTGCAGTTTTGCTTCGCTCTGTCCGCCCATTTCGTGCCCTTCACATCGTTCATTTCGCAGGCCCTTAATCTGCTCCTGAAGGCGCCTTTACATCGAGATAACATGTAGATCGCTCACTCC
Source organism: Fundulus diaphanus (assembly GCA_037039145.1). Taxonomy (NCBI): domain Eukaryota; kingdom Metazoa; phylum Chordata; class Actinopteri; order Cyprinodontiformes; family Fundulidae; genus Fundulus; species Fundulus diaphanus. Next base: position 50,274,860 of record CM073130.1, on the reverse strand, counting down.
AAAACTCTTGTTCGTTGTGATCACACCTTAACACCGGTGTGAACCTGTGTCACAGGGTAGGATGGATGGATCCATGCTGTAACGTTCATCATATTCTGACCCGACCAACTGTGCTTTGTGGCTAAAATCGAACCTCATTGGACCAGTGAACATTTTCCTGTTACTGTCCAATTTTGTGCAAATTAGGGCCTAAGTCTCCTGGTCTTCTCAAAGGTCCAAATGTTTTGTCTTTTTAACATTTCTTGGATTTGCCGCATCCTGGATGACTGAGAATCTTCACTAGCTCATTTAATCTGACAAATGAGCCTCATCATATTCCTCTTTATTGAGTGTGACTGTATATGTCGGATAAAGTGGCATCAATTCTTGCATGGCCTTAAGCACAACTATTATAATTTTGAATGATCATTTTAGTGATTGTTTATTTTCACACCAAGCTCCTCACACCTATGTCTTAATTTGATGTTGCCTCATCAACAGCCTCCACTGTAATGGCCAATCAATATGTGTCAATAGTCCCTGAGTGCCTGAATAGAAGTGGATCAGCAGTTTCAATCTGCTGTGCTTGCATTTGTAAAGAAAGCTGATTGAAATGTAAACAACCAAAGAACTCTAAAGAATTAATCTGTGTTGGTGCTAATAATAAAATGTATGCCCTCAATTTAATGAAACGGATCTCTTAGGTGCCATTCAGAAAACAATCTGAACACTTATGAGAGCTTTCAGAGCGCACATGGACTCATAAAGTAATGGAATAAGCAGCAGATTTGACTGGAAAAACAGGGCAGAGGGATTCTGTTTTACCTTCCAATCAGAGAGCGCCTCATAACTCACAAGGGTTGATTTTCCCAACCCCTTTCTTTGGCCAGACTGTTGTTTTGTATCTGATTCAGAGGCGTTCATTGTCTCCACATGTTGCCCCTGAAATCCAGACCTTTGAGCTCCCTCTTAGGAACGTAACCCGCTAGCTGCTAATCAAGTGTAAGCTTCACAAATGTGCTGTTATTTTACTGATCCCTAGGGCTGTGCAGAAATGTATATTCTCTTTACACTTTTCTCCTGTTTTATGAATTTTGGTCACTCTGAAATGTTTTACGCCATGATGTCATATTTAATATCTGACAGTGATATCTGATCCGAGTAAACACCAAAAAGCAGTTTTCAAATTAGGATTTTTTTTTTTATTGAAAATAAGAAAGATCTCCAAGCCTACCAAGTCTTTTGAGAAAGACTAATAGCTCCATGAGCCTCTTAACTAGTTGTGTCATCCTTGGCTGTCAAGTGTTTGTATTGACTGGCAAAGACTCTTTTACTTTGATGTGGAGGGATTTTAGTTTCTTTTTATTTTGTAGAGTTGTTTTTGTTCATTCAGATTTTAGGATTTGCGAGGATGAATGACCCGTTTACATACATCCCACAGCATCTCAGTTTGATGCAATCCTGAACATTAATTAGGCTACTCCAAAACCTTCCTTTTCTTTATTTATTTTTTAAGTCATAAAGAAGTAACCCTTGCTGGCATACTTTGGATTATTGTTCTGCTGCATAATCCAAGTATACCTGATATTCTAACTGATAGCCAGACATTGTGTCTCAGGATTTTATGTTGAGGAGCAGAATTCATGCTTACATAAATCACATAAATGTGCTTCTGTGCTTTTTTGTCTCTCTTGTTGTGTCTCTGCTCTGTCTTCTGTAACCCCAGTCGGTCGAGGCAGATGGCCGTTCATACTGAGCCCGGTTCTGCCGGAGGTTTTTTTTTCCCGTTAATGGGTGGTTTTTCTTCCCACTGTCGCTTCATGCTTGCTCAGTATGAGGGATTGCAGCAAAGCCATGTACAATGCAGACGACTCTCCCTGTGGCTCTACGGTTCCCCAGGAGTGAATGCTGCTTGTCGGGACTTTGATGCAATCAACTGGTTTCCTTATATAGGACATTTTGACCAATCTGTATAATCTGACCCAATCTGTATAATATGATTGAACTTGATTTTGTAAAGTGCCTTGAGATGACATGTTTCATGATTTGGCGCTATATAAATAAAATTGAATTGAATTGAATTGAATAAATCACAGACATTTAATCTTCCATCACCTTTTTTGGCTAACATAAGATATTTTTTTTTGGGTCCAGCGTTCCTCTTGAACTCTCCAACATATTCCATTTTTGCTCAGCCTCTTCCTTATTTATCTTCTTGTTTCTGTCTGTTAAAAAAAAATCACTTAGGCTTTTATTCATCAATCAACTTCTTAATCAATGCGTCCATTCACCAATTATATTATATCATAATTGTGTATTTTTCAAATCCTAATATTACTTCCATGCCCTTCAAAAGCCATAACTATACATGGAGTTGCTGACCACTAGGTGGCAGCAGAAGCAGGGTTTTAATTCAGGGTTAACTTCAACGGGAAGCAAATGGAAATCTTAATCTTCCGATGTTGCCTGGTGAATAATTGATGTTCTCTTACATTCTGCAGCTCGGTGCATGGAGTTGTTGCCTTTGTAATATTTTCTTTCTGTCAAAAACTACCTTCTGATTCTCACCCCGTTCTAAGCTTGTCGAACAAATCAGATTTAGAAACAGGCAGTCATTAATTTATAACATTTGGTGCTATTAATTTATGTAGAGGACTGACTGTATGGAGGTCACATAAATATTCCAATTGAAGAAAAGAGATTTTGCATATTTTATTCATCAAACTCACAATGTAGCACCTGTTCGGGAAACATCCTAATGCAGAAATGTGCTGTAATCTGTGAAAACAACAAATAGGTCTTCTCAAATCTCAGATTGAATAAATTGTTGTGTATTACAGTGCATTATACTCTAAGAGTGTCTAAAATTCATCAGCTGTGTTGCTAAAGGTGTTTTTTTGATCAGGAGGAGTTTGTTTCCAAAATTTGATGTTGCAAAGTCACAGGTAAATGATATCTTTTTGTAAAATCTGCAAAACATCTGATGATGTAACTACCATGATATACATGTACTGTGTCCTAATCTTTAAAAAAACAAAACTGATAAATGCTGCAGTTAAATAGAAATAATTGTTTTTTTTTGTTGCAGTAGGTAAAAACAAAATTAAGCAAGAACCTTCTGCAGCTTGTGGAAGGCGGTGTGCTCATTGTAATTAACTTCTCTAGATCCTCTTTAATCTAAAGTGATTCAAGCTTAAGGCTTTGCTGTGTTTTAGTTAAACCATGAAGCTAATTGTGGTGAATTACTTCTGCTTGCTGATTCTAATGAGTCTCTTTAATGACACTTTCAGCACCATTTGCAGTATTAAGTCAATATACATCAGAGGCTGCAGGATCAGACTGGTGATCAGCAAAGGAACAATACAATAATTGTACTATTTTAACATATGTTTAGGTTTGTTACATTTATATGACAGATCAAAGGAGAAAGAACAAAATGTACAGAAACTCAGCCAGCATGACAGTGATCACCTCATTAAAGCTTTCATATAATGCAATAGGATAAGACCGTCCAACCTGCCTAGCATCTAAGCAAAATATCTCTGAAATTTGAATAAAGTTAAAAGCACTCAGTATGATTAAGCCCAAATCTCTTGGGATTCCTTTACATGGACTGCTTAAAATATATATTTCTATTACATGTTGGAGGCTGGGTTGCATCAGGCTTACAGCAAAATCTAAAAATAACTAAACTCAAAACTGAACATTCAGTGGGCTCCTTGGCTGATACATCTGATAAACAGGCTGAAAAGTTGCACAATAATATGATACAATGAACGTTTAAAAAGCTGAAATGAAATTAAAATGAATCAAACGATCTTAAGTAGTAGACTACTGTGTAATTTCATGTCTCTGTCTCTAAATTCTCAAACATTCAAGGGGAAAGAACAAAATGTTTAACTTCTAAACTGCAACTAGGTTCTTGGTTTTGGTATTTATCAGATCAGCCCTGTTTCAGGTCCCTTCTGTAATGTATTTAGTTTATTCCCTGTATCTAGTTGTCCTCAGTTACATTTAGATTGTATTTCTTGTTCCTCTCTTGCTCTCTCTCGCCCCCTGTTGCCACTAGCTCTCTCTCCTCAGTTGTTCTTCCAGCTCCTTCTCCACACCTGCCATCAATTAGTCAATCAGCCCCTGCCATTGCTACAACTCTCATCCTCCTAGTATTTAAGCTCCTCTCATTGTCCCATTTATTGCTGGTTCTTACTGTTTGCTTCATGTCACCTTGCCTGATTGCTTCCTCGTTTGCACCCCAGGTCCATGTTTTGTTTTTGCTCTAGCTCCTGTGTCCTCCAGTGTTTTTGTGAGTTTGGATTCTCATTAAAATCACTACTTCTTGCCTGTGCCTTTCTGCATTTGGGTCCTACAACAATCACTACACTACACCCTCAGAGTTCTTCTAAAGCTGTTATTTAAAAGTTAAAGAAATTATATAGGTAACAACGAGACAATACCCCCTAAAAAGGATTGGTTTTACAGATGGAAGCCACATGCAGATTTTCCCTCATTTCTTTTAACTGCTTTTCACTAGTTTTGCATTTCACTGGGGTCGCTACTGGCAGCATGAGGAGATACTTGGACCCTACAGAGGTTTCACAGGCAGTCCAGCTCCACCAGGGTGGCACATTAACATGTGCCATTGCCAAAAGGTTTACTTTGTCTTTCTGCACAGTCTCAAGTGCATGGAGTAGATTTCAGGAGACAAGCGGTTGCTCTAGGAGAGCTGGCCAGGGCCATCAGAAATCCTTAACCCAGTGGTCCCCAATCCTGGTCCTCGAGGGCCGGTGTCCCTGCAGGTTTTACAGGACTGGTACCTGCTCCACTGTGCAAGGAGGAACAGGACGAGTTTACCAGAGTCCTACAAAGTGACCTCCAGGCAGCCACTGATGTGAATGCTTCTGACCACACCATTAGAAACAGACATCATGAGGATGGCGTGGGGGCTAAACGTCCACTTGTAGGCACTGTGCTCTCTGCATCGTGGAGCTCAACTGGTATTTTCCAGGAAACACCAGAATTGGCAGGTTCAGCACTGATCATTTTTTAATAACATTTGAGTTTAATCTAACTGAGTTCTCCACCCCCAAAAGAGGGTTCCATTATAGTAGATCTCTATCGGACAATGCTGCATCAAACTTTAAAGAGTCTGTCCCCCTTTTAATATCGTCAGTATTGCAGAAATACCCTGCAGATAGCAGCAATGCTGTTTCTTCCCATTCAAAAATAGATGTCTTTGTTAACGGTATGACTTCGTCATTGCGTTCTGCATTGGACAATGTAGCTCCCTTGAAAAAGAAGGTGATAATTCACAGGAAGCTGGCCCCCTGGTTTAATTCAGAGCTGCGTTCCTTGAAGCACAATGTTAGGAAATTGGAGAGAAAATGGCGCTCTACACACCAAGAGGAATCCTACCTAATCTGGAGGGACAGTCTATTGTTGTATAACAAGACCCTTCGCAGAGTTAGAGCAGCATATTTTTCATCATTAATTGAGGAGAATAAGAATAATCCTAGATTTCTCTTCAATACAGTTGCCAAACTTACCCAGAGCCACAGCTCTGTTGATCCATCCATTCCCTTAGCTCTTAGCAGTAATGATTTTATGGGATTCTTCATAAATAAAATTGATTCCATTAAAAATAAAATAATTGGCATCCTCCCAAACATGATTACCTCGTCCTCAGTAAGTGAGGCAGCGTTGGAGGAATCTTTAGAAACTGCGCTGTGTCTGAACTGTCTAGAAGCAGTAGAGCTTTCTGAGCTATCTAAAATATTAGCTTCATCTAAACCTTCTACCTGTATGTTAGACCCAATCCCAACCAAGTTGTTTAAGGAGGTATTCCCTTTGATCAGTGGCACTATTTTAGACATGATTAATCTATCCTTAGTAAATGGATATGTACCACAGGCTTTTAAAGTAGCTGTTATTAAACCTTTACTTAAGAAACCATCTCTTGATCAAGATGAGTTAGTAAATTACAGACCTATATCTTATCTTCTTTTCTTATCTAAAATTCTCGAGAAAATAGTTGCTAATCAACTTTGTGAACATTTGCAAAGTAATGACCTACTTGAGGAGTTTCAGTCAGGCTTCAGAGCTCATCATAGCACTGAAACGGCTCTGGTGAAGGTCACTAATGATATTCTCATGGCCTCAGATAATGGACTTGTGTCTGTACTTGTCCTGCTAGATCTTAGTGCTGCATTTGATACAGTTGATCACAATATTCTCCTACAAAGAGTTGAGCATACTGTAGGGATTAAGGGGAAAGCATTAGGCTGGTTTAAATCTTATCTGTCGGACAGATTCCAGTTTGTTCATGTTAATAATAAATCTTCCTCAAACTCTAGGGTCACCTGTGGAGTACCACAGGGTTCAGTCCTTGGACCAATTCTCTTTACTATATATATGCTTCCGATTGGCAAAATTATCAGACAGCATGGGATTAATTTCCACTGTTATGCTGATGACACTCAGCTATATTTATCCATAAATCCTGATGAATCCAATCAATTACTTCGACTGGAGTCATGTCTTGATGACATCAAAAGCTGGATGAATTTAAATTTCCTGCAATTAAATTCTGACAAGACAGAAGTTATAATCTTTGGACCAGAGTCCTCAAAAAATAAACTTCTTAATCAATCACTGAATCTGGATGGCATTAACTTGGCCTCTGGTAGTAAAGTAAAAAATCTTGGTGTTATTTTAGACCAAGACATGTCATTTAAATCCCATATTAAACAGGTTTCCAGAGTTTCCTTTTTTCACCTCAGGAATATCGCCAAAATTAGAAACATTCTGTCCAGGGGTGATGCTGAAAAACTAGTCCATGCATTTGTTACTTCAAGGCTGGACTATTGTAATTCTTTACTATCAGGAAGTCCACAAAATGCAGTTCAAAGTCTTCAGCTGATCCAAAATGCTGCAGCGAGAGTTCTGATGAAAATCAACAAGAGGGATCATATTTCTCCAATTTTAGCTTCCCTTCACTGGCTTCCTGTTAAATCAAGAATAGAATTTAAAATTCTTCTTCTAACGTATAAAGCCCTTAATAATCAAGCTCCATCATATATCAGAGCTCTGATTACCCTGTATGTTCCTAACAGAGCACTTCGCTCTCAGACTGCAGGTCTGCTGGTGGTTCCTAGACTCTCTAAAAGTAGAATGGGAGGCAGATCCTTTAGCTATCAGGCTCCTCTCCTGTGGAACCAACTCCCAGTTTTGGTCCGTGAGGCAGACACCCTGTCTACTTTTAAGACTAATCTTAAAACTTTCCTTTTTGACAAAGCTTATAGTTAGAGTGGCTCATGTTACCCTGAGCTACCTCTATAGTTATGCTGCTATAGGCTTAGGCTACTGGAGGACATCAGGGCCTATTTTTCTCACTCTACTGATTTCTACTGTTCTCCAGTCTACTGTTCTCCAGATTTGCATTGCATTACATTGAAGTGACTGTTGTCATTTCAGCTTTTAACTTTTTGTTCTCTCTCTTTTTTCTTCATAGTAGGTACACCTGGTCTGATGTTCTGTTGACTATGAAATCATCCAGGGAGGACAGATCACCGACTATTACCATCTAATGTAGAACAGATTACTAGATCAATGTGTGCTTCTGTGCTTTTTGTCTGTTTTGTTGTGTCTCTGCTCTGTCTTCTGTAACCCCCAGTCGGTTCAGGCAGATGACCGTTCATACTGAGTCCGGTTCTGCTAGAGGTTTTTCCTTCCCGCTAACGGGTGTTTTTTCTTTCCACTGTCGCTTCATGCTTGCTCAGTATGAGGGATTGCAGCAAAGCCATGTACAATGCAGACGACTCTCCCTGTGGCTCTACGCTTCTCCAGGAGTGAATGCTGCTTGTCGGGACTTTGATGCAATCAACTCGTTTTCTTATATAGGAACATTTTTGACCAATCTGTATAATCTGACCCAATCTGTATAATATGATTGAATTTAAATTTGTAAAGTGCCTTGAGATGACATGTTTCATGAATTGGCGCTATATAAATAAAATTGAATTGAATTGAATTGATACCCGGTTCCTATAGGTTCACAATGAGCTCATGTGACAGACGTGAAAGGGTCTGCAGAAGCTGCGGTGAAAGTGAAAGTAGAAATGAAAATCATAAATAGAAATCAGTTTCGTCATTGCTGCGTAGGAACAACTTATTCCTATCACATACATGCTGGTTAAATGTCCCTGGAAGATTGCCATAGGGTAGGCAGTGTGTGCCGGCCGGTGTTTTGTACATAGGTGTTGGAAAAATAACTGATTCCCGCTGAGCACTACGGTGACCCAAAAGCCCAGCTCTGAGTCCGGTCCCCTTCCACCTTATGCAGTGCCGAACAAATCCAGAAAGCTCAGTTGTACTACTAATCAGTGCCGTCGCATAGACCGTCCTAACTGTGCAACCGCACAGGGCCTCACAATATCAGGGGGCCTTGCGACTGCAATTTTCTTTTTTTTCCTTGTTGTTATATATGATTGTGTCTGTTTCTGTCAAGGACACATAAAAAATTTAAAAGAAAATCCAACAGATTTAGTGGGTTTTTAATGTTGCTATCATTGATTATCAGTGGTTGCTATGTCATCATGCCTCCCTGAGGAAGGAAGAGGGGGCAAGCCAACATGTCAGCGGCAAGAGGACCAGAGAGATTTCGCAAGCACAAATCTGGTTCTGAGGAAAATGGAGATAAAAAAAGGAGGAATTTAATAGGTCACTACGGGGATCGTTGGCTACAGTTATCAACACTTCCAGAGATGCGGTGGCGGAGCTGATGCCCATAGTGCGTCTTTCTTTGCTAATGTGGTGAAACCAGCTATCTTTGCCTTCAGCGACCCGCCGGCAGAGCCTAACGGGGTTCCACAACAGAAGGACCGGAGCGTGGGCACCGAGGATGACGATGAAGTCCGAGGTGAGGACAAAATAAGTAGCTGTACTTGACAAATACAATACTTTATGTTGAGGCTAGAGTGACCAGATGTCCCGATTTGTTTCATTGTAGTCTTGGTGTCCTACAAACTGAAACGATACCCCGCATTTAACTGGGTCGGATTTGGAAAAGTCAAAAACATTGGACATGCACTTCTCTGAACTAAAGAAGGCAGAGCTGCAGTCACCTTTACTGAGAGCCTCGTCGGCTACCGATCAAAATATGCAGCAGCGTCTCCCCTCATGAGCAGCTGCGAGCCAGGACACTCGTAAAATATAAGACATAAAATGACTTTAATGCATACACAAAACTTCTTCAAAGTAAAGAAATGTTACTACAAAGATGTGGGGAACAGTTTCTAACTGGGTGAGGGCAGAGAAAGGTTATTCTCAGAGCTTTTTGTGAAGTTTGAAAAAAACTCCTGTCGAACTATAAACTCATTTTTACTCAAAGCCAAAAATACCTGCCAGGGTTCATAAGCCCATAAACGATGTTTAACTTTACGCAAAAGTTTAACAACATGTTTCTAATAAGCTTTAAAAAAGTGTTGATCTTTAAAAGCTAGCAAGTTGTCTTCTGATAAACTTAGAACAATTTTAGTATTTTTTTAAAGCTAAATATCCCATCCATCCATGTTCTATCTATTAATCTATCTAGAGATAGATTAAGATAATGTGTGATCACTACGCATCCATATCAGCGCAGGGCCTCACATTTCAAGTTCGCACAGGGCTTCGCACCCTACCTACAACGGTCCTGCTACTAATTAAAGGGTTAGGGTGACATACAGAAATGCATTGTTTACAGAAAGAAAGAAAAAACGCAGAGACCGGCCTCTTGGTTTTTGAGCAATAGAATCCGGCAATCTTAAGACCACATCATATCGAAGAAGTTGAAAGGTAAGAAGAAAGCAGCACAACTATCAATAGCGGTTCTTTGTGGAGCTGTGGCTGCTACTGTTATAGAGAAGTCTGTGTGGGGGCCAGGACAGTGACGTAAAAGGCGGATGAAAAGCTCATGAACAGTTATCGTACTTACAGGTATCTAAACCCGACAAGGTGGATGCTAACCGGTCCACAAACTAAACTAAGAAACTAAGTTTCTAAACTTAGCGAGAACGATAATACAATAAACACAAAGTTAGCTCTGCAATTATGTGTTTGCTGATTAGCGCAAATATTTATCCTGTGCCTCTCTGTATTTTACTGTGATGAACTGGTGACCTGTTGAGGATGTACCCTGCCTCTCACACTTTGACTATTTGAGCGAGGCAACATGATCCTGCAAGGATTGAAGTAAGTAGTGGAAATGGATGTATTGTTCTGGTTCCGAGAACTCAACCATCAGTCCTCGATGACCGTAAACCTGCTGCCCTAACACCCCACATAATGAAGGTGCAAGAGAAACTTGTTTTTGCCCACCTGAGTAAGCAAAGAACCACAACTTGGCAGCTTTCTTACAGTTTTGGAGAAGAAGATGCTGTCACACATTACACCTGCTTCAACAAACCAGCTGTCATCTGCATAAAACATAACACACTGTGAGGATTTTGAACATATAACACAGTTCAGTCTGATTTAGTTTGTCAGAAACTCCAGAAGACACAGGTGGAGACCTCACCAATGCCTGGACTAATAGTTAGCTGACAAACAGACCACAGTTTGTGGGACTGAAAGGTTCTGTTTCTAACCAGGTGGTCAGCAGCACAATAGCACAGCAGGGGACTGTACTTTCAGCTTTCCCTTTTTAATCTGCACACCTCAGTCCTGTCAGTCCTGTCATCTGCAGAAATATTCAGATGACTCCACAGCCATCAGGCGTCTCCTACCACAAGCTTCTTACAATATGTCTCCGGACAGCTCTGCTGTAACCGAGTCAGGTTAGTAGGTCGACTTAAATTATACAAAAATTTTAAACTGTGCTCACACATTTTCTGTGTCACTTAGATTAGGGTTTTGACATATAGTCCCTCCAAAACATGGACTTTTTTTCCCTGTAGTCACTTTGTAACTGACTCGACGTTTTGCTTAGGGAGATTGTATATTTGGAAGACCCATTTATGGCCAAGCTTGAACTTCCTAGCTGATGATTTGGGATTTTGTTTTACTGGCTCAATGATTTGGCCCTTATGACACCATCTATTATATAAAGTGAAATTGTCCCTCCTGCAGCCAAACACCGACACTACACCATTAGCCTGACTGACTTACATAAGTCAGTCTGGTAAGGCTCCGTATTCTCCGGTCTAAAACAGACCGGACCGATCACAGCACGGGAGATGCGTCACCCTTGGTAATAGAATTACCCATTATACAGCAGCACTTTCAGTGAAAATACATACAGACTTTTGTTGCTTGGTGCCTTGGAAAATTAAGAAAGAACAGGTGAGTACACCATGTATCCTCAGACTTCTTTAGACAAAAAAACAGTTCACTGGAGAGTTTGCTTTATGGCATGACAGGTTTCGCGGACTACAAATTCCAAAAACAGAGCGTTGCTTGGAGGTTTTTTTGCGTCACATTCGTATTTATCTGACTGGTTCTAACCTGATGTCCCGCCTCTGAAATCGGGCTCCAGCAGCTCCATTCCAGACTTGTACGCCATGTGTGCGGCGTATCAGTCTGGCTGGCCAGGCTTCTACATGATGCTGCTCCCCGTACTTCACAGTTGGGATGGTGTCCTCTGGCTTGTAAGCTCCCTCTTCTTTTTTGCTGCAAATGTAAGGTTGATCATTTTGGCCAAACATTTAACTTTAGTTTCATCAGACCAAATCAGATGTCTTCAAAACTTAAAGGAGCGATAAGTGAAATTTCACCACTAGGTGGCCTGTTGAGCTCTGTCTGTAGACCAAAACAAGATGTGTGACAAGTCACTCCTCTCTACCTCCACTCCAGCTGCAAACTCAGAAAAACAGCATCATCTTTCAGGAGGAACATGTCTAGTGAAGAAGTAAGTAACTCCTAACTTTATAATGCTTTTAGCAAAAGAACGTTTCGATCCACTGGACGTGATCCCCCCCTACGGTACACTGCTCTGACGGTGGCGTTTTATGGGCAGGAAGGGGCTAAGCCCTGAGTGACAGCTGTTCACATTCACATACATGCAAAAAAATATACCTTTAGTTCTTCTTATCACTATCTTTAGTTCTTTGTATCTAAAATAATGAAATTTAGCTTATTTCTCCTTTAAGGTCTTTGTCCCTGAGTGCATTGGCAAACTAATCTGGCTTTTTTATGTTGCTTTGGAGCAACGGCTTCTTGAACTCTGAGTGACCTTCCAGACCTTCTCCTTGCAGGACTTGTTTTATTGAAGATAAAATCACTTTCTTACCAGCTTCAGACAGCAACTTGAAAAGGTCTTTTGCTTTCCTTCTTGTGTTGAGATGCACAGTTTGCACCGAAACACATTAATGCCTGGTTTACAGAAAATCTCTCCTAATGGCTGAACATTCTGCAAACTTTATCCAAGGATGACCAAAGCTTACACAGCCATGGCATTTCCCAAATAGTTTTAAAGGCATAGATGTCTTATTGCTGATAAACTGCTGAACTTGAAGAAAACTAACAATTCATTCTCTGGTGACATTTAGCAAATACAAATAATTTAGGAAATCCAAATTGACACAAAAACAGGACATTTTTAGACTGATTTAACATCAGACTGCGAGAAAAGAGAAGGTTATCAGCCTATTTTTACACTGCATGTAAATATATGGTTTCAACTGTTAGAATATACTATGTAAATGGCAATGTTTTTATATGTTTATCTATAAAATAAATACATTTTGCCATTGCTTCATTTTGCTGTTGTGATAAAAAATGTTTCTTTCCTAAAAATTGTCTCAGCTAAAGGTTTTAAACATGAATATATAATAACTTATTTTGAAAGGAATCTTTACTAACGTAACAGAGCAAGAGCTTAAAAGCAACCTACAGTGATGCGTAGAGAGCATAATATTCTTGGGGGCGTGTTCATGCCTGTTAAAGGGTTGAGGGTGTGGTTCATAAACACCACTTTAATCTGCTTCTTTGGCTTTCCGTCCAATGGGAGCAAATAGTTGTATTAAAATAGATAATATTACAGGCCGAGCTGGGCCAAAGGATAGCACCCGCCAGACAGACCTATATAACAGATTGAGTCAGGGAGAGGTAATCCTAAAGGGTTTAAATCTCTGCTCATACACGTGATTATCATTTTTTTTTCTGGGTTATTCTGGGCGACTGCATGAGAGGAACAAAATGATTTGCTGCTCCGTGGTTTCACTAAGAGCACAGAAAGTCTCTTAACTGTGAAAACCTGGGCTGCTCCTACCTTTATGATTGTTTCCTACTCTGTGCTACCACGCTTTCTTTGTATTTCAGAGTCAGCATTAAAGCCTTTGGAGGGAAAGGAGCAGAAAATGTCTGTAAATGCAAAAGGGATTAATTGTACGTCAGTTGGAGCAAACGTGGGGCTAGGAGAGAAGGAGCAGCAAATACAGTATTACTCTGTGCACATAATCCTTCATCTTTACAGGAAAAAGAAGTCCAATGTTTGCGTGGCTAAACGCCAGCTGTGGTTTTGTTACGTCGAAAAAGGACAACTCAACCGGCTTGCTATTTGAAACTGACACTTGTTTCTGGACTCACAGAATGAAGATCTACGGTTTCAACCATGTAAGAAAATGTCTTGGTAAATTCCTAACAACTGCGACATTCTTAATGAAACTTGTTTTAAGTTCCAAACAATCTGGAAAAAGTCTCAATGAAATGAAAAACACGGCACACAGACATTGAAGACTGAGATTGGCATTTAATAACAGGCTGAAAAAAAAGTAATTTACAGTAAATAAACGTGCTGATGCATGTGTGTCGATTTTAAAACCTCCTTTCCAGGTGTTATTAAGCACTGCTTTTGTGTATAACATCTAATAAATTAAGCACACATGCACTAAGAGTGACATATTTGAGCGACACTAATCCCCAGAACTGGATAAAATGATGCAATAAAGAGAGGACACAAGTTGCCCCTGACCTAAATATCAACACGACAACATTGTTCAGGTGAGCATTCTCTTTGTCGATGGTGAGAATGTTGCTGAGGCACATATTTCTCTGTTTTGTGAAGTTACATTATAAAAAAAACATTTCTTGAATATAAAAAAAGAGAAACCTTAGCATGCTTTGATAGAATAAACAGTCAGCTAACATTTTAATAAGGTGAACTTATGTAACAAAAGGAAAGGCAAATAAAAAAAAAAATCTAAAATCAGAAACAGGGATACATTCCTATGTACATTATGGCTTGCTATCAGTGGCTTGACACTCCTACGTCATGATTTAACATAACTGTTACAGAAAAAAAGCTGAGCATTTATTTTTGTTCAATGAAGCAACCCTATAAAATGATTTAAAAAAACAACTTCAAAATCACACAAAATTTGGTTTGAAGTCAGAAATGATGTCTCTAATCTATGTACTATAATCACAATTTCTGTGTCAAAAAAAGAAAATTAAAGCCATTGTAAAACTAGTAAGTCAGTTCTGGCATGTGAAGATAAGATGGGAGTACATGAGTAAAATATGGATGATTAAACTGCATCTGGTCTGTTTTATATTCTTTAAAGCGATACATTTTGAAATTCAGCACATCTTCCTAAGAGAGCTGATGAACCTATGATAGTTGTTTTGCAATGAAAAAAAAGAATGATGTGGTAATGATATGCCGACTGAAAGTACAACAGGTCAAAAACATATGCAGAGCAAATGCCAAGCAACTTTACTGCTCAAGGATCACAAGACTGTATTTACCCAGAAGACACAGAAAAGAAGCCACTGATGTAACTTTCAGCACTGAAACTCTGGCATTGTCTCAGAGAATACACTCCAGTTGCTTTCCCAAGGGGTGTTTTAGTGCAGGTCGCCGTCTGTGAGCCATATGGTGGACGTGCTTCGGTTAGAGAATCGTCTGATCACCTTACAGCTCTTTAAATTAGTTTCATGGTAAACCTGCCACCGTCACCCCCATCCCCTCCTCCTCCGCCAACAGAAGACCGAGGGACAAAGTCAATAGTTGCCGTGTGCTTGATCTGACCTTTGCTCTGACTCCAGAAAAACATGAAGACAAAACAAATGGCCACTGAGCTGAGGAACGACAGAAAGCCCATGGTCGTGGCAATTATCAGGGTCTTTGCGTCAAAGGGGTATGGCTTGGCCATTTGAGCCGAGGAGTTGGCAGCTTGGGCAGTTGACGGCTCAACCCAGCCTTCCTCTGTGAACAAAGGAACGGATCTGTTATGTGGGAGCCCCTTCACGTGTAAACCCACAGTCAGGCTGTCATTGCCAGCTGCATTGCCTGCCAGGCACTGGTAGGTACCACTGTCCTGAACCTGGGCAAAACGCACCTCGAGAGTGCCGTTGGGTAAAACTCTGATTCTTCCTGTACGGGAGATCACGGTCTTTTGGGAGGAAATCCAGGTGATAGCCGGCAGCGGATCTCCGTCGACCTTGCAGGAAAACAGAACAGTGGTGCCCTCTTCCACTCTCACCTCCTGTGGCCTGCGGTCCAAGATTCGAGCGGGCCGACAGGTGAAGAGCTTTGGCAGCTCCTTTTCTGAGAACTCTCTGAACTCCCGGTGCTTCGCCGCATGAGGAGTGAAACAAGTGGGCTGGTGTCCGTCAAAGTTCAAGCGCAGCCTGCGACGGACCACCCACAGGAGTCGGCAGTCGCATGCCAGGGGATTCCCGTCCAACCGCAACACCTGAAGGTTCCCCACAGAATGGAAAGCACTCTCCTCCAATGTAGTGAGCTGATTTGATGTTACATTAAGCAGGCGAAAGAAGGACAGTCCCCTGAAGGCCCCTGGCTCTATTTGTAGCAGACTTGACCCAGCAAGATGCAGCTCCTGGAGTCTCAGGAGATCCCCTAGCAGGTTACCTTGGATGACAGTGATAGGGTTGTTTGACAAGTCCAGGTAGCGCAGATACACCAGATGACGAAGTGCTGCATAAGGAATAGCGCTTAGGTTGCAGCTATTGATGACAAGCGAGGTCAAATTTAGACTGATAAGACTATTGGCAGCTACGGTGTCCAGTGCTGGCCAGTTCGTGATCACGAGGCTTCGCAAACGGTGGAGTCGGCGGAACGCATTGTTGGGTATTGCAGAAATAGTTAGGCGTATCATGCGAAGTTGCACCAGGTTCTGGAGTTGAGACAAGGCTTCGGTGGGAATGGAGGTCAGGTTGCTGCGGTCTAAGTTAAGCTCTTGCAGATTCTGCAGGCCGTAGAAAGCTCTTTGGGAGATGAAGACAAGGTCATTCTCTCCAGCGTCCAGTGTTTGCAGGTTCCCCATCTCTTTGAATGTATAGTCCAGGAAAACGAGAATCTCATTCTGGCTCAAATCCAAAAAGCGCAGATTAGACAGGCCTGAAAAGACTCCCACTGGAAGGATCTTAAGACGGTTGTTTTTAATTCGGAGCGTCCTAAGATTCCTCAGGCCCAAAAAAGCCTCTACTTCAATCATGGAGATTATATTTTCGCTGAGGTCCAACTCTTGAAGCTGCAGAAGGCCAGAGAACTGACGCCGTCCCACAGTTTTAATCCTATTGCGGGATAAATCCAAGCGCCTGGCATCGTTGGAGAAACCCTCTGGCGCAGAAGTCAAATATTTGCCAGAACAGACCGCTTCTCTTGCCTCGGGTCGGCACGTACAGCGAGCGGGACAGCTTCCTGCAGAAACATCCAGTCCAAACTGCAGCAGGACGCTCCACACCCACCATCGGACAACTGACTCCACAAACATCTTACCCCCTGCCTGAAAAGAGACAAACATGAAGTCACTGCATGGTCCGAGGGTCCTCACATAAAACCCCCCTGAAGATGTGGTAATCACAAACCTTTTCAGACCTGGAGTGCAGATTTTCATAACCAGCTATGCAGGAACCATTCCCGAGTTGTGTTCTCCGTAGGAAAGTCTTTGGGTTCTAAAGCATTTCTCCTGATGTGTCCTAGATAAAACAGAGAAGCAGAAAAAACAACAAGCCTGAGCAGCGTGTCCTGAACAGTAATATCAACTTAAACATTCAGAACCAGAATTCTTTTTTTTTTTTGGCAAACACAATTTTAACCTTTCAGTGAAAATGCTGCAAACCTTCTTAGAATAAACATAAGAGGTATGAAGCCGGTCCATCGGATTAGGTTGATGCCTCTAAATGAAAAGTTCAACACATCAGACAAGTTAAAAGGCAACATTCCAAGCATTCGGTCTCCCTTAAGTACTAAATGATTCATCTAGCAGAAGTCTAGATGTGCTGCATGAAAGGCAAGGATGCAACCAGAGCTTAAATTAAGGGTAGAGAAACATTTCACAGTTAGGTTGGTTCTAAACTTCTGGTCCCGAGAAAACACCTTGAGATGTGCATTCCTTGTTCTTTTGATATGAAGGATTTACTCAAATCTGCAAATGATCACATATAATCTGCTGTCACTGATATCCTGAATATAATTCAAGTTTGTCTTTGTTCAGTTATTTATTTATATTTTTTTGTCCAAACACATATAGTTTATAGTATCGTCCATGGAAAGTGCATGATTGTGTTTTAGAGTGATATGATGCGCGACAAATACAAAACAAAACAGACCAAAGTTTGCATACAGTCACGAATATTCACAGAACATCACGCAGACAGCAAAATGAAACAAACCATTAACACAGAGCGCATTACTACAGAATGAAGTGTGAAAACCATGTGCAGTGGAGAAGCATCTTTAAGAGAGCTTCCCACTGCTTTGGTGCAGACAGAAATTTTAATTTAACTCTTCGTTAAGGGTATAAATTTGCCAGTTGCATAAAAGTATAACACTGATATGTTTCAAATTTGAAATTCCTTTAAAATGACCACAAGCAAGACCTGCTAAAATACAACAAACCTCCAGGAAAGTTCAGTTGTAACCTGACAAAAAGTCCCACAGTTTGACAGGATCATGTGAACAACTAAAGATGAGCAACGTGCCGTCGCCAACGTTTTCTGTTAAAAACAATGGAGATATCACATGCACCACAAATCCAATCTGAAGTTATTCTCAAAGCAGTTTAAATCCAACCTGGAGCAGCCGAAGCTTCGTAAACTTCAACATCAGACAATTCCCAGAGTCTCGCCCCAGCCTCGCTACAGCCTCTCCTTTTAGTGACAGAGCTGCCAACAGTCCCAGAGCTGTGCAGGCTTTGTCTCATTGCTGTTCTCCAAGCAAACACTTCTTATACCAACTGGGAGGGAGTGCTGACTCACAAGCCAAAGACTTGCACTTTTAAACTCACGGCTCTTGTGGTTGGGCGATGCATCAAACTGCTGGTAAACCCAAAAGACTTTTTATACAACGCTTTCCGAGGATGGCTGAAAAAGTAGCCATTTACAGCAGATCCACAATGACAACAGCTTGATTTATAAGTCAATTCAATTTTCAATGATAGTAAACTTTCTTTAGCATTAGGGAAGACCTTTTCTAGCATGATGAGACCGAGGAGTGTGAAGGAATTGTTAATCAACAGGTCGCTAGTGCACTTCTCCAAATATGTATAGATCATATGGGTGGGTTTTACAGTTTAAATTAGTTTTAAATGCCTGTCCTAAACTAAGTTGTCAGAGACAGAGCCTGGCAGGTGTGTGAAATCTCAGGCTGGGTCAGTTGCTGTGCCCTTTCAGCCAATCTGGGATCAGGACCACACCTCCTCTCAGTCTTTTATACACATGATAAAGCCGCGGTCTATACAAAGGTCACCGCACCAACCCACAGCAGGGACTGACCCCATCCATCAAATCAAACAGGGGGACAGGGAGGGTGGGGGGGGGGAAAGCGCATTTGGAATTTTGGCATCTATTTCTCGCCCTGCAAGGAGCGAAGTCGCATGACTTTCACATTACCGTGTTAATTATTTTAACTATTTTCTATCACACCGAGTCATTTGTCGTTTCTATTGCTGATGGAGGTTGAAATCAGAGAGGTTATAAAACGAGCTTGTGTCGGCGTCGCCCAATTAAGAGACACGTCAAAACATTTTTAGAATTTGGATCGTCCGCAATTACTTGTGAAGGCCAGAGAACAATTTTTTTTATTTCTTTACATCACAGTAACTTCATCTGACACGAAAAAGGGGTCTGGGAAGAAAAGCTCATGTTCAGAAACAGTGTCTTTTTAATTTATTTATTTTACAAAATTGCTCGCAGCACAATTGGTGGCACGTTGAGCAGTCTTTAGAAATTAAACTGGAGTGAATATTGAGTCTTAGGTCACCATTTTTACTTTGATCTAACCATGACTTTCTCTTTCCCATGGGTTTAAATATGATTTGTCACAAAAACCCACTATCTTAGCCCCTTTTCAGCAGGCATTGCAGATGAGGTGTCTTGCCCAAGGACACAACTGAAACGTATGGAGCGGGGCTCAAACCGGCAACCCACCCAGTTACAGGGCAAACTCCTTGCTCTTGAACCATTTTCGCCCCACAAAGCCCTGACCATTAGTCTGATTGATGAAGTGCATCTTCCCAAAGTCCACAGTGAGAGGGATGGTAAAAGACTGGCATTAATAATTCTCCATATTTACCATCCTATCCATGTGTCAACCATTTCCTTGGGAGGAACACTATGAAAAAGATGTGGCTGAGATGGGTCTTTCTGGAAACAGCAGATAGGTTCGGCGTGAAACAAAAGAGATGTGTGGAAAAAGGACCCATGTCCACTGCTTGGCATGGTACAGGATCCGTGATGCTGTGGGCCTTTTGTTCTTCCAAAAGATCAGATGCTTGCTGCTATCCTGCTGAACCAGAAAAACCTGGATATTTTAAATTTGAAATGAGCTTGCATTAGCTAGAACAACGGGTATTTCAACTGGATAAGGATCAAAACGTGTGGCCAAATCAGCACAGAAATGGTTCACCAGACACATAATTGACCCTCTGCAGTCCCCACACCAGCATCCTTCAGAAAAGCTGTGGGATCAGAAGAGAGGCAAACAAAAGAGAAGACCAAGGACGATTCTTTCACAAGGTGTTAAGACGAACAGCCAAAGATTGCTTTTCCTGTGTGCTCCATCTTTGTAAAATGTTACAGGAAAAGAATAAGTGACCAGGGGTAGAGCAAGATATAGCAGTAAACCAGACAGCCCATATCTGAAATTATAGGACAATATTATTTATTCACGGCTGATAATTGACCTTAAAGGGGCCTAAACTATGACCATCAAAAAAAGCTGAAAAACATATATTCATCTTTTAAAAAAGATTTACATCAAGCATTTGTCATGATAGCGTTTACTTGGTCCTTTTTTTGAACTGGGCTCGATCAGCAGACATAAATATTGTCGTGCCATCTGCTGGTAGTCCTGCAGAGCTACCAGAAAGCAAGATGGCAACAATTGACACAGCTACTGTAAGAGCCAGTAGACGTTTCTGCAATGCCTGGCAGTAAAGTGAGAGCTCAGCGTGGTCCAAGACCAACGCGACCTACAGGGTCAGGGTTCCTTGTTCTTTCTTTCTGATACTAAGCTGGGCGTTGCTCGGCTCCTTTGTTCCTCCCAAAACGTTCCTGCACATGTGAGCGTCATACTTCCAGTCATGTGGAGTTGTTATAATAAACACGAGTGCTTAATTTACTAACAGAGCAAAAAACACATAAATGAAATATGATAAGCCAATAGGGCGCAATAATTTAACTACAAAACTTTTTGAATGCAACCAGAGAGAGCTACTGGCATATAAATTGCAAAGTCACAGTAGGTTACTAGGCCGCTTTAAGGCCTTTGCCGTATGTTTTCCACCGTTTTATTTGTCCATTTTGTGTCTCATAAGTCTCAATTAATGTCACTACTGATCTAAAGTCTTAAAAAGAGAACAAGTTATTTACTACTGTCTAACAACATTGGACAAAGCCTTGATGTGTGCCAATAAAAGTTGTACTGGCAATATTAGCATTTTAGGGTAGATTTTCGTTCCTGCTCAAAATAATTTTACTCAAATCAAAAAAAAAAAAAAAATCACTCTGAGATTAAGCTCCTGCAATATAAGAGGTTAATTTATTTGAAACGTTACCGTATCTTTACCGGGGCTCCATTGAGTATATGGTCAGAAGTCCCTATTACCTCTAAGTGTAGCAGACATTTTTCATGATAAAATTGTTGGATTATTGATTGTTTTTTTTGCATTAAAAAAAATGTTTGTTCCTTGAAAAAACCAACCATGAAAACTTTATCATGGCAAGTTTTGAAACTGAAGCGAGGAATGTCATGAGACCTGTCCTAGAAAAAGATTGTAGCTGAACTTATTCTGTTGCTTATTTACGGGACATTATCCAACTGAGCCGACTTTGCCAATTTGCTTCACTCTGCTCTTTCATCAGGCAAAACTCATCAAGCCTCTCAGCTCCGGCCCGTTATCGCATTACATCAGTCTGTGGCCAGTTGCCACAAAATGTTCAGTCTGCCTTCAGCGACTGGACACAGACTGGGTTACACTAAAGTTCTTTGTGCCTCTTTGTATTCACTGATAGTCTTCCTCTTTGTGTGATAAATAAAATGAAGTCAGCGGGGTTTTTGTATTTTTTTAGATGCCAGTTTTAAATTGCAACATTTTTAAAACTCAAATAATTTCGAATTGTAAAATCCCGAGGGAGAAAACACTTTTGCTGCTCATCCTGGCGCTCATAGTCTCTGCTGTGATTCTGCCAGAAGGAAGCGAGACGCCGTGATTCTCTGTTAAATCATCCTGTTCTGGTTTGCCAGCATTACAGCCTCATTACCTTTGAGAAGAAAAGACTCTCTCTCTGAGTATTGCTTCTTTAAGTGCCGCCTTATCTCCCATTCCTCAGTGCTCCTTGTTACTAAGTGGCCCGCAGCAAAATGTGAAAAACTGTGACAAATGTTCAAGTGTGCAATTACTGAAATGAATTCTTGAGGCAAAGGCTTCCTTTGCAACAGGTCTATTAAACAGGAACATGACCTCAGCGGAGCCCCACATTCACGGCGCTTTGTTTCCTTCTGGCTTCATATGCCCCGAGCATGACTCCCTGTGCAGAGCTGCTCTGTCCTGACAGAGAATGAACAGTCTGAGCCCGACGGGGCTTTCTGACACTTGTCAGAGACTATTTTTAGCTCATCGCAGTGAGAAAGACATGAGCTTGTCCCAAATCCCCAATTAAAGCTTCTGGAACAAAACAACAGTGCCGGGTCTTTGCACTTTGTGCACTTTCTGTGTGTCTTTTCGAATTGTTAAGTGTGTTGAGCTGGGTGGTGGGGGGGGATGTTTGTGAGTCATTTTTTCCTTTAGGGCCTCTGGCAGCTACAGTGTGATGGCCCCTGGGATCTTCTCAATTCAAACGGCAAATATTGGAATGTTTGCCAGCAGAACAGCTGTTGGGTGCAAAGCAGGCAAACAAAGGTCTCGGGGGTTCTCCTTTGGATTTGTCTGGGAAAACGTGTAAACAGTGTCAATTCAGGTTACCAGAATTATGCCAGACAGACAGAAGCTCTAAAACAAAACATGTAAAACCTTTTTTTTCCCCATTAAAGCCTTTTAGCAAATTTAAAATGGTCTAATTTTAACATGTCATTTCAAGCTGTTTCCTCAAAGTTTCAATCCAACACAACTGCACAGAGAAACATGAAGTGAAGCCTTAATGCTCTAGCTGCCAACCAAATCCAAATCAGAACAGAGAGCAAGGTTTAATTTAAAAGTGCACTTTTAAAGTAAATCAGAAGCAAGCTGGGAAAAGTTGAAGGAAGGTGACAATAAGGAAGCAACAGTAGCCCACTGGTCCCATTAGGGCGTGTTTATTTGCACACTCACTCAATCACAAACTTGTTCTGAAATATCTCCATCGTAACGTAGGGATTTGAATATAGATTTTTGTTCATTACCTATGGTAATGACCCCCATATGACAAACTTAAAATGAAAGACTGCAGGACATCACCAGCTACTCATGAAAACAACAAGTGATTTTGGACCAGAGGTGTCAAAAGTATTCACATCTAGTAGTAGAAGTAGAAGTATAGATTCTAGGGTTTAGAAAATACTTCTGTAGAAGTAGAAGTATCAACTCAAACCTTACTCAAGTAAAAGTATAAAAGTACTGGATATAAAACTACTTAAAGTATTAAAGTAGAAGTCACCCCCCCCCATTACTATAATTGTATAGAATGATGTTAATATTGAATGAAATTGGGATTGGCTGTTTCACCCACATATATGTCCATTGAAAATTAACCATTTAGTCAATGGAAATATATTAAAGGTCCATATAGCTGCAATAATGAGCCCCAACATGGGTTTCATGGAGCAGAAAATCTGATGTCTGGCTGCCTATAACTATTAGTGCAAAAAGTCAAACATTAGAGACATATTATCAATACCTTTTACTTGTTGTTATTATTAGAATATAAATACACATCCAAGCGCAGCTACAGGAATTGATAACTGGAAATGAAAATGAGTGCATTACCATCTTATAACAACTACCCTTGTATGATTGTCTGTATACAGAAGACAGTGTTGTCAAAATGAATGATTAATCCCAACGGTTAATCAAAAAAGAAAAAAAAAAGAAAGGAAAATAACAAATAATCCTAAAAGTATAATGTTCTTCTTTTACGTTTTGTTCTTCTTAAGTTTTTGTTGGCCATTTGGCAAACAACTCGGTGCAGTACTGCCTCCAACCACTATCAAAATCCCTCTGTTCGAGTAGCGCTATTTATCTGAATATTTTTTTGGTTTTGGTTTTTATTGACAAGCCAGAACGAAAACAAGCTGGCATAAAATAGAAGTAAGGAGACTATCTTCTAAATGTAAGGAGTAGAAAGTATAGATAACTGCATGAAAATGTAAGGAGTAGAAGTAAAAAGTAGGCAAAAAAACTATTACTCCACTGAAGTATAAATAACCAGAATTTCTACTTAAGTGAGGTAACTAAGTATTTGTACTCAGTTACCTGACACCTCTGCCAGAGAATCAAATTTATCATAATTGATTGTCCACATGAAACTGAAACCGTTGCTACAAACTGATAAGGTCTGAGTTTTAAGGGTAATTTTAGGCTCAGACATTTACAAAACTCTAACAAGTTTTGTAATATCATGACAATGAACTGTCGTTTTACAATCTTTCTACAGATTGTGTTTAAGAGGAGCTAAAATTGAAATCTGGCTCTGATACAGCGTGCCAACGGCCTGTTACATCACATCAGAATACCAAATTCTGATACAAACGTCCTCCATCCATATTCTATACCTGTTTAATCCGGTTCAAGGTGGCAGGGGGTTGGTGGTAAATTCCAGCAGTCGCGGAATGAGAGGCTATGCACACCCCAGACAGGTTGCCAGTCCATCGCTGGGCTAATATAGGAACGGATGACAAAAACAACGTCACCTTTTGTTTGTTGTGTAACATCCCTGGAACGGAGTGTCAGCTGTGTTATTGCTGCCAATTTCTACCCCTAACTTCATGTTCTTTCTCTATATATAATATAGTTTGCCCTGCCTTACCTTTTCTCTCTCCCGGACAAAGCCATTTAAGAAGTTAATGCTTCCACAAATTAGAAGTACTATACATTTCTCCCCAAGTATTGTACTACTGTCTCAGATCTTGTCGTTTTAGGTGAGATTTCCTTTGCAATTAGGCCATTTAAAGAGTTGCTGATGCCATTAACTCATCATTGACTCACATAGAAAGTACTGCTGCACCAATGCATCCATGTTCCCTCTTCAAGAGAAATATGTGGACAATATTTAACAATAACCTGTTAATCTCAGGATTTCCTGATAGCTTGCATATACAAATGTGAAACAATTGTGATTTACTTCCAGTTGTATCACTTGCCATAAAAGATTCCTTTTTATTCTTCCTAACTTTTGCATCAAACAGTTTCTCTTCCTGGTTGTAATGAAAGTAATCCATGTCGCAATGCATGTTTTGCATGAAACATATAATATGAAACAGACCAGCATAATAAATCTCTAACTATTCTGGCCATTACAAAATCAAAGTTGTATACTTATTAGCTTGTTTTAGCTAGAAACAAGTTTAAAAGACTTGTCATTATGTAAAGGTAAACGTTGGAAAGCAATTTGTGCTCATGCAAATGGTTCTTCAGAGGTTCAATAAAGGTGAAGTTCCAGCTAAAAAAATGTGAAATAAAAATGACTTAAAATGCTTTGAGAAGTGCACAGGAACTACCCAATTAAATTGATTAAACAAGTAAATGAACTACATAAAAAGATTTATCAGTGAAAGTAAATCTGTCGCACCAAATTCAAAAAGAATGCAGCAGTTTAGGAATATTACTCATAGGAGCACAATGTTTAGATACTGGTGCTGTGAAAAAAGGTTACATTGTTTGCCAGATTTTAACTGTTCCAGAGAGATGAATGTATCAGAGTAAGAGGTTGAGATGGATCATCACGCCTTGGGTGTATTACAAATGCATCAGAGTTGTAATTCTGCAATGTTACAGACACCCAAAAGTCAGGTTTCTATCTTCATACAAGAAATTACCAAGGTTTTTCCTCATCAGTGGCAGGAATAAGTTGACTCAGTAAATTTACAAGATTTTGCAGGGGAAAAGAGAAAGCGCTTCTCAGCACCTTTGCAAATCAGTTTCAGTCATAACTGGATGCTGTCCAAGAAATCCTATTGAAGTTTATAAAACTTTTTGAGGAAATCAAGTAATTTAGAGCTTGACTACATGGATACAAACTGGTCATAATTCAAGTGGTGCAAGTATTTCTTTCTTTAATTTGGTGCATACTGTATATAAAGGAATCTTCTACAGATTTCTGTCATCACTAGCTTTACATTATGATCCAACATTTGATAAATGATATTATATTGGGAGGATAATAATTGAATATATGTTTATATATGTATGTTGGTAGTACAGTGTAAAGTCTTTGCATAATTCAGGTTGACCTTACGCTCTTGACTTTAAGTGAGACACTTTTAGATTCAATATGATGTCAGTATGACTTCAATGTTTTGTCTTATTATTATGGAGTACGTTTCTTTTCAGAACAAACAATTACTTAAAAAAAGAAAGGTGTCCTTGAGTATTCACACCAGAAATCTTTAGTTAAAGGAGTTTCATTCCCATTACTCTAAGCTCAACACAGCTCGTTGGTTAACCACTTTATTCCACATTCTGACTTTGCGTAAAGTGCAATGCCTGCAATATTAATAACAGTGCAATTAAATGAGGGAGGGGAATTAGTCTAAGCACAACGCCTATGCAATGTGACAAATTAGGCCATCTCAGCCGACATAAATTATGCTTTGGTTCATCACTGTGCATCAGAGAGATGTTGGGAGATCATGCGTTAAAGGCGAGCTGACTGATGGTGGACGGAAGGCTCCAAACCTGAAACAGGTCGTTTGTTACACACTGATAGTAATTCAAGGCAATGCACTTACCGATCATTGTTGCACATATCTCTTTATGAAACCTGCTTACTTGCTGGCACTATATATGGAATACAGAACCTCTATTTTTTTATTCAAAAGACAACTCTTGCATTAAAAAAACAAGATTAAGGAGTGAGTACTCAGAATCTTAAAGTAGAAAATCATACTCATGATACATATATACTGTATATACATATATTTTGGGGCTGCATTTGTGCAGATTGAGTTGGAGATTAAGTCAGGATTAATGGTGTCCTCAATGCAGATATTTGTCCATCATACAGTACCATCATGGAGGCCCCAAATTCATACTGCAATACCACAATGACCTCCAAACTTTGAGCCAAGGTTATTGAGAACTATAATCAGTGTAGAGAATTACAAGAAGTCTGGAAAGTGATCGCATGGCCCTCTCAGATCCATGATCTCAACATTATCAGGTGTGCCTGGGATTACAGGAAGAGAAGAGAATTTAAAGAAGCCTTCAACATGTCTGGAACAACCTACCAGCTGAGCTCCTTGAAAAACCGTGTGTTTTATCATTCTCTTCCTTTTATCTCTTCTTTCTTTCACCTCTTCTTTCTTTTTTTTTTCTTTTTTTCTTCTCTTCTTGTTTTTCTTTTACTCTCCTACTTTCCCATTGTAGAGTCCATATAATTTGAAATTCTCCCTGCAGGAATCACAATAAAGCTATTTACACGCACAAATCAAGCGGAGCATTATGGCGAAAGCTGTTTGCTCCACTTGTGAAAGTAAAATCTGTCGAGCTCTATTTGGCATTAAGATATCAATTTTTATTGCCACATTGCTAGACAGGACACTGGGAAAAAAAAAAAAAAAAAAAAGAAAAACCGTGTGTAACTGCACCTGGAAGAATATATATATATATATATATATATATATATATATATATATATATATATATATATATATATATATATATACACTACCGTTCAAAAGTTTGGGGTCACCCAAACAATTTTGTGTTTTCCATGAAAAGTCACACTTATTCACCACCATACGTTGTGAAATGAATAGAAAATAGAGTCAAGACATTGACAAGGTTAGAAATAATTATTTGTATTTGAAATAAGATTTTTTTTTACATCAAACTTTGCTTTCGTCAAAGAATCCTCCATTTGCCTCAATTACAGCATTGCAGATCTTTGGCATTCTAGCTGTTAATTTGTTGAGATAATCTGGAGAAATTGCACCCCACGCTTCCAGAAGCAGCTCCCACAAGTTGGATTGGTTGGATGGGCACTTCTTGCGTACCATACGGTCAAGCTGCTCCCACAACAGCTCAATGGGGTTCAGATCTGGTGACTGCGCTGGCCACTTCATTACCGATAGAATACCAGCTGCCTGCTTCTGCTCTAAATAGTTCTTGCACAATTTGGAGGTGTGTTTAGGGTCATTGTCCTGTTGTAGGATGAAATTGGCTCCAATCAAGCGCTGTCCACTGGGTATGGCATGGCGTTGCAAAATGGAGTGATAGCCTTCCTTATTCAGAATCCCTTTTACCCTGTACAAATCTCCCACCTTACCAGCACCAAAGCAACCCCAGACCATCACATTACCTCCACCATGCTTAACAGATGGCGTCAGGCATTCTTCCAGCATCTTTTCATTTGTTCTGCGTCTCACAAGCGTTCTTCTTTGTGATCCAAACACCTCAAACTTTGATTCATCCGTCCAAAACACTTTTCTCCAGTCTTCCTCTGTCCAATGTCTGTGTTCTTTTGCCCATCTTAATCTTTTTCTTTTATTGGCCAGTCTCAGATATGGCTTTTTCTTTGCCACTCTGCCGTGAAGCCCAGAATCCCGCAGCTGCCTCTTCACTGTAGATGTTGACATTGGTGTTTTGCGGGTACTATTTAATGAAGATGCCAGTTGGGGACCTGTGAGGCGTCTGTTTCTCAAACTAGAGACTCTAATGTACTTATCTTCTTGCTCAGTTGTGCAACGCAGCCTCCCACTTCTTTTTCTACTCTGGTTAGAGCCTGTTTGTGCTGTCCTCTGAAGGGAGTAGTACACACCGTTGTAGGAAATCTTCAATTTCTTAGCAATTTCTCGCATGGAATAGCCTTCATTTCTAAGAACAAGAATAGACTGTCGAGTTTCAGATGAAATTTCTCTTTTTCTGGCCATTTTGATCGTTTAATTGACCCCACAAATGTGATGCTCCAGAAACTCAATCTGCTCAAAGGAAGGTCAGTTTTATAGCTTCTGTAACGAGCTAAACTGTTTTCAGATGTGTGAACATGATTGCACAAGGGTTTTATAATCATTAATTAGCCTTCTGAGCCAATGAGCAAACACATTGTACCATTATAACACTGGAGTGATAGTTGCTGGAAATGGGCCTCTATACACCTATGTAGATATTGCACCAAAAACCAGACATTTGCAGCTAGAATAGTCATTTACCACATTAGCAATGTATAGAGTGTATTTCTTTAAAGTTAAGACAAGTTATCTTCATTGAAAATTACAGTGCTTTTCCTTCAAAAATAAGGACATTTCAATGTGACCCCAAACTTTTGAACGGTAGTGTATATATATATATATATATATATATATATATATATATATATATATATATATATATATATATATATATATATTATTTTTAATATAATTTTTCATTCAGTCGCAGCTATAATTTCTTTTCTATTTCGGGTAAAATCAATCAATCTGTAATGTGCCTTCATTGCACAGGTGGGGGCTTTCCCCTTTGGCTGCCTGCACGATAATCTGGCAGGACCTCTCCATAATCCCACCCGATTTCCATTTGAACTAGAGCCAGGTAAAACAGAACAAGGGATCAGAGGAAGATCCAGTCCTTTCTATAGAAAAATAGCTTGTTTTGATGTAATGTGCAAATACAGCCATAAAGCAGCAATGTAAATGGAGTATTGAGTTTGTAACAATAAGAAATGGAATACATTTTCTGGCAAATCATGGTAGTGTTACAAGTGTCTAAAAGGTTGCTTAACACCTTTTGTACAAGTCAACAAATAATAGTTCAGAGGGAACAACTTATTCCAAACCCAAGATAAACAATCACAAAATTAATAATTATAAGCTATGAGGTGGAACTCACTTTATAGCACACTATAACTATAACTGAACTACTAAACAATTTTCAAGCATGCTAAGGAGAAACTGACTGACCAACAGAATCAAAAATGAAACAACATATCAGGAACTCCTCGAGGTGAGACACAGCAACCTGCAGCTGTGACATGAACAACTGAGAAATTTCAGGTAATTTCATTTAGCATAGGAACCTTGCAATGTCCCTTACTGGCCCTAAGGAGCTATATGGAATCACATAATCCTTTTCATGATGTGACGTCAGCCCATCTCACAGAATCTTTTTTTCTAATTTACATGTCCTCCTGTCTGGCAGTGTAGCATTAAGAATTGATGTCTTAATGCCAAAAAGACCCCAACATACTTTACTTTCACAAGTGGAGCATTACTGCTTTCACCACAGTGCTCCGCTTCATTTATAAATACAAATAGATTTATTAGATTTCATTCTGGGCCCATTTAACTTTCAATTGATGCAAAAACGGAAACATAGAAGAGAAAAAGCGAAGAGACAAATATGAGACAAAATGCTAAAAGGGAGAAAAGGTGACAAAATAAAGAGGAAAAGGAGAGGGCAAGATAAGATCTTTGGGGTCTGCTTCAACACCTGCAAAGAGAGATATAAAAAGAACAGCAGAAGCAACCGATTAAGTCTTACAGGTACAAACAAAGTGGAGAACTGAGATGTCCCAGCAGAGGGGGCAGTCCAAACCCAACCTGATAAAAAGATAAACACAAAACCAGGTACACAGTCACATTCACACATTTTCACCGTTTTGCCCCCACATGCATACACTCTTACCCACAAAAAAAAACGAAAGGGATGCTGTACACACACTCACATTCACCTAACACATCCTATACTCCCAGGTTTAGGTACTGGCACCCCAGAGATATCCAGCCTCCAGACCCGTGAGATGAACCCCTCCAATAGTCCCCACAACCCGGCTCTAACCCCACCCCCACCCGATCCCAGCCCAGATGACCCACGAGCCCATCCACCCGGAGATGGGGCCAACATAAACCGACCGGATTAGCCAACCAGAGCCCACGCTATAAACCTGGAGGTGCTGCCTCCCCCATGCCCTGTCCTCCATATTTCCTACCCCATATTCCAGGGGAGAGCAGGAGTGCCAGCCACAGCCCTAGCCGACCCGGCACCCAATGCCCATCCCTGGCCCAGACCCCCACTAGGTGGCTCGCTCCTCCTCAAGGCCTCAAACTCCAGATGGCAATTGGAGAACTGGGGTGAGAAAACGACCCTGAGTCTGGCTCCGCCCGCTGAAATGTCATGTTGATGCATGTTGTCCTCGAGTGCATTCAAGACTGGGAGGGCCAAAAAGGGGGGCGCGCGGAACAGCACACCCACCCTCCGGAGGGTAGCCAGCACCAGAGCACCCCCCCCCCACCCCCCAATACAACCCACCCAGAACCCTCGATACCTTACGCCTCCCCCTATACATGCCCTAAATATGTGTGTTGTGAGAATGTCGTAAATGAAAGTGTCTAAGTTGTACAATAAAATTGGGGCCAAGGACATCATAAATCCTCCCCACTCCCCAGCAAGGTCCCCACTCCCCAAGGTCCTACTTGTATGGCCGCGTGATGGAGCAGGTAGAGGGAGGCATCCGGGGATGGGTAAGAAATCAATGGGGAGCAGCATGCCCACCCAGGAAGCCAGCTCCCTCACTGGCTCCAATAGGCAGCTCCATTCTCCAAAAATCTACCATGAGTGGGAGGCACCACTAGTAGCACTAAATCTGCGGGGCCAGAGGCTGGAGACAAGCGGCGAGGCCCGGGAGCCAACAGCACACCAAAACCAACACCCCAGCTCTGTGATGTAATTATTAAAAAAATGTAATAGAAAACATAGAAACCTGAACGGCTTGAAAATTTTGACCCAAAAAATATAAAGATATCTGTACTGCACCAGGATAGACTAAATAAAAATATGCCATTTTATTCCTTCAAGCTTGCATTTCATAGACATGTTCCTACACTATTGTGTATTAATTATTTTTCAGTCTTGAATTATTAAGATAAATTCACAAATGAAGTAGAATCTTGAGTAAATTTATTTAGTTGCACACCATGGCACTGAGTACAAATAAAAAAAAATGATTGTGTATGAGTGAGATCCCTCCGCCTTTACTTACAGGAAAATAAGTTAAAAAGGTCCAGAAAGTCACGCCATATGGCTTGTTTTATGCATGATGATATATGAGAAATTGCAAAAAATCTCCCCTTGCTGGAGGGATATTTTACTGAGAAAACAGGAAGAAGGACAGATTGAGCATTAAGTGTGGGAAAAAAAATCATTCTCATTATATATTAAGTGTGGATCTGTTTGAAAAATCAGCTTTTAAACAAGTTGCGTCTTGCAACCCAACAGGCCCCAAGAGTGATTTTGTGCCTAAATGGGAGCAAAAGCCACAGACAGGACGATAGGTCGACTTAATAGAGGGTTTTATGTTTAATTTTGCGAATGGTCACTGTATGATAGCACTTTCTTTTGTCAACATTTCTACAGGACAGGAAATGTTTGCTTTTAAAAGAGACACATTAGTCCAGAAGGAAGAAAGCAAGTAGATGCAGGAGGGGAGCTTTAGTGAACACTTTGCTGTTCAGTGTCTGCAGTCGAAGGTGAGACAAAAGCCCTGAGGATGGATGACCTGATTTCTGCAGCTTTTCAAGAACTTGCATTTTGTCTGCCTTTGTGGTCTTCATGCAATGAATTAGAAACAGAGTATATACTGTGGGAGTGGTTAGGGAACTGGGCACTTGCATCTTAGAGAGACCTCAAAGGTTGCCAGTTCAAAACTCAGTCACTCTGGGACCCTGAGCAAGACCCTTGACCACCGATTGCTCCCGGTGTGGCAGCACACCGCTTCCTAAGGGATGGGTTAAATGCAAAGATAACTTTCCCCACTGTGGGACTATAAAGGGAAATATTTGTTTTTTGCAGCACATATGGAATAACGGAGTGTTTGAACTCCAAGAAAGTGATGGTTTTAAGGAAGTCAGTGCCCACACACATTTTTACACTTCTAAGATTGAATGCTACAAGAAGTCTATCCTCGTTTGCTTCAAAGAAAATGTTAAAGAAATGAGTCACAAGTGCTGCTGCTTACCGACAGATGATCCATACAAGGAAATCTAAAACACAGGGTTAGTCATAGCAGACATGTAAAATATAATGCTGACACAAGCATCCTAATTTTCATCTCGCCGAGCTTCACAATTTTAAATCTTACAGTACATAAATGTCGGTCGGAACAGTATTTCCATGTACTGCGCAGTATATAAATAGAAGGAGCTCCCTTTATGTGAATTAGTACATTGATGAGGTGATCAGGCTGTGTAACCGCTGAGGTGTTAAGGAAGCTTTAAAGCTGCTGTAAATGGCCTTCAGTTTATGTGCATTGGTGGGCAGCGTGCCTTTTATCTCCCTTTTGACAATACTCCAATGACTCTCTGTGGGGTTTTGGTCAGATGAGTTTCTGCCAAACAAAGTTCAGCGGTACTGTTGATAATCTGTTCAGTAAATGCTTGTTTTATTTTGGCTGTCAAAAGTAAGAATTGGTTAAGCTGATAAAGTGGGATTGATTACTGGAACATTTGTACTGTGTGGATTAGACGCGTGCATTTAGTTGGACACTTAAGACACACAAGAATTCATGTGCCGTAAAACGGATACCGTCTCCATAACGACTCACTCTTCCATCAGATATCACCGTGAGGAGACCCTCCTTTTAGAAGTGTGTCTAAGTTTGGAAAAAGACGAGATGGCCATGATTCGGGGCTCTTCTTCATCGGGACGTCACCGGCGTTGCTTCGCTGTAGGAGCCTCAGCGCTGAAACTTGTAATCATTTCTCTGCCGTAGTTAGATGAATGGCTAAGCTAAACTCTGAAGTTGAGTCATCCTTAGAGGGTGTTTTATTTTGGGCGAGCCGCTTAGAGGAAATAATCGAAGCGGAGGGGAAGACAATGAGTGTGCACATACATAGTTGGAGTGTGTGCAGTACCATGGGCTCCATCCGAATGCCCTTAATAGCTCCTAGCTACTGCTCCGTAACCTTTCACGGTTTTAACAATAACAACTCTATCATGGGGAGGAAAGGAGCTTCGGACTGCTGTGCCGATTTCGGACAGCCTCTAACTCCGACTTCATTACGTGACGGAAACACACATAGATGATACGAGTCAAATCTGGGCCAGCAGTCTTCTGAAAATGAACTAGAAAGTGCACACGCTCTTTTCTCTGGATGTTTTCATTGATTTGTATAAGGGGGCTGTCCTTATACGTCATGTCACCCAAAGGATTGTGGGATACCTTAAGGCTTCTTAGCACCGGTAAGGAACGTTGCGAGGTTCCCAGGCAAAACAGCCACGAGAGGAAGCTTACGGGCTCCTTTTCCTACCTCCTTTCTTACTGACTGCACATTTCTGACAGCGCTTTTATCATGGCGACCGCTGACATACTTCTGCTTTGGCTAAAGGGTCCTTACTCAATAAGGATATTCGGATGGAGACACTGTATATAAAGCAGGTATGGGTACTGTTGGCCAAGTACCAAGTCCTGCTGGAAAAGGAAATCAGCCTCTTCGTAAAGGAAGCATGAGGGCCTCTTAAAACATCCTGGAAGATGGCTGCACTGACTTTTGATTGGATGAAGCACAGTGGACCAACACCAGCAGAAGACACGGCTCCCCAAATAATTTACTAACTAGACTTGAAACTTCTTGGCCAAAGCACTTACAGTAACTCCAGGGTCCCCACACATCAGTGTGTGAATGCTGAGCATTGAGAATCCAACTGGGTGAATGTGGGTCTCATGTAAAAATAGTTTAAGCTGTCAGCATCACTGGAGAAGTGCTATACATGTTCTGTCTATTTGCAATTTGGAGGTCTTCTTTGGTTTGGAAGTGGCTTATCACCAAGGCTGTGACAGTTGTAGCCCTTTTCCTGGATTCATCTGTGTTGGTTCTGGGTGGCTCTTGAAAGACTAACTCTTCAAAATCCCAAATGGACTTTGCTTTACACTTCTCTAAAGGCTGTGGTTTGTTTCAGCCTCTTTTTCTTCCTCAGTATTTTTCTTCTACCATATTTTCTAGTGATGCTTGAAAAAGCAATCAGTGAAAAGCCTCCTTACGAAGGTTATCAGTGACTGTTTTGTAGACAGCTAGCCAATCAGCAGTCTTTCATGTTTATGTCAACCATATCTTAACATTTTTGTGTTAAAAGTACTTTTTATTTGTTTGTTTTGATGTAAATTCAAATGTACTGATAAAACATAATTACCAAAATAAAGTTTCAAAGTGTGGGTAGTGAATCTTTTTAATATGAGAGTTTCACTTTTTGGATTGAATCACTAAATTAAATTACATTTTCAAGGATTTTGTAATTATTTAAGATGAACCAGTTTGTCGAAGACACTTTTAAAAGCCCGTTTCTCTTGACTGAAAATATGGAAGATAAAAAAGAAATTGTCCAATTAAGCCTTTATATTGTGTGCAACACAAAACAGATACTTTTGTGTGGAGTAACCCCGCTTCCTTTCAAATGTGGAACAGGTTCATGGCTTACACATGAGCGTGTATGAATGGGTGAAACTGAAAAGGAAAGACATGCATCATGTAAAAGTAAAACATGATGAAAGAGGCCCTCTAATGTATAGACGCTTTTTATCTATGTTCATAAAATATGCGCCTTGGGCCGCTATTCAATTCTTAGTCCAGCTGTACTCCAGGCAGAGCATGTTCCAGCCTTCATCTACAAGAGGACTTCAAATCACTATGTGGCCTAAATCTTGAACAGCAGGTTCAAAAGCGCTGTTCATTGTTGTTTCCTCCCTGGAAAGATGTTTTCATGTAGCATCGTTCCAAAAGCAGTTAAGACTGCGACGAAAAGACAAACAGCTGCACATGGCTCAGGCCTCATGTGCAAATTGAGAGATTTATCCTTTGCAGCTTTGGGAAAAAAAAGAAAGAAAAAAAGTAAAGTGCTGAAGATAATCTCCTGGCTGTTAAGACTGAAAAAACACAGGCGCTGGATGTGAGGATGCTTTGTTCTAGGCTCACCTTCCCTGACAGAACCGTCTTGGCCTGACCCTGGTATTAGAGCTGTGGCACAAAGGTCAAAGGAACAGTAAGACAATGACTTTATAAACATATGCACGTGGCTTTTTGCCGACAGATGTTTCGAGGCTTAAAGCTGTTAAACTCTAGTGCTTTGAATAAAGATTAATATTCGTTACGAGTGGACGAGGACAGTCAGTTCCACAACCAGAAAAAAAAAAAAAAAAAGGAGTTTTTGGGTTTTATCTCATCGAAAAAAAAAAAAACAGTTTGACACAGTTTTGCCTAGCAGAGAATTGAGGACAGCGCAAAAAATACCGAACACAGGCAGTAAAGTGAACAGCTGTTGTTCTTAAGCCTTTGCATTTCTTAAGGATTTGAGCTCTTTTCTAGGCTCCTTTGATTATTCCTGGTTTTGTTTCTCTGCGGCACACCAGGCCTTCTTTTGGTCATCTTCACACCTGCTTCGGATGCAGTTCATTTGCTTCTCACACCATTGCACAACCTTAGTTTTGAGACGCACTTGTCACGTAAAGCCGGCTTCACGCTTACTGCTGGGGATGCCGTGAGATGAGCCGAGGCTTCGAAGCATGCGTCGAGTGATGGAGGGAGACGTTTCCGCAAAGCACGTATCGAAGCTTGCTTCGTTTAGGCGAGGAGCCGAAAACGAGGACGGCCGAAGCCTCGTTACCTAGACTGCTTTGGGTAGTGGCTCGGACTGCCTGCGCGCTTTGACGGAAATGTAAGCGCCTCAGTATTCAGTTTGTTAGAGAGTTGCCGTCAGTTCAGGTTTGGATATAGTTTTGATAGTGTGGAGATATTTTGGAGATTTTAGGTGAGAGAAGGAAAGATGGCTTAGAGATTAAGGAGAGTAAAAAGGTTGATGAGGATTTTAACTATGTGGGAACATCTTGACTTGATTACTCCCAATAAGGCAAGGTAAATCTAACATACTTAAGATTCATTAGATTTGCTTTTCAAAAACTGCATTTTTCACTGTTTCATAATTTATTTATAGGTGAGGTGCATTAGCTGGCCCACAAACCGACATCCCTTTATTAACATTAGAGGAGTTCAGCATTGTTGGAGGATGCCTTTCTTTGCTGTCTCCATTTTATGATGTCGCTGCTGAGCTGTCTGCAGAGGAAAATGTTTCTGCCTCCAAAGTGGTTCCCCTGATGAAAATGTTGGAGCACAGCCTTCAGGAGGAGATGTCAAAGCCATCACCAGCAGCTGCATTAGAAGCTGGAGACCACATCATCAGGAAAATATGGGAAGAGCTTCAGATTTTTTAGTCCCTGAACATCCTATCCCTGGCTACCCTCCTCAACCCTAGATTTAAAGTTATAGTTTTTTTTTCAGCTAAACTAAAGCCACCGAAGCAACTAAAAGACTGACCTCAGAGTGTGTCACCATTATGTGTTCGAGACAGAGCTCAGAGGAAATCTCCCAGCCTTCCACCTCTCATGATATCACTGGAGATAATCTGCTAACATGATCTGCCGTTTTCTCTTAGGTAGTGCACTGTGGAATCATTAGGAAACGAGTGCAACAGAGGCCAGAAAAATGTGAAATGTAACCGCTGATGTTAACGCTGAAGTCCAGCGCTACCTTTTAGAGCCCAATATTAGCAGAATGTAAGATCCACTGGAGTACGGGGAGAGGCAAAAACTACTGTGCCCTAATATATACACACGGGCTCTTACATTTTTGTGCACACCAGCATCTTCAGTGTCCTGTAAACGGGTGTTTTCAAAGGCCAGAGAAGTGTAAAAAAAAAGAACTATTGAACAACTTATTTCTGAATAAAATCTCCTGTTCTGCCATCATTGCCCTGTATCTGCTTAAGCCCCTGTCAGTTCACTAAGGTGAGAGAAAAACATACACAGCCTCCCATATTAGATTGTGCTTTTGTTAGAAAAACTGCACACAGAACACACACACATGTGACAATCATAAGAGTAATTACTAGATATTACTTATTGACGATAATTTCCAAGGGCCCTAACGGATAAGAAAGTATGCCAGCATCACAGATTGAATTGTGGACTGTGATTATGCACTTGGCCAGCAGGTGGTGTCATGTGCAAATGAAGCTTCGAGAAGTGAACCCCTTGCGGAAGCAATTGGCTCAAGTGGTTCAATGCACAGACATATATACGTGTATACATATATATATATATATATATATATATATATATATATATATATATATATATATATATATATATATATATATATATATGTCCTCTGCTGTGTGCGGGTAAGAAAAGAAGCGAGCGGCGATCAGTCAAGTTAGTAAAACAAAAAACACTTAAACATAAAATATTGTTCACAAGTCGGAAATCGCGAGTCTCAGTCGAGCCTGAAGTCCTTCAAATGCAAGTCTAAGTCGAGTCTGAAGTCATTAAATATGTGACTTAAGTGCGACTCGAGTACGAGTATATATATATATATATATATATATATATATATATATATATATATATATATATACGTATATATGTCTATGGTTCTATGTCTATGGTTCAATGCCTCATGCGGCCTCATCTCACCATCAGTACTTACTACGTTCCTTGTGCGCTCCATCCGGTCACGGCTAAATGTAACGCGCAGCAACCCAAACTGCATCCGTTCATGCATCCAGACAGCTCCCACCCACCATCTGTTCATCTGTTTCAAATTTGGAGTTGGGCTCTATTTGAAGTCACTTTTTCTTTATTTGTACAAACTCTTAAAATTATCGAGTTGATAATCTGTGTCTAGATTTTTTTGTGTATATCTTCAGCAACAAGAACAGGATATTTCTCACTCTTGCTTTTCAATAAATGGGTTCAGCTAAGACCGCTTTTCATTAAAAGTCACTTGGACATTTTAGTGCTATTAACCATCAAAGTCAAATAAATACGGTTGATAAAAGAGAAATATGTGAAGTTGCACATTACATTTTCCAATTTTAGAAAAATTTTCATTTGTTTCTATATTTTTGAACAGCCTTGAATTGTTGAAATTTGTTCCCTAACTTTTTATTGAAATGTGTATCTGCATCAAGCGTCTGAGCTTGGAACAAATCCACACCATTCTTAAATTGTGCTCAAATGGCCCCCAGGTTTTACTTTGGACACTCCTGGGTGTAAGGATTTGGGTGTAAACGCAAGTTAAAACTGTCCCGTGAGGAAATGAGGCTGCAGTTGTTGTCTGTAACGCTGCTCAAAGGCGGGTAAAACACCGTCTGCTGCAGCCCTTTTTAGGTTTATAGAACAAACTATGCAGAGGATTACTGCTCAGTGTCACTTCACAAAAAAACAGCACCGGATCTGCAAAAACAGGCAACTCATGCACACGGTTAAATGAAAATAAAAACAAAATTTTACAGCTGATTAACGATAATTAAAAAAAAGAAATAATAGTGAGTAAACACAAAGTAGGACCATATTTATACTCAGTATTCCCCTGGAAAGCCACTCACAACTAGTATGACATAAGATATGAGCATAAAGGTTTTAATAGTTCGGAGGTTATCAGTGCATTTACTCTGTTGAGCTTTTTGATGATGATGCACCACATTTAATATCAACATGGATAGACATCGTTACACTACTACCACACAAACAGCTAAAAGCACTAGAAAGAATATTTACTTTTAAATTTTGATTTTCTTAATCTTTTTCTTGCTTCCTTCTATCTTTTACACTGTAAACCAGTTCTATGAAAAAACAGGCTTTAAATGCCAGGCGACTGTGTTTAAAATCGTTTGCAGTACTGTTTAAAGTTAAAGTAAGAGATTTGCCTGGTTAAAAAAACCCAGAAAAAAACTTACATGCTCTTAAAATTATCGAGTTGATAATCTGTGTCTAGATTTTTGTGTGTGTCATCTTCAGCATCAAGAACAGGATATTTCTCACTCTTGCTTTTCAATAAATGGGTTCAGCTAAGACTGCTTTTGTGTTAAAAGTCACTTGGACATTTTAGTGCCATCAAAGTCAAATAAATACGGTTGATAAAAGACAAATACGTCAAGTTGCACATTACATTTTCCAATATTAAAAAGTTTTCATTTGTTTCTATATTTTTGAACAGCCTTGA
Source organism: Fundulus diaphanus (assembly GCA_037039145.1). NCBI lineage: Eukaryota > Metazoa > Chordata > Actinopteri > Cyprinodontiformes > Fundulidae > Fundulus > Fundulus diaphanus. The sequence continues at coordinate 50,235,265 of CM073130.1, read as the reverse complement.
ATTGTTGAAATTTGTTCCCTAACTTTTTATTGAAATGTGTATCTGCATCAAGCGTCTGAGCTTGGAACAAATCCACACCAATCTTGAATTGTGCTCAAATGGCCCCCAGGTTTTACTTTGGACACTCCTGCTCAAGGGTCAGAACGTGGATCTTAACCGCAGCCAATGAGAACAAGTTGTAATGTAAACCTTAAATAAATAATTCTTGGTAAATTAAATGTGGTGACATTACAGCATCTTTATAATTACGTTTCCCACTGAGGTTTATTTCACACAGTACAGCTACTTCACTGAACGACTGACCATGACATTTACATTCACTGTGCACTGCATCTGGCACATCTTACTAGTAAGGGATCGTGGTGGCCAAGCAGTTAGCTCAGGTGCACCCTGGGAAGGCTGCAAGTTGGCAGGTTTGAATCCCACAGGCTGCCACCTTGGGTCCCTCATAGGGCTGCCAACTGGCACTTGAAAAAAGGAACTGACCCATATTCAGAAACAAAAGTATGTGTAACCTAAGCGTAAGTTAAGGTTCAAGGCAAATGTTTACAAAATCATTTTATGTACACAAGAAAAGGCACAAAAAAAAGATTCATCATGTCAGTATAGAGTGGAAGAGAATGTCTTTCCAAGAAGTGTCCCTTATTTATTGTTTCGGAGTTAGCAACCCTAGTCCCAGAGCTTCCAGGGTGCCACATGCCACTGCTGCTCAAGGTAGTAGTTCACAACCCTGGTTCTCAAGCAAACCTGTCCTGTTTTAGATCCGTCTCTGTTCCAGTTCACCTGATTAAAATAATTACACGACCTCCGCTGCATGCCATCAAACGCGACAGAAGCCTCTTAATCGGCCATTCATTTAAGTTAGGTGTGTGTGGCAGTAAGGAGACACCTGAAACATTCAGCATGGGGGTATGTGAGGACCAGACAGTTGCTGCAGATGTGTTAGCTCTCCATCCATAGTGAGACTCTCCTGCTGCACCACACCCTAAAGATGCTCTATTGAACTGAGCTCTGGTGGCTGTGGAGGCGACTGGAGTACAGGGACACCAGTGAGGCTGACCACACAACCGCAGCTGACTGGATGTGTTCTCTGTGCCACGCCTTTCCCTGTGAGCCCGAGAGATGGTTATACATAAAACAATCAAGAGCATCAGCAGTTTCTGAAAGAGTCACACCAACCTGTTTGACACAAACCATTAAAGTCCCTTAAATTCCCTTTCTTGCTGATCCAATGCTCAAGTTTTTACTTTAGCAAATTGTCTTCACTGTGTCTAAATTCCTATAGGTACTTAGAGTGAGTCGCTATTTGTGTTAAATCTGCATTTCCAATAAATTTGAAAATGTACACCTTCCGGGTCCCTTCCCCTTGCTCTCTGCTGCACTACAGCTCTTCCTCCACATCTCCTCCCCTACATGTTCCAATATTTACCTGTCTTTGTTTTTGTTTTATGGAGCAGGGGCCGATCAGGAAATTGGCAGTTTTCCTGTAAAGCAGATGGTTTCTCTACCATTTCTCCACACAGCTGCAGCCAACCAGCAACCTTGAGCTTGAATGAAGGCAGTGCTGTGAGGGGGAGGGGTGTGAGCAGCGCGTACACAACAGTAGCTACGTTTACATGGACAAACGTAATCGGAATAAAGGGCCGATCGGAATAAAAAGCTTCATGTAAACATGGCAATCGGAATACGATAATCGGATGAAGCGCAATTGGAATGAAATTGTATTCCGAATGAGAGGGTTGGTTTATGCCGATTGATAATCCGATCAGCATGCACATAAACTCTAGTCAGGCTTAAGTTATTCCAAATGCGGCAAACTGACCCGAGTGCTCATGTGCGCCCGACTTAAACGTGACGTATTTCCACGTTGGCGAGTGGTGGAAATATGTCGGAAAGCAAAACTGTCAGGGCTCCCGATACAACCTTTCTGTTTGAAAAATAAAAGAGCTCAAAATTGTTGTTTCAACCGTAATTAGAACACTGTGCAAGTCCAGCCTGGGCGATTGGAAGACAAACAAACTTGTATAATACTGCTTTGTTTACTATTTTTGTAGTTTAGCAAAGACAGAAGTACTTCTTCTTCTGTAGTTTTTAGGGGAATTTGACAACTGGGCATGTCAGAGTGGTTCTATTCTGAATAAAGCGCATATAAACTCACACTATGATCAGATTAATTGACTGTGTGCCCATATAAATGGTACAATCTGATTATTTAATCTGAATACATTTTAAGACGATCGTGAAGTTTTGTGCATGTAAACACAATCAGAGGCAGCCATTCCTCCTGGCTCTGATTGGCTGTTTCTGACCGGGAGCGGTGTATGGCTGCAGGTGGCGCTAGGACCACTGGGTGGAGCCAGAGGAGCTTGATTTTTTTTTCACATATTGTCTGTCTCATGTTTTAATGTCAGAACATACTGACAGGTTTAACAATGTGTAAAAAATATATTTATACGAAAGTTCCCTACTGCAGCTTTAACAAGCAGTTAAACTTGTTATTGGTTATTTATGGTCAATGGATGACTGGCAACATGATTGGCAAAGTGCTAAAGTTAGGTTTGACACAACCAATCACGACCCATTAGTTTTTTTTTTCCTCTTGGCAATGTTAGTTTATTTAATCTTTTGATGTTTTGGGTTTTTCCTAACTGTTCCTGGATTTTTTTAAAGATACAAAATGAAAAACCTAAAACAAAACATGTCTGAACTTATGCCTAAGCATCTGAGTAAAAATAAAGCTCCTTAAAGGCACATTCAACTGCAAAGAGTAAAAATGTATACCAGCATGGAGTTCCTAACAGCCTGTCAAAGCAATGGAGGTCAATGGACCCATGAACTGGCTCATTACCACAGCAGAATCACCTGAAGTAGATCTAGCCTTCAGATAATTTCCACTGAGACACAAGCAAAGAACCGAACAAGTCTGGAGATTTGTCAGTCGCTTTCTTGTCAGAGCCTGAAATCAGTTGTGGTCTAAATTTGCATATGAATATAATGGTTCAGGTAAATCATTCCCTAAGGAGACTGACATACTTTCTGTGCATAAAATGGCTTCTGATTAAATTGCCCATTTGGCTGAATACCAGGCATAAATCCTTGGTTTTCCCTTGATGGTGATCTGCTTCTCCTGAGCTACAACTGATGTGATGTGTGTCCTGATTATGATGGGGAAGAGCTCTAAGTTTACCTCTGCAATGCTTTAAAAAAGAAAACTAAACCTCACCCAGGTGAGCTAAAGGGGCAGGTGACAATCTAACACAAGGGGGACCAAGTCTGGTAATATTGCAGTTTTGCGTGAGAAAAGAACGTTTGTTGGATATTAAAAGGACTTGGGTGTAAACGCAAGTTAAAACTGTCCCGTGAGGAAATGAGGCTGCAGTTGTTGTCTGTAACGCTGCTCAAAGGCGGGTAAAACACCGTCTGCTGCAGCCCTTTTTAGGTTTATAGAACAAATTATGCAGAGGATTACTGCTCAGCGTCACTTCACAAAAAAACAGCACCGGATCTGCACAAACAGGCAACTCATGCACACGGTTTAATGAAAATGAAAATAAAAACGCATTTTTACAGCTGAATAACGATAATTAAAAAAAAGAAATGATAGTGAGTAAACATAAAGTAGGACAATATTTATACTCAGTATTCCCCTGGAAAGCCACTCACAACTAGTATGACATAAGATATGAACATAAAGGCTTTAATATTTGGGGGTTATCAGTGCATTTACTCTGTTGGGCATTTTCATGATGATGCACCACATTTAATATCAACATGGATAGACATCGTTACACTACTACCACACAAACAGCTAAAAGCACTAGAAAGAATATTTACTTTAAAACTTTGATTTTCTTAATCTTCTTCTTGCTTCCTTCAATCCTTTACACTGTAAACCAGTTCTATGAAAAAACAGGCTTTAAATGCCAGGCGACTGTGTTTAAAATCGTTTGCAGTACTGTTTAAAGTTCAAATAAGAATAAATATTTTCATCAAACTACTACTGTGTGATACAAATATGAAAAGATTGGAGATGTCAAATGATGCAATACGGTATTCTGTTTCTGATGACATCAGATGACAACACAACTCTATGTTTACATCTGAGTTATTAGTAAAGACGTACAGGAATGTGAGGTGGATATGTTGCCTTTCATCTAAAAACCAACCAAAGTAAACCAAATTTGTGTTAAGTTTTCAGAAATGCAACATTCCATGAATGAAACTCACCAGCGGATGTTTTCGGGGAAGGAATCATCGCAAATCCTTCATGGCTTTATCGCTCACATGCCCATCCGAGTTTAGGACAGTCTCCCTCCTCTTCCTCCTTTCCTCCACATTCAACAAGACATCCCCAACATCTGTCGCACCGCAGCGGCGCCAGTTCACTCCGCCCTCCTCATTTCATTAATTCCTTCTCCGACTGTCGAATACCTTGGGGAGTTCTCAGATAATTATGGCACTAAAATAATTTAGGTCGTCTCTGTCTGTCTTGTGGTGTGATGAGGTGGAGAAGCGGCTTCACTCTGACGCGCTGATGCTGCTGATGCTGCTGATGCTGCTGATGCTGCTGCTGCTGCTGCTCTGCATCTCTCCACTCGGCTGCCAGCATGGTACAATAACAAAAGTCCAGCAGATTTAAGGGTGGATAAGCGCCATGTGTCTGGCTGTAATACTTTAAATCCCCAAGTAACGAAGGGTGTTACGCAGAAAACCTTTAAAAACAACAACAGACAAAGTTATTTACAATTACAACCACATTAATTTGGGAATAATAATAATAATAATTATCAATCTAACAATTTAACAATATTTAATACCAGTGGCTGTTCTACACCAAATTTAACAGAGGGGCCAGGGTGGGGCCAGTGTTTTTTTCAAGGGAGCACTGAACAAAAGATTTGAAAAAAAAATAAACAGGTTAATATTTCATTGTTTAATATGTTAAGTGAGCCAAAGAGCCAACTGTGGGTCTGGAACTGCTGGTTGCAGACCCCTGATCCTATTTCAATATGGCTGGAGCTAAACGTGAAACATCTTAATTTTTTTTATTATTGTTAAATTAGAACTGTAAAGGTAAAAAAGATACAATTGGTCCAAGTGACCAATCAGTTATGACATCTTTGTCAGCATAGATCATCATAAGAAATTTATTTAATATCACGTGTTTAGTACAAGGGCCATAACAGGGGCCAGGACCAGTTCTACAGGGGCACTGGCCCCTGTTGCCCCCTATCTGGAACCACCTCTGTTTAATATTAAACATTCAATGTATTGCTCTTTGGAAAAAAATACATCAACATTAAATCTTTAAATATGTATCAACTATTTAAAAAAAATGCTGGGTTAAAAACATTTGACTTATTTTGCCAAAACACTGCTGAGTCCTGGATTGATTTAACACAACAGAGTGGGTTTGACCCACGGTACCGGCTTAGGTTTCAGCACCAAAAAGGGTTCAAGTGACGGAAGTGCAAGGTTCGGGGATGCAGGACCTGGGCTAGAACTACGCAATTTTCCTGTCACATGCAAATCCCTTTCTGAGAAATTTCAGAATAATGTCAATTTACAGCACATGTATTCGATGCACTATACAGGGGGATCTTCTGCCTTTCGTGTCACCTTCAGTATCTTGTGTTTTCAATTCAATTCAATTTTATTTATATAAAATTCATGAAACATGTCATCTCAAGGCACTTTCCAAAGTCAAATTCAATCAGATTATACAGATTGGGTCAGATTATAAAAATTGGTCAAAAAATTTCCTCTCTAAGGGAACCAGTTGATTGCATCAAAGTCCTGACAAGCAGCATTCACTCCTCCTGGAGAAGCGTAGAGCCACAGGGAGAGTCGTCTGCATTGCTGATGGCTTTGCAGCAATCCCTCATACTGAGCAAGCATGAAGCGACAGTGGAAAGCAAAATTCCCCATTAACGGGAAAGAAAAACCTCCAGCAGAACCAGAACCAGTATGAGCGGTCATCTGAAGCTTTTATTTTTTACACTGTACATTGTTACTGTTGTTGTTCAGCCTCGTCTTGTGAGAAAAATGGTGGTGAAAGGTGGGACATGAAAAGAACTGCTGGGAGATTAGACAGTGCTCCCAGGACAAACGATTGGTGATTGGTCTGTTTAGTAAGGTTTTAAAACAAAGACATGTGAAAATCTATATTTTTTAGAAAAACAATACATTTCAGACATCGGCATTGTTTCAGACTATACTAGGGACCGTCTTGTTTTAATATGAGACAAAGAATCTGCAAAATTATTCATTTGTAGTACAGTTTATTATTATTTGGGACAAAGTGAGGTTGTGGCAGTCCCAAAAGCAGGAAAGACATCAGGAGCAACATGATCAGTTTTAATATTACATTTTACCGGCAGACGAGGTGAGCAGGGCATGAAATCAGGGTGGACGCGACGGAAGAAACCAGCGAACGATGAAAACCTAGGAGCTTAAATACTGATGAGCAGTGATCAGTGACAAGGAAACCAGGTGAGCATAATCAGGGGAGTGATCCCCAGCTTTGGAAGAGTTCTGAGCTGGAAAGGTGACCATAAAACACAGAATGGACACAAAGCGAGCAAAACCAAAACGCAACCGGATCTACAAACCAAAAAAAAAAAAAACACTAATCTAAATACATCATGATACCATTGTCATCTATTTTATTATTTTCATTTTACACATATCAAATGAAAGACCTTAATTTTTAGATGATCTGGTGGTTGGGTGAAAACGAGTAAAGATGTGAAATCACATTAAAGAGTCAAGAGTATCAAAAAGCTGTATACAAGCAGGAATCTTACCCTCTGGAGCTAAATTGTTTCCGCAGACCGACCGTAAGCAGATTTTCAGGATGCTTTGACTTTTCCATTTGGGTAGGGGATGTTGGTCCGAGGCTAAACCTCACTTTCCATTTTAATTAATCCCTGTTGCTGCTGGTCCACTGGATTCTGAAAGACAGCCATGCACATCTTCATTCCGCCGCTCAGGGGCTTGGATCTGCCGACAGGAAGCTCTCCATTACAGCTTTGGAGGAGGCACTTGGTTGCTCCATTGAACAAAAGTCCCCAAAGAGAAATTTAAGGCAGTTTATTGTTAAAGTAAGTTTATACAAAGTGTGCATTACAAAACTTAAAGACAAACAGCCATCATTTTAGGAGCACAATTAATATTAAATTTTATCATTTATTAACGATACCGGGAGACAACCCATCATCAATGAGTGCATGCAGAAGTGACAGCCTTGCCCAAAGGTACACTGACAGTCTTCATGTGAAACTACATCTTTGTACTGCTTTTTACCCAAGAGTTTAATTATCAGAATCAGAATTAATCAGAACCTGAGTTAAGTTTGTTTAGTCTAAGATCAACAGCAGACAGTGAAGCTAATTAGAAAAGAGAAGCCATGAAACTTTAACTGTGGTCACCAGAATTAGCACCTACTAAAAACCCCGAGCTGACAGGTGTGCTGGTGAAGAAAAGGAAGGTCAGTTACTTCCAACGCTGCTTTCAGAGCTCTTTGGTATTTTTAAGAATGCATCAGCTGTGCATTGCTTATTGTCTGACATTAAATAAACCTTTTGTGCTTTTTCCCTGACATTTTCATTTCCTTTTCACATACTGTGAGCAGCTTTTATGTGAATGAAGAGATAGTAGATGATCAACATTGGAGGGTTTTCAAGAATATCACGTTCCTTTCTGTTCGTGAGAACAGAATTAAGAAAGAAATTCTGGTTTGGTTTTTCGTTCGTCTTTCTGTTTTTGTATTTCAGAAGATGTTCAACGTCTATTCTGATTTGTCATGAAAACCAGACATTGACTGGGTTAAAAGGATGAGCGAGAGTCAAGTTTAAGAGACCCAATGAAGTTGAGATTAAAAACATTTTTAAGAAACAAAGTGAGTCCAGTTGCCTTTAGTGAGGCATTTAGGGTTGTAATAATGGTTGTTAAAGACCACAGATATTATAGGGAAGATAAGAAATACCTTTATTGTCCCACAATGGGGAAATTTGGGCGTGACGGTGGCAAAAATACATAAACAGTTACACACTACAATAGCAATGAATACGAAGCTAATGCGGTCCTAATGCAAAAGACAATGAACTTAACAGAAAGGCAAAAAAGAAAATATTGCTAAATTACTGATAATGCAGCATATTTAGATTAAAAAATGCTTTATAATAGAGGAAAGACAGCAGCCAATTTGCAGAACGATGTGAGAAAAACTATGCAATATACATGATAGTAGAAGCAAACACCTCAGAGTAGCTAAAGCGTGTGCAAAAGCACATTAGCATCTGAGAAACAATGTAAATGATTCTTGAACAGATTAACAACGTGTGAAACCAGTAACAGGTTTGTAAACACATATTGAGTTTGTTGTGAGCAGCAGAGATCGTAAAGTCTAACAGCAGCTGGGAGGAAGGACCTGCGGAAGCGCTCCTTTGAGCATCTAGGATGCAGCAGTCAGTCACTGAAAGAGCTCTCCAGCTCTGCAGCAGCTCCATGCCTGGGGTGGGAGACATTTTCCATCAGCGATGTTATTTTTCTTATAGTACTTTGTATCAGTAACAGTAATCACCATCTGCACTGGGTCCAGGGAGCATCCCAGGACTGAGCTGGCCCTTCTGATGAGTTTATCCAGCTGCTTCCTCTCAGCTGCAGATCAGCGGCTGCCTCAGCAGACCAGAGAAGATGGGAGATGCCAGCACCGAGTAAAAGAAGGTCTTCAGGAGCTCCCCTTGCACTCCAAAAGACCTCAGCCTCCTCAGCAGGTAGAGTCTGCTCTGACCTGTCTTATAAAGAGATTGTGACTCCATAAACTGTGAAATAATTGAATATCAGATTTTATTTACGCTTTCTTTTTATGTGGCCGGTAATGTTGCTTGCTCTGCAGTAATGAAGATCAAGGACTAGTTTGTATGGGTTTTCCAAAAAGGAAAACTTAAAAGCCTGTGATTGATAGGTGTAGGATATGTTTATACAATATGTTTAAAATGCAATATTTGTTGATCTGTATTTAGGTTTGTTTTTCAGCGTGTTCATTCCAGCAGTGGCCTGGATGCAAAAATTAAGACTTTTTCTAAACTTTAGTTTCTCATCTAAGGACATAATTGGCATCTTCAGTCTAAAGCCCTTGTTGTTTTTAGAATATCCATTCTTTTTTAAAAGTCTTTTGAAACCCAGTGAGCCTCCAGCAGAGCGTTCTCTGATTTGGAGGTCACTTCCTGGTTCAGACCATTTGCTTACCTACCTGTTAAACTCACCTTAATCCACCCTGGCGTGACTCCTCCATTAAACTCATCATGACCCACTTTCCTTTCTGCTAGATACCAACAAACCTACAGAGGAAACAGACCAAGTGCTTACCAGAAGTTACTTTATCTCTGTCTTACGTTCTGCTGGTGCAGTTATTCCCTTGGTACACCGGTAACATAACAGAACCGGTCAGGTCAATCGGGATACTCAAAAACACGCAATTTCCCAGAGCTGCCTCTAACCTCTTTCTCTTCCTCACATCGCTAACTGGTCTCCTTAGGAACACCTTCTCCTCCGAGACATACAGACATGTTTCACTCACACAGCAAGCCTTACCATAACGTCTAAACTTGGGGCTACAGAAGAAAACCTTCCAGCTAAAACCCCATGTGTCATTCGCACCAAGTCACAGCACTCTTGTCGTCTCTGCAGGTTGTACACTTGTGAAGAAAGAAAATTGCAATTATTTTAGCTAATATTTTTCAAATATTCTCCCCTTTTGAAAAAAAAAGCCTGCTAATTGTTAATCGGCTTAAAGAGTTACTGTAGTGATATATTTAATTGTTGTTTTATTTAAAAACAAGGCTCTACCATTGGTGTTTGGGGGCAAATGAGAAGTTTGCATCATTTGGTGCTGAGTCCCAAATTAAATGACAATTTAACTGTTGCAGGCATTTCTTTAGCTTTGTTTTGCATTGATTAAATAATCACCACAGTTTCTGTGCAGTGAACCACTCTCTGTTGATGTGTACATTTAAGAATAAATAAACAATGCAACATTTGAATTCAACATATTTTCCGAGCTGCATCCATCTACAAGCCTTCAGATTTATCTAAATGTGCGTACATGAAAGGCAGCTTTCATGAATGGTATCTGCTATGGGATACCAACTGGTTTCAAAGCACCGACTAAAGCCACTCCAAACACCAGGCCCCGTCAGACCGTTTAGATTTGTACCACATGCCGAAGCCCCAGCTGTTGCTTCCTCTTATGAGACTCCCACTAACACCAAGGGTTGCTCTATTCTGGTGGGTTGTACTATTGAGTGTGCCGCGACAAGCCTTAAGCTCATTTCATTTTTTGCACATCAGCAATTTCTCTCTAAACCTCAATTGAAATTATCAATTAAAGGGCAGAGGCATAGGGCATGGCAGCACTTTAAAAATCTAACGCTGCTGCTAATCTCCAAAGAGCAAATGTGGATACCCATCAGCATGTGACGGATAAACCAGTGAAAAATTATGAATGTGTGCTCCCAGCTTGTGTTTGTGAAAAGGGCTTTCATCTCGCTGTGTGTGTGTGTGTGTAGTGCTGGGAGTTTCTGTGGCTGCTTAGAATAAATACTAATCCCTTAAACAGTATAGCACATGTGTGCATCAACAGATATCGCAGATGCCCAGCAGCCAGGCCATATAAAGAGATTAGACAACAGGAATCATGAATGACTTGGTTTTGCCTTCAGTTTCTGACTGGGTTTGTTGATGATTTTCTTAAGGGCATGTGACACACACTCACAGGCAAACACATTATGGACAGATGTCCCAGCTGGATCCAATGCTGAAGTTATTTATTAATGCTTTTAATAAGGTTTCCTCTTAATGGAGCAACTGAATTACTTTTGCTGTCACCATTTTATTTATTTTTGATGCATATGCTGACCCCCCCCCCCTTGGTGTAAATATGTCTAAAAATGTAATAAATTCATCTTTTCTTGCAGTAGCATAATTTCCCTCCGTAAAATGACAAAAAAATCGAACCTATAATTTGATCATATATTTTCAGATTAAAAAATAAATCACATAGAAAATATGATTTTATATGTTAATGGCACCACTCTTTTGGAGCTCCTTCTGTCATTACTGTGATCAGCTCTTAGTTTTGTCCAATGACATTTCACAAGCTTGCTGCACAGAAAGAGAGGGATCTTTGATCATTAATCTTTGCACAGTCTCTCTCTTATATATATATGTATATGTGTATATATATATATATATATATATATATATATATATATATATATATATATATATATATATATATATATACAGGACTGTCTCAGAAAATTAGAATATCGTGATAAAGTTCTTTATTTTCTGTAATGCAATTAAAAAACATGAAATGTCATACATTCTGGATTCATTACAAATCAACTGAAATATCGCAAGCCTTTTATTGTTTTAATATAGCTGATTGTGGCGTACAGCTGAAGAAAACTCAAAAATCCTATCTCAAAATATTAGAATATTTCCTCAGACCAAGTAAAAAAAAAAATTATAACAGCAAAACAAAATCAAACATTTGAAAATGTCCATTAATGCACTCAGTACTTGGTTGGGAATCCTTTTGCACAGATTACTGCATCAATGCGGCGTGGCATGGAGGCAATCAGCCTGTGGCATTGCTGAGGTGTTATGGATGCCCAGGATGCTTCAATAGCGGCCTTTAGCTCATTTGCATTGTTGGGTCTGGTGTCTTTCAGCTTCTTCTTCACAATACCCCACAAATTCTCGATGGGGTTCAGGTCAGGGGAATTGGCAGGCCAATCAAGGACAGTAATGCCATGGTCAGTACACCAGTTACTGGTGGTTTTGGCACTGTGGGCAGGTGCCAGATCTTGGTTGTGCAGCGTTTCCTGCCACATTTCCCCCTTCCAACACACTTTTTGTGAATGTGCTTTGAAACTGCACTCTGTGAACAGCCTGCTCTTTGAGAAATTTCTTTTTGTGTCTTACCCTCCTGATGGAGGGTGTCAATGACGGTCTTCTGGACAGCAGTCAGATCAGCAGTCTTCCCCATACTTGTGATTTAGTTTACTGAACCAAGCTGAGTGTTTTTCAAGGCTCAGGAAACCTTTGCAGGTGTTTCGAGTTAATTAGACGATTCAAGTGATTAGTTGAATAGTCTACTAGTATACTTTTTCACTATATTCTAATTTTCTGAGACAGTCCTGTATATATATATATATACATATACATATATATATATATATATATATATATATATATATATATATATATATATATATATATATATATATATATATATATATATATATATAGTTATATTCAGCTCACCCCACATGCATTCTAAAGACAAGACAGAAGTTGTCGCCTTTGGAACAGAGTCTTTGAAAAATAAACTTCTTAATCAGTCATGTAATCTGGATGACATTAAATTTGTCTCTGGTAATAAAGTAAAAAAAAAACCTTGGTGTGGTTGGGGACGGGTGTTGGGTCCTGGGGGTCGGCTGGGGTTAGAACTGGCACTGCACTTGCTTCCCTGGGAATAGGGTGTGGGAGGCGCTCCGGGCTCATGGGGTGGGCTCTGGTTGGCTGGCCCGTTCGAATTGTGTTGGCCCCATCTCCGGGTGGACAGACTTGTGGGTCGTCAGGGTTGGGATCAGGTTGGGGCATTGGGGCTGGAATATGGACCGGGTAGGTTGGGTTTGGGGTGGTGCCCACCCCCCATCCTGATGATGGGGAACCATCCCAGTTCTGGGGGCTTGACACCCCTCTGGGGTGCCGGTACCTGGACCTGGGAGTACAGTATGTGTGTGGTGAGTACGAGTGTGTGTAAAGCATCCCCTTTTGTCTCCATGTGTGGTAAAGAGTGTTTGCATGTGGGGGCACAAGGGTGGGAACGTGTGAATGTGACTGTGTATTTGATTTTGTGTTTATCCTTTTTTGAGGCTGGGTTTTGGAATTGGCCCTTCTCCTGGGGGTCTGCACTAACCATAACCCCCGTCCGACTCCCCTCCTTTGGCTATTGCCTTGACCTGCTGGTGCATTGGTGGTCCTCGGTGTCCGGTGCTAGGCACTCAGGTGTGTGCTGACTCACTCCTGGCAGATGCGTCGCGGGGCCTGGGTTCCCTGGCTCTGTCGGGGCACTGCTGGGGGGTGAGATGCCCCTGGGCCTCGGATCTCTGGGCCCATGCCTGGATCCGCTGTGGCGTAGCGTAACTGCACTCTCGTAAACACCTTTGGGTCCTTGGAACCAGGTGCTTACAGACTCACCTCTATACAGATATCTTTAGCTTTGGCTGTCACTAAATACATTTTGTATTAAATAACACTACATATTTTTTAGTAATGTTATCAAGGTGTTGGTTGTTTGTACCTGTGACACTTTTTTGGTTATTTTTGCTGTACTTTTTGTATATATCTCTCTGCAGGTGTAGAAGCAGACTCCAAGGATGTTATATCGCTCTCTCTTTTTCCTCTACTCTATCTTTGTTACCTTTTTTTCCCTTTTAAAGTTTTTCTCTTCCCTTCTTTCTCTTTTAGCTTTAGGTTTCTGAGTCCACTGAACTTAAAATATTTCTAAACTAATATCTAATAAAGTTTTTTGCACATACATATATATATATATATATATATATACATATATATATATATATATATATATATATATATATATATATATATATATATATATATATATATATATATATATATATATGTGTCACCGGTCTGTTGCAGACGTACAATAAGGAGGTAAAATAAATCTTGTTTGACAAACTTTTTTTTCTCACAACACAACTTTCTTTGTAGAACTGTGGGGTTCCAGCCATGACTCCTCCTTCTTTGGAGCTGTGGTGAAAATTTGTTAATACTGTGCATTCTTGGGTTCAGAGCCTTTACTGGTATCCTCTGTGTTTTCTGCGTGCGGTGCAGTCCTTGTTGCCTCCCATGGCCGGGCCCAGCAGTGTCATTGGGATTGAACTGAAAACAGGACAAACGTGGCTCAGACAACAATAACCTTTGGAGCACTGTAAACACACAGAATGTCTTTGCTTTTGAAAACAATCAGAGCTTCAAATGCAGAAAAAAAGACAACATAGTTTAATCATCTGAAATCAAAACAAGCTCTTAAAACCTCATTGGTGTCTGCTGGCCTAATCTCTGAACTGGTCAGGGAAAAGTATACACAGTTCAAATCTGGATTTAAGGCCCTTTGAGCTCTCTCTCCCTTGACTGGCTCGAGGGCTTGATGTTTTCTAGAGCTTATGCAGGTTTACTTTAAACCTGGAGCAAAATTAGAGTTGGATAATCTTTCCAGAATGGGATTCGGTGGTATGTATTCATATAGAAAATGGGATGTTATTTGATTTCCACGGTAAAGCCTCACTGCAGTGATGTAAGGTTTTCTGTGCTATTCTCATAGTGCCAAATTGGTTTTGTAAAAACAGGAAGCTGATTCCCCATGACTTCTGAGTCAGCAAATTTATCATATGGTGCAAAGCAAAGAACTCTGTGGGGGGGGGGGGTGATCTGCTTCCATGTTTGTGGAGCGAAAGAAACACGTAACAAAGAGTTTTATTTTTATATTTTTTGTCAAGTAAGGGGTTTAACTTCCCCATTGTCTAAAACAACAGTGAGGCTCTGGCTGCCAATGATCATATAAGAGTCAAGAGCCCACCATGGAAATATATTTTAAAACCTGAGCACACAGCACTAAGGATTATTGGAAAATAAATCTATCTACCCATACATAATTTAACGCTGAGGTCATGACCCCCTGTGTGATGGTGGCTGGCGGTGAGATGGCGGGGGGGGCGGATGATAGATTAATTCAGAGAGAATAAGTTTCATTATCTAAAGTGGCCAAAGAGGAATCTGAAGGAATAGTCTTACAGGAGCTTAAGATACGCTCCTCAGCCCACTGACAGCCAGCGGGGCTGTGAAAAAAGGAAAAGAAAAAGGCGCTCAGATAGATAGAGAGCTGTCAGTGATGAAAGCCGGCGCCTGAAGCTGCTCGCCTACTCTGCACTTAACACAACAAAGATCTTAGCACAACAGAGATCCCAGCAGAGCCCCCAAGGTCGTCGTTGACCTGACGGAGCAGAGAACAGGAAACAGATGGAGAGAAACTGGAATAATATTTCCTTGACATGGTTTGAGACTCAAACAGGAATTTACTCCTGTATGGTAAACCTTTGCGGCATCATGGGACCTACATTTGGGAAGAGTGGATTAAAGCAGAGTTTATGAGTGACTACACACTCTCACCCCACCTTATTTGGGCTTTTTTTAAACTTTACTCCCCATATTAAACATCATCATTTCATTTTGTAATTTTTCAGTTCCTTGCATTCCCAGTGTTGGAGGCAGATACAGGCAATAGCACAGAGAAGAATGGACAATATATACTTAATAAATTGAGTCGCAGACGGCGCATCATCTGTCAGTTTTTTATTAATTTATTTTGTTGTGTTGTTTCTCCCATAAAGCCTCACAAGACATCATGTTTGTATGTTGTATCCTTTGAAAACCCTACCACAACAAATACACTCCCACGTTCTTGTTGTGTAATTTATGCAGATAACAAGAACATTGGTGTTGTTGTTTATTTTCTATCATACTCTGTGCGATGATTACATTAAATCACAGCCATTGGATATTATTGATGGTTAATCAATTAATAATATTTTCTGCGCCATGTTGTACACCTGTTGTACACCAGATGTCACTAACAGTGTTTTATGTCTTACAATTGTGGAAGAAAAGACTTTCACCATGCGAAAAGGTCCATACAATGTACTGCATCCAAAAAAATCTCCATCAACATTACAAAAGGGTGGATTCTAATACTATTTACTGATTGCTGGAGACGACATTCTCACATTTGTTCTAAAAAAGGTTTATTTTGTCTTCATTGCAGCTACATACTATGGATAACAAATAAATATGGGTTTGGTATTGAGTACATAGGTGTTTGTTGCTTTGGGCATTGTGAAATCATATTTTGTGCCTGCATTAGTTTTGGTACTGCAGGTGTTCCACTTTGGACCGTCCTTGGCCAGAAGAGAAACACTGTTAAACATATTACTACAACTTCTAATAGCTTTAGTTTCATCTGAAAGTAAAACAGTCCTGCGAGCTTACTAACCTTTAATAGCTAAACACCAAATTGAGACAAAGGTTAAAAAGGTTGCTGTTCAGCCTGACTGAATGAAATCATAAAACTCAGTGAGTAAAACCAAAAAGAGCATTAGTTAGTTTGTGCATGTGCTTTGCTTCCTGGGTTAGGCTTCCATACTAATATCCATAGAAGGGATTAATTTAACCGTAAATATCTATCAGTTCTGGTGGGAGATTTAGATGATGACCAAGTTCTGAGCCCAGTCAATGTCAGTATGTAGCTACTTCCCCTTTGTTTTGTCAACATTGAGAGCTTAGTGTAAAAATGTACTGCAAGCCTAGCTAACGGCAATGCTAAATTGAGGGCAATTTCAAAGTTTTAAGGCACCTAGATTGCAACATTGCAACACATTAAGTTAAAAAAAAACTTGGATGCTATTAATGCTGGAAGTACCACATTACTGACTTGCTACATTGCTATACATGTCTGATGTCGGTTCAGACAGATAAAACAACAATATAACATAACAGCAGTGAGATTTAATAACTTTCACTTGTCAAAAGCTGGACGACTTTCTTATCTTTCTTAACCTTTCTTGACTCCAGTCACCTTCTATTCCCCCCAACTTCTGGTTGATTGCTACAAGAGCTCTTTCAGGCCCATAGACATTACGACACAGTGTGTCTATATGGTGCTATATCTCGTTTTCCCCTTAGGATAAACAAAGTATTTTTTCAATAAGCACCATTTTTCATCCAATCAGTTATTGTAAACTGATACGAGAAGGTTCATCCAGTCAGAACATTGCCTGATATAGTTACAGTACAAGATGCCGAAGGCGTATCAGGGCACAAGAATGGCATATGCGCCAGTCTACACAAAGCATCTAAGAATCAAGAACATTCAAATTGAATGCAGCAAGTCAGTGGTCAACTGATTGTTTTTCTTCCCATTAATGTCAAGAGCTGTTGCATCAGGCCATGCGTATTTTAATAGGTGAAAAGGAAAAACATTGAGGCCAAAGTACTCCCTAATGGTTAATGAGCACCTTGTCATTAGCAATGTTTGACCGTGCATGAGAAGGTGACAGACGAACAAGCTGTTTGGGCAGTGGGTTAATTAGAATCCTTTTGAAAAGCTATTATAAACGTAGGTTTTAAAGATTAAAACCGGAAAGCTTCAGATTGATCTAAGAAAAGACCTTCTGATTTCCTGTCTTTGTTTCCTCTGAGCTTTGGGATCAAAAAGATCTTCACATGTACTGAATAAATAAAATTACCGACATTGTGCCACAGAAACACTACTGTATCAAGTGTCACTTGTTTTTACTCTACTGTTACAGCGTTATTTACGGTATTTACATATAAATCATAAATCGCACTTACTGTCTATACAACAACATGTGAAACTGCTGTTGTGAAGTAAAGTCATATATTTAAAATGCATCACAGTATTAAAACAAATCAAATTTCTGATTAACAGACATACATCAGATATGATGGCATCCAACAAGCCAAGAGAAAATGAGCATGAACAATAATGAATGTATAAGATTTTTTCAAGGTGAAGGCAGGTGTAACGGTGGTCCGATGGTGATTGCATACTGAAGCTGGTCCATTTAAACTTCTGTATCTGCTGATGGAGGTATGAGTGCGTGTAAGATCCGCCAGCTGCAATACAGTCACGCATCATCGGACACATGAGACATAGGGGATGTTCTTATATTTAGGTCGGTGACTCCGTGTCCAAGTCTGCTGTATGACAGTAGAAGTCACACGACATGTTCATCTACACACACATGACTTCCAGGATAAGGAAGCGTTGAACCACCAGACATGCAATTTGAAAATGGTACAGATCTACTTTTTCCCAGCTATGGGAATCATTTCTATCAGATGTGACTAATTCTTATATGGCATGATCTTCATCTTGATTAATCTAAAATAAACTTAAATTTTAAAGCTAATTCCATCCCTGTTGATCCTAACTAGTGATGAACTATGCTTCGTAGAAAATCGGTATCAGAACGTACAGGTGCAAGGCAATATCTTATCTACTAATATGTCCTGATGCATCTCAGTAATCCATGTAGAACAATAAAAAATGAAGAAATTGGGTAGATTCACTGGACGGGTTCTTCTCCATTGAAAAGTTTTGTCTCTTCTCCAAGAAACTTTTTTTTTTTAAGTCTGTAGAGTTGTAGGTAAGCTCCTCGGTGGCAAGGCTCCGGGGGTGGATGAGATTCGCCCTGAGTACCTTAAGGCTCTGGATGTTGTGGGGCTGTGTTGGTTAACGCGGCTCTGCAGCATTGCGTGGACATCGGGGGCAGTTCCCCTGGATTGGCAGACTGGGGTGGTGGTCCCCCTATTTAAAAAGGGGGACCGGAGGGTGTGTTCCAATTACAGAGGGATCACACTCTTAAGCCTCCCTGGTAAGGTCTATTCAGGGGTTCTGGAAAGGAGGGTCCGTCGGATAGTCGAATCTCGGATTCAGGAAGAGCAGTGTGGTTTTCGTCCTGGCCGTGGAACACTGGACCAGCTCTACACCCTCAGCAGGATTCTTGAGGGGGCATGGGAGTTTGCCCAACCAGTCTACATGTGCTTTGTGGATCTGGAGAAGGCATTCGACCGTGTCCCCCGGGGGATCCTGTGGGGGGTACTCCGGGAGTATGGAGTACCGGACCCTTTAATAAGGGCTGTCAGGTCTCTGTACGACCGGTGTCAGAGTCTGGTCCGCATTGCCGGCAGTAAGTCGGACTCGTTTCCGGTGAGAGTTGGACTCCGCCAAGGCTGCCCTTTGTCACCGATTCTGTTCATAACTTTTATGGACAGAATTTCTAGGCGCAGCCAAGGTGTTGAGGGGATCCGCTTTGGTGGCCTTAGGATTGCGTCTCTGCTATTCGCGGATGACGTGGTCCTATTGGCTTCATCAGGGCATGATCTACAGCTCTCACTGGAGCGGTTCGCAGCCGAGTGCGAAGCGGCCGGGATGAAAATCAGTGCCTCCAAATCCGAGACCATGGTCTTGAACCGGAAAAGGGTAGAGTGCCTTCTCCGGGTTGGGGAGGATGTCCTGCCCCTAGTGGAGGAGTTCAAGTATCTTGGGGTCTTGTTCACGAATGAGGGGAAGATGGAGCGGGAGATCGACAGGCGGATTGGTGCAGCGTCTGCTGTGAAGCGGGCGCTGTACCGATCCGTTGTGGTGAAGAGAGAGCTGAGCCAAAAGGCGAAGCTCTCGATTTACCGGTCGATCTACGTTCCTACCCTCATCTATGGTCACGAGCTTTGGGTCGTGACCGAAAGAACGAGATCCCGGATACAAGCGGCTGAAATGAGTTTTCTCCGTAGTGTGTCTGGGCTCTCCCTTAGAGATAGGGTGAGGAGCTCAGTCATCCGGGGAGGACTCAGAGTAGAGCCGCTGCTCCTCCACGTCGAGAGGAGCCAGTTGAGGTGGCTCGGGCATCTGGTCAGGATGCCTCCTGGACGCCTCCCTGGAGAGGTGTTCCGGGCACGTCCCACCGGGAGGAGACCCAGGGGAAGACCCAGGACACGCTGGAGGGACTATGTCTCCCGGCTGGCCTGGGAACGCCTTGGGATTCCTCCTGAGGAGCTGGCCCAAGTGGCTGGGGAGAGGGACGTCTGGGCCTCCCTACTGAAGCTGCTACCCCCGCGACCCGACCCCGGATAAGCGGAAGACAACGGACGGACGGACGGACGGACGGACGGAGTTGTAGGTAAACACGACCTTATATGCAATATCTTCACATAGTGGATCAACAAGTTTAATGGTGACAATCAAAACTGGTTGTTCACATGCAATAGAGGACCATGAGTCCACCAACTAATTGTTAGTGCTCTGATGGCCACTGTTCCCAGGGGGAGTCCTGCTCGCAGCTTTGTAAGAGGGGGACAATTGGACTTGAAGGCCTCCACCCCTGTTTAACGACGGGCGGTTTCTCTTATCAAGTATGTGCAGATTACACAAACACATGTGCACACACATCCATGTTTTACTATCTTTATGAGGAACCTGCATTGACTTTCAACGCCTAACCATAACCAGTGTGGAGCGTGCCCACACCAAAAAACAGTCCTCACTTTACATCAGAGTCCTCACTTTACTGGTAAAATGAGCAAAATATGTTCTCACCCAGCTCCATTTACAAGTACACACACACACACACACACATACACACACACACACATCCTTGTTTTAAATATGATGCGTGGACCTCTCCTTGGCTTCTATTTATTTTAAACCCTTTCTATGGCCTTACCCCAAACTTAACCCTAAACCTAACCTTTACCAGTATATACCTAACCCTAACATAAATCTAATCGACACCTCAGTCCTAAACCGAACCCCTAGCCCAGAAAAGGTCCTCACTTTATATCAAAGTCCTCACTTTACTAGTAAAATGCATAAAAATTTTTCTCACTCAGCTTCGTGAAAAAGTACACACACATCCGCGTTTTACTATCTTTATGAGGAATTTGCAGCACTGTCCATTCATTTCTATGGCTTAACACCAACCACAATGCCTGACCATTACCAATACATACTCTGTGTGTGTGTGTGTGTGTGTGTGTGTGTGTGTGTGTGTGCGTGCGTGCGTGCGTGTGTGTGTGTGTGTGTGTGTGTGTGTGTGTGTGTGTGTGTGTGTGTGCGTGTGCATCCACACATGCATTCATGTTTTACTTTCTTTACAAGGATTTTGCATAACCTCCAATTATTTTTAATTAATTTCTATGGCATACCCCAGACCCTAACCCTAACCATTAGCAGTACATACTGTGTGTAATCAAGTGTGTGTATGTTTCAAGTATGCGTCTGTGTCTGTAATCAAGTATATGTGGCGTACACACACACACACACACACACACATATATATATATATATATATATATATATATATATATATATATATATAAGATAAGATAAGATAGACTTTATTGATCTCACAGTGGAGAAATTCACTTGTCACGTCGGCCCAATAATTAAAAGAAGGTGCCAAAAGGTACATGATGTAGTATATACAGTGTGTCCACATATATACAGTGGATTGAAAAAAATATAAATAAAAAAGGAAATAAAGATTTAAGATGACTTAGGTACATTCAAGGTGACTTATAAGCAGTACATACTGTGTGTTTCAAGTGTGCGTCTGTGTCTGTAATCAAGTATATGTGGAGTACACACACATAAACACGTTTCACTATCTTTATATGGACTCTGTATTGACTTCTATACATTTTTATTTCATTTCTATGGCCTAACCTAGACCCTACCACCTAACCATTACCAGTACATGCTGTGTGTTTCTCACAACCCCCTACTAGGATTTTTCTACCTGCCTCTGTATGATCCATGCTTGTCCATCAGGACTGTTTGTAGCCTCTGCCCTTCACCTGCCTGTCACCTCCTGCTCAAAACTGGAGCATTATGCTGTTGTATACTTGATAAATTAAACTCCAGTAGTCTCTGACTAATTAGATTATAAAGGATTAGCTAATAATTTAGGTTTGTACAAAGTTTTCGGCACTTTTCCATATAAGGTGGCATTTGTACTTCTTTAGTTGACACCGTTACTTCAGCTGATCAGATGTCTGTTTTTCCTTTTATGAAGCTTCTACTAATTATTTAAAAGTCAACTTTTGTTTCTCCATTAACTTGCTCATCTTCAGCCCTTAAAAATGTGTGCTTCCACAGTATGTGGAACTTCTGCCTTGCTTTTCTCAAATTGTGTCCATTCTTTTAAACCTTCAACAGATGTTGCACACTTCAGCCTTTAGTCATTTTAGCTTCCAGTGTTTATTTTAATAAGTGGACAGTTTAGCTGTTGTTAATAACGTTTATGCAAATTTTTCATATTCTATCAATTATCTCTGCTAACTTCAGCTTTTTTTTCTCATTTGTCAGCTGACAGCATTAACGCTGCATTTTTTAATTTTATTTCATGCTTGTTGAAAAAGCTCAAAGTACTACAAAGAACTTATGGATTTTTCATAATCAACTAGATCTTTTTTTATATATATTGACCATTTATGTGTTGTGAATTGGATTAAAGGTAATCCATAATGAAGTTTACTAAAGAACTCAAGAGGTTTCACTGTTTTTTTATGCAGCACCACAGGCTTAAAGCGGTTCAGTTATCTCCGTACATTTTCTGACATTCCTGTGTAATCTGACACCTGACATCACCCTGCAGTTTTAGGGAAACCAGATGTAACTTCCCTGCATGGAAAAAACTGAAAAAAAAACTCCTCCCCAGACATGGAGTTCCCATTATACTTCCTTAAAATCCTGCCTATATCAACTCGTACACTGACCTACTTCAGCAAAGGCACAGCGCTTCAGACTCACAAGACTTCCTGAAACTTTTCAAACCTCTGGGCCTGAGGTAAGCTTGTTTGTTGTGGAGTTTCTCGTGTTTGGTTTGGTTCAGCCTTTGTGCTGAACAGAGTTCGTGTTAGAGAAGGTTTTAATCAGTCGGAAAGTACAAATGTTTCGTAACATTCTGAAAGCTGACTGGCTAGTTTTTCACTAGCTCCGCTGTGAAACAAAACTGAACTTAGTTAAAGTTTGCACTTAAAGATTTACAACTAAAGACTGCAAATTTCACTTAAAAGATTGTATATGTTTGAACTTTAGCACCCAGTGTGTTAATAGTTGTATTCCCCAGAGAAGACTTACTGGGATTTAGACCGGAGAGTGACTTTCACCCAGGTGCATGGCACAGGGATTTTGAAAAGCAAGAGCTGCAATCCTAACTGTGCGCCATTTTGAACCCTGCTGGGAAAACTGACACACAGGTGGACAAACGCAGTCAGATGTCTATAAATAATCCATGTGAAATGTGAATTAATTTCTACAACATATAAAAGAACCCTCAAGGGGAGAATTTGTGTTACTCATGCAGAGACACAGCGCCCACACTGGTAATTAAATGCACATTTGCTTTTTAGGCAAAGCTCTCCATCAGGTCGCTTCAGAGGTGAAGCTGTGGCTATGCATGTATAATCAATGTGTGTAGGAAGCAGACAATGTAAAGCAGCGCACGACTTCAAAACTAAAGAAGACAAGCTGGTGCTCGCTTTTAGCTGAAAAACCCGCAGAAAGTCACTGGCCTTTCCCTGGAAACTGGAAACAAATGCAGATTAGCTGCACGGTGTCATGAACAGATTTAAAGAAATGCAGATGGTTGGAAAGCAGAGAGCTGAGGAAGTTTAAAGTAAAGATATAGAAACTAAACTTTGTTAATACTTTTTACATCCTGAGTTGGATTCTTCATGGTCTTGTTGTACCGCATGTCTGCTTTTCACAGGTTTTCTATCCACTCCTCTTATTCTCTAGTTAACCAGAAGCTGACCTTAGGCTGTAAAGTTGCTTTTACCCACTGGTTGGTCTAAAGTTTTCCCTCCAAAACCAGGTATCCGTGTTTCCTAAAGAGAAATATACATAATACGCATGACGTTCACTCTTTAGTCAGCAGCACGTGAGGAAAACCTTGGAAAAGGAAACTATCATGTGACAACAAAAAAAAGTAGGGGAAAAAAGCTGGGGAGGGGGGCGCGCTTTCCATTTCTACTGCTGCCGTTCTTGACTGAAGCATGGAGTTAAAAGAAATTATAACTGCAAGTACATTCAGTTATAGTGGGCTATAAATGATAGCGGCTGACCAGTAAGCACTTAGTTATTAATTCTGGGTGTGATTTTTATTCTTTCAGGATGTTGTCGTATGTGTGTGTGCTGCTGCTGGCTGTCTCAGCGTTGGGCCTCATGGATGAAGCCTTCCTGGAGGCTCAGTGGGAGCAGTGGAAGATTACGCATCAGAAAGAGTACAATGGTTTGGTGAGTTCCTGTTAAAACAAGCTCTACATCTCACGGTTCCTGTCTGCCACTGAAGCTTTGGGCAGAGGAACAAAGATTATGTGAATGGAAGAAGCACATAAAAGAAATCTGAAAGAGTCTAAAACTGCCAAATGATTTCTCCAAAATCTTCTTAACATTTAGCGACCTTCCTATTTGTTTCCTGGTTGCATCATTAATTATATACTATTGTCATACCGTAGACATGGCAGGCATAGTGATAGCAGATAAATTCTTAGCATGTCCACCACTCAGTCCTGATATAAATATATACACACATCTGCTCTGCATAAATATTAAAAAGACACATTTTCACAGACTTCAACTGAGGCTTGCGTGTCATAAATATTATCTATCAGCAGTAAAGACACCGACAGCATATTGCAAAAAGATTCATAGCCCTCGAACCTTTCCACTTTCTTTTTCATAGTTCAGCCACAAAATATATACTCTTCTATTGGGAAATGATTTTATGGAGCGGCACAAACCGACACATCATGATGAAGTGGATGGAAAGTGGTGCATGTTTTTCAAAAATCTTTCTCAAATGAAAAGTGTGGTGTGCCCCATAATACTCCAATACCCCTAAATTAAATCCATTGCTACCGATCACCATCAGAAGTCACTTAAGTGGAGTCCACCACCGCACAATCTAACCTCAGTGTTAAAAAATGTAGAGCTGAGTGGCTGGTGAATAATGGGGGTTGAATGCAGATGCACTTCCTGCTTTCCAGGTTTTCCTTTGAGGATTCTCTGCTTCCTTCTGCTGGTTAAGGACACAAAAGCCAAAATGAAGATATTTAGGTTGGTAGGTGTAAAAATAATGAAATGCCAAAAAAGTTCCTGTATAAATCTTTTTGCAAGGTATCATTTAAAAAGAGGCTGCAGCAAAGTAACAAAGAAAGTTAGCAAACTGACATCAGTGTAAAAGCTTGTCAAATATTCTGTCAGCTCTCTGAATTTAATGCTTCAGTGCGCGCTTCAAATGCTTCAGTCAGTTTAACAATTTACTAACTTCTCTTAGATGCACATTTAGGCAACAGGTGTAAGGCGTTTATATCTGTGTCCCCTTTGGATTTTCTAAATACTGACATATAGCTTTCAGCTCCCGTTTTTCTACTCCCTCCATGTAGAAGGGAAGTCAGGCTTTCACCTGAAGTCCACCTTTCAGTCCGTCCAGCATGCGGTGCAGAACCTGGACCTGGTTGTTGCGTGTCCTCTCCTTTCCTCCTAGAAAGGCCTCTGAGGAAAACTGAATCACGAGAGCACACAATCCCACATGTGAGAGCAGCATAAGGTATTTTAGAAAAGCGCACATTTTCATTGTGACTAAAATTAGAATTTAATATATCACTATTAATCTTTTACTGTAGACGATACATCCGTGTCTCCTCCTCAGGCCAGCCCTGTGGATTGCAGTATTCACAAAGCAATTCTACTAAAAACTGCTGACTCAGCACCGGGTGCTTTAGCTCATTAACGGTAAATGACTTGTGCGTGCTTTTGATGAGATCTATAATAACTCTGGGCTGGAAGTGCTGAAGGAAACAGTGTCAACGGGGGATACGAGCTATGCAAAACCATTGCTGTCTGTTTGAGACCAGAAGGAAAAACAAAATTAAAACAGGACATGCAGGACGATAACTTTCTATTCAGTTCTCTTGTCTTTTTTTTTTCATTTCTGGCAAAACATTTTGAAATGACTATAGAAAATGATAAAAAAGGTGAGTAAAATGTATCCTCTGCGTCGGATAAAAATCACATTCGTTCTTATTATCATAATTATCATTCTTCTATCAGCCGAAATCATGAGGGAAAATCCAATTAGCCCATTTACTGGATTGATTTATTTTAATTTAGGTCAGCTTTACTCTGACAGTGAAAGAGAGAAGCAGGTGTCAGAAATTCCCAACAGGCACCTCCCTTCACCTCTGACTTATTTCCTGCCCCCTTTTTGACTTTTCGTCTCAGGTGTACCAGCTTAACTTTCGGCCCTCTGTCACCATCATTTTTTTATTTTCTTTCAAAGTTCTTTGCCGTGAAGATGGGAGGGAAAACGGTTTATGTGGCTGCAGATTCCTGTGGTCGGTGCTTGCTGAGCATCTGTCACCCCCGTTAGCGCTTCACCTGCAGCTAGAGGTCAGCTCTCCACAGCTGTGGAGTGTGTTAGCGTCTGCACCGTGTTTGCTGCCTTGTTTTCATGTGGAGGATGTAAGCACGTGTTTTATGTTACTTTAACCAACCGACAGCGTTTTTTTATGGGGCAGACAGAATATCTAAATCTTTCCCTCGTGCAGGTTTTCATCAGCGTCCATTGACCACGTCCCCAAGTTCGTTGTCCCCCTCTTACAAAGCTGCGAGCAGCTCTTCATCTTTGTGATTAGTCCAAACACTTCCTGTGCATTTGCATTATTAATTAGCTAGAAATGTCTAGTACCCCCCCCTCCCCAAAGCAAACTGCATTATGTCCGTGCATTGAGCCAGAAAAAAAAAATGAATTTCATGCCATCGATTCTCCATATCACTTTTATTGAACAATTCCAAATTACAAATTCAAACAATATAGGCACAAGTAAAAATAAAATGTCATCCCAAAAAGCTGGTAAGAAACAGGAAAAAACACAGATGTTCAGCTCAGATATAGTGTTAACATTTCTGAGAACCTGAAGGCAGTATTTCTTTCCATTATCTTAATCAATATTTTAAATCATTCTGAAATCTTGAAAATTTGGAGAAACCTTGAAAAATCTGCAGTTGTGTAAATAAAATTTCCTGATAATAAGAATATTATTACACAGGAATTCCACATCTTTGTTTTGACAAGTAATACCAAATTTAACATCATTATATTAAAAATTAGGTACCACATTTTTTGTTGATAACCATTCATAAATTTTCTCCCAAAAGGATTTAATCATACAACAACTGGAGAAAAGATGTTATTGAGTTTCAAGTTCTTTTTTGACAAAAGTTACATACATTACTATCAAACTTGAACCTTAAGGGATGCTGCAGACATGAGAGCCGCCGGCTCATCATGCACATGGCAGAACCTCCTCCCCGTACGTTCACGACTTCTGCTCATCATTACCGGCCCGGTTTGAGCAGAATCAGTTTAACGGTTGAGTTTGATTCCAGATCTGCGTCCTGGTCATGCAACATCGTCGCCTTCGGTCTTTATTCATAAAGATGTTAATACTTAGCATCTTTTTTTCTCTCTCTCTCTCAAGATCGGTCCAATGAATGTTCACGAAGCACCAGGTTCACTCTCTGCAAACTAAACACATAAAGAGATGCACAATAGTGAGATCTGGGCTTTAATATTTCATAAAGCCTAAGCAAAGAGAGGACGGATGTCTACCAGCTGAAGCCCTTGGTTACATTTTCTTTCGGTACATATGGTTGAAAGTAAATGCTTGATGTGGAGAAGTGACATTGATGCTGGATAAATAAAGTATTGTTTTAAAACAACGGTTTAGCACAAAGCTGCTGTGTGAGTCACTGGTTAAATTGGCCTAATTTAATTAAATTAGGCTACAACACAGGCAGCGTGCTAATTATAATAAAATTGGCCCTGTTTGCCCAGATTGCTTTGCATCAGCTGCCAGGTCCTTATACAGCAGGGAAACAACAAGTTTCATCTTTTTCCACCTTTTTTTGAAAAACATTCTTCTTACTTTACCTCTAAGGAAATGTATTGGTGTGGAGGAAAATGAAATGCCTGAGTTGAAGAAGGATTAGAAGCTGATGTTTTGTTTTGAAGAGTATATCTAAAGCATGCGTTGTGTTGCCATCTCCATACATAACAATGGCAAAGAGGGCTCACTGTATGTAGGTCACGTTGTCTTTGAGCATCTCTCTGCTACACAGCCTGGTTTGCTGGTTTTATACATTCACCAAGTAATGGATGCACAGCCTTCAGGTATGATAGGTTAGTTGCTGTTCAAGCGTAAAAAATGGAGATGTTTGCTGAAAATCCCTTGTTGTTTAGCCCTGGTCAATCTAGTTTGCTTCCCTGCATTATTTAAACACAGACGCTCAAATAAAGCCCCCTTTTTCTTTGTTAAAATATATTTGCAGGTTCACAGTTAAATCTGATTCATGATTGAGGAATTAATTCAATGCTGTTTTCATCACTTTTTTTAACGCCAATGACCAGAGCGTCTGAAATTAAAACTAAAAATGGTGCTTTAAAAAAGAATTTCAAAGAGCGAGAATTCTCTATGAAGCTGCAGAGGATGGGCGCAGTTTCTGCTTTTGAACTGACAGCAGGACCTTAAAGCTCTCTTTGTTTGCCTCAGGATGAAGAGGGGATCCGCAGAGCCATCTGGGAGAAGAATATGCGAATGATTGAGGCTCACAACCAGGAGGCAGCACTGGGCATGCACTCCTATGAGCTGGGGATGAACCACCTGGGGGACATGGTACGTTAACGCCATCATTCTTGTTATTTCTTCATGTATGCAGTTAGATCAAAATACGTCTGACACAAATATATCTCCATAAAGGGGGATTTTTTTTATTTCCCTTTTGTCCCAGTGCTCTTTTCTTCTCCCTTGTGTGGTTCTCTTTTATGCACCATTGTTTGTGTCTTTGCTGCCAGGGCTGTTTCCAACATGTCAGTGACTATCGCTTGCTTCTGTCATCGTTACACGTCACTGGTTTTCATTCACCACATCTCAGCCTCGGCCCAGCAGGACATGGCTTACATACTCTGAATGCAGCGCGCTAATCCTATGCTATATTTAATTACAAGAGACTAACATAGATTTCCCTTTAACAAGTGAGGAGTGACGTCTGTGAGCATTTTGGTTTTCGTTTCCCATCCACACGTGTTTCATTGGTAATTAAGCTGGCTCATTAACTTTTTTAAAAGCAAAAAAAGAGAATATTAGTATTCCCTTAAGTTGATGTCACTCTGCTATTTATTTTGCCATGTATGCTGGCATATCTAAAATGGCATTTTATGTAGGTTTAATTAAAAAACATCCTAGCAGAGTTATGTCATATCTAAGCATTTGTTTGTGACGTTTGTATCAGGAGTGCAAGATTTACAGTTTCCTGCTGCACCACGACAGAGTTAGTTACTTTTGCAGGGATGGCACTATCTCGTTTTCGCTACACTTAATAATCACCATTTCACTATCTTGGGAAAAAAAAGAGTCAAATACTCGAAACACAGGCTGTGAGTGCCCCCTAGTGGTCAAATAGTTATAGGCTGAATAATCAAATAATCGGTTGAACTGGAGCCATTTCAAGCCTTCAGCATGCTGAGAGGAGTGAACCTTGATGCGTGCAGACACAGCGTCTGCTTTGGACCATATGACATCCGTAAAGGCTGTTATCTGGTCTTTGCTGCACATTTGAATAGCACCCGGGCGTATTTCGTAGCAGAGGCACATGCAGAAAAAAACGACAGCAGATTTGCTTCACTTTAACTGATTATGCTACAATATTAGCGCCACAGAGAGGTGAGGTTGGAGTTTTTTTGCTTTAAACCATACATTTGTGTTCCTGTTGACCATTTCATCTTTTATCTGCCATATCCTGTCTTTTCAGTTTTTCTCTTTTTTTGGACTACGTCTTGTATGTTGCAGCAAATTGAGGTGATACATGAGCTGTATAAAATCATCTATAGTCAGTGACATGTCGGTGCGTAACTGGCTTCCTGCAGAGAAAAAAACATGCTGTAAATCACAACCGGCTTGATTAAGTGCAGCACGCCAGGCTTCGGGCTTTGTTGGAGGCAGATCACGCACGCAGCCGAGTTCAAGATTAACAACGCCTTTATGTTTATGTCGGAACAGGTGGCTGTAAATGAACGATGTCTTCTTGTTTTCATTTTGACGAGAAGGCATCAAATTAAATAAAGGAGATCAACAGATGGCCTGCGTTCCTTACGCCTCTCTGTTTTTAGGCTGGGCTGGACGAAAACGCAACATGAACTGATAGGAGTGAAAGGAAGAAACAATTACTGGATGTCATGAATCCAGCTATGAATTATGACAGCTAATTTAATAAAACAGAAATCACTTATTATCCCCTTACTGGTTTTATACAAACATACCTTTTAATTCCCTTTATGCATTCTTTAGCTTTATCTGGTTTTTAACATTGTTATTGTGAAAAATTACATCATACTTCACAGAAACCTGCATTACGTCATCTCTTGCTTCCTTTTCATCCTCCGCCACCTTGCTGAATCCACCCCCACCATGTCTCCTTTCATTTGTCCTCGTCAAAAATCTAAAAATGAATCCCTCCACTGTCATTTTTTTTCAAGTCCTCAAACATTTTTCCAGTCAAGGATTTTCAAGAAGCCCAGGAACCAGCTACTGTCAGGGTGGCGCATTAAAGTGATTGAGTCTAATTGGATTGGAGTCATCTGCAACACGTTTGTGTTGGAAACATGAGCATTGTGACTATTAAACATACCTCTGTTCCTGCAGACATCTGAGGAAGTGGCTGAGAAGATGACCGGCCTCCTGGTCCCGATGGATCATGAGCGTAGCTTCACCATGGCGTTCGACGAGTCCGTGTCCAGGCTTCCCAAATCCATCGACTATCGCAAGAAGGGCATGGTGACCTCAGTGAAAAACCAGGTCAGAAAACAAAACATATAATGATTCTCATTAAGACCCGCTTGTTTTATTTAGAAAAAACACAGTCTACAGAGCATTATTGACCATGAAAATTAGATTTTGATATGAAAACCTTCTCTCTATATAAAGTGTTGCACCTTCATGATGAACATAGCAAGTTTGACCATGCTCATAAAACATGGAAACATAAATAGATATGAAAACATGGAGTTTTTTATGCCTATTACTGGTCAGGGTAACAGGGGAGGGTGGGATGTCTGCTGGAGACTTTTGCAGCATCCTTTGAAGAAGAGGTGGGTATACCATGCACTGCTCGCCACTCAATTATAGGACAAATTATAGGACAAATTAATAAAATGGGGCGTTTTAGGTTCCCTAATGAAACCATTATAATTATTTTTGGACAGTGGGAGCACAGAGGGGTAAATCTAGAGCTTTGATATTTGGCTTCGCTCTTTCTTCACTTCCACAAAGTTGGAGTGTCGTTCATATTGTGGCAGATGAGGTCCAAATCCTTCAACAAAACCAAATGCCCCGAGCAAGCCAAGCCTTTTCCCTTTCCCTTTTTTGTGCCTAAATTAAAGCCAGGAGAGAAATAAAATGTACGAAGTGAGGTTTTAAGCAAAGCTTATTGTAAAAGTAAAAGCTAGATGTCCAGCTCCGACTCCTAGCATCCTCATCCTTTAAACCAGGTCTTTTTCACCTGGTAATACAAAGTGTGAGGTGTTTACAGACACCGCCACAGGAGGCCGACACTGCCTTCTTTTATAAACCTGCAAAAGATTGGATGCCCTGTCCGGATTTACACAGATCTTTTCCAGTACCAACCTGCTGCAGGAGAGTCGCCACTGGGGCTGCATTTCCACATCACGAGGAAATGAATCATAATCTCTGTTTGTCATCACGGCAGAACCAAACACTCTAACCGTGATTAAGATGAAATGTCTGCATGGTCTTCAGCTTTTACCGGTATCAACTGCAGAGCAGGGCAACAGGAAGAGAAATGCATGTGAATCACCACTAGATGTTGTTTTTATCCTTGGTCAAACTGTGGAAGGATTTACAGCTTGACTGACGGGCATGTTGATGAAACTGTTGCTCAACCAAATGCTTGGCAGACTGCGATGTGGTCAAATGCTAAAGTCTTGTGAGGAAGCAAAAATGCACCAACTGCACCTTTGCTTGCAAAGCAGTTATGCAGAGTTCAATTCAATTCAATTCAATTTTATTTATATAGCGCCAATTCATGAAACATGTCATCTCAAGGCACTTTACAAAGTT
Organism: Fundulus diaphanus; assembly: GCA_037039145.1. Lineage (NCBI taxonomy): Eukaryota > Metazoa > Chordata > Actinopteri > Cyprinodontiformes > Fundulidae > Fundulus > Fundulus diaphanus. Next base: position 50,203,390 of record CM073130.1, on the reverse strand, counting down.
AAGTTCAATCAGATTATACAGATTGGTCAAAAATGTCCTATATAAGGAAACCAGTTGATTGCATCAAAGTCCCGACAAGCAGCATTCACTCCTGGAGAAGCGTAGAGCCACAGGGAGAGTCGTCTGCATTGTACATGGCTTTGCTGCAATCCCTCATACTGAGCAAGCATGAAGCGACAGTGGGAAGAAAGTGCAGACAGAGTACTTTGTCCTAACCGAACAACAATGTTCAGAGTGCTCATCTGGTTAATAATGTGTTTTTCTAGCTGCTTCATGGCTTTTTTATAGTGACAAGCACATTGCCAGGTATCTGAAATAGGAAATTAGGATTTAAAGTTAGGAATCTGTTGACATTTTTATACAAGTGCTAAAACGTTTCAAAAACATTGAAAAAGCTGTTTTTTTGGCAGAAAATCAAGAAGGAAACTCAATGAATGACTAGGATTAATGTGGATTTTTTTGTAAATGATTAATCCGCTGCAAACACAAGAGGAATCTTATAAAAACAGAAACGAATGTAAGACATACGAATGTATGACAAGACTGCGAATAGATGCTTGTAGCTAAATGTAGAGGAGATGACCTTAAAGGCTACTGCAAATACGACAAACGATGCTTGACTGAAAAGGAAGTATTCTTTAAAACAGCAGGCATGAATGACCTTCTCTGAAGAACAGCAGCTTTACAGCTTTCAGATACTGAACGAGATGTGGCGGTGAACAGTATCTTTAATACCCTTAAAATACCTGGAAATCCATCTTTCCAGGCCTAACCTTCTTTTACTCCCAACACATTGTTGGAAGCAATTATGGCAGTCAGAGCCCCGTCAGGTAACGGGAAAAAGCCTGCGCTCACTGCTAATGGGTTTCAGGAACAAAGACCAGGCTGTGATTATAGCATGTAATTAGTCGTCATGCGAGGTTTGAGCGGCCCGGGGTTTATTTATGCAAAGCATCGGCCAGCAGAACAGGAAGCGGTCGACGCAGAGTGAAACCTGTGATTTCTGCAAACAGGCAGGTTTGCATGGGAACAGTGTGATGAGCTGGTAGTGACGCACCGAGCCCACAGCTGGCTGGACATTTTCTCTTGGCTCTTCACTTTACATAACTCCTTTTTTGGGTGGAATAGTGTTTGTTTCCTTTAGCTAATGCTAAAAAAAAAACAAAGAATATGTCTCAGAATATGTAAAACACAGCTTACATTTTCAGAAGTCTATGAAGTGTATAAGTCATGTCTCTTCTTTCATGGTTGTAGAAAAATGGGCTAAAACAACATAAATCATCTTTAGACAGGTATTTGTTGAGATAAGTTATCTCCCGGGTGTAATGATTATCACACACAGATGTCAAAAATTATACAAATGTTAAAACTCGTGCAATAGTCTCAAAATGTTTTGTCATGGATAGTTAGGAGAAAGAGCTTCATGTTAGATGTGAAGGGTTTTGCGGTGAGATTATTCTTGGTATCTGTCTTTATTACTTTACTGTTTTGCTTTAGATTCATCAGCCCTAATAAATTCAGACAGGGGCTTAATTTATTTCAGAGATTTCTCAACCTGGTGTTTCCCAAAGAGACATGTCGTTCACTCATCGCCCCCTGGTGGTTGACGTTCACACCTGCAGACACTGTGTTAATAGGTTGTACTGAGCGGCTCCTTTTCCCCCTGTTGTTTCTGAATTATTCAACAGTTTGGCTGCGGTCTCTGCGCGCTAACAGCCCTGCTGCCTCATCCGCAGCAGCTTTTATGTTTTGTTTTAATCAACAAGTTTTAATATTGTCAAGAGCTCAAAAGCAGGATCAGAGCACTAAAATTAACGTGGTTACGCATTTGCAGTTGTTCTACTGAGAGCAACAGCTGTTTAGAGGCATCTATGTGCAGAGCAGAAGCTGATTAAAAATGTATGCTCAAATATTTGGTGGAAATGTCTTAATCAGTTCAAACAGGCTTATTCTTTAGGTTTCCTTCTGCGTTGGGCTTTAGTACGTCAAGTTTTTAAACCCAGACCTTAATGGTTTAGACTTAAATCCGTTTAATTGTTATATGCATAACATAAATATGCAATCAATGACAAATGCGTGAGATTAGCACACAAACAATCCAAATTCTCCAAGTGCATAAAATGTATCTTTATCAAACTCTGCCCTCTAGTGTTCAGACAGTAAAATGCACCCACAGCTTTACAAAACATCACTTAAGCTTAGTGTTTGATTCAACTGTCTTTATAATAACAGTATTTTTTATATTTAAACATCCTATTTTCAATGATTATTAATAATAGATGGACTATGTGCTGCTGAAGATTGAATATTTGTGTTGATTTTATTATATTTTCCCCCTCAGAACAGCACCTTATGTTGGAAAACAGTGATTTCCAATTAAAAACGTGACTTGCTGAAGCACTGCAATTGTTTTTCTTGTGATTTAACAACATCTCCAGTCAAAACCCAGTTCCGAACAGCAGGCTCCGTAATTATTTTGATGTAATAACGCCAACCTTTCCGAGTGGGTCACGTAAGTGAATGTGAGGTCTCCGTTTGAATGCTCCTAACAGGGCTCCTGCGGCTCCTGCTGGGCCTTCAGTTCTGCCGGGGCGCTTGAGGGCCAGCTGGCCAAGAAGACGGGTCAGCTCGTTGACCTCAGCCCTCAGAACCTGGTGGACTGTGTGAAGGAGAACGACGGCTGCGGAGGAGGATACATGACCAACGCCTTCAACTATGTGCAGCAAAACGGAGGCATTGACTCCGAGGAAGCTTACCCTTACGTCGGAGAGGTGAGAATTTATTCATTTGTTAAAGGCTTGTTAGCTTTACAACTAAAGATTTTGAATCAGTGTAGAAAATAAAGCACACTCTCACTGTCAGCGTGGTAAGATTCAGATTCTCTCTGTACTTTTCAGTGTAGTGATCAGATGTGTGGATATTCAAACAGTATTTAACTAAATCAAACCAGTTTGTATTCACGGTGGCTTCTTCGTGGTATCCAGAACCGATTGATGTGAAAACACAGTTAAACACACACAGGTATTAGAAAACGCAAATAGATGGAAAACAGAAAACGGATGGACCTGCATTTCAGCATTTTTGGCTTGTGACACAGGGCGGTGCTGCAGTCGGGTGGTTCTGCTTTTCAGATTGTGGTTCCGTTTGGCTGATATCAGCAGGCATCGGGTCCGAGGAGTCTCCGATAATGTTGACAGTAAGACAGACCCGGGACAGAGAGCAGGGACGCTCCGTTAACCAGTTCAGCCTTATTGCAGCTGGATGATGACCCGGTTTCCACCACCGCCCTGTGGAAAGCTGTGGGGACGCTGGCAGGGAGTGTTTATCCAAGTGAAAAGGGGATTAAATGGGAAAACCCTCTATTAAAACACCAAAATCAAGAGAAATTAGCTAATTTTTTATTTAGTGAATACATTTTTTATTCCTGCTTGTTTTTAAATTGTACAATAATGCAGAGATTTAGACTTCACTTCATTGATCCAGCATTGGACGCATATATACTGAATCTCTCAGGGATTATGAGCGACCTTCGGTTTGATTTTGCTGAAAGCCTCATTTGGTGGATTTTACCTGAGTCCTCCCTAACTATAATTTGATGGTTCTGACGGTCCAATGAAGAGGAAAAGGGTTATGAGAGCTTCTGACCAAGAGTGAAACTGTAAAGGTCACACGGTTCTCCTTTTGTCTGTCAGGATGACATGTCCACCAATTCACGTGTCCTGATCTCATAAAAAGAGAAAGCAGCGTTTTTTTCCCCCTGGGAAACACGAGATTAAACATGACCAAGCTGTGAATCAGCAGAAGCGATGAGGAAGAAACTGTCCTGCAAGCAAACAAATGTTCCTCCATCCGGTCTAAAGTTGGTTGTTTGTAGGAACCTGTAGGAACGTGGTTTAGCCAGGTCATGAGAGATGGACGTCTGGATGTGACTTCATGACGTGTTGAAAATGTAATCATCGGCTATTTATTTCATTCAAGCGTGATTAAAACCGTTTGAGTTAAGAACCCCCCGCTCGTAACAAGATCTGAAACTCCCCCAGATTCAGTACCTCTGGAGTTTCTCACCCTTTTGTTGCGTCTGCAGGACCAGCCCTGCCGCTACAACTCCTCAGGCATGGCAGCCCAGTGCAAAGGCTACAAGGAGGTGCCCAAAGGCGACGAGCGCGCGCTAGCGGTCGCGCTCTTCAAAGTGGGCCCCGTGTCTGTGGGCATCGACGCCACCCAGCCCTCCTTCCAGTTCTACAAGCGAGGTCAGTGACCGCCGGCACCTTTACGTCAGCGAAAGCTTCAAGGAAACACAAAGCAGACGGTTCAAACCTTTCATTTTACTTTCTTTCAAAGTGACACTTGAATCAGTGGAGCCTTTGATAGTAGGGCTGGACGATAACTCAGTGACAATATATATCAATGGACAGATGTATATCGTTGATAGAAAAAAAAAGGTCAATAAAAGGTCAACAGATAACAGTTTTCCTTCCTTTTGCATTCTAGACATGGTCATATTACAGTCATTACATCCTCCCAACCAATCACAAACAGACCCAGGAATGCTTTGTCCCCTTCAACAAGTTCAGAGAGCACGTGTTCCTTTTTAAAAACATGTAGTTTTGGTAAAATGTTGGTTGAATAAAGAGTTGAGTTTGAATTCAGTGTTTGTGTCTGTATCTAAAAACAGGTCGTTAAGCAACAGCATGAAATAGCCAGGGCTGCACTTAAGATCTATGTTTTGAATTTGTTGATGATTATTACTATCGATCAATATGATTTCTATGTTATCGATATGCTTTTCTTTCTATATCGTCCAGCCCTAGTTTATGTTTTATATAAACAAACGCCTTCAACAATGAATATTTATTTAACATTTTATCAGAGATCAATATTCCGCCTATCGCAGACCCGGCCTGACTTAACTGGAACCTGTAGACGGCAAAAAGACGTCTGAAGTCCGGTCCTTTCTTACCTGTAACTAACTGAGAAAAAGTCTGTCTTATAAAAAACAAATTCAAGTATTTTTAGACTAGGTTCAGTTAAATGAAACATTTTTTGTTTTTAAATTTGGGGCCTGTCAAATCTAGCAGGACGTGAAATCTAAACTCACCGCAGGAATATTTCATATCTTCTAAAGTAAATTCTAAAAACAGAGAATTAAAAACATGTATTTTTGATAGGCTTTGAAGTTGTCTCTCATCTGTGACTTTTTTTTTATCCCCCCCCCCAGGCATTTACCACGACCCTGACTGCAACAAAGAGGACATCAATCACGCCGTGCTTGCGGTCGGCTACGGTGTGAACACCAGGGGAAAGAAGTACTGGATCGTCAAGAACAGGTGGGGCTCCTGGGCTCTCCGAGCGGCACCGGGTGGCTCTTGGTGGCCCCTGAATTCTCCGTTGTGTGATGTTGATTCGATATCTGTTGGTTGATCGGTCGGTTCTGACAAACTGATTAACCGAAACGCCGGTCCGGTCCTGGCGATGTTCACCCTGGGCTGTTCTTTGTCTTGTCCCGACAGCTGGGGGGAGACCTGGGGCAACAGGGGCTACGTCCTGATGGCCCGTAATCGTGGCAACCTGTGTGGCATCGCCAACCTCGCCAGCTACCCCGTCATGTGAACCAACGAGTGCCGAGAAGGAGGGAGGACAACCGGGACGCACTCGGACTTTTAAACGCCACTACAACAAAGTGTTTGCAGATTTTTGCACCTCAAGGATTTTGTGAGGCGTTGCGTGAAAACAGGATGTAGAAAACATTGCTGGGCAATGGAAGTTCCTCCCTCAGACCTTTTTTTTTTTCTGTCATGGTCATGTGTTTTGTTCTTTTGTTCAAGCACTTTTCTAATGAATAAAATGCAAACTGGGGTTTTCTATTGAAATGAATAAAGGTTTACGTTTGAAATTTAAAAAATCTCTACTTATTTATTGCTGACACCAGAAATTCAGTTTTTTTGTAAACAAACTCCACATATTACAAAAGAAAAATGGTGAGATGAAATTTGCACATCATTTTTTTTAAACCCAGACCTTAAAGGTTTAGACTTAAATCCGTTTAATTGTTATATACATACCATAAACATGCACTCAATGACAAACGCATGAAAGGAAGCACAAAAACAATCCAAATTCTCATAATTAAGTTTCTAATCCATCCGCTTAAAATGTCTTTATTAAACTCTGCCCTCTGGTGTTCAGACCGTAGAATGCAACCACTGCTTTATAAAACATAATTTAAGCTTAGTGTTTGATTACTGCCTTTATAATTACAGTGTTTTTTAATATTTCTAATGAGTAAAATGCAAACTGATGTTCTCCTTTAAAATGAATAAAGTTTGCGTTTGAAATTTAACAAATCTTTACTTATGTATTGCTGACACCAGAAGTTCAGTTTTTCAACATATTACAAAAGTAAAATGGTGGGATGAAATCCTTTTCCCTTTTAGACTGGAGCGGAGTTTTTATAGGATATCAGCTTTAACTTTGAAGGCAAATAGTATTAAAAGGTTTAAGAAATAAATGATGATTTCTCTCTTGAGTTTATCCAATAATAATTTATTTGGGGTGATGTAACCACAAGGCCTTAATAAATCCTTTAAAAATGGTATGTAAAAAAAAAAATCACTCTTCAATTCAATTGAATTTTATTTATATAATGCCAATTTATGAAACCTGTCATCTCAAGACACTTTCCAAACTCAAATTCAATCAGATTATACAGATTGGTCAGAAAAATGTCCTGTCTAAGGAAACCCAGTAGATTGTATCAAGTCTTCTTTGGTATGACACAGTCAACAATCAATCAATCAATCAATCAATCAAAGTTTATCTATCTAGCACTTTTCAACAGTCTATGTGGGGCACAAAGTGATTTGCAAGCTAAAATACAACCAAAAAGATGCTGAGACAAAATAGATAAAATATAAAAATGTATAGAATAAAAAGAGATGCATAACAAAAAAGTGCATAACAGCACAATTGAAAACCATTTTAAGAGCTATATAGAACAATAAGCCCCATTTCATTGATTATTCTAGATAGAGACATTCAGGAAGATTTCTTTGTTTCGACAGGATAAATGTCACAATAAGGGTTGAAAAAATATAATTTTTGTCATAGTCTCAATTTTTCAGATCAGAAAAACTTGATGTGAACACTTTAGATCTACCAGAAGTTGTTCATACATTCAGACATTTTATAGTTTAGATCTGCACCAATAGCATAATTATACATCCCAACACGAAACGTGGTGGAATATGTTAATGATCTTCCACAAGCATGCGTAAAAAGAAAGAAAATCTGCAGAAATCCAGATTCATGCTTCTGGTAAACACAGCACACTAACTTGCGGTCTTAGAATGCAGATCCAGTTCTGTTTTTACCCAACAGGGAATTAGAAAACCAGGATTGATTAAAAATAGAAGAGGAAATGTTTACCAAGAGAAGCAAAACTTTCCAGTTTTCTGCCACTGATTGGCACGAATCTCCGACAAAAGTCTTGATCGTCTGGAAAAACCTGCAGTGCTGCAACAGTTTTTACTTTGTTTGCCACATCCTGTTTTGCAATTTACTGCCACCAAAACACGTTAGTTAGTTTTTACCCTTAAAAATGTGGAAAAGTGGCAGTTTGTAGGTATGAAAGTTTCACACTGTTTTCAGAATATTGCACTTTTGTTTGTCATGGCATGACTCAGCCGTCTATAGGTTCCCTTTCTCTGCTAAAATGCAACAAAATAGGTCAAACGGCATCAAATAGCAAACGTGAGAACTATTACATTTGTTGAAATTTTAAAGTACTGACATTATGTGAGGAGGAAATTGCAATAAATCATCCATTGATTAAAGGAGCATTTTTAAAGCGAAACTCATATGATTATTGTCAGCATGTTGTTTTTAGAATACCTCTGAAACTCTGTATCTTACCAGTCTGTCCGTAGTATAACACATATATTGGTAAAAAGTGTTTAGTTAACAAATAAACAACTAAGGGGTGACATAATGGTTGAAATATTGAACTATTATGACCATAATCCGTTTAAAAATGCCCCAACAGCAGAAAACCTGTAAAGCAGAAACTTATTTTGTTCTTTAACTTAGAGGGTTTTTTAAACCAAAACAAATTTTTTGATAAGCTTATATATCAGATTTTAAACGAATTAGGTTGGAAAACTCTTGTTGTTGTTTTAAATAATACAGTATATCATGGAAGAAATGAAGCGACTTTGTTTTGAAATCTTCACATTACAGTGCTGCTCACGAGCGCGTTGAAAGCTACAAGCGCTTACGGTTTAAAAGCGTGTTTTCCTTCGACGTTGACGACCCTCTCATAGATTCCTCCTTGCAGATCATCCAGCCGCAGACCTCCCGGAACCGCTGCAAACCCCTGACCTTCGACCCATGACTCTTCAGGGTCAACCTCTCCTCTTGACCTCCACACTTGAGTCCAGAGACCCTTCCAGTTGGAAGACCCTGAACGTCGGCTGGATTTCCTAAAAGTTTGTGTTGGCCTTCGGAGCTTTTTCAGAGACCTTCTTGACCTTTTCTTGTTGCGAAGACAAAAAAAATAAAAAACAGAAACGGAAAATGTAAGCCTGCCATATCACGACCCAATGGAGGTATGCTGATTTAATGTGTCCTATGTTTATGTTTTTGATCTTTATATTGCCAAATTATGATATTTGAGTGGCTGATCATGTTCCCAATAAGCGTGCTGATAACTTACAAGCGTTGCTTCCCATTTAAACCTCCCCACTGCTGCCTGTGTCCGTGTTGGAACGAGATTTTAGTCGCACTGTAAATGCAAACTAATCCACGGCAGTTCGCTCTACTGAGTCTGCACTAAAATGCTGGATTCTGCACACAAGTGCCAGAGCAAAAGTGAAAGAGTAGAGACAAGAGTAGAACCAGAATCCTCAACAAGTCAAAGAAAGAATCGTGTCACCACATGAGAACTGGGGCCCGGATGAAACTGTTCTGTACTATAACGGGCCAGATGTGTAAGCTGCTTTTAGGTGTAATTCCTGCTGGACCATGTGCTTCTGGGTCGACCTGCTGTGCCTCAATAAAACATCCTGATCACATTTATCTACATTTTGTAAACATTAAACAAAGATCCACGTTAAAAGATGAAAAGCAGGTCTGACTGCTTGGATAGAAGCTGTAGGTGAACACGAAGGAATAATTAAAAGAAAACAAAGATGAGGATGTGCTGAAAAATCATGGAATCTTATATACTAACTTGGGATATTATTAAAACGTTAATTTCAGTAACTCATTATATCGATTAATTGCGCTCAGACTGATGTTTTCAAGACAATATTTCTGTTCATTCCAATCAGTTTTCCATTTGCAGACAAGAAAAACACGAAATGTGTGAGCAGAACAATAAAAAAAACATTTAAACACAGAGATGGGTTTAAGGAAAAGTCTTTAATGCCGCTTGGAGGTTGTCCTTTGACAAAAGGCACTTTTAATCTACCAAAGGCGCTTCATCAGGGCGCACAGTGTTGTTTGATGTTCCTCAACGCTGCTGCCTGATTGTCCCACCATTATCGCATTGGTGCTGTGCAGCTTTGTGTTTCGAAAGGGGAAGAACCGCGACAGGTCATGTGACTTTCTCTGCATAAAAACCCAGCAGGAAAGAAGAGTGTAAGGAAGTCCGGCGCAGAAACAGCGATGGTTTGGGTCCAGAAAGGTCAGTGAAGTCCGGCTGGGCTGCTTAGACCAGACATTTATGTTCACCGTTTCTAAAATCCTCTGAGGAGCGTTTTTTCCTTTACTTTCGATTTTGGGTGTTTTGTGTTGCGTTCAGGTGTCTGTCCGTTTGAGGGTCGCTGCGGCCAGCCGGAGGCGCGGCGCTGCGCGACAACTAAAACGCAATATCCAGCTTTACAATTTATGTTTTATTTGTAAAAATCTGGCGTCTCACCTGGATCCAGGTTCACACTCAAGAGTTGCTATATCACTTTTATTTTTTCTAAGGAGTCCGTTGATAAAGTATTTATTTCCTATTTCCTCCCTTAAAAAGTAGCTTATATGGTTCAGTTTTACCATCCATCAGGTGAATTACAACATTTTAAAGCGAGAGCCAGTCATGATGGCAGCTGTGTTTGTTTTTTCCTGGTATCTCGTTAGTTTCACATCTGGTCACAAGATCAGATTGTTCCCTCGTTTGAGTATTTTTTTCTTTCTTCAGTACAGTTAATGTAACAAAGTAAAATTTTGTGGAAGTGATACTTGCTGACAGTGAAGCTCTTTCTCAGCAACATATACTGACGACAAATGCAGATGCAAAAGAAGTGTTTGGAAAATGTGACTGGGTCAAAATATTGAAACCAAGCTTGTAATAATGAAACTGGATTCCTGTTCCAAATCAATGTCGTACCTGAGGGGTACAATGGGCTTTGAACAGCTGTTCCTCAGTGTTTAATGTCTTTAATGATTATGTTGCTTTTCTTTAATATATATATATATATATATATATATATATATATATATATATATATATATACTTGTAAGAATACAGCATTTAATCGGTTTTCCCTTGCCTGTCTCTGATCGATGATTGCCAATTATGATTTCAGTTTAAATTATAATTGATTTTATTAAATCAATCATAATTGAGAGAAAAAAAACGCAATTTCTTGATTTTTCTGTTGGTTTCCAAACAGCTTCCTCCATCAAAGTACTATACGCAGCAAATTTTTAGACGTATAGAAGCAGCACAGGACGTACATCTAACATAATTATTATAAATATGTTCACTCAATGCTATTTTGTTTGTTCAAAAACGTTTCGGTGAGCAAGAACCGTGTATTACTGCGGACAGATTTTTAAATCTTGTCAAGAATAAATACCAATTCCTCTGTCCGTTTTGTGCAAAAAAAAAAAAAAGCAAGCGCTGCAAATCCTCCAAACAAACAAACCCACCCTCGTCATGATAACGGCGGTATCAGCAGTAAAGATCACTCGAACACATCAATTCCGTTTGTTTTCCCCAGTGAAACGTTAACTGCTTGTTTTACATATAATTGCGGTACGATAAAGATTTCCACGTCAGGTTATTGTAGTTTGTTTGGTCCTATTTTGTAACAGCATGAGTGGTCCAAAACAGGAAGAGCACAGGAAGTCTCAAAAATCTTCTTTTGCAAACACATCTGCAATTAAAACCACAAGGAGCCCCAAAAAATCGCCACGATTTGTAACACTAAAATTTAAAATTAAACCTTTTCTCTAATCATCGCCACGTAAACAGTGTGAGAAGCATCAGGACAGGTGCCGTTTAGATTTAATAATGAGGTAAGTTTGCACCTCTTTGATATGATTTGGTGACTCACTGTCAGCAGGTTTGTTTTTCTTGTTTTGCACCATAGAGGAAATGTTGTGGAAAACCACACCTATCCACTGATTGGTGTTGCTGCTCATGTAGTGCAATGACGGGCATAAGGCCTACTTTAAAAACCACTTCCTCATGTACCCTAGCCTGCAAAACCCAGGTCTCTTCTTCCCTATGCTTTGTTGGTTCTGCGTACCAGTAGAAGTGCGAGTTCTGTTTCCTCTGCTAACTGGTTAAAGAGACGTAACGTGGCTCAGAGAAGGTGAGTCAGGAGTTAAAACCTTTGCCCCGTCAAACACGGGGTTAAGGAGGCGCTGATTCTTTGTGCGTGGGTTTTCATATCGTGACTGCTCGTCTGTTTTCTTGGCCAGGCAGGTTGCTTCCTCGCTTTAGCAAAGCGCACGTCTGCCTCGTCAAAGGTCGGATGACATCCTGTGCTGCCTGTGTGTGTTTGCAGGCACGATGCTGGGGAGCCTGCTGCTCGCCTCTCTGTGTGTGGGGGCAGTAGTTTCGCTTGACAGCAGGCTTGACAACCACTGGGAGCTGTGGAAGAAGACTCACGGCAAGGAGTACCAGAACGAGGTATGCAAATCGAAATGTCTAGGCAACGCAGATTGTTGCATGAATGCCAAGAACCTGCCTCCCTTTCTGCCTCCCTGCTCACAACAAAACAAAAACCCTGTCCGCTGTCCCTGCATGCTCCTCCAGGAGGAGTGAAGGCCTAATGCAATCACTGCTGGGGACATGAGAGTGATTTCGATATAATGTATGCTAAGAGCTGCCTCGAGACGTCTGAAACCACGATGTGGCAAAACACTGATGCCATTGCTTATGGACATGTTTCAAAACGTCTGAATGTTGCAAAGCGCGCTGTTGGAGACATAATGAAGAACTAGAACAACACGTTTTGAATAAAAACTGGCAGTAGCCAAGTCCTTACTGCAATATTTCTTACACAATAACGATAATACAAAACAACAAATAATAAAAAATGACTGCAAACAAGCTTAAATTGGAGGATACCAGACTTTTGCTGAGACGTTTGGACACCTATACAGGAGTCTGCACAAGGAGGCCCTTCCTCATAGGCAAATTAATGATTTGCTCATGTAATTTCTTTGGAATTCGTTTCAAAGCAGGAACTCAATCCAAATAAATCACATGAGTAGTCCCAAAACGATTCAGTTATCCATGCAAACAACTTGCACCGAACAATAGACTGTAATGAGCCAGGGGAGTGACAGGTGGGTCATTGTTTTGCACCTCCTTTTGAGATGAGTTCCTGCTTTCAAACTCATCCCAAAGAAGTTACAAGGGCCTCCATGTGCCCCGGTTGTTTCAAAGAAAAGAAAGAAGCCCTAAATGGCCAAAAGGCTCAAAGCATGCTCGCTGCACTAGACTCCACTGCTGAAGAAAAGTACGAAGATCTTTAAATGTTTGCCACAGAACATTTGGACAAGCTAGTGAATTACTTGAAGAATGTAGTTGTGTAGAATGACACCAAAGTTGAACTCTTTGAGTATCATTGATCATCAAAACGCCATAACAGTGGTGGAGTTTGTAGTCGGGGGGGGGGGGGGCTTAGTGGTGTGGGGCTGTTTCTCACTGGCAGAGTTTGTAGCGTTTAAGGAAGGATGAGTTGAGATATTTATTCATTCTTGATAAGAGTTTTGAAGTGGAAAAGCAGGTGTAATTTACTCTGAGCTGGTTTAACAGAAAGACGTAGCGCTGCCAGGACGGCTGTAAAGAACTCGGCTGGAATCCACTTGACTCCCAGAACCTTTAAGATTTGAAAATTGGTCGAATAGACTGGCCCAAAATCCCACCTGAGCGATGCACTGGACTAAAGGAGACGTTTTGAAGCTTAGTTCACCAAAACAGGCTTTTATAGAAAGCATTCAATATATTTCCGGGCTCATTGGTTTTATTATATATGTGGATTAGCTGGGTTGTTACCAACGCCCAGTATAAATATCAATGTCAGTAGAAAAATGTGGATTTGTTCGATACTTGTCCGTACATTTCTTTTGCCTCATTGCACCCCACACGGTGTGCCCTCTACTCACCTCCCTCCGGCAGAACACGGGATTCCCCAGAACAAAAACGTCGACCACGTGGAGCAGCCAAGCAGGAACTTTCTTTTTACCATCCCAAAATTTCCATCCCTGCGTTAGTTTTATTTTGTACTTTTCGTTTGCTCGTGCATTTAGGAGGAGAACATGCACCGCAGGGATCTGTGGGAGAAGAACCTGATGCTTATTACTACGCACAACCTGGAGGCTTCAATGGGCTTTCACACCTACGACCTGAGCATGAACTTCATGGGAGACCTGGTGAGATTTACCTCTTTCGTTACTTCTACCGATTTCATATTTATTGCTGTTGGAAATTTAGTAAAGGCGAATATTACAACAAGCAACATTACTTACTTACCTTTTTTTGGGGACATGAGTCACTAATTTGAGCCGGTGAAGTAAAATCTAAAGCCCTAGGAAGACCTGGACTAATTGTTGCCTAGAAAGCGTGGCTGTTTTTGCTCTCTGCTCAGTGGAGCATTGCACAACCTTATTCTCTGGTATCATCGGTCCAAGTATAGTTCTGTTGAGACTGTGAGCATGAAGCACCGCTCAACGTTCACCACAGATAAAACCCAAGTAGAGCACAAGCAGGAAACCAAGACCAGACCGTACAGTAAACGGCTTGATAAAAAAAAAAAAAACATGAATCTATTTATGTGACGTGTTTTGCATATGATTGTTTGAATAAAAGTTTAACAGCCTGTGCCTGTAGGCTTCCAGTATAACCAGCAAATCGTTAACGGATTCTGAACGTCGTGTCACATTCAGGTTCCGCCTGAGTTTACTGAATGTTCAAATGATGGCGCATGCTTGCAAAAATATTTTACAAACAAAATCCGACTCAAATGTATTGAATACACTGAAAACGCTAAAGACTTAGCTTGCCTTTGAATCGGTGACCAGAGGTCTTGTTCCTAAAGCTTGGGTACATAATTTTCCACGTAAAAGTTGGGATTTATAAAAAAAAAAAAATCCTTACAGGAAAATGTGCGGTCCTCAGGGCAACTCTGACCCATGCGTACGGGGAAACTGTTGACGCAGATGGTGAGGTGGTGAACTGCAGCCAAACTGCATGACGATTCCTCTCAGACGTTCAATCTCACTCCATATCAGACTTGAATCATAGATCGACTTTGTCATAAACATTCAAGACCACAGCGTTATTCATGCCTGCGCTGGTGACATGTAACTATACGTAAGAACCTTTCAAATAAATAAAAACATGGCCGTAAGCCTTCTTAAATTTTAAGTCAAAATCCAGTAAGCAGCTGAGAAGAGCTCTTGAATAAAAACTCTGGTTAAACAGTATTTTACATTATCTTGTGAGACACTATCAGTGGCAAACTTAGTGGGCAAATACAATTTATTTTAGATCTAAATGTGCCAGGAGTATGAATAATTTAGGGCTTGACTGTACTACTTTAAAGAAATTCTTCACAGATCTGTCTCCAAAAGTAAGATCATGTAAAGTGAGCCAGCTGAATTATATGCAGTTAGGCTTCCAGGGACTCACTTTTACTTTTTCCAGAGCAGATAGAGTTGGTCAGTCACCCTGCATAAGAGGCACAATCATATTTTTATCAACATTCATTTAGAGCAGCAGGTATTAGTAAACTGTCCTCTTAAAGGTTTAATCTATAAACAGCAACAAACAATTTCAACGTTCCTCCAAATGCCGCCCTTGCTTGTAGTGAGCACAATTATTTACTGACTCTAAGAAAAGATCTGTTTCAAATGTGGCTTTATCTCAAACCAAAATCTAGCATACGGTATCTTCCTCTGACTTTAAACAAATGATCCACTCTGCTGTGTTTGAGATCTCAGCTGTTCTACCGTACCTTAAAGCAAATCCGTCACCAAACATGGCCGTATCATCTTAAGAGCCAAACCAAAAAGCTGCTCTCAGCTATTTACGAGATTCCCTGAGGAATCAGCCGGAGATCAGAATTGGCCATCTTTCATGGACTGATTGTGATCAGTAGCCCAAATATTGGAAAATCTAATATTTCTATCCCTTAAATTTAATAAAACTAAGAGCTAAAACTATTTCTGACCTATAATATATGTAACAAATAAACCATCAGCATGCTCTTTGATGTACAGCATATTTCTAGTTTTATAGAATGTTTTATCAAGGCTATAACTGGAGATAATCTTATAATTCCTTTAGTTTTTTTTGACTAAAGCTTATTTCTCTATCAAAGGACCTGCAGCACATCTCTCTTTATTTGTCAGCTTCAGCAGAAAGAAAGAAACTAAAGGGGATTAGCAGGTCAGAGCTCACAGGAAACCAGAAATTTGCCTCAGTCATTAAAAGGTTGGATCAGTGCATTGCTAAACTATTTTAAACGTGATAAACAATAAATACAAATTCTTTTAGCTACTGCTGACAACAGCAGCCGTAGGTTATAAAAATTAAATTCGTAAACCACTATACAACTAGCTTTACACCAAATGTAAATAATCATAATAAGGTGATAGGAAATTATGTCATGGTTTAAACTAAAATATGCTTCAAATGTATTTAACCGGAACATAGGATATCCACAAAAAGAAGTCTGAAAAAAACATGGCATGCATTAAATAAAAACCTTGGTGCTTTTTCAGTGTTAATAGCAAAGCTTCATATTTACAATGCTGCTGCAATTTTCTGTGTTTAGTCTGATAACTACGGTCTAAATATGGAGGTCTAAAAAGCAGCCCATCACTTTACTTTTGACTTCAGGAATTAAGTACACAGATGATCGATCTATCAATCTATCTATCTCTTGACTTTCAACATGTGTTTTGTTCTTGCTCATAGAGTCAAGAGGAGATCCTGCAGTTTTATACCACGCTCACTCCTCCTACCGACCTGCAGAGGGCGCCATCTTCCTTTGTCGGGGCCTCAGGCGCTGATGTACCTGACACATTGGATTTGAGAGAGAAGGGGTTAGTCACAGCTGTAAGGATGCAGGTAAAAAAAGAAAACGAGATTCATACAGATACAAATAAAAATGAAAACTTCACTATAAATGTCCTTTTGTAACTCATTTCAGTTTGACATGTCACTGTTTCTGTTCACCTTTACCAAATACTTCCTGTTTTGTTGCTGTCGTATTAGTCAGTTTCTGCTGGATCGTACTCAAAAGCAGCTTATTATGGTCTGAATATATGTCTCTCACCTGCCGATACAGCCTTTTACATTCAGCCTTCTTTTAAATGCAGGGTGCCTGTGGCTCCTGTTGGGCCTTCAGTGCTGCAGGGGCCCTGGAGGGTCAGTTGGCCAAGAAAACAGGAAAGCTGCTGAACCTCAGCCCTCAAAACCTTGTTGACTGTTCCACCAAATACGGTAACAAGGGCTGCAATGGAGGATTCATGCACAAAGCTTTCCAGTATGTCATTGACAACCAGGGTATTGACTCTGAGGATTCATACCCATATAGAGGACGGGTGAGTAATTGAATTTGATAAAGCCACATAAGGAATATATTTTTTCCTCTCTCAGTAATGATTTCAAGGACTTTACCTTTAATAACTGTTGACATACAACTTATATGGCTGCTCATCCTAAGGAACAAACTAGACGGGGAAATTCAATTTGTTGTCTGCAGTTTCTGTCAAGAACCACAGAGTGCATCGCTCCTGAAAAATATGCCCAGATTTGTACAGCAGGAACTGATTTCCTAGTAGCCAATAAATGATCTGTAAACGTATTTAGTAAATTAGTATACCAACTTTTTTTTACACAGGAAGGCCCATTGAGATTACAGATCTTTTTTTACAAGAGAGACCAGGTCCAAATGGAAAGCACAGAAATCAGAAGTAAATAAAGCAAATATTTTTTAACGTGCATAATAAAAAAATCAAACAGAATAACGTAGCTATTTCAACAGTGAAACAACTGCATTCTCCCTGAGCTATACTAGGAGTTCACCTGAATGAGTTTTAGAAATAAAAACAAACCAGATGTTGTCATCAAATAGCTAATAATCGCCTAAGACGGCTAACTAAATCATATAGAATGCAGTTGGGATTTGCATTTGAAATGTAAAGAAGCGTGATTCACTGACTCAAGACCCCTATAAGTGGAGGAGGCTGCATGTACAGTATAGCAGGACAATCAATCATAGGCAGAAAGGTGGATTGAAACAGGTTGTTTGCCTTTGAAAAGAACATAAAACATGATTTATTTCTGAAATAGAAAAACATTTTGACCTTCTTAACTAAATTATAGATATGATAAATAAATTAAAGCTTTTGTCACTCCATATTTTAAGTGCTTATCCTTTCCCATCATCTATCGTTTAACTTTCCTAGATTTTCTTTTCACTAGCGAGCTTTTGAAATAATCATAAACTTTGTTTTCTCTGCATCTAAAAACCAGTTTTATAACCTCTTTAAAGCTTTTTCTAATAACTAAAATCCACTCTGTAGTTCCTGTGCTGCAGAAGAAGCAGAATGATGGTTTCATCCGCATTAAAATGCAATTTTAGGTATGGAAGTAGATAATAAAATACTGGAAGAAGGGGCTCTGTGCAAATAAAACCCAGACTAAAGACTTTTGCCTACATGCAAAGCGCTGTGTGGTGAAAAGCTAATATCGCACATTAATCTGACGCACGGTGAAACATGGTGATGCAGCCTGAGCCAATATTTTTTAGAACCACCTTTGGTGCAGTTACAGCGGTAAGTCTTTTGGGGTGTTGACCATTGTCTGATTTAGGTCTGACATTTGACCGGAGTTTTTTCACAGCTTCAAATTCTTCGATCCAAACCCTTCCATTGCAGGTCTGGATTTAAATTGATGGACTTCTAGAGACTTAGTCCAAACTTGAGAAAAAAAACCTGAGACTGGGAAGGAGTCTCGAGTTATTTTGTCCATACCATGATGACAGATACCATGATTGACAGATTCTTCCACCTGAGAAGTGGACTTCTGCAGCTCCCCCATAGCTATCATGGACATCTGGGCTGCCTGTCTGATTAATGTTCTCCACAGAGTGTCTTGGTGCGTTTGCAACTGGGCCATTTTCAGGTGATCAACCCTGGACAAGTTAAAATGTGTAATTAAAACCCAGAATTCATGACTTTAACGCAGATGAGCGTATGGAAGAATGGAAGCTTCCTGCTGGCACTGCCTATATTGCCTGTTGCCATCAGACTGTTGAACTGCTGAACTATAAACTCTGCACAACATATGTGCACATTTGCATCACTACATCTCTATCTAGCATTACAAATGCTGCCGAACTCTTAGTTTCTAAATGCATTCTTGCACAAATGCCCTTTGCACAAATCAATTCTGCACATACAAATGGTTTTAAAAATACTCACCTGTACACTGTGATTTTTGTCCTGCATTGTTTACATTTCAATTGTTTACTTTTAAATCACTGCTGCACCTTATACTGTAATTTAATTTACTGCAATTTACAAGCTTTATGCAACGAAATTTCGTTCTGTACGCACTCTGTGCATACAAAATGACAAATAAAGTTGTCTAAGTCTAAGTCTATATCATCTTAAATTTTCCAAAACACAGATTTTACCACAGAGGAAACATTGTGACTGCAGTGTGTGTGTATGTATGAGAACAGCAGGACTAAGACCATTCCCTCCAAGCTGTAGACAGCAACACTTTTAACTCGTCTGTGGTCTGTTTTTTATTTGTCTCTTTGGAGCAAACATAAATTAATGGCAGCAGACAACACGTTTGTCCTGCAGGCTTCAGTTGGTTCGCTGCTGTTTGTGTGGAGGAGGAGAGCAGTTCTGTTGGCTTAGGTCTCGAAACCAAATCGCAACTTTGTGATGTGCGATTCTCTCATACGCCACAAAGGGCTGAACTTTGGTTCCTAAGCAGGATTTGCTGAATTTGTTTCAAAAAGTTTTGAGAGGAAAAATTGTGTCTTTGCCTTTTTGGAATGCATCGACTCTATGTGCAGCATTTAGGGGATTGGTGAACCTCAACCACCAATAAAAAAAGTGCTGTTTGCCCAAAAAATCCAACTCTGTGGTTGAAAATGTCATTATTCACATGCAAAACATAGTTAAAACGATACAAAAGCTAAATGTTTTGTATAGTTATTAAAGTTTTCCCAAATCTGTTGCAGTCAGTTTGCAGACGCTGCTCATTATATAATCTAATTCCCCCTGACTCCAAATTATTGCGTCAAATTGCCACCAAAAGAAGCCTTTCAGAAAGAAATCCCACGTTTGTGTTTCTTTTCAGCTCTTTCTGTAATATAATTACATGCATTATCCAATATTCTTAAACTTTTTTTATTTTAGGACCAACAATGTCAGTACAACCCTGCAACTCGAGCAGCAAACTGCTCTCAGTACAACTTCCTGACCGAGGGCGATGAACAGGTTCTGAAGGAGGCAATCGCCACTATTGGACCCATTTCAGTGGCAATCGACGCCAAGCGACCCAGATTTGCTTTCTACAGGAGTGGTAAGTTGGATGTAATTAGATGACATGGTTATAATGAATATTGAAAAATTACTAAAAAAAATTGTGTATACATTTCTAGTAAAATTCAAGTTATAAATGCTTCCAATTACCAAAAAAGAATTAGTGACAGAGATGTGTCTTTTTGTTACGTTTAATCTTTGTAGGAGTTTACGATGACCCGACCTGCACCCAAGACGTGAACCACGCTGTCTTGGCTGTGGGCTACGGCACCCTAGGCGGACAAGATTATTGGCTGGTAAAGAACAGGTGAGTGCTGGGGTCACCTTTAAAAAGACCTGATTCTAAGTTTGTTCACCGAGGTCAAAATGCCTTCATTTGTATTCACAGTTTACCACCTAAACATTTAAACAAATTTCACACTTCCACCACAAACTAGTTCCTAGTATCTTAGCTACCATAAACAGTTTTATGTTTTTATTGTGCCTGAATTTCCAGACGGATGTTCTCATGCACATTTTCATTTTTAGAAAGCAAAACGCCTTTCAAACTTCAGCTTAAACACGTGTCAGCTGACAACTCGAGCCACTAAAGTAACTCCAGCGTCTGTCTGTCATTTCAGCTCTTTACTAGTAGATTGTTCTGAGACAAAAGTTAGCAGTGACAGAGAACAGAAGCTGCGGTTCATTCCTCTGCTGCAAACCCACATGCAGACTACCATCCAGTAACACCAAAATCAGGATGGTCTCCAGTTTCATATTAAGTTTAAAGGTACATAGCCACGTTATATGCTTCTAAAAAAAGACCAGAAATCATTTGATCATGATAAAACAAGGTTATGTACACCAAGCCTCCATCCTGATAATGTTTTGATGGTCCTTTGTGTGGATAAATAGCTCCAGCACCGGGCGCAATTAGCAGATATAAACAGACGTGGCAGCACCTAATGACAGTATCGCAGAACTATGACAACGCCAGTTTGCTTATGATAAATCTTTCTGCAATGCCTCGCATTAAAGCACCAGCTCAGTGTGATCGAGAACCAACCGTTCTTAATTAAATAAAACGATCTACAGCCCTTTAGAGCCTCATATCAGAACATTTACTCACATCAGTCAACTGTGCGTCACATCTGAGCCTCGGCAGGTTTAGCGTCCGCTTCAGTGAACACCAACGGTCAGACTGTATTCCCAGAGACATTCCAGGCTTTCCGCTCTTGGAATCATATATTTGGACCTTTCTTCTTTGTTTCACCTGGAGATGCTAATAGCCATTAGCCGCGGTCCTTGTTTTATCCCCTGCTGTGCATGCGCAGTACTTGCTTCCGATAAAATCATAAATAAACCCAAGAGGCTTTATTTACTAACAAATTGAGAAAAAACAGCATAAAACACCAAATAACAACTAATGCGCCAGCAGGACGATAATCTTTGTATGCAACCAGAGTGAGCTACTGACGTATACATTTAAAAGAACGTGAAGTAACATGGCTATGCACCTTTTAAAGCAACAAAGAACGCATTACAAGCAGGTTTAACATGAAGGGAGAGGCATGATTATGAATAGCTGTGAAACTGTTAAACTGCACCTGGGCCTTTGCTCACCCAAAACACACAGCAGTCACCAAGCACTCACCTTGGAGGAGAAATGCTCTTTTCTGTATAAAACGCTGATCATACCCTATTAAAAAAGTTTCAGTTTACGTCTTTAATGGTGAAAAGAGTGCTGAGCACTTTTCATACCCTGCAATAACTAGATTAAAAATACATGAAGCAGGCAAAGCAAGCGTAGTCGGTTCCACACCTACAGAACAGGGCAAAACGAATAAACCAAAGAACGAAACAAAACAATCTAAGATACTGGTGGAGATTCTCAGTCATCCAGGTCATGATCATTCCAAAAAAAAAGTTAAAAAAACAAAACAACTGGACTTTTTTCCGAAGTTTGAAGACGTTTCGCTTCCCATCCAGAAAGCTTTTTTCAATTCAAATATCTGGATTAGTGTGGAGTTCCAAGCTTTACATTATTGGCCAAAAGGCTTTGTTATGGCTTTGATAACATGCAAATTAAACCGAAAACTGGTCATCATGTTTGTCCCACAGAGGGAAGTTGAAAAGAGAACCTACATTTTCTGTTGTTAAGATTTATAAATGATACATTCAGATTTCTGTATATTAAAAGATAACTTACTTATACAAAGATTGGAACCATTTGGAAATGTTTTCAGCATTAGGCTTGGCCGTGTGTGCAGAAAATGATTTAACTGTGTTTGCTGCTTTTTCTCACTCTGTGCCTCCAGCTGGGGAACTTCTTTTGGCGATCAGGGCTACATTCGGATGGCGCGCAACAAGAACGACCAGTGTGGGATTGCTCTGTATGCCTGCTACCCCATCATGTAACTTTAAAGGGAATGGACAAAAATCTGTAAAACTATGTCATTTCTTTTGCTGTGTTTAATACAAGTAATCAAAAACGAAGGTTTAAAAACAGCACATTAGATGTGTTTTTTTCCCTTTGCAAACTTGATAAGGTTTTAAATTTTTAATCTACATGAGTAAACAGAGACATTTTTTCTAGGACTGTATGCTGGTTTCTTTGTACCTGTGTGTGTATATTTTTTTTTAATTCTACAATAAAAAGACAGATTTATTATTGGTTAATTTTTCAGATGCGGTTGCAGGTACACAAGTTGTATTCTTCTTTGCACTTCACGGATCAGTTTTATTTGGCCATGATTGTGAACACAATCAAGCAATTTAACTTTGGTTACAGCACTCACACCGTGCATTAGCTATAGGTCTATAAATACAATCAATCAATCAACTTTTATTTATAGAGCCCAAGGTGACCAAAGTATTGGGTATATTTTTGTTAAATGGAATTGAAGAAATTATCCTTTTTCAAATAATATAATGTAACAATGCAATCAATAATATTTGACTAATAGGCTTCAAACTCAGGCAATAGCCAAAGATCAGGTGCATCTGGCAAAATTGGAACTTCATCGAATTTGGATTTGTTTCAGCATCCTTGCAGGGCTGCGGTTATCCCAACTCTTGTGCACCGATTCCGACACACTATTTCCTTCAACTTCCCAATAATACCTGGTTATGGTACAGCCAGCATCTTTAGCTCTCATCTGTCTTCCCCATGATTGTGTTGGCCATAACATGGCCAAAATATGTATTTCCTGTGTTTAAAAATCCATTATCTCAAAATAAAAATTAAAAAACAGATTATTTTTATTAGCTGTAAACCGCAATAATCAGAAATAAGTGGAAAAAAAACTATGCTACTGCATATGAAATGTGTATATATTTTGGTTTCACATTTAGCAATAAAATTACTGAAATTGATTCATTATTCATCTATGGAGATGCACCTTTAAACTGTTAAATGGTCTAGGACTTCTGCATTTTTCCTCAGCTTAATAAAGACAGGTTATTAATAACTATGTCCACTGATGAGGGGAAAAAATGATTAGGATCAAAACTGGGCTGCATGTTTGGTAGCATTGTTGCCTTGTGGCAAGAAAGTCCTGGGTTTGAATCCCAGCCTGAGCTGCTCCTGTATAGAGTTTGCATGTCCTCCCTGTGCATGTGTGGGTTCTCTCCAGTTACTCTGGCTTCCTCCTACAGCCCAAAGACATGACTGTTAGTATAACAGTCTCTCTAAATGGATATGTGAGAGTGGACGGTTGTTTGTCCCGTGTGTCTCTAGTTGACCTGGATGGACAGAATCAAAACTTACCTAAGTTCTTTAAAACAGAGAGGGTAAAGGTATGAATACCTTTTAGCGTCGGTTATGGACTTTAAAGCCTCAGACAGGCTTCCAAAAAAGTGAGAATAAAGTGGACAGAGCACAGCGTTGGGTTACAAATGAATCATTTTTATTTTTTAGTGCAACATCACAACAAACAATTTTCACATGAGGTATTCAAAGGGATTTTTCTTTAGTTGTTGATACAAAACGTCCCACCATGATTGATGTTTAGAGTGTTGTGTATCGTTTTTTTTTTTTTTTAAAGCCTTTGGTTGGTTAGCCACATTCATTAGTTAAGTCTAACACATGGACAAGAATGGCACAGTAAAGCGTGGTGGGTCGGTGAGTCCAAGCCGAGGTAGCTCCAACCTTTCCCTCAGCCTGAGCTCACTTAAAGCTTTCTGTATGGATTTCATTAATTCCTACTTACAACAGTGGGATCAAACAGTATTTCAACTACACTAAACATTTGGAAATAACAGGGGGAGAGGGGAGGGGTGGCTTACAAATGTGGAAAAATAGCTTCTGTCTCCTCTGACCTTTCCTTTTTTCTTATTTCGGGATGAAGGCTTGATTCTCGGGGGATAATTCTAGTTTATGGAAAACAAGGAATAGGCAACGTTGATTACAGCAAGAACCTCCTTGCTTAGATTGTCACCTCCTTCTTTTTTGGTCTTGAGAGAATGATTTCATATATATATATACAGAACATGGATCGGTGGGACTCTAGCATACTGGCATTCAGCTTTGGCTGGATGGGAGCCTGCTCAGGCTCCTGTTTTGGATTGATTCCAGCACATTTGGTTTGGAGCAAAAAGACATGAAGAAGAGATGGATGGACAGACAAGATAGATAGATAAGACAGACAGACAGACACCCTGACAGGATGGATTCTTTGGTTAAGGAATATCTTTGCCACACAACTCACACAGTTGAGGTAGATGGGTAAAGTCTTTGTGTACACACAGGGCGGGAAGGCGAGGACGGAGACACCGGGGATTCCAAAGTCCAAAAGACTTCCATCTGAAGACACGGCCTCATGCCAGTTTCTCAGTTCCAGCTCTACATAAAACTGTTTTCTGCAACATAAAGACTCGGCAAACCCTCCGGTGAATCCTCTGAGTGCTACGGTCAGCTCTTACGGGGATCTGTTAAAACGATTCAGCAGTTACGCATTTAATCTTTGGTTGTTTTCTTCTTGTTAAAGCATAATCAGAATTTAAAAAAAAAAAACATACTTTTTTTTTTTTTTTTGGTCTCTTTTAACTTTTGTTCTGAAGGACCCATTAGATTTCAGTTCTGCTATTTCAGCATCATCATGCTGCTCGGGTTTTAGCGTCTGAGGGTTTCTGCGGAGGACACTAGGGGGTGCCGCAGGTTAAAAAGGCGAAGGGATCACCTGCAGCAGGCAGGGCTGTGTCCGGCCCTCCCTCCTGCCTGCCTGCCTGCCTGCCTCTCTGCACACAGAAGAAAAAGGAAGAGCCTTTCTGCTTGACACGGAGCAGAAGGTGGCTCAATACAAACAGCCCTGTCTCCGTGTTCGGCTCCCCCAGTCAGAGAGACAAAGGGAAACCTGAAAGGTGTCACCTCAGCTTTGATACGATGACAGTGGCGAGCAGAAGAGCCTTTAAGCTCTTTTATTTTTAATTTTTTTTTCATCCTGGCACTGACCTGACCCCCACCCCCTTAGCTCACAGCATGCTTACAATTGTCACTCATTAAAGTTTAATTCAGCTCCATGCCCCAGTACTCCAACGCCTCCTGCTCCTCAAACAACCCCCCCCCCTCCCCTCCATCCTACACACATACACACTGCCATCCTCATCCTGGATGATTCAGCCTCCTCTCTGATGTCTCACCCACTCCCTCCACCCCTTTCTGAATGCCCCTCCACCCCACCCCAAAGCCCACAGGTCTGGCCAACAGCAGACCTGAGTCCGGGAACCCAGAGAGGAGACGGGATAAAAAAAGCCTCCACTTTGAAGTCCACGAAAAAGTCGATGGCCTCTTTCATGGCCGCTCGTCTTTCAAGTGCACGCTGTGAAGGGGGCTTCACCGATCCGCCCCCTTTCTAGCGTTAAAGACAGAGAAAGAGGGAGAAAACGAGAGAGGGGTTCGAGGTGGAAAAAAGGGCCGTGTCAGCCTCGCTGATCGTTGGAAGCGTCTCCACAGGGGGGGTCAGAGCGCGGGGTCTTTGGTGACTCTCTGGATTTATGCTTCCAAATAAACAAAACTGGGAAATCTGAGGGGTTGTGCTGTCCAGGCTGATCGGGGAACCTCAGAGACTGATGGAAATGGCAAGAAATCCCAGATGATTGTGAAGGGTCCTTTAAGTCGGTTTGAGAAACTGTTGCAACCGAATCTAGATGACAAGAAAACAAGTGTTGAACTGTAACAGGGGGCTCGGAATCTGGGCCCCCAAAGTTAGATACCAAAGATATTCATAAGATGAGAGAAGTCTCAGACCCTGAGGTGCCACCAAAAGAAGCCTTTCAGAAAGAAATCCCACGTTTGTGTTTCTTTTCAGCTCTTTCTGTAATATAATTACATGCATTATCCAATATTCTTAAACTTTTTTTATTTTAGGACCAACAATGTCAGTACAACCCTGCAACTCGAGCAGCAAACTGCTCTCAGTACAACTTCCTGACCGAGGGCGATGAACAGGTTCTGAAGGAGGCAATCGCCACTATTGGACCCATTTCAGTGGCAATCGACGCCAAGCGACCCAGATTTGCTTTCTACAGGAGTGGTAAGTTGGATGTAATTAGATGACATGGTTATAATGAATATTGAAAAATTACTAAAAAAAATTGTGTATACATTTCTAGTAAAATTCAAGTTATAAATGCTTCCAATTACCAAAAAAGAATTAGTGACAGAGATGTGTCTTTTTGTTACGTTTAATCTTTGTAGGAGTTTACGATGACCCGACCTGCACCCAAGACGTGAACCACGCTGTCTTGGCTGTGGGCTACGGCACCCTAGGCGGACAAGATTATTGGCTGGTAAAGAACAGGTGAGTGCTGGGGTCACCTTTAAAAAGACCTGATTCTAAGTTTGTTCACCGAGGTCAAAATGCCTTCATTTGTATTCACAGTTTACCACCTAAACATTTAAACAAATTTCACACTTCCACCACAAACTAGTTCCTAGTATCACAGGGGGGGTCAGAGCGCGGGGGTCTTTGGTGACTCTCTGGATTTATGCTTCCAAATAAACAAAACTGGGAAATCTGAGGGGTTGTGCTGTCCAGGCTGATCGGGGAACCTCAGAGACTGATGGAAATGGCAAGAAATCCCAGATGATTGTGAAGGGTCCTTTAAGTCGGTTTGAGAAACTGTTGCAACCGAATCTAGATGACAAGAAAACAAGTGTTGAACTGTAACAGGGGGCTCGGAATCTGGGCCCCCAAAGTTAGATACCAAAGATATTCATAAGATGAGAGAAGTCTCAGACCCTGAGGTGCCTAAGACCTTCAGAACCGAGTTTTTTGTTTTTTTTGATACCGCAACAACAAAGGAATCCAAGAAGAAGAAGAACACCTTAACATCGAGCAGGAGTAAACTCTAAAATAGAAAACAAACACGTCTTGGGACTAGGCATGGGCTGGTTCTCGGTATCAGGGAAACCTGTTTTTGAAACTATAACAATTTTCCATCGTATAATTCCTGCAGTTGAAGATCCTTTAAGCGAGATGCCTGAGAACACGGTGGATTAAGCAGTTTCCCCAGGCAGTATCGCAGCCCCGCCCCTCCCTCACCTGTTGCTGTGAGCTAAAGAAGTCTGCACTGTCTATACAAATTCAGCTATTTGAAAATATTTCCAGTGGCAAAAAATAAATAAAAGAGTGGACAGTTATGGCGGGGAAACTGAAGGACTTTCGCTCGTGTCACCATGTCGTTAAAACGCTGTTTTAAAGCCCCAACAGGAAAGCTACCACCGGCGTGTCTCTTAGACAGGCTCCCCCCCACCCCCCCCCAGCCCATAGCCTGACTAATCAACCAGCTGATGCTTCGTGCCACACTCACAGTGTTAACATATTGTACCTTACATCTCAGTATCAGAACAGGAACTACTATTGTTATGAAACACATTATTTTAACCACAACAGTCAATCTGCGTGAAGAATACCCGCTTTTCTGTATTAAATGAAGGCAATAAGATCCTGTTCTACATTTTTGTTTCAAACGTTTGAGTAAATAGGATGACGCGGTCACGTTACCCTACATGACAGCCCATGCCTAGGTGGAACTGAGAGAACTGTCAGAAGGGCCCGGCATGTGTGGGACGGTGACATGACACTGAGACATAGACAGGAGAGCCTGCGCTGTGCTGAGATGACGGGTCACAGCCATGCATGTTCAGCCAATCAGCAGCCGGCATGTTTGCACGTGACCAAGGCGGACTCCCACGTTCGCTTTGAGAGGGTCCCCGGGCGCTTCGTCGCCCTCCTCCACGTGGAATCGGTCTGAATCTAACTTTTACAAGCGACCCGTGAACCCATGGGAGACCACGTCGTCGTCGCCTATAGCAGAATCAGTTCTAAATGTCGTCACAACATTCAAACAAGCTTTGACCTTGGCATCAAGAGATAACAGCAGAGACATTTGCAAGAGTAAAGAATTCCCCATTTTCCTACATTAAATAAAAAAGCAACACAAAAGAAAACCGCAAAAAGGCCCAGGCCTTTCAGGATAGAGAGATAGAACGTCACGTGGTGGATCGGGTCGGGGTCGGGTGCTGGGTTCAGGGATTCTGGGTTCAGGGATTCTGGGTTCAGGGATTCTGGGGCGTACATTCAGGGAGGCAATGTTAATCTTTGGTATTACGATGGGATTCTACAGCTAAAAGTGCCCATCAGAAAAAAGTCTTCAGTTTCACACAGACATACGGAGCATTGTTAAATAAATACTTACAGTATATAGATGGCATAAATAAATTACCAAATAAATACAGAGAGGAAAACAAAAGGCAAACAATAAATACACAAACGCAGTAATAAATACCATAAATCAGGTCAGTAATTGCATTTCAAATGTTCTCGGTTGGATTCTGCTGTTGGCTATAAGGAGGCGTGTTAAAGCCTTTCCTTTGAAGACCAAAGAAAATTAAAAATGACCTTCAGCGGGGCTGAAACAAACCGCCCCACTCTTCCAACATGGTTCCTATAAATAGAGCGATGTGCTTGAAATCTGTACAAAAAGGGCAGAAAGAATCACATTCCTCCATTTTCTAGACATCTGTTAAAAAAACACTTCAGAATGGAGCAGAGGCGAGCACAGTTATTTGTAAATGAGCTGGAAAAAAATACTAAAATCTCACTATACACTGTGTCAGGTGTAGCTCTTCTGTATGAAACTTTTTGTGTTCAAATTAAATTTTTTTTTGTTGTTTTTTTTGTGGCTTGATTTCGAGTCAGAAATGGCTGAGGAGCTCTCGCTTTGGAAGCTCAGCGACAGTCTTAAAGCTAAAATCGGTTGCATCAACAAGTCTGTTTCCGCGTCCTACTTGTGTTTATCGATTCTGTAACCGTGTGAGCGTCACGTCGGAGATCCACCCCCCCGCCCTGAAACCTCTGATTAATTCAAGGCGAGACCGTTCCGACAAAACGCTGCAGACGCTCTCCGTCGGTCGTTTGTGATTGACGGCTGGGGTTTACGGATGCCAACGGGAACCCCACCCTGATTATTCCAGGCTCCCAACTTGAAACAGCACCAAAAACAGTCCTGGGAACCATCACAATGGAAACACATGCTAAGAAAGGGGAATTGACTTCATCACAAAAAAAAATAAAAATAAAAAAGAAAGCGTTAAAGAAAAACTGCCTTTTCTTCCTCTTTCACCTTGATTCTCGAGGAAAAAAAAGGGGGCACTGGGGGGGGGGGGTGGGATTAACATCTTTGGATGACGGTGAACACTTTTGATTAGAAACGTACGGGATGGAGCTCTCCAGGCGTGAGTAAACGGCACCTCTTGATTCTTCACGTTTGGAGAGATGGGAACAGAGTCGAAGGTACATCAAAATATGCTTCCTCCTGATTTGCGATACCCTCATCATCTCTAATCTACATAATCAAAATAATGCAATGGGATGGCGTCTATGTGAGGGCGTTAATCTTCTTCGCATCCTTGACTATACAAGCAGGACCTCACATCCTGGGATTTTATCACTCTAGACATCGCCTCCTTCCATTTCAAGGAGGCGATCGACTTTGGTTTCGGGAAAATGCTTCGTAAAATCATCTCCGTCGCTCCTTCTGATAACGAGGAGGACATCTGTAACGCCTGATCTCCCCCTAGACCAGTCTATGTGCCCCCCCCGCCCCCACCTTGCTCCCTCGGTGCCCTCCCCAACGCACCTCCGGGACGGCCCGTCATCACGCGGTGCTGCAGGACACCGCGGAAGAGGAGACGCTGGAGCCCGAGGAGCCGGTGGAGGAAGGGCGGCCCTCGTCGGCCCACTTGTTGAGGTTGCGTCGGCGGGCGTTCATGAAGAAGTTGCTGACGGTGGAGAGCTCCAGGCCCAGCTGCTGGGAGATGGTGACCTGCAGTTCTTTGGTCGGGCGGTGGTTCTCCCTGAAGATGGCCATGAGCGTGCGCCGCTGCAGGTCGGTGAACACCAGGCGGGTACGCTTGGGGCCCTGGTTGCGCTCCAGCTTGCTCTGCTCCTGCTCCTTGCGCTTGCAGGCTGTGGGCAGACGGAGGAGAGGCGTATTAGAAGGGAGGGAGGAGAGGGGAAACAGGTTGGCTAACAGAGCGGCGGGCTAACTAGGACAAATGGATTAAGCTGAGGGAAAGTGGATTTGTTGAAAGAAAACAGATTAGCTAAGCAACTTTGATTAGTTGAAAGAGATGAATCAGCAACTTGTTTCATTGTGCGGTGGAGGAATCAAGATGTTCAGTCTCTCACATCTTGCTGCCAGTCAGAGGCTGGTGGCGGCTGGGGAAATAAAATAAAAAAAGCACACCCAGGCCAGTGCTTTGATGCTTTCATTGACTGTTTTTATGGCTCCTTAATTAAAAAGGTTTTCCTTTTTAGTCAGATTTTAACTGGAAAATGAATCCAAAACCTTTTTATTGTTATTAATTATGTCATGTTAAAACATTCCTTCCATACACGACAGACACCTTGGTTATTTCAACCACATCCAAGCAGAACGGTTTCTGTTTTCTCATTGCTGTATTTAGTGAAATTGATTTTTACTTTTTTAGGGGTTGTTGAAAATGTCCTGATGTGTTACACTCTGGATTAAAATCTTATATTACAACATGGGCAGGTATACGATTCTCATAGTTGAATCTATCACAGTATCAACACAAATGTTAAAAGAAAACATACAACATGATCTGCCTTCTGCTTTTTAATGCAAAAGAGCAACAGCTATTCTTATTCCTGTGAAAAATAAGATGCATTTATTGCGAATAAACATCTAACTTTAAAGCTATAATATTGACTAACATACCTTTAATCATTTCCCTAGATTTACTGTTTAACCAAAAACTCATAATAAACATCAGCTAAATTCTAAGGCAGTTTTTAAGTAAATATAGTTGCTGCACCAAATATGACACATTTTTTACAGTTCTGCTGTTTATAAAGCAACACAAGTATGATGAGCGGGTAAATTATCTGGACTATCTGCTCAGACGGAGCAGATATCTGCTTAACAAACATGCTGCTGGTTTAAAAACAGCATTACCTTAATGAGCGTCAGCTTTCTCTGGCATCTAGTTTAAGGGACTTCAGCCGCAGGAATTATATGGTGCTGGCCTCCATACGATCAGAGAAAACTCATGAAAACTCCATGAAGAGATTTTAAATGTTCGCATTAAAACTATTTGCAATTTTTAAGATGTATTTTTAAACCCTTGATACACCTCGGTACTGGAAACCAACTGACAAATGCAAAAATCATGACCACAGAGAAGCAGACGTGCAAACTTCAAAGGCTTGCTTCACCTCAAGGTTAATAAAAAATACTAACTTTCCAAAAGAAAGAAAAATAGATTTAAAATCTATTAACTGGTGCCACTGCGTAGTTAGACCTTCTGCATTCGTATTCATTTATTTCTGAATCTGTGGTCCACAGAGGATATTAACATTCATTGTTTCTTGTTAAAGTGTTAAAGTTCCTGATTCTCAAAAAAGTGCAAACAGTGACTGGGGTGAAAAACAAAACAACTCTCTGGTGATTTATTTGTTTTAAATCTGTATTTATTCTGATTGTTTTTCTCTGTCAGCCTTGAATACATCAACAGCGAAATGAAAACCCCGGGTCTGGGTTAAACACCACTGCAGCCTGCACAATCACATAATCAATGCTCGCTTATGAGAAAGTGTAAAAATCTAAAAAAATATATAAATATAAATATATATATATATATAAAATCGCCCTGCCAAATAAAGCAGCGCGGCTCAGCGAGAAACGAGCAGCAGCCCTGAGTGTGTGGGCTGAGCGCAGATCCATTTTGAGCCTCAGACGAGCATTTTGAATTCAGGCTGCATGTTCCTTTCTGCATATCCATCGCTGAACCCTTCACCTCTAACACGCTGTAATTCCGTATTTACAGGAAACACAACACCAACCTCTGTCTTTGTGCACCCAGCCAACTCCCCACCACCACCCCTTCCTCCACTCCTCTCTTCCTCTATCCATCTCCTTCCACTTCCTCCCTTCCACCCCCCCCTCCCCTTAGTGAACGCTACAACATCATTAGTTTCACATAAAAGTCATTTGCATGTGGCGGCGGTGAGTGAGTAATAATCACTTTAAAGCAGGACTCATTTATTTTCTGGTTTAGGCGGGGTGACGTCAGGGCTGATGGAAACGCGCCGAGTCCGCACCGCCCAGGGTATTCTAAATGCCTTAAATGGGCTGCCACATATTTAGGAGAGTCGTGCAATTACCTAAATGCACACTTTTAAGAGGTTTCAATCAGCACCGTGTGGCTGTTTTGCTGATGGTATCAGATGCATTTGTAAGAGTAAGCAGAGGAGGACCGAGCAGAGCAGAGCAGAGCAGACGCACACACACCAAGGCCCAAACAGGTGTTAGAACCCTGTTTAAACATTTCTTAATTAGCATGGCATAATGCACGGCTAAAATATTAATAAAATTGGACTCCATCTTTTCAATAGTAGATCTTTTAGCCTTTTAAATGTAAAAATCCGCCTTTACCTGAAATAAAAAAAAGGAAAAGCATTTAAATGGGATTTTCAAGAAACTATCAATCACTATTTTAAAAAAATCAACTTTAAATTACTCAGATTTTTTTTTTAAATATGCTTCTTTAATAACAGTTCTTATCATAATTATGTTCCCATTCCAGAAAGAAAAATGCCTCTAGAGTTTGTACCACCTAGAGACACGCAGATTGCAGCGAGTAACAACTGCAGCCGCCGTGTTTCCAGCCCAAACACGCGCACAGACACTCCGTCCGGTTCACACATGCTACAAACATAGATTTTATAAACCCCTGATTCTGCCTTTTTCTCTCATAACAGCTCTGACACGTCCAATTGATTGGCCCACGGCTTCCCATTGAGAAGCACATCAAGGCTGCTGAGGGTGTACGACCACCTCTTCACTCCTCCAACTCACGCCAGCAGATTTCTCTCATTAGCAGGGTGCTTGAGAAACAAGCGTGACCCAGCTCCGCCGCCTTTCGCCATTTTCTACGCCAGGGCCGTCAAAAGCGCCCAGCAGCCAGACGCTCTCTGCCGCCTGGTGCGCCTCTGGGGGCTTTTGGGTCGGGCTGAGTTTTCTGGAACTTAGCCTCTCAAGTGGACATGAATAAATCTGTATCACGAATATTCCCAGCGAACGTTCAAACTTGGAAATCGTTATGCGGAGGAAATGTTTTGACTTGGGGATGCGCTCTTGTCAACTTGAGATTACAGGAGCCTGTTTGGCTTTTAGGGCATCAAGAGCTCGTTTGCATTTCTGAGAGTTATCGAACCGCGTCTCATTAAAATACGAACGGGCCGAGACGTCAGCGGCATGTCGATAGCACCGCAAGTACTTTTTTTTCTTTTCTTTTGGTGCAAATGCTACATTTTTACTGCTGTTACACCATTTTCACTGTCAGTACTTGTCGGTTGGGGTGTAAGGGGTGTAGTGTACACGGTGGTCCAGTCTCAGGTCCTGTAGTGGAGAGCTTGTAGCTGGGATTTACGGCTTGTTGGAGGAGTCGCCGTGTCCTGCCACTCTCCTCCTCCTCCTCCTCCTCCTCCTCCTCTCCATCCCTTTCTCGCCGCTCCGCCTCACAGACGATCACAACGCCTGCCATTAAGTAAATGCTTCCTTATGCTGTAATCATGTGTAAAAGGCTCACAATTACCATGCTATAAATCCCAGGCACTGGGGCTACTCCTGGAGATATAAATATTCCCCTATAGGCTTCTTATGATCGTGGGAACAGCCCCTAATCATGATGTATGCCCCTGTCTCGTGTTGCTGAAACGTGATCGAAAGTCCTTTCCCTACCCCCCGGCGTCCAAACCTACACTGCCCCCTCTCCCAGCTAGAACCCCCCCCCCCTCCCCAGCCTCCTTCCCCTCCATGTCCACCCCCTGCCCCATCCCCAGCCCACCCCCTGCTGATTTCTTGGGCCAGGGGCTGATAGAAATTATTGATTAAATCTGTGCAGCTCAGACTTCTCGACCCACAGAGGCTGGTTAACCCCTTCAGCACTGGAGTGGGGGAAGCTGCAACAGCCGGATCCGAAAAAAATAATAACAACAACAGCAACGGCGGCAGCGAAGCCACGCCGGCCTGTTTGCAATTCCCGATATGCAAATAGATCGGCTTTGACCTTTGAGCCTCGTCAGCTGAAACTGAACTGTACACAGCGAGAGCTGGACGAGGCTGTGCAGGTTTTCATTGCTGTCAGGGGGGGCGGGGGGGGGGGGGGGGGGTGTTGGTGCAGAAGCCGGAGCCAACACGTAAACCACATTGACCTTTCTTTTTCACTCAGACCTTTAGTCAAGGGCTTCGGCCATCATCTTTAAAGTTAGAGCCTCTGATCCCCTGCTTGACTTTAAGTGTCGGAGCTGTGTGGTCCTCATCTCGCCTCCTTCTCCGGCTAAATCCCGACCGCCTCCTCCACAGCCTAAGGTTGGGCCCGGAGATGCATCTCGCATGCAGGCGCGGCAATCCACGGAGCGCACACGCATGCACACGGACCAGATACTGCGGATAAAATCCGAGGCATCGCCTCCTCCGTTGTTGTTGTTTTTTTGCAAAGTGTCTCTGCAGAAAGATTGTTATTCGAAGAGACAAAATGGCAGCAAGAGCCTTCCGTAATTACGGCGCGTCGCTCTCCCAGCTCTGCAGCTCTCCATAGCAGACAAACAGTTATGGAAATAAGATAATGCCACTGGCTCACTATGAAGGGCCTTCTATGTATTTAAGCGAGTGCCGCATTAAAGGAGGGGGGGGTCATTTTAAAACTTGAGGCGTGGAAGGAGAGAGCACTTGAGCTACCTTCAGACTGAGGAGCACAGGGCACCACGCATTCTAATTCCAGTCTCGATTCGCCGAAGCGAAGGTGTGTGTGGGCAAAGCGTGCTGCTCTTTCCCATGGAAATCAATAGCGGCTTGTAATTAAACAAAAGGGGGTTGGCCAGGAGAGAGAGAGGAGGGGGAGAAAAAAAACAACAACCCCCTACGGAAAGTAGGTTATGTAGAAAAGTGCCGAGCTGTCTAAATTGTGGCTTTGCCAGGAACTAAATATGCAGTTTTAGAGTGTGTGGGAGAGGAGGGAGAGGGGAGCAATGTCAAACATTAAAACACTTCACTGTGTAGGCTTTAATTTTTTATGAGTCTGATTGATCGGCTGCTCAGACGTGGCGCTCCGGCTCGTTGAAATAATGTTTGTGTTTGTAAAGATGGAGGAAAGGAGAGGAGAGGAGTGAACTGTGCTGGGTTTCTGCTA
This sequence comes from Fundulus diaphanus, assembly GCA_037039145.1. NCBI lineage: Eukaryota > Metazoa > Chordata > Actinopteri > Cyprinodontiformes > Fundulidae > Fundulus > Fundulus diaphanus. The sequence goes on along the minus strand of CM073130.1, from coordinate 50,167,893 downwards.
AGAAGAAAACAAAGACAAAGGGCTGATTTGATTTGGATCACGACAGGTTGGGTTTTAACGAGGCAGTGTCCGCATAGAAAGGGCCCACGACGCTCCAGGATTGGATTAAACAAGTCGACACTTTTAGCCAAATGACAGAACAAACCCCCGAGATAACTCATCTCCAGATAAGAGCTTTGGCCATGATTGCCGTGACGTTTGGCTGAATAGAGGATGTACACATGTGCTCTCGGAGTTGAACAATCGGGGATCAATAATTGTGAAGGGATTGCAAGAGCGCACAATCATTACCTATGAACCCCATTGTGTTGTTGGGCTTAATCAGTCGAGCTGCTGACAGAGAGCGAAAAAGGCAGTGATGAACCGGGCGGGCTCGCACACACGTACAGCCCACAGACCCCTGCAGTGAGCAGAGACACACACACACTCACACACACTCACACACTCTGCTCATCTCATATTACCGCGCCCGCTTGGATTTCTCTCCGTCCTGCGTGTATCAGATGGGGCCCCCGTCCCCGCGGAGGGACAACACTGTAACACGGCACTGTACGGCGTGCCGTCGTGTCTTCAGTCCACGTCCCAGAAGAATATTAAATGTCAAGCAGCAGATTACAATGTGCCTTTCAGATAAAATAAAAAAAGAAACCCCTAACTCTTAAATCTGCACACACACACACTGCAGTTGTAGCAATTAGCTTTTGACTGATGTTTTTTTTTTTTAAAAAAACAGTTTGTTTTCTCCATCTGCAATTAAAAGATGCACACTCACATACACACACACACACACACACACACACACACACAATAAACCCATCCTGAATTAATTCTGGAGGCCGCCCCCTGTCCTCCTAAGCTACGGCGAGGGGCTTCCCACAGGCAAAGGACGTTTGCGTTCTCAGTGACGACGTTGATCAAAGACGTCTGGCAAACGCTCCGGTGTGATTTGCATCAGGTGCCTCGCCAAGGCGACTCCAGCCAGGCGCTGAGCGCACATAAATCACCGCTCAGCTCAATCAATCGCTCCAGAATGCCATATCTCGTGCAAATTATTTTGTGGCCTCAAAAGCGATTAGATTTCCAACCGCTGCTCACGCCGATCTTCACGGTTCATTTGTGAGGAGGGCGAATGTCTGAGCCCCTCTTTTTTTTTTTTCTCTCTCTTTCTTTCTCATGTTGGAGCTACTGTACAAATCAATAGCTGCTGCTGTTTGGGAGCAAAATAAACAAAGGAGTGGCACATATGGACCCTCGCTGGCCCAGACTGGCCGGATGTTCTTATTATCAATACCTTATGAGCTTACAGGCCAGCCAGCTACCTTCTCAGTGTGGAAAACAGAAACATCCGTATGATGCTTCGCGCTTTTCCTCATGTGTAAACCTGAGCTGCATACTGATCACTGGAGAGGGGCATTTTTCTTGTTCTTTTTTTTTGGAAGATACAAAGAAGGCTGGCGTTTGGGGGGGGGGGGGAAACGGAGGAAAAGAGTGTGTTTTTGTTTGAGTGTGAGGGTGCATGTGTGAGACATACAGAGAGCAAAGCTAGATCTTACCCTCAAGCCGGAGTGAGGCCATCCTTTGAAACTCGGGCTCCTGCAGCCAGCGAGACATCCTCTTGAAGGTCTCGCGGCCAGACTTGAGCTTGCCCCAGGGCTTGGGGTTCCTCAGGAGGTCAGACAGGGTGCCCTGTGACCTACACAGGACCCTCTCGGCGAAGATGGCTTGAGGGATGCTGTAGCGCTTCAGCTCGGTGATGATCCTCTGGGCCACGTCCCGGGTGTTGATCTCCTCCCCGCCCCCTCCGCCCTGCGAGCCCGGCAGCATGCCCTCGCCGGGCGAGGACGCGGCGGGCGACGAGGAGTGCAGGTGCTCGGCCATCTTGGCCGACTGCTGGCTCGGGTGATGGTGAGGCTGGTAGTGCTGGCTGTAGAGGTGAGGGTGGTGGTTCGGGGTGTGCTGGTGAGACTCCATCTTGTTCAGCTGGTGCCCGACGGACACATCGCCCCCTCCCAGGCCCGGCGGGGACATCTCTCTGCCGAAATCTGACGCCCGGCAGAAGAGGCTCCCTCCGTGCACATCGTAGCCTGTGTGGAGCATCTGGCCGCCATTGCCATTGGGGCTGTTGCCCAGACTGCCGTAACCATGCATTGAGGAGCTGAGGCCTGAACCCGTGGTGGGGGGCGTCAGGCTTTGGGTCATAGCCAGCTCCTTTCCGTAGGGGTTGTAGAAGTTGGTGCTGAGGCCTCGGTCCTCGCGCATCAGGGTGAAGCTGCCGATGACGTTGCTGACGGGGAGGCAGGGGTGATGGTGGTGATGGTGGTGGTGGAACTTGTCGTCAAACGGCTGCAAGGGGGTCAGGGTGGTGTAGGTGCTGCCCGAGCTGGACGGGGAGTCGCCGCTGTAGCCCAGGGCCGACATGGAGTGGTCGTATCCCGAAGGACGGGGCTCGGGTTCCAGGGCCATGGAGGAGCTCCCGAGGGAAGGCCTGGGGAAGGCAGCAGAGAGGTCCCGCGTGTGCAGCATGGCCCTGCCGTCCTGGCTGTGGGCCAGATCCGAGTGGCTGTGCAAGGACATCTCCCCTAGACCCCCATCCATCTTCAATTTCAATAAATAAATGTGTGTTTCTTGCCACTGCGTGCCGTCGCCCTATCTTTGTTGTTGTTGTTGAACAGCCGGGCCAACAGTCTGGAAGGTCTCTTGTTACACCAGACTATGGATTTATTGATTTGTGAATTAATTGATTTCCGGGCTTACGGGGGTCTCTAATTAATTATCTGATAACATTAATTAGTGTCTTCAAACTCCCTCAAAGTCCCAGGAAAGGAGTTTGCAGCAGCATCGGGGTTGTTTTATTCTCACTTGTGCATCTGTTCGTGTCTTTGGTGCTCAGCTGGGGTCTGGAGCCTCGGTCGCTTTTGTGCCTGCGTGCGACAAGACAGCGGATGTTACCCCCCTGAATTCAAACTTTCATTCACGCACACAAGGGGACAAAAAAAAAATAACGACATTGCGTTCTTCCTCTTTCTTATTGACCTTATTTCACGCATTCGCGTCGTAAACAACAACAGCAGGTTACTCGGAGACTTCATTTCTACGCACATTCCACGCGAAAGCACCGACATGAGAACTTGGTTGGTTTCATTCTGGCCTCGCCTTGCCAATTAATGCAATTTCCCTGCTGCGTGCATGCATGCAAAGTAACATCCAGAAGAAAAGAGCGCACAGGCGGCGCGCTGCACATCACCGGCGCATCGCACGGCAGAGGCTCTGCCTACCAAACGTCGCGTCGTGGCCAACGTGGGCCGCTGAAAGATCGGGGGAACCCTACCTTTTATTTTATCCGCTGCTCGGAGCGCATCCGCGGCTGCCGTCCGCCCTGTGCATTTCCACGACCGCGTCGCCGAGCAGACCCACGGATTCACACAATCGCTCCGCTTGCGCCCCGAGCTCTTACATCCACCAGAAAACCGTGCGCAGCGCAAAAACACAGAGGGCAAAAAGAAAGCCGCATCTGCGATTTCAGGTGGATTTCTGGAGCCCTTCGTGTTTTTTTTTTTTACTCCTAAGACAATCTCCGGGTCCACGCTCCGTGTTTTCGCTCTGTTACCAGCACTTCTCTTTTTCTTTCATTATCTCGTGAGATTTTCCTCCTCCTCCTCCTCTTGCCTCTCTGCCTGCCACTTCATCGATCTCACCACCAACTCTTTCTCCTCCTCCTCCTCCTCCCTTTGCTCGCATTGACTCCCAGCTTTCAGTGCGTCACGGCCTTAAAAATCTGACAGATGTGCGATGAAATTCCTACTCCAATTAACCCTTTCTCTCTGGGGGGAGGAGGAGGAGGAGGAAAACAGCAGAGAGGAGGGGTGTGCGCGGAGGTGGAGATGCTCTCTTTCTCATAACCCCACAGGTTAAGCCTCTTTCGGCTGATTGTATGCACAAACTTATGAATTATGTGCGGACATCTCGGGTGCATAAAATGGCTCAGTCCTTCTTTTTTTTTATGGAACAGGTCCTGTTTTTGTCACTGTGCATCACGGGGGCATTTTAGGAATGAGAAAACGAGAACAAAGAAGTTCCTGGTAAGAGAAATAAACAAAAATTAGTCTGAATTTGAGCTCTGCAAACCAAACATTAGGGATCAGAACCGGTCCAGGGCTGTTTGAGGCCCTAAAGAGACTTTGATTAGGGGGGGGGGGGGGGGGGGGGGCATTTCAGCTAAGCGTTTTGTTTATTTATTTATCTATTTATTTATTTATTGCAAAACTATTGTATTCAGAGCAGATTTTTACTGTTCAAGTTGTACAGTAGAGAGTGATCTTGGTATTGCAGATTTACAAAGAAATATGGTAAAATACTGTAATTTACATGACAGTTGTGCTAACTAAAAAGAAGAAGAAAAACACACAACCACTACTCCATCTTTAAACAAACCAAGCTGCTCGACTTCTCTATGTTAGTTTAAAATAATTGTATTATGAATTTATCAAACTAAATCCTCTGGATACATGTTGCAGAAGACTTCTGCAGGAGACTAACAATTAACAATTTGCAGATTTTATAGATAGATAGATAGATAGATAGATAGATAGATAGATAGATAGATAGATAGATAGATAGATAGATAGATAGATAGATAGATAGATAGATAGATAGATATTGCATTATACATCTGACATAACTCTAAATATAGTTATCAACTGCAAAGCATCTGCCACACAGTATACTGTATTAACTGACTTTACAAGCGAGCATGTGTAGCTATAGATTTATACCAACAGCACACAGAGAGTAAAAATAAATCAAGTGTTTTTTTTTGTTTGTTTGTTTTTGTTTTTTGTCAAGTTCTATAGAAATTGAGCTCAGAAGTTATTTTTGGTTAATTAGAGAAAGAAACATCCAAGACATTGATCCACAAATTTTCATGAAAAAGCAAATTTAGATAATTTCTTGGAAAGCCAGCAATTTCTGATGACGTCGGCATAGTTTTCGTTTGTCCTTATTTCTCTAGATTCCAATGCGTGTGAAACGGTAGAATGTAAAAAATAGTTAGTGCATAAACTGATTTACATATTTTAACCCATTTGGTTTCACTCATACAAAAGGTTTAGGTCTGTAAGTTAGACGGTTTTACTGCTCTTGGGGGCCCTCTGTTGGCCCGGAGGTCCCAAAGCTGCTGCTTAGTTCGCTGTTGCCTTGGGCTGGATATGCTTAGGATGTTTAGGGGAACAGACGCTGAAAATCAATTTAGTGCTTTCTTTACATACAATATCCACTTATGTGTTCTGGTCATTTTGGTCTAGATAACAGGAAAAAAGCTGTACTGTTGTGTTTTTCTATTCTTTCTATTGCTTTAAATCCCACCTTTCAGCATAAACGCTGTGAAGCGACGCGCTTGTCCAGTACTCGTCTCCATTCAATCAGGCTTCATTCTGGAAAGTCCCTTAACAAGATCAGCGAGCCCCCTCCATCAGCCCAGCCGCCCCCTCTGTCTTCCACGACACGCGCGACCTGCTGCTGTGCGCGCGTGCACGTCAAAGTGCTCAGCGCGTGTGCGAATCGGTGCAACGCGAGGCGTATTTACGCGCTGACAACGAAGCTTTTGCTTAGATGTGTTTCATGTATTCACCGGTTTACGTTTATTCTAACTGTGCGTTAGGTTTACTGAGCGCGGAAGAGTGCGTGCGTGCGTGCGTTTTGTTTTCAGGGTGCGCGCATCTACACGTGCATGTTAAAGTACCCAGCAGTTGTCACTACTTATGCAGTCTGGGTACAGTGAGGCACATTTACGAACGCATAACTATATTTGCTTATATATATATATATATATATATATATATATATATATATATATATATATATATATATATATATATATATATATATATATATATATATATATATATATATATATGCATGGAACGCAGATCCACTTCTGTCTGAGTGCGGTCACCTCTGTTTACGCATCCCCCTGCACCGCTTTATGTTTCTTTGTGTGCATTTAATTATGCGAGCTGGCGCCTGCTTCTTGCGCGCACAGCTTCCCCGGGTACACCCGTGGTGGTGTCTGCGTGGACGTGGGGCCCCGGCGTGCGTGTTTGCGCGCGTGCCGACCTGAGCGAAGAAAAACTCGGAGGCTCAGACAGGAGCGGAGGGGCAGAGAGCGCATACTAATCATATCTGTCTGTCAGTTTAATTTTCAGAGATGACCAGCTCTGGCGTTTGGAAAACAGCGAGGCGATGCGCGGTGTGGGACCGCCGGCTTCCCGGAGCAGATGCTGCCCTATCGATCCGCCCCATGCAGCCACAGCGCGGCACGGAGGGATGCGTGTGTGGATGGTGAGGGTAGCTGGAGGTAAAAAAAAATGGTCAACGGATACAAGCTGAAGGGCAAAAAGCGTGTCCTTCTGTGGTTGGGGGTGAAAGTTCAGCCACTGTGTCTGGAAAACACAAGATGCCACACAAACTGCAGACCCAGTGGGCCAAGCAGCTCTGATATGGGAAGCCCTCAGCCACCCAGCCTGCACCACGAAGCTGAGACTCTGTGGAGTAAAAGTGGAGTAACGATGAAAAATTGTATTTCATCCTCTTAAGTGAATTCAAGATTCAAATCTCTTGATCGCGGCTAATAAGGCTCTTCCCATTTGAAGCATTTGGCTTTTGCTCTCAGTCACTCACAGGGACACGGCAGCGTTTGCTGTTCAGCCATTTAGCTGATGCCCTCTCAGGGATTCGCAGGGATAACAGCGGAAGCTCCACTTCTTCCATTACTAAATGGCAATAAATAGGCGCTCACGCTTTTGCCGCATCTACAGATGCGTATGGATGAGGCTCTTAATCTGAAGCCTGTTCAGCTTTTAGCCGACGCTTAAATCCTCCATCACAATATCACAGGGAGCAGGAAGCTAGAGGGTCAGAGGTCAAAGGACAGTGGCTCGACCTTAAAATGGCCAGGCATGAGCCGGAGCGCAAACCGAGTCAGCAGAGAGGAGGCGAAAGGGTTTCATTTTCTGCGCTGATTAAGGATCCAGAAACCCATGCAGCTCCTCTGCTGGCTGATGAGTTTCCAGCCGATGGCTTGTCAGTATTCATAAATTCATATTTAATACAAGAGAGGGGAAGCGGTGGGTGGGGGGAAGAAACCCTGAGCCATATCAGAAGGTATTTTCTGTGCCCATGCCGACGTGCTGTGAATGCAGAAGCGGAAGGCCTGCAATGCAAAGCTCCCCGAGCCGCTGCAGAAAGAGCAGCAACAGGATGCAGGGACGCAGAGAGTACACGAACACCGCCCAAATCTGCAGTTTAATCGCCGAGTAAACGGAATCAATTATTGGGAAGCCATAATTGATGAAGCGCATGCGCGTAGATGCCAGTTTGAATGAGATATTGACTTCGAGTTTGTGGCGGTGAAAAGGATCATTTAAATGACAATGATGCGGCGAGCATGAGTAAAAAAAGACACCGGAATAAAAAAAAAAATATCTAAGAATATTTTCTCTCTCTCTGCTTTTCATATATTTATTTACAAAAGGTTCCACGATGCACAGAGGCTATGTTCAATAATATCTGATTAGTGCATTTAATTACATTTCCAAAAAGTGTTGACAGCTGAGCTTAATTTTAAACTCTTCTTTAAAACTCTACAGATCGCTCATCCAATTTAAGAATATATTCACTCAATTATAACAGCTAGAATGCGCCACTTTACCCCAAACAGTCCCGCTGATGCAAACGCACCAGCCAACCACAATGAGGACAAAACACAAACGGGCTTTTCAGGTTATTTATTGTCATACAAAGACTTTTATTACACACACAATACTTATTCACACGTTTTGCTTTTCATCCTTTTTTCCCTACGTAAGAAAAGGGGAATTCTCTATTTTAAATAAAGTTTAATAATGAAACAAATGAGAATAAACACGTCAGGCGTGAATATGGTCACGAGTAGAAAGGAAAAGAAAGGTGATAAATAGAGACTTTTTTATCAGCAGTGATTTAGGAACTATTTAATTATCACAACATCCTGCTTGTAACATAACTGTGCAGCTGGGTGTAAAAATGTCATCTTCATATTTTAAAAGCATTTAAAATATAAAATCTGAACCAAAGTGATAACCAGAAGCAGAGATAAAGGGAGGTTTTCTTTGATATATTTGACATTAAATCGGAAAAAAAAGAACTTGTATCTTGATGCTGAATGTTTTTATATTGTATGAATCCCAATTAATTATAAAATTGGAAAATAATTGCAACCAAAACCTCTTTCATGTCAAATCGAAGTTTTTAATGAGAAGTTATGAAGTGTTCTGTAAATTCTTAATGATTGAAAAATCAATAATTTTAATATTGATGTTAAAGTTCACGTGCTTTTTTTATCTGTTATTTAATGTCTGGTAGAAATGAAGCATTTTCAGTAAAAAAAAATAAATCAAAACTTCTTTTGAGGAAACATTATTATTTGTTTGTTCTGAAATACACGTTTGCTCTTCACCTTTCTCCCCACAAAGTGATTATTTAAACTAAAATAACAAAATAAATTCATCATTTCTAACTATTTTTCTTTTAAGAAATGACAAAACTGTCTATTTAAATAACTTGTCTATATCAACACTAATTGGAAAATTAATTTCTATGACTTTGTCTGGATTTGCAACTTTTAAGAGAAATTATTTGAAATATGGTTCGAATATTTATAGATATAAGTAAGAAAAAAACAATCACATAGACATAAAAAGATAAAACAAACAAGTACTAAAATAAACCCTGAGATAAAACCAGTGGTGTTAGTTTCCTGATTCTCAATAAGAACTCTGACAGCTTGTAATGACTTCCTGTTACAGTGACAACGCGCTGCTTCTCTCCTCCATTTTCCTGTCGCCAGCTTCCCTTTTTTAAATCTCCCCCATCTCTAACTGATCAATAACATTGATTGTAATCACAAGACTCGGGGGTTACAGATCTCAATATATAATCAATAACGGAACTGATTTGGCCTGATTGGACATCAGACGACGAACAAATTGACAAAAAAAAATGAACTCGTTTGGCTTTAGGTGAGCTGAGAGAGAATCTGCATTCTGGGTCAGGTGATTTTCAGAACAATACAATCAGTTATCCGACATATTTTTCACGCAATACAAAATTTGAAAACACTTACAAAATGCTGGATAATAATTTTTGGATATTTTTTTATTTTGCTTTGGATAATCGTGAGGGACACTTGCAGGCCTGCAGCTCCTCTGCATCAACAGCGTTTGGCGTCCTGCAGATATGACATCGTTTTATCCTCTGATAAGGTGAGCGAACTGAAAGGAGCAGGGGAAATTTAAATAATAAAATGACAATCAGTGCAATAACCATTAAGCAACAAAGAACAAACTCCAATTCTTAACAGATGTTTCATTTTTTTTAATCTAAACTAAAAGATTAAATAAAATACGATTCAAATAGACTCTTTAGATCCTTCTCACGCGTTTTTAATGTAATGAAGGACTAAATGACTGTCTAATCTCTTTTTATTTTATTTTATTGTATTCCTTCTATTATTTGCAGATTTAGCTCGCAGTAATGATCCTCCTGCACGCCGGGGTGTGGAACTTGACTTCGCAGCGTGAATAATGTTATTATTGATCATATTTGGATTAATGCAAATGCACTCCTTTAATTCACTGGGCTGGGGTCCCGTGAACAGGCAGCAAGTGAGTGCCAGATCGGAGAGCAGGAAATAAAAAAAATAGAAAAGAAAAAGAAAAACAAGAAACTTTTGGTAAGCACGGGAAATATTTTTAGGCTCTAGTGGTTTGTGTTTCTCGGATTCGTTGCATTTTCTTATATTTAAATCAACAATGAAGGCAGTCAGGTGTAGTAAATATATTCTTTATATAGATTGCATGTGTTTTTTTTAATCATTTTTAATAACTGGAAACAAATTTATCTTGAAATCGAAGGCCACATCTGTTTGTTTGTCTGCGTGTGAACGCGCACGGCGTTTGAACGCGCATCAGCCAGTATCGATCCGCGCATTTTTAAAGAGCCTCCCGTTTGCCCTACAACTATGTTTTTCATAGAAAATGTAGATATTTCGCTGTTTAATTGGGGCCCCGCATTCGTTATGTAAATGAAATTATTTTGTGGAGCGAGCCGCAGGGGTAGAGAAGGGGAAAAGTGTTTAATTAATGCAGAGAAAATGAGCTAGGAGGGGCGCAAAGGTCGATAAGTTCCGAGCTTGTCTCAGTTTTCTCTTTTTCTTCTTTCTTTTTTGTTCCTGCTCTCCGTAAGTCAGTCCAAGTTTTTAAAAAGTTAGACAGTAACACAGCAATTGGACCTTGCATGCACCTTATATAAGTGGAAGTTAGCAAAGGTTTTTTCTTTCATTTCAAAATGTGAACTAAAAGTAAGTAAAATTTTCTTGAAATTTGTTTATTTTTCCTTAATTTAAGCAGCTAAATATGACAGTTTGCCAATGGAATGAGTATTTTTACCCCTAAAATAAGATAATTAGATATCCTGCTCTTGAAATAAGATGATGGAGATGAACTGTTCTTATTTTAAGTGCAAAAATCTTATTCCATTGGCTAATAGTCTTATTTAGCTGCTCAAATCAAGGAAAATACACTCAGTTCAATAAAACTTTACATACTTTTGGTTTCCTTTTTGCAGTGACACAATACAGAAACCGTGCTTTAACCTGAAGTTGATGTCACAAATTGAGTATTCTGCTATGTTCGATTCCAATGTTCATAGTGGATGCTCGCAGACCTTTCTCAGTTTGCTATATAATATATATATATATATATATATATATATATATATATATATATATATATATATATATATATATATATATATATATATGTATATATATATATACATATATTTGTGGCATTCAAGTGAAAAGAGACTCAAGTAAAAATAATTGCATAATTGACATAGACAAAACATGGACAACACAAGGACGTACATGCACGCGTGCACCTTCATATTTTCTTTAAACACAGTGAGTGGGTTAAACTGGAGCCAAATTAGAGGGCCTCCCCCCAAAAAAAGTGACTTTTTACCCCCCCAGACACGACCCATAGCAAATGTCAGGTTAAGATCGGACGCAGTGGATCGGATAATCACGCAAATGAACCTCCTTAACATGCAAACACACACAAACAAACATGCATGCACATGCTGAAAAGCTGAGACACTAACACACACATGAATGAATCTGCATCCCATGTCTCCCATCCCTCCCTCCATTTTGTCCCCCCGACACTTTCCGGTTTTCTCCCAGTAGGGATCAGCAGACCACAAATCCTCTTTGCATGCCGCTTAACACTTACTGATGAAAATACCATCTACATATTGATCACATAAACACTTACAGCTATTTTTGCCACTATAGTGCATGCATTCGCCCAGGCCTGTCGGTCTCAGAGTGTGTGTGTGTGTGTGGATGAGAGGAGGCAGGTGTGTGTGTTTGTGTGGGAATAAGCGTGTTTGTCTCACTGCTGTAAAGTGTGTGTCAGTCTCTCCAGCCAGTCAGACGGTGTAACTCGGCGGGGGATCAAAGGCAGCAGGCTTTCTCTCACTCCCCTTTTTTTTCTCCATCCTTGGATTTCCAGTCAGGTCGACCCCACCTTTGCATCCACTCCCCTCCTACAGTCCCCCCACCCCACCCCTCCTCCCACTTCTCCTCTTCCTCCTCCTCCTCCTCTTCCTTGTGTCCGTTCCTTGCGTCTCTCTTCTCCTTCTCCTCCGCTTCCCGGGACGTTCCCTGATGTTCCTCTCCCGCTCGTCTGTTAAATCCGCTCTGCATCCTCTTCCCCCTCTCTAGGCGCCGGCTGCCGCTTCCTCTTCGTCCGTCCGAGGTGAGGCGAGGAGTGCTGGCCGTGTGCAGCCTCGTCTGCCTCCCTTTCACTCCCTCTCTCTCCCTCTCCCTTCTCTCTTTAATCAGCATGTTAATAAGAAAGGTAACTAATCAATACATTCAATGGCCTGGCTTGGCGATTGATACGATCTTCATTCACCTCCCCCTCGCTCCGAGCTGCTAAACACACAGAGTAACACACAGACAAACACACACAACTCAGCAACCGGCTTGAGTTAAGAGGCCCTCAGAGGTAATTCCGGTCCGGTCGCTTTTAAAAACAAACCAAGTCTCGGCGTTTTTACTTCCTCTGAATGATTCGGTGGAACTAAATCAGGGGAGACGTTGGAGAGATGGATGCTGGCGTTGAAGTGTGCTTGAAGCCGGACCTACTTTATTAAGCTGACGATGAGGATCTCTCTCGCTTGGAAAAACGTTTAGTGAGTGAAAGCTCAGTTCAAACTTTATGCATATCAGTCTGCTAGCAGCGTCTACATCTCCTGCAGAATTTCAGATTTGCTCTGTTTCATCTGACAGTTCGGCGCCGCTTCACCACGTCGCTGCCTGACCAAAACAGTCACGTATTCATTCTTCACCTCACTAACGTCCGCAGGAGCGTGCTCTGCAGGATGTGATGCAATCATACAACCCAGATCCCAAATTCTGACTGTGTTCCGCTTGGTACCGTGTGGGAGGGGTTGGAATAAAGTTTAAAGCTGTGCAGCACCTACAGCATGCATTGACATCCCTGATATGAATGTGCTAAAAGTCTTACAGTGAAGCGTAATCTCACAATATGAAAATTTAGAGGAAAAATCCAACCTTTAACTAAAGTATTACATTTAAATGTGGGGCAAAAAACAACATAAAGAATGAATTGCTTTAAAAAGAATCGCTGATACTACAATTATTTGCACCCTGATATAGAACAAATGTCCTGGAATGTATTAACAGCGCTTTGCTCTGTCCACATTTTGTGAATGTTACTGCATTGTTCCAAAAACGACTAAATTGATTATTTTCCTCACAATTCAAAATGCAATAGCCCATAAAGGCAAAGGGATACAGGTTTCTTTGTTTTTTTGTAGTTATATTAAGAATACGAAACAAATAATTGCATGAACAGGCACTCAGAGCCAAGATACACAAAACTAAGCTCAGATGCTTCCGCATATTGTCCTTAATAATCTTCTGCCAGTGAACTGGAGTCCACCTGTGCTAAATTAGCCTGAACAGGTGACAGTGCATATCAAAGCAAAAACAAACAGAGTCTCTAAACCTCTCAAGCCTGATTATTCTTTATTTATTTTACCAAAGCAATGACTAGGTAAAAACACATAAGACTGTGGCAACACTGAACCTCCTGAAAAACGACCGAAGGCTCCATTATTGGGAGATGGAGGCGGTTTGCAACCAGAGGAGGTTTACAACCACAAGGACCCTTCCCAGATCTGACCCCAGACCAGACTGAGTTAATCGGGAAGAACAACAACCCTGTTCAGAGTTTCCCTGTGGAGCCACGAGAACCGTCCAGCAGGTTAGCTGTCGCTGATCCCTCCACCAATCAGGCCGTTGCTGTAGAAATACCACCTGGCTAACAGCCCCTCTACTGTGAAGCATGGTAGTGATGGCATCGTGGTGTGGTACGGCATGAACTGGATAGCTAATCCGCATAGAAGCTGCAGCCAAAGATAATATTAATCATCATCTTTATTTTCATTGAAGCATACCTTCCAGTGAAATATGTCCTCTGCATTTAACCCATTCCTTTAAGCACGATTGGGCTGCCACTGTGAAAGCATTCCTGGAGAAAACCTGCTCCAGAGGGCTCTAGATTTCAGACTAAGGTAACGAATCCGCGTCCATCGTGACAATCAAACACACAATGTGAGCTCCACAAGCTGGGCAACAACATGTTTGCCCAGCCTGTAGAGGCCCACCAAAGAACACTACAGGCTGATTTACTATATTCATAAGATTTTCTGGAACTAGTGGCTTTTATTCGCAGTATTCAGACAGGAAACAACCAGAGAGAAGAGATGAAGACACGCAGCAAAGGTCATAAGGTCAGAAATCCACCCTGCTGCACGACGGGCCAACCCAGGTACATGTGATTTTTTTTTATTTTACTCCTAATAAATGGCAAAATGTACAACCTTTTTGTTCAATTTGTCATTCTGAAGTAGCGTGTGGGGATTTTTGAAGAAGAAGAATATTTCATTACAATCTGTAAAATGGCTAAAATGAAACAAAATGTGGAAGAATTTAAGGATTTTCTATATTAGCTGCTATATTATATTTTGCTATTAAATATAGCAGCACACAGAGGTCCATTTGTCTCAGGTACTCTTCAAAAGGGGAAAGACAAGTGATGAGGTGCATATGTGTTGATCCTCAGAAGTTGGAATAGGACAACATTAAAAAAAACTGTTTCATTCCTGAACCAGCATAAATTTACAATCAATAAATAAGGAGTTTAAAAAAATAAAACTTAAACTGTGACAAACAAGGATGAACAACGTTTATTAGATTACTGGGAGAGGGAAAAAAAGCTTAATTTATTTCAGGGTGCTAATGAGCATGAACGGTGCAGCCAAGGTCAGTTTGGAGAAAATATTTAAAAGACGTGAGGCCAACTGGTTCATTTTCCCACGTGGAGCATCCAGAAAACACGGGTCAGGGAAATATAAAGACCACATTTTCCATTAAGCATCCCAAACAAAGCGCGAAAAGCCACTGCCGAAACCAAAGAGGGCCTTGGGTTAATGGTGCCTTGTAAGTAAAAAAAAATAATAAAAATGAGATGAAATCATTTTGAAAGATGAAAAACTGATAAGTTTCTCTGGGGGGCGAGATGGTGTGTAAAGAAGAAGCAGCAGATAACAACCTGGTGTCTTTAAAGTGCACATTTCTAGAAGAACAACCAGCTGACCTGTCAAACTTTGCTGTTATTGAACTCTTTAGGGTTAAAGACATGAATCTTTTGTATTAATACCCAGCAAACCCATGGCACGCAGCCTGACCTGTACGGCTGTTCTCTCTCCTCTCTCCTCTTTTAATTTTTCTCCAGCCACCTCGGCTCTGCATCCTCGGCGCTTAAAGAATTCGGCTGCCAGTTGCAGCTATACGGCTGCGCCGATGTTTGGCCGGGGAGGTCCGCGTATTCCTTCAGGGCACGAGATAGTTTGAAATCGCCAGGGAGGAGAATATTTAAAAGCAGAAACACTTGCACAGCTCAGGGCTGCATCTCGCCTGGCGAGCAAAGCAGAACAGGAGTTTGCGCCCTGTTTCTCTCCCCCAATATTATTAATAGATGGGAGGGAGGAGAATCCAGGAGCACACAGCGAGACAAAGGCACACATAAGTCCACCCTCCTCAGGATATGGAACTCCAACAGACATGAAACCGTTCAGGCTCCTTCTGAGGAGGACATGAGAGGCATGGCACGGGATGAAGGGAAATCCTTCATACAGGAACAACACAGGCAACAGCCGAACTGCAAGGTGGCCTTTCAGGGCCCGCTGAATGGGCTACTCCCCATGACCCTCACAAACAGCACTCCCACCCCCCTCTGCGCAGCTTTTCTTGCCTTCTGGTAACTTCTCTTTCTCACTTCTGAGCCTACAGCACAAAGTAGATCCTTTTACATTCGCCTCCCAGTTTAAAGCCCCCCCCTCCTCCTCCTCCCTCCCTTCTCTTCTTCTTTTCCTCCTCCTCCTGAATCGTCTTGTTCTTCTGTTTTTTCCTTCCCTATCATTTTTCACTCGCGCAGCGAAACGATCGATATGTAGAAAAGCGCTATGGTATCATGTATCATTGTGGAATATGTGATATAGATTATGGCCAGTTCATGTTTACAGTATTTTTCTTTTGTGCTCCCCGCCGTTGGCGTGCAGCCTGCAATCTCACCGAGGATTTATTCTGCTTCTGGATTAAAGAGCTGAGGAGTGTTCATTTAGGACCAAAAAAAAAACGGCAGCAATGAAAATATGAGCAGATGTCGGTGTCAAAAGTCACGCTTATAACAAAACGTTAAAATATTCTGCTTGCCTGCTTAGAATTAGTGAACAAACATACATTTTAATAAAGAGTTTTTAGTGGAGAGGTTTGGATAAGTTCACTTGCTACCATGGACCAGAGCTGTGAAAACGTTTTTGCTCCCATCAGATTTCTTCTGCTTTTGCTTTTTTGTCACATTCAAATTTTTCAGATCATCAAATAGATTTTAAGAGTAAATATAAAAAATAGTTTTGAAATTTTAATTTAATTTAATAAAGGAAAATAGACATCCATTCAACCTGGCCCTGTGTCAAACTAACTGTCCTGTAGACCTAAGAGCTCGTTGTTTGGCAGCAACAGCTGTCAGCAAGCTTTTCCAATAAATGACAAAAAATTGTTCTGATTCAACCACAATTAATGTATTTTTTTCAGTATGAAATGATTGTTTTACAGCATCTTGGTCAGATTCGAGTCCAGACTTTGACTAAGCCAGCCCAGAACATTAATGTTGGTTTGAGCCACTCAGATATGCAGAGCCAGCTCAAGTCATAAGCAAACTAAGCCACCACTGAGGGCCCTCACGCTATCAGACCTCCCATAAATGCTTTATTTAACACAGAACATAGATCATGTTTTATGTTCGTTTATTAAGAATGAGGATGCGGTTTCAGCACAGAGTAAAAGATCGTAACTTGTTTAAATTTCAGATATAATATTTAAATAATTAACACGCTGACTTGTAAAAATTGCAAAGAATAATGTTCTTTGTTTGAGTATTGTGTTAAAAATAATCACAATCTAATGCCACGATTTTAATCTTTTCTTTTTTTACTCACAAATATCTCAGGACATAAACACCAATGATCTGCGACTGTTTTTAAGCTCGGCCAATTAAAGTTAGCCGCCGCTCGCAGATTTCATCAAGTCTCCATGATTAGCGGTGCTGATGCTCTGTGCAGGAAGAGGAGGCCTGCATCAAATTCTGTTTACGGCCCCATCCAACTCTGGACCCGCCCCGCAGAGGTGAACTCACTGTTGTGCTTTAGACGGTCAAAAACTGCCGTTCACCTTCTGGATATTCTGTTAAAAAGCTTCATTCGTGGCTCCATCAGCAACAGCAAGTTGGGCCGGTCCTGAAGCAGCGAAGCGGCCCCCCACCATCACACTACCACCACCATGCCGGGCTGTTGGTACAACGCTCTTTTTCAGAGAAATACTGATTTAGTTTTCTGCCAGATATAACAACATGTTCTCCAGTTCTAATGTATTCATGTTAGTCCACAGAATATTGTTTCAAAAGTCTGCAGGATCAAGTGTTGTTGTTTTTTTTTTTGGGGGGGGGGGGGTTAATGTCAGATGGGTCTTTTTTTATTCTTTTAGGCTAGCAGTGGTCTTTGCCTTGGAGCAGATCCATGTCAACCATTTCTGTCTGAATCGCTTCATGATTCCTGAATCACGGACCTGCCTTGTTCTGTTTTTCCTCCGCAATGACTCACAGCTTTAACCCTTTTGATTGATAACTTTGCTTCTCATCTGTTTTTAAATTCCTTAAGCATAATCTGTTGCCTTTGAGGATTTTTTTAGCCTGTTTCATGTTGTCAGACAGGTGCTATTTTTAGTGATTTCTTGATACAGGTGTGGCAGGAATCAGGCCTGCGTGCGGCTAGTGACACTGAACTCACCTTTAAATAACAGAGTTATGCTCACAGTTAATTTATTATTTAAAAACGGGCGTGGTCACTTTTTTCACATGGAGCCAGGTTGATTTGAATAGCTTTTATTTTACCCCTTAATAAATGAAATTGTCATTTGATAATAATACTTATACGTATGATATAAAAATCTGTAAAGGGGCAAAAACTTTTTTATTTTAACTGGAAGTATTTACGAAACTTCATTTAGACTAAAGGCAATCCGGTAAACTCTACATGTCTGTGAATTGCTTTGCTCCTTTAACAAGGTATAGAAAAAGCAATATCCTCAGTCTCCAAATTTAGGCAATATATTTTGGACTGTGACTATTTGAATAGCCCTTGGTTTGTCAAATCAATATTTTCATATATGGTCTACAGCCCTTTTGAAATCACATGGGTGCTATAAATATTTTTCATGGAATTCATTTTCTTCTTCTTTTTTTTTTCCCACAGAAGATTCTGTGATGTGAAACCTGAAAGCTAACATAAAACAAATCTTACGGCTTCTTTCCACTTTTATTTCATCATAAGACATGTCATAAAAAACACATATACACTAGCTGCAAACAATTCACCGACGGTGCATTGATCCCGGCCGTGCAGCACCAAAATGGTGGCCAGCCTTCGCCTCGCTCACATCGCCTCTCCTACGCTTTTTCTTTGCTTGTTTTTGGCTTGAAGCGGAGGTCCAGTTTCATTGCATTATCTGCATGTCCGAGGCGTCCCTCAGGGGGCTGCAGAATGACCAGTGGCCTTGCTGACCCTCAGAGCTGCTGTCACCCTTCATCACCCCTCTCTCCATCTTGGATGGTGTGGTCACCTAGCAACAGAGGCCAGGGTTCGCCGCTCATGGACCAGAGGCTATTGGGAAATCAATCGATACGCCTCAGCCCAACCTAGAGAGCTGCCTGGCTGGCTGACTTCCCCTCCCCTCTGCGCTCCTCCCCCTCCTTCTCCCTTATTATGGCCAAATGAAGACGATGCAGTTCTCACTTTTCCACACCTCGCTGTACGTGGATATCCTGTTACAGGATAAGAAATGCCTCTGTTCGCCAGCGGCTCCCAGCTCGTGTGGCTGATGTATTTGTCCTGTCAACCAGCCTCCATTTTCACCAATGTTTGGATTGAGAGGCGGAGAGACACCAATTAATCAAATTTCAGATGAGGATTCCTTTTTCCTACCACGGTATTGGTCGCGAAGAAGTGCTGACCACAGATTACTCTGGTTGCAGCCGACCGCACCCCTCCGCCACGTCTACGAATTTCTCTCAGCTCACCGGAGGATTCCGGGCTTTCTGAGAACAATGACCACACCACCAAGACTCGCTTAGCTCATACTTTTTGATTGCTTCACCATGTGTCTACGTGAGTCACATGGTGAGTCCAATCAGACATGAAACCCACAGATCACTTTCATGAGAACAATGATAAACGTTAAAGGAATTAAAGCATCCCCGAAGATTAAATGAAAACAATCTTACGCTCACAGAAACATCTGGGAGGTCAGATCTTTTTAGCAGGACCTCTATTTATTATCAAGGATTCCTGGTTACATGAGGGTGAGGTCAGCAACCTTTGGTCCCTTCGGACCATCGTGGGAGGATGGGCCAAATTCTGTCACCTTAAACAGGTTAAGACAAAGGGATTGTGGGAGAAGGAGAGGATGATGAAAACATGAGGAGGAAAAGATGGGGGTGGAAGAAGTACAAAGAAGGGTTGGAGGAGGAGAACGATGGGTAAGGCCAGAACTGGAAACAACTTGGTGCTAATCTGTCCTCAGATTGACTTCTGCAACGTCTCAGCTCATTGTGGTCCAACTGAGACCACAATGTGTTCATCTGCGCCGTAGATGACAATCCAACTTTGATTATACAAATCAACAGATAACTTAGCCCTTGTCTTTGGATCATAATTATTTTCTTATTTAGATTTTGAGTTCTGAAGAAGATTATAGCCTGGATGTAGCCTATCAGACGATCGTCTTGCTTTTCTCACCTTTAAATTTCCAAGTTCAGGAATTTAAAGATGTTGGGATCTAAAAACCAGGATTTATCTATTCAAATTGGCTCTTTTTCACACAATTAATCTCAACCTTAAACCTTTCCGCATTTTGTTACATTATAATGATGAAACATAATCCTAAACAATGAATTGCATTGGGATTTTATTTATTGTTCCAACAAAGTCATGCATAACTGTGCTTTTAAAGGACAGATATACCTAATTTTTTTAACCAAATCTGAAAAGTGTGGTGTACAAATGTATTCAAATGTATTCAGATCCCTTTGCCCTGATGTCTAAGTGTAATCAACTACCTTCAGAGGTTATCAAATTAGTAAATAAAGTCAACCGACTGACGTAGTTGATGGTGTACTAGATGGTGTTCCACTTTTTTCTGAAATAGAGAATAGTGATACAGAGGTTGTTTTATAGATGTATAAAGATGATTTACATGAAAAAAGTAGTAGAAGCTGAAGTTGGCTTCCAGTTGTGGCTTCACATCATTAGATTCAGTTAGAAAATTGCTGCTATTAGTCAAGAAAACTGTGGTCTGTTTATAATCCAGAGCCGATTAAAGTTGCTAATGAAAAATGAGGTGGATTTGCCAGTTTGTGTTCAGCATCAGAAGCTACCAATGACTAGTCCTCTCCAGTATGGGGAAAATATTTAGCGTCTTGGCACTCCTTCAATTTCCTGAGCTCATTTATAAGATTTGTTTTGGTGCGAATAAATCCTGCCTTTCCATGTGTTGGACCATCTGGGTGCTTGACTTGAGTTTATTCTGAAACTCTGGACAAGCACAAAGCATAATAAACTGCTGGGTTTCCTGAAGCAGACCACTGCAGATTCTTCTGTTCGCCGCCATGCTTGTTGATTCTCGTCCCTCAGTTTGACCGGCACACAGGTGACGCCACGAGTGACATCACGGTTCGTGCAGAAAAACTAGCTGTTCTGCAGTGCCCAAGTAAAACCACAGTGCTCTGGTACCATTTTCTGTAGAAACATGCGGCAGTGGTTTGATGATGAATATGGGAACCGAAACGGTGGAAAAGGCCTATGTACGTAATTTCATGGCTGGCTAAATCCAGCTGTTCTGTGAAGACCTCAGAGGTTTGTTAAAGAGCATTGCTGGACCAACGGCCTCATGAAGACCATGAACGGCGCAGACAGATCAGGGATAAAGTCGTGGGGGAAGTTTAAAGCAGATTTAAATGATAAATGGAAGGAGTGTGCTCCAACTCAACTCATCTCCTCCGCTTAGATGGAAGGATCTGGCGACAGGACGACTACAGGTGACGTACGTCCCAAATTTGGCCTTTATGGGAAACAGGCAGGTAGAAGCCATTGTTGAATGACAGCCATAGGAAAAAGTCAAGTTTGCCTTTTAAAACACAGACAAAACAAGTAATTATGGACTTCCGGAAATCTAAGCACACACTCCCCCTTCGACACGAAGAGGTTGAGGGAGTTCCTAGGTGTCCACATCCCTGCTGACCTCACCTTGAATATACGCGTCTCCCAGCCTCCTGGTGTGTTGCTGCACTGTGTGCTTCTCCAACAACAAGAACCTACAGTGGGTGGTGAGGTCAGCAGAACACGTCATTGCATCCCAGTTGCCTTCTCTGGCGACATTTACACCTGCAGACTCCAGAAGAAAGTCAGCTCCAATGCAACAGACTCCGCTCACCCCGGACATGCTCCTTTTTCTTCACTCCCTTCTACTAAAAGGTTCAGGACTTTAAAAACTAACCTCAAAACTGTTTTGTATTTTAAATGATCAAAAACCTGTCCACCCCTTTCCTTCTACTTCACAATTAAGCACCACTTTGTGTTGGTCTTATACTTTTGATCTCAACAGCAAAAGAAAATTATGTCTGCGGTTGTAAAATAAGACATGGGAAAGTTAAAGGTATATGAATACTTTTCCAGAAACTAGAGGGACACGGTGAGTTTATTTGCAGAGTATTAGATGTGACTACTTTAAAGTTGCAAGTTCTCCCCTGGGAAAGAGTGGATGTGCAGCTGCAACGCCCCCTCCCACCCTCCACCGGATTACACTGACAGATTTCTTGACTTTTGTTGCCAGCGCCTTCAACTAAGAAGATGATTCTGCTTCTGTCGGGGGCTCCTCCAGATCCCCAGATGGTCATCTAGCACGTGGTCGGAGGTGGGTTGCGGAGTGACCCCCCAAGCTGGACACTGTGGCCAGGTCACTGATCTCTGAGCACCCCCCCCTCCCAAACCCCTCTCCTCCGCCTCTTGTTTTAGGCCCAGCTGCCGACTCCAAAGTCCTATTTTAATGGTGTTGGATTGCCTAGCTCTAAAGCCCCCACACCAGTGAGCATAGCCAGGCCACAGGGAGTGTCCAGCTGCCCTCTTCTCCTCCCCTTCCCTAAATCCACTGGCCTTTCACTGGACACAGGAGACCCCTGAGGGGTGTAAAAAGGATGGGCTGGTCTGAACACCCCCTCCCACCTATATGGGGAAAAAGAGGAAGAGAATCAAATGAGAGTAATAGCCACAAGGACGAGCCACGGCCACATAGGCATGACATTGACATGGATGAAAGAAAAGAAGCTTTTAACCATAAAAGTGGAATGGTAGCCTCTGGAAATCGGAGGCGGCTGTAAATGCATTTGTGAGACGGGGTGTCTCCCTCATTGTCCCCATTAAAGGTCTCATGGTGTTTGGGTCGGAGCGTTCGGGGGAACAGGGTGAAGCTCGATGAGCAGAGGGGGGGGGGGGTGAAGCCTAAAAGCATTCTCAGTGACATACATGCATTCATATTAAAATCCCGTTCAGCTGTGTGCTGCTAATGCTTCTGGAGGCTGGTACAGTTGGATGACTTGGCATGGGCCCACCCAGCGCAGGGAGGGAGGCATGGTTCTGCTGGGCTGGAGCCGGGCTGCCTACTGAGAGAGGGGGCTTCTGGGTTCGCTTGCCTGGAGTAATGTCGATAAATCAATAGGACACACGTCACTGCAGGCCCAGAGAAGCCACATGAAACTGTCATTGATCGGCATAAGGTGGAGTGTGTGTGGGGTGGGAGGGGGTGTGGGAAGGGGGCAGGGATGGTTGGTGTTAAGATGGGAGGGGGGAGGGAGCTAGAGGGTCATCTATCCCCATCCTTCTGCTCTTGTGTCGTCCTCCTCCTCCGCTAACAATGAGGGCTGCTGCGCGGACGGGGGTGTCAAAGGTCAGTGCGGTGGCCAGCGGACCCCCGGACAACATTGTAGAGCCACGTGCCCATCAATAGCGCTCCCTGTCACAGCTCACAAAACACAGAGGGCCACAAAAGACGACTGCTGTGTCGTCCGCGGCGGTGCAGCCGGCCACAAGCCATCACGCTGCGCTCATGCTAGAGGGTCCCTCTGCTGCCGTTCAGGAAAGCCTGTTACGGTTTCTGCAGAGGACACAACAAAACGCCAGCATCACAACACATATGCATATGTTAAATGTGTTGCTCTTCATTTTCCTCCGGCTCCCTCTCTCGCTTGCCCGTTTCCCACTCCTGCCCTTTCAGCAGCAGCTCCAATTGGCAATCAATGAAGCACAAGATCAACACAAGTCCCAAATCATGATATCCATCCCCTTCGTTTAGGGGGTTGCCCGCCTGCGTGACTTGGCTCCAGAGTCTACAAGACTCCAGTTCTGTGTCTGAGAGTTCAATGCTCAGCGCAGACAGACGAGGAGTCAGAGAGGGTCCGGGTGTCAAGTTCTCCTGACAACCCGTCTGCCTCCTCCTGCTGAGTTTTGATCAGAAGAAAGCTTCAGCCAACCTGTCTCCTGTGCAGGAGTCTTCCTTTGCTCTTACAGTGTGTTGAGCTAATGGCTGGCGTTGACAACACTAGCTTAACCTTTAAATTGGGGTCAACCAGAGAGGGGTCTGTATCTGTTGGGTCAGGAAACGACCTTCTCCATGCGTAATAACGTAGAAACTGTCAGATGCAGATCTGCGTTCAGTCTGCTGGATGCTCGTTTGCGTCTGAATGTCCTTCAACCCACATTGGGAACACGAGGAGGTCACCAAACCCCCCCCCCCCCTCCCCTGGCACCCCAAACACCCACCCCTTCCCCCCACCCACCCTTGCCCCCATTTTTTTTTCTCACCACTGATTTCCAGCAAGCCATTAACCTTTACGTAATTCCAGAAATTGTTAAAGTTGACAGCGGGCTGGTTCCCCCCCCCCCACGCCACCTTTGCATTCGTTTCCCCGACACTTTCATTATCACGATAGGTGTATGAAATGGACAGGTGCGAAATGCACGGCAGCCCTCTGTCCTTGCTCCAGTGGTTGCCATGGAAACGGCTGATAGAGTAGGTTATCGATCGTTGTGTCCAGTCCCCCTCCGCTCCCCCTCCCCAGCACACCCCCCCCCCCCACCCCAGTGCACCGACTTTTTTTCTGCAGTGATGGGCGTGGATCAATAGCCTGTATATTGCATGCTATTCTCGCCACTCGTCCTCCATAATGGCAGAAAAGACAGCAAGAATTGAACAAATGTAAGCGATACTATTTAACTGGAAACAAGGCGAGCCGATGATTAAAAGGACTCAAAGGACAAAAATGCGCGGCATCTGGTTACATGTTAATGCAGGTAAAGTGTTTTGTGATTTAAATTTTTCAAGAAAGAAAGGGAGAAAGAGAGAAAGAGAGAAAGAGGCCCAGGGGGCCCGAACATTTGTTCTGCTTTCCTGTCACAGCCACTGCTTTTCTTGTCCCTGTCACTCTGTTTACACACACGTGTCAAGGCACATTTGCCCGCATATGTAAGGTTTTATTTCAATTTATCCAAATCTTCTCCCTTTTATTCAAATTGACCCATCAGCGAGGGCCGATTCACGGCTGCAGATAAAAAAAAGAAATGCGACGATGAATAGAGGGGCCGACGCGGACCTGGGGGAGCTCGTTTAAATCTCGCCTCGGGGATCCCTCGAGCGAGGGGTCATGGTTGATATCATGGAGCAGCGGATTTAAAGGTGGGCACTCCTCAAGGTGTCTCTGTCGCCCCGAGGCATGGTCATCACAATTCCTGGAGAGGTGGAAATAAAAGTGAACTCAGAACACAAAGGCTTTTGGCCACTTCTGGAGAAATTAGATGGCCGGCTCACTGATGGTCAACAACTTCAGCTCAGCTACAAACAACCCACATGCCCCCCCCCCCTCCCCCCTCTAAACGACTTGATCCCATACAACACAATTCATCCACGCATTTCTCTGAGCACTGTCGATATTACTTGGACAAATGAAGTTGTAATGATTTCAGAAAAGCAATCTCAAAAAGCAGGAGGGCAAAATCCCGACAAGCTCTTTACGTTCGTTTCATCTCGGCTCTCAAAGTTCAGGACTTTATTACCAAATTTACAAAAATAAAAAAAAGAAAGACCCAACATAAGTAGACTGATGCAGACTCTATATCTGTGTCATATCGTCCAATTCTCATCTCTGACAGCCAACTGATATTATATACAGTCTCCTCCTACACACATATGTCAATATGTTTGGTCTTCGCTGAGAGGAATGTGCCCTCAGGCTCCCATATAAAATTAGAAGACCATTCCCATGTTGGCTCCCTTTCATGCCCCCACTTGCAAAGTGGCCAACGCCACTGTATCAATAATTCAGCCACAATTTAGTTGTAGTTGGGCCACATGTTTCGGGTCAGTGGTAACGAGAGCTGTTCCCGCTGGACACCCGATCCATCTGATGGGTTTGTTTCAGCTTGTTTGTCCAAAAGGGCTTTATGCGACCGATCAGTATGGCCTGACTAATGTTGGTCCACATGTGAGCCTGTTGATCTCATCAGAAGGCTGCATGTCCCATTGAACCTTTTAACACAACATAAGCGGGGTTTTTTTATCAAAACATGTGAAATAACGGTAATCAGAAGGAAATGAGATGAAAATCACTTAAAAAAAAACAATCAAACTAGCAGAAGAAAAATATGATTTGCACGTGTGGAACAATGGCCCTCATTAATCAGCAGCTTAGCTAACCACAGCGTAGAAGTTTAACCTGCACGCTTGCAGACCCCATCCACATGAAAACGGGTTTTGCTGTATCCAGAAAACTGATAAAACTTTTATTGTGGGCAGTCTAAGGCACACCTGTGCACTAATCATGGTGTCTAATCAGCATCTTGATATGGCACAGCTGTGAGGTGGGATGGATTATCTCAGCAAAGGAGAAGTGCTCACTATCACAGATTTAGACTGGTTTGTGAACAATATTTGAGGGAAATGGGGATATTGTGTATGTGGAAAAAGTTTTAGATCTTTGAGTTCATCTCATAAAAAATGGGAGCAAACCCAAAGGTTTTGTTATTTAAGAAGGAACAGAGAATCTTACAAGACACAAGTGAAAACGCACGAGCAAGAAAGGAAGCAGCAGATAAGAGGAACAATGGAAGAATCCAGCAACGACAACACAGAAACCATGAACTTAAATACAACTGGGAAGCAATCAGCTACATGATAATCATCAAAAAACGAAACGCTTGGGGAAAGACTGAGGCCTGGACCTGAGGAAGGCACAAAACAGAGACTCTAACTATACACCAACAAATTTAAGAAGACAAACTCTGGATCATGACAAAAAAAAGAAAAAAAACTTCCAGACTGAACCTACAGTCCCTATTCTGAAAGATGGTTGAGACCGAACGATGCTGAGGGCAAGTTTTTCTTTTCAGCAGAGATAATGAAGCAGGGGGAGCACAATGAAGGCCAATCCTCAACGAAAACCTGCAAAAGGCTTGAGACTGGTGTGGAGGTTCAGCAGGAAAATTACGCCAAACCTACAACTAGAGCTACGACGGAAAACTTTAGATCAAAGTTTATTCATGTCTAAAAATGGCTCTGTGAAAGTCTAGAGCTGTTTCCAACAGAGAATCCAAAGCTTGAAACACTTGAAAATTGATTTTCACAGATTCTCTCCATCCAGTTTGACTGAGCTCAAACTATTTTGTGAAGGAAAATTGGCACTAATTTCAGGTAATCGATCAATAAATTAATCAAACCATATTTTGGAGCATTTTTCATACAGTCAGGTGTGATAGAAAGTGCTGTATTTAGGTTAAAAACAAGGACAGATCCCAAACACACACAATAAAGTGACCAAAATTAAAAAAATAAATAGTTAAACTCATAAAACAACAAAGAAAAAAAGTGAGATAAATATATCTATAATAGAGGCTAAGGATCTGTCCAATCATGTAGGTTTGTGATGTGCCACAGATGTTGACTTATAGCAGAAATTAAGTAATAAACAGAGTATAGAAAGCAAATGTATGCAACACTTTTACAATTTTATTGGTAAAAACTTGAAAACCCTATATCACGTTCTTCCATTTAACAAATATGCACAATTGGTCAGCTGTTAAACAAAATCCAGACAAGAATAATGGACGTTTGTGGCGGGAATGTGACAAAACGGGAAAAGGTTCAAGGAGTATGTCTACTTTTGCAAGGCATTGTATTTTTCGATCAGGACATTTAAAAAAACAACAATTTTTGAAACAACAAAAGCAGATTTTTTTTTGCTTGACTGTTGAGGTTGATGTGAGATGGTCTGAATACTTTGATAATTAAAGGACAAACTGTGCAACTCAAAGGGTAAAAAGGAAAGAAGACAACATTTTTGAACTTTGTGTATAAATCTCCTTTTATCTGATCAAAGGAGAACTTTCTGTAACAATGAGCAACATACCATAGCCGTAAAAAAACAAGTATGTGAAAAACTTTTGATTCAACAGCTTTAATTTTGTCAAAAGTCGAAGCAATGGTGTGATTGTTAAAGTGCTGCTTTCCTCTAACTTAAAAAGCGAAGGGGGGAAAAAACTGCTATTATTTAAAATTGTGACAAGACAATAAATCCCCTGTAGAACAAACGCTCTTATCTTTCGGTAAATATCGCCATGTTTATTTTCAATGCCGCTGCAGAGCCAGCAATATGTGAGGCCCGCACGTTGACAGTAAATTGACACCTCACAACGCGGCTCATCCTAAACAACCACGTGTGTATTTTGAGGAATCATCCATGAAATCCGCAGCAGCCCCAGACAAGTCTTAGGGGATCTTCTCCCCCGCATGCATCCCACCAACACTGCTGGTTGTCTGCCCTCCTGTCTTAAGCCAGCCTTGGGGTGGTGGAACTGCTAATCTCGCACTGTAGCTGAAATGGAAATCCGCGTGTGTACGAGCGCGCTGGATGGGAGGAAGGGGCTGGGAGAGGATAGAAGTGGCTGCCCTTGCACCTTGGCTAGATGAAAAACCCTCAGCCTGGAGAAGGAGGGCAGAAGTCAAACTCCCAAGGCCGTAGGAGAAAGATAGAGAGGGAGGGAAAAAAACGAAGAAGAAAAGAAAAAAAAACTACAAAACTTTTCTTTTCTGCCGCCGGCAAATAATAGTGAAACTGTAGACCTGCCGTGGAAACTAAAAGTTATTGTATATGAAACATAGATTTGGTCCAAAAGAAAACTTGTGAGAGGCTGCAAGGCTTCAGCAACCTACTCTATCTAACTTTTTCTCAACACTTAGCAAAGGCACTCATGAATATAGAAATCTATTCAGTTAAACCGGGCTTCACCCTGAGCTTTATTTAAATCAATAAGCAGATTATTTTCCATCTTGAATGCATGTTTGTTGCCTTTGTTGGGATGTAGCTGAACTGGAACAAACATGCGGTGATTGCTAAACTTGGAAATTTGATTACTTTGACAGAGATGCATTATTCAACCAGATTTAGCAGCAGATATGTTAAAAAAAAAATAAAAAGAAAGTTGCTTATTTAAAAAATATAGTTTATTGCCTTGTTTTCTTCCAACTGGACATGAAAATTACCTTTTTAAGCAAACGTTTTGTTTGTTTTACAGATAATTGTTCTGCTCTCATCACATCTGTGTGTTTTATGTGGTCCAGAATTTCATAGTTTGTTGGTTTACAAATTTAAGCAGTGCTGATGGGAGAGTACTTGCAAACATCCACATTTGTTTGCTTTAAAAGTACACGTGTTGGCTTTGGCCGGAGAGGCCGAAGGCAGTGGGAATGAAGCCGGACACTTGGACACGGTGGGAGAATGCTGCTGAGAGAAAAGTAACCTGTGCAGACTTTTGGAGTTTCATCCTGGTAGTCAACGATTTGCTCCATTAAATCTGCCTACCTATGGCAAAGCAGAGCCACCAACATTCCCATTACCAAGCGAGGAATGCTGGAACACAGTGTTGAGTAGTAACGAAGTAAAAATACTTCACTACTGTACTTAAGTATATTTTGGAGTACTTTATACTTTCCTCGAGTATAACATTTTTTGATAACTTTCACTTTTACTTCACTATATTTCCGAACTTAATTGCATACTTTTACTCCGATACATTTTCAATGTTTGCTTTAGTTACTTGTTACAAAAAAAAGCGAGAGAGACAGAGAGAGAGAGAGAGAGAGAGAGAGAGAGAGAGAGAGAGAGAGAGAGAGAGAGAGAGAGACCCACGCAAGTGTTTTGACCCCACCTACTGATTGACTGCAACAAAGTCGGGACTTGCCTGGGCTTGTTCATCTCCACCAACAGGATAAGAAGCTGGTTCAGTAGTAAAGCAGGTTAAGTTAACCTTATGGTATAGATAAAGCATCTAATAGCTGGGAGTCCTAATTTTCTTAACTAAATGATACCTGCAGGCACGCCCGCTGACAGGGGGGGACAAACGGGTCAATTGTACCAGACCCAGGACAGAGGGGGGGCCGAAAACTGACACTCTGACCATTAAAATACAGGCAGAAGCAATTTTTCAGAAAATATTTGTGTGAAAAATATTTAATATTAGAGTAACTAAATATATACATATATATATATCTGCATTGGGTATACGTAATAAGTTTTCTTTAAATAAGGGACCATTAGAACTCCCCCCACCCCAACATAAAATGGTTTGACCATTAGGACAACGACTGGCTGCAACTTTGAAAGTTCGTTCCGCTGCAAACTAAAAATCACAGGTGCACAGAAAAGAAAAGAGAAAAAGAGAAGATGACACCACAGGCTTGAGGGATTTTCAGAGTAAATATTTTTTAAAAACTGAGGATGAGTAAGAACAGGTCTAGGAACGGACAGAGAGAGCCATCCCTACCGATAACAGAGACAGTGCAGGTGGAGAGGCTTACTGCCCGATCAGATAGTCTGAGCATAGTGGCTCAGAGACGGACCACACCGTTAATTTCAATGATCCCGCGTAAAATGACTGATTCTGATCGAATGAATGTTGTGCGTTTAATGGCAAAAAGGAAGCCTTTCTCAGAGATGGCAAGTGGACCGCCAGCAGATTCAGAGGGCAGAGAATTCCCAAAGTATCTAACATATTCTACCTCCTGCAATGGAAGGGAAAAAATTGTTAGGGACTGGCTAATATACAGCAGGTCAAAAAAATGCCATATTTTGGCTGCAGTGCTTTCTGTTCTCTTATGAAGAAAAGATCAACTAGTGAACTAAATTCAATAGATGGGTTGAAAATATTCAATATAAAATACAGGGATTTCCAGGGCATGAAGGTATACATTCAAATTGACTTTGAATTTGAGTTCATCTCATAAAAAATGGGAGCAAAACCAAAGGTTTTGTTATTTAAGAAGGAACAGAGAATCTTACAAGACACAAGTGAAAACGCACGAGCAAGAAAGGAAGCAGCAGATAAGAGGAACAATGGAAGAATCCAGCAACGACAACACAGAAACCATGAACTTAAATACAACTGGGAAGCAATCAGCTACATGATAATCATCAAAAAACTAAACGCTTGGGGAAAGACTGAGGCCTGGACCTGAAGAAGGCACAAAACAGAGACTCTAACTATACACCAACAAATTTAAGAAGACAAACTCTGGATCATGACAAAAAAAAGAAAAAAAACTTCCAGACTGAACCTACAGTCCCTATTCTGAAAGATGGTTGAAACCGCACGATGCTGAGGGCAAGTTTTTCTTTTCAGCAGAGATAATGTATCCCTGACTTTTTTTTATGTGTGTGTGTGTGTGTATGTGTGTGTGTGTGTGTGTGTGTGTGTGTGTGTGTGTGTGTGTGTGTGTGTGTGTGTGTGTGTGTGTGTGTGTGTGTGTGTGGTGGCAGCAGGTGTAGAGGGGGGCCCCAAAAAGACTGTGTGTTCCCGGGCCCTAGCAAAGCTGTCAGCTGGCCGGCCTGCAAATGTATCTATTAGCAGGTTTACCACTTCCTTTAGGTTAACAAAGCCTGGTTTATCACTTAACCATGTTCTTAGTATACACCCCCTTTGCCTGCACTTGGTTGTGTACAATTTTAAAGTGTATAGCACTGACCTTACTTGAAGAAGAAAAACTGAAAGCTTACAAAAGGGTTGTATTTTCTGTCTAAATGTGGTCTAAATTTCTCCAGCACTTGGTTGTTTATATTATTGTGATATTAAGTGAATTAAGTTATTAAGTGAATTTGACCTTCAAAGTTTACCAAAATCTAAAAAAATGTCATTCAAACTGCATTTGCTTTGTTTTACTTTTTACTTATACTTTTCATTACATTACCTGAGTACATCTATTTTTACAGTAATTCTCAATTCAATTCAATTCAATTTTATAGCGCCAATTCATGAAACATGTCATCTCAAGGCACTTTACAAAGTTAAGTTCAATCATATTATACAGATTGGGTCAGATTATACAGATTGGTCAAAAATGTTCCTATATAAGAAAACCAGTTGATTGCATCAAAGTCCCGACAAGCAGCATTCACTCCTGGGGGACCGTAGAGCCACAGGGAGAGTTGTCTGCATTGTACATGGCTTTGCAGCAATCCCTCATACTGAGCAAGCATGAAGCGACAGTGGGAAGAAAAACTCCCCATTAACGGGAAGGAAAACCTCCAGCAGAACCGGGCTCAGTATGAACGGTCATCTGCCTCGACCGACTGGGGGTTACAGAAGACAGAGCAGAGACACAACAAGAGAGACAAAAAGCACAGAAGCACACATTGATCTAGTAATCTGTTCTACATTAGATGGTAATAGCAGGTGATCTGTCTTCACTGGATGATTTCACATTTAACAGAACGCCAGACCAGGTGTACCTACTATGAAGATAAAAGAGAGAGAACAGAAAGTTAAAGCAGAAATGACAAAACGTAATGCATAATTGAAGAACAGTAGAACTCTATAGAGTGAGAAAATTAGATCCTGATGTCCTCTAGCAGCCTAAGCCTATAGCAGTAAAACTATAAAGGTAGCTCAGAGTAACATGAGCCACTCTAGTTATAAGCTTTGTCAAAAAGGAAGGTTTTAAGATTAGTCTTAAAAGTAGACAGGGTGTCTGCCTCACGGACCAAAACTGGGAGTTGGTTCCACAGGAGAGGAGCCTGATAGCTAAAGGATCTGCCTCCCATTCTACTTTTAGAGACTCTAGGAACCACCAGCAGACCTGCAGTCTGAGAGCGAAGTGCTCTGTTAGGAACATACGGGGTAATCAGAGCTCTGATATATGATGGAGCTTGATTATTAAGGGCTTTATACGTTAGAAGAAGAATTTTAAATTCTATTCTTGATTTAACAGGAAGCCAATGAAGGGAAGCGAAAATTGGAGAAATATGATCCCTCTTGTTGATTTTCATCAGAACTCTTGCTGCAGCATTTTGGATCAGCTGAAGGCTTTGAACTGCATTTTGTGGACTTCCTGATAGTAAAGAATTACAATAGTCCAGCCTTGAAGTAACAAATGCATGGACTAGTTTTTCAGCATCACTCCTGGACAGAATGTTTCTAATTTTGGCGATATTCCTGAGGTGAAAAAAGGAAACTCTGGAAACCTGTTTAAAAAGGTTATTTAAATGACATGTCTTAGTCAAAAATAACACCAAGATTTTTTACTTTATTACCAGAGGCCAAGTTAATGCCATCCAGATTAAGTGATTGGTTAAGAAGTTTATTTTTTGAGGACTCTGGCCCAAAGATTACAACTTCGGTCTTGTCCGAATTTAGATGCAGGAAATTTAAAGTCATCCAGCTTTTGATGTCATCAAGACATGACTGCAGTCGAAGTAATTGATTGGATTCATCAGGATTTATGGATAAATATAGCTGAGTGTCATCAGCTATATTTATATAATATTTGTATATGAGAATATATAATTCTCATACTTAAGTACAAGACATTTCAGATACTTTAAGACATTAACTCAAGTAACATTTCAGTCAGTAACTTGGACTTTTACCAAAGTCATATTTTGGAGAGGTACCTATACTTTTACTTGACTCTCAGATTTCAGTACTTTATACAACACTGCTGGAACACATCCTCGGTAACCATGGAAAAAACACCTGAAAAGAGACAATCAGTACAGATTTAGACATCACCACGTCCTGGAAAACATCTCTGAAGCCTTCCGCACAGGAATTAAGTAGACAAAACCCAATAAAGCTTTCAAAGAAAAAACATCCCCTTTGTCAATGGGGAGCAGCCGCATCCCTTCATAAAGATGGCTGCCGCCATCTTGGTGGCAAAAGTATTGCCACCAACCGAAGTTCTCTGGCTACATTACATAGACCAGGTTGCACATAGAAATGTGTCAAAGTCTGCCAAACAAGTTGTGATTCTGGAACTAACAGTCCTCTGTGGAGATCGTCTGGAGAACGCTTTTGAACGGAGGCTCACTACACACGTTGGACTCTTTAGTGACGGTCAACAAGCAGTTTGGAAGGTGAAGCGTCTCCCAGTGGAAGTGGGGTGCAGGTGGTTCCTCATTCTGTGGCGTGAGGCTACAACATTATATGGATTCATGGATTTCCTTGTAAATGGCTTCATCTGACAGGAGGTTACCCCTGGGGTCTGCTCGGTAAGCTATCCAGACCAACGCTGGGTTCTCAGTGGAGTCATCTGGAGGAGGCTGTTTGATGTTGAAAGAAGCAGAACACCTAATAATTTCAGGAAAATCACTATTATGTTCAGATATGTTAATTAGCAGATGCATACACTCATGAGTAACCATTAAGCTTTAACACAGGACCTACAGAGTCAAAGACATAGTTCTCAGATTTCTGATATTTCTCAAGGCATGGAAAAGGTCAAACTATCCCCTTACAGGTGAGACATCCACTTCTCATATGGTTGGTTATGTTTGCAACTTTTCCAGTCGCAGAATGATGGACACTAGATTGATAGTTTTGAAATGATCTTATCATTATTTGAAAGTGAATTGGAAACAATTTCTTAACTTTTTAGTTTTGATAAGAAACTGACTGCACCCTGTTGCGGTTTTCCCAGGGTCTTTGCCTGAATATGAGGTGTTCACTACTGTGGACTTCTGCAGTAATAAAAAGACAAAAATAAATAACGAAAAGACAGTTTAAAACACGAAAACATGCTTGATTTATATATATATGTGTGTGTGTGTGTGTGTGTGTGTGTATAAATGGTGTTCACTTGTTTTACATTAACCACTCCATGGAAAACCTGTTGAGAAAAAATCCCTTATGTTGTCGGGGTACATACATTAATCATCATCATCATCATCATCATCATCATCATCATCATCATCATCATCATCATCATCATTTAAAACAGAAGAAGGATAAGAGCCTGACGATCAGGACAATGACCATTTAAATTGCTAAGCCCGTTAATTAGAAACTGAAACTGAAATGGAAGGGGTGTTTGTAATTTGAATAATTACTGACATCGGTTTAAAACCTTTTAGCGCCACATTCGGAGCACCAGGTGAGACCATGATGAAAGGAACGAGGAACAAAGGTGAACTTGATCAGACAAAAGGAGAAGTGTTCAAAACAATGAGATTTACACAGAGAGGGTGCGTGAGTTAGAGAGGACAGGAGCGGTAACTTAGAAACTAAGACCTGGTGTGAGGGAAACCAAGATGATCACAAGAAAAACAGAAATCTAATATGACAAACCCCAAAACGTTCAACAGGAAAACAAAGAAACTTGACAAGAGTCAACCAAAGTCTCCCTCTGTCCTGTAGTCTTCATCATGGGACCATCATGCAAACTGCTTCTTTTGTATTTCACTTTCCTTAAAACATCATCACCCAGCTTAGGTTATGTAACCTGCAGCGTTTTGTTTTTTCTGTGTTACTCAGAAACTACTGAAAAAAATCAACCCCATTAAAAATGATCAATACTGAGGGAGAGAAAAAAAAAGAAGATCCTCGGTAGATGCCTGAACAGCTGATGTTGGAGCTGAAGTGTTCCCAGGCAGAAATTGAGGAAAGCCTGCTGGAAAAAAAAAAGTGCAAAGCACAGGAGAGATCTATGTCTCTAAGCCCCTCTGTTGTGCTCCGGCTGGCCCAGTTGATGAGCTGTCGCTAAGACCGCTCGTGAACAACCAGTCTAAGTGATGTGGCCCTCCAGTCACCTGACTCCCCGCTAATGCCACTGTGGCCGGCTCCGGCCTGCGTGGCGCGCTGACGTATGGTGCAGGTATGAGGCAGTTGGTAATTATTCATCATCCATAATGTTAACGATTACAGCATGTCGATAACAAACCCAGGAGTTAAATGAGTTTTTGCATTCAGCTACGCCTGCGCAGCGCCGGTTCAAGGTCAATCCCCCCCCCCCCCCGCCCCCCCGCCTCTGACAGGACGGATGATTCCCGGGCAAAACACGCAGCACACACATCTTCCCTCAAGGTCAAGTGTGCCACTATTTAGAACAAATAGATACATAAAACACTCAGTCTTGTGGGCGCTTAAAGTGTGAGGCAAGACCTTGGGCTGGGGTAGAGTTGGCCAGTAGCTTGTATATTTTTGTGCTGTACTTGTATTTCAGCTTGACACCTTGTCAACCCGCACCTCTGCCACCCTCTGTCAGACTCCCGCGGTCGCTCCAACGTCTGAAGCCTCTTTTCAGGCGACGGCGCCAAAAGTTAGCATTGATTTTTGTCGCGCGAGGGTCCGACCGGAGGGAACTGTTGAAGCGTCCTCAGCAGGTCGGGGATGATAAACCGCCGTTGCTCCCTGCGTCCGGTTGAGTTCAGCCTCGGCCGCCTTCCTTTGAGCCCGTCGTGTCGAGCATACCGTGCCTAAAGCTGCTTGGAGAACCAGAAACACAGAGGGGCCTTTGTGTTTGAGCAGCAGCGGGACAAGGACGGGGCGCGTGGTGAGAGGATACACTTGATTTGGAGTCAGTTAGCAGCACATGCCTATCGTTATGGACAATGGGGCAAGGGCAAGTGTCTCCCTCCCCTCAGCTCCCCGCTCTGCGTCGTCCTGCCTCTCGGTGTGCTTCCCCCATGAGAGACGGGCCGGGGGCTGGGCGCTCTGATGGCCAAGCGTGACATTTAAACCCCTGCCCTGCGGTAGTTTCATGTGGGCTTTGTAGGGAAGATGGGGGAGTACACAGGTCCATCTGAGGACGGGGGGAGAAAAGAAGGGGGTACGGACAGAGGCTCACCCAACAAACTCTATTACTTTAATGTACACGTTCAACTCGACCCCCCCCCTTAACCCCCTCCCTGCAGAAATCCTCAGTGTGGCAGGGGCCCCATTGTGTGCAGGCCTGCTGCTGAAGAAAAGGGTCCTTTGGTGGTAAACAATTCAGCTGTCCACTCTGATCACAATGGGGGCACATCCCATCGCTTTGAGCATCTGTTTCAGGAAGGTGTCGGTCCCCTCGCTGCTCCGCAGCGCTGTCCATACGTGCATGGTGAGCGGCTAAATCCCCGAATCCGCTGGCCCACTACCACCTGCTCTCTGCCTCCCCTCCTTTCATCCTTCTGCACGCTGATCAATATGGTTGACTCCACTGCAGCATCTCTTAAGAGGCCCGCTGAACGGCCTTGTGCTCGTTGTTCACTTCCAGTGTGTGCTTTCTTTAAAACTGTGCCCAGTGGGAAGGCCAACTGTATGAGCTGATTGAGGCATGCATGAGAAAGAAGGCGCTTAATGGAGGAGGGCACAATGACTTAACTACAGTCCTTCAGGCCAATGTGTGGCTGCATATCGCCCTCTTGTGGTTGTTTGAAGTATTTAAAGTTCACCTGTTATGAGTTTATGCCCTTTAATGTTCTGTCTGCATGAGTCCAGCGAGTTAAATGACCAGTTCTAAAGACCAGCTTAAACACAAAAGGTTACTATCGCATATTGATCCAGGTGTTATATACCATTTCAAGTATCTTAACGTATGTATTTTGCTCTGTTGACATTTTGTCGTTTGATTTGTTATTTATTAATTTTTTTTGGGGGGGGGGGGGTGTCGTGCATACATAAAGAGTTACTTCTTGGACAAAGACATTAAATAAGCTGTTCCTTCCAATTAGAGTCTACCGACTCAAAGAAAGTGCTCTTGGATCGTGTTTGTTCCTGCGTCTCCTTTCCGTCATTTGTGGACGACGGTTGAACTCTGCCTGTTGAAAGGTAGCGGTTGCTTTCCACTGTCACCTTATGCTTGCTTACGATGGCTGATTACCACAAAGTTAGCAGTTTAAAGCAGTCAGCCGTCCACTGTCACCATCTGCTTCGGAGTGACTGTTTTATCTTGACGGCTGCCATTACATGATCCACTTAGTTCTAATATACAATATTACAATTGTCATGTCACTGGACTTTAATGTGACCGTATGGTTGGATTGTAAATAACTTAACTATAAATAACTTAATAAATAACTTAACTGTAAAAAAAATCATAAATAACTGAATCTAGACCAAAGTGAGATTGAGCTTTTATGCATCTGTTGACATTTGGTGCTTTCTAAATGAAGTTATTTTAATTTAGATTTAGTAAAATGGTTCAGAATATATAAACAACATTAACGCAGTGTCATATTACCCTTAATAATTGGATAACTTAAATGAAATACTAGTAATGAATTCCAATAAAGTATCTATGGCTGAATATACAGCTGCCCACTGGAATCAAAGACTTTGACATTATTCCCTAAAAAAAACTAAGGACAGAAAAAAAAAGAAAATTCAAAAGAAAAGATTATCTTAGTAAATATGAATTCTTGCTACATTTAACTATCTTGCAAAGACTTCCTGAAAGTTCAGGATAAGTTTAGTCTCTCGACTGTTCGTTGTTTAATATTTCTTTTAGATATGATCAGAATCCTATTTCTGCGTTTCCTCCAATGCGTCTGCCCACCATCTAATTCCATAGGGTTAAATGCAAGCGGGTTACTCTACTGGGGAGGCACTAATCAGCTCGGAAACATTTGCTGGCCTTCTGGCAAGGTCACGAGGTCACAGTCTTTGGGCAGGATGTCCACTCGGCTCCTCGCTCCTTCCCCCTCTCACTGTACAGTCAAGCCTCCCCTTGGGCCCTATAGGCCCTGCAGGCACAATCACCTCATCTGCAATAGGCTCACAGAAGCTGGCTTTAATCTATACGGGGCCCAGGGATGGATTCTGGCTGTCTGTCCATCAGCCTGTCGGTGGGTCTCGCCTTAAACGCACAGAGGCACCCCCCCCCCCCCCCCCCCCCCCCGGCCAGGACTCGGATCGGATGTGATTGGTCTGCAGAGGCGTCCGGCAGGAGTCCATCCTGATGTTTAACCGGCCGATTGATCCGTCAACAGCGGCCGCCGGACGTCTGTCCGTGAATTTAATTTTGGAACGCATTGCTGGGAGGCGTGTGTGTACAGAAATGATGAAAAGTCTCAGGATCTTAGTCAACAATCGAGGGTGGACTGGAAACGAGATTATCTGATTTTTCTTTCTTCATCAGGCTTGTTTTTGTTATTTAACTAATTTTGAATTAAACTGAGCCTTCAGTGATTAACGTTTTTACAGGCGACACCTTTTTCTGCTGTTTACACTGCATTGCTATTCTTCCAAGCTGGTCGGTGCCTTTTTCTTCTTTTACAACTTTTATTACTTAAACCTTTGGATTGGCACAGTGATATCGGTGCAAAAACCCAGACTAGACCTGCAAAGGAACTTTTATTATCGCTGCGTTTCAGCACTTATCGATACCCTGAGAACCCTCCGCTGTTAAATTAATAGAACGTGTTAAATTATGCCACTGGAGTCAGGGTGTGAGGTTAGGTAACCCTGATTCATTTCACAGCTCATAAAGAGCGCCAATGCTCCGGTGAATGGGGATTGTCCACTACAGATTTCCCCCACCGCTCGGCTTTATGCCTCCCTGTTATCAGAAATGGCCATAAAAACACAGGCTGCCAAATAAATGTGAACACAACCGCTGCCAGGAAGTGAGGACTGATTTGATGGGAGGCTTTTCTCTTTTTTTTTTTTTTTTTTCCTGCCCCTCTGGCCTACCACTGCAGACATGTGGAAAGGAGGGGCTGCTTGGATATGCATCACAAAGGCTTCCTGCGGTATTGATCTGCAGTGGGTTAAGGCAGTCTATCAGCAAATGTCCCCCTCTCTGGGAAAAAAAAAACAATAGGAGATTAAAACACACAGCTTGCCGGGCGGGAGGCTGCTGATGGGCCTTTATCTGGGCCCAAAGGTCACTGTGTACAGATATAATCCACTTTCACTTAACAGCTTCATTTAAGGCACCTCTCATGCAAATTGTGACATTTGAGAGAAGGTTTTTTGGTTAAAAAAAAGAAGAAAAACAGGAAGTCGAACCTGGAGTCTACATTTAGTTTTTCCAAATGAATAACCAATTAAAGGCGTATTAGACTGTTCTGCATGAGGTCGGCTCTGGAGGAAAATATATTGTTATCTTTCCAACAGACAGGGTCATAAAGTCAGTTAGAAATGTAGGAACCAAATCATCGTAAAACATCCCACCTCTAGGACATCTGCATAGCATAGTGAAAGTATTTATCACGTCGCACGTCTGGACATTTAATATTCTGTCCGTTCCCGTTTGAAAAATGACTCGAGCTCATTAATATTAGATGGGGGGGGATCTGTGAGCTGGACTTTGACTGGGCCGTTCTAACACATAGCCAGCACAAACCAGGATGTTTTAGCTCTGGCTGTGTTTAGCGCTGCAGTTCTGCTGGAAGGTGAAGCTCTGCCACTGCTTCAGACCTTTTGCTCGTTTTTTTCTTTTATTCTGACCAGCCTCACTGCCCCTGCTGAAGAATAGTACCCCCCGCAGCACGATGCTGCCCCCACCACGTTTCACAGAGCTGATGTGTTCAAGGTTAATGCGTAGTCTGAGTTTTCTGCTACGGTGTCTTACACGTAGACCAAAAAGACTCATCTTACCCGAAAACCTTTGGTCACATTTTACCTATATGTCGCTTCATGCTTGCTCAGTATGAGGGATTGCAGCAAAGCCATGTACAATGCAGACGACTCTCCCTGTGGCTCTACGGTCCCCCAGGAGTGAATGCTGCTTGTCGGGACTTTGATGCAATCAACTGGATTCCTTATATAGGACATTTTGACCAATCTGTATAATCTGACCCAATCTGTATAATATGATTGAACTTGATTTTGTAAAGTGCCTTGAGATGACATGTTTCATGATTTGGCGCTATATAAATAAAATTGAATTGAAAATTGAATTGAAAAACTGCGAATGGGACTTCTTATGGCATTCTTGTAACAGCCCCTTTATTCCTGCCAGATTTGTGGAGTGCGTGGCTAATAGGTGCCCTGCCCACAGATTCTGCCAAAAGAGCTGTGGATCTCTGCAGCATGGTGAAGATTCTCAGTCATCCAGCTCATGATCATTCCAAAAAAAAAGTTAAAAAACAAAACAACTGGACTTTTTTCCGAAGTTTGAAGACGTTTTGCTTCCCATCCAGAAAGCTTTCTCAATTCAAATGTCTGGAGTAGTGTGCTAGTGTCCCCATTGCTAAGGGGTGGACCAGTTTCGGTTTAATTTGCATGTTATCTAAGCCATAACAAGGCCTATTTAGGCAATAATATAAAGCTTGGAACTCCACACTACACCAAACATTTGAATTGAGAAAGCTTTCTGGATGGGAAGCGAAACGTTTTCAAACTTCGGAAAAAAGTCCAGTTGTTCTGTTTAACTTTTTTTTGGAATGATCTCTGCAGCTCCTCCAAAGCTAACAGGAGTCCTTCTCCAGTTAAAGCTGTTCTCGCCCAGCCTGTCAGTTAGGCTGGACGGCCATGCAGGTTTGCAGTTGTTCCATTTTGCTTTTACAGATGATGAACAGAACCGAGCTCTGTGAGAAGTTCAAAGATTGGGATTTTGTCTTATAACCTGCAGGAAACTCCCAACTTTGTCCCTGACATGACTGGTGTGTTGCTTGGATTCATACGGCGATGAAATTACACACAAGTGGACTTTATTTTCTAAATAAGTATCAGTGAAAAGTGGCTGCATGCCACAACGTTCTGATTCCTATTTGTGAAATGAAACTTCTCGCTTCTTCCTGTTGGCACATAAAATCCCACTGACATACATTTAATGTTGTGGTTGCAACATGATGGAAGTGTAAAAAAGTTCAAGACAGGACTCATTCACTTAAAACTT
The DNA here is from genome assembly GCA_037039145.1 of Fundulus diaphanus. Taxonomy (NCBI): domain Eukaryota; kingdom Metazoa; phylum Chordata; class Actinopteri; order Cyprinodontiformes; family Fundulidae; genus Fundulus; species Fundulus diaphanus. Next base: position 50,126,957 of record CM073130.1, on the reverse strand, counting down.
TGCCATTTTATTGAATTTGTTAGAAAGTGGCTTTTTCACAGCCTTGTTGGTAAATGTTTCATATTACATTTGACTCATAGATGCAACAGAAGTGAGATAATACAACACTCAAACAAGCTAAAGCTAACAACTACTTTAAAGTTCTGAACAGGTTAGTGTTCTCTTCTTAAAAACTAACGGAACAACTTGATACAGAAAGGGGAAAAAAAACAAGACCTTAAATCAACAAAGTGCTTGATTTGCACCGAGGTCAGTAGCTATCTTTAGGCTCGCTGAACTTGCGCTTCTTCACGGCTGTGGCGGAGGACGATTCCTGGCTGCTGAGGATGTCGTACTGGGACACCTGAGAACAGCAGGAGTTACTGTAACAGTGACTTTTTCAACCACACATTCACAGTGAATGGATTGCACTTTCATAAAATCAAAGTTAACTTAAAGGGGCCATGACAACAAATTTAATTTTTCTGATCTTTATGGGGTATAATACGCTCTGTTTTGCACTGATGAGGCCGAGCAAATGTCTAAATTGAACACCAAAAGACCTGCTCAGCAGCAGTCAGCTTTGTTCATTTGCTCAAAAATGGTCAGTTCAGGTTATCTTTCTATGTACGGTAATTAATATTCTCCAATCACAGCACACCATCAGGCAAACAGCCTCCCCAGCTGATGCACTGTCTGACTTGAGAGGAGGAAGGCAGAGCAGACGGCAGCCCTGGATCAGCATCCCTGTATCGGTTCAGGAGGCAGATGAAGCTGAAGCCGCGGAGCGCAAATAATCCCATATTCAACCTCAAACTAACTTCACAGCGGTTATTAAAAAGGAGAGCTGATATGACCGCTTTGACCGGCAGCCAATCAGAGTGAAGTCAACCAGGTAGAGCCGCAGGTCGTTAACGTACCCAACCCTTTTACTGAGGAGGGACATTCAGGCCGACAAAACAAGATGATGTTATTTTTTAATTAAATTCTTTACAGAAGTTACATTTTCAGTATCAACTACATGAAATGGTATATACGGTGATGTCATGGCACCTTTAAATGATTTGCTTTCTCACCGTCTTTTCCTTCGCTGCCGCTGGCTGCATACTCTTCACCGTCATGTTTCTCTCCTGTCCACACAGACAAAAACATTTACGCAATAAAAAAAACAAACTAAACAGGTAAACGTGTGTAAAATGGCTTCATTTAAAAAAAAAAGGATAATCTCACAGAGAAACTTTGAAAAACTCAGACTTTGATTTAAGTACATTGATTCAGAATCCCTTAACAATTTGGATAAAATGAATGTCGTTTGATGTATGAAGGCTTTTATAGGAGCGTTTAGGAAACTTTCATAGTAATTCACCACTTCCTGTTTCCATGGGGTGCCATTACGGGGAAAAACAGAGGCCCATCTTCCTTACCCACTGGCTGTATGAGGGCCCAAGTTTGTGTTGCCACCACAGTGAGGAGAAGAGTAATGAACCGTTAGATGCTGTGTATAAGCAGTCGTTCAGGAGCTATGCCAAGAAAAACCTTCTACTCCTCACATCACCAACAGAATCACGTGGACTTTAACTGGACCATGCCTCAAAAGACGACTAAATGGAAACGCTCCTCATTTCCACTATTTAGTACGGCGGAGGTTCTGTGATGCTGTGGGACAGTTTGACTTCCGAAGGCCCAACGAACCGAGTTAAAGTACTTAGCATAATAAGCTCTTGTGGAGATTTTAAATAAAAACTCTGCAGACCAACGACAGACCGTCACTGGGTCTGTGACCAAGGCAAAAACCAAAAATAGGTTGTCAAACCAACTCTGTGTCAGGCAGTTTGGTGGGGTGAGCTGAGAAGATCCTACGACAGGACCCGGGACTCTGGATGATCCGGCATGGTTATGGAGGGACGGTTAAAGATCCCTCTGTGTGTGTGCTTCAACCTTATGAAACGTCACAGAACGAGCTGAAGCGCTCTGCTGCTGGCGAGTAAGGGCCGTGCAAACGTCACGCTGCACAGAGCTCGCAAACTGCTGGTCTTTGGACTTTCAGTGAGGAAAATAAACCGGGGAGTTGTGAGTATTCCCATTTGGCCACTTTTCCCAGGCATTATGGATATCAGCTGTATTATATTCAAAACATGAATAAAGAATATCACATCTTATCACATGGCCCCCCACACATCAACACGGACACACCCCTGGTTTCCTCATTGGGGTTGTCTGTGGACAGTTTACAAGTTTGTGATGCCGTGTTGCCTGATCACATGCCGCTTTCATTCAGTATCTCTGCTCCCTGTTTGGATTCGGAGCCCCTTCCAGCTGCCCGGCTCTGTAGTGTCTTTAATGGCTTCTCTTCTGTTTTTAGTGATGACATTAACGTGTTTGAACACTGAGGAGTTCCCGTCAGCCAGGCGGGGACAAGCTTCAGGCGTCCTTTGACACGTTGGAAGAAAACTGGCATAATCATCATTATTCATCACTGCAGAAATTAAAAGACGAGCGGCCACGGAGGATGTGGAATCTGAGGGTCAACGGGACCGACTCATCTGTTTCCCATTGAAAATGAATCACGCATGAGCAAAGATTACAAAACCGGAAGTAAATATACTATAAACATAAACCTTAACGGGTTATAGTAATTGTTTTTTTATTGGACTTAAATAGATCCCTGTGACTGATTCCCATACACTCATTTATTCACTGTGGGTCCCTCGGCTATCTTTTGGTTAAAATTGATAATATGATTTTTTTTTTATATAAATGTAGTTTGGATTCAGGTAAAGTATTATTTAATAATTGATATTATTTTAGAGTTGTTGTTTTTTTAGTTTTAAGCTTATATTTTGTCATGTCAATGTTATATTCCTCCCTCTTACAACATACTTTTTATTCATGATATCGTTTTTAGCCTTTTGTTTATATATAGTTATTTATATAATGTTTTTATTGCTCTGTTTCTATAAAAATATTTATTTGTGTTTTTATTTTGTTTGCTTTTGTTCCAAATGTTTAAAAAAATAAACCAGGCAAGTGATAATTGTTTTGTTTTTTTTATGCTTTTGTTTAATTAAAAAAAACAAGAATCGATAACGAGTATCGTTAAGAGTAGTAGTATCGATAAATCCTTAATGATACCCGTCACTCTTACTTGACATACTTGGAATAAATTAGTTTGTGTCGTCTACAGGTTCTTTTGGTTGTGGGGTGCCTCAGGGATCTATATTAGAACCTGTTATTTTTTTCTCTGTATCTCCCTTTTGGCAACCAATTTCCATTCTTATTCTGATGATTGTCAAGTCTAAACTGATTTGAAAAGACGAGATTCTCACTCTCGTCATCCTTTGTTGAAATCCTTAAATGAAATCAAAGCTTGGATGGCTCTAATTATTTTTGCCTCAATGATAAAAAGGTCATATTATTCTGGCCAAGTGGCCCTTGGGACACGCAGCACATGAACCTTGGCTGTTTGACTCCATGTGTGAAATCCACTCCCACCAATGTGGGGGTGAAATTAGAAGTTAATCTGATATTTGACGCACAAGTTAGCTAAGATACTGCAAAAAATTGCCAAAAATCAAAACATTTATGTCCAGGCAGGATTTTGAGAAGATCATTCCCGCCTGTAGGTTGATTAGGTCTGAGTAGCTGACCCACCGTTCTGGACCTGATAATCCGTCCACTCCTGGTTCTCTTCCCATCCGTCTCCATGTCTGAAGTTTCCTTCGTAAAAATCTGACACAGGAAATAAGGTTTAATGCCATCAAATAAAGCTTTGTAAAGCTATTCCCTAACACCCTGAATGTGCAACATATTTAATGTGTGATAATGAACAAACATACCTCGGTGACTTCCTCTGTGCTCTCATTCTTCATCTGAATGCTCGTCTGGATCTCTTCAGTTGAAAAAAAAAAGGATTGTTTTAGCTCCACTTATGAATCAAAACCTTTTACTTCTTGAACATTTTATTACAGTCATTCTCACAACACAAGATTTAAACAGAATTTTTTAGTAAGCTGTTAAATCTTATAGGAAAATAAAATGTATTTCAGGTAACAGTTAAAGGCTCTCACATTAACATGCCTACATAAATGTAAAGGAAAGCGTTTTTGCCCATCAAGGTGGAGGAAAAACCTCATGGAACCAGTCATTGAGAAAAATAAAGAATATTTGCTATTCCTCTGACTAATTTGACAAATTACCTTCTTTGAGCTCCCTGCTTAGCTAAAATAATTATCTGTTGCGTTCCATTTTTTTATACTTGAAGCTGAAAAATAAATGGACTGAATTTATTTAGTGCTTTTCAGGTCAGATTGACCACTCAAAGAATTTTACACAAGAGCCACATTCACCCAATAGCTCTCACAGTAATACACCCATACCCAGCTCAGCAGCCAGCATGGGGGTAAGGTGCCTTTCCAGAGTCACAGCATTTCACCCGTCACAGGACAATGTGACACGGGGAAGCTAGAATCAAACCCACAACCCTCCGATTGCAAGATGACGACTCTACCCACTAAACGACTGAGCCCCAGTACAAGGTGTCGCGGACCCGGGCCGTGGATTTTTGGATCGGTTTTCTGAACAGACACAGTACACTGCAAAAACGGAACAAAAAATAAGTACAATTTTCTTGAAATAAGTGTATTTGACTTTGATTTGCGCAGCTAAATAAGATTATCTGCCAATAGAATAAGATTATTTGCTCTTAAAACAGGAACAACTCATCTCCATCATCTTACGTCAAGTGCAATATATCTAATTATCTTTTTTTAAGGGTCAAAAAACTCATTCCATCGGCAGATTATCTTATTTACCTGCTCAAACCAAGGACAAAAACACTCATTTCAAGACAATTTTACTTACTTTTAGTTGCGTTTTTGCAGTGTATCTCATAAGTGAGTACACCCCTCACCTTTTTATGGGACAACACTTTGATTCTATACTAGGTTTGCTGTCCTCTCAAAATAACTCAACACACAGCTATCAGTGTCTGAGCCGCTGGTAACAAAGGTCAGTACAGACCTGAGTGAAAATGTCCAAACTGTGGAAGAACAGAAGGTGAACATGATCATGTTCTTGTTTTAAATGGTTTTAGATCTAGGCTAAGGACATGATAATACATTGTAGATGAAATGGTAAATGCTTGTACTTGAATAGCACTTTATCAAAGTCCGACAACCCCAAAGCGCTTTTCACTAAAATCAATCATTCGCACATTCACACCCTGACGGTGGTGAGCTTTGTTAGCAGCCACAGCTGCCCTGGTCAGACTGACAGAGGCGAGGCTGCCGTACATCGGTGCCCTCTGACCCCCGCCAGCAGGCAATGCGGGTGAGGTGACACAACAACTGAGACAGTCAGAGCAGGGGAACGAACCAGCAACCTGCCAGTTACCTCCTGCGCCACCGTCGCCCCTGTTCCTCAGGTATCATCCATCATGGGGCAGGGGGTTGAGATGGTCGACTACGACCGGCACTACGGTCGACAGTAAGGCTGAAGTTTGATTGAACAGAAATACGGAGCAAGAAAGGTCAGCAATTTTTTTTCTGTCTTGGTAAATTGGCTAAATTCAACATAGACAACTCTGATGTGCAAATTTTATAAATCTTACATTAGATCTATTATGACTTTTTCTTTGATTTGCAGGTATGGAAACCTTAGTGTAAGCAGCTGTGCTTTTTGTGATTTCTCAATTAGGCTTTTTGTTTTTATCTTGAAGTGATAAATTTAATGCTGTAACATGTTTAATAATATATTTATTGTTACATGTTTAAGTTTATCAGAACTTTATCTGCATTTAATTGACATTTGTTGTTTTTTAGCCCGTTGGTTACAGGTGTTGAATTCAGGCCATGAACCTCAAATGTTGCTTTGTTTCGTTTTTTTATATATATTTATAGTAATTAGCTGTAAAATGAATGGCCCATTAGGACATGAAAAAAGATCACAATCTGAAAATCTGAAATAAGCGCCTCTAAATTTTAGCAAGGAGTTAGAATAATCTTTTAAGTAATGGCTGTTGTTAATAAAAAATACTATCCAAACAATTTTTTTTTTTTTTTTTTTTTTACATAATACAGACATTTTCTGACATAAACAAGACCAGATTTGACGCTGTAGATGTGACTTTCTATTATTACTGGTGTTATCGGCGTCTGTAGTGTTGTTCTCGGGCTCCTCCACTTGTTTGGGCTCAGGACTCTAAAGGTTAAAACAAGTTATTTGAGAGTTATTATTAGAAACAGTACATTCACATACAACAACAACAGAACACTGATAAAAAAAACAACAGTGATATTTTACATTTGTCCCAGAGAAATAAAACATCATGGCACAATCGGTGAACTGGTTTATGGCTGCCTTTACTGTGCATTTTGGGTTAACTGCTGAGCTTTTCTATGGGCAAACAGGTACGGATTGTTTAATGCAAAAATATGAATGAGCAACTTAGCAACTCAAAGGCTTCTGTAGAGGAATTGGTGGGTGTACGGAGAAGCTGCAGGTTAATCATTTGTTTCAAATAACTGATTGAATCACGTCTGTTTTCTCAAAAAAACAAAAACTAATTGCTCATCAGCCATGGAAGGAAGACTTATTGCAAAGAAACACAAGTGTGCGTAGGAGGCGCCAGGCCTCCGTCTTATTCTGCTACTTAAGGAAGTGACTTGTGCACAGACCTGCATTAGGTCTACTTGTTCTTCAATCTTCAGAATCCATTTTTCCCTCACAGAAACACCCTCTTCCACCTGCAGACATAAATAAGACAACAGCCCAGCGGGGGGGGGCCTTGGTGATGACACTAATTGGCGAACCAATTACCTGACACAGAAACAAACCTTTTCAGAACGCAAATTTTTCAGCCTGTCTATTACTCCACCTGCTCCAGTCTGCGTTTCTCTGTGGCCATGTCGAACTTTATGCAGTGGTAGGGCGTGGCCACTTTGCCCATGCTCAGTTTCACCGGCTCCTGCTCAAACTCTATTCTGTCTCCTTCAGCCTCTCTGAAGCCTGGGGGCTGGTAGTCCTGAGGAGTGACTTCAGGAAAGAAGGGGGAAAAACACAAAGAAATACAGGTTAACAAAAAAAAAAAACAGCTTAGGTCTTCTTAACGCGCTAATTCTCAGAAAAATAACGACACAAAATGTTTCGCTGATCAGGAAAATTAGGGAATTGTTATATTTCTGCAAACGGACATAAGGTGGAGAAGAAGTGATGGTGTTAGTCATTATGGGTGACTTAGGGCTGCTTTATTTCAGAGGTCAAAAAGAAAGCCTGACAGTCACAGTCATAAACACATCATGCTCAGGAAGACAGAGTTGTTGCTGTATCTGGTGTCACCCTGCTGTCCACAGGAAAACACGACTGTGATTAGATGTGTCAGAACTCATCAGCTCAGCGCACTGAGCACCAACCAAAAGCTTTCACAGTGTCAGTTTTCTATGTCTGATGATGACAACATAATCATACTCCTCCGGAACTATTATTCTAATACTTCAATTAACTGCATGTCACAGGTGGACGCTTTTAAAGGTCTAAATGCTTCTTCACTGTCTGCACGTGTCTAAATATATTTGACTGAGGTCAAAAATCACGTTTTAATTTGGATAATACTAACTTAGGACACTGAAACCAACAAATGAAAAATTAAAACGTCAACATGTAGGCCACTGAAAATAAAACTGAAACTTAAAATAATTACAAAAGCTTTAAAAAAAACATAAAATAAAATGTTAAAAGCTTAGAACAGTTGTGGTTGATTACTTTCATACATTGACATTTTTAAGATTGTCTCACCATCGTCATAGTAAGCCAGCTTCATGTCGAGGCAGACGTTTTCTGGCAGAGGACCCAGATTCTGCATCAGGGTGTAAAGCTTCCTCACCAGCAAGATGCTCGCTTTCTTGGCGTTTCCAAGGGACATCGTTGACAACTTCTGCTGGTTTTTGCTAATGAGGAATAAGAAGACCCCCATTAGAGGATGAACTATAAGGGTCCTGCTACCAAAAGGTGGCATTGAAACTGCCAATAGTCCAATAAATCTCCTAAATCTACTGGACTAGAGGTTTCCTTACGGACCACCGGACTCGCCATAGCAAGATAAGAAATTCCTTTATTGCCGGGTGTGACAGTGGCAAAGACACAGACAGAGTTACACAAAGTTTATAGTAATGAAAAAAAACAAGTTAATCTAATCTAAAATTAGTCCTAAAGCAACAGAAGATGAGCTTTAATCAGAAATTCCAAACATAAATACCAGAGTAAATATTGTGCAATTATTGATAATATGGCATACTCAGCTAAAACGTGTTGAAGTTATACAGTAGAAAAACACCGGCTTATTCACAGAACCAGAAACCAGAAGTACCCACAGCATGAACACAAACTGGAGGGGCAATAATCACAATGCTGCAGTTGCCAAACAAACCTAAAAGAAATTTACTTTTTCACTTATTTATGTGTTTCCCCTAGAAATTTTGTCTGGGGGAGGGGGGGGGGTTCTTTCCATTAATATCACAGAATACAGCTTTATATGAGCAGCCATCTTCTCTCTCTATAGTGTAAATTTATGCATGGTTATATTTTGAAAGCTACCTGCAATTCTTGCTTCCTACTTCTTGAATTAATGGAAATTTCTTTCAAATCTAGATTCTTGAGCGTAACTTCATTCAATTTTATTACATTTGGGATCTGCGGGCAATTTTGTAGGCGGGGCGGGGCGACCCCTTGTAGAACGGTAGGGGAAACACTGACTCTTGTGACCCTACCATGGTTAAATGTAAGGGATGCACTGATATGAAAATTTGGGCCGATATTGATATCAATATTGCTATTATTTCCAATAAACAATATTTACTGACATAATACATACACACACGCACACACACGCATATATATATATATATTTATTTTTTATTTTTTAAGCTTTTATGTCAAGCATTTCATCTGGGAGTTGAACTGAATTCAAAGTGCGACTGAATCCAAGCTGTGAAACATGCTTGTAAAGCAAAATGGCGGCCCAGGAAATATAACAAAATGTTTTCTCTTTGTGGTTTTACACAATGAGCTAAGAACATGCTTCACTTCACTTGTGTAACTTCAAACTAAGTTTAAAAAAAGTAAATGAATATATTAAAGTGTCTCGTCTTATGGTTTCCTCCCTACAATATTTTAGCAATATATTTTCCTAAACATATATTCTCTTGATGGAAGCCCAATGAGTGTATTGGCAAAATAAAACCCAGATTTTCCAAAAATTAAATCTTACTAAATTGTAAATCCAAATTAATTGATTAAATTGATTTATCGCCCAGCCCTAAGCAAGTTTTTGATTAATCTCGATTTACTTGATTAATCGTCATAATAAATGATAGAATACTCGATTACTAACATGGTCTTTAGCTGCTGCCCTTCAACATATCCAAGCATGAAAATACCTTTCAAAATCCACGTGCGTTCCTTCTGGAGTGTATTGGATCTTGAACTGGTAATACTCAGTCACTTTCTAAACGAGAAGCAACACACACGTTACAAAAAATAGGACTTATTGCTGGGCAAGTAGAGGAAGACATTCTGAGCAGTACCTGGGGGTTTCCTGGGTCAGTATAGATCTAGCAGAAGCCAAAAAATGATTAAATACACAAATTAAAAAAATGTATTCCACCCAAAATGTGTATTTGCTGAGAAGAAATAACAAAGTGAGACTGTCCCATGGTTCTGTGCAGGTGAAGGGTAGCGTAAAACTCACAGACAGTATGACGACCCGCAGCTGGTTGAGAACATGAAGGGGATAAAATGTTGGTCACATCAGTGTTAATATGAAGACATCCCACATTGGTTAGGTGAGTTTATGTTTTATGATCTATAACGACTAAACCAGCAATGAGCTCACTGTGGGTTAAAGACTAATTATAGCCCCATTTACACTACCCTTGTTAAACCGATCCATGCCGAGCTCGGTCCGAGCTTGGATCAGTTAAGCAAGCCGCGGTTGGTTCTGACGACCATTTACACATAACGCTATCTCGGTTCCTTGGTTTCCTCGCCTCCTAGTGGCGATCTGCGGTACTACTGCTCTCTGGGATTGAAGGAGGAAATCAAGCAAATAAAAATGGCGCCGCCCGTAACATTCAGGAAGTTATGTTTGGTTATATTTCATTGTTTGCAGAGAGTCAGGCGAAGACGGCAACTTTTGGTGAATTTACTTGACAGAGTCGGCTTTTGGGAAGTGGATAAGACAAACGAACAACTAATAAGGATCTACAGCAAGAAACAACGACAGACGCTGAGCTTCATCACACTGCTAAGCAGAATCATCACTGGAAATCGTGTGTCACGATAGGGAAGCTAGTATTTTTATGAATGTCTGAAATGTCAGCTGGCTGTAAGGAGATGACGCGGTCTGCTCATGCGCTCTTTGTTATTAGAGAACCGAGCCAGAGAAAAACCAGGCCGAGCTCACACATGGAACTGGGCTGCATTTAGCGCGGTCCAGTTGTGTCTGGCTCGGTTCAGTTCAGTTTGCGATCCATTTACACTCGAAAGTTATCTCAGTTACCGAGCTCGGACTGGTCTCGGCACGGTTAAAAACGGGGTGGTGTAAACGGGGTATTTGACTCACGTATTTCTTCTGGATGGCATCAAAGCAACCCTGCATCCTGAAAGAATTGGACACAATTTGTTTACCGTTAACATGCAAAGGTTGCAGATTCTGAGGCACTAGTCCTGTTGAGATGTAGCACAGGAAGTATATTAAATAAAATCAATGTAATGAATTCTGCACTTAAAACACGAAGAACTGCTAAGAAGCATCCTCAAATTTCCTGTCACTGAAGCGGCGTTCTTAACAGTGCAACCGTGTTGTGTATCACCAGTGAGTTTTTCTGAGCCTAAGTGATAGAAAAACTCAATCAAAAATGATTTTAATATTCTGCCCATTCTGGTGTATCAGGTTTAACTGTGTGTAAAGTATGACCAAACAGAGTTGCTTGCAAAATAGTTTTTTTTTCACAATAAATCGGCTCAATCTAGTTTTCAGTAGACCTTATTCACAAAGAGCTTGGGTACATTCAGTAATCAACGGATCTGTCTGGCACGTGTTGAGTTAAAGCGGTTTACCACTGAAGTATCTGAGAAACTTCTGGACAGGCGCGATCCTCTTTCAGGATCATCACTTTCTGATCTGCGAAAAAAAAGAGGTGGGTAACAAGAGAGGGCGGGGGGGATATTTTCTGTAAATATGCCTAATTAAGAAATACAAACACTGGCCACGGTGTAAAGCTGAAATATCTTTGACGCGGTCTGACCTTCGACATATTTGCTGCCGTAGGCTCTCCCGGGGAATATGCCCCTGAGATAGGTGATACCGGACACAGCGATGGCCAGAAGCTTCTTTACCACAACAAGTGACTGTTGCTCAGAGACGACCTCATTAGGCAGCAGCTGAACAGCCTGTGGGGGTGAGACAAATAGGTTTGCCTTACTTATCTGAATTTAAGAGCTTTTAGTTGTGCATAGTTCCATTTTTGGAGTCAGGATTTCCTAAATACCATTTCTGCAGTTAACTGTTTCGATTTCTTCTTTTCTTTCTATGCATCGTTTTAGCATTTCTGTTCACGTTCTGACTTACTGGGTCTAATTAAAGCCTTCATATTTCTTTTTAAAACACCGGGAGAAGCTGAAGACCTCCCCTGCAACACAACTCCATCGGATTTTCTATCTGAGTGAATTATCATCATTGTTATCCTCTTCAACTCTCGATGCAATCTGCGGGGAAACTTTTTGACCAATCTGTCTGTATGATTTGACTGAATTTGACTTTGTGAAGTGCCTTCAGATGACGTGTGTTGTGAATAAACGCTATATAAATAAAACTGAATTGAATTCATTAACAGTTATGTTACTTCATCTAGTGTTGATTTTCTTTAGAAAAAAAAATATATATATACATATATATATATATATATATATATATATATATATAATTATTTTATTCCAATATTTTCTATTTTTAATGCAATGACAGTATCTGTGTTAATAAGAGATAATGCAATTTAACATTCCTTTTAGCTTTGAATCAATATCTTGTCTAGAGGTTGTAAAATAAAAATGTTTATGTAAAGAGCTTTTGTACTGCGGAGTCTTTAGGACTAGGAGTGCAGAACAGTGTAGGTGTAGCGCAGATATCTTTTTAATAATTTTGGGTCATAATTTTCAAATCGTTCTCTATTGTGTGTTTTTTTTAACAGTATTCCATGTGGAACTGCTAAATAAGGTCATGTGGACTTCTGGTTTATTAATTTCATGAATCCGCCGCGATGTTGTAATCCAAGCTGAAAGGCGCTGAGGCTACAAGTGGATATAAATGAAAATGTTCGTTTGTCACTACTTCCATGTCCAATTAAAAAGGAGACAGAGTTGACTAGATCAGCTCCTCCTGCGTCGCTCCCAATGCAGGGGGTACAAATACCAGCTGACAACTTTGCCGTTACAGCGAAACCGAGCCTCCACCATACACTTCGAAAGATTACATAATCTCACACTTAACTCTCCATAAAATATTTTGTTGGATTGCAGCTTTAGAGAACGCATAGTATTGATGTGCATTCAGGCCCGCCCATACAGAATATTATTTGATTGGGCGGGTTCTTGTGTGTTCTGGTGGTTTTTAACAGGTTTTTGGGCTGGAAAACCTTGACTTTATCTGGCGCACTGATTTTTTTTCAGATTATCTGTCACACATTTTACTGTCACGACACAGTGACAGTTTGAGCAAATATGTATATATACACATATATTTATAAGTAAATACCTTTATAAAAAAGTTACCTACCGGAGCTATAATAAACAATCCTTCTATGATGATAAATTGTTCCACATATTTGTCCTCTTCAATGTAGCTTAATAGCTAACTGCATTTGGAAAGTCACAAATCTAACATAATCAACACTTCAAGTTAAACTAAATAAAAAATAACTACATTAAAAAATGTATTTGGATAGGTCCTTTTTTGTATTTTCTACCTGGATTACTGAGAGGCATCAGAACAACTAGAATTACCTGCGAGGGCTTTACTTGCTGGGCACATGCCATTGGTTTAGGAAACGTATAAAACACAAAATAAAAATCTGCAAAGATAAAAAAAAGTCAGTGAATATCTTAGAAAATCTCTTAACTTTTCATTGCTATGTCATAAACTTAGCTAGCTGAAACGTTAGCTAGCTAACAACAATTATCACAAATCTAAGCATAAGTTACTTCGAGCTTCGGCTGTTCATAGAAATTTCTTGCAAAAATAATAACGCTAAACCTCCATCAAAGAAAATTAGAGCAAACCTTGTCAATACAAGCAATAATAACTTTAAGGGATGGGCTCCAACAGTTAGCACTGAATCCTCAACGGTCCGCCATTAATCATTTGACACCAAGGGGTCGCCAAACGCAGCCAATCACAGAGCAGGAAACAGCAACATAAATTATAGCTCAAAGGTTTTTTTTCTATAAAGAAGCTGTGCTATTTTAATTATGTTATGCGACGTGTTGGTGAATTATTAGCTATATGTTCAAATGTCTGTATCTGAAAACATTACATTGTTGTCTTTCACATCTACTTCTACGTTGATACAGTACAGCGCGGCCCCCGCACCGCCGCTGCTGGAAACCCGCTGGGCGATTGGCTGTCGATCAAGTTGCGTAGGACAAAAGGGTGCATTTCATTGGCTGAACCTACAGCAGTGGCCGTGTCCTATTGGCTAATCTGCGTGTCAACGGTAAACAGGACTCGCCTCATGTAATGACGTCGCATCTCGTTACGCCATCTTTGTTGGGGAGCTGTCGTGTTTGGAAAATCGGGATTAGGTCCAGTTGCAGGTTTATCTAACGCCAGCCGGTCTCGTTCAGCCCCTCGTGTCGTGTGGAAAAACGGGCTAGCTGCTGGTCCACCGCTCTCGGACAATGTCGTCGGAAAACCTCGACTCGGACACCCAGGTGGAGTACGAGGACGAAAAACAGGTGGGTTTGTGGAGTGCTAAACCGCGGAGGGGGCTAGCGAGATGCGGCTAAAATAAAATAGCTGAAGTGAAGTGTTTCCCCCCCCCAAAAAAAAAACGCTTAGAGCTCCATGCGAAGCTGTGGGGCTCCCAGCGGATGTGCACATCTGTTATACGCGGTGTAATGTGTAATAAGACAGCTGTTATGTTAGCTGCCATGATTCAGTGCATCCAGCCTGGTTGTCACTTTGTTGTGTCTCTTTTCTTGTGTTATTGGTCGAGTCCACAGCAGCTCAGGCCTCATTGGTTTTTTACTGCTAGTTATTCACGCATCTGGAGACTGTAAATACACATATAAAGGATCAAATCATTGCATTTTAAAGTAAGTACCCTCTTAAATATATTCCGTGGACCTCTGCTTTTCTCTTAAAAAAGGCTGTGGTTTGTCTAGGCTGCGAATTCATTCCTTTACTCGATTTAGGCAACCAGTTGCAAAATAGTTTTAAATGTGTATATGATCCTAAACCGGAGATCAATCAAGCCGTGGGTAGGTAAGCAAAAACAATAAATAAATAAATGTGTCAAAGCAAACCATTTATCAATATTTTTAACTGATACCAACATCATGTTTGTTAGTTAGAAATTAACACAGAATCTTAAAAGCTGAAATTCTTGGCCGGTTAATTTATACTGAAACCAGTGAAAAGCTGTGACCCGAAAGCACATATTCTTCAGACATTGCAATAAAATGTAACAATAAACTATATCTGATGGCTCTGCCGCCTTTTATTGGTTAGAATAAAGCTTAGTTAACTGATTAGTTTGTTATTCAGTCAAAAGTACATGCTCATTGCTGTAGATTATGATTATGATACTTTCCCTCAATATTTGCTTCCAACAAAAGACATTTTTCTTGTGTATTACCGTAGTTTACAAAAGAAAGGTGAATGAATATCTTGCATGGACTAAGCTAATCAATCTTGTGCATGACCATGAAAACATGAGCAGACTTTAGGTTTATTTTAAAATAAACAAGGTTTTATCTAATCGGAAATTCAGCAATAAACCACGACTGTTGCTCGCAAAAGTGATTAGTAAATACATTATCTAATTATATTTATATATAATTTCACATTATTATCAGAAATTCTCTAAACTGCAACCTACAATAGTGATTTGATTTTGAAGCGACGGTGCAGCGAGTCTTTTAATCATTAATCCCGTATTTGTAGCAGTAAATGGCAGCCTCAAACTCAAACAGGAGTTTAGGTAACATTTGGCATTTCTTTTTGTAATATTCAGGTATTAGCATCACATGTCATAATCATCAAGATTGTATTTGTGGTTATCTAACTCTGTAATTGTTAGTTTTTTACACCCGACAAAAGTCATATAGAGTGAAATGTGAAGGCTCCTGCAGATCAAATGTTTTTTTTAATTTTTTTATTATTATTTGAAGAGAAACATGTCTTTGCGTTTAACTCTCTCACCCTTTTGAAAATTAGAAATGTAATGACCTTCAGTCCCAACCAATAACCCAGATTGGTGCATTATAGCATAGCCTAACCTAGATAACCTGGGTCCAAGGTTCTCAGACCTGGTACTAGGGCTGACTTTAATGGTACTTGGAAGAAATTTCGGTATCAGCCATTTACAAGCGAAAGGCAGAGGTTAACTATTGAAGAGCAGCTACAGCTGAGGAGGTTTTCTTTGAAACATATCGATCTTTGTTTCAGACAGAAACTGCACAAAAGTGAACAGCAGAAGGGAACATTCTGGGAACTTGAGGATTAATCTAAAGGTGAAAACGTAAACTAATAAGTTCTGGAAGCTATTTATGCTGCGTTCTATTCCTTTTGAAGTTGCTACATGGTTCTGGAACCCTAATCACATTTCAGCTGCTGTTTGGAAAACTATTGCCATCTAATTGCTGTGCTCAGCGACAAGCTAGCTACTCTTTGCATCAAAGTCTCTTTGTATTTAATGTATTCAAGTTCTAAATAAACATACAACAGAAATTCTGTCATGTATGTGGTATATTTAACAAGATAATAAATCAGAAGAGCAGCATAATAATATTTATTTCCTCAGGCATTGCTAACTCTACTCATTTGGCAGCCAAATTGGATTTTGAGGTAGATGTCGGACTCCCATTTGGAATTCCTGTTTTTCTCCAAAACTTCAAAATTAAACATTGAATGCACATTTAAACCCCATCTTTTAACTAAATACAGTGTCAATGTACAAGAAAATTGTTTTCTCCTTTTTAGCTTTGTGTGAATAGCAGAAGTATGGCTGTGCCAGTGTTTTAAAATGTCGTTCAGCTAGTCGAACTTGGAAAACTTTATACTTTACTTAATGTAATTTGGACATATTGGTTATATAAAGAAAATAACAGTATGACAATATCTATTAAAATACATTAAAATATGCAAAACCTACCTAAACCTGAGCTAAAGTTTCTTGTAAGTAGTTATTTAACTCTTTACAACTGAATTATGTGAGAATTTTGCATGAGAGATAAAAGCAGATAGCATATCTAACGACTGCATGTTGTTAAACTGTCATATCAGGCTTGGATGCTGCTCGAGGGGAATTTTACTGCATTTCACTTATCAGTTCAAAGCTGTAATAGCAAACACACAGAATGTGTTGTTGGATATCGGCCTTTCCTTGCATTGAGACCCAATATAGTAGCTCATAAATTTCTTGCCATGGACCCAAGTGAACCAGTATCCACTGAGTCACACTCCCACCCCTCCTCCTAGGGGAATCTTTTCATCGGCTTCAGTGTCCTGAGTCACATTTTATCCCTAGCCCAGCAAGCTCTGCAGACAGAGTGCCCTATCTCCTATGCATACATAGCTTAGGTAGATCCACAACTTCCTCTGGGAGCTCCGGGCAACGATTGCTTAAATGCCGTTTGTCCCATGCACTCTTCACATTTTTACGGCTTCCTTTTTCCTGTCAGGTTTGAAATACAGATAGAAATTATGTTATCTCAGTCACGAGGGATGAGGCGTAAATTCATGGCCTCAATATTTTAATTTGACTGGCACTTGGATTAAAGTTATCTTACCTGGCCGACTTGTTTAAGCCTGCAAAGACAACACTGTCGCTTGCGTTGTACGCTTTACTCGTTGTACTTGTATGTACACTGTTCACGAAGAGGATTATAAAAAGAAAACCACATTGACACTGTCATAAAATAGTGAATCATTGTACTATTACTCAAGGCATAAAATGTTTCACCTTTAAAATGAACTTCTTGTTGCTGCCATAGAAAAGCGTGCTCTCCACTTTCTGAAACGTCAGAAAACTCAGTCACAAGCTAACGGATCTGTAAGGATGCTGAAGGCGAGAAAATATTCACCGTCTTTGGCTTCATTTGTTGAAAGGCTGTTAAAGGCCCAGTTGGAGGTACCGTCAGCGGTGGATATCAGGGTGGAGAGGGTACGCTGCGCTGTGGTGGGGAAACCACACCGGACACTCCTCAGGTCCATTGTGGCAAAAATTTCAAGCTCCGGGATGAAAGCCGAAATACTGAAGCTGGCTTGGGAAAAGTAGGGATTCCCACTCGACAGGAAGGCTCTAAATCTGGATCATGGTTATGCACAGGAGGTCTTGGGGGTGGGAGTACCCAGAGGTAGAACTGGCATTAAAACAAAAACAGATTGCCATCAATCTCTGTTTCCTGCCATACTGAGAGTCTCCTACAAGGATGAGACGGTGTTGTATGGATCAGCGGTAGAAGTGACGAACCACAGTAGCTACGTTTACATGGACAAAAGTAATCGGAATAAAAATGTGTCATGTAAACAAGGTAATCAGAATATTATGATCAGATTAAGCTCAATCACTATGAAGTTGAAAGAGGCACAAGGCAGGGCTGTCCTCTTAGCAGCTTTTTATTGAGCCCGTTAGCCAGTGGATGAACCAAAATCAAAGTATTAAAGGCAATAATGAGAGAGGAATCATTATTTGCTGATGATGTATTATTTATCTGACCTGGGACACTTTTGAGAAATTACCCTTACTGTTGGAAGAGTGGTTTTTCTACATGTATGATAATAAACATTTCAAGAAGCCAAGCTTCATGTTTTGGTTAAAACGAATGACAAAAACATTGCCTTTACCGAGCATGGGATGCAGAATAGGAGATATTTGGGGACAAGCGTAAGTTATATCAAACATCTTAAGAAATCTTCGCCGCATAAACTTCCGTGTTCTTAATAAGACCATCAAAGACGACATAAAGAGATGGGAGACAACATCTCCTCAATTCTGGACCATGAATATCAGTCAAAATAGATTTCTCAACACAAAGACTTTATTATTTCAGTCTCTTCCTATAGAAATGTCGGATCAACCATTTCTGGAATGGGATAGTCTTCTTTCAACATACGTTTGGCATTGTAGAAGACTTAGCTGTAGGCTGTTGTATTTAGTTCTATCTAAAACTAAGGAAAGGTTTCCATTGTCTTGCCTAAAGGATTATTATATTGCGGCTCTATTAAGACCATTTGTATCTACATGTAATTCTGAATATTTTATTAGATGGAAGGAAACAGAAATGGGGGGGGGGGCGGTCCTTCCTGATGATCTGATGGTGCCAGAGAACTCATTGATCTGCATCTCTCTCAAACTCTGGAATAAGCTAATGTCACAAAATAATTTAATAGATGCTGTTGGGATAATAAAATGATGTTCTTATGATGAAGACGTAATATCCAACAAATTAGATGCAAAGTTAAAGGAGTGGGCTCCCGGGGCTTGACTGTGTTTTTGTTTTTCCACAATCAGAAGAAATGATGAATGTTTTTCCAAAAACTGAAGTATGATCCAGATAACAAAGATTTTTACAGGCTCCTTCAGGTCTGAAATAATGTTTAAAAAAGTATTAAAGACGAAAAAAGATATCAAAATTATTTGTTGTTGACTGTCTATAGATTCCCACACCTTGAAATAGCAATAACAAATTATTTCAAAGTTGTATAGAGATTTACAACAAACCACGGGGAATTCAATGCAAGTAAAACAGAAATAGGAGAAAGAAGGGACAATAGCTGCATCAAAATAAGACTGGGAAAGTCTAAATACAAAGAAAAAACCTTAAATTCAGGTTTATGGAGAGAAGAAACCTTATTGGGTTGTTCGTCACCTCGTCCAAAAGAAGCATCACGCCAAGCTATCATGTGGGCGGCAATGTTGAGGATTTTAAGATAATTACTGTCATATATTTTGGTTTTGCCCCTTTTAAAAATGTCTTTAAAAAAAAGTTTCTAAGGTTTTAAGATCAATGCGTCAGCTTGACATCCCATTTTAACTAGAGACTTTATACCTTTATGCAGCTGCCAGGAAAGGCATTAGTAAGAAATAACCTGCAATAAATGAGTGGATTGATGTCTGAGATTTTCAAAATCCAGAGGATCCCGTTTTGTGTTAGAATGAAACAGGATGTATTTCTGGAAAGATGAAACACCTCTGAGAGCAGATTTAGTTTGAAAAATCTTTTACTTGAATCTTGTTTTTGTTTTTAATTGGCTTTTATCCATATGTAACATTTCAGTAAAGGAAAAAAAAACGCATAGTTCAGTTCATGTTGTTTGTTCTGCGCCTGTTTTTATATAAAAATACTAACAGAATATAAAAAAATAAAATGAAATTATTTTTGGTTATAGTTTGACGTAATTAGATTTGAGGGGAAAAAATGTATTTATACGGTTCAGAGATCCTTCTTTGGCGTAAAAATAACTGTAACAGGAGCATGTTGACATTTTCTTGCAGAAATCTACAGGAAGAAAAACTGCAAACAGAGAAGTGATCGTCTTTGGGCTAATCTCCGCCGTTCCTTTTATGAAATGTTTGTGTTTGGACCCGTCTACTTCAGCTGTTGCTTCTCAGGCATGTTGGTGATATGAGAACCTGCAGTAAGAGAACATTCATGCTGTGACTCACGTTGTTATGAAGGATCTGCAGCTCCCACCGGGCCGGATCGTGAATCTAAGCTCACTTTACAGAAGCTGCTCATATGTTTTCTGTTTAGATTTTTTTCTTTACTGCTTACTTGGTGCTTTTTATGAGCGCTAAAACAGATTGTGATTGCGTAGCGACTTTATGTGGCATTACCAACTTGTACAGTTTTGCATATTCTTCCCTCAGGATGTAGCTGCTGAGAAGATTAAGTATATTTATTACTTTTATTTGCTTCTGTCTGCAGGACTCACAGGAGAAGAATGCAAACCCAGTGAAGGCAGAGGAGGCCAAGCTGAAGTCCAAATATCCCGGCCTTGGCCAGAAGCCGGGCGGATCAGACTTCCTGATGAAGAGGCTACAGAAAGGGGTGGGTGACCATATGGGTGCTCCACACCATATTTGGAGGCACAACTGCGCGTTAGTGCAATAAACTGGTCACAGATTTAGTCGGTAAAAGGTGTGTCCAGAAATGCCTCAAAATGTAGGAAGAACTGAGATATGATTGCAGCTCATCTTGTTGATACCTAACCCTTTAATCAATCAAGTCCTTTAGCTTAATAACAGGAAAAACCTGCTGTTACAAAATCAGCTTGACTTGTTTTTACTTGTCACGATGTTTTCTGAAAGGTGCATAGCCATGTTATTTAACTTTTTTATTTATTTATTAGGGCTGTCAAAATAACGCGTTATAGCGCGGGGGGGGGGGGCGCCAAAGAGTCACAGGGGAGGCGCGAGAAGACAGAGAAGAAGACAGCGCTGCCGCTCAACTCTGTGAAACAGTGTAGCGATATTCGTGCCTTCTGTTTGAGCGCGCAGGAACCAATCCAAGCGCGCAGTGAGACAACTCTCTACGCTCAAAACCGGTCTGGCACGGTCTGAAAAACTCTTCTCAACCCGCTGTCCTCGTGGTCAGTTCCATCTCTGCTCGCGCGCTACTTTGCTCGCGCGCACCTGCTCATTTCACACTCAACACCAGCTGTGCACTCGCTCGGCTGTTAAAGCCAATCACAGACAGTTTTTTTTTTCATCTAAACAGAGTATGGCTTGCAAATACTGCATTCAGATAAATTAAATCAAAATGCTGCAGCCTTTGGCAGAAATTACTAAACGTCACAGAGGGATTGAAGAAGAACAAATAAAAAGTGTCATATTTTAGCCTAAAATATTTAGGCTAAAGTATTTAGACTAAAATATTAGAGTTAGTAAGTGAGGTGTGAAAAAGAGACAAAATGTTTTTGTCTCTTTTCTTTCCAGCTTCTGGGAGGTGATGCAAAAGTTTATTCTGATCATAATCATCATGAATGTCATCATTATTTAAAGAGCACTTTAACACGAGGTAAACCAAAGTGCCAAACATCAGAAATACATCAGATAAGAGATAACAACTAATAAAATAGCAATAGGTCTAAATTATGTATAATTAGCCTAAAAAGTAGATTGGAATATGGAATATGTTGACGTCTGTTAAATTCAGGTTATCTTTTTTTATTATTATTTCAGTTAATGTCTCCTGTTGACGTGAGTTCAGTTTGACATTGGCGTCTGTTTAGTTCAGTTTGTCTGCTGTTGAAAACAATTGTTTATGAATTTGATCTAATGACAGCTCAATTTTAAAACTAAGCCCTCTGTCCGTGATGTTTCAGTAAAAGTAGCATGTAAGATGGAAATATTTGGATGGATATTTTATGAATAGGCCTTTTTTATGAATGTACTTTGTTAAAAGAAATAAAATAAATATGTGTTGGGCTATCAGTTGTTTTTGAAACACAGCATTCTAGGAACACAAAAGAAAGATGCATTTACTGCAGGGACCTGTGTGTGGTAGGTTTGTGGTTGGGGGGGGGGGGGGGGGGGCGTGGTTATCTTTACCTATTCCAAGGGGAGGCTCACATTCAATGAATTTGAAAAGCCCTGGTCTATGGTAGTTCACTGCTATTGTTTTCATCCGGGTTTTTCGCGCCTGTGCGCCGGACTGGAAGGCAGAAGGCGAGCACAGTGGCAGACGCCAACAGAGCAAACGGCGAGTTCTCTACGTATTTTTCTTCTTTAGATAATGTATCACAAGATCGTTTTAAGAGTAAGTTGATGGTATCAGATTGCCAGATACCATCCAGATACCGTCCAGATAGCAAGTCTGTGAATGCTGGCCAAGCGATTTAGTCCGGCCCGGTGGCCAAATGCATTATCAGTAGTGATGGGTCCGGCAACACCAATGCGTCGGCGCATGTGTCGGTCTCATAGAGCGAAACCCGTGTCGATGTGTGTATTGCTACGGAAAAGTCACGTGACCGATACAGGAACTGTTTCGGTCACGTGACCAATACAGCACCTGTTTCGAACTGACTGACGCGCCAAACTGTTTCTGTTCCCTCCAAGCTGCACGCGTGTGCATTCGCGCACAGCAGCGCGCACAGCAAAGCTATGCTGCGCAGTAAATAAAATCCAAGCTGAACTGTAAACAAAATAACGGTTAATAATGGTTAATTTTTAACCATTTTGCAACTCTGGTGTGATGGTGTACCACAGTCTCGCTCTGTGAGCGCAAGGTGCTGATCGGAGCGCACCACTGATTGATGGGTTGGGCAGACGCCTTTATGGTTGGGCGGGTTGCGCTGTGCGTCTTTGTTCTGAGCGTCGTTTCAGAAAAAACGGCTGATTTACACTGAGTAGAAAGCTGCTACTCTGAGTAGTTCTTCCTCCCTTTGTCATACTCAGCATGTCCGATTTCAGAACAGATGATATCAGTCAGGTAACTAAACACAGCGCCCGATCAACCATTTGTAAAAAATAAAAAAGCCAGTCCACAAGCATCCTCCTTCACATTATTTATTGACTGTATCTAAAAAAAAATCAAATATATGTTTAATTCAAATGAAAATATAAAATAATACAATGCAACATACAATGATTTAAATTGTATTGTGTATACTTGGTCATCAAATCAGTGTCAGTTAACTCTGTCAACCGGGTTGCCTGTAGGGATTTTTAAGGTCCAGCAGGTGTCAGTATTCAGTGACACAGTATCGGCACAGTATCGGCACAGAGTGGCAATGTGTCGAAACGTTTCATGACGCCTCATCGACCCATCACTAATTATCAGTATTCAACGGATAATGCATTAGATGCAGCCGATACTTTAATGTATCTAATGCTGATTATTCATTGAATCATTTGAATTTAAATATTTAAAATACTTTCACAGCAAAAATTATATGCGATTAATTTAGATTAATTAATTACGGAGTATGTAATTAATTAGATTAATTTTTTTAATCGATTGACAGCCCTAATATTTATACGTCAGTAGCTCACTCTGGTTGCATACAAAGTTTTATGAAAGATCATCACGTCCTGCTGGCGTATAAATAAAGCCTTTCGTGTTTATTTACGATTTGATATCATTATCTGGACTCTGGAAGAAGTCTGGCTGTCCTCACCTGAGCCATTAAGCGTATTTGCTGGATGCCGCGCTCCAGCTGACCTGCAGCTTTTCGCTGTGGACTGCTTCTTTTCTGACAACGCTTGTGTTGGATGCTCCCAGTTCATGTGGGAAGAAGCAGCTCTATCAGAACTGTGTCAGGGTGGAGGCAGGTTTTTAGCTCAGATCTTATCCCTAAAGGCAGATGGAGGGTCCTGTATGAGCCACCCATTGAAAAACACGGATCAACAGCTGAAAACAGGCACAGGGCTCACTTTGACCCAACTGTCCTTTTTGGGAACACCAGGACTCACTACAGCATTTGTTTTGTTCTCTTTAAGGTTAGTAGCCTGTTTAGGGTTCTGCAGGATGAGCGTTTGTCCAAATACACAGCTGGACAAACTAATAAATAAACTTAATCGTTTCCTTTTTGGTAAGGCAGAGTTTGCAGTTTGTACCTAGTGGACCTGCAGCGGATGCTGCGAAACCTCTTTCCTGCTGCCCTCTGGAAAGAGGTTTCGCAGCATCCGCTGCAGGTCCACTAGGTTCTGCAAAAGCTTTTTCCCTGCTGCCATCAGACTGTTGAACTGCTGAACTGCTAAAGTATAAAAACGGACTGTGTACCACATTCGATTCGCTGATTTGCACATCTGCACATTTGCACATTGTATCGTATCCTGCAAAATTGCTGCTGCACCTTACCGGGAAACGTACTGCAAAACTGTGTACAATGCAACTGTCTACTTTTAAATCATTGCTGCACCTTACTGCGTATTTGTTTACATTTGTTTTACACTGTTTACATTTCAACTGCCTACTGCTCACTGCTGCACTTTATCCGGAAGTCAATTGAAACTTATCCTGTAAGTGACTGCGATTTATCACTGCACTTTATCCTGTACTGTAATTCACCGCAAGGTATCCTGTAGAGTTACTGCAATCTTTCTGAGCTGTGTGAAAGCGAAATTTCGATCTGTATCCACTCTGTGTATACAAAATGACAATAAAGAAAGTCTAAGTCTAAGTCTAAGTCTAAGTCTAAGTAAAAATCAAATGTGTGGACAGGGTTGGAGCCATGTGCCGCTAACGTTTAAGGAGCTGGTTGCATCAAACCTGGGAGTGGAGCGCGCTTCTATTTGATACTTGATACCATTTTTTGATACCACGACAAATAAGTAAAGGCCTAAAAATATTTTATTGACATGTTAAAAATTTTTTCAATCTTAACATGGAGCATGCTTTCTCAACAGATCGTTAAATAAGTGTGATGCTGAATGAATAACCCAAATATAACACATGCCTAGTAGCATGCTAGCCACAGCTAATCACGCACGTTAACGCAGACCACCGGTCGCGTTAACATCAGTAATACGTTTAATGTATTACCATATTTTTCGGACCATAAAGCACTCCGAATTATTAGGCGCATTAAATATTCTTCCCATGTGTGTAATATCACTCCTTCACGTCCACAGCTCTCTGTCCGTCTCTGTCTGGAGGACAGAGTAGCTGGACTACACGGCCCTGTTTCTAGCATAAGGCCAAAATAAACATAACTTTTATATTAAATTAACTTACTAGGTTTATTGTTGCTAGTGCGTACGCTGGCCGCTGGCTGCCTTACAAGAATGCACTTCTAGTTTAGACTTTACAGTCAGGCAATCTTGTAGATAGCACAGGGGTCCTATCAGGTAGTGACACAGTGTAACGTAATGCTCCGAATATCCGTTGAGCAGAGTCCCTTCAGTTTTAGAATCCTACTACTGCACATACACTGCAAAAACAAACCTAAAATAAGTAAAATGTTCTTAAAGTTTCTCTTTTTGTCCTAGATTTGAGCAGGTAAATAAGATTATCTGCCAATGGAATGAGTATTTTGGTCCCCAAAATAAGATAATTAGACATCCTGCACTTGAAATAAGATGATGGAGATGAATTGTTCCTATTTTAAGTGCAAAAATCTTTTTCCACTGGCAGATTATTTTATTTACCTGCTCAAATCAAGGACAAATGCACTCATTTTAAGAAAATTTTACTTATTTTTAGTTCCATTTTTGCAGTGTGGATTTAGTTGTGTGTTGTTTTAGTGTTTTGGGTATTTTTTGATTCAGTGTATTTCCTTAAGTTGTCTTTATATCCAGGTTCTTTCAAAGAAAGTTTATTTTGGTTTAGAATGACTCTAAACTCAGTAGCAACATTTACTTGTATAAACGGCAACTTGACTGGCGAACGGAAGCAGAAAGTTGCACACCAAAGATAAGTAATTATGATGAAATAAAATAATAGCTTGACTGATTCAAAGGGACATGCATCCATAAAGGATATTAACATCGATACTATTAGTGTTAATCCTGTCTGATGTTTAGCCTGAGCTGACTAGGAGGTAATGCAGCTACATTAGCAGCATAATAAATGGAGCACATCTTTCAGGGTTCTTTAATTTGTATTTTAAACAGCATGTACTCAGTTTTTTTTTCTCTCTTTCTTTTTTTTTACTTTGCTGTGACTCTGTAAACTCTGGCTCCTTCCACCTCCACATACTGTAAACCACAGCAATCGTGCCCCTATAGAGGTTGCTGAAAGTCATTCTGGGAGGTGTGGGAAATCAGTGGCTGGGCGTGGGCGCAGCCTGGGCAGGCCTTAGGAGAAAGCAGCTATTTTCCATCTTAAGATGGTGAGCGCCGTCGTTATGGACTGATTCGTAGACTAGATTCTGTTCGATCTGGTTCACCAGTACTAAACTCGATGCTTTTCAGCGCCGTGTGTTTTTTGTTGTTGTTGTTTTGTTTTTTTAGTCACTGACGGAGACGGTTGTGATGTGTAAACGTGGCCAGGCGTCGCTCCAAAATCTGACCCCACCTCTGGTCCTTTTTTCTTTTCACGCAGCAAAAGTACTTCGACTCGGGAGACTACAACATGGCCAAAGCCAAGATGAAGAACAAGCAGCTTCCTGTGGCGGGACCCGAGAAGAACCTGGTAACCGGCGACCACATCCCAACGCCGCAGGACCTGCCGAGGACGAGGAAGTCGTCCCTGGTGACCAGCAAGCTAGCTGGCTAGCCTTTGTCGTCCCAGAGGCGTCTTCCCCCGCCTCCCCCCCCCCCCCCCCCCCCCCCCGCCCCCCGGGACTCCACCTCACCTGCGTTCCCAACATGTTCTCCCCCCCCCCCCCCCCTCTTCTTTCTTCCTTTCTCATTCTGAGGCACCACTGGCTTTAACATAATGGGGCAGAGATGTATAAGTTAACAGTCCATTCTGCTTGTATGTGATGGGACTGGGCGGTGGTCCAGGCAGCCATAAGGCTGCAGCCCTCTCTGCCTTCGCACCACGCACAGCTCTGCTCCGTCTGCCCACTCTGCTCCACCGCCTCCCTTACGTCTTGGTTTTTAGTGTTCCAAGATGCATTATAGTAGGTGTGTGTCATCAGGCAGCGTTGGGGGGGGGATTTAATGCACTTTGTATTCTGTAGTGTGTTTAGTTCTCTGTTTATTGCATCCTGAATGACGCCAAAATAATGAGTGTAGAGGAGTAAGGAACCATGGCTGCCGTTTGTTCTTCAATCTTTGTTTCTTTTCTGCGCCGGTGGCTGACTTCAGCGTGGGGGGGGGGAGAGTATGTGAATAGTTGCTTGCAAACCAAATCGATGAGGCGCGGTTTAGTTCTCACCCAGCGTTGGGAAAAGAATGGAGCGTATGAAGCATCTCGCACGTCAGTCGCCGTTTATCAGACGCACCCTGAGGTCATCCGCTGCTGCAGCTCAGGCAAACGAGGACTGAAGACGTTCATTCCCTCTCTGCCCATGTTGTCCAGCCCTCCCACCCCCCCCCCCCCCCTTCGCTCTCGTCCTCGCTAAATATGCTGCATGATTGTTAAATGACACAGAATCTAACTATTTTACTTGCAGTGGGGCATCTGCTTAGGGATTTAGATCGAACATCAAAACAAACAGACACTGTCCTGACAATCCATCTACACGCACACGTAGTTACAGCCCAGGATAAGAGCCGGTGGAGTTCGTCCTTAGTTAGGAGCGCGGCTGCTCTCCGAGTCTCCGTTCAGTGGCTACTGAGTTGCATCTAGATAAGGGGTTCGCTGTAGCCCAGGGGATTTATGAGGAGGCGAGAACCCTGCATCGAATAAACGCTTCGGTAAATCAGTCTTGCACAAGCACGTAATTTGCATTTACCTTGTTGCTTTGAGGACTAGTCCACATAGCATGCCTTAGAAAAATCAAGAGCGCAGAATCAACTAATTTGGGATTATATTGTTGGATTTTAGGATACAAAATGTTTTGCTTTTAACAGTGAAAAAGATAATAATCCACACACTCCAGCTATCAGACCCCAAAGCCTAGGATAGACTCTCAGTGACTTTTACCAAGTAATTATCTGTCTGGCGCTGCATTGTGATGAGGCAGAATGCAGAGGATTTACACAACCCTCCAGATAATTTGACTTTCTTGCAACTTTGAAATGTTTGATCTAAATAATTTTCTTTTTTCAGCCATGAAAGTCCTTTTGAGGAGACGAAAGTAAGTCATTACTTTCCTGCTTGTGATGTGGAGCCGCCCGTGTGCTTCAATTTGACGAGAAGGATTTCTAAAGCAGTTTGTAACACTTTACAGATGTATATCGTGCTCGTATATCGGTCTCTTTGACATCTCCCAATTTCAAAGAAGCTACCAGTATAAAACACTAACTAAGAAATCATATTGTTTACTTTTCTAGATTCGTTGCTCACAAATAGATCTACTACCTGCAGCTTGCAGACTTTTATCCCCAAACCAGCTTCTAAACGGACTTGATTTCTGCTATCAGGGCGTCTGGGTCTAAACAGCGGGCAACCTGATAGGAATAGCTTCAAAAAGCCTGTTAGCGGGTTGCTCCGTCTCTACAAGAGCACATTTAGCTAAGCACGGAGAGGTTTTGTAACGCACGATGACAGGGCAAGGTGTGAGCACGATCAATGTGTTCTAGTCCCTCTTACTGGGACACAGCCTGTAAAACAGGTTAAAAAAGATCGGAACATCTCAAGACTTTGAGTGTCTGTTGACACGGCAATGTTTTTTAGTGAAAACGGACGTTTTGACTTGTCTCTGCTGTTCTCGTACATCGCCACGGTGCAACGTTTCCGCTTAAAAACGGCACAATTTGAAAAATGCTTCCAGAGTGGAACGTTTTGAAAACAGCCCGGCCTCCCTTGTCGTGTGGACAGGAAAGCCTGAATCCGCGCTGCCCACTAGTGGTGTGGCAGGGGTATTACGCATTTTTTAACGTTTCCGCTAGTGTGTGCACAGAGACGGTAGTTAAAATGTCGCGTAGATGTGTTGACAGGAGCACAAAAACAATCCTGTTTTCGCTGGATCGTTGTCGTGTGAACAGGGCCTGAATGTGCTGCCTACACGCGAGTCAAGACTATAAACTGGATATGTGCACTTAATCAAGGAAAAAGAGTAAATATTACTGCTTCAGGGAACTTTCACGAACTCACGCTCCATCATGTAGGCTAAACCCACCATATCTGCAACCTCACTTTTTAATGTGTCAAATTTGCAGTGTGTGAAAGTGACGTGTGCATATGATCTTGTTCTGGTGCTGTACGAATGCAACACTTCTCTTTGTCTCATCTATTGTAAATAGACTTCAACGGGATTTAACTTTTGTTGTTTCCCCACCTGCTTTTTGGTCTTTCGTAGCCTGATTCAGTGGTTCCTCTCTTCTCTCAGTTTTAACACTACTTCTGCTGTATATCGGTGTTTTTGCAGAGGCTATGTGAATCTGTATGATATGAAAATGTGTGTAAATGCTGCTGATTCCAAGACAAATCTGAGATGATACCTTGTAAAGAATGCCTGTCCTCTTTAGTCTGACTGTGTGATTCCTTTTTTTTCCCCAATTCATTTTTAGAATTGTGTAGCTTCTGAGTTGAAGTCTACTCGATATAAGACTGTTTGTAATTATCAATGGCTAGTGCTGAAAAGGAATACTTCAGAAATACTTTTGGCCAAGAGCTCCCTATTTAGCACTATTTGGTTTAGAAATTTTCCTTTCGTGCTTCAGGAAAAAAAGAGAAAAAAACTTGTTGAAAAACATGTTTTGACTGCGTAAATGTTGATGGGGGTCATTCAGTGCTTTGCACAGGGCAGACCAGAGGAAATATACTAGGCATGTTTTAAACCTCCCAAACAGGGCGTGTCATCCAGAAGAGAAATACGTGCCAGAATGTATAAACAAATGACAGGCTATATACTCTGATACATTTGTGCTGCTTTTATCTTTGTGTTTTTTTTGTGTTGTAACCAAATGTTTCCCATTTTTTTGTTGTGTTCTTTGATTGCATATTTGGTTTATTTCATCCCATTTTTTTTTCTTTTGGCCCAAGACAGCTGCAGGGAAGTCAGAAGCACCCTTCCTTCTTAAAAAAAAGGGGGTTTACATGATGAGGATCACTGGAGAACAAAGGAAACATTTTGACACTTCAGAAAGTACAGGGCTATTTGGAATGTTTGTTGTGTGGAAGATGGTGAGAGGATTTTTGTCAGTATTTGAAATAAACTTTTACATAAAACAAAAAAACATGTTTGCTATCTTTATGGTTGGGATGTGTCCACGGATGGTTCCACGTCAAACCTTGCTGACCAAACGCACCTGTAGCTTCAGATTCATTTGTTTCTGTGTTATTAATGAGGGAGTCTTCAAGAACAGCATCAAAATAAAGGTGTAAAAACTCTACAGACCACTAGGGGGC
The DNA here is from genome assembly GCA_037039145.1 of Fundulus diaphanus. Lineage (NCBI taxonomy): Eukaryota > Metazoa > Chordata > Actinopteri > Cyprinodontiformes > Fundulidae > Fundulus > Fundulus diaphanus. Next base: position 50,096,855 of record CM073130.1, on the reverse strand, counting down.
AGCAGAGCGATATTTTTACTGCGGGGAGAATGGAAATTTCCAGGCTTTTCCACAAGGGTGTAGAATGAAGCACAATTATCCAAAAAGACGGAGACAAATGAAAATTTATGGTGATAAACGGTGACAACAGGTGAAAAAAAGACCACCGGAAGAATGCTGATAATGTGCAACACTATTTTCAGCTTCAGATTCATCACTGCATTCACGTCGTGGTTTACAGATATTTCACATTATTACCGTCTCAAGTTAGACACATTAAGCTACAAAATGTGTATATATATATATATATATATATATATATATATATATATATATATATATATATATATGTGGAAAGAAACGTCCCATTGTTTGGTCACATTCCATGTTTGTGTATAGAAACTTTACATATAAAGCCGATGTGGAAGTGTTGAAATGTCCATTTCAAAGAAAAGACGCGTCCGCAACTGATAACGTCGTCATGACACTCCTCCTCTTCCGGGTGGGAGTGGTGGAAGGGTGATAGCTTCTCTATAAGAAGCCCAGTACTCCACCACATCAGTTCCGGGAGAACAGGACCAAGCGGAATGAGTGGATTATAGTTCAAGATTGGCTAATTATAATTAATAGCTAGCCTTCTCTATAAACTTAATTTTCTTCCTTCTGGGAAAAGATTGAGATTCATTTCAATTTAAACCCGAAGTATGTCTGCGGAACCGACAAGCACACACCTGGTAAACTGTCTCATTTCTCAAAATGGAGTCGGGGACGGACAACCGCACTACAGGCCGGGGCTTCAACTGCCCGAGGTCGACATGAGCTCCGCAACGGAAGCTCTCCACAGGAACTGTACGAAACGGCCGAAGAACCTCAGAGTGATGCCGACGAACGGCTACGTGGTGAAAAGCCTCCAGGAGAACCGCGACGACGGCTCCCTGCCCAGCACCCCGGAGATGCAGTCGGACAGCGAGGCCGCGGGCTGCGGGGGCCACGCCGGCCAGGAGGCGCTGGACAGCGACACCACGGAGCTTATTAGCAATTTTCTCAGAGACTTTACTGGACTGTCGGGCCATCGGTGGCACACGAAAAAGTCTCTGTCTACGATGAAGAGGGTGACGGAGGATCTTTTGGAGAAGCACAGATACGCTTACAACGGTAAGTCGCCGCCATTGCAGGAGGATTTTTTTTTTCCTTTTATTCCCCCCCCCCCCCCCCCCCACGGCGTTCACACAGACTGCCTCACCCACGGGAAATATGTAGTGTTTATTCCACACAACACCCTCGGTGTTTGAAGCGGCCCGTTTTGGGGCCTTTTTTTCTAAGTCTTTATTTGGCAAACGTTCAGGGAAGTGAAGCTTGTTTTCTATAACGCAGCTCAGCTTCTTGCTTCATGCTGCGGAAGTCAGACGCAGAAACTCCAGAAAAGGTTAAATAATAAAAGCTGGACTTAAAAAAAAAACAAGAATACACAGGTTGTCCAGTATGTTGTATCCAGATTGAGATCTATCCAAAAAAAGATTTTAAAATAAAATAAAACGGACTTCTGTTCTGAAGCTGAAGTTGTTCCGCTTCCCATCCAGGAAGCGCCTCTCCTCCACTCCAGACATTTTGAGTTTTGAAATCTTCCTGGACGAGAAGGGGAAACATCTTCAGAACAGTTGTCCAATTCTTCTGTAAACATTTTTTTTTTTTTTGGATTGATCCTGACCTGGATGGCTGAGAATCCTCACCAACAACATTTGAGCTAAACTATTTGGATCTCTGACACAAGTTAACTTTTCTCTTCCTCCCTCAGGTATGATCAGGAAGCTCAAACTGAATGAGAAGTCAGACGACATGGGGTTCGTGACATCAGTTGCGGTCAGCCTCTTCTCGGACGGAACCACCAACTGGGGTCGGATCGCCAGCCTGGTGGCCTTCGGGGCGGTGTTGTGCCAGCACCTGAAGCAGAACGGCCGGGGTCACTGCGTGGACCTGGTGAGCCGGGAGATCTCCACATACCTGCTGACCAACCAGCGGGACTGGCTAGCCAAGAACAATTCATGGGTGAGTTGTTGCTGCTGCTGCTTTGTTAGAGCACCAGCGTCCATTTTTGGTCCTGGCGTCCAGGACCGCTCCCACCTCTGCAGGCTTAGAGCTAATGAAACGTTTTGTTTAACAGGACGGCTTTGTGGAGTTCTTTAAAGTGGAGGACTCGGAGTCGACTGTGAGGAACACGCTCATGGCCTTTGTTGGGGTCGCTGGGATTGGGGCTACATTGGCCTTCCTTATCAGGTGAATGTGTTGGAGTCTGAGACCTTTGGCTGCTCCTCTCACCCACGTTTGGACATTGATGCGCAAACGGAGGCCGAACCCCTGGTCGATGGTGACTGGTAGTCCCCTTCCAGGCGTGTACGTGTATATATTGTGTAAAGTGTCTTATTTAATATAAATAAATTTATTTTTCTAATACAAAGTATATGTACGCAAGATGAATGAACTCTGGTTTAGCTGATTTCTATTTAATTTCTCGGGGGAGGGGGGGAGGGGGTTGGGTTCTGTGTTTACAACCCAATTATTTGTGATTTTGTGTAGCTGGTTTGTTTCCAAACGGCAGTTCAAGCCATCGGACTGTCCGGCCGTGTTCCTTAAATGTTTCATATGCAGACATGACGCCCATTCCTTTTTTTTTTTTTTTTAAAGAAAGCTTCAGTTAACATTTGGATCGTCACAAAAAAAGGTAGAGGGATTGATTTGCACATGGCATGTCATTAGTAGACGTCAAAAGCTGCATTCGGGCTTTTGAGGAAGCCTAAAAAGTACATGTAACCAATAAAAAAAGAGAAATTTCACTCATTGTTTGATCTGTTGGTGCTGTCTTTCTGGTAAGGTTTCTTTTTCCCCGTCTGTGGTTGTCGGATATGTGCTGTGAGATAAGCGCCCATCTGACGTTTCTTAATGCGTCGCCTCTGTCTATTCACGCCACAGCGCAGTACGCCACTTGCTGCAGTTTCCTAGAAATCTGAGGCCTTGGTGCCCCCCCCCGCCCCCTTTTTTTTTCTTTTTTTTTTTTTTTAAACTGCGCCACCAGCTGCCTCTGCAGCTTTGCAAGCTGCAGCTCTAGTGTGCAAGAAGCGGTGAGCTGGGGTTAGACGGGTTCGGAACAATATTCACATCCTGCATGACGGCTCAGTTGCCTGCAGCTGAACGCGGTGATGGTGCAGGCGCATAATCTCCGGGCCATTTTAATATCTAGTTTCCGCCGCGTCACGCCTCCCAGCAGGGAAAACCACGACGCAGAGCTTCACCCTTGTTGTTCTGCAGGTCCTGGAGTTGTCAAGGGTTACGAGGACAAACACGATATTCGCCGGGGCCCGTGGAGGACGAGGAGAGGAGTCTCTCCATGGAGACTATCCACAGCAGACCTCTGGTTGCCTCCTGCGAACGGAGACTCTGGCCACCATCTTAGTTACCTGCATGCAGCTCATTGAAGGATGGCTGTTCTGCAAATTCCCACTGCTTTTACAAAGTCCACCAAGAATTATGGGTTGTGCAGGGACTCAATATACAAGCATTTAAGTTGACCTTAAGCTTGTAAATCACATTTTTCTCCTGTAAGGCCCTTTTATACACATTTTAAAAAGGGTTCTGTGAGAAGTTTGGTAAGATTCTCTGTCAGTTTTAGTTGTGAAAACAAAAACTTCAGCTGTAGTGAATTAAGGAGACTACAATGCAACAAAGTGAAAAGCTTAATGAGAGGCGAACATAACCAGTCGACCAAGTTCAAACTGGTCTGGTCACCGATTTGAATCTTTCCTCTCAGCCCTGAAGTTAAACTCCAAACGAAAATGAATCACCTGTTTTAAAACAGGAAGTGCGCACCTCAACCTCTTCCTTGTTAGGGAAATGTCAAAAACTTCAAATCTGCACAGTGGAAGTTTTCTGTTTCAGTGGGTCTCCACCACGTTTGTAGGTTGCTTTAAGGGGCTACATCTGTTGTGGTTTAACAGACTCGTCGACTCGAACCTGGCAGCCTCTGAGCCACGAGAGCGGAGCGCCTGCAAACCGAAAGGCTTCAGAGCTGCTGAAAGCATTCCTTTCCAGGGATGGTCTAAGGAGTGGTTTAGAAACTGTTCTCTGCAAATGTAAGAAATGCAACCATCAGGACAGATGTAGATCCCAAGACTATATTTACTATTGTATATATTTATAATATACTTTGAGTTTCTTGACATCTAGTTTCATCAAAAATTACCACTAGTGGTTTTGTGCAGCTGAGAAATTGGCTCCAATGGGAAAGCTTTGCACCGATGCATAAGAAATGTGTGGATGAACCATTTTTAACAGTGTTTTAAAATGAATAAATCCATTTAGCTTTATTGGACAAATCAGCTGTGGCCCGTCTGAAGCTGAAACCCGATACTGAACCGCCTTTGAGCCCGGGTTATTGGTTGTGAGCAGTTCTGCTCGCCTGTAGCAACAGCACGCCCTCAAAGTTTAAAAAAAGCAGCAGTTTCTGGGAAGTCGGCTGACGCATGAGTTAATCTTTAAACAGAAGTAATCTATAGCAGTAAGTCGGCAGAGGCGTCCAATACTAAGAACCGTGGCCCTGAGATCTACAGATAGGGGTTAGGTTTTCGCAACTTTTAGCTTTGCTGCGTATATACATAAAAAAAAAAGGAACAAACCCAAATATCAACTTTGTAGAGCTGCCTTAGAGTCTGAGCCAGCAGCTCTGTTGTTTGAAGGTGGTGTTTATGTAATCCTGCAGGATACCCTGAAAATACCCAATCTCTCCAGTTAAAGAAGTCTTTTAGTGAAACATGTATAAATGTTTCAAAAACAAAGCTGTGTGATGTTTTGTCTCTCAGTACGGGACAAACTAATTACTGTGTCTTCTGATCTATTTTGCCATTTTGAGGCTTGTTTTTCCCAGACGTTGCGGCTCAACTCTTGCCTTTTTATATTCACACGTATCAACACCCAAATAAATGAATAAACATTTGCAGGGGTTTCCTATGGTGCGCTTGTTCACTGCAGATCTATAGTGATTTACGTAACAAGCCCACATTGGGGGGGGGGGACCAGAGTTAAAGGAAACACCACCAGCACAGTGGTTATTGTTAGAGCTGCTCTATTATTTTTTTTTTTTGACAGGTGGCTTTGGTCTAATACCAGCCAGTGGGTTGCAGTTTGGTCCTGAAGCGGTGAAGAAGTAGCATTTGAACAGATGAGCTCGTCACTTGGAGCACACATGGTGCACGTTGAAGATTTAATTAAATTAAGGACTTCACACCGGGGCTGATAAAATAAAACCAATTGACTAATGTGCTTAGCTATGCAACTGATTTACTGTCATTTTATATTAGCAGGGTAGCTAGTTGAGTTATCTGCTCCTATTAACAGCCGTCAGCTGCTTAGCAGACGTGTTGCTAATGACTCAACAACTAGTTTTAAAACCTGTTATAATAACTGGGGGTTGACGGTTTGATGGACTGTCAACTGCCTTTAAAGCCCACACCTGATGCATGTTTCTGGTGACGGAGACGCTAAAACAAACGGTAGAAATACGGCCTAATGCCGAAGAAAGCAGTCAGATAAATGTGGGCTAGCTGTGATCGATGTTATTGCAGTTTGCAGCGATACCATCACAATTACGTAGTTTCTGAAATCGTGCTGCCTTGTTAATAACATGAGGCAGAGTTTCCACACAAGGATAGTTCAATCTTTTTTCAAAACAACTGCGTTTGTCTTTCTTTCAGGCGCGTAAAAAGCTATATTAGCCCTGTTTAGCCAGCTGATGGGCCACGTTTAGCGAAAGATGGCGGAGGAGAAGCGTTGCTTTACTCCACACTGCCCCTAGTCTGGCACTGTCTGGGTCATCTCATTAAAGGAGACATATTGCCACAGCCACCCTTTTTAGCCCTTAATTATATTTTGTTGTATAATGGAAGTCGGTAGGAATGCAGAAAAGTTGAATTTCATCTCTTCAGGTACTGCTTATATATCTTAATATTTTGTCTGGGCCATATTATCAATCTGTTCAGTTTTCCCTGTTTTCTCTATTTTGTTTTGAACAAGAACGTCACAATATTTGCTGCAGAGCTGCTAAACAAGGTCATGAACCACCGGCTAGCAACAAATCCACCATTTTTATTTCTCGGGGCTATTTTTGTTGTCCAGGCTCAAGGATGCTGAAGGTACAAGTGGAAAAGTGAAAGTAGGGTGGTCCCAGACGTCCCTCTCCCCAGCCACATGGGCCAGCTTCTACGGAGGAACCCCAAGGCGTTCCCAGGCCAGCAGAGAGACATAGTCCCTCCAGCGTGTCCTGGGTCTTCCTCTGGGCCTCCTCCCGGTGGGACGTGTCCTGAACACCTCACCAGGGAGGCGTCCGGGAGGCATCCTAACCAGATGCCCGAGCCACCTCAACTGGCTCCTCTCGACGTGGAGGAGCAGCGGCTCTACTCTGAGTCCTCCCCGGATGACTGAGCTCCTCACCCTATCTCTAAGGGAGAGCCCAGACACACTACGGAGAAAACTCATTTCGGCCGCTTGTATCCGGGATCTCGTTCTTTTGGTCATGACCCAAAGCTCGTGACCATAGATGAGGGTAGGAACGTAGATCGACCGGTAAATCGAGAGGTTTGCTTTTTGGCTCAGCTCTCTCTTCACCACAACGGACCGGTACAGCGCCCGCTTCACAGCAGGCGCCGCACCAATCGATCTCCCGTTCCATTTATCCCTCATCGGGAACTAGACCCCGACCTGGAGAAGGCACTTTTTACCCTTTTCCGGTTTAAGACCATAGCCATGGATTTGGAGGCACTGATCCTCATCCCGGCCACTTCACACTCAGCTGCTGCGAGAGCTGTAGGTCATGGCCTGATGAGGCCAATAGGACCACATCATCGGCATAAAACAGAGCCACGATCCTAAGGTCACCAAAACAGATCCCCTCAACACCTTGGCTGTGTCTAGAAATTCTGTCCATAAATGTTATGAACAGAATCAGTGACAAAGGGCAACCTTGGCGGAGTTCAGCTCTCACCAGAAACGAGTCGGGCTTACTGCCGGCAATGCGGACCAAGCTCTGACACCGGTCATACAGGGACCTAACAGCCCGTATCAAAGGGCCCGGTACTCCATAAAAATTAACTTAAAACTCAGAAACAGGATGGCAAAAAAAGTGTTGCAGATTTTACTTATACCAGTAACCAGTCCATTCCTGCATCACAGTTACAGAAATGAATCCATTTCAGCTAAATGAGCAGTATTATGATGCTTTGATGACTCTTTATTTTGTTCTGCCTCAGCTGTATTTCTTTGTTGGGCGCCGAACAATAAGGCACATTGTCAGTGCATGCGCTATAAGAAGAAAAGCTTGAAACATCAAAGTAAAACTAACTGGGTATCAGAGGTCAAATAGCTCCCATTCATCCGCTGCCCAGTCTGAACTCTTGAACACTGAGCTCCTTTTGGTGAGTCGATACTCTAACTCGGATCATCTTCTAGGTGAAGAGTCATGTCCCTGTCAAAGTGGAGTCATCTTGTCTGTTGAAACGTTATTCTTTGACTGATGACCGTAGCTTAGCAGATTCTTTTCATGTTGGCAGTTGTAACGTACTCACTGGCCTTTGTAACCTTCGAGCACCATGAGATCATCAGATCTTTGATCAGTCTGTCCATATCACTGGGATGTCGTATATTCTCCCACTGAGAGTTGGGCAACTAAGCAGAGTGATGCAAAATTCAGGAAAACCGACTTCTTCGTGTTCAAAACAAGGCCGTATAAAATTTGTCAAAACGGCAGCATTTCCTCTGCTCTTGAACTCGCTTCCGACTTTATGCAAAAACCGAGCGTTTCACCGATGACGGTTTCAATGAGTTCTTATGGTGCTCATCGTTTTAGACCGAAGCACCACAAAATCCCATAACCTGGGATTGCAGTCATGGCGAAAATGAAAGTACACCTTATATTTCTAGATATTTAACCCCCCCTGAACTAAAAGCGGTCTTTACCAGGTTCTCAGACTGAGTTGAATCCTAACCTAAGTGACACAAAAGAGACCACACTATACTTATTTTAATGAAACTAAGATGAAGCCCTAAATGGAGAAATTGTGTAAAAAACCAAGCACTCCCCTTGATCGGATTGCTTGTAAGACGACGGTTGGCTGCGACACCTCTGGAGTAATGTTCTGTGGAGGAACTCTAACCCGCTAGTTTCTACAGGGTTGTGTCAGTTCATTGAGGTTTTGCTTCTGCAGAACTCTTGAGCATTTCTGTAAGGTGGAAGTCTGGACTTTGACAGGGTAATTGCATACCTTTCTTCTCTTTTTTTTCCTTTCGTGTCACGGCTGCAGTATTTGCCGTCATCGTTGCCTGATCGGTGCCCAGATCCAGTTGTTGCGAAACACACCAGCCCCAATCATCACCCTCCCACTGCCGTGCTTGACAGTTTGTCCGGTGTCTGTGCCAACATGCCACAATTGGCTTTCCCCAGACACGATGAGTTATATGATGACCGTACGGCTCTTTGGTCTCACCTGTATCAAAGACTCTCCTCCAGAACCCACCCAACCCTGCTAGCATAACTCATGACGTCACATTCTTTTTAGAAAGGAGATACTTCCTCCTGGCAACTCCACCAAACGAGCCATATTGTTCAGTCCCTTTCATTTTCTTCTGTGATCACCTTTTTCTTAGAGTTTGCCATGGAGCACCTCTTCTTTTTTTTTGTTGTTTTTCTGTGTAATTTCAGTGAGGATTGCATGGTCCAACAGTTGAGGTGAATTTGATCGCCAGCTCCCAGGAAGACTGGGAGTTTTCCACTTGTGAATAATGTTTCTCACTGGAGAACACTGGACTGTTAAAATCTAAAGTTTGAATTTTAGTCGCCTCAATTTTACACCTTTTTGTGCCTTGGACCTATGTGTCACTATTACTAATGGTAATTATTTAAAGAAAAAAAATAAGGCATTCACTCCCATGGCAACAGTCTGGATGATAAGAGTCAGCAGCTGCGTGCGATTTCTTTCATATTTTCTTTGTGCCTAAGCAGAAGTTTCTGGATCTGCTCTGTGAATGTCAGCACACAGTGTTCTCTACAGCAGGGACCTTGGAGGCTTTCCATGTTTTTTTTCCATTCTGTTTAGTAACAAGGCCAGCTTTCTTACAGGAAGGGGCAGGATGTTCCCAGCAGAAATTCCCAGCCAGCCTGTAACAGGAAGGAAGCGGGACAACATTTCAGCTAAGAATAAATGCTGAGGGCACCGCATTGTTTGGTTTGTGACACTCCTCAGCTGGCTCATTACCAAATTAAACATCTCAGTGTTTGTCTTCATGCTGTTTTTGTTTCCTATTCCTCTCTATTCTTCATTTAAACACATTTTTTTTAGGAGTAGCGCAGGAATTTACTGATAGAGCTTAAATTTTAGCCAGAAAAGATGCAACACCACAGATGTGGAGAATATCACAGTGACAGTACAGTAATTGGATTAAGTCCACCCCAAAGTCAGAATGAAACTGAAGTTAAAATAAGGGCCGTATGACAGACCCGTGGTTTGAGACGGCGCGTCTTGAGAGAAGGTGGTGCGTTTACTAATCTCGGTGAGACAATTTCTCAGAAGTTTCCCACATTTCAGCCCATGAATGATTTGGTCCTATTTCCTAATCAAGCAATTAAGTTCCCCACTGTGAAACAATAAAGAATTATTCTTTTATAATTTATTATCTGTTTATTTTTTTTTAATGATTGGTAGCATTTAACCAGATGGTTTTAAAAACGTACAGGAAAAATGTAATGCAACAAAATAAGTGAAATACAGAAAAATCAAACATATTATAAAACTAAAGCAAGGACGCCAACATCAATTTAAATGTATTTTAGTTTAATTTGTGCCAATTTTAACATATGTCAAACAGTTTCAAAATACATGCAGAAATATTTAGTAAATTCAATACAATTTTATGGGCGGATTTAAATGTAGTTACATGCAGTTCAATGCGTTATAGCTCAGTTTATTTTGCCAATTGGCTAAAAAAAAAACGTTTTCTAAGCAACCCCATTGTATGCACGAAATCACTGGCTTTGCAGCACATCTACCTCCTGAATGCACACATTGCTAGAGTGGGCTGCTGATTTTGCAAAGTTGTTAACTTTGCAGCAATCCGTCATTAAAGCATGTATGTGAGACAGCGGGAAGGACACAAACTGCACTCAAATTAAAAGCTGATGTAGAAAACTTTGTTTTTAGGCTGTTTTTACAAACTTTTTATAGACTGCAGTGCAAATATAAATTGGCAAGTTTCCTCAGAGTCTGTTGGGCTGCGAGTGCAACAGTTTTGATCTTGGCTGCTCTAGGACATTTTTTTATGATCTCTGTGCTCTTTTTAGGTTATATGAGCTGAGTAGCAGTCCATTTATCCAACCATCGTCTATACCAGCTTTTTTTGCACGGTCTCGGGTGTGGGGACGTGGTCAGGGCGAGAAGCTGGGTACACCCTGGACAAGTCCTCAGTCCATCACAGAGCAACACCGACACACAGGGCAAATGATAATGCACATCAACAGCCACACCTAACAGAAATATAGAGAGACCAGTTAAGCTAACGTCAGCTTTTTGGACTGTCGGAGGAAACCGGAGTACCCGGAGAGAACCCACGCATGCACAGGGAGAACCGGCAAACTCGGTGCAGAAAAACCTCAGGCCAGGATTTGAACCTAGGGGCTTCTTGCTGCAAAGCAACCATGCTGATTGCTGAACCTCTTTGCAGCCCCAACATCAAACATTTACATTCAAAATCCCTTGTCCTCCCTTCATTTCTTATCCTCTCTGCACACACTCACATATACACAGCCCCATTGAAATACTGGACCAAAAAGCGGCATACGAAAACAGAGGGTACTGTGTCCCTCAGTACCAGGAAAGCTCTCTCTAACTTCAACCCGGACAAGACTCAACCTTTTAGACCAACAACATGTTTATGGTCGGACCAGCAGGTCTTGTGATCAGCTGTGTGAGAGGCAGCAGGTGGCTCTAAAACAGCTAAAACAACAGAACACCTTGAGTCAACAGTTAAAAGAGGATCAGGGTGTCTCAGCTTTAGACCAGACGCACGCCGTGAGCTGAAGACTGGTGCTGAAATTTACAACGTTAACTTTGGCTCAAGCAGCTCATTAATCACCTTTGAATAAATCAGCAGTAGACTTTGATTCATTAGTCTTAAACCAAAAACATTTTACTTTATCCTATAGCTGTAGGATGAATCTCAACCTTTTTAGATTAAGGATATGTTCATCACTGCATGATGAATTTACCAATTTACTCAAAACCCGCTTGATCCAATTTCCTGATTCCTGCATCTTATTCCAGAAACACAGGCTGCCAGCCCTTCCTGATACCAAGTTAAAGTGCTCAGTGTCACAGCTTCAAGCTTGTCCGCCTCCGTGGCAAATCACAATCTGAGATATGTTTAAATGTACATCTCAAACCATGATTATTCACAAAAAAACCTTTTCAATCTACTTTTCCTCTTGTTGTTCCAGCAGAAACCTTTTTCTGTGTTTTGCTATTTTTATTCAGCCTTTTTTTAGCAGAACACACGTATTATCGTCTCAGCTGTGGACTGTTTGGTCCACGTAAAAACCCGACTCCACTTTATCTCAGCGCATCATTCACCAATTGTTTGTTTTTTTCATATTTAAAGATGCCAACGCTCTTTATAAAACTACACAGAAAGCACACAGGAAGGCAGTGTGATGCTGCTGTTTACATCCTCTTTTTGCATTTCAGCTTCAAAGGAAACAGTGAATCAATAGTACCAGGTGACTAAGATACGGGAAGAGGGTCAGCCGTGTCCATGAGTCACTGAACCTGTGGACCATGGTGGAAAATTAGTTTGAGTTTTTGCTCCACCCTAACCCACATTGTTTTAAGATGCATGATTAGTTAACTAGGGATCATATTTCTCCAATTTTAGCTTCCCTTCATTGGCTTCCTGTTAAATCAAGAATAGAATTTAAAATTCTTCTTCTAACGTATAAAGCCCTTAATAATCAAGCTCCATCATATATCAGAGCTCTGATTACCCCGTATGTTCCTAACAGAGCACTTCGCTCTCAGACTGCAGGTCTGCTGGTGGTTCCTAGAGTCTCTAAAAGTAGAATGGGAGGCAGATCCTTTAGCTATCAGGTTCCTCTCCTGTGGAACCAACTCCCAGTTTTGGTCCGTGAGGCAGACACCCTGTCTACTTTTAAGACTAATCTTAAAACATTCCTTTTCGACAAAGCTTATAACTAGAGTGGCTTATGTTACCCTGACCTACCTATGGGGATGTGCTTCTATGGGCTTAGACTACTGGAGGACAACAGGATCCATTTTTCTCACTCTATCGAGTTCTACTGTTCTTCAATTATGCATTGCTTGTCATAATTTCTGCTTATAACTTTTTGTTCTCTCTTTTTTCTTCATAGTAGGTACATCTGGTCTGGCATTCTGTTATCTGAGACATCATCCAGAGAAGACAGATCACCACTATTACCATCTAATGTAGAACAGATTACTAGATCAATGTGTGCTTCTGTGCTTTTTGTCTCTCTTGTTGTGTCTCTGCTCTGTCTTCTGTAACCCCCAGTCGGTCGAGGCAGATGACCGTTCATACTGAGCCCGGTTCTGCTAGAGGTTTTTCCTTCCCGCTAATGGGGAGTTTTTCTTTCCACTGTCGCTTCATGCTTGCTCGGTATGAGTGATTGCTGCAAAGCCATGTACAATGCAGACGACTCTCCCTGTAGCTCTACGCTTCTCCAGGAGTGAATGCTGCTTGTCGGGACTTTGATGCAATCAACTGGTTTTCTTATATAGGAACATTTTTTACCAATCTGTATAATATGATTGATTTTGACTTTGTAAAGTGCCTCGAGATGACATGTTTCATGAATTGGCGCTATATAAATAAAATTGAATTGAATTGAATTGAACTACCATCCTGTTGGCTTCTGCTATTTCAGGGTCAAACTGTGACCCGTCTGGGCTTGTTTTAGCAAAGGGCACCAAGGTGTGATGTTGCTATGTCTGGACAAGCTATCAGGTAGGGGGGGGGTCAATGGTCTGTGTCATTTACAGCTTGTTGACACCCCCCACCCCTACTGTCACTGTTTTACCTTTTACTTGGTAACGCCAGAGTGGCCAGGCCATAACGATTGTTGTCTGAAAGACTGCAGACGGCAGCCGTGGTGGCTCGGCCACTGTGAGCAATCTGTGGAGCTCAGTGGGTGAAAAGTCACTGAAGTCAGATGAATGAGAAATATTGTGTGTGTGTTTTTGTGTTGTTGTTTTTTTTGGAGAAACAATGCGGTTTATAGTCCTTCATTTATGTGGTCATCTTGAGACTTGGCGTTTGGCTCACATGACCGTTCATCATTTTGTCACGCTCGTCAAGGATTCTCGGGTCACATGCTTTTTGCCGTCACATTTACAAAAGAAGACTTGAAATCTTTCTTGTCTTTTAAGTGACTCCGGGCAGAGTCCAGAGGAAATGAGCTCATCGTCAGCTGTAAAGTTACACAATCTTTTTTTTTCTACCCAAGCTGCGATCAGAACTTGGTCTGCAAAATCCAAACACACATTCTGGAGGAAGAGTGCCTCTTGGAAATGAGTGACCACAGAAGTTCAGAGATTAAAAAAAGATGACAGCCAAACACAACCACAAATTTTTGTTTTGGCAGCCAAAGATCTGTGCTGCTAGTGACAGGATGAGTTATCCCCCAGTAATGTCCAGTACAATCCTGAACTGAGGTTAGTCTCGTATATCGTCCAGTCCTCTGAATCAGCATTCTGTGAATCTGTGGCTTCTGACTTCAGTGTTACTCTGAGCTGAACCTTTGCAACAATCCAAATTGAAACCAAAACTTTTTTCACTCAATCATTCATCACTGTACAGTTCTGAATAGTTGTCCGAAGAGTCGAAATTCTGCATTTTATTAAAAATGTATTAATTATATTTGCAAACCCTCTCTGTGAAAATCTTAACACATAAGGATTGGTGTCCTGTATCAATTTTTCAGAGTTTCCTGGTGTCACTAAATGAAACCAAAACTTAATTTAATGCACACAGACACTAAATAAACTGCGCACTATTGTTTTTTCAGCCTGGGAGCGTAAAGTCAAATAATGCAAAATGAAGTCCTGGGGGGGAAATCCATTCTGTTCTATTGGCTTTAGAGGCCAGGTGCTGCTATTCAAATACGTTAGATAAAATTTTCACAAACAGGTGTGACAGCCTTTATGACTGGTGATTTTGTTAGTCTGGGGTGTAGAGGTGTGTGAAAACACCACGCAAGGTGAAAAGTCAATGACCTCAGCGAAGCAATGGATTCTTCCCATCACACTTCCCATACCTGATAACCAGCGGGTTATCAGGTAGTTTCCAAACAATTAGAAGTCCGTCACCACAGAGAAAGCTTATTCGTCAGAAAACAACATTTAAGCAGGGCTTTGAACCGGTTCAAGGAACGAAAACGAAAACCGGGAACTTTTTGTATTTTACAGGGAACAGAAACGAAACCGGAAACGTTATTATTTTTTATGTTCTGGAACATTACAAACAGCCCCCCCGCTTCGCGAGGCGCAAACCCCCCCCCGTCAGTCAGATGTCCGGCCAACTACTCACCGCCTCGCCTAAACAAATTCCTGTGGGAAACACTGCTAAATGGCGCCAACACCTCTGTTTGCCTAATACACAGATGGCTAGCTATTCTTTTATTCGTTTAAGCTGGACGAGAAAGATGTCACATAATTCTATAGCATTAAACAGCTGACAAGAACGAAATTAACCGTTCCGGGAACAGTAGTTTTTTGTTCTAACCGGTTCGGGAACGTCAATTTATTGGTGGAACTCATAACCGGAAAAGTTATAATTCCGTTTCTGTTCGGAACAAACCGATTGGGAAAAAAAATCGGTTCAAAGCCCTGCATTTAAGACAGCTGCCATTCGACCTAGAATTGAACATCACAGCAAATTTACCCCAAGTCAAACTATTTAGCGCTCAGAGAAATGATTAAAAACCCAAGAACTCCATCGTAGCGTCTACAGATCTCAGTTAGCTAAATGTTAAAGCTAAAGAGGGATTAGGAGGGGATTGTTTGGAAGGGTTGCTGGGAGAATATTTCTCCTCCCTTAAAAAGAACAAGGCGCCGTGCCTTGGAGACGGAAACAGTCTTTATACAGTATTACTCTATATAGAACGATCCTGTTCCACTGATTATTTTAAGCGAGCATAGAGCTCCACAGCAACAGCGGGGGCAGGCACCACTGGGCCTAAATGCAGAGGCATCACAGATAGGTACATCTAAAGTCTTCTGGAACAAGGTTTTTTAGGGAGACAGGTCTAAAGTAGAGGTATTGAGCCGTAATGTACAGTTGGAGCATTCCTGTTAGGAAATCATAATCAGCACCAACCTCACATACCAGCCTGTCAGGCATGGCGGTAGAGGGCTGATGATTTTGGCTTGTTTTGCAGCCACATGACCTGGGCATCTTGCTGTCACAATTACTTGACCGTATGTCTCAACACACCAGCCCATCGCAGTGCAGAATGTGAGGCAATCTGTTTGAAAGACGACGGGCCGTGTCACAGATGGCTCAACAGGACAATGACCCCAAACGCTGCAGCAAGTCTACAATATAAAAAAGAAAAGAACCAAGGTGTCGCAATGACCCAGTCAAAGTCCAGGCCTCAGTTTAACTGGAATGCTGCGGTAAGACCTCAAGAGGGCTGCGAGTAAACAAATGCCTGCAAACCACACTGAACTGAAGTAGTGCTTTAAAAAAAGGTTGGCCAAAAGGGACACATTGAGTCATGAGCTGTACCTAATTTATGCCATGACAACATGCACTTTTTTGATTAGAAAAAATCATTTAACCACATAGTAGTAACTTCTTGGAAATGGACAAATGGAAAATGTTGTCCTGTTCTTATAAAAGTAAATGAATTGAGCATAGGACAGATGTAGATTAAGTTATCCTTTTTTATTGTCATGAAGCAGTATATCTCAATATATTTTGCTAACCTTTAAAAGTAAAATCAAACATTTCATTCAGTCTGTCTGTGCTTCTCTCCCAGTGGCGATGCTTGTTGGAATGCAGAGAAAGTTTGTGTTAATCATTTACAGGGTAAATATGAAATATCTTACAGTGAACTGGAGCTAATGAAATGAAACTGACCTTTTTATCTTTGCACTTCTTCAGATAGAAGTGGTTGGGAGTTTTAAAAACTCTTCAATTCAGTTTATTTATATAGCTCCAATTCACAACACATGTCATATAATGGCACTTTAAAAACTCGGTTCTATGGAATCATTCAGACAGATTGGTTAAAAGCTTTCTGTCTAAGGAAACCCAGCAGATTGCATGGAGTCATTGTCTTGCAGTATTCACTCCTCCTGGATTAGCATTTACAGACAGCAGACAGTCGATTGCATTGTGTCCTTGACTTTGCCGTAATCCCTCATTCCGAGCATGCACGTAGCAACAGTGAAGAGGAGAAGTCACCTTTAACAGGAAGGAACCTGCAGCAGAACCAGAACCAGTTTCAGTGTGAACGGCCATCTGCCATGGCGACTGGAGGCCTGACAAGATAAAGCAAGAAAAGTAAAAGGGTAATAGCAGTACCAGCTCCATATGTGACTTTACCTTGGGAAAAAACACAGCTAAGAAGCAAAGCTCTGAGCCAATTTCCAGGTCCTGATGATGAAAGAGAGCACATACAGTAATTTGTAGCACTGCTGCATTCCATTTGCCTCAAAACTAAAAACTAAGAAATCACAGAATACATCCTCTCCGCCTTTTGATCTTGTCAGATTGTGGGAACAAATATGGACGGCATTGTTAAATGTATAAATACAGCTAACCTGAACCTCAGAATGCATTTTAAAGTCCCCTTTTACTGCAAAATCTTTGAGCCGTGCTGAATTGTTCAGCTGAACATGACACGTTGAACAACAAAAGGTGGTAATTCTTCATTTCCCGTTTAGCCTCTATGGTTACTGTTGTTAAAACAATGACAATAACGCTGTTCTACGTCTGTTTTGAACATATAAACAGCACTGAAGCAACTTATAAACACTGAAAAGTAGTATGTGTATGACTAACGAAACGTTGCATAAATAATAGACTATTACTAGCGACAGTCAAAGTATGAAGTTTTACACAATGTTGAGTAGCAGCCATCATGAATGCGGAAGTCGGGAATGATCCTGTTGCACCGACTTTCCGACTCATAAATCCCACTTTAGGGGGGATTCCAGTTGAAATTTCCGACAGAAAGGCTAAACACTGAAAAACAGAACCAACTATATCATCTATAGGAGAACATGAAGTTGTTTGCAGCAGCAGCTCAGCTGATGCCACCCTCCAAGATTATGTCAGATCCACAGAACGGCAGCTACTATGAAGAAAAAGACAATAGAACATAAAGTTAAAAGCTGAAATAACAGTAAACAGTATACTATTGGAGAGTCGTAGGGGAATGTAGCAGAGTGAGGGAAAGTAGTATTTATGTCCTCCAGCAGCCTAAGCTTATAGCAGCATAACTATAGAGATAGCTCAGGGTAACCTAAGCCACTCTAACTATATGTTTTACCAAAAAGGAAAGTCTTAAAAGTAGACAGGGTGTCTGCCGCACGGACCAAAACTGGGAGTTGGTTCCACAGGAGAGGAGCCTGATAACTAAAGGATCTGCCTCCCATTCTACTTTTAGAGACTCTAGGAACCACCAGCAGACCTGCAGTCTGAGAGCGAAGTGCTCTGTTAGGAACATACGGGGTAATCAGAGCTCTGATATATGATGGAGCTTGATGTTTAAGGCTTTATATGAGAATTTTAAATAATATTTTGGATTTATTAGGGAACCAGTGAAGCTAAAATAGAAATTTGTATCTGAAGTCAGACTTGTTTATGGATTATGAAGAATGCCAAACCCAACATGTTCCTGTTGGAAGTTTGAAAACCAGTGAGACGTGTTAATTGACATGCTCAGTGACCAGACTAATTGCTAACGACAACAACAGTAAGTGCTCTTAAACACCGTCACAAGATCGTCCCTGAAAGAGGATGCACTGCATGTAAAAGATTTAAGATACACAGGGTTAAAATGCAAATAAATTATCTTCTGCAACTATAATTAAGTTTCATTTGCAAGGTTTCCACTCGGAGTTCTGACTTCAACTGTCCAGTCCATTAAATGCTCCAAGTTTAAACTTAGAAACTTAGACTTTGGTGCAAAAGTTTAACAAATGACTACACTATGCTCTCAACTCATCAGTATGGTTCAATGAACCAATTTCTTTGTTATTGTTTTTGTGATAAAACACTAGGAATTGAAAATGTAAAAGTCCTGTCATACGGTCATACCCCGAAAATGTTGGTTTTCATTAAGGTGGTACTTGTTCTAAAAGGTTTGAGAGGCACTGCTATGAGCAATAGCAACCGCTTCAGTCTTATTGCAGCCACCTGGCAGTTTGTTTGAGAGGAAAATTGGGTTAAGTGACTGATTTTGAAATTTCTGTGCAGTCGACAGTAACTCTGACCACCATTGTCTTGCTGTTTCACATCACGTCAGCTATGTGGGCCCACAGTTGCGCACACAGACTATAACCTGGTGTCACAATTGATGCCAGGCAGAGATAACAGTTTGACAGTGTAAATCAAATGATTGTTTTCAGTGTGGTTCCCCAGAGGATTGCTGCACAACCATAAAAACAATAATTAGGGGCTTTTCTATACCGTTTGCTTTTGTTTTGTCTCAAGGTCTGAGTATGAATTTGGGTCAGGGCTAAAGTCTTTCATCCTCCCCCACAGATGATGATATGAAGGATTACCACAGAGACAAAATAAAAGCTAAGCTGATAGCCAAAGAAACAAAGAGGCCTGCCAGCTCAAGGCTCTGGCGCCTCTGTTTCGCCAGACAGAGACCTGTTTGGTAAACCATCGACTCTTCTGCTGTTAGTCCCTCAAATCACGGAGACAAAGAAAGGGCTGCTCATTGTTTTGTAGAAAACACAATTTGAATGGATAATCCTATCAAATTCTACCGTGTATGCAGATTATATGTGTTTTAAAACATTGTATACATGTGTATCACTTTATGTTTTCTGACTAGTTCAATCCAGTGTTGCATTATCTTTATCTCTGTGACAGAATTCCATCAGAAACCAGAAAAAAGAGGTTTAGCAGTTTAACAAAGGATATTTCCTGTCCAAAAACATCCATCTTGAAGAATGAAGCGGCTGTTTACCTTGGTAATAAGCAATCCCAGCAAAAATGAAAAAAATACTAATTAATTTTGCAAACCAGTACAGAATTGTATCTTTTGCATAAACATATTCTTTTACTATCTGCAGAAGAAAATAATATGTCATAGGCTAAGCTTGTGACTTGGGTGACATATTACATCATAACCACAAAACATTTTGGAGTTTGTATAATCTCTAACCCTGCTGTTTATTGGAAGCAGAGTGTCCCATGTGTGTAAATCCAAAATAATCCTCAACAAATGCTCTTTCTAAACTCTAGGATCAGCATTTTAAGAAAATTAATGTTGTGTTAAAAATGTAAATCTCTAGGACCTACCTAGATTAGTTGGTCAAACTAATGCTTAGGAAAAACATTTTCCTATACAACAAAAGCAAAAAATGAAAAGTCACTGTGTGTGGACACACACACCCAGACCCAGAACCAAACATGGAGAAGCAGCATTCAGCTTCTATGCTCCACAAATCTGGAACAAATTTCCAGAAAATTGCAAAACAGTCGAAACACAGAGTTCCTTTAAATCAAGATGGAAAACCCTCCTGTTTAGAAATGATTTTAACCCATACTAACAGGAACATTGACCAACATTTGATGTGTATCGATGTTTTCACCTGATACAATTTAATGTTTGTTACTGGTCTCACAACCTGTGACTGTTTCAATGTGTTTATGATGTTTTTATGCTTTTATGGTGTAAGGCACTTTGAACCGCCTCGTTGCTGAAACATGCTATACAAGTAAACTTGACTTAACATGTAGCAAAAAAATGATTTCCGTGGGTGATTTTGTTATCTGAGTTTTTTAAACAGACAACGTTTCCATCAACATTTTGGGAGCAGAATGGAAAAAAGCTCTTCTCCCCATGGGGGACAGAGAACAGTGAGGTGGATGGAGGAGGAGGATCTGAGGACGCTTTAGGAAGTTTAAAGTGAGCCAAGAGTTTATTTTAGGCAAGAAGGAGGTGAGGGAAGAGGCTGGATTTACTGGTTACGTAGATCTGGGTGTCATCCACATAACAATGGAAATTAATTCTAAACTTATAGAAAATATTGCCAACGAAAAGAAGGCAAACGATAAAAAGTAGGGGTCCTAGAACAAAGCCCTGAGACACATAATATGTCTTTGGAGAGGGTTGGGAACTGAAGGACTAAGTGGGAAAAACATGGCCCCATCCATACAGAGACAAGATTAAGGGTGTCTGCAAAGGTATTTTGTCATTTAGGTTGGCCGTCCACATGGATCCGCCGTTTCGGGAGATCAAAAAAATATATTTTTGAAACCAAGCCCCAGAGCGGAAAATTTTCAAAATGGCAGTTTTGTGTTTCTGTGTGTGTACATGCAAGCTGTGTCTTTTCTAAATGATAACGTTGTAATTCAAGCTCTCTCTGTAAGCCTCGCTCTCACATGAGGTGGTGATCTGGGCTTGCCCGATATTTTTTGTGTGTTTCTGTGGCAGTGTCAGCGCCACCAATGGGCCCGGCATGGCTACATTTTCATTGGTGCCC
The DNA here is from genome assembly GCA_037039145.1 of Fundulus diaphanus. Taxonomy (NCBI): domain Eukaryota; kingdom Metazoa; phylum Chordata; class Actinopteri; order Cyprinodontiformes; family Fundulidae; genus Fundulus; species Fundulus diaphanus. The sequence continues at coordinate 50,076,081 of CM073130.1, read as the reverse complement.
TGTCTCCTCGTGTGGACGCAGATTTGTTCTTAATCGCTTATGAAAATTCACCTTGTTCGGCCTGAACATGGCCAGAAAGGTAAGAGTAAAACCAGTCAAGGGGGTGTGAGTAATGCCAAGCGAGGACAATCTGCTGAGGAGAACAGTGCGAGAGATTGTATCAAAGGCCACACTTAGATCAAGGAGGATGAGAAAGGAAAGTAACCTGGAGTCAGCTGCCATCAGATCATTGGCAACTGTTATGAAAGCAGTTTCAACACTGTTTACTGGAACTGTTTGTAGAGGTTATTGAATTTTAAATGAGAGTGGAGTGGAATACCAGCTGTAAATTAGAAATGGGGAGACTATTGTAGTTGTTAGGATCTGATTTTTTTTTTTTAGTGTAGGACTTCAGTCTTAAGGGGAGTGGGAAACAATCTAGTAGTGAGCAAGGTGGGAATCTTAGCATTTCCTTTTGGGATTAATAAAGTATTTTTGAATTGAATTGAATTGAATGAAAGGGAGGAGACATGAGAGGCAGGATTTAACCAAAGGGACAGTTTGGGAAAAGGTAACCATTTGGGTTTTCACTGGAGCAAGACAGTTCAGAATATTTGGCGGGTTGCCTAGTGGTTAGAGCACAGAGCTTGGGTCCCAGAGGTTCTGAGTTCAACTCCCACAAGCTGCCATTCTGGGCTCCCTGAGCAAGACCCTTCACCCCCAATTGCTCCCCAGGCACCACACAGTGGCAGCCCACTGCTCCCCAAGGGGATGGGTTAAGATGCAGAAGTGAATTTCTCCATTGTGAGATCAATAAAGTTCAATTGTTTAAAGAATCCGGATTTCGGGAAGCCAGCTCATCTGGGGTGGAAGAAGACTCGGGGATCACAGTTCTGCGAATGTAAGAGGAGAGGGTATCCATATTAATGTTCTTAATTATTCAGAATGAGATCAGGAGTTATCCAGATATGAAGGAAAACATTAAACGAGAGGAGGAAATGGTCTGCCATCTAAAGTCCATCAGCTGAACAGTTGGGTGGAGTGAGACCAGAACGGCTGATTACATCAAGACTATGTTTACAGAAATCACATTCCATTGAATTGAAGATAGGCACAAATACAGGCAGAACCTTTCGATTCTCGTGGTCAATTATTGTTAGGCCCCCACCATGACCTGACCCCTGACCCCTGTGGATGTGATATGTAAACAAACCCGGGGGGAGGGAAGTCGTTGAGCTGAGAACAGCCAGTGGTTGTCACCAGGTGTCCGTCAAACAGAGAAAGTCCAACTCGTGGTCAACTGATGCAGAATGAGATGTCCCTTGATTGTGAGTGAGCGAATGTTAGGCAGGATGAAGTGATGTTATCATATTCAATGGGATGATTGGTTGACTGAGCGGGGCTGGCTAGTACACCGTGATCAATAGTAAGACCAGTAATTCTGTGGTGACAAGTGCCGTTGGACCAGGAGGATACGATGGCTTTGGAGCTGTCGACATTGAAAGTCCAGTGAGACCCATGATGGATAGACCTAGATAGAAACATTGTAACTATAATCAGATTTCTCAAATCACCTCTGTCATGATGAATTAACATAATCTGAAATTATTTAAATATTGTTCTAAGTTGCATTTATATTTGAATTGGGAGATATTGAAGTTACAATCACATTGCCAGGCCTCCAGATCATTGAAAGGTTAAACATTTAATTTTAAAAGCAACCCTTTGGCTAAGCTTTCAAAACCATTTGCATAACAAATTCCATGCTTATCAAAGTTTGTCAGATCAATAGAACCAGTGTGGGAACAAATTACCTCGGAAATTGCTGTAAGGTGTTTATTATATCAAAAAAAGGTGCAAAGTGAACTTAGTATCAGAAGCCCAATTATTGTTTTTTGTGTTCTAGCAGCTGTTTACTGACTTTTTTTTTGCTGCATCTTCGACAAATGTCACAATATTTTCATTAGTTTTTGTTTCTTTTATATGTTTTAATTTATACTTTTAATTATTTTATATTGCACATACTTACATTTAGAATGTTACTCTTTTGTTTTCTGTCTTTACCCGGAGCCCTGCAAAAAAAAAAAAAAAAAAAAAAAAAATTTGCTTGAATGTACATTGTGAATGTGCAGTTGCATGACAATAAAATCTGGCTAAGCTTCCCAAAAATGAAGCTTTCATTGCAAACCCCATGATGACAGGAAAGCTTCTGCTGAAAGGTCCAACATTTTTTGAAGAGCTTTTTTTAATCAAACAAAAGGTCAGTGCTGTTTTTTTCAGTTTATTTGGGGCGTAGTCATGGCAGCTGCTCTTTGCACAGGAACACCTGCCTAGTTCATTTAGTTTCCTGCCTAATGAACAATAATGACAGTACTTTGAAAAGAAGAAAACCTGTGAGGTGCCAGGTGTTCTCAGGTGCACAGAAGCATGAAATGAACATATAGCAACTGCGTGCACTGTTTGTTATGGCCTATACAGTATGACCTGTGATCAAGGTTTTGTTTGCTCACCGCCTGTCCCAACAATAAGCCTTAGTGTGTTTAGTTGGTGTGCCTCTTTTAAGGCATATGACGGATATCTCCTGATCGGCTGATGGGTCCCCTTTTATTATCACTTTTTATTTATTGATTATGCAAAAACAAAACCTTAAATATCGTGAAACTTGCAGGCGAGGTTAAAGCTGCACTGTGTAAGTTTTTAGCCGAGCTTAATTTTAGATATATTAAATTTTTTTCAAATCAATATACAGCACTTGGCACATATCGACGCTCCGTGCCATCTGCTCTTCTCAAAAACTCGCCTACGTAACTTTAGAGGGTCGGATCCGTCGTTAAATGCTCTAGGCCACATGACCCATTCTAGGTTACAACAAAATAAACACATGTAACATTTACCTGATCTGACATATATTGCCTGGCCAAAGAAAAAGTCGCCACCAAAATGTTGGCACCACTGATTAGTGGCTTTCTTAAGGCTACACACCTGTTCAGTCCCAATCCCTTGAGTTCCCTGTTCATTGTGCATGTGGAAATGCTCTTACTTTCACTATTAAACATAGCCCAGAATTCTACTGAAGTTTTTCTTCGATTTGATTTCACCAAACATTTAAGTAATCGGCGATCAAAATCATTCAGGACTTTTTTCCAGACACATTTTTTCCTCAAAGACGATGGGTCCCCACTATCCTTCCAATTTTGGTAGTTTCTGCAATCTCCTCAGACGTTTTCTCTGCTTGATGCATGCCAATGATTTGACGCCTCTGAAACAGACTGACATGTTCTCCATGACCACAGGATGTGTCGTTCGACATGGTTCTTTTTTTCATTTTGTCTTTCACACGAAGATTTATTTATTTTGAAGAAATCTTCTTCTACGCTTCATTTTAAGATGTAATATACGCATTGTACTATAAATGCGCACCTGGCTTGTGGCCTCTGCTTCAATCATTCTGGCAAATATGCTCAATTGGCTGAAATCAGGGAAACTGTCAGGCAGCTGAGACATCTATGGTCAAAGTTAGTGATGAAGGAGAATATGAACCAAGAGAGAGTGGAATTGGAGGCAACAGACGAGATAATTGGAACGGATCTGGGAGAAGAAAACGAGCAAGAATCAGAAAATGTCTCTTTCTTATAAAATTATGAGTCAGACTCAGATTAAGAAGCTGGTATATGAAATACATAAAGTGAGAGCACGCACAGGTTCATCATCAGAGTTTAGTCCGTGAATCCACCTGGATGATCTCTACTTCAGAGACGTTTCAGGTTGTGGAGGTGTGGCCGATCTTGCTCTGGATCCACGCTGAGCCACCGATGCACCTGAAAATCCTCAGGATTCTGTTGTGGATGTTGGGTGTAACTTTATTGCAATCTAATTCAAATTGACATGGTTGTTTAAGAAATGAGAAGCAACTCAGTGCACCAGTTGGGGTTAAATAACTTGTTGCCAGCTGAAACATAATCACCCATGCAGTAATTATCAAATGGGAGGCTCATACCTATTTGCTTAGTTAAATCCAGGTGCTGACTTTTCTTTGGCCAGGCAGTGTATTTTTGGTTCTCTGATGTAGGATTTAATCTAGAGAGGTAGATGTGGCCTTGTCTTGACAAGTAACTTCTCAATTTGCTGGTCCAAAGTGGTCAACTATCAGATTCCAAAACATGGAGGGAGACTGTTTAATTTCTCTACAGTGCAGTGGTGCCAGTGGCCTTCACAGGCACTAACCTGGAAGTTACCGGTCTAGTTCCCCTGGTGGCGAAAAGTTACACAGTTATGCTTTAAAGTGTAACCTCTCCTCTGCAAAATCAACTTTTCTTGCAGATAAACAGTGTAAACTGGGCAAAAGGGTCCTGCTTCAATGTTACTGTACAATATTTTGCTTAACTTATCCCCTGGTGTCTGCCTCGGTGCTCTTGGGGTCAGGTCTTTGGCTCCTCACAACCACCATTGAGAATTTTCTCATGGATAAAGCTTACATACACAACTGCATTCTCACAAACACCTACAGGTGCTCAGATTCAGGCACTTACAGATTGACTTTCATACAGAAAATCCCTATTATTATCTTCAGCTGTCATCTTGTGTTAATTAATTCTGTATATTCTTCAGTAATGGTATCAAGGCGTTGGTTGTTTGTACCTGTAATACTTTATCGGTTGTTTTTGCTGTTCTTTCATATCTCTCTTTGCAGGTGTAGAAGCAGACTCAGAAGATGTGATATTGCTCTCTCCCTTTCCTCTCCTCTTTCTCATTCACCTTTTCTCCCTTTCAGCATTCTGTCTCATCTGTTTCTCTCCTTTTTCCCTCTTTTACCTTTCCATGTCAGTGTCCATTGAACATGAAATAGTCCCAGCATAAAATCTAATAAAGCTCCTTGCGTATCTAAATCCAGCGGAGCGCTATGGCTAAAGCAGTACCGCTCCACTTGTGAAAGTAAAATCTGTTGGGCTCTTTTTGGCATTAAGACAACAATTCTTATTGCCACATTTCCAGACAGGACACAAACACACAAAAATAAAAGAGTAAAAAATAGATAAATCCTTAACCATGTCGCAGAAAAAAAAGCATGCTTATAAACAGTAATTGAGTCTGTGAGATTGTGAAAATATAAAGTCTGCTATAAAGCCCCTGTGGCGAGTCAGATTGGAGTTGACATCACGAGCACTGGCAGCATTGATCAATGGTGTTTAGTGATTGTTGTTTTAAACATTAGCACATATTAGCAATAAGGCCGCTAACATCTCTTTACCACTTAGAAACTGCCCCCACTTTGTCCTCCACTGCCTCACTCATCCCGACACTTAGCCCTGTCCCTCGGCGACGCTTGGTACCGCCCACTGTTGGTGTGATTTTTCAATATTTGTCTGGGGGGCGGGTAATGCTTCTACATTGTGGTGAGTTACACTTTAAGCATGTGTAAAAGACCCAGAAGACTGTCTTCTGAGCATTACGCTCAGGATTTCTTTTTAATATACCTTTTAAATCTTTCAGAGTACATTGTGTTTTCTCACAATGACGTCTTTTGTGTTTGAGGAACTTTAAAATTGAGATTAATAATCTGATTTAATCAGAAGTGGTGACAGGAAATTCTCTGCTCAGAAAAAACTCACTGGAATGTATTTTCACTTGATACCTTTGTAATGGCAGATCTTTCCTGGTATTATTTATAATGGAAAGGAACACGCTGAACCATTTGTTTTCCTAATGTCCTGTTGTATATGTGTTTCATACATTTCCCCCTGTCATGTCTTCCTAATATAACCCTGTTTCAACAGGATTTTTTGATTCTTATAAACAAACAAATACATTTCTGACTATTTAAAGAGCAACTGAAAGTCCTTAAAAACATAACGGTTCTAGTAAAAAAAAAAAAAAAATCAGGAACTCAAAAACTTGATTTTAACTAATTTCTCATTGTGTTGAGATTATTGCTGTCACAGATGTGAGCTCCTCTTTTTTTGTTATTGGTCTTATTTCAATAATGGATCTATAAAATAAACTAAAACATGATTTCTTCAATTCTTGTTGCTGTGGTGTTGTAATTTAAGCATATTTTGTGATAAAGCAGCAATGACATATATTTTTGGGAATAATGTAACATTTGCCTGTTGTTGACAGTTTTGTGTGTGAATTTAGACTTAAAGCAGTTTGAAACCTCCTTCCTAGCCAGAGGTACTGTCCTACAAATAACCAACACATGTAGCAATTAAATTACCGTAGATGTGTCGTGTTCATTCTGTCTATACAGTTTCTTATCCATACATCCATGCAATGTATCCATCTGTTGTCTTCAGCTTATCTTATAGGCCCAGGATGGACACCCAGCCATTCTTCTCCCATTTTCTTGGAAGGCCTTTTCAGTTCTCCAGGAAGTTCTGAGTCTGAGTCTGTCCCAGGCTTACTAAGGCCTTGTTCAGTCATCCTTCTGAGGAGGATAATTTCATCACCTTCAGGAGCATCATCTCATGACCAAAGGCTGATGGTAAAAGGTGGGGGTGGGAAAGTAGACAGCCATGTAAAGAAATAATTGCTTTGTGGCTACTTAGCCGTAACATATTGCAGAGGTACTGACATTACAGATTTCATTAGCAGTCTAAGCATCCTTTGGAAGGAAAACATATATAACCCATTCACTTTTTCCACGTTTTGCATTAGCATTTGCTAAAAAATACAGTGACAGCGTAACTGGCGGTTTGGTGAGTAGTTTAGGTTGAGCCTATGTAACACAAAAACCTGGTGCATTTCTTTCTGAAATAATATCATTAGACATAATTGCCTCAGTGGGTGTGATTATTTTTCCGTGACCTTAGGTTGTATTCTGTGAAAATAACCTTCCACATAGCGATAACGCAGGAAGCCATCGCCGTCTCCTCTCAAACGCATATTAACGGAAACTCATCATAAACAACTTCCCACTACCCATGACGGCGTGCGAGTTGGGTAAACATTTGTATTCACCTCATCCTGCAGTCCCCACTCCCACAAAGGTCAGTGATGTCACTCCCTCCTTTAAACTGTTTTAGCATTGAGAGACGGTTGTGTTCATGCGGCCCGATGAAGCGGCGTTGCTTTTGCAGGTTGCTGCTGACTGGATATCCCCTTACAGATAAATCTGTGACGTGATATCTGACCCCCGTGAGAACAAGCGGTTGCCCTCAGTGTGTTTGATGTTGAATGTGCTGTGTGCAGGGTTTTGTGTGCGTGTGTTTGATTTACCCTTTAGAAGAACCTGTCGTAGGCATTGTGGGAATTCAGCAAAGTCACTGATAACGTCCTACTGTAGCTCATATTTACAGGTTATCAGAATGAGGGCAAATTACCACTTACAGGTGTTTAAAGAGGAAGTCGGTGGAGCAGTTTAAAGGAAAAATTCTTTATTACAACTGATGTGTCCTTTATTACAAGGTGTCCAATGTTCTAAGTGCAAAAGGCTAATCCGTATACTATATATAACTCATGCTTTTTTCCTCTATCAAGCTCAATACTTTATTAATGTCATAAAATGAAAGCAAACAAACACTGCCCTTCTGTAGGTCAGCGAGCCCGCAGAGCCTGCAGCCAAAATGGCCGGTACAGAAAGTACGCCACGTTTAGACAGTGAAACACGAGAGGCGTGAGACACGGATGAATCAGTTAGAAGAGAACATTCCCACGTGAAAAAAGGTGTAGCGTTCAATGATTAATAATAGAGATAATGTTCTAAATGCAGGAACTGCATGTGATCAAGGATTGCCAATTGCACAATTTCAAGGAGAAACCTTTTGCAGGAGAGCGGCCTTTGTGTTTACAATCTTTTCTCTCTCTACTTACAAAGGGAAAATGACATTTTAAACACATAAGATAATGTAAAATACTGCGTCCTGTTATTCCAGCCTGTCTTTAATGGCCTGGCTGCATCAGTGTGCGTACACCAAACTAATTTTAAGCAGCCAGTCTTCTTTGTAAGGGGTCTACCACCAATAAGACTGTGTGAACATTGACCAGATTGTCAGATTTAGTTCTAAAACGTACATTTTCTTCGCATGAAGTGGATCTTCTATTGTTTTAAATGTGGGCCTTAGCTCATTGTGATGCTGAACATGTCTAAACCATCAGCTTTCCAGAGATTGATATTTGGAGCTGTTCTCAATGTTATCTAATTTGAAAAGAACCCCAGCTCCATCTACAGAAAAGTCCTTCCTACCTCTTCCAGTTGTGCCCAAAAAGTTCACGTTTGGTTTATTCAAACAATCACAGGTTTTGGGAGATTGCAGCCAGCCATTATTGTTTTCCTAAGATAAATGCTTCTGTCTTTCAGTCCTACACTTTACTTCAGACATAAGGAGAAAGCACTATTGCAGTCACATGTAGAATACAACTAGTACTTTCCAGAAATTCAAATGAATTCAATTCAATTTTATTTATATAGAGTCAATTCACAACACATGTCATCTCAAGGCACTTTACAGTCAAATTCAGTCAAACCAGACAGAAGTTTCCTTTCTAGGGGAACCCAGCAGGTTGCATCAAGTCTCTCCAAGCAGCATTCACTCCTCCTGAAAGAGCGTAGAGCTACAGGGACAGTCGTCTGCATTATTGATGGCTTTGCAGCAATCCCTCATACTGAGCATGCATGAAGCGACAGTGGAGAGGAAAACTCCCCTTTAACAGGGAGGAAAACCTCCAGCAGAACCAGAACCAGGCTCAGTGTGAACGCTCATCTGCCTCGACCCACTGGGGGTTAGAGAAGACAGAGCAGAGACACAGAAAGCACAGAAGCTCACATTGATCCAGGAGTACTTTCTATGTTAGATGGTAATAGAGGATGATCTGCCTCCCCTGGATGATGTCACAGCTAACAGAACGCCAGACCAAATTCCTATTACCTGTGCAATTTCTCAGCCATCCAGGTCATCGCAACAGCAAACAGGCTTAAATCAGAGGCGACTGGACTTTTGCTCAGTCTTTTCTGAAAACCTTTCAACACCTTTCCAGGAGTCTTTGTCAGTTCTGGTGGCTCGCACCTGAGCAACCTGCAACCTGTTGGAGCGCTGCTGTTTTTCGGTCAGTAGTTTGACTCCTCTCATAAGGTTTGTACTTATTAGCTTATTGAGGGAAATGTTTGTTTCATTCATATCCTTTTAGAGAAATATGTGCCCTGACTTGACAAACAACCTAAAGGCTTGAAGACTTTGTAGGTGTGCTGACAAGCTTAGATCTGAACCCTGACAAGCTGAGGTGGTCGCTCTTTCAACTTCACATGAGCCGGGATAGATTATCTCAGCGGTTCAAGGCATTTTTCAGGCTTCACTCACATCCAGAATTCCCCTCACCGACCACAATAACAAAGACTTAGTCTTAAGGAATGCGGAGGGCCTTTCAGTGGACCCTGAGGAGGCTCGCAGCAACACGTCATTGCTCTTTCTCTTACAAGAGGGAGCAGTGATGTGTTTCCATGCAGGATCTTTAGTTAGTCACTGTATATGTCTTTGGTTTACTAATGTGTTTTTATTTAGAAATTGGGAAAGCTTTGTTATACTTTCATTCTAAGGCAGGACTTGATGAGTTGGTGTTTGATTCTTTTGCCCATGGCTACAGAACAGTCTCCCTGATTGGTTGTGGGTTTATCTAATGCCACGCAGAGTCGTTTTGGTTTGCACACATTGATAAGATTCCTTGGAAGTTGAAAATAAACTGAAACACGGCAGACACATTTGAATGTTTGCTGTGATATGCCGACAAGCGTCAAATATCAAGCAAAGTGTATGGCAGGCTCTTCAGGCGACAAATATGCCGTAAACCCTGTTTAACTTTCCTTAACACAGCTTGTCTTTCTGTGGGTTCATGTTTTTCTGAATTAGTCATATCCTTATCACAGTTTCAAGTCAGCACCAGAAAGAAAATGTTTTTTAACAGCTTTACTTGGGCCACGGAAACATTTCCCAGCCTTACCTTAACAAAGAAATGCAAAAGCTCCAGTGTTTTGTGTGAAATATGGCCCATCTTCAACCTACACATATGTGGTGTCTGCTTTCATTAAAGGTCCCAACACTGGAGCCAGTGCATGGGGGAAATACACGAGTCTGTTTTGAATACATTTGGCTGCCTCCCCTTACATTCTTTAGACCGCCCACGCTGCTGGTTTCATATTGCACTCCTACTCAGTTTCTGTTTTGCCTTTGGAGATAACTTAGCTTGGCACTCAGCATGTATAAAACCCTATTCTACACAAAATCTGTGTTTGTTGGACTTGAAAGAAACCTCCTTTGGGAATTAAAAAGTCACCGTGAAGAGTATCTGGTTGCTTTTCCATGAGAACAGGGTTTGAGGACTGCTAGCAAGACTTCACACCAAAATACTATCAAATAACTTCAAAATAGGAGAGGAAGAAGTTTCTGCTCTCTTTCTGTTTGATACTGGTCCTGCCCAAACACACTCGCCAGTCATTTCATTAGGTCTATCTGGCTTGTTCTAGGAAGGACCTTGAATTTCTTTGTCAATGTGCTGTTAAAAAGCTTCATCAGAGACTTAAAATACTCCTACTAGTGAGATGCCAGGGCATTTCTTTTAATTTATTTGAAGAACTTTGATGCTAAGTCAAATATTTTGACCCAAAAATTTTATATTTTTGAACATACCACTTGAAATGGCTCTCAAGATGTTAACTGTATTTAGAAAGTTCTCCAGAAGGCCTTAGTTGTTCGGTAAATTTGCTAAATAATATGAATACCAGTCATCAGATTTAGTAGTGATTGTATAAGAGAGACTCGATTCAACAATTACACAATTAGGTGCCAGAACTGGATGCAAATAACACTGTTAAGAGAAAGATTTAGATTAAGTTGACACTATGGCATGGCCTCCAAAACATCAGTGGGCTTAAAATGCACCCTGGTAAATCTGGATTATTTTTTGCTAAATTAGGGTCGCCATTAATACGGACAACTCTATGAAAAAATAAAGTCACTGTGTGGAGCAAGCATTTATACGTCAGTAGCTCATTCTGGTTGTATACAATGTTTTTATGAGAGATGATCACATCCTGATGGCGTATTAGTTATTATTTTGCCATTTTAGACTTTGTTTTTGTTCAATTTGTTAGTAAATAAAGTCATTCGTTTTTATTTTTAATAACAGAGGAAGTACAACACGGTCTGATTGCAGAGTTGGGTCACTTGTTGAGTACGACAGGGTTCAGTCCTAGGGCCAATTCTCTTTACTCTGTATATGCTTCCAATTGGTAAAATTTTCAGACAACATGGGATTAATTTCCACTGTTATGCTGATGACACTCAGCTATATTTATCCAATAATCCATGAAACCAATCAATTACGTCAACTACATGCCTGCCCTAGTGACATCAAAACCTGGATGACTGTAAACGTTCTGCTTTTAAATTCTGAGAAGACGGAAGTTTTCATTTTTGGACCAGGGTCCTTAAAAAAATAAACCTCTTAATCAGTCACTTAATATGGATGACATTAAATTGGCCTCTAGTAATAAAGTGAAAATCCTTGGTGTTATTTTTGACCAAGACATGTCATTCAAATCCCATATTAAACAGGTTTCCAGGGTTTCCTTATTTCACCAAAATTAGAAACATTCTGTCCAGGAGTGATGCTGAAAAACTAGTCCATGCATTTGTCACTTCAAGGCTGGATTATTGTAATTCTTTACTATCAGGAAGTCCACAAAATGCAGTTTGAAGCCTTTAGCTGATCCAAAATGCTGCAGCAAGAGTTCTGAAGAAAATCATCAAGAGGGATAATATTTTTCCTATTTTAGCTTCTCTTCATTGGCTTCCTGTTAAATCAAAATAGAATTTAAAATTCTTCTTCTAACGTATAAAGCCCTTAATAATCAAGCTCCATCATATATCAGAGCTCTGATTACCCCGTATGTTCCTAACAGAGCACTTCGCTCTCAGACTGCAGGTCTGCTGGTGGTTCCTAGAGTCTCTAAAAGTAGAATGGGAGGCAGATCCTTTAGCTATCAGGCTCCTCTCCTGTGGAACCAACTCCCAGTTTTGGTCCGTGAGGCAGACACCCTGTCTACTTTTAAGACTAGGCTTAAAACTTTCCTTTCTGACAAAGCTTATAGTCAGAGTGGCTCATGTTACCCTGAGCTACCTCTATAGTTATGCTGCTATAGGCTTAGGCTGCTGGAGGACATCAGGGTCTGTTTCTCTCACTCTGCTGAGTTCTCCTACTGTTCTCCAATTTACATTGTTTCTTATTTAAATTTTTTACTTTATGTTCTCTTTGTCTTTTTTCTCTTCATAGTAGGTACACCTGGTCTGGGCTTCTGTTAGCTGTGACATCATCCGTTATTACCATCTAACATAGAAAGTACTCCTGGATCAATGTGAGCTTCTGTGCTTTCTGTGTCTCTGCTCTGTCTTCTCTAACCCCCAGTGGGTCGAGGCAGATGAGCGTTCACACTGAGCCTGGTTCTGGTTCTGCTGGAGGTTCTCCTCCCTGTTAAAGGGGAGTTTTCCTCTCCACTGTCGCTTCATGCATGCTCAGTATGAGGTATTGCTGCAAAGCCATCAACAACGCAGACAACTGTCCACTGTAGCTCTACGTTATTTCAGGAGGAGTGAATGCTGCTTGGAGAGACTTGATGCAATCTGCTGGGTTTCCTTAGATAGGAAACATTTTGACCAATCTGTATGATTTGATTGAATTTGACTTGAATCCACTGCAGTTAATGAAATTAACCATTAAAGGGGAATCTTTACCCTCTCACCGTACATAGGAAACAAGTGGCATCTTTAATGAATTTCATTAGAACTCAGATGTTTTCTCACCTGTATCATTTTCTTTTTGTGCTGTTTTGTTTCTTTTTACGTAATTGCAAGCACAAAGGAAGCTTTTAAAAATGCAACTCATCTGGGTTTTCTTCCTTGTTCCTGGTTGCTCGTTTGACACACAAATGAATGTTGCTTCCTATTATTATGAGCTGCAGCCTGCCTCCTTTCCAATATGCATATTGACTTCAGTTTGGACCATCTGGTTTAAAACAGCTGAAAAAGGGCAAAATAAGTCTTGACGCCATGTGTCTGTCTTTGCAGAAACATGTCATCTTCCAAACAGATGAAATCATTTGTCAACAGATGTTTTGGATTACATTCCCAACAGTCTACCTCCTCTTTTTTTTCCGTTCTGACTCGTCCATCAGCTGATGTTTGCTTCCTCCTAAAACAAATTTAAACAATCTTTAAATTCCCTGTTGCAAGAGCAGACCTGCTGAGAGAGGCGTGGATCTGTTGACACATCAGGAAACAACTCGTGGTTCCAGCCGAGCCCTTTTGACCTTTTAATTTTGAAAACTCTCCAATTATCAAAGCGACATTGTGGAAATGCCATCCCTCTGATCAGCAACTAACCTGCAATTATTAAAACGCAAAAAATAAACGAGAATAATTTGGATTTGGAAATCATTAAACTAGACTGGCAGCGAGCGGAAAGAAGACTCGGGATCGTTGCGTAAAGGTTTAATTAGCATGAAGAGGGTGTTTCCTCCACTGTAACTGAAATTTTTTAAGTTCTAGCAAAAGAGCAAATTGAGTATAGGCTAGGTCGGTTAAACAGGAATGGAGAAAAGCCTTTGCTTCTCGTGGAGTGCCTTAAAGCTTTTCAGCCTTGGCCTTTGTCCGTGTTTTGAATAGCAAGATAGACTTTGAATCTCTGCCCAAATAACACCATTGAAGGCTAGCGACCAACAGCTGGCGACGCAGCTGTCGTCAGTGTTTTGTTTAAATCATGGTACAACCTGCTTTCCTCATTAGGCTCAGTGTTCAGTCTTTCCAGCTTTTGTTTTCTGCACACAAGAAGCTGTGTGTGCATGGGTGTGTGTGTGTGTGTGTGATCGATTGTAGTTAACGTGGATGGAGCAACTGCAGGTTATCTCTGGGCCCGCATTGAATTGTTTCCCACGCATTTCCAAGTAACTGTCTGGTAAACAAGTTTTAACTGCGGATCTCAGCTGACTCTGAAGCAAACTGCCGCACACCCTTCCTGAGAGTCGAGGACCGGGCTGAGCCGTGCAGCAGTGTTTACGTTCGTTGCAGAAATTATGCTGAATGATCCAGAGTTCTGTGGTTGGGTTTAGAAAAACAGCGGTGGAAGGTTGCGTTGGTTGGGTTTCACCTTGAATTCGGTTTTGACTTTCTTGGTCTTGAAGGCTGCTACAATAAAAACAGTCAGAAGTTTTGTTATTATAGCGTTGCTTCATGTGTTCTTAACACCTTATCATACTTGCCGCCAACGGTTGCTTGTTTACATGTTCGGTGTTTATGGGGAAACTGTCATTTTGAGTTCCTGGGCACTAGTGTTTATTCTGTTTTACTTATGTTTTTCCACCTAACCAACAATTGATGGGATTGGTGGCCTATGGGTTAAGGAGCCAGGTGATTGCGTAATGGAGAGGTGGCTGGTTAAAAACTCAGTCTGCCACTCTGGATTACTGAGCAAGACCCCTGACCACAGATTGCCACACTGAGTGGCACACTCCGTAAGGGATGGGTTAAATGCAGAGACAAATTTCCCCTCTGTGGGACTATAAAGGGAATATGTATATTCAATTAAATTTTATGCATATAGTGCCAATTCACAACACATGTCATCTCAAGGCACTTTACAAAGTCAAATTCAATCAAATCAGATAGGTTGGGCAAAAAGTTTCCTATTTACAGAAACCCAGCAGGTTGCATCAAGTCTCCCCAAGCAGCATTCACTCCTCCTGAAAGAGCGTAGAGCCACAGTGGACAGTCGTCTGCATTGTTGATGGCTTTGCAGCAATCCCTCATACTGAGCACCCATGAGGCGACAGTGGAGAGGAAAACTCCCCTTTAACAGGGAGGAGAACCTCCAGCAGAACCAGAACCAGGCTCAGTGTGAACGCTCATCTGCCTCGACCCACTGGGGCTTAGAGAAGACAGAGTAGAGACACAGAAAGCACAGAAGCACACATTGATCCAGGAGTACTTTCTATGTTATACGGTAATAGCAGATGATCTGCCTCCCCTGGATGATGTCACTGCTAACAGAACGACAGACCAGAGACAGATAACAAAAAGTTAAAAGTTGAAATAACAAGAAACATGTTTTATTTATTTCATAATTAATAAAGCAACACAAAGATATCAAAAGGAAAAAGAACGAGCAAAGCATAACATGTCTTTAACTCACAAATTATTTAGTATAATAAACCCAAACTGCATGACACTTATTCCTGCATTTAAACATTTAACTGTTTGCAAACATCTGATTTGGATTCATACCTGATCAGAGTTTATCTATCCGTCGGGCCATTTTTCATCTACAAACTCCTCTGCATGATTGTGTGAGTGTGTCTTTATGTGGTCGTTTTTGGGTGCCCCACATTGCTCTCCGTGTGCCACACACTGCTCCCTTAAAAGGGGACGAGTTAAATGCAGAGGACAAATTTCATTGGAACGTATGTTGCAATGAGACAAATCAAGATTATTTTTGTGAATTTACTACCCATGTGGAGCAGTCATTGCAGGATGGAGCAATGCAAGAAGTGGGGTAGACCCTGGACAGGCTATCAGTAAACTGAGTAAATGTGTCCATGAAGATCTGAAGGGCGTCACACCTGGCAAGTAACAGAGCCTCATCATTTGAGAAGTGTTTACGCTCTTATTGCAGAGTTTCAGGGTGTAGTAAAAGAGAAACAAACCAAGAGGGAAGGGGATACCCCTTTCTGAAGCTCTCTCCTACAGAGCATTTGCATGACTTCCTCTTTTGAATACGGCCACCCTGAGGAAATACTAACACAAACAGCCTTCTATTTGCACCCTCATTTCAAAACACTAACAAAATAGTCAGTAAAAGCAGGGTCGATGCTTTCCAGAACCTTGGAAACCTCTCGTCAACTCATCATTGTCTTCAGCGTCTTTGATAGAACTTACTGCCGGTCTCCCGAAAGCTGGCCTTTTTTTTTTTTTTTTTAAAGGGATTCTAAATAAACGATCTAAAAAAGACACAAAAGCAAAATTGTGTCTGATATCTCTGGGTATACAAATCTAACTTTAAAAGAATCTGCGTAGGGAAGAAAATTGTGACGGGTGTTTCGACTTAAAACACCACTTCGATAAGTACTTGGGTGAAACGCCTGGGTGGTTAGTAGACTACATCAGCAAGTTTTTTTTGGTGGAGAGGAAAGTACCTAAACTTTGGCTTGAGTTTATAAACTCTATAGACCGAAAACTGCAACCAGGACAAAACTAGGGACCTACTCTGACCTCGCTGAACTGGTAAATTTGACTGAATGGAACTGAAACACCACAGCTGGGACATGGAAGACTTGGCAGAGTGAGCCGAAGGTGTGCCTCTTCTTGTAAGTCAGCATCATGTGAATAAAAAAGAATCCCGGAGGGGCGAAGGAGGCGTGCTTTTAAAACTCCAGAATAAAGCTTTGTTTTATAACGTTTAAACTCTTTTTGCTGCTATAAAGTCTTTGGTTGGTGTATAATCCCATGACATGTATTGTTTTTTCTTTCAACTAAACCTTGTAAAATATTAAACGTAGAACTTATTCCTTTCTGTGTATCAGCAGACTTTCCTTTTTGATAAAAACATTGTCAGGACTTTTTTAATAACTTCAATTCCACAGTCCAAAATCCCCTTCACAGGTTTGAATTGGACTATCCCAGTACAAACTGAAAGTCGTTCATAATCAAAAATCCCCCTGATGCATGTATCTCGATGAATTTCGGTGAGATGCACACTGGCGCAGTTGGTAGCAGTTGCCTTGCAGCAAGAGGGTCCTTGGTTTAAATCCCAGCCTGGGTTTTTCTGCATCAGTTTGCATGTTTTCCCTGTACATATGTGGGCTCTCTCTCAGGCTTCCTCCCACAAAGTCCAAAAACCTGACTGCCAGGTTAATTGGTCTATCTAAATTCCACTTAGGTGTGTGCATGATCCTGTGTGCCCCTGTGACAGACCTGTCCAGGGCGTACCCCACCCTTTGCCCAGTAACCTCTGAAGATTGGCGCCGGCATCCCTGTGAGTATAAGCAAGGAATGGATCATCAAATTTAGGAAAATACACATTTATACCACAGAAAAAGGCACTATTGACCAAATGTTTACAAGCAGTCATGTCTTGATGACATCAAAAGCTGGATGACTTTAAATTTCCTGCATCTAAATTGTGACAAGACTGAAGTTGTAATCTTTGGGCCAGAGTCCACAAAAAATAAACTTCTTAACCAATCACTTAATCTGGATGGCATTAACTTGGCCTCTGGTAATAAAGTAAAAAATCTTGGTGTTATTTTTGACCAAGAAATGTCATTTAAATCCCATATTAAACAGGTTTCCAGAGTTTCCTTTTTTCACCTCCAGAATATCGCCAAAATTAGAAACATTCTGTCCAGGAGTGATGCTGAAAAACTAGTCCATGCATTTGTTACTTCAAGGCTGGACTATTGTAATTCTTTACTATCAGGAAGTCCACAAAATGCAGTTCAAAGCCTTCAGCTGATCCAAAATGCTGCAGCAAGAGTTCTGATGAAAATCAACAAGAGGGATCATATTTCTCCAATTTTAGCTTCCCTTCATTGGCTTCCTGTTAAATCAAGAATAGAATTTAAAATTCTTCTTCTAACGTATAAAGCCCTTAATAATCAAGCTCCATCATATATCAGAGCTCTGATTACCCCGTATGTTCCTAACAGAGCACTTCGCTCTCAGACTGCAGGTCTGCTGGTGGTTCCTAGAGTCTCTAAAAGTAGAATGGGAGGCAGATCCTTTAGCTATCAGGCTCCTCTCCTGTGGAACCAACTCCCAGTTTTGGTCCGTGAGGCAGACACCCTATCTACTTTTAAGACTAATCTTAAAACTTTCCTTTTTGACAAAGCTTATAACTAGAGTGGCTCATGTTACTCTGAGCTACCTTTATAGTTATGCTGCTATAGGCTTAGGCTACTGGAGGACATCAGGGCCTATTTTTCTCACTCTACTCTATTTTTACTGTTCTCCAGATTTGCATTGCATTACATTGAAATGACTGTTGTCATTTCAGCTTTTAACTTTTTGTTCTCTCTCTTTTTTCTTCATAGTAGGTACACCTGGTCTGACGTTCTGTTGACTGTGAAATCATCCAGGGAGGACAGATCACCGACTATTACCATCTAATGTAGAACAGATTACTGGATCAATGTGTGCTTCTGTGCTTTTTGTCTCTCTTGTTGTGTCTCTGCTCTGTCTTCTGTAACCCCCAGTCGGTCGAGGCAGATGACCGTTCATACTGAGCCCGGTTCTGCTAGAGGTTTTTCCTTCCCGCTAACGGGTGTTTTTTCTTTCCACTGTCGCTTCATGCTTGCTCAGTATGAGGGATTGCAGCAAAGCCATGTACAATGCAGATGACTCTCCCTGTAGCTCTACGCTTCTCCAGGAGTGAATGCTGCTTGTCGGGACTTTGATGCAATCAACTGGTTTCCTTATATAGGAACATTTTTTACCAATCTGTATAATCTGACCCAATCTGTATAATATGATTGAACTTAACTTTGTAAAGTGCCTTGAGATGACATGTTTCATGAATTGGCGCTATATAAATAAAATTGAATTGAATTGAATTGAATCAATATTTTAGTTTAAGGGAAAAAGGACACAATGGCAGTCTAAATGAATGAAATTCTGGTCTGATTCCAGATTTTGGAGCAGTGTCCCAATCATGACATTTTAAAGTCAGCAGATTTGGATGCTATGTCAGAACTCAACTTTTGTCTGTTGTTGAAGTATTGTCTGTGATTTTGTGTTTGCAGTACTCCCCATCAGCCCATGTAAACCCACGACTGCAAGCCTGTGTACGCATCCAACTCCATCATCAAGTTTGCGGACGGCACTACGTTGATTGGTCTCATCAGCAACAACGATGAGACAGCCTACAGGGAGGAGATCAAGCACCTGGCCACATGGTGCACTGAGAATAGCCAGCTCCTCAACACCACCAAAACGAAGGAGCTCATCGTGGACTTCAGAAAAGATTCAAGAGGCACGCACAACACCATCCACATCAATGGAATGGCTGTTGAGTGTGTCTCCAGTTTCAAGTTTCTGGGAATCCACATCTCAGCGGACATGTCCTGGTCAACCAACACCTCCTGCCTGGTCAAGAAGGCTCACCAGCGCCTCTTCTTCCTGAGGACACTGAGGAACAATCAGCTATCCTCGACTATCCTGGTGAACTTCTACCGCTGTGCAATAGAAAGCATCCTGACCAACTGTGCAACAGTGTGGTAGCTGTACTGTTGCAGAGCGCAAGGCACTGCAGCGGGTGGTGAAAACCGCCCAGCACATCACTGGGACTCCACTACCCACCATTGAGCACATCCAGAAGAAACGCTGCCTACATCGAGCCCACAGACTGTTTTCTCTCCTGCCCTCCGGCAGGCGTTTCAGGTGCCTCCGGACCAGAACCAGCAGACTAAAGAACAGCTTTTTCCCCAGAGCTGTCTCTTTATTGAACTCTAATCCTCACTGACAGACTCTCCTCTCCCTCCTCACACCTTCCTTCATTTTGTTATTCTGTTATTTACAAGACTGTAATGTTCACCTGCACTCCTGACTGTTACTATTGTAACAACTGTTCACATGCATCCTGCACTACTAACTATGACTGAATATTGATTTGCACTGCTACTTGTTTGCCTACACTACGTTCAGCAAACCAAAAACAAAGCCCATACTGAATGGGCTGCGAGTGGTCCATTCACCGAACTGTGCGGTCAGAGCTCAGTCTAAGCCCCGCCTTCTGCGAAGCTGTTCCAGTCTTTTTCACAACTTGGTGGGCATCTGCAGTTCCTGATGCTGTTAACAATTTTTGCACAATTGCAAACAGGGTTTCTGGTATTGAACTTCAGTGGTTGGCTGCAGTAAGACAGTCATCCCGTTGGGCAGCAGTCAAAATCTATCTCAGACAACATCTGAGAAAGACCCCAAAGGAAATAAAAAACATCTTCAAAGCCTCATTTCTCACTGCACGGATGTGTCCATTTGAATTATTCAGGGACCACCAACGATGGAAAATTGTAAGGTGGGTTTTATTCTGTGAAAAGAGAAACAATATCTGGACACCCTTGAGGACATCCCACTGGAGACAAAGTGGCTCCGTCGTTATGAGCTTTATTCTTTTATGGAACAATAGAGATTTAGGTTGAGCAGGGCTCTTAAACCACGGCTGGCTTTGTGGAGATGTTGCAGCTGACCAATGGTCTTTTTGTGGTGACGGCAGGATTTTTCAACAAGACAACACTGCAGTTTTGTACATCTGTCTGACAAAAGACACCTTTCAGTAGAATAACATCCCTCCTTTGGACCATCTTGCATATTCTCCAGATCCTAGTCTTGGTATTGATTGGAAGGGAGGATTACATGAACAGATGTCTGACAGGTGTCAGTCCAGGAATGCCAGTGTTAGACTGGGACTCGGTATTGGAACAAATACTGTTAACGTACTCAAATTGATTTAGGGAACAAAATCAAAATCCTGACTGGGAATTCCCTAGTATGAGTATCTGGTGTTCACCACGTGGCTTTCCGGCTTCGCCTTTGCTCTGATTAGCTGAGTTTTTCTTTCTTTGGAGTTGGCTGTAATTAGAGTGGAGACAATGTGAGCAATGCAGGACACCTGGACAGGGCTGCAATCAGTAGGGCAAAATTTAAACCTGCAGGACCTTTTTTAACTCTTCTCTCTCATTTGACCTCCAGACTTTGCACCAGGCAACAATTTTGTTCTGTTTTCCTGACTTGCTTTTACCCTCCTGCTTCAGAATGACGGTCTATCTTTATACAGGCCCTGCCTGCAGACAAAGGTCTTGCTGATTTAATCATACTTCATCATATTCCAACTCCCCCTGTGGTTAAGATCTGAGGGTTGTTTCTTGAGTGTGTCACTGAAGCTTGTCTCTTCAGCAGAGCCCAACAGCTGAGAGAGGATTAGGGCTTTGAAGAGCTGAATGACACCATGTGTTCTAAATAAAAGGCTCACATCATGAGTGGGATTGCACAACAAGTTAAAGACCACTTGTGAGAATGATTAGCTGTCACATCATTTCCTTTAACCTATATTTAGATACGAAAGGGATTTGTCATGTGTGTCTGTTTCTCTCTGGTGTTTCGTAGATTTCATGTTTAGCAAGTTCAGTAAATAGACTGTTGCTGGTCATCAAGTGCTGCGGGCGAAGCATGAGGTTTGTTTTGATGAGTTACCCAAAGATACCATGGAAGGAGGTGACACACCTCTGACGTTAGTAATAATTTATACACGATTCAAGTGTAATGCCATGCTATTAATAATTTTATTCTGGATACGACACACACACGCACGTGTTTAATGTACATAGTGAGGACCATGCCTTGTCTTTCATAGACTTCCATCCATCTCCAAGCATTTCTATGGCCTAACCCAAACCTAACACTAATTGACATTGTAGGCCTAAACATAACCTCCAGCCCAGATGAGGTTACGTGAGGGACTTTTTTCGGTCTGCACTTTACATCTAAGTCCTCAATATACCAGTAAAATGAGCAAACAATTTTTTCGCGCTCAGCTACAAGTTCAAGAACACACAGGCACAAACAGAAAACCAAAGGAAAACACCACCCTTTAAGGTGTTGTAAATACTAATTAAAATGGGCTTTGATGTGAACTGTACTGCAGGGGATTCTCTACATGAGACGTGTTTCTACCACTGGAAATACCCATTTGTCTGGGTACAGTAGAAGATGCAGGGGCATGACGGAAAATGGCTGCTCTGGGAATGGACATTCTTTGCTTACCGTATTTATTCTTTACCGTATTTGGGGAATGTGACTTCCTGTTTAACGAAAGTAATGACTATAATTGTTTGTTATGTTGTTGCTACAAATTTAGACAGATATACAGTGCCTTGGTTGCAAAGGCATTCACACCCCATAGCACTTTCTTGTTTTGTCACATTACAGCTACAAACTATAACATATTTAGTTTGGATTCTTTGAGACAGATAAACTCAAACTGGTACAGAATTAGGAAGTGGACTGAAATAGATGCATGGGATTCAGAACTTTGAGGAATAGCAATCTGGATATTATGGCGTGTATTTCTTTTCAGCTCTACTGACTCAATACTTCAAACTGGTAGAATCACCTTTCGCTGGAGTTACTGGTGCAAGTCTTTAGGGGTTTGTCTCTAACAGGTGTGGAAATATAGAGATTGATGTTCTTTACCATTTTCTTTGCCGAATAATTCAAGCTCGGTCAATGCAAGTCATATCAGTTCAGTTTTAGTACCAATTCACCACACATGTTGTCCTAAGGCACTTGAGACAACAATCTATCCAATCCAATCCAATCATATAGACAGATTCCAAGTCAAGTGTATACTGTACATTCCTAATTGATCCTAACAATCAACCAGTGCAGTCAAGTTCTGTTTATTTTTCTAATTGTTTTCTGGAAACTCAGCAGACTGCATCAAGTCACTAACTTGCAGCCTTCACTCCTCCTGGACGAGGATATAGTGACAGTAGGCTTTCTATTGCATTGTGCTGTCAATTTTGCAGCAATCCCTCATACCGAACGTGCATGTGGTGAAAGGGGAAAGGAAAACTCCTTTTTAACAAGAAGAAACCTCTGATTTAAACCATTCAGTCATTGCTCTGCTTGAATGTTTAGTGTTGTTGTGTTGCCGCCTCTATCCGGTATTCTTTAAAGACTGCCCTGCATTTAGCTCCATGCATCTCCCCATCAACTCTGACCAGCTCCCATGTCCCTGAACACAACCCCACAGCACAATGTGTCCATTATCATGTTTCACTGTGTGCATGGCCTGTTGAGGGTGATGTACGGCGTTCGTTTTCATCCATATAACAGCCACACTTACTATCTGTACATGCTCTGAAGCCTTATCTGTCATATTTACCCATAACTTGTGTCTGTTACTTTCCGGTTGTTCTTAAAAAATGATTTTTACAGACATTTGGATTAATCTATTTTCTGTAGCTATAGTGTGTGCACATGCTGCACGGCAGCAATCTCTCAACAGGAGATTACTTTCTACTGCTGGAAAGGCAGCGGTTAGCTCATAGCTAGAAGATAGAAAACCTAGGGCATGACGCAAAAAGTACATTTTGTAAATTTGTGCTCTGTTTACAACAGAACGTGAGCAGCAAGCGAGGCTGTTTGTACCTGTTTTTGATTTCATTTCAGTATAAAAAGTCCCTAAACCTTTGCATAAACTGGCTGAGAGTAAGGCAACAAAAATAAGTAAATGAAGCCGCAGCTCTTTTAATTTGATGTGGAAAATGACCTTCCGACCTGGTCCTACCGATTCCTTTTTCCAGACATCTCATGAAAAAACTTGAAAATATTTGTTGGTTTAAAACTATATAGAATTGACCTTAAAGGATTTGATAGAGTTTACAACTCTAACTTTCAAAAGCAGTTTAAATAAAATTATATCGGGCAATGAAAACAGGTGACAGACACACCATCATGGAAAACGACTGTTTTTTTCCTCTTCTATGGCCAAATCTACTCGTAGTGGTCTGCTGTGCAAAATTGTTAATTCCAAGATAGCTACAAAAGTGGCCTCCAGTATGGGGAGGTAACATTTGGTGGCCAATTGTGTCTTGAATGAGAAACGCTGCAGACAGATCTCTGCATCAGAAACTGGGTGAAGCCAAACAGTGCTTGAGCTCAGTGTCCTAACCCGTGTTGATAAAGCACCGCTGGCCATATGCTGATTGACGTCTGTCAACATAACAGGCCCGTATTTTCTAATCATTCACCTGATTTATGTAATTCCATCAGTCGGTCTTTGTTTCCAGCAAAACATGATGGCAGCAGGTGAAAATGGCATTTAAAAACTAATGAAATGTCATTGTAAGAGGTTGATCCTAAATGGTTTTCTAAACTAAGATGGTTGTCTAAAATCTTTCAGTTCGCAAACTGTGAAGTAAAGAAAAATAATGGAGGTAAAACTTTCTTGTCTAATCGTGACTCGCTCACTTTGGCCTCATAATTATCAGAGGTAAAGGCGCACAAATGTCTCGTCAATACGGAACGAGAAGCAGTAAATGAAAAAAAAAAAGCCAACGTTAAAAGATTCCTCATCTGGTTAATAATGTCAGCATATGTATGAAACTGTTAACATGCAATAGTTGTTTAGATTTGCTTTGACTTTCCACAGATCAATGAAAATTGGTTGGATGAGTTGTCGTTGCTAGCCTCGTCACGTGCACACCTTCCTGTATACACAACACTCCATGACAAGTGCCATTTGGCTGTAGTACAATCTGTCAGTGAAAAAAGAGCAACAGAGTAAAGTGTAGAGCAATGCTGAGAAGCTGACAAAGTGGTTTGCCTCCAAAGGAGTGTTTATTGCAAGGATAGTGGCATATTAAGTGGAGGTTTACAGGCCTTTATAACAGGATAACTGATTGGCACGACTTCATCAAGCAAATGCCAGTATCTGAAGCAGATTTCAAATGTTATGAGTCCACGTGATTGAAACCTAATTCATTGTTTATGCTTTCAAAATCACAAAGTAAACAGGGCTGTAAAAAAGCTTTAAATGTGAGACTTGCAACTCGCTGCATAAAATAGCATCAAAGTGAAAATGTCAAAATAATGCACACATCAGAGAATTTAGATGTCCTTGTTATGTTTTGGCTCATGTAGAAGAAGAAGGATTTCTTGCAGCAGAGTGTCGCAACCTCTTTAGAATTTGGTCTTTGGTAAATGATGCAATGAGAACCGCTGTGGTGGTTTCTGCTGGAATGAAGGTGACTCGTCGGTGTAATAAACCCAAAAACAATCCGCTAAAAACATCAGCAAGGTTTTCCCGTTTTCACTGCAGATTTGACTCATATCTGGGTTTTGTGGTAGCAAGACGCAAAGCAACGATTTTGGAATGATGTTTTTGTTAACTCTTTAATTGCTTTTTAGTTTATCTTTTGTCTTTTTTTTGGAAATTGAGTGCTGCAGAAAGCAAAACAAAGTTGTTAAATTTTAAGGCCACAGGAGTCTAAAATCCTGCACCTAGGCATGCAGACTGTTTGTGCAAACATGTGCGAATGAACAGGTAAATATAACGAGCTTGGGGATTTCCGGCGTGGCACTGCGATAGGGTCCAGTCTGTGCAATAAATTCAGCTGTTTAATTTTCTTGCTACAAAACTGCAAGTGGTACACTGCAAAAATGGAACCAAAAGTAAGTAAAATTGTCTTGAAATTAGTGTATATGTCCTTGATTTGAGCAGGTAAATAAGATAATCCGCCAATGGAATGATTATTTTGGCCCTTAAAAAAGATAATTAGATATACTGCACTTGAAGTAAGATGATAAAGATGAGTTGTTCCTCTTTTAAGAGCAAATAATCTTTTTCTATTGGCAGATCATTTTATTTACCTGCTCAAATCAAAGGCAAATACACTTATTTCAAGAAAATATTGCTTATTTTTTGTTCAGTTTTTGCAGTGTAGGCCAAGTAATGTCAGAGTGAGGTGGAGAATCGCTAGCTACAGACCTCCAAACTTCATGGGGCCCTTAGATTAGTTCAAGTACAGCGTAGAGAGCTTCATAGAGTGGTGTCAGAAAAAGAGCTGCATTCAAGCCTTAAATCACAAAGTGCAAAACCCAGATGCTGAGGAGTAAAGCACACCACCACTGGACTCTTGAGCAGAGCAGACGTGTTCTCTGGAGTGATAAATCAGGTTTTACTGGCAATCAATTCTCCAGTCAGGGTTTGTCAGTTGCCAGGAGAACAGGACTTACTTTAGTGCACCGCGTCAGGTTAAAACTACATGTGAGGATAACTGTGTTTTCTGCTTCTTTTCCAGGAACTGGACTTCGCTCCTGCATCGAAATGAAAGGAACTTTAAAGCTGCAGCATGCAAAGGCAGTTTTATTCTCTGAACTCCAGTTTCTCAGTCCTCACCTCAACCTGAAAGATCACCTTTGTGATGAATTAGACTTTAGCAGGCCTCTGCAACCTTTGCAATGCATTTTTGCCCTTAGTCAAACAAAATAAAACTCGTTCAGAGCCGCAAATTTTACATGACCTTTTGAAAAATAGAGAACTGGTCATTTATTAAAAATCATTTACTGGTGGACCTTTGTTGTCATTTTTAAAGAACTACAATTTTTATCTATGTTCCTGTATAAAAAAAAAGGGGAAAAATTTTGATTTTTATGAGATATTATTAAAAAAAAAGTTGATGTAAAAATATTACTGATACTTTTAATGTCATTTTGTTGAGGGAAGTTAATGAAAAAAGTTCCAGTTGTGGGAACAGGGCCGCAGGTTGCTGACCACTGGATTGGAGACGCTCCATCTTGTCCAACATCAAGTGTTTAATCTCATGAATGCTCTCTTGGAAGAATGGTCACATGTTCTCATAAAAACACTTCTAAAAGTGGTTGATGGTCTTCGCAGAGTCATTTACCCTGTGGTAGCTACAATGTGTGGGCCAATGCCATATTACAGCGCGTGTGTCATTAAAGTTCATCTTTAGGATCATGATTCAGGGCAAATGAACCATTATATTTGGCAATATGGTGTAGACTACATTTAAGAGGTAGCAAAGGATACTTAGACATATTGTATGTTAATGGTGTGAAACTCTCCAAAGATCCATATGTCTCTAAGTGGATGGGTACTTAAGTTAGTTAATTACGATGTTTACTCACACAATAAAAATCATTTTAATACGTCTTTTAAATGATTAAATAACTTTGTGCATGAAAGTTTACCCTGCACATTTTAACAGACAACTCCAATACCACCAGGACAGATGTTTACATGCACCAAGATGGGATAAATGCTCTTTAAATAGTTTGAACAATTACAGAATATTTTAATAGGTAAAAATTTGTCAATTTGTTCAATGTTGTGGCAAAAAAAGATGTGAACAACATACATCGTCATCCTTCCATATGCTCAGCCCCCTGCCCAGTGAAAAATTTCTGTTTATGTCAAAAGAGCTCGTGTGAGTAGGGAGGCCCTACAGAAGGTTGACACAGTTACGTCAGCGGAGGGGGACAACCTGTCATCAGGCGTTTGTGGAAGACTACCAGAAGCATTTGACCTAGTTTTGGAGTTAGGACCACTAAACTTGTAAACATGAAAGGTGAAAGCTGAAAGAAAACCTTAAAATACATGCATTGCTGTTTTGCTATGTTCGTAACTAAATACATCTTTGCAGACTTTAAAGTAAAAAAATTTGTCTTTCTTAAATTAATTTATTGTTATTGTGTTTAAAGTTCCAACTTCAAAAGTTGTAGTAAAAATAATTGCTAAACCCATCGGGTCATGCTTAAAAAAAACGTATCTCCATGTTTGGCTGGACGTCCATGTGTTTCAAACAAAGGAAATTTATAGAAGGTTGGAAACAACAGCAGAAGACTGAAGAAAAGGAAATGCTTTGCTGTTTGCGTTAAACACTAAATTCTGTGACTATGTTAATATTTGTGTGGCTGCTCCAGCTTTTGTTTTCTTAAGCATAAATACACTGTTTTTGTTATGTCCAAAGTTAGAAATGTCTTGATCCAAAACATGTTTCTTTTTCTCATTCAATATTTTTTGTGTTGAATAATCTGTTAATAACAGAAAAAAATAAGTATTGCATTAAGCCGGATCTAATGTAGATTCCACCTTCTGTGTGGGTTGATGTTTTGTTCTGTAAAAACAAAACTCTGGTGTTCCTTGTTTTTCTGTGGATTAGTCCATATACATGCAAATAAGGCTGGTTTTTTTTTTTTTTTTTTTTTTTTTTTACTTTAACAACATCCGCTGTGTTTTCATACACTTCTCAGAAACATTCATCTGTTTTTGTAAATCCTCCCGTTCATTCCCAGGCTATGATTTTGGAATCAGATGTAATGCCCAGAAGCACTTTGTGCAGCCACAGATGCTTTCAATGCAACCGAAAGCTTGTGGGCGGGCATAGACGGCACCCCCACCCCGCTACAGTTGTTGAATGTCCCTGGGGTGTCTGCTGGATTATGGAGGGGATTTCTGTTGGATTTCAGTGAAATAAAGACGACAGGGTTTTTTTTCAGCCACTGAAAAGCTCTCCTGTTGCATCAACCAATCACAAAGCCAGCATACTCAATATGCCCTGAAGTGTTGTTTACATGCATTTTTTAAACTGTAGAGTCTCAGACTGAAAGCTTTGTATAATTGATGATTGCATCATTTAGGTGGAACCACAGAACGTCTGTGAAAGAATCAGAGAGTTAAAAACCGCACTGGCCTACTTTTTTTATTTTATTTAAATTAACACTATTAACCAACATGTGGGGCTTTGTTCTCAGTGATGATTTATCCTAAAAGTGGCAGAAGATTAACCTGACAACAGCCAGATGTATGTCTCGTTCCGCCTAGCTACACTCACATACATCTGGGACACCTCCATAGGAATTGCCTTTACAGAAGGCTGGGCCTTATCAAAAATTCTTGCATATGATTGGATAAGCCACTTGTCTGTCATCTTTATTGACGTGCTATTTCAACCACTCACACTGAAGCTAACCCGTGACGCTAATGATAGCGACGCAGGAAAAAAATAAATAAATAATAATAATAATGTGTTTGCGGCTCTAGTGGCATGCGTTTTATTGACAGTGAGCTGACAGGAAGAGGGGGGAAGACAGGCGGCAAAGCGCCGCGGGTCAGAGTCGATTCCGGGCTGACCGCGTTGAGGATTAAAGGCCTCCTAACATAGTTAGCGCTAACCGCTAACCGCTCCGGGGCGCGTCCGCGTCTGCACGTCCGCTGGCCCCAGAAAACAAAACTTGCCAAATCCGGTCGGGAGAAGGGCGAAAACATCGTTTCCACCAACAAAAGCCTTCAGAGGCGTTCTCTGATGTTCTTTTAATGAAACAATATTAGGTAGATTGGACAACACGGAAGAAATAGCAGCATCAATGTTAATGCTTGCTTCCTCGACGAGCCGCCATTGCTATCAAAACAGTCTCACGTCATGGTCGCGTCTCCACTACGTCACATCTATGAAACTCCAGTGATCATTGCTGAAGACTTTGATCATGTTGAACTAAAAGCTTTGCTCCCCAAATTTCATAGATTCATAAAATTTCTGACCAGAGACAACAGCATATTAGATGAAGTATACTGCAATATCCCAAGAGCATATAAGGCTGCAGCAGCTCTTCACTTTGGATCATCAGATCACATCTCTGTGGATCACTGCCTACAAACCTGTGATCAAAACCATTCGGGTTGGACTGAAGAGGCCGGCTCAGCTTTACATGAGTGCTTTGAAAACACCGACTAGGAAGTGTTTAAAGAGGACTTAGTTTACAGTGACTTAGAAAGATACACATCATCTGTGCTGTCTTATATTCACTTTTGACATGATGCTGCCCTGCCCACAAAGACAATCAGATTGTTTCCTAACTAGAAACCATGGGTAGACAGCACAGTGTGGTCCCTACTGAAGGCTTGGATACAGCATTCAGGTCTGGAGACAGACTGGCCTACAGCAGGAGTAGAAGTGAATTGAAAAGGGCATCCAGAAGGCACAGGTACAATTAGCACATTGAGGACCACTTCAGCAGCAATAACCCATGTGACATGTGGAGAGGTATCAGAACCATCAGGACTACAAGCCCAGCAACCACCTAGTTCTCCCTGACATCTTCAACAGCTTCTTTGCATGTTTCGACTCTCCAAGCAACAGGGAGCCTGAACATCATCCTCAGCCAGAGGTTCAGCACCAGCCCCTCGTCCTGCAGCTGCACCAAGTGACTTCCTCCTTAAAGAACGTCAACATCAACAAGGCTGCAAGTCCAGTCATGGTGTCAGGTCAGACACTGAAATCGTGTGCTGACCAACTAGCAGGGTCTTTCTGGACATCTTCAACCTCTCCCTGCAGCTATCAATAGCCCTGCCTGAAGTCCTCCTTCATGCCTGTTCCCAAAATGTCATCATTAAGTGCTCAAGAGAATCCTCCTGAAGTACATCAAGGACGCCATGCTTGCTGGCCTGGACAGCCTGCAGTTCCCCTACAGGGAGAATCACACAGAGGATGCTGTCTAGCTGGCACTTCACACGGCTCTGACTCACCTCCAGCATCCTAACACTTATGTTAGGATGCTATTTGTGGACCTCATCTCAGCCTTCAACACTGTGCTCCCAGACATGCTAACTCTGAAGCTCAACAACTTGGGATTATCTCCACAGCTCTGCTCTTAGATCAGTGACTTCCTCACCAACAGGCCCCCAGGTGGTGAGGATAGGGAAACGAACATCTGCCTCACTGATCCTCAACACAGGAACACCGCAAGGCTGTGTCCTCAGCCCTGTTCTCTTCACCCATGAATGATCTTCTGTCCACCCCACAAACACGTTGGTGAAGCTTGTGGACGACAAAACTGTGGTGGGTCTCATTTTTAATAATAATGAGACCCATTACAGAGAGGAGCTCCGCAATCTGACACAGTGGTGCTCCAGGAACAACCTGATCCCGAACATCAGCAAAACCAAGGAGGTAATAATGGCCTACAGGAGGTCCAAGAAGAGTGAACACGCTCCTTTCTGCATACATGGTGAAGGCGATGGCGCGTGTGGACAAAATAAAGTTCCTGGGCATTCACATCTCCTCCGACCTTTCCTGGACTGTGAACACCTCCCACCTGGTGAAGGCAAGCCAAGTCAAGGCAAGTTTATTTATATAACACTCTTCAGTAACAAGACAATTCAAAGTGCCATAGATGAACAGAAAACAATACAGAGGGAAATATACATTACCAAACATACAGAAAGCATAAAATCACAGTACTTAATTGTTTCTATTCATAATAAGAAATAAGCCAGGTAGATCCTTGGGGGTTTCTGATCTAAAGTAACTTTTCTAAAACTAAAACTAGAATAACTTATTTTGTTTCATTGTTTCACTGGAACAAGCTTCATCATTAAAAATCAAAGCTTAATTGTTTCTATTCATACATTAACAAAGTCCTCAAAGCTACAAGTTAAGGTCTCTGATCTGATCTTTCTAAATTACAGCTAAAATGGGAGAATCGTTTCTATTCAAAATAAAGTTTCACAAGAATGAGCTTCATCACTAAAAATTCTAAGCGTAATTGTGTTAGTCTGTGACCTGTGACAGATAGCTCTCGCAGCCAAAGTCTGGTAGTGATGGGAGTGGGATATTATCAGGCAGTTCAGCGGCACTATTTTCCAGGTCACAGATGTCACAGAGCGTCTTGTTTACATAACATTTAGGAGAAACTAAGATTGTTTGCCTTTCAGAGCTGACAGGGTGGCCAGATTCTGATAGCAGCATTGTTTTTGGGCAGGCAGACTCTTGTTTTTTTTCTGTCTGCCTTACAGTATTACTGGTACATCTCAATGACTATTCCAATACAGCCAGAGTCCAGCTTCCAGCTTTCTCCAAGATCATTTCCATTCTGCCAGCAAGTTCAGGAACTGCAGCTAGCGTGCAGTTCTGCTTACACAGCATTTCGGTCTGAGTGTTGGTAGTGGACACATCCCTCACATTGTTCAGCCACCCTTGACATGGGCCGAAACAGCTGCCGACATTTTCAGAATTTCCCGATACTCCAGGTAACCACCAGCTCCAAAAAGCAGAAATCCTGTTATAAATCTGGTTTTTAATAACATTTTAAACATCCTCGACTCATAAAATGGACAGACACACGATCCTCCTACCACTGTGTGTCCAGCTGCACATGTCCCGTCAGGCACAAGGGGCTCTCCTTCACCCAGTCCTCTCGTTGAAAAAATGTGATCAGTTACGTTGAGAGTCCAGCTGACCAGGACACTGAAACGAACTGGACTTTCCACTAAGCTGTTAAAAACATCTACAGAGCTACCATAGAAAGCATTCTATGGCCCAGCAGGATAGAGCTGCACAGTGCAGGAGAGGAAGAATTTAGTACAGGTGGTGAGGACAGCACAGGGGATTGTGGGATGCCGTCAGCAAGATCTGAACTTGGTTTATGCGGCTCAAGTCCTGAGAAGGCCAGAAGCATTGCCATTGATCCCACCCACCGAGGCAATACGCTGTTTGAGCCACTTCCATCAGGTAAACGTTTCAGGAACAGTAAAACTAAAAGACTTTCAGGAAAACAACAAAACTCAAAGACTCAAAAACAGCTTTTTTCCAAAAGCTGTGAGGGTCGTTACTCCCTGTCGAGAAGATTATGGTCTGTTACACGTTACAGTAACACTGCTGTTAATGCCTATTTGCACACACTAATTTCTCAGGAATGTCTGATAGAATGACAGTTCTCGATATGATGATTTAAGATTACTGCACAGAATTCACAACGGGCATGAGTGCATCGTCAAAGGAGCATTGAGGGATTAAGCCATTCAACAACAAAAACGTTTGTTGAATAAAGGGTTGAGTTTGAATCCAGTGTTTGTGTGTTCTGTATCTAAAAATAAGTCGCTGAGCAACAGCATAAAATGGCCAGGGCTGTATTTAAAACATATGTTTTGAATGGTTGATGATTATCTATATCGATCAATATGATTTCTATTTTATCGATATGCTTTTTTTTCTATATCGTCCAGCCCTACACATAACCGCTCCCTGCCTTGGTCTCTCTGCGTTTGGGTCCTACCACAACCTAACTTGAAACATGACAATAACATTCATAAAGTTATATATAATCTGTGTACATCCTGAGCCGTTGTTTGTCTGAAAAAAAGTTTCACCACGGTGATGTGTGGTGAAGATAAAGATTATTTATTCTTGAATGAATGGAATGGTCTGTCCTGATGATCCTTATGTTTGGACCAGTCTTGTTTGTGGATGAGTGGAACCACACAGAAATGTATGAGCACAGGACAAAATGAATCATGGCAGCAGGTCAGCTACCCTCACCATCACCACACACACACACACACACACACACACACACACACACACACACACACACACACACACACACACACACACACACACACACACACACACACACACTCACACACTCACTTCTCAACTTTGTAAGAAAACAGCCAGCATGTTGAGCTGCTGATTACAATTTAGTCCCTATAACTTTTCCCCATCCATTGTGGTAGATATACCATATTATGGTATATCTACCACAATGGATGGTAGACGGATGGTAGACGGCATTCTCAGCTTATTATATGACTTATTATGATAATAAGTCATATAATAAGCTGAGAATGCCGTCTGCATCTGCTGGCAGTTCATTGCCCTGTCTGAGAAAGGCAGAGAAAGGGGGAGGGGGGTCTGCTGATGAAACTTAAGCTTTTTTAAAAACAGAAACTTTGCTGAAGTGATTACAGTCATCTGGGTGACTGGAAATCACTCAGTTTCATTTCTTATTAGAAATTGCATTCCATCACGTTGTCTTTCGGTGGTTCCTTAATCCTCTGAGGGGATAAAGTACTGACTGTTCTGGCTTCAAACCTCCAGTCTACCCGTCCCAGCTGATCACGTGCAGATCTGCAGATTTGCTTCTGCTCCACATTCCACATTAAATGCTGCGTCATTTGTTGGGAACATCTTGTTCCGACCAGCAGTGGGAAGGCAGATTCCCTAAGCTGAAACAAATGGTAAAAGTACATGTCTGGGCTTGCATGGAGGTTACATAATACCTTAAGGTAATCCTATCAGACATGACTGGACCTTATAATAACATGGGAGGGATGTGAGGTTCGCCCATTGATGCCAGCCTTTGGTGCTGACACATCCACAACCGTCATCATGTGAAACACCCTGCTTTAGTTAAACAAAGTCTTTATATCGGTCACTTGTTTGTCTTATAGGTGCACTGTCTATACTGCTGGTCTTTAAATAGTGTCAACTCATACTTTTTTAAAAACAAAGTGCTATATTGACAAGAAAGGAAACATAATGAAGGTGCATTTTGATTCAAAAGATTAAATTGGGTAGGTCCTCTGGACGGGTTCTTCTGTGTTGAAATGTTCTTCAGTCTGTAGAGTTGTACGTAAACTCAGCCTTATAAGCAGTACCTTCGCATGGTGGGTCAACAAATTTAACGGTGACAATCAAAACTGGTTGTTCACATGCAAAAGAGGACCATCAGGCTGCCAATGGCTTGTTAGTGCTCTGATGGCCGCTTATTGTTCCCAGAGGCTCAGTCATGCAATAACAGCGTCGTAAGAGCAGGATAACTGGAGCTGGAGGCCAAACCCTGGTTTAACAACGGGGGGCTTCTCCTCACAAAAATGGCTCCCTGTAGTCCAGTTTCAAACCAACCTTCCACTCTATCTAGGATGAGAACATTTGCATTTAGATTCATTTTTTCAGTGAGTCATTATGGACTTTTTATTTTGTTATTTTATAATCTTTTTTTGCAAAATTGTAATGTGCTTACCATAGTGTTGTTTTGCAATAATTTGGTCAATATTCACTTACTTTTGAGTCCCAATATTTTAAAATCAATATAAAAATAATGTAGGTACTGATTTAATGCTGATTCAAAGATTCTTTATATGAAGAAGGGACGTGTAAAACTATTTTCTCAAATGTTAATCTAGTAAACATAGTAGGTACACCTGGTCTGGCGTTCTGTTAGCTGTGACATCATCCAGAGAAGACAGATCACCTGCTGTTACCATCTAATGTAGAACAGATTACTGGATCAATGTGTGCTTCTGTGCTTGTTTGTCTCTCTTGTTGTGTCTCTGCTATGTCTTCTCTAACCCCCAGTCGGTCGAGGCAGATGACCGTTCATACTGAGCCTGGTTCTGCTGGAGGTTTTTCCTTCCCGTTAAAGGGGAGTTTTTCTTTCCACTGTCGCTTCATGCTTGCTCAGTATGAGTGATTGCTGCAAAGCCATGGACAATGCAGTGGCTCTACGCTTCTTCAGGAGGAATGAATGCAGCTTGTCGGGGCTTTGATGCAATCAACTGGGTTTCCTTATATAGGACCAATCTGTATAATCTGACCCAATCTGTATAATATGATTGAATTTGACTTTGGAAAGTGCCTTGAGATGACATGCTTCATGAATTGGCGCTATATAAATAAAATCGAATTGAATTGAACATAATTATAGTTGACGTTGGAGTGGTGGCCTAGTGGTTAGGGAGCCAGGTGTTTGCGTTTTGGAAATGTAAAGGTCACCGGTTTGAAACTCATCTTCTGGGTCCCTGAGCAAGACTCTTGACCACAGATTGCTCGCCATGCTCCCGAAAGGATGGGTTCAACACTGAGACAAATTCCCCCTCCATGGCAATATAAAGCAAAATATTTATTTACCAGTTCAATAACCAAAATATCATTCAAAATACCCAATGTAGTTGTTTTTCAAATAATCGTAAGTAAAAGAATTTCATTGTAAAAAACAAAAATAACACAGATTAAGACAAGGTGACCAGATCCTAAATAATAAAATGTGGGACATCAGGATGCTTATCAGGGACAATGTGGGGCACATTACTAACACTTTGGTAACGTCACACATTTTAATTTAACACAGATTGCACATTGTATTAATCAAAGAGTTTTATTTAGCTTTTTAAGGTTAATAAATCTGTTAAACTTTGAAAAAATTTAATAAAATTGTTCTAAGTTTATCAAAAAAATAATTACGAGCTTTAAAAGATAAACCCTTTTTAAAGCTTATTAGAGAAACGTTATTAAACTTTTGCGTAAAGTTAAACATTGTTTCAGTTAATGTAGGTAGATGACTGGCATATCGGCTTCAGGCCTTTTCACCTCTGTATGTTTATTGTGCGACTTGTTTCTAAAGTGTTGCTTCAAATCGTGCTCCATGTGAAATTCAAAAGTAACTTTGTCAAACATCACGAAAATCTTTCCGACAATCATCTTTCTCTAGCCTCACATAGTAAGAAACCGTTTCCCGGTCTTTGTAGCAGCATTTTCTTTATTTTGATGTAGTTTTCTTAACATTCTGTATGCATTAAAATCCTTTTGTTTTATTTCACGAACACCCTGTTGCACAGCTGCTGCATATTTTGATTGACAGCCAACGCAGCTCTTATCAACGATGACTGCAGCTCTGCCTTCTTAATTTCAGAAAAGTGCCAGCTGAACAATTTTTTTGGACTTTTCAGAATCTGACCCAGTGAAATGTGGGACATTATTTCAATTTGTCGGACACCGGGACAGGAGTGAAAATGCGGCACAGTCGCACACAAATCAGGATATCTGGTCACCCTAGGTTAAGATCATTCTAAAAATTATAATGATGATAATACTGATAATAATAATAAAATAAGTTTGTATTTTAGAAGCAGAAATAGGGGTCACTATAAAACAGAGCTTCACAACTATTTAAAAACCAAGACAAAATGTTTAGAAAGCTGACATTTTGAACTGCCGTTAGCATCTAAGCAAATAGCGTTAGTTAGCTATTAGCATGTTAGCTTGGACTAAAATAGCGGTCTCTGTGTTTACATACTTCAGCAAGAAAGCCCAGCAGAGGATGTACTTCCTGCGGCAGCTGAAGAAATTCAACCTGCCAAGGACAATGATGGTGCAGTTCTACTCCTCCATCATTGAGTCCATCCTCACCTCCTCCATCACCATCTGGTACGCTGGTGCCACCGCTAAGGACAAGGGCAGACTGCAGCGTGTCATCAGGTCTGCAGAGAAGGTGATTGGCTGCAATCTTCCATCTCTCCAGGACCTGCACGCTTCCAGGACTCTGAGGCGTGCAGGGAAGATTGTGGCTGATCCCTCGCACCCCAGTCATGGACTATTTCAGACACTTCCATCTGGCAGGAGGCTGCGGTCCATCAGGACCAGAACCTCACGCCACAAGAACAGCTTTTTCCCATCTGCTACCGGTCTTATGAACAAGGCCAAGAGCCGCCTATGACACTGTACACTGTCTCTCTCCCCCGTTCAGGACTACAAGCTTCTGCGTTACATTAACGCACAGTCCACTGAATGTATATTACTTCGGTATATATATTGATTTTATTCAATTTTACTTTATTTTATTGTATTCTTATTTCTGTCTGCACCATCAACACCAAGTCAAATTCCTTGTATGTGCAAACCTACTTGGCGATTAAACTTGATTCTGATTCTGATTTAGATCCTTACTTAAACTCTGCATTACATTCCCAAATTCAGCAAGTTCTATAAAAGAGATTGAAAGCTTAAAAGGACAAAACAGCACCTTTACTGTCCATTTTGCCTTCCTGAGAGTCTTACTCTCTCATGACCTGAATGAGAGCAGGAAAATGTTTCAACATATTTTAGAAGATGCAGTTTTCTTTTACATAAATTCATATCAACATTGTGCATCCTCTGATGTTATTTTAAACCCTTCATTGGTGCTAAACATAGCTGGCCCTGCTTTTTTTACCCACATTTAAGTCCTGTTTAAAAGAGAAATTACCCCTTGTGGGATGAATAAAGGCTATTCTATTCTATATTAGCCAATTGTATCCATAGAATTGGGCAAAACATGTTTCTAGGTGAGCATTATTCAGGGAACTATTTTTCTTGACACTTAAGTGTTTCACATCGTAAAGATCTTGTCAGAACAATGGTGGGTTGACAAAACCAATGCTGCAAGATTTTTCTAAATTCTTGTGAAAATGACAGAATACGACTGCATTGAGTGGCCACAGAATATCATTTACAAATGCATCTGAGCTGAAGTGCACTGCTAAAATGTATAATACTAAAATCAATTTAGGTAACTTATTGATTGACGTTGGTCACCACAGAAGTGAATAATAAACTAGAACTCAGGTTTAAAATATTTTACTCAGTGTAGAGGCAGGGGTAAAAAGTTTCATAAGTAAATAATATCTAATAAAAAATAAAGGAATCATGCAGCAGTCATTCAGATAAATACGTCAACAGGGCAGGGATCTTGTGTCTCATCAGTGTGTAATCTGTGAGTATTGTGTCTAACAGTAAAAGGTTTATTTTAATCTATTTGATAAATATATAGAGACACAACCCAGCTGTCTGAGCACAGAGTCACCATGTGTTTATTTTGACTCTGTCTGTTTCAGGGCACCACCTAACAACCGTTCTTCCTCTGTTTTTTTTTCATTCCATTTACTGAACGTCATTGCTTGTTTTTTTTTCTACGTTCTGGAATTTGGAAGATTTTTAGCTACTGAAGGGGGCTTAAAAATCACTGTAATGGCTGTTTTGATTAACTTTAGGTCCATGATTCTGTATCTTGATCTTGATTTCTATTGATGTCTGGACAAAACTAAAATTCAATGCGCCATAACAGGCGCATGACACGACCGTTGCTTTGGTTCAGCCTCCAGGGTCTTCCTGTTCTTATGTGTGCATTGTTTGAATTTAAAATCAAGACAAATTTATTTAGCCTCAAATATGTTATAACAGAGTTCTGCCAGAGGGTTTGAAATTGGATTTTCCTTTGATGTTCCTTCAGCAGTCCAATCCTTTTACCTTCATGCGTTCTTTCTGTTTCAGTCTGATGTCTTATCACAGAAAACTGCATCTACTGTAGCCTCCCTATGTGCGTCTCTCATCTTGTTTTTTCATTCCAGGAAACATAAGATTGGATCTCTGATAAAGTATCACTGATAAGATAGTTTTTAAACAATTTGCATAGAAAATGTGAAGAAATAAAATCAGGGAAAATATGTTGCATTTCCAAACTTACTAAGGGTTATTTATGGCTTATATATATATATATATATATATATATATATATATATATATATATATATATATATATATATATATATATATATATATATATATATATATATATATATATATACAGGGGGGGTTGGACAATGAAACTGAAACACCTGGTTTTAGACCACAATCATTTATTAGTATGGTGTAGGGCCTCCTTTTGCGGCCAATTATAGCATCAATTCGTCTTGGGAATGACATATACAAGTCCTGCACAGTGGTCAGAGGAATTCTAAACCATTTTTCTTGCAAGATAGTGGCCAGGTCACGACGTGATGCTAGTGGAGGAAAATGTTTCCTGACTCGCTCCTCCAAAACACCCCAAAGTGGCTCAATAATATTTAGATCTGGTGACTGTGCAGGCCATGGGAGATGTTCAACTTCACTTTCATGTTCATCAAACCAATCTTTCACCAGTCTTGCTGTGTGTATTGGTGCATTGTCATCCTGATACATGGCACCTCCTTCAGGATACAATGTTTGAATCATTGGATGCACATGGTCCTCCAGAATGGTTCGGTAGTCCTTGGCAGTGACGCGCCCATCTAGCACAAGTATGGGGCCAAGGGAATGCCATGATATGGCAGCCCAAACCATCACTGATCCACCCCCATGCTTCACTCTGGGCATGCAACAGTCTGGGTGGTACGCTTCTTTGGGGCTTCTCCACACCGTAACTCTCCCTGATGTGGGGAAAACAGTGAAGGTGGACTCAGCAGAGAACAATACATGTTTCAAATTATCCACAGCCCAAGATTTGCGCTCCTTGCACCATTGAAACCGACGTTTGGCATTGGCACGAGTGACCAAAGGTTTGGCTATAGCAGCCGTGGATATTGACCCTGTAGAGCTCCCGACGGACAGTTTTGGTGGAAACAGGAGAGTTGAGGTGCACATTTAATTCTGCCGTGATTTGGGGAGCCGTGGTTTTATGATTTTTGGATACAATCTGGGTTAGCACCCGAACATCCCTTTCAGACAGCTTCCTCTTGCGTCCACAGTTAATCCTGTTGGATGTGGTTCGTCCTTCTTGGTGGTATGCTGACATTACCCTGGATACCGTGGCTCTTGATACATCACAAAGACTTGCTGTCTTGGTCACAGATGCGCCAGCAAGACGTGCACCAATTTGTCCTCTTTTGAACTCTGGTATGTCACCCATAATGTTGTGTGCATTGCAATATTTTGAGCAAAACTGTGCTCTTACCCTGCTAATTGGACCTTCACACTCGGCTCTTATTGGTTCAATGTGCAATTAATGAAGATTGGCCACCAGGCTGGTCCAATTTAGCCATGAAACCTCCCACACTAAAATGAGAGGTGTTTCAGTTTCATTGTCCAACCCCTGTATATATATATATATATATATATATATATATATATATATACCATTGACTTTC
The DNA here is from genome assembly GCA_037039145.1 of Fundulus diaphanus. NCBI lineage: Eukaryota > Metazoa > Chordata > Actinopteri > Cyprinodontiformes > Fundulidae > Fundulus > Fundulus diaphanus. The sequence goes on along the minus strand of CM073130.1, from coordinate 50,036,049 downwards.
ACTCTCTTCCATTAAGACCTGCGCCCGTATTCACTCTTAGTGACGTCATCTTAGGAAAAATCTTTCAATTTCCCGAGTTCAAATATTTTTTTTGCTATTTTACAAGAGAGAGAGCCAAGAGAGTCTTAAGTAAGGAAGATGGTGAAACAGAGAGAGCTGATTGGCTGATCCACCACCTAAACGGTGGAGGAAAGGAGCACATAAACGTCTTTAACAATCATACAATTATTAATATGTAGATAACATTAACTTTACCAAACCCATAGGGGGGAATTACTACATTTAAGTGGCCTGACGGGTTAAAGGTGCACCTAGTTATGTAATTCTATTGAGTAGAATAGAATAGATACATAGAGTAGAATAATAGATACATTAATAATTGGAAAATATTGAATAATATTGAAAGAAAATTGGAGAAATGTACAATGACTACAGTACAGAGCAATTTTTATATCATTTACAGAAATGCCCTCAATAAGATATGAAAAAAGAAAAATATATACATAAATACACAGGATAAAAGAGGTGAGAACATATTTTTTATTGTACATCTCAATGTCAAAAACCTAAATGTTCATGTGAAGTTTGCTTGTGTGATGCCATCTCCTTCCTCGCTTTTGATTGCTTTACAGCGTGCTTCTCATTTTCCAGGGTTGTGCGGAAAAGCACCAAAACGTGCAGAGAAAAAGGTGCATATATCTGCGTCAATGTGCTTTAAAGTCCGCCTATTTGTGGCATGATCCAGGGATCAATTTACCTTTCAGCACTCCTCTAGTCTCCACAGGCTCTGCTCCACTCGGTTTTCTCCACCTTTTTTCTCCGTATCGTGTCGGTCGTTTTGCCAAATTGAACCACTTTACTCAAGCAGGCAATCCCAGTAAAACACTGACAGGTGATTGCACATTAATATCAAATAGATGAAGTAGTAAAATGACCAGTATAACGAGTAAACACACCAAGCAAATCAAAATGGCGAGGATGTAAATAAGGTGCATTCAAACATTTTAATACTAAGGGACAGTTATTTAATTTGCTAAGTTTCATCACCATGACACACATTTTATTTATCCAGACTAATCGATTAAAGTCTTTACTTTGATTACTAGGAGCACATTTGTGTTTTTTTCTCATAGTATCAACCAATCACAGCTCTTAAAAGACAACATCACGCCCAGCAACAGGGTAAACCTTATGGGCCCTATGCCCGTATTCACAAGGTTTACCCCGTTGCTGGGTGTGACATTGTCTCAGAGTCTCAGAGAGCTCCTGTCTTAGCCTAAAAATTCTCGCCATGGAGTTTTAGTTCAAGAGTTCCAGAGTAAGTATGGAGACGACATAAATGTTCATCTCAGTCAGGAGATGTGGTTGCCAAGCGTGACGCTGTCTTTCAAGAGCTGTGAATGGTTGATACAAGAAATTAACAAACAAAACACACAAATGCATTCCTAGTAATCAATGGAGAGAAATGAACGGATTAGACTGGATTAAAAAAATGTGTCGTGATGATGAAAGCAAGCAAAATTAAATAATTGTCACGCAGAATCAAAATGTTTGATTGTAACTTATTTAGATCCTCGTCATTGTTTTTGATTAGCTTGCTGCTACTGGTCGTTTTACTACTTCATTTATTTGGTATTAATGTGCTCTCACCTGTTAGTATTGTACCGGGATTGCCTGCTTGTATAAAGCGATCGGATTGGGGAAAAAAAACGACCGACATGAAATGGAGAAAAAAAAAAAGTGTGTGTGTCCAAACTGGACACACACACCCCTGCAGAAGTCCTGTGGATATGACAAGTAAAGCTTAATTCTAGAAACACGTCAAGCTAAATAAAAGTCAAAATAAAAACAAGACATTCTTATGATTATTTGTAGTCTGCTGAGACCAATTTCAATGGTTAATGACTTGGAGTAGCAAGAAGAAAATAGCTTAGGTTTTATATCTCTGATCCATTCTGATGCTCAGCGGTCCAAACCAGCTAGATATCAGGAAAAGGCCTTGAGCTAGGGCTGGACGACATAGAAAAAAAGCATATTGATAAAATAGAAATCATATGGATCGATATCGATAATTATCAACAAATTCAAAACATATATTTTAAGTGCAGCCCTGGCCATTTTATGCTGTTGTTTAGCGACCTATTTTAGATACAGAACACACAAACACTGAATTCAAACTCAACCCTTTATTCAACCAACTTTTTACCAAAACTGCTTTTACCAAAACGACAAAAGAACACGTGCTCTCTGAACTCTTTGAAGGGGGCGGAGCTTTCCTGGGTCTGCGCTTGTGATTGGTTGGGAGGATGTAATGACTGTAATATTAATCTACATGGCTAGAATGCTAAAGGAGGGAAAACTGTTATTCTACTGAACTTTTTTATTGATCCCCTTTTTATTATTGATATACGTCTATCGATCGATATATAATGTTATTGAATTATCATCCGAGAAAATTTTACAGTACTTTGGATTCTTTTTTTTCAAGCTTTTTTTTCAAGCATAAATAAATCATTTGTTTTCCAAAGCAAAGTTTTAGATTGCAGTCTTTTAAAAGTATGACAGGTTTCTGAGGTGACTTTTCTTCATCTTAAACCTAGAAAATAAATAAATGATTTAACTTCTTGTATAGTTTGGTATAAAAACACATACGAACTTTACCCTGTGGAGAGGGGCGCTTTTACAGCAAATACAATTTTTACTTCTAATTTATTGTTATTAGGGGTTTACTATTTTAGTTTTGCTCTTTTACACGCTTGAAACTAACTAACTAACTAACTAACTAACTAACTAACTAACTAACTAACTAACTAACTAACTAACTAACTAACTAACTAACTAACTAACTAACTAACTAACTAACCCATAACACCCTGGCTGTACAGCCTCAGACAGTGCTTTTTCAGTGTGTTTTTCTCCCTGGGTCCCCCTCAGGCGGCCCCTCCGTCCCTCTCAGGGCTGCGTGTGTGGCATGTGGTTTGGATTCCTGCCCGGGGACCATTCAGAGTGGGAGAACAAGGCCCCCCAGTGTGCTCTGTTTTCAACATTCCTCGCCCCTGACATCAGCCCGGCAGCAGGAAGGACGCCGCCTCAACGGTAAAATGGCTGTGTGCGGGAAGAGGCCCCTCTTGACCCGAGCAGTCTGGTTGGTGGACCCCGGCGGGGCGGGAGCTTACCGCGCCCTTGAAAGCTGAAGCCCCCCACAACAATGCAATCAAAGGGGTGGTTTACTCACCACGTGGTGTTTGGCAATATAAATCAGATGGCAGTGTCCAGTGTTTGCTAAGATGGATCACCACCACCACCTCCAGTGGATGGGCTTTATGGAAATTGAGGTTACATGCTGAATGTAAATATTATGGTTTGCAAAACTGCAGCTTGAAGTCAAATGAACGCTGATGACTTATGCAGGCTTTTAGTTTCTGACCCTTGGGGCTCTTGTCCCAGACTGACATCATCATGGTCTGTTGTTCACTTACGTTGACTCCTCATTTGAAGTGATCAAGCACAGTGCGCTGTTCTTCCTTTGAATATTCACCAAATGCGTTTAAATTGTTATACAGGCTCAAACACATGCATGATCAAAAGAACCGAGCAAATATTTTATCTCGTTTCCATCAAGTTACCTTCACGACCAGACCCAAAAAGTATACAGAGAAGTGATTCCCCTGCCAACACATTGTAATTTTATATCAGACACAGAGCCAATGGCGTTTTCAGTTTTGGACAGCGGCCAATTTCAAATGTTTTCCACATGCGCTCATTCAGTGAGTTTATTCAAGCTCATGGCCAGTTTCCACAAAGCGATCGGGTTTCCCGTCAGCAGAAGGCGCATGTGTGTTTGCTAGAGTCTGTCTGTGTGGGAGGGGGGGGGGGGGGGTGGGCGGGGGGCGGCTGAAAAAGAGAGGAGGTGGGGAAGCGTGGGAGGAGGAGACATCAAAGACACGGGAAATCGGATCCCCTCTTTTCACCAAGCATGTGGGGATCAGAGACAAAGGAAACGCAATCCGCCATGTGACCCTGAGCGCCACGAATGTCTCAGCCATCTGGCTCCATTCAGCTTTTCACTCATTCAGCTTTATCGGGCCCCACTGCCACGCCATGCGTTTGGCACAAACCAAAATCCTTTTTCATCGTATCTTATGTTCCAAATTTCAAGATCTTCTTCTTCGTTCAACTTTTCTCTTCCAGGGGTGGTCCCAGTCATCTGGCTCCGTCTGACCCTGACTTCTGCATCTTCTCTCCTCTTTGGCCTTCATCAAGGCCTCCTGCCTGGCAGTTCCAGCCTCAACATCCTTCTGTCTTCGACCTTGTACAAAGCTCAAGACAAGAAAGTTTAATAACTACTGCGTTTTAAAAAAAATAACAACTGAGCTACTCCGACTCTAAAACAAGATTACATTTCTGAAAGGTGAGGTACAAAGCTCATTGTACATTATATTATGTAAACCTAAACATTGGAAATGGGAGTTATCCAGACCATGACAGCTGCAAAGTTGTCCTCAACAAGACTTTTTGTCCACAATAACGATATGCCTTAAGATTGGACTTTTGTCGAAACCAATTCCAGTCCAAAATACTACATAAAGGTTATAAAATCCATGCTTTAAACAGGCTAATACAATGTTCCAACAATGCATCACCAAAAACACACCTAGCCTTCTCCTAAAGACATGTCTGACCCTATATATATATATATATATATATATATATATATATATATATATATATATATATATAGATGCAGTATTTATCTATTTATATCTTGCTCCTGCCAGCGATGTTTTAGGTGGATCCGTTTGCAAAAGTGTCCAGCCAACACTGGCATGTTTACTTTGTTTTGATAGGAGTTGTTGGTTATTCGGGTCGTAACGTTTCACAGTGTTGTTGCAGTAAACTGTGCGTGGACAAAAAAAGTTGTCCTGTTTCCTTTACTTAGCGCTTTGTTCTGGAAGTTGTAAATTGGAACGACTCGTGTTTCAGCTGCTATCTGCTCACTTGTCGTGGACAGCTGGGGTTATCTGGGTGCACCTTGCACAGAGCAAGTCCCTTGACAAAGATAAACAGAAGTTGCAGTTGCTTAATTTGTTTCACTTTCATTGTGAATGTCATCATAAAGAGCGAAGAATTATTGGATTACAAGGATTACAAACCCAAATTTGGTGATTTTACTAAAATACTTGTGCAGCATGCACATGAACAGAAATAGTGTTTTTAAAGATTTACTGCAGAAAGCACGGCTGTACAGGTTCCTGGTGCTGGGGATATAAAATCTCAGATAGGACACCAACAACAGGTATTGGGACTTGGGTGTAGTAGCAAACTTAGGCTACGTTCACACCGCAGGTCTTGATGCTTAATTCTGATTTTTTGCGGATATCAGATTTCTTTTAGGTGGTTGTCCATACTACTATTAAATGCGACCACCATCAGACTTCTGTCTGAACGGTTCAAGACCGCATGTTCGGATAACAGAAGGAGACGTCACAGAGCAACGCACTGTTTATGGAAGTAGTGGTAAATGTGATTGTTTCTAGAAATGTTCAATAAAGTTTCCTTTAAAAAAACTTTTAAAAAACGTGGATACTGGCGTCTCTCCTTGCTATTATTAGAAAGCTGTTGCACAATGGGAGCAGTCAATATTAAGACCACATCATAGCGAGACTAAATAAGGTCAGAAGAAAGCAGCACAGCTATTAACAGCGGTCTTTTATGGAGCGCTAGCTGCTACTGTGTGGATGTAGAGTGAGAGACAGGAGAATGACATGAAAGACAGATAAAATGCGACATGACCTTTCAGAAGTGGCACAAAACGGCTTATATTTTGGGTGAAAACATCAGAATTGGGCCGTTCATCTTGCCATGAAAAAGACGAATATGGGTCACATGTGAGCAAAAAGATCAGATCTGGGTCACATTTCCCTGCAGTGTGGACGTAGCCTAAAGGCCCGTTTACACTACACTTTTTTAACCGAGCCGAGACCAGTCCGAGCTCGGTAACCGAGATAACTCTTGTGTGTAAACGGTCAGCAGACTGAACCAGACCGCGCTAAACATAACCGGACCGCGCTAACTGCAGACCAGTTCCTGAGTAGGTCTCGGCCTGGTTTTTTTTTCTGGCCCGGTTATCTGATAAAGAGCGCATGAGCAGACCGCGTCATCCCCTTACAGTCAGCTGACTGTCAGCGGGTTTTCCGGCGTGTCTGGCTGCAAGTCCCGATTCACACTCCATTCAGACAAATTTCAGACATTCATAATAATACTAGCTTCCTCACCGTGCCACACGGTTTCCAGTGATGATTGTGCTTAGCAGCGTGATAAACCTCAGCGTCTGTCGTTGTTTCTGCCGTCTGTAAATCCTTATTAGACGTTCGTTTGTCTCATCCACTTCCCAAAAGCTGACTCTCTCAAGTAAATTCACCAATGGTTGCCTTCTCCCCCGACCCTCCGCAAACACCAAAATATGACAATATCAAGCATAACATCCTGAATGTTACGGGCGCTGCCGTTTTGTTTTGCTTGGTTCCGCCTTCAATCCCAGAGAGCGGTAGTACCGCAGATCGCCACTAGTAGGCGAGGAGCAACCAAGGAACCGAGATAGTGTGGTGTGTAAACGGTCGTCTTGGCTTGGTTAACTGATCCAAGCTCGGACTGGTCTCGACTCGGCTCGGTTAAAAAAGTGTAGTGTAAACGGGCCTTAAGAGTCTGACCAGCTAAAATGGCGTTGATTGTGACTTGAACCTTGGGAACCATTTGGAACGTCCCTAGTTTTAGGACTAGTTTATGAGAAAGGATACACTTATTATACTTGATAACTTGATTTTGTTTGAGAATTGGATTAAAGGTCAAATTAAACCAAATCCTACCAGCTTTCTCCAAACACAGACAAAAACACATCCTTGTTTAAAATACAAAGTGAGGACCGTGCCTTGACTTCCATAGACTTCCATTCATTTTCGAGCCTTTTTATGGCCTAACCCTGACCCTAGCCCTAACCTTTGCTGGTTTATACCTAACCCTAACCATAAACCCAATTGACACCTTAGTCTTAAAGGAGAAGTCCGGTCAACAAGGAAAAATCAGGGGACCATTAGCTATAACTAAAACTAATATGTTCGTGGTTATTTAATGAACTAATCAATAAGAAAATAAAAACATAAATTGTCGTCTGGATCGCTGTGTATGGAGGCGGCCATAAATGCCCATATTTGGGCAGTAATGGCCGTCTGACATCACATCCTGTGACGTGGAAAAGCAGAAGCGGCGACAGCATTTCTCCCCGTTTTCCATGCAAAGTCAATAGGAGCCGTTCTACACAGCTGCGATCATCAATAATTATTTCGGATTTCGAGAGGACTTCACCACTGACATTCCCAAGAGCTATTGCTGAAGCAACAATGCCCACGTGCATGGCCATCGGATGTTCCAACACAACTGGTAAAAGTGGAAAAAACATTGCTTATTTCAACTTTCCGATTCATGAGCCACCGGGCTCGTCGCTGGATTGCCTACTTGAAGAGCGGATTTGCCATCTAACTTCTGGCCAGAGAGAAAACACGTCATATGCAGCAACCATTTCGAAGAAGAATGTTTTGAACATGACATGAGAGCGAGGATTTTCGGTAAGTTATTTTTAAATTTTTAATTTAGAATTTGCGGGGATGGTTACCGACCAGAGGGGCGGAGGGATACCACATGTGATGTGGTATCCCTCCGCCCCAGCATGTGCTGGAACGCTTTTATATTTTAATATTTATACAATAATGACCACCTGCCCTATTTACTAGAGGTTAAATATAACTCAAGTCACTTCAGCAGTCCAGCTTCTGTCAAGAAAGTCTTCTAAAAAATCCATATCGCTATCAGATGATGATAGCTCCACGGAACTCCCATCACTGTCACTAAGTACTTCATCACTCTCTGCTTAGTACAGAGCACCAGTCGTCGCCATCTTGGAAAATAGTGCGTCGTGACAAACAACAGAGCGTTGGGACTTGCTCAACAGCGGGTCCGCCGAGTGACGTCACAAAATGGGAGGTGACAGTACTATTCTTAAACAAGATGGGTTCCTCCACATAAACATGATTAAATGAAAATTATTCTTAATTAAAAAAAACGTATAATTTATTGCACAGTATGTAGTAGTTTTATATTTAAAGTACTTTCAGCAGTTTGATTTCTGATTTTGACCGGACTTCTCCTTTAAATGTAACTACTAGCCCAGAAAAAAGTGAGGACCTTTTTTTGGTTTGCACTTTACATCAAAGTCCTCAATATACTATTAAAATGAGCAAAATATGTTGGGAGGAAGCCGAAGAACACAGAGATCACTCACACTTGTATTAGAGGATCATGTTTATACAAACAAACTTTTACTCACAAAACATTTGAATAACAAATTCAACCTCATTATATAACACTATAAATATATTGCCTTTTTACATTAACTTTGGTAAACGTGTGAATGCTGAGCATAACTAGGACTAACTTGTGCTAACTACTAACTAGAAGAGGATCAATGCAGTTTAATTAAGTCGTACTATTCAACATTGGGGTCTGTGAAGAATGATGAGACTACTTTTCAGTCTATTTTTTTACCTTAACCTGGGACACAATTGTGACAGTGTGTTAGGTTAAAACAACGCAACTAAAGAAATAACCAAGCATTTTGCATGTCATTGCTATGAAATTTCCCTTTTGAAATGAAATGAACGTAATGGAATATAAAGAACGGATTCTCCCATGCTGCTGAAGCCTTTTGATTGGATATCCGGCTTCTTTTCATGCAAATCATCAAATGCAAAGTTTTCCTATTGCTCCCTATGCCTCCAAAGGGCCATGCAAACAGACTACAAACCCAGAAATCCATGTGCAAACTGCCTACCACAAAGAAAACTTCAGCATTTTCACACAATAGTACAGCACCTATCCATACAAACTGGCTGTCACAAATAAGCATCGCACTGCTTTCGGTTCTCAAAACACTGGTTGGATCAGTATGTCTTCCTATATCCTAATATCACACATGAGTAAACCTTTTGTTTGGAAAACAAACTTGTTTTTGATGAGGACAAGTGATAGTTGATGAAGGCGTTCTCACAAGACATGTCGGTTAAAGGTGAAAAAGATGGTTACATCTTTGTTTGGCATAAAACTTCAGAACCAGCTGCGTGGGTTGGGGGGCTTTGTGCTGTTGGACCAGATGAGTTGAGTTGTGTCGCCTGACTGGCGAGAGTTGCAATGCCCAAATTTGATTAGGTTCTGATTAAATTCAGAAGAAAAACATATCTGATGGCGGTAGGAAAAGCGGTAGAGCATATGTTGTGTCACAGGTCACAATAAGTTATCTATGGAATCTGAAAGTCATCAACTAAAACAGAAATACAAATAAGTGAAAGGACATTTTGAATCAAAAGGAGGAAGTTTGCAGCCCTCTGATGAACTCTTTTGTATCACTTCAGAGGGCTTTTATTGGAAGATAGTAGTGCAGTTTGTTTGTATGTAGAAACACCGATCTTTAACCTGCATGTTCTGCAACTCCTATGAGCATCCTTCTACAGTGCTTTTTTTCTCACCTTTCAATTCTTCAGCTTGCGGACCAAATTGTAACAGACAAAGATCAACTAGGTAAAGCAAAAAAGCAGTTTGCAAAGTTTTACAATATTTATTCAGGGAAGAAGTGTTCCAAAAAATGTGAAAATTGAATTGCCACATTTCATAAGGGGGAGATATGACATGCTTTTAATTTCTTCATTTTCATATTCAAATCATTCAGCTGTGCTCTATATGAAGTGGAACTGCAACTGGGGTTTGAATTCCACGTCAATTTAGCTCCACGGACCCTCAGAATACGCCTGTTCTGAGTTGTGGCTGGGAGCAACTTGTTCTGGTGCTGTCTCTTTAAATGCAAATGAGCCACTTCACCTTCTGCCCCCCCCCCCACCCTTTTCAGGTTGCAGAGCGTTCCACTCCGCACCGTTCAGCCATTTTCGTAGTATGTTGGGGGAAGGTGTAATGAATGCGCACCTCAGGCTCACCTAACCTCCGACAACAAAGAAATTGTAATGCTGGTGATGCTAGTGAAGCTCACAGCGTTAACAGAGGCATTTTTCCTTATTTACCAACATCAAGGCAAAGGAGACAGGGAACAAAATGTTGAAATGAGCTGCACATCGTGTCAGGGAAGATATTTCAAGGTGACCGCAGACAAATCAATGTTAAAGCCCAAGTTTAAATACCCAACTGATACACAACTTAAAGTATATATTAGTAACTGGAAATAGTTACTGCAGGCTGCAGTAGATATTTTTATGCCATCGAGTTATCCAGGGCAAGAATTTACAGTAAAATTTTGTATCAGGAATGAAAATTTTTACTTTACACTACTAATTAAATGCTTCATGCAAACTCTGAGTTGTGTTAACTGATCATAGCTGACAAAGACTCTGGTTATGCAACTAGAATTTGCAACATACATATATCAAGAGACCATAAAATGAGTCAAGCATTACCCTTGAATTTAATCACAAAGTTTATGATGTGATTATGAACAAAGAAGTAATAATCTTTGCACAGACAAATATGTTTAGTTGCCTATTGATCGCTGTTTTGTTCAGCTGCTCATGAGGTTGACTGCATAAATTTATCCATCTTTCAAATTTTATTAGATTACTTTTAGGTTTTGGGAAAGGAATAAACTGTATTTCACCCTCTAAACATTCGAGATAATGCGTGTCTTTTACCGCTAACAATGTTTAACCATTATTACCGTTCCAAACAAAATCCCCATGACCGCAGTGTGTTGTAATGGAAAATCTTAATAATGTTGTTGGAGGTAAAGGGCTTGCAGCTTCTGCAGGTAAGGAACATTTCTATTTGGGACAAACTAAAACCACTGATTGGTCAGTTACTGACGAGCCTCCAGGATTGATTGACGTTAGTACACCCAACAACCAGATGTTTTCACTTATCCTCTTGTAGCTTCAGCAACCTTCAGCTCGGACTACAAAATCGAAGGGGGAAAAAAAGATAAAATGTCAGATTCATAAAACTGGTTAGCTGGGAGTCCATGACCCTGTTTATTAATATTGTGATATAATTGTTAAAAAAATGTTATAGAGAATGACTTGAAAAATATATGACCAAAATATGAAATATTTACTGCATTCCTAAAGACTCCAGGTACACAACAAAATTTTGTTAGAGCTAAAAAAGTGGATTTTGCATGATGTGTCCCCTTTAAATGGTGAATCAACTATGATTTACTAACTTTTTGGGGGGACATTGGCTCCTATTTACTGCCTGATATCTAAAAAGAAGAAATAACTTAAATACAGCCTTTGTGGCAGCAAAAGTGGAATAATAAAAAAAAAAACAATACATTATGGCATGCTGTAAAGAGCTTCCTGAATGCATTCAGTTCAATTCAATTTATATAGCGCCAATTCACAACACATGTCATCTCAAGGCACTTTACAAAGTCAAATTAAATTCAATGTAAAACATATATTTACATGTAAAATTAAATCTATGTCTTGAAAACTACAAAGGGAAATAGCTTAAGAGCAGAGGCTTCACCAGCACTGTGGGGTGGATCAAAATGACTCACAGGTTTTGGGAAATGTGACAAAGTGAAAGAACATTTTTTGTTTTTTGCCCCGACTTGCCTTAACAGCTGTGTTCTTTCTTGCAATTCCCATGCTATCATTCCTGCCAACACCCAGGACTGATGTAATCTTGTTTACACACACAGGTAATGCAAGCATTTTTCCAGATTTCTGATTGTCTTGCAGCTTTAGTTGTCTGCAGCCTTGGGGCAATCCTTGTTTGTTTGTTCAAGACGATGCAAGGGCAAAACAGCGGTACAAAAATCCTATTCCATACAGGTCGTTCGTTTCAAATTATTATTTCTCAACTTTATATTGCTATCCCTTGTAGAAGACCAAAATGCAGACATGCATGTGTTAACCAAGAAGGAATGGACTGTGGCTGAAAAAAAAACAGGATAAAAAAATGACAAAGCAGAAACTAAACCAAAGGAAGGATGTGAAACTAATTAAGCTGCACAAGCAGAATTTTTTCAATGTAAAAGACAAAGTTTACTAAAGCCAAGAGTGATTCAAAAAGAAGACTTTGGTAAAGAGATAAATGTCCAGAAAAAGAAGAAATATACTCAAATTCATAGGCAAGCTTAAACGTTGTTGTTCTTAAAGCAGTCTTGCAGCACACTTTTAAATTGTCCACCTTCACATTCGGTTTGCAATGACTTCCATCCATAACATCATGAGTAATTACTGGACCCAAAAACAAAAGTCTCATTGTGTTATTTCTGCCTTACAGCAACTTAGCAACATGTTTGCGCACACGTCACTCGAAAAATATTTGAGAACGGCATTGGTTTCGAATGGTTTGTTGACCAAAAATGTTAAAAATGTTACATAACTGTCAAGAACAACACAAAAATGTGAAGATCGCACAATCCTGGTTCATGGAATCCACTGCCCTCTATGCTTTTGATACAGTACTGCTCCAGCAAAACCTCACCCAAACAGTGACTTATGCCATCAGTTTTTTCATGAATGCAACGTGACGTTAATGACCCATCAGTTTAAAGTATGTGTGATGAAGGAGGACCTTGAAATGCAATCACTTCCCTTTGGTATGATCAGAAAACCGGACCAATGTAAACATGCTTTATTTATTTCAGACAGCTATATTTTATGCAGCAAATAGCTAGTCGGTTATGAAATTCTTCAGCTTACATGTGGAGAGAAGCTCTTACGATGTTAATGCACATTCTGTACCATTTGCTGAGCCATCTGCTGCCACACCTAAACCGTGGGAAATAAATTGTGTGAGTGGTTAAATGAGTACCTTTCCGTAACCAGGAAAGGTTGACGGTTCATTAAAGATTCACACCTGTGTGCAAAAAGGAAAATCATGTGCTGTGGTTAGTCAATAGTAATGAGGCAACAGATTTACATAAAGTATCCTGTTGGATGTGAGGACCTTCCGGTTTAAAGAGGCTAAGGAGGTTACTCAAAAAAGACTCTTGTATTTCAGGCGGAAGAGCATGTTTAGCCTAAATAAATATCTCTCATATAGAAACATGTAAAGCTACTTTTTTTATAATGTTCTTATTTTCTTTTTCATTTTATGCCTCCATGCATTAGAAAAGGCACAAGGAGAGTCTCAGTCAAGAATAGTTTCAGCTGTGCTCACACATTAGTGGAATCCCTTCCCTGTCTGGCTTCTTTTTAACCTACTGATATGTACAGAATGTCTTTTCTTTCAAGAACTCACAAGACAATCCTAAGTTAGTCATACTTTTCTCCACTTTACCTGCTCTACCTGCTGTTCCCTGACCTATGTACAAACATTGTTAATGCCACGGTATTCTAAAGCAAAATCTTTGTCCCTTTTTTGGCAGCTCCACACAAAGTGTCTGAGAAATGACTTAATGTGAATAGAGTTACAGTAGAAATGATTTGGCTCCAGATCCATGAATGTTTTTGGTGCAGTTAAGAAATCTTTGGGTTTTACTACTGGAAGCTGAACCTGAAGTCATAAGGAAAGGAAATTTTCCCAGGAAGGACTTATATGGACGTTCCGACTCCATAAACTATGTCCTTCACCTCAGTGTCATTACCAGAAAAAGTTTAAACCATGGACCCATAAAATGCTTGGTGAATGACATGATAGGCCTTAGTAAGCCTACGTGTAACCAGGGAAGGTCAGGTATAATTTCAGAAGAACAGTCATTGCAACAGGCTGAGCTGATGATAAATATTATGTTGAACATTGTCATTGAGTCAGTAACCAACTGACATTAACCAACCCATACCGCAAAAATAAAAACTCTCTCTCTCTCTCTGTGTGTGAATAAAACACGTATATGGAGGATAATAATGCGTCTAGTATTTTGAAACCTTGGAAAATGCGAAAAGTGGCTTTGTTAAATTTCCCTCTGATAGTTCTGGCGATTTCTTCCGCAGACAGGATGATCTTTTAATAAAAACTGAATCAAAGCTTTAGGACAAACCTCGTCATGTTTTAAATGTCTCTACTTGATCTAATCAGCCACTAATTAAATCATGCCATACTCCTTTTGCCATATCAGACATGGTTCTGATAAAGGAAAATTATCAATAATAAAAAAAAAGATCAACTAAACTATACAAGATTGAAGTTTAACATTTCCCACATTTCAACCTTCATCTAATTACTTTACAACCTTTCATGTAGAATGCTAAATGACATCATCCTCCTCACCATACATACGCTTTGAACCATGCATTTATGTTAATGACTAAGCCGACCCTCTTCCTCCTAATTATGATGCATTCTTCTCTGTTGTTTTAAGATTGCAGGTCACAAGGCATAAAAACACAGTGACTAAACAGGTCTGAGGAAGCTTTAATCAGCCTTTATTTAGTGTAGCACAGCGCATGCGTTTTTATTATTTCATTATCCTCAACGATCCACTGCATGCATATTACCACAGAGGCTTGTCAAACAAACAGTGCAGCCTGTCGTTTTTGGATAGAGAGATCCAAACATTGACAGAAAACAGAGGAAATACGCAAAAGAGAAAGCGGAAGATATGTATAGAGATATGTGTAGGGTATGCACTACGTGCTATCTGTGCAAAAAAAAAAAAAAAAACGTTTCTTCACGGAAGCACGCTGTGCACGTATCACACACACGAGGGGAAAGAAAAGTCGTGTTGGACCACGTGAGTCACACCCCCATCTAGTGGCCAAGTTTATATATACTCACTGAATCTGAAGAATTTCATCTATGCGAGTAATTTTTCTGGCAGCGAGACCAAATAATGTTTCGGTTCCACAGAAACAGCAAAACAACGGAGTCTAGGCCAGAGATAAAATTACATCATGGAAATGTTTTTTGTGGATAACCTATTTTTTAAAAAAGGAATTAAAATTGGTTGTGAAAAGGAGAACCCTGTAGTCTACTTCCTGTGAGAGCCCCCGATCCCTGGTGGAAAAGTTTCAAAATGTTGATTTTTTTTTTTTACATTTCATTTCCAGAGATTCTTTTCAGACATTATTCTCAGAAATAATTGTGTATTAAAATATGTGGCTGATTTAGTTCCACGAAAAACAGCCAGAAGTGGAAAAACGGTTAATTTCTGCAGATTTCACTATGGTTTTGCAGACCATTGACCCAGGGTCTTTCTGCATGGAGTTTGCATGTTCTCCCTGTGCATGCGTTGGTTCTCTCCGGGTACTCCGGCTTCCTCCCAGACTGGCGACCTGTCCATTGTGCCCATTGAATGCTGGAGATAGGCACCAGCACCCCTCGCGACCCCACAAGGGACAAGCGTGATGGAAAATGGATGGATGGATGTATATATATATATGTATGTATATATATATATATATATATAGCGCCAATTCACAACACATGTCATCTCAAGGCACTTTGCAAGGTCAAATTCAATCCAATCATCCAGACAGATTGGTCAAAAGGTTTCCTAATTGCTATTCCTGTTTGCTATCTAAGGAAACCCAGCAGGTTGCATCAAGTCTCTCCAAGCAGCATTCACTCCTCCTGAAAGAGCGTAGAGTCAAAGTGGACAGTCGTCTGCATTGTTGATGGCTTTGCAGAAATCCCTCATACTGAGCATGCATGAAGCGACAGTGGAGAGGAAAACTCCCCTTTAACAGGGAGGAGAACCTCCAGCAGAACCAGAACCAGGCTCAGTGTGAACGCTCATCTGCCTCGACCCACTGGGGCTTAGAGAAGACAGAGCAGAGACACAGAAAGCACAGAAGCTCACATTGATCCAGGAATCCTTTCTATGTTAGATGGTGATAGAGGATGATCTGCCTCCCCTGGATGATGTCACAGCTAACAGAACGCCAGACCAGGTGTACCTTCTATGAAGAGAAAAATGACAGAGGGAACATAAAGTTAAAAGTTGAAATAACAATATACAATGCAAATTGGAGAACAGTAGGAGAACTCAGCAAAGTGAGAGAAATAAACCCTGATGTCCTCCAGCAGCCTAAGGCTATAGCAGCATAACTACAGAGGTAGTTCAGGGTAACATGAGCCACTCTAACTAGAAGCTTTGTCAAAAAATAAAGTTTTAAGCCAGCCATTTTGGATTTTGTAGTTGTGGCAACTCTGAATATTTATGTCATGCGGTGGTTGCAGTCAATCTTTTCAACCTGAAATACAGTTATCCCAAAATCCGAGCACCGCTCCTCACTGCTTCTCTGTAAGGAATTCCAATAAGAGGGAAAACAGGTTAATAGTTATACATCTGAAAATGTTATAATTTTATGGCCTAACTCATAAACTTAGTTGTATCCTTGTTTAGCTCATATAATATTACCTGTATTATTTAGAAAGACAAAACATTTTTTTAAACTAATTGCGATAATTTACTTCTTATTAATACTGCATCTTTAAAAAACCCTGCATGTTTAAAATACGCACAGAAAATATGAAAGAGAAGAGGGAGGCTTACTTTTACACTCCCTACTATGTCCTACTGGTACTGGTGGATTTGTTACATTTTCCTGGTTTATTGAGCAAGTTTCTTGTCTGTCTACATGTAGAACCGGACCAGCTGCAGGAATGAGAAGCTATTTGCCTCTATGCTACCTACACGTTTTTTTCAGTGATAACCAACAACAATAGTGCTTTCATTTATTTCTCTTCAATGATACTTTATTAATCTCAAAGAGATATTAGAAGACCAAATTATTTAAGTTTCTACAAAGAGTCACCATAGAAGGTTGTAGCTGTCGGCAGGACAGGTCTCCAGCAGTGGTAAGGCAAGGCAAGGCAAATTTATTTATATAGCACATTTCAGTACAGAGACAATGCAAAGTGCTTTACATGATTAAAGTATAGGAAAATAAAACAGAATAAAAGCAAGCAGGAATAAAATGCAGAAACAAAATAGAACATAGGAAAATTAAAATTAAAAGCAAACAAGTAAAAACAGTTGGAATACAAAGTAAACCAATTATATTTCAGGAATACAGTTTAACTAGAACAGTCAAAGGCAATCCTAAACAAATGTGTTTTTAATTTTGATTTAAAGGAACTCAGGCTTTCAGCACTTTTACAGTTTTCTGGAAGTTTGTTCCAGATAAGTGGAGCATAGGAACTAAATGCTGCTGCTCCGTGTTTAGTTCTGGTTGGTGGTAAATGTTGCGGCTGATCTCAAGAAGACTGGCTGTCTCCATTTTATGCATTGCTTTCCAGGTTAGCCCAAGCTTGTTAGCTTGTTAGCTTGCGCTCCAAAGTTAAGCACAGTTTGACATGAATTCATTCACCCAATTTTCAGGAAAAGAAAAAGTATTTCAATACTAAACATTGAACTAAAACTTAGAGTGAAAACACAAGCCACTGTTAAAACCAACACAAAGCAGATCATTTCGGTGTGACTGCATGTCAATTAAACCAGTTCTCAGTTTCGTTCAGACTGTTTAAACGTACAGAGGCAGTTTGTTTCACCATAACCCTTTATTAATTGTTTTATTATCAATGTCCAACATCCTTCACTGAGCGATATAGTGACAAGTCTTTACTACTTGTTATTTTTGGTCTGGGGTTATAAACTGAGCAAGTCCCTTCTTAGCAAGACAAAGGCAAGTTAATTTGTATGGCAAAGTGGCAAAACAATTGACATGGCTGTGCTCGGCTGCATGGCAACCAAGTCGCTTTTCTGTGGACAGACCAGTCTGCTGGGATCTCCTTTGTTTCAGCGATTAGCACACTGAAACAAAATATTCACTGAGTACAGTATGAGTTGTTGAATTGCTCTGCGGCATGACATCAGCACAGTTCCTGTCTCAGAGTGACGAGGGAAAACTAGTTTATGCAGTCATTACTTCAGGGCTGGACTGTTCTAGTGTTTTATTATCAAGACGCCCAAAAGGTTTAGTAAAAATAACTTTACCCCTCCCAAAATGCTTTCAGCAAAAGTTCTGCTTTGAATTAAAGGGGAGATTTACACATTTTAGTTCTCTTCATTGGGTCCCACTTCAATACAGAACAGAGCTGAAAATTCCCCTTTTTACACGTAAAGGCCTTAAAAATCAAGTTTTATCATAGATGTTAGAGATCTGATTGTCCCATATGTTTCCAACAGGGAACTTTACTCTCAGAAGCTCTGTTGGTGTTTCCTCTAGTGTTTAATGACAGAATAGGAGGGATATGCTCCCAGATTCTTCCAGGACCCGACAAACACCAGATGCATGTTACAAGGTATCAGGACCATAACAGAAGGATGTCCCTTTACCCTGTGAGGACAACACAGACTTTCTCAAAGCACAATTACAGCACGGTTAGTTTGAAACACCCATGTGAGGAAAGCCACACCTCATCAGGCACTCAGACTTGAGACGTCTGATGTCCGGAGAACCCTTGGACTCGGGACAGCGCGACCCTCCATCCGTGACACTGCTCACAGACGCTGCCTGAATAGGGCTCAGAAAACCACAAAATACCCCTCCTATCCCCACCATGGACTGTTCTTCCTGCTGTCCTCTGGCAAGAGGTGCAGCAGCTTCAAATGCAGAGCAACCAGATTCCACAACAGCTTCAATACACACGCCATAAAGCTGCTAAACTCCCAACAACCCCCCCCCCCCCCCCCCCTCCCATTGATACAAAACTAGTCACTTTGCATGGTCATCGTCAACTCCATTGCACTCCATTGAGTAACTGTACTATCTGCATCATCGCACAGTCTGTTCATTGTTGCAAAACTTCGTGCTGCTGCACATACTTCATGTAGTCACGTAACTCTTCGGTACATATAAAATGTCTTTATTGGTTTTCTGCTGCATTCCTAACAATATTTTTTATTTTATATTTTCAATTCTTTTACATTGCACCTACTGTCATTCATGTTTCTCTTTTGTCTTCTGCTTTTACCTGGAGCCTTGCAATGAAACTTTTACTCATTAACATAGAAAGTACTCCTAGGCCAGTGCTTTTGTTATTTCTGTGCATCTGCTCTGTTTTCTCAAAACCCCCAGTCAGTTATGTCAGAAGGCTGCTGCTCACACTGGGTTGGGTTCTGCTGAAACTGTCTTCCTGTTCAAAAGGTATTTGTTCCTTTCTATGGTAACCAAAGCTTGCTCACATCAAAGGCTCGCTGTGAACTCAATGACTCGGTGCTCTTAAACAGAAAGCTCAAATTAACTGAAGTATGTGGGCTTCATTGCAAATAGGATCCAACTGGAATACATGTAACTTAATGGAAATCTGTCTACGATTGGACGGATTTGATTGTATACCTCTGTGTAGAAATTTCTTGTAAAGTGAGTTGAAATAACGTTGATTTTGAAGTGGTGTTATATAAATAAACTGGCTGGAATTGTAATAGATTCTGATTTATAATCTATTTATTAGATGCCCATTGTTCGTTTTCTCATTTTATTTCCATTGTAATAATTCAGGCTGAGTTTATTTAGGTAACAATTGTGTTTTTTTTGTTTTGTTTTTCACTTCCAGTTCCTCCTCCCCCCTACCTGATTTACAACGTCATTGACTGGAAGTGATCCACTCCCACACATATTATATGTTTTTAGGCAAAAATCCCACACTGCTCTAAAAATCTAAGTTCAGCTCATCTGGTGTCAAGTCACCCAGAAAGCCACACAAATGTGTCGTTTTCGGTATAAATCACATCGTTTTGTGTTAACTTGAAAGCCTGAAAGAGGAAGTTAACCACTCAGCTGAGGAAAGTTGTGTGGGTATTTCACCGCTGCCACTTCACATTAAAGATCTTTTTGGATTTATACCCTGTAAAGTTCAAAACAATCCCAGGGTTGTTTTGACTGAATTAAATGGAGGCGCAATGAAAACGTCAGATGGGAAGTTTGACAGTCCTCCCTGGTGCCATTTTTTATTTGCTTATTTTTATCAGGTTGTGCCAGTTGTGTGTTGTGGGAATCAGGTAGAGATGGGGATGCTTGATGTCTGGTTTCACTGGGTTCACTTCTGATTATTTCAAACTTAAGGTCACCGCAATCAACGTCATGTTTTACGAGGAAGTCAAGAATGTTTCAGTTTTATAGCAACTTAGTTTGTTCAGGTTTCTATTTTTAAAAAAATCCTGTTTGTCTTTAATAAGCTAAAGTGGTTGCTGTGGATTCCCCAGACCTATAATAAAAATGTGATTTTTTTTTTCTCTTTTTTTGACAGCAGAGATTTGCAAAAACAGTCTGCAGTGTTTTGGCTAAAGCAGCGTTTTCAGAAACAATTATAGATAAGGAATATGTTATGTGCATAGTATAGTGAGAATGTAAGTTCATAACTTCATTGTCATTTTGGAGCCAGCTAATGTGTGCGTAGGGTCATTAAGTCAAAAGAAACCAAATATGTAAGTTTGACAGGACAGTCGGAAGTCAGAATACAGTGACCAGATACTGATTAGATAACGCTCCAAACAATCCATGGCATTTAAAGCGTTGTCTAAAGAGGTTCTGGCAATGTGTGGAACGTAATCAGACCACATTTTTAAAACGGTAAAAAAGAACAAGCACATGAATAAGGAGTAAAGCATCGAAGGGATAATGGACATAGTCGTCAGGGACCGATTTGTCTCTGATTGTGATCATTGAGTTGTTCGGTGGGTGCAATGTTCTTCAGTGCAACACTTTCATACAGACGTCAACCCAGGTGTTGTGATTGGCCAGGTAGGAATGCTACGATGGTGAAAGTCCTCCTTAACTATCCACATGATTTATTTCCGCCTTAAAGCTCCCACGGTCACAAAAGGCTCATGGCAGGTTTACTACATTTTGTATCGTTTGTTTTGTAATTGACCGCCAAGCTGGCCGTGGAAGATCCTTCTCTCACCTGGAGCACACCTCAGGCCAAAACTTTCCCTGCCTGGTAAGTCCTGGGAAGTGCCACATGATGTAAAGAGTGAGAAAATGACGTAAGCAAAAGAAAAGTGTCCATTCACTTTCTGAATTAGGCTCAGGTGAAACAGGGGACTCTAGTGGGAAGAATTTAAACTTGGCCAGAAAAACAATTTACTGCAATTATTGTTGCCACCCTAAGGTGGACAGCATTTTATTTTGTTACACCTCCTCTTTGTTTCAGTTTAGGTAAATAAAGACATTAAATGCTACAGAAATCAAACCCTTGTTCAGAGTCAAAGTATCTTTATTTGTCTCCCTTGGGAGAAATTTACCTTGGATACAGGGACCAGCCCCATTAGACTACAACTTCAGTCGCTAATAAAGTCTCTATGAAATAATAAATATTCAATAGCAGCAGTTCATAAATTACAGTTCATCTAAAAGGTCATATTTTCATACTCACAAGGTTTTTTTCGGATGTTTCCAATGATATTTTGATCATTTATGTTGAGTAATGAGCTCCAAGTCTTAATTTTTAGCTCCCTCCATAAATTATCTTTAAGATTCAACACAGGACTCTAACTGGCCGGGCTCAAAAGATTATTATTACTACCAGTAAGAAAAAAACAAACACAGTGGGAAGTTATTTAAACCGAAATTGAGTTTAAATAACTTATCTTATATAAACCAGGTGTATGATTAATTTTGGGCTTAACTGCATGGCTATAAATACACTGTCTGACATTCTGACATTAAATCAGACTGAGTGTTTCCTGTTTTAAGTCAGTTATGGATACCAAAACTATTTGTATCTGTTAAATTCTAGAATAGCAAATGAGTTAATGTACAAAATGTTTTATTACTTTCTTCATATCCAAAGGTTACACAGACTGACGGTAATTTGGCTTTAAACAATCTGGGAAAGCCCACATGATGTTCCTCCGACCCACTTCTTCTTTGTGTGACATCATGGTAAATCAAAGGAAATCAGACAATTTATCGAAAAAAGGGAACTGTGAACCTCTACAAGTGTGGTTCAGAAATTTCCAGATGACTGAAGCTGGCTGGTACATCTCCAGGTGTAAATAGGAAGGGGATGCAAAGCCTATGAGGGACAGGAATGGTCTCTATAGTCATAATAATAATTTGCTTGTTACTTCTATGTCCCCCAAGTGAATGTTTTCTTTTTTTTTTTTTTTTTTTTTTGCTGCGAGAGATCAATCTCAGAACGAAATCAAAAATTCTGTGAAACCACAGTGAAACAAGCCACGAGGCCACTCAGAGATGAAACCATTACTACAAACGTAACATAAATAGCCAGGTCACAGTTTACAAATGCACTACAGGGGAAAAAAGGCCATCATTACATTTGGAGGAAAAAGTGAGAAGCTCGTTAACCTGAGAACAAAATCCCATCTGTGAATTATGAGCAGCATCCTGTTGAAGGGGAGATTTATTTAATTCACAAAATAGTTGGGATCTCAAGGAAAGAACATGGTGCTGATATCTCAGGAATTCAGCCAGGGATTTAAAGGTTGGGGTATAAATTAGCCTTCCAAATAGTCAATGACTGTTATCACACTAAATCAATTACAAAGTCACTTAAAGAGAACAGGAGATGTTTTGGAGAGATCATAAATACTAACCTTAATGCTATGGAAAATGTATGGAGCTGAAAGGATGTGGGCAACCAGTTGTCAGGAGGAATGGAGGGAAAATACGAGATTGTTGGAAAATACCCAAAAAGCTTGACCCAGGTGACACTGTTTAAAAGACAATTCTACTTAGAAAATGTAACGGAAACTTTAAAACTGAAGGACACTGACTGAATTCTGTAAATATAATATAACTGTAAAATGTTTTCAGTAATCCTGACTGACCTAAACCAGTAAAGGTCTAGTCTAGATCAATGTCAGACGAAAAGGGAAAAAAAGTTTATGAATCTTTTTGAAGAGCAGAGACATCTGGTGTGAACTGTATACAAATAAACGGGTTTAATTTATATCTGTGTGTGTTTTTCTCTCGGCTCTCCAGTTTTCCCCAAAGTCCAAAAAGATGCAGATCACGGAGCGTGGAGATTCTCTTTGTCTCACTGGTATCGTCCTGAGATTGACCGGTTAACCTGTTCATACTGGAGCCCTCCTCTCATCTGGACCAGGCTTCAGCCCAAGAAGTATCAGTTTAGCTGGTTAGACAAAAAGAAGAAATGGTGATTTTATGCCACCTAGTGGTAATAAGAAGAGAATAGATGTTTTTATTTTTAGATAGGAATACAATTAATTAAACACCCAGGATGCATAAATATATCACAAAAAAAAGAGAATTTCCAAAGAATTGTTTGGAATTGCCACATGATGTGAACAGTGAGAAGAAGAAGTGAAATGAATAGTTTCTGTCCTTGAACTTTCTAAATGATGTTCAGGTAAAACAGGGGAACCACATACTAATCACTGCTCTGCTGGGGAGAATTCCTAAACCTGTTCAAAGCAAAAGTCAACAGTAAGTAATGTTGGTACCAGATTTTTTTATTATTATTATTACATAACCTGTTTGTTTCAGCTTTAAAAAAGTAAACAAAATATTAAAGGTAAGCATGAGGTGGAAAGATGCTGAAATGAATGTTGAAGAATCAGAATCAAACCAGAGACAGAAATTAAAGGATAAAACTGAATTCAGCCCTTGTGGAAAGTATACATTCAAATGAGGGATCAATGTTAGAAAGTTAAAATACTGTAAAATTGGAATTAAAAATAGTTGAATGAAGTTTCTTGCAAAGTTGATTCAAAATATTTCAACCCAGCTGTATGTCACATTAGTTATCTGTTGTCACTTTTTCTTTTTATTTCTGTGCCCATGTGATTTTACAACAACAAGTTAAAAACAGAGTGACTAGAAATAGTAACAATAGCATTAATTAATCACATTCATAGTATTTGAACAACATTTGAATAATTCCCAGCTACTTTCAGGACTTCGGTTATGATATCAGGGCAATTACAAGTCAAATTACTGTGAGGGTTGTACAATGGGCAACCAAACTAGGACTTTGCTTGACGTTAATTTTGAAAAATAAGTTGATATTCCTTCTTGTTCATCTTAGAAATGTGAGCCTGCTGCTAATTATTACTACTTGCTCAATAAGTTACAGCAACATTCTCAATTTCTACTACTACCAATAATAATAATGATAATAATAATAATAATACTCTGCTTTACATTTGGTGTAAAAACATCCCAATAATATACTGTTAAAAAATAATCATATTGTAAAAAAAGTATTTTCAGATTGAATTTTTTTCCCCAAGTCGGCAGAAGGAAAATCCTCTACAAACAAACCCACTCCACTAAGATGTTTTTTAAAGTCTATAAGAAATAAGTTGTCTGGTTTAGAGACCAGTCTGAGGAAGAGACAGGAGGCGTAGCTGAAGGTAGGAGCGATGAAGATGTTGAGGTTCTCTGCATCGTCAGAGGGACAGTGGATGTTGTATGTACTGGAGACAAAGCCAGAGAGGCCAGGCTGAGATTTAAGGTGAGTACATCGGTAGAAGGACGCTAAGGGTGGAACTGCCAGGTAGGTGGCCTGGAGGAAGAGATTTAGGGATGGAGTGAGAGAGGATATGAAGTTAGATGGTGTGAGAGAAGAAAAAAAACTTTATTTGTCATTGCAACAAAACCTGTCTTCTGCATTTAACCCACCCCTGAGTGAGCGTTGGGCAGCTTTACAGCAAACTGGGTCTATGGGCCTTGCTCATGGACCTGTAGTGGCAGGCTGCTGGGTTCTAACCGTGTACTTACAGCCTTCCCAGAACACAGCGCGCTGCTCTAAGCCACCAGGCCAGCACTCCCCCCGATGCAGGCGCAGAATATAGGGTTAGATGGAGACAGATGACTCCTTGTGACGAGCCCTGAAAGGGAAAAGCCGAAAGAAAAAGATTTAAGAAGAATATGAGTGCATTTATTAACAAAACCTCTAAATATTTGTAAATTATTTTACAGTTAATTGTTAATTATTAGTATGTAGATCAGATCTGGCGTCTCGGGGTCACAGAGTTTAAGGCTTTTGAACACCTTAAGTTGCCAGGCCTGGCACTGCTTGTGGAGGCTGTTGTAGCTGCACTTCTGCTCCAGTGTACATCCCCACTCAAACCATTAGATGTCCTCCTTTCTGCTTCTGTTGGGCTATCATTTGAAAGCCTGACGAGGAGCGCGCCCCACATCCCCCCTGTCTAAACGACTCCCTGCCACCCCCTCCTCTGTCTCACGGCCAAAAGAATAAAACGCTGACTTCTCAAAGTGCTGTTGGTGAGCCCGTCTCGGCATAGCAACCCTGAAGCCTGACCCATGAGAGAGAGGGAGGGAGGAGAGAGGGAACCTGCTCAAAGTTCAGCTTCTGTCCTGGTGAGGGGCTTCAGCCCTGTGCTTTCTGGGAAGGTAGGTGCCAGGCTGCTCTCTCCTCTGTCTCTGCTGCTTCTTCTTCGTCATGTGGGCATCCGTTGATTTCTCTTTCTGGGTCAGATCTGAGCGAGTCGTTGGACGCAGATCTGTTGTTCAGAAGTTCCTCAGTGTTCCTGCTCTGCTGCTGAAATTGGTTTAGAGTTAAGGCCAAAACTGTTCAGGTTTATGCGAGGTATATTTTGCCAGCTCCTGTGTTCAGCAGAGGGTGAAGCCATCCGGTAGCGTCCCATCGGCGTGTGGTTCATTTGTCACAGAGATTTGGGAGATTGTCAATGAAGGCTGCAGGCTGGAGCCAGAGAGGGTAAAGTTTGTCCTCTGCCTTTTCAACAAATCCCTTGAAGCTCCACTAAAGGCTGACATCTTTATTTCTCTACCCTGGATCAGATTGTCTTTTGGGATCCGTCCTCAAACAAAACTTTTAAAATGTGCTCTCAGGGCTCTCCAAATGGTCCTCCGACACGGTCTCAAGTAGCAACCCAAGCCGGGGTGCATTGACACGACTGAAAGTAGCTGACTGACTTGTGAGGCTAAAATTAATCTGAGGGCTGATTTGGAATGTTACACTCGGGCGGTAAGGCGTGGAGAAGATGACCCTGGCATGGTGAGAGATCTTCAGAGAGGTCTGCTGCAGAACGAGCGTCTCTCATTCGGCCGTGGTTACAGAAAATGAGAAATCTGGAGGGCAATCAAAGCTGGAGTTTGGTTTGTAACACCAAAAAAGAATGATCTGTTCCCAGAGTGATGGAGAAGATGGGATAATCATTTCAGAGGATGTGTGTGCATAACCTTCAACTCTCTGATAATAAATCTCCAGTAATTCTATTGTATTTTTTATTTAAAAGTACTTTAGATTACATTCAATCTATTAAACAAGCAAAGAATACTCCTTTACTGTTACAGTGGGGAACTTAATTGCTTGATAAGGAAATAGGACCGAATCATTCATGGAATGAAATGTGGGAAACTTCTGAGAAATTCTCTCACCGAGTTTAGTGAACACACCACGTTCTCTCAACCTGTGACAATAAATCTCCAGTAATTAATTAATTAATTTTAAAAGGCTATTATCCACTGCTGCTGCATTACTTTAGATTACATTCAACCTATTAAACAAGCATTTTCACTGCATTTACATCTGATGTGTAGGATTTTGTTTCTAAAACTTTAAAACTCAGCCATAAATGTTCATTAAATAGGAGGAAAAAAAACTACAAGCAGAGAAATCAGATGCTGTGGTTAAACTTTTACTCGTACTTTTAAAAGTTCACCAGCTGGTTGCAGGTTGATCTCCATACTGGGAGCAACCGACATCCAGACGAAGAATCTTTATTGATTTGCTCGTGTTAACAAGCTGCGTGTCAGAAAACTGCTGGTTGTCATTTTTTAAGACAGAGCCCAGCTACACTTAGCATAAAGAAAGTCACTCTTCAGTGGGATGGTAGCTCCATTTTTCTCATGGATAAACCTCACAGACATAAGCGCTCTCTCACAAACACCTACAGGTGCTTAGATTCAGGTACTTAGAGACTCACTTCTATACAGAAAATCACTATTATTATCTTCAGCTTTCACTTTGTACATTGCGTATTAAATAATACTGTATATTCTTCAGTGATGGTATCAAGGCGTTGGTTGTTTGATACTTTATCAGCTGGTTGTGCTGTTCTTTTTATATCTCTCTTCGCCGGTGTAGAAGCAGACTGAGGATGTGTCGTTCTCTCCCTTTACTGTCCTCTTTCTCTTTCACCTTTTCTCCAGTTTTTTTTCTCTTCTACCTTCTTGTTCCTGTGTCCATTTAACATGAAATATTCCCTGCATAAATTATAATAAAGCTTCTCGCATGTATAAATCAAGTGGAGCACTATGGTGAAAGCAGTAAGGTAAAATCTGTTGGGCTGTTTTTGGCATTAAGACAACAATTCTTAATGCCAAATTGCCAAACAGGACACACAAAAAATGAAAAATAAATAAAAAAGGATGGTAGCTCAGGAAATAAGATGTATAGTGGTTTCACCTGGTCTTTGGGCAGAAAAGCTGCTTCAATGTGAGAAATACCAAACTGAGTAGTAAAGACTAATTAAACATTATGATCCAACAATGTCTAAATCTAATCATTATTAGATGTATCCACCATAAAAGTGACAGAATGTAAAAATGTTATAAGGTCTTAGAGATGATCTCTGGGGTCTTTTCTATTTTATGTAATAAAAAAAAAGATTAAACAATGCTAAATGGGTAATAGGGATAAAAGATGGGAAACAATAATTTTCTGCATCTTACTTTCATCTTGCTCCCGAAATCAGTCGGCACTAGTTGCAACATTTATAATTGTTGAAGTCTGGACAGTGTCATGTCTAACAACGGTCTCAAATTCAGATTCATTGCTTGAGAACTATTATTGTTTGATTAAACTCTACATGTGTGAACAAGACACGTTCTTTTTCCAAGAAAGGTTTAGCACATTTCCTTAGAAAATCTTGACAGTAATAAACACAAGAATCAAACCAGAAGAAGCTTCATTTGTTAGCCACACTTTTCTATCTAAAATATAAGCTTTAGGATGAACCCATAGAAGTTGCTTGAGTTGATGAGTTATCTTGTGTAGCCGGTGACATTTATTTACTTCTGAAAAAGAAAATGATGGTAAATAATTTTTTGCTTTTTCAGGAGGAAACACAGGAGTCTGAATTTGTAGTTCCTCCCATTTCTCATTATTAAAGTCAGAAAAACTTCCTTCTTTGCATTTTCTTCAGCACCTAAACGTCATATAAAATATCCTTAACTGACCATAACCCCTTTAGGGTCATGGTCAGACTTTGGTTGCATATAGAAACTCGGCTGCTGGGGACAAATAAACATATTATTGCATCTGCAGTTTCTACTGAAGTTAGAACAACATTTAGCGCCACTTTCTGTGACATTCTTTAGTTTAATTTTAAGACGTAATAAGAGTAGATTTGTATGAATATTGGACGTTTATTAACCGGTTTCATCGTGGGCCATCACATACTAAAGTTCAGAGGTCAACATTAGGGCAATAGCGCAAACTGTTGTAGACGAGATTTTCCTGTTTCAGTGTTTTATTCAGCGATGAGGACAAGTTTTAAAGCTGAAATGTTTAATAGAGTCTCTTTCTCAAGGTTGCGAAATACACGTGATTCTGTTTCTATGATAAATAAACAGAGTGTTGGTGAAGTTTAGGGACAGATATAAAAGCAATAAAAAGACGCACTTTGCCAGCTTGTGCGTTTTAAAACTGGTCTCTCGTTCATGGTAAAACCAAAGCGTGACTGAGTTGTATTCCACTTTTTTTTTAGCTGCATGCTCCCCTCTCCTCCTTATCCTTTAAATCTCCTCTACCTTCCTCCACTCTTAGCCGAGCGATCCGGGCTTTGTGTCGTCGGCTTTACACATTAGTGCAGCGGTGAGCCGTCGAGTCGCGCAGGAACAAACCTACAAGCAGTTTCATCATGCGGTCTCACTTCTGCTTGTTGCTGGATGCTTGCTTGTTCAGGAGACCTGGCAACCTATACCCAGATCACTTTTTTTTCTTGGTTAAACCATTAGAACAAAATTCATGACAAATGGAAAAAATATGGGTTGATGTTGAGATTAAAGATGGCAGCTTCTAACAGTCTGAAACCATCTATCAGTTTCTGGCTTTCCAAACTGGGATTCGTATGTGCAAAGAGGTCAGATTGTTTTTGGAAAGGTTAAGAATTTATGTTTGGTTGATGACTCAAAGAAATGATTTCAATAAAAATGGACAAAGGATAAATGTTTAAAGCTCAGCTCTGTGTGTGTGTGTCCTCTGTGAGTGGTGGCGACTCTTAGAGCAGTAATAAGTCATGTCATAACAATGTTTTAGGATAAACCAGCCCTGTGCTACATTGGAAGAGAACGGTTCATTTTTCCTTGTATCCAAGCTATCGTTGTATTTCTTTACCGTGGTCCGTCTGGACCTTGTGGCTCTGTGTCCAGCAGGATCTTGATCTACTGAGCATTTTATGTTTGTGCTTTCTGCCTCTGCGGCAAAGTCGTTACAAAAATTGTCACATTTCGTCACCTTCCTAAAAATAATGGCCTAGGTAATTTATTCTTGCTAAGAATAATTGTGCAGAAATCAACTTATTATTTTGTGTGTTTTCTGAAAAACCTGGCAAGATAATGACTTAGGCCATTATGTCCTGGAAGGTGACCATTTGGTGATTTACAAACAACATATGGATCAGAGTGAAAAATCTACATTCGAGTTGATCGGGTTTTAGGTACTTAGTCTTTCATTCCCTCTTGCTGCTCTGAGATTGAGTCACGGGGATAACAGATCCAGGAGGGAAACCCAGAGATCCCTCTTGCTGGCCACACTCTTCAGCTCATTCTGAGGGATCCTAATGTGTTATCTGTTGAGAAAGGATATGAACTCCCTCCGGCGAGTTCTGGGTCTGTTCGGGGTCTCCTCCCAGGGGGACACATCTGGAAAACCTGGGAAGAGAGGCCTCCAGGAGCCATCGGCTTTATTTTGAATTCTCCCTGAATGACGAAGTTCCTCGCTTTATCTCATGGCCAAAATCTGGTAGAGAAAATTCTTTTTTTTAAAAAAAAACCTTTTCTCTTTAGCGGGGGTGACCGGGCTCAGCCTTGAAGAACGGGTGAGGAGCTCCGTTATCTGGAGGGAGCTCAAAGTAGAGCCGCTGTTTCTCTGCATGGAAAGGAGCCGGTTGAGGTCGTTCAGATCGTGATGCCGCCTAGGTTGCCTTCCTCTGGGGGGTTTCTGGCAACGTCCCACTGGGAGGAGATAAGACTCAGAACTTGCTGAAGGGACTTTATATCCCATCTGGCCTGGGGACCCCCCCCCCCCCCCAGAATGAGCTGGAGAGTGTTAATGGGGAGAGGCAAGTCTGGGTTTGTTGCCCCTGCGACCTTATCCAAGATAAACAGAACCCCATTCAGAGGAGATTTTACGCCTCTGTCAAAGATGGGAAAAATCTGGACCAACAATGAAAACATTTGCCCCTCCAACACAGACGTTCCTTCCTCAGACGCTTGTTTAAAGTTCTTGTTATGAGCGACGAACCCTCTGCTCCGTGTTTGCGGGACAGCGGTCCTGCAGCAGCGTTTGCAGATATGTTTTGGGTGGGCCTGCTTCTGTATGAGCGCGTGTTTGTCAATGATAAATAAGGGATCGCTCTTTTCAGTCCTCCCTACATTCTGCTATTCTTAGTTGCCATGTGGTGAGCGAAGGGTTTAAGGTTACAAGGACCCTGCTCTCTTTGTGACATGCGTTTCACGTATGCCGGGCTTGAGAGCGCGGTCCGTCAGCTTTGACACGCTTTTAGGTGAAGCTGCTCTCCTTCGTGTTTTTTTTTTTGATCATCAGAAATGCACCAATTATCCCCAGCATCCCATTGTTCAGTGTGCTAGTTTTAGTTTTTTCTGGTACGGACGACTGCGAACAAAAACACCAGGGCAGGAGACCCACAACCAGGGATAAGCAACACAAACTGTTGGACGAGCTGGGGACTGACGTCTATAAAATGAGCTGTAACGTGGATCCTTGACTCACTTTTTTGAGGGTTTATAATTAATGTTTGTCTGAGGCAGGTTTTTTGTAATATTTTTCTCTGCCTTTCTTTCCCAACAGTGCCCTCCAATCCAGGGGTGTGTATGAGTGAGCGGGAGTGCATGTAAGCCATGTCGGACCCAAGGAACATCGATGAGGATGCCATCCTCAAAGGCCTCAGCCCTCAAGAGCTGGAGCAGCTGGAGTATGAGCTGCAGGAGATGGACCCTGAGGTATGGAGCTTCTGATCACCTGCTACTGATGCTTTTTGTCAAAATGGGTGATCAACGCCAAATAGTTTTACGAAATCTTGACATTATATCCCCCCCCCCCCCCCCCCGATGACACCAAAATGCAACAATGTCTACAAATTGGAACTAATGTTCTACACATAAACTGTTCAAGCTACAGGAATATCATGCAATATCATGAGACTGAGACGGAGGTTCCCTTTCCAGCAGGACCGTGACCTGAAGCACACTGCTTAAAAAAAAGATACTCGAATGGT
Source organism: Fundulus diaphanus (assembly GCA_037039145.1). Taxonomy (NCBI): domain Eukaryota; kingdom Metazoa; phylum Chordata; class Actinopteri; order Cyprinodontiformes; family Fundulidae; genus Fundulus; species Fundulus diaphanus. The sequence continues at coordinate 50,004,665 of CM073130.1, read as the reverse complement.
TTAAGTGGAACTATTTAAATGTTCAGATCCCGATCCAATTGACAATCTGTGGTTACACTTAAAGATCGCTGAACGGAAGTGAAAACCCTTCTGACATGAAGGAGCTGGAGCAGTTTAGCCTTGAGGAATGGGCAAAAATCCCAGAGGCCAGACGTGATGAGTTCATGGAGACTTGTCCAGAGATCCACAGTTCAGGCGGGAGAAGCTGTTAACAGAACTCCTGGTAGTGCACTCCACAAATCTTTAAGGAAGAGCAGCTAAAAGTGTGGAAATAATGAATGAATAAAAAAGCCCTTTTTGTAGTTTATTTAAGTACCATGCGTTCAGGCTGTATACGTGTGAAATACATTTGGCGAAACATATTTAATGTAAATAAAATGTTTTTGAAAATAAATTTGTGGTAAGGTGGCAAATTAACTTGAGAAGTAATAAATTTATTTTTTTTCCTGTATGTGGACAGACTGCTCATTAACCTAGTTTTTTTCTGTTTGCAACCAACCCAATTTAGAGCTTCTAGAAAAGTGTTTTTTCCTCTTGAGCCTTTCCACATTTGGACAAATGTCAACATACTTGACTGGGATTTTATGTGACAGGCCAAAGATGATGCCTACGGAAGTGAAGCATCCCTGCAGGCTAATGCTGCCATCCTCCTGCTTTGTGACGGGAATGATGTTTTCAGGGTTTGCAAACTGCAAACAGGACTTCTTGTCGCTCTCTTTTAAAAATGCCTTTCTTTTTTGCCGCTCTTCCAATAAGGTCTCGTTTGTAGGCTGCTTGTTGTCAGAGTCTCCCACTGGAGCAGCTCCTCCAGAGTCACCGTGGGTTGCCTCTCTAATTAAGGCTCTCTTTGCTTAGCTCAGGTTGATGGACATCTTGGTACGTTTGCATTTGTGTCATTAGTGCAACGCTTGGAATAGATTTTAGTGCACATCCCTGCTTTAAAACTCTCCACTACTTTCTACCTGACGGACCTCTGAGGGTTTCCTAGAACACATGCTTTAAAACGTTTGAGAATTCACCGTTTCTTCACAGACTATAAAATGCCATTATGTTGACTTGTTATACTTCATTTCTAATTGACATAACAAACCCGGTCTCATGTGCTCCCAGAATGCCATGCTCCCAGCTGGCATGAGGCAACGAGACCAGACGAAGAAGAGCCCGACGGGGCCGTTTGACCGTGACGCTCTGCTGCAGCACCTGGAGAAGGAGGCCCTGGAGCACCCCGACAAGGAGGACCTGGTGCCCTTCACCGGGCAAAAGAAAGGTCGGGAAGAGTGTCTCTGTGCATGAAAAGGCGACACGTCTCACTTAGTTCTGCTCTGAATTCTAACGCTTTAGGAAAGAATAGTACTAAAGGAGCTCTTCGCCTCTGGTTTCTGCAGGTCTAGTTTCTGGCTTTTTTCCAGCTTTTTAAAGCATCTAACACCATTGCAGTCCGCAATGCACCACTGCACCAAAGTTCAGTGCTCTTAGTTTCGGATGTGAGGGATGTTGCAGCTGACTGCCTTTTGAGGCCACATTCATTATCCAGCTGCAGTCCAGCATGTTTACACCTAAAAGATTTTAGATTTTTGTAAGAGACTGTTTGCACTGTAGGTCCAATTTATCACATTCATTAAATAGAAACTAGGAATGCAACAGTTTTTGCTCCATCCAAATTTAAATTTTGTCTGATTTGAAGCTGCTGCTGTGAAGATTTAGCACCGGAGAACAATGAAAATGTACCGGTGTACGATTCACGACTGCTTCCTAACTCTGAAAACACTCTCATAAAGAGAACTATCATCCAACAAGTTTATTTTTCATCCAAACAGTGAATAAAATCTGCAGAACCTCAGTTAATTTGAGGTGATGAGCATATAAAGTATTAAAACTCATGTTTTTTATATTATTTAGTTCTTCCTTTCTCCGTCCAGGGAAGGAATTCGTGCCTAAGAAGCCAAAGGAGATTCCCCTGAGTGAGCAGGTGATCCTGGAGCCGGAGCTGGAGGAGGCTCTGAAAAACGCCACAGACGCAGAGATGTGCGACATTGCAGGTCAGAGAAGCACCGTCAGCGTCACTTTAGAAAAATCAGTAGCATGTTTTAATGTCATGAAAATGTTCACCATAAACCTCATCAAGTTTGCAGAGTAAAAATAACTAAACATAGTAAGCCAAGAGAAATGTGTCCCACTCAAGTGCTTAATATCACAGCAGCTTTAGAACGCTGATGCTGTTTTTGATTGAATATCCGTAGATGTACAAAAAAAAAAAAACGGCACGTTTATGCTTCGCTTTTCCAAAATGTGTGTCCCCCGTTCAGTTTCCCACCAGCAGAGGCTCACTAAAGCGCAATAACGGCACACAATCGCATAACGTGATCTCATTGTTTTCTCTGCAGCCACTCTGACCCACATAGTTCAACCACACGGGCCTGTTGTCTCCACTGTTGCTTTCAAACTGTTTCCCTCAACACTAAGACGGCAAAGTTGTCCCGGGCGAACAGACGCTGCCAGAAATGCGGCGGGTTCCAATTCCCCGAGCTCAGCAGCTCTAAAATAAACAAGCCTGGCCCGAGGCTACTGAAGAACGGGTGGGGAGGACGCAGGGACGGTCCGAGCAAAGATACTGTATCTGCTGGAAGCAGACATGTTGGGAAGGCACTGTGATAAAGCTGCAGTTTCCTATGCTTCCTGAAGGCGAGGATGGAGAAACTCAAGTTTAGGATTCAGAATGTGGCGTGTCCCGTTGTTCAGAAAGGATCCTTTATTAAAAAAGCCGAATAGAAATGCACTGGAGGATTTTATTCTGAGCAGCACTGGAAAGCCAACCAGCGTGAAAAGTGTTGCTCTCACAACAAACAGGTGACCACAATTCAGAAACTCAAACTCATGGCTGATAATCACTAATTGGATTGAATTCTGAAGTGGAGGAAACCGAATCGTTACACAAGTCAACTTCATTGAGTTTGGCTAAGCAGGCTGAACGAGCAGCCGAGCTCCTCTGACCGTCCCGTCAGGCGAGCAGGCATCCGTAGAGGCGGAACGGGGGGGGAACGTGTTGGTTCAGCGCCGCCGGCCCGTTAAAGCCGCTGCATGTTTGACCCTGGACAGCATCCAGATCAGGATTAAATATGAGTTAGCCCCTGTCAGTGTTTGTGTGGGCTTTTATGGTGGACACGCTGAAAGATTGCATAAACTGTCCCATCTGAGCTCAGACGGCATCAGGAAAGTTAAATTCTAACTTTAAGTTTCTGTTTTAGTTCAGCGGTCTGCTTTGTGTTGTAAAGCTACCACGGTTATTGCCAAGCAGGATGACGCGGGGCTGTTAATTGCCAGAACCCCCCCCCCCCCCCCCATAAATCCCTGCCCCCTGAACAAGCAGCTGTCCCCCCTGGCTTCTCTTTTCTCTCAAGGCCCTTCCCATGGTTCCCCACACCAGGCCAGGAGGCTGCTGGGTGGGGAGGTGGGCCATAGACATAATATATGAGTAGACCCCGCATTGACTGGCGCGGCGCAGGAATTACGGCCGCCATCTTTGGGCGGTCGACCTGCTACCCTAACCTGCTGATTCAAGCTGAACACACTATTTATGCCTCAGAACTGTGCGGCGTATTTTTGTTTAAATCAACAGACTATTGACGTCAGGGCTCGAGGGATAACTTTTCACAAGTAAGATTAAAAGATATTGTTTATATTAGAATGTGATTTTTCTAATATTAGATAGAGAGATACAGGTCTACACGTCCAAGTTTTTGTGACTTAGTCTCTCCAAAATTGCATCTACTCCGTGAAGGCATCAGAACTTTAGACATTGGTGAATTATATATATATATATATATATATATATATATATATATATATATATATATATATATATATATGTATATATATATATATATATATATATATATGTATATATATATATATATATATATATATATATATATATATGTATATATATATATATATATATATATATATATATATATATGTATATATATATATATATATATATATATATATATATATATATATATATATATATATATATATGTATATATATATATATATATATATATATATGTATATATATATATATATATATATATATATAAATATGTATATTATATATATATATATATAAAATAAATATATATGTGTGTGTGTGTGTGTATATGTGTGAGTGGCTTTGTTTTGCAGCATACATAAATTCTGCCAGAATATTCAATTACTTTTAACCACACTAAGAACATTTAAATGCACTGAACCATTTGTTATAATAGCTATAGCTTTAAAGTTTCCAGAAAAAAACAACGTGAAAATTAGTTCAATAATCAGCGAGTATAGTTGACTAAAATTGTTAATGTTAACACATTACACTGAGCGGAGTTGTCGACCGCCCCAAGATGGCGCCCCTAAATCTCGTCAGCGTCTATAGGCGAGAGAGGTCGATGCGGGGTCTATGAGGTGGGCGCTGTCACACATCACTCTGGGGCTGGCACTTCCTAAAAACAAAACAACAGTCTGCCACCTTCTGGTGACAAACTGTAATAACAGCAGCTGAAGAAAGCAAAAGACAGGAACATATTTACTTGTATTTCACCATTTTTTAAAAAGATATATTAAGCGAAGAGGGAAAAAAGATGCTCAAGTACTGATCCATACGTTGTTGTATTATTTAAAATACATATAGTTCTCCTCCTATACCAAATGTGCATTTTCGTTGCAAACTTGACAGCATGATATAATTCAACTGATTTGTCTTTATTTACATAGTGCCAATTCATAATGAAGACCTTTATGAAACAAACTAAGAAAGGGATTAAATTTAAATATAAACTAGTTTGAGTAATTCTGGTACTTCCAGGTTTTAGCTTGTGGTCGTCTTGTAGACGCCGTTTGAGCACAAACATGGTACTTCTGACTTAATGATTGCAGATGTCCAGATGTTGTTCACTTAGATGTGAATTCAAACGTTATTTGTTGGTTTTTAGTGACGGACAGTTGCATTTAACGCGCAGCCGCAGCCTTTCACAGCTCTAGAAAGCTTTTCTTTAACTGATACCTGTCTGGTTACATATCCAGCCAGTTAGTGTTAAAATTGTATTTAAAAAACTGTCTAAAGCTCAAAAGTCTTTAAAAAAAATTGCTTTTGTGGTACCGGAAGGTATTTGGAACCGTCCCCCATGAGAAGGTGCGTGCGGTTCTTGGAGGAAATGAGGAGTCGTTCACTAAAGTAGTTACTTTAGTGAACGACTAGTGTTAAGGACTGCTCTGTTATCCTCACAATGGTCACAAACAGCTGATACTACTACTCTACATCTGTTTCTGATGCATATGGTTCTAATTATCACATTTTTTTCTTTGTGGATGAATTCTGTGTTCTCTTTGTTTTGCGTGTGTTTTTTTCATTATTATTTGTTTTAAACACCTATTGTGAACCCCTGCCGCCTCTGGAACAGACCATCCATCCATTGATTGTCTAGCAGTGTTTATACGTGCCAGGCTGTGGTGGGGCTGGTGTTTATCTTCGCCCGTCATTGGGCACGCACACTGGACGGGTCACCAGTCTGTTTAGCAATTAAGCTTAATCTGTTTACATAATGTTTTCGGACTGCGGGAGGAAGCCGGCGCACCTGAAGAGAACCCAAAAATGCCCGGGGAAAACATGCCAGGACCTTCCTGTGCACCATGCAGCCCAGTCTCTACTCAGATCTGACAAAATAACACAGCATGTTACAACTTGTCTTTAGGTCAGAGTAGAGACACAGTGACAGCTTGGGTTTAAAAGATAAAACCTGACAATAAAGCAGGCCGCGCTTTAGTATAAAGCAGTTCCTGTCTATCTGAACAGTGGTTGTCTCTCTGTACTTGCAGCCATCCTTGGAATGTACACGCTGATGAGCAACAAGCAGTACTACGATGCCCTGGGCACCACAGGCACGATCGCCAACACAGAGGGCATCAACAGTGAGTGTAGCTCACTTTAAAAACTGCAGAAATCTAATCTCTGAAGATTCATTTAGCAGTGCTGTGCTGTCCGGATTCATTTCACCCGGCATTTCTTTGGTCTCACTTGTGTCTTCCTTTCACATCCAGGTGTTGTGAAACCAGATCCATTCAAGATGTTCCCTGAAGAACCTCCAAACCCCACCAATGTGGAGGAGACCATGGAGAGGATCCTCAACAACGACAGCTCGCTGACTGAGGTCAACCTTAACAACATCAAGGTAGCTTCTGTGCTCCATCGCCACATGAAATAACAAATATACGTTCTGTTCTTCAAAACATACTAAACCCGAAGACTGTTTTCAAGTTATTTAATGAATTTCTGTCTTTTGCCAGTATATATATATATATATATATATATATATATATATATATATATATATATATATATATATATATATATATATACACATACATAAAAATAAAGTACAGCATTTAATTTGAACCTGGTTCAAATCAAGACCACTATGTTGACCTTTTGACCTGCAGGACATTCCCATCCCAACACTAAAGGAGGTCTTTGAGGCAATGAAGGAGAACTCCCATGTAGAGGTTCTGAGCATTGCTGCGACTCGCAGCAATGACCCTGTGGCTTATGTGAGTAAATCCATGTTTAAATAGCTGTAACAGCAAGAGAGACACATTATTTAAGACTCTGGTGTTATTGCTGTTGCTTTTATTTTGTTTAAATCAGATACATTTTCCACTAGAATATATATTTTCTGCAGTCCTGCAGTGTTACATGCCGGAAATTATTTGAAAGCGGACTAAATGTGATTACATGATAAGTTATGAGACAGTTTGAGAAAATAAAATAAAAAATAACCCAAAGTATTCATAAACTGGTGTCCCATCAGTGTTTGCCAAATTATTTTCACCTTAGAACATGTGATGATATCATTGTGTGCGTTGCTCTGTGAACTGTCGTCTACAGGCTTGTGCTGAGATGCTACAGGAGAACACCAGCTTGCAGAGTCTTAATATTGAGTCCAACTTTATTACTTCAGACGGCATGATGGCCATCATTAAAGCCATGGCTAATAATGCCACACTGGTGGAGCTGAAGATTGACAACCAGGTAAGAAACAGACGTCCTGATTATTTGTTTCAACGCACTTAAAGTTTAACTTTTCAATTTTTTATTTGTTAAAAACAAACCAGAAATATAGGTCACTTTTAAGGTAAATTCCTCTCCGTTCCTTCTTACAGAGGCAGAAGCTGGGCGACAGAGTCGAGATGGAGATCGCCTCCATGTTGGAAAACAACTCCAGCATCCTGAAGTTTGGCTATCACTTCAACCAGCAGGGCCCCCGAGCCAGAGCTGCCATGGCCATCACAAGAAACAACGACATGAGTGAGTGCTGCCCACTCTGTTCAGGACAACGTGGACTGCTAAGGTTTTGTCTTAGTAATCAGAAATAGATCAACACAGACGCTCCAAAACCAGTGAATAACTTTTAACTTGAAATGGATAGAGTGAGAAGTTTAAATCTCATCACTGGCCTTTACATCTTGATCATTTTTGGCTTTTAATGACGCATTTGAGCCTTTCTTTCAGATGGATTGATCATAAAACGGCTTCAGTTAACACATTTGTACTTGAACAAAGCTCTTATCTACTCCAAACCCAGTTATTATGTGTTTGGGTTTATTGTCCTGTTGGAACATGCCGTTGTGTCAGGGTTTCAGCCATCTAGCTGCTGATTGAGGTGAAGCTGGAAGTTAGAGGTAGGCCTCCTTCATTATTCCCTTCATCTTCATTCATCAACATAGACTGATGCTTAACAGTTGGAAGGGATTTTAGTTATAAAAAGCTCCAAAAGTATACTAATTGAACATGAAACTGGTCTTTTGGCAATTTCCAGTTCATATAGTTGAGTCTCGGCGGTTCCTGAGATATTTTAACCAATTTTGACCAGAAAATTTTAATTAAGTTAAAATCCAGTGCTCCAAACAGGACAGTAATTACAAACACATCAAAACAGTTTTCTGTTTCTGTCAAACTTAATCTCAATCTTTTTCGCAAAGTATGACTATTATATATATATATATATATATATATATATATATATATATATATATATATATATATATATATATATATATATATATTATTAGCGTGTGTATATATACACTACAGTTCAAAAGTTTGGGGTCACATTGAAATGTCCTTATTTTTGAATGAAAAGCAATGTACTTTTCAATGAAGATAACTTAAACTACATAACTAGTCTTAACTTTAAAGAAATACACTCTATACATTGCTAATGTGGTAAATGACTATTCTAGCTGCAAATGTCTGGTTTTTGGTGCAATATCTACATAGGTGTATAGAGGCCCATTTCCAGCAACTATCACTCCAGTGTTCTAATGGTACAATGTGTTTGCTCATTGGCTCAGAAGGCTAATTGATGATTAGAAAACCCTTGTGCAATCATGTTCACACATCTGAAAACAGTTTAGCTCGTTACAGAAGCTACAAAACTGACCTTCCTTTGAGCAGATTGAGTTTCTGGAGCATCACATTTGTGGGGTCAATTAAATGCTCAAAATGGCCAGAAAAAGAGAACTTTCATCTGAAACTCGACAGTCTATTCTTGTTCTTAGAAATGAAGGCTATTCCATGCGAGAAATTGCTAAGAAATTGAAGATTTCCTACAACGGTGTGTACTACTCCCTTCAGAGGACAGCACAAACAGGCTCTAACCAGAGTAGAAAAAGAAGTGGGAGGCCGCGTTGCACAACTGAGCAAGAAGATAAGTACATTAGAGTCTCTAGTTTGAGAAACAGACGCCTCACAGGTCCCCAACTGGCATCTTCATTAAATAGTACCCGCAAAACACCAATGTCAACATCTACAGTGAAGAGACGCTGCGGGATTCTGGGCTTCACGGCAGAGTGGCAAAGAAAAAGCCATATCTGAGACTGGCCAATAAAAGAAAAAGATTAAGATGGGCAAAAGAACACGGACATTGGACAGAGGAAGACTGGAGAAAAGTGTTGTGGACGGATGAATCCAAGTTTGAGGTGTTTGGATCACAAAGAAGAACGCTTGTGAGACGCAGAACAAATGAAAAGATGCTGGAAGAATGCCTGACACCATCTGTTAAGCATGGTGGAGGTAACGTGATGGTCTGGGGTTGCTTTGGTGCTGGTAAGGTGGGAGATTTGTACAGGGTTAAAGGGATTCTGAATAAGGAAGGCTATCACTCCATTTTGCAACGCCATGCCATACCCAGTGGACAGCGCTTGATTGGAGCCAATTTCATCCTACAACAGGACAATGACCCTAAACACACCTCCAAATTGTGCAAGAACTACTTAGAGCAGAAGCAGGCAGCTGGTATTCTATCGGTAATGGAGTGGCCAGCGCAGTCACCAGATCTGAACCCCATTGAGCTGTTGTGGGAGCAGCTTGACCGTATGGTACGCAAGAAGTGCCCATCCAACCAATCCAACCTGTGGGAGCTGCTTCTGGAAGCGTGGGGTGCAATTTCTCCAGATTACCTCAACAAATTAACAGCTAGAATGCCAAAGATCTGCAATGCTGTAATGGAGGCAAATGGAGGATTCTTTGACGAAAGCAAAGTTTGATGTAAAAAAAATCTTATTTCAAATACAAATCATTATTTCTAACCTTGTCAATGTCTTGACTCTATTTTCTATTCATTTCACAACGTATGGTGGTGAATAAGTGTGACTTTTCATGGAAAACACAAAATTGTTTGGGTGACCTCAAACTTTAGAACAGTAGTGTATATATATATATAAATAAATAAATCTGGCTATGCAAATATTAGAGTAAATGCACAATAAATTCAACTTCTTGTTTTAAAACTCATATAAACTCTTAATTGTACAATTATTTCATTCTGGGAATCAAGTAGTTAAAATCAATCAATGAAAGCAAAAGAATAAAATAAATATTACTGCCCCTACATTTTAGGAAAAACAGCTTCCATTTAGATTAAGCGAAACGGAGATATTATGCATTTACCTGTAATATTTCTCTCCTTTGCAGTTCGCCAACAGAGACTGAGATGAAGCAAACAGGCTGAAGCCCTCAGAGCCCAAAAAGACTGCGGATGACAACAAGGTGCTGGCTTTGGCTCTCAGGGCTGTGCCAGCGATGAACGAAGCTTCCCAAATAAAGCTGGGTCACATCCATGTCTAACATCCATGCTTAACCATTTCATTTCATTTCATTTGCTGCTGAATTCATTATAAAATGATGTGATCAAATGTGAAGCGTCTTTTTTTTTGGTGATCTAGTTTCTTCATCTCCAACATCCTCACAGACAATTCTTCCATCCATGAAAACGTTTTCACTTTTGTGGTGCTAAATTTTATGTAGCGAGGGAGACTGTAAATATTTTCAATAAAAGTATCTATTGGACAATTTTTTTTTCCTACATCTTTGGCAATTTTAATTTTGTTACTTCTATGTACTGTTGCTCATTTGGAAAGTGATGGTCAATCCTCTGTTTCTGTGAGTCAAACAGTGTCTCTCATGACTCCATTCTCGGCGCATTTCACTGCAAATTGATATTCCCCCTTCAGAATATTGATGAGGTTTAAGAATGAACCCCCATTAAAGGAATCACAGTACTTTAATTCTTTGCATCCTTCCCTGATCCGATGACTTCGCCCCGGCCACCTGAGCTATTTTTACACCCCTTACCCTCCGTTTCTTGACCCTGCTGCAAAACATAACTGAGCTGAGCTTGAGTTACCTTGTTCCAAATATAAGAACCAACTTTAAGAGAGCTGCACTTTTGTGAACCCAGAGATTTACAAACAGTAGCAGCTGCTTTCAACCGCTTTGGGTCCTTATGCCACCTGTTTCTTTCATCAACTTCTTTATTTCCTAAAAGCCCCTTTATTTTAGCATGTTTGTGTATGTTGCAGACGCCACATCGGGTTTGTTGCCCCGTAGGCACAATGTTATCGTGCCTGCCGTGCTGTGAGGGACACGTTCCTCATAGAAGCCCTTAAAAGTATACTTGGAAACTTGATTTTCAAAATAAAAGGTTACCCAGTTAGTACAGCATGGGTATTTTAGTGTTACGAGAGGCGATCCCTCAGACAAAAAACCGAGATATAACAATCCCTATGAAGCACAATGCAATTAAAATGCATCTAAATTAACCTTAATTTAAGGCCTACATTTCTATCAAACTTGATATAGTAGAACATTTGTTGCGTAGTCCGGGAGCAGGAGGCTCTGCTGCTCTGACCTGAAACTTTGATGACAGACGATTGTTCGCGGCTTGATCTGAAAGCCTTGGCACAGGGCTGCCTTGCGTAGCTTTCTGCGTGTTTCCACTAAAATGTCTCCTGCAAGGCGGCAGCGACGTTGACGTACAGCCTGCCCAGCAGACACACCAGGAGAAACGTCCAGGGCCGTAAGAGAACCCCTTTAACACGCAGCGGCACGATAAATCGGCATTAGTGAAGCAGGGCCGGATTATCGCCACAGAAAACTGGAGAACGGTGCGAAGGATCAGGGATGTGACCGTGACAGAAACTCTGGTTCTACTGAAGTAGACAGAAGAGCTCCTTTGAGACAGCGTCCTGAAAATGCAGCTTCAATTACGGTGAAGGATAAGAAGGGATTCAAATTAGGATAGAGTGCAGATCAACTTTAAAGCTAGATCTTAAACGGCACAGACCCTTTCCTTGGGGTAGTTTGCTCCTCTTGGGCAGGTATGGCAGTTCATCCAAACTCTAAAGCCTGGCCCAGCACTCTTACGGCAGGAAATGCAAACCGACTATCCAGCAAACCAAAGAAAAGAAGCAACACATCTTATTCATGTGATTTATGAACATATATGGGATCTAAAAACATTTAAATCCTTACAGTACCTTGCTCTGCATAACCACAGCAGGATCGTCCTCCATCTTTTTCTGTGCTACTACGTTCGTCTCATTTTTTTCTATTAGATTAAACCTTTATTTTAACAAGAAAACAAGACCCATTGAGATGAATCCTTCTGGATAAGACAATAACAAAACAACCAATTAAACATAAAGTGCTGGCATTTTGAGAAATCAAATTCAGGGGTTATTGTTACAGCGATAATGTAACATTTAACAGAGCACCAAATCAAGATTTAATTCTTTACAACAATAAGTGACTGTGATCCACGTTGTCAAATGCCCTAAGTCAATAAACAGAGCGACAAAAAAAACTTTTGTCTTAAACTCATTGTTTAAAGCGTTAAGGACGGCAGTAGCAGTGCTGCCTCCTGAAACCTGACTGAAGCGCCTTTAGAACGTCGTTTGATTCTAAAAATCCCCTTTGAGTTGTTTACAGAGCAATTTTTCAAATAATTTTCCTGAATGACCAATTTTGAAATAAGCCTAGAATTAATAACAACTGAGGGTTCACGTGTTAGCAGTGGTAGAACCAATGTGGATTTCTGAACTTTAGGCAGTTTGTTTGTGCTCAGGCTTATATTAAAATTATAAGTTAAAGCCTCATCAAATAATAAACCAGATTTGGGAAAAAAATGGATCCAAGCTCTCAGGACCAGCTGATTTTTGTTTTGGAGCCCAACTTTTTCAGCCCACTACAGACCTGAGAAATACACACACAGGTTTACAATGAAAAGAACAATCCACAGGGAGGAAGCTTACAACAGCAGGTTCATCATTTAAAACAGTTTTTTTTTTTTTTAAGTCCTGTTAGAAGAATCAAACTACTGCCTTGCTGTGATGAAATGTTCTTTAAAATAGAAAAATTTAATGAAAGGTTGTCATTTTTCTTCATTACACCCGTCCAACTGAACCGAGTCCCCAGAAATACTCTGATGTGAGAAACACCCTGAGCGAATAAAATCTAGTGCTTTTCGTAATTGCTCATCATAGCCTCTACCTGAATAATTGCTTTTAAATGAGATCATTGCTATTTAATATATAAATGTATTTAAGAAACAAAAGCTAGTCAAATGAACTATTTTTGACACAATATAAATCTGTGTTTTACATTGAAATAGAACACTTTTATTAAAATAATTTAACAGTGGCGGTAAAATTAGAGATTTTCACTCAGCAGTCAGACACCAGCTCATGTCAGGTTCCTCTGCCCTCATATTTTCACTCCCGTGGTTTCATGTACCTCCTGCCAATCAATCAAGAACTCCGACCAAAGTCCTGGTGGCCGAGCCCGACCGAGCACCCAAACTTACAGCAGGCAATTAAAGAGCTTTCAGAAGGAACAACCTTCAGATAAATAGTCTTTACTTCTTTTTAATCCCAAAAGGCTCCATTTAGAAGAAGACGTGGTATTTATATAGACGAGCACACCACTGCAGCGTTGCCTTTTACACTCGTCTAAGTTTAACGCGTTTCCACACACTTCCTGTTGAGGCCGGTTGGTTGAGAAACCAACCGTGACGAGACAGTGAGACTGATCACCATCGTGAGAAACTGAACAGCGTGGACTTACAGAGACCATGTGACTGGATACTCGTTAGCAAATTAAAGGAATCCTAGAATATGTGCTGGGGTTAATGCTGAAAGCCCCCAAAGTTACAGTTCTTGGTAGATTAGAGCAATACATGAAAAAAAAAAAAAACATTTAATATTAGCTGGAATTTAGCATGTGCAAACATTTGCAACGCCGCTTTGTTCCCGGTTCTGACTTCGTTTCACAGCGGCAGGTTACGGCACACAGAGCGCATCCCAAAACATCCTGGGAAGCTGCAACAACTTGTCACGCAAAAGTACTGCAGCGCCGTGCCGGGTTGTGTTAAGCTGCTTTTGGGACGCATCAGAAACGGCTCACAGCGCATCCGGTGAAATCTAAGCGTCGCCCGGAACAGTGAGGAAGGAACACTAAGGGTTCTCATGGGAGACGTTGAAGAATCAGTAAAGAAACGGAATAAACTCTGATGGAAGAGCAGCATTTTCACAAAGTCCTCACTGACGGGGGTTCCGGTTCCTCCGAGCAGCACCGTTGCTCATAAACCACGCTGTGCTCCAACAATAAGTATCTCACAGCTGCTTGTGGTTTCAGTCGCCAGTGGGTAACGGAACAAGAGGCGCAGGTTCTTCCTCATCCGAGTCAAACTCCACGTTCTCGTCTTTGACCCACTGGCCGCTGCGATCTTGCACCCATCCATCACTAAAATGAAGAAATGGACGACGCATAACGACATGAGCCATAAAGCGTCCTGACGCTGTGCTTGAATATCAGTAACAAGAGCAAGTTTAAACAAAAAAGAAAGAAATGTTTCACACCTTTTCAGTTTGAGATAGTGATCCAGTTCCCTCCTCCTCTGTGCCGTCAGAGGTTCTGCAGCTTGTGGCGCTGCAGACGGGTCTCCTGTTTTCACTGACGCTGACGACGACTCTTCATTCATGATTAATAAAAAAACAAAAAAACAGAATAATGTCAAAAACGAAACAGAACCTGCACGCCGATTTCCAGGGAGAGACCATACCTGCGTTGGCGTCAACAGGCTTGCCTGCTAACACCGTCTTAGGAACTTCAGGAGTCCAGGACGAGGACGGCGTTTTGCTGCACGGGTTACCATAGCAACCTGGGCCGCCATCCGTCGGCCTTCTTTCAGCTTTTGTGCTTGAAAAGAATGACAGAAGCTGTAGTTAGAATTGAGCTCTTCATTGTGACAGCAAAACATAAAAACGGGAATTGCACGTGACGCACCTGGTTTTCCTGTGACAGCTGTTATACTCAACTGTCTTTAGCAAAGCGTGATGGGTGAGCCTCCGTGTTTGTGCCAGCAGAGGGGCTGAACTGGAGGGCTCCTGGAAACACGGCAAAACCGCGTTCACCAAAGCAAATGATCAGGCTGTCAGCATGCAACGTTCTGGCACTGAGCTGCTTTAAAATGCTTGGCAGGGTGCAGTTTGATCACCAGGCGTTCCCAGGGACGCCGCGGAACGCGTTCCACAAAAGACAACATGGTTTAAAAAGGTGCAGGGTAAAAAAAGCTAGCTCAGCTCATGTTGTTTCTCATGATGATTCATTTACCCTCTGGCAAACCATCCGCCCACAGGGTTCCCACACGTTTTCAGGAATGTAGCTGCTCACTCAGCAGTCACTTACATACATGATCAGTATTGGCGTTTTATTTGAGTAGAGTGGCACCAACAAAGAAAAGTTGGGGTTTTATTTTTTTTCAGAAAATAATGACTGTCGTGCAAAACTCAATGCAATATCGCGTGATGCAGAGGTAAAAGAAAAAAGAAAATAAAAAGTGTCATAGTTTTAAGGGCCAAGTTTTAGAGCGCTGCTCCTCTGCGAAAACTCAAACTGTCTCGTTAAGATGTTAAAGACCCAAATATCCCCAAAGAGACACTTTTTTTAACGCCCCGAAATATTTACATTTTTAGCTGTTAAAGGAAGACCCACTCAGTGTTAAAGCTTTTGGCTGAGTGTTACACGCTGAGTAAAGTGAACCAACCTCTTGTGTCTCCTCAGACTGGACGTAGTTCTCATGGTGTCTTTTCGATATTTCGCTCTTCAGTCTTGCTTTTCTGCCATAGAACTTCTTCAACCCTGATAAATACAACATGAGAAAGAAGATTTTTCTCTAACAAACCAATACGATGAACTAGAAGCTGCTGTTCGACTTTATAATCTCTGCTGCTCACGACAAACTCAATAAGAGTTTACACACATGTTACCGGTTGCACGGGTTCTTGTTCTGATCGACAATTACTACACTGGCTTTCTTACATCGTTCTGTAACCAGCTGCTGCTTTTCTTCCATTTTAACTTCAACATTTCATTTTTACCTGAATATGCCTTATCAATAAATAATCCCCATTTCAGATAGGTTCTTTCTACTCTGTTAAATTCATATCATTTAATCTTGTGTGTAAGTCTGGTGTCTACTCGTCTTTGCCACTGTCACAGCCAAATTTCCCCAATGTGGGACAATAAAAGGTATTTCTATTCTATTCTGAGATTGTTTACCTTTACTATTCGTTATATCTTTAAAACTAAAATGAGGAACGTCGCTTATTAAGGGTCCTAATAAAAAAAACAAAAACTTTTTTCTATTTAAAGGAGCAGTAAGTAATGATGACACCTAGTGTCTCAAATCGATACAACAGCCTGCAACTTACAACAATCTAATAAAAATAATAAAATTAGAAAAGAAAGCCAGCAATTTTTTCTCTTGCATCATACTAATGTGCGATGTTGCAAAGATGTTTGGTTGAGTAGAGGAACTAAACCCTGTTGACTAAGATCCGCTCTACAGCGAAATACGGATGGGCAAACAAGGAGGATGAGGGAAAAAGTTAGTGTGTCAGCGTAAACTAAAGACCGAAGTACCAGTATACACATTTTTGTTTGATAAATCTTTGTGACACCGCTTTTTATTTTTCTCATTCTATTTAAAAGAAAACTTATTTTCTCAGAATATTATTTAAGGTCTTTTTTTATTCATTTGTGCGGTATTACTTGAAAAGTGGGCCTTTATGGTTGCAGATTCATTTTCTAATTCATTAGTCATTTTTATCCTTGTTGACGTGTAAAAGCCTATCTGAGTTTCTTTCTAACCTCACAGAGAAGGGATACTTCAAATATGTTAAAACTACAATTCGTCTTTAAAGCTGCCGTAGGGAGTTTTGAGACTTTGAAAATTTGAACAAGCACACCTTACTGGTCCCTCCCCCTAGTTCCCTGCTGCTCTACAGGCCTCCCTCCACAGTGGAGCCTGCCGTGCCGCTCCAGTTTTTACCCGTCTTTGTTTTCTGAGCAGGTGCCACTCGAACAAATGGCAGTTTTGCTGTAAAGCAGGTTGTTTCTCTATAGAGTTGTTTCTCTATAATTTCTAGCTCCTCTTCTTTGACCTTTCATGAGGTGCCGATTTAACTCGTACGTCATTACGCAACCAAATGCACACGGATGATATTATTCACATACGGACCGACGGCCCTCCGAAAAACGGAACACTGACACACATGGGCTTGAGCCGAATACCCTTATAGAGCAAGGACTCTTTAGCCAAAGCGGAAGTGCGTTAGTGGTCGCCATGATGGGTGCTGTCCGATTAGTGCAGTCAGTTAGGAAGGATGTAGGAGAAGTAGCCTGTATGCTCTCTCCTGCGGCTATTTTTGCCTAGGAACCCCGCGACGTCCCTTACTGCCCCTAAGAACCCTTTAGGTATCCCACAGTTCTTTGCGTAAAATGACATATCAGCACAGTCCCCTCAAGGAAATAGACAAAAATGTCTAGAGAGAAGACATTGCACACGTTGTAGTTTATTTTCAGAAGGCTGTAGGTCCAGATTTGACTCGCATCATCAGTCATGTCGGAGTTAAAGGCTGTCCGAAATCGGCCCAGCAGTCTGAAGCTCCTTTCCTCCCCATGATAGTTCTTACTGTTGACCCTAAGAAAGGTCAAGGAACAGGATCTAGGAGCTATTATTAAGGGTATTCGGAAGGAGACTTCCACTCCTTACCAATTAGACCCTTTTTCAGATGTAGCCTGGCTCATATTTTACTCTCAGAATATAGTGACAGATTTAACAAATATATAAAAAAAATACATTTATACAAAAGTTACCTATTGCAGCTTGAATTAATCAAAGTATCATTAAAATACGTTTTTGACAACCAGGCCTAGTGTCTTTTTTTTGGGCTAATCAATATATGGTCCCCATAACATATGCTGATCATAAAATCTATAAAGATGCCAAACCTGTTGAAACTAGGGCTGGACGATATAGAAAAAAAAGCATATCGATAAAATAGAAATCATATTGATAGATATCGATAATTATCAACAAATTCATAACATATATCTTAAGTGCAGCCCTGGCCATTTTAAACTGTTGCTTAATGACCTATTTTTAGATACAGACACAAACACTGAATTCAAACTCAACCCTTTATTCAACCAACTTTTTACCAAAACTGTAAGTTTTTAAAAAAGAAAGTGTGCTCTCTGAAGTCTTTGAAGGGGAGGAAGCGTTCTTGGGTCTGTTTGTGATTGGTTGGGAAGATGTAATGATGTAATATTAACCTACATGGCTAGAATGCAAATGGAAGGAAAACTGTTATTCTATTGAACTTTTTATTGATGTTGAAACAATGTCGGGAAAGCACTGACTTTTTGTGTAGGGAAACTCACCCAATAGATGTTTCTTTCCTTGTCTGTGGACTGTCAACATGTCAACAGTATCAAACACGGGACGGTAGGAGCACACAAGACAAGCGTATCTAGGAATCAAACACACGGCTGTTACCAACTTAAAATTAAAGCAACAATATTTTCAGTTATAAAAGCGTTTATGGCTTTACCTCCCATTTTTCATAAGAGCCGCTTCATCTTCTGGAATAAAATTAGACAGAAGGTCTGCCACACGACGTTTCTGGAATAAAACAAACATTTAATGATGTTGGAGATCGGACGGAATATTGTTTTTAAGCGATCCGTCCGTACAACAGACCAAACCATGGCTAAAGGGGGATGCTAATTTTAACCTTTAATGTAAGCTGCCGTATATTCTTAGCACATATAACATATAACATTAACTCTTACCTTTAGAATATTGAGCTGGCTCTTATCATCTCCATCTCTTTTAAACGACATTACAAAATAAAGCAGCAACCAACACAAATGTTTCTTCTGCCGCTGTTTCTGCTGCTGTTTGTTGCCGTTTCTTCTTCTTCTTGAACTTTTTGCCGGATGGCATCAAATGTTAAAATGCACTATCGCCACCTACTGTACTGGAGTAGATGCTTCTTCTTCTCTGGGTCTTACGGCCGTTAACAACTAGGCAACCAACTTAAAGGAGCGTTACCGCCACCTGCTGTTCGGAGGTATGAGTCAGCCTGAGTTCACAATCTAAACTGTGTACACATGTACTCACACACACATAAAACTGATAACTAAACTAATATCAACTACACCCTGTAATAGAACCCCGCCTCATTTAGTGAACAAAGAAGTTCAGGAATTTCTGTGAGAAACATATGAGCTACTTCCGATCATAGTAGACACATTATGAAGAGGCATTATATAATAATGTCTATGCTTCAGATAGCCACGATGCGTTCTCGAAAAAAAACTGTCAATGGGGAAAACTGTGCTCAACATTTAACAGGATTACAAGACTATGTCAAGCCTTAAGATAGTCCATAGGCCAGAAAAAGTGAAGAATGCTTAATGTTTACTTTAGGTGGTGGTATCAGATTGGTGGAGTTTTTTAATCATTGACTATATGTATACAAACTCAAAACGGAGCTGGTTTTTCCCACTAACGTGAACGCAGCGTTTGTGACGACCCATAAGCCCAGTCAGTCAACGCGGCAGCCATGGCAACACAGCTGCTAAGCGCGTGAAATAGAAACATATTATCGTTTACGGGTTCAGAGCAACTTTTCAGATGTTTTATTGGCAGGTAAGACACGTTTAACTGATGTTTGAATAGAAATTACACGTGGCTGTTTAGCAGATTTACCGACCGGTGTGTTCTTGATATATATTTGCAAAAGAGAAATAGGGTTTAACGCAGATTAAGTCGATAACTCGGTTAGCCGCCGGGCTAACTACACTAACTTCCTTGTGTATCACTTGGGCATGGGTGCAGGCCGAAAGAAAACCGCTCCTCTTACGATAAAACAAAGTTTGCTGGGCATTGTGTTCTGTCTCCACCCAGGCTGCCGCCGACCCAAATGTTTCTGGGAGATGTCCGGGGAGCGAGCGCCGTTGCCGTCCGGGGGAGGCGGCCTGCTTCGCGGAAGCAGAACCAGGTCCTATGGCAGCTTGACTCGATCGTCGCTCTCCCCGGTTCGCCAGAGACTCGCCGAGCACACGGTTAAACCGGGGGAAACGCTCCAGGGCCTGGCTTTGAAATACGGAGTGACTGTAAGTTTTTTCCGGGCTGTTATTAGTGGGAGAATGAAGCATTAACTGGGCCTTTTGCGTTATGCAATGCGTCGCCCAGCACTTTAGAAGTCAGGTGCATCTCAGTGGAATATAAACAAAGAAAAAACAAACAAAAAAACTGTTGCAAAGTTAGTTTATTTCAGCGATTCAATTTAAAATGTGAAACACATTTTATACGGGTCATTGCACTGGTTGATCTTAATGAATGGTTCACTTGTAGTTATGTCGATGATTGTGGCCTTCACATAAAAACAAAAAAACAACAACATTCAGTTTCAGAGTATTAATACGAAGTACGTTTAATTCTGAACCTGGGAAGACTTCTGACTTGAGGTTTAACACATTAAACCACAACATGACATTGTTTAAGACGCTGTCTCTTTGTGGGAAGTTGAGTGGAAGGAAGAAGTTTGACACAAGCAACAGCAGTAACCAAAATCCTTGAGAGGGTTTTTAAACCAAGCCCATCCAAGAAGTCCAAGGCATGGACTACAAGCAGCGCTGCAAGATCTTCCACATCCACACAGACATATCCAGGACATGGGCGACAGCTGTTGCACTCCCCGTGTGAAGCCCCTCCCGAGACAATGCCAGAAATGTCTTGGTTCGGCTAAGGAGAATAAGCCATACTGAACTGTTGCTCAGTGATCGAGAACTTATTTTCAGTCAAAAGTAAAGGGTTCTTGTCATTTGGAAACCAAGGCACTAGAGTCTTGTGGACGAGTGGAGAAGAACAGAATCCAAGGTGCTTGAGATTCAGTGTAATTCTTTCATAGTCAGGGATTATTTGGGGAGCCATGGCATCTGATGGTGTTGCTCCACTGTGTTTTAAGAAGTCGACAGCAGCACAGCCATCAACCAGCACGTTCTAGGACACCATGCCTCCCTCTCCATCTTCATGGAGGAGACATTGGTTTCATTTTCCAAAAGGACTTGGCACATATCCACTCTGCCAAGACTAACAATATTTTGTTTAATGGCAATGGCATCATTCTGCTTGGTTGGTCAGTAAACTCACCCAACCTAAAAATTACAGAGAATCTATCAACAATGCAAACAAGCTAGAGACCGCGATTAAAACAAACTGGGCTTCTTTAGGTACATAGATTTCTGTATCAAAAAACAAAAATAATCCAACATTTACATTTCCAGGTTAACGATCTTTGGGTTGTCATTTGCTGTAAGGCATAATGTAAGGCTCCATCAAATTTAACAGAAACAATTATTTGAAATACTTACTTCTAGGTTCTTTTCACACTCGATAGTCCGGTAGACTCGGTTTGATCGGGGACCAAACTGCAAAGTTTCAGCTGGTGTGGTCTGCTGTCACGCAAGCCACACGTTGTCCAATGAACCAAAGCTTTTGACCAACCTGTTCCAGCCCTCGCCTGTGGGTCTTTTCTGCGACAATGTAGACAACATGGAATGGCAACAGATTTTAGCCGCGTTATTGGCCGTCTTTGGCAAGTGTGCCCAACAAGCACAATTCAACAGTGGGCTCAGCATGACTTGGCAGAGGACCACGGAGATTGTTGTATTTTAGACGAGGCGGGTGAGGCGGCGGAGTGCGAGCAGGGTACAGCTTCATTGAACTGATGTGACGCTTACACAAATGTCGAGCGAGGTGTTTACAATATATGAATTATTTCATTAGTATTATTGCTCAATTACAGCTGTATTTACCCAGATTGCCCTGCGCTGTAGTCCGCTTCCTGCTTCTGGTCCGCTTGGCATTCCCATATGCATTCGAAGCGCTCCAGAGGGCACTTCAACCGAGCCGAGACCAAGGTTTTGAGGCGGACCCAAGTTCGCTTTTTTGGTCCGCATCAGAGTTCGATTGCCCGTTCACACCTCCCCAAACGAACCAGACGTTCTGAGCAAACGAACCAGTCCGATTAAAGCGGACTAAACAGGGCTGGTGTGAAAGCGCCCTTAGTGTAATAATCTCACTGATATAGGAGTTCCACTGTTTGAACTAAACTACCACATAAGTTAACTTCTCAGTGAGACTCTAATCTGTTGAGATGCACATTCAGTCAACTGGTTTAAATACTTTCAAGCTTGATAAAAGTCTGTTTTCCAGGTGGAGCAAATCAAAAGAGCAAACAGACTGTACACCAACGACTCGATTTTCCTGAAGAAGTCCTTGTCGATCCCAGTGCTGTCAGACGTGACTGAGCACAGCAATGGGGTGGGTTTGTCTGAGGAAGACCACGAAGGAGGCCAGGCTGACTGCGCTGCTGGTCAGGAGGATGTGAGAGGACGGGCGTCTGACCTGTCTCCTCGGGATTTTTTGAAGAGACTGGATGACTTGATCAGCCAGTCCAAGCAGGCTGCAGCCAGAGGATGCCAAGATGCAGAGAAACGGTACGATTACCTTGTTGTTGTTTCCTCAGGCACGCTTGACACATGTTTGTACCATAACCTTTAAAATGTTGAGTAAATAGTTTGTTTTTATGGTCATTTTATTAGGGAGGCATCTGTTTACGTACCACTTAGAAATTTACAGCGATCCGTCATAAACTTTATAGCTGCACACTTTAACTACATGTATGAAAATGTTGAAATATTCTTGTTGGTCAAGATGGTGGTGTTACGGTTGCATACACGTGGTCTGCTGTTAAGTTTCTGTTTGACTTTACTTGATAGCGTTGGTGACAGATCGTTCAACCTTAGGGCTACAGTTGGCTGATCTCGTGGCTTTCTCTTCCTGTTGAGGCGTTTTGCTCTGTGACTACTCTAATTTGTCATGTCTAAACAAAGTAAGAGTCGGAAACACCCTGAAAGCTTGCTAAAATATTTCCGTCATGGTGGGCGTAACCCTCCCCCACCCTCGCGGCTGGCTGTCAGAAATGACGTCGATTGTCAGACTTTTTTTTTTTGTGCCTTGCAGGATCAGCGAGGTCGTAGCACATTATTTTTTCCCCCTTTTTATCCCCTCCCAATATGTTAAATGGTCCAATTTCTGAACCAGTATTGAACTGACTTTTAGCAAGCTGTGTTACATTTTTAAAATCTCTGAGACATTGGCCAGTTGATTTACATCTACGTAGTTGTACAGTAGTCCAGATTTAGATTACTTCTTTGATATTTGTTGTCTTTGCAACGTAAGTTGTCAGACTTTGCCCAGTTGGATCCAAAAAGAAGGAAGAACAGGGATGACCTTCATGCCACTGCAAATAAAGACGAGCCATCCAGAACGAGATTGATGAGGACGGAACATTCTTGACAATATCTTGAAAAAAGATGGAAGAACATGGCTCCTCCTTAGGACTCATGACCTGAGCTATGAGCTTTACCAGGACACTTTAAACAAGAAGCAGCCTTTGAGAATATGCTCACAACTTTACCCAAAGTAAAGAGTATTGATTCTCTTCAGCCTCTCCTTTCCTCTGATTGTCGTTCTTTCTTTCTTTGACAGTGTTGCAGCCCTGGAAGCCGCCTGCTGCAGCACGACGTCAGGTTGGCGACCGTTAACGAGATCGCAGAGTGTCATTTCATCACCAAGATTTCAGCAGCCAGCACTACTTGGGGCAGTTCCCCTCACCACCACCAAACTCACCAAGAAGCTGAAAGAACGGGAAGAGGAGCTCTTTGAACTGTGACCTCATCTCTTTGTTTCTTTAATGTTACTCTGATCGTTAAAAAGCGTTGTTAGAAGATCGTGGTGAAGGGACGGGGCAAGACGTTACTAAAAGGTGAAGGATTTCTGCTAATAATGCTGCTGCACAAACAGTAGTTTTGTGAGGGATTTACCCCCTCACTAACAAATTATGTAAACAGGCATTTGCTGTTTTTTTTTTAAAGTACTTGAGTATTTGGGGAAAGGTTTAAGTTTATTTGTATTTGTAACTTTATGAACTTGTTTTGTTCTCACCACTCTTTTTTTTCTTTGAGGTCACCTGGTCAGGTGTTGCCATGGAAGCGCGCCCATGAGCAGTACTAATAAGGACCTGGTGTTGTCAATCAGCCTCATGAGGGAAAATCCATTTTGATTGAGATGGAGGGGAGATGTTTTGGTTTTTGTCTAGGATTTGGAGTATTGTTTTGATTTGTTGAAGTTGAATGTACATTGTTTTTTTTTGTTTTTCCTCTAGAGGTTTTAATTAAGTTTGTTAAATAGAAATTGTAAATGTTGTAAAGGGTTTCACCCCTGCTACTTTTTAGTTGGTACAGGCTGGTGCTTTAAGAGCTGGGTTGTTCCAATATGGGAGAGTCTGTTTTTTTTGTTTGTCCTGCACTGTTGGAGAAAGTGGAATCCCTGCTCCTCTGCTGTTTAATGTAAGGTCTGTTTTTTTCACATTTTTTTGCAAATATCTATAAAAAAAGA
Source organism: Fundulus diaphanus (assembly GCA_037039145.1). NCBI lineage: Eukaryota > Metazoa > Chordata > Actinopteri > Cyprinodontiformes > Fundulidae > Fundulus > Fundulus diaphanus. The sequence goes on along the minus strand of CM073130.1, from coordinate 49,980,468 downwards.
AACAGAGCTCTACAATTTTTGGACTCAGTCTGTTTTTTCCCCTTTTTGTGTGTTTTCTGCACTATACCGGTCATTTTGAAGTCCCTAAGGTTTTTGCTTTGGCATGCAAATCCTTACATTTTGGTGGCAGTGGTGGGATGTGACGCCGATGTGCAGAAGAGCACAATAAGGATGGGCCCAAAACAGCAGACGAAAACCCTTAAAGTTGCAGACTCAAAGTCAGCGGAGGAGATGGAGCAGGATGGAGCTACAGGTCAGCCAACTGTAGTCCGGCAGTCCAGGGAGGAAACGACATCACTGGACATGAATGCCATTGCTGCCATGCTGGAAAAATGTCTTCAGTGCCAGAAGGACTTTGCTGATCGATGGGACAAAGAGGAGTGTAAGCAGGAGAGAAGATGGCGGCAGCTACAAGTGCAAGTAGGCAACTTGAGAGATGAGGTTGAGATGCGGCAGAAGAGTGAATCTCCACCTCAACGAGGCCCCTCTTCAGGTGCGGATGAAGAGCCAGTCATTCAACGTCGTTCCCAAGGTGGACCAGTACAAAGAGCCTGGACTCAATCAGATGTTCCAAAGTTTCAAGAAGGAGATGACATTGAACAATACCTAACAACCTTTGAAAGGTTAGCAGCGGCCTACCAGTGGGCAGAAGAGGACTGGGCAGTAAGGCTGGTACCTCATCTCACCGGCAGGGCCCGAGCAGCATACGTGGCCATGGCTGTAGAGGATGCTTGTGACTATGCTAAGGTAAAGGCAGCCATCTTAACTAAGTATGAGATCAATGAAGAGCTTTACAGACAACGATTTAGAGACCCTGAGGTTCGAGCTGGTGAAACCCCTCGAGAGTTCTATAATCGTCTCAAAGATCTTTATTTGAAGTGGATGCAACCTCAGAAGCGGACGAAGGAAGAAATGGGGGAGATCCTCATTCTGGAACAGTTCTACACTTCACTGTCTCCGGAGCTCAGAGTATGGGTTAAAGAGAGGAATCCAACATCAGCACAAGAGGCGGCAGAGTTGGTTGAAAACTTCCTAGCTGCAAGACGGGGACCAAAAGCCTTTCGACACAGCTTTCAACAGAAGCCCAGTTTTATACAGGGTAAGTCTGTGGGGTCTGGTTTGGGTGGTGGTCCAGGTCAGGTGACGGTTGTAGAGAAGCCAAGAGGGAAGACATTTCCATCTGCTAAGCTTAAGTCAGAAGTAAAACCTATAGTTTGCTATGGTTGTGGTCAAGAGGGACATATAAAACCAGAGTGCCCGTTAAGGAAGGCTAAGTCAGCATATTTTTGCACTGTGCCGAGGCCGGTGGTTGCAGATCAATTTCAGGGTAAAAAACAGGTCATGGAGGTTAGGGTTAATGGGAAGTTAGTCACTGCCCTCCTAGATACAGGAAGCGCACAGACCTTAATTCATCCATCTATTTTGGAAGATCAGTGCTATCTAGAAGGGCCTGGCCTTAATATTTCCTGTGTTCATGGTGATCATAAAACTTACCCTACTGCTGCAGTCTACTTGGAGGTGGCGAACCAAACGTATCTTTTAAGTGTGGGTGTAGTAGAAGGTCTTGCTCACAAAGTGATCTTAGGTCAGGATATTCCGGTTTTACCAGATCTTATCCAGTCTTGTAAACCAGTGTGTGTGGTAACCAGATCACAAAGACGGGCTAAAGAACTAGCTGGGGATGGTTATGAGTTTATGGCTGATGCTGCAGAAACAGACCAGCAAATAGATTCTGATATGGATGGTGAAATAAATTCCCTCCAAGAACTACCCTTCTTCAAGTCTAATATTCCTGCAGAAGAGAGTTCAGTCAAAACGAGGAAAAGCAAACAACAAAGAAGGCTTCATAAAATGGCAGGTACAGTGAGACAAAAATCCTTGGGGTTGCCAGATCTTGATGAGGATATTTTGGGTGCAAATATTGATTTCAAAAAGCTGCAACAAGATGATGAATCCCTGGTGACTCTTTTTCACCAAGCGACTCCAGTCTCAAATAATGAAATCTGTAAACATTCTGAAGGACGGGGTTACATCCTTAGAGATGGGTTTCTATATTTTCAGTGTGGGAAAACAGGTTCTGAGAAACTGGTTGTGCCTCAAGGTTTAAGGGGACAGGTGTTAAAATTGGCACATGATGTTACCTGGGCGGGACATTTGGGTTTTAAAAAGACTTATGATAGGATTTTGGCTAGGTTCTATTGGCCAGGTCTTTATAAAGAAGTGAAGGATTACTGCCAATCCTGTGCAGTCTGCCAGCTGTCAGGAGGTAGGAATGTTCCAAAATATCCGCTACAGTCATTGCCTATCATTGATGTCCCTTTCAGCAGAATAGGTATGGACATCGTAGGACCACTTGAACGGACCCAAGCGGGGAATCGGTTTATCCTTGTTGTATGTGACTATAGCACTCGTTATCCTGAAGCCTTTCCTCTTAGAGACATTACAGCTAAACAGATAGCCTATGCATTACTCCAGCTGTTTTCACGGGTGGGGATTCCCTCAGAAATACTGACTGACCAAGGTACTAATTTTTTGTCCAACAATCTTAAGCAGGTCTACAGATTGCTGGGCATAAAGGGTATCCGGACCACCCCCTACCACCCACAGACAGATGGGTTGGTGGAAAGGTATAATAGGACATTGAAAAGTATGTTGAAGAAGTTTATTTCTGTTAATGGCAAAGATTGGGATAAGTGGTTGCCTTATCTTTTGTTTGCGTATCGTGAAGTTCCCCAGGCGTCCACGGGCTTTTCGCCATTTGAACTTCTTTATGGCAGACGGCTAAGGGGCCCTCTGGATGTTCTTCAAGAATCCTGGGTTGGCAAGAAGGACCAGTCGGTCAACATCATTAGCTACGTCTTTAAAAATGAGAGAGAAGATGGAGGAGACAACCAACCTAGTGAAGAGGAACCTGGAGGAGGTTCAGCAACAGCAACAGACCTGGGGCCATATACTGTGATGAAGAAGCTAAGTGCTACTACCTATGAGATCGAGATGCCTGAGAGAAGGAACTCTAAACAGACTTTTCATATTAATCTGCTCAAGGAGTGGAAATCACGGGATCCACCCCTTAGTCAGCAGTATTTTGTTCGTGCAGTAGAAGACGAAGATGATGAGGGTGAGTTGCCATCTGTCAAAGACTCTGCTGTTTCACCTGATCTCGCTCATCTTTCTTTCACCAAGCAACAGGAGTTGGAGGCTATCATTCCACCAGACCTTTTCAAAGAGCAACCAGGAGCAACGGATTTGGTGGAGCATGACATTCGTCTGAAGAATAGTACTCCTATTCGGCAGCGCATGTATCGCATTCCAGAGAAGATGTCTGCTGCGCTCAAAGAAGAAATTGAGGTCATGTTGAAGCTTGGTGTGATAGAGCCATCCAGCAGTGAATGGAGCAACCCTGTGGTTTTGGTAATTAAGAAAGATGGGAGCATTCGCTTTTGCATTGATTTTCGGAAAGTGAATGCTCAATCAGACTTTGATGCCTACCCGTTACCAAGGTTGGATGACCTTATTGAATGTGTTGGCCAGGCTAAATATATAAGCACGTTGGATCTTTGTAAAGGATACTGGCAGGTTCCCCTAACCCCCGCTGCCAAGCCTCTCACTGCTTTCAGGACTCCTCAGGGACTGTGGCAGTTCACGAAGATGCCGTTTGGACTCCATGGGGCTCCGGCCACGTTTCAAAGACTGATGAATAAGGTGCTCTTAGGTATGGAATCATTCACTGCAGCTTACCTTGATGACATTGTTATTTATAGCAACTCATGGCAAGAACACCTAATTCATTTGAAACAGGTGCTGCAGACCATAAAGAAGGCTGGTCTGACCATACATCCTAAGAAATGTTCATTGGCCAGGAGGGAGCTCCAGTATTTAGGCCATATCCTTGGTGGAGGGGTCATAAAACCAGTGAAGGATAAGGTAGAGGCAATCAAAGCAGCAGAGAGGCCAAAAACTAGGAAACAAGTCCGATCATTTTTGGGTCTAGTAGGGTGGTATCGGAGGTTTATTAGGAACTTTTCTGCTAGAGCAGCCCCCCTTTCTGACCTCACTGGAACCTCAACAACAAAAATTGTGTGGGGAGGGGCACAGGAATGAGCTTTTCAGGATTTGAAAGGGGCACTGTGTCAAGAGCCAGTGCTTCAGAGTCCAAACTTTAGTTTACCCTTTACAGTTCAGACGGATGCGTCTGCCAGGGGGATCGGTGGGGTACTTCTGCAGGGAGAAGGAATGGAGAGGAAGCCAGTTGCCTATATCAGCCGAAAGTTGTTTCCACGGGAGACCAGATATTCGGTAGTGGAATTAGAGTGCTTGGCCATTAAATGGGCAATCGACTCGTTTCGGTACTATCTCATGGGCCGAGAGTTTACTCTTGAGACTGACCATCGAGCATTAAAATGGCTGGAGGTCATGAAAGATACAAACAGTCGGATCACAAGGTGGTTCTTGTCCCTTCAACCTTACCGATTTAAGATTTGTCACATTCCCGGAAAACAAAACAGTGTGGCAGATTTTCTGTCTCGCTGTGAACACAGAGAGCCTTCTGAAGGGGGGGAAAGTGTGAGGGATTTACCCCCTCACTAACAAATTATGTAAACAGGCATTTGCTGTTTTTTTTTTAAAGTACTTGAGTATTTGGGGAAAGGTTTAAGTTTATTTGTATTTGTAACTTTATGAACTTGTTTTGTTCTCACCACTCTTTTTTTTCTTTGAGGTCACCTGGTCAGGTGTTGCCATGGAAGCGCGCCCATGAGCAGTACTAATAAGGACCTGGTGTTGTCAATCAGCCTCATGAGGGAAAATCCATTTTGATTGAGATGGAGGGGAGATGTTTTGGTTTTTGTCTAGGATTTGGAGTATTGTTTTGATTTGTTGAAGTTGAATGTACATTGTTTTTTTTTGTTTTTCCTCTAGAGGTTTTAATTAAGTTTGTTAAATAGAAATTGTAAATGTTGTAAAGGGTTTCACCCCTGCTACTTTTTAGTTGGTACAGGCTGGTGCTTTAAGAGCTGGGTTGTTCCAATATGGGAGAGTCTGTTTTTTTTGTTTGTCCTGCACTGTTGGAGAAAGTGGAATCCCTGCTCCTCTGCTGTTTAATGTAAGGTCTGTTTTTTTCACATTTTTTTGCAAATATCTATAAAAAAAGAAACAGAGCTCTACAATTTTTGGACTCAGTCTGTTTTTTCCCCTTTTTGTGTGTTTTCTGCACTATACCGGTCATTTTGAAGTCCCTAAGGTTTTTGCTTTGGCATGCAAATCCTTACAAGTTTAAAAACCTTTTTACTCAGCCATTAACTATGGAATTTGTTGTAGAAAACGTTTTGTTTTTTTTTAAATAATAAATGCTGCACTTATTTATTTATGGGAACTGTTTGTATTAAAAGTCTTTGTAGATGTGTTTGTCTTTTTCCTACAGAAAATGGAAACTCAGCCGAACCACCTGACATGTTTCTGTCCTGATCGTTTACGCAGGGAATGCAAATACTCGTATATTCACTGTTGCAATGAGAAAAACAGTTAAAAGTCCACACTTTATGCTGTTAATATATATAGAAAAAACACAGAAAAAAATGTATTCAGGGTATTTTTTTTTATAGATTTCTTAAAATTATTTTCTGGGACCTTATTTTGATTTTGTTAATATATTCATGTGATTTTTAATAAGCTTATATTTGATCCTGGTTTGTAGAAACTTTTATAGTTTTAGTGCTTCTGTAAGATTTTACCTTGCGTCCAACAACAATAAAAGCACTCCACCTATGCTTTGGCTTCAGAGTGTTGCATTGTGTAGCCAGAAGAGAAAGTTGCTTACAAAGCATAAAACCTCATGAACTTTTTCCACATTTGTTTCAAATTACAACCACAATCTTTGTGTTTTATACCAATTTTATGGATAAAAATCACAAAAGTATTTCATAAGCTATAAATAAGAGATACATAATAGAATTAGATCTCACTACTCTTCAATCCATCAACTGAAAACGAAAGCATGGCACAAATGGAAACCTAGTAGATGAAAACTTGAGCAACCCTGAAGAAGGCCACGAGCTGAAACGCCTTGGTCTGTTAATAAAGTCTGCTCCTTAACCTTCAAGTGTTGCTGAAGGTTTCATCTACCACTTCGTTGACCCTCTTCATGCTCCTTGGAAGTTGGTGAAGTTGTGTCAGAAACCTTTGGACAGCTGCAAACCCACCAAGACATGACAATCCCCCCTAAACTGACTGTCTGGGTAAGGGGAGCATTAATCAGAGACGCAGCAAAGGCACCTATGGTAACTTTGGAGGAGCTGCAGTCATCCACACCTCTGAATCTGTCAACAGGAAAACTACTTTGATGTGGACTTCACAGATTAGGCCTGCACATCTCCCTGAACACGTCGTTTCCATGTGCTGGCTGCAGTATCATGCTGTGCTGATGTGTTTCTGTAGCTGGGATGACAAGACGAACCTGCAAAAGACTTCAGACTGAGACAGAAGATGTTCCCAGATGGTCTCCGTCCAGTCTAGCTGAGCTTGAGCTATTTTGCAAAGAAGAATGACTTTCTAAATGTGTAAAGCAGTGACACAGGTGCCCCATTTTATTCCCTGAACTGCAGCAATAAAATGTTTCTAAAAAGCATTGAGTCAGGGATCCTAAATAAAAATTTGTGTAAAACTTTTGAGATTTAATCTGTTAAAAAAAAAAAAAAAATGTGCATTTTCCTTCCACCTAATCACCAAGCACAACTTTGCGCTGCTCTCTAAGCTGCAACTGCGCAACGATATAATCAAGCTTGTGGTTGTAAAACGATTGAAAGGGGAAGAAGTTCAGTGGGCGTGAATAATTTTAGAAAGGGTTGCCTGTTCCTTTACCATTGTCCATTTTTCTCGTCTAGTCAAATGTTCTTTGTGTGTTCAAAGCCCAGAGGGGGAATAATTGTCCGTGTAATAATTACATGGTTATTTCCCTTTTTATTACTTGTATAGTAATCTCCACATTACAGCATCACATGATGACCACCAGGTGGCGGTGTTGCAGTACAGTGGCATTTCCTGTCCCTTTTTTTTTATTAAAACGTGTCAGCTGCTGTTTCATTCTCCTACAAAATGTACACAGTCCTTAGGTCTCAGTGAAAAAGAACAAATACAGTCCCAAGTATAAAACGACCAACAGCATTTTGGACCACTGATACAGTTTAAATCTGCTGAAATTCAAGTTTCTGATGGACTTTACTTACACAGGATGTGTCCCCTCTACATTTTACAATCGTAAGGTAATTACTTTAACCCTATGCCCTCATCAAACATGTTATTTGAAAGCTAAGGGGAGCCATGTTTGTTTCTTAAGTTGCCTTTCCTCAGCAGCAGTAATACCAATTTCCTCCAGTGGTCCAGAGTCTTAAGTGTGTTTTCCTGTTTGTCTCCCAGTGTGTGCTGCAAGCAGGTTCCTCCCACATCATATCGTCTCGTCCTCCACCAGTTTGTTGAGTCCTTTGCAGATTTTAGTGAGGTTGGGTCTGAAGGGTCCGTTTGGGTCGTACAGTTTGGTCAGGAGCTGGTGGTCGGCGTAATGGTTGAAGACGTGGTTGATGCGTTCGTGGGATTTGGGGGTGAGGTGGGCCTTGACCAGCTTCAGCAGTAGATCCCGGCAATCCGTCAAGTTTTCCGACATCACCGTCTTGTCGAAGGTAAAGTCCACCTGAATCAGTCAAGAGACACGTTAATGTCAGAGAGCTGACTCTTGTGCGTTTTATCTTCCCGACGTTCGAAACGATGAATTTAAAGTTCATTTTAAATTCTGCTTATATACAGGGGTTCTAAAACGTACACTCTCCTGTTAAAATGCAGGTTTTTTAAGTTATAAACAAGTAGACCAAGAATCATTTTAATATTTCTTGTCAAATATAATGTGACATATATCCTTTATAGTTCAACAACCAAAAACAACATTTCAAAAGGACAAGAATTAAACATAAAATTGTGTACCACCCCTGAAATGATACTTAGTCAAACAACATTTTGATTCTTTTAGCGTCTCACATCTTGACTTCATATCTTTCTGCTCTTCTTAGCAAAAGTTCTCCAAATCTATCAAACTTTCCGACCGTCTTGATCTTCAAGCGAACCCTCAGATTTCTGATTTTTGTTTTGGACGAAAAATAAAATCCCTGTTCAACACCAGAATGTTTTGTGTCTAAACTCGAATTCTGTCTGAGGAAAAGTGAGCCCAGAGCATGACCCCACCACCACTATGCTGCTGTTGGCCTTTTAGGAACCTCCCTGATCAGTTTTCAATTTGTCAGTTTTATTTAAATGAATTTTGGTGAAACATTCAGCTTCTGTAACATCACTATTGTCCCATTTTTATCTCCAGTTACAGACGACTCTCTTCACTGATCTAATAGCATTGAATTTTTGTTACCTTGCACCTCACCAATACCTAGTTTGTAGAACGAGATACTTTTTTAAAATTTATCTGTAAAGTATGGCTTAAGCTAAATGATGCATATTAGAAAATGTCAGTAAAATCCTTCTATGACAACAAAACTTTATTTAAGGTTAAACACGCTTCACTATAATAAATGTTTGGTGCGTATCAAACTGAACTGAGTGCAGAAATTGAATTACTTTGAAGGTTTGGTTATTGATGCAGCCAGATTATTACAATAGAAGTTCATTTACTTTAATTCTTTTAATATATTTGTTTGATTTTCAGTTGAATTGTACACCATAAGTGCCACATTATATGTAACAAAATATTTACCGTGGTTTCATTTTATTCTATACATCCTACATTCTATACAAAAACCTGACTTTTTATCAAGGGCGAGTGGATTTTTCAGAGCAGCAAGTACAAAAAGTAACAAATCCAATATAAAACAGTGTTTTCTTGTCTTTGGCTCCACGTGCTTTGAGAATAGCTAGCTGTTATTAGCATTCTCAAATCCTTTGAACCTGTTTGAAGTAATGAAGACAGTTTATGTATACAGCAGATTTAATTTTTGTTAATTACACCATTTATCTTGATAACATAAAATAAGAAGCGTCCTCAGTTCTGTAAATATCGGATCCGTTTCATTGAACTTTGCTCTGCATTTAGTCCCAAAGCGAACATTTGTTCAGAGCTCTCACTACTATTTCTTTTTGCCATTCCCTTTAAATCGTGGGGTTCTTACCAACATACATAAAACCTCTGCTGCAATCATTTAGGATCCAGATGTTGTTATTTGTATGAGCTGGAGCTGCATATATTGTGTGCACTGAGTGGTCAGTATCCAGGAGTTTACCTCATAGAAGCTGATGGCCGTCATGGCTCCTGTATGGAGCTTTTTCTTAAATTCCTGGGCTAGCTTCAGTTCGTCCTCGCTGAAACAGTTGTTCCTATACAGCACTCCGATCTTGACAGCGATCTTGATCAGATTTTTAATGACCTTCTGAGCCGTGGCTTTGTTTCCCGTGTACTCCTTGGAAACCCGGTACAGTTCGTCCAGTATTTCACTGGTGGTGTCGTCTATAAATCGTTGCACGGTGCTTTTGTTGGCCATGCTGCTCAGGATCTTCTTCTGCGCCTTCATGGCCAAGTCCTTGGAGTTGAATGCCTCCATGGTTGCCTGAAATACCATAGAAAAAATGGGAAGATATTTAATTTCATGTCTTCACATGTTTTATTGACATTAAGTATAACAAAATAATTAACCGATCACGAGTATTTGGGGGTGACTGATAGAATGCTTTAAAGTAAAGTTGCAGAAATTAATGTTATTAATTACAGTTTCCAGGTTTTTGGAGAAGACAAAAAGTTTCCTTCGCTAGCAGAAAGCTGTATTTTTACCAATGAAATAACAACAGTTATCAGGACATAATGTCAGCATTCTTTTATGAATAAAAATGTAAATGTTATATGTAAGCAGGGGTTATGATGTCTGTAGAAACAGTGTTTGCTGCTGAACAACCTGTAAATAAGTAAAAAAACATTAAGATACATCATTCTAACCCAAAGCATTTTGTAATTTTGTTATTATCCAGCACATGCAAATCTCTCTACCACGTCTATCTGCTTAGAGCGTTAGTATTAAAGCATTTAAAAGCTCTTGCTGTGCCGGCTGATATTTGTTTGCGTGTACAACTTGCACTCTTGATGCCAGAAGGGAAAGACAGCATCAGGAGACTCAGCAGAAACTCTGAATTTTCCTCAGAGATTTTATCCTCACCTAGCATCCATCATGGAGATCCCCCCATGGAGGTCATCAACACACCATTACAAACTTTCAGCATCCGCTAGCTGATACGATTCCTTCAGAAACAGATTTGTTTCCTCATAATCTAAAACGCTGAAGTAACACGGCTATAAATGTAGTACTTATTGAAGAAAACTACATTGTATGCATCTGACGTCCTTACAGAAAGCAGAGCTGGAATAGAAAATCTGAATTCACAACTAAAAATAAGGACGAAGGTTAAAAACTATTCAAGGCCCGATCCTCTTTAAGTAGTTCAAATTCATGTTTCCTTGCAGCCACAACTTTAGCTCAACAAAACGCTGTTTCTGCTTAGTTGTAATTCAGTGTGTTTGAGGCAGAACCGACACAGAGATACTGCTATCTCTGACAAACATGCAGCGATAAGTGTCCTCTCTTTTCTTCTCTTCTTTTTTTTTTTTACATTTTTCCTTAGTTTTACATGCGTAGAGGTTCACTCCGCTAACATCTCTAAGTGCATATTTCATCACTAAATCGGCCTTCCTGCCTGTGTGGACAAGTAGTTCACAGTAGCTTGGAGGCTGCATAGCTGCGACAGGTCCATGCGTGCCGCTCTAGCGTTGTGTCAGCGCTTGGGCAAGAGCAGAGAGAACGGCACACTGTACCAGGCTGCCGCCTTCTGTGCTGTGGTCTGCTCCGCCTCTGACTCAGACAGCTCTGCTGTTACTGTAACATCCTCTGCATTAGTAACAGCTTGTTGCCCTTAACCTGTGAGCTTAATGGCTTCCTGGCGGCTGCTTTATTGCATTTTCCCTTGTCCCTCTTTATTAGACGGTGTTTGTCCAGCTATGATCACATGAGCAGAAAATGACTCCCCCATTCAGCAGTAAATACAGAAATAGTCCATTTACATTAAGTGTCTGTTTAAATGCTAAAGATCCTGCATAGAGTTACTGTTCCCATCTGTACTGCCGTGAAATATACAATCTCAGTAGGTTTCATTTACGTGCACAATCATTCATTTTGAACAAGTGTTACGTTGCTAATAGCTGGCTTTGTTTCAATGCTTGGGGATCCCTGTGGAGAATTAAAAAACATTCATTAGATTAATTTCCCTGAGCAGTGATAATGGACGTGGAGCGCCGTGATAGCTATTTAAGATCTGTGCTTCAATCTCATTTATTTGCTGAAAAGGCTGCAGGGATTTGAGAGACGTGCGCGGCGTGCAGCCATCAGCCAGTTTTCCGCACAGTGAAACCTCCACAGCGGGATGCCGCCAGCTTTTTGTTCCGTTTCTGCACATTCTCTCCTCTTTTAAAGGAGCTCTGTCCGGAGGGGTCGCAGTTGTTTAGCGAGCATTAACAGACTTCTGTCACAGCAGAGCGCCGCGGCGAACGAAACAGACACGACTTTATTGGACATTGCCGAGCAGCACTTTGTTGGTACGATTGGACAGATGAGGGCCTTTGAGCTTTTATCAGTCTGTTAGTTGGCATCCACCAGGGAGGGAGCGCATTACGCGTTCTCGTGTTTGTTTCCCTTCCCGGTGCCTGTTGGGATTGAGGAGAGAGGAGGCGCGCAGCGCTGTAGGGGAAACAAAGAAAGTAGATGTGCAACCATCACACACGGATAAAGTCTTGATGTATTTCAGAGTTATTGGCGATGGGGCAGTGGGGAATATTTCAGAGAAAGAGTTGTGAATGGTGCGGTCATCTAAGGCAGGCAGCAGAGGTAAATATTTAGCATTCCTCAAATGTCTCCGGCGCTCAGCTACAGTGTTGTGGGTGCGTGTATGAACCTGCGTGCTTCAGGAAGTTCATTTCAGTGTTTTCTTTTTTTTCTGGGGTGGTATTTGCTTACAACTGTTTGTGTGTAAAAAAGGTAAAGAAATTCTATTTCCAAGGCTTTTCGTGCATTTCTGCTGATAAATCCTGTCAGAAGACCCAGCGGAGGCCTCTTTGATTCAACCAAACTCAATTTTGTGTCGTTCTTAGAAAGCAGATACATCTCCTTAGTTTGGCTTAGTCAGCAGCAAGTTTCATCAAAAAAGGGGGGCAGGTAGAGAAGAACGCAGGTTGCGAACTTGCAAAGGTGGACTGTTTTAGTCGCTTACAGCTTTTGATCGAAGCGAACAGTTCACGTCTTCTAGGAAAAGACACAGAGACCATGCTGCTCAGTCAGATTAAAAACAAGCGGACCGTTTTCAGGTTTACCACCGTGTTAGAAAGGTGACTGCAGTAAACAGGGAAATGTTTTCCCGTGATCAACCAGGGAAGAGAAATAATTCTTTTTTAGTTGTTCTTACTCAGCAAACATTTGTGAAAGCTGAGCTTTTCACCAGCATGTTGGCACAAATCTGTACTTTTAGGTCCTTTTTTCTCACTTTGACTGCTGTGTAACTTCATCTTCTGTCGTCGCCCCTACATCATTTCTAAAACACATTCAGAAAAACATTTCCTGTTTTATTTGTACGTGGTTATTTATAGATTTAAAAAAACATTTTTTTTTACGAATACTCTTGCTTAGATGAAGACAGCAGACAAGAGTGCGTTTTGAAATCTCTCCAGTGTGCACGTTGCAGTATCCCTCTCAGCATTGCACAACTTTTCGAGCCGTCACAGTTTCAGCCTTCCACATATCTGCACCGAAAGGGAAGCGAAACAGAGCAGCTAGCCGGGTGTTTGGCCCTTGCCTCAGCTCCAGTTTGACACTGAAACCATTCCTCGTCTGCGGCGGTATCTTCTAACCTTCAGCAAATCAAAGTCATCCAATTACGATGCCAAAGTCTACCGCCTTGAGATTTTTTTTTTGCTCTCAGCCTGGGCAAACAGAAATGTGAGCTGCACACATGTGCCTGTCAGGGCAACTTGTTGCAGCATGACTGTGAACAGCCAGATCTCAAGATGGGGAAGTGGAGCGAAGCCGCTCAGTTTCCAGTCATCCCTTCGCTCAGACCGTCTTCGCTCATTGCCAGTAATAACACATGTGGCCTGCACTCATGGACACGTTAATACACGTCAAAAGACACATCTGGTTCTCACATTTCTGACCGGGAAATGGACACAGCAGAAGCGTCTTACCTGAGTGTTTGCTCAGTCCCCCTCCCTCCTTGTGTGTGTGTCAGATGTCTCTCTGCCTCTGCTCTGTGTATCACTTTGACAGCACAGGCAGGTCAAATTAACAGGATACCTTCATCTCTGGCGAGGAAAGTACCAAAAGCCATAAAAACAGCCCTCCTGCAGCGCTCCTGTCAGTGCTCACCGCCCAGTCTTAAGATAATGTTGAGTTTTACTTCCTTAAGGAACTAAATTGCTATGACACACCCCTCAGCGTGGTTGTGAGTTTCTCTCTCTCGCTCTCTCTCTCTGTCTCGCTCTCTCTCTTTCTCCCTCTTTTTTTGTCACTGTCCTATCTGCTGTTTTCCTTTGAAATTCAAATCTGAAAAACCTGTATTTCTCTCCTGCTCTGGCTCACCAAAACATTGCCTGGCTCTGGCGACGCGTCCGCCCTGACCTCTCTTCCTTGTACAGCTGGCCGTTGTGGCGCTGCTTTGCTTGTTCTGACAAGTCAACGACCTCTGAAAGAATTTGCCAATAATCCTGTGATGCAGGCGATTGAAAGGGGAGAGGCTCAGCCCCTTTGTGCGTGCACACCTTTGGTGGAATGTAGCTCCGGCCAGTGCTGCAGAGCCCCACGGTGCTGCTGAACGCAGAGTCAGCCGCAGCCGCGTCTGGAAACGCATGTCCAGTTCAACCTCAGCAGCTAGGCAGAATAGAAACCGCAGACTTTTATTATGGATAAAATATGGCACCTAACGTTACGTCCATAGGTAGCTATCTGTTTGAATTCAGAAGTTACACAATAACACATTTGCAGCAATTGCATATATATATATATATATATATATATATATATATATATATATATATATATATATATATATATATTCATTTATCACAATTAGGATCTTAGTTTTTGTCATTTTTCTGGAGCTAAAATGATAAAAACACATTTTGTGATCTCTCATCTGTAAGTCGAAATCAGAACTACACGTTACTCTCATACATTTGTCCTGTTCAAATCAGTTTTCTATAGAACAAAGAAGCATTTTATAAAAGTTGTGATCCCCCTCGATGAGGCAAGGTTCACCGCCTCCATAAAGTAATAAAACAGAAAGTCAAATAGCTCTTATGAATGGGGGGGGGGGGGGGGGTTTGTTTTAAGCTGTCAGCCTTATCTAAATGAGATAAATACACACATATGAGGATATTATAGAGCTAAAGACAGAATAACCCACGCACATAGACATTGCCGTATTCAACAACAGCGAGGCAGACGCGTTTAGCTGCTACAGCAAACATGTCCGCTCACCTAAAGCTGCATTTGTCAAATCAGGAAGTATCCCATCACTTCTAGATTTGTGTTTATCTGTGTACTTTGAATGACAAACAGCTGTGCTGCAGTCCTCTGAGCTGTGACTCAGGCCATTCAAAAAAGAAAAAGAAGAAAAAAGAAAAGACATGTCCACTGAACGTTCACACAGTTTAATTGTTGTCAGATGTTTAGGGTTAAAGGTCACGCTGAGAACGAGGGCAGACCGAGAGGAGTGCCGGGACAGGCGTCAGCCCACGGGAGACCCAAATACACCTGCCTCTCTGTGTTTCTGCCTCCCCCTCAGCACGTCTGTAAGAAATTCGCCCAAGTAAAGTTGTGGCTGCTACTACCTCTTTTGCAACTGCAAAAATCGAGGCACTCACCATAGCAACAGACAGGAAGTTGTGCTTAAGCGGTTTCCTGATGGCTTCCTCTTTATCGTATAATGACATCTCACAAGAAAACACAAGCGGAGCGAACGCCGCTGAACGTCTGCATGTGTGCGAGGGAACACGCTTGACTCGGCTCGAGCTCACCAGTGTGTGGAAGAGCTTCACGCAGCTTGAAACGAGCCCTCGCTTGTCTCACCTTAGCGCTGTACACATGTTATGTAGTCGCCTCTTTGGTTAAGACATAATGAGAGGATCTTCCTTCACGCCACTTATCCGTCATTAACAGATCAGAGGAACCTTGCAATGGCCAACTTCTCTCACACATACACTTACTCACATAATGGCAGTGTGTTATCACAGGGTGACTAATGCAGGGACAATCAGCTTCATAACCACTGAGGTCAGAGAAGTGCACCTGAACACTTGCATCTGGAATGTAATGGAATATTTGGCTTTCTGCTACTGCGCTGAGTTTCCACGCAGCACCGGTGGAAAAAAAAAGAAAAACAAGAAAAAAACCAGATGGCGAACACGGATCAAGATAAACAGATGGAACTGGAATTCGTCTCATAAACCGTCCTCCTTCATCTCCGACCTTTTGAGATTTAAAGAACCTTAGAAGGATAGGATTCGTGTTTTCCAAGCCCGGCGGACTCTGGGGTGGTTACCGCTCTGTTCTGACCGGCCAAGAAAGCAGAACTTTCTTGTCCGAAATGGAAAACGGGAGCTTATTAAAAGCTGGATAAAGTCAAGAAGAGTTTTGGCAAATAGAAACGTAAGGGGAAAGTTTCAAATTCTAGGATCTGGGTATTTGTGACAGCTGTATAGTTCAAGAGTAAAATCAAAGTTGGGATTGTAGTCCCAGAAAAACGAGCTGCTCAATTTATATTATCCACTTAATGAGAAAAAAATTAATAATTTGGAGGAATTAACCACTTTTCATTGTAAAATGTGTATATCTCAACAAGTCTGTGACATATTTACCTTCATCTGTTCAGTAACTGAAAAAAAAGAAAGGCATTAACCCCACAGAAGATGTTACCGATAACCACCACCGATCTGATGTATTTTTTTTCACCCTGTTATTGCCTGAGACTAAAAGTAGGTTGATAATTATCTACACTACGCAAATACAATCAGGCTGGTTAAGCTGATGTACTGCAAACACAAACCTCGACACGTAAAATAAAATACAAACGTGAAACGGACACACTTCAACTCAGGAGGGTGAGCCATAAAAGGCCGTTGTTAAAGGAACTGATGGCTGAATCTAAGCACTTTTAGGAAAAGTTGAGTGGAAGGAAAAGCTTTGGTTGAAAAGTGCACAAACAAGGGGGAAAATCATAGTCTTGGGAAGATTGTGAAGCAAAGCCCATCCAAGAGTTTTGGGGAAACAGAGCTTCAGGAGATTTCACACAGATGAACCCACGGCCTGGACTACAACTACCATGTTCCCACTCTTGCGCCAGAGACAACACTGGAAGCATCTGGTCTAAAGAGCGTCCAAAGTCCTCATTTCAGACCGCAACAAATGCTGCCTTTAATTTCGAAAGTGGTGTAAGGGGTAAGTCTGCATCTTTGAAACAGAGCAGATTCAGGGTGGAAACCAATCTCTGAGACTTTTGTCAAGCAGCTCGCTCTCAATTTATGTTTGAAAGCAAGCAACATTTCAAATTGTGACTCTTAAGAATGGTTTAGTAATTAAAATTTAAATAGAAAAGGTCTGCAGTGTTCAGAAATCTTCGATAACAGGTTTCAAGACAGCGATAATTGAGACCGCAAAATCCAAATCCTCACTTTTTGCTTTCTAGTCATGACCGTCTCACTCTCCTGATCTTAGAGCAAATTGAGCTTTTCAGTTCACATCTGTGAGGAAACTGCTGAGTTTTCTTGCTTTGCTGTCAGCAGCTTTTTCACAGAGGACGCTGCTTGTTTTGCAAAGGAAAAAACAACATGGATAATTAGTGAGATGGCTGTTTTAGTCATGCTAACCACACATGAATGCGTAGCCCTGCCTCCAAAGTCACCTATTAAACAAAGAATGTTGGTCATTGTTTAAGGTGGGGGGACCTCGCCACTTGAAATGCATTATGCAAACCTCCACATAGTGATGTTAAATGAAATGTTAACTGATGATGAAGGATTCTGGCATTACGGGAGCGGTGCTTTCTGGGGCCTTTGCGACTCTGACTCTCACACTGAAGGCACAGGAAAAGCTTGAAAAAGCAAACCAAAAGAAATGACAGTTTTAGCATATGCCTTACCTTTTGGTTTGAGAAAAAAAGCCATATCACATAAAATCACAGTTTTACTGGTGGTAATTACATTTGGCTGAAGAGATGCTGTTTTCTAACTTGAAACAATTAAAATAAAAAATAAAGTTGATTGATATCCTCATTCTTCATAAAGATAATTCAGCACATTCTGAATGTTTCTTCTAACTAAAGAATCTCCCCTTGTCAACATGAGAGGAGGCCAGAAACTGATAAGCCTCAGTTACCCCTGGCAGGTCAACGTTACCAACAGATACAGCTCAGGTCGATGCCTCAAACCCTCGAACCTTTCCTACATTTTCTCACATTGCAGTCACATAATCAATCGAATGTTTTTAGGATTGCATGTTCACCCTGTATGGAGTTTAACTTCAGCAGAAAGCAGGCGAGGCAGTCACAGGCCAGCGTCAGCTAACGTCTGCTGGCACGCTGACGGAGGGAGTGATCTGGCAATAATGTACGGGTTTGTGTGGCAAACCATGCAGCTGCAGGATCTCACAAGACAGGGCAAGTGTTTTTGTGCAGCATTGTGCAGAGACAAAACCTTAAAATAATAAAAAAAACCTTTAAGCTTTGCTGAAAAAGAAAGCGTAACATGTCAAACATAAAAGCTTTGCATGCAACGAAACAAATTCACGTATGAGAATTTAAAACAGATAATTCCGTGCACAAATAATACAAATCACTGTCCAGGAATTATGTTGCTGTCGGAGCAGTGCCGGCCGTCTTCAATCTCACATTTCCATCACTCATCACCGATCGGGAAAGCTGATCATTTGTGAGAGTTTCTGTTCGAAAGCGGCGGAAAAAGAAGTTTGAAAGAGTTCGTGTGAAAGCCGAGGGGAATAGAAACCAAATGTTGCCTCCCCGTCTGCAGTGAGCTGATCTTTGATGACCTGAGAGGTCTCAACGGTTCATACGGCTCACAAGCAAGTCAGAAGCGTATTTGGGTCCAACATCGTCCTGTGCTTTATGGATCCAAAAGCTGAACTTTCAAACTGATCCTGTGGCAAACACAAAGCCAGGACCGGTGGAATGTGATCCAGTCTCCTGGTGCAGATCAGGACTCACGGCCACATTTTGAGTGAACTGATGGGTTTTTGGTTTAATATTTTAATATTTAATACAGACAACCTATAGACAAGTTGTCAACTCCGTTAAACAGAGCACCTGTTGATTTAGGCTTTCTGTGTCCGTGCACGTTTGAAGTTGACACGCACAGCGCCGTGTATGAGTTTATATTATCTGGAGGATGTTGAACTTCCTTTTTTCTTCATACTGTTGATGCAAAGAGCGATCTTGCGAAACCTGCAAGTTCTCAACATTCTGGGTGGGGATTGAACCGTGTGCTTTACAAAAAATCTCTTCATTTCCATAAAAAGCTTTTGATGCATGGCACAAAATGGTAATATTTGGCTCCTCGTATGCTTTTTCAAGTTAAACAAAAATGCAGCACACCAGTAGTAGCTACAAAGTGACATCCAGCCTTTCATTTTCTTACGGGGTTTTATTCAAATTGCTCAGCTTTTAGCAGAAAATGAGTGGACCTCAGCTACTCTTAAATGTTTAAAATGCAGTAGCCATTCACTGACTCTATTTCTTTAATGTCACACACCCACTGCGATAGATCTTCCAGCTTCTTCAAAGACTTTATCTAAATTTGTTTAAAATCCTTATGTTTAGCTACTTCAAAGTAGGTTTTAATTGTCCCAGTTCTGCTGAACTTGTTTAGTCGTCTCCACGCTGCAGTAGGTCCCAGACTGCAGCATGCAGCTCAGTGCTCGGGCATGTCGGCAGACAGCTTTTCTGCTATCTGAAGCGTCTCTCTTGTTTTTTTTATAAAAGATCTGTTTCTGTTTCTGCTGCCATAAGCAGAAAGACTCTGCCAGGGACTTTTTTTTTTAAACATGAGCGACGTTGCCCACTAATTGTTAATGTTTTTGGTATAGCTGGGGCCTCTTCAGCACCCTCTACTGGGGTCAAGAGGAGCTCGCCCAGGCTCGGTTTCCTAAGGTGCTGCTTCTGGGTGTTTAAGTCGTGTGTAAAACCTTCATGCTTCAGAATCTCTAATTCAGTAAAAACAAGTACAACGTGAAATAAATGCTCAGAACCATACATTTATTTAGGGATCCTGGAAGGTAAGAAATATAATTACCAAGGCTCTTTGAATAACTGTTAGTGCTATGAAAAAAAAACATCCATCAGTGGTGGCTTGTTAATCAAAACTGGAGGAAATCAAAGCATAGAATACAAAGCGCACAATAAACATAAATTACGAACTAAAATATAATTATAACATCTGTTCTCTCATAAAATATATCTGAATTCAGATTTTTTCAGCATTCCCTTTCCATTGTGGGTTTGTTTACGGTTGTTTTCATTGTGACGGGCACCGGCCAGGTGAGTAAGTAGCTATATATATTTTTTAACTTTTTATCTTGTGTTTTCATGTTGGCCCCTAATGGTTGCTTAAAGTTTCTGCGCTTTTTGTCATTCATCATCTAGTCTGATTAATTCCTGACACGTGTCAATCAAAGTCACGCCACTAGAGTACTTGTTTTGTGGGTTTGATTCCAGCTTCCTCCTGTCACATGTTGATGTGCCCCTGGGCAAGGCACTTAACCTCCAGTTGCCTACCGGGCTGCGTATCGGTGTATGAATGTGTCAGTGAGTGCGACGGGGTGAATATGACAATGGTGCAAAACGCTAAGAGTGGTGAGTGTGACTAGAAAAGTGTTGTATAAATTCAGTCCATTTACCATTTAAAAGTGATTTTCTTTCAGTTTTGACTATTATTTTTGTAAATATGCAATAATTCTTACTCTTTTTGGCTCCATCATACTTTAGATTATTGAGTCCTGCTGTGATTGTGCCAGGCTCAATTTTCTTTACCTTATCAATCTGTGTTTTTCTTATGGGAGTGTAACTCCATGACAATAATGTAACTTTGAGATTTTTTTTTAGGAGAACACTGTTCACAGCCGCACTATATTAGAGATGGACAGTTATTGTACCATTTATCATTAGCAGGAATTTGTTTATTTTATTGCTGTGATAAGAATGTCATTTATTGTGACCGTGTAAAACTCTAAAAGGTGATAATTGTGAACCTGAAAGAGTGGGGTTAATATTATTATTTTTTTACAATATTTTAAAGTATATTTAAATAAAATTGCTGTGTTCTGTTTTGATGTGGCTTGTAAAGCCATAGAAAGGCAAATTGTGTTTCATTTGTGGTTGATACAGTAAAGGTTATTAGGTTTTGTAGCTCTACAACATGATGTAAACATGTAATTACCTTTAAATAAGGAGGGTTTTCCGTTTGTTCTAAATATCTAAGTAATTGGGGAAAAAACAGTTAACAGTTTAATATTAAAATTGATCTTTCAGTATTTTTATTAGAATAGAATAGAAAAGAATAGAAATACCTGTCCCACAGTGAGGAAATTCAGGTGTGACAGTGGCAGAAAAAAGAACAAAAAAGAAAAACAAGTAGATAGAAGACACCAGACTGAGAAAAAGGTAAATCTAAAGTTAAGCTGCACAGCTTAAGAGAAGTAATTTATCAGAAGGAAAAGAAATACTGGCATATTCAGATAATTACGAAATATTCAAGTTAAAAAAGAAAAACAGCAGCTGATTTACAGAACTATGCACAAACAAATGTGCAAATTGCATGAATGTATAAACAAACACTCCCAAGAAGCTAAAAAGTGAGCAAACAGTTGTTGATGGCATCTGAGAGGCAGAGCATATGCTGATTCTTAATCGGATCAGAACCCATGCAGCAAGTAGCAGGTTGTAAACACATATTGAGTTTGTTGTGAGCAGCAGAGATTATAAAGTCTAACAGCAGCTAGGAGGAAGGACCTGCGGAAGCGCTCCTTTGAGCATCTAGGATGCAGCGGTCTGTCACTGAAAGAGCTCTCCAGCTCTGCAGCAGCTCCATGCCTGGGGTGGGAGACATTGTTCATCAGTGATGTTATTTTTCTTACAGTCCTTTGTC
Source organism: Fundulus diaphanus (assembly GCA_037039145.1). NCBI lineage: Eukaryota > Metazoa > Chordata > Actinopteri > Cyprinodontiformes > Fundulidae > Fundulus > Fundulus diaphanus. The sequence goes on along the minus strand of CM073130.1, from coordinate 49,959,242 downwards.
TCCCATCACCTGCACTGGGTCCAGGGGGCATCCCAGGACAGAGCTGGTCCTCCTAATGATTTTATCCAGTCGATTCCTCTCAGCTACAGATCAGCTGCTGCTCCAACCAACCACACCCTGCACTCCAAAAGACCTCAGCCTCCTCAGCAGGTAGAATCTGCTCTGGCCCTTCCTGTAAGGAGCATCCGCCTCGTGACTCCAGTCCACCCAGGTAGTTATAATGCTGCGTTCAGACCTAACACCTTCTGCGCATCAAGGGGATCTGGTTTACATGCAAAGTCTATGGTGGATGTTAGCTGAAGGGGCTTCGAGCCGTGCCGCGTGTCTGGCATGAAATGCGGACACCATAGCCGGTCAGCAGGTTGTCAAACTGAGCTCGGGTGAGACATAAATAGTGCAGCGAGCAGCACCTCCAGTAGGCGGTGAAAGTCATAAAACTCAAAGTGCCTCCGAATTATCTGGTGAATCCAGACACAGCGCAGAGGCCTCCGACTACGACGTTCTCTAGCTTTATTCAGTAAATCAAGCCAAGCCACTGTCTTGAGTTCATTCGCTATTTTACAAAGAGTTCGTCAGAGGAAAAGATGCCTTTTTGATGCTCAAAAAGCGTTTGGTCTGAACGCAGCATAAGAGTCCACTATCTCATCATGAGTTCACTGGATGTTAACCAGTACCAATGAGGTGGGTCTGCACCGACGAAAAACCACCAGCAGCTCCTTTATCTCCCTGCATTTAGCTTGAGACGGTTCTGCTGGCATCAGCCAACAAAGCTCTGGATCCACTGTCTGCTCTCTGAGTCGTCCTCATTAGTGATGAGGCCGACTATGGCAGAGTCATCAGAGACAATCTGAAGGTGGCAACTGGAGGAGCTGATGGAGAAGTCTGCAGAGTAGACTGGGAGCTGTTTCCTGTTTGCGGTAAGGCGTATTGTGTCACTTCCTGTTGTCACAGTGTGAATTTGCGGTCTGTTGTTCCAGACTCTCTCGCTCTTATCTTTAATCTCTTTGCTGTAACCTCTGTTTCTAACACATAAGCACTTGTAAAACATTCTCTGTTGCTGCACATCCCGCTTGGGAACTCCTCGTGTTTCACACGGTTTGTTTTGTGGCGTGGTAAAAGGGCGCTAGCCTAGCTTTAGCCTAGCTTTAGCTCCGCAATGGCTTCTCCCCTTACTCTCTCCTCCGCTTCTCCGACTTTGCCTAAGTCTCCCCCTATCTCCTGCTCTCTGTGTCAGATGTTTAGCTATTCCTCTGCCTCCTTTAGTGATAATGGTACTTGTAATAAATGTAGTATTTTTGTAGCTTTGGAGGCGAGGGTGTCAGAATTGGAGACCCGGCTCCGTGCTGTTGAAAAACCAGCTGATAGCCGCCCTTTTGCTAGCACGGAGCCACATAGACCTAGCGTTACTTCACTTAGTGGTCCTCCAGAAGCAACATCCGTGCAGCCGGGTAACCAGGCCGGCTGGGTGACGGTTCGCAAGAAGCATAGCTCTAGATTCCAGCCCCCAGGTCACCACCAACCCGTCTGCGTTTCTAATAAATTTTCCCCACTCAGCGACACACCCGCTGAGAAGCCGACTCTGGTGATTGGGAGCTCTATAGTCAGAAACGTGGCACTAGAGACACCAGGGACCATAGTTAAATGCCTGCCAGGGGCCAGAACGGGCGACATAGAATCTTACCTGAAACTGCTGGCTAAGGATAAGCGTAAATACAGTAAGATTGTTATTCACGCTGGCGGTAATGACACCCGGTCACGCCGATCGGAGGTCACTAAAGTTGGTGTTGCTTCGGTGTGTGAGTTTGCTAAAACGATGTCGGACTCCGTAATTTTCTCTGGTCCCCTGCCTGATCTGACCAGTGATGACATGTTTAGCCGCATGTCATCATTCAACCGCTGGTTGTCTAGGTGGTGTCCTGAAAACGACGTGGGCTACATTGATAACTGGCGAACTTTCTGGGGAAAACCTGGTCTGATCCGGAGAGACGGCATCCATCCTACTTTGGATGGTGCAGCTCTTCTTTCTAGGAATCTGGCCGGATTTATTAGTTCTCCTAAATGCTGACAACCCAGGGTCCAGACCAGGAAGCAGAGCCGTAGTTTAACACACCTCTCTGCAGCTTCTGTACTGTTACCCACCCATTATCCTATTGAGACGGTGTCTTTCTCACGGCCAAAACTTAACAGATCAAAAACTGATCTAAAAGGAACAAATCATAAAAATCTAATAAAAATCAATACGGCTCACCTTGAACCAAAAAATAAAAGAATTAAATGTGGTCTATTAAATATAAGGTCTCTCCCTCCAAAGACTTTGTTAGTTAATGATTTGATTTCTGATAATCAGATTGATTTGTTTTGTCTCACAGAAACCTGGCTACAAGAGGACTACGTTAGTATAAATGAGTCAACTCCCTCCAATTATTCAAATTTCCACATTCCTAGATCTGTGGGAAGAGGAGGAGGAGTGGCAACCATCTTTCAGTCTGACTTATTAATTAGTCCCAGGCCAATTAATAACTACAGTTCTTTTGAGCATTTAACCCTCAGTTTCCCTCATCCAAACTGCAAAGCAATAAAACCTCTTCTGTTTGTTGTTTTGTATCGTCCACCAGGCCCTTACACTCAGGTTTTGGATCAGCTGTCAGACTTCTTATCTGATTTGGTGATAAACACTGACAAGGTTATTATAGTGGGTGATTTTAACATCCATGTTGACACTGAATGTGATAACCTTAGTGTAGCCTTTAAAACTATCCTAGATTCAATTGGTTTTGCTCAAAATGTGCATAAACCGACGCACTCTTGGCTCCATACTTTAGACCTTGTACTGACATATGGCATTGATTGTGAGGTATTAACAGTATTTCCTCATAACCCTGTCCTATCTGATCATTTTTTAATAACATTTGAGTTTAATCTAACTGAGTTCTCCACCCCCAAAAGAGGGTTCCATTATAGTAGATCTCTATCGGACAATGCTGCATCAAACTTTAAAGAGTCTGTCCCCCTTTTAATATCCTCAGTATTGCAGAAATGCCCTGTAGATGGCAGCAGTGCTGTTTCTTCCCATTCACAAATCGATACCTTTGCTAACTATGTGACTTCGTCATTGCGTTCTGCATTGGACAATGTAGCTCCCTTGAAAAAGAAGGTGATTATTCACAGGAAGCTGGCTCCCTGGTTTAATTCAGAGCTGCGTTCCTTGAAGCACAATGTTAGGAAATTGGAGAGAAAATGGCGCTCTACACACCAAGAGGAATCCTACCTAATCTGGAGGGACAGTCTATTGTTGTATAACAAGACCATTCGCAGAGTTAGAGCAGCATATTTTTCATCATTAATTGAAGAGAATAAAAATAATCCTAGATTTCTCTTTAGTACAGTTGCCAAACTTACACAGAGTCATAGCTCCGTTGATCCATCCATTCCCTTAGCTCTTAGCAGTAATGATTTTATGGGATTCTTCATAAATAAAATTGATTCCATTAAAAATAAAATAATTGGCATCCTCCCAACCATGATTACCTCGTCCTCAGTAAGTGAGGCAGCGTTGGAGGAATCTTTAGAACATGCGCTGTGACTGAACTGTCTAGAAGCAGTAGAGCTTTCTGAGCTATCTAAAATCTTAGCTTGATCTAAACCTTCTACCTGTATGTTAGACCCAATCCCAACCAAGTTGTTTAAGGAGATATTCCCTTTGATCAGTGGTCCTATTTTAGACATGATTAATCTATCCTTAGTAAATGGATATGTACCACAGGCTTTTAAAGTAGCTGTTATTAAACCTTTACTTAAGAAACCATCTCTTGATCAAGATGAGTTAGTAAATTACAGACCTATATCTAATCTTCTTTTCTTATCTAAAATTCTCGAGAAAGTAGTTGCTAATCAACTTTGTGAACATTTACAAAGTAATGACCTACTTGAGGAGTTTCAGTCAGGCTTCAGAGCTCATCATAGCACTGAAACGGCTCTGGTGAAGGTCACTAATGATATTCTCATGGCCTCTGATAATTGGACTTGTGTCTGTACTTGTCCTGTTAGATCTTAGTGCTGCATTTGATACAGTTGATCACAATATTCTCCTACAAAGACTTGAGCATACTGTAGGGATTAAGGGGAAAGCATTAGGCTGGTTTAAATCTTATCTGTCGGACAGATTCCAGTTTGTTCATGTTAATAATAAATCTTCTTCAAGCTCTAGGGTCACTTGTGGAGTACCACAGGGTTCAGTCCTTGGACCAATTCTCTTTACTATATATATGCTTCCGATTGGCAAAATTATTAGACAGCATGGGATTAATTTCCACTGTTATGCTGATGACACTCAGCTATATTTATCCATAAATCCTGATGAATCCAATCAATTACTTGGACTGCAGTCATGTCTTGATGACATCAAAAGCTGGATGACTTTAAATTTCCTGCACTTAAATTCTGACAAGACAGAAGTTATAATCTTTGGACCTCAAAAAATAAACTTCTTAATCATTCACTGAATCTGGATGGCATTAACTTGGTCTCTGGTGGTAAAGTAAAAAATCTTGGTGTTATTTTCGACCAAGACATGTCATTTAAATCCCATATTAAACAGGTTTCCAGAGTTTCCTTTTTTCACCTCCGGAATATCGCCAAAATTAGAAACATTCTGTCCAGGGGTGATGCTGAAAAACTAGTCCATGCATTTGTTACTTCAAGGCTGGACTATTGTAATTCTTTACTATCAGGAAGTCCACAAAATGCAGTTCAAAGTCTTCAGCTGATCCAAAATGCTCCAGCGAGAGTTCTGATGAAAATCAACAAGAGGGATCATATTTCTCCAATTTTAGCTTCCCTTCATTGGCTTCCTGTTAAATCAAGAATAGAATTTAAAATTCTTCTTCTAACGTATAAAGCCCTTAATAATCAAGCTCCATCATATATCAGAGCTCTGATTACCCCGTATGTTCCTAACAGAGCTCTTCGCTCTCAGACTGCAGGTCTGCTGGTGGTTCCTAGAGTCTCTAAAAGTAGAATGGGAGGCAGATCCTTTAGCTATCAGGCTCCTCTCCTGTGGAACCAACTCCCAGTTTTGGTCCGTGAGGCAGACACCCTGTCTACTTTTAAGACTAATCTTAAAACTTTCCTTTTTGACAAAGCTTATAGTTAGAGTGGCTCATGTTACCCTGAGCTACCTCTATAGTTATGCTGCTATAGGCTTAGGCTACTGGAGGACATCAGGGCCTATTTTTCTCACTCTACTGATTTCTACTGTTCTCCAGTCTATTGTTCTCCAGATTTGCATTGCATTACATTGAAATGACTGTTGTCATTTCAGCTTTTAACTTTTTGTTCTCTCTCTTTTTTCTTCATAGTAGGTACACCTGGTCTGGCGTTCTGTTGACTGTGAAATCATCCAGGGAGGACAGATCACTGACTATTACCATCTAATGTAGAACAGATTACTAGATCAATGTGTGCTTCTGTGCTTTTTGTCTGTCTTGTTGTGTCTCTGCTCTGTCTTCTGTAACCCCCAGTCGGTCGAGGCAGATGACCGTTCATACTGAGCCCGGTTCTGCTAGAGGTTTTTCCTTCCCGCTAACGGGTGTTTTTTCTTTCCACTGTCGCTTCATGCTTGCTCAGTATGAGGGATTGCAGCAAAGCCATGGACAATGCAGACGACTCTCCCTGTGGCTCTACGCTTCTCCAGGAGTGAATGCTGCTTTTCGGGACTTTGATGCAATCAACTGGTTTTCTTATATAGGAACATTTTTTGACAAATCTGTATAATCTGACCCAATCTGTAGAATATGATTGAACCAAACTTGTAAAGTGCCTTGAGATGACATGTTTCATGAATTGACGCTATATAAATAAAATTGAATTGAATTGAATTGAAAATTGAATTGAATAGAGGGTGAACATAAACGGTAACATGCAGATCCCTGCAGTGCTCCAGTACTGCAGACTATTAGTAATCAATACAATTACAATAGTAATTAATTAATGAATGACTAATTAATATGTTTTCTCATATATGATCCCAATAACAATGCTTAATTAAGCATTTCACATCAACAGTCCGTAAGTACACTCCAGGAAACACGCAAAGTTGGGGTTAAAATATCATATTCAAAGTTCAAACTCCGCACCGGACTGCCAGAACCGATTCTAAACTAAACGATCAAAGATGTGTAAACGTATAATTCATGCATGTATAAACAGAGGCACATTGTTGATGTTGTTAAAAGCTTTGTTTTTTTTCCCAGGACTGAGTCACTTTACATCTCAAAGTATTTTCCTTCAGCTTTAATTCTCACTGTGCCCATGTCTGTAACATCGCCCCCCATTGTGGCTTTAAAAGACAGAGGACACCGAAATAATTAACCCCGATCTAAAAAAGAGTAGTTATTTAGTATAAAGCAAACTGCAGCGTAATGAAACGGCTGTGGACGTTGATCATCTGCGTATTTGGAAAAACTGTTATTGCTCTTGTGGCTGTGGATGACTTAGTCCCACGCTACGGGCAGTGTATACGGACAAGCTCCAGTGAAAACCAATCACAGGCAACACAACAGCAACAATGGTTTAAAAAATATGGATATCATCGTCACAGTCTTCTGAACTAGTTACAGCCCTATTAAATATGCATCAAAAAAAAAACACGTGCACAGTTACATAGAAATGAACATAAAAACCTGACTCCTTAATCAGTTTGATAATAATTTCTGCCAGAATAAATTATGAATATTTTATGATGTTCTGTCTTCCAGAGTGACTTGGTGGACATTCGGTCATCTCATCCATTCTTAATGAGCCCTGTTTTATGCATTATGAACTTTAAATTACTGAAAAGGGATTAAAATGCAGAGACTGTTGCCCATTCACTCTTCTTGATGTTGACCTTCTGCTTGCCACCACCACCGCTCAAACAAACCCTTCAAATGAGTGTCATTCTGATGGAAGTTGTCCGAAATGTGTCAAATATTGATGTAAGAATTTTAATCAGGAAGAATGATGAGAATCCGTCTCCTATCGCCTGGAACTTGGTTCTGTGTGGCAGCAGCTACCGCATAACTTGTTAGCCTCGACTGTTTGGGTTACCAATTAACCCATTATCATAAGGACAAATAAATAACAAAGTTCTGATCGGGTTCTGAAAGTAAACAGTTTAATATGTTAAACTGGGTTGTTGCAAGACCTAAACTTGTGTTTTTCACCCTTGAGAAAGCTAATGTTTATACAAAACAAATATGCATAAATAGATCCTTAGAATAATATTATTGTGTCATATTTTTCTTTCTGTTGCAGGGATAAGAAGAAACTCAAAAAAAAAAGTAGAGCGTTTCACATCTTTAAATATATTAAAATATTCTGAATCCGTACTCTAGTTTGAGAAAATGAAACATTTCCATCCATCTTTTTTTGGCTGTTAGCAGCCTTGTGAAATTTCTTCAGTCCTTCTCTCCCATTTTCATGATTATTTGAAAAAAAAAAAAAAAAAAAAAAAAAAAAAAAAATATATATATATATATATATATATATATATATATTATATGCTTTGTGTCTGAATTAATGTGATTTATTAGTTTCTTTTCTCTTCTTAGTTTTTGTTCCATTTTTACAGCTTAACGTTCCAGCTTTTAACTTTGCGTGCAACTCTCCTCCAACCAACAATATTGTACTTTATATGAACGTGAATAATCTGTGCAAAAAAAACCTTACTTTTACATAAAGTATTAAAAAAAACATATCGACAAGCATTATATCTTAAAGGATTTATTAATAATTCACTGCACTACGGCTTCCCTAGATGTAAGAAGGTTTTTATTGAAGTGTTAAATGCCTTTTACCATAGTATGAAAATTATTATGCAAGTTAATTTGATATAGTTGTAGTTTATATTGTTTATCTTATCAAAGCAAATTTATTTATATAGCAGCATTATATAGGGCACAAAAAAGTATATATTAAAATAAAGGAAATAAAACAGAGATGAGTCATATTAAAAACATGAGATACACCCAAACCACAGAATGCTCATTTAAACACTAGAAATTACATAAAAAAGCAATGTTTCATTTAAAAAACAAAAGCGACAATAAATGATAGAAATTAAGTGATAAAGCAATCTTTGGCCTGTAAGGGTAAGCTGCAGGAAAAAGTCCTAATTTCAGAGCTAGGATGACTGGAGGGTTCAACAGGCTTCACACCTGACCGACAGCTCTGATATACAGTGCAAATCTATCCATGTATCTATCCAACAACGAACCGGTGCAGTGATTTGAGGACTGATGTCATTTTAATCATCATAAATACATATTAATAAATATAAATATGTATTCTAACTTCAGTACAGTTTTCAGTCAAGTTCATTTATACAACGCCAGTTCACAGCATTTCATCTCAAGGCACTTTACAGTCAGTTCTATCAAATGAAAAGTGTTTTCTGCTGCTTTTAACTGCTTTAAGTGTCCATGTTGCATGTTCAGTACATTAAAACATGTCACTCTTTTGAGCTGTTTTGCTCTTTTTTTGTGTGGTTTTTGTTATTGAACATGCCTGATCACAGTAGGATATGTGAGACAGTACAATATCTGTACACCTGGCAGAAACCCAGACTAACAGAAGGGGGGTTTAAAAGCTCCATTTCATGAAGCTTTTGAGGTTGAGGGTCAAACCCAGTTTCCTGCTGTGGTGGAGTATTTTGGGCACTCGCGTTTCCCCTAATGTGCTTCTCGTTCCCCTTCATAAAAGGAGGTGAAGGCCCAGCAAAGGCTGTGGTAGCGCAGAGCGAGGCCTGACGTACGCAACTAAACCCGGGGCTGAACTTCGAGGAAAACGAAGCAGAGACATTCATGTAGGGTGGATGCAAGGTCGTGGTGAAGACACGCATATTTTGTCCTAAAACCTGTAGGGGAAGGAAAAATATATGCAGTCAGGAAATGATGTGCTTTGTGTTTGGAAATGCTAACACCAATTTTGCAACGTATGCATGAGAGAGATCAGTCCCAGTGAAGAGATGACCCTGTGAGACCAGCTCTGGTTACTTGTTATGTTACATAAACTGTTAATTTGCTGCTCAGTTAGTTATCTTAGTAAAAAGAAAAAAAAAAGACAAGATAATTGATAAATTTAACATAAATAGAAGTTTTGGTAAACATTCAGAAATCTTGAAAAAGCATGAAAGCCAATACGTTATGTGGGTTGATAGTCTTTGATCAAACATCCGGCAAATAAAACACTTGGTAATGTTGGCTGTCTTTGATTATGTAATTTATAATGATTCAAATAATTATATTCATAAAAAAAATTATTTAACAACATCCTTTCTTCCCAAAGTAGACTTTCAATTTTTATAAGAAAAAAATCTAATGCAACGATAGACACACTCATACTTACAGGCAATGTAGAGTAACCAACAGCAGCTGTCATTTTGTTTCTTTCTTTGGACTGGGGGAGGAAGCCAGAGCGCCTGGTAAAAACACACGCATGCATGGGGAGAAAATGCAAACTTTATGCAGAAAAAAAACAGGCAAGCACAGGAACCCAGGTCCTCACTGCTGCAACGCAACATTGCCAACAACTGCTCTTATTATTTCTACCCTTTGCAATAATCAGTGGAAGAATCTCTATTTTCATTACAGCAATTAAACTCCTCCTGTAATTGCTGATAATTGACTTTTGTATCCTTCCTCTGATATTTTGAAGAATTATCTTTGGTGATTAGCTCCGATTCTCTGAGGCTGGGAGGCCACTTTGCCACCCCCCCTGTTTTTTTTAGCTCCTGTATCAGCTTCGAGACGGGACACCGGCTGCATCACACCAGAGCTTTGACGTTTCTTCCGGTCTCAAGAAACATGGTTAAACTGGAAGATTATTATAAACCCAAATATGTATGACATCATATTTTAAACCCAAATCTGTATGAATAATTATTGGGCTTTGATATTTAGACCTGACATTGGTACCGTACCAGATTGGATAATGTTTAAATTATGCTTCGTTTATGAAGATTTTTTAAAGCAAGGAATGTTCTTTGAAAAAACATATTTTCATGTGGATAAGGGCTAAAAACCTTTAAGGTGATGTACACCTAACTCTCAGTAATTTGTAAGTTTGAAACTGACTTTCATGGGTGGGCAACAGGTGCACATTAGCTTACATCCTGCCTGTTTTTCTGCCATCATTTAAGGTTGGCTACTGGAGGCAGTTTTTCTTCCGTTGCTCACGGACAGTCAGGCCCTACCCAGGGCTTAGGGCTGAAACACGAAAAGTAAGAACTGATCACTTGATTAATCATGTTTTGGTGGAAACAGCCTGTTGGATGCAAGCACAGCACGCTGTTCATAACATTGATTAATCTGGCGCTAGTCTTAAAGATCTTTGAGACATCTCAGTAACTTTTATCTAATGAGAGTTTTCTCACTATACAGATTTTCTATGCTCAAATTTTAAAACAGCTGCTCCTTGGACTACAGCGACAACTTCTATATACTGTATGTAAATGAAAAAAAAAAAAAACGTTACTTTTTCTGCTTTTGCATTACATGTTGCCGTAAAATCTTACACCCGAGGGAAATAACAAGAAACTGGAGAAAAACAAGAGAATTCGATGAGAACGAAATGTCTCAAATACACCAGTGATCTGCACTAAACCATAGAATGCTGAAAGGCATGAAACAGTAAAAAAAAAAAAAAAGCCCCATCCTGTGGTAAGGCAGCGGCGTGTTTATCTGGGCTCCAGCTGTGGCAGCCAGCACCACAACGCTCCCCGCTGAGGCCGTCCACCTGTAGCACACAACTGAGCTCCTCCAAAGCTCGCCTTGTAGCAGCTGGTCGCGAAGAAGACTTAACGTAGTTTATCTGCCGTGGCGTAATTTACAGGAAAGGTTCAGCGTGAAAAACGTTCATGCATGTAACTGTCTTCAAGAACACCTTTTAAGACAATAAACAATTCTCACTGAGAGGTTTATGTGTCGTGTTATTAGCAGCGATTGCTGTAATGAAAGTTGAAAGTATTTGGCCTTTGTTGACTGTATGGTGAGCACCTCATTGGTAGCTTTCAGTTTTCACTGCTAATTATTTGCATAATTACAGTCAGGTGCATGTCTGACTCACATGCTCTATGCTGTGATTGGCACTTGAAAGGTTTTGCCCTGTTTGTTGCTTTGCAAAAAAAACAAAACAACTATAAAAAGTGAAATAATTTATTGAAAATATTTAGATTGATGGATGGAAATGTGACAGGCCTTTGCATTTATCAAATTTTTGCCTGTTTTGACTTGCATAAGCTATTCCTGAATTCTAAAAGCATGGATTTGTTTTGTGTTGTTTCGGTTTTTATGTCAGAACCCCTGGGGAAGACCCAGAGTCTATATCTCCACTGGTCCCGGGAAGCTTTAATATCCTGCAGCATGAGCTGGAAAATCGACCTTGCAGAAGAATATTTTCTCGACTGATCTTCCAGGTTAAATATGGTTAAATAAAAGCAAAATAAGATGGAGAATGTTTCTGGGAAGAGGGATTGCCAGATTTGCCTGCTGGACCTGGTGGGTGGATGGATAAAGATATTGAAGAGCCAGCAGTGTTATTAAATTGCCTCGACCGAAATGATGTAACCAGGTCCATCTTGCCTTTGCCATAGAAAATTATATTTTTCATGGAATGTGACAAAACAATGTCAACAAACTCACCCATGCTTAATATTTAGCAGAGAAAACCAACCTTGTGAAATAATTGCATAATGCACATTTCAGACACAGACATGACCTAAATGATATATTTTAATGTTAAAAGCTTTAAAACAGCATTCAGTCATTTTATTGAAATTCTCCACTCAAATTTGCAGTAACAGTGAAATTATTAAATCCATTAATATAAATTGTCATACTCATTGACCAATCCTCCCACAAATCTGTATTGACCTGCAAGTCAATACAGATTTCCCCATATTAAGCCATAGTGCTGACTCTATCACAAGCGAGGGGAAATTCTGGATATGCAAGCCATAGACTTGTTTGGAGCAGCACCGCCTCCACTAGGGGTCACTCTTACATCATTGGTTGTATCGCTTCTTGGGCGCTGAGGGAAGTCAGTTTAAAGGTTAACATCAGAGTTTGGCTTTGGCATATTTTTAAGATCGGAGAGGAAAAATCAAGCACTTTTCTGTTGTATGACATCTGCAGCCTTTTATGTCTGTGCAGCAGTGATGTTTGGAGATCTAATTAAAAATCATTGTCTTCCTCCGTCTTCAAGAGACCACATTTACTCATGAACATTTTTATGAAAAAAAAAAGCTCATTTTAAGGGTTTACCCGGATCATGTGGAGAATAATTAGGAAGAGACCTTAAAGCAGGGTAGCTTCGTCCACCCACTGCTGTTCTCCGCACCTTCTGTCCATGAGTGCTAAGCAAAGGGGTGCCGACAGCTAACCTGTAACCGTCTCTGGTTTATAATGAGCCACTCTCTCTTCCATTTCCTATGTTCCATTTTGCCTCCGTTCTCCTCATTTCCTCTGTCTTCCAAGCGTTGCCCTATTTGCCAGGTGCTGCAGCCTGTCTTTAATGGTCTCCAGTCTCTCTGCAGCCTGGAAGGTCTGCTGCTGCCTCTTTGCCATCGAACAAAGGGAGATAACAATGTGCTGATGGTGCCAACCACCACTCCACACAGATGCTGTGGGGTGGGGGGGGGGCTTTCATTAAAGATGACACACTCATCTTCCTTCGCTCAGGCACTATTGCACACTGCCTTTGCTACCTTCTCGCAAAACGAGAGGTTCCGCTGTTTCAAAAGGTGTCTCTTCATGTCATTTTTCAAACGCTAACGGGGAGCCGAGAAACACCTCCCCCACGTTACCTGATGTGAGCAACATAACGCATTCACACTTGCCCAAATGGACACACAACCTTGCTTTCCTCTCCCCTAACCTCCCTCCGAGGTGCTATTTTTTCCCTCTCACTTATATATGTTTTGGTTCTAGCTTTGGGAAAGGTTCAGGAAGTTCAGCCGGCCTAATGAAGACAGGACCCAGTATACTGGGAGGGTGGAGTCACAGGGAAACGGTGGCTTTTAAAGTTTTTACAAATAAAAATCAGAAAAGTGTGGCAATGCATGTGTTCAGCACCCCTGTGTCAATACTTTACAAAACTTCTTTCCCCCCTAATTTACCACTACGAGTCTTTTGGAGCATGTCACTTCCAGCTTTCAGCATGCAGAGACTGATATTCTATACAAAATGTCTATCTTTGAACATCACTTTTCACTTTTTGCCACAGATTATCAATCGCATTTTGGTCTGGATTTTGATTGGGTGATTTCCCATTTCACAACCATGCGTTTCTTTGTGTTTGTCTGTTACGGGTCCAATAAAATACGCTGAGGTTTGTGGTTACGACATGAACAAATTGAAAATCCTTAAGGCAGGGATCGCCAACCTTTGTGAAACTTACAGCTACTTGATCTGAACTGTGTCACACGAAGGGCTACCAGTACTGACCTTTGAACTACAAGAGTCCAAGCTCACCTTAACTTTGCGTAATCTAAATATGTTTGTAATGCTTTTGTCTTTTTTCTAAATCTATGTAAATACAAGTTTGATTAAAAAGAAGAGCAGCTGAGTAAAATAGCATTTTAAATGCAGCTCACTGGAGGGTTGTGCTGTTTCTTTAAACAGGCTTAACGGCACCACATATGGTCCTGGGGAGGTGGGGGGGGGGGGGGGGGGGGTACCTGAGGCCCCCGGGCACCATGTTGGTGAGTGACCCCTGCCTTAAGGGGTTTGAATACTTTTACAAGCCACTGCAGTACGGTAGTAAACAGAGCAAAAACAGCTTTTTTATAGCTTTTAAATTGTATAAAGCAACAGGCTGAACACCATAAACTCTGCAGTTTTTCACAGCAGCAGCCAGCAGCCTCTCCAGATTAGACTCTGCTTTCCTGTTCTGCAGCAGGACTGTAGTAACAGGGTTGTGGTGAAACGGCACAATCTTCCTCTGTGGAGGAAATAGAAATGACCCCAGCGTTGTGCATCTAAAGGCTGTTTGTGTAGATTTGGGATTTCAGTCATTCAGTCTCTCCAACCTACAACAGTAAAAAAAAAAAAAGCCATATTTCTCTTGGAGTCCCGTGATACCTCCCTCTTATTGGTTTTACAGTACACCCAGTGGGCTCTGCAACATAGTGCTGTGCTCGCTGAATGCTAACAACGTCAGGGCATCTTGTGGCCTTAAGCAGGAACCAAACTCTTTTTTTCACTGAATTTATTGCTTCTCTGTGAGTAATCCACTTTTACCTTTACGCCTTACCTCGGCTGTACTTTTCTTTCCCCCCAAATATGCTTCGATCCACTACTACTTTCTCTTTTACAGACCTTACCTAAATCTTCATTTCTATCTTTTTGCGCACCTTAGGCTTATTTAAAGGAGTTAAAGTAATATCAGTGCAAAGACAAATGCAGTTTCACAAACTGTAAGTTGAATCCTCTCTCTTTACATCAATGAAATGCTCTGCTGCTGTTTACATGTCTGTGATATGTGGTTGTCTGCTATTACTTACTTCTAGAAGCTAAAGCACCAGACCGGGATTGCTTGACGTTCCTGCCGCCTCTCTGCAGGCACGCTCACTGCAGCCGATGGAAATGCTTTCCTCTCAGAGGTGTAAAAATAGTGTCAAATTCTAACAAAGGCAATTCTAAAACCTGAGATAAGGAAGTTGCGTGGGGGAGCAGCGGAGGCGGATGGGATGTGGGGTGTTGCAGACTGCTCTGAAAAGAAAGAAAATTCACAGCTCCAAAGTCTGCATATAAATATTCTATTAACTTCAGCGGGTTCCATAACGGCGCGGCAGTGCAGTTACGCATTCTTTGCCTGGCATTCGAAATGAAATTATTGTGCTGGTGGAGGCAGAGAGGAAGGCAGTGGTGGTGAAATGGCCGTTTCCTTTCTTCCAATTTTCTCCCCTTCTCTCCTTCGCTCCTTCGCCTTATCACGGGTGACACTAATCCAATTTCAGCTCGGCTTGTGACAGCTCTAATGTGGTTTTGTGTACCGATTCTACCCCCCCCGTATGCACCCGAACAAACACATAAGTGGTCCATGCACACTTGAAAGGTCACACACTGGACACCATACACAGAATATGCACACATCTTTATACAGTATGAGCTACATACATTTCTTTGAAAAGTACAGTAACATATGAAATTATCTATATATATGTATTTTATGTAGGAAAACAGGGCCGCTACAGACCATTGTCAAGGACCCATTACTTCTGACACGTGTTGGTCAATTGATGCCACCAAAAAGGCCCCTTTGTTGCTTGAACTACCTCAGAATCAGCGGCAACATTTAAGGCGAATAAAAAGGTCAGATAGAACCACAGACTAGTTGTCAGTCTGGGTGATTTCTCCCTTTAGATCTCATGAGCATCGCAGTAAAATTAGAATATAATCAGACAGTTAGCTCATTCCAGTTCAATACAAAAATCTAAACTCATAGATTTACTGTTTTCGTTAAGCAAATTGTGATATATTTTAAACATTTGTTTCTTTATCATTTGAATGATTATGGTTTGCAGCTAATAAAACTCAGCAATGTATAATTAAATAAGAACAATAAAAATGGATTTTGAATACAGCAGCATTATGTTATGGTAATGGCCTACGCAATTAGGGAGCAGACTGCTGACTTGACTTCACACAAAGAGGGTAAACCACAAAAGGTCAGTGCTAAACATACTGAGAAAATGGAAAGTTGTGTAGAAGGAAAAAAATCTGGTTGAAAAAACATCCACAAGCAATGTTAATTGCAGAGTTTCGGGGAGATTCGGAAACAAAGACTGTGTCGGAGGCTTCTCACATGACTAAGGAGGAAAGGGACTGAGTGATCTAAAGTCCTCTTTAAGATGAAAGTAAACTTTTCATTTGGAAATCAAGAAGCCAGAGTCTGAGGGAAAAGTGTAGAGGCACAAGATTCAAATTGCTTAAATCTCAGCGTAAAGTTGCAGACGAGTTGAAGGGCATCATTTAAGCGAGCTGGACTTCCTCAACACTTCAGCCGAGCCACAGACCGATCACCTCCATGCCATACTGCATAGATGCATAAATTTATGCACATCGTACTTTGTGGGATGAAAATGCTTTCTCACTGAATCTAATGCAATGTTTTAATATGTGGGTAAACTGAATATTGGGGTTTTATTAGCTATAAGCCGTCACCATCCAAATTAACAGAAATATATGCTTGAATTAAATTCCTCTACTGGTAATGAATCTGGAAAAAATATATTCATGATCATGATCAGTTTCATTGAAACAACTGAGTGAAATAAACTACTTTTTTCAAGCATATTCACATTTGCTGTCATGGACCTGAATTTATGGTGCAATAGCTGTTTGTTTTTTCCAATTAGCAAAATCTGAATCAGCTTTAATTACCAGGTTTCTGCACACAAACGATGAATATAACTTTAGTTCCTCTTAGCTTTCAGTTTCCATGAATTTTGTAATAAACATACAGGGTGATTAAAAAGTATGTCTAGCATAAAGTTGTTTATAAAGAGTATCATTACAAAAAAAGAGAAGGTTGCAATAATTGTTACTATATTATATTTTAGTTTTAAAGAATAAATAATAGAAAGACATCCAGAAATAAATATGATTTTGTACAGTTCTGTCACCACTTTTACTTTCTGTAAAAGAAGCTTACTGTCCAGCATTGTTGGAGTTCTATTTTTAGATCCTTTAAATAAATCTAGATGTTTTGAGAGATTTTTCACCTATCCCCAGTGCACAACACATGACATTATTGCATCAGTCTCTGGGGGCTGTTGCTGGTGGAGAAATTAGTCTCTCTGCGCCTCTGTGATGGATTTCTCCCTCTTTGATTATTGAATCTTGGTGCTGAATTGTGAGATCAGAAGTAAGCCCAGGGCTCTTTGATTCCTGATGACTGACACTGAAGCTCGATGTATGCCAGTGATGGTTTAGAGAATACGCTGTTGTGGCTGGAGATGAGAAAAATACATCCACGCACGCTGGATTTTAAGCTAATGTGTATTTTAAGATCAAGTAGGACAGTAAAACTGATCTAACGCAGATTTCAACTGTGATTAGCAGCCAGCACTACACAACTCATCCTTAGGATTGCCGGGATTTAACCTAAACTGTTGTTGCTCAGAGAAAAATATATGAAATTACATGACTTTGCTAAAGAGACTTGAGAGGGGTGCCAAAACTAATTAGTTCGCAGTGCATGGGACTTGGAGATGAAAATTGTTTGTGATTTTATACCAAGAGTTAATACTTTCATTTGCAACCAGCACCATTACTCACCCTAATGTCAATTGATTTAATTTGTCTGTTGATTACTTCTTCTGGGACTGGAAATTAGGAAAGGTTTTTAGCTCATGTGTAACACAAAGCACATGCCTGTATCCCATGTCGCCTCCAGCATACATCTGGTTTGGATGCAGATAACGTTCATACAAGGTGCAACTGGAAGATGAACAGTATATGTTTTACTATGTTTTTCTTTTACATTCAATTCAATTTTATTTATATAGTGCCAATGCAAAACATGTCATCTCAAGGCACTTTCCAAAGTCAAATTCAATCAGATTATACAGATTGGTCAAAAATTTTTCCTATTGCTTCTGCCCAGCAGGTTGCATCAAGTCTCTCCAAGCAGCATTCACTCCTCCTGAAGGAGCGTAGAGCCACAGTGGACAGTCGTCTGCATTGTTGATGGCTTTGCAGCAATCCCTCATACTGAACAAGCATGAGGTGACAGTGGAAAGAAAAACTCCCCATTAACGGGAAGGAAAAACGTCCAGCAGAACCAGAACCAGGCTCAGTGTGAACGCTCATCTGCCTCGACCCACTGGGGCTTAGAGAAGACAGAGCAGAGACACAGAAAGCACAGAAGCTCACATTGATCCAGGAGTACTTTCTATGTTAGATGGTGATAGTGGATGATCTGCCTCCCCTGGATGATGTCACTGCTAACAGAACGCCAGACCAGGTGTACCTACTATGAAGAAAAAAAAAGACAGAGAACAAAAAGTTGAAAGCTGAAATAACAACAAACAATGCAAATTGGAGAACAGTAGGAGAACTCAGTAGAGTGAGAAAAATTGACCCTGATCTCCTCCAGTAGCCTAAGCCTTTAGCAGTATAACTACAGAGATAGCTCAGGGTAACATGAGCCACTCTAACTAGAAGCTTTGTTAAAAAAGAAAGTTTTAAGATTAGTCTTAAAAGTAGACGGGGTGTCTGCCTCACGGACCAAAACTGGGAGTTGGTTCCACAGGAGAGGAGCCTGATAGCTAAATGGCTTCAGTCTTCCCCCACTGGGAAATTTGTAAAATAAATAAATAAATAAATGACCGAATGTTTTTGCTGACCCTGACTTTAAATTTGTCTCAATAGTTACCTGAAGTAATTTTTGAATGTTCTAAATAGCTTTAGCAGCAAGAAAACAGTAATTCATTACATGAATTATCGAGCGGCCAAGTTTATTCAAGGGGACTGCGTTCTGTCATTCTCTTTATGTGTCTATGCATCAGAAAGATATAGCAATTTATAAAAGTCAACTTTACTATAAATGTAATAATCAATACTTTACCTTATTTTAGCAGAAGCAATTTAATAGTTATTTTCTTATCAAAAACATGTAACATGATCAATTAGCTAATGTTATGAACATTATGTCTCATATTTTTTATAATACTATGATACCACAAAACCACGATTCAGTTTTCCTTTCAGTTAAAGGCCGTTCTGTGGAATATGGAGACATCAGAATAGAGGATTTGTGAGGCAAAAGTAGAGCCGTCCATCATGAGCACCACGACTCCTTTAAGCATTTATGTAGATATTTGTCTAACGATGTCCTTACCACACCCACGGCTTTACACACACACACACATATATATATATATATATATATATATATATATATATATATATATATATATATATATATATATATATATATGTATATATATGCCTTGGGTTAACGCTAGCATAGTGGATGACAGCTTTTTCATTTTTTGGTGTACACATTATTAAGGGAAATGCCTAAACTTCAATGATTTCTATTGGTATTGAGGACAAAAAAATAAATAAATCTTGATCTGGACATCCATAAAAGTTAAAACTAAACTCCCCATCACAGGACACTTTCTAGCTTGACCTCAAATATTTTCTTACCTTCTCAGGGTGATCAAGTGCAGCCTACGGTGTTGAAGTAAACTTCCTGACGTTACACCTTGGAGCCATTATAGCTAGTTTCCAAGCTGACTGGACCTGATGCGAGCGGTGCTCCATTATAGGCAACAGTGCTGCTGTCATTCGCTGATTCCGCTACGCCAGCTTCGGTCATGTAAGCACACAGGAAGTGCCTAACACTTAGGGGTTGACCGGCTTAAGCTCCCAAAGAGGGGTTTCTTGTTCCAGCCAGATTGGGTTATCGTTATGAGAAAGGACTTTTTACAGATGCTTCAGCTCCGTGTTCAATGCAGCCTTTTTACGGTGGAACAAAAGGGTGACAGAACAACACACAATTTGGTCTCTTCATTTGCTCCCATGTATTTATCTGGTCATAGGTTGGATTTGCCATCTATCCACGGGTTTTTTTTCTGGGCCAAACAACATATATTAGACTGAACAAAGCTAAATGCATGTAATTGTTTAAATTGGTAATAATACTGACAAATCAGTTTCAGTTTTATACAAAAAAACAGAATATGAGCTCTAATGTATATATTTTTTACAGCTCTACATCGTCTTGTATATAGTTTAAATAAATCCCCTGGTAACTTTTATTCATACGTTCTTGATCCTGCGGTTTTCAGAAGTGTCAGTGGAACCTGCTGTGATTCATTTCACCTTTCTATCCAGTTTCTTTTCATATTTATTCCTGTTTATGATCTCTAAAATGGGAGGGGGAACAATGATCGAATCTGGGTGAAGGGGAACTTTTTTGGTTTGTGTTAACCTCTTTATGAAGAAGTGCGAAAGGAGGCAGTTTTTACTGTGACATGTAGATTTCTGTGACCCGCAACACCGCTTGGAGAAGAAACGCTGTGAGTTTATTGTAGGAAAGGCAAGGTTTGTGGACACAAGCTTCAGCATATAACCGATCACCTCCAATTACATTTTTTTTCCTTTTCTTTTGAGGACCCTCCGCTAGGAATCGTTCCCTAATTGTGCCCCACCATTAAAGAAGCCTCTGTCGTTTTTGCACAGCTGGATTGCAATATCTTAATGGGAGGCAAGGTCAGGGATTCTTAGTTTAGATACTCCATTGAGGACAAAAGCAGAAGACAAATGGTGGCGAAACAAAAAGACAGACGTTACTGATTGCAGCAGGGGGGTAATTGGATCACAAAAAGGTAATTTAAAAGAGAGTCGCAGCCGGGCTGTGGCGGGTCTCCTTATGTGTGTGCGCCATTTTGTGGCACATTGTTAGAAACACACAAGTCTCCAGCGGGGGACTTGAAGCAGTTCAGTCAATGCTTGTAAATCATCCCCTCAAGAACATGTCAGAGATCGTGGCTGCTGTATTGTTTACATATAAATAACAGATTCATCTCTCTCTTAGTTTTAACCGCATTCATCAGAAACTGTCATCCAGCGCATCCTAAAGCTCCAGAATCCACACTAAGACTGATTGCAGTGGTAATGAAAAGCTTGGTGGATAATATTGTTCTCCAGTCAGTTTTTTAGCAACAATTCTTTTTAGATAAAATCAGCAGTGAAGTTAAACATCTATCTATATAGATTTTTAAACAGTTTAATCTCGATGTACAGGTTTTGTTGCATAGTCTAGCAATTATTCCTACCCCTCTAGCAACTCTTTTTTTGTTTTGTTTTTCTTCATAAAAGCAACTAGGGAACAATTTGTGACCTTTTCTGATGTTACTGGAGCCTTTTAGAGACTGTGTCATAAAAGCACGTATTATTTTCTTCCACACCAGCAGCAGGTTCAGCCACGGGCCTCTTCCCCATTCCTCGCTCACAGGCAGCCGGTCCTTTCAAAGCAGTTCCAGCATCTGCTGTTATCGTGTTGAACATTCTCATATTTCTTTAAACCAATCCATCACATGTAAGGTGCTCCATATGGTGAGCACCTGACACCACTGATGATATAAGAAAATATATTTTCTTCTCCCCCCCAAATACGCTTTTTAAATATAGAAAAGTATAGACAGGTGGCCATTTCCTCAGTGTCCAGCTTTGCCTCAGAAGGTAGAAAGAAACAGCTTGAAGTCTTCTTACTCACCTCAACACAAATGTAATAATATAGTAGTTTCTTTAGAAATGTGTTTTTTTCCGGATATTTAAATTGTTACAGCTCGATCCGGAAGCACGCACTTATAAAATGAATTAAACAGTTGTTGGAAAAGTCAAACAAGTGCTGGTATAGACGCTCACTCAGTGCCGTAACATGCAACACTTGGTGATTGGATAACCCAAATACTCCGTGACAAAGTGTAGAGAATGAGAAGTAGGAATTGTCCTTTAAATGTCCTTTGCAATCTGCTGAAACAGATTAATCCCAGAAGCGCTCTGAAGTGTGATGAGCTGGTTAAAGACCTTCCAGCTGCAGAAACTAGCACAGTGCTAGAAAACTCTCTCCGTCTATAAGGCTCTAGGTGAAGCCCAGCAGTCTGCACTGGGACTGTCTCTCTATATCACTGCACATGATTCTGGGGGGCAGACCTTAACATGAACTTTACTCTAGTTTCCTTCGCAGTTGGACACATTTGTGTGAGATTAGATATAATACAAAGATAATATGTTACTTATAGAGCATGGCTTGTAAAAGCAAGCTAAGACGGTCTTCATTCGCCTTAAGAAGAAATGTGTTTATGAGTTAGGAGACAAGAAGGATTGGTGCATTTCCCTTTCGTCTAAGGTTGCAGTAGTAGCCAGTGGATGAAACACTGATGCCGAGTGACACTTTGTAGGTGAACTTTGACAAAATGAGCCTTTGGAGGTTCACTTTTCTAACAGGAAGGGACTACCACGTTTGGATGATGGAACCTCAGAGCGTAACAGTCTGTTACTGTAAATGGAAAATTGGTTTCTTGACCAGAATAAAAACTTTCCCATTGGGGACATGTTTGATGGATGTGTGCTGCCTTCTTGGCTGCACAGAAAAAGGATGAAGTGAGCATCCTCACTTACCTTAAAGATCCTGTAGACAGAAAAGTGGGTGAGATTCATGAAAAAAATGGGAGACAAGAAAAAAGTTCTCCTCCCCCTCGAAAACAGTCTCTCTGTTGGAAACACTTCTTTCCTCAATCAGCAGCTAGACGACTGATGTTTTCATTTTGTTGCTGTTTTTTTTAGAGCAGGCTTCTGTGAATTGCTTTAACAAATTAAATTGACCGCTCTCTCCATACTCTCCCCCTTAAATTTTACCCTTAATAATCATCTGCTGCAGTGACTCATTGTTTCACAGATTTTCCATGCATAGAAAATGTAGGGACTGTGTGATCATTGCCTTCTCTTCTGGATATTTTGAGCACCGTTGTTTGTGCAGTCAGTTGAACAGAGAAGGGATCCTTGTGCAACTGAACCCTGAGTCTCCTATAGATTCACAGCAGAAAGAAGCTGTCTGGTGATCTGAGTCTCACCTAAATGAAGACGAGTTTTTCAAACTAAACAGGCCTTAAGTACAGACACTGCTGCTCAGCATTAAAAGTGGGATCATCGAACAGATGCCTCCTTAAGAAGGTTTGACTATCGCATCCCATCGGGACAAGGCAAACAGCCCAACCCAGAACCAACTGGACTATATATCCCTTCTTGCTTGGGAGTTCCAGAAAGTTGCTAGAGAGTGATGTCTGGATTTTCCTCTCTGACCCCTACAAGCTGATCTGAGATAAGTTAAAGACAATGGATGAATGGATGACGTACTTTGGTGCAGTTATATCAAGTATTGTAACTCATCACACTTGATCTGGGTTTTTTAGCTGCCTTGTGCTGACTTTCTTTCTTTCTGTTCTTTTTTTTAATATTTTTCAGGTTTCACCATTAAAAGAAACCTCTATATTGTGAGCTACAAGCCCCAGCATAACTGAAATAGACAAATTGTAAAAGTGATGACATCCGCCCTTTATCTTTCAATAGACTGGATGCTTTTTTGGCTTTGATAACTCAGTTGATCCAGTGGTGAAAACTGCAAACATTTAGTTAGATTGCTATCATTTCAAACCTTTTTCTGAAAAAAATGTATTGATGAATCTGGTTTAATCCAATAACAATATATATATCGAGCGATATAAGTGTGGTGGGTCAATAAAATGTTCAATAGAAGAACAGTTTTCCTTCTTTTTGCATTCTAGCCAACCACATATGTTAATACCACAGTCATAATATCCTTTTTCTTTTTTTTTCCAGTGTCCTGTCTAGCAATGTGGCAATAAGAATTATTGTCTTAATGCCAAATTACGCGGATAAGCGGAAGAAGACGGACAGACGGACGGACGGATGCCAAATTACGGAGCCCGGGAGAGCTCACTTTAAGTGATATTTTTTTTCAGGTCGTGATAATTTGTGAGCACGTTTCCTTTAATTGAGCCCTCGAATTAATAAAACGTGAGCACGTTTTCTTTTAATTGAGTCCTCAACAATATTGAGTGCATGTTTTACATATTGTGGCCACGTTTAAGTAGATCTTGCACACAATGTTCTATAACCATGTTCACCAAATTGTGCTCTCGTTTTAGTAAATCGTGCGCTCGTTTGAGTAAATAGTGCACTCGTTTAATAAATTGTGCCCTCGTTTTACTATGCTTAAAATGAGAGCTCAATTTAGTAAAATGAGCTCACACTATAGTAAAACGAGAGCACAATATAGTAAATTGTGCACACGATTTAGTAAAACGAGCGTACGATTTAGTAAAACGAGTGCACAATATAGTTAAACGAGAGCACAATTTAGTTAAAAGAGCACAATTTAGTAAAACGAGCGCACATTCTCTCAACATGCAAAACATTTTGCGATGACCCCTCTAGGGCTCTGTACCAAATAGAGCTCGACAGATTTTACTTTCACAAGTGGAGCACTCAGCTTTCGCCATAGTGCTCCACTTGATTCATGCATGTAAATAGTTTTATTGTGATTCATGCGGGGAGAAAGTAGGAGAGTAAAGGAAGAACAAAAAGAAAGAGAAGAGGTGAAAGAAAGAGGAGATAAAAGGGAGAGAATGATAAAACGTCTTCAGTCTGCTTCATCACCTGCAAAGAGAGATGTAAAAAGAACAGCAGAACCAATGGATATAGTATAACAGATACAATAAAGTAACACCTTGATACCATTGCTAAATTATATGTATTATTATTTAATCTGACATGTATAATGTGATAGCTGAGAAAAAAAAGTAAATAAATAAATGATGGGCTTTCTGTATAGAAGTGAACACTGAGTACCTGGAACCCAGCACCTGTGGGTGTTTGTGTATGTGAAATTTATCCAAAAAGAAAAATGCTCAATAGAGGTTGTGAAGAACCAAAGATCTGCCCCCCCCCCGAGAACCGAGGAAGGCACCGGGGGACCCATAACCCCAGACCCCCAAAGGGGCCCCCAAAGCAGGGCGCCCAAGAGGGGCCAACACAGGAAATCTGCCCCCCCACCAAGGGAAGAGGAGAGACGACCCAGAGGAAATCCCCCATCCACCGCAATGCCGAAGCCCCCAGGAGCCACGGGGGCGAGCCCATGGGCTCCGCCGGCAGCCAGCTACGCTGAAGTGGAACCGGCCATGGGCCCGGGAATCCGCCCCGAACCTGAGGGCCGCCAATGCACCAGTGGGCCAAGGCGTCAGCCAGCGGAGGGGGGTAGGACGGGGGGGATGGGCTCCGCACCCAGCGGAGATAAGACATGAACCATACCCACCCAACCAGAACCCCCCCCCCCCCCCCAAATACCTAATAAGCCCACTCCCTCCCCCTCCTTACCCTAGCCACCCCTCCCCCCACCCCTTTTTGGGGAGAGCAGAGGCGTCAGCCCCAGTCCCGGCAAGCCACCTGGGCCCCACAACAACCCCCCTGCCAAGACCCCGGACCCGGTGGCCCGCTCCTCCTCCAGGCCCCAGACTTCGTGCCGCAATCTGAGATCGGGGGTGTGGGAAAGACCCCGATCCTCCCTACGCCCGCTCAGATGTTGTGTTGTTGCATGTTGTTCTCAAGTGTGTTTAAATAGTAATGTAATAGTAATATCATCTTTATTGTCATTGAAACATACATTGAAACATACATTACAATGAAATTTGTTCTCTACTTTTAACCCATCACCCTTGGGGAGCAGTGGGCTGCCATGTGCGGCGCCCGGGGAGCAATCTGGGGTTAAGGGTCTTGCTCAGGGACCCAGAGTGTAGGCGCTGGGGGTCGAACCGGGTACTTGCATCCTTCTCTGAGTGCAAGCGCCCTGCTCTAACCACTAGGCCAACACTCCCGCTAAAACTGTGAGTACCGAAGGGGGTGCCCGGCACAGTCCGCCCCCCCTCCGGAAGGTAGCTGGTGCCAGCGCACCCCCTCCAAGCAGTCATAATATCCTGCCAACCAATCACAAACACAGACTCAGGAAAGGTCCGTCATCAAGCTCCGCCCATTCAAAGAGTTCAGAGAGCACATATTCTTTCTTTTTTTTAAAAAAACTTGCAGTTTTGGTAGAATTTGGTTGAATAAAGGATTGAGTTTGAATTCAGTGTTTGTGTGTTCTGTATCTAAAAATAGGTCATTAAGAAACAGCATAAAATGGACAGGGTTGCACTTAAAATATAGATTTTTTGTGATAATCAGTATCGATCAATATTATTTCTATTTTATCAATATGCTTTTGTTATATCGTCCAGCCCTAATCTGGTTGCACGTTTCCTAAACAAATTTTAGCTGTAAACTATAAAGAAAGTACCCTGTACTACCGTGCAAACCCAAGATTTTTATGCAACACAGACACAATTTTTCCCCTGATTTAGTTTATTCCGTCAGATAGAGAGCATAAGCACTTTCAGCTGAAAAAGATTGGAGTAAACGGTACATGTGCCAGCAAAGCTCCACAAAGGCCCAATCTGCAGCCTGTATTGTCTGATTAAAAGGAAACGTCCCTGTTGTTGTTTGACCAGGCCCTTTCAAACACAATGCAATTTTTGTTCCATTCTCATTTGTTTCGCACATTCTGTTTGGAAAGTTGCTGAGGACAAATCAGTCAGACGCTTTTTTTCAAATTGAGAACCACGTTTTGCTTTTGTACCCTTGAAACTATCCACAGTATAACGAGCTATTGTTAAAGCACATGTCCTACAACCACCTAGGTACAAATCAGCCGCTATGAGAGTGATCATCTCTTGAGGTTTTTATAATACAGCAAAGAGAGAAAATCAACACTCACGGGTGTGTTTTTTATTTGTTTAATCTATGATAGTCTCTGTCTTCACCATAGATTATCATGCTAACAATAGAAAAACATATTCGTACAGTATTGGATTTGTTAAATGGCAATACAAGCAACAAAAATAACTGCTCAAACACACACTAACAAAATATGAAATGGAGAAGATTAAATGCAGTTACAGAGATCAATGTTTTTCAATTGAATTTGAGTTTCTGGGAGTAGGTGACATCTATTTTTTTTTAAATACATTTTTGTTAGACGTTGAATATTTTTTCTAGCGTTTTCTCCTTGTTGTCTCTCAAGTGAATCTAACTATTATTCAAAAGTCTGACATTTAAGGGTACAACCTGTGAAGGCAGAACAAGTAAAGAGGGGAAACTATGTATGGTGTTGATTTGTTTTCTGCTAAATCTGCTAAGGTTAAATTGATTTTTCTGTAACTAATGTGATTCAAGTTGATCTAATTTTCTGCTCCATATGCTTTGTTGATTTTTTTTTTTTTCTGTTTTGGAAGGAGATGAACGTTTCTTGTCTCTGCACTTCTGGTTACTATAAAAAGACATTAGCAACCACAAGAAATCTTTAACCGGATTTCAGTTTTGTAGATCATTTAAACATATTTGCAGAGTAGATGAAGCTCCGACTGTCCAAGTCATGCGTTCGTTTTTAAAAAGTCTCTCTTGAAGCAGTGACTATTTCGTAATGGCAAGACATCTACTGCATGTTGTTAAAAGCGGTGTATAGATTTCCATCATAATTTATAGGTTTGTGTTGTCTTTGTATATTTTTTTTCTTGTAAGTGAACTTTATTTACATAGCACATTTCAAAGGATAAAAAACACAAAGTGCGTCACATTAAAAGAACCATAAAAACAACCCAAAAAATAAAACAGAAGAAAAGATTAAAAGCAATATACATTGAACATCCTACAGCATAATGTAAGTTAAAAGCCAATCTAAATAAGTAGGTCTTTGGCTGCTATCTAAAAGAATCAACAGCGCCAAGATGGCGGAAAAACGGAAGCAGCATACTGGTCCTAAAAAGAGGACATAGAAGCACCAACAGCGTTTGACTGGAGGATCTCAAACTGCGAGAAGGAGAGTACGGAGGTCAGTGATATAGGCTGGAGCTTGGAGCACATTTTTAAATGAGCATTGGTTACTGAAACCAATGGAACTTCGGTTACTGAAAAGTATCAGTAGCCTATCTAAAGAGATCACATTTGGACTAATGTGCTGTTTCTTTCGTGTGTTGGTTAAAAGCCTTGCAGCAGCATCTTGAACTGACTGTCAAGATCCTTCTTTTCCAAAAACATAAAAAGGCTGTTACAATAGCCAAGACGAGATGAAATGAAAGCATGAATAATCGTCTCTATTTCAGCTTTTGACACCTATGTTTAAAGCTTGGAAATATTTATTAGCTGAGAGAAACAGTTTCTGAGTAATCCAAGAAAATTACATGAAAAGGCCTCGTAGTCACGTGTGAACAGCGTCCAGTTCTTACCCCCTCTGTTTATAATATTGTTTGGGTTGTTTTTGTGCCAGTTCAGGCGTTCAAACCTTTCTTTTTTCTCTGCATTTTAGGCCCTAAATTAGCTTTATTAAGAGTCCAGCTCCATGCCTGTTTAGCCTGCGTTTGAACCCCATCCACCCTCTTTTCTGACTGTGAGATCTGTAAAATGTATGTCTTCTTCTTCAGCGCACGAAACTGGTGGATTTTCACACAGAGCGACGGTGGAAGTTTTAACGGAGACGTTTGTTAAGCCTGCCAAAAACAGAGACCGTATCCATAAATTGAAATTCATGATTTTTAAAAGGATTGTTCTAAAAGAAAGCAAACAAGTTAGGGTATCAGTCCAATAAGACTAATAACACGCTACATTAGGCAGGTAGGAAGCAGGCGGATAGATATTTCCCTATATTGAGCATCCACAGTAATGAGTTTTGTTGCAAAGAGATTAGAAAAAAAGGTTATTTCCTGTAGCTAAAACTATAGAGAGGATCAATGACTTGGGCCAATAAAAACATCTTCTTCAGCTATGTAGTTTCATCTGCAACTGTCTTTAACTGGAACTCCCATGCTTTCCTCTCGTAGTCTCCATGTTTCAACAATAAGGATGCAGTCTGATGGTTCTGCCCATTAAGGACATTGCTTTTATAACAGCTCACTTTTACATGCAGTCTAATCTACTGGACACATTTGTTAGTTTTTCCTGAAATACAGAGCCAAAAGAATTGGTTAGATTAAGAAATGTCAAGCTATTAGATGAGTGTCTGAACTTTAAAACTTAGAAGAAAAAACATTACAATGATTATTTTCATACGTTCTGCACCTTTAGATCCCTAAAATACCATACCATGAAATAATATTTGTTTCCTTCCAGATCTCCTCTGTTTTTGTCCAAATTAACATGCGCCAGGTCAACATATAAATTGTATGGTCAGGGAGAATTTAAACAACTAAACACAAAATGTTTTTATGAAATTATTTATTTTGATAAGGAAAAAACTATCTGAAATATTTGGTGTTTTGGCTTCTGGCAATAAAGTAAAAAAACCTTGACCAGGACATGTAATTTAAAAATCCCATAGTAAACAGTTTTCTAGGGTTTCCTTTTTTCACTTCGAGAATATTACCAAAATTAGAAATATCCTGTCAGTAGTGATACAGAAAAACTAGTCCATGCATTTGTTACTTCAAGGCTGGGCTATTGTAATATCAGGAAGTCCACAAAATGCAGTTCAAAGCCTTCAGCTGATCCAAAATGCTGCAGCAACAGTTCTAATGAAAATTAACAAGAGATATCAGGTTTCTCTTTTTTTTAGCTCTCTTTATTTGCTTCCTATTAAATCCAGAATAAAATTTTTAATTCTCCTTCTAACGTGTAAAGCCCTTAATAATCAAGCTCCATCATATATCAGAGCTCTGATTACCCCGTATGTTCCTAACAGAGCACTTCGCTCTCAGACTGCAGGTCTGCTGGTGGTTCCTAGAGTCTCTAAAAGTAGAATGGGAGGCAGATCCTTTAGCTATCAGGCTCCTCTCCTGTGGAACCAACTCCCAGTTTTGGTCCGTGAAGCAGACACCCTGTCTACTTTTAAGACTAATCTTAAAACTTTCCTTTTTATGAAAGCTTATAGTTAGAGTGGCTTAGGTTATACTTTGCCATATTGCCAAGATCTACTTCTCTTACCTGAATTTTCCTACCATTCTCCAATTTTGCATTATTTTTTGTTATTTAAACTTTTAACTTTATGTTGTCTCTGTTTTCTCTCCTGATAGCAGCTACATCTGGTCTGGCGCTCCGTTTAACTATGACAATCTGGGGGAAGACTGCCTGAGCTACTGCTGTCAACACCTTCATCTTATACACACAGCTGGCCCTGTCTGTCAGAGTCTAGCCTTTTCTCATCCTAGACAAAGCTTTTAGCTGAGCTTTAACTTTATGTGCTCTCTTTCATCCTCTTGACCTGAAAACTGGCTCAGAGCTTATCTGCTTAACGGTGTTTATTTCCAAGAGACAGCCACCTAGTCTGCTATTATCCTCTCTAACATAGAACATATTCCTGAATCAGTGCTTCTGTGTTGTTTTTGTGTGTATGCTCACACCTAGTTCTGGTACTGTGAAGGGTTATACCGGTTAAAGGGGAGTTTTCATCTCCACTGTTGCTACATGCATGCTCGGTATGAGGGATTGCTGCAAAGTCAACGGCACAATGCAATTGACTGTCCACTGTGGTTATGAGCTCTTTCAGGAGGAGTAAATGCTGCCATCTGCTGGGTTTCCTGAGATGGACAGCTCTTACACCATTCTGTCTGTATAATTCGATAGAACTTGCTTTGCAAAAGGCCTTTGGATGATGTGTTTTGAATTGGTGCTGTATAAATAAAAACTGAATTGAATTGATTTTCAACACACCTTCTTCCAAAGCTATTTAAGAACGCTGACGTCTATCAGTGTGGCAGAGGCTACAAAGTCATTTCTAAGGCTTTGGGGTAGCAGTGAAACATGTTGGGTAGTTTACTTTACCAAATGTAACTGGTTACAATTAGTAAACAGTAGAATTAGTAGAAACAAAATTGAGTAGGTACTCTGCACGGGTTCTTTCTTGAAACGTTTCATCTCTTCTTTGCAGGTAAACTCAGCCTTATAAGCAGTCCCTTCGTCAACAAGTTTAACGGTGACAATCTAAACCAGTTGCTCACATGCAAAAGAGGACCATCGGCCTAACAAAAGATTGTTATTGCTCTGATGACCGCTTGTTGTTCTTAGATGGTTGAGTCATGCTTACATTAACAGCGTTCACAATTGGACCCGGAGGCCACCACCGCTGTTCTACAACGGCCAGTTTCTCTTCACAAAAATGGCTCTCTTTACTTCACGCTGAAACCAACTCATAACTCCAGTAAGTAACTCATAACTTTTTAATGCTTTTAGCAAGAGCACATTTCAATCTGCTGGGTGTGCTCTCCGCCATTTTGCTCCTACCTTACCCTGCTCTGACGGTGGCATTTTCTGGTTAGGGAGGGGCTAAGCTGTTCACATGAATGCTTGCTGTCCTGGCTTATAAACAAGAGACTGGAGAACAACATGTGTGACTTCAATTCAATTCAATTCAATTTTATTTATATAGCGCCAATTCATGAAACATGTCATCTCAAGGCACTTTACAAAGTTAAATTCAATCATATTATACAGATTGGGTCAGATTATACAGATTGGTCAAAAATGTTCCTATATAAGAAAACCAGTTGATTGCATCAAAGTCCCGACAAGCAGCATTCACTCCTGGAGAAGCGTAGAGCCACAGGGAGAGTCGTCTGCATTGTACATGGCTTTGCTGCAATCCTGAGCAAGCATGAAGCCACAGTGGAAAGAAAAAACACCCGTTAGCGGGAAGGAAAAACCTCTAGCAGAACCGGGCTCAGTATGAACGGTCATCTGCCTCGACCGACTGGGAGTTACAGAAGACAGAGCAGAGACACAACAAGACAGACAAAAAGCACAGAAGCACACATTGATCTAGTAATCTGTTCTACATTAGATGGTAATAGTCGGTGATCTGTCCTCCCTGGATGATTTCACAGTCAACAGAACGTCAGACCAGGTGTACCTACTATGAAGAAAAAAGAGAGAGAGCAAAAAGTTAAAAGCTGAAATGACAACAGTCATTTCAATGTAATGCAATGCAAATCTGGAGAACAGTAGACTGGAGAACAGTAGAAATCAGTAGAGTGAGAAAAGTAGGCCCTGATGTCCTCCAATAGCCTAAGCCTATAGCAGCAAAACTATAAAGGTAGCTCAGAGTAACATGAGCCACTCTAGTTATAAGCTTTGTCAAAAAGGAAAGTTTTAAGATTAGTCTTAAAAGTAGACACGGTGTCTGCCTCACGGACCAAAACTGGGAGTTGGTTCCACAGGAGAGGAGCCTGATAGCTAAAGGATCTGCCTCCCATTCTACTTTTAGAGACTCTAGGAGCCACCAGCAGACCTGCAGTCTGAGAGCGAAGTGCTCTGTTAGGAACATACGGGGTAATCAGAGCTCTGATATATGATGGAGCTTGATTATTAAGGGCTTTATACGTTAGAAGAAGAATTTTAAATTCTATTCTTGATTTAACAGGAAGCCAATGAAGAGAGCTAAAAAAAGAGAAACCTGATATCTCTTGTTAATTTTCATCAGAACTGTTGCTGCAGCGTTTTGGATCAGCTGAAGGCTTTGAACTGATAGTAAAGAATTACAATAGCCCAGCCTTGAAGTAACAAATGCATGGACTAGTTTTTCTGTGTCACCATACTATAGTCCATCTAAAACGATACCTTTTCTTTATCGCATCATTATTTTTTAGTCCTTTCTATCCAGTGTTGGGCAAGTTACTTTGAAAAAATAATTAGTTATAGTTACTAGTTACTTCTCCCAAAAAGTAACTGAGTTACTAACTGAGTTACTCAACTATAAAAGTAACTAGTTACCAGTAAAAGTAACTATTGCGTTACGTTTTCGTTTCTGGCATTTTTGTTTATTTTTTTAAGTTCATTGTGCGACTTGAGTAACGTGCAGTAACGGGGTGTCGGCAATGATAACAGCGTTATAGTGACAGTCAAAGTAATTAGTTAGATTACTTGTTACTGAAAAAAGTAACGGCGTTAGTAACGCCGTTTATTTCAACGCCGTTATTCCCATCACTGTTTCTATCTAAAATAATGACGTTTTGCTTATTTCTCCTTTAAATAAAATGCAACTCTACCTTCTTCACTGGAGATGTTCCTCTGAAAGGCAATGTTGTTTTTGCTGTGTATTCGTCCTTTGCAATTATGCGCATACTACTACTACTAGTGAGGAGGGGAGGGGAAAGTGCGGGGGGGGGGGGGGTGGAGGTAGAGAGTTGTGGCTTGTCACACATCTTGTTTTAGTCTACAGAGAGTGCTCAACAGTCTACCTAGTGGTGAAATTTCACCAATTTCTTTCTTTTAAAATTTTCATGTAAGAACTAATGCTGAGCTTCAAGTTTTCAGAAAGTTAACCCCAATCATGAATGCGTCTATTTGAATGCATGTGTGCACAACACTGGCCATCATACTTCTCAAGGCCTGCAAGACCTCTATTTTTGTGATGATAACGAGCCTGCCACTAGACACCGTATGCACTGATCAATTAAATTAAAGGACGGCTACTGTCGAATTGACATTTCCATTTTTTTAAACAAAACATTCCATTAACAGCAGCTCCTTTGTGCTCGACTTACCTGTGAACACCCGATCCTCTGAGACGCCATCAGCACTGGGATGATATTAACAGAAAGCCTGTTCACAGCCCAAACAAAAGCCTCCGTCCCCAAAGGGACACAAGCTGGATTGTCAATACCCCATTGTCTACCTGGATGCTGCGTGTCGAGATAAACCGAATAGAGAGTTAAATAGTAGCTGAAGGCGGAGTTCTCATCAGCAAGCAGGGTGGCTGTGGTGTTGGTTGAATACAGTTTTCCCATGCCACTGATGCTAGATGCTTTCAGTGTGCCAAAGTAGGGCACGTGCCATGCACCCCTCCTTCCCACTGTCCTTTGCCAGCTTGACACAGCCATCTGCATGCTCGTTTAGCATCTTCTCCCCCCAGGCAATTTACATGTGCCTCAATTCTTTCTGTTTCTGCCTCCAAGGGAATCAGCAAAGGTATCAGAGCCAAGACTCAACTATTTGGAATTCCTATAGTCTGTTAACATTGAGGAAAATGCCTCAAAGATGTCTGAAAATCTTAAGATGAGACATGCAGAAACGTACTTTTAGAAACCTAAATGCTTTTAAATGTTTTGATGGGGGGAGCAACTGAATTTTTTTGTTCTCAAAAACTTATTTTCCCTTTCACATCTTTAAAGCTGAACAAGCCTTTCTGAAGTCAACTGTTAACACGCTTAAGATTATTTAGGTCTGATCGATATACCTTGTTGATGTCATGCGCTAATGGCAAAAACTGTCAACATGCTTATTTTTTGTAGTCAAGGATGACTTGTTTGTCTGGTTAATAGAACCGTAATGCTGTATGACTGTTAATTATTACCAAAAACTGACAGGTAAAACCATCAGTGTGGCTGTCTGTTTCAAGCCTCCAGCATGTGAGTCTACATCAGTACAGACAGCATGCTATATCATCACAGTAATCAATGTGGGCTGCACAGTGGTGCAGTGGGTAGCACTGTTACCTTGCAGCAAGAAGGTCCTGGTTTCATCCTACCATGCATGCAGTTTGCAAAAGTAACATGCACAGTTTATCCCTATGCATGTGTGGGTTCTCTCTATAGGTTCTCTTCCTCCCACAGTCCAAAAACATGACTGTTAGCCTAACTTGACTGTTAGGTTAATTGTGCGAGAATGGTTGTTTGTCCTGTTTGTCTCTGTTTTGCCCTGCGACAGACTGGCGACCTGTCCAGGGTGTACCCCGCCTCTCGTCCATTGACAGCTGGAGATAGGCATAAAGGGGAGTTTTCCTCTCCACAGTATTGGGGAAAGCCATCAACAATGCAGATTAGAGTCTTGAGATGACATGTGCTGTGAATTTATATCTAAATAAAATTTAATTGAATAGTATTGCTGCAATATTTGTCCTGTAGTGATTCTTTACCAGTTCTGCCTTGGGGGAGTGGTGACCTATTGGTTGGAGCAGCACGCTTCTGAGAAGGTTACAAGAACCCAGTTCGAACCCCACAGCCTGCCACTATAGGTCCCTGAGGAAGACCCTTAGCCTTTCTCCATGGCTGTACACTGCTCCCTATGGGATGGGTCAACTGCAGAATTCATATCCGTATAGGATGTGTGTGGTGAGTGCAAGTGCGTACAGCATCTATTGTCATGTATTAGTTTCAGTGTATGGTTAGGAGAGTTTGCATGTGTGTGAACATGTGACTGTATGACTGTGATTATGTGCATGTCTCTTTGTCCAGTAGGATTTTCCATGCTGAGTGTGAGGGATTGCTGCAAAATGAATGACATAATGTAAGCAACTGTCCATTGTCGCTGCATGCTCGTCCACAAGGAGTGAATGCTGCACGTTAATGACTTGATGCAGTCTGCTGGGTTTTCTTAGATATTAATCTTTTTCACTAATCTGTACATATGACTTGTAAAGTGCCTTTAGATGACATGTGTTGTGGATTGGCACAATACAAATAAACTGAACTGAAATTGAAATGGTTCCAGGGTGTTATGGAGATTTGGTTTGGCTTTCCTATCCATGAATGCTCTCCATTGACCAAAAAGTGCAAAAACTTAACAGACGTGTTGACAACCAACAGGGTTATTGCAATCGTGCTTTGCTTACTGCCACAAGTACAAGTCTTTTATCCATTTCTTCTTTTCATCTCTACAGAAACATACAAGCAATTAAACAGTTTTGGCCAGCGTGGGAGAGAAGTGCAAAATAAGACAACAATTCAGCATAAAAACAGCAGATGGTGAGGCATATGAAGCTAAAGGAAGATGTCATTTTATTCTAGTGTAAAATTAAATCTGAGGTAATAAGCCAAACATAATGCAAACTGAACTGTGATCACATATTATCTGTGAAAATTCTCATAGCATTTTCTTTCCTGCCACAATTAATCTCTCTCATACTAATTATAACAGTTTAAAATAGCTAGAATAGCTTTTACTGCCGATCCAATAGCTATCATGGCCTGGAGGTTGTGTGTTTTAATATTTCATTATTTTATCTGCAGCTGTTTGAATACCATAAACTGGGATTTAACATTCTTCTTATTTAATTTTAAATTCCAATATAAATCCTGCTGCTTAACATAGAGGTATCAAAGCCATCTGTGACTGACAATGACATTTATGAGTAATTAATGCTTTTGTACAAGCCTAAAGCTGTCCTTTAAAAGATACACACTAATCCTGGATGACTTAGCGATCCAAAAAATATATATATATTGTGAAAAAGATGCTGAAGCAAAAACACAGGTGAAACCTGTGCAACCTACATTGGTTTGGTATTAGCTTTATCAATTAAAGTAGTTTGTGTGATAATTTCACCCAGTGAACTTATTAAGGGCATCCTTATCCTTTCTTGAAAATAAGCCATTTGTGATCATAAATGCTAATGACACATGCTTGGATAGTACTATTTAAATCTTTTTTCATATGGCTGACTGCAGCCAAATAGGGATGCCTCTACTTCCACAGAGGGAAAATAAATCAAGGTATATATGTTTTATTGTCCCTTAAATAAAAAAAAATGGAAGGAGCATGTCGCTGTGTTGTACTGGACATTGACCGTGTTAGAGTTGATGCAGATTTTTCGAGGGTCCAAATTAAGAAAAGTGGGATAGCAGTTATTTCATGATGTAATTCACCACATCTTCTTGGTTTGGACAGCTTTTTCCCTTCATAAATAAAATCATCATTTGGAAACTTTATTTACTCACATTTACTTTATTTACTCAAATATTTATTAATCTTTGCACAGTAGCACTCTTTGTCTGTTATTGTGCTGTGGTGTGAGTGGTGACATTATGACCAACAATTGAGTCACAAAACTAGTCATAACGAGTCATAACTACTGGTGACAAAAAATTACCCCCCAAAAAAACTAAACTGGGCAGTAAATCTCAGAACTCATCACCACAAGCCACCCTTTTCACACTATAAAGGTTGCCAGACAGAAATGTGTTTTAAAGGAGCATAGTGCAAGTTTTTGCAGAAGTCTTCCCCCTCTTGCGACAAGTTGAAATGACACCAGTGTTGTGAATACACATGGAAGAAGAGGAAAAGCATGCACCGGTGCAACTGCACATGTCTTTTGTTTAGAGGTGTAAAGTCCTCTGAGTAATTAACATTGAAGGTAGCCTGTGTTGTCTCGCACATGCCCAGAGAATAAGACCCAAATCAGTCTCTCATGAACTGACTAATGGTAAATGTAACCTTTAAATTTGCGCAATGCTCCTTTAAAATTACCACACTCTTCAGACACCATGAAGCAAAGTCATTGTAGATTTATTCTTGATGAGTGCACTACAATCCTGAAATTACTTCGAGATGATCTGAAGAGAAAATGTGTGTAAATGTACATTTTGTTCCATAATTCATGCAGATATTTCTTTCAACACCCAGTCTGTCGCCTGTTTTGAAGATGCTGTGATTGAAGATCAGTTACGCTAAATGTAAAGAAGCTTCACATTAACATTTACATAATGAGATAAAATTTCTAATCTTTTTGGACATTGACTGTCTCCATCAGTGACAATTTAATATATCTGAATAAAGGGTTTTTAAAGCTGTTTGAAGGATGCACCTTAGATAAGGTAGGTTGGATGAAAGCAAACCACAAAATAAGACAGCTAAGTCCCAGACTTTCCCCTCCTTGTTAGCCAATAAAAGAAACTTGCAGTTGTACCAGCTTATGTTTGAGGATAATGGAGCGACTGAAAAACCAGAATAAAAAATAACATTTCTGTTCAGCAAATCATCCCTTTGACAGGCTAAAAATGTGAGCTTTTCAGATTTCACTTTGGATAAAAGCCTGCTGAAAGTCAGTTTTTCATTCATTTTCTGAGACCCGCAGAAGCTGTTGTTGACGTCTGTGGCACCTGATAAAAAGAAGCAGATGTGTCTTCTGGAACTTACTGATAAAACATTGATGGCTTTTGTCTGAATAAAGCCTGCTTGTGACCCAGTAAATATTGCAATAATATACCTGTGTTTTGTCAGCAGCATAAATATGGAACAACACAGTGCTCAGCAAGCACTGTGTTGTTCTATATTTATGTTATGTTATATCACATCACTTTGCTGTGGATGGCAGAGAGCACAATGTTCTCCATTTTAAAAGCTGATTCTCTTTATGAAAACACACCACCATGTACTCATGAAATCTCTTGCCTCCTTATCCAGGTTTCCTCTTTCCCGTCTTCCCCCCTTCACCCGGATGCTTCTCACGCTTCTTGACTTGTAACACTATGGATTCACATGTAAACAGGACAGTGTTCTCATTTGTTCTATGGTTTCCCCCTCAAGGAAGGTACATCAATACCTTCCTTACATAAATTCAGTAAAAATATTGACTATGTGAACACATCATTTTCTGAATACAAAGCTGATGTAATTGTTAACAAACTAAAGCCTAACATGCACACCAGATTACCGTATTTTTAGGATTATAAATTGCTTCGGAATATAAATCATCAGTCAAAAAATGCGTCATAAAGAGGAAAAAAAACATATATAAGTAGCATTTATTTAGAAATGCATTTCACACAATCCAAGACTGAAAACTGATATTTAATCTTGTAAGGCAATTCATTCAATCACACAGCTGCCTACACATCCAGCTGAATAATATGCAACATGCTTGGGAGGTTGAATGGGGTAAATTAGCATAGCAAGCCACCAACTCCAGCCTGGAAAGTTCTTGCCAGCGCATTTCAGCATAACGGCTTGGTCACTTGGTTACGCTGAAAGTTGTCAAAATTGCACTGAAATTAGAGCGTGAGCACAACGGTGCTACGTGCTAAGCTAACAGTATGACGCGGATGTTTCAGACCAATATAAAGCTAACTTGCATCAGCAAAGTTGTAAACAGAGCTATCAGCTAACGCTAGCTGTTATTAGCTTCACGGACAGTCCAGTAACAGGGTTCTGTCACTGTCTGGGCGCTTCGAACTGCACCACACAACGCTCTGCTGCGTGAATAAAGACTGAAACAGTGAAACAATATATGTGCATGTGTTCTGTCTTTGTTGTCTGGAAGTTAATTTTTCAATACATTTTTAAGCGGTACAGGAGTAGCATATCGTTTTCACAAACCTAGAGCGCCCTCTTTTGGCTATAGACAGCAATGTTTACTACTTGGTTCATGTTGGTCAGTATGAATTACCATTTAAAATTTAGATATAAGTGGTACCTGACTATAAATCGCAGGATCGGCCTAACTATGAAAAAAAGTGCAATTTATAGACCAAAATATATGGTACTTTATTAATCCAAAGAAAGGCTTTTCATGTGGAGTGATAATACAATACGGTTAAAAACCATCAGTTAACAGACAGACTTTTTTGATTAAGGGTAACAACTTTATTCAACAGAAAACAAGAACATTAGATCTTAAAGTTCATATTGAATGTGTAGTAATTCCTTCCTTTCTTCCTTCCTTCCTTCCTTACTTAGGGAAAAACACATATTACAATTAGTATATGGTGTTTTGTTTAATTACTCCTACAGATGTTTTATAATAGTTTTGCAAATTTTTGCCTGTTCTTCATTTTTGTAAGAGAGAGTTGTTTGTCTGTGTTTTTATCAGTTGACCAATCAGGCAACATAATGTTATGTTATAACATGAATGTTGTGAGTTAAATCAATACATTTTACAAATTGTTTTTCTTTTACAAACTCACTGCTTTATGATATGTTTCTACTAATCACAAAGTAACTATCTCTCCATGCCTGGGATAAGCTACACAGAAGCTCACTTAAAACTGGTAAACATCCCTTTAAGGCCTTTGTGTCACACAAATACTAACTTTTACATTTACACTTTATAACTTTGGAATTGTACTTGATTTATTTCAGATATGTAATTTCAGGCGGAATTTGCTCTTAAAACCCTCTGGGCTTAAGGGGTTAAAAAGCAACAAACATCCGCAACATGAAACCCCCTTTAAAAAAATATGTCCCCATTAGTTTCAATTAAACAATCCAGACAAGCAGGTGTCTGGTCTGTGGCAATGCAATGTTAGTCCTGGAGTCCAACCACAACTTTCACCTATGTTCCTGCTCCATCACACCTAAATAAATTGAATTAATAATCAGAGATTTTCAGAGCTAGCTAAGTTGCCAAGGAGGTAATTCAGTCTTTTGGTTCAGTTTTGCTGGAGAGGGAAGGAAGCTAAAATCAGGGAAAGCGGCTCTTGAGAATTGAAGTTGTAGATGCCTGGTCGAATGCATGATGCTCTGTGATCAAACTTCACCATGGCTTATCCAATGTGTATTGATGGATGTAAATTAAGTCTGTACACACTTGTTTTCAGTTTCTATCTTTTCCCTGTTGTAGAAAATCTTTAACAGAAACAGAATTTTTTTACAACGTTAATATTCAGTGGCTTCCAAAAATGCCATCCTGAACAAGACCCTTCTTCTTTGCCCCAGCACCCCCCTAATATCCTTCCTTTGGGCTAATATCAAAACCTGTCACTGCTAACACTTGAAGTACGATTTCAGAGAAGTTGTGTCCGAAGCTGTGAGTGTAGTTCTCGTGCATTCCAAAATTTGATTTTAAACAATCCCTGTTTGCAAACGGTGGATCAGCACTTTTTCTTTCTTCTTCCTTAACTTTTTTCCTGACATTTAAAATGAACAGACTCACTCTTTTTTTATGTTTCTCAATTTCCTAGGCTGCATCTAGTTAATACAGTCCTTACACAGTAATAAACTGGAAGTCATTTGCTCATCTGTTCATCTGCAGGCAAACAGCTTCATCTAACTGCTCAGAGACCCCTCACCACCATTGTTTCAATGTTACGGTGGATTGCTCTGCTATTCTGATGCTTATCATCAATTTCCGTTAGGGCCTTCATTTAATGGGCCAGTCTTATTTCACACTGAAAGGTAGATTATATGCATTATTCACATTCTAATATTGCGGCGATATTACAAATCCTCCCCCGCCTCTCGTCTCCATCACATGCAAACAAACACCCCCTCCAATACACACTTTTGCTTTACAGCGATAAAATATGTGCATACTGTTTACCGCTTCATGAATTGAGCAGGCACACACAGACATAAGAGATTACATAAAGAAGTTCCTTGTGGTTATTTTTCTCGGTTCGTTTTCCTCACACGGTGATGAACTGCAGAGCTTTTTCTCTCCGAGTCTCACAGCGCGGATGTGTGAACTTCCAACTCGGTCGCAGCGGAAAGTATTGTAAACAGGAAAACAGAGCGAGGAGCCATCGGGGAAACAGGTTTCTTTAATTCGTGAGTTTAGCAAAGAGAAGTTCAGTGCACCCAGCATACATCTGAAGGCCTTGGAGGCTCCCCCAAGAAAGAGTCAAACTTGCCTGCAATGCATTATTTAGATCAAAACTACTGGAAGACGAGGACATCAGCAGGAAAACTGGGCTTGCCTTGTATCAGTGTTTTCCCAGTGAGAAAATGGGAATTGATGTGCTTTACTTCCAAAGCAAACTGTCTGAAAAGGTGCTAGTTTGTTCTAAGAAAGCAACTTTTCTGGTAATTAGATTGTGCTTTCCAGAAATGGACCAATAAAAGCCACTTCTCTCTAAAAGGTTCTGCTCTAAGAAAGACCCCTACCAAAGCAGCAAATTATTGAGCAAAACTGTTAAAGGTGCCTTGACATCACCGTATAAACCATTTCATGTAGTTGATGTTGCTGCATATGTAAATTCTACAGAGAATTTTATAAAAAAATAAACAACTAACACCAGCTTGTTGTTTCGCCAGGCCAAATGTCCCTCCACGGTGAAAGTGTTGGGTACGGTTATGATATGCGGCTACTACCATATTTGGAAAACCTGTCAAACTCCCCTTCAGACCGTACGGCAGGGATTGGTCAGAGTTTTTACAGGTCTGCTGCTCCCACAGAAATTTATTTTTTAACCTCCTTTCTCTAAATATATAATGCATTGACTACTTTCAGGATGGAAGGACAATTTTTGCCCGTAAAACAAAAAGTGTTGCTGAACAGGATTACCAACTATAGCTTTAAGTCTCCAAGATATTGCACTCAGACAATTATTTTCCTCATTTCCTCATCCTCACTGGATACATCGAAAAATTAACTTTCACTTTATGAACTGAAATCTGAGTGGGAGATTTTGCTATGATTAGTTTTGGCACAGGAGATGTAATGCCATCACACTCTATTCTTATGCCCTGTACCTTTTCTATGCATGTAACAGATCTCTGCATGAACTTCTTGGCAAGGCCTGGCATATCTTTCTGATGTTTTTTAAAAAAAATAAATAATTACATGCAGACATGTCCTTAAGCTTCCAATTATACAAAATTCCTACTAGAAAAAAAGTAAAAAATATTTTGTTGCTCTGTGGTTTGCCAGAAAAAAAAATCTGAATCTACATTGTGATCTTTTATCGCAGTGGTTGTTGTCCTTGCCCTTTCTGAGGTATAAATATACATTTTTTAATTAATCTGGGCAGTTATAACATTCCAGATTAGTTTTGGTTATAGCTCTGCCAATATGTCATGATGAAAGTTTAAAAAAAGCTACATTTATTTAGTTAAATGTTGTGTTTGGCAGCCTTTGCAACCAGTCATGATGTCTCTAGACCCACTGGCAGAGTGGGGAGTGAGGGGATGAATTGTATGCTTGGCTGTAACCTTTATACCCCCCCTTGATGACGAAATTAAATCAATAAGTTAATATAGAATATTGGAAATATAAGGGCAAGAAGTCACAGTCCACCTGCTCTGACCTTTTAAAAGAAATCCAAGGAAGTTCTATCTAAAAAACAAACAAACTAAAAAGTGTTATGCTGCCAGGATTGTCTCGGTTTGGCAGAACCTTCGCATTAAAGCAGCAGAAAGTGAGACAGAATCTTACAGGATCAACTCAAAGCAGAGCAAATACCAAGAGTTACATCATAACGCTCACAGCTTCCTAAAACACCCTCCCTTGCTAAATGGACTTGTTTGTCTACCAGGGGGTCCTGTCAGGAGCTCTGATGCCATTAATATTTGATGGAGGTAACCTTTATCGTATCCCGCTGCTGCAGATGACCTTTTTCATTTTAGCTAGACTATTTTCTTCAGTAAACCCACTTGTCCTGATTCTG
Source organism: Fundulus diaphanus (assembly GCA_037039145.1). Taxonomy (NCBI): domain Eukaryota; kingdom Metazoa; phylum Chordata; class Actinopteri; order Cyprinodontiformes; family Fundulidae; genus Fundulus; species Fundulus diaphanus. The sequence continues at coordinate 49,916,551 of CM073130.1, read as the reverse complement.
GTTGGACACAACTTGGATTCAAATAGTTTCAGGATGCAGCTTCAGTCAGAAATGATCGCTCTTATTTTATCGACAAGCGTTATTTTCTTTTGTTGGAATATAGTTAAAATAAACAAAGCTATGGAACTTAAACCAAACTATTAAAACCTCAGACAGATATTTCATATTCAATGTATTATTTCATGTTTGATGTATTATTATCAACAGGTTCCCAGAAATATTACACAAACTCTAAATCATAAACCCAGAAGGTGATTCTAACAGTCTTGGCATTACCAATACAAGTTTTAATTTCTAAAACATGGAACAGAGTGCTGTGAAAAAAGCTGTTGTTGTTATGATCCTTGGGTGTTTGGGTTTTCGTTTGCATTTGAATTTTGATTATTTCCTTATTGTTTATTTATGTTTGATAGATCTCGCCATATTTAGTTTGTTTCTCTGTGTTGATTATGGTTACTGTCACAATCCTAAGGTGTTTGGTTATTATTAGTTTTTAGGCTCCTTGGTTTGTTTCATGCCGTTCTAGTTTCCCACTCCCGCTGAATGTATTTCTGTTGATTATCTCGCACCTGTTTGTTATCCAGCTGATAATTAGTTAACCATAGTTCACTATAGTTAATCTGTTAGTTTATATGCTCTGTAACCTTACCTGAAGTGCCATCCATGTTCTATTCATTAAAGTTATTTACCTTATGATGGCTCTGCATCGCCTTCACTGCAGCGTTGGTCCTCGACAACCGCAAACCCTGATAGTTACAAGGTTTCCATTGTTGTGCTTAGTGTCTTAGTTGACTCGAATTCTATGTCAGGGTTAGTATTTTCCCCTTGGTAAGTAGTTTCCTGGGCCTCGTTTCAGTGAGAATGGCCAACCTGCCCTGAGTAGAAGGCAGATACCCTGGATGATGATGAGCACATTGTCTGGTGTCACAGAGAGGGAGCAGGTACAGGTGCTTACGGAGCTCTGGTTTTACTTTTATGTACTTTAGAGCAGAGGTCACCAAGTAACCCGAGGACCACATGTGGTGCCCACGAGCCTGTTCTAAAAAAGCAAAATCCACCAGTGAGCTGCATCTAAAACCTTATTTTATTGCATGACTCTTCCTGTTTATTCACAGTTGCATTTATATAGATTTGAAAATGACAATATCTATAACTAAGCATGAAAAATGTGTTTATTTTACATAAAGTTAAGGTGAACTCTGACTCTTTAGTTCAAAGGTCAGTACAGGTAGCTCTTTGTATGAGACAACACCAATGAAGTAGCTCTCAGTTTCAAAAAGGTTGGTGAACCCTGCTTTAGAGTGTGTAGCAGAATAATAGTAAAAAAAAATCCTGGCAGAACGATGTTGGACATTCAGGTGAAAAGGATCCGTCCACACTTGCCTCTGTTAGAAGTTAAATGTCATCAGAATGCATTTTTACTTTTTCTTAATATTTTATATGAACTTTTAACTTTAACTTCACACAAAAACAACAATCCCTGCAAAATATCCAGAATCAGAAACAACATCCACTGAACAGAACAGTAACAGAAACAGAAGCAAACCCAGTATCTGTGTCCTCAGTGGCGGTTGGTGTTCAAAAAGATCAAATGTCTCCGCTTGGATGGGCTGATGCGGTTTCCACTCTCGGTTAGTATCTGGCCAGTTTTTGAAAACACTCTCCGGATGAAACAGACGTTGCCACAGCACCCTCCATCACCTTCACCAGACGTGGAAAGACTGAGGCCTTCGCCTGGCACCAGCTGAGTGGGTCTTCTGCTCGTTGGATGAGGAGTTTATCAAGATAACGAGGACACCATGCTGTCAAAACAAAGTTCTGCTGTGAGCATGGTGGAGCCGCTAGGTGAGAAGTGAGCAGTGAAACGAAAGAAAGTGGGACTCTCACTCAATGATTCACTAAAAAGCTTCGGCTCTCAGAGCACGACCCATCACTAATTCCCTTGTTATGTTATACGACTGATTTGACGGTATAAACAGTAAAAGTTATATATTACTCCGGAAATGATAAGAGATATAATCATGGTCGGATCAGCCTCTCCAACGGAGATTTCTGTGGAGTATTTGCGCTCTACAAAAAGAACAAACTCAGGGTTACTCCTAAAAACCCTGCTATCAAGCCCATAACTTACTCTGGATTTCAACTAACCCTCCTTTGTGAAAAGGGGCCCCTGTGTCTTAGTTCATCTCCCTTTATGTTAATTAGTCTTCGTCCCTCAGTTTCCCTGCTTTTATTTTGTCTCTTCAGATTAGCTAACCTCATTTTCCACCTCTGCCTCCAGTGGCGGCCGGTGAAAAAAAATCTTGGCCAATAGATTTCCCTGCCTAACCCAGTACATGCATTCAAATTAAAAGTCGGAAAATTACTACGATTCCACAATAAGCATTTAATTAATAAAAAAACATTGTTCACAAATAATTATTTTGGTGTTTTTGTCTTATTAATCCTTTTCACAGACTCATGCCAGAGCGTTTGCATACATTGTAGATGTGCGTATATTATTACGAAACGAACGTTTACGTCTTGACTTAAATATATATCCTAATTTTTTATTTATATAATTATTTAAGTAGAACAATGACTAGTGCAAAATTAAGTTGTATTTACCAGAGATGAAGTGTAGACAGCAAATTCTGTCATGTTATGATGGCTCCCACAGTCGATTGGGATTGTCTGCCAGCATCCTTTTCATTGAAATGATCCATTTCTTTCGTCTTTCTTCGTCCTTCGGTAAACGAAAGAAACGTACATCCGACGATTTGGAATGCCTCTGTGCGCAACCGGGAGCACAACAAGTCGTAGGCGTTGTTTAGATTCCAAAAATAAACTAAAAGTACGCTCTAATTCACCCGTTTTGTCACGGTGGTAGGCGAAAACAGTCCTGTTTACGCCTACCACCGTGACCCGGATGTAGCTCGTGACGTCACGCGTGAACTGGTCTATACACCTATCACTGTGTAGCAGGGGCAAAGATTCCAGTAGCCCCAAAGCCATTCATTTTGGCAATGCGGATTGGCCAAATATTTGTACATTTTCCCTAGCAACAGTATACGATTGGTTATTTCGCTACACTTGTGGGGTGCCTTGAGTGATAGCCCCACAAGTGTAGAAGAAGAGAAATGATAAGTTCTGTTGGTGGAAATGCTCTGTTAAATGAGAGTCAATTGATAGAGTTAATTAGTAGAAGTGTTTTAATAATTCTTATTACATGTAGCCACGTACTATTAAGTAAAAACTGACATTAATAATACTTTTAAAATCTATATATATTTTGACTTTTCCCCTCCACATCTAGGGAGGGCAGCGCCCGAGCGCCCCCTATGGGCCAGCCGCCACTGTCTGCCTCATTAATTAATTTCCTGGTTTTCCATTGTTTGTTGTTGGATTTTTCTGTTATAATTCCCATTTCCCTGAATCCATTCCAAGTTCCTGTCTACATATCAGTCCAACTCACCGCCTGCAGAATACGACATTTGCTGCCTTACAGCATTTCTTATGTCTTTTATTGCCTCACTTAAAAGTTTCAGATCTACGTATTTTGCATGTAAATTACCAAATTTTCTTTTGCTGCACCATTATCTCCTGTCCTGTAATTGTTTCTATCTGACTCTGATATTTGCATGTGTGTGTTTGTGACATTTGCACCTGCACATCTGAGCTGGCATGGGTGTGACTTTGATTGACAGGTATGATGAACTAATTAGATTAGATGAAGAATGACAAAAAGCGCTGATTGACCCGAGAGCCACTCTCCAAGGAGAATATTTCTTATGGGGTCTGCTGGCCAATCGCTCCCTATTGACAAGCTGCCACTGGTTAATAATGATTTTAGAGAAATTCCTCACATAGACCTGAATCCCACAGAAAATATGGGGGTTAGCCATATTGGGGGGTGGGGGGTGGGGGTCGACCATAAGAGGGTCCCTGAACTCTGGGCCTTTGACACGTTTTTAAACTTCAGACTGGATTTATTTAATAAATTTTCAGGCTCAGATTAGGCTACTGCTGTGAACATGTTTACCAGGCATTAGAATAACTATGACTTGCTGTGTATGCTCCTAAAAACATACTTTTGGGTGATTTCCCCGAGTTATTCTGTGATCCTGGACTCTACCTAAACAAGGGCAAAGATTTTATATATTAGTGGTTTGTTTGAAAAGTTAAATGATGAGCCACCATAAAATACAGACAACATCAGAAGGTTCTTTACGTTAGAGCTGAACCAATGAACCGGCTTTTATTGCTTGTTTGAAAACTCATGTAAAACGTTTTGCTATATCTACTTCTTCAGCTACAAACCACTTTTTAAAATATTTTACATCTAGGATCTTATTTTAGTGTTCTCTAAATACAAAAGGCTTTTACAAAGCTTCCTTTTTGTTTTCCAGCTTCAGTTCCTGCCTGAAAAAAACTTGACCTTCTCTGCTTCAGCAGAGCACTTGTCTGATTTCCCAAGTGACGCTCAGCAGCTAATCATCTGATTTAAACACTAATAATTTCAGATTAATGTATACTTAAAAAGCATATTGTGTCATAAAAGGTTTTACATGATACAATTTGAGATTATATGAGAAAATCATTGTTGAGTGTTTTTTTTATTGAATACTTTATGGAGTCAGATGGAAGAAGTGTCAGAGAATGCCCGACCAAACCATCAAAAAGGAAAATCAAATTCATGTCCACCTATTAAACAACCAGAAAGAGACACCTGTTTTGTTTCTGGGAAAAATTACAGAACATACACCCTGCAGAAAATATTTCAGAAAGAAACAGAATCATGTTTCAAAGTAATAAGATTAACAGTACAGATCATAAAGCTACACTGGATAACTGCACTAAATTTATGCTCCAATTAAACTCCTGAACATAACAACCTGTTTAAAAAATTAGGAGAAAAAAATCAAGTTATAGCAGTTTTATGATAAGTATGTACAATTACTGTATTACAACCAGGAGAACATGCCTGTTACATCCTGCCTTGTGTCCAACTGTGTGCTTAATTCAACATTCAAAGTTTGATTTAGATACTGTAAGTCTTCTGCGGGTTTAATGAGTTCTTTTGTTGATAGATTTGTTATAATTTAGAAACTTGTAACAAAATGTACTTATAATATTGTTTTGTTGAGTGAAACGTGACTAATACCCGATGAGACAATTCTTAACTTTGTTCTACAAGTCTGGAAAACACACAACACAATATCACTGAATCAGAACTTTTAGCAGTTTCCCCTTCATCAGCTCTGAATTATGATCTGCACTTCAAATTTGGGCAAAAATAATTTCCTTGTGAATTAACAATAACTGCATTAAAACTGAAAACAAGCCTGTCAACACATCAGCAGACAGCAGGATCCTTGATTTAAAGAATTTGTGTTGTAAACGTCAGATAAAGGTTGGTGACGCATCATTTGATGCATAAATGGGACAATCTTGCAATCCCTTCAATTTGCTATATTAATACTACCTCTACCAAAGACCCTCCAGCACAGTTTGTTCTTTTGTAGTCAAGCTGCAATACTTCCATTGTTAAACTAAATTAATTTAGATTAGATTAAACAAATATGTTTGCACATTTTATTAGTTCTTTGGTAGAAAATAGGATAAGGTAAGTGCTGGAATCTATATTTCATCTCAGACCAGCTCTCGCACCAATTACATTTGTTAAACTAAACGTACATTTGCAGACACTCTGTCTGTGCTGATGAAGATTTGTTTACCTTGGCATGCTGGATACCCAAAGTGGTTTTAGGGAGAGGGGGGCAGTTTAGCCATATTTCTGATTAATGCAGCAAGCAGCTTTTTGACCACATGGGACCAAGCAAAGTGCTTTCATCCCTCCGTCAGTGACGTCTCGACCAAAGTAACTGACTCTGACTTTACTTCTTTACACCAATACAAAGTTGGGGTGCAACCATAAAGTAATGCATGTATTCTATAGATGTCACGAAGCTTAATGTTTCACAAAATAGGCCATAAGGCTGGGTTTATACGTATATAATACACATTTTACGCAAACAAAAAGAAGAAAGAGTGTAACTGCAGATACAGTTTCACAAAAACAACGTTTTAGGATGCTATTAGGGTATATTTGTCAAAATAACTTGCATATGCAATATTTCGTTGATGTTCGCTGTTGATTTGAAATATTTGATTCACACAGTGTCTCAGATTTTGTTACTTTATTTTCATGTCTTGGAGTAGTCTTGCAGAAAGCATATCAGTCTTCTTCAATGGGTCAATTTAAGTTGCTCTTTGCGCTGTACAGGATTCAGAAGACAAATAGGTATAAAATTGCTCCAGGCGACACTAGATAATGATTTTATTTCATTCTCCCGCATTGTCCAGCAGTACTCGGGCAGATTGTTCTGGGAGCAGATGTGTTTGTGCCATTGATCTTAGCTATCTGATAAGGAAAGTCAGCGACAAGCTGTTAACCTCAAACAGTGGGAGCATTAATCCATTTCAAAACATCCTGCTGCTTTTCACCATGCTCGGCTCAATTTTTCCTCTTTTGCAGGCTTGCAAGGGAGCGTAACAGTAGCTCTGAGGTGCTCCTACCAGCCTCCCAAATATTTTCTATTTAACCTCAAATATGATGAATTAGCAATTTCTTGAAAAAACCATCAGAGCTCTAAAATAAGCTGGTATTGGAAAAAGGGATTGGCTTTTCTTACAAATCCAATGAATCACACTTGCTAGGGGCAACAAAGATTTCATGTGACTGCAGCTTTACAGTGATAAGAGATTTAATAGAGAGTTTTATTGCCCTACAGCAGTTTATGGGCTTTCAGTCAACAGGTCAACCTGTTTTGAGCAGTGCCTCTGTAATGAGAAACAGTACCACTGAAAACCCTAAACCTCAGGGCAGGCCTGTAGAAAGATACTCGACTAGGTGCTAATAGATATGTAAAAGGAAGTTGCATTGAGGGAATTTTACCATTAATGCTTGTTTTAAAAAGAGCTGAAGGTTAATTGAAAATGCCTGAAGGCAATTTATTAAATCACTTAGTATCAAACTCTGATTACAAATGAAAGGTGTGACTGATAATTGCTTTAGGAGTATTGCATGTCATTACAGGTGCGCGCTCAGCCCCGGCACAGAGAGTCTGATGTAACAGTTTTTAATTTAGCTAAAGTCAAGGGAAAGTCATTTGATGGCACGACAACTGGAGAACATGGAAACTGACTGAAAACCTTGGAGTCAGGGGCCGGAAGAAAATTACAAATGCTGTTTTTCCAGAGACAGACATCACATTAGTTTACCATGTTCTGGTTTTTAGATGTATTTCGGAAATCTAACGTTTAAATGTTCAACCTCTTTTTGTCATGGTATGCGTTTTTTGTTGAGGACCAGGTGTGCAGTGAAGGCGGCGCGGAGACATCAGAAGGTAGGTAAGCTATTTTGATCCAGAGGGAACATAAGGTAGGTTACAAACTGAGACCGAAAACAAACTAGAGAGACGAACTTACTGAGAATAAACTGACTGTGAATTGAATGATAATCGACTGACGATCCAGCGAAGACTAAACAGAAACCCGGAACTTAAATACACAGGAGATAATTGAGACTAAACAGGGCACAGGTGTGGGGTAATCAAAGGTAACAGAAACGGCTGGCAGGCAATTTAGGAAGAGGAGTGAGAAACAGTAAATGAAAACATACACAATAACAGAAAATATGCACGATCCCAAGGATTAAACTCATAAACAAATAATCAGGAATACCGAGGGATCGAGACACTTTTAGAGCAAGCATGCAGCGGGAGGGCTAATCAACAGCACTTCAATACTAAGATTAAATCCATATAGGAAATACTTTTTGTATTATATGTGCTTTTATTCCATTTGGGAATGTGAAGCTGAGTGGGCTGCACAGTGGAAAAGTTGGTTGCCCTATTGTTTTGCAGCAAAAAGGTCTTGGGTTTGAATCCCGGGTGGAATTCTGGGGTATGGAGTTTGCATGTTCTCTCCAGTTACTCTGGCTTCCTCCCGCAGTCCAAACAAACATGACTTTTTGGTTAATAAGTCTGTTTAAATTGCCCTGAGGTGTGAGTGTGCGTGTGTGCATGGTCATGTGTGTTTATGTGTTGCCCTGATTTTATGTCATTTTTCCTTTTTGAGTGTTTATGTTTCTACGTTTTATTTCTATAACTGTAGGTCGTGTGGTGTTATGTTAGTCCAGCTGCAGAGGAGAGCTGACGCTGTGGTTCAGTAGCAGGTGAGGGTGTTTGGCATAATTTCAGTGTTTTTAATCCGTGTTCCTTTCCCTTATTACAGCAGTGAGCTGAGGCCTGTGGAGAGACGAGAGAAGCGTCACAAATGCGGGCGTCGGTCACATATCACAGCGATCACCACGTTTTTGTTCATTTTGTGGTCAGACATCGTCCTCCATTAGCTTCTCTTCGTGCCTTACAGTTCTCACCACTGTTCCAGGTGCACACCCACTCTACACAAACTCACATACCGTATTTCTACACATATGCTCCTCCACCTACACACAAATACTTCAAATGCTCAAGGTCATACAAACATTGTTATCCTCATTTTGGCCTGCCTACTTTGATGCTGGGTCGAGTCTGGGTTTAATGAAGTCAAACAAGCAATGGGGATACCGTCTTGAGATGTTCTTTTTGTAGAGCAAAAACCTGTTCTGACACATGTGGGCCACCAGCTTCTCTATATGCTATGCCTGAATACCATGACAGGACACATGAGGGGAAAAAATAAATTGTTCCACATTCATTTATCACCTGTGTTATGTACGGTAATCACTTCCCCATCATTGAACCCTCTCGATTCTTCTTTTCATTGTCAGATTCTTATTTTGACTTTGAGTTTGTTCAAGTGTCATGTTTGTGGCATAACCTGTTGGTTTTTTTGCCCCTCCATTTTCCTGGTCCATTATAGGTTATAGATCTACTATTATATTCACCTCTGCATATCATCCTGCCTACCTTCTTCCTGCATTTGTTTCCTTTAACTAACTCATAACACGTGAAAATTATACCATTTTTAAGATTGCTATAATTCCCTTTACTAAATAGTAAATTGTAAATTAGGGTAGAGGAACAAGACAACAAAAATAGACTCGATACACCCAGCGTAATTGTTAAATTACTAAAAAAGTAAACTAGTTAAAGGTGAAATAAATATATTTAAAGTAATTTCAAACAAAGGAGAGTGTCATGTTTTGAGGTAATCTCCTGACCCACATGCAAAATCACTCAGGAGACCAGTTAAAGTGAAGAAGGTTTATTTACAATGTGTGAAAAGATTCAGTAAAGGGGTCGAATCCACCGAGGTCAGCTCGGTGTTTACGGAATCCGCTTTCGGGGTCGTCTATGGAGGAGAGAGACGAGTTAACTAGTTTGTATGTTTTGTTTGCGTGAGCAACACACTGGAGAGTGGGCAGGCAGGTAAAGGAGACTGAGGATGCCTCAAAACTGCAACAGCAGCACGCAAATCTTCCTTTCCGACCAATCTGAAGGAAACTTGAGATCATCAAAAAAGCCTGAAACACAGGTATAAAATAACCCTGAGACAAAGATCATGAAGTAAAAAAAAAAAAAACACTAACGCTCAAGAACTGGCAGGGAATACAATCATAGATAATAACCCAGCGAAGACGGGACTCTCCAGCAGAGATCTTCTCTGAAACAGGAACTCACTCATACAAGGAACCAAACACAGCAGAATCCTAACAGACACAGTAATTAGCAGTGAATTATCTCCCTTTTGGAAGTGAAATCATGTAGATGTTCATGCCAGCTTTTTCCTCAGTTTTGGAGGCTTCACAAGCAATGCTCTGTAATGCATTTGTCTCTCTCTACTTTATTTTAAATACAAATTGAAAAAGGGGCCATTAAAATATGATAAATATGTTTGTATTTTCTGCCTCTTGTTAGAAGTTTTGCAGTTGAGTTGTATGCAGTCTGGAAGATGTTTATCGAGGCGAATAAAAGCCTTTTACACTAATCAGGACAGAGAGGTATCTGTATTGTTTAATGTGTAAAAGATTTTCTTTGTCCATTCCAAGTGAAAGATGTTCTAAACTTTACTGTGAACTTAAGACAATTCTCCTTCTGTTGTATTATAATGGAATTTTTCTTAATGTGACTAAATGACTAAAAGGTGATAAAATGATTTTTCTTGTATCTCTTTTTTGGTTTACGATCACACCGATACCTAAAAGACATTTTTATTTATTTCTGTATCAATAAAGCCAAATTCTTCATGCCGGTCTTAATTTAAACTTGTAAATTTACAGGGATATTTTTTAACTAAACTCAGCAGAAACATCATGGATCATTTAATTACTTAAAAGGAATGTCTGCTGTCTTAGAAATAAATCAGCCTGCAAATTTCTTTTTAGATTTTAGTTGTTAATTTATTGTAGTTCTGAAAATTTCTTACCCACATTATTTTTTATTTTGTCTCATCCTCTCAGCTTGACTGATATCTCCAGAGTTTCAGCCAGCTTCTGTGACATCTGATCACATTAAACTTATAAAGAATGCCTGTCCTCAGGGTTTGGCAGCAAATTAAAAATGCTCAGCAGTTTCGCCAGGTAACGCGTTTGTGCAAAGGCTCATGACTGTTCTTGAATCAGGACATTAAGCCTGTTATCTGGGAAGAAAATGCTTCTTAGAGAGGATTGCATGGCTGGCTGAGGTCTTATTTGCCTTCCACTGACATGTGTTTTCCATGTGTCATGGACAATCCAGCCTATTTAAATGTAATGATGTGGATGTCTGAGCGTAATGCAGTTTGACCCGTTGTTAATGAAGTCGTGAAGTCCTTAGCAGAGCTCCCTATTTGGCTAACTGCTATCTTATTGGAAGTGACAGGATCGCACTTGTTTCTCACTCGACACTGTTTACAGAAACATATTTGGGGCGGCAGCGAGGGGAGAAGGACCGACATGGTTTGGTGGGTCACAAGTCTACGAACTGAAAGAACCCAATCCTCACTGTATTTCTTTTTACTCCTCTTTACCTCCTTGTTGTTACCTCCGACATTTCATTATGCTTTTGCTACTGATTAGGATATATAGTATATTCACTTTTTCAACTTTAGAAAAGCTTCTATTTTTTTAAATCAGAAGGTCAATGGTTTATGACTACTTCATCTTAGTCATTGAAAATTTGCTTTTATAAAAAAGAAAATAACAACAATATACAACCAAATTCATTGGATTACAATCAGGTTGAGGTCTGGATTTATATTGGCGCTTTGCAATCCCTTAATTTCTTTTTCATTTTCAGTTTCTCTATGTTACTACACTTGAAATCATTCTCCCATTTACGATCCAGTTTTGGCCAAGCTTTAACTGTCTGGCAGACGACTTCAAATTTGACTAATATCTTAGTATACAGAAGATCAAGGAAGAAGTTCATGGTTTCAATGACTGTAAACTGGTCCTGTGGCTACAAAAGAAGCCTAAATAGCCACAGCGCCACCATCATGCTTGATAACGGTTAAAAAAAGTTTATGTTCATTATGATTTTCTCTAAACATGGTGCTGTGCATTATGGTCATACCTGTTCTTTGGACAGATGTTCTCGTCTGTCTGAGGTACGCTCTCCCAGATGTCTTGTGGCTCATGTTTTAGATGCAACTTTCCAAACTAAAATTGTGCTGACATTTTAGAGACATTAATCAGAGGACACAACACCTTTTCAACAAACTGTCTTGCAGATGAAGATTATATTTTCCTATTAGGGTTTGCAGAACATGGTTCTCCTTGTAAAATAAATGAGGACTCTTGCAAGCATATGCCTCTTTCTATTTAAAAAAGAAAACTTCAAAACAAAAATCAATGTGTGGATGTGCCATCGTTCTCTTCAGTTTAATAAAAACAAACCTGAAGTAATTATTTTTGGACCAAAAGATGAACAACCAAGAGTCAGCACTCAGCTTAGGTTATTACAACGATCTGGGTGTAGTGATGGACTCAGACCTGAACCTCAGAGTCACAAAAAGACAATTACAAAGTCAGTTTTTTATCACCTGAAGAACATTTCCAGGATTAAAGGACTAATGTTCTCTCAGCAGGATCTAGAAAAACTAATCCATGCATTTATCTTTAGTGGTATTAATCACTGCAACGCTGTTTTCACAGGTATGCCTAAAAAGTCGATCACATCCTCACTAAGACTAAGAAAGTAGAACACATCGACCCGGTTCTGAAGTCCTTACACTGGTTCCCTGTATCTCAGAGAATAGACTTAAAAACACTTCTGTTTGTCTATATCACTGGATGGTTGAGCCCCTAAATACATTGCAGACTTGCTGTTGTATCAAGTGTCCAGATCACTCAGGTCGTCCGGTTCAAGCCATTTCTGCATCCCCAAAATCAACCGCAAACATGGAGAAGCAGCGTTTAGTTTTATGACTCACTAATCTGGAACAAGCTTCCAGAAAACTGCAAAAATATTGAAACCATGAATTTCTTTAAATCAAAATTAAAAACCTGTTTGTTTAGAACTGCCTTTGACTGATCTATTTAAACTATTAATTGCAACAATCTTTAATTTCAGTCTGTAGTCCAACTTTTCTTTCTTTTTCTTTATTATAACCCTGTAAAGTAATTATTTATGTGTTATTTTTCTTCTGTTTTTCATCAAGGAAAATGCTGAGAATTGTCTTGCCTTGCCCAAAATGGGGGCTGAGAGTCAAATCTTACACCGAGGTTAGTGTTGAAGAAAGGGGAATGTTCTGGTGAGAGAGGGTTATTGTTCAAATGGAGTTTGACTGAATCTATTGAGAGGTGCCGACTAGCGTGGCTTCTGTTTGGGAGGTGGTTAGTTGGTGAAAATTGGAGTCCATCCACTCTCTTTCCTCCTCAAGGCAATTGGTGAGAGTGGATCCTGATGACAGTGAGGCTGCAGAGAGCTGCGAGTCAGTGATTTAGAAGTCCCCTAAATGTTTGCCCTCCTTAAAAGAAAGATGAAGTTGACTATTTAGAGACCTTTCGAGTTGCACAAAGCAACATCAAGGTTTTGGATGTTAGAGGAGACCAATTCAACGCTGTTTTAAAAGGTTTCCAGAAAATATTGGCAACAAACTGAGAACTAGCATGTCTGTTGGTAAAATAAATAGTCTCATCACTGGTTTCACGCTGTGGAGAGGTAACTTGGGTTTTTAGCTAATTTAGGTTTTATTCTCAGGCAGAACTGCAGAAACCCTTTCAAGTAATCCTCTCCATGAACTCTACGCTCTATGGTTGTCCATCTCATCTCCTTTTCCTCTGGCCATCATCTACCAGCCTGTTTCCAAAGGTCTCTGTTCAGTTATTGTCCAGATCTCACGTCTCCCACTGCTTCACTCTTAGTGGAGTTCCTTATAAAACACAAGACCTTTCTGTGACATCTCTGTTCTCTGTCCAACTGCAGGATCTCGATTTTTCCACCAGTTCCTTCTTTCAACACTGAAACAATGATTAATTTCAATACTGCTCACTCCTTTAAAGATTTATCTACATCAATTTTAGGGTCACCAGATGTTCTCTGTTGTCCGGATATGTCCACTTTTTCCGTTCTGTCCTGGGTATCTGCAGGTATTCATAGATTAGTGGACAGATCCATTTTTCACAGGACAAAAAGACATTAACTTGAACCGACTGGTGCAATGCATGGACTAAGACAGCCTTTATTTCATGTGACATCATCCCCGAGTTGCTACCTTGTGGGTCTTTCATCTCCACTCAGACAGATGAGCAGGCCGCTACTGTTGGCAGCACTGCTGCTGTTGACAATATGATTAAGCATAAGTGTAGCTTTACAGACAAACTGCAAAAGAAATTGTCCTAATACCATCCCAGATGGGGCAGGTGGCAGAGAGCACCGTGTGCAAAACTGGCATATGGGTTTCTGTATCTGACAACAGTGCCATACATCTTTTAGGTCACATGGACATGGACAAATATAAAAAGGCCGTGAGAGTTGACCAAGTTTGTTTCTCATGATTGGTTGTGCTTTCTCATGGCACCTGCTGCTTATGACATACAGCATTCACTTGATACCGTGATTGGCTAATACAAACCTTTGGTAGGCGGGCACTAGGTGTCACTTCACCCAATCAGCTCGCAAAGTTCTGCTGAATGTCTCTCCATTCCCTAAACGGGAAAGCAGGGACAATGTGCAGAAAGGAGAGTGCTACACATTATCAATCAATTAAAGCAAAAAATAAGAACAGGAGACTATGTGGTAAGCAAGCAAAGGACAGATACTGTACACTTATTAGTTGTTATAAAGAATAATAAAATAATAATTAAAAAAAATAATATATATATATATATATATATATATATATATATATATATATATATATATATATATATATATATATATACTTACAGTTGTTGTTTCCAAGCTAGACTATCTGAAGTTCAGCCCTCAGCTCCTCCATTTGAGGTCGGTCATATTTTCTGATTTTTGGGACATAATGAGAACTGCGCAAGTGTCTGGATGTGTGACGTTACATGAGATATATGTATAACTTAAAGATCAAATTAGAACTCACTAAAACTAGGAGATCACCATTTTCTTTCTCCTTAACACCAAATGTAGCCATTTTTTTGCATCGAATAAACAAGAATCTTATAAGAAAATGTCAACACCTGACAGTCTTAGCTTGACTTTGCATAGATAGATTCATATTGCAAAGATCGACTGCATATCTTAAGTGAAAGGTCAATGTGTCGCCGTCACTGACCGTCGGTGCAGAGATCACTTTGTGTTTTCATTCATTCGTGTTCGTTCTGTTTGTGTTCCTGAGGTGAGTGAAATAAATCTTTTTAACGTGCCATCGATTAACAGCAAAGCGGCATGTTGTTCTCCGAGTGTGTGCAGCACATCAGGCAGATTCTGTTTGCATGCAGGGTCCTCACGTTGCACTTGTAAGTATTGTTGTCAATATTGTATAGATTAATGAAGAGGGATAACCATGTGTGGCTGTCTGCTGCGTCGTGTGCCTGTTCGTCTTTTCTGTTTAAGCCTATGGTGTAGATGGGACCCATCCATTAGCCGAAGGAGCAGAATAACCAAGAGTGACATTCAATTACAGTATGCAAATGTGTGTTCTTTATTTATTTATCAGAGCTTCACCATTCATTTACTAAATTAACTCTTTTGCACATGTGCTATGATGAGCAGATTGCAATGTGTTTTTCAAAAACAGCCAATAATGAACTGTATTATTTGTAATAACGTTTATGGAACAAGTGGAATGAGACTACCTATCACCATTGGATGAATGACAAATTAAATAAAATAAAGGGTACAAACATAGAACAAACACATGGTGCGTGTTTGATATGATGAAGAGTTTTAAAATAAACATTAATGTAGGTTGATCTATCCTTGTGTTGTATACAGTAATTCTGTTGGATAAGCATTAATACAGTGTTCTTGTCACTTCAGGGCATAAAGATTATTTTTTTGACCTCATTGTTAGAGCAAATTAGACAGCGTTGGATGTTTTGATAGCCATCGAGGAATGGGAATGTTTGACTGTAATTAGTAGTAATTTAGCTTTCAGTTTCTTTTCTTTTTTCTTTCTTTTTGGTGCAACAACAGAACAGAAGCACTAAACCATGACATAAATATATCAACGGGTGTGTTTGTAATGGTTTTGTCATGTCAATATTGAGGGTAAGTCATTAACTGTTCTGTAACAAAAGACTTCCTGCATGAAAGCAGTTTCCAGTCAGAAAAGTGTCCAATAATTAGCAGAGAAGCTTTTATTTTCAACAGTAAAAACTTCTCTAAATGCAGAATATCTCCAAATAATCAGTTGATATCTGTCCCATTCTTCCATGGTACCTTACTTCACCCATGTGTTTGTTGTGCTACTTTTAATTATTTTGACTGTTTAGTTGTTGAACCTTTATTATGTAACACACTTTGTTCAGCTGTGGTTGTTTTTTAGATGTGCTACATAAATAAATTAGGCTTGACTTGACCTTACTAGTTGTTGCTCAACAATCTGAGCATGACTATCTGTGAGACCACTGAAATGAACATTTTGAGTTTGAGTTGTTTTAAACTGCTGAATTCACCTTAAACAGATGATGTGCATCTTACTATTCAAATGTACAATTTTTAAGATTTCCTTTTTAGAAAATGGGGATTTTATTTTGCCAATGCACTCATTGGGCTTCCGTGAAGAGAATAGCCACAATACTGAATATATGTTTAGGAAAATATTTTGTCAAAATATTGTAAAGAGGAAACTTTTTTAATCATAATATCTGGTACTTCTCATTTACAATTTTTTTAACTTAATTTGAAATTACACAAGTGAAGTGAAGCCTGTTCTTAGCTCACTGTGTAAAACCACTAGCAGCAAACATTTGGTTATATTTTATTGTTTACAGTGGGAGGGCCGCCATCTTGTTTTACAAGCATGTTTCCCAGCTTATATTTAGCTGCAGTTTGAATTCAGGTCAACTCCTACATGACATGTTTGAAATGAAAGCACTTTTTTAAAATAATTTCTTTAATCTCTTTATGTGAAACAAAAAGGAGGAAAAAATTGATTAATCGGATTTGGTAGAATAAAATCTGAGATTTTATTTTTAAGCCATTATCACCCAACCCTACACCAAACATCTATTTACATTTTCAGTAAGCTCATGGTAAAGCACATTGTTCTACTAGAAACAATCTACTATTACCACTGTTATGGCATTGTTCTGCTAGAAACAAACTACTATAATTAAACTAGTACTTCTACTAGAACTAAACTACTAAAATATAAACTTAGATTTAAGTTTGAGTGGCTGAGATGTCCAAACTGGTAGGAATAATGTGTAATGGTAAAGAGCAAAAAGTTCCAAGACATTGTAGGTCAATCATTATCAATATCGTTGTTACATTTTCAGAAATTGTGTTAATATAATTCTTATCATATTGTGCAGCCATAACCTCTGTCTACTAATAGTAAAAGAACCATCGCTGATAATTCACTGCACACAACCCCACTTCAGAAAAATCCAAATCTGCATGAATTTGACCACCGACTGAAACTTGGGGTATTTTAAAACCAGCGTGTGTGCACCTTAGAGGCACAAGAACAAAACAATGAATAAAAATAAAAAATCTAAAATAAAACATGTATCTTCAGGTGTTAAAGATTAGTTTAAAATGTCAAAGTTTCTTTCTCTTTATATGGTTATTTCACTAAGGAATGTACAGCTCGGTTTGTCACCAAACGTGCCAAATCCCTGTTCACATCTACTCCTGCTACGCTACAGCACACACTGCAACACCGCAGTTTGCGTCTCTTTTTGACTGAACACTAAATTTGCAAAAACTTATAGAATTTCAACAAAGAATTGCCCCCAAGTCTTAGTTGCTTGATTGGGTGAATTTTAAATCTGATTGTCTGATTTTATAGAGCTGTTAGCTTTAGGAGATGTTCTTGTTTAAAGGTTATGAAAGTAAAAGGGCAACACCACTTGATCTGGTTGGATGATTACAGATGCCGCATCACAATCTGAAATAAATAACAATGAAAAATAGACTTAGATGCAGTCAGTATTTGCTCACCTAGTAAATCTGCAAGCATACACAATTGAAAACAGTGATAATGCTAGCAAATCTTAAAAACATAAGATTTGAAAAATGTCCCAGTGCGACACATTTTTCCAGATTTAAATTCAACAACAGTTCACCTGAACCAATCCTTTCCAACGTGTACTCTGTCTAAAAAGCTTGCTTTATGTGCTGTCCTCTTGCCCCAAAGCCAAAAATGTACAATGTGAATAATGAAAGCCCTGATCTTCAAGTCTACCTGCATCTCCACACCGTCTGAGTGGCTCCATTACAGAATGAAAAGTGAATTTCCTTTGTTGCTTCCAGATTTGCCCATTATTAAGGAAACCCATTAAACGACAGAAGAAGGTGACTTTCCCTTTCACAGCGATGACACATGAAAAGAGACCACTGTCGGGGTGGAGATGGAAGCGGCTGATGAGGCTGGTGAGGAGGTTTCGACCCAAGAGGAAAGGGCTTATTGATTGACTGAGCCAGCACTGCGTCCTGTGCTCTCTGTCAATCACCTGTAGACTTTTCTTTGTTGCTCTCTTTTCTTCTGGCCACTGGTGAGCCCCTATTTTGCAAATGCTAATGTGCCCTAATTTAACTTCATTACTCTGCATACGACATCTAGGCAGCAAGGGGGACAGACTGTATGTTTCGACCCCGCATGTTTGCAATCCACTGGATCAGCGACCTTTTCTATCATCATCCATCCGCAGCTCTCCTCATCTTCTCGTTGCCTTCATTCTAGTTCCCTGCGGTTAGTCTGTCACTGTCTTTCTTATCCCCGTGCCCTCCCTGTTGCGCCCACAAATGCAGCTCAGCGGCATTGATAATGGCCTGACAGACCACAGTGGTGGGTTAGCGTCAGCTCCTCAGCCCCATCCATTCATCCTCTAACCTAACGCCTTGCCTTTGTCACCAAGGTCACCTTGTTGCCTGTCGGCTCAGTGAGAAAGGGTGTCGGCCTGAAATAGGAGGCATTCACCTGCCTCTTTTAGTCTTTCTACTGAGGTTGCTTGCGCTCAGTGTTTAGTTTTAACACTATACGTGAGCAAGTTGTAGACAGAAATTAACAAATGATACATCTGTGATGCAACATGTAATTTTTTAAATTATTATTAGATTTACGATATATTAACACAACTATTTTTCACAAGTTGCATTCATTGATACTTTTGTTTGGACTAACAGCAGATTTTGAAGAGAGTATTTCAGAGTTTTTAAGGTGAGCTTCTGATCAAAGGTTTTAGGCACTGGGCATCGTACTTTAGCAGATGCCTCTGTGGGCATCTTCATTTACCAAAAACCTTTGTTAGGTCATCCCTAAAGTTAACGGTAATGGCCAAAACCAAAGTGGACGTACCCTCCTAAAACAACTCCAGTCATAGACTGTCATAGCAATTTGGGCAATTTTACAAACTTTAATCTTTCATAATTTTTGCATTGTGTAGTCATTTATTTATTTTTTTTATTTTTTTTAAAGCGAGGCAGACGATTGAATGGAACACAGGCAGTAGGCAGTTTGACTTAAAGACAAAAATAAATAAAGACCAGCTGAAGTTGAAGTTGGAACATGAAACTAGAAATGACATAAACAACCAACTTAAGCATATTCTCTGTTAGACAGAAAACCAGAGGCCAAGTAGTTAATGGCCAGTGTAATTACTAAGGATTTTATTCTAGCAACATTATTTCATCTTATATTAAGAGATTAAACACCGAGGGAACATGTTCACCATCCAACCTTATTCACTACCATGTGGTAAAGATTGAAATAAGTTACCCATCAGAGAGACATTTGCATTAGCCTGGCCAGCCAGACTGACTAACACAGCAAGTCAGTCTGGTAAGGCTCCATTCCCTCCGGCCCAAAACAGACCAGACCAATCACAGCGCGGGAGGCGGGACTTTACGATGCATCATTCTCAACAGCAGAATTACCCATAATGCAGCAGTGCTTTACTGCTACCATAACAGTCAAGATGCTTCCGGAGATTTCTGTTGCTTGGTGCCTTGGAAAATGAAGAAAGTACATGTGAGTCCAACATGTATCCTCAGATTTTTTTTCGATAAAAGCGACACAAAATTGTTCACTGGAGAGTTTGCTCGATGGTATTATATGTTTCAACGGAAACATAAACTAAAAAAAAAAAGAGAGCGTCGCTTGGAGTTTTTTGCATCACACCCGTAGTTATCTGATTGGTTCTAAACTGATGACGCTGACCCCGTTAGTCCCGCCTTTGAAATCGGGCTCTATCACCTCCTTACCAGACTGATGCGAAGTACACATACCGTATCGGTCGGCATATATACTCGAGTGATACGCCGCGGCCTATCAGTCTGGCTGGCCAGGCTACATTTGCATCAAATACTGACTGTTCTACCAATGTTTCTGTCAGGTTATTCAAATGTCTCTTAAAGCCACTTTCTGCCTGAATCTGGCATATAGTCCATATCTGTTTTAAGCCACCATCTCAGTAGTCCATCACTTACCAAGATGGCAGAACAGTATGATGACATGTTAACATTTTGTTTTTCCTTCCGCTTTGCATTGTGAACTAATTGTTTGAACCGATTGTCATTCCCAGTCAGTTTTAAATCTTATTTTGCCTTAATCCCAGTACCATAAAACAACACTTGATTGACTGATTTATTGGTTTCAGTTTTATTATTTCGTTTCCTTTTTTCCCATAGTTTATTTGTTTTCTTCATTCTTTTCGGTTTTACTTTAGTAGTTTAGTTGAATGTTACTAGTCTAGTTAAAGAGTTTGTTGCCTGAATTTTTTACCTTAAACTTGAAGTTTTGTGTTAATAAATTCTTGTATTTGAAGAGAAGCTGTTTGTGTTTATTCTCCATGTGTGTGCAGGGCCTGCTGAGAATACCAGTGAGTGAATTCACTCCATCTATTGTTCTATAATACCACACCTCACCAAGCAGATATTCATAAAACCATAAGCTGCAGAGACTGAGCTGTTTGGCTATTGATCTCTGATAATCAGGTAGTGCACTGACTAGGAAAATGTAATTAAAATGACTCAATTTGTTAATTGCCTTTGGCACCTAATAATAATTATTCACAGCCCAACCAAACCTATTATTGCACAACATGATCATATACAGAACTGTGTATGCAATTTGACCAAGACATGTCATTTAAATCCCATATTCAACAGCTTTCCAGGGTTTCCTTTTCACCTCTGGTAATATTGGCAAAATTAGAAATATTCTGTCCAGGAATGACACTGAAAAACTAGTCCATGCATTTGTTACTTCAAGGCTGGACTATTGTAATTCTTTACTATCAGGAAGTCCACAAAATGCAGTTCGAAACCTTCAGCTGGTCCAAAATGCTGCAGCAAGAGTTCTGATGAAAATCAACAAGAGGGATCACATTTCTCCAATTTTAGCTTCCCTTCATTGGCTTCCTGTTAAATCAAGAATATAATTTAAAATTCTTCTTCTAACGTATAAAGCCCTTAATAATCAAGCTCCATCATATATCAGAGCTCTGATTACCCCGTATGTTCCTAACAGAGCACTTTGCTCTCAGACTGCAGGTCTGCTGGTGGTTCCTAGAGTCTCTAAAAGTAGAATGGGAGGCAGATCCTTTAGCTATCAGGCTCCTCTCCTGTGGAACCAACTCCCAGTTTTGGTCCGTGAGGCAGACACCGTGTCTACTTTTAAGACTAATCTTAAAACTATCCTTTTTGACAAAGCTTCTAGTTAGAGTGGCTCATGTTACCCTGAGCTACCTATATAGTTATGCTGCTATAGGCTTAGGCTACTGGAGGACATCAGGGTCTATTTCTCTCACTCTGCTGAGTTATCCTACTGTTCTCCAATCTGCATAGTTTTTTTGTCATTTCAGCTTTTAACATTTTGTTCTCTGTCATTTTCTTTCATAGTAGGTACACCTGGTCTGGCGTTCTGTCAGCTGTGACATCATCCAGGGAAGATAGATCATCCACGATTACCACATAACATAGAAAGTACTCCTGGGTCAATGTGAGCTTCTGTGCTTTCTGTGTCTCTGCTCTGTCTTCTCTAAGCCCCAGTGGGTCGAGGCAGATGAACGTTCACACTGAGCCTGGTTCTGGTTCTGCTGGAGGTTTTCCTTCCTGTTAAAGGGGAGTTTTCCTCTCCACTGTCGCTTCATGCATGCTCAGTATGAGGGATTGCTGCAAAGCCATCAACAATGCAGACGACTGTCCACTGTGGCTCTACGCTCTTTCAGGAGGAGTGAATGCTGCTTGGAGAGACTTGATGCAACCTGCTGGGTTTCCTTAGAGAAGAAACATTCTGACCAACCTGTCTGGATGATTTGATTGAATTTGACTTTGTAAAGTGCCTCGAGATGACATGTGTTGTGAATTGGTGCTATATAATATTCACACACACATTCACGCACAATATTCAGTTGAATTTCAAACCTAACAACACTCTCAGACAGACTGGTTCTCCCACAAGACTATAAAACATCCAAACACATGCAATATAGTGCTTCAAAAAGTAGTTGAACCTCTACATTGGTGAAGCAAGCCAGCCATACAAATACATGTCACAATTCAGAAGAGGCAGCTTTTCAGTGTAAAGTACTAGACAGAGACAGAGTACTCGATTATTCAGCCGGACATGTTGTTATGCTTAAGAGGTTTATTGTAAAAGATGGTGATATCACATGCTGAACAAGCAAGAGTATGGACAGTTGTGCAGCTGATCCAGAAACACAGTCCAAAGGGGCGAGACAGGAATTAGAACCAGGGACAGTCAAAGGTCTTGACCTGAGCAAAAAGCAGATGAGGTCCAGCGAGGGCATGGTGAGCATAAAGTCCACAAAGGAAGGCAGGTGGCGCACACGAGCACTTGGATGAAGATCCAGAGAGGGCAGGGTGAGCAGAAAGTCAGAGCAGGCAGTGTACACTTCGCTGGAAAGTAGCTCACACATGGCAAGGATACAATCTGGCACTGGCTGGCTGTGGGAGGCAGGTATAAATAGGCAGATTAGCAAGTGACACTCATACAGAGCTAATCAGGGTGAGCGCAGGTGAAACAACTCCCACTAATCAGTGGAGCAGAGCAGCGAGGTGGAACACACCCAGTCAGCCCAGAAAGCAGCAGAAAGGAGGCAGGTTGCAAGACAATCAGGGCAAGAGTCAATGGTTCATCTGCAGCTCAAGGAGAAAAGACACTCCTTTGAGAAGAGTGATGTACATATTTGACACAGAGAAAACAGGGGGCTTGTATGACTGAGCGAAACAAGACAGCTACAGTCTACAGTCCAGAAAGCATGCATACACACGCCTCAAACGTTTCGTTCTTTTAACGTTATAAACACAGACTTTAATGACAGAAATGTTATTTCTTAGTCCAATATGGAGGACAACAGTGAGGTGAAAGGTAAATTGATACATGGTTTTCAAAAGTAACTACAAATAAAATTCTGAAAAGTTTGTTGAGTACTTTGTAGAACCAACTTTCAGTGCAACTACAGCTCTACCAGCTTCACACTCTGAATTATTTGGCCAGTCTTCTTTGCGGCCTAGCTCACCCATGGTTAGACTGGATGAAGTGCTCCCGTACTATTTAAATTATAAATGTAATTTGTACAAAATAAAGTACATAGCAAATGTGCCCTTTGTATAACATAAGTTTTTCTCTCTCAAATGTTGGTTTCTAAAGTTTTTTCAACTTCAGTTTTTTTTTCCATGTCGTTAGCGGCCCCCTGTGATTCATCACATATTTCACTCACTGATGACTGGTCATATTCTACTGATTCATATGTTAATAGGTTTCTAAGACAACCCCCCGTCGCTCTCAGGCAGAGCTTGAAATATTCTTTCCATTTTTTTTTTCTGTTCAGAGCAACGGCACTCGCTGTGAAAAGCAGAGCTTTATCACTCCTCCAGCCCAGCGGATTTTGTTGACCTATCTTGTTTTTTTCTCCTGCAGTGGGAAAAGCATTTCTGGGATAAACAATCCACTGAAATGTCACCGGATTCCATGGAGTCCAAGAGAGCGGCGCTGTCAAGCTGGGGGGACAGGCCTGTTGTCATCCGCCATTAGGCAACATTTCATATCTTGTGGTGTGACAACAACATTGTATAATAGCAGTTTTAAAAATATCATTCTCAAACAGTGAGTTATGAGGCGTATGGTATTGATGCTATAAGGGGAAGATCATAACTGTCTAATTCCATAGCTCCACAAATACAATGCAATTACATTTATGCACAAACTGCATTGGTCATTTTGTTGATGCTGAAATGACACTGAGGCAAGTGCTCTCTTTCTTTTTTTTTTTTTTTTTTTTCAGAAATCAACATTATTTTGAGTAACTTTATTCAGAGGAACCACAGCATGCTGTTTTAAGATTTATTTATTTATTTTACGTAATCCCTTGTGTCACACATTCTGGCATCTTTACATTTAACACTTTTGACAACCCCAAGTTGCCAAAAGGAAAGCACTCGTCTCGTCTAACATTTCACAGATCTTTGACCATTCCTATTTGTAGTCTCTCTATATCACCCAGAGTCCTGGGTTCCACTTTCATACACCCCTTTCTTCTGTTCACCTCATTGATTTTTTTTTTTTTTTGAGGAATTTAGGTCTGAGGACTGAGATGGCCCCAGAAGGTGCTGGATATTTTCTCTTTTTTTTTTTCTCTGATGAACCATTTCTGTGTTTATTTAGCCTCTAATAAGAATACCTCACAGAGGCCTTTCATGTTAATTCTCTTTTTCTTTTAAAGTATCAGATTGTCTAAGAAGTTTGTGTTAATATTCCAATCATTTCTTGTTACCCCGGGGGCAAAATATGTGACACGAAGGACCGTTTCTTTTAGCAACTCTTCCAAATAGGAATTACAAGAGAATCCAAGTAAGGTAGATTAAGACTGAATTGAATTAAATTGAATTTAATTGCTTTATTTGTCCCACAGGGGGGGAAATTGGATTTCAGTACAGCCCATCAAGAAAGACAAACATGAGTAGACAGGTGACTGAGGCTGTTGCCACAAGATTCTACGTTTTTGCAGAGTAGAGAAAAAAAACACATTAGGATAGGTATTGTAGCATAATTTTCAATGTAACTCTTATTATTGCTTACCTGTGCAGTTATTTATAAAAGCTACAAATGGAAACTATTGGTAATCTCAATGGTAGTTAATTAATTGCTTTATTTAGGAGACACAGTTCTGGTAGAAAGCCAAGCACAACTCCCTGAACAAACATTAATTGATAAGAAATTATGACTTTGCTTTCTGTGTAACAACATTTTAATTCGGTTGACAAATCAAAAAAGCCACCCACATCAGGATGTATGTAAGTGAATAAGAGGTTAGTCTGTTTGATGTGTTAAAATGCGCTAAACAAGCTTGACTTTCAACGTTACGGGCTAAAGCTAAATTTGGGAAAGATAGTTTGCAAACGTGTTTTTCTGGGCCAAATAGAAGCGATATAAGCTAACCCGAAGTAGTTATAACAACAATTTCCATGGATGGCCAGTGTTTGGACTGCTAGCACTGAATTGGCTCATTTTACTGAACTGCATAAAGATAAGATGTTGCTTACCTGCCAAGAAAGACTCGCACACACATATGAATTTGTTTTTTCTATCTTTCTTACATAGCTTACACAGTTAACCTGTTAGACCCTCTCACGCTTACAGAGGAAAGTGACCAAGGCTGTAATTTGTCTCAGGAGCAGGCTCAGGTTGGAATAAATCTGTTCCAAGAATATTAGTAGGTACAAGTAAACCAAGGGATGTATAAATATATAAAATAATGGTTGATATATCAAAAGTGAATCTGAGGATAGACAAAAATGAGGAGGATGCATGTTATTGAAATTATCCACTTATTGACTAATTTCCCAAGTTCAGTTGGCAAACCTATAAAGTAAGTTTGCCAACTGAACCATGGAGCTTCAATTTTAATCAGCATTTCCTTTTATCAAAATAACATCACTTAGAGCTTGTGACACTAGCCCAGAATAATGTGCAACAAATTATACAACAGAGTTCTAACAAGTTATAACTTATTTTTTTCTTTTTAAAATTAAGCAAATATATATATATAAAAAAATAATTTAATAGATTTTAAACAATTGCTTCAAGTTTGCATTGCCAGCATGTGTAAATGTACATATTGCCTCTAACAGTCAAACCAAAGGAATACAGACCAATAGGGCTCTCAAATGGACTCAACATACAAAGTCAAGATACAGTTAAATGATTTTCAATGAACAATATTTCCTTCAAACACATGTTTATTTAAACTAACCTCACCTTCCTCACGACCTAATGCTGGTTATGAAATATGGTAACTACTCAGGAATTATTTTTTACATTTATTATGAAGTTTAGACTCAAATTCAAACTACAAGACTCGCCCCAGCCTCTCCTGCATTCCCCGATCATCTCATCATGCATCTGTTCTCCAGCCAATCAGCGTTAAGTCCTCATCCTACTTTAGCCAATCATCCCGCAAGGCTTTGTTTATGAGGCGCTCCATCCATGGATTCTACTACTCTTCAGCTGAGCTTCGACCCATCTCCATCCCATCTCCTCCTTCACGCTCTCAAGCTCCTCCGGGCTTCCTTCTGTCCACTTGCCTCCATCACCATTCTCTGGACCCCGGGTGGGGAATACTTCACTAATCCTAAAATTATCATCCAGGATCATAGCCATTGGCAGCTTTCACGTCTTCTGCAGGGGTTTGAGCATCAAAGACCTTTGACTGATTTATGACAATAAATCTCTCCAATGGCCTCTTCTGTCTGTGTTAGTCTTTCCGGGTTGAATTGAGCATACCACAGTAGAATGTGTCTAATTACTGAATCTAGCATGTTTCATTGGGTGAATACTAAATATTAAACCGCAAACCCACACAGAAATAAAATATTTCTGGCGCTCTGGTGGCGCAGCGGGTAGCGCGACCCATGTACGGAGGCCTTAGTCCTCGGCGCGGTCAACCCGGTGTCACGATTTTGTCTTTGGATGAACCCGGACACAGCATGCACACACAGAGCTGGTTTTAAGAGAGTTTATTGCAAGCAGTGAATGATGATGACATGATGAACCGGAGATGAAGGATGCAGGAGCTGACTGGCAGGTACAGAGTGGAGCAATAGTCCATAAAAGAGTTAGGTAACAGAGTCCACAGCTCAGCAAAGACTTAGCCAGAGCACAGCAGCAGGCCCGTCAGCACGGCAGGGAATGAGTTCTTGAAGGCCAGAGTAACAGCAGGATTAGTAGCAGGACAGGGTGGATACTTGAAGACCAGAACCATAGCAGGATAACAGCTAATCCAGGTGAATACTTGCAGATTGAGTTACCACGGTCCAGAAACTCAGCCTGAGATGCAGAGGGGAGACAGGTGGATCCAGAAGCCAGCAGAGATACAAATCAAAACACTAAGGCAGAAAACAAATGGTTAGTGATGTTACGTGATGTGCCGAGGCTTCGAGGCGTGTGTCGAGTAATGGAGGGGGCGTTTCCGTGAAGCGCGTATCGAGGCTTGCTTCATTTAGGGGAGGAGCCGAAAACGATGACGTCCGAAGCCTCGCTGGCCGGCTGTACCACGTGACTGCTTTGGGATGTGGTTCAGATGTTGGCGCGGCTTCGACAGCTTTAGAAACCCCACAGGCTCCATTCAAAATGTGGGTTGTTGTAGGCGAGTTGCGGTCAGTTGAGAGAGTGGATAGAGTTTTGATAGTTTGATAGCAGAGTTTGGATAGTGGTTATTTAGTTTGAGACAGTTAGTTTGGTGTTTGGAGAGTTTAGGAGAGAGATAGATAGATAGATAGGAGATCAGTGCTCTCAACTATCACGCATTGACCGTCACTGACTTCACACGGTCACACGCAAACATGGCATTTTTCACGCATAAAAATCCCAACGGCCATCTGGGCAGCGGACGATAAAAACTCCGCCTTCTGCTGAGATGTTTCAGCTTCTTTCACAGCTTGTGGCCATCAGTAATTCCTGCTGCAGTTCATGTTAACAGAGCAGCAGGAGGAGCGATCAGAGTTATGAATAATTTTAGTCTTAACCAGCGGTGAAAGTGAGCCGGTAAGGTCCTGTACTACGTACGCAGGAGGGGAGGGGGCGGGGGAAGAGAGCTGCTGCCAGATATTGCCTTCATTCAGAACCAGTGATGGCTGCATTCTGGATCATAAAACAGTTCTGCTCACCAGATGCAGTTTAAAACGCTACGTCTGGTTATAAGTTGTTTTTATTAATTCTGCATTTTTTAACTACATGCACCGTATTTCTGTGCCTCAGCGCTTCGATGCGCTTCTGCCTTGCGCTTTAATTCAGGTGCGCAAAATTACGTTACTTGTAATTTGGGTGCGCGCTTTCATTTTAAAGAACTTGTAACATCAGGAGGATGATCTCAGACCGGTCAGCTCCTATGATCACTGTATAGGAGCCCTTTACAGTTTTTATTTATGCATTTCCACCCTGTTTATCCCTCGCACGCAGCGCACCATCGGGTAAAATCCTCCCACCTCACCGCCCAGAGCGCACTGAGGAGAGCAATAGAGATCTGTCTGGTCGACTGAGATGAGAAACCTGTTGCTGTGAAAGGTGATATAGGTTATAAACTGTTACTCTCTAGAATTGCATTGAGCTGAAAAGAGAGGAGACATCAGCAGCTGGATCGTGCGTAAAGACGCAGCGAGAACCTCTGTGTGCTTCAGTGTTGCTGCTGAGGGGAAACTGTGGGACCGTATAGTACTGGGCTAATCATTGGTCACAGTACCCCAAACATACATACTTGCACTTATTTATTTATGCACCCCGGCATCATCTGTGCCATGTGAGCATGTCTTTTCAAAGGTTGGAGAAGTAGTATCAAAAAAGAGAAATCATTTGAAACCAAAAACTGTGGAGAAATTGTTGTTTCTTAATAAAAATGCATGAAATCATCCAAGTTACACAAGCATTAGCCTATTCACTACCCCCTGCCTAGTTCCACAAGCACTTTCATTGTCCTCTGCCTGATTAAGCCCATGCCATTTTTCTAGAGTCACGGGAAAAACATTATTACACAACATGCCATATCATGTCACTACTATTTTGGGAATAATTACACACAGAGAATACATTCAAACAATGTTTTGTTGTACACATGTGTATACAAAATTTATGTAGACAAATTATTTCGTCCTACACCTTTTGTGAAGTCATTCCCAAGAGTCATAATAGACAAAAATTCAATGCATCACACGTGTTAAGATACAGCTGGCTGTGATTATACACCTGGCCAGTGGGTGGTGTCGTGTGCACATGAAGCATCAAGAAATGAACCCTTTCTCGAACCAATTGGCTCAAGTGGTTCAATGCCTCATGAGGCTTCATCTCACCATCACTACAAATGGTCAGAAGGTGCAAACCAGGCAGACAGGCGAGGAGTAGGTGTTGAATGATGACGGACCAGCACTGGAGTGAAACAAAGGGAGGCTTAAATAAGGAAGCTGGCAGGTGAAATGAGTCTGACTGATTGATTGACTAACTACCAACAGGTGTGACTGACTGCAAGGGGAGTGAAGTGAAGGCTGAGTGAGAAGGGGAGGAGGAAACTAAAAACTAACAATAAATAAAGTCAAATCATAACTAGAACCCAAACAAAGAGGAAAAACTGAAAACTAATAGTAAACAAAAGCCGAGTCAAAACTAAACCATGACACCCGGGTTCGACTCTGACCCGTGGTCCTTTGCCGCATGTCCCTCCCCTTCTTCCACCCCCCTTCCTGTCAGCCTACTGTGTTAAAAAGCGAGCCACTGACTAGAGCCATGAAAAATCTCAAAAAAAAAAATATATATATATATATATTTCTATCCCTTGCATAGAAAGATACCTGATGTTCAGACTAAGAGACTGATATTGGCCTGTAGATGGGTTTTGCCCTATTCCTGCCAAATCCCTCTCTGTGGATGGCAGACCCACTTGCAGTGCAATGGGGTATTTTGTCATCTGCCGTAAGCTCCCCAAAGCAACAGAGCAACTGGTCCTCTTGGTGAGAGATGCTTGAATACTCACTGCAAACCAAATGAGGCTTTAAATGGAGCGCTGCAAATCCTCTGTCCATGTGATTGTAGCCCATCGTTAACCTTGGAACACAGTTTTTGTGCAAACTATTCTGTCCTTTTGGGTTTTAGGAATCTGGCTTGATGCAGAAAAAAGATTTTACACTGAACAGTGATTCCAGAAGTTACAGTTTAGGAGATTGAGCCACACCTGGTCTCTGAAATATTTAGGCAATTTGGAGGGGTATAGGAGTTAAATTTAATTGAGCTTAATTGATTTATGCTAATGACCATTGTACTTGAGGATATCACCATTAGGGTTTATGTTTCTGTAGACGTCTTTAGTACTTGGCTTTCTGGTTTAGTGAGTTGACTGAAACAATGAAAACAAACCCGTTCTCCCTGTTTAAACTTGTTTCTGTAGATCCCCTGCACAACCAACAGTTCCAAAAAGAAGTTTATATACAATCTTTACATACAATCATCTGCAAGTGTTTTATGTTAATTTCAAATTTTTAATAATTTATTTGAATCCCTTTTTTAGAGGATGTAGTGTAATTAACATACACAGCTATTAAACATTATCTGTAAATGAGGTCTTGCTGGAACATCCATTTGTGTCCCAATTTTAGGACTCTGACCCAAACTCTTATCCTCGATTTACATCAGATAGGATTTCTAGGAGCAGCCCAAGAATCACCAAGAATGAAACCTGTTACGTTCCCCAAAGGCCGTCTAGGAGTATATGGGGGGCATAACAATAATAGCCCAGGGAAGAAGACTCAGCAGGAAGGTTGATAACTTCAATGCTCTTTTATTTACAAAGATAAAGTAACTTAAGAACATGAGGAGAACCTGGAAGAAAATAGAAGGTTAATTGCAAATTAAAGAGCCAGGTTTGCAGCAAAGAAAAAAATAAGTCACAGACCAAAGGATTCACTAAGACCAAAATATAAAACTCCCTCATCAACATGAGCCACATGTTCAGCCACAACACAAATCAAGATTAGTCTTCCCACTATAGAAACAAAACACCTCCATCGGGACAACAGCCTACAACCCCTGGCAAAAATTATGGAATCACCGGCCTCGGAGGATGTTCATTCAGTTGTTTAATTTTGTAGAAAAAAAGCAGATCACGGACATGACACAAAACTAAAGTCATTTCAAATGGCAACTGTCTGGCTTTAAGAAACACTAAAAGAAATCAAGAAAAAAAATGTGGTAGTCACTAACGGTTACTTTTTTTAGACCAAGCAGAGGGGAAAAAATATGGAATCACTCAATTCTGAGGAAAAAATTATGGAATCATGAAAAACAAAGGAACGCTCCAACACATTACTAGTATTTTGTTGCACCACCTCTGGCTTTTATAACAGGTTGCAGTCTCTGAGGCATGGACTTAATGAGTGATAAACAGTACTCTTCATCAATCTGGCTCCAACTTTCTCTGATTGCTGTTGCCAGATCAGCTTTGCAGGTTGGAGCCTCGTCATGGACCATTTTCTTCAACTTCCACCAAAGATTTTCAATTGGATTAAGATCCGGACTATTTGCAGGCCATGACATTGACCTTATGTGTCTTTTTTCAAGGAATGTTTTCACAGTTTTGGCTCTATGGCAAGCTGCATTATCATCTTGAAAAAAGATTTCATCATCCCCAAACATCCTTTCAATTGTCGGGATAAGAAAAATGTCCAAAATCTCAACGTAAACTTGTGCATTTATTGAGGATGTAATGACAGCCATCTCCCCAGTGCCTTTACCTGACATGCGGCACGATATCATGAATGACTGTGGAAATTTGCATGTTCTCTTCAGGGAGTCATCTTTATAAGTCTCATTGGAACGGCACCAAACAAAGGTTCCAGCATCATCACCTTGCCCAATGCAGATTCGAGATTCATCACTGAATATGACTTTCATCCAGTCATCCACAGTCCACGATTGCTTTCCTTGTAACCTTGTTTTTTTCTGTTTAGGTGTTAATGATGGCTTTCGTTGAGCTTTTCTGTATGTAAATCCCCTTTCCTTTAGGCGGTTTCTTACAGTGCGGTCACAGACATTGACTCCAGTTTCCTCCCATTCGTTCCTCATTTGTTTTGTTGTGCATTTTCGGTTTTTGAGACATATTGCTTTAAGTTTTGTGTCTTGACGCTGTGATGTCTTCCTTGGTCTACCAGGACCAATTTGAAATTACTTTAGTTTTGTGTCATGTCTGTGATCTGCTTTTTTTCTACAAAATTAAACAACTGAATGAACATCCTCCGAGGCCGGTGATTCCATAATTTTTGCCAGGGGTTGTAGTCCTCAATCTATTCAAATACCACCAGGCCAACCAAGCTTCCGCCAAATTGACTCAAGCCTCAATCAGCCCACATGTGGTCAAAATGACCAGCTGGCAATGAGACCTGCTCCTCTCCCAGCTTTACGCGCGGCTCGTCAAGGCAAACTGCAATCAGCTGCACCCTCCATGCTGCAGGAACCTAATTGCAGGAGAACCCAGAACCCAGGGGCAGCAAGGAGCCACCCACTGGCATGCAGGCACCGCAGCACGTCACACCTGTCAGAAACTGGAAGACTGTTGAATCACCACTTTCCACGTGGACTTAAGAGGGAGCTGATCGCAAAGAAAAAAAATCCAAAATTAACCTAAACTTAAAGCAACTACAGATTGTCATTTACCATACCCAAAGTCAAGCAGGGTAATAGTGGCATCAGGCTAAGAGTAAGTTTTTCTCCCCACTGTTATTGGTACATTGTGCAAACTGGAATCAATGATAAAAACGAGGGCTACCTTCACATTTTTACGACTTCACCTCAAAGGATCAAGCAGTCTGTTGATATTTAGACACAACAGGGAGAATGGAAAATAATCCCAAACACAATTCAAAATGGATAAAATTGGTTGACTTCTGGAACGGTCCTTATTTCAAATATAAAAAACTAAAGAAAAATTAATTGAGAATCATGTGTAAGACATGAACGCTAAAAGAACAACTTCTTAAAATTCTTTCTAAAAATGGAAGACTTTTTAGATTTAGAAAAAAATAATGTGTTCCTCAAGAAAATCTTTTTGGCCAATTTAAGCCAGGCCTATTATAGGGCTCGTCTTCTGGGAGAGACTGGCAGGTCTGAGTTGTGTAGTAAACCAGTAAGCTGCAGAAATTTGATTTAGTGTAAACTAACAATTAAGTGGAAGAAACTTTTCTCAATGTACTTTTACCTCTAGTTAGGAAAAGTCAAACTGAGACATTTCTAAACATGTCTAATATCACATAATCATTCCTGTTATTTAAAACATTATACCAGAAATTGCAAATTCACAATCAAATAAGTAAGTAAATATTTCTGAAAAAAATGCAATATTTAAAAAAAATATATAGTTTTTTTACTCATTAGTCTGCCTTGAATATTCACTTTAAACATGAGAAATGTGTAAAAGAAACGTCAACACCCATGCTCTCTGGGGTTAAAACTGATGTATTTATATCTTAATTGCTTCTGCTTTAAAAAAAAAAAAAAGCTGCATGGCTCTCTTCATATCTATCACTCTTTGCAGTTTGTAAAATGTCCCGTTGGAGTAGCTGTCAAAGCCGGTAGGCCATATTTGCCAGTAGCACTGTCACTCATTTTTAATATTCAATACATGACTGCTAATGATAATATACACAACAACAGAGCTGTTGCAATTCAACACATGCCGCTTAAATCCTGCAGCGATCTTCCTGCTGACTTTACTTTACTATCTGCATTGCCCTTGAAGTTAAATCCTCATTTTTATCCTTCATGCAGTCTCGGTCTGACTGTAGCTTCACTGCCCTTAGCGGCTAAGTGGTCAGAGGTGGGGTTAGTTTTATCCGAGGTCACCTCTGCACTATCTCAGTCTTGTGTTCCTCAGAGAAATGTTTGGATCTTGTAAAGAGCTGCCCTGCAGTTTTGATTAAGGCTTGCTCCTCCTTCACAGCTTCTCCTGGAGGGGAGAGGATAAACTGTCAGAATAAAAGTCCTGTTGTCCAAGGCTGGCAACAATGAATCTCATCAGATATACATGAACAGACTGAGCAAAGAATAACTGGATTCTCTCTCCACTATAACCCTGCAGCTACAGCTGTGATCGAAATGGTGACCTTGATGCAGGGGCATTGAATGCTGAGCTTGGTGGGTGTGTTTTAAGCTGCGGGACTATTTCTAAATGCCATGCTCAGATGCCAATCACACTGAAAACCAGCTGAATTTCTATTCAAACAGCATAGTAAACTGGTATTTGGATAAACTGTCCTTTGTTAAGAAAATTGAAAATCCTGCATGAGGAAAATAAAAGTGGGTGGTAATCCAAAAATAAACGTGCTCTGTATTTAAGTCTTGAAGGCTTCGTGCAAGTCATTTCCACCTAGCATTTAAAGGGAGGGAAATAGAAGGTGCTGTTTTTTAATTTATTGTTTTTCATTGTAAGGGATAATGGATGTTAAGTATAAACTCCTCAACCTATTCTTTAACAGCAGTAAAGACTTTTTTCAGAAAAAAAATTGCTTAAATATCTGGGAAATATAATATGCCAATTGCAGCAAATGATTTAAAAAACATGTGCAACACTTTCTGTAAGTATTTGTATCCTTTGGTTTTTCACATCTTTATAGCAAATAAAAACATATAAAAACATAAAGCGGGTTTTGCATTTGTGTTCATTCCTCTCCATTAATACTTTGTAGAACCATCTGTCACTGGAATACAGCTGCAAACCTTTTGGGGTTTGTCTCTACCAGCTTTACCAATCTAGGGACTTCTTTGCAAAGTAGCTTGAGCTGTGTCTGTGAACATTAGTTTGCACATTTTCCACAGATTGTCAATTGTTATTTAGGACTGGACTTTGACTAGGCCATTCTATCGTATGGATATGCTTTGATCTAAAGCAATTGTTTTACAATCTGGCTATATATTTAGTGTTGCTGCCCTGCTGGATCTTTTGTAGCTTCCTATTTTCATCCATTTTCCCATAAACTCGACCAGCTTTCAGAACATGGTGCTGCTGCCACCAGGTTTTACCATGGGCATGGTGTCTTCAGTGTGATGTGCAGTGATTAGAACAGTTATGGGAGAGCAGACAGATGAAGAGAAACCTTTGGAAGTCCTATTAAAGGTGATGACTAAACAGAAACCACAACACAGAAAACAGAAAACCAAACAGACACTAGGAATAAGATAAGCAAACACAGGAATAACTAGAAACACCTAACCAAAATGTGACAAAGATAGTCAACACAGGAGTAACAGGAGTCCAGTACACAGTAAGAAGGCAGATGAGTAAATTAAAACAAGATCTAAAACAGAGGAAAACGGTTCAATTCAATTCAATTTTATTTATATAGCTTCAATTCACAACATGTCATCTCAAGGCACTTTGCAAAGTCAAATTTAATCAAATCATACACACAGATTGGTCAAAAAGTTTCCTCTCTAAGGAAACCCAGCAGATTGCATCAAGTCTGGACAAGCAGCATTCACTTCTCCTGAAAGAGCGTAGAGCCACAGTGGAGAGGAAAACGGCAACAAAATATTCAATAAACAAAATCTAAATCAATACATCACTATTTCGGACTTAATTAATCGAGAACTGTTCATACAATCTAATGTTGCATCAAGCGCTTCTACAGAAGTTAAAACAAGCAACCAAACAAACAAACAAACAGACATTGTCATTAAAAGTATGTTTTAGACATTAAAATATCAAACCAACTGTAAAGTAGAAATTACCTGAGACAGATAAAAAAAATAACCTAAGAACAACACAGTAAAACAAATGATAAAAAAAACAGCAGGTTGCAAAAGCTCGACCCGACAGATTTGACAAAGACTCACTAAGAGAAAAACTAAGTGAAAGTCCGGTTGCCTCCGATTCAAGCCTGTTTGTGATTCTCTGTCAATGCGCTGCATTTCTTAAAGAATCCTTCTTTGCTAGGTCATCTCTAGAGGTTCCAGAACAGCCCCCAGAACAGAACCAGCCTTCTTTCTCAGCTTGTTGAGGCTTTTTTTTAAAGTCACTGGCTCTGGTGCTGCTTCCCCAACAGATGATGGCAGAAGACATTGCACTCTCAGCAACAGACTTATAGAATACATTCACCGCCTTGCGGTAAAAAGCGAAGGAAGTGTAGTCTACTCGCTCCCTTCTTGTAGATGGCTTTGGTGTAGGGTTTCCTGTCCGGTCTGTTGTCCAAGCAAAAGCTGAGGTATTTATATACCTCCGCCACCTTCACTTGTTCTCCCATGATGGAAACACCTTGTGGTCTCTTTCTCTTTCTCTTAAAACCCACAGTCCTCTACTTGGTTTTGTTTACGTTCATTATTTTTACACCTGTGCTACAAAATGGCCCACCAGCTCTCTGTACTCAGCCTCTCGTCCATCTCTGCTAGACCTGAGACTGCTTCCTTTGAGTCTAGCAGTCTAAATCAGAGATAAGAAGCTTTACATAGAAAAACAATGTGCTAAAAAGTCTGTTTGGATGAAAACAAGTAAAAAAGACTTCAAATGTCTTATGGAAGTCCGGCTCCTAAAATATCAGAGGTTTAGACAGTCTGGCTTAGGCCCTCTCCAAAAAACCCGAACTGACAGCTTTCGTCTTTTCATTTCCAACATTCATATTGGAAATATCCTGAACATTAAAAAAAAACTTTCTAGTTGCTTTTAATAACCCAGCTCTATTCAGTGCATCTGACCTGGGTGGAGTTGGACAACTAATTTGTAGTGTTGCGTTTTTGTTGGCTTTATGGAGAGACTTAACTACCTTGGTACATCGATCTGCTCATTCTTGATTTTATCCTTTGCATTTTTGTTGTCTTACGAGGCTGTTTTAGTAGCTACCGTTTTGTTTGGTCATTGCTCTGCAGGCTGGTGCAAGTTCTGTTTGTTTTAATGCTGTACTGTATACACAAAAGTGACATAAGCCATCTGATTCGGTTTAAACTCACAGTGCACTTGCATTAGATGAATTAGTCTGTGTATCACACTATCTCTGAAATATGAGTCACTGCAGAGAAACGCGGCCCATTTCTGGTCCTTTATGGATTGCAGGTCTTTACCACGCTGAACGCTGTTTCTGCCGCATATCTTTTAAGTAAATTAAATGCCAATGGTAAATAGTTTTAGTTTACCAGTGATAAATGTCCTCCGTACGGAAGCCGCTTACAAAGCCAATGCTTCGGGTCGCTCGATTCAGTGAGGGAAGCTTTTCTTGAACGGTACCCAGCTTCTAAATGGCCGGTCTGGTCGAGTGCATCATGCCCATGTCAAGGAACAAACAAATAAGATGAAGTGCTTTCTCAAAGTCAGGGTAAAGGACAACCACACTGGCTCCCAACAAACAATGATAGATGAGCAATACATGATGGTCTGGGCCACGTACAGAGAGAGTGTTCAATTAGTAGGAGCAGAAATGGCAGTTTAACGGTATGGCGAGAGAAGCTGGCAGGCATTAAGAGACGCTAAATTGAAAACGCATACATCTCAGAGAGCTGACAAGCTCATTCCCTTACCCAAATTGGTTGCAAATTTATGGTTTTCCATAACTGTTCATGTTTTGACACCTCATATTTCAATCTTTAAAGCAAATGAGAGAAAAGCACAAATGGAATTTTTTTTTGCTCAAACTAAGTTTTGGGTGGCCCTGTGGGAAGAACTTGCACTATGTGCAAGAAGGTCACACCAGCCACGCACTTCACCATTCAGCTGCTGGATTTGTGGCACACTGAAGGCTATGTGCCAAGATATTGCGAAGAGTAACACCTTTAAAAGCACTCTGAGCAGAACTCATGAATATTTATGCACTGATTAGGTGCCTTGATTTATCAAGCTGTTACATAAAGGACTGATGGTCTTAAGAAGTTGAGGCACCTACCGGGACAAAGGTATGGGTCTTTTAATACAGATCCTTCAATTCCCATAATAGACTTTTCATTTAAGAAAAATGTGGACCACGTAGAAAACCCCCGACCTTAATGTTGGGAGTTTAGTCTAGTGCAGAGAAAACATATTGGGCTGTGTGATCATAAATACCACAATGTATTACAGGGCTATTATCATTTATGCAGTGTCACGGCAGCTGACCTCAACACATTCACACAAAAAGCATATTTTTATACTTTTATTTTGCTGTTCCATTCCTCCTTTTTCCTCATCTTTCCTTGCTACTTCTGAGAGATTCCACAACACTGCTAATATTACTATAAATGTCTTCTCTACATCTTATCAATTTTTAGTTAACATCTGTTTGAATGTTTTTGGCTACGTTCACACTGCAGGCCTTGATGCTCAATTCCGATTTTTTTGTGAAATCGGATTTTTTTGCGTGTCCGTTCACACTTCCAAATATATGCGACTTGTATGTGATCTCTGTGTGAACTGCATTCATGCAACTTAAGTGTCCCGCATGCACTGTAGAGGACGCGATGACGTCACACATAGCAAGCGTGCTCAGTGTTTGCGGAAGTAAACATGGTTCGTAATGCTGCAGCGTATCTTACGTTCTTTTAAGTTCTTCTCCAGCCGGAGCCAGCACATTACCGCCGCAAGCTTTTTAAGAAGATCGAAACGAAAGAGCCAAATTTTTGGCAATGGCGTTTTGTGCGGCAGTAACGTCCGTACAGAGAAACGTGTGGGTGCGGAGTCGAAGCCAGGAATGGTGGGATAGTGAGGTGAGCGGCATTACTGATACGGATTTCATTCACAATTTTCTAATGACAAAGGCAACCTTTATGTTCGTCTGAACGGATCTCTTTAGCGCTCTAACCGTAAAAACACACATCTTCGGCGGGCTATAGCAGCGAGGAAACGCGTTGCCGTGGGGCTGTATTGACTTGCAACAGGTGCTTGTTACCGTATCAATAATATGTATCAATGACGTACAGGTCGGATGAATGCGACCTGGCCGTTCAGACACAGGTCGCATTTGAAAAGATCAGATACGTATCGGATTCAGGACCACATATCCAAGTGGCCTGGGTCGCATTTGAAAAAATCCGATCTGTGTCGTTCAGACTGTCATAAAAAGATCAGATTCAGGTCGCATATGGGCAAAAAAATCGGAATTGGGTCACTTCAGGCTGCAGTGTGAACGTAGCCGATGTGTCAGAGATGGATCTCTGATTTCATTATGTCATATGATGACAATAAAGCTATTCTATCTTCTTCTATTTTTAGTTTTAGTGTTTTGCTTCATAGTTGACGCAGGGCAATGGTAGGGGCGTGTTGCAAGATCCTGGCAAATTGAAAAGGTACAAAGTCTTATTTCTGTGTGAAGCCTGTTGTACTGTGTGCTATCCAGCTGCTGCAAGCATGTGATTTTGTTAGGTGAAGGTCCCTCAACAGAGTCAACTAATATTGTTCTTGTTAAGATTGGGCTAGCTGAAAAAAAAAAAAACTGGCCCACAAAAGCTTTTAAACGTTTAAACGTTTTAACTCGCAGCATTTTGGGCCCCCTGTAGAAAAAAGAAAGGGTGACAGAATTACAGATGAGACACGAATCATTTTTGTCCACTGTGGGAATACTTTGACCATTAGCCAATGCCAAATTTGCCATCTGCTTTGGAGCTCCCGATTAGAGCTACACTAAAGGGCTATTTGGAGTTATTTGATGAGTCTGGGCTCCAATTACATTTTTTTAGACCATTTAGGATAAAACAATCATAAGAACGGCTATATATGCAGTAATCAAACCTGGACTTAAAGAATGTACTAAAATCTTGCTCTTGTTAACCAAATATTATGTGTTGCCTCGTTCCATGAGCTGCATAATTTGTTACTCCCAGAAATAACAGCTTTCCAGTTCACACGTGTTTGTAATCACAAAGACTCTGTCCCGCCATTAAACCACCAGCTGTACCACACAAAATAAATATTATTGCTGAATAAGGACAAGTTTGAACCCTTTCCTCACATATTTTGCTGTTTCATATTTCTGGATTGTGCTTGCATATTTGTGTGGATACTCCTTCATAAGACTGTTAACATCTTTAAACTATGGGGAAAGAAACAGAGGAGTAAAAAAGTGAACTGTGGTTGTCAGTTCTTACTTACAGTGTAGGCACACTCAAAACCAAAAGGCTCCAAATAAAAGTTGAACTGGACTCCTTCTGCTTGTTAGATGGCAATAATAACCTCTGCAACACCGTAAAGACCTCAGATTAAGTCGTATATACATCTAGAAAAACAAATCCACACAACGGCCTTTAATCGCTTATTCTGTTTTGCTATGAGACTGTGTTTTAGCTTGTAACAAGGGTAAGATTTACCTCCTAGAAGCATCAGTGATGGCATTTAAACACTGGTAATGACGTCGAAATGTGTCCGCTGAAATATTAATGGAATCCATGGAAACCAGACTCCCCCAATAAGTACACTGACAAGTTTAAAGTTTTGCAAAAGGGTTTGCTATGGATTATGAGATAACAGAGGCTCATGAAGCCAAGGACGTGTGGCATGCATAAACTCTTGTCTTTCAATCTGACAATGCCACGTATCCCAAAGGTCATATGGGAGGAACTGACCAATCCTGGAGCAGTCTTTGCTCATCCATACAGGCTGATGTAACCGAGAGTGAGGCACTCTCCCTTGCGTCCGGAAATCTGCCCGTCTCACATTGTTTTGTGTATGAGAGTCCAGTACTGAAGCTGTAACATCCCTCTGCCCTTTTTAGATTAAACATGTTAAAGTACAGTTTCTGTTTCAAGAGTCTTTTTTTAACTACAGAAGTCTACAATAGAAGCAACACATCTTTCAGGCAAAGAACCTGGGAGACCTGCAGCTCTTATCAGTTTACATGTTATAAAACTTGATAATGAGGGTGCTAATGACTAAATACAAGTGTGCAACCTTTTAGTATAAGGTTGCTTTTTATGTTCATACAGTCGTACTCAAGAAATTACAATATGCATTCCGATAAGGCTTGCTGATGAGTGCATGTTTTTAATAAAGAAACAAACACAGTACAACTGGCACAAGGGACAGGACATGGAAACAAACTGTGAGAAAGAACAACAGAGATAATCCGGCAAAGAAACGGATTAACAGGGAGCATGAATTCAGTGGAAGTAAGCAGCGAGGAACAGAGAGAACATTTCCTGACGCAGGGCGGAGAAAGTGAGGCAGAAACAGGTGAAGGTAACCAGGAAGTAATGGGGAACAACTGAGGCCAATTAAAATCCATGAGCTAGGGAAGGAGTGCATCCATCCAGCCATCCATTTTCTAACACGCCCATCCCTTGTGGGGTCGCGAGGGAATGAGTGCAATGAACAGAAAATGAAGGGAATAGTCATATTTTCAAATTTTTTTGTCAACGTTTAACATTTTTCAACAAAAACCTAGCAGAAACTACCACCAGGCCTAGTCAGGAAAACCCTGTAAGGCTGTAAACATTTGTCTGTGTGTAATTCAGACAAATGTAATGGGGCCACTGTGCCTTAATGGATCTTGCAATTGGAAGGTTTTGGGTTCGATTCCAGATTCCCCCTTATACATATTGATGTTCCCCTGGGCAAGGCACTTAAACCCCAAGTTTCCTACCGATCTCTGTATCAGTGTATGAATATATGCTTGTGAGTGAGCGCGGTTGGGTGAATATGGCTATAGTGTAATGTGTTTTGAGTGGTCAGTATGACTGGAAAAGCGCTACAGTGGGTACGGAAAGTATTCAGACCCCTTTAAAATTTTCACTCTTTGTTTCATTTCAGCCATTTGCTGAAATAAAAAAAAGTTTATTTTATTTCTCCTTAATGTACACTCAGCACCCCATCTTGACAGAAAAAACAGAAATGTAGAATTGTTTGCAAATTTATTAAAAAAGAAAAACTGAAATATCACATGTTCATAATATTCAGAGCCTGAATGAGAAATAAAATTAAGTTTTTTTTGATTTCAGCAAATGGCTGCAATGAAACAGAGTGAAAAATTTAAAGGGTCTGAATACTTTCCGTACACACTGTATATAAATTCAGTCCACTTACCAATTAATGCTAGTGAACTGAGTTAAATTAACTATTTGGAAATACTTCAGTTTATTGAATATTTTCTATTGAATATAATACTGTATATTTCAATTACACGAGTCAAATAGTATGCACTTTTGCAAAATGACATGCATTAGAAGGTATGCATTGATTGAAATGTTTGAAAAATCTTATGAAATTCTCATGATTGTAAAAATGTTTAAAGCTGAAATACCGCTTTTGTTTCTCTAAGTAAAAGTAGCCATACATGTTTGCCCAGTTTTATTGTTTTTCTATCATGAATGTTGTGTAAAGACCAAATCCAATAAGTTAACTAAATGTTCATTGCCAAAGCCAAAGCACATATGGTGTTTAGAATTTTAGAAATAATCAGTTGTTTTTTAACTTAATCCTACTGAATGTAAAAGAGATATTTTTAAAAATCCCAGTTTGCTCTCAGTCTCTTTATGATGTGATCCCTGATGGAGAACAAAGATTGCAAGCACTTTGTAGATGATAAACAATTACAAGGGGATTAGTTATTAGATTGTATGATATTAAAACAATTTTTCAGAAGTAACATTGTTTACCCTTTCATGCTGATTGTATCATCAGTCATGGTAATCTTCAGAAGAGCGACTTAAATACTTCTACTTGAGGGCTTTTTAAGAAGCTAGTTGCAGCTCTGACCTAAAGTCTATTTAAATTCAGCAGCTTTGGAGAATTTTCTCTTTGTACTAATAGTATTCTTTGGCCTCTTATAATTGGAAGGTAATGAAAGGAACTTTATTAATAAAAAGATGAAACATTCCATACATAAGTCTTTTTTGTTAATCAGTTTAGTTCTGATTAAACTTTAAAAAGAAGTTGCTTCCATTTTTTTATTTTTTTTTTGGTATCCAGTCCAAAATACCTTCTCCTTTTAACACATGGGAGTAAGAATTGAAGACTTTGACCTTAGTTGGTTGTCTTCCCAGATTTTCCTCTATTTTTATGTTAATTCTGCATGATTACAAATGCACAACAACTACAATCTCAGCATGCTTTCAGTCAGATGGTGAACACAACTGGAGAAAACACCAAACACAAACTGTGCCCTTTAAGCGTACATGTGCTGAGAAGTTATCAAAGTCCCGCTGCTCACCTTAACATGGAACTTAGCTTGAACAAAACACATTCAACTTCCGTTTTGTTCTTCATCCACGTCGGCCTACCCTCTCCGGCGTTTGAGTGGCAGCTGAGATTAAGCACCCTTTGAACTCTATCTAGTTATTTGGAAGAGCTGTCTAAATTGAGGCAGTGTTATTTCATGCTGTCTTGCTGAGTCAGTGGGAAAGTGGGAGCAGGGGTGGCGCTTCTCTGAATGAATAAAGAGCTGCTCAGAAAGAAAGGTGTGGAGACCGATTTCAAATGCATTATACAGCTATAATGAGAATTGTAAAGGAAAGATGATAAAATTTAGATTAAAAATGTTGCAAACAGCAACTTTGCTTTCATTTAATCCTGGGTAAGAAAAAAAAAAAGATCTCAAAAGTAATTTTTTCCTGCCAAGGAATTTGCTGAATATGAGAAAAGTACTTATTTTAACACTCTTATCCAAAAGTAAAAGCCAAGAGGATGACTTTTAGAATCCATTAGCACAACTAAAAGAAAAGCAAAACATAATTTCCGTACCCTATATAATAAAAATTGTAACATTTAGTGAGATAAAAACATGTCGAAAACTTTTTGTTTTCAATTTCGTGATTAAAAATGAACTGTGCCAGTAAACCGTAAAAGATTGCTGCCAAGATTCATAAAGGCTGATGCTTTATGACTTTGACAGCAGAAATCTGTTTTCTCACAGTGTTTACTCTTAAAAAACAGATGCAGCTGTCGTGTCTTTCAGTGTATATTTGCCCATATTTTTGTTGTGTTCCAGCAGAAGGAAGAACATTGCTGTTTGGAGTGCTCTGACAGCATAGAAACTGGGTAATACACCTGTAACTAACATTTTAGGAGACAGAACATTTAAAAAAAAAAACATACTCTTACACTACATCGATCGAAAAGAAAGAAGAAAAAGTATTGCACATTAACTTGAAGATAGTTACTTAAATGTTTTTGGGTCAGAAACTATTGCTGGCTACCTTTTTCATTACTTGGTAGAGATAAATGAGATGGCTTCAAAATAAATTAATCTCGCTTAATCCCAGAAAGAAAAAGCAACCTGTTTTTAATTTCCGTCAATTTATTTGGTGCCGAACTAAACCCAGGTTACATAATAAATGTGGCACAGTTCTAACGGCGGCGTTATGGTTCCCATAGGCTTTGGAAGAGTTCACAGCTTGACGGATCGTCCACCGTGCTTGACAGTTGGCATGAGCTCCTTTTTCATGTATTCATCATGTGTCAAACCGGACCCCCCTGGAGTATTTGGTACCAAAAGGCTCCATCTTAGTCTCATCTGACCAAAACACATCATTTCGGTCCCAGTAGAGTTTAGCAAACTACATCTATTTAAGTTTTTGACAGAAGGACAGAAAGAGCTTTTTTATGGCATGTCTCCCCAATGCATTTAAATTGTATTTAGTGAGATTTAGTGACCCTAAGGCACTATATTGAAACCGTTTTGAAATGTTAGTCATTTTATATGAAGTCTGTCTCTGATTTAAAAAAATAATAATTTTAATTAAAAAAATTTATAATAATTAAGCACCATTCCTTAATGGTGTTTAACAAGTTTTTTCTCAGTGAGTGGTTGATATTATCCAATGTATTATCCAACAACATTCCTTGCTCATAGTCTTTTTGCATTAAATAAAAAAAATAAAAAATCTTCCCGGGAACCAGAACACTTAAATTAATTTAATTTCCAATTAAGAATGCCTACCAACTTAAAAATTTCA
Organism: Fundulus diaphanus; assembly: GCA_037039145.1. Classification (NCBI taxonomy): domain Eukaryota; kingdom Metazoa; phylum Chordata; class Actinopteri; order Cyprinodontiformes; family Fundulidae; genus Fundulus; species Fundulus diaphanus. The sequence goes on along the minus strand of CM073130.1, from coordinate 49,872,106 downwards.
CTTGCTTCCATTGTAACAAACAAACAACCAAACAAACAAAAAATGGTAGGTCTATATGGTGTAAAAAGAAGGATTTTTTTTTTTAAATGTTAACACCTTTTTGTAGAAAAGAAGCCGTTATCTTTTGGTCAGAAACAACAGAGACTGGAATAAACACCTGATCAGGTACCTGTGAAACAAACCCTCGGTTTTCATCCCTACTGTGGAGTCGAGCCTGGAGAGCCGGAGTCATGCAGGCACATCGCAGACATATGTTTCTGTCAGACAGTGTTAGGGTTGATTCACGTGGAACACAGATGCTATTAGAAATAGATGTCAAAACAGTCCTGGATGAATCGGTCCAAGCTGCTGCAATCTGGTGACTTCCATCCATCACTGACCTCTGAAAATCAGGGGCAGCACTGTACACTGTATGCCTCAGTTCATTTCTCCAGGCACTTATTTAGAGAACTTTTTTTTTTACTTTTTTCCCCCGCATTGAAGATGCACATCACTGAAAATGTTTTGTATCTTCCTGGCACTTGAGTGCAGCTTCCAGAGTTTTGATCACAGGATGTGGCTTATGGGTTAAAACTTTTTGTTCAGCAAATTAGTCGCACGGATATATCTAATTTAATTTAATTAAAATCCTCACGTTTTATTTGTGGAGTTGCCAGGAAATGATTAAAACAAATATAACAGAGTTAGAAATGCATTTACCAAAAATAATGACATGGAAAATCACAGACCCTAAATAAAGTACACTGCCGCAGCTTTGCACTTTCTTTACTTTGTGAACAGCAAACTTAATCTCCATGGACACCTGGAATCCTCCTCGTTAGAGTGAAAGATCTTTGCAGGTTTTTGAGAAAATACGCAGTGGATCAATGCAGTGATTTGCTAAAACACCACCTGCTTTGTCTAATCTACATGGGACTTTTTATGGAGGAGGATAAATTGCCTGTTCTTTCTATAAAATAAAACATTGGACAACTGGTTTATCTGTGATTGATTAAAATGTATTCTATGCATTTGGATGGAAATTTTAAATATCGAAGTAGAAGTCTTAAGACAGGCAAAATCCAATAAAGTATGCAATGGTTCTGCCATTTTGCTGCTTTCATAATATGTATTCATGGCTTCATCTTATCCTGGTGCAGATTCTCAGTCCTCCAGGACATTACCCCATTCAAAAGGCTTCATCAGTTCTTCGTCTGTTACCTAAATGTTACTGTTTTGTTCCTCATATTGTTAAGTTACATGTAACAAATTTCATGCACAGTGGAGAACTGACATTGCACACCACCCAGATCTCACGATCCTGGAAACGTGGTGTTGGCAGCATCATGCTGGGGGTTGCTTTTTTTGGCACGGACAGATTAGATTGGAAGATAAATGCAGTTGTGGGAGAAAACTTATTGTAAGCTGCAAAAGACTTGATACCGGGACAGTTCCCTAAAAGACAGTGACCTTAATTACACATCAGCTGTAAAGTTAAATGAGTTAAATCAGAGGGCCTGGTGGCGCCGGTGTATGGCAGCCTCGCCCCTGTCAGCCTGCCCCAGGGCAGCTGTAGCTACTAACATAGCTCACCACCGTCAGGGTGTGAATGTGTGTGTGAATGTGTGAATGACTGAACTGTAGTGTAAAGCGCTTTGGTGGTCGTCAAGACTAGTTAAAAGCGCTATACAAGTACAAGCCATTTACCATTTACCATTTACCATTTAAATTTACAATATACATATACAAATTACAAGAAGTGCTTAACTGTGTCTCCAACCTTCCAAAAAATAAAAATAAACTGATACACGTTTTAGAAAAAAAAGCAGGATTATTTTGTCTGCGAATGTCTGCTTGTCTTGAATTCCTCAAACACAAAAACACTTTCCAAAGAAAAGACATGCAAACAATAATTTTCATAAAAAGCCTGTTTTTATAGCATGACATGTTTTTCCAATCCGGACCCTTCATATCTGACAGTTTTGTTTTCCTGTTGAGTGGAGAACTCAGACTTTCTTCTGCTTTACGACTTTCAATTTAACAAACAAGTAAGACAAAGCCCAGATCCTACCACTACGCACCCCTCGATGGATCTATCTATTCCGTATCTATAATAAAGAATATGTATGGTGTATTTGTTGATCTTGTATTATTTTTGTTGAAAAAGATCTAATAAAGTAAAACTAATACAAAGATTGTCAAACGGGGTCCAGAAGTAAACACAACTACCAAGTTCTGCTCAGTTTCATGTTGATTCTCATACATAGTCATGAAACATGTTTCCCTGAGTATTGAAATGCCAATAGACAGAAGAAGCAACGGTACGAATAAAAAATGCAAAGACAAGAACAGACAGAACATCAGATGGCATGGCAGCAATATATGTTGGACAACTCAAGAAGTACAACCTTCCAGAGAAGCTGCTGGTCATTTTCTGCGCTGCTATTATTCATTCTGTCTGGTGTTCGTCCATCTCTGTGTGGTCTGGTTAATCCACAAAACAGGACATGGCCAGACTGCAACAAACAATTAGGTTTACCGAGAAGGTCATCAAGGCTGACCTTCTCTCCATCCAGGACGTGTACGGGTCAAGAGGTCAGAATATAGTCTGCAAACATCTCCACAGATCACACACACCCTGCAAAAAAAGAGTTTTCCTTTTGATATTAAAAACCTGCAACCTACTCAGAAAATACAGTCATGTTTCTTCTTAAGCACCGCTTTTTCAGTGGTTTATATTCCACTAACATTTCCTCTAGTTGTTTTTGTCATGTTGAGGTTTTCCATTTTCGACCATGAAGCAGCAGACACGGAGACGGACTGTAAGTGAAAAGATCTTTTAATAAAAGTAGTGTGGACGAGATGATGGTGGGATACAGGAACTGGATGGCTTTGTTCGCAGACTGTAAAGATAAAGGACGGGACGGAGCACCAAGTCAGGAGGTGAGATGGTGAAGCAGAGGCTGACTTATGGGGAAATGGTTAGTGGAGTCCAGGTCAGCTGCGTCTGACAGACAGTCGGTGGGTGGTGGTGAACAGCTCGGCGGTGGAGAGCATTGGAGGGCGGACAGGTTGTTCTCCATAATTTAACTAATAACCTTCATTGGATCATGTATAGTCATGTTGGAGCTACTTAATTCAGTTTGTCTGCTTGCCAATTCTTAGCAGGCATAGCAGATGATGCAGTTGATTTGCAGGTCCCGGTCAGATATACAGTGGATAACTGAATATAAGATCTGACCGTTCTATTCTGACATGTTCTACAACAATTTTTCTGTGTGATTTTTTTTTTTATTATTATCTTAAAATTATTTGTCAACTATGTGGGAACTACTGTTTTTTTGGAGGTTCAAAGGTAAAAAGTAAACCCCTGCCAAGAACAAAAGTGACTTAACAACAATTGGTTTTCTGTGAGAGTCAATTTTAGTTAAATCAAGATTTGCAACAAAATAGCAAAACAAATTGAAAAGATGGCTGTGGCATTTTGTTTTATGGAGGATGGACTATATGTTATGTGAGTTTTATTGATTGTTCTGTCTTGTTTAAGGGTTGCTGAGAGGGTTTCGATAGCTACTTTATCCAATCATTTTCCCTCCTCTTAACCAGTGGTGAGGAGTAAACAATCTGAATTAAACCAATTCCTCCTGGTTTTTCCTGAGTGCTTGTCAAACTCTGAACTGTTGATCACACTTGATGATATTTTTTTTTTTTCTGGCTCTTTTTTGTTCAAGTACATCCTGGGTTGCCCATGTAATCTTAAAAACGTGCGTATCTGTGTGTGCGCGTGTGTGTGTGAGGATGAGAGTAACAGAATGCTGTACATGACTGGTCAGAGAGTGTAGAAATTGAAAACCTCGGTTATTCATCTCCACTCAAGCAATGCAGCTTGTCCCAAATGGATTAGAAGACACAGAAGACACCTCAGGGGAATGCGCCTGGTTATTACTTCTGTGTTTGGATGTCCTGAGGTCAGTGACCACCATTTGGGAGTCAGTGGACACAATCTGGCTGTTTTTGTTTGCTTTTAATAAAATTCTGATTGGTTTTGTCTTTTATTTTCACCTGATTCTCCTACATGACACATGGCTGTATGCCACTGAGCTGCCTTTACTATATGAAATCAGGGATCTGCACACAAGTTCACTGAGGTCACGTTACACTGGGTCAGTATCTGTGCTGAATTTCATCACAGCTAATGAAGGAGTCCAAACTTACAAAACTCAGCTCAAAAGTAAGAAAGATTTGTTTTCGTTGCAGGATATCGATAAATAACTGGACAGAAAAAGTTCACACATATCTGCCTTTTCCCAAAGACAGTCAAAACTTTTTAAAGATTTAGTTTTCATTTCAGAAATGTTTGTCCTTCCTTTCTTCAGCTTGTTTAAAAATGTATCACAACAGGCAGGTTTGCCGGGCAAACCTTTTGTTAACTTGGGGGAAACATTTTCTTTCTTAAACCAAACAGAAATTCTGCCATTTGCTGGTAGATTTGCAGTTGGACCAAACTCATTTTTTGGATGATGAATTGAACAGAGCTATCTGAGAAGCCCATAGCGTGGGATATCATGTCATCGCCTAATCTTGCTTTAAACTCTTCTGCAGCTTTCTCCTAGGCCTGCCTGCTGTTTTCTGTGTTCTTCATGATGCTTTTTGTTCACTAATGTTCTCTAACAATCACATTTTCTGAAGGCAGTTTGCACTGGATTATAATGTGATGTAAAGGGTTTCTTTACAAATGTACAGTACACTGTTCAGACTTTTTATTTAAAGAAAAACACCTTTTGAAAGCCATGAAAGACACCGATACATGTGGATTATATTGTGATGATGTGAAAAAAGGTTTGAGGGGAATAATATCATGTATGTTAAAACTAATTTTGAACCATGTACACAAGGAGGAATATGCTACTCAAATGAATCAGCAGGAACACAATAACCCCACAAAACAAAATTGATGACGATGTATCAATGCCAAAGACAGTTTTCCCCGTATACGACACATTCTAGAATATGCATCCAAGACTAATTTTTTTTTAACATAGCACCAATTCACAACATGCCATTTCGAGCAACCTTACTAATTGTAACACAATAAAATAGCACAATAAGGTTTTCCCACTCACATAAGCCTTCTCTGTGACACATCCTCCTGCCGTCAAATGGTTCTTCTCCATTTTAAGGGATTAAATCTACTGGTTAATGCACTGCAGAACTGAGAAGGCTCAGACTCACCAATGCACACCTTTATTTTGTGCTGTAAAACACCACTTTATACCACAGTTAGCCTCTTCAGTTTTGGGAGTGAATGAGTGGCTGATGGGCTCAACTGATGTTAAAAGGGTCCACATAGCCTGGAAATAAAAATAATATTGAGGATACTCTTTTTTTATACCCACTGAAGTAGATGTACTTGAGCCGGAATACAATCCAACAGCACTGAAAAGAACAGCACAACTAAATGCTCACACATCTGTAATAACAAAAACAGTTTTCCACAATAATTTCAGATTCTCTTATTCCTTAAGTGATTATTTGAAAATAAAAATAGAGGAAGTCACAAATTGTCCCCATAAATAAATAGGGCTGCACCTCTGGGCCACAACACTGGCAAACATGTAAAAAGTCTCACTGGATAAAGAAGCTTTCAAAATAATATCTTTTAAAAAGGAAATAACCCACAAACTGTGGTTAAAATGAAAACCTTAAAAGGGCCTGGTGGTCAAGATTTTATGATTTTACACATTTCTACACCAGTAATTCACTCTGGTTGCATACAACGGTTTTCTGATTAAACCATCACACCTTCTTCACTTGCTCTTAGTTTTCCACTTTGTCTTTGCTCTTTTTGTTAGTAAATTAAGCATTTTTGTTAATATTTACCTTAACAAGACCACTTGACTGGAGGCACCATATTGTTCATGGGCACAATGACTAAACAAGTAGAAGCAATGATGCCGAACGTGTCAGCAACGTCCATCGGGGGTACAAAAACAAAGAAGTCAAAGGGTAACTCACCCCCAACAGTTTTTGCTAATAAACTGTTAATATGACAAATTACTCTATTTGTTGAAATCCCACTTTTGTGTCTAAAACCGTCAGAGTTGCACCCTCATAAGTTTTAATGGGTGTCTTGCATTGAATTTCGAATCAGTGTAGTTTTTGTGACGTCGCCAGGAGAAACTGACGTCAGTAGCGCTGCTGTCAGGGCGTATAAAAGCGGCTCCGCCTCGCATGCCTCTGCAGCGAGCTTTGGGTTATTTCGATTGATTTTCAGGTTAGGGATTTATTAGCTTAACAGTTTATAGAGCGTCTATTGAGCGTCACATGAACACCCCTCATGGATTGAATGATGTTTTCATTCTGCTGAAAAAAAGCCAAATAAACGTAGCCTACCTGCACAGACGCTGCAGTAGTCTGTGCAGGTAAAATACCAACGCGGTGGTGTTTTGTTGTCGCAATATTATTGTCTGTTGAGGAGATTTTCAGGACAGATCTGTTCACTATTTGACTCAAACAAGTAAACTATTCAAGCGTTACCGCTCTGCTTGTACAACCACAAGTTACGCGACGCATGCATCTAAATTAAGTAATTTAATGTCATTTAAGGAATGCGCTATGCAACATGTGGGAGGAGAGTAATGGAGCAGACAGACAGCCAAGCCAGAAACATGACTGGAAATATAAGTGGTGAGGTTGTTTATGATCTCTCTTACTTATTCTTCCCTGCTCTGCAAACCTTGAAATGCTCTACAGGCTTATTTGTGTCCCTATATATATATATATATATATATATATATATATATATATATATATATATATATATATATATATATAGATATATAGATATAGATATATTACTGTTTAAAGTCACTCTTCTGTTTTGTCTTGAAGGGTGAAGGAAAGACATATATATATATATATATATATATATATATATATATATATATATATATATATATATATATATATATATATATATATATATATATATATATATATATATATAAACAAAGTTTAACCAGATAACAGTTTAATCATGCTAAAATAATTGATCAAGTATTTCAGATGCTGTTTGCTTTTTTCCATCAGGGGATATTTTGTCATCTTTTTTCTTTCAAATAATTACAGAGAAAATGCTGTTTTCAAGCCAAAAAACAAACAAACATACCACTTAAAACATTCTTCAGAGACAAACAAGGCCAAACCTGTCAGTGTGTTTAACAAAACATTTGTATTCAGCACCTTGTCTAAGACCAGCAGACTGCATCAGTGGGAGATGACACAGTGACAGTCCCTGAAGCCAACACCCTCCATTTGTTTGTCAGTGTCATGTCTTCTTTCCAAACTCTTGTCCCGCTTGTTCATTTTGGTCTTCAGAGCCTGTCACATTTCAGCCCAGCCGCCCTGGCAACCGTCACTTAATTGTGCCCTCCATGCAAAGCAGGGGACACTCATACAGCTGCAAGAGCAGCATCCTTCAATTAATTCCTCACTCGCAAATTATTAATTAAACTCAATTCTTCACATTGCTGTGATAGCAAATGAATGGCAAATCATTATGATGGTAATTGCACGCTGCAGTAATGGAGAAAGTGGTCATTAGTGCTCATATTTTATGTATGTAATTCTGTACCTGAGACCTTGAGTCTTTGTTAACTGCAGTTTAAAAACAGAGGGTCACATCGTAGCACTGTTTTACTTATGCATTTTACATTTTGCTTTTGATCGTCCCCTATTTACACATAGCTCCATATTTCAGAAGCACGTCTATCAATGGTTCTGAAATATGGAGCTATAATGTTTAACTGTGAATTTTAAATTAATTTGCTTGTATAAATATTGTTCACCACATTTTCCAACTATCCAATTTAAGTCTAACATGTTCGTTATGAGCGACATGCGATTTTGACTTTTACTACTCTAATTAGATGTTGTGTTCATAGCAAAATGCTGCAAGATAATAGTATATGAATATTCATGTCGAAACAGCAATTTATAATATCTGGAAAAGATTCGGGAAATATTTAAGCTTTTAGTAAATATTTGCTTTTTTCTGCACATTTTTACATTGTTTAAAGATCTATAAATTGCCAACTTGACAGGATTTTATTTTTTTCTACATTTAGTCTGATTCATATGATCTTGAATTCATTCAGAGCACTTGTTTGTAAGCCATTTCAGTTTTTTAAAGATTTTTTTTTAATAAATTAATTTTATAGCCCCCATTCTGTCTGTAAAATTAGTCAAAATAACTAGCAAAGCACCCAATTATCTGTGTTTGCAAAGGTAAAGAAGCCATTAGGCGGAACACAAATGAACCTGGGCTCTATTTTCCCTGCAGTTTAGGATCTAAGAGATTTATAGGGATAGGAGGTTTTGGAACCAATCCAAGAGTGAGTGAGGACACTATAACCTGCAAAACTGCTGCAGTGTAATAAAGGAGCAAATTGTCTGTGCCACTTTAAATGTGCATGATTTTTTTTTAACAAAAACTGTGTTCTCTGCTGTTGTTTGATGATTCACATAATGCTGTAACTACAGCTAATAAAACCCTGACTGCACCTTTTGATTTAAGAGCAACAGGTTTATAACAAAAAAATAGGTTCACTTGTGTTGAATTGTTTAAACTGTCGAACTTGCATTGGGCAACCCCATAAAAATGACAACTTTAAAAATGTTGATTTCCAAATGGCTGCATATTCTCCCAATTAAAGCACTGCTGGTCAAAACTTTAAGAGCTTTACTTACATTTTGTGTCACGATTTGGGTTTTGTCTTGGTTTATGTTATCAGATTTATTAGTTAAGTTTCTGCTTTTGGGGTCTTGTTTGGTTTTGTTTTAGACATGTTGTTCTGTTTAGGTTACCTGTTTTCCACCTGTCACTTTATCAGTTCTGTTTGGTCTCCCCTCAGCAATCTGTCAGCTTTCTTGCCTTGATTAGATCCACCTGCTCACTTATAATTAGTCTTCACTCCTGTTCACCTGTTCACTCCCCTATATAGTCCTGCCACAAACCTCTGCAATCTGCCAGATCATTAACGAGCCACGGTGAGTTTAGTTCCAGCATTCTTTATTCTGATTGACCTGTTGACGATAACCCGAGAGCCTTTTTGATTCTGAGCCAGCCTGTTCCCTGATCTGTTTTTCCTGCCCTGTCTGACTGATTTACCGGTTTACCGACTAGTTTCTGTCCTATGGTTATCCGAGCTTGCTTTGCCCTGTCTGTACCTCTGCCTATTTTGGACTGCTTTTTGTGTACCGGATTTTGGACTGCCCTTTTGACTATTGAGCTCGCCTGTTCCTGTTTTCATTATTAAAATCCTGTTTTTTGCCTTAACCTCACTTGTTGGGTTTGAATACTGGGTTTGCCTGATTCACGATCATAACAGAATGATCTGGCCTAACTAAAACCTATCGCCCAACAAGTTTTTAGAGGTTTTTTTTTTTTTCCCCTCCACACGCTATGGCTTGGGAGGGTTCCAGATTGGCGTTCTGTCCCCCTGGTATCGGTCCCAGACGCCATCTTTCCAGCAGCCGCAGCAGCAGTAACCCGCTGCCTGCTCCGAGTTTACGATTGGGAGGGCTCTTTGTCACAAATTCAGATTCAACTCAGAATAGAAGGGATCACTCACCCAGCGACACCGCTGTCGGCTCTGCCCATGGGTTTTATCCAGAACCAACTTTGTTTATGGAGGTCGAAGCGGAGGTGGTGCGGGATCTTCGCCCGGATCTTTTTTTCTCTCTCCCTCCAGAGGAGGAGATGCAGGGAACGCTGTGGGCTCCACCGATCCCGGCTCTACCGACAGGATCAAACCTCCAGCAAGTCCTGCCGTCCCGCCGTCGGAGGAGGGGACGGAAACCTGTGGGTCGCTCCTTCACCCGTTCTGTTCGGCCGACAGGCGAGTCAGTACCGCGCCCGTCCGTTGCCACTTCCTGCCCAGTGGATCGGAGTCCGGTGCTTCCCAGAGCTGAGCAGCCCACAGCGCCTCCTGTTGGCGCCCGTGATGCTGAGGATCTGGCTCTGGAGGACCAGTTAAGAGCTTTTGCCCCTATTATTAAAGACCTTAGGGAGGCTCTTTTCTGCCAGTATTCAGAGGAGCTGGAGGCAAAATTAAAGGAGGTCGAGGGGCACTATAGAGCGGCTCTCCAAGGTTTCTATAGTGGACTCAATCCTGTTCCCAAGGGTCCAGCCGACGCCCCGGCACCTGCACCTGTCCCAGAGGACCCGCCTCCTACCTCAGCTCCAGTGCCGGCCTCCGGCAGCTATAAGGCAGCACTGTCTGCGCAGCCGGCCCAAGACGCTGCAACCCCGGAGGGTCCGCAGCCGGCCCAAGACGCTGCAACCCCGGAGGCTCCGCAGCCGGCCCAAGACGCTGCAACCCCGGAGGCTCCGCAGCCGGCCCGAGACGCTGCAACCCCGGAGGCTCCGCAGCCGGCCCGAGACGCTGCAACCCCGGAGGGTCCGCAGCCGGCCCGAGACGCTGCAACCCAGGAGGGTCCGCAGCCGGCCCGAGACGCTGCAACCCAGGAGGGTCCGCAGCCGGCCCGAGACGCTGCAACCCAGGGGGGTCCGCCGCCGGCCCGCGACGTGGGAACCCAGGAGGGTCCGCCGCCGGTCTGCGACGTGGGAACCCAGGAGGGTCCGCCGCCAGTCTGCGACGTGGGAACCCAGGAGGGTCCGCCGCCAGTATGCGACGTGGGAACCCAGGAGGGTCTACCACAGGCCCACGATGAGGGGGTTCAGACGAGCCCTCTTTCAGGCCGCAACTCGGGGGCTCATCGGGACACTGGGCGCCGTGGCCCTCGCCCAGACGACAAGCGGCGCCGTGGCCCTCGCCCAGACGACAAGCGGCGCCGTGGCCCTCGCCCAGACGACAAGCGGCGTCGTGGCCCTCGCCCGAACGACAAGCTCCGTCGGGGGCCTCGCCGAGAAGACAAGCACCCAGAGCCCCATGGAGACTTAGAGGCCCCTGGACCTCTTCGGAAGCTCTTACCCCCTCATCTTTGGCTTGACAGCCAATTTCCCAAGTGGCTGACCAAACTGTCTTTGTCGGAGGTTCTGGAAGGGTTATTGATGAGGTTCTGGGTGTTAAAGGGTCTGGGAGCATCTGAAGTCTGTAGCCCGGGGCCTCCTGAACCTGAAGTCTGTAGTCCGGGGCCTCCTGAACCTGAAGCCTGTAGCCCGGGGTCTCCTGAACCTGAAGCCTGTAGCCAGGTCCCGTCTGAACCTGAAGCCTGTAGCCAGGCCCCGTCTGAACCTGTAGCCTGTAGCCAGGCCCCGTCTGAACCTGTAGCCTGTAGCCAGGCCCCGTCTGAACCTGTAGCCTGTAGCCAGGCCCTGTCTGAACCTGTAGCCTGTAGCCAGGCCCCGTCTGAACCTGTAGCCTGTAGCCAGGGGCCGTCTGAACCTGAAGCCAGTAGCCAGGGGCCGACTGAACCTGAAGCCAGTAGCCAGGGGCCGACTGAACCTGAAGCCAGTAGCCAGGGGCCGACTGAACCTGAACTCTGTTGCCAGGCTCCTCCTGAACTCTGTAGCCAGGCTCCTCCTGAACTCTGTAGCCAGGCTCCTCCTGAACTCTGTAGCCAGACACCTCCTGAACTCTGTAGCCAGGCTCCTCCTGAACTCTGTAGCCAGGCTCCTCCTGAACTCTGTAGCCAAGCGCCTCCTGAACTCTGTAGCCAGGCGCCTCCTGAACTCTGTAGCCAGACGCCTCCTGAACTCTTTAACCAGGCCTCTCTTCTAGCTCTTAGTCCGGCGTTGTCTCCAGCCTTTAGTCCGGCGGCAGGTTCTGTTCTTTCTCTCTCCAGACGTCGGTTCCTGAGGGTCCGGTTCTACCGACGGTCCCCGAGGTTGCTGCTCGGCCGCCGGCCTATGAGAGACCTGCTCCGCCGCCGGCCTATGAGAGACCTGCTCCGCCACCGGCCGCCGGACATCGTTGCTAACCGGGGCCGTCCTTCAGGACACCCGCCGGATTACCTGTCTCACAGAGGTCGTCCGCCGGAGAACCTGACACGCCTAGGACGTCCGCCGGAGAACCTGACACGCCTAGGACGTCCGCCGGAGAACCTGACACGCCTAGGACGTCCGCCGGAGAACCTGACACGCCGAGGACGTCCGCCGGAGAACCTGACACGCCGAGGACGTCCGCCGGAGAACCTGACACGCCGAGGACGTCCGCCGGAGAACCTGACACGCCGAGACCGTCCTTCGGGACGTCCGCCGGAGAACCTGACACGCCGAGACCGTCCTTCGGGACATCCGCCGGACAACCTGACACGCCGAGGCCGTCCTTCGGGACGTCCGCCGAACAACCTGACACACCGAGGCCGTCCTTCGGGACGTCCGCCGGACAACCTGACTCGTCGGGGCCGTCCTCCTGGACGACCGCCTGAGAACCTGACTCGTCGGGGCCGTCCTCCTGGACGACCGCCTGAGAACCTGACTCGTCGGGGCCGTCCTCCTGGACGACCGCCTGAGAACCTGACTCGTCGGGGCCGTCCTCCTGGACGACCGCCTGAGAACCTGACTCGTCGGGGCCGTCCTCCTGGACGACCGCCTGAGAACCTGACTCGTCGGGGCCGTCCTCCTGGACGCCCGCCTGAGAACTTGACTCGTCTTGTTTTGTTTGAGTTTTTATTTGGACATTTATTTGATTCTAGCCCTCCGTCCTGTACCTCCCTCCACCCACCCGAGCTAGTCTGTTTTGTTTCTGAGGCCGTCTGGAATCCGGCCTTGAGGAGGGGGTTCTGTCACGATTTGGGTTTTGTCTTGGTTTATGTTATCAGATTTATTAGTTAAGTTTCTGCTTTTGGGGTCTTGTTTGGTTTTGTTTTAGACATGTTGTTCTGTTTAGGTTACCTGTTTTCCACCTGTCACTTTATCAGTTCTGTTTGGTCTCCCCTCAGCAATCTGTCAGCTTTCTTGCCTTGATTAGATCCACCTGCTCACTTATAATTAGTCTTCACTCCTGTTCACCTGTTCACTCCCCTATATAGTCCTGCCACAAACCTCTGCAATCTGCCAGATCATTAACGAGCCACGGTGAGTTTAGTTCCAGCATTCTTTATTCTGATTGACCTGTTGACGATAACCCGAGAGCCTTTTTGATTCTGAGCCAGCCTGTTCCCTGATCTGTTTTTCCTGCCCTGTCTGACTGATTTACCGGTTTACCGACTAGTTTCTGTCCTATGGTTATCCGAGCTTGCTTTGCCCTGTCTGTACCTCTGCCTATTTTGGACTGCTTTTTGTGTACCGGATTTTGGACTGCCCTTTTGACTATTGAGCTCGCCTGTTCCTGTTTTCATTATTAAAATCCTGTTTTTTGCCTTAACCTCACTTGTTGGGTTTGAATACTGGGTTTGCCTGATTCACGATCATAACAATTTTGCTAACAATCTAGCATTATTACATTTGTCCTAGCTAGTTTTGTGCATTTAATTTACAATCTAGTTCACCTGCAGTTTCTTCTAGAGAAAACCTGTCAAACATAAAACAGCATAGTAATATTCTATTTATGAGGATGCTAGCAAATATAAGTGTCAGTGATTAAAATGAAAGCAAACCTGGAAATATTAACTGACGTCTAGCTGTGGTAGAGACCATAAGCCTTCAAAATCTGACCTATGCAAATATGACCAAGATTCCTGAAGTAAGCCTTCACCAAATAAAAATAATAACTATTATATCTTGTTCTGTAGATGGTGTCTGAGATAGTCAGAGCATGCATTATTAATAATAAGAACCTGTTCATTTGGATGCCTGTCACTACATGTCAAGGTATCTTTTATTGTGAGCAATTTTACTGTGCTAGTTTAAAACTGAGTAAGCTTTAGAGATGACTGCATTCTTGGGTTTTTCTCCTTAGAATATTACACTACATGTATATACCTTTAAGTAGTAAGCATCTTCAGCTTCAAGGCTTTTCAGAACCTCTGTTCTGGTAAGGATCGGTGTCTAATGACATCTCCGTTGGACACTTTTATGAGCGACAGATTACTCGTTGACAGACTAAGCAACTCAGACAACCAAGAAAAATTGTTAAGCTTGATCACCTTGTTTTAAGTTTCCATTATTTTATGTTTTTTTTACCATTGAATATTTGCATTTCCAACGGTTTTCTGTTTATGTTAGGCATGCTAACATACTGAATGGTCAGTATGTTAGCATACTCCCTCCTTGGGAGTTACAAAAGTTCTAATTATCAGTGGACTTCCCTAAATTTCAGAGACACTGGACTTTAGAGTGAGGCCGCTGATATTTATACTCTCATCTCCAGGATTCTTCTTTATGACAGTAATCAGATTAGTTTGTTACGTGTTTGCATTTTTACTTCCTTAATCATTAAAATATTGTCATTTGTTCAGGTAAAAGAGTAATATTAGAGTCAATGTTCATTCACTCAATTTCAATTAAATTGTCAACAGTGAGAATCTTGACATAAATATACTCATAATATTTGAATGTATTAAGTATCTGTGGAAATATGTCTGGCCCTTTTCAGGTTACAAGTGTTTTTGTAGCTGTGCACCAAGAGTTATGAATATACAGTGCCAAACATTTAGCTTTGCTTTTCCCTGCAGCTTCAGTTCTGGTGGCTCGAAACAAAGAGCGGTCTGCTAGATTCACTGCAGCATAGGGTATGTTGTTGTCCAGCCATGTCTTTGGGAAGATCCCTACACAACTGTCCATCTTACCTGAGGCAATCCTAAATCAGATCTTCTCCACTTTGTTGCCATTGGCCAGGAGCAGACTGGGCAGAGCTGGTCTCTGGGTTAGCCTATAGACTAGCACACAGTCCGCCTATTTTGCCCCTCGCAAGATCTGCATCCATAACTGCAGCAAAAGTCAAAACAGCACCACTTTTCTCCTGTTTTTGTATTATTAGGTTTTTATTTTGAAAACCACGCATCATTCTCCGTACACTTCAAAGTTGGTCCATCACATAAAATCCCAAAAAAATCACATTACAGTTTATAGGAACTAATCTTTTGTTGTGAACTCTGTGTGCGTCTTTCGTGACCAGCCCTTGTCTATGTACCTTTTTGCTGTATTTGCTTGTTCCATCCACATATTTGACATGTACTGCACGGCATGTGCAGTACAAGTTGGATTAAGGGTGGAGTGGAGAGAATAAGAGGAGGGAACTTCAAATACTGCATGACCTTCCAAGGAGGAGAGTGGAAATTAACAACACCGATGTAGGAAAGGGATGGGAGTGGAGCACTGTGAGGAGTTGTTCTAACTTGAACCAGATGGTCAAATATTTAGGGTCTTAAAGAAGATGGATACAAATGAACATGCAAAAGAGATTCTCTTCTAAGCTGTCTGGTTGCTATCTGCCCTGTTGGGTTTTATCTATTTTTACTGAACAGCTGTATGAATCTCCTGTTCCTCGTCGAAGACAAACCCTAGTGGTTAGTATTGATTTTATTCCTCATGCATATCTTATCCATCCAGACTAAGAGGCAAGCCTGGGGTACATTTAAAGGGTATTTTGAGGCAGTCATGTTTCAGATATCAGATGTTAATGTCACAGATTAATTTCTCAAAGGAGACAAAAAATCTGATCTTTTTTTTTTTATTCACTCTTGCTTGTCTGTTCTTCCGTGGTAGCAGTCCTCGGGTGGAACCAACAACTAAAAACCCCTAAAGAGGAACTGAATAACTACTTGTTTCCTGGAGACAGATGACACAGATTGATACATAGTCAGTAGATTTACTTGATTTATCAAAAGCACACAAAGAGCACAACAGAGGCTGAGAGAAGAAAGAGAGGAAAATCATTTGAAATCTGCTGAACAGGTCGCTTTTGAGTGCTATTTGCATAATTGGTTGTTTGCTTTCAAAAGATGAATAAACCAAAATACATGCAGGAGAGAAAACAGCCAAGTCTGTGTGCAAAACAGTGTCCAGTGCTAACTGAGCATGCAAGAGAATATGAGCGCCTCCGCTTCCCTGCTAATGAAATTCAGATTGCACTGTGTCAGTTTGAAGTATGATCACAATGAGAGTAAGAAGGGGGGGGGGGGGGTCAAATTGTATTATTTGCGTTCAGCCAAACAAAGACAATAACATGTGAACCCCAAAAGCTGCACAAAACTTTGGCTTGATAATAAACAGGGACCAGAAAAAAACGATTATCTATTAAAACTGAATATTACATGAAGTCAATCTTTTTATTAGTAACCATCTAAAGAGTGCTGACAACCTTCAGTTCAGCATTTTGCCTGAGAAGATTTGATGACACAGTTTGTCATCTCGTTGCTCCATTTTATCTGTTTATTTGACACCAGCTCATGAATTCTAATAAAATATGAAGACAAGTGAGATATTTTAATGCACTTCCTATTTTGAATGGCAGATTTTCTTCCCCAATTCAATCCAGAAACCCAACAGTCCTTCTCAGCAATGTTTACTTTAGGGATGGAGTGATAATACAGTTTTGTGTCTTTATTATAGTCTGTAAATTCATCAAATTTGTCATTATCAACATTAAGATATTTGAAAAGTATTATTACACGCTGAAGTTACTTATTAGATGTAGTAACAGTTCTTTTAATAATAGTAAGAGTGGTAGTTGTAGTGTTGGTTGTAACATCCTTTTATGGTGCGCTCGGACAGAAGGTGGTGTCCTCGAAATGTCCGCCTGCACCGCGCTGTGTTGACCGCTGTGCAGTTCCCAGGCACAAACGATGACATCGGTTTCACCGCGCTTCACTGCGTCGTCAAATAGGAGGAGCTTCTATCCGCTTGTCAACCCAACACGGCAGACTGGGATGTTACCAAGCGAGTCACTGTGCTGCATTTGATGGGAAAACCGAACAACGGCGCCTGCGTCCTCACTCAGACTAAGAAAGTAGAGCACATCACCCCGGTTCTGAAATCCTTCCACTGGCTCCCTGTATCTCAGATTATAGATTTTAAAATACTTCTGTTAGTCTATAAATCCCTGAATGGCTTAGCACCTAAATACATCACAGACTTGTTATCAGTGTATCAACCCTCCAGACCACTCAGGTCGTCTGGCTCAAATCTACTCTGCATACCCAGAACCAGAACCACACATGGAGAAGCAGCATTTAGTTTTTATGCTCCACTTATCTGGAAAAAACTCCCTGAAGACTGTAAAAGTGCTGAAACCCTGAGTTCCTTTATATCAAGGTTAAAAACCTATTTATTTAGTGTTGCCTTTAAATGTTAATGTTGAAGTTTATAGTCCACCTTGTCTTATACTGCATCTGACCTACTGCTAAAGTTCCAATGCAATGCACTTTGATCTGTAATGTTGTCCCTCTGTCTCTGTAATGTCTTATTTACTCTGTGATGCTTTTTCTTGCCTTGTCTTGATATACTGATGCGTGAACATGCTGGATGTGGAGGTCCTGGGCTGGTGTGGTTACACATGGTCTGCGGTTGTGAGGCTGGTTCGATATACTGCCAAATTCTCTGAGACGCCTTTGGAGACGGCTTACTGTAGAGAAATGAACATTCCTGTCTCCTAATCATGGTGTCTAATCAGCATCTTGATATGGCACACCTGTGAGGTGGGATGGATTATCTCAGCAAAGGAGAAGTGTTCACTATCACAGATTTAGACTAGTTTGTGAACAATATTTGAGGGAAATGGTGATATTGTGTGTGTGTGGAAAAAGTTTTAGATCTTTGAGTTCATCTCATAAAAAATGGGAGCAAACCAAAAGTGTTGCGTTTATATTTTTGTTGAGTGTAGAAGTATGTTAGAGCGGTACAGGACACATTGTACAAGAGCTGTAAGACAGTGGCGAGGTGTGCTGTAGTTGTGACAGAGGAGTTGAAGGTAGAAGCGTCATTATCCTTAGATGTTTGAGTTTTTGGGTCTTAGTGTTTCCATTTTATTTATTAGTTTTATTTATTACCATTGTTTACTTATTTCTTAGTTTCTTGTGTACATTTGAATATTTCTAAGATTCCTTCCTGTGTTTTCTCCCTGCTCAGACTCCTGTTTGTCATACACTTCTACTCACTTCTCCCCTGTATTTAAACAGTCTGCTCTTCTCTTCCCCTTGCTGATTTCTTCTGTGTACTCATGCTTAATATCACTCTGTCCATGTCCTGCTTTTTGTTATTTACTCTCTGCCCTGTGTTCCTTGCCCAGAGTTTATTTGCAAGGTTACATATTTTCATCATTAAACCTGTTCATCACATTACTCCCAAGTTCCTGACTGCTTTTTGGTCTTGCGGAAACTCTCACATCATGAAAGGAAGTGGGATTAGACAGTAAGGATTGGATCTGAGCCCCTTCTTGTTTGCTCTGGTGATGGACAGGTTGGCAGATGAGGTTAAACAGGAATATCCATTGAATATGATGTTTGCAGATGACTTTCTCTTTTTTCTTCATAGTAGGTACACCTGGTCTGACGTTCTGTTGACTATGAAATCATCCAGGGAGGACAGATCACCGACTATTACCATCTAATGTAGAACAGATTACTAGATCAATGTGTGCTTCTGTGCTTTTTTGTCTGTCTTGTTGTGTCTCTGCTCTGTCTTCTGTAACCCCAGTCGGTCGAGGCAGATGACCGTTCATACTGAGCCCGGTTCTGCCGGAGGTTTTTTTTTCCCGTTAATGGGTGGTTTTTCTTCCCACTGTCGCTTCATGCTTGCTCAGTATGAGGGATTGCAGCAAAGCCATGTACAATGCAGACGACTCTCCCTGTGGCTCTACGGTTCTCCAGGAGTGAATGCTGCTTGTCGGGACTTTGATACAATCAACTGGTTTCCTTATATAGGACATTTTGACCAATCTGTATAATCTGACCCAATCTGTATAATATGATTGAACTTGATTTTGTAAAGTGCCTTGAGATGACATGTTTCATGATTTGGTGCTATATAAATAAAATTGAATTGAATTGAATTGAATTGAATTTTGTGATCTGTGATGATGAGAGCGGGGAACAGGTAAAGGACATTTTGGAGAGATGGAGATTTGCCCTGGAAAGGAGAGCAATGATGCTTAGCCTTAGCAAAACAGAATTCATCTTTGTGAATTAGAGGGACCTATGTGGAGCTGTGAGATTACATGGAGCAGATATGAAGGTGGAGGATTTTAAGTACTTAGGCTCAGTCCAAAGCAACAGGGAATGAAGAATGAAGGTAGCTGGTATGAGAGAAGGAGATGCAGAAGATGTAAATATTAAGTCTTCTGATTGTTCACATTACCCACTGTGCAACTAGCTTTAAGATTGCAATCTGCCTTAAATCGGAGGCTTTCGTTCAGTTCTTTCTGAAAACGTCTCAACACCTGTCCAGGAGACTTTGTAAATTCTGGTGGCTTGCATTTGAGCAACCTGCAGTTGGTGCGCTGCTGTTTTTAAGGGCGTGGTGGCCCATCCTCCTAGGTGCATTCTAAGTCTGATGCAAATCAGTGACCCACCCATCACTGTCCTCGGCCGTTGGAAGCTATCGCTTGGTGTTACGGCCACCACCCACTGAAGGAGGGAGGGTAACACAACAACCACAATCAATAGACAGGGTCCTTGTGAATGTGAAAAATAAGGGGATTTATTTTTCTTTGCAAAAATCCCAAAAACATTGAACAAACTGTGGGGGAGAAAAGAGACCATTAGGCTGTGGCAAATAAAGGAAATAAATTAAACAAAACAGGGCCTGCCTGTCGTCTAAGTAAAAAATAAAGGAAAAGAAAATCCTACTATCCTAGTCTAACAAAAGGCTCACAAAACTTTACATGGGTGGCACCAACCTACTTACCTAGTGTGTATAACAGAAAATCAACCTATGTGGTGGAAATGTATAGGGTACCCCAAATTTACCTAGTCCCCAAACTCCCACCACAACCCGCTAAAAAAAAAAAGCCAAGCAGCACAACAAGTTCCCATTAGTCCGCCCACATCCTCTCCAGCAGTCCTCAGATGAACACCTATATATATTTTTATAGGGCTTTCTTGAGTCTTGATTGGCTCCTCTCGATCCATGAGCCAATTAGAGCAATTGGCACCAGCCTGCACACTGAACCTGTGGGGAAACAGGAAACAAGAGGTCCTGAACACATGTAACACTTGGTGTGAGTGGAGTACTTGGTCACCTGAATGATGATGAGACTGCTGTTGTAATCTTTCTGGAATGTGATAACTGAGAATTTGCACAGGCAGCTTTAAGATTATTTCTAGTCTCTTTGTTATTGTTGGTTAACAAAGTAAACATAGTGAAGACAAAAACATCCCGAAAAGCCTTTCGTGTGCAGTTATAAAGTCCAACATAGAGCAAAAGTTTTTTTTAATAACATGGTCAATAAATACTGTTTTAGCGGTGACTTTATTTTATTTTAGAGTGGTATTTTTGACCACTGGAGATGTTATCGCAATCTTTTTTTTTCTCTAATTCACTTTTTCTGGAGTTGATGTTTCACTAGGTTACATCCAGTTTTAAATGTCGTTTAATATTTTGGAATGTGAAAATGGGCCAATAATTTCACTGTTCCTCCTGTGACAACAGGAGAAGCATAATCAAGCTCCTTTTTTAATCAGTTGGAGAGTAGCTGGCCCAATCAGAGTCATCAGTGAAATAGATTTTTCCTCTGTGCTCTCGGATAATTAGCCAATTTCAACAAGAAGCTAAATTAGATGATTGATTAGTTAAAAATGGGGCTACCCAAGTTCTGGCCTCAATCACCACCACTTGAATGTATGATGCTGTGAAGGAGGAGTTTGGAAATGCTTACCCTTTTTTAACTTTTTGTTTGCAGTAATCATATTTGGAGCAAAGCACCAAGAAACAGCGATGTGGAAACAGACCTCAAGTGGTTGGAAAATGTCTTTTGTGCAAATAACAGGCATGTTAGAGGCAGAATAAAACCCCCCTTTCAACAATTTCCTGCAGATCTCCAAACAGCTCTGGCACAAAGAGTAATCATCCACAGATGTTAGAGGCCAGAAGCACAGACATCCATCAAGCTTGTCACGGAGCTTCCCATCTCTCTAAAGAAACAAAACACCCTGAAAACCAAATTAGTGAACAATTGTTCTGGTTTGTCAGTGTCCCACAATTGACCCTTTCAATGCAGAGTTTCCCATCCTTTAGCCACAACGCGGCGTGCCCCTATCCTTTGGTAGCAAAGATTGACACATCCAGCCTGGCCTCTTTCAGCACTCCCTGGTCCCTTGCCCACATGTGCTTTGTCTCGTCTGCCCTGCCTCATTGGAGCAGTCAGCTTTATTCAGGCAGGATCATGGGGGGGCATTTAGTCATGCGCTGTCAGCTCCGTTGTAGTCTTTCGCCTCTCGGTGTGAGGTGTGTCAGGGGAATGACACACACATTCAAGCCAACCTGATCCAGGTCTGGCATGCTTGAAAACACACACTCAAACCAACACTGTGACAAACAATATCACACGTGAGGTCAGGCTGTCGAGGAGGAATGTCACAAAGACCAATGCTGGCAGATCCGCTTGACGCAACGGTGCTATTTTTTGAGAATAGCCCAGTTTCAAGGGAGAAAAGTGAGCAATAACACGGTAGAATGTGTTCTAAAAAAAATTATGGCAGCATATGATTGCGCTTTAGGGATAAATTTCCAAAATAATTGTCATTGAAATAAGGTATTTTCTTAAATGTACATTATAGCAGAATAATAGGGCTTGTGAATTGACATCATGACACATTGCATGCTGGGTTGCCGCAGCCATGCTTGTAAAACACGCTAACAGTGTTTTACACCTATCCCAACATATTGAACAGCAAAGCGAAAGCAATTTAATTATAACCCCCTGGTGCAATTACAATAAAGACTATTAAACTGAAACCTAGAAAAAATACAGTTAATGGGCTTGATCTATATGAGTACAGTGTGTGGACAACCTACCCAAACGAGACATTATCTGACGTGTTTGGGTACCTTATGGGTTGAGTGAATGCCTACACATATGAGCAATTGAGAAATTACAAGTACCTGGAAGCTCATCCTCATATCACCAGCGGATGGGTGCAGGATCTCCAGATTCTACAAAGGTAGGTTGGCATTACATGCACACAATAACTTGCACGCATTTGGGACATGTGCAAGGCAAAACAGAGCTATTATGTGTTGTTTCTCATGATTCATCCATCCATCCATCCGTTTTCTTACTCGCTTTGTCCCTCATGGGGTCGTGAGGGGTGCTGGTGCCTATCTCCTGCATTTCAATGGGCGAGAGGCAGGGTACACCCTGGACAGGTCGCCCGTCTGTCACAGGTTTCTCATGATTAGTGTAAAAAAAAATCTAAATATTTTGATTTGTGGTTGTTTTATCTCTCATAGTCTATAATTCTGACTACACTGTGTAAAGATAATTACATTCACGAGATGTGTTCTCTAGATTAAACATCACATTACCATGTTTCTGGTGATTAGTGTGCAACGTTAAGGCTATGCTGATTGTAAATTATGACTGCTAACTTTTGTTATTATTGCAGTTATTCGCTTCATCAATCCTTACGGTTATTTTAATTGTAGTATTAATGTTGCTTAATGATTTCTTAGGTTTTGCACTCTCAGTGCCTTAAAGAAACTCTGCTAAAACCCAAGGTTGTCATCTGTTCCTCTGGGTAAGTGCACTACGCGCACTGCACTTGCATGGCTGGCATCACAGAGTCATGTCCACATCTTGGGGCTCTCCTGTTTAAAATTTAAGCTGCAGTCTGGATATGAGGGACCAAAAAAGTTACTGATGCTCCAGCCTTATGGATGATGTCCACTAATGTCCACAAAAGTCACGCAGCGGTTGGTCACAAGGCTGACTTCTCTACTGGTGCAGCTAAGCGGAAGGAGCTTCACAAGAGCAGCAGAGGAGAGACGGGTATGCTTGGATGTACCCGGGTTGGTTCTAAAAGAGTTTATGGACAATGACATTTATTATTTAAAGTTATTCATCATTATGTAGATATACATTTCAGATGTAGATATAGAAATAAATAAATTAATTTAACATAAAGGGGAAAGATTCATTGTCAGAATTTAACATTGGCCACTAAATGAGAGCAAAAAGCACTAAAGGTGTGCTTAATAACAAAAATACGTCAGTACAATTTCTCTTTTGCTTTTTGTTTTGTATCGCATAATTGACTATTACATATACTGTAGAACAACACAGCTTCACTTTTATTTGTTCAATTTTACTTACCGGGACTTTGTCCAGAAATTTACTTTTGCTGCTTAATTTGTATCCATTTGTTGTAATTTCAAAGTTAAAGTTAACTTTTAAAGCCAAATTTTTTTGTACCTGTTCATTTTATACCTCCAATGTTTTGCCCAGTAATGCTGCCGTTGCTACGTGAATTTATTCACTTCTGGACTTTTGTTATTTACTTGAAGTGCTGATCTTGAAGTTTATTGTCACTAAACTTGCTGTGATTCTACTACATTGGAAGTATTTATTAATGTTTGTTGTTCTTTTTGAACTCGAGGTCAAAGTATTTTAATTTATGTTTGATGTTAAATTCTTCTTACCTCTACATTTCTCTGTAACATTTAGAAATATTGTTTAATATAAATATACAAAAAAATATGTTAGTTGTCCATTTATTCACATCAGACAACCTGTGTACACTGTTTTCTACTAAACACAAGTTTATCAAGTGGTTCACAAAGTTATTACGTTTACATTTTTAAAACAATACTGGGGCACAGCCCTCTGTCACAGTGTGTCCAGGAAAAGCACGTCCTCATCTTCACATGGCAGCACCATGCTCAGTGGTATATTCCCCCGCAGCGAGGTGTATTTGCTGTGTGCACTTCCAATCACTCTCTCCGTCGTGTCTACTCAATGTCTTTAGCATCCAGTTGGCAGCATCCTCTTGTGAATGCAAGGATTTTCACTTCGGCCCACATCAGTCTCATACTGTCTCTGATGTCAAACCCATGATCTGCAAAACCATGTCTCCTGGCAGTAATTTCTGTAGGAGCCCGCAATTTATTCACGTGCTCGTCAACCTTCAGAACTAAAAGCGACAGCTCCCTGCGGTGTGATGCCAATTAGACACTTTAGAGTGTGCTTGTCCTTGTAATGTGAAAATGTTTGGGCTCCAGCTTTCAAAATTTGATGCTAATTTCAAAGCAGTCCACAATAACTGCAACAGGATTACCATGCCGTCTTACATGCAATGTCTCTCTGGCTGGTGCAGATGTGTGAACATAACACCTATGGTATTTGTGAATGTGCTGGACACAGTCAGTCGGTCCGTGCAGAGCAGGTGTGCAATATGCTGGATGGGAGGATTCAGCCTCCGGTGCATTAGACTCAGGAGGAGCATCTGGAAGGGTGAAAGTTTTCGACCAGTCTGTGGTAAATGGGGAAGGATCTGAGACGGCACAATCATCACAAGAGCCAGACGTGGAGGCCCTGTGAAATACTCGACCATCACATCATCTTTTAGGAATCGCTCAGCCATCTCTTCCCTCAGCTTCCTGTTCTCCTCCAGCAGGCGGTTCATTTCTGCACGTCTTTGGCCACAAAATCTGCATTCTTGCTGTTCATCATTTTCCGGATGAGCTCCAGCCACCTCCACATTCAGTGCTGTTTCATTCATGTCTGATCTCTGACCAGTGGCATCCTGTGAGGCTGCAGGTGCAGAGTTGTCCCCTTGGGCAGCTCTTTGTCTCTTTCTCCTGCGGCCGAATCGCTCAGGAGTTGTCGCTTTGACTTCTGTGTTTAAAGACGGTACCCAGTGTGACAGGAAACTGGGCAGGCTGGATTCAAATGACAACTTAGACAGTTTCCAAAGATTCAGTGGTATAATAGCAATCTAAAGGTCGGTACACGGGGAATCAGTCGAAAGGGCGGAGGTAACCAAAAACAGAGGCAGAGTCAACTACACAAAATGGGTCAAAAAAGTCACTAGAGGATCAAAAGTTTGGGGTAAAGGCAGGAACGCTTGCTGGTAAAAACAAAGACAAACGGGCATGGAAGGGAACAGAACAGAGGAGGAGATGATTGTGAGCAGGTGTGTTCAATCAGGCTGGCTGCGGCAGAGGTGGGGTAATTCAAAGCTGCCACGTCACACCCAGCCAGGATCGCACCCCAGACATTCATAGCCTAGCTTCCTATCCATCCGTCCATCCATTTTCTAACACGTTTATCCCTTGTGGGGTCGCGAGGGGTGCTGGTGTCTATCTACAGCTGTCAATGGGTGAGAGGTGGGGTACACCCTGGACAGGTCGCCAGTCTATCATAGGGCAACAGGACAAACAACCATTCATGCACACACTCACACCTAAGAAGAGTTTTGAGAGGCCCATTAACTTAACAGTCATGCTGTGGGAGCAAGCCAGAGTACCCGGAGAACCCACGCACGCACAGGAACATGCAAACGCCATGCAGAAACACTCGAACCCAGGACTTCTTGCTGCAAGGCAACCCACTGTTCCACTGTGCCGCCCTGCCTGAGATAGAAATACATGCTTATTTGTTTTGTTTTTGAAAAAAAAAAAAAAAGAAATACGTGCTTAGACATATGTAGCTTTGCAGCTTATGTAAAGTTAGTAGGTGACAAATTGGATTTATATATGACTTTATTAACCCTACCGGAGTGCAAATGCCGTGAACACACAAACGCGTTTGGGCGAAGGTGATAATAGATCATCTTACAGTCGCCACCCATACCATCTTTGTTAGCTCTGCCAGCTGTGCTCCGTGGCTTCCAACCTCAAAGAAGTTGAGCTCATCACCAAAGATAACTTTTAAGGAACCAGTGGAAACGTGAGTTTTTACAACAGCCATAGGATGGCTTTCATCGCTGTGGTGGCCATAAAGAAAGATGACTATCTTGTCACTTTTCTAAATCCCTGCCTAACACACACACACACCTCATGGGTACCATGGATCGGTCTTGTTTTCTCCTGCCAACAACTTCACTCCTCCACAGAGCTTGACACTACAATAATTTTGTTGTCATCAAAGTGTAATTAAGAGAAACTGCACTGTTAGCTCCCCCGCTTGTAATTCCCATTTGGAGGAAAAATTATTTTCTGAGAGAGATGTACAATATCTTCCTGAGCAACAAGAACAACAAAAGAACAACAAGATGGAAACAAATGTGATCTAATTTCAATTCGGTCGGCTAATTTATAGCAGAATGTGTGTTCAGCTCGGCGCTTTGGTAAAACGAAGGAAAATTGCATTTATATTTGAAATCTAATAATTACTTCCTCTCCTGAGACCTTTGTGTCGCTGAGGGCTACAGGAACGCTGCAACACTTGTGTGCTTTAGACATCATGCCTTAGTTCATGTGTCAACAATATTGAGTCTTCTTAGGGCTATTCCTACAGCAGGGTATATCTGCATATGAAATGTAATCACGACCTTGAAGTTTTATTAAAAATAAGTTATATAGAGGGAGACTAAGACAGTAATCCCTTCTCAGCTCAGCTCACCATATTTAAGGATGATAATGAGGAATTTGTTTCAGTCTGTCATTTTCCCGCACACGTGCATCCACAGGGACAATCTGTCTTCTCATTACATGTGAACTGTACCTTACATTAAAGACAAAATCCATGTATTCACACAAAGACTAAAGGCAAATCAAACACGCTCCAGCACACACACACATTTTCGGAGTGCGACATAACGTGGGCGAGAAGTAATTCCCCCTCCCCCGTTGCCATTATTAGATCAGTGCTTGTGTTATTTGAGCAAATAAATTGAAAGCAGTTGAAATTAATTTCATGAGCAAGAATCTTGTAAATATCTCCTCTGTCTTCTTATTGTGCCATAAGTTCCTGATTACGACATGTAGACTAAGCTTGTCAGAGGGGGCCGCCAACCAATCTGATGGGACACTCACTTTTGCTTAGATGACGTGTTTCCCTTTAAGATGAGACAAGCAGTGCAGAAAGAGTTCAGATTTCAGGGGATTTTGCTACATGACACAAAGATGAATAAATCCTAAATGGACAGTTGAACTCTGTTGTGGATGATGTAAAGACGGTGTGACTGCAGGGTAAACTGCTTATGTGTGATGCATCAGTCTAGTTTTTCACCAGACATTTTACTCTAGGATTAAAAAGAACAATCAGGAAAGCAGCACAGCTGAAATTACTTGGCTTCTTTGAAATGATATGTTTAGTGGGAGGTGTCGATATGCACAATCCCACTTCCAGATTCCGTCTTTTAAATGCTTCCCTTCATTTTCTGCCTTTGATTGGTCGACTGTTGAAATAAACCCAGCTGGGGCCGTTTGATGACTTTGGCTATGAAGGATAATTGGTTCATGGGGATTATCCCACTCCAAGTCACCTGCTGATGGAGCTCAGGCTGACAAGGTGAAGCTATCTGCAACCAGAGAGCATCCGGCTCTCCACCGGGGTCGTGTTTAAAGTCTCGTGTGAGGGGGAGTCCTGCTGGATGTGAAAGTAAAATGATTTAATTTCCAAACATTATTAATAGGTGTTTATCCAAGATGGCGCAATGTATCATTGATGATAATTCAATGATAAAAAAAACCTTAGTATTCAAAATAATCTGCTAAAGAATGATACATAGTTTTAATTCAGGTATGAAAATTACAATAGGGCTAACTGTGCTACACACGAGAGCTTATAGAAATTATAAATATTGTAATAAATTTATAATCATTGCTACAAAAGGTATAACCTCTGTAAATTCAACAGTCTTAAAATTTTAGAATTTTATTGTGGTTTACATAAGCCGGCAGCAAATTCCACTGTTATTGATCAAATAAATTGATAAAAAAAATAGTTGCCAACAAATTATCAGCTAACATCAACTTTATTTATCAAACTTGACTGAGAGGAGTCTATTTTTTTGTTTAGGGTTTTTTGCATGGTGCGTAAACTGAGCTGGGTTCTGCTGGATGGATCTCTTTATTTAAAGAGGTTTTTTTTTCTTTCTACTGTTGACACACAGAAATCAATAAAATTATGCAATCAATACTTTAATAGTCAACGTTCGATCAATTGTCACTATGAACTTAATTTGAATACATTGTATTATAAGTAGGATCCATTTGTGACTTAATTTGAACCTGTCCACATGGTTGTGTTGTACTGGATTGATTTGTTTATATATTTCTGATTTTTAATTGCATTTGTCTTTAATTCCTTCAGATTATATTTTTTGGTGAGTAAGTAACAAACTGAATTTAAAACAAAAACAATCTAAAGGTAATTCAGAAAGAAAAAGAAAAGGAAGAAACTCAAGGTTTAAGTGCGTGCCTGGACATCTAGTAAACAGGGCAGAACCTTCAAGACAGAATAGTAAATATAGTGCCTACTGTGAGTCAGATGTTTGCTCCCTCCTAACCTCGTCCATTTCTACTCCATGGCTCAGCCATCTTAGTCTCTCTTGGCTTTAGGGAATAGTTTGGCTTCAACTGTCTGTCTGAATGTCCAGACATCACTTCTAGAAAGGCAGGCAGGGCCAGATCTCCCCTTACACTGAGCTTCACAAATATGCTGTCCTACCCAAATTCCAGACTGACTAAAAAAAGATAATTTTCAAAGATTGTGAAACCTAGGTGTAAAAACCTGGTTTAACTACAACCAAAACATGATTAACAGGGAATCATTTCTACATTAAAATTAAGTGTCATGATGTTTCTTTTGCAAACATTTTCAATACTAAAATATTATGATTTATTTTATTTTTCATTTCACTGTTCATGTTTAATATAAAGAAAATCTGATGGTTGGTGGCATATTAAGTTACTCAACCCAACCAGAGTTCACATACACATGCAGCAGCCAATTAGATGTCACGCGTAATCTTTTCCGCCTCAAGCCGAGCACAAAGAAGTCACACAACAACATGACTGCAAAAGTAAATACGTTACGAATAATTAGCTGTTGTCTCTAGTCGGTGCAACTTAAGAGGAGTCCAGTGCCACATTAGAGCAGAGAAAACAAGCAGAACCGAGAGCTGTGACATCACTCCATTGTGGATTGTATGCAAATCTGATATGTTAGTTCTTAATGCTTAATATTGAAATGAAATGGGAATGAAAGCAACTTATTAAGTAAGATAAGTACTTTTACATTTAGTTCTATTATTTTATTTTTATTTGCTAAATGTGCGTAAAATGTGACACACATTAAATCTTATATAAATGCTGATTAAGCGGTTGAGGGGATTCCTTTACTATGTTAAAAATATATTAAGACAATGTTCTGTTGAGATGGAATAATCACAGTTTTATTTTCTGATTGATACCATACAAATGTCCCTAATGAGTTTCATTTTGAATAGAAAGTGTCTTCAGTGTCATTGATTAACAGTTTTTATGGTACAGCTAAAAATAATTTAGAGATGTAATGGAAACTAGAAAATTTCAGAAGAAATTTCAGAAGAAATTTCAGAAGGCGCCTGCCTCCTGGTGCGTATCGTGCTACCCGTAAGAGTTACCCTTGCGAATATCATATTCCTACGTTTATAACAGTCCCCACAGTGAGCGTGGAATTGTGGATTATGTGATTTTGGTGTCTGTGGAGACATGCTTTATCCGATATGGCCCAAATTTGTTGTGGAGCTTTCTCTGTAAAGGAAATACATACCCTGTCAAGCAGAAGTTGGTAGGACCTTCCTAGAGCTACTTCCGGTTAGCAACATGCTAACCGTTAGCCGCTAACATGGTTGGGTTCAGTATCACCGGGTGATGGTACTCTGTTAATTTGGTCCAAATGCTGTACTGGAAAGTGCCTCAAAAAGGGAGAAAATGCAATTTTGCATGTTTTTTGTTGATGAAGTCGCCATGGTAACTGAAAATGGCGGCTGATATAAAAACAGCAGTTGACTGGATGAAGACGGACGTTTTGATATACATACTATGGGGGTAAAAAAGTAATTGTCTAGGGTCTACCCCCACAAACTATATATCAAAACGTGCGTCTCGACGCCGCAAAGTGTGCTATTTGTACTTCACGCCATTTACAGTTACCCTGGTGACAAAATTAACCAAAAACTATTTCTTCAGCTGAGCATGGCACTGGTGTTTGGTCAAGTGGATTAGGTCTCGGGCTGTTGCTGCCCTCAGTCTGGCCAGCTGCCTCCACTTCCAATCAGCACCAATTAGAAGCTCTTCACAGGGACTCAGAGGAAAGGCCTAGGGCCGTAACGATATATATGTATGTATGTATGTATGTATGTGTGTGTGTATATGTATGAGTGGCTGTGTTTTGCAGCATAAATAAATTCTGTCAGAATATTCAATTACTTTTAACCACACTAAGAACATTTAAATGCACTGAACCATTTGTTATAATAGCTATAGCTTTAAAGTTTTCAGAAAAAAACAACGTGAAAATTAGTTCAATTATCAGCGAGTATAGTTGTTACAGTATATAGTATAATATAGTAGTACTGCATTGCAAAAAAATGCATTCATTATACATGAAAACGTACATGGAAAGCAACATTAAAAATCTAAATAAACAACAAATGTAACAAAACAGAAAAAGCAGTGCAAGCATTGAATTAAACTAGGAGATTATTTCACAAGTGCACATTGATGGAAAAAGGCTTCTTTTAAAAATGTTGCCAACTTTGGAACAGTGCTTCTAATGGGTTTCATTTTAGGGCTCCACAATTCCTAGCAATGCAAGGGAGAACCTTCCATGCAGATATATACTGCAAACATTGAAAATGGTAGCATGAGCTTGTTGTTTGCTAATTATTTGGTTGCTACAACTTCCAGAAGGTGTAGGTTTTGTTTGTGTCACGTGAACATATTTAAATATTATGTTGAGCACACCTTTTTGTCAAGTGTCACCCTTAAACACATTGAATCTGGTGCCAAACTGCACACAAATCTTTTAACACTTGTATCAAACCTCTGCTTAAGAAGAACCTCTAAAAGCATTTGATTTAAAATCCCAAAGCAATAAAAGCCTACAACCAAGGATGATTTTTAAGGGAGCAAACATATTTGAAATGAGCAGCATTCTTTCTGAAGAGCTTAAATTTTCCTTTTCAGCACATACAGATCGCGGGCGCCTTCTTAAATTTCTTCTGAAATTTTCTAGTTTTGTGTCTTACAGTAGAGGCTAATGCAACTTTAAAATGGACACAATTGTACAACTAAAGTTAAACATTTTATTTTTAGTAGATTCGCTTATTTGGGGACATCAAGATATATTATTTTGGCTAAACTAACAGTTTATTTTATCTAACTAATAAAACTTCATCTAGTTCACAGAGGTGAGCAGAAAAACAAAAACTCTCTGGATTTGGAAAGTAAAAATATAGCATTTAGTGGCAAGAAAACAGCCACATTTAGAAATATGGACTATTAGTCCTGATGCATCTCAGTAATCCAGGTAGAAAACTAGAAAAGAGATGAAATGTTTCAACAAAGACGGACCCAACCAGAGGACCTGGCCAATTTCCTTTTTGTAAATAACAATTAGATTCATACAGTGACATATGAACTGCTTTTAGCTTATCAACTCATAAAACATGACTGACTCAAAATCAATGGCTGTTAATAAAGCTCTCTTCTTTGTGGTCCAACAGTTGTGCTTTTAGCTCATCAAGTGTCATTAGCTCTGCCAGTTTGGACTCTTCCTGGAAATATTTCAATTTACCCAGTTTTTACCCAGTTCTGTTCTGACTCTGGGAATAAAGCCTCATAGAAATGGGAACTGGCCCACACTTGTATAGTGCTGTCTCAAGTCCTGAGGACCCCAAAATACTCAACTTCATCCAGTCATTCCCTCACACATTCACGTGAAAGATGTCAGGTAAGAAGGGCGTAGTTCCAGTATGCATTACTTATTCCTTGCTTATCCCTATTGGGTCATATTTGAATTCTAATGCAGAAAAGACAGAAAAAAAGTTCCTGTCCAACTTTAGCCTGTTGCTTTGGTTTTTCAGCTGCAAAGTTCCTCTGGATACCCCCTCTTCCTTAAAGTGCTGTGTCATGGAAAGGATGAGAATCTAAGTCATAAAAAGCAAAACAAAACATTATTTCATCAGGGAATATTACAGTTAAACAGCTGAATGTTTCTATTTCAGATATATATTTCAATTAGTAAATTTTCCACTTGTCTCTGATTGAACTTAACCTTCTGATGCATCTCAATAATCCAGGTAGGAAAATACAAACTAAACAGGTATTCTTGACAGGTTCTTTATTTAAACATTTCGTTTCTTCTCCAAGAAAGTCTAATATAAAGTCTGTAGAGTTGTAGGTAAACTTAGCCTTATGCAGTACATTTACATAATGAATCAACAAATCTAAGTTTGACATTCAAAACTGGTTGCTCTGTGACGTTCCTGGCACTGGAGCTGATCTGATTATTACTCTACACACCTGGTCACTCTCCACACTGCTTTGCAATCAACCTCTACTGGCTTCACCTGTCTCCACCTGCATAAAAGCTCTGTCCAAGTCAGTCTCCAGTGCCAGAACGTCTCTACTCATTCACCGGTAAGCGCCTTCCAGCACCTTTTTGCTTGTGAGCCTATTTTTTTGTTGCCCGACCTGTTTTCCCTGTTATTTTTGTCTCTGAGCCTGCAGAGTAGTGATTAGTGATTAGGGTCGATGAGGCGTCATGAAGCGTTTCGACACATTGCCAAACTGTACTGATACTGTGCCGATACTGTGTCACTGAATACTGACACCTGCTGAACCTTAAAAATCCCTACAGGCAACTTGGTTGACAGAGTTAACTGACACTGATTTGATGACCAAGTATACACAATAATACAATTTAAATAATTATATGTTGCATTGTAGTATTTTATATCGACATCGACACGGGTTTTGCTCTATGGGCTCGACACATGCGCCGACGCATCGGTGTTGCCGGACCCATCACTAGTAGTGATGTACCGAGGCGTGTGTCGACTCGAGTAATGGAGGGGGCGTTTCCGTAAAGCGCGTATCGAAGCTTGCTTCATTTAGGGACGTCCGAAGCCTCGCTGCCCGGCTGTACCACGTGACTGCTTCGGGAAGTGGCTCAGATTTTGCCAGATGACCGGTTCATTCAGAACCAGTTATGGCTGCATGCTGGATCATAAAACAGTTCTGCTAACCAGATGCAGTTTAAAACGCCACTTAGTCTGTTTATAAGTTTTGTTTTTATTAATTCTGCATTTTTTAACTACATGCACCGTATTTCTGTGCCTCAGCGTTTGCTCCTCTCCCCCCCCCTCCTTTCCCTCGGAGCAGGTGCTTTTATCACCGTTCACCATTCAAAACGTGAATCACTACGCTTAATGTCCTCACATCGGTAGCAACGTGTGCCAGTTAAAGTCAATAGGAGAGTTAGTAGCTGTGTTTCATGCTCTTTTGTTTTTAACAACATAGAATCAGTGGCGCTTCGGTGGGCGTGCTGCCTCGCGCTTTAATTCAGGTGCGCACTTTTAAGGGTCATTTTAAAGAAATTGTAACATCAGGGGCTTCATCTCAGACCTGTCAGTACCCCTGTTCCCTTTATAGAAGCCCTTTACAGTCTTTATTTATGCATTTTCCCCACTGTTTATCCGTCGCACGCAGCGCACCAACGGGGGTAAAATCCGCCCACCTCACCGCCGCACTAACGAGAGCAATAGAAATGTGTCTGGTCAGCGACTGACTGAGAAACCTGTCGCTGTGAAAGGTGATGAGAATGTTATAAACTGTAACAGTCTAGAAGTGCATTGAGCTGAAAAGAGGGAGACATCAGCAGCTGGATCGTGCGTAAAGACGCAGCGTGAACCTCTGTGTGATTCAGTGTTGCTGCTGAGGGGAAATTGTTGATATTAACCCCCCCCCCCCCCTCCCCCCCCCAAATGAGCATAATCTCACTCTTAACTTTTGATCAAAGTTGAGAGGTCTGATTATTACACACCATGCCATATCACATGACACTACTATTTTGGGAATAATTACACACAGAGAATACATTCAAACAATATTTTATTATACACATATGTGTCTACATAATTTATGTGGACAAATGATTTCGTCCTACACCTTTTGTGAAGTCATTCCCAGAAGCCATAATAGACAAAAAATCAATGCATCACACGTGTTAAAATACAGCTGGCTGTGATTATACACCTGGCCAGTAGGTGGTGTCGTGTGCACATGAAGCTCCAAGAAATGAACCCTTACTCGAACCAGTTGGCTCAAGTGGTTCAATGCCTCATGAGGCTTCATCTCACCATCACTACTGCAGAGCCTCCCCGATCCTGTCAGCCTGCCTGTTTTTGTATTAATTAAGTTCTGGACTCTGAACCTGTCACCCTGTGAGTACTTTGTCGGCGGAACTTTTGGCTTCAGGAACCCGATCTGTTTCCTAGGATTGGACTGTCTGTTCACTCATTGGACCTGCCTGGACTATTGCTGGAGCTCTGCCCCTGCACCTTATATCTCCCCTTCGTCTGGTTTTGTTTATCATGGCTTTACCTCCCCTGTCTACTCAGAACATAGTTCTTCCTTCAGTTTTTGTCTGCCCCTTTTTGAATAAACCCTTTTGAACGTTTATTCCGTGTCTGGTCGAATATCGGGTTGAGTTAATCAATCATTACATGCTCACATGTAAAAGAGGACCATCAGGCTACCAGACGATCATTAAGGCTCTGATAGCTACTTATTGCCGTTAGGTTGCTGAGTCATGCTTGCAATAAAGCTTAACATCTGCAGCAACTGCTTTTGTCTTTGTGTACATTTGACATCACTGGTTTCTTCTGGTTGTTACCAGTGGCGCCTCCAGAAATGTTTCATGGGGGGCCAGATGGGGCCACTTAAACTCTTGGGGTGAAACACAGAAACTAAAAGCCATAATTTCAGGATTTTATTCTACTGTTGTAGTACAGGTGCCTGTAGAAAACTCTTATAGACTTAAGTAAACGCCTACTAATATCTTTTGGTTTGTTTTTTTTAATGTTACTAATGATCTAATGTGCATAGACCAATAACAGTACAGTTAACATTTTGAGTTGAACAACAATTCCTTTTTATTGTGTAATTATATTAGGAATAAGGTGTACATTTATTCATTTAATGAAAAACAAAATTAGTAGGGGAAAGTAGATACTGGCAGATACAAATAAAAGTGCGACAGAAGGTCAAGAAGAGCGGCTGCCTTGCTGGCGGTGCATAATGGGATGTAATGCTAAACTGATCCTATTGCAATTTATGCTGGCCTGTGGGGTGGCCTGTGGTTTTCCCATTCATTTGAGCATTTTTCAAGGTGTCTCAACATTTTAAAAATTTGGCTCACTAGAGTCTCTATATCCGTTTGTGTCATGTTTCATTGAGAAATGAGAGAAACCAAAACAGAAATGAAGATTATACATAAATCTGCTTCTTTTGTTGTTTAAAATTAAAATGACACTGAAAATGATCCCATCTTTCAAAAAGTAAACCGATCTTTATCTTTTAGCTAACTTTCAACATTATAAAGCAAAAAACAAAAGTTCCTCATCAAGGACCCTGCATCCCTGCTCTGCCAGGGATAATTAGACAGCCTACAACACTATGCATCGGTATATTTTTCACACATGACTGCTTACTGTATTGCCATAACACTCATGAATCCAAGTTGACTTCTTTGTGTCCACTGTTTGAGTTACTCCTCTGTCTCAGTCTCTCCAGAGACCCGGAGGAGAGCAGGTGAACTCTAAGGATTCCTGCCAGAGCAGAGCAGAGAAATGCAGGGGAATCAAAGAGCCCTAATTGTTTTTTAATGTGCTCCACTGCAGGGAGCCTGACTTGGTTGAGGGGCTGCGAGTGTGTATATTTGTTTATGGGAGATCTGCTTGTGATGGCTATGTGGGTGGAAAGCCATGCAGGGTTTTATAAGGAGTCTCTATGACATTAACCCACAAACTCTATAAAGTGGAGCACAATTATTCGGTAATTATCATAATTTATAGACTGATACAGACAAATTAAGGTCAAGGAAAAGTGTGGTCTCCTGAAATTCTTTTGACTTGACTTTGATTATATGCATCACTTTTTAAATACTGTTTTTTTACATGTCCGGGTCATTCGTTTTATTTCCATGCTCCCTATGCTCAGAACCATTTAATTTGTCTTTATACATATTTTCCACTTGACCTCTGAAAGTGCTCCGTTTAGCTTCCCTGTGACACAAATAAACCATTATTTAGTGCTCATTAATTTGTCACTTTTGATACTTATACAAAGATCCTTTAAAATAAATAATAATGTGGCCTCCTTTTTGAGACATTTTCTTTCAGTGGTTTAAACGCGCTGATTGCTACCCTTCGTGCTAACAGTATTACTGATATAGGAAGGGAAAATCCATCTTAAAAGAACATTGAACAAAAGACTTTAGAGCCATAAAAATGGTACAGGTCAGAGACTGTGTGCTTAATGTTGGAAAAGGATGTTATGTTTTTGGTCCTCACTTTTTCTGGGCTGGGGGTTAGCTTAGGACTTAGGATCAATTAGATTTAGTTTAGGGTTAGACTAAGGGTTTGGTATATACTAATAATGGTTAGGTTTAGGAATTATGAACCGGGAAACTTAGGGGATTGGGTTAGAGTCAGTGGACTTTTCTGCAGATTGGGTCTTCTTTTGTTGGTACCCCCAGCACACCCTCATTTTTCATTCAAACCCAGAGTGGCCCTGGTGTCTAGTTGGGAGCTCTAAATATTTTCTGCTCTTTTCCTTTGAACTGTTGACCAAAAAATATTACTTTGTAAGACTAAAGCTATTACTGATGACAAGCCATGTTCAGAGGGTGCTGTTTCGCTGACCCCTCCATAGCTCCCGAAAGAATAGCAGAAGAGGGATGAAACTTTTAGGAGACAGCTTTTGCAAAACAATTTTCATCTCCTATCAGATTTTAACGGTGGTATCAATGATCAATACGTTGTTTGCATTTAAAACATTAAGCATAGAATCTAAAACAAATTGAAAGTTGATGCAGGATACCCGATATGAAACAAATTTACCTATTCATGATAAATTTAATAATGGAATGTTTTTTATATCTTAATATTTGTTAAGTCACCAGATCTTCTGATTTGTAAAGTTTTTTTCCTTGTGTGCTTGTGAGATTGCATATTGAGTCTTTGCACTTGAGGGGCCCTAGTTTTTTCTTGACTCAGCAAAACGGCACCCTCTAGAGCAGGGGTCGGGAACGTATGGCTCGCGAGCCAGTTGTGGCTCTTTGATCCCTCTGATGCGGCTCAGCTGTTGAAAATAATTATGTTGCAGAGCCGTTTACCTCATGCAGGCTGTCGTCAATGTTGGCTGATGAACACTCCTCACCAGTTGGTGGCAGTAATGCACACTGAAAAGATGTTTGTTCACCCCCATTAAACTCAAGAAGAAGAACTGCTAGCTGACTAGCTGCAGAGAGACATAAACATAGATATCCATAATAAAGGCTAGATGTCTCGTCCGCGCTGCTGGCCAATGGGGGTCGACGTCCGCACGTGGCGGCCATCTTGCCACAGGCAGCTCGCTCATTCGTAACGTGTTTCAATGGCGCATGTACTTAAATAACCATAACTTCCTCAATTGTCTTAACGATTCTCAAACTGTTTGGTTTGTTAAACAAAAGTCAGACATGTAGTTATGACACTGCACACTTATGAATAATTATAACCATGGAATTTCATATGAAAAGAACATTGAATAGAACATACAGGTGCAATAAATATACACATGCACAAGGTATTTATGTTAAATCAATATATGCTATTAAAACTCA
Organism: Fundulus diaphanus; assembly: GCA_037039145.1. Classification (NCBI taxonomy): domain Eukaryota; kingdom Metazoa; phylum Chordata; class Actinopteri; order Cyprinodontiformes; family Fundulidae; genus Fundulus; species Fundulus diaphanus. Next base: position 49,834,463 of record CM073130.1, on the reverse strand, counting down.
GTGTACAGAATGGCAACATGAATATATATATATATATATATATATATATATATATATATATATATATATATATATATATATATTTGGGTGTGATTAATTATTTCACAGTCCTAATTTATTTATATTTACATACATACTTTTATAATATGAATATTACTGTTATAATAAAATTTGAAATACTGACAAAAAAAGGCTTATTGTGTGACAACCTCTTGGTGTAGAAGCATAATCCAGGTTTCAAATTAAATGTAACACTTTGAAGTTTCATGTAGACTATTCGGATTATATATCAGGAGTAATTACACAAAAGTTCCTATTTTTACTCCATTATAAAAGTGACATTTATTTGCTATTAAAATTGGTACAATAGTCCCCTTCACAAGTATATATAGATGTAGCATGTTGAAATCCCCACCTACACTACTGTGATGGTATACACATGGAAGACAGAGATTTAAGAAAATGACCCAAAAAACATAGCTTGGCTAATGCCCTTTGAAAAGGACGGTTTTATTGAGCTTCTGTTGCATGTTGTTGCTCTGTAAACTAAGGTTAGTTATTTTGGCAATGTGGTGCAGCCTTAACTTAAAAAACAAGGACACAACCAACGTTAACAGCGTATGGTGGTGGCTGTCTATGCCATACTGTGTTTCTCCGATGTGCTCTCTGAGCACAAACACATCCTCTGACCCTATCCTCTTCCGTACAATGTACACGACCTCTAGCACTTTGATGGGCTGTGATCGTCTGGTACATGAGGTCTGACGAATGACCCACTCTGCTGCCCTGACTACCATCACTGTGCCTTGTGATGGAATCACCAGACCTCCATTGTTTTTTAACTTCAGCAGGTGGTAGCTCTGGTCCTTGATGGCAGATGCAGCATCTGTTACCAAGCTGGCACGGCAGACATCACAGGACAGCTTTTTCAGAGCCCATCGCACAACAAATCCTGAAATAAGAGTTGGTATATTAAAATAATTTATAATAACCATGGGGAAATTAAGGGAACATTTATCTTTTTGGACCATTGTGAGATTGATTTCCCTCAAATTTACACCAAAGATTAATTGTCATACAATCGTTAATGGTGTCAGTAAAACCTATATAATTGACCAGTGGTCTCAGCCTTGATAACTTGCGCACGTAGCCGTGATGCACAACTATGCTGCATGATTAAGTCATTTTTCGACAAGAAAATCTGCAATTTCGACATGTTCAAGCATCAAGAATTATAGCCACGTTCATAACGTTTGTAAGAAACCAAACTGTTTGTAAATCCGTTAAGAATTCAATGAGATAAGAGTATTTGTGTTCGTGCTGATCACTCACCTTACATTAGGTACCACAGAGCACGCCAGAAAGCTTGCCTGAGGCAAGATGGCCGCCGGTGATGACGTTTGAGACTCCGCCGTAAGACATCTAGCCTTTATTATGGATATCTATGGACATAAACACAGCGAGGCGTAGTTGAGGCGGCATTAGTGTTTTTCTTTTTGAGGCGGCATTTTTAAATGCTGCTTATTTGTAGTAAATTCTACAAATGACAAGAACACCACGGTGATATAGGACCTAAAATAACATGGAGTAATTGATGAGGGTAAAGAGCTAAACAGCAGGGTAAGTCGTTTCTATATCTAACGTTTGTTCATTTTTAAAGTGAGGAAACACGAACAGCGCTTGGCTCGGCACTGTGAGAAATTTCCTGTGTGGCCAAAGTCTAACGCAGCTGTTAGCTTGTTAGCTGGTTAATGACAAGAGCTCGTTTACGTGCGTAACTTTTCCGGATGTGATTAAAATGTGTTTGGATTAAAAGAAAAGAAAGTATTCTGGATGTACTGTTTATATGGGCTGAAAATCAAATAACCCGACCATGACGTGGGTTTACTCGCACCAAGTGTTAATCAAAAAATAAAACTCTAACATTAGCAGAGTTGATGATTTCCATAAAACAGTAGAAGTTTTGTACTTCGTGCGGAAAAAACAACAAGCGCAGAGGTGCGTTGGTTCTGCTGCGGGTCCATTCTGTTGCCAAAAAACCCTGTTATATGCAGCGTTATTTCATTTAAAATTTCAAAATGATTTTGTGGCTCCCAGTGTTTTCTTTACTGTGTGAAGCGGGTCCAAATGGCTTTTTGAGTGGTAAAGGTTGCCTACCCCTGCTCTAGAGTCACATAATCAGATAGGTTGTTGAAAATGGTGTTACACCTGACTTGATTGACATCACTATTGCTTCTTTACCAACCATTTCTCTAATCCACTCAACACACACACAATAGTCTATTAAAGGCTTATCAAACTTAAAATAGCAGTCTTCAAAAACACCAAACATTTACAATGCCCACATGGATAAATACAAAGCTAATAATTGTATAAACTACCATCATAATGATAGCACTTGACAGCATAATGTGCATCAGTGTTTTTTTTTTTTTAATGCAAGCTGATTAATACCAAAACACACAGATAAGAAAACGGAATCACTGACAAAACACATTGGTTTCTGATCAGTTTGACCACTAACTGAAGAAATAAGGCAACAGGATTAACTAAGCCTGGCTGTTAGCCTGGTCTGGAGCAGGCTAGCTGCACAGAATAAATCACTGAGGTAACTTATGTGCTATTGGTTTTGTGAAACCAATAGTTTCACCAGTCAAAGATTAATTCAGCCAGGATATCTAAAAAAAAAAAAAATGGCTTAATACCCTGCCTTGGCTTTGTGAAACAGCCCCTCTGGTCATGAACTGGAAAAAGAAAAACTGGATTAGAACTTCACAGCCTATAGGGAGGTTGAAACGATTGTGATTCACCAGGCTTACAGTATGTGAGGAAGGGCAGATCCAGAGTAGGAGTGAGTCGGTGCACAGAGCTGGCAGCCAGTGTGGAGGTTTGTGGTGAATCTCCCTTTTTACTTCACAGCACTTGGGAGAGCTGAGTACTGGCAGGTGAAGGAGCTGGTGGTTCAGGGAGAAGTTAGAAGGCTCCCAGAAACACGGTTTGAGAGATCTACAAGGAATCCTTTGGAGACGATTAATGAGAACCGGAGAAGGATGAGAGTCAGCCAAAGAACTCCGAATACGTCTTTTGGGTAAGGCCTTTTTAGCCAAAGCGGAGGTGCGTCAGCACGCACTTTGTAGTTCATTTTCGTCAGGGCTGTAGGACCGGACTAGCATCATCCATGTGCATTTCCCTCGCGTAATGACGTATGAATTAAAGGCTGTCAGAAATCGGCTCCGCAGTCCAAAGCTCCTTTTCTTCCCATGATATTGTTCTTACTGTTGACCCCATTAAAGGTCAAGAAACAGGAGACGTATTCGGATGGAGCCAAGGTCAGTCTGGTGGGATCTAGAAAAAAAGATTTCACAGTGAATCCAGATCAGTTTACCATGTTTGATGAGCAAATGCTCTGATGCCTCCCCTCTCTCTCTGGCTCCACTTTGTACTCTCCTTAATTAGTGCTGACTAGGAGCACTTGTGGAATTGCAGCTTGCCAGTCGCACCCTGCAGGAAGGAGGTGGTAGAGAATTACAACAAACACCACACCGATCTGTACGCAGATCTGTGAACCTGACCAAATGAGGTTGGCCAAAATAAGTTCTTTGCAGTTCACAGCCTATTGGGAGAAGTATTCTTATTTATTTAAAACAAAAGCATACAAAAAATGCCAATTTCAGAAATTTCTCATACATGCACATGAATATATTGTTTAGTATACCAGGATTATTTTCAGCGTAGCAGAATTCATGTTTTCGAGCATTTTGGTTTATCACCAAATGTAGTTCTGCTTTTTTTTTTTGACAGGCAGTATTTGAGAAGCTACTAAAATTACATTAATTTATAAACAGCAGCAAGCAGTCTTTAGAATACAAGCTCATATTAATCTATAAATCATATCTGATTCATTCATGAGCCGCAGCAACGTTTAAATCTCTTGGCATTTCAGTGGCATTTATTTTTTCGTCATTAAGCACTTTGATTGATTAAAGAATAGCATAATTTCTGTCTGAAGCTCAATGTCACAAGTGGAGTAATTCACTAATTAATGCTGAGTGAAGTCATCATTAATTACTAACAATCATAGCCCTTATATGTATTAGTTATGATTATATAAACATTGGATTGTGCACCTAAAAAGGAGAAAAACTACCTATGAAATATGTTTTCCTCTAAAGCCAAACCCATCTAAAGGCTATGAATTTGTTTAACCTTTTTAGTCCCACTAATGCTATCTTTAATCTTTCCACATTGCTCCTTTAATCATGCATGCTTCATGAAGACAAGTGTCCCTACAGCCTCACAGCAGGGGGTTACTGCAAGGACCTCTGTTGCCATGTTCATGCCAGGTGCCTTAAAAATATGTAGCCAAGCTGGCATGGGAAAAAAAAAGAACTTCTCTGACATTGTCTATGTGTCTGTTCTCATAGCTTGAAACTGAATACCTGGAGTATGCTTTTTAGTTTTCTTTTTCTCCATTATCCCCATAGCTACAGAAAAAGCCAGCATTTAGCTGATACTTTACTGTACAATGAGAAAACAACTAATTACTGCTTCATACTCTGGTCTATTTTAGTTCTGAATCCTTTGCAGGATGACCAGAATTCATCAATAACCGATACAGATCCAGAAACTAAGACCGGTGCAGGTTTTTGATTTATACATGTTTGTATCTGTGTGCTTAAGTCTGCAGTGCGAGGGCCCCGCAGGGAACTGTGCTGGCACTTTTCCTATTCACCTGCCACAACGCAGGCGTCTTCATCAAATCCTCTGGCTACCAGCATCAGAAGTTCTCAGATGACTGCCCTGGTCAGCCTTAGGTGAGGTCAACTCAGAGTATAGACGGTGGACTAGTGCCGGTGGAACCACCTCCTTGTCAGTATGGGGAAAACCAAGGATTAGGTGGTGGACTTCCACAGGCACAAACCCACCACACCAAAACCCAGAGAACTTCCAGGGAACTGTCTTTACAGAGGGAACTCCAGCAATTTCTTTCACATATGCTCAGTTGTTAATGTGTTTTCAAAATGAGGACATTACTAGTTGCATAATGACAAAGCAATAATATTCTATTTACTCCGAATACTCTGGAGTTGCTGTTGCTTGATATTCATCTTTTTAACAACAATTGCCTCCACTGATTCATTGTTATGAAAAGGAAGGGGAAAAAAACAATTGTGTGTGTGTGTGTGTGTGTTTGTGTAGTTGCAGTAACAGCAAAAGAAGACTATTCAGTGAAGTTAGTGCTGCATTGTTGAGTCAAATTAAAGGCACACTATGCAACATTTTTCAGTTAATTAATGTGTTTCATACCGTTTTGGATGATTAAATGAGTCATTTCAGGTTGAACAAAGGTTTTCTTGGCCGCCCTGGTGGTCTGTGGGGGAAATACCGCACTTGCAACTGCAGGAGCCCTCGGCCCGCGCCCACAGGCTCAGAATCTCATGCAAGATCGCGAGAGTCGGTCTTGCTTTACGGCGAGAACTGCTACACGCCCCCAGTGAAAGGCATGTTCGGTGCTAGCGCAGTGGCGATATCTGTGCAGTTATCATGGCGGAACCGGCGATAAAACAGCGAAAGCCCATGTTGGAGCAGGCAAGAAAGAGGAAAAGGGCTGTGGAAAGAGAGAAGAGTCCTACACGGGTGAACATCGGGAAAGCTTTTTCCGAATGGCGAGAGCTAAAAGAAAAATAAGGCTGCAAGGCTGACGCGGACCTCGCGTTTCTGCTGATGCGATTGTAAGTAACATTGGAATGGTTACTCTCTCTCTCTGTGCATGTTCATACTTTCACTGTGTTAAAGCCGGGCATACACTGTACGAGTTTTTCAGTCGTGGTACTTATATACATCTCAAACTGCGACGGAACCGCGGAGTTTAAAAGTTCACCGCTCATCTGTTTGCTGATCTGTGTTTCTAAACTGTGCAACGGAACCGCGGAGTTTAAACGGCCACCGCTCATCTGTTTGCTGATCTGTGTTTTCAAACTGTGCAACGGAACCGCGGAGTTTAAACGGCCACCGCTCATCTGTGTTCTCAAACTGTACCGCGCAACGCTCGGACGCGGCTCGGGAGGCACCGGGCGTCGGGGGGAACGGAGGGGAGAGAGGAAAGACGAGACACCCCGGCGGCCGCGCGGCATACGGAAACAGACGGCCAGCGCGTCGTGCGGACCGGGCCCTCGCCCTACCCAACCCCCCGCGAGCCGATGTCCGGGCCGAGCGGGTCCCGGGCCAGGCGGAGGTCGTTTCGGGACGCCCGCTCCCCTCACTCCACTGGCGGGGACAGAGAGGAGGGGAGGGCGCTCCCTCGTAGCTCTGCTTGAACAGCAGGATGGTGATTCATTGCGTTCGCCTGTCTGCTAAGCTCAAAACAACCACGCCTGGCTTGCCGGAGAAGCCAGGAGAACAGCTGAGCATATTTACGACAGTGCACTTTTACTTTCGCCCTCTGGGGGGCGCCTCGCTGGAAAATCAACCCCGGTTGCATAGTATACCTTTAAGCCATGTTCTGCACATAAAAGCTGAGTGGTTGACCTAGTCTAACCAGAGGAGGCCGTCTCATTGTGGTGCATTGGGAGGCCCAATTGATCCTGTGTGGAGCAAGCTTAAATTAGACTATGGACTAATGCAGCCAATCAATACTGACAGTACAATTTTGAAACACAGAACTTAACCACCTTTGGAGTCTCTGATGTTGATTAATTCAATTTCAATTAAATTTTATTTGTATAGTGCCAATTCATGAAACATTAGCCTCTTTGACCTAAACTCACATGAAAATGTGTCAAGATGGCTCAAATCTCAGCCTGGTTTTCTAAAGTGAATGTTTGTATTGTTGTTTATATCTCTGGGACCAATGGCTCTACTCGCCTGATCCTGTTTATGTCAGGCCAGCTCTCCCTAATCTTCTTTCTCCATTTTGTCTGTCCTCGACTTAGCAAAGAGGGCGAAGGGGTGGAAACTCAACAGGAACTTCCAGATCCTTAGTGTCACGCCACAGAGACTGACAGTAAAAAGCCAATAATGAGCCCTTCATCCCTTATTTTCCCTGTACACTGACCAGACTCTCTTCTTTCCTCAAGGCTGGATATTTCTGTGGTTCAGAGGTCATTTGTCTGAGAGGCTGTGAGACACTTTTACCATGACTCACACACATACTCATTAGAGTTGAATTAATGGGCTCAGCTAAACATCGCAGATGATGGATTTTTGAACCTTTTCTGGTGGCAATTACCGTTTCAGGACTATTGATTGTGCCAAACCTAGCTAGAAGGCATACTTGTATATGAATAAACTGTACATCTTAATTATTTGCTAATTATTGACTCTCTCCACACAAAGACCTTATCAGCTCAATGCAAACTGGATTACAAAGGCCAGAGAATACCTCAGCATGGCTTATCACATTAACATTGGGCAGATTGCTGCAAATAATTTGAATAGCATGTTGCTTAAGAAGGCCCATACAGGCTCAAAGCAGATGGTGCAAGCTGAGAGGTGGAAGTAATTAAAATGGCTAATCCTTTGTGAGATGGGGTACTGACGCCTTCTCACCACCTACACGCGCCTCAACTACAGCAAGACTCCCAGAAAAACCGAGGCAAACATGATGCATTGTCTGAACTAATTGAGAGGTCTGAATTATTATTTTTTTTGATGTTCACATTTGTAATTTTTGGTTTGACTCTTTTTCAAAGCCAAATTCCATATTTTGGTAATTATTTTGGACTCAGTGGGCAGTCAGGACGGTTTCTATTTTAGTTTATAAATCTGATGGATTAAAAAATCTGCCCTGGTTGCATGTTAAATCTGTCCCACTTCCACTAATTTATATAGTTCATTTTACCCACAATGTATAAACAGACACATAACCTTTATTTCGCAATTTAACAATAAATAAGACTTAACAGTTTATGTTATTTAAGTCATTTAAGTTAAATGCCAGAAAAAATAGTGACAATGTTTTATTACTTAAGATTCCTATTTCTTTAAGATAATTTATAAAAACCAGATAATAATGTCAATAATAGGTTAATTCTGGTGTGCCTTGGTGTCACATTGGTTGGTGTCACATTGGTTGGGGGACTAAGGCCTCCATACATGACCCATGTATGGAGGCCTTAGTCCTTGATGTGGCTGACCAAGGTTCGACTCCAACCTGTCGTCCTTTGCCTTGTATCTCCCCTCTCTTGTACCCCCTTTCCTGCCAGCCCACTATATGTAAAATGAGCCACTAATGCCGTAAAAACCTAAAAAAAAAATAGGTTAATTCACAACATTTTCAGAGCAATCTTTACCTTCTTTCTCCGTTTGCATTATTTGGAGAACTGGTCTGGAATAAAGAAACCAGGGGATTAGATCATAAGATAAATGTGCCAAGAGAACAGATCCAAGTGTAAAGGGCTTGGTGGTATTGTATGTTTGGTTCTGAATTTGAAGACCTTATGAAGATCCTAACTTCAACTGATGTTGAAGCAGAAAAAGTTTTGTTATCAGAGTGATTATAGAACATAAGATAAATGCTCCAGGAGGACAGGTTCAATTGTGAAGGGTCTGGTGGTGTAGTGGCATTATTTGTGGCCTTGAGTCGCCGGTGTTGATGTATCTGGTTAAAATCTTGTGTGTGACTGGGCCTGGATCAAATGACATGTGTCCCACTGTGGTGGGTAAGGGAGGGAGACGTGTTCCCTCCCCGAGATCTATGTACATCTCAAAGATATATGATTTTGGAAGCAAAAATCACATATCAACCCCAGAATAAACGTTTGCAAATGCTCCTAGGGACAAAAAAACTGTCACAATTAGGAGTTTGGGAGCTGAACTAAAGTTCACAGAGGTCCTCAGGAGCAGCATGGTAGCTTGAATGATTTGATAAAAAAAATGAAAATAGTTACAGTATGAGACAAGGAGGACAGGACATATAGCATGGGCAGTGAAATAGAAAAGTAACAAGTATGGTACGGTAATGGAATAAAGAGCAGAAACAATGAAATAATCCAACAGGGAACATTGAGCACTGATAAGCATATATACTGAGGGGCAAGTGGAGAATGGCATTAAAGCCTGGTGAATAAATCAGGAGATAATGAGAAACAGCTGGGGCAGAAGGAGAACAGGGAGACGATTTAGTATGATTCGGGGTGAACTGGGATTTGTTGACCCATGTCCTGTGGTCCTGATGAAACTAAATTGAGAAGTTTGGCCATAATGACACATCATTGCATGTGGAGAAAAAGGGGAAAGCTTGCAGGCCTGATCCGCATGTTAGTGTGAAAGTTACTTTATTAAATCCAAATCAGAATTTACAGGCTGAGGTGGCGGAGACAAAGACCAGCAACAGAATACGGCGCTGACAAAACTCAGGGGTAGCATAAGAGAGTGTTCGACCAGGGGTGAGGGGAAACCGGCAGGTTAAATAGGGGAGAAAACAGAGGGAACAACAGGTGAGAGTAATCAGCGCTGGTGACAGATATGACAGTGATTGAGCTGAAGGATAGGGAGAGCAATGAGATGGCAGGAGACCAGGAGGAAGAGAGAACCTAACAAACAGACAATGATTAAGTTAACTCACTAACTGAACTGAAGATAGACAGGAAAACAAAGATCTAACAAGAATGAACTAACTAAATCCATAATGAGCAGAAAGCTAACTAATGACAGTAACAAGAAGGAAGGAGCTGAATCTACAGACAATAGCAATACTAAAGAGGTCAATACACCAACAGACTGCATGATCCCCAGGAACCTAAAAATAATCAAAGACCTGGAAATTGTGACAAATCCTACCAGAAAATAAATGTTTAAATTCATGTAAACCTCTAAATTTGAAGAAAGTAAAAATAAATATGTATAAAATTGTTTATTTCTCCTTTTTAGCCATTTAGCAAATATTAAATACTTGGAAATCTGGATTACATGAAAGAGGAAAAGGTTATTGTAATTTAATTTCACATAGTGATGAAAAAGGTTTTGTTTCTTTTATGCAGTGTATATAAAAGAAAAAAAATATTTTTCTTTTCAAGATATGCCATTTTTATATGTTGTGGATATATCGCCTTTGCTTCTGGCTTCTTTCTTTTTAAACTAAGAAGCAATATTTTCTGTGACCTTAATTATTTAGTGTTCTCAACACTATTGCTTTTTCTCTGGAAACAGAATTTACTTTTATGAGGAACATCAGATACTGATGGCTGCCTGCACTACTTTCATCCTGGAACTGTAAATCAGGATGCATTACCTCAATTGTCATTCAGAGACCTATTATGATGAGTATGAGACCATAATCTTCTTTTTTTTGCTGTGCAGCAAGCAACTTGTTAACACATCTGTGCAATCACCACTGAAACAAATGCTGGCAGTGGGCAGACTCAGAAAATGTACTCGGCAGTTATGTCTTGGCTGAGAAAGTATTTATGTTCATAATGTGCGACCTTCAGAAAATATGTGGCTCATGCTGGCCATTGGGAGCTCAGTGATCTGTGCCATACAACACTGAGGTACATTAAACCAGAGATGAGGTACATGAGCCATTGCCATAAAGAAGAACCACCCTCTAAAGTGTGACTAAAATGATTCTCAGTGTGAAGCTACCATCTGAATAATAACATTCAGGGCTGGAGATGTCCCACCTTCTGAAATCAAAGGCAAACACCTCTCATCAGTTTCACAACCCTAAGTTTGTTTGCTGGATTTTTTTTACATAGAAATACAACATTTATTTTTATTGCTGTTAAACTAAATTGGACATATTTTGTTACATGTGTACGCCAGCGTTGGACATGTGTGTAAACGAATTGAGCTGAACAATCTACATCACCAGCGGGCTTTCCTTGTATCATCCGGGATGAGTGAAGGTCAGCTGACGCAGCGGATGCCTTGTAGACACATTAGATCATTACCAGTCCTTAACAGAGACTCCTGGGGGCCACACTTTGGGTTTACATGAGATGGAATGGTCTCAATGTGCAATCCTGGGGCCTGTTGCACAACTGGGCCAACAGCTCCCTCGTCTCATATTTTCATTCCAGCATTGTGCTCCTGTGACGTCTATAAAAGAAGAAAGTGAAACATTGGGATAATTCACACATATAAATGATCTGTTAATTATTGATATGAAAGCCTGTTGCCAAAAATACGTGAGAACAAGATCATTGGAAATTTGGAAAGATGTTGAAAACATTTTTATATTCCTACTTTTTCATATATAAATTTTTATATTCCTATTTCCCCCCAGTTTTCACTTTCTATTTTACACGACTGCATTTTCACTATTCCTCATCTGCTATAATTGATTATAGCAGATTTCATAATTTCATTATCAATCTAAGTATTTATTTTATCTGCATGTTAATTTTATCATCATTCTCAGGTGGCTTTATGTCTGTCCTACTGATTTTATTCTCTGTAAAACACCTTGTGTAACACCTGTGTAAAAGGTTCTCTGAAATATAGATAGACAGACGACCAGATAGATCAATGGGATTGATCAGAGTAGATCAATGTTTTAGGAACAAGGCTGCCACCTGAGAATCTGTTTTAGGGAAAATGTCAGTATGTTGAAGCAGATAATTGCAGTTTTTGCTGTTAGTTTCGCAAGTTCAGTGTCAAAGTTCCTACATTGTGTGTAGAAATTGACCATACTTATCTCATAATTCATGGTTCCTCCTTTTGCATAGTAAGCTTTTAAAAGGTTTAAAAAAAAAAAACGCATCTAAAAAGCTTGTGTAATTTTAAAATGCAGATTAGGTCTGTGAGTTCATGACCAAACGGAGGGTCAATGCCTTCGCTACTCTTGCTCATTTCTCGGTTGTGACATTTCCACTTGCAGAGCATGCTGGACTGTAACATTCTCTAGGACATGGAAATTATAACAGCCACATAATGAGGACACCCACCTGCAGTTTTCTCTTCAGTTCTGTGGCCGCAGTGTCTTTGCTGCTGTCCACCCTCCCGTCTTCAGCCGCAGCAGGAAACACCTTTTAGATGAACAAAAACACACAGCAATACGGTGTAGGAAAACAACTTTAAATGAATGCAAATGATAAGCATTCATTCGAAGATCTATTGCGCTATTACTAGGGTGTTTGCTGTGCGGGATATGTGTGTGTTCAAGCATGAGGGGCTATCATGAAGAGGAGGTGACGTTCATCAAGGCTTTTCAGATTGACCAGAGAACTACGATGTAATTTCAAGAGTTGAAAAAAATGCAGTGTGTAATCCAGATATGGCTCACTGCCTTTGAAAACTATCGTTCACCAACAACTTGTCACAGACACTTCAACCCCCTTCTCTGACTGCTTCCTAATGTCGTGATAACAATCAGAGGAGTGTATGTGCTGATTTTGGCCTCTGTGCATTGTGCAGGTGGTCAGCTCTAACCTTTTATTATCTCCTCAGATGGGGAAAAAAAGGACACCTAGAGAAAAGTAACACATTCGCAGAAAAAGCAATTAGTGCCAGGCTCTCTGCATTATTGAACTGAAAGGTGTAATTACGCAGATGAAGTTTGTGACAGCTATGAATGTCTACTATATGAGATGGTGCCATTACCCATCCCTGTTTTTTAATTAGTACTTTCCTCAATTTTTACTGCAACATCAAGGTAATGATGCAGGGAGCATACCGAAGACACAGACTCAGTTTGCTGTGGAGAGCATATATCCAATAACATAAATCAACTGATAAAGTGTTTAGGTGAATATGGATTGGTGCTTTGTTAACATTACTGAATGCCCTTCTGTCTTTATTTGTAAAAAAAGCTTTTTTTAATCTGTCATGGGTAATTTGCAGTAGGCATGGAATATTTCATGAATGTATTATGATTGTAAGCAATCACATCTCCGCGTCTATATTACTAATAAAAAAGGTTAAAATATCTGACTTAATGTATTTGCTAATAAATAAGTCATAATATTAAGTAATGTTTCAGCTATAATGTTTAAAGTACCTATAGTCATTTTAATTTTGATGCTTAGATACATTAATGAAAAAAGGATGAGAACACATGTGAGTGTCACATCGGTCCCTTTAAAACCGCATGAGCTAGTTCAGGAAATTTATTTTACAAGATTTATCATATTCAGTAGTTTGAAGACCAAATTTGAAGTCCTAAATCACTTGACTATTAAACTCTGTAAAAGTTTTTTAACAGCTTAGTGGAAAGGATAGTCCGTTTCAGTTTCCTGAGGAAGAAGAGTCATTGTTGGACCTTCTTCACCGGGTGGGAAGTGTTTACAGACTAGGAGAGGTAGGAGATGTTAAAGCCCAGGAATATTATTCTGTCCACACGCTCCACCACCTCTGCCTGTATGCAGAGAGGAGCGTGTTCATTCTTCCTGGACCTCCTGTAGTCCACTATTACCTCTTTAGTCTTACTGGTGTTCAGGATCAGGTTGTTCCTGGAGCACCACTGTGTCAGATTGCGGACCTCCTCTCTGTAATGGGTCTCATTATTATTGAAAATGAGACCCACCACAGTGGTGTCGTCCACAAACATCACCACCATGTTTGTGGGGTGGATAGCAGACCATTCATGGGTGAAGAGGGTGAAGAGAGCAGGGCTGAGGAAACAGCCATGCGGCATTCCAGTGTTGAGGATCAATGGGGCGGATGTTTGTTTCCCTATCCTCACCACCTGGGGGCCTGTTGGTGAGGAAATCACTGATCCAGGAGCAGAGCAGTGGAGATAATCCCAAGTTGTTGAACTTCAGAGCTAACATGTCTGGAGGTGATGGTAGTCGTTGAGGCAGGTGATGGTTGTTTTCTTGGGGACAGGCACAATGGAGGACTTCAGGCAGGGCTATTGATAGCTGCAGGGAGAGGTTGAAAATGTCCAGAAAGACCCCTGCTGGTTGGTCAGCTTATGATTTTAGCGTCTGACCTGACACCATGTCTCGACTTGCAGCCTTGTTGATGTTCTTTAAGGAGGAAGTCACTTGGTGCAGCTGCAGGATGAGGGGCTGGTGCTGAACCTCTGACTGAAGATGCTGTTCAGGCTCCCTGCTGCTTGGAGAGTCGAAGCATGTAAAGAAGCTGTTTAAGGTGTCAGTCAGGTGTCATTCCTGGAGTGCTGGTCAGTGTGCTTGTAGTCCTGATGGTCCTGAGCAGCTGAGCAGGGCGTCACTTAATCCAAACAGTCTGTGTGAAGTTTGTCTGATAACCAGCTATATCTCCAGTCCTGCACCATGTCCTTCTTCAATACATGTTCACTTATATACCAGTATGACATAGAAGCATTCTCGCTTGATGTATGCTTCTTGTTTTTTCATCTGATTCACTGTGGTGTATTCCTTCTCTCCATCCGTCTTTCTTTTAAAAATAAAAATAGTCCAGTGAGCACCTGCTCCTGGCAGCTCCTGTTGCTAACGGCTTGCAATACTTGCTGGTGATCTGCACAATAATAACCCTAAATAAACAGGATCAGGGTAAAAATGAACAAACGTAGAGTAAAATATAGGTAGGCTCCTCGTTTTTTTTCGTCTGATCCTCTGCAGTGACATTCTCCTCTCCATCTGCCTTTCTTTTAAAAATAAAAATAGTCCAGTAAGCTCCTGCTCCTGGCAATAGCTCCTGCTGCTGGTGGCTAGTTATCATGGTAGTGATCCTATGCCAACTTGGGACTTGCATATCGTTTGTCAAAGTTTTTTGTCTTTCCAGAAAGTAAAGAAATTTGATTCCAGTGGGATTTCCGGGCCAATTTGAACGATTAATTGGAACACAGTTGAACTTGTCCACATCCAATCACTGTTGAATGGCTGTATGTTTTTTATCCTCGGTGGCCCACCTTACATCATTCACCACACCGCGTGGTCCCGGGAACTGACGAACACACAGGAGGCTTTTTTTTTTTCCATGTTATATCTTTTAATTTGTGTCTAATAATCGGTACTTTTGGTGCTTCTACTATTAAGCGATGTCAGATTCAAAAGAGTTTTCAGTTCACCTTTAAGGCATCAGCCACTTTTTGGTAAATCCTTGTTTAATGAACCTAATATTCTTGGGAATATACAACATTTAATTTCTATTAAAAGCACTACAAAAGATGGTTGCAATAAAGTCATAATAACATAATTTTGAGAGGAAGAGGAAGAGAGGAAGTTCATTGATGGCGAGAATCTAAGCTTCAGTAAATGGGGTGTGGCACAGTGGGAAGATTAGTCATCCTGCAATCCAAAATTTGTGCCTTTAATTCCATCTTTTCCCTGTTGCATGTCGATGTGCCCCTGGGAACAGGTCTTAAGCCCCAGTTGCCCACCAGTGTGTGCAATGCTGTAATGCGTTTTTAGTGGTCTGTACAAATTAGAAAGCACTGTAGAATTTAGCCCATTTAAATCATGTTTGGACATTTTTTCATTATGATAGTGATTTGGGGATGTAATACAATGCATAGTTCTCATTTTTGCCTTACAGGTATTATTCTTTCCTCGCAGTATTGCTTATACACATTACTTCAAAGGTTAGACTCCGAAAGCCTGCGAGGAAAAGCAGGTACGTAAGATGGATGGATTGATCATTTCATCATGACTGTTCCTTTACAGTTTATGTATTAAGAGTATGGGAATGGTCATAATGATGAAGTGATAAAGACTCATATCCTTTAGTGCAGGCCAGTCCAAAGTGCGGCCTGGGGGCCATTTGTGGCCCCTGTGAAGATTTGGTGCGGCCCCTCAGCAGCATTCAAGAAAGATTTTGCTGACCAGCAATGGTGGCTGATGCAGATGGAAACTTTTTATTTTTTATTGAGGAAGGCAAGCTTATTTGTATAGCACAATTCAACAAATCAATTTTGTAAAGAGCCTTGAGATGACGTGTTGTGAATTGGCGGTATATCAATAAAATAGAATTTAACTGAAAGGCCAAAATGATTCCACACAAGTTTAAATCTTACAATAAAGCATTTGTTTTTTAATAACCACATATTTTGCATGCTCTTTAAATTAATTGTACAGTGGCTTGCTAAAGTATTCATACCTCTTGAACCTTTCCACATATTGTCACAATACAACCACAAACATAAATATAATATATTAGAAGTTTAAACAACAACATCAGTTACCATAACTATCCAGACGACACACAGCTCTACATCACCATGTCACCAGGTGACTATGGACCAGTTCAAGCACTGAGTAAATGCCTAGAAGAAATCAATACGTGGATGTGCCAAAATGTTCTTCAGTTGAATAAAAACAAAACAGAAGCAATAATCTAATACAGGTGAGTCCAATTAACTAAAACAGGTCCATAGCTCGGAGATCCTGACAAGCCCTGGCTTTATGTTTAGGGTCGTTGTCCTGCTGGTAGCTCAACCTCAGCCCCAGTCTCAAGTCTTTTACAGACTCCAACAGGTTTTCTTCCAAGATTGCCCTGCATTTGGCTCTATCCATCCTTCCATCAACTCTGACCATCTTCCCTGTCCCTGCTGAAGAGAAGCACCCCCAGAGCGTGATGCTGCCACCACCACGTCTGACAGTGGGGACGGTATGTTCAGGGCAGTGTGCAGTGTTAGTTCTCTGCCACACATAGCGTTTTGCATTTTGGACAGAAGGGAATTCTCATAGTTTTCTTTTAACAATGGCTTACTTGCTCAATGAAAAAAGTGTATACCGGTAGCAATAGCTGAGGCTGTCAACAGCTGTTTTTTTTGTGTAAGAAGGACATATAGCTTATTGTAACTTCTTAGACTTTCTAGCATCAAATGCATGGACAATGTAATGCACATGGATTACCTTAACATTGTCAGAAGATTTGAGTCAAAGTAAAAAAAAAAATATTAGTTCGGACAATCATAGACTATACTAGATGACATCATGGTTTCTGTTAACACATACCCTCTATGGTGGTGCAACTCTAGACACTGGGAGTTCACTCCACAGACTCTAAGAGCCAGGGGTCCCGCCCTGTTGGACAGAAAAGCTTGCAGTGCTTCCCATCTGTCATCAGCTCAGTGGCCAAATGAGCCTGTTCTTTACTGGGAGCCAACAAGATGGATGGAGCCACTTCATCACGGCTGTATGGGGCACAGTTGAAGCACTGCACTGCATGGCTCTTTGACAGCCGGCCGTCCCCCTCTGTGCCTCCCTAGGGTTCCCAATCAGGGCAATACAGAGTACAGATAACTCATTAGCAGCATTAGCACCGGGGCTGCATATCTCATTTCCCAAATAAATATTTACACCTATTAAGGTTGAAAGACAGCTTAACCCCTGATTGTTTTGAACGATGAAAAATTATGTTTATTTCTCTGAATCTGCGTGTTTTACTGCTGTCTGCAACTCAAAAGGTGGTAAGTGAGGCAGAAGTGATATGTTACACATTCAGAAAAGACTACTGAATCATTGAATGATAACTTGTACATTTTGACCGTGCAAATTCTCAGTTATCCAGGTCACGACAACAGCAAACAGGCTTGATTTGGACGCTGAAAACGTTTCGACACCTATCCAGGGGTCTTTGTCAGTTCTGGTGGCTCGCACTTGAGCAACCTGCAGTTGGAGCGCTGCTGTTTTTAAGCACATGGCGGCCCATCCTGCTAGGTGCATTCCAAGTCAGATGCAAATTATTGACCCACCTGTCACTGTCCTGGGTCGTTAGAGAACCAGTTTTTGTCTCAGAGTGTTCTTTGGTGCAACATTTATTTGTTGCACCGATTTTTTATATTTTGAGAAAGTTCTCCTGAGTTTCTCAGAAACTCTTTACACATATAGAATGTCAGTGTTTTTCCATCACTATGTTTTCTCCTGTGTTCAACGCAGTGTTGTTTTTTTTCTGCCAGCTTTGTTAGCCGATTTGACAAACACCCAGTTCAGATAACTACAAGCTTGCAGTGATTTCCTGACGTCCTTGTGTTCTTTTTGTTTCTCCTCTGTGGAAGAGGGAACGCTGTCCGCCCCAATAAGTTCTGATAACAGAGCGTCTGTGTTACTGTGGTTGGTGTGAATCAAAATGCAGATTTTAATCTGTGTGTGTGGGCCTCCAGTAAACCTCGGTTTTGAGACTCCTGTCTTCCTCAATGTGTTCCCAACAGTCCAGAAAAGGCAGCATGTTGTTCTTGGCCTCCTGTCTGGTAAAGTTGATGTTGCTAAATTTAAGTAGTTAGTGAAAGCCTCAACTTCTTTGGTTTGGATTTTGATCCAAGTGTCATCCACATATGTAAACCAGTGAGTTGTGACCAACTCACTGTGACCAACTCACTGGTTTAGATGGCCACAATGGGGGACACTGGGGAGCCTATGGCACACCTATGTTTCTGTTGTAAAAGTTACCTCTGTATCTCTGCTAAACTTGTACATTTGAAAAAAAAAATAATGGCAAACAAATAAATGTTAAGTACAAAGTTTGCAATTTAGAAATAGTCTTTTCAACATACTTTAGGACTTTTAGTGCCAAAACAAAAGTGTCTGGTTGCAAGGATTTGTTCTTTATTATTTAAATAAAGATTGCTCTCAAGGTTAAACTACAAACTTTCTGGATTAAATTCTGAAAATGATTAAACCCTTTGAATATAATAAATAAAATGAACATGTACAATGAACCTCTGCAGTGTTGCAGAATTACTTTGTCTTCTGGTTTTAAACTAGACCACTTCAACTTCAGTTCAAGTGGCAAGGGCTGTGCTTTGAAATCTTGTCTTTTGTTTTTGTCTCAGGATAAGCTGGGGGGGGGGGGGGGGGGGGTTATCACCTTGGTGCTATAAATGAGTTCAGTCTGAGAGTGTGCAAGCCTTGGCTGCAACATAAAACAAATCCATGATTTGGATGAAAAAATAAGAATCGGATACTGATGAAATCACTGTTTTAGTGAGGAGGACAGTAAAACAAGATACTGGGTCAGATGTGCCCTTGTAGCATGCTTGCTATACCCAAATGCAGTAGAGAACTAGTATTATGGAGAAGCCTGCAGTTTGATCTAGTAACACCCAAATTACTATGCATGGATCTGGAAAGGAATTAGTGTCACAAGAGGACCGGAGACATAACAGGGATGGCAGAGAGAAAAGAAAGATGGCACTCACGGCACCCGACGAGGTGGCAGGCTGATAATTATCAGCCTGTCACCTCAAGGTGTCAGTGCTCATGAAATGAAGGAACAATATCTGAACGAAGAACATGTGGGTTAAACTTCCTTTTAAAGTTAACCCATGTGGTCACCTGACCACAACCTGATCACTTAGAAGTCAAAGCAAGAACAGAAAGTAGAAGTCAAAGCTAAATTAGAGGCCGGTGATAACAGCACAACAAACTCCACTTAAAAATAAATCTGTCCATGGTCACATTCCTGCTGCTGGATTGTTAAGTTTGGTTGGTCTGGTCAAAAGCGAAAGCCTCCTGCAATTATTATTTTGCAAATGAACTACCGAAATGTATTTTGCTGCTGCCACTGTCTCCTGTCTTGACCTCCATGTCTGACTTATGCATTTGCATTTTTTAGTGACGTATGTCCGTATAGCTTAGCTACCAGGGTTTGGACTTTGATTGACTTTGATCAGGAATTAATCAGACTGGATAAAAAGTGCTGACTTACCATGGGCGCCGAGAGCGGTGTCTCAAGGAGAATCTTTAAATAACCAATTAGAGATCAGCAGTAAGTCATATGGAAGCCAAACGTTTAACAGCATACGTTTACATTCATCTGTTGAAATCATTTTTTTTATCTGTGGTGAAGGAAATCCAATTAAGTTAAGGTTTTGGAATTGAGAGGCTTTCCAAAACGGAGAATCCAGCAATAACCAGGAAAGAGGATCAGTCCTCACCGCCACCACATACCCAGAGGTCTGAGGCAGAAACTTACTTAGTGGCAGCTAAATGCTGTCAGAGAGCCCGAGGGGAGTGGTGGCCGAGTGGTTAGAGAGCAGAGTGTTTGTGTCCTGGGGACACAGCAAGGTTCTGGGTTTGAGTCCCGCATACTGCCCTCTGGGTCCCTGAGCATGATCCTCACCCCAGAATGCTCCCCAGGTACCGCACAGTGGTAGCCCACTGCTCCTTAAGGGATTGGTTAAATGCAGAGGACACATTTGATTTGAATGCATGTTGCAATGCCAATAAAGACAACTAACAGGTGGAGACCTATAAAGCATAAAACATGGGGCATGCAAAAAAATATTTGACCGGCTAATAGCAAATTAAACTTAATGTTGCAATCAATAAAAGATTTGTTACAATACACTGATTCCAGCTTCCTTCTGAAACACGTGCTCCTCGGCCAGGCACTTAACCCTAAGTCGGCATATCGATGTATGAATGTTTGCACATTTGTGAGTGCAACTGGGTGAATGTGGCTCTGTCATAAATCGCTTTGACTGGAAAAGTGCCGATACACTGCCAGGAAAAAAACAGTTACCCAACTGATCACTGATACAATATGTTGCTGTGGGTTGCTGGTTCGATCTCTGACTGTCTTAATGTGAACATTGAGTCATTATGATTATGTTGGATGTGAGGTGTTGTTTTGTGTAATGTCGTTAGGATTGTGTAAAATGTTAATGGTTGTCTTTTATAATGTATTTTATATATGATTGTGCAATGTGAGCTACGTTTTAGGAAAATGTATTTTATAAAGGCCTGACTGGGGACTGGGGTTGCAAATTAGCCTATAGGCTAGAAACCTTTTATGCAACACATCTACACATTTTGTTATGGCTCTGCCTATTACAATTATGAATTTAATAATGTGCGCTGCATTGTCCCTGATAAATAAACTAATAAAAAAAAAAAAATTGAATGGGAGGGGGGAGGGGGGAGGGGGGGGGGGTAGAGCATTGCACTTGCGTCTTGTAGGTTCTGGGTTCAGCTCCCACAGACTGCCACTCTGGGGACCTGAGCAAGACCCTTGGCCCCAGAATGCTCCCTGGGCACTGCACAGTTGCCTACTGCTCCCCAAGGGGAAGGGTTAAATGCAGAGAACCAATTTAATTGGGATGTATGTTGCAATGACATTTAAGATGTTATCTCTTATTATTATTATTATTATTATACACAAACTGAAAACGGACTCATTTTAGAAGATTATTTTATGTGATTTACATGATTGATATTAACAGATTGAGGATAACATTATGATCACCTGCTTGATTGTTTTTTGGTTCCCCTTTAGCTGAAAATGTAGCCCTGACCTGTTGAGGAATTAACTCGACCCCTGAAAGCATCCTGTGGCAATTGGCTAATCCTTCAAATCCTGGAAGCTTTTAGGTGGAGCCTGCATGATTTACCAAATTGGATTCAAATCTGGGTAATTTAAAGGCCAAGTCAGCACCTGAAACAATTCCTACATCAATTTTGCTGCTTCACAATGCAGATTATGTTGCTGAAAAAGGCTACAGCCTTTAAGGGATACTAGTCTGCAGCTACAGAGACCCAAACACAGTAACTTTAATGCAATGTGTATTCTGATAACTTTCTCTTAGATTTATCATTAACTTATTCAGCTAGTTTTAACTCATCTGTTGGATTTAACCACACAGGCCCTGCACTTAACTCCTCATGTTCATTGCTCATCACGCGTGGCCCTGTCACGGGTTCAACGCTCTTCCTTCTACCACTTCTGATAGATACTATAGACCAGGAAAATCCCGCCAGCTCTGCAGTTGTCAAGATGCTCAACCCGATAGTTTAGCCATCACCTTTTTGGTCCTTGTCAAACTTGCTCAAATCCTTAAGCATGGCCATACATGCATCAATTGTCCATACCAGCTTATCCATGCACTGTCGTGGGGCTTAAGCATGGCCATTTATTCTATTTCTAAAATGTCAACTCTGAGAACTCTGCTGGTTAACATAACCCACCCATATTGAAGAGAAAAGCTATTTTATTTACATCCAAGTGAACATAATGTTGTGTCTGATCAGAGTACTTTAGTTGGGAACATTCCCACAAAAATAACTTGAAGTAAGCGTGGCTATGCAGTAAGACTGAAGCGGATAAAAGTCCTTCAATCAGGAAGCAAAAATGTCATGTGATCTGTAACAAGTCCAGATTCATACTAAGATTGACAGCGGTGAAAACAGTGGGATCTACTTTGACCCCTTAAACTTGTGACTCCCCTTTGAATGGGGCTTGAGCTCTTTAGCAACAACAACGCGCTTGTAGCTGACTAACTGAGACAGACACACACTTATCATATGTCCAGATCTTCATTTGAGACTCTACAAATGTATCTACCAAATATATAATAGCATCGCACATTTTCAATTTCAAGAATAAATTCAAAAATCGTGCCGAACTGTACCAAAATGGTACAGAATAGTACAGGTTCTGCCTGGATTTTTTTTCCCAACCTAAACATGTTTAACTTCTCAATTGCTTGTTGTGTGGACACCAAACCTGCTACAGATGTAACCAAGATGTTGTAGTTACAATTTATTGTATTTGTTTTCATCTTTATAGCAAAAGTAAGAAGGTTTTTATGTAAATATCTGTTTTTGTGTGTGTGCGCGTGTGTGTGTTTGTTGGAATAAATTTTTTTGGGGCATTTAAATCTCATTTACTCAGGTCCAGAATAATTTACTCTCAAATTTTCACATCTATATCATCCTCCAGGGCCTCTATGTTGAGAAATGCCTTATAAAGTATGAGTGTGCATTTTCTGGAAAGTAGACCCTTGGGCTTAAAAGGCTAATGCAGCAGCCAGGGCTATTTTCTGCTGTACACGCATGTGAGGCCAGCCTTGGTATAAGGTCACATTCAGTAATGAAATGTGGCCAAAGTAATGGGTTAACTCATTACCTCCAGATACTAACCAACACTTTTGGGAGTGATGGCCTAGTGGCCTAGAGAGCCAGATATTTGCGCCTTGGAGAGGCCCCAAAGGTTGGCTGTTCAAAACTCAGTATGTCACTCGGGGTCCCTGAGCAAGGTCCTTGACCTCAGATTTCTCCCCGTTCGCCACAAAGTTTTTTGGTAGCACACTGCTACCTAGCGGCTGGTTAAACATAGAGACAAATTTCCTCTGTGGGACTATCAAAGGAAATATTTTTTATCATTCATTTCATTTTTTTATATACATAAATTGTGATTATAAGTAATATTGTTTATTTCTCAAATATTATTAAATAATACATTAAAGGTGTACAGATGAAAATGTAAAAATGGAATGTATCAAAACAGTAATTCAAAAGACATTAAACATGAATGCACAATAAGCACATGATCTGTTCAAAGCGGAACGGGAGGAAGCAGAGCTTATGTGACAATGGCCGAATGTTTTGGACTAAAATTCTGAAATCTAAACATCAGGCCCACTCACTCCTCGTTAACCAACACAAGACAAAAAAAATGAAACTTTGAACAGAAATCAACGATTTTCCATTACATCAGCAAATAATGGAACAGAAAAAATGCACGCCACAATTACACATAGTGCAGTTGAACTTTTCTCATACAAAATATTCTGTTAACCATCAAATATAGCATTTGCATTCTTTAAGTCTTAGAATAGCCCTGGTATTAGCTTTCATTTTGACTTAAACCTTGTTTCTTCCAAAGCCCTGACATTTAGGCAGAAACTTATTACTTCTCATCCAGCTTGAAATGATTTCCAGACTCTTGAACTCTACACCAGTCAACCACAGCGGCACCTCAAAATGTGAGGGTTTAGAGGTCCAGCTATAACCCTAGTGTTATCCAACTTGTTTTTGCTTTACACTTAATATAAATCTTCACATTTTCTCTTCTGATTCAGTCTGAAGTACAGGGTAATGGAGGTAATGGGAAGTGCAGAATCCTGTTTTGTATTAGTGGTGAAAGACGTGTTTCAGCTGGGTTTGGGACTTTAGGCCAATGTTGATGGACCTGTGGTTCAGGCATAAATAAGGTCACATCTCACATGCTGGCTACTCCTCCAGTTCAGGTCGCTTATGAATTTTCCAGCTCTAATAGTATTACAATTGCTTATATTTCCTGTCAGCAGGCAAAACTGAAGAGCTAAAAAGAAACAAAGATCCAACACCTCAATTTACAATAAGTAAATGCTGGAACGTCAAGTTTTCAGGAAGCTTTATTTGGCAGTACTAAAAGCCTAGATTTAATCAGCATAAGAGGTTGCCTTTTCCACGGCATGTACTTCAGCTGTGAATATAGCTCATGATTAAATTGTAAACAGCCAAAAAGGGGCAACTACACCTACAGTCATCAGTTTCTTTCGTTTGCCCCCCTGAAGTATTTCAACAGGCAGCTGACACATTCAACTTTTCACCCTGAATGAGTTTAGCATCGGAGAACAAACACTTTCATGGAGTTGGCCCTGTCAGCAGACTTTGTTGCTGTTGTTAGGATTTTCTTTCCTTCCTTCTTGGCCATAGGCGCATCAGCAGTCTTAGCAACAAGGAGAAGACACAAAAATAGGTATGAAGGAAACCGAAACTACGGATGTTCCGATTTGACCACAAGTGTTAGATCCCTGATCACAGCATTTTTAGATGATTGGTATCAAAGTTCCTGACTAAACTGAGCTCCTGCTTTTGGTGTATTGTCTGGGATTAACAGCACCCCCCGTTAGCCGTGCAAAGGGTTTTGCACAGGCAACTACAAAACTGTTGGGACCTATTTTTATATGCATTGCTTGCAATAAAAATGTATAGGAGAGCGTGCATGTTACTTTGTTGACTTAATGAATCTGGGTTTTCGCTAAGACCAAAACCATTTTCCACCTCGCTTATGCTGACATTTAGAGAAAGAGAGACTGTATTGGCTGCTGCAGCTTACCATCTGCCTGTGTTGTGACTTGCTCAGCAGGCTTTGCTCAGTAACCACCAGGGGTCTTAGTTATAAAACTTTGTGTAGGCTCTAAATTAAAAACTTGCGTACACCCCAAAACTGAAAAGCACTAAGCGGTGAAAAGAAATCCTAATTTATAAAACCATGCAAACATACAACAGCAAGCAACTTCTCTTCATAAATCACGGCTGCATTTGAACGTTTGCACACAAGGTTCTGCCTCAAATTCAGTGGTTTGAGCCGAGCACTTTCGTTTTGAGATGGCTGCAAGTACCTGGTGCGAACCCTGCAGACTTTCACTTTGGGTCCCTGAGCAAAATCCTTAACCCCAGGTGGCTGCCCACTGCTCCCCAGGGGTTGGGTTAAATGCAGAAGACCAGTTTCATTGGAACGTACAGTTACAATGACAAATAAGGATTTCTTCTTTTCTTCCTCTGCCCACATTTAACCATAAATTGTCAATGCAAAGCACATCATGATTGTTAATGTGTATTTAAATGAACCAGCTGATCATTGTTATTTCGTGGTTAACTATAGCAACCACTGAGAAAGAGCAGAACAAACAAAAAAAGGTGAAAAAAATGTCCCGGAGAGGCATTAATTAAATGTGTTAATCAGTGGTAAACGCATTTATGTTGTTCAAATAAAAAATTATATATAATTAAAAAGTGAACCTTCTTGCTATGACGTCCTCATGGAGAAAAGCTCTGTGTTGAAATTCCTTTTGGCTTCAAGGAGACTACGTGTTCAGATCATCATACTGAGGAGGTAGGGAGACCAAGAGGGATGAGGGGTTACACACGAGTGTCACCATGGTATTTAACTGTTTTCCTAAACTAAATTAAGTGCCTCATACCTTGTCATAATCTGTTAATCTGTATAACACATCACTCTGGTGATCATTGTGGAGAGGAATCTGATGGTAGAAAACTTTTATTTAAGGTTTAAGTAGTGTTATGGGCCTTTTTTAAATTAATTTGAAAGGTATGTATAGTTATGCTCACCAGTGCCAGCATGAAAAACACTGCAGCTTTGGATGCTTATGAGAAACTCGGTCTATTAAAGTGTGATGCGAGGGACAGCACATTCTGGTGTTAAGTTATTCTTTATAGATCACTGCCTTTGTGTGTAAAGGGATGTACACAAGATTTAGCTACCGTTTTGTGTGTAACCAAGCTTTATAAATAAGACCCCAGATCACTGCCTAAAACTTTTTTGTCTCAAAGAGTTGTAAGCAACCTTTCAGATCTCTCCACCAACTTTTCTAGAAAAACAAAAATGTTTTATTCTAAGTATGACACATCGGAATAATGGGTAAGGTAGATGAGTATCGTAATGGGTTACCTCTTGCTATATATTTCAGCAGAAGAGCGACCTGGTACTCTCTTTTGTGGTGGATTTTCTTTTATTAATAATGTGAATTATTTTCTAAGTTGAGAAATATTTTCTTTCTAAAACAGTCTACATACCAGTCCTTATAGCACATCTGGTTTACACTTATTCTGCAAATGCATTCAACCACATTCAAACGGTAGTTTAAAATGCATTTTCTGTCTTAATAACATGTCTGTAAAAGTTATTGCCAGATAATATATACCTTTAATAACAATTAATCCCTCTTTATCCATTTCAAAAATGTATCAGAGAAAATACTAGATTGTGCTTTTAAGGATGTGGTTTGGAACCAATCCCTCTAACAAAACGTTTATGTCAGTAAGTAGGGTACAAACATGTTTTGTTCTTATGCAGGTCAAGACTTCCAGGGTGATACTTTATGACAGGCTGTGGTCTCAAAAAGTACTCATCGGGAATAGCTCTCACATTGTCTCCGATTTCAACTTAATCCACGGAAGTATATATCACACATCACCTCCCAGGTGTGCAGGAAGCATGGATTATGTTCACTAAGCATCCACCAAGACACACATAAGGGATTTGGTCAAAATCACAAAGAAGATAGCATATCCCTGTGTATAATTGCTTAGATCTTCTTATCTCAGGCACAATCTCATTTCATGGTTCTGAGACCATTTTTGGATGAGTGAGGAGGTTTTGCTCTATATCACTTCATCTTGCTTTCTTTCCTGAGAGGGCAAAAAAAACCCGGATTTCTTTACCCAAAAGAGGGAAAAAAATCATTGTTGAAAATTAATCCTTTCTTCTGTATTTCTGAGAAACCTCTGTGATTTTAAACTGTCACATTGCACTGCTCTGCTAGTTTTAAATTATCACGCAGACGATGCAAGCCTGTGTGACAGTCTGTTGGTTTAGTTCACGTTAATGAAATGACATTAAAGTTCTTTTATGGTTGGCTGAAGAGTGAACACATAGAAAAGAGGCACATGGTGTCGTCCTATGAGATTCCACTGAGATGCTGCTGTGCAGCAGGGTGGTTACTCAGGCAACCGGCTCCCAATCTGATCAAATACATTACACACATCTCACACAGGAAACCATTGTGTCTGCAACATGCAAATCCTGCTTTCAAAAGCAGAAAAAATGTGAACCTGTATGCCAACCTTTGGAAGCCATTAAACACTGTGAGTGCATCATTTAATCGATTGCTGTTCTGAGACAGATTCAGCAGCTGTTCAGGTCTTGATGCTTGATGACCACGACACATTATGCATATCTACTGTTTGTCCCAGTTCACCTTGGAATCTATTAAATGTTTTCCTGCCTTCTGTCTGCAGGGAGTTTTTATTTATTTTGACTCAACTTTCTTCCTGCCGTGGGTATCAAACTCAGCTTGGAGCCTCCATACCTGACAAAGTCAGAAAAGCTTCTCGGGTTTTTAGATGACCCCTAGGTCTGTGAGATTTTACCAAAATTTCTGATTACCCATAATAAAATGAGCAATATTGTCTTAAAGTGTAACTCATCCCAAAATCAACTTTTTCTTTTTTTTTTTTTACAGATAAACTGTACAACTGTATTGCCAAAATTAGAACTATTCTGTCCAGGAGTGACGCTGAAAAACTAGTCCATGCATTTGTTACTTCAAGGCTGGACTATTGTAATTCTTTACTATCAGGAAGTCCACAAAATGCAGTTCAAAGCCTTCAGCTGAACCAAAATGCTGCAGCAAGAGTTCTGATGAAAATCAACAAGAGGGATCATATTTCTCCAATTTTAGCTTCCCTTCATTGGCTTCCTGTTAAATCAAGAATAGAATTTAAAATTCTTCTTCTAACGTATAAAGCCCTTAATAATCAAGCTCCATCATATATCAGAGCTCTGATTACCCCGTATGTTCCTAACAGAGCACTTCGCTCTCAGACTGCAGGTCTGCTGGTGGTTCCTAGAGTCTCTAAAAGTAGAATGGGAGGCAGATCCTTTAGCTATCAGGCTCCTCTCCTGTGGAACCAACTCCCAGTTTTGGTCCGTGAGGCAAACACCCCGTCTACTTTTAAGACTAATCTTAAAACTTTCCTTTTTGACAAAGCTTATAGTTAGAGTGGTTTAGGCTCCCTCAACCTTCAGTGAAGAGGGGGGTGAAAAATCCTCCACTTCAATAGGCTAATCCATTGCAAAAACACTAGATGTCGCCCATATCACTCCATGTTTCAACATGTGACTTTTCCACATCTGGACCACAGCCCCATACCGCTCATCTTCTAACTCAGCAGTGTATCTGTGAACCAACCACTTTGGTGGCATTTTTTCAAAATGTGTCTGAGGGGGAATTGGGGGAAGTTACACTTTAAAGTCCACTCTGAAATGAAGAAGTCATTTTGGTAAATGGCCTGTAGTTATAGTGCTTTATCAAGTCCAGAGGACCCCAAAGTGCTTCATACTACATTCAGTCATTCACCCATTCACTCCCCCATTCACACACTGACGGTGGTGTACAACTTTTGTAGCCACAGCTGCCCTGCGGGAGACTTACACAGGTGAGGCTGTCATACAACTGTGCCACCGGGCTAACAGGCAAAGCGGGTGAAGTCTCTTGCCCAAGGATACAACAACTTAGACAGTCGGACCGTGGGGCCAAACCGACAACCTGTTGGTTACAAGACAAAGTCCCAAGCTCCTGTGTCACTGTCGCCCCTGTCATTGCTTCAAAAGCACAATTAAAACTCAGATTACAATTTGCAAATGTTCTCAGAGAGCAAGACCTAAATATTTCACCATGGGGGAAATATATCAGCATGAGTCTACTGTGAAGTATGGGTTGGCACCATCATGTTGTGTGGATGCTGCAGGAGGGACTGGTGCACATCACAAAACAGATAGCATCACAAGGAAAGAACATTATTTGTAAATATTGCCGCAAGCTTGGGCTCAAACATGTCCTCCAAATTTACGATGACCCTAAGCAGACAGCCAAATCAGTTACAAAGTAGCTGAAAGACAACAAAGTCATTGTTTTGGTGTGGCCATCACAAATCGCTGATTTCAGTTCCAATGAAAGTTTGTGGGCAAAGGTGAAATGGTGTGTGTGAGCTACAAAGTAATAAGCTTGACCCAGTTACATAAATTCTGTCAGGAGGAATGGTCCAAAATTCCTGCAAACTACTGTGGAATGTTACAATATTTGACCCCATGTTTAAATAGTTTAAAAGCTAAAGTGTTAAAGTGTTTTGGTATTTAGCAAATGGCATAAATTCTGCTAATCCAATATTGTAATTTAAAGACCAACTGTAAAACGATATTAATCAAGTGATTATTTGATTGTTGTGTTTTTGCTCTCTGAAGTGGGCAGTCAGTGGGTGAATGGGGCTAATTAACCCAGAAGGCATATTTTGGACTGAAAGGCAGTGGCCAGGTCTCAAATGCAGGATATAGTTGTTTTGATACAACATTGCTAACAACTTCACAACCTTTTATCACCAAGGTTGTTTTCATTAACGTTCAGAGACAATTGTAGATCAATTTCCCAAGGCTTTTAAGCCTGGAAAACATTGTCTTTTTTGTTTTCTTTTTGATGAGACGCTTCACAGAGTTTAGTCTTCTTAGCTACAATCTTGACCGTCCTGTGTAATTATAACTTTTCAGACTGTGTGCTTACTTTTGATTTGTGGCTAATTTAATTACTTGCATAACACAACTCAACCACTCCAGTGTTTTTTTTCACTGGGCTATATTTAACAATGTCAAAGAGACGTCACCATTAATTCAATAAGTGCATCTGTCTGCTTAACTGAACTCTCTCAGCAACGGTTAAGACTATAAAACGTATTTCTGTGTCTGCCTATCAACAGCAGAGATAATGTAGGTAAGGCTCTGACTTTATATCTGCAATGTTTCTTTGCTTTTGTTTGTTTTTCCTCATGCATACAACAATGAGAACAAGCAGCTCATCATTTTTTCTCTATAGAGGCTTGCCTCTAAAAAAATAAAAATGACAAACAGAGAAAGAGGGCCGTCCATCTTTTTGCATTCCTTGCCTAGTCTCCCACAGCCCAGCACAACCTGGACCTTTGTGATAAAGCATGAGCCAGAGACACTGGGAAGATGTTTGTTCCTTTTTGGATGAATTCAGGCGTCATGGAAACACTTCCACACTGTACCTCAGTGAGAAGTGATTACAGACACTAGATCGACCATCGGATAGGCAGAGTTTAAATTCACACTCGTTTGCTTTCAGGGTGAGTGATGTTCATTGCATATCTCCCCATCTGCACAGCTGATCACTGAGACATAATGAGAAGTGCAAAGACAAAGTGTTGAGAGGCTTTGCTTGGCGGTACCATCATTCCAACTTTGAAGGGTATTTCTAACATCCGCTACCTCCAGCTGGTGCCTCCATCCCCCTGGCACAGCCTCAGCTGCTGGTAGCGGTCTACAGCACAGGGTTATGGCCCCCTGTCACTGGCATCACACAAAGGCAGCAAATGAGCCAAGTGGACATAAACACGCTTATGCAAGCACACAGGCTTCCATACCTGTATGGAAACACAACCGACGAGAAACAGCTTCATTTGTTCATCTTTGAAAAGTTTATAATATATCTGCTTTGGTTATTATCTAACGTTCTGCATCTACTTTGGCATATTTCCAATCAGAGGTTTTAATCCACTCATGATGGAAGTCGCACTGCATTTTTAATGGTTTACTTGAACTGTTCTCTTTCCATCATTCAATGATAATACAACCTGCAACTTTTTGAACTTGAGTTTATCATTTAGAAATAATTATCTAGAGTAGAGTTTGACTTTTTGTTCCAGACTTCTTTTTTTTTCTTCCTTTTTTTATGTGGCACTAGAGGCTGACATGACGGAGGCTGAGAGAGAGGGGGGAAGACATGCAAAGGTCCATGGGGGTGGAGACAAACAAACAAACATAAAATAACATGTTTTGGATGGATCAAGTAGGCTAACATTAACAGTGCAGTTCCACCAACCATACTCGATTTAGCTCACCCAGCTCCGCTCTTCGGTACTCGGTTTAACTTTGGACGGTTTGTGTTTCGACCAGCCAAGAAATGCCTGGAAGGGGTAAACGCCTCCTGGGGGTGGCTTTAGACCCTGTCCCCCCATCCCACACCCTGTTTGCGACATTGACACTTTAAAGAAATCTGCAAGAAATGGTAAACGATAAAAATACATAATTTAAATAAAACATAAATAAGTTGTTGGGGGGGGTGGCATTTAGCCAAAGAACGTTAGGGGAGTGTTAGATATTATATGGAACTACACATTTCTGGAACTGTTGAGAGCAGACTGGGAAAATAAGAGATGGTTCATAGAAATTGTGGAAGTCAGACAAGTTATCTACTTAGATTGGACAAAAGGGCCTGATAAAGGAAAATGGTCAGGTATCTCGGGGACAGCTGTTCACTTTGAGAATCTGGTGAGATATTTTACACCGATGTCATGTGTGGAAAACTGATATCATATAGGTAAACTCCCTGTCATGGCGATGTACATTCTCGGTTCTATAAAAAGCTGATGTTATCTGTGTTCAGGGCTCTCCTCCTCATTTCTCCTTTTTCCTGCATTGGGATCAATAAAAGAGCCCAGTAGTGAGCTTTACCATTTCTCTGGCTTGTTTAGATTAAATCTGTTACAGTGTACTTTCTGTTCCGAAAGTTATTTCATACTAAATAAGTTATTAAGTTAAGAAGACTGCTCCTCCAGAGTAAAAGGATCGGGAAGACTGTGGACAGGGCGTGGTAATCATTAACAACTGATGTTTCCATGATGACCGGGAAGCAGATATTCTTTCTTTTTTTTTCAGCTATGGGGCCATAGAGGAGATAACATTATGACCGGTAGCTTCACAGAAATAATAAGTGAGGAGATTCCTTTTAAAATATTTCCAGTGGCTGTGATGGAGGCACTGGAATGGTTCAGAATAATTAAGAGTTAAGAATAATGCATGTTTTTACCCAAGAAAAAAGGGCGCTTCAAATCATCTTAGGTTTGAAATCCATAAACTATCATAAATAGGTAGAATTGTTTTTGTTTAAATGGCTCGATAGCTTCTCATAAAAAGGCTAAAAAGCAGCTGATTCGATCACATGTGAAAAAATAGAAGAAGCTGGCCAGTGTGGGTGAATGTTTGTGTGAGTGAGTAACACATTGTTAACAGTGAGCTGGTGGAAGTAATGAGCTGGGGCGCGTTAAGGTGATGGATCAACCTCTAACTATGGTGTGCTAGCTCGTTGAATCTACTGTGGGAAGTACCATAATATCTTACATAGGAATATAAGGTCTGGTGTCTGATAGATAAAGAAATAAGTTCTCATGCAACCTAAGCGTATGACTGAGTGTTAGTGTGACAATGACCGACGTGTCAAAATCGAAAAGGTTCCCGGAACAAATAAATTACGTGTTGTTACAGTTGTTAGGATGATTGAAGTGAGGCTGTCACACAGGCTTTGAAGTGTTCATTTATATCAAAGGCTGCAGCTTTGACATAAATACACTTTCGGAGGTCACCTGGCCTAAAATCTGAAAGATTTATTTAAAAGTTAGAAAGAGAGAATAAATTTTTTAAATAAGGACGAGACAGATCATTTAACATTAAAAGTCCAGTCTGATTAAATAAAACACAAAAAGGGGAGCATTGATTAACCCACAATAATTCAGATAAACAGAAGACAAAAATAGGTTCTTACAATCAATAAATAAGTAAACTGACAGGTTTATGGGTTTTATCACCGAAGCTATGGGTTCAGCACTCAAGCTGAAGCATTCATAAATGACCCATCTCCATAATCCATCGCGAGAAAAACGTTGAAATGATCAAGTGCTTCCTGACCAGATGTGAGAAACACTTTTTGTTTCTAAAAAAGAAACCCAATTTAAGTTTTAGCTTAGAAACCAGTTTGTCAATGTGAGGTTTAAAGGATAAAATGTGTCTTGCTAAGCAGATCAATTAAAGTAGTAATTATAGTTGGAATTTCAAAATGCCACCCAAGATGGCCACCATTAATTTTATTTCTGAATCCAGTTCAGCTATTGTCTGTGGTTGATGTCAGCACACAACCAGGGCATATTGGTGATATCAATGTTGTGCAACTCAGTATGAGGTTCAGTGTTAGCGTAGTAGACCAGTAGTTGTAGCGTAGATTAATTTAGTGTCCAAATGCTTTCTAACAGCCCCATCTCAATTAGTTAGTAGACAGTAGTTAGTAAATATAGTTAGATAGCCACACCTGACAGGGTGTGCTAAGCCCAGGGCAAGGGGGCTATACATAACATGCTCATATACTTTCCTGGATGGTGTATAGACCACACAGGGCTTTAATGGCGCTGGATCGGGCTAGGTGTAGTTAACCTGAACCATGTTGTATCCCATATAATAGAATATACTTTGGTTGAGGTGGTAAAAGGTTAGCCCCTCTGCCTTAATCAGAACATAAAATGACATTCAATTAATATTCAATTATTCAAATTGTTTCCCATAAGACAAACCGACTGGTCAATTTGTCTTATCTGATATGAAAAGAATTGTCTGTAGAGTAAATTATTTTGTCTAATAATTTGACACCCAGGTCTTTTATTCTGAGAGCAAGTTTTTCCTGGAAAACATGGCAGTGAGTGAAGCAACTCAATAGCAGATTTACACATTCAGTTTGGAGCTAAGGTTAATTTTCACTGTTGGGGAAATTTGTATGTTTATCCTTATTATCAGAATCAGAACCAACTTTATTTGTTTGTGGGTACAAAAAACCAAGCTGACTTTGGTTTCCAATGCTGAATGTTATATTGCACAGTCCTGAATACTCTAGTACAAATTCAGGATTTGAGTTCAAGAGAAATTTAACAAAACTATATATTGTTTGGTAAGTTTGCATTTCTTAAAGGGCAAGCAGTTAAAATGAAAATTGCATTGTTCTGTTTTTGCTGGTGTTGTCTTGCTTTCATCAATATGCATAGTTTAAAAATGTAAATGAATCAAAAAATTGATGCAGTTTCATCAACACAGTTGACCAAACCAACTAACACAAGCTTGTTTGTATGAAGAACATGTCTGTGCTCTTTCTTACTGTTATGTTACGTTGAATAAAAAAATAATGACACAATTTTTAAAGGATTTTTTATTCAACTTAAAGAGCAGTTATATATGCAACATATACATGATTAAATCCCTGTTCAGGTACACTTACTGTTTCATGTGTCATGTCTTAGATCAGAAGCCCAAGAATGAATGTAAAGTCAGCACAAGTGTCTTGCGTCTCTGATCATGCTTTGGGACATGCAGTGATGCTTGGCGATGTGTAGACAATGAATCTGAGGAGTCAGAGAATTGATTGAAGAAGTGTGAACTAGGATGACTGATCAGTCATTCAAATCACATCTACTCTGTCAGCTCCTTTCAGACTGTGCTCTTTTATCTAAAGAAAGCACCCATTTGCTGAGTACAGTGTATCTTCTGTCAAAAGTAGAGCATGCATGCTTTTTTTCCGCTCGTTTGCAAAAAGTTTTTTAATCCTTCCTAGATTGGCTGTAATTTAAAGGAGCTTAAATGGAGAATGTTTAAAAAAAAATCATCCTTTCTTCCCTTAAACTCTGATGTTCAACATGTGAAACGGTGGCACCTCTCATAATGAAACAGGTCAAAGCAAAGTGCAGAGCTAATACTTTTTGGAAAGACCAATTATAGCTGCCATAATCTACAGTGGTCTTAAACTGAAGCTTTAGTGGAGTGGCTGGATGTTTTCCTGACAGTGGCTGGGGGTTTACGAATCAATGCATTGTGCTTTTAATTACAGAGTCACACATTCCCATGACTCACCATTGCATAATGATGCTTCATGTTCCACTTTTTATTGAAGTCTTCCTTTGTAAGTTATGTTGGTAAGCTTACTGTAGCACCGCCACATAGTTGCTGAAAGTTTTGTGTCAAATAGGAAGGCTAGTAAAAGAGGCTGTGACAAGCGGGTAGAGCCATGTGACCAAATATATCTCATCTCTGTACTTTTTTTGGTTTGATGTTTTACACAGAGGACTTCCAAGATCAAACTGAGTATCTGATCAGCATTATTCATAAAACAAAAAAAACTGTATTTACCTTTCTTCAATTCTATAGGTGCCTTCATTGGTTTCTGTCATACAAAAGTAGGCTGGCGGCGTTATGTAGATTTAAGTCAAACTTTTTCAATTCTTCCCAGTAAACATATGCACATGATATTAACTCGTGACATTCAGTGAAATGAGTTATTGTTTATTTGAATAATGTTATAATAATATGATTTGTTATAGGGGTCTGAGGTTGTGTAATGCGCCCTGAGGCAGCCAGACTGAAGGTCTCTCAGTTTAACATCAGTAGCTGCTGCAAACAACCAATCATTCTTCACCAAACAAGCATTTTATAACTTGATAATACTATCTAGGGGATTTATTTGAAAGTAACCTCATCACCATGTATACCGGCATTCATATGTACTGTTGTACATCTAAAAATAGTGTGTTTAGATACATTTGGAAGCACATTCAGACAAGGTGGTGGGTGCAGTGCCTCCTTTAGAGACTGCACCAAAATGAGTTGCTCTAAGATGCCCCTCAGAACAGGGGTAAAAAGGGGCAACGTGGGGGTAAATTAACGAGGAATCCATACCAACGGATGGCAGTACCACTTTATATAGAGCACAACTGAATGATTTCAATGTGAAACGGAAGAACAGAAAGGCATTGTTCCTTTAAAAAAATGATTATAGAGATAAAAAGGTCAGAAGTATTAGAGAAACAGACCATGAGGGAGACAAATTATTTATTTTAATGCTAAAATGTTCCTTTAAAAAATAAGATGTTTAAAATGGCTCACATTAGTCTGAGCTATCTCTAGTTATGCTGCCTGTGCCTATCTTTTAGGCTCGGGCTGCTGGAGAATAACGTTGTCATTACCTTCTTTTTATCATTTGATTTTTATTTCCATGGGAGGCACATCTGCCTCAGTGCTTTAATGTTTGTGTCTGTCTCCTTCCTGTCCTCTTAACCCCCAGATAGTTGCGGCAGATGGCTACTCTTGCTGATACTGGTTGTGCTGGAGGTTTCGACTTGTTAAAATGAAGGGATTCCTCTTCACTGTTGCCACATGCTTGCTTGTCTGGAATCCAAGTTCTTTCTAATTCTTCCTATCAAGGGAAAAGTGAACTATGCTTCCATTGGATTGGAATATTAAGGAAAAAAACATTTTTTTAATGTTTCTGCTTTGAACACAAACCTTATAACTCAGAATATGTAGTTTGTAACTTATTCGCTGCTCAAAGTTTGTGGTGTCTTTTCTTGGTTCCTATGGGCCCCAATTGATGATTTATATTTTAGTATATAAAATATAAATCATCAATTGGAACAAATATAGAGTCATCTTTAAACACTGTCCCTGTTTTAATCTAAAACAAAACCTAAATCTTTTCTCCTTACAAATTAAAACAGTCAAACTGTGATCTATAAGGTTTCAATACAAAAGTAAAATTAAATGAATTTAAAAAGTAAATCTCAGTTGGGTCAATATGTCTTAAGTGGGGTGGATATGAAATGTCACTAAATTGTGAGCCTTTTGGAACTGAATTGCTAACTGGTTCACAGTTGGACAGCTGCGGCTGGGTGAACATCCTACCTACTCAGTCATTGTGTATACGCTGCGTAAAATCATTAGCTGAATGTTTGCAGTGTAAATTTATGGCATCTGCTCACTGTTAGATTACTAATGAGCCTCTCACTTACTGCACTGCATGAGACCTGTGAATTATATCAGGCTGTCTGGGTTCTTACTGAGGAGCAAAATAACACAAAAAAAATTAGAAAAGTTCTCTTCCCTAATTGCACAAAGTGCATAATTTTCCAAGTGTGGGTCAAGCAGTACTTAATCAGGAGATTAAATCAGCTCCAAAGTTGGTAGACTATGGAGCAGGTTCCCATTTGGTAGACTGACAGCGGTGGGAAATCATCTGCAATAACTTCAACCTCCCCTGCTCCCCGCAGATGTACAGTAATTAGCCCATCCGCTTATAATGGCTTAACGATTAGTGGCATGTTGCCATTTGTTATTTAGGAGATTTGCTTTGTTGACTCATTTGGGAGGTAGCTGATTTGAGTTTTTTTGATGCAATTACTCATCATTACTGATTTGTCTGTTATTGTTGAATCTTATTGCATGGAAACACATTCAGTATAGACTGAGGTGGGAATTGTTTATGATGCTTGTTTTCAGCCGAAAAAAGAAAAGAAAATGTGGTTTAGAAACAGGCAAAAGAACTGTTTGTTAAAGTTTTTTTAACAGCTTGCAGTAAAGAATAGTGAAGTGTGACTTAACAGTGGGGGATGGGGAGAGGATGTTTGTTAATTTAGATTCAGTGGTAGCCGGTAATAAACTTTATTCTTTTTACCACACATTGATAAACACTACTGGACATAAATCCGTCCACAGTCACTTGCCTGCAGCTGGATTTTTTTAGACTGTTCGTCCAGTCCAAGCTCTTTCATTAGCTTTTTTTCCTCCTGTAAAAGCCTTTTAAAATGATCATTTTTTAAATGAATGTCTGAATTCTTGTTTACTCAGCCATTCTCTCCGGTCTTGCTGTTATTGGCTGACTCTTCCGTTTGCATACGAATGTTTGACTGACATTCACACCAGGGGTTTGACTTTAATTGATATGTACTGTATGATGAATTAATTTGATTGGATGGAATATGACACAAAAAATGTTGATTGGCCTGGGCACAGAGAGCTGTTCCCAGTGGAGAATATTGAAGTAACCAATTAGACTACGAGTATGTATATCAGTATGAAGCCACATGGAAGCCAAAAGACAACCCATGACATTGAAACATTAAAATGTGGAGGTCTATACAATAAAAAAAAAAAAAATAAATAATAATAACAATAGTACAATAAATCAAATTTTTCTATGAGGTAACGGATGTGATGCTTCATTTTTATTTCACAATTCATGCTTACTGTGTCACCTTTAAATGTGCCCCTTATTGACAAACAATCTCACAATTGAATAAATAAGTGGC
Organism: Fundulus diaphanus; assembly: GCA_037039145.1. Taxonomy (NCBI): domain Eukaryota; kingdom Metazoa; phylum Chordata; class Actinopteri; order Cyprinodontiformes; family Fundulidae; genus Fundulus; species Fundulus diaphanus. The sequence goes on along the minus strand of CM073130.1, from coordinate 49,796,346 downwards.
AGGGGGAAAATAAACTTTTATAACTTCATGCAATGCTTTGGTTATAAGAAATGATTTCTTTATACACTAATGAACTTTAAAATACATATGTCCAGTAGTAAACCCAACAATTCTAAACATTAAGATGCCTTCAGACTGATGCAGTATTAAACCTTGGAACTAAATAACAGGACACTTCAGTTAGGCTGCTATGAAGGTAAACTGGCATAGGAAATCCAGTGGGAATTAAAAAGAAAATCATGCTGGGCAATTTAAATCCAATTGTACAAGTTAAAATTAAAGTTATACCAAAGTAATGCTTTTTCTAAGCTACTATTTAGAATATGTCTGAATCCCATCAGCCTTATCCTAAAAATATGTGGTAATGGATACCAACTTAGAAATTAAGCCACTATAAGTTACCTCCTCTATGTGGATGACATCAAGCTTTATTTGCGCATTCATCTTTATTTTATTTCCTCTAAAGTTTATATACTTGTACTTAATGTCTAATCTAAGGGCAAATCCATTGTTTGTGCATACAGTATTGGGCAACAAAGTTGAATATGATTTTTTGAGAGTTATAATGTCTTCAGTTCAAATAAGTTTATTTATATAGCGACAATTGACAATAAACGTCGTCTCAAGGCACTTACTAAGCAAATTTGTCAATTATATCGGATGATACAGAAAGATTACATGTCAAATACAAACAATCGAACTGACCCAAGTTATCATTTTTTTACATGTCCTGTCTGGCATTGTAGTATTAAGAATTGTTGTCTCAATGCCAAAGAGAGCCCAACAGATTTTACTTTCACAAGTGGAGCCTTACTTCTTTCACTATAGTGCTCTGCTTGATTTATATATATGCATAAAGCTTTATTAGATTTTATTCTGGAACTATTTCATGTTCAATGGACACAAAAACGGAAAGGTAGAAGAGAAAAAAAGAGGAGAAAAAATTAGGCGAAATGCTAAAAGGCAGAAAAGGTGAAAAGATAGAGGAACGGAAAAGGAGAGAACACGATAATATCCTCAGTCTGCTTCTACACCTGCAAAGAGAAATGTATAAAAAGAGAAGCAAAACAAACTGATAAAGTATTACAGGTATAAACAACCAACGACTTGATATCATCACTGAAAAACACACAGTATTATTTACTATGAGTTGTATAAAGTGACAGCTAAGCTAATGGTAGGGGTTTTCTGTATAGAAGTGAGCTGACCCAAGTAATCAAACATTGCAATCAAACAAGTTTATTATTCAAGTTAAGCTTTGTTGTAGATTTCACATCAATCCCTCACACCAAACATGCATGACTATGGAGAGGAAAACTCCCCTTTAACAGGAATTGCATTGGCAATTTGTTTTACCTTTGTGGATTGAAATATATTCCTGATCTGAGTTATATGCAAACTTGTGGCTAATGTTCTGACATTTTGTTAACTGGTTTCATACAATATGTCAGAGAAAGATATTCAATATTCATAGTTGCTTTCCACACTTTGCTGTCACACCTATCTAGACCTTGTGTTATAGCTAACATAATCTCCCCTATATGTAATGCAGTGTTACGGAGTCCAAAACATGTCAGCTATGTCGAATTAAAATGCTTAGTTTTAGTTACAAGTTTGACGATTAAACTTCTGAATCATTTCAAGTTGATTTACAAATGGGCTTTAACTTCTACGTTAGCTCCTCTGTTTCTGATTGGTTTTCTCTAAAAGCTTAAAGATAATCCCTAGAAAGGAACACTGCGAGTGTTGGCTTCTGTGTCATTAACACTGTGTGAACGCACAATTTCTGCTTTAGTCACACCATGCAGCCATTCGGACTCAGCATCTGGAAATGAATAACTGTGAATTACAGCCAAAGAGCTGCATACTTAAAGGTTTATGAACTAATTATTTTTCCTTTGGTGCCCATAGAGAACCACTCTGGAAAGAAACTGTGGTAGGGAACAAACTTAAATGACTTTCCCTCAGGACGGTATTTCAACAATCCTCACTCATGCTTTTCCCCTGCCGTTCATTTGTGTTCACTGCTTTATACTAAATGAAGTTTCTGACTTTATTCCTCCCTTTGTCTCTCAAATGGCTGTTTGAGTCACCGGCTGTGGCAGTACGCACACACCGCCACCAGAATGTTAATAAAGCATGTTGAATAATGTCATAAAATCATCGCTCACATTTTTATAACCCGCATTTCAGTGTTGCTGCAGATATTAAAAAGTAAGCCTGCAGGCAGACATATTGCCTGTGCTGCAGAGGAGGGAAATCATTCCTTATACAAATTTACTCTCCCAATGTCACCTGCTGTTTGGACAAATAATCTGTTTCCTTGGGTTTTCGTCCTCAGCGGAATCATCTCCAGTCGCTTCACATGTTGATGGAAGATAGAAAATGCCATGCATTATAATTATCGATTAAACAGACAAGTGATCAATAGGCTGTGATCAGTGGAAGAAAAAAGGTAGGTGAAGCAGAAAAAGCTTTGTCCTCTCAGTGATGTGACTGAATCAACACATGCTGGGCTATTTTTACCTTTGCACACAAACAATCCCCAATCGGGAGACGCGTACAGTGCTAACCATGAAAAATGCAAACAAGGGCAATTAATCCCACATAATTTCTCACCCATACTGCAGTCAGGTGGATGAAGGAGATAGGAATCAGCATGTAAACATAGATGCAGCCTCTTTGGAGCAACTCTTTCCTTCCCAATGGCACGGTGACCTTTCAGAAACGTTTCCCACAAACAGAAGTAAATGATCAACGGCTCCACAGGACGGAGAGGGATTACACGCACAGTCCTACTAATCAAATGAAAGCGCAGAAAAATTGTATTAGGTTGGAACATAATTGGGTTAGAGCAGCTGAAGGGCAGTAGCAGCTTCAACTTTTCCAGCTCAACACTGCATACAGTATCACACAGGCCCTCCTTTCTTTCAACATACAAATAAAAATAATAGTGCATTTTCAAGAATGAAGAGGAAGCAATCATGGCCCTCTCATTTTCTGAATCTTCTTTGAAGAAGAATTTAAGCATAAGTAGAAAAAAATATAATGGGAAAGTTCTGTAGTTTGCAGACAGCTCCAATTAACTCAGGTTTTTAGTTTAAAGGTATACTATGCAACCGGGATTGATTTTCCAGCAAGGCTCCCCCCAGAGGGCGAAAGTAAAAGTGCACTGTCGTAAATATGCTCAGCTGTTCTCCTGGTTTCTCCGTCAAGCCAGGCGCGGTTGTTTTGAGCTTAGCAGACAGGCGAACGCAACGAATACAAAAGTCGAAAAAACGGCAGTACAAACAATGACTAACACAGTGAATGTATGAACATGCACACAGAGAGAGAGAAACCATTCCAATGCAGTGTTTCCCCTAGGAATTTGCTTACCGGACGACCGGCGGAGGGGGGGGGGAGAGAGACAAGCTTTACGCCGATGACCCGCGGAGCGGAGCGGGCGGGGGGGAAGAGACAAGCTTTGTGCGCATATCGAGTTAGTTTTTTTTTTTTTTTGGAATGTTGGGAGGCGGTAGCGTGAGGGAAACCCTACAATGTTACTTACAATCGCATCAGCAGAAACGCGAGGTCCGCGTCAGCCTTGCAGCCTTCTCTTTCTTTTAGCTCTCGCCATTCGGAAAAAGCTTGCCCGATGTTCACCCGTGTACGACTCCTCTTTCTGTCCAGAGCCCTTTTCCTCTTTCTTGCCTGCTCCGACATGGGCTTTCGCTGTTTTATCGCCGGTTCCGCCATGATAACTGTACAGATATCGCCACTGCGCTAGCAACAAACATGTTCTCGCCGTAAAGCAAGACCGACTCTCGCGATCTTGCACGAGATTCTGAGCCTGTGGGCGCGGGCCGAGGGCTCCTGCAGTTGCAAGTGCGGTATTTCCCCACAGACCACCAGGGCGGCCAAGAAAACCTTTGTTCAACCTGAAATGACTCATTTAATCATCCAAAACGGTATGGAACACATTAATTAACTGAAAAATGTTGCATAGTATGCCTTTAAGGTCAATGGGTGATTTTAGAGTTATGCTGTGAAATACAGTCAAACTCTTTATTACGCAGATCTTTTCAAGTTCTTGTTAACAAAAAGCGAACCAGTCAATCACAGGGCACCATCACAATGCATTTAGGCATCTAGGAATGGGGAAGATGACTCGTTGAAGTTCGAACCGAGCGTCAAATGCATGGTTGTTGCCTGACGAGCACGTCTAAACATTTTATAAACTGCTGATTCACTGGATGTACAACCATCTCTGAGATTTACAGAGAATGGTCAGAAAAAGAGAGTTTATTCAGTGCTTTGAACTATAGGTATTTCAGCTAAATTTTCTCTCGTCAAACAGCTTTGCCTAGTAGAGCACCACACTAGATATTTTAAAGCAATATATATATATATATATATATATATATATATATATATAATGTTTTTTTTTTGTTAAATAAGGCCTACCTTTATTTAATTCAATTCAATTCAATTTTATTTATATAGCGCCAAATCATGAAACATGTCATCTCAAGGCACTTTACAAAATCAAGTTCAATCATATTATACAGATTGGGTCAGATTATACAGATTGGTCAAAATGTCCTATATAAGGAAACCAGTTGATTGCATCAAAGTCTTGACAAGCAGCATTCACTCCTGGGGAACCGTAGAGCCACAGGGAGAGTCGTCTGCATTGTACATGGCTTTGCAGCAATCCCTCATACTGAGCAAGCATGAAGCGACAGTGGGAAGAAAAACCACCCATTAACGGGAAAAAAAAACCTCCGGCAGAACCGGGCTCAGTATGAACGGTCATCTGCCTCGACCGACTGGGGTTACAGAAGACAGAGCAGAGACACAACAAGAGAGACAAAAAAGCACAGAAGCACACATTGATCTAGTAATCTGTTCTACATTAGATGGTAGTAACGGGTGAGCCGTCTTCTCTGGATGATGTCAAAGTTAACAGAACGCCAGACCAGGTGTACCTACTATGAAGAAAAAGAGAGAGAGCAAAAAGTTAAAAGCTGAAATGACGACAGTCATTTTAATGTAATACAATACAAAACTGGAGAACCGTAGAATGAAGAACAGTAGAAATCAGTAGAGTGAGAAAATTAGACCCTGATGTCCTCCAGTAGCCTAAGCCTATAGCAGCATAACTATAGAGGTAGCTCAGGGTAACATGAGCCACTCTAACTATAAGCTTTGTCAAAAAGGAATGTTTTAAGATTAGTCTTAAAAATAGATAGGGTGTCTGCCTCACGGACCAAAACTGGGAGTTGGTTCCACAGGAGAGGAGCCTGATAGCTAAAGGATCTGCCTCCCATTCTACTTTTAGAGACTCTAGGAACCACCAGCAGACCTGCAGTCTGAGAGCGAAGTGCTCTGTTAGGAACATACGGAGTAATCAGAGCTCTGATATATGATGGAGCTTGATTATTAAGGGCTTTATACGTTAGAAGAAGAATTTTAAATTCTATTCTTGATTTAACAGGAAGCCAATGAAGGGAAGCTAAAATTGGAGAAATATGATCCCTCTTGTTGATTTTCATCAGAACTCTTGCCGCAGCATTTTGGATCAGCTGAAGACTTCGAACTGCATTTTGTGGACTTCCTGATAGTAAAGAATTACAATAGTCCAGCCTTGAAGTAACAAATGCATGCACTAGTTTTTCAGCATCACCCCTGGACAGAATGTTTCTAATTTTGGCGATATTCCGGAGGTGAAAAAAGGAAACTCTGGAAACCTGTTTAATATGGGATTTAAATGACATGTCTTGGTCAAAAATAACACCAAGATTTTTTACTTTATTACCAGAGGCCAAGTTAATGCCATCCAGATTCAGTGATTGATTAAGAAGTTTATTTTTTGAGGACTCTGGCCCAAAGATTACAACTTCTGTCTTGTCAGAATTTAAATGCAGGAAATTTAAAGTCATCCAGCTTTTGATGTCATCAAGACATGACTGCAGTCGAAGTAACTGATTGGATTCATCAGGATTTATGGATAAATATAGCTGAGTGTCATCAGCATAACAATGGAAATTAATCCCATGCTGTCTGATAATTTTGCCAACCGGAAGCATATATATAGTAAATAGAATTGGTCCAAGGACTGAACCCTGTGGTACTCCACAGGTGACCCTAGAGTTTGAAGAAGATTTATTATTAACATGAACAAACTGGAATCTGTCCGACAGATAAGATTTAAACCAGCCTAATGCTTTCCCCTTAATCCCTACAGTATGCTCAAGTCTTTGTAGGAGAATAATGTGATCAACTGTGTCAAATGCAGCACTGAGATCTAACAGGACAAGTACAGACACAAGTCCATTATCTGAGGCCATGAGAATATCATTGGTGACCTTCACCAGAGCTGTTTCAGTGCTATGATGAGCTCTAAAGCCTGACTGAAACTCCTCAAGTAGGTCATTACTTTGTAAATGTTCACAAAGTTGATTAGCAACTACTTTCTCAAGAATTTTAGATAAGAAAAGAAGATTAGATATAGGTCTGTAGTTTACTAGCTCATCTTGATCAAGAGAAGGTTTCTTAAGTAAAGGTTTAATAACAGCTACTTTAAAAGCCTTTGGTACATATCCATTTACTAAGGATAGATTAATCATGTCTAAAATAGGACCACTGATCAGAGGGAATACCTCCTTAAACAACTTGGTTGGGATTGGGTCTAACATACAGGTAGAAGGTTTAGATGAAGCTAAAATTTTAGATAGCTCAGAAAGCTCTACTGCTTTTAAACAGTTCAGACACTGCGCAGGTTCTAAGGATTCCTCCAATGCTGCCTCACTTACTGAGGACGAGGTAATCATGTTTGGGAGGATGCCAATTATTTTATTTTTAATGGAATCAATTTTATTTATGAAGAATCCCATAAAATCATTACTGCTAAGAGCTAAGGGGATGGCTGGATCAACAGAGCTGTGGCTCTGGGTAAGTTTGGCAACTGTATTGAAGAGAAATCTGGGATTATTCTTATTCTCCTCAATTAATGATGAAAAATATGCTGCTCTAACTCTGCGAATGGTCTTGTTATACAACAATAGACTGTCCCTCCAGATTAGGTAGGATTCCTCTTGGTGTGTAGAGCGCCATTTTCTCTCCAATTTCCTAACATTGTGCTTCAAGGAATGCAGCTCTGAATTAAACCAAGGAGCCAGCTTCCTGTGAATAATCACCTTATTTTTCAAGGGAGCTACATTGTCTAATGCAGAACGCAATGACAAAGTCATACCGTTTACAAAGACATCTATTTGTGAATTGGAAGAAACAACATTGCTGCCATCTACAGGGCATTTCTGCAATACGGAGGATATTAAAAAGGGGACAGACTCTTTAAGTTTTGATACAGCATTATCCGATAAAGATCTACTATAATGGAACCCTCTTTTGGGGGTGGAGAACTCCGTTAGATTAAACTCAAATGTTATTAAAAAATGATCAGATAGGACAGGGTTGTGAGGAAATACTGTTAATTCTTCACAATCAATGCCATATGTCAGCACAAGGTCCAAAGTATGGAGCCGAGAGTGCGTTGGCTTATGCACATTTTGAGCAAAACCAATTGAATCTAGGATAGTTTTAAAGGCTACACTAAGGTTATCACATTCTGTGTCAACATGGATGTTAAAATCACCCACTATAATAACCTTATCAGTATTTAACACCAAATCAGATAAGAAGTCTGACAGCTGATCCAAAAACTGAGTGCAAGGGCCTGGTGGACGATACAAAACAATAAACAGAAGAGGTTTTATTGCTTTGCAGTTTGGATGAGGGAAACTGAGGGTTAAATGTTCAAAAGAACTGTAGTTATTAATTGGCCTGGGACTAATTAATAAATCAGACTGAAAGATGGCTGCCACTCCTCCTCCTCTTCCCACAGATCTGGGAATGTGGAAATTTGAATAATTGGAGGGAGTTGACTCATTTATACTAATGTAGTCCTCTTGTAGCCAGGTTTCTGTGAGACAAAACAAATCAATCTGTTTATCAGAAATCAATTCGTTAACTAACAAAGTCTTTGGAGGGAGAGACCTTATATTTAATAGACCACATTTAATTGTTTTATTTTTAGGTTCAAGGTGAACCGTATTGATTTTTATTAGGTTTTTATGATTTGTTCCTTTTAGATAAGTTTTTGATCTGTTAAGTTTTGGCCGTGGGAAAGACACCGTCTCAATAGGATAATGGGTGGGTAACAGTACAGAAGCTGCAGAGAGGTGTGTTAAACTACGGCTCTGCTTCCTGGTCTGGACCCTGGGTTGTCAGCATTTAGGAGAACTAATAAAACCGGCCAGATTTCTAGAAAGAAGAGCTGCACCATCCAAAGTGGGATGGATGCCGTCTCTCCGGATCAGACCAGGTTTTCCCCAGAAAGTTCGCCAGTTATCAATGTAGCCCACGTCGTTTTCAGGACACCACCTAGACAACCAGCGGTTGAATGATGACATGCGGCTAAACATGTCATCACTGGTCAGATCAGGCAGGGGACCAGAGAAAATTACGGAGTCCGACATTGTTTTAGCAAACTCACACACCGAAGCAACACCAACTTTAGTGACCTCCGATCGGCGTGACCGGGTGTCATTACCGCCAGCGTGAATAAAAATCTTACTGTATTTACGCTTATCCTTAGCCAGCAGTTTTAGGTAAGATTCTATGTCGCCCGTTCTGGCCCCTGGCAGGCATTTAACTATGGTCCCTGGTGTCTCTAGTGCCACGTTTCTGACTATTGAGCTCCCAATCACCAGAGTCGGCTTCTCAGCGGGTGTGTCGCTGAGTGGGGAAAATTTGTTAGAAACGCAGACGGGTTGGTGGTGAACTGGGGGCTGAAATCTAGAGCTATGCTTCCTACGAACTGTCACCCAGCCGGCCTGCTTACCCGGCTGCTCGGGTGCTTCTGGAGGACCACTAAGTGAAGTAACGCTAGGTCTATGTGGCTCCGCGCTAGCAAAGGGGCGGCTATCAGCTGGTCTTTCCATAGCACGGAGCCGGGTCTCTAATTCTGACACCCTCGCCTCCAAAGCTACAAAAACACTACATTTATTACAAGTACCATTATCACTAAAGGAGGCAGAGGAATAGCTAAACATCTGACACAGAGAGCAGGAGATAAGGGGAGACTTAGTAAGAGACGGAGAAGCTGAAGTAACAGTAGGAGAGGAAGCCATTGTGGAGCTAAAGCTAGGCTAGGCTAAAGCTAGGCTAGCGCCCTTCTACCACGCCAAGAGAGCAAACCGTGAAACACGAGGAGTTCCCAAGCGTGATGTGCAGCAACAGAAAATGTTTTAAAAGTGCTTATGTGTTAGAAACAGATGTTACAGCAAAGAGATTAAAGATAAAAGCGAGAGAATCTGGAGCAACAAACCGTTGCTTTGGACCTTTAGGTCAGGGATTCCCAAAGTGTGGTGCGCGCACCCCTGGGGGTGCGCGAGCTGCCACTAGAGGGTGCGCGAGCTGAAATCTGTAATGGCGGTTTGACAGTGTTTTTTCCCCCACACCATAAAGACGTGTAAATAATCATTTCCTTTGTGGAAACAAAAATCAAAACAGCAAATTTAATAAATAAATAAAATGTATTGACATGAAAATCTGTTTATTTTAAAAAGTGTTGTTCTACACTTCATTGTAATATGAATTTATCTTCTACGCATTGTGCCTCAATGCGTAGAAGAAGCAGCTTGTGCTCTCTACTTCATTCATTCTCGCAAATATGCTCAGTTGGCTGAAACCAGGGAATCGGAGGCAACAGGTGAGTGAATTGCAAACCATTTACGAATGTCTCTCCAACTCTTTCCTCGCTTCACGTCGTGTACGTCAGTAGAGGGACAATTGAATTCGGGCCAAAAGTTTTTACAAGCTTAAATTGAGCGACCAGTCTCTCTTTCTTTCGGTCGCGCAGCGCCGCTCCTGTTGGGGTGACTCTGAACCTCTACCAGCACTGACGCGCATGACTCGCCCACCCCGCTGCAGCCTCCGCGATTTATTGACTCTTCACGCACAGAGCTGCAATACGTTTCATTGAGAGTCAGACAGCCGCAGTTCATTTTACAGATGTGGTTTTAGCGCATATTCAGACAGGGACAAACCGAGGGTGGGGCTGAGGGGAGCTGAGGTGTGTTGCCCTGGGCGTGTTTACCTGCTGAATGTAGCCGCTGTAAAAGTTGTTTTTCTCTGATTAATAACATATTTATGGAGCGCTCAGTTATTGTTACTCTGGTCTGCAGTTCTCTCTCTCTCTCTTATCTCTTTCTCTCTCTCTCGAGCGCGCGCGCGTCATCTGACACAAATCAAAGTTCTTCGTGTTTGTAAATTGTGACTCAGATTAAGAAGCTGGTGCACAAAAAAGTGAGAACAACACAGGTAGATCATCAGTTTAATCCTTTGCTTCAGAGCCGTTTCAGGTTGTGGAGGTGTGGCCGATCTGAGCGTCTCTTTCTTTCTCTCGCTCCAGGCTGAGCCACTGATGCACCTGCAAAAGCCTCAGGATTCTGTTGCGGATGTTGCAACTTTATTGCAGTTTAATTCAAATTATGTTCTAATTTTATTCCCACAACTTTTGTTAAGATGGTTGAATTGATGTAACTGCAACAGAATGTTTTCTTTTTTTTTTTTATTTGGGGGGGGTGCGCCAAGCCGGTTGGGACACTGAAGGGGGTGCGCGGCTGAAAAAGTTTGTTATTTATGGACAGAGTACAATTTTCTATAGGACAGGCAAGGCAAAGCAAATTTATTTGTATAGCACAATTCAGTACAGAGACAATGCAAAGTGCTTTACATGATTGAAATATAGGAAAATAAAACAGAATAAAAGCAAGTAGGAATAAAATGTAGAAACAAAATAGAACATTAAAAACAGTTGGACTAAAAAAGTTGAACTAGTGATGTTTCAGTAGAACTGTTTAACTAGAGCAGTCGAAGGCAGTCCTAAACAAATGTGTTTTTATTCTTGATTTAAATGAACTCAGGCTTTCAGCACTTTTACAGTTTTCTGGAAGTTTGTTCCAGATAAATGGAGCATAGGAACTAAATGCTGCTTCTCCATGTCTGGTTCTGGTTCTGGTTCTGCAGAGCAGGCTGGAGCCAGAAGACCTTAGTGCTCTGGATGGTTGATGCACTGATAACAAGTCTGTCATGTATTTAGTTGCTAAACCAATCAGGGATTTATAGACTAACAGAAGTATTTTAAAGTCTATTCTCTGAGATACAGGGAGCCAGTGTAAGGACTTCAGAACTGGGGTGATGTGCTCTACTTTCTTAGTCTTAGTGAGGACGCGGGCAGCAGCGTTCTGGATCAGCTGCAGCTGTCTGATCCACTTTTTAGGCAGACCTGTGAAAACACCGTTGTAGTAATCAATTCGACTAAAATAAATGCATGGGTTAGTTTTTCCAGATCCTGCTGAGACATTAGTCCTTTAATCCTGGAAATGTTCTTCAGGTGATAGAAAGCCGACCTTGTAATTGTCTTTAGATGCTTTTGGAGGTTCAGGTCTGAGTCCATCACTACTCCCAGATTTCAGGCCTGATCAGTGGTTTTTAGCTGAAGCAGCTGAAGCTGTGTGCTAACTTTTGATCTCTCCTCTATTGGTCCAAAGATTATTACTTCTGTTTTGTTTTTATTCAATTGAAGAAAATTGTGACACATCCAGGCATTGCTTTCTTCTAAACATTTCCTCAGTGCTTGAACTGGTTCATAGTCACCTGGTGACATGGTGATGTAGAGCTGTGTGTCGTCTGCATAGTTATGGTACCTGATGTTGTTATTTTTTATTATCTGAGCTAGAGGGAGCATGTAGATATTGAAGAGGAGGGGACCCAGAATGGACCCTTGGGGAACCCCACATGTGATTTTTGTCATCTCTGATGTAAAATTACCTACTGATACAAAACATTTCCTGTCCTTTAAGTAGGATTTAAACCAGTTGAGAACTGTACCAGAGAGGCCAACCCAGTTCTCCAGGCGTTCTAACAGAATGGAGTGATCGACAGTATCGAATGCTGCACTAAAGGTTGTTTTTTTTCAGAGGATCCATGGCTCGTTTTGGAGGATGTTGTAGAGAATGTCCACATGCATAAAGGCAAGGGTTGAAAAAAATGTTAAAAAGGAAAATTAAAGGATTGTCCTCCAGCAATGTGTAGAAAACATGTGCTCGTTAGATTGACATGCTGTCCCAAGTCCGATCTTTATAGATTTTTTTCTAAGTACACCTTTAGGTTTTCCCCTGTTTAAACACAGTGTGCACGGTGCAACTCTTTTATTTGGGCTAATGCTAGATTGTCCTTCTGCCCACCGAATCCACGACAGTAGTTAATTTAGGGTACTTGGAAAGTTTTTTTTTCCAGAAAGCAGATAGATTTGCAAAAAATATTCAGACAGATATGAGCAATGAGCATGTCTGTTGAATGAATGGGTTTAGCTGACTGGCATAACAGTGCATAAGGAAAGGTCTCTCTCAGCCTAGCCTGCAAAGCAGAGGATACACTGTTCAACATGGCAGCCACATCATAAGTCTGATATATATATATATATATATATATATATATATATATATAGTGTATATTCAGTATATTAGTATAATACAAGTACCTTTTGAAAAGAATAACAGAAACCTTTAAGCCAGTGTTAGTCATTAAACAGCCATTTCTGCATGAACAGTTTTTTTTTTTTGTATTGGTCTGATGCAATATTCTAATCTTAAATGCTATGTTTTTATGAGCTGGAGATGGTAAAAAATAATAATAAGCAGTAAAGGCTTTACGACATCATCAGTCTGTGTTAATCTTTATTATGTTTTCCCCTTAGAATAATATTCAAACGTTCAATTATTTCAGTAACTCAATTCTAACTTACTGAATATGACTGTATTTACCATAAACCACATTATGAGCACATATGTTTGTAAAACCAAAATTCAACCTGGTTCAAGTCTGTGAGATACTGAGCTTGGCTATATCATGCAAAAGCTTTTTTGTCTTGTTTGCAGTCATCAGTTTACCACTTTGTAACCCTCGTCACCCCGTCCTCCTGTCAACCCCTGTACCTCCTCTCCTCTCCCTGTCTTCTTTACTTTCCTGCCTCTTTAATCTGTGTCTTGGTCTCCCTGGTGCTTTCTCTCAGCTGTCCTCTCTGGGATTGTTATGGCTTCTGTCATCCAGGAGGATGTGACGAGGGATTCAGGCAGGGTGGTAAAATTCCCTGAGGCAAAGAGTCGGCCAACATCCTAATTTATTCGGGACGGTTTGTTGTTTCACCAGATCAATAAGAGCTTTTAAATTGTTGATAATGAGTATTGCACAATTATTACACCTACAATCATGCTGAACTACCGGTCTTATCATATATTTGTTAACACTGCTAAGCCAGTGCTTTTTCATGAAATGAGTTTATTCTTATTGCTGATTCTCAATACTACCCAATAAAAGCAGATGACACACTTCTGATTCACCCATCTTAAATTGTGAAGTAATAGCTCAGAGGGCATAAATATGATTTATACATTGAATAAATCTCCACAGAAACCAGACCTTTACCTCTAATTTAGAATCATTAAAAAGGGCTAAAGATGACTTTGCGCAGCTGAGGATGGGTCTAGCACTTCTGCTTTCCCGAGGAATAGGGTGTAGGGCTGAAGTATAGAGGGCAGGGTGTGGGGGAGGCAGCTCCTCTGGGTTTGTGGGGTGGGTTCCAGTTGTTGTGCAATTATACACTGTTTAAAGTTATTTAATGTTTCATAAATAACTCTCTGTCTGTTAAGTATTGCCTGGTGTTAATCAGCTCTTAAGACGATATTAGGACAATGGTTGAAAGGGATGAATTTGAGCACTAGCAATCTTTTAACAGCAAACTCTGCACACATATAGAATAAAGGAGTGACAACTTCTCTTCAAGTTCAATAATTTATTAACAGAAATTAAATGAACATCCAGAGAACATCACTATGTAATGCTGTTTATCTGAATTAACACTATATTTCAATCAATAAATCCTCTTTACTAGGCTAGTGAAACTTAACTAAACTACTAAACAAAATGAAGATAAAAAGAAACTAAGTTAAGGAACTATTTACATGCAAAAACAAACAAAAGACAAAACAAAAGTGGTTGATCATAATCAGGATAATTCAGTGAATTCTGTTCACTGCAGATCTGATTCAAAAAGCATGGAATGGAGTTAAATTAGCTTAACTAATTCAGAACAACATTTGACATGTGCTTCCATCCATTCACAATGCGAATCCTGAGTTAAACAAAACATTATATGATTAAATAACATTTTATTTAAGTTAAAGAACCAAAGTTCATCTTAAAGAAGGTGAATTGTGGTTAAATTAGCTTCACTAATTCAGAACAACATCTGACATTTGTTTCAACCCATTCACAATGCAAATCCCAAGTTAACCAGAACATTATTTTGAGTAAATAACAATCTAAAGACTGATTTGCTTAGTAAAATTATTACTTTAGGAGCGATTGAATTTATCAATGCAATGATACCTAGGGGGCGCTGTGGCGCTCGGTCGCTAAAAACGGTTAATCCTAAAGTTATCAAAGTGCCTTTAAATCAATATTAATATTCAATATTAATGCGGGAATAAGGTTCATCGCTCTATCGAATGATGGCGGAGCGAAACAAACAAGTGTTATGCTTTAAAACAAGCTCCTTTGAATGTCCGGAAATCGGAAGCTACCAGAAGCTGATAGCATTTTGGCTAGCGGACTTTCGGCGCTAACAAACAAAGACTTTTAGTCATAGTGAGTGGGCCGGATACCATAAACATTAATGTCCCATCAATGCATGAAACCCATGTGGAGATAACGTTTGTTATAACCATAAAACACATTTGAACCATATCAGCAATGCCATGGAACCGGATGCTAGCATGGGATAATTCCGTTGCCCCTTTGTTTAAAGGCATGTGGACGCATCACAAACATTTTCCAATGACCATTGTAACCTTTCCCTTTGGGTCTCCCTGTCCAACCTGTCGGTGCCTCGTGTGAGTTCAGTCCACTTTGGTCATCCAGGGAAGGCAGTGAAAGGGGAACCGTTGTTCCTTCAGCAGCGGGCTAGTGGCTTAGCAGCAGCAACAAGTGGTCGGGGGGGAAAGGCCTCGACCGACGGTCCATGAAGTCTCTATGTCAGCTCCCTCTTTCTCTCAGCGTGGGAAGTGGGTAAAGGAGGCCGATCCGCGCCATCTCAAGTCACCTTTCCTGTAACAGCTGAAGAGAAACAAAACTGTTTTTGGCACAGAGGGATTTCTTCCTCCTGCACCTGACGCTGAAGTTAAGACAGCAGACTTAACTCTGATTTGCCCGGTTATCCCCGGGCGAAGAGGGATCTCTCCCAGGTGCTGGTTCCTGTCTTTTGGGCCCGTGAGCCCTCATGGTTCAGGACCGTCTCCCTCTCCTCCTTTTGTCTCAGGGAGGAAGGAAGGTGAAGAAGGGGTGGCAGCTCCCCTCAAGGGCTCCAGCAAGAAGTAGCAGACAGAAGTGAGGGTCTGGTCAGAAGTGCTCTGACCTTTTGTCTGTGGGGTGTGGTTTACAGCAATCACCCTGCTGAGAGAGAGGCCATCCCAGCTGACTCTCTCCTTTGTGGCTGTGTGGTCAGAATTCAATCTGACATCAATTATTTCATCATGGCTTTAATATGGCACAACACAGTTGGCTGGCTGGTTCGGATAATGCTGGCCCCATTTTCGGGTGGATAGGCTGGTGGGTCATCGTGGCTGGGATCAGGGTGGTGGGGTTGGTTCTGGAGTATGGACCAGGTATGTCGGATTTGGGGAATATTGGGTTTGGGTTCCCTTCCAGGTCTGGAGGCTGAATACACAGCTTCAGACACAGCACCCTTGCGCTCTCCTGTTGATCACAGGAGACTTTAACCATGCCTCCTTCCGTTCCACCCTCCCCACATTCACCCAGTACGTCACGTGTACAAGGGACAATAAAACGCTGGACCTCTTCTATGCAAATGTTAAAGACGCCTACACCTCCGCCCCCCTCCCCCCACTCGGACGCTCGGATCACAACCTTTTCTACCTGCTCCCCCATTACATTCCACTGGTGAGGAGGACAATAGCACAGAAGAAGTCAGTGAAAGTTTGGTCAGATGAGGCCAGTTAGAAGCTGAGGGACTGTTTCAGAACCACAGACTGGAGCATGTTCCAAAGCTCTCATGGTGATGACATCAACAGCCTGACTGAATGCATCACTGGCTACATGAACTTCTGTGTGGAGAGCATTGTGCCAACACGACGGCTACGGTGCTTTCCAAACAACCCCCCCTAGGTGACCCCTGAGCTGAAAGTCCTCCTAAACCAGAAGAAGAGGGCTTTCTACTCAGGGGACAGAGAGGAGCAGCGTAGAGCTCAGCGGGAGCTCCAGTGGAGGATCAGGGCGGCAAAGAAGGATTATGGGAAGAAGATGGAGGAGCAGCTGGCGCAGAACAACGTCAGAGATGTGTGGAGAGGTCTGAAGAACATCTCCGGCTTCAGGCAGAGGACCAGCAGGGCTGCAGACGGTGACACCAAGTTTGCAGATCAGTTGAACAGGTTCTTCACCCGGTTTGACTCCCCTCATACTGGCCCCCTCCCTGTCCTCAACTCTCCACACGTCTCCAACCACCAGCCCTCCAGAGATCTACCCTCCCCCCCACCGCCACCCTCACCAACCCCCGACCCATCCACACCTTCGGTCCTGCCTTCCTCCCCCCTCACTGTCACACCAATGCAGGTGAGAGGTCAGCTGACGAGCCTGGAACAGAGGAAAGCCTCACGACCGGACGCATTCCCCCCAGGCTGCTGAGGACCTGTGCAGATGAGTTCTGTGAGGTCCTCAGCTACATCTACAACCTGAGCCTCAGCCTGGGGGTGGTGCCCACCCTGTGGAAGACCTCCTGTGTGGTACCGGTTCCCAAAACACTGCACGCCAGGGAACCGGCCACTTCAGACCAGTCACTCTGACCTCCCACCTGATGAAGACCATGGAGCGCCTCATCCTTGCTCACCTACGCACCGTGGTGAGCCCCACCCTGGACCCGCTGCAGTTTGCCTACCGGCCCAACATCGGAGTAGAGGACGCCATCATCTACCTGCTACAGCGGGCGCTCACCCACCTGGAGACCACCGGGAGCGCTGTGAGAGTCATGTTCTTTGACTTCTCCAACGCTTTCAACACTATCAGACCGGTGCTGCTGAGGGGGAAGCTGGAGGACGCTGGGCTGGACAAACATCTGGCTGACTGGACCATCGACTACCTCACTG
The DNA here is from genome assembly GCA_037039145.1 of Fundulus diaphanus. Taxonomy (NCBI): domain Eukaryota; kingdom Metazoa; phylum Chordata; class Actinopteri; order Cyprinodontiformes; family Fundulidae; genus Fundulus; species Fundulus diaphanus. Next base: position 49,779,079 of record CM073130.1, on the reverse strand, counting down.
ACCGCCCTCAGCATGTGCGGCTGCACGGCTGTCAGTCAGAGGTGGCACTCTGCAGCACCGGGGCCCCCCAGGGCACCATTATGTCTTCATTTCTTTTCACCCTCTACACCTCGGATTTTACTTACAACACGGACAGCTGCAGAAAGTTCTCTGATGACTCAGCCATTGTGGGCTGTGTGTCTGAAGGGAACGAGCTGGAGTACCGGTCGGTCATCATGGGCTTTGTGGACTGGTGTAAGAAGAACCACCTGTGTCTAAACACCAGTAAGACCAAGGAGATGGTGATCGACTTCAGGAGAAGACCCCCACCTCACTCCCCCGTGAACATCCAGGGGCAGGACATAGAAACTGTGGAGAGTTTCAAATACCTGGGTGTTCACGTCAACAATAAACTGGACTGGACTCATAACACCGACGCTCTATACAAGAAGGGCCAGAGCCGCCTCCACCTCCTGAGGAGGCTGAGGTCTTTTGGTGTGAGCAGGCCTCTGCTAAAAACCTTTTATGACTCTGTGGTGGCCTCAGCCCTCCTCTCCTGGCAGCGCAGAGCGGGACAGAGGCTGAATAAGCTGGTGAGGAAGGCCACTTCTGTCCTGGGCTGCACTCTGGACTCTGTGGAGGAAGTAGCTGAGAGGAGGGTGTTGTCCAAGCTCACATCCATCATGGACAACACCTTCTACCCCCTGCACCAGACTGTGGAGGAGCTGAGCAGCTCCTTTAGTGACAGACTTAGACATCCTGTCTGTGAAAAGGATTGTTACCGCAAGTCATTCATCCCTCCTGCTACCAGATTATATAATGCTGCACTATAACTGTAACCATAACTGTATTAACTAATGTGCAATAATCTATTTAATACACTGTGCTATAACCCGTGCAATAATCATGAAAGAAGTGACTTCTGCTTGCTATCACCACCTGAATATATGTCAATACAAATGTATATATATATATATATATATATATATATAACTGTGAACGTAAATAAGACATCATCTGCCCATTCCTATTTATTTTTGTATTTTTATTCTTATTTTTCTCTTTTTCTTTGATCCACTGTATATATGAAGATACATATAACTGATGCACCTTTCCTACTTTTGCACATTCTTCTGATTATTGACTAATGAGCCGATGTGGCAAGTGAATTTCTCCAATGTGAGATCAATAAAGCCTATCTTATCTTATCTGATACCCCTCTGGGGTGATGGTACCTGGACCTGGGAGTTTAGGATGTGTGTGGTGAGTTCAAGTGTGTGTACAGCGTCCTGTTTGTCAGGTTGGGTTTTGGATGGCCCCCTCTCCTGGGACATCTCAGGTCTCCACTAAGTGTGAAGCCCATCCCCTCCGTCTGGCTCCACTCCTTTGGCCGGCAGCAATTGGTCTAATTGGTGGAATTAATTAAAAGTTTTATTTACAGCCTCTAGTAGGGTCACTGTCCAGCACTGGGGAGCGCAACTTCGATTTGCCAGAAAACACTGGCACCCTGTTCTTTTCAAAGATGAGACGTTCACTTGGATCTTGTGTGACAGATATGAAAGGGTGTGCAAAAGCTGCAGTGAATGTTATGCTACCTGCACATAGATCTATCATAAGAAAAACGATGACACATTGACTGATATTAGGTATGAAGATGAAATCCTCAGATCCTTTGTCAGCCCACTTGCTGGTACAGTGGGTCCTGGGTTTCTCCTGGTGCTAAATAAATAGTGCCCCACTGGAGGTCACTTTGTAGGGTTCTGCATGCCACCAGTCATAACACTGACCCTGAAATACTAGAAAACTACAAAAAAACTGTAAAAAATATCTGTGGCCTCCACTAGCACAACCATTCCTGTTTTTGGGTTCGTCTTATTGTTTACCCTTTAGAGCACCTCTTGTTAATTTCATTAACATCAAAACAGCTGACATTGGTTAACAACCCCCTCTGCTACTTAACTGACAAGATTAATAGGCCCAACTGACTTGACATCATACTCTGATTAAAAAGCTATACCTTAATTTCTTTAAGCAGCTAATTGAATAGCATTCTCTTGAAGAAAATAATTACCGTCATGTGGTATAAAAATGTACATCTGGTTATTTGTGGAGGCAAAAAATAGCTCCCTAAAAGCCTCTTCCATTGATCTGAGACCTCTATCTTTGGTAAATGTAAAGCTCTGTGAAAAAGCAAAATACTGTACTGCTGTGGCTTTGCATTAGTTAAACAAATGGACAGATAATGCACCACGGGGCCCGGTCTAAAAGGTACTTCAATAATGATGTGCATCAGCATATGCAGAGGGAGAGCTGGCAGTGCAAACTAATGTTAAGCGTGATATAAACACTTTGGGAAGCGTCTAGTTTACAGAATGCTCCGTCACTATCTCTGTGGTAATATGTCACGTAGTCGACAGACATTTAAACAATGACTAAAAAAAGGGGGACATTTTTTTATTTTTATTTATTTGTTCATTACATTTAAAAGGATAATGAACTGGTAAGGTGGTAAAGCTGGTTTTGTATTTAATTCAACAGCTAAACAGGAGTTCCTTCACAAATAAGCAGATCATAATTAATTGAGAGTCTTTGATTAGATTTCGCCACCTGTCAACGTCAGCGTTTGATTCATTTTAAAGCAGTTTTTTTATTTACTCTTAAACACGAGTCAAGAAAGCAACGACTGGATAAGGTTGGTCTGCAGATAATTATGCTACTGAAAAGTATTTGCACTATATTTACCACCTTCAGTTACATTAGGTGTTGTACAGGTGTGGCCTGGTGTTAAGAGTGTGATACCTTCAGTAAAAATACCACTGGTTCCTGACCTCACTTTGTTCACCGGCTTTTCTTTAAAATGTCAGTCAAATAATGACTAATTCCTGCTAAACTTATGTAACATACTGGCATGGCTGTGGCTGTTGTGGCTCAATGTTGAAGTCTTGGAATCTTAAAAGTGTTGATGTGCCCCTGGGCAAGGCACTTAATAAAAATTGCTGACCTATCCGTGTATCGGTGTATGAATATGTCCGCGTATGTGAGTGCAAATCAATGAATGTGGCTACGGATTAATTCTTCTATAGGCTCCTGTGAATGGGTTTGCTGTGATTAACGCTGAGCTTCATGCAGCTTTTCCACTGAGGATGATGTATTGAGAAGGTATTTCCGGAACTTCTGCAGAAAATTAGATGACTTTTAAAAAAAAAAGCAAGGATCTTCACACAAAACAGTTTTTTTATTATATGCATCCAAGCACTCTGCGTAACCTCAAAGAGAACAGAGTTGTAGCAAAGCACCCTACCTCATCTAAATTCTTCACAGAGGAACTTCTTGGTACTTTTCAAATCCACCACACACATCATTAAGCAGCATTTGGCAGAGTTATTTAACTGAGTAGGAGATTTACTGTAAAATTGGGAGAAAAAGACAAATGTAATAAAATCCAATCCAATTCGGCTTTATTTATAAAGCACTTCACATTACTAAAAGGCCCAACATGCTATACCGAATGCATAAAAAAACATTAAAATGACAAATGCCATTTCACAGACACAGAAACATAAATTATTAAAATAAAAAATAAATGAAAAATCCATATAACCAGTTATGCAAAACTAAAATTAAATGAACCCTAACTAAAATCAACAACTCGCGTGGTATTAAAAGACGAGGCAAAGGGTTTAGTTTCAAGATGAGATTTAAAAACAGACAGTGATGTAGCCTGTCTGATGTGTAGAAGTAAGTCAGTCCTCATGTTTGGGAAACCAACTTTGTGCAAAATTATACATTTCAGTGAGTCAACAAAGAACATTGAGGTTCATTAAAGAACAGCTTAATGAAAAGCTTTTGATCTGTTAAAACGAAATGAATCCAGAGTTTGGAGTAATTCGTTTCACCTGATGACTGCGCTGTGAAGTAAATCCACTATCAAACTGAACAGATGCAAATTTAATCAATATTAAGGAATATATTTGGTGCAAAAAGCAGGAATGATCTGTGTATATTTTTGAATTTTTTTTCCAGACAAGGTTGCCTCTGAAACCAAAGCTTAATTCCAGCAGACATGCACTGAAGGCATGTGAGCCAGTTTGATTCATATATTTTATTTTATTACACTTCATGTCTTTTAGCAAGAGTTGTTCTGCTGTTGGTGACAGGCACACTGACATTCACTTGAAGTTATTCGGCGACGATATAAAACTCTGCAAAAGCAAAGCCAGGAAACCTCTGATTTCTAAACTCTAAAATCCCTTACAGACTCGTCTGGGGTGCACCGTGCTTCTCGTCCGTTGACTTCATATCTGTACGGCCGGGCAGAGAAATTGGATGCATAGATGATGGAATTCTTTGCAATGAGGAGCTATTTTCTTCTGATTTGTAAGAGCCTGATGATTTTTCATTACTGGTCTGTCAGCTCTCCTCGTCAGATTTTCCCTTTTCACAATCACAAAGCTTTGCAGTCTCGGTGCTGTCAGCACACTCGGCAAACAGACTCCAACTCTGTTTACAGACCAGAGTCTGTATCATTGTGGCATTAATCTTCTTTTATTCGTTCACTCTAAAATGAAATATCCACAAATTCAGCAACACACACACACACACACTCTTTGCTGCAGATCATTAAGACGGAGGTTTGAATTTCTTGTTTATTTCAAAGCTCCCCAACCATCTCCCTCGCTTTGTTTGGAGGCAGAAGCTTACATACTTGTTCACATCGACACCCAGGCAGCCAATAAATGTGTCCAACCAGGTATGCCATGAAGCAGGATTAGTTATCTTCTTCATTAACTCTCTCCAGTCAGACCTTGGGAAATAACCTTCAACACTACACATGAATTTACATGCTTCCAGGTGATTAACTGCACTAATTTGAGATGGACTGTCGCGCACCGGCTCAGCGTAGTGTCCTTATTACATTCGGTTCACTGCAGCATTGATTATTTTTCCACATTTCATGCATTTTCATCTGAGCAGGTGTCAAAAGGTTCTTTAGCATTCAGACCCCCGCCGGTTTGGTAATTTTGGCCACTTCATCAGATTAACACCTGTGGTGTCAGGTGAATGCAGCTGAAGAGCAAATTGCCAGCTGATAAAACAGAACGCCACAGGAAGTCACTGCATCTCACACAATTTAGATGAAGCAGTAACGCACAGGAGGTTATTCATCATCTACAGCCAGATAAATGGTTGTATGCGTGAAAAGCCAATATCTGCATTGTTTGTAGCAATAATGCAAGTACTCATCTGTATTCAGTTTTTCTTTTTAAAGCTCCTTGTTTGCTTTGTTTTCGGATTAGTTTTTGTTTTCTTTGTTCTCTTTTGGCTTTCTGCTTGCTTGACTCTGGACCACATCTTCATTTTGGATCCCACTCCTCTGCTGCCTCACTTAGAGACAAGATCTGAAAATAACATAATAAAATTATGTGTACCAGACTGAAGTCCAAATGTGCCGAACCCTCACACAAAGAGACAGAAATCAATTGAACAGAGTTTGTCGGAATGTTGAAAAATGAAAGAGAAAAGACTAAAAGTCAGACGGAGCTTGTTGAGCAGAAACGGACAACTGGGATTGAGGCCTATAAAAAGCCTTTCTGATAAAGGTGGGGTTTTGGATTTAGGCAGACAGAATCCCAGATGGTTGGCACTGAAACAGCAAAAAGTACTATAGCCCGTGATGTTCTGCTGGAGTGGGGGATCGATACAACGCTGAGGTGAGGATATGAGAGGGCTACAAGTGAATAGGGGAACAAAGGCGTCCGATTTGAAGCGAATGAGAAGGTCATGCAGGGAGCTGCGTATGATCAATGAGATTCTGTAGTTTATCCAAAATTGAAATGATACCCAAGGTAGCGATACAACAACAAGGGATAATATATTAGCAGCCTTGGTTTAGCTGATCTTTTTTCTTTTTTTTAATAATCAGATTTTTAAAAATCTGCTTTGTTAAAAGAGAGGAGGTTTTCTGAGCAATTCTTAAAACTAAAGAATAAATTGATGATATAAGTGAGACATTCTGGAAGTATAAATATAAGACCTAAATACCTAAAGCTGAAAGCAGATATTTGTATATAAAAGTGTGGTATCAAATCAGATAAAATGTTTACTGTTTTAGGGAAGTTAGGATGACTAAAATGTTTCATTTTGCTAAAACAAACACAATAAAAATAAATGTTTTTAAATAAATGTATTTATTTTTTATTTCCCACCTTGTAAATTCCTAAGAGGTTGTCTTAAAATGAGTTCACAGTTTTTCTCTCAAAGAAAACATGGCCATTAAGTTAGTATCTGATTCAGACCCTCTAGTTTGGCAGTTCAGCAAATAAAACTGGCATTATTCAGCTGCTGAAACAGAATTTAGCAAAGCTGTAATTAAAGAAAATGTTAGAAATGTTAACATTCGCCCTCAGACACCTCACATAACCTAACAAAGAAACTCACATAACAGCCAAAAGTCAGTTATTTTAAACATTTATTAATCGACTCCTCAGATAACAGTCAGTCCGCCCTCTTAGAGGTGGGTGGAAGTTATTTCATAAGACTCTTCCAGTTATTTTGTAACATATTTCATGTAAATATATGAATACAGGCAAAATGGAGGATAGGAATGTGTTATAAAACCCATCTTTGTATTTTAATCTCTTTTAAGTTAGTCAAACCAAATTCCCTTGTTGTACTATGGATATATCTCACCAGAACGAAACCTGCAGAATCTCAGATTGTAGCATATTCTTGCTGTCACCTAATATAGACTACATGACAACAACAAAAAAGAAAAAAAGTACAACCGGAGAAAAAGAAATTACACTTGGAAAAGTTGGACGACTGTTTACCTAAAAACAATAATGGCTGCAAAGTGACGATTAATATAACTGAATCGATTTTAGATTTTTGTCTCTAAATTTGGTTGTGAAATGTCTCGATGCAGCCATGATGAAGACTAACATTAAAGTTTAGGTTAGGCTACAGCGGTAGTCAAGTGTTAAAGAATGATAGGTAGGCATTTTTTGTAACAATTGGACAGCATCAATCAAATAATGTAAAAAAAATTAGATAGAAATAAAAAAAAAACATATCTATTGATTACTATATGATTAGTTCAATATTAAATACTTTGTAGATATTAATTCTTTGCTCTGCCTCACAAAGTAGAATACAAAATAATAAAAATATCGACGTTTTGCATAACTCAAAACCAGATGCGTCATATGAAGCAGCAAAGAGAACAAAGTAATTGAACACACAGGGGATATGTCTAAGATTTTTATTAAATAATTTTAGATTTCCAGTTAAGACAGATTTAAAATGTGTTAATAGATTGTTTAGGAAGTTATTGAAACAAGCAGTTTGTTACTGCACCCTCCTGTCTGCTCTTTTCTGCTTACTTCCTGCAGCCCTACATGTGAGGTCTGATTGACTTAATAGCTTAGTCACTTGAAGTGATTGCAACTTTATCAACCTCCTGCAGGTGTATTACATGGTCACGCCGTGCTACAGTAAAGAGGCAGCGCTCACTCATTTGTAAAAATAGAATATATTATTAGAAATCGAGACACGTTCAAATTTGCATATTTTTTTTACATAACAGGTTCCACATTTGTCTTAAAAGAACTTTGAGAGATGCAATCCAATTATCTCAGCTTCCCTAAAATATGAAGGAGGTAGAAGGGCCAATTTATTAATCATCAAAATGTGCATCAGAATATATTTGCCAGGAATTCAGAAACCTACATCAACTTCTACGTGTTTTTGTGTCTTTTTCGCACTTTAAGTAAGGATGTGTGAAAAGATTTAAAATGAAAATAATATTTAATGCGGTTCTCAAACTAGGAATCTGGAGGTTGTTTACAGCGCATGTCTGTGCCGCTCGCACTGACTGGTGGCAACACCAACCTGGGTGCTCATCCAGCGTTGTTTGTACCCGTCCCGCTTTTGTTCAACTTTTCAATCATTGCTCTGACTGTAGATTTGATTTTGTCAAGTCAAAGTCCCACTTTTACTCAGTAAAGGTTTTTTTTTTTTTTATTACTTTATAAAAAGTGTAGTCAAATATCACACCCTCCCCTATGTACACCCACACCACCCTTCCAGTCTTCATATCCCACAGCCTCTGAGTACATCTGTTTCTCCCATGTGCAGCTGCCTCTCCCCAGTAAATGTAGACAAGTTAAATGAAAAAAACTTAGAGAAAACCCAGAACTTTATCTATAACGCTTGCATAAAATTGCCTTATCACATATGTATTGGGAAAATGCTTTAGGGGTGATGGGGGGGCAGAAAAATAGACTGCACCGAAATGACAGGGGTCTATGAGGAGTTTTATTGTCGGAAAATGAAAAGACGAGAACGTCTACTCCATTTGACCTTGGTTAGACAGCTCGCGATGAGGATACTTGAAAAATGTAATATGAAAGTTATGGCGAATTACACAGCACTTTCAAAAGAGAGCCACTGTGTGTGTGGACTGCACCACCTGTGACTTTTAAAATCCTTTTTACATTGATATTCAGTAAACAGCAAACACAATGAATCTAAAGTCACACTGAGGCAAGGGATTCACAATTAACAGAATATTACAATACTGATGCTTTTTACACCAAAGACTTGCTCTACTAAGATAAGGCCAAAATGCACATACTGCCTAAAAACAAAGAAATAACTGGAAGCCAAATTTACAGAGCCATTTGTGGGTGTTCAATGTATGCAAACCAGATAAGGGTCAAATACCCATCCAATACAACTAGAAAGCAAAAAGCTTTTCTTCACGCTGACGCAGGTAGCCTACATGAGGCGTCACGCATGCATTTAGGCAAAAGTACTCCTATTGATGTGTATTTATGTACTGTAAATTGTTAACAGAGCAAATAGCTTCACATTCTCAATGACCTGGGGTCTCAATTACAAAGCTTGCGTACACACAAAGTGGGGCTTGAAACTTGCGAACTTTAGAGTTCATTTTAAGATTCCGAGATACCTAAACTTCAGGTCAGAGGAGACAGAGCTTGATTCACCGTTCCATATTAGAAGTGTCCCTTTATTGTCCACTTATAAAATTCACCTTAAGACACATTTTTATTCCTTGGCTTTTGACACATGTTGAGACTTTTGCTCTTATTCCTTTTTATGTTCCTATTGTCATCTTTTGTTCATCATTGTTTTCTTTCCATTTTCTTTCCATTTTAAATGTTTATTGGTTATTGTCTGTACATCACTTTGTCACAGCTGCTGTTGTTTAAAAGTTCTATATAAATAGAATAGTAGTAGTAGTACGTCACTTTCCATGCAAAAGTTGGGATGTAAAAAAAAACTTGACAGGAAAATGTGCGGTCCTCATGGCAACTCTGACCTAGGCGTACGCTCATTTTGGAAATTGGTAACGTAGATGGTGAAGTGGTGAATTGCAGCAAAATTGCACGATGGTTCCTCTCAGACGTTCATTTTCACTCCATATCATTCCTTAATCATAGATCGACGTTATCATAAGCATTCAACACTGCAGTGTTATTCATGCTTGTGCTGGTGACACATAAGTGAAAGAAATACCCATAAGCCTTCTCAAATTTTAAGTCTCACAGCATTTTATCGGGGTTTTCCACCATCACATTCCTCTCCCCGATGATCACCAGGGTGACCTGTTCCACAGATTAACAGGTAAATGTGACAAGGTGTGAGGCAATTGCTGTAAACGGTCAAACACACTTTTGCATAATGCTGGGCGGTGAATGCATTGGCACCACTGGAAGACCTTGGAAATGGGAGAATAAGGAGGGAAGGCAGTTTGGGGGATCAAAGATTATCTGGCCAATTATGATAACTAGCTAATATGTGGCTTTAGACTCTGAGCATTGGGTTCTGCTTTAACCTGCAGCAGAATATTTGCTTTTTCTTCATGGTTGCCATTTCACCATGAAACAGACAAAACAATAAGCCGACCCATTTTCAAAACACATTAACATTCATAAGGAGCTTTGCACTGACCATTTATAGTTGACTCTGGGCAGAACATGAGGCGGAACCAGGTACGCAAACGTTCAGGTGCAGCTGTGATCTATAAAGGAAAACTGCGTGCTGGAGTACGTGCGTATGGTTTTATAAATCTGAATGTTTTTTTGCCATGTGCAGTTTTCCTTTTTTGGAGCATACGTTCACTTTTAGTATGGATTCTACGCAAAGTTGTATAAATGAGTCCCCAGAGCTGTTTGCACTACGTTGGTTTGAAAAATACCATCTGTTGAAAGCTGACAAGACGAAGCAACCTGCTGCACTGCTGAAGTTACAAAAGTAGGGTGTTGGGTATCAGAGAGGGTAAAGTTTATCCCCTCTTCTAGTCTGGTGTGACAGATAATTTTGTAAAACAGCACCAGTGCATGTGGCATGCACTGTCATTCTCAGATTTGTGTTTGTGTCAACTCCCTACTGACGCTCACTTCAGGAGCTTTGACCCTTTTGACCCCAAACTTATCTATCTTATTTTTTTCTATGCCCAACATATTGTTTCCCCTCTTCTTGACATTGTGCTTTTCCTGGGGCCCTGATGACTCCGGTCTGGTAAGTGTTTTTGGCTCAGATCAGACGATGTCACCTCTGCTTAATGGCTGCAGTGGCAAGACAACAACATCCAGACAGAGTACGCGGTCCCTGTGTGCGTTCCCCCTGTTTCTGCCGTTTTGGATTTGGCTCCTGTCAGGTCGGCTCTTCTTTTCATTATTGTTATGTCTCTTAATAGTTGTCTTCCATTTTATTTGTCTTATCTGCTGCACATTTAAGCACCATCTTGGAGGACCAGATGCTCATACATGTTCTACAGACATGATGCAAATTCAGAGGTGAGCTTTTGCTGTTGAAGCTCTAAATCGGTGGATTGCTTTGCTGTTGCATGTCAGACAGGGGCCTTTAATTATTATTTTTCAGGCTCAATAAAATAAATATATACATTTTCACTCTGACTTTTGGCCAAATATGATATTTTGAAAGTGACTTAATTATTACTCACTCTTAGCCATGCTTGTTTTTATTTTATACACTTTTTGGATTCTTTCTTTCACATCTTCTGAGCGTTTGTGTGATTTTTTTTTATTTTCTAGCCTATGTTTTACTCTTATCTTTAGATTTGTTGTAAATAACTTTGTTCAGCCTTGTAGTTGTTTTAAAGTGCTGCATAGATAAAGTAAAATTCGAAATAAATTGCCGCACTATTGTTAGAAATCTATTTAAAATACAAAATGTAACCGTATAACTGTTAAATGTTCTGATGGATGCTTGAGATACAGAAGTTAATAAATAGAAGTCAAATAAAAAAACTCTGTAAAAAAAAAAAAAAAAGCTGCATCTACATTGCACAATTTAGGCCGGCAGCTGTTGTGCTGTGGGCCAGATGAAGGACCAGGGAAAGGATGCAAGAGGTGATGAGCAAAAAGATACCCAGGTCCGTTTGTATTATCTTAGTTAAATTAATGAAATGTAATTGTGCAGTGGGAAGTGTTTTTTTTTTCTTATTCTGACAAGTTAGTATCAATCCTCGAGGGCTGGTGTCCTGCAACTTGTCAATCTCTCTGAAGTCCAACACACCTGAAACAAAGAATTCAATTAAACCCTTGTGATCTCAAGTTCTACATAGTCCTACCAGTTAACTAAGTATGTGCATCAGGTGTGTTGGCACATACTCCTAAAAGTTGTGGGACGCTGGTCCTTGAGCACTAGAGTTTGAAACTTGTGGCACAAAGTAATAATTTTATAATCTAATGCATTTTAACTTCAGTCCTTTTTTATTTTCAAATAAATGAGTTAATCAGATGTGTTTTTCAGTATCTTTTACAATCTGCAGAATCTGTTATTCATTTGGAAATGCCTCTGCAATACGATGTTTTTCTTAAAGTTTTAATAAATGCCTCATCAAGTCACCACCTGGACTTCTTTGTTCATTCAGATATTCAAAAACACTAAAGGAGGTGTGACTTTCTCCTATCTCCGGGACTTGATGGGTGCATTTGTGTCTCAAGTGCAAAAATAAAGCAAATAGTGAAAGCCGAACAGACCAATGCTGGAGATCCTGCTGCTTTGTGAATTCCCCCCTCAGGTTTTCATAGATGTGCTGATGCTTGCTGATGATCAGTTAATGACGTGTGCTGAATTACACTCTTGATTCTTACAGAAGTTTTGAGGGTGTACTTAGACTTTAACACCCTGTTTCTGCTGCCATTTTATTGAAATGGGTCTCTCTTGCTCTCCTCTTAACAGCTTCTGTCTTTTTTAGTGAAAGCGGCACCTGATAACCCCTGAAATACAAGAGAACATACAGAAATCTTGCACCAGCATTTACCAAGTTGATTACTTTGCTGGCAGTTTCATTCTCAAATACTTACATTCCCCTTATTGGCAGTTCAGACACGGAAAGCTTTTACTGTTTCCTCTTCCCGGCACAATACTGCATCCAGTGTTAAATTGCATGGCCAAGGCTGTTAACACACTGCCCTGAAAATATTTATGCTAACATCGCCTCCAATTGTTGGGTTATAAAACCAGCCAAAAATCATAACTCCTGCGAAACAAATCAGCTCTATAAACCTTTGGCTTCACATGCTTCTGCTGTGACCCATTAATTGTGTAGGACCGTTCCCTGGTAACATATTGGTGAAGATTCTCAGTCATCCTGGACATGGCAAATCTAAAAAGGTTAAAAAGCAAAACAAGCCAAAGAACAGAGCAAGGGAAAGAACAAATGCAAAAAATATTGTCTGTGTTGAAACTAAGAGGATTTTCTCTAAATGTAACATCCTGGTGCATTTCAGACCGAATCAAATTCCCAGACAGACGTGTGTGCGCTCTAAGGACAAAATTCCCAAACACAAATTGAGCAGCGAGCAGTATCCAGACCTATATGTTGGATAAAAGCTAAACAGGCTCTCCATAGATGCAAGGCTCAACACAGTAAAGCCAGCTGCTAAGGACAAGACTCAGCAGTAAACATACACCTCAAGGATAAAGGACACTCTGTTCAAAATCTGAAAATTCTGTTCCGCAAAAGAGAAAATAAATTGTTTGAGAGGGAGGTTGAGAAAGCCGTTTACATGAAAACCCATCGCTACACAGAGGAGGAGGAGGCCTCAGATTTCAGCATCAAGCCCGATGCCCGGTCAGTTTCCAACCAATTCACACCTTGGGTTTGATCAAACATCTCAACGTGAGCCAAACTAACGACAGCACTAACAATGGGGGGGGTCTGCTTGGTAATTTAGACATTCAGATACACAGATTTGCAGAAGGAAATTTAGGACAGCCATACAGCTTAAAAGCTTGGAACTTCTCCCTCACTAGCTTTGGATTAAAGAAAGCAACATTTGGATGAAGATAAAATCATTTTGAACTGAAGACCAGTTGTTTTGTTGTAATTTATTTGGAAATTAGAAAACAAGACCTTCTCACCTCTACATCACCAGTTGGTATGAGGTGTTTGTTCTGATATTGCTTGTGTGGTTTTTGCCAAACATGCATGTTTTATTTTTATGTTTTATGGGCACTTTGCAAAGTTAGTTCAGATAAATTTGTTAAGGGCTATTTAAGTTAAATTTAATTATTTTTTACCACTGGGAACACCTGATTATTCATCATTGTCTCCTGGTATCCACAACCCTTGGTCTGAGAGAAATATATATCCTAATAATCCTAATTTTATTTCCATCTAACATCAAAGCGTTGCCTCAGAAAACAAGCAGCAATTATTTTGAACATGAAGTGATAATGAAATCCATATTATCTTCTCATCCCGAAAAAGGCCGTCTTCTCTCTGGTAAACCTCTGACCGGCTTTACTCCTACACTGCTTGTTTTATTTAAACATTTATCCCTATAGACTTCTGCCTCCCCCAAAGAACAAACTGACTTTGTGGAGAGATCAACCTACTGAGCAGAAACCACCTCTAGATTCTCACACACACACACACACACACACACACTGAACCATATGTTCTTCATTAAATGAAGCAGCTCAGTGATGAGCCTGCAGCTATCCAGTTACCTCCTACATTTAATGGGACCCCGTCTCTAGGTGAGAAGAGGATGAGAGCAAAAGAGGAGGATTTTTGGGTTGAGATGAGGTGAGGGAGCTGAGAAAGGGACATATGAATTATCTCTGGGAGACACTGAATGTGTTGAGAATATCTACCAACAGCATTGAAGGCAGTTCTTTTTTTTAATTACCACCTTATTAGAAATTAAGCACACTGTACACGCTTGTAAGCAGGAAATGTTGATGTTTTCTCATCTGGAGAAAAGCATGTATGTGCAACCTTCCCTCCTAAAATTTATTGCTGTTATTTAAATCACAATTTTTCAGTTCCTTGAAAGCCGTAGTTATAGCACTGCAATTTCCTCTTTGTTTTTGTCAGTTTTATTGTATGTTGAAGATGCACATTTGATATTTAAAACTTCATTTCCCCTTCAATGCATATTTTTGGACGCACGTTTTTGGAGTGACAACCCTGAACCCAACCCCAACCTTTACCAGTGTATACCTAACCCTAACCTAAACCTAATAGACACCATAATGCTAAACCTATTCCCTAGCCCACAAAAAAGTGAGGCCCAAAAATAAGGCCTCACTTTAGAAAACACTTTGCTACAGATGCAAGTAAAAGAACACACACACGTTTGTTTTTGTGTTCTTGTATGTGTGTATGTATGTATGTATGTATGTATGTATGTATTATGATGCAATGTCGAAAACTGATTCAGACCATAACAATTCCTTCCAACAGCACGACAAAAGAAACCAGCTTTGCAGCTTTCCTCCCATATGGTCCAATCAATTCTAAACCGAAACTTAAGTGGTTTGTTTTTTTTAGTTTTGAAAAGGTACTGCAGGTTGTTAAAAATATCTACAAAAGAAAGGCAAAACTTATGATTTGACACGAATACAAATCCCTTAGACCCATGGAAAAATTAAATGAACAGCTTATTCTTTGGCAACAGAAAGAGGACCCAAACACTGAAACATCAGACGGATCTTCAGGGATTGGAAGAGCAGCCTTTTCAACATGGGTGTTAGAGAAAACACTTGTTGCAGGCTAATGTTTTAGGTTTTAAAAATATATATTATTATGTATCACAGGTTAAATGACCAGTAATTATAGCATTAGTAGGAAATTAGTACTGTTCCACACCCTGAATGCTGAAGGCTGCCAGACAGCAGCCCAAAATTTTGACTAAAAGCTAAACGAATAACTGCCAAACAAAATACAAAGGAATCACAACAGCTTACACAGTAATACACTAAAGATACAAGCCAAGCACAGATACATTAGAACATTGTTTAGAACAGTGGTCTTCAACCCTGGTCCTTGGGATCCAATGTCCTGCATATTTTAGGTGTTTTCCTGCCTGCACACACCTGACCTAAATAAATGGGTGATTGAAGCTTGCTGCATACTCCACAAGAACACAGAGTTTATTTTCCTTGTAGTCGGGGTGGAAAGAACCCGAAAAAAAGTTTGTTTTAGCTGTCTAGTCATACTGCACCAGACGCTCAGCTGCAGAAGTGAGCGCCGTTGTACACACTTCACTGAAGCTCGGGTCGGTGGACGCAGAAAGCCGTGCATGGAGCAGGCGGACAGCTGAAAGTGGAAGGAGTTGGAGCACAGACGTAGTATGCATAGACGCATCAGGGAATTTTGGCGGGTCTCTCACGTGTCCTGAATACGTTTGTTTGTGCCAAGGAAGCTAAATCATTAATCATAACTCTGCAATGTTTGCACAATATGTAAATGAATGTGTTTTCATGCCAAAATACTTTTTATCCCGCTTAAACAAAGAAAGACATGGTATTACGTATTAGTGTATAAATGAATACATTTTACATTTTAATAAAGACAAAAGCTTTGTTATTCTTTTAATTTATTTATTTTTTCACTCTCAGACACATATCTAATCCTGAGCCTTCTATTACACACCAACAACAATCATTTCTTCATATTTCTTTGCATGCTATTTATATCCATTTTCATACACACAGGGTTTTTTTAAGCCTGGAAAAATGTTTAAAATGTTGTACCTTATACTTTGCAACTGGGGCAGGAGCTTAATATCCTTGAAAGAGAACTGCTTAGCACAGCTTCATGTGCTGACACTGTAACTCCAGCGTACTTCATTTGGCAACGTGATACAGAGACAACTAATTCATAAGCATTACAGTATGGTTTATGGGTTGGGATTCTGCGATTTTATCAGGGCGTAAAAACTCATGTACAGAACCAATCTCTGCTCAAAATGGTGATCTGCACCCCGTAATCTACTTTCAGCAGTTATCTCCGGTTATTGCAACCGTAAACTGCAGAAAATATGGGCAACATTCCTCCCTCTGCCTTTAGTCCCGTCGGCTCCTATCTCAGCCTAGAGTAGAAAAGACCCAGCCAATATGGCGGCGACGCAGGATGTGCTGTAGAACATAATGGGGCGTCTGTTATATTTTTTCCATGGTGTGTGAACGCGGAGAGGGATATTTCAGCCGGTTATGTCTGTAAGCGCGGCAGTGCAAGCAGGTCTCTTTATAACTCCTGTTTATCGTCACTTATTTTAGAGCCCAAATAGAGACTTCACTTTTAGAAACAAGCCCAAAAAACCACAACCCGCGATTCACAGAATTCACAAGCGCCTTTGTAAAAAAAAGAAGCCCAAAGTCGCTTATAACAAGCGGACTTGGCAACAGTGTTTCCAACCTAAACACGCCTATCTGAATCCTGTCCAATCACAGTACAGTAGTCGGACACCACGATTAGAAAAAGGTTCTGTCCAGACGTGTCGAGACAAAGCAGGGAGACCCTCAGAGACAGGGCTGAGAGGTCAAAATGAGGCCATTCGCTGCACGAACGACACAAATTGTCTCGGTTCTCTTGTAGTATGTAGCAGGACAGTAGATCCTGAGGACCAGGGTTGAAGACCCCTGGTTTAGAGTGTAGCTATTAGAAAGGAAGCCTATTAACACATACAATGTTGCGTTACAGATAGCAGTACTTTCTAAGTTTAAAATAAACACTATAGCAACACTTTGACCAGCAGTGTGCTAATTAATCACTTTTTAAGGCAATGCAAGTCATTTAATAGCTGTTTCAAACTAAAATCAAAGACTGGCTAACAAACACCGCAGTGCAGAATTCTAAAAAAATTGCACAGCTGAGCAAATTACCAAATTGCCCACCATTCATTAAATCCTGTAATAATGACGTTCATCATCAAACCTATTTGTCCGTTAATAATTCCTAAAACTAATGAAAATTTCATTCATTTAACTTTCACTTTTACCACCTTTTGAGCCAGAGTGGTTTTCCTTTACAAACAGCCCATTAGTCTATTAATTTTACATCTCCGTCGCTGACAACTTCTAACCTTTGTTGAGATTTTTACATTTCCATCTGTGTAATCATGCTCACTCACCCTACCTGGTAAACAACCTGCAAGCTGTGAAATGTTCCTCATGGGTTGCTAAGAGAAACTAAGTGTTCAGCAAATTAGAAATAAATGGGAGACGAGTGCAACTGAAACAGAAACTTGATAGTTGCAGTATTGGCTACGCAGTGGAGCAGCTGGGTTTGATCCCAGCCTCGACTTCTTCTGCTTGCAGATAGTATGTTCTCCCTGAGGTTGTTCTTAGGAGTGACTTTGTGCATTTCTAGTTATTTGTTCTGCATTTCACTGTGTTTCGTTGTTCTGGACTGAATCCTGTCCAGCATGTATCTGTCTCTTGCCCATTGACTGCTAAAGAAAGGCAACAGCCCCTTTAAAACGCTGCAAGCATTCACTTATAGGGCCTTTGTACCAACGCAGCTCGGAGCCCGTTCCTGTTCCAGCCAGCGTTTCTGACCCCCAGTGGTGTCTTTCCACCAGAATAAAAACACTGGTCTCGTGGTTCAGGGTTGGGCTTCAAACATATAAGGTGAGGACGCCACAGACAAAATAAAAACAACAAAGATGGCGGCGCTAACACAGATTTTTTTTTTTTTTTTTTTTTTTTTTTCCAGTGTCCTGTCTAGCAATGTGGCAATAAAAAATGATATCTTAATGCCAAATAGAGCTCGACAGATTTTACTTTCACAAGTGGAGCAAACAGCTTTCGCCATAATGCTCCGCTTGATTTGTGCGTGTAAATAGCTTTATTGTGATTCCTGCAGGGAGAATTTCAAATTATATGGACACTACAATGGGAAAGTAGGAGAGTAAAGGAAGAACAAGAAGAGAAAAAAAAAGAGAAAGAAAAGGGTGAAAGAAAGAAGAGATAGAAGGAAGAGAATGATAAAACGTCCTCTGTCTGCTCCATCACCTGGAAAGAGACACAAAAAGAACAGCACAACCAACAGACATAAAGCAACAGATACAATCGTGTAACACCTTGATACCATTGCTAAATCATATGTATTATTATTTAAGCTGACATGTGTAATGTGATACCTAAAAAAGAAAGTAAATAAATAAATTATAGCCTTTCTGTATATAAGTGAACATTTAATACCTGGGACCCAGCACCTGTGGGAGTTTGTGAGAGTGCACTAGTTTAGGTGAAAGTTATCCAGAAGGAAATATATTGATAGTGATTGTGGAGAACCGAAGACCCACCTTCCCTAAGCACAGAGGCAGGAGTCAGGGGACCCGTAACCCCGGACTCCCAAAGGGGCCACCAAAGCAGTGCGCCCGAGAGGGGCCTTCACAGGAAATCTGCAACCACCCCCCCCCGAGGAAAGAGGAGAGACGACCCCGAGGAAATCCCCCAGCCACCGCAATGCCGACGCCCCCAAGAGCCGCGGGGACGAGCCCGTGGGCTCCGCCGGCAGCCGGCCGCGCTGAAGTGGTCCCGGCCATGGGCCCTGGGGGCCAGAGGCCCCAGGGGCGCCCCGCCCCCGCGGCAGGGGCCCCGACCGCCCCCCGGGGGGCCAGGCCCCGCGAAGCCACCGCCGGGAATGGGCCGGCACCCACCCGGGAACCCGCCCCAAACCCGAGGACCGTCAACGCGCCAGAGGGCCAAGGCGCCCGCCAACGCAGCGGAGGAGGGCAGGACGTGGGGGGATGGGCTCCGCACCTATCGGAGACTTGAGATGATCTTGGGAGAGGGAGCGGACCGGACCCGAACCTGGGAAAAAAAAAAAAACTCATTCACACCATCCCTCCCTTGTGCCCCACTCGCCACACACAGACAAAAAAAAAAAAAAAAAAAAAAAAAAAGGACGCTGTACACACATTCACATCCAAAAAACCCAAGTGGAGGGGGGGTCACCACAATTCAACAATACCACTGCCTGTGCCCGACCCCCGGCCCCGCCCCCGGACCAGACGCCCCCCGGAGCAGGCCCCCCAAAGACTAACACAGATTGCTATGAAGATGGAAAATGCAGGATTTGTATGCTCCAAAAACCAAGTTATTAATAAGCTAAAAAACAATGAAAAAAAGAGTACAGAGACTCTTTGTCTTTACAGACATTGCAGTTGGAACAAAGCTCTGCATATTCACCATGGGTGATATATTGCCGAGCCCTACTCCACGTTAAAAGAAATATGTTTTTCCATCTATCCCACCACACTTGCCTTAGATTATTTCTTTCAATCATTTTGAGTTGGCTGTGAAGTCTGCATGCTATTTTAGTTTCAGTTTCATTTGTTTGAATAGTCTGGGAGCAAAACATTTCCCACATTTGATTTGTTCTGTCAGCATTCTGTAAGTCAGCGTAGTGTTTAGCATGGTGTAGGTTGTTGGAGCAGGAAGCGATCTACAGCTGAGAGGAAGCGGTTAGATAAGCTCATCAGGAACGCCAGCTCTTCCCTATAATGCCCCCTTGACCCAAAAAACTCATTACAGTAGGTGTTTACGTGCCTGCTGTTTTTCCACCCTTGTAAACGCTCTATTGCTGTTTTCAATGCATTTATAAACATATATGTTTTGCACATTTTAAAAAAATCTTTAGCGTGCAAATGAGTATGCTATTTTGTAATAACTGCAGGAACAGTATTTTTCTTATGTTATAAATTTACTCTTGACTCCTGGTACACCTGAATTCCCCCACTATGGGACAATAAATAATCTTTCTATTCTATTCTATTCTATTCTATTCTATTCTATTCTATTCTATTCTGCCGGTTGTCAAACCCACTTTTCTGAGGCATTGCTTCAATCATTGCTTAGATCGTCCGGCTCGTTTTTTTGTCTCTCTCAAAGATCTATAATTGTCTCTCCAAACATTCTACATCTCTAAATTAGGTACGATACGTACAATGCAGCGACCAGATTTTCTTAGAGTGGCGGCGCTGTGAGCCCATTGTGTAGACAGCTGCTGTTTTCGTTTGTTTATTTTTGCAGTCCCACTAGTTTTAAACTGGAAATCCCCACTGGGATTTGGAGGTCGTTAGCTCCAGTAAGTCACCAGGCAAGAGGTCAAACTGGAGGGTTTTACTCTGTCAGCTTTAAGTTTAATTAACCCTCGGCCTCACAATCATATCATGAAGTCTTGAAAGTGGCTTGCATTCATGACAAAAGAGGGGCCATCTCCAAAAGGCCCCCTTCTGATAAGGATCATCAGTAGTTTAATGTTGAGTGGGTATGCAAACATGATAAAAACATTACAGCGTGAACCTGAATTATGATAGCTTGAGATAATCTTTTGTGGTTGGTTAAAGAACGGTGAAATTGTGAAACCAAAATCTTTTTTTTCATTTAAGGGAAACTAAGGCAATGTAGACATTGTCAGAAAAACAGAAGTGTTTGGGTATTTTTTATTATTTCTCTTTGCAGTCTCTGAGATCTTAAATAGTCCTAGGCCCTCTCTTCTCTTCAGCATACTCCACAGCAGGATTTAGGTCCAGGGACTGTAATGCTCATGGAAAAAAAATTAATTTTGTGTTGATTTGACCAGATGTCTTGGATTATTATCTTCTTGTAAGGCCCACAATTGATTTATTTCCAGTTAAGAGCTGGTTCACACAGCAGGATTTTTGCCCAGATCTTCCCCTTCCAAGAGGCACTGACTATCGGCCTGTCTCTTAAAATAATCTTAAGAGATATTCTAACACAGAACTTTTCGGATGCTGTTAAAAGGATGAATGAAAAGTTTGTTTTGTTTCCGGCTCCTTTATATCCCCTTTTTATAACATTAACTCGTACCTCTCGCGCAAGCTCTCCTCGAGCTCCAAGAAACTCAGAGCGGAGCAAGACGGAGTAACCGCGGATGTAGCAGTTGTTGCTTTTCACGGACTCACGGAGGCGGACTGGAACGGAGCGGAGGATGTGGAATCTGGGGGATATCCCTACGATTTTCTTATCGTTACATGTAGTGTCTCTCAGGGTTTGAAAATCGGCCGACTATTTTAAAATCCTGCCTTGTGAACCAGCCTTTACTGACAGAGTTCACCAGATTGCTGTTTTACAGAGTTTATCTTTCAATTCAATTCAGTTTTATTATATTGCACCAATTCACAACACATGTCATCTCAAGACACTTTACAAAGTCAATTCAGATCAGACAGGTTGGTCAAAAAGTTTCCTCTCTAAGGAAACCCAGCAGGTTGCATCAAGTCTCTCCAAGCAGCATTCACTCCTCCTGAAAGAGCGTAGAGCCACAGTGGACAGTCGTCTGCATTGTTGATGGCTTTGCAGTAATCCCTCATACTGAGCATGCATGAAGCGACAGTGGAGAGGAAAACCTCCAGCAGAACCAGAACCAGGCTCAGAGTGAACGGTCATCTGCCTCGACCCACTGGGGCAATGCACTCTACTGGGGTTCTCATGGCCTTTGAAGGAGAAACAGCCCCACGACATAACAGATCCTCCACCATACTTAACAGAGGGTATGAGGGGCTTATCACATTTTCATACCTAACTCACTTGACATGTTTGCTGCTGAAAAGTTTAAACTTATTATGATTTGCGCAATGGCCGGATGATATGACCTAAAAATAATATCACAAATAAACAAGTCAACCAATAAAGCAACAGAACACTGCTTAGTGACCAGTTGTTTAAAATGACTATTATATGTATTTAAGGTATTATGTGTCATTGTTCATCTGTTTCAAATGAGATACAGACATCAGCTGATATGGCTTACAAATTAAAGCCTCTTTGATGATGCCGGTAATTAATAAAACAAAATAATAACTTGTCAGCTTCAGAGCAGCAGTATTATCTGTGTTGTGCCTAAACAAAGTGGACGACACACTCACCCTGAGTTTTCTTGCAGCACCTGCCCAACCTTTCTTCTTACTTTGGCCACATTATCAATATAGTATTCAAAAACCTGAGCGAGTTTGATGGCAATTCCCATGAATCTTTCCATACTCTGGACACATGTATGACATCACTTCCTTTTTAAAAATTGATATCCCCATCATCTAGAGCCAATTTCTGCAAACATGTCATCAGTCTAACAATTTGGTGCCTCTGAAGCGACAACTTTAACTTGGGCTTGGGCTTTATCTTTTTTTAATCTGGTTATAAAACACTTCCCCTTTTTGAGGTTGGAGAAGAGTAAATAAGAGATCAGTTTGTTACCATGAAAGAAGCTCAGACCCTCGCAAATTAGATCCATAAAGAAAAAGACACTAAGGAAGTGCATCCTCTATCATCTCATTTTTCTCATGCAAGTCAATGTTTGTTACACTGAATATGTTACATATATTGTCCATCCCTCCTTAAAGTAACTATTTGTTTCTTCAAAATTGCGGTAAAACTGAAAATCATTCCACTGTAATTTGCAGTTTTCAGCTGTGCATTAGTACAGTTGACAACAGATGTTTACATACACTGGCAGTTGAAATATTTGTCCTTTAGAGCAGTTGCAAACTATGATCTTTGCCATTAAGTGCTTGTCAGTACAGGACTCATTTCACTGTGGATAATCCAAAAAATGGTCAAAAAACCCAAAATGACTGGACTTCTGTTCTAAAGCTGAAGACGTTTCAGTTCCCATCCGGGACGCTTTCTCAACTCAAAACATCTGGCATTGTGTGGAGCTCCAAACTTTACAGACGTGCCGACGAGGCCTCGTTAGAGCTTAGATCCACATTAACCTGGAACTGATTGCCCCTCACAACGGAGAGTCGTCACTTCACTGTGGACAACTCATACTTTTGTTGGCATCTTCACAAGGTCTGCTGTTTTTGTTCTGTGGTTGATATGAGGACATCTGGAAATTTTACCCAAAGATGAACTAGACCTGTGGAGGTCCACACTTCTTTCTGATATCTTAGTTGATTTTCTATCATTTTCCCAGTCATGTCACACAGGGAAGGTTTGTTTTAGGTGTGTCTCTATTGAAGCCCATGTTTGGAATTAACCTATCAGGAGCTTACAAAGTTGCACGTCCTCATCTGGGCTTTGGCATTTTTAATTGCATAGTAACCTTAGTGTAAGTAAACATCTCTCCTGAGGTAACTGAAAAAACGTAATAAAAGAACATGACTTCTAAGTTTTTTTTTGCCTCTTTCAATAGAGTATGTAAATATCTGGTTTCATTTGCGTCTCAATGTAGACACACCATACCAAATGTAATTCCCCATTTTGCACTTTTTATCTAGAGAATCAGATACAAGAATGAATCAGAAAGTGAACAAAAAAGATGCTGAAAGAAGGCAGAAGAGCGCAAAGCTTTGAAAATTTACTTCAGAGATTAAGTCAAGTAATGGATTTCAAAAATATTTTGTTATCTTTTTCTATTTCAGCTTCAAAAAGAAAAACATGAATTCTTGATTACTTAGTTTAATGTGTCGTATGTCTTGTTTTAGTGTGAGACCCTTGAATAGGCAACAACTACAAGTAATGACAAAAGGTTTCAATGACTTATTAAAGTTTATGAATTCGTGTTTCTTCAGGGGAGTGATTCAGGATGGCATGAAGGAGGAGAGGTAAGTGATGTTTGATCATTTATGATGTTTTAATGTCAGTGTATTGGCCAAGCTTTTGGAATATAAAGGTATGTTGCTCAGCTGCCAGTTTTAATAAACTCCAATCAGATTTTAAGATTGAAAAGACTGAATACTTTGGATAAAACTGCACAAAAGGCCTGCTGCATGTGCTATTTTTCTACAGTAGTTGTGTTTTTGGCGGATTGTAAGTTTCCCTTGTCCATTTGTCAGTGATTATAAGTTGGTTACTTCTCTAAAAATGGCTAACAAAGGTTTCTCCTTCTATTCATAACAGCTTCCATTCACTGACAGAAACCTTATTCAGGCATTTTTCTGAGTGCTCTGATGAGGAAGCAGTGCCTTGCATCAACATCTAACACTCCTTCACCTTCTGATTTTTTTATCTGAAAGAAAATTACCTTGTGAATTGAGTCTGGCTTCATAAGACCTTCTGTGTTTTGAAACCAGACCAATAGCAGAAGCTACCACCATCTGTTTGAAAAAAAAAAGAGATGTGTCTATCACTACCGCAGACATAAATCCGGTTTATTGGTTAGTGGTGGATAAAATCAACCGAGGTAATCAGTATAGGAACAGATGAAAAACTTAAACAGGTGCAGACAAGATGTCTCTATTGAAAACTCACTTTAACATATTGGACATCATTTATTTAAAATTGTAAACAGTTGCCACAGCCCTATTTATACATAGTCTCAGTGGCCAAACCACTTAGCAACACAGGCGAATAATGTTTAAGTTTACTGCACTGAATTCACTGCAGGCATGAATGTATCGTTAAAGAAGCTATGAGTGATTAATTCATGCAATAACACATTAATTCATATTCAAAAAGGACTGGCTTTCGGAACTCGGTACGAAGCGGACCCTAAAGACTATTATGCACACTTGGGCTTGGCTGTGTTTGGCTAGTGACTTCATATTTATACATTTAACAAAGAGGGGTGTGTGTGAGGGGTGGGAGTA
This sequence comes from Fundulus diaphanus, assembly GCA_037039145.1. Classification (NCBI taxonomy): domain Eukaryota; kingdom Metazoa; phylum Chordata; class Actinopteri; order Cyprinodontiformes; family Fundulidae; genus Fundulus; species Fundulus diaphanus. The sequence goes on along the minus strand of CM073130.1, from coordinate 49,754,249 downwards.
CTATGTCTGTTGTGTCAACCTGCATATATTGTTTGTGTGCATCCTGAGTTGGAATGTCACCACTGTACCACACAGTGACAATAAAAAGATTCTTGATCTTTATTTCTATTTTAATTTCTGTGCAGTTCTGCACGGTCAGCAGTTAATCTTACACAAAGTCCGGATTCATACAATAACTCTGTTTTAGGTGCACTAGCCCTCCTTCTGAGAAACAGCATGCTCAGTCACAGCTGTCTAATAATATTTTCATTTTTAAAAAGTTTTTTTCCACACTATTTTTCTTCATCTTGTCAAATATGTAAGAAAGTATATAATTTTAGTAATATCTGCTTCAGTCTCCCGTAATATTTAGAACACTGTAATGCCACGTCTTTATGCAACATTTGTGCAGCCAGTCTCTGAACTACATAATAAATCACTCAAGTTGTTAATAAAAAACCTCTTACGTTAACACACAACTTGCTTTCCTATCCTGCATTATAAGTCTAGACTTACATAAACCTGTTTACATGATCTGAGAGCTGGCAAGGGTTTTGAGCGTACCCGACATTCACAGCCAAATTGATGCGTCCTGAAATGAGAGGGGAAATGACCCATTTTTCTGGCATTCTCGCATTTGATGAATCAGGGCTTTGTTTCCCTTCAATGTATGAAAGGCTCATTATTAGAGTCGTATAGAAATTTAGCTAAGAAATGAACTAAGTCTACGGTGGCCTGCACATTGATCGTATGCCAGTGTATTTGAAATGATAATTGACATTATATTTAGTTGTAAACGAGTTGCACTATTGTAGTGTAATAATATGAGTTTGATGATACCTCCTGGTTTATTCTTAAGATTTTACTGCTATTTAAGAATAATTTTATGTTTTAATTCTTATTTTTCAGCCTTTCTTATATTTATTTTATCTTTGTCACCAAGCATTTTGGAGGATACCTATCATATAAAACTGAGTTGTTAGAGACACATTAAATAGTAATTAGAACTATTCTGGCTCATGTCTATGAACTTTAGCAATGAATTACTTTCAATTTTTAAATGCTATCAGTTCCTCTGACCCCATTTTACAGCCAAAGTCTTGAAAGTTTCATGAAATCTGACAGCGTTTCCTAGCTGATATTCCACATTCATTAATTAATTCCTAAAGTCTCCCCACCATCTGCCCACGGCCCCAGCCATCTCCAACTGGGTGGCTCAGTCATGTCGTGTATTACAGCCTTTAAAGGGATCCTAATACACTCCAGATTCCCCTCACAAACATGGGACGACACGGGCGACGGCGGAACAAGGCCCGAAGCAGAGATGTGCCGCTTAAAGAAGCTGTCACGCTGATTTGCCGGTCTGGAATCAAGCCAGTCTGCTGCGTCACCACTTCTGTTATTAGAGAGCAGATTCTGCAGCTGCCTCCCGGCGGGGAATAAGCTCCTTGAGTGCAATGATGCACAGAAAGTTTTCGGCAAACTGATCGTGCTGACTGCTGCTTCCACGGACAGCCAAAGGGCAGCAGCAGTGTTGACATAGCAAAACAGAGGAATATAGCTTAATAAAATACATGAAAGAGAGTTTTTAATCCTTATATGAGCTCATGAAATTGTAGTATTTATTTAATAACAAGCTTCATTTTAGATCAGGAACACGGTTTTAATTTTATTGGTGGCCCAATGACTTGCCAAAGTTTCAAGGTTATTATAGTCATTCGTAATAAATTGTCAGTTTCTGACTCAGTTGTCTGACCCACATACAGAGAAGACTGAGAGACAAGATCATTTTATTGTAACAGTAGCTGCTGGACTAATGCCGGTGGATCAGCTGGAAGAGGAAGGACATAGATCACCACTGGAAAGTGTTTAGAGGAAATGATGCTGGGACATACATGGTTGAATTTTCTTACTGTCTCTCTGGGGTTTGGGTTGCTCTTAAGGGGGGAAAAGGTTAGTTCTGGTCCGGCATGATGTGGTCGGCTTGATCCAGAGGATGAGGTTTCCAGGAAGTGCTGGTGGTCAGTGGGAGAGCGGGTAGGCGGAGAACAGAGAATGGAGCTGACAGAGGAGACTGATGAAGATGTTTGATAATAATAACAACAATAATAATACTGATAAAAATAATTTGCCCTGCAATAGACTGGCGACTTGTCCAGGGTGGACCCCGCCTCTCGCCCACTGACAGCTGGAGATAGGCACCAGCAACCCTCGCGACCCCACAAGGGATAGACGTGTTAGAAGATGGATGGATGGATGATAATTTTTATTTGTAATGCACTTTACATTTGAAATCAAATCTCAAAGTGCTACAACGTCAAACCGATAAAGACAACAACCTAAAAATGAAACATAAAACAGCAACTAGGCAGAGTATGCCTTTCTAAGTAGGAAGGTTTCAAGTTCCTTTTTAGAAACATCCACCATCTGCGGCGCTCTGGGAGGATCCGGGAGGGCGTTCCATAGACTGGGAGCTGTGGCTTCAAAGGTTGTGTCGGCCATCGTTTTGAGCCGTGTCCTGGGCAGGACTAGACAGTGCTGTTGGCCTGACCGGGTCCTGGTTGATGTTTGGGGTGTGATGTTAACTGGGGCCCGCACCGTGCAGACCGTAATGGATGTGCAGGAGAATCTTGTATTCTATACGGAGGTGGACAGGAAGCCGGTGCAGTGCGTGGAGGATGGGGGTGATGTGCTCACGTTTTCGAGCCCTCATCAGGATCCTGGCAGCGCTGTTCTGATTATATTGGAGCTTTTGGAGGCTCCTGGCAGGAATCCCGAGGACGAATGCGTTACAGTAGTCTAACCTATAGAAGACAAAGGCATGGGCAAGCTTCTCTGCAGAGGGGAGGGAGAGGGAGGGACGCATTTTGGAAATATTGTGAAGAAGGTTTTGCAGACGGAGGTGACATGGTTGTCAAAAAAGAGGTGGGGGGTAAAACTTAACCCCCAGGTTAGTAACAGAGGGAGAGAGGGGAATGGTGTGGCTGAAAAATGAAACAGAGGTGATAGGAGAGTTTAAAGATGGTGAGGGTCTGGTATGAAGGAGGAAACTGGTAATGGGAGCAGCTGGTAAGTCAATCACTCGAGGGGGTTAGGTCAGGCAAGTGTTGATCAGTTCTGATCACCATTGGTTGATCATCAGGGACCGAAGGGTCATCAGAGAGCACCTTAACGATCTCTAGGTAAATTAGTTGATGCAAGTGAGTTGTGACTGCAGCACAAATCCAAGGCCACACCCCCCAGACACTAGTCCTGCACATCTTGGAGAGAGGATACAAGCACACCCAGTGCAACACACTGCAAAACCATGACATAAGTAAGTTTCATTTACAAAGTGCCTTTCACAGACACAAAGCCGCACAGCAAAATCATGACATAAAAGCCTGGTGGAACTAAACAGTTTTGCGTTGGTTTTGTAAAAATGTCCACAGTAAGTTAGTTCAGTAGTTCAGCAAAGCGAAGGTGCAGGGACAAACTGTTCCACGGTTTAGCAGCTACGGACTGAACGTCCCCACCCCCTTCATTTATAGACTTGTACGACAAAGAACAAGGAGATTCGGGGCTTGGGATTAAAGGCTACAAGCAGCAGAGTGTTTGGGAAAAGAAAGACACAAATAATCAAGAGCCTGACAATTTGGAGCCATTTAATCAGGACAAGTATTATTTCTGGGTTTTTGTGGCACTAGTGGCTCTTTTCTTTTCAAAGTAGGCTCAGAACAAGTACCTTAAACCAAAATCTAAAATCCACTGGAAGCCAGTGTTGAGAGTACGACACTGGGGGGATAGAAGTGTGTTTACTATAGATTTAGTCTGGCTGCTGCAGTCTGAATAACATCTAAAGAAGTAGTAGCAATATTTTAAATTGTTTGTGAATTAGTTTTAGACATCCATGCATTCACAGTTGCACCTTTAATAATGTTATTATCGTAAACATCAGGATGACTGGTTATACGATATTAAGTGTTAAAACTGCAGTAGGTTGTTGAATATAGTATGCTGATCCAATAGTTTGATAGGTTTACAGCTTGAAAACCCCAGTGTGAAAACTTTCCTCGTCTTTTCCAACCACTGTTTTATGATTTATCCGTTTCATCTACACTTCAGTAGCAAGAAGGGTGATTAATAGATATTGCACAGCACTAAAGGAGGCCATCCTGCATCCCAAATGTCACTTTAGACACAGTAATAAACAGTTTTAATTATCTTTGTATTGGGGTGGCTGTGTGCATCAATTAACAGTCGAGTTCAAGGCTTTAATAACCTTCATGGCAGAATTTTTTTTTCCTAGTGTTGATCACATAACTTTTCTGGTTCCTGAGCCACTGAAAATATTGTTACATAGCTCCTGGGTTTGGTTTACAGTATGTCAGAGAGATGGTCAGCAAATGCAGACGTCTCAGGTACTTCTCAACAAATGAGGAAAGAATGTGATTGAAGAAATATCATTTGTGACCAGCTTGTCGGGACACCTTTGGGTTTGTGGGGTGGGCTCGGGTTGGCTGGCTCATTTGAAATGTGTTGGCCCTGTCTCTTGATGGATGGGTTCGGGGGTCGTCGGGGCTGGGGTCGGGACGGGGGGTCAGGGTTTGGACGGTGTTTGGGCCAGTGCTCAGCCCTGGTCTCAGCTTGTATGCCAGGCAGTCTGCTACCGCACACACTTTCATTTCTGCCTAAACATTTTGCACAAGACTAAGTTCAGGACTTTGTAATAACCCCTCCAAAATTCTGACTTTATTGTCCTTAAGCCACTTTGTAACTAATTTGAAGGTATGCTTAGGGTTATTAACCATTTACATCTAAGCTTTAACTTACTCTCTTATAACTTCAGATTGCCCTTCACTATTTCCACATAACATTTTTTCCTCATCAGGCCATCTATTTTGTGCATTATACCAACACTCTCAATACATCAAGCTGCCTTCCCTGTACCTCACAGCTGGAATGGTGTTCTCAGGCTTCAAGGCTTTCCTCCAAATATACCGATGGTCATTATGGCCCAAACATTTCAGTTTAAATTCATCAGAACACAACAAATTAAGGCATTTATCCCTCAATGCATTTGCATACTGTAATCCGGGTTTATACATCTTCTTCTTTCATGATTGGCCCTTTAGACCTTGTTGGTACTGGTCTCGCTTTACTGTGGATTATAGCTTCAGCCAACGTCGTTACAAGGTCTTTTGCTTTGTTCTGGAGTTGATACTCAAATTCCACATCAAAAGCCTTCATCTCTGGGACGTATAATCTGTTTCCTCCATGAACAGAATGATGCTTGAAATACCCATGGTGTTTATGCTTGCATAACAATTGTTAAAACAGATGAACAGGGCACCTTCAGTCATTGGAAGTTATTTTGAGGTCATTTTCTACTGATTTTCAATTATGTTGTATGTTTGCATATATGTTTGATGTGTGCCTTAAAACATACCCGCAGGCATACCTCCATTTAATACAAGTTTCATACGTTTCAGAAACTTTTAACTCTGTACATTATTGTACAGGCTTTCTCTGATCTGTTCACAGTCCGCGTTTTGTCTGGTGTTTTCTCACCTCGCCCCAGTGGGATGCGGCAGGTAGACGCCAGCCACAGGTGTGTCCCATCAACTCCAATAAGGAGGAGCATTTTAGGTGTAGGGAAACAGATGGAAGGCGTCAGAACATTAGCTCACTCTGAGCAGTACCAGACCAAACCTTGTTCCTTGTTGGTTCCTGAACTCATGTGCCATGACTCGTCCCTGTCTGTGCTCCTCCTTAAGGTACCCATTCAAGTCTGGATCCTGACCTGGGCCATTTTCTGTACCAGCCCCTTGGAAGAACCCAAACTTCGGTTCCAGTCTATGATTCCTGTTGTCCTCCTCTCCAGAAACGCCAAAGACACCTTCGGCGTACTGCTGTAGCCACTGTCTTCCTGTCCATCCTCCAACGTGCTCCACCATCAGCAAACCACCACAAGCCATCCGACAGTCTGTCGACTGCAGCTCTGCCTCACCAGCCCCTTGGACTCCATCATTCACTCAAACCGTAAGTCAACTTCTACTTGAACAACTCCGCCTTCCTGCTTGCTGCTGGTGCGTAGCCTTTTCTCTTCTTCACAGTCAGTGACCAGAGCCGTCCGAGTTACCCCTGCCAGCAGTTCCTTCAGCCGCTACCAATTTACTTCCTTCAATAAAACTCTTAAGGTGCGTTCACGGCAAACCCGAGTGTGGCTGGCAGATTTTACATGATATCCCTGTGCACAGTGGTGATGTGACACAAAGCAACGCTAAGTCAGGCTGCAGAGGCAATTCTAGTGATGCAAAACATACGATTTTGGTGAAGCCAGAGCAACACGACACCTGCGAGGGATTTAAAGCGATGGTTGTTGAAGCTGAAAAAGCTGAATTTTTGTGTCTTGTTGCGCCGCGACAACCAATCAGAAACTAGATGTGGCTGTGACGTGGAGTCAAGGACTTTAACGGCGAGATAGAATAAAATAGAATAAAAGCTGATAATGGCGGTCTGCGGTTGTATGACTCAACCACTTATTACTACTGAGACAAGTCCAGAAAGGAGCAAGCCTGGAGAAAAGTGAGTGAAGAGGCTGGAATGGGAGTTAAGTGAAAGCATCACCAGATAATGCCGTTGTACAGCTGTATTTCTGGCTTGTCGCCTGCTGTGCGAACGGCTGGAGATATGTCAGGTGAAGCTAAAGTGGCGATATTGTGGCACCATTCATGTTCGATGTGAACACACCTTTAGACTGCTTCTCTGCCTCCATGTTTCCTCCATGTTAAAGTATGTCTGATTCTGATGTTTGTTGTCTTCAGAGTCATAATGGAAAAACCAAACATGACATTCTCAAATTGTGTACAGACATAGTTGTCTTACTGCTGACTTCTTAATTAAAAGGAAGTAAAAAAAGATAATCTAAACAAAGTCTCTCATTATTCATTATTTACCAAAGAGAATGTTAACATCACAGTAAAAAAATGTCTTTACACTGTCAATATCAGCTTTTAGTTACATGTTAAGTACAGTAGTCAAAATCTATAGGATTTATATTCCAAACATAACTCACTAACTTCATGTTAACATTAAACTTCCTATGAAAAGTGAAACCAGAACAACCCAAGTTTTCCCAAATCTACTACAGGTGAAGCAATAAAATCCAACCATTCATGAAAGCAACTGCTCGGATGCATATTGATGATTACACATAACCACTAGCTCCTGTGAAAATCAGGTCCATATGGCTATTCTGGTTTTCCATGAATGAATACATCTAAGGACCTCCAATATAAGAACCACAGGAGGCCATGGCATCACCTGAAATCTATGTCACAGTGATGAGTCACCTAAGACAAAAATCAAGGCATTTCAATGTAATTTTTTTGCATATAACGCTTTATACAATCTAATTCAGAATCAGCAGGGAAACCTGTAATTATCAGCGAGCTTCAGGATAACCAGTGAGCTCAGACTGGCTGCTCTTCATAATGTTACTAAAGTCTTTTATCACAACAGAAAATAAATAAATAGCACAATGAACCTTTTCTCCTTACTCCTTGTAATTTGTTTGTGTTCATTTGTTGCATGCTCATGTGTTATTGGTGCATTTTTGCTGTTTAATGTTGAGTCTTTAATGGCACAAAGCTTATGAGTGGGGTTTAAAAGAACACATTTGAGATGAAAGATGCAATTGAGTGACATTATTTAAATGCAGTATTATTTTTTGAAGCTTTGAATGATGTGTAAATAACCTTAACCCTATTTAGATTTGAGGGTTTGTTTAAAAAGCAAGTGTTTGTAAATCTACTCCTAATATCTGAGTGGGCCTTTGGAAACCTAAAGTACGCACACAAACATCTATGCTATAATCTCTGAAGACAAAATGGATATGAAATCGGAACTTTTAAAGTCTCTTGTTATAAATGCTCTCACAGCATTTTGCAAGGCAACGCATGCAAACAGTTCTTAATGGAGGAAACACATCAACATGCTGAAAGGAGCGGATTGTACTTTCCTAAAGACACCAGTCACAATACAATGAAAATGTTACTATTGCTTTCAAGAAATTATTCAAAAGTGTTGCTTTCATTTATTTAAATATCTGCCTTTTACATTATATGTGAGAGAGTATGTCTTTGTGCAGCAATACAAGCATTAGTGAATGCTGTCAGTCCTGCTCACATTGAGCTTCCCAGCAACAGATATTCCAGGAGGGTCTGGTGTAAAACCAAAGATGAAGATGTCTAAAAGCACCTCTTGTTCTCTTTTAAGTACAGGGGAGGTTTAGCGATGTTGTTTCAAACACCCTGGACACCATGTTAGAGTGAATGGCATCATGAACTATTTGAAATACAAAAATAAAAATGAAAACAGGTCATACATAACTGGGTCTGTTAACAGGATAATGATCAAACACATTTGGGCAAATCAACACAAATAATTCACCAGACAAAAACATAAACCTCTTTCCACTATCATTTCAGTCCCAGGACTTAAGTCCCCAAGATTTATACAATCTCATTACAAAAGATACATATATCTTCAGTAGAAAGACTCTTATCTCTGATTAAAAACTCCACAAAGTTCAGTTTTAAACTGAACTAATACAATTATTTCCAAGGGAAAATGAAAATCCACTGTGCATCCTATTTTCAACCCATTTTTAATGACACATGATGCAAAGACAGCTCTAAAAAGCAATAAAACCTAAGTTTTTTGAACTTTACTCGTAGCCTTGGATATTAGTTTCCTTTAAATGGAGGGACCCGTATTATAAATATTTTATAGTCTTTTGATGCCTTACAAAAGGAATCACGTCAGAGCCAGGACTTGTCTTACTTACCGCATAGTCTGTATGTAAGTTGTCTGCTGTAAGAGGATTTAAAAAGGTTGCTTAGGTCAAGAAGCAGTAGTTTTTAATTTTTGCAAGTGGTGCACCAACCCTCTGTGAGATTTTAAGGAAAGCTTGTTATTTCTTTGGTGCAGTGAGTTGTTTGACTTTTAAAAAGATGGCGAGGAGGTTTCACACCAACACTCCACTCCCCTGCAGTGTCTTACATACATAAAGATATGTTCAGAATGACTGAGTATTTTTAGACTTTCCATCTGGAAGCACAGCTCTGTCCTTCTGTACACGGTCAGGAAAAGTTCAGTTTGAGAAAGTACTGGAGGCATCGCTGCAGACACTCCGGGCCTAACCAATGTGACACATTTCCTTCCAGCATTACTTTCTTATGAAAACAGCAAAAACATCTGTTTGTACTCTTTTCCCTATTAGTTGACATGTTATGCTAGCATTTCAAAGTAAGACAGAATAACTCAAAATTTTACTCAGTTTCAGTTTCCAAACACATACAGTGATATGCACTGATATAAAGTATATACTTTTGCAAAAAAAAACATGCTGTATGCTGTGCACTGTTGCAGTTTTGTGTTGTAAATAGGGTGAAAATAAATTAAGTAAATCTTAATGGCAAAAGTAATTTCCTTCTTCGCCAGCCGCACAAGTATGGCCTGCATGCATATTCCACTGTTTGATAGCAGGCACTTAAAATTAATCAACTTGTAACAATTTTTGACATCACTAACCAATGCATCATTTAGATTTCTCTCTTTATACAATGTTAGAATGAGTCAGTAAGAAAATCTGCATAAATCAATAAATAATCCAGCAGCTACAAGTTGCTCTGTGTCAACTAAACAGAACTGGACAGAACTCAACATGACTCATGTATTGCCTAAAGAAAATAGCTTATTGTTGCAGTACACAAAGAACATAATTAATTAATACATTTTATTTTTGCATTTAAAGGTCCAATCTGCAGTAAGGTACACCTTAAGGTGCAGAAAGTACCTTTCAGACCTTAAATATACATCATTGTTTAATTTTAAAGTTCTGAAATTCATATCCGATGACTAAATTTTCAATATTGAACAGTTAAGCTTAGAATTATTTATACCCTGGCAGATTTAGAGTTAGAATTACTTTAATTCGACCAAGCATGTGGCAAAAACACAGAAATTCTATTGACCATGATTTAATTTTTAAAAGCGATAAAAGACTGAAACATTTGGAAGCTAAACATTATTCCTTGACATTGTAGCCTACTGTAACTGTGTGCCTTCTCTACTCAATATATTCCTGAACTTTGCATCGTGGCTGTATTTTGATTCCCATCTCCTGTAATCAAACTACCAACCACTAATATGTCCATCCCGTGTGCTTTCAAATGAGCTATGTATAAAATATAGAGACATTTTTCTCGCTATGCTGCTTTGTGCTTATTGTCCTCCTGTCCTTTGACACCGGATCAGACTGGCTTAGTTCAGGGTCGTGGTTTGGGAATTACACAGCCTTTACAATAATCTCTTGCTTTAAGCCAAAACACTTTATTTAAATATTCCAGTGAATAAAACTAGCCTGCCTTGAAGTTGGTGATATGAGTGAAAATGTCAAAATATTCCCCGCTGGCATTTGGCTTTGTTCCTTTCCCAAAGCCTCTGAGTTCATTTAAATCATAACAAATACCTCCGGCTACCTCTACGCACCGGCCCTGGACCCACACGTTGCTTTGCATCTTCCCACCACATAACTTATTTTGGGAATTTACTTTAGCATTATCATGTTTTTACAAAATGAATAAAATAAATAAATAATTGATTGATATTGTTGTGGCCATATGAGGCTGACTGAACCTAACTGAACTGAATGATTGGTTTTTCACTCATTCGACTTGGTCAAGCTCTTGAGTTTATCCTTTAAGTTTCTGGAAATATAGAAAATATTTTTAAATCACCATTGGAGCAGACAAGAGACCATATAAGATTATGCCAGCCATACAAGAAAAATCTGTGAAATAAATAATGGAGACAACTTTGCTTTAGAGAAGTCTTACAAATAAAATCTATTAGAACTTTTGTATGTATTTGTATTTACACATACAGCCCTGAATTAAATTAAACACAAAAAATTATCTTCACACTCAACCTCATTAGTAAAGCGAGTCCACCTGCGTGTAATTTAACATCAGTATAAAAACAGCTGCTCTGCGAGGCCTCGAGGGTTTATTACTTGACATAACATAAGTGAACAAACAGCATCATATAGACCAAGGAACACAGCAGACAGATCAGGGAGGTGGTTAAAGCTGTCATTGTGTTTTGTTAAGGAGACCCTAGCTGAGAAACTACCACAGACAACAAAAAAGGTTTAAAATATTTAAGTTAATTGTTGAAGTTACAAGGAAAAGTAAGTGCTTCTTCCAGGCTTGGGAACCGGTTCCAGGATGGCACTGAGGAGGAGAGCCAAGTAATTATTTCTGAAAATGATATAGGAATATGTGATGTATTCTTCAAGTATAACCTGGGGCTTAATTGCTCGCACTAGGCGAGTCTCACCTGTGCATGCACCAAAGTCACCTAGCGCTTCTGTAGGCCGCAGCATTATGCCTTAGGCTACCTGCCGTTTTAGCTTTTGTTAGCCTTAGCTTTTGTGCTGGTTTTGGCCTGGTGGGACCGGCTGTCCTGTTTTCAGTTTCTTTTCTTTTGGGATTTTTTCCCCTTTTGCATTTTTCCTTATTTCTGTGTTGGTAGCAGCTTTGACGGTCCTGTATAAGGCTGGACCGCTGCTACACCTGTTGTTTCTGTTTGGCCGATTGAGAAAGATCATTCATATCCAGTTTGAAACAAATAGGATCATGCATGTGTGCCTCACCCACATTGTCGAGCCAACTATTACTGTTTAGATTACACCTACTACACCTGTCCAGCCAATTCTAAACAGGTGGGACAATTCAATGTTTGTTACTGGTCTCACAGCCAGTGACAGTTTCAACGTCTTTATGATGTTTTTATGTTTTCATGATGTAAAGAACTTTGAACCACCATGCTACTGAAATGTACTACAAATATATTTGACTTGTTCAGAGCAAGATTGAGCATCAACATGTTCTGTTGATCACACTTTGCTTTAAAGGTAAGGTAGGTTTATTTACATAGCACTTTTCAGTAACAAGACATTCAAAGTGCTGTCCATGAACAAGCTAAGGTTGTGAGTCAGAGTGTAAAATGAGCACATCCACCAGTGAAACTGGCAACTTCCTTTTTAAGTGGGCAGGGCTAAAGTGATACAGAGTGATTTTGAAATCTTTAAGTCCAAAGCTCTATGAGGAGTTCGCTCAGATACGACATGAGTAAAAGCGACAAAATTGCAGCTTTGATTACTGAATTCCTGTGGGGTTTGGATCATCGCTCCAAGGCACTTTTTTGTATGTCATGGGAAGCTGCACGTGTGTACCGAATTTCATAATACTCGGTCAAAGCATGTCTTGGCGCTGATTCTTTTAGTGCTGCTTGAGGGTGCTGTGGAGGAATTAAGCAATGCCCACCAAAATTGTTCACATGATATCTCTCGGAGACTGTACCAAGATGAATCATCTTGAATTTGGAGCAGATCCAGTGAGAAATGTGGAAATTACAGCGAAACGTATGGCCATGGCATCACGGCGGACTTTGCCATACTGCCACAGCCACATCCTCCAGCCAAAGGTCTCAGTAGAAGAGAGAGACCATCCTAGACCATTTTGTTATCTGACACTGGGAACTGTTTCATGTTGATTAGGTGAAGGGGGAAAATATGGACCTTCTAAAGTAAAACATTACATTTCCTGTTTTTAGAGGGCAGGGCTTCAATAATGCCATCATTTGAAAATTGAGTTCTATACAGGACCACATGTCGATCAATTACAGAAGGTTTCATGTCTCTAAAACTATAACAAGTTAGCTTTTTTGGCGAGAAGTCAAACTTTGAAGTCTGGGGTCGCCCCTTAACCCTATGCAAAAACTCACAATTTTGATAACTTTAGATCCCCCATCCCTTCTGAGCAAACCAAATTTCAAGCCAATCGATCAAATCTCTAGGAGTTTGATCAAACATAAAGGCTAAAAATGGTAAAAAGGGGTCAAAATTGCACGTTCAGTCTAAGATGGCTGACTTCCTGTTTGTTGTAGGACATGGGTACCAGAAAGTTTTAGGTAGGTCTTTGAAAGTTCTATAAGTGTACCGAATTTCATACCTCTACAACAAAGTCAAACTGAAAAGTCTTCATTCCAGAGCTCCAGCTGTTGGTTCAGGTTCATACTGATTTGGTCGAATACCCACTACCCACTCCCACGATATCTTTGGGCATTTTTTCATATTCAAAGAAGGCTTCTTCTGAAGGCTGGAAGTTTAGCTCACCCGGTAGAGCCGCTGTGCCAGCAAGTGTGAGTTCCTGGGTTCGACGCCGACAGCTTCCAGATTTTAAGATAAAAAAGGGGGGGTCATGGCCGAGTGGTTAGAGCAGCACGCTTGCACTCAGAGAAGGATGCAAGTACCCGGTTTGATCCCCAGCGCCTGCACTCTGGGTCCCTGAGCAAGACCCTTAACCACAGATTGCTCCCCGGGCGCCGCACATGGCAGCCCACTGCTCCCCAAGGGGATGGGTTAAATGCAGAAAGCATTGTAATGTATGTTTCAATGACAATAAAGACGATATTACTATTACATTACTTCTTCCGTGGCTACAAGTAACCGACTGGAAAGTGTTCTTGGTTCTGCAGTATTCTGTTGTAGCTTGCTGTGACTCACTATACGTCAGGCAGCACCGCCTGTCAAATTAAGCCCATTTGGGCAGTTATCGACAAAAATGCTAAAAACAAGTTATTCAAATTTGAGGTTAGATAAATCGGTCCCTTGAATTTTTTGTAGAAGTGCCTCACTGAATGTTATTCCAGCTATGTCAATATTTGCAAATTTGATTTCAGTTCACCTTTAAAGCAGCTTCATGTAAGGTTTGACCCAGGGATTAGCTTGATTTTAGATATATTAATAGATTTGTCAGGTCAACATACAGCACTTGACACATATGGATGTTTTGTGAGGGGTGCCCTTCTCAAAAACTCACCTAGGTAACTTGAGAGGGTCATAGGACCTAGAGCACTGCTCTAAGTCACATGACACTTTCTAGGTTACGGCAGCCTGAACTCATACTCCTGTAACCACAAAACATATATGACACTTGCCTGATCAGACATATTTTTGGTTCTCTGATGTAGGATTTAATCTAGAACGGTGAATGTGGCCTTGTCTTTAAGAGTAACTCCCTGACTTCTCAATCTGCTGGTCCAAAGTGGTTTGCTATCAGATTCCAAAACACGGAGGAAGGCTGTTTAATTTTGTGACAGTACTGTGTTGCCAGTGGCCTTCATCTGCGCTAAACCTGGAAGTTACAAGTCTAGCACCCCTAGTGGCTAAAAGTTATACAGTACTAACCTGACAAAAGCCAGCTGTATGTCGCTCCGCCTAGCTCCACTCATATACATCTGGGACACCGCCATAGGAATTGCCTTTACAGAAGGCTGGGCCTTATCAAAAATTCTTGCATATGATTGGATAAGCCACTTATCTGTCATCTTTATTGACGTGCTATTTCAACCACTCACACCGAAGCTAACCCGTGACGCTGATCATAGCGACGCAGAAAAAAAAAAAATAAATAATAATAATAATGTGTTTGCGGCTCTAGTGGCATGCGTTTTATTGACAGTGAGCTGACAGGAAGAGGGGGGAAGACAGGCGGCAAAGCGCCGCGGGTCGGAGTCGATTCCGGGGCGACCGCGCGTTGAGGACTAAAGGCCTCCTAACATGGTTCGCGCTAACCGCTAACCGCTCCGGGGCGCGTCCGTGTCCGCCGCGGACGCGCCCCGGAAAACAAAACTTGCCAAATCCGGTCGGGAGAAGGGCGAAAACATCGTTTCCACCAACAAAAGCCTTCAGAGGCGTTCTCTGATGTTCTTTTAATGAAACAATATTAGATAGATTGGACAACACGGAAGAAATAGCAGCATCAATGTTAACGCTTGCTTCCTCGACGAGCCGCCATTGCTATCAAAACAGTCTCACGTCACAGTCGCGTCTCCACTACGTCACATCTATGAAACTCCAGCCCTGCGTCCTGATTGGCCAGACCATAAACTTGGTTGGAGAAATCACTCTCTACCGGCGGTGTCCCAGATGTATGTGAGTGGAGCTAGGCGGAGCGACATACAGCTGGCTTTTGTCAGGTTAATACAGTGCTGCTTTGAGTACAAAAATAACATGGTAAAGGAAAACATGTTTAAAGTTTAAATGAGCAAATACCTGATGTCTGACTGCATGCAAGAGTGAATGCAGAGCAGAATGATCAAGGAGTGACAAAGTGCACCCCCTCCTTCATGTGATGGGTCAGTAGCAGAGAGCGCTGTCAAACAATGAGAGCAGCACTGCTTAATCACTGTGTTATGATTAAACAGTGCTGGATAACATGAGTTCAGGTGGTAAAAACACTATTGCAAGGCACTGTATATAATATAACAGAATAAATTAGAATTTATTGTCATTGTTTCACTCAATCAATAGCACACACATATATTCACAAATTAATGCACAGAATAATACACAAAACAAAGGTATCAGGATATTTACTACCTTCTGTCCATGAGGTGTCTTCAAGTGATATGGGTGATAGATTTGCCCACTCTGGGATAAAAGCTGTTGTTGATTCTGTTGGATTTGGTTTTTAAACTTTTGACTAAATGGGAGTGGAGAAGAAAAGAATGTTTCCTGGGTGGCTGGAGCTTAATGCAATGGCACTGGCTTTTTTTTTTGGAGTCAGCAGGTGTAGATGTCCATCAGTGAGGGTACCTGTGATCCAACAACTGCTGATTCTTCTTGTTCTCCTGAGAGCAGCAACCACACAGTGCAGCAATACACCAGGAGGCTCTCCATCACTGATCTGTATAAGTTTGTGAGCAGCTGGTGAGAGAGGTGCACGCGCTTCAACTTCGTGATGAAATGTATTCTTTGCTGGCCTTTCCCCACGTGGTGTGAGATGTGTGTGTGTGTGTGTGTGTGTGTGTGTGTGTGTGTGTGTGTGTGTGTGTGTGTGTGTGTGTGTGTGTGTGTGTGTGTGTGTGTGTGTGTGTGTGTGTTGAAGGTGAGGTCAGCAGAGATGTGGAAACAAACTAACAGAAGGTTAGCCTTGAGCCAGCATCAATTCCTTCCCTATTTCTTCTCTGGTGTTCTCCTCCTCTGGCCTCTGCGTCTTTGCTGCAGGAGGAGGGAGCATCACTTGGTGGCTTTCTCTGTATTTCCAGGGGTATGAATTTCAAATTTATGTGACTTTGGGATCATCTGTTTGCTGCTGTCAGTAGTTTAGTTCAACTGTAGCAGAGTATTGGAATGTGCCTAAATGCATCAAAACACCATCGTTTAGGAGCTTTTCTCTAGCAAGTATTTTCAGGAGTATTATACAATGAACGATGTTTCTACAGTTCATCAGTTTTTAAGAAATTATGAATTTACAGATCAATAGCAGAATTAACAGTGACTGGCCACATGGCCAAATGACAATCCATGTGAATCAAGCTGCAAATAACTTAACGTTTTACATTTCCACCATGTAGAAACACATTATTGAAGTAGTGATGCAGAAGGAATTGTTAGATAAATAACGCAGCTGTGATTTAAGCTAAAGCTCATTAGTCGGGTTTATTGTACTGTAAATGCATGTGAAGGCAATCCTGTATCCTCATGTTTTTTTTTTTTTCTGTGTGCTTCTGCCCATTTTTGATTTGGTCACTTAAATGTGTTTAAATCATAAATATGTAGAGCATGAAGGAGGCTAGTTCTCCAGCATCATATCAATTGCATCTCAGAGACATGCCATTGATTTGTCTACGCTACTGCAGTCTAGAGAGATATTAGGGTAAATTGTGGTTTGTGCAACCATTTTTTTTTTTTTTTGTAAAATGATACCTAGTCCTGTTAAAATAGCTTCTTACCAACAAAAGAGTGTAGGTACTTTATCTATGGAATAGAAGCTATGCTTTCAGTTACGGACTGTCAGTTCTGCGTGTCCATTTGTTGCAATTGTTCTCCTTAGTTTTACCGATGTCCCTCAGACCTCCGACATTGTTTATATGCATTTTCTTCTGCTACCTCGCTCATAAAAATCTATTTATGTCCTCCACACACATTATAATGTGCTTGCCTCTGTTTGTCTCTTGTGCTTCCCTTCTCTCGTTCTCTTTCATGAGTGTCTGCAACAGCAGGCATTCATCATCCTGACATGATATCAAACTCTGAATGATAAAGACACAAACACTTGGTGCTTTTGAAAACAGTTGGATGTACATTGTTCTCTGCCCATAAAACGAGACACTTCAGTTTGGCAGAACGTGCAGGTTATGGCGTAAACAGCACAGTGGAGACAGGACATTATTTGTGAAAATGCTGCCATTGTGTGGGTGGGAAAAAAGAGGCCAAATCCATCCGACACAGAATGATGTTTAATGTTTTTCAATGTTTTAGTGTTTCATGCAAATCTGTGACAGTTGTTTATTTTTTTCCCATTTATTCTGCCTATTGTGGCAGAGACAACAGGATGTTCTGAATAATGGCAAACTGCTTAGTTATTGGGACTGTGCAGGTGGTAGCACTGTTGCTTTACAAGGTCCGGGGTTCAAATCCTAGCCCAGGGTCCCTCTGCATGGAGTCTGCATGTTATCCCTGTGAAAGGATCTACCTGGGTACTTGGCAACCTGTCCAAGGTGCCTTACGCCTAATGACCACTGGCAATTAGCACCAGCCCCTCACAACCCTGCACTGATAAGCGGGTATAAACAAAGGAGGGGTGGACGCTTAGTAATTCATCCCCAAAGTTATGGAAGGCTCTACCCTTGCACATTCGACAGGCCCATTCACTGCCCATTTTTAAAACTTACTCTTACTCACTAGCCTTTAATCCAACTAAGATTTGATTTTACTCATCTTTTACTGGTATGCTTCATATCTGTATTAGCATTGTTTTGTGTTTTGTAAGTTTCTTAATTTATTATTGTGTGCTTAGTTTTTCTATTTTATCCCTCATTGTCATTTTGCTGCTTTTGATGTTCAGCACTTTATAATTAAAGTTGATGATGAGTATAATGGTATAAGTATGATATGAAGTTTGAACAATTAGGATGTTCTTTAACAAACCTCATAAACGTCATTATTGAATAATGAGACACAGAAGACATGTATGCTGACTGCCTCTGCATAAAAGTTGAATTAGGCAGTTTGAGGTGCTTTTTACAAAAATGTAAGTACAATAAATAAACAATAAAAAAATGTTATTACTGTATGTCCTTTGGTTTTGAAGGCTAAATTGTTGGTACAGTTGCATTAAAGGAAACAAGGACGTATATTTGAATAGTTGGAAACAGATATTTACATACATTGTGGCATTAACATGGAATCCTCACCAAATGGTGGTTAAAAAAAAACTATCCAGCCCATGCTTGCAAAGAAATAGTGTTGCAAAAAGGCAAAAAGGGAAGTCATAACACCAGCTGGAATCTGTCAGCCTTGTTCCTCGTGTGTATTTTGCTACGGATAGCTACATCTATCAGTACTGTGCTCATTTCTGCTTTGTTGACCACCTCAAATTCCAGTTGGTTAGCCATTACCTGTCCATCACCCTGAGCCAATGTGCCAGCAGGATCTTAATCCTATCATCCCCAACCAATCTTGATGGTGTCTCCCATATTTACTGTGGGACCTTTAGTCCCTACAGATCATTCCTTGTATGCTGGCCAGCCAGCATCTTACACAAGTGAAACACTCCAGATTTGTGTGCAGTGCTTAGAAAGGGACGTGCATGGGCACCGGATGAAAAATATGAATTTTCTGTCATTTGTGCTCTGAACACTTGTTCTACTGCTTTTATGGGTGGGAAATGGGGAGTTGGCTGTTGTGTTGAACATACACACACCGCTCCCCCCTGGAAGCTGCTGAGAGTAGGGAGACTAGAGTACACACTGTGTGTCGAACAAAACTGCGTATATTCTGCCCAGGAACTCTCAGATATTACCTCTGGCCTGAATTACAGGAGAAGATGGGCTTAGGTGCCATTTAATAAAAGTAAAGATAAATATGATGATTTAGTTGCTAGACTACAAGTTCTAAACTAGTGGAACAACCATCACATTGCAGCTGCTCCCTTCGTGTGTCTTACATTATGCATTTTGTGTTGTGGCTCTTGGTCTAGCTGTGAATGCATGTTGCTCTTTGTGCTTCTGTCAGACGTACATAGTTGTGGGTTTTAATATCATTGAAAAACCGTCCTCAGTTAAGAACTCCATCAAAACGTTTGAGACTGGTGTCTGCATTTGTTCGTATCTATTTGAAATGGTGAGATCTGTCAGGTGTTTGACGAGCTCTATGTTAGGCTTCATATTCCTTTTTAGTTGTTCCAAAGAGAGAGCCCGCTATTGTTATTCATTACTGAGGTTTTCTAATGCTGGATAAATTTCTGTTTATCCACAAAGAGAAGCCCTGTCAAAACCTTTGTGTTGGAGCTGCCTGTAGTTATTCCCCTCTCTCATTTCCAGGTTGCTTGCCAAAGCCGTGTTGAACAGGTCTAGAGAAATCGAAATGCTAAACAAATCCCAAATAGCTGGAGCCACGAGCTACAGCTTCTATTCATGTATTATTTTACCTGATTTGACCACTGTGTTCCAACATCCAGCCTAATGTACCTAATCAAATGGCAAATGTAGCCCTGTAAACATGGAATAGATTAAAGGGGAAAGGGAAATAATTACAACAACTGCAAGAATTTGTTCTAAAACTGGTGCTTAATGTTTTAAATGTAAGCTTGATTTCTGTCCAATTTCTTATGGCTGGTTTGAATTGTATAAACAATGTTATTTATTCAGAATGACATTTTCCATTTTTTGCTGAGCCTTTCTGACCGCCAACTGTCAGGACACTAATTATATACGGGGCGTCTTGTAAATATTTTGAGGATGGTTTTGACAGAGAGCTTGCTTCAATCAGCATCTTTTTACTCGCCTGTTTTTGAGTTTGTTTTATCTGGTTTTCAATGAAGAGATTAACTTTTAATACGTCTTCCAAAGGTGAACATTTCTGTATGTTCTTTCAAAGGAAACCATCAGAACCCTGGGCAGGTACTGTCAAGCTAAAAGAATACATGTCAAGTTCAATAAAGTGTGTTTCTCTTCTCTGTTGTGCTTCTGCGGATGCATCCGTCGGTAAAATTCCCTGTCTCCAGCTCATAATGGTTACATTTCACTGCTAAATCAAATGAACAGCACCATAGAATCTTGGCTCCCACCGCCGAACCTTTGCAGATTTAAGAGGCTTAACAGACTGTGTAGTGGTCTTTGCTGTTGTGCAGCTGTTTTACGCACGAGCCTACATTGTAGTGGATTAGTCACACAAGGTAAGCTGCACACATGATATGAGAAAAACATGGGTGGCCTTTTATTTGGCAATCAAGAAATTCTAAAAGAAAATGTGGATGCTGGGCATCCGTAGCAACTGCGGTGGTTGGACTCCAAATTTGGATTTGTCTGTCATGTTACTATTAATGTCAGAGAATGTAACAGTGCCAGTGTGTTAACACAGTGAGCAACAGATCTTTAAAGTTTTACACATGAGAAAAAATACACAGTAAGCAGGTTGAAAAACTATTCAAACAGAACCAGTTATGGGGAAGATAATGCGCATGGACTGAGAAGAGAGACAGAAGGTTTGTCTGAATTGACCATTTAGTGAAATGATCCAATATCACAGCAGGCACCTTGTTTTTAACTTTGTTCTATCCACTGGATTTTTATTCATAAAAGCAAAAAAATATATATATTTATTTTGTTTTTCTCTCACAACATTAAGAAGAAAATATAAAACCAGCTTCATTTTTCTATATTAGTTATTATGACCAACACTATTATTGACAGGATTGTGTCTTGTTAATGTTTGTATACTTTACATATCAGGGGACATATGATGCTTTTCAGTTCTTCCTTTTCACATTGAAATCATTCAGTTGTGGTCTATATAAAGTGGAGCTGCAATGCTTTGGTCTTAATTCCTTGTCAAGGAGCGTTCCACTTCACCTCGTTCTGCCATTTTTGTAGTACGCTGGGGGACAGTGAAATGAAAAACCGATGACTTATCCACTTGTAGCTTCCGCATCCTTCAGCTTGGACAACAAAATCGCTCCGAGAGATAAAAATGTTGGATTCACAAGACTGGTAAGCTGGAAGCCCATGACCTTGTAGCAGCTCCGCAGCAAATACTGTGATGTAAGAGAAAAGAAAGAAAATAAAACTGCTTGAATAATATGAACCAAAAAGAATATGGTTATCAATGCAGAACCTAGAGAAACAACATTAAGATTTTCTGCATTCCTAGAGAAGTGCAAAACAAAATGTATTTAAAGGACAAAAAAGTGAATTTTGCATATTTCCTCTTCAAAGTCATTTGAAATTATGTAACTTTTTACATATCAATATCAAAACATTGTATAATTAGCACATTAACTATCAACAGGCTATTAAACAGGTAAGATTTTATATTTATCAACCCTTTTTCTTGACCTCGTTTTTCTCCTCCTTTTGGTCTTGATTTTCATTCAGCTTCTAACCACTTGTAATCAGGTCTTTGTTTTCTCCAGATAATGAGTTAATTTATCTGATCTTGAGAGCACTAAAGGATTTCTTCAGACAACAACACTGATAAACAAATTATCACAAGAAAATAAGCTTTGTTATCTCACGATTGTAAAATAATTAGCATATGATCTTGAGATAACATAGAGATAAGTAATTGTAATCACTGCCTACCTTGGGTTCGATAATAGTATTTTTTTCCTTTAAAGTAAAAACAAAACAGTCCTTTTAAACTCTGCCCCAGGGAGGGCTGGAGATAGCGATTTTTAAATGTATCTAAAAGGGATGAGCATTTTTGAGTTCACCTTGGGGAATATTCTTTAAACCTGCAGTTGTCGCATTATTAAACATTTTCCTGTGCTCAGTTTTCTGCTGTTGTTCTACATGAACAGCTTGTTTTTAGACTCCAGGGAAGCAGCGATGTGTAGATTTCCTTTAAAGCAGCAATGCAAGAGTACATAGTCACCATTCCACAAACACAAACAACAAAGAATGTCAGAAAACTCGAGCTACAGCTATTTTGTAGCTACATGACATTTTGCTACCACAGTAAAAAATTGACTTCTTTTAAGGCTTTTCTTACACTGTTACAAGGGGTCTAAATGAATGTGGAGGTTATTTTAGGGGCATATTAACATAAATTAAATTGGGGACAATTGATGAGGGGCAGTCGTTGTATTTTGCTGATGTGTGAGGCCAGAAATGTTTGTAATGTCAAATGTTATCAAACCAGTAACACACAGTTTGTTAATGATGAGCGCCTGTAATACGAAACAAATCATAAACCATCAAACCTAAACTGTGATGTTTTTGTGTTTCTGTCACAAAATTGCAGAACAAGGTAAAGCTAGAAATCTTTAAAGCTTTATGTATCAGTAAAAATATTTCACAAACCAAATTGATATTTAAGCGTATGTTGCAAGCACAGATCACACCCCTTTGTTTACAAGACTATGTCCTTAAACATCTGTATGTGATGTGTCAGTATTTTCCCTCCTCTAAAAACACCAAAAGCATTGAGAAAGTCACAAGGACAACTGATATACATTATTTTTTCAATAACTTGCCTGCCCTCTCACATACATTTCAGTGGCATGCTTTTATCAATCCATAAGCTTTAAAATGATTTTGGCCCAACCTTTGCAGCTATAATAGCTTCTTTTGGGAAGGCTGATTACAAAGTTTAAAAGTGTGTTTAAGGGAATTTTTAACAATTCCTTCAAGGGTTGTCACGATACAAAAATTTCAGTCAGTTTTGATACTAAGAAAAATACTCAATGCCTGATAACATTTCCGATACCGTGGCAACATATTTTGGTGCAAAAAATGACAAACTTAACTTTAATTTTCTTCATTATTGCAAAAAAAGTAGGGTGACAATGCTATGCAGGATTGAAACTGAAATAATTAAAAATAAAAGTGGAAACATATTTATGGCCCAATAAATGCATCACTAAGGTTGCTCTTAGTGATGCATTTATTGGGCCATAAATACTCCAAATAAATATGTAGGAAACAAATACAGGAAAACCCTATGAAGGTAAGTTAAATTATAAAACATGGCAAATATAACGGTTATTTTTTAATAGTCAAAAAATTGCATGAAATTATTGAATTTTTTTTTTTATCAATTTTAAAGTCATACTAAGTTAGCCTGGCCAGCCAGACTCAGATTCATTTTCGCTTTGCTACACAGCGAAGTGCGTCTGGAACTGCTCCCATGGAGCCTTATTTCCTGATACCGACCAATCACAGGCGTAGGCGGGCTTTATGTGTTGAGTGACGTGCAGCCACCGAGAATCCCTCAGCCATAACAAACTAGATGGTCGCTTCTACGGAGCGTTCGTTTTGCTAGTGCGCTTTCTTCTGTTTAAAATCATTCACTGTAGTCTCCGCTCAACCATAGCTCGCTATGCTGAATTATATTGTGAAATGTTGACAGTGGAAGTCTGATTGTACCTTTTTTACGTCACGTCAACGGTTTCTGATTGGTTTACTTTGCGCCTGTTAACCCCACCCCAGAAAAAGCCCTGTATGGGAGCAGTTCCAGACTAACTTCAGCTGTATAAGAGACTTCATGTTAAAAAAAAAACAAGCCCAATAAACCACAACCTGCAACTCACTAAATTTACAAGAGACTTAAAAAAAAAAATAAGCCAGAAGTTGCTTATAATAAGCAGACTTGGTAACAGTGTTATTAATGCCGATGCATTTACATTGGGCTGCCGTAAAGCTGTTCGTCTTACCGGGTGAATGAGAACAGAGCTGCAAGACCACCTCCGGGTTGGTCAGTGTTGGTCCTCCATACTTTCAGCCCTCCTTTAGAAAAACATATTTATAATTTAGGTGCCACTTCCCCGTTTGGTAAAACAGTAAACCAGATAACACTGATGGTATGTGTTAATATCTTTTATGGAAGATATCTGCCTTTGATTTAGTCACACAATAATTTTATTATAATTGCTTATCTTTAATGTGTCACTAACATGGCTTTCAAAAGTAAGTTTAAAGCTTCATTATATTGACTCCTTTTGTATCTCAAAGAAGTTTGGAATTTAAGTAACTTTGATTATTTTTGTTTTTGAGCCCTGTCTTAATTATTTTAGAAGTTATTATTGTTTTTTTGATCAGCTAATATGTAACTTCCCAACAACTATTCAGCAGAAGAAATACACTGTTTTCAGCAGTTAGTGTCAGAAATTAATCAAATAAGCTGAGTCCTAAGTAATTATTTGCCACTCCAAGGGGTGTTTGTCCCTCTGGTGGTTTGTTTGAACTTCCTCTCTCAGCAGTTTTTAGACTAACTGTGATTACGCATTAGACTTACCACAGGATAGTTTAACTTGTACTGGAATTTGAATCCAGAGATGTTGAGGTTATTTAGATTAGTTCTCTAAACTGGCAGAAAGACTATGGTAGGGGCATTATCACGCATTATATATGCAGTCTAGATTTTCAGTAGCACAACACCACTGTACCTGAGCAGTTGGAGACAAAACATATCTCATACATTGTACAGATGTTTAAGAAAACTAATAAGGATAGTATATATAAAGCACGCTTCTAAGCCCAATGATGAACTGTACACTAGTTAGTCACTTATAATAAACTCATAACTCAAAGCGCTTTACACTAGAGCCACAGCACTACACAGACCAGTAGGCGACTTGGGTTTAAGTTACTTGCCCAAAGGCACATGGACATGTTCCAGGAGGAGGCTGGAATCAAACCCACATTCTTCTATTTGCAAGAAGACTGCTTTACCCACTGGGCCAATTAATATTTTACAATCCACTGTGATAGAAACCAGGAGGACATAAACCAGACTGGTTTCCATCTGTGCTTCATCCCTGATCTGTTTGCAGGTGTTGTTTTATTGTCTTATTTATATAACTTGTGTTTGATGGCGAGATCCTTCTGCTTATTCTGTGTTGTTTAAACCGAGACCTGCTGTGAATGATTGAAAGCTACTATTTATTATCAACATACTCAAATCCAATAACGTGAATTTATTTTTCAGATATTTGAGGATTGAAGACAACGTTGAGAACCCAAAACTGAAAGAATAAAGACAAAAAATAATGCATAAACAAATCGGTAATTAACTTTTTTCTGCAGCAATGCAACCCTCTTCACAGAGTTCACATTAAATGGAAATCCTGACTACTGCATTCTGTAAAAAAGCAGAATACAGCTAACTGATCTAACAGGAAAGGTTTACATATAAATTTAAAATTCAAACAACACAAACTGCTCTGGTAAAATTGTTGAGTTTCAAAAGCACCAAATAAACCTGCAGAATCATGGTTCAAAATTGTGTTGCATTATATACTTTACTATACATACTGTTTGTTCTTATTAAAGTAAGATAAACAATAAACGTGATTGTATCGGTCTGGTCAAACATTGTATCTAGTGCTGCAACAATTCAAGTAAATCTAAAAAAAGATAAAAAAAACAGTTATTTCACTTCATCTGACGAGCTTCCTCAATTCAAAGCTAGTGAGAAAGAAGTCACTGAGAGACTTTTGGTCATTTAGGCCCAATTTCTGCCAACTGTTCTTGATTTGGCCCGCACTGAGCTCCTCTCTGCTCGGTTTTACTTTGTATTTTCTATTTTACTTTGTGTTTTGACCGGCCTGGAAATGACTGGGACGGGGAAGGCCTCCTTTTTTGGAGGGTGGATTTAGCCCCGTCCAGCGAGGTGACGATAAAGCTAGTTCTTTATTGAAAACCCCCTGGAGATCGTGATATTTGGGAGCAATGCTACATGGGCCAGGAGGGGAAGTGGTGGATGGATGTGTGTCTTTAAAGGAGAAGCACATTGCTTATATTACTGATAAGATAGCTAAATTGATATCTGTGAGAAGATCTGGAGGAACTACAAGCAGCCACATGACAGAACATTGGCAAATTAACAATTTGTCCATCAATAAAATGAATCCAAACAATGACTATTACTCCCTGCAATTGATATACTCAGAACATTGAATTTGAGGATTAATCCTGGACTGAGATAACATTACACAATAAAAACACTGGACAAACTGAAATAGCAGTTTTCGGAACTGTAACGTACTAGGACTGAACCCAAGATACAACCGGAGACAGGTCAGTGGCGTTTTCAGTGTTTATTTAAAGTAGGAAGTGGTGCGGCTTCTCGGGGCGCGGAGGCTCGTGCTTAGACAGTAAACCTCTAGGCAGAGACGACAGGTTAGTGATCAGCGGCAGATGACAGGTTAAAGTGAGGACGGCTGGATCACTAACATGGTGGCGGGGTTCTGGGGTCGGGAGATCCGATAGAGCAGGCGGAGGTCCGATTGCGGACGGGGGCTTGCAGGAACAGGGCCGTTGAGCGGCCGATCGGCGGACAGGCAGTCCCTTTGGGGCTTTCCACAAGTGTTGTCCAGAGGCAGATAATCAGTGGCAGTACAGAGAGGTTCAGGCGGGCAATCCGAGTGGTCCAGGTTTCAGGGTCCAAAGCCAAGTAGTCGGTTAACAGGCGGGCAGACAGAATCAGGCTGGGGTCGGGCAGACTCGGTATCAGAGAACGGATCAGATGAGGTAAAAGGCAGACAGGTAGACTTAGAAGAACGCTGGATAATCTCTCCAGGTTGGCATGAGACAATCTGGCACTGGTGTCTGATCAGTAGTCGGGTTATATAGTGATGCATGCAGGTGGAACCGATAAGAGTTATTTGCAGACGGGACAGAGCTGAACAGGTGTGCTGAGTAGTGAGTTAGACCAGCACCAGTGCTGAGATCGTCACAGGAACCTGACATAACGCTTTCTCAGAGATCCTCCAGGGCAAAGTGGTGCAGCCTTAACAAGCCAGTCTCAGTCCAGCTGTTTGACCTCAGTTCAGTAAAGTCTGGTCAGTAGTGAACAGGTGGCTGTTGTGCCGACCTTTATGCATATGAATGTGAATAAAAATGTTTAACTCTGGTTAAACATTTTAGGTCTAGCTTCAGCTTCATGAACAGAGGAGACAGAGTGAGAGACAAAGCAAGGCATATTCTCCTTTCTGAATGGAGAAGGTCATGAAGAAAGCCATAATGAATGCAATGTGTGCCACTTATGCATTCTGTGTGACATGAATGCTGATCTTGAGCTTTGCAGTTTGACAGCATTAAGCTGGTCATAATTCATTCTGCTTTGTGTCAAGATGAGCCTGTTAAGTGGCAATTATTTTGTTAATATTTTACCAGAATATTGGGCTTTTGTGAGAAATTCAACCCATCAATTATACGGTAGTCGGTACGAGGTTCCTCGCCAGGTAAAGTGTCTTTAGGCGTTGAACAAGGTTTGATTTTTCTTAGCTCCCAGGACAAGCCTCGCAGTGTGGAGACAGACAGCTGTATTATTTTGGCCAAGGCCAGAGGGTCATTATCTCGTTCTCAGGTTTTCTTTGGAGGATTTCCAGGTAACAGAAAAGTGCTAACACACACCTGCACATAATAAAGAGCTACACACTAAAACAGTCTCAGAGAAAATCAGGCACAATAGTGAGAAAAATAAGTCGATTGATTGGTGTCATCCAAAGGGGTTAGACTCCTACCTTACACTTAGGGTTTTTTATAATTTAAAATAAAATCTGTGTTCACTTTGCAGCCTTAAGTGCATCCCACATGCCTGTTACTCCAGCAACACCTTCCACAAATTGCATCAGTGGAAAGAGGTTTAGGGCTTCTACAGATCCACAAAACACATGTGAACCGGCAGCCAAAAACCCATGACCCCTTAAGCAGATTTATACTGTTTTCATGGCATGATGAAAGCAACATTGTCCCAACAATGTCAGTTCAAGGTTTGGCAATTTGGTGCCTACTTAACAACACCCTAGAGCAGTGGTTCTCAAACCTTTTCTGTTGTGCCCCCGTTGAGAGAATAAAAACATTTCTGGCTCCCCCCATCCCAACAAAATGGTTCAAAAAAGAAACTTTTATTGTTTTCTCTCTAAACAAATTGAAGATTACCCAGAATCCCTTTGACATTTTATAACAGATAAAAACCTTTTATAATAACAGTTTCTAACAGCAGGACGTTTTTCACAACATTGCCACATTTCATAAACTATATAATATTTATAGCAAAAGGTTTTTAGCCTGACACATCCCTACAGTCGAAACAAAACAGAATACAACAATGTTCACTGCCTGTGACGCAGCACATTCTCTGGAAAGACAGCACACTACTTTTTTTGCTAGCCATGAACCTCATCATCAATAGAATGTAGAGATCTGGGGTCCGTTCTTCGTACGTTGCTAACTCAGTTAGCTGGATTTGATTGTTGACGATTTGGCATGATCTTGGATCGTTTGGTTCTTCGAAACTCATCCTGGACTAGCAACATGTGCGCAAGCTTAAACCTGCTCGTGAGCAGGCTTATTTCATGTAAACAGGATTAGATCGCAGCTTTATAAGCGGAGGAGATAGGGAAGTCGGTCTAGCCAGTGCACTTGGACCACCTAGTGGCAGAGGACGGGACAGAATTGTGGAACACCATTTTTTAATCTTTAATAAAAGACGAAACAAATAATGCTTAGTTCCTGTCATTTTATTAAAAAAATATATATAAAGAAAAGCCAGCAAGTCATCTTTTGTCTGCAATAAGAGATAGTTATGTAAAGTCAGCAATAATACTGTCAAATGGTGTATTAAAACTTACTCTGAAGGTCCTTTTGAAGCAACTCGATCTCTAGTGCAAGTTTTCTCTTTTTCAAGTTGTGGAGTTCAATTTCTCCTCTTAATTTGTGTTTTTTCAGGTCAAAATACTACATTTTTTGTTGAAGATGCCGTTTATATAGGGAACGGATGGCACCCTGTGTCATTTTGTGAAAGAAAAAGAAAGGGTTAAACATGCCTCATGCAACAAAAGTAAAAAGAACCCGTTTTTTTCAGCCTTTTTCTTGGTGGCTGTTATAAACAGACAAACACATCATTTAACAGTGGCCTTTAAAAAGGAGGAAAAGGTGGCTTTTTAAAATATAGTATAATAATTACAGGCTACCATTTTGTAGAATATTCTTGTACTTCACTTTTACTTGTCCCCATGTTCTAGTGGGTCCCGTGGAGGCTCTGACATAAAAGAACAAAGTAAATATGAAATTATTAAAATACAAAAATACATACTGTAGAAAGTGATAGAAACATCTAACATGGGCAGCACTTATGCATGTAATTTGTCTGCGGCTTTAGCAGACTTTAAGGTGTTCCCTGTCGTTTTAATTAATGACTCAAATTCAGCATAACCTTCCATTAAAAGCTTGTGTTCTGCTTGGGAGAAAAACTGTGGGCGTTCTTTGGCCATGCTGAACAGCCAATAGCAGCGTTGCTGATCATTGTTTACTATCGATACATTTCCCCTTTTAAACAAATGCATGAACGCGCAGTTTTCTCAGATAGATCAATCCTGCCATACTAATCGTAAACAACAGGTGTGTTCGAAGAACCCAATTAGCCGGATCATGATTAGCCGGATGAAATCATCTTGGATGTCTCATTTGATCTCGGATGTTTTAAGTAACGTACGAAGAATGGACCCCTGAAAAAGACTAGCTGACAATATGGCAATAATAATATCAAGCTATCAATATTGAAGACAAACCACTTACTTTAAGTATTATACTCTTTCAGGAGTTTATTAATATTATTAGTTCACAAACATTCATAGCTACATTACGTCAATGCAATGAAGCCAATACTCTTCACTGAGAATCCCTTGCTACTGACAGCGGTTACAGACCAAACAGCAGATACTGCTGTTGTTCCATTTAGCAGGATTTATCTATAATATCACCACAGACCTTTTTAACTGTAACACCTGCTGAATGTTCTGGACAAAAAATAAGGCAAGCCTATTCTTGTGTCATCTGCTTATGTTGGGCACATCCTATCACATCTTCAATCAACTTTCTGAAAAGGTAATATAAAAAATTAACCATTGCTTTTCTTCTGTCCTGGTGTAAGCATGTCTTCGTGGTGTCATGTTTAGCTGTTAAGGAAAGGACCAAGGTGAAGATCAAACTGTCAACTGTGTTCTTCAATAAAAATTTAAAGAACTTAAAAAATGTCAAGGCACAAAGAGAAATAGGTTGTCGCATGGGTGGACAAACGAAGGGACAGAGAATGAGGCAGGTTACAGTGTAATGAAGAAAACGCAAACAATGGAAGAATGACCAATTAATGACCAATTAATCACAACAGCTTTTAAGAGGAAACGAGGAGCAACTAGGGCTGATTGAAGGCAGAGAAGCTGAGGAGAGGACACTACTTAACTGGACCGCAGCTGACCAGAACCACGAAGAGACCCAGGAAAGGTGCTCAGCGGTAGATGAATGTTAGCTTTGTGTTTTACATTATCTATTTGTGATTAATTTCAACTGTTACTTTCTTCAGGGGTTGCCACAGCAAATCGTTAAAACTTGCTCAGAGACTTGGCAGAAATTTTACGTTGAATATCCTTTCTGATGCAAACAGGATTTGAACCAAGGCACACCATATCAAAAATGCACACTTAGCCCACTGCACCAGAAGGGGACATTTAGATGATATATTTCACTATATATACTTTTTCAAGGTCCAGAGATTATGTGACTTACAATTTCTGTGAGTTTTCAAAAATTATAAAAATGAAACACTTTTTTCTAATCTAACCATCCAAAGGGAAAAAAATAAGTTAGGGGTAAAGGTTTGAACATATATATAAAATGCAGATGGTGTCAAAATATAAAATACAGTGACAAATATACTCCCCTTCCCCCAAAAACACACCTTACCGTCACTAATAGTTGATTAAAGCTCCCCTCGCAAGCTGCACCTCAACAAAATGCATTTTGTAGCCATTTACAAGCTTTAAACATAATTATATCAGGAATGGTAGCAATAAATTATATTGCTTGATTTCAGCCCACAGCCTTACTGCTAAATATAGTCCATTAAGTCAGGGCTTTGGGAAGGCCATTCCAGATGCTTAATGGGAACTTGGTTTATCCGTTCCAAAATGTTAATGTGTGTTTTGGACTGAGTGGTCTTGTGGACCACACAGTTTTCTCCATATTTATCATTTAGTTGTTGATCTAAGGTTCTCCTTCTCCATTATTACATCCCCCTTTAAGGGTGTTACCAGTACAATTGGAAGTTAAACAGCCCCCCGGTGTAATGCTACCACCTCCATGCTCCAGGAAAATTTAGTCCACCATGAAGGCTTCACTTTTCAAGCAGGGGCTTCCTTCTTAGTGAGCACTCTTTCAAAACGTGAAGTAAAATCATCATCATCAATTTTATTTATAAAGCGCTTAACCATCAGTCACAGCTGACACAAAGTGCTGAAGATATAAAAAAAAAGAAAATGACACTAAGGGATGAAACGGAAAAACTAAGCACAATAATAAATTAAGAAACAAATTCAGATAAAAACCTTACCGGTAAAAATTAAGTAAAGCCAAATCTCAATTGGGTTGAAGGCCAGTGAGTAAAAGTATGTGCAAGGGTAGTGTTCCATAGCTTCGGGGCCCCAACAGAGAAGGCCCTGTCCCCTCTAAGCTTCCGCTTTGAGCTGGGAACCACCAGGAGCAACTGGTCAGTGGACCTAAGAGACCGATTGGGGACGTAGCTTTGGAGAAGCTCTACCAAGTGGGGCGGGGCCAAGTTATTTAAGACCTTAAAAACGAACAGAAGGATTTTAAAATGAACTCTGAAATACACTGGGAGCCAATGAAGGGAAGCCAAGATCGCAGTAAGATTATGCTCTCTTTTACGTGTTCCTGTTAAAAGATGTGCTGCAGCATTTTGCGCCAGCTGCAGACGAGCAAGTGAGGACCTGATGATTCAGATATAAAGGAAATTAAAGTAATCCAACCATGATGAAATAAAAGTGTGGATTACTGTTTCCAACTGTTTCCTGGAAAGTAAAACTTTTATTTTTTCTCAAATGATAAAAATTGACTTCAATGTGGCCTTTATTTGACTGTCAAGGTTAAAAATCATTGTCTGTCTTAAAACCTTGGGCCTAACATACTTTGCCAGGAAATCAAGATCAACCGTAGGGCTATGATATCTTTCACCAGGAACAAAAACAACAACCTCAGTCCACTTTAATGTGAACAACAGTTGGTGTTCAAGCAGTTTCCAGATGATGGCATGGTGGAGCCTTGGCCGTACCTCGGTTATAATGAAAATATTAACTAGAGTCCTCTCTGAGGCTGCCTATTACTTCTTTCAGACCTTACACATATGAGTAACATCTACTTTTTGCTACATTGTTTGAAATAATGATCTTGAAATTTGAAGCTGTTTAGAAATGGCTTCAAAAGGCTTTACCCACTACTGTAAATCTCTAATCTCCATCTACTTAAATACTTACTGAAAATACCCTTGAAAGTTACCATTGTTCTTAGTATTGGTCATTCCAATGGTGGTCAAACAAATCCTTTTTGTGTGTGGTAAAGAGAAACATAGTACTTAGAGTCATCATAATCACCAATGAGAAGTCAACCATGGTTATTTCAAGTTAAACAATGGAGCCCCTTCCGCATCACTTATAAAAAAACGTAAGCAAATGAAGATGCATGTATGATTTTGACCATTTGCAAGAGAACATTTCCAGCATGTGGAAACCCAATTATTCTGTTCTCCAACTATGCAAATTAATTATTAAAAGCACTAAATTAATAGAATACGATATAAATCCCATAAGACGTTGATCTAAATTCCTCACCAGAGCTGTAATATGGCCAAAAGTGTCAAAAACGTTATATTTACTTAGGTTGTTTTTTTCCCTTTACATTACACATGGAAAAAAGATGAATTGAAAACCTTTAAAGCAAATGTAGAGATAATTTTTGATGGTTTAAATGATCTTTTCGTTCCTGTAAATGCTGCAGGAAAAAGCTGTGGAGACAAAGACATCCCCTCCTGAGAAATGCCACCATTTTGATGTGTTCGGCTCTCTCTCTTTCCCCCCGCTGCTGCACAAGAGATCCATATTTTAAATGCCAGCAGGCATGCAGGAGCTGTAGGGGGAACTGGCAGTGGGGAGATATAGAGGGAGGGCTGATTCGATCAAGCGGCGGGCAGCTCGAGTTCTCCTCACCCTGCTCCTCGCCATCCATCTCTTTTCCATCGAGCGGGAGAATAAAAGTGACAGAGTGCAATCACTGTCTCTTATCTGCCAATGAGGAGAATAGGTAGGGATGAGATTGAGTGACCGGCTGACTGTGGCGTGTCAGTTGTATCGGCCTTATTGAATTATGACTCGCCAGGATGTGGGATGTCATGAACAGGGCTGGGCCACGGTTAGAAACCACAGGCGTGGGTTTGCTATGAGTTGACAGGGCAAAAAAAAAAAAAACAGCTGTAATGAAACCAATCTGTACGTGTCTTTTATTAGGTAACGAGATCTGAAAAGTTTTGGTCCGTCTATATTGAAAAGATGAGATACAGCAACTGTAAGTAATAGAATTATTGTAGAAATGTCGAAAGGACCCACAACTACAATAAACAGCAGAAGAGTTTGAAAAGACGGTAAATTAACTGAAATTATGTAAGACATTACTAGTCATACCGAACACTTAAAGTGCATTTCACCAAAACCGCATTCACCCAGTCACATACACTAACATTCACACATTCACACATGCCAGGGGCACATCAACATGTGGCAGGAGGAAGCTTGAACCCAAAACTTCAGATTGCAAAATTACTACTCTACTCGTACAACTACTAATTACTACTCTTAATTACTTCTTCCACTTTGCCACAGTCTTGTGCTTATAGCATAAGAAAAGATATGTATCTTATTTTTTTACACCCTTACATTCGGAGTTGTTGCACAAAATGGTTATATACTTTATAATGTCCGAAGTTTGGAAAAAGCGTGAAAGAAAGCAGACATTAATCATCTGATAATGCTGTCAGATGTTGGTAAAGAGTGATGGCCTTTAAGGAAAAGAACAGCAAACCATGGCACCAGTGCATAACAATGGCCCAAAAAAGAAGAGGGGAGTGGTTGGAAAATCTCCAACTTAAATGTGAGGAGCAAAAGGTGAAGATTTACAGCATGTGCTGATATGTCCAGTGAGGAGAAGTTCAGGAGAAACATTGTCTGAGAGAAGAGATTCAATCTATGTGACAAGCCCAATCTGTAGGTAATTAATCATATTTCTAAACGTCTTGTAAATAAAATTATAATATAAAAAATAATAATTCTTTCAGTTTTAAAGTAGATCTGATTTTCTTCTCCAGTTCTGTCCAACACTCTTACTTGGTTACACATAATTGGTCAACACTCCCATTTTTCTCAAGAGCTGTTTCACCTGAATGCTTCATATCAGGGAGGCTGTGTAAAACAAAGCAGCAGTGAACAGAAGCAGCTGAAAGTCTTACTTTTCTTCATGTAATCCCCCATGTTTTTTTCAGGCATTCAGGGTTTAACGCCAGTGCATTAATGTGGCTATCAAAATAATTAAAAGGATATTGTCTGTCACTCCACTAAAGTCAATTCGTTTCAATTGTATTTATATTGTGGCAATTCATGATACATGTCATCTCAAGGCACTTTCCAAAGTCAAATTCATTCAGATTATACAGATGGTCAGAAAGTTTCCTCTCTAAGGAAACCCAGCAGGTTGCATCAAGTCTTGAAAAGCAGCATTCACTCCTCCTGAAAGAGCGTAGAGCCACAGGGACAGTCGTCTGCATTGTTGATGGCTTTGCAGCAATCCCTCATTCTGAGCATGCATGAAGCGACAGTGGAGAGGAAAACTCCCCTTTAACAGGGAGGAAAACCTCCAGCAGAACCAGAACCAGGCTCAGTGTGAACGCTCATCTGCCTCGACCCACTGGGGCTTAGAGAAGACAGAGCAGAGACACAATAAGAGAGACAAAAAAGCACAGAAGCACACATTGATCTAGGAATCTTTTCTACGTTATATGGTAATAGTGGGTGATCTGTCCTCCCTGGATGATGTCACAGTTAACAGAACGCCAGACCAGGTGTACCTACTATGAAGAAAAAAAAAGACAGAGAACAAAAAGGTAAAAGATGAAATAACAATCAAGCAATGCAAACTGGAGAGCAGTAGGAGAACTCAGCAGAGTGAGAGAAATAGACCCTGATGTCCTCCATCAGCCTAAGCCTGTAGGACATTAGTAGTTGCTTTTTTTTTTTAACTGAAACCTTCACCCTCTGGAACTCTCTTCCCAAACACATCTGTGATTGTACAGACCTATCCACTGTTGTGCCACTATGCACTGTTTTAAGTTATTTAATGTTTGATAGATAACTCTCGGTCTGTTAGGTACTGTCTGGTGAATATCAGCCCAAACAGCTGATATCAGGACAATAGTTGAAAGGAATGATTTGAGCACTGGTGTTCTAACAGCAAACTCTGCACACATATAGAATAAAGGAGTGACAACTTATCATCAAGTTCAAGAAATTATTAACAGAAATAAAATGAACATCCAGAGAACATCACTAAAGAATGCTGTTTATCTGAATTAACACTACATTTCAATCAACGAATCCTCTCTATAGGCTAGTGAAACTTAACTAAACTATTAAGCAATATTAAGATAAAAAAGAAGTTAAGGAGTACACACAAAAGAATCCTGCAGTCCAGTTCTGTGTATTTGAGTGTTTTTTTTTTCTTTTTTACACTGTTTGATATAGTTAACTGTCCTTTTTGTAATTTTACTTGATTCTTGTAAAGTGTCTTTGAGTTTTTAGAAAAGTGCTATGCAAATACAATTATTATTATTATTATTATTATTATTATTATTATTATTATTATTATTATTGTTGTTGTTGTTATTGTTATAATAATTATTATTATTATTATTACCCATGAACAATTGCAAAAAGTGTTTGGAAATTAGACACTACTCTGTCAAACTCTGGTCATGTACATACATTCAACATTTTTATCTTTGAACTATTATATGTGAAAAAAAATGTGAACTCACCATCTGAGGCTTCATATTTGGTGGTGCATTTCCATTTTAGAGACATGGCTCAAGAGGCAGTTTTTGTTTTGTAAAAGTGCAATTTAAAATTATCTTCTTTGACAAGCAATGCAAAGCCCAGTTCATGATTTTTCAGCTCTTTCAGCTCTAAAATGTGATGATATTTGCCCTTTAGATAATTGCATTTGTACTTTAACTTTGTTTTAGTCTATCTCTCATTAGAGCTACACTAACACCAGCCAGATTTTTGTTGTTGCTCAGAATATGTTTCAGTTTCTTTAAAGTGGGTGATAGCTGTGTGATTCAGCAACAAAGTATTTTTCATTGTATTGTGCAAAGTCTAAAGTCTAGTGAAACTACAAAAAAAAAGTCTACAAATGGGCTAAAAATCCACCTCAAAGCGCCAACACATCAATGGAAGATGTTCTTCCTTCTCTTCCTGCGGCTGCTCCTGTTAGGGGTCACCACAGCGGATAATCTGTTTCCATCGTTTCCTGCCCACCGCATCTCCTAACCTGCATGTCCTCCCTCACCACATCTATAAATCTTTTTCCTTTTCTTCCTTCCTGGCAGCTCCATCTTCTCCCAATACGCCCATCCTCTTTGCTCTCTCTCTCTGTGATTTTACTCATTCCTAATCCTGTCCATCCTCATCCCTTCCAAAGTAAATCTTAGTATCGTTGACTCAACTGCCTCTAACTCTTTTTCCTGTCTTTTCATCTGTGGAACAGTCTCTAGCACACCAAACATAGCTGGCCTCACTCCCGATTTGTAAAGCATCTCTTGCGTTCTTTCTGGTAGCCCTCTATTTCAAATCACTTCAGGCATTCGCCTCCACCCAGTCTGCCAAGTACTTAAACTCATTAATTTTCCACTTCAAAGATCCTAACCATTCCTGTGTCCTTCCTAGCTTTCAAGCACAGGTAGGCCTGCACCATGTCTGACTAAACTGTTAAATACAAAAGCTAGGCTGTCACTCCATTGTACTATTCTGAAATATACTGGGTATTGTTTTGAAGAATTTTTAATGCACAGAATAAACATAAAAGAATAATAATATATTTTTAAAAATCATTAATAAAACAATATGGCCTTTAAAACCCAGTGTGCAAGCCATTTCTCAACACAGCCTTCTAGACCAAAGGTGGTTAAATCCTTCCATTACTCTGTGTCATGTTGGGTTTTAGATGGACCCAGTTGCAGACTGAACTAGAGGAAGATTAGGAGAATAGTATTTAATAACAAAATAAACAGCTCTTACAATGTTGACACAAAGAGAACAGGACACAGAACCGGTGTGAGAGAAACAGGCAGGAAAACGGAGTAAAGGGAAGTTTGACGGAAGAATCCAGCGATGAGGAAAGAGAACAAGTGAGCTTATATTGTACACTGAGGGAGGGCTGGACAATGACAAATTAACTGGAGGGGCTAATCAAAGAAGGTGTGGAGCAGCTGAGGCAGAATGAAAGCAAGGCAGCTGAGGAAGGTAGACTAATTACCAGAGAAAGCTGAACACAGACACATAGAGGCTCCATCTGAAAATGTCTAATATAGCTCCAAGCTCCTGTTCCTTGACCTATCATGAGGTCAACGGTAAGAACCCTATCGTGGGGAGGAAAGGAGCTTCGGACTGCTGTGCCGATTTTGGACAGCCTTTAACTCCAACTTCATTACGCAACGGAAACACACATGGATGATATGGGCCTACAGCCTTCTGAAAATGAACTACAAAGTGCGCTCTCTCTTCTCTCTGGACATTATTGTTAATTTCTGTGAGGTGGGCTGTGCTTACACATCATGTCATGCAAAGGATTGTGGGATTCCTTATAGTTCCTTTGTAAGGGACAGCAAGGTTCCTATGCTAAATTAGATGTGAAATGAAGCATACAGAATCCTTTTCCTATCTCCTTCCTTACTTAACTGCACTATTCGGACAGCACTTATCATGGCGACCACTGACGCTCTCCCGCTTTGGCTAGAGTCCTTACCCAAAAGAGGTATTCTGATAGAACCAGAGACTTCTCACCAAGGGGAAAGGTAATCACTCAACTGAGAAATAAATCCAAATGCAAAACGAACACAAGAATAAATTAAGAAACTAAACAATAAACTACTAAAGGCAAGATATGTCAGAGCATAACAAAACAACAGGTAAATGACGAAAACATAAAAGAAAAACACAATTGGACATCATGACGGTGATGAAAAAGAGAAAGGGGGAAAGAGAGATGGAGGAACAACTGCACATCATAAATAACAGTATCCAAAATGAAAGACTGCTATATTATGTCAAAATACCTTCAAACTGAAAAAACTCACTGATCGGCTTTCCTAAAGCTGATTAACATTAATCAGTTTAAGCTTGAAACAGCCTGATCACCAACATGGGCTGCGCAGCAGGGGTAATTTCACTGGACAATTCCTTAGATAGGAAACTTTTTGACCAATCTGTATGATTTGATTGAATTTCACTTTGTAAAGTGCCTTGAGATGACATGCTTTGAATTGGCACTGTATTAACAACATTGAATTGAATTGAATCTTATTTAGCGGACACACATACAACCAAATCTGTGAACTTTCTTAAGCTTCTTCAAAACTAAAAAGAGGGGGGAGGGGTGAACAAAACCCACCAGCAAGCCTGGGAACTCCGATCCTTTTGAAGCACTTGGTCTTGCCTGGGGGCCAGCCTTGGACAGGAAGTGTGTTTACTTTCTTATAGAACCGCAAGGAATGCTGGGAGGTTTTGGTTGTCAGTCTTTTCTGGTGAAATTCCCCAACAAACTGTGAACTACAAAGTAAATTCTTAAACTCAAATTTAGACCCACTAAAAATGTTGTATATTATTTATTGTTTATTGAGCATTATTAAGTACAAAAAAATAGAAAGAAAAACATACAATTAATATGCAAAGTGATGAACGTTCAAAGGAGTTGGTAGAAGTATAAACTTATTAAAACCCACCCCCTTCTTCATTGACATCACAATTACAATTTCTTCCGATTCATAAAGTATCATAGTTTTATACATTTATTCTACTCTTATGTTGTATTCACATTCAGCATTTTAATTAATGTGTAAACAATATTTGTATACAAAGGATTACTAACGGTAACACTGTAATACTAATACCGCTGTTAATACTACTACTTCATTGAAACCAATAATTATAATAATGTGATGCTATATTTAAATGTTACAAGGTAATCCTTTTTCATATCCAGTGAGGACGATATTATTGTATTGTGATTTGAATTGTTTAATGTTTGGACACTACTTTAATTCCATAGTCAAACTGTTAAATAGTTTCACTCAGACTGAACTGAAAAATGTTTTTCTCGTGGTTCTAATCTTACACATTTTGAATTTACATTCCCCCCTGAGATTATAAGGCCCTTCTTCTGAAATTAGTGCTTGAATATTTTCTGGCAAGTGTTTCTTTTGGGCTCTAAATAAGATGCATGCTGTTTGTAAATTGACCATATCTGTAAGGTTTAGTAGTTTACAGTTTATAAACAGTTGGTTTGTGTGATCCAGATAGCCAATCTTGTTAATTATCCTTATTGCTCTGTTTTGTAGTTTAATTAATGGCTGTGATGTAGTTGCCCCATTTCTCTGCACAATAACTGAGGTAGGGTAAAACTATGGAACAGTAAAGAATGCGTAATGCTTTTTGCGCAATTACATGTTTAGCTTTATTTAATACAGAAGTACTTTTTATACTTAATTCTATATCTATCTAATATGTGGTTTATGGTGGATCTCGTCATCAATAATAACACCCAGACATCCGTTT
This sequence comes from Fundulus diaphanus, assembly GCA_037039145.1. Classification (NCBI taxonomy): domain Eukaryota; kingdom Metazoa; phylum Chordata; class Actinopteri; order Cyprinodontiformes; family Fundulidae; genus Fundulus; species Fundulus diaphanus. Next base: position 49,714,482 of record CM073130.1, on the reverse strand, counting down.
TCCTGAGCCTTTTCATCTTTACTCCATTTGACTGTATTTTTATTTATATATTATATCTGTGGTTTCCAAATAAAAATGTTTTTGTTTTAGTCAAATTTAACGACAGTTTGTCTCCACACTTTTAAATTGTCAGCTGACCTGAGTGTACATACATCCAAAAGCTGAAAATGGCATACAGCAGAAGAAAAAAAAACGAGTTATAAAACCAAGCACACGCACACCAGAAAGCATTTCCCCTTTATGAATCACAGGTGCTCTTCAGCGTTTGCATGCAAGGTTACGTTTCATGTTCTGCTGCTTTGCACTTTTCTCCATGATTGCCATTGTTAACCATACAGGAAAGTGCAAAGAAACACAATTTCACAGAAAGGCCTTTTATTAAATGTGTAAATGTTGGATATTATGTTGTCCTCTTTAGTTTACAGGTGGCAAAAAGGGTCCAAGTGAGGAGAGTGTTGGTAAGCAGGCAATGAGCACCTCAAGCGCATCTGGAAGACAACGGGTGCTGACAAATGCTGTGAAATGCAACTTCTTTCCACAAAGTCCAACAGGTATATGGGATTTTTCTTGAATTCATTTTTAATTATGACAGCCCATGTTTTAGTTTCCTGTGAGTTTCGGATTGTCAACAAATCTAGCCCTTGTCATGCATTCGTAATCAAGGTTTTGAACCATTTAGCAATGTAATTTAGGCAGGTTGCCCACATCTCCCTGCAGTCATCAGTTTGTCAAAAGGATTACTGTGTCATATCCATCAAATTCAAGTAAACAAATGCAGAAACTGCTCATGGTGAGACAGCTCTGAATTGCTCAGAGATTCATCATTGACAAACAATGCGGCTCTTCTCTTAAGGTCATGCAGATAAAAGGTCTTTTGGAGAATTGAAGCACTTTTGCTCTTTTATAAAATAGGTTAACATCTATGATAGATACTGAGTTGTCTCAGAGAAAGATATTAACTCATATATCCACCCACCAGCTTCACAGTCACAAGCGTCACACAAAAAGCATGGTCTTGCAGATAAATAGTGAGGCAGCCACTGCACCCTTAAGGGCATGATAGTAACAAATACATTTCTGGGAGCATTGGTCTGCTCATTAGATGGTCTCAGCCTGGTCTGCAAACATGCAGCTCCTGTGCTTAAGCTCAACAATGAGTCTACGCTCTCTTTATAATTTTTTAGGGTATGCTTTATATTAATCTATTTTGTACCTGACGAAGTTGCATTTTATTTTCTTGTCTAATCAATTGTCTATGTAATCGTTTGTGTTATAGTTGCTACTACTAATCGTTGCAAACGAATTACCCTTCAGGGACCAAATAAAGTAAAGTCTAAAGTTTTGCACCCCTCCCCAATGGGAGAGCCAGATCCCAAGCCAGGTTTTGTGTCTCACATTAGGCTGACCTTCCGCTGCGTCCTGCCTCTTAGCTCCCCTCACTGCGCATCAGTCATAAGCAGCTAAACAGCAAGTTAACGGGTCATGTTACATTACTAAGTTCAACACATTCACCACACTGGTAGTTTAAACATAACCAGTCACAGAATTTGACTGAGTGAGTGGCAGTTAAATACTAAACTGAAAAATTATGTCAAATGGAATAAGGTCTAAGTAATTCTTTATTTTATTTTATTTATTTTACTCCAAAATATACCATATAATTCCTCTAAACCTCAGTAGAATTTTGCCATTGAGAAAACAGTAATTAATAACTATACTTTAGTACCTGTACAGTAATGTCAAAGAAAAGTTGAAACACACTGGTCATTCAATGGTTATCTAAGTTGTTTGGTTCTTATTATTAATAATGGCAAATAGTAATGTGAGATGAAAAAGTCCTGAAAAGTAATGTGATTTGTTGTTTTCCTGTGCTATCTTTGCAGAAACAGAAATGTTACTAAATGTAGATAAATCAGACTCTTCCTTTAAATCATCAGGCTATAGATTATGTAAAATCTTGTAGGCAAGGCTGTTTGAGGGGATTTGGTCAATTTAGGTTTGGTCAGCACCTCTGTGAGGGTGAACTTGTATTTGTCAGTTACATTAAATGTTATTTATATAGCGCCAATTCACAACATGTTCATGACTAACTGGGGTTTAGAGAAGACAGAGCAGAGAAACAAAAAATAAGAAAAGGAATATTTTCTATGTGATAGGGTAATGGCAGATGATGTGCCCCCTTGGATGATGTCACAGCTAACAGAACACCAGACCAGATGTACCTACTATGAAGAGAAAAAAGACAGAGAGAACATAAAGTTAAAAAATGTAAATGACAAAAAACAATGCAAATTGGAGAGCAGTAGGAGAACTCAGCAGAGTGAGAGAAATGAGCATCTGCAAGTTGTTGTCCTTGAGGTTCTTTATACAGCTAGGTTTTAAAAAGAATTATCAGTAAAACATACACAAACTGTGCTAAAATATTTGCTTAGATAAACAAATTTAGATAAAATTAAAGTGAAAGTTTTTGTTCTTAATTTAAAAATAATATATATCCAAACTCAGTACACTCCGTGTTTCTACAGTAGTCCAGAGAGGACAAGTATCCATTCAACTGTTTCCTACTGACTCTTTGAACATATAGACCATAATCAACCATGTACTCCAAACAATTCTAATTTAAAGATTATATCAATATGCATTACACAGAATATTTGGCTTTTTTATTTTGGTATCAGCCTACTACCATCTTAGCTACAGGGAATGCCTTGATTTTTATTGTGCATATGTCCAGTAACAATAAAGGCTATGAAATTAAATAAATTAGAAAAATTTTAGAATTCCTTAAAAAGCTTTCTGAAATATTTTAATTATTTGGTGATGGTTATCATTCAGCTTTTTATCTTTAGGCTGGTGGTTTTCGCCAGCAGTCGTTGGGTGAGATGCAGTGTACACCTTGGACAGATTGCCAGTCCATCACAGGGTAACATAGAGACACACTCACACCTAAAGACATTTTGGAGAGACCAATTAACCTGACAGTCATGTTGGAGGAGCCACAGTACTTAGAGAGAGCCCAATTGAATTCACTTTTATTTATATAGGGCCAGCATGCTGCTGCAAGCTGCACCTGAGAGGTCTCTCTGTGTTCCGTGGACCTCATGAGGAGAAGGTCTGCACAGGAGGGATGGAGCAACTGTGGGCCCGAAAGGAGTTCAGAGACCAACCGCATGGGTGCAGGCCTTTTTTTTAGAGGGAGTGGTGGCCTTGTGGGTAGAGCATCGTTACTCACCAGGAGCTGGGGGATGATTGTGTTGAATTTTGAGCTGAAGTCCAGAAACAACATATGCACGTGAGATGCATACCTGGGAAAACACTCTCTGTGGAGCAGTTTTACCAATGCGTAAACTGTTGTCAGTTGTCAGATAACTTCCTTATCTGACAACTCCTTTGCCATATACCTTTTTTTTCCCTTTGTTCATTATTGCTAGAAAGGTGTTGCCGTATTAGTGCATTGCTTTGTGTTTAGCTCCTTAGTTTCTTCTTGTACTCTGTTCGCTGTGCATTTTGGGTTATTTCTCTTTGATCAGTGTTAATATTTTTCTCCTTGTTTTCTTGTTTCTTTGTGTTTAGTTCATCTTCCTTTATGTCAGATATTCATCTTCCCTCATTCTACCTGTGCCCCATGTCCTGTTCTCCTTGTATAAGTTCTGTAAGTTTTCTGTTTTAATTATTAAACCTCCACCATGCTCATCCCAATTTCCTGTGTGTATTTTGGTCAACATTCAAAACATGACATGAAAAACTTATAAACAAAAATTAAATGAAAATAGAATACATTGATCAGAAGGTGGCTGAAGTTGAAAAGAGAGTGTTAACATCCATAGTGATAAAAGTAGTGTACCGATATGTGCTAAAAAGCCTCTCAACAAGGACGAAGCATCACTCCAAGGCAACATAAAAAGCAGGTAAGAATTTTCCAAATGCTCTCAGACACAAAGTCGTATGATCTGATGACACTAAAGGTTTTGGCTGTAATGACTATTGTTACAAATGGAGGAAAGCTGCAAAGCCTAGGAACCACATCCTATTATGTATGGGGGAAGCATCTTTATATATTGTAGTGTGAGTGTTATGCTGCAAGAGGGGCTGGTTTAATTAATCCGCGTCATGCTGTTTAAAAGGCAATTCAACCAAATACTAAGAAAATACATATAAACTTCTGAATAAAAAAATTAGCTGATTTAAAACAAACTTTACACTGATTTCCAGATAAGGTTAAAAAATAAAACTTAGTAAAACCAGCATATTTATTCTGATTCCGTAGGCGGTGAGAAAAAAGGTTGTCTTTTCAAAGTCTGGGTAACTACGAGGTTTTCAAATGTAAATACATATATAAATATGTATGTAGGCAAAAATAAAAACTAATCCTTAGTTCAAAGAAATATCCTAACCAATTTCTGACAGCCTTTAGGATATCAGTTTATCATGATTGCATTTGTATTTATCTATACTCATGCTTTTGAAACCATGACATATTTATTGAAATGCCAAGTTGGTAACAATGTTTCTTTAATTTAAGTCACCTAAATATTCTTACCCTATATTAAACATTTTGTTGTCCTTCACCGAAGCCTATTTAGGCTAAGGCCCCCAGAGTACATGACCATGGCTAGGAGACACCTGCTTACTCCGGTATTTACTCTCTATGCTCCCCTTATATGCAACAAGACAACTAAAAACCTGAGATGGGCAAACAGTGTTGGGTCCTTCAGAACAGGGATGTTACGTCAGCTTTTCTGTGAAGGCTTTTCTGTGTGAGTTCTTATCTGTTTCAATTTAAATTTAATTTATATATTATTTGTTTCATGTAGTATCTCCATGTATATATTTATATTCTTTTTTGTATAGCATTTTAATAAATGAGTCATTTACTAAATAAAAACCTGTACTGCCTTACCTTTGCTTTGAGAAACATTTATCCAAGTTGCATACGCTTTGCAAAAAAAAAAAAAAAAATCACGTAAAGGGTCTCTGCCTTCGCTTTAAAAACATTTGTTCATATGTTTGTTTGTTTTTCAGACCAAATTAGGGGTTGATTAGGAGCATGTTTTGTGTAAATTCTGATGCTCCTACATACATAGGTGTCAAACTCAGGCATACAGTGCATCCATGTTTTAACATTTTGTGTTAATGAAATATTGCATGAGATTGTCTCCGCCCAACAGCCCCCCTTCAGCCCACAGGCGCCCACTCTCCCCACGCACACCTCAAGGTGACAGCCCCGGCGTCACATCATGGCAGGTTGACTCTTTCCTTGGGCTGTTGCTGAAGGAATAAAAACAGCAAATAAAGAAAACATCACAGGAAGGGAAGTGGTAGCAGAAGGAACGGTGTGGGTGAAACATATTACATGTTCTCAACAGCTTTTCTCCTTCCTTTATTTGTGCAGACAGTGGTTTTGATATTAAAACCTATCTCGCTGATGACACTGGATGTGTTGGAAATGAGTTTTCTTTATGAAGAGTTAATCCTTGACAGTGCGTTGAATCTTTTTGTCACTTTGTCTCCGTCTTTCTGGTTCCACAGATTAATAATTTTTTTTCTTCCCTGCCATCAGCTGTCAGTCAAACCGAGTGAGCTTCCTGTGGCTGCTTTTTACTTTGGTTTCCAGTGGATGACTCTGCAGGTGACACACCTTTCTTCACATGTCTAATGATGTCATCCATCACAAGCCATGGCCAGAGAGATCAGACAAATGTAATTTAAATCGTTTACTTTAAACACATGAAAGATGAAAGATGCATTTAAAGGCTGAGACATGAAATTGATTTAGACAGTATTTGGCGTTACCCTTTACTTTTGCTGACTTTTAGAAAAGCAGACTGACCTCTGTTCATGCAGTACTGACAATAGGAAAACAGAGGTGAAAAAAAACAGTGAGATTAATCCAGTGTAGTGCACAGAGTCAAAAGTCAGAGTTTCCAGGGTCACAAAGGTGTTTCCATTCCCACCTAGAACATCTTGTGAAGAATAATCTGCAGGTTACCCTGCAAATAATCTATCTATCTATCTATCTATCTATCTATCTATCTATCTATCTATCTATCTATCTATCTATCTATCTATCTATCTATCTATCTATCTATCTATCTATCTATCTATCTATCTATCTATCTATCTATCTATCTATACACCAGTTATTCCAGAGCTTTCCTCAACTCTTTCCACAGCACAAAAGATAAAACAATATCTGCAATATAGCAGATAAGGTCACGATTGGCTTATCCATCCACTCTCCTTGTAACACTCACCTATATACTTAAAGTCCACTTGAGGGAAGACTGACTCCCAACCCTGATTGAGCAGTTCATCTTTTCCCGCTTCAGAACCATCACAGACTTAGGCCTAGTACACATGTAGCAGGCTTTTTAAAAAATTAATATCACCCCTACACCATTTTTAAAAATAATACCATACACACAGGAGATTTTTTTAGAAAAGTTTCATCCACACCAACCCGCATATATACGCCACTGAGCGTTTTTTAAATACACCAGAGACATAGGGGGCAGTGTACCACAAAACTAAAACTTATGTCAGGCCAATCAGAATCCTTCAAAACCACAGACATATATACGTAGACGCCTCATTGGGCGCAGGTTTGCACATCGATGTCACCGCCATATTGTATGTGGCAGAAAGTAGTGAACGTCTATGGCCGCGGTATATATGTTTTATTTAGATAGAAAGATATTGATGTATAGATGGAGCTTATATATACTTGTAAAGAAATATATATATAGATTAATTGATAGAGATTGGCAGAACAGAGAGCTATTGATCGATGTTTTTAGATATAGATATATATATATATATATATATATATATAGAGAGAGAGAGAGAGAGAGAGAGAGAGAGAGAGAGAGAGAGAGAGAGAGAGAGAGAGAGAGAGAGAGAGAGAGAGAGAGAGAGAGAGAGAGAGAGAGAGAGAGAGAGAGAGAGAGAGAGAGAGAGAGAGAGAGAGAGAGAGAGAGAGAGAGAGAGAGAGAGAGAGAGAGAGAGAGAGAGAGAGAGAGAGAGAGAGAGAGAGAGAGAGAGAGAGAGAGAGAGAGAGAGAGAGAGAGAGAGAGAGAGAGAGAGAGAGAGAGAGAGAGAGAGAGAGAGAGAGAGATGTGTATGTGTTATGAATATAAAAGTAATTTGGTTAAATCTAAACATTGTGGTCTTCATTATTTAATAAAACTGTGTGAACCTTTTACGATCTGGTATAGACACAGGTTAGCAACAGACTTTTTGGGGGAGTATTAAAGAGAAAAATTACTAATATAAGAAAAAAGCCATAGGAGAATAAAGTAAAAAAAAGACAAAAGTGGTAATATTATGAGAAAAACATCATATTATGAGAATTATGGGGGAACATTTCCAGAATAGTCACAGTTTGCAGAATTTTTTCAGTCCTGGAGTAATAGGGCCAGGATAGATTCTTTTAACTATTTTTATTCTTTACGAGAATAAAGTCAGGAGAATGAAGCCAAAGGGATACGTAAATAAACTCGTAATATTACAAAAATACAAATATTACGAATATAAAGTATATTCTGAGATTAAAGTCCCTCTGATACTGTTTAAGTGACTGAGTCTAACAGCAGATTTGCCACATTCAACATGGCGGACGCTCTGACGCATCCGCAGCATAGGCAGAACCCGCCCAATGAGGCGTCTACGTTTATAATGTCTATGATCAAAGCAACCACGACTTCCTGTTAGGAATGAATCATGTGCCTGAAGTTTCAAGCTTGTGGACCGATAAAGAAGTTGAGCTTCTTTTAAGCACCATATTACAATATAAAGTTCAGAAAACTCAAGACAAAAAACCTCACGTCCACTGTCTGCTCTTTTTTCATAATCTGGTATTTTGTCATTTAAAAGTGCTGTACCATCCAGACTGTGGTCTAGGAGGCTTCTCAGGAGAGGAAATTTATTTCATTTGACAGTACTTTTTTTTAATTGACCGGTAATTATCAACAAACTTTGGATAAATGCAAGGAAAAAGGATGTTTTGTTTTACTGCAACTATATAGATCTTTTCTTTCTTATTGTGTGTTGTGATTTCGTAGTTATATGTGTAGTAATGGAGGCATTCACAATGAAGAAACCACAAAACAGCTCATTTATTGATATTACTGTATGGCTTTGGTTTAAAACTGAAACCTTCAAAAACAAAATGCATAATACTTGTACAGTTATAGAAATCATGTCACTGGTACACAAAAAGAAAATAAGTTTTAAATATGTGTTTTTTTGTGTTGAAAAACTGATGAATCGTACTCTGGGAACCCAATATGTGTTTATTGAAGGAGATGGGAGAAAGGCAGAATCAGCTGCTAAAAGCAGAACGGAGAGGCAATGACGGGAAAGACTGATTGTTAATGCAAGGAGCTGACTAGGTGACGATAGCAGGGGCAAGTTGACCAGGTAATGATGGCAGAGACAAGCTGACCAAGTGACCACAGCAACGACTGGCTGACCAGAGCAGAGGCCGATGATCAGAGCAAGCACTGGATCCAAACAGGAACAAAACCACTAGAATGAAGGTCTGGTGAGGGCAGGGTGAACACAGGACCACTAGATCAACAGGCAATGCAGAGCAGCTTTAGGGAAACACATGCAGGGAGCAGCTGAGTGAGGCAGGTATATATGGCAGGGGTACCAGGTGGCATGACTTGATGATAATTAGTGGCAGCAGGTGACGCTGATTGAGGAAAGTGAGTGGTGGCTGAGATGAGTTTTTGAAAAGGGAACAATCAATCAGCCCCAAAGACACAAACAAACACCAAATCATGACAAAAAATGTTTGGTGGGTTGGAGCCACGGAATGGGAATAAGTACTGACAAGAAAATCACAAAGAAGATCAAAATTGATTTGACTCTAAAAAAAATATCCACTATAACTCATTAGTCCAGAACATTTCCTTTGTTGTTCTCAGACTTAAAAGCAAGTTATTGACAGAAAGGCGTAGCTAAAAACAATTACTCCTGACATTTTTATGTGAAAGTAATGAGGGTTCTATGTTTATTTGTAATTTATTCATATCAGCTCTGAGTTTTGACAGTTGTGGGAATAAAGTGCGACTGCCAACGGTGACAGCAGGTCCCTCTCTGTTGCAGCTGATACTTGTGATGGTTTTAAATGTCTGTATTAGACCCGACAGTAGATATCCGCAATTTGACACAGTGAATGAAATAACAGAGAGGACTGTCTCCTCCTCGTTGGCTCCCTGATATTTGGTTCCCTTGACTGTTGGCCTCTGTGCAGCTCCTCTGTTCAGAGCTCATTTTAAGGCAAGACGTGTAGCGTAGTTACATACCTGATGGTATCTCTACTCTCATATAATACTTAAGCAGCCATAATAAAGCCTTTGGCCTATGCACTGTGTACATCTGCATAGATCGGGACTACTACATGTTTCTGTGTAATTTTCTGTAAATCCCAAGCGTGGGCTGCAGAGCAGGCTTCATTGTATTTTTGATAACTGCTATCCTTGTATTGCACCTTGCTCTGATGAGGGTCAGCTGGGGAGATGAGGAAAATAAAGGGAGCATTAGATGGGCAGAAACACACTTAAAGATGCTAAAAGTTTTAAAAAGAAAAGGGGAGATGCTAAGAAAGTAAAACTAAATTAAAAACAAAAAATATTTCCAAAGAATTGCTAGAATCAAAACAAAACTAACCTAACCAGGGCAAACCAAAAATAGAGAACACAGGGGAACTAAAGACCGTAGAGAACACTGGGGAACAGAAGGGCGTAAGGAAACGCCGGAGAACAAAGGGCGTATGGAAACGCCAGGGGAACAAAAGGGGCACTAGAACAACACAGGGACCAGAGAACTCTAGGACCACACAGGAACTAGGGAGTGCTAAAATTACTCAGGAATTAAGGAGCGCTAGAACAACACAGAAACTAGGGAACGCAGAAACAACTCAAAACTAGGGAGCGCAGGGACCTATGAGCGCCGGGACCTTATGAGCGAAGAAGAGGGAAAATCTCAGACAGACAGACAGACAGACAGACAGACAGACAGACAGACAGACAGACAGACAGACAGACAGACAGACAGACAGACAGACAGACAGATGAGGCCTGGGTGAAGGATGATGACGATCCGGCGGACTGAGGGAGGCTTTTATAGAGAGGCTGGCAGGTGGAAAGAGTCCAGGCTGATTAGGAACTGACAGGTGTAGATGATTAGGCAGAGTGGAGAGAGAGCTGGGCGGGAGAAGGAAGGTGCTGGAAAGGCTTCAGGGTGCAGCAGGCAGAATTGCACCCTGACGAGTCCCTGAATAAACATTTCCTTACTATTCTAAGTGTTTTAATTTACTGAGATGCACTTGTAGACATGTAAGACGGATATGAAATATTAAACATGGTTTTCAAAAAAGTAAAATATGTTTGTATTTGTTACCAAATGAAGCAAAATTAGTCAAACTGGAACTGAAAGTTGACTCCTAACTTAACAGCTTTAAGTCTGACAATATAACATTTAAAAACAACTTATTATAACAATTGTAAAAAAAATATTTTTTGGCTAAAATTTTCATATAGTAAAAGTTAGAGCTGGAGAAGGCCTTCACACCAGTTTTTATTCGTAAACAAGATGACAAAATGTGGAGATAAAACATAAAGCTACCACAATAATTTTATATTTGGTGATATATGGTCCCACATTTTACCATCAAATAATGTAACAGGGACAGTTTTATATTTGAATAAAGAAGATTATTAAAATCTAGTCAGTCTTAAAGGTATAGTGGCCAAATCTTTTTTTGGCTTCGAGTTCTGGGGGGATCATCTTATCTAATAGCTATTTATTATCTAACCCTAACCCTAACCCACATGCCAGTTATTCTGACACGCTCACATAATGCCCACGAGGTATTAGTTTCCTCTTGCTGGCTGTGCACTTCTATTGTTTATATCTCCAGTTAGCTTTCGATGTTAGCCCTTCATTGTAGCTCCGATGCACTCACCGTATACTTTGAAAATGGCTGAGAGTCACAAGAAGCAAACCGCTTACAACTTTATGAGAAGAAGAGGAAGGCCTCAACAGAAAGAAATAAGACCAGAGTGGATTTTGGGGATATTTTCACGAGATCCCCCTGAGGAGCGGAATTGCAGGTAGGATTGGTCTTGTGCATGTACGCAGTTATTCAGAAAAGGACTTTGCCGTTTCTTACCTACATTTCCGGAAAAAATCGGCCACTCCACCTTTAAATAGGGAAGGTGTTCTTATTAATTTTGCTTGCATTTCATGTGTGCAAATTATTTCTCAGCTATGGAAAAAAAAATTTCCCATAAAGAAGAAGCAACATAATAAAAAGACCTCATTTTCCTGCTGCTGGCCTACATCTGCAAAGTTGACTGAATTTCAGCTCCTCTGCAGTGTTTAAATTGTCCTTCCCAAGCGATCACTCCAATAATACATATTTGACAGGTTTTAATTGAGTTAGTCTTACATTCTGTCATTTTAAATCTTGGCATAATGAGGACTGTACATTAAAGAAATCTTTCCTTCCCAAAGCTCTGTAAAACGTGACCACTTTTGAAGTTGGAGTTAGAACTTGGACTTCAGAACAGGGTCGGCTTTCTCCTCAACTGCCTGTATTTGCGTGCCCTTTGGAGTTAATAATATTTTTATTTTTACTTTTTTTAACTTAACAATTGTAAATGGTTTAGCATTTCTACAAGGAGTAATCCTAAAAATCTCTTAAATCACCAGGCAGCTCCCTTCCTTCTAACATCTCAGCCTACACTCCTGGTCCCTTCTAAATGTGTTTTGATGTTGTTTTCGAGGGCAGTCTTGATAAATCTATTGTAATAATCTGTCTATGTAATCCTCTCCTGTGTAAACTGGGCCCTTCAACAGCCAGGGCAGTCATTTTCTGAAGTGCTGTTAAGAAACATCGCCTTTCAGATTACTTTAGTCATTTCGCGTCTCGAACATTATTTTATATTGTGCCACATGGTTATTTTTCAGTTTTTTTTTTTACAGTAACCTATTTACTTTTTTGAATAGATTGTTATTGGATACTGACTTTTACATGAACTCCATTTCAAGTGTGCCAGCCGTCTTTACTGTCTGGTGAAATTGAAGTGCTGCTAACAATTGTCAACAGAGTTGGAAACGCTGGGTGAAGTGACTGTTTGGAAGATTATGATTGCTCATAACAATCAGCATGCCTTCAGGCGGTTCTGTATCTTCTGACGCCTCATCAAGTACAAAAAGGTGAGGAAGGCAGTTGAAGGCGGATATATGCTTTGTTTTGAAACAATGATAATGATGATGATGATGATGATGATGATGATGATGATGATGATGATGATGATGATGATGATGATGATGATGATGATGATGATGATGATGGGGGGGGGGTACTAAACGAGATCTATGGATAAGCTTTAGGAAGCCACAGTGCAGCCTATATATATATATATATATATAGATATAAATATATATATAGATAGATAGATAGATAGATAGATAGATAGATAGATAGATAGATAGATAGATAGATATGTATATGTGTGTGTGTGTTTTATGGCTTTTAGTATAATGTAAAACAAGCAGGGAAGTACATCTCTTCTGTTTATGGAACGCAGTTGTTCTTAAATAAATTAGTCGATTCATATTGCCATGGCATCTTAAGATATTCAAAAACAAAATAATGCTTTTTAAATTATTTAGCACTTTGTTCTTTATGTCAAGTTTATACAATAATTTTTCTATATTAGTCTATACTAATCCATCTGTAGTGCACAATTATAAAGGTATAAAGTACTTATAAGTATAACCGCATTATTATTTGTAACTATATCCACTTAGTTCTGCAGTAGAAACAGCCATGACATCTTTCCTAGCATGCATCGATTGTTGTGATGTGAAAAACGGAGAACAAACCTTTCCCCATCGTTAATGTGACATTTGTCATGTATAATTCAACTGAAAAACAAGAACATCTGTCAGAAAGCACAAATGAAAAAGATGTAGGAAACCTGTTTGCATAAGTGTACACATTCTTAAACTATATTATATATTTACACACTCAATGCACCTTTAATTCAGCCTTCTTTTGTCTAGCTTTCTGCATCCTGTGGGTCAAGAACGTAACCTGAAACAGGACAAACAAGATTTTCTAATCTACAGTCCTCTGCAGGTGACTCCTCAGATTAGTTGCCGGTTTAAGCTATTATCTCATCCCAAAACTTTCTTCTGGTGAAGCCATTATTTTGTTCATTTGGATGGATTGTTGGACTCACACTGATGCTGAAAAAGAAATCCCCTTGTTCAGCTGTCTAGGAAACATATTAAGGTTTTAGTTTTGTTTTGTCATTCACCTTGACAAAAAATGACCCCCATAGCATGATGCTGTTATCACCATGTTTTATTAAACTGAACAGTGATGTTCTTCTGGGGACGATTTGTGCAGGTTTTGTGCCACACATGCCTTTTGGAACTGACCCGAAAGTTCCAGCTTGGTTTCATCAGACAAAAAAAAAACATTTTGGCCCCAGTTTTGGTGAGAATTTATACGTGTCTGGATATTATCTTTAGAAAAAAAAAAAACTTTTGTCCTCTAATTACTGTCAGTCACTACACCATGTAGAATACAGGATTTTGTTTTTGTCACATGTAGACCTCAAGCATTGTGTGTCACCATTATTCTATATTCTATATTTTCTCTGGTTACTAGTACCTGTCTTCAGTGTATTTAATGTTGTGTGGCTCTGGATGACATTAAATGGGCCTCTGGTAACAAAGTGAATGACCTTGGTGTTATTATTAACCAGGACATGTCCTTTAAAAATTCATATTAAGCAGGTTTCTAGGATTTCCTTTTTTAATCTTCAGAATATTTACAAAATTATAAATATCCTGTCAAGGAGTGATGGTACAAAGTAGTCTTTGTTTCTTCAAGGCTGGACTATTGTAATTCTTTACTATCAGCTGATCCAAAACGCTGCAGCAAGAGTTCTGATCAAAACTAAAAAGGGAGATCATATTTCTCCTACTCTAGCTTCCCTTCATTGGCTCCCTGTTAAATCTAGAATAGCATTTAAAACTATGCTCCTTACATATAAAGCCCTTAATAATCAAGCTTTGTTATCCATCAGAAACTGCTCCGTATGTTCCTAACAGAGCACTTCGCTCTCAGACTGCAGGTCTGCTGGTGGTTCCTAGAGTCTCTAAAAGTAGAATGGGAGGCAGATCCTTTAGCTATCAGGCTCCTCTCCTGTGGAACCAACTCCCAGTTTTGGTCCGTGAGGCAGACACCCTGTCTACTTTTAAGACTAATCTTAAAACTTTCCTTTCTGACAAAGATTATAGTCAGAGTGGCTCATGTTACCCTGAGCTGCCTCTATAGTTATGCTGCTATAGGCTTAGGCTACTGGAGGACATAATAAACACTTCCCTTCACTCTGCTACATTTCCTACTATACTTCAAGTTTGCATTTTGTGCTATTGTTTCAACTTTTAACTTTATGTTTTCCTTTTTCTTTTCTCATTAGGTATATCTGGCTCAGCGCTAATTTTTTTAGCACTTTCCTAGGGGGCATCAGCTGAGCTACTACCGTCAACAACTCCATGTTCTCCTTCTATAAACAACACACTTAGTCATGTCTTTCATTAGCCCTGTTTCTCCCGTAGACATATCCACTGGCTGAGCTTTAACTACAGCTAACCAGGTCAGTTTTCAAGTCTAGAGGATGAAAACTGACCCGAAGGTTATCTGCATGCTGTGTTTCTCTCCCAGATCAAGCCACTAAAGGAGCTAGTGCTGTTATTACCCTTTTAGAGTTCTCTTTCATAGAAAGTACTGGTTCAGAGCTTCTGTGTTATTTTTGTGTCTCTGCTCTGTCTTCTGAAACCCCCAGTTGGTCGGGGGCAGATGTCCGTTCACGTCAAGCCTGGTTCTGCAGGAGCTTTCTTCCAGTTAAAGGGCCGCTCTCCTCTCCACTGTCACTACACGCATGTGTGGACGGATTTCTGCAAGGTTCAGTGACACAATCCAAGTGACTGTCCGCTGTGGCTCCACGCTCATCCAGGAGGAGTGAATGCTTCAAATCATTGACTCGATGCGATCTGCTGGGTTTCCTCGGAAAGAAATCTGTCTGGAGGATTTGAAAAGTGCCTTGAGACGGCATGTGTTGTGAATTAGCAACATATAAATAAATTGATATTCCATTTTATTGTGGATTTTTGTATCCTTTTTTTAACCAATACCTTTGCTAAAGTAGATCTTTTATATCCTTGTTACCTTTGTAATAGACTGGTGACCTGTCAACAGTCTATCCAGCCTTTCGTCTCTCGCTCCCTAGAGATAGGAAAAGGGCCCCATGCCACAATTTGTAGGTATAGACAATGGATGGATGAATGGGTGGTTTTTGTATCTGAATAATCTTGTACATGAGAAAGTAACTATCAAACATTATGTGTGACTGAACATTTACACTGTACATCATCTTGAAGACACTGTCCCCACTATGGCATGGTGGTGGTAGCACTGAGCTGTGGGAAAGCCTACGTTCCTTCTAGATAACCTGTTAGAGGCTGCAAAAGACTGAAGATTGGTGTGGAGGTTCACCTTGCAACTAAGCCGAACAATACAGTCAAAGCTGCATAGATGAACATGTATGCATGTGTTAGAATCGCGTACACTAAATCTAACTGGAAATTGGTGTTCACAGAAGCTCTCCGTGCCATCTGAATGAGGTATTTTGAAATGAAGAATGAGCAAAGATTTCTGTCTGCTGCAGCTGTCAATCCAGGTTTGACCAAGCACTGATTCAGGGAAGCTGAATAGAAAAACACATGTGATGAAAATTATAGGTGTAACATCACAAAATGTAAAAAAAAAAAAAAAAAGTTTAACATATAATGTTACGTTTGCAAGAGACTATATAAAGAAATGAACTTTTTCTTTATCCTGCTAAATGTCTGTGCATGGACTTGAGTTGTGTAATTTAAGTTGTGTTTTATTCTCCCAAATCAATATATATTTTTTAGCAATCTTATCAGCCCTTTAAACTCTTCTACATTTATTTTTCAAAAGATCTTTAAAAATAATCTTCTAAAAGTAAAATGTCAGCTTTAGATTGCAGGCTGATGCAAGAACATAAAGGTGCAGCCAGGGAAAAAAAAAGAAGAAATAATGCCGGGAGATCAAACTTGGCAAAAAAAAAAATACTAATTGTGAACAAAGGCTAAACTGAAGGAGCTTGTAAAAGTCCAAAAGCAAGACATACAAGCAGGGTACAATAAGCGCAAAGCAGACAAAACAGGTTAAACACACCAAATACACATCAGAGGTTATCAAAACAGAAGGGAAAAAATCAGGAAGAAAAAGAGGCAATCACAGGGACAGTGGGGAAAAAACAAGAGCTGTAATAAACACAGCGGTGGCTAACTGGGAACAAAATGAAGAACTGAGCTGTTTTCACACACGTACTGCAGTCCTGACACAGCAAGGATGCTCTTTGTCTATTTTCAATGAGCTGTAGCAAAATCGTTGTGATTTCCACACTGTATTTTCTGCATAATGCTGTGCCTCCTGTGTACTCTGGACGTATGTTCTCCAGCAACATTTCTCTGGCACTTCCAGCTGTGAGAGCACATTTCTAGCCCGAAAACTCCCTGCCGGGAAGTTACACGTGTATAAATGAAAATGAGACAAACCGAATCGCTTTCCTATTCAGAATAAGATAAAACCTTCACACTGATCTGTTTGCATTGCTTTTCGATGGCCATTTAAGCGAATCAAAATGACAACATCTAAATTTACCAAAAGAAGCAAAACTGCAAATATTTACTCCTATTTCTTATCAAGTGCAAAACTTTCTGTTTGCATTTGCAGAAAGCATAACGTGTTCCTCTGCGAGAACACTTACTCTGAACTGGAAGAGACAAGGATAGCTCAGGAGGGGAAACATATAAGGCAGAGTATGCAGCGTTCTGTCCACAGCACACTGAGGACGTCATGGGAGACTGTTGACTCATTCCGCTTTACATTGATATTAGTGTTCTTCAATTTCTCATTAGTATTTGGAACTCTGTGGAAAACAAGAGATGCAAAACAGAAAATATCGTCAGCTAATATACTCATTAGCAATGAATCAAGATCTATTTTCTGCTCTGTGTGCATTCTTCTTTCTAAGATTGTATCATTACCCCCCCCCCTCCCCCCAATGTCATGTCCAGCTTCATGGTAAGCAGAATGGTGCTCTGGGTGCCGTAGTAATGCATAAACAGATCTGCTTTACCATGAGAGGCTTTAAACCCCACTAAATGTTTGAAAATGCACTAAATGTGTGCAGGATAACAGAAACGCAACAGTGAATTTTTGTTTTATTTTTTGTTAAATATTTACGTTCTGTCCACCATACCGACCAGCACTGTTACGTTAGTAAACAAAAAAACATTTGTTTCTTAACCGGACGTGAATGAGGATGAATGATTTCTGTTAAGCTCTGCTTAGCTACGCAATGTCCCTGCTCCCTGTGATTAAATTATTTGAAAGTGTCCAAAATTAAACAAGTAAACATAAGATGGTGTGAAAAATGCTTTTTGCAAATAGATGGGTAAACTATGGTGGTACAATAATTTTAAGTCTTTGTTGAAAAGACAATTTGTCTTGCTCGTTCTTAGCTATAACTGAAAATTATGTATATATATGAATATTATATGCATATATATAATATATATATATATATATATATATATATATATATATATATATATATATATATTTTTTTTTTTTTTTTTTTTTTTTTTTTTTTTTACTTAATTGTACATTTCAACTGTTTACTTTTAAATCACTGCTGCACCTCGTACTGTAATCTAATTTATTGTAATCTACAAGCTGTATGCAACGAAATTTCGTTCTGTACGCACGCTGTGGATACAAAATGACAAATAAAGTTGTCTAAGTCTAAGTCTAAGTACAACCTAATTGATTCCCTTTTTAATTAATGTATTTTTTTTAACTTTGATATCATTCGACTTTAGGTTACTATTTTATTGATATTGATTTACTGAACCCATCCCTGCACTGAACAGATGCTTAGAACAATCAATGCATGGATGTGTCAAAACTTTATCCAGCTGAACAGAAACAAAACTGAAGTTATTATCTTTGGACCTAAAGAGGAACAAACTAGAGTCAGCACGCAGCTTCAGTTATTACAACTACAAACTAGTAATGAGACCCAGAATCTAGGTGGAGTGATGGACTCAGACCTGAACCTTCATGGACACATAAAGACAGTCACAAAGTCAGTCCTCTACCACCTGAAGAACATTTCCAGGATTAAAGGACTGATGTCCCAATGAGATGTAGAGAAACTCATCGTTTATCGTTGGTCGTATTGATTACTGCAACAGTGTCTTCACAGGTCAGCCCAAAAAAAATCAACCAGACAACAGCAGCTGATCCAAAACGCTGCTGCTCGTGTTCTCACTAAAACCAGGAAGACAGAGCACATCTCCCCAGTTCTAAAGTCCTTACACCTTACACCCTGTAGCTCAGAGAATAGACTTTAAAATATTTCTGTTCATAAATCACTGAACAGCTGAGCGCCAATATACATTATAGAACTGTTGTTGCTGTATCAACCCTCCACATCATTCAGATCTGATGGTTCTGGTCTACTCTGCATACACAGAACCAGAACCAAATATGGAGAAGCAACATTTAGTTCCTATGCTCCACAAATCTGGGACAAACTTCCAGAAAATTGCAAATCAGCCAAAAGACTGAGTTCCTTTAAATAAATCTGTTTAGGGTTGCTTTTGACCCATAATAACAGGAACAATAATTCATATGTATTGATGTTTTCACTTGATGCAATTTAATGTTTGTTACTGGTCTCACAACCAGTGACTGTTTCGATGTGTTTATGATGTTTTTATGTTTTCATGATGTAAGGCAGGAGATAGGCAACAGCACCCCTTCGCGACGCCACAAGGGATAGACGTGTTAGAAAATGGAGTAATGGATGATGTAAGGCACTTTGAACCGTCTTGCTGCTGAAATGTGCTACAAATAAACTGACTTGACTTATATCCTGCAAAGCACTTTGGTCAGCTTTTCCCTAACCTTTCCACAGACTCACACATAAAAAAGTCTAACCTGTCTGTTTAGACTCCTTCTCCATGATGTTCTTCTTCGCTTGCTTTCACGCGATCTCATCAGAACCCTCTCCTTTTGTCCTCTTAGCCTCTGCTTCTGTAATGTTGTAAGGACCTTTCATCATTCTGTCACAGCAGCGTTCTCTGGGCACTTTTCTTGCAACCTCTGACCTTTTTAGTGTTGGTTTCTTGTAATGATAGTGATCTACTGTCAGCAGAGAAGTTCATTTTGCAGTGAGCTTCACTAGAATTCATCAACTAAAGATCCATGCTGTTAATGAAAATAAAGGACTGGAGGGGAAAAAGTGTACAATATAGCAGGCTGTCAGACCGTAGTGTTTTGTTTAAAGGTGATCACCAGGAGATGTCACTACCTTTATCGTGTTTTTTTTTTTTATTCCAATGATGCGTTCATGGTATGTCATTTTTATTTGTTTCTCTAAGCTCACATGAGACATTTTTTTAATTAAATACCTCCAAAAATACGGAGAATACCTCAGGAAACACCCCTGACGATAAATGTGTAAAACAGCTTCAGTCATGTACAAACAGGTTGAATCTACAAATCATGCACGCTACATCTGATTTCCCTGTGGTCCATTTCCCAAGGGATCCACTGTCTCCGTGTCTGTTGAGTCATGCATTCTTTTGTTTTAATCGAAAGCATTCTTAGCGTTGGATTAATGGAGACAAATGGAGTAAAGCAGCCATTTAAATCACATTTGGTTCTGCATATGTTTTATATTCAAACTAAGCAGAAAGGTTAGGACCTTTGTTGATATGTCATCTATTTGTCGGAAAATTTTGGCACAAACATGCAGTCAACTTGAAAAGGAAATTTTAGGTCTTATTATGACTCTTCAGTTCTTAGAAAACACTTCAGGGGAAGGTTCTGTAATTTACACACACAGCAACTTATTTTAGTTCAAGTGGCATGAATTCAGTCCATCAAATGGTATTTCATCATTTCATCAAAAGTATTTTATGTTAGTTAACTAAGAATGTCCCATTAAGATGCCACATCGCTCCTGCCAGGGAGCCCTGCTCAAGATGAGCAGCAAAAGTTTCAAAAATAAACAGATAAAATATAATCCTGAAAAAAACGAATGAACACAGTGTTCACTTCAGACACACAAACAAAATAAAATACTCAAGTTAAAAATGTAGTTACAACAGAACAGATGTAAGGTAATGAGCCCAAGTGAAGCATCTCCTGGAGGTCAATATCAATGTCAAATACATTTATGTGACACACTTTAAAAGAAGAGTTGACCAAAGTTCTTTACAGTTACACTGACAATCATAAAATAGCAAATAGAATAAAGCTGGACTCAGGATGAGTAAAAGGCAGCAGAATTAAGAGTTCCAAAAACTATTTGGTGTCTCATACTCAGTCAAATGCCAGAGAAAAGAGAGGAGCTTTTAAAAGGCATTTAAATTCCATATGCACGGAGGAAAAGTTTGGAAAGCAGTTTTTCCTTATTCTGTACATGACCCAGGAACTATCAGGCGCCTCTTTTCAGAGAACCAGGTGTTATATCCACCGGGATGGTATTTTAATAGTCTGCAGAATTAAAGGACAGAATAAATATTCAAATCAAATCAGTGCACTTACAAAATGTCTTGAATGTTAATTTTCTGCATGTTTCACCAATATGTCAGCCAACCATATTTAGCACAAGAGGATCATTTTTAGCAAATATTTATTTATTTATGAATATTTTTGCTCCACTTTATGAAGACTAAATCCCACATGCTGGAGACACATGTCTTTAATTTTTCTTTATTATCCCCATTTATACCAGAGTAATAAATGTTTTAGATCTTTTCCACAGTGAGAATGCTGGTCCAGATGATTTTCTTGATTTACTTTGAGTAAAATAAAGAATTAAATACTTGAAACATTTACATACAGTGGGGCAAAAAGGTATTTAGTCAGCCACTGATTGTACAAGTTCTTCTACTTACAAAGATGAGAGAGGTCGGTAATTTTCATCATAGGTACATTTCAACTATGAGAGACAAAATGAGAAAAAAAAAATGAAATCACATTGGAAGATTTTTAAAGAATGTATTTGTAATAGATGGGGGAAAGAATTTGGTCACTAACAAAAGTTCAACTCAATACTTTGTAGCATAACCTTTGTTGGCGATGACGGAGGTCAAACGTTTCCTGTAGGTCTTCACACACTATAGCTGGCATTGTGGCTCATTCCTCCATGCAGATCTCCTCTAGAGCAGTGATGTTTGGGCCTGTCGCTGGGCAACACGGGCTTTTGACTCCCGCCGCAAATTTTCTATGGGGTTGAAGTCTGGAGACCGGCTAGGCCACTCCAGGACCTTGAAGTGCTTGTTAACGGAGCCACTCCTTCATTGCCCGAGTGGTGTGTTTGAGATTGCAGAGCTATCATAATGCCAGTTTACTTAATTAATAATTTAATAATTTAATTATTAATATTTAATCGGTCCAGCATTATTTATTAATAAATAATATTTATCAATGCCGGACCAAGCCTGACCCTCTGCAATGCCTCACAGTAAAGCGTCAGCTTGGCGTGATTGAAGACCAAAAGTTATTAATTAAATAAACCGATCTACAGCAACTTTAAGAGCCTCATATCAGAACATTTACTCTCATCGATCAACTCTGTGGTCACATCTGAGCCTCGGCAGGTTTAGCGTCCGCTTCAGTGAACACCAACGTTCATATTGTATTCCCAGAGACATTCCAGTCTTTCCGCTCTTGGAATCACATATTTTTGCATTTTCTTCACTGGATCTTGGACCTTTATTAACTGTTTCGCTGTTGTTTTATCCCCTGCTGCGCATGCGCAGTACGTACTTCTGTTGTTATTATAAATAAACACCAAAGGCTTTATTTACTAACAAATTGTCCAAAAACAAAGCATACAACGGCAAAATAGCAACTAATGCACCAGCAGGACGTGATAATCTTTCATAAAAACTTTGTATGCAACCAGAGTGAGCTACTGATGTATCAATAAATAAAAAAAGTAAAATAATGTGGCTATGCACCTTCAAATTTCAGGATTTTTTTTTACCAAAAGCTTCATTAAATCATTTAAATTTATTTGTTACACCAGATTCAACAATTTGTATTGTTGTATTTTTTATTTTGTTGTAGTGTTAAGTCCAACTGTCTTTGCTACTATTTGTGGCTACATGATTAGTCTATGTTTTATTAATGATTCGAAATGGACCTTACAGCAGTAATTTATTTATTTTCAAAATGAACACACTTTTGTGACAGGTGTAGCAATATATTCCATAATACATATTTCTTTTACACCGGTGTGACATTATATGAATGACAGGTGAAAAAGAAAAATCACCTTACAGATCATATACAATATTTACGTGGATGCAGAAAAACAGCACTCATTATATTAATACATTTTGACATACCATCAATCTAAGCTTGCAGATATGACACAGTCCCAGAGGAGATGCTTGAATAAATTTGCATGTAATAATGATTATTGACAGGAAAGTGATGAGACCAGTTTACAGACAAACACCGGTAGTCTCTGTGGCTTACAGGAAATCCTCTGAGAGGGAAAGATTCAAAAGCTTAGTGAAACACTGTCATCATTATGCTGCTCGTAGTCAGGTGTACAGAATCCTGCATATACAAGATATTTTCCAGCACTTCAACGGTGGAAAATATCACCGACAACAAGCACTGTTGTCTGCTTCTGAGAATAATAATCTAATCATTTTCTGCATTTCAGCACATCATGCTCTATAAATCCCACATGAGATTCAGATCCACCAACAAACCATCCCCACAGCATTATAATGCCAGTACCATGTTTGACCATGGGATGAAGTTTTTAAGAGCTGTGTGTTCATTTTGGTCTCATCTGATTGGAGCACATTGTTTGCTGAGTCTCTTGTAAGGCTTAAAGATACTATATAAGAATCAGGGAGCTTTATTGTCACTATTTGTTACCAAATCAAATGTTTGGCATCGCAAACACCGGCTCAGGAGGCACATAATCACACATAATACGCACACACAACAATGAGCTTCCTTTTCTTTTCTTTTCAAAGACGTTGATTGCACTGGCCAACCACATCACTCCCTGTGGCTCAAGGGTGCGTACAGTCCTTAGCAGCTAATGGGCTCGTTTTCAAGTCAAAAGGTTGGACAGCAGATTACAATACTGTGCAATAAATTTAGTTACAGATTAAAAAATGTATAATTAATCCATTCATCCCCAATTATGCTTTGAAGGGAGGGGAGGGGGCTATCTCCAGAATTCATTGGGCATGAACAGACCAATCCTTCACATACACAATCACTTAAGGGCAATTTGGAGTGACCAATTAATCTAATAGTCAATTATTTTGGACTGTAGGATGCCGGACTACCCGTAGAGAATCCACACACACACGGGGAGAAACTCCATGCAGAAAGACCCCAAGCTGGGATTTGAACCCAAGACATTGCTGCAAGGCAGTGCAAACACCACAAACAACTTAAAACTGTGCAGCCCTTATCACTAATAATGAAACCTTTCCCAAAATGTAAGATGGAGAGTACACTAACAGGCTTGCATTTGCTCCATTTATTTCATTAGAGAACAAGAAAGGGATATAAATCTTGGTAAAACTGAATTTGTTATTAGGTTTTGTAGTTTTTTTAACTACACTTATTGTAGTTCTGTATCTCTTTCACTTTACATGTTTATTTGCTAACATTCAAAAGCAATTATGAAAAATATATATCCCCAGGATGTCACAGGGTATTTTTTTAATATATTTGGTTAAAAAGTCTTTCATTGTTACAGTTATTTCTCAAATGCAGCTTCGCAACAAAAAAGGTATTAAATGATTAATGCATGTTTTTTTCAAATCATTTTAAAAAGAGGTACAGCACCCCGATGAAGATGTAAAAGACTTAAAATCTATTTCTGTTTTAAAGATTTGGGGATCACTCTTTGCTGCAAATAGTGAGATTTGGAGATTTTTCCGTCATGACTAAATTTGAGTACTTTATCACAACTGGTTGTAAAATCAATTATTTCTGTAGATATAGGCAGGTTTAAGCACATAGAAACTTCCCTTGTGTCATTTATTGAGTTTTACAGAGAAACACAAATGCATCTCTGTTTCAGATTATGTTTATACAGCAAGGAAATGGGAATTCTTGCATCACTAAGTCATTGCTCAATTTGACAAAAGTAAAGCATATGTTAGGAATTTGTTTAACTCAAACTATTTTGTAGGAATTGCCCATTTGTCTGCCACTGATGTTTTATAAAAAACAATGTTCTGACTCAATGTAGATTTGTTTAAAGAATGTTTGTATTTTGATATTAAATGTCTTCAGTTTGAGAATTTGCTGCCGTAATAATAATAATAATAACAATTATAATAATAATAATGATCACAGCCCTGATTACCTCTCAGTTGTCTTTGGTGCTTCAAAAAGGGAGGAGCATATCAACTCTTTTGTCCCTATGCAAACAGTTGTGAATGATGACAGCCCACAACACTGCTGCCCTTTTCAAATCCTGTATTGTCTAAATATTATACAACACATCTGTTGTTTTTGCCTGGAGTGTGGTTTTGTGAGATATGAAAAAAGCAGCACGTTTTCATTTGTGCTCTGAAAGTCACAAAGCAGAAGTGACCTGGTTAAAAAAAAAAAAAAAAGTCTCTTCACAAAGCAACCCGTGGATACAGATAGTAAACAATACCTGCACCCTAAAAACAATGATGCCAGCGAGATGCATAAAATATTCAGGTCTGGCCCACAGATTTGCTGGGAATGTTCCCTTACTTGCAGATAATGCCTAGTAAGATTTACATGCTAAGCTAAATTAACTTAAGTTTTCCTGGGCTTCAGCTTGATATTCAGATTTATAATGATTAGACATAATATAACCATCTGTCTTGTCAGGCGTTGCCAGTATAGTCTTTACCCATTGTGACTTGAGTACACTAGAATCCTGAAGGTGTACTGTGATATGTTGCACCAAGGTGCTACCAGCAGACCCTTTGTGTCGTGTACGTTGTGGAGTGGGGCCTCCATGCCGCGCAATCTGAGGAATTCAGAGCCCAGGTCAACACCTCAAACTCATTTCTGTGCTTCTGGATCCCGGGAGTCCACATGGTCTGCAACAATGCTGATGGTATGAGTGAAAATACCATTGGCATTCATGGCAGGACCCAAGGTTTCTCAGCAGAACATTGTCCATAGCATCACACTTATGCCCGCTTGGTTTCTTTGTATAGTGTGCCTCATGTTCCCCAGGGAAGCAACGCCCACATGTCTAGCTAATAAAGATCAGTATGTGTTCTTAAACCATCTCCGGTCCAGTTCTGAATCCCTCACACTCACTGTTAGCTCTATCCACAGTGGACAGGGTTTAGCACCTGACTGCTCTACAGCTGTGTAAACCCCATATGTAAAATAAAAGTGTAATGCTCTGTGTATTCTGACACCTTTTTACCAGAAACAGCAATAACTTCTTCAAAAACTTGACAACAGTAGCCCATCTGTTGGATTGGACCAAGCGCCAGCCTTAGCTCCTCACTTGAACCAATGAGCAGTGAACACCTGTGACCCTGGTGCAGCTTCATCACTGTTGGATACCACCTACTGCAGAATAGGAACACCCAAGAGCTGCAGTTTTGGAGATGGTCTGACCCAGTCGTGGTGCTTATTAAACCCACACAAGGCTTTGCTTTTATCATTTTATTTCTTACTAACACATCAATTTAGAGAAAAAAAGATAACTTTCAGCCTAAAAAGCCCACCCACTAAAAGATGCCATGATGAAGAGATAATCAGTGTGATTCACTTCACCAATTAAAGGTCATAATGTTATGCCTGAGTAGCATGAGAGTGCAATCAATGTTACTTTCCAATGTCCTGATCTCCACCTCTGCGATCTTTCAGTCCTGTCTTCGCCTTTACTTTCCATCATCATAAACACAGAGCAGTCTTAAGTTGCTAGACGGAGACTTTCCAATACACTTGCACATCTAATTCATGTGTTTTTACAGGCAAAATTCTGTTAAGGCTTTTCAAATCAGATATCGCGTATCTCTACATTCTTCAAGAGATAATGGGGGGCATAACCTGCCTTATAATTTATGGCTAATACTATGTTGTGCTACACATCTGACAAATGGTTGCAATCTCACAAAAGAATTATGAATTGCCACAAATAGGAGCAAGTTGCCGGGTTAAAAAATGTATTATTAACAGAAATTGGCAAATGTCTAAGGAAAGAAGAACTATACTTATTTTGGGTAAACCACTTGCTAAACTTTTAATCATCATTTGTATTTTGATGAGTGGTTAATCCCAACATTCATAGGCACTGCAAGTTTATTTGTGCAGCACATTTCAGTAAGAAGACAGTTCAAAGGGCTGTACATGAGCAGAACCTAAGAAAAGAAAACACACAGAGGAAAGCACATTGTAGTGGCACAACAGAGGCAGGCCAGGAAAAGTTGGACTACAAACTTAATCTAATGGTGTTTCAGTTAACTACAGCAGTTTCATTCAAACTTTCAAAGGCAACTCTAAACAAATAGGTTTTTAAGCTTGAGTTAAAGGAACTCAGGGTTCCAGCACTTTTCCAGGCTTCTGGGAGTCTAGATAAGTGGAGCAAGAACTAAATGCTTCTTCCCCATGTTTGGTTCTGGTTCTGGGTATGCAGAGTAGACTTGACCCAAGTGATCTTTGTGACCCTGCATGGATGCTTTTTGAAAATTCTTGCATATTTTAAACAGATTATCCATGATTAATTACTGGTTTTTAATAGGGCAGTAGTAGTTGGTAGCAATGGTGTCTGGGTTCTGCATGTTCTCCCTGTGCATGCCAGGGTTCTCTCTGAGTACTCCGACTTCCAGAAACCCGACTGTTCGGTTAACTGGTCTCTCTAAATTGCATTTAGATGTGTGTGTGTGTGTGTGTGTGTGTGTGTGTGTGTGTGTGTGTGTGTGTGTGTGTGTGTGTGTGTGTGTGTGTGTGTGTGTGTGTGTGTGTGTGTGTGTGTGTGTGTGTGTGTGCATGGCAGTCTTTGCTGTGTGTCTCTGTGTTGCCCTGTCATGCACTGGCAACCAGTCCAGGGTGTACCCCGCCTCTCGCCCAAAGACTGCTGGAGATAGGCACCTGCCCCTCCCAGTGACAATGTGTGGCTAAGTGGGTAACAACAATAGATGGATGGTGTAAACAGATTCCCATGGTAGTGAAGTCAAGGTCAGAATTGGGTAAATAGATTGTGGTAAATGCAGACCAAAGATTTTCAACCATTCAGAATTATTGTCTCTTGGTTTGAATCTTCCTCTTAATTTTTTATTTTTTTAGGCCAGAGTCCTCAAAAAATAAACTTCTTAATCAATCACTTAATCTGGATGGCATTAACTTGGCCTCTGATAATAAAGTTAAAAATCTTGGTGTTGTTTTCGACCAAGACATGTCATTTAAATCCCATATTAAACAGGTTTCCAGAGTTTCCTTTTTTCACCTCCGGAATATCGCCAAAATTAGAAACATTCTGTCCAGGAGTGATGCTGAAAAACTAGTCCATGCATTTGTTACTTCAAGGCTGGACTATTGTAATTCTTTACTATCAGGAAGTCCACAAAATGCAGTTCAAAGCCTTCAGCTGATCCAAAATGCTGCAGCAAGAGTTCTGATGAAAATCAACAAGAGGGATCATATTTCTCCAATTTTAGCTTCCCTTCACTGGCTTCCTGTTAAATCAAGAATAGAATTTAAAATTCTTCTTCTAACGTATAAAGCCCTTAATAATCAAGCTCCATCATATATCAGAGCTCTGATTACCCCGTATGTTCCTAACAGAGCACTTCGCTCTCAGACTGCAGGTCTGCTGGTGGTTCCTAGAGTCTCTAAAAGTAGAATGGGAGGCAGATCCTTTAGCTATCAGGCTCCTCTCCTGTGGAACCAACTCCCAGTTTTGGTCCGTGAAGCAGACACCCTGTCTACTTTTAAGACTAATCTTAAAACCTTCCTTTTTGACAAAGCTTATAACTAGAGTGGCTCATGTTACTCTGAGCTACCTATATAGTTTTACTGCTATAGGCTTAGGCTGCTGGAGGACATCAGGATCTAATTTTCTCACTCTACTGATTTCTACTGTTCTTCATTCTACGGTTCTCCAGTTTTGCATTGTATTACATTGAAATGACTGTCGTCATTTCAGCTTTTAACTTTTTGCTCTCTCTCTTTTTTCTTCATAGTAGGTACACCTGGTCTGGCGTTCTGTTAACTGTGACATCATCCAGAGAAGACGGCTCACCCGTTACTACCATCTAATGTAGAACAGATTACTAGATCAATGTGTGCTTCTGTGCTTTTTTGTCTCTCTTGATGTGTCTCTGCTCTGTCTTCTGTAACCCCAGTCGGTCGAGGCAGATGACCGTTCATACTGAGCCCGGTTCAGCCGGAGTTTTTTTTTCCCCGTTAATGGGTGGTTTTTCTTCCCACTGTCGCTTCATGCTTGCTCAGTATGAGGGATTGCAGCAAAGCCATGTACAATGCAGACGACTCTCCCTGTGGCTCTGCGGTTCCCCAGGAGTGAATGCTGCTTGTCGGGACTTTGATGCAATCAACTGGTTTCCTTATATAGGACATTTTGACCAATCTGTATAATCTGACCCAATCTGTATAATATGATTGAACTTGATTTTGTAAAGTGCCTTGAGATGACATGTTTCATGATTTGGCGCTATATAAAAAAAATTGAATTGAATTGAATTGAATTAATTGAAAAGCACAGAAAACATGGCAGGAGGCATTGAACTGCCAAAGAAAAGAGTGTAGAGAAACTGTTGGGCTTCTTTTCACTGCTGACTGAGTTTGATTTTTTTTTCCCTCCTCTTCTTGACCCAGAAGACAAATGTAATCAGCAAACTTAACACTGCAGTGAAGTTTCTTATCCACTGGGCTGCCAGTGAGGTGACATTTCATATTTCATTGCAGAGGGCACTTGGATTGGCGTGTTGTGGAACTCAGAAACACTCTGGCAGGAGACACTGACTGCAACTGCGATGCAAAAGATGAAGGCTCAGGATGAATGAGTCAGTGAGGTCGTGTCCATCTATCAGATTATCCTCAAACGCGAACGCAGTCGGACCAAATGTTTCGGTGCAGCCATATCTGCACAGGTGTCTCATTAGTGCTTCTGGCTGCGTCCGACACATCATTATTGCCAACTGATTAACTGCTGTCAGTACACTTTGTCCCTGCCTTTCAAATTTCATTCACCTGTTTCAATTTGGAGGACATGCTGAGTGCAGGGAAGTACTTTTGTGTCATCTTGTAGAAGAGGTGGCTTGCAATTAGATGTACATCGTTTTGCAATGCACAAGCCGGGCTGAATGCGACACACCAGGGCAGACACAAAACTTCTTGTGAGTCATTCATCATGAAATATGCATTAGGGCTGTTTGCTCCTGCTTCTAAAGTTTTGGGGATTTGCAACTTCTCAATGTTTCATGTAATTATCAAGTGACTGTTCCTGGGTCTTTCAGAGCAGGCTGTAGGTGTCTGCCACAATTTCAAGTCAATTAAGAAGAAGATTGCCATGCATAAAAGAATACACAACAATTTAAGCCACATATCTAATCCGACAGGGTGAGGAATGAGCTGAGCCAAAACAGAAAAGATCTTGACTGATGATATTCAGATGCCCTTTCTGTGTGGACCAAGGGCTAATGAGAGGTAGCGTTAGCCTGGAGTCAGAGCGTAAGAGCTGAAGCTCAGGTGATGGGAACAGTCGGACAGGATGGGCGTGGCTTTTCCTCTGACTCTGCTGACAGCTGAGATGGGAGCTCTGTTTTACACCAGTTGTTTCTCTCCATAATTCTGTAATACCACATAGAGTTAGCTTCTGGACTTAATGTGTCCATTACCATACCTACTGATAAAAGAAAAGGTTAAAACAGGCTCAATATAAGATTTTTCTCAGTCCCACAGAAAGCCTTGGGATTCCTTTACAATTAACGGCCGTGTCACTGGCCAGATCACGTCTGGATTTAAATCCTGGACTGTCACCCTGTAACCCAATTAGGGAGTAGTGGAAGGCTACAGTCAGATGGATGCTTTCAATTTGGTATTTTGAATTGATCCAGCTTGATCACATTGGAATAATTTCTGTTGTTCTGACTAGTTGTTAATATAATGCCTCTCCCAATCCAAAAGCATTGTTTTTTTTTATCAAATATATCTATTTTTGTCTGAATAATTCAAAGAATAGAGTTAAGTACCTTCATAAACAGACTCATATACAAAAAAGTGAATAAAAAAGTGGTCCATGTCAGAAAAGCTTAATGTAATGTTTAGATGGCCTAAGAAAGCATTTCTCGAGGAGCTCTTTAACAAAATATAAGGACGCTATGATTATATCAAATACAATTTTACAATTGTTTAAAGTCAATAATTTATGTAATCTATTTATTGACAAATATTATAGCTAGAACAATGTTGACATCTAATATAATAACAAAACTGGTTAGATAAAGGTATTTATCTTGTTTGGCAATATCTAACTCTAACAACAGAGATTTTTGTTATCATAAATGCAATCCATGTGTTTTTATCAATTTCTATTAGCACCAAAATAACATACTCTTAGATATTACCCCCAATGGTGTGCTGAGAGTTTTATCATTTTTACCAAAAGCTTTCCTTGTTTTATCCAAAAATCAATTTACTCTGACTGTCCTCTCATCAGTAGTAAATCATCAGAAATATGTTTTAATATGATCGGTTTAGTCGAACTGTGATTTATGAACTGTTGTCACTATTGTATTTTTGTTTATTATTTTACTGAGACTCCTTTTATTAGTGACTGAATATATAGTACATTGCAGCTGATCCTTGAATCCAAGTCAAAATTCTCTCAAGGGAGACTAATAAAGATACTTTGACTTTGAAATATTGTTCCAAGTGAAATCATATCTCCTCCATGCTGTGCTTTTTGTTGCTCAAACATTTATGAAGATATCAGCTAGAGATTTGCATCATTGCTACAAAAATAGCTTTTGACAAATTAAAAATGAGGGACATAATTTAAGATGAGTCAAAATTGTTATCCTGTAAAAACGTTTCCTATTATGAAAAATAAATGGCACTTAGAGCCTACAGACTACATAACAACCAATGTTATGCTTTACAAATATTGTACACTGTTAATTTGTTAATCGTCTATGGTAAATAGAATTTACATACTTCAAAATTTCTTTATCAAAAGCCTGATTTCAAAATATTTCCGATGAGCTGTTCAAACGTGAAAGCTGTAAAAACTATAACTGCCTGTGAGAAACTTCAAAAAAAGATCTCCCGCTGTCGAGCATGAATTAATTTTTATGTTCCGTTATCTTTGTTTTTCTGTTGTTTTGAAGTATGGTATGTACCTTAATGTAAAATTTTCAATGAAGAACAACAAAAATCCACCAACGATAAATGACAAAAAAAGAGACAAAAACAAACAAACAAAAAACCAGTTTGGCCACATAGTGAAAAAAGAGGGCATAGTGTCACTGTGCTTGACTGGACAGCAAACTGGCCTGACCTGAACCTGACCTGTTGTCAAGAGGAAGATGAGAGACACCAGACTCAACAATGCAGATGACCTTAAGGCCGCTGTCAACGCAAGCTGGACGGCACACATCGGCAGAACCCCAGGCTGATTGGCTCTGTTACGCCGCATTGATACAGAAAATGAGGCCTGAGTAGTAAGCATAGAAATTAACACTTTTCTGAAGTCTGACATTACTGTTTAAAATATCGCCACCTTCCTAAAATAATGGCTTGTCTTTTTTTTTTTGGCCCAAAATGATCTTCTTGCCTAAATCAGCTCAATAACTTATTGCTGATTTTGTTTTGTTTTCTGAAAAACCTGAAAAGAATTACTTTAGGAATGTGACAATATCCTTTTTTTTATTCATCTGATATAATTTTATACCTTCCTGAGAATATTGGTGTCATCATCTGTAAGCCATATTCATAAAAATTATAAGAAGGCTTGAAATATTTCACTGTCTGCAATGAATCTGTATTCTATCTACGTTTCTGAAACAAGTCACACACATCTTTACAAATCTAAACTTTTCCCCTGATATGCTAATTAAAGTATCACAACAAGACTTGTAATCCCTCTTTGTGCGCTTTACACAGATCTAATTTCTTCCATGAGGTCAAACTGAGTTTGTGTACCCCGTGCTTCGCTCTGATTGGCTCCTCGGGTTTACAGTTGTATTGATGCCCAGGCGTTCAACATCTGGAAGAAAGGTGAGCCTTGCCGCGAGCAGCTTCTAGTGTCGATCCTTGCAGCCAATCGCGGCGGAGAGCTTTTTTTGAAAACGCTTTATAATTGGTTGTAACTCTTGTCACTCTGAAACGAGTGGGCGTGGCCTGTGCTCCTGCCGAACTGTTGTGATTTCCAGTCGGACTGGCTCCAGTCCTGTCACGGCAGTGTGGGGCGCCTTCTCTCCGCGCTTGCGCTGCGCTCTGGGAATACTAACTATTTTTTTTCCGAAAACCACCAGCTTCTACCCTGACGCGTCTTCTTTTTGTTTCGTTCTTAAATGCGGCTTGCTCTCGTGTCTGCGACCTTACAGAAAGACCGCAACGTAGGTTTGTTGCCACAGTGGAAGTGCCGTGGAAAGAGTCAGGTAAGAGCTGCCTGGTTTTCCCGTTGCGCACCGAGCGGCGCTGTCTCATCTGTGCTGACTTTGCTCATTAAGACTCTGGGGATGCTCTAACTTTGCACAGAGCAGCGCGCTGCAAGCGTTCACTGCTAACGAACAACGTTACAGCCTTAAATCGTTGTTGCCCTCTCGCTCAGTTAAAGTCTCTTTATTTATTTATTTTCTTTTGCGCCTGAACTTGGATTGCAGGATGAATGCAACGCCTCTCCCAGCTGGCGTGTAGACTTTTGAAAGCCTCTTTAAATTATTTTCTAACCAATGCATTGTTTTAGTGTCTGCATTTATTTAGATCTTTTCATTTCCTGTTGCAGCAATAATAGTCTCTGCAAGTTGCTGAAACCATGTCTCGACGAGCGGCGTTGTGCCCGGGACACTGTTATGATCCAGGCAGCTGTTTGGGTTTTTCTCCAGAGAAAGCGTCAACTTGTGCAAAAAACAAAAGGGAGTCCTACCAATAAAAGGTGGACATATCAGTCTGGCAGAACGCGATCGTTGCGTAACTGTTTTATGTTGTACTGAAAGCGAACCTTTCCCTCCCACCTCGCCTACATTTAGCCTCTTAAATCATCCTTACTCCAGCTGCAGTTTGGTCCCGATGCCAGAATCTCTGAGGGGAAGCGGTGAACTCATTGTTCTAATCTAACAGGTTTCTGCTTCTGCACGCACAGTTAAACAGCACCACCCCCCTTTTTTATTTTTGCTGTTGATCTGGCTAAAATGCACAAAAGGATTTGAAATTTTTCTGTATTATCTTTTTTTTCGTTCGCCCTTGTGATTCCTCGAAGACCCCGGTGGTTGTTTATCTTGAAGTAGATGCTTGGCAGTTGCTCTCCGCAGGAACACGGCTCTTTGATTTGTCTCAGTCTGTTGTGCGTTAGGGGGCTCATCTCCCTCCGTGGGTTTTTAGTTTCAGCTGAGGCTAAGAACAATTCAGCAGTAAATGCATCTCGCCCTTGCGCAACAGGGACTAACCTCATCACGACTTAAATTTCCAACATTTTTCCTCTTTTCTGACCCAAAAGCACTCCCCTGGCAAAAGTTTTCCAGGCATTTGGGGAAAAAAAATATTTTTTCAACTTTGACCTGGTTGATCTCTGTTAGCTCTTACGTTTTGATTATCTGGTCAGATGTCTGAGTGGTGTCCATGTGGTCACATCTTGTGACTTTCTTTGGTTTGGCTTTGTCACCATCCTCTCAGCTGCAGCAATGACTTTGCAGGATGGGGAGGGGGGCCAGTGGCTCTCATGGATTGCCTTTTCTTTTTTTTGCCTCACTTGTACAATGACTTTGCACTCTTTTGCTGCTCTGAGAGTATTGCAGTGTGGTTTCAGCTTATTCTATTTGACATGTAGCCGGTGTGTTGACAAGTAGGAGTGCTGCTTCCGTGCAGGGCGAGTGGGATGCTCCCGTGTTAGCCTGATTCTCAACCAGCAGGTCTGTCTGTCTGCTCCCACTCGCACTATGAATAGTGCAGACCCATCTACATTCAGCCCTCGTTGGTGGTGGCTGTTAACGCTGCCTATCGGGCGACCCTGTTTGTTTTCTCCGTCGCTTTATGCACATAATCATTAGGGAAAATATCTTTCGGCTGACAGATGAGTTGGTCATAAATGTGAGAAAGTGCCAAGTACCCCGCGTTGCCTTCATTCCTCATCACGGCTCAGAATTGCCTTCTCTTCTTCCAGCTTTTATTCCCCCGAGCCCTGATTGGTTTGTTGCTTAGTTAGCGTGGTTAATGGCGCATTTAGCGCCGTGTGTAATTTTATTTCCGATTTCCATTTTATCGTTTGCTTTTAGTTTGAAATGACGGACCCTATATGTGCGGGTGGCGTCCTCTTAATGGTCCTCGGGGTAATGATGGTTGAAATAGGCTTCTAACCGGCGGCTGAGAGCTCTGGCCCTGCGGGGACATTCAGTTTGACTATTTTCATCATCAAGACGAAGTGTTCAGTAACCGGACATAAAGGGGAACACTCCCACTTCTTTTGCAGCTTTGATCGGTCGAAAAGGAAAAGGGGGGGGGGGGGGCAATATTTCAGTGGAATGGATGAAGACGCATGATATTTTCTCCCCAGGTGCACTTGAAGTTGTTGAATAGCTGCACTCATCCTCATTTGCACACCGTTCTGTGCTCAGAGGAACTTAAGGGCGTCGGAGGATGGATACCGGGCTGTTGTCATGCCACCTTAACAACAGTGATTTGTCTGAAGTGTCTCGTATCTCTGAGCACCATCTGCACTGCAACTGTTGGTGTCTAAAAGATGGGCTAGTGCAATGCCGTGCTTCAGGAAGCAACAGTTAACCAACCTTCTCCACCCCACTGCCTCATCCACAACATATGGGACTTTGTTTGGCCCTGCACCTGAGAGCGGCACCGGTCTGTGACACCTCATATTTCATTTTGATAATGGCTGGTTACCCGTGGCAACAGGGCTGCCAGGGAGAGCCTTGCTTCTTGAAGGGCACGGGAGGAAAGAGAGCAGGTGGGTGGGATGTGGGGATGTGCACTTCAAGGGTTTTTTTCCCCACTCTCAGCGTCTCCACCCTTTCCTGGCTGGTTGTGTTGTAACCAGCGAAGGGTGTGGGACCCCTGGGGAGTGAATTATTACCTGTCAGCCCCGCAAGCGCCCCGCCATCCATAATCCCAGGCTGACACAGCACAGGCCGGTTGGGGTTATCTGCTGAGACCACCGGGCCTTGGCCTCAAGGTCTGGCCCTGTTGAGGGCACAGCTGGGAAGAAATCACATTAACATGTTGCATCAGGTGGAACAAATGCACAGTTTCATGCCTTATGCAGCATGGCACGCGGCTCTTCCATCATTGTTCGCCGGATGTAGATCTGCTCCAGCAACTGGGAGGAAGCAACTTCTTTTCTTTGCCTTGGAGTTTTTCGTTTTGCTGAGTTGGTGCTCTAAAAATCAGGCGCGCTGATAAACCTTGGAGATTCAAAGTTCATTTATAGATTGCCTTTGGCACAGATGTAATGGATGGTGCCAGTTTTGTTGCATCCTCCTCACTGTTATTGGTGCAGGCTGCTGGATTTTTAAAAGCGAACACAGCACTGACAGTCAGCACGTCCCTTTAGTGCAACCTAAAGCCTTGGCGGAGTTGTAATTACATTTGATTCCAAAAACAGGCGTGTAGCTTTATCCCTCCTGTGGTCCTGGTGTGGGTTTCTCCTACACTGGAAATTACAGTCAAGCTGATGAGCGTGTAAATTACGGGAGGAAAACTTCAGAGTTCAGTGAAAGGCTAGAGGGCCGACATAGAAAGAGAGGCTGAACGTGGCGGACCACAAAATGGACAAGTGACAGACCTCGGTCCGTCCATCCAGACTGGCTGTCTTTTTGTGGTTTTTTGCCAGGCTGTTCTTCTGAAACATTAACCCCTTGTCAAACATGGAGTTGGGTTTTGCTTGCCAACCCACCGAGGCCACAAGCAGCGAGCAGGAACACTTCACGGCTGTTTGGTTAAGCGCTTCATGGAGAACAGTGGATGGAGTCCAGCAATTAGAGGGGAGGATATAACCCGAAGCTTTTGCAAAATCAGTAGATTCCCCAAGATTTATAATTCTACGGCTGAGAGGTACTACTGGCCAATAAAAGTAGATTTAGGAATCGAAAGCTGCTCCGCCATTTCTAAAGTTGTTATTCTGTTTTGACTCACATTAATGTTTAGACATGTCTTGTTTTGCAGGAACGAAGCTGGAGTTGGAGTAATACCTGTTGACTCAGGTTTTGGTCTCCCAACACTCCCAAATCAGTTGGCCTTTTTAATGAGAGCACACTCTTTCACACTAACTTAATCACGTGCATTAGAGGATGCATCATCGACTCGCTAGGTAGCATTGAAATAATCCATTCATTCGCTATGGCCACTTAATCCTTGCTGGTTGTTGGGGGGGGGGGGGTGCTGTTGCCTCTCTATTGCAACCTGGTTGGGTATGGACAGTCGATTTCTTCTTTATCTAAAGTGCTTCACAGTACAGTGAGTTAAATTACTTTTGTTCCTTTTAGCTGCTAGTAATGGAAAAATATTCAACAGTTTGACTAAAGATGAAATCCCAGCTGGGCTGTCTGTACATCTGAAGAAAACATGGTGTAAACTTTAGGTGTTTTGAGTAATTTCATATTGCATCATTCCATATTTGAGGTGGGGCACTTGTCTCTTTCTGTAGGCTTACTAACCATTCCAACATGGTTTCATTGCAACTTTCTCTGCAGATCAGGGCATGGAATCCATCTTTTTCTTTTCAGCTTGTTTTCCTAAAATCAATTAACAAAGACACGCCAGGTTGGACTTTCCATCTAAATGCCATTTAAACTTCCTTGTAAATTTTCCAAGCAAAGATTTCCGTGTATTTTACTTGGATTTACTTATAGAGCAACACAACAAGTAGCGTACGGTGTGTAACATGATAAATGGTGAATGGTGTATGAATACTTTTATAAGATAGGGTGAATATTTTTAAATACTTGTAATCATTACAGGCTGTAAATACTTTAGTACCACTTCTTCAGCACTGCGATGAAATCCTAAACTTCAATCTCTTTTTCGATCATTTTCCTTTTTTTCTCCATGCTATTTTCACTATATGCGTCTAATTTGTGAATTTACTTTTTACATAAGCAGCACTGTATGGAAAAAGTATATTTCATACGTTTTTTTTTTTTTCACAGCATATTAGTTTCAGTGCATCATGCTTTTTTTAGCGCTCATTTCCATCCTTATTGCTGAGTGTTTTTCTGCGCTTCATTTCACTGAGATTGGCTCTCAATCAAACAGTGTGGGCGGCACAGTAACAATCCTTTTTCTTGGATTTTCAATTTGTGAAGTTTTCTTTTGGGTTAGTGAAGTTATTTTGTTTGCCAGTTCAGCTACTGTGGCTATCACAACTTTGTACTAACAGCCCGGTTACTCTCCTGCTTGCCCCCTAACAAACTGCTGTTTCTTCTGGAGGAAATGTAACCATCCATCTTTGTGCCAGAGGCTATTTCTCTGGAAAAAAGAATCCCTACCAGACACCAGCAGCCTATCGTCCCATCTTTTATTTGGTGCATGCTCTCTGAATGAACATTGAGTAAAGCTTTTTTCTGTTTATCGCTGCATGTCATTAAGATTTTGAACATGTTGAATGTAGCTGGTGATACACCAATCAATCTAACATTGATCCTGAATGGTAATTTTTTTTCCCTTGATTGTCTGTGATTTGCAGATTAAACATTGAAAAATCTTTTTTGTCCGTATTTAATAAATAGATAAAAACTAGGGGTGTAAAGGTACACTGTAATAGAACTAACTGGATATTTGGTTTGATTTTCTTTTAAGTTAATGAAGGATAAGCGGGTATAGGCACTGATTGATGAAATATACAACAATAAAACCACTTGAAGAAGGTCAGTGTTTTATGATTAGTGATAAGAATGTTAAGATGTTTGAGAATAAAATAAGCTTTAAAGAACTTTGTTTTGATATTTAGACAATCCAGTGGACAAGATGTACTTGAATGCAACATAAAAGTGCCGATGTTGGGGAAATCCTTTCTGGTCAGAAGGATCTTTAACAGCGGTACCAGTGTGTCATCGCATCTCATATGCTGTGCAGCGTTTTGGACTGGCTCAATGCTGGACTGATTTCTATTTGGCTTATTTTTTCCAGTATCGGTGATGTTCAAATCCGGCTTGACGTTATTCCAACTCTTACTACTGCTGGATCAGCTAATGTAACGTTTTGGTTCAGTCCACTTTTCTTTCTCCACTGCAATTGTAAGAGAAACCTTAGAGATGGCTGGAAGTCCCGTCTGTTTTGTTTTGGGGTCACCTTTTAAAGCCGTGCTACAGAACGTTGTGCTGCACACTTGGTTCCACACATAACCGGTCTGTATGCATTAAGGTATAACGCGGCGCTGTATTTGTTTGGTACATTTAGTGCCTACTGAACCAACTGCTCTGTACCGGGTATTTTGTACTGTTTCACTCTTAATAAAAACTGAAAACTCCCACCAACTTTGGGCTTGAAATAGAACAAACAAACATGTACTTTGATACTTTTTAATTTGATGAAATTTAGCATGTGGTGACCAATGCTTTCATACATAAATGGGGGTTCAAACTGCATTCTCGATCAAGCAATCCATGGCTCATTTTTAAATTGTTGAAATAAAAGAAAGTGTCCACATGTGGGTTTCAATGGCAGGACAAAGTCAAATTTATCTACGTCTATTTAAAACGTCTGAGGTTGACCAAAGTCTTTTGCAAATAGAATATCCGGGATTCTGCAAACGAGACGAAAAGAGAACAAAATTGAAATGGCACTAATAAAATAAACATAGGGTAGAAATTAAAAGTCCCAAATCAGTTTAGTTTTAATGCCAAAGAATCCAGATGAGTTTTAAGAGGGTTTTGAAAGAATCAGTACTGTTCCAGAGTGTCGTTACATCACAGATGACTCAGAGTACAGACAGTGGACCATCTCCTGAATAATACGGGGAAACCATGGATTCCCACCCCACTGACACCTGTAAACATCCATGGAACTGACATTGAGGTTGTCATGATTTTTCTAAGATGAACCCTGGAAGCATACCACGCACACGGAGCTCTGTTTCTGAGAGTTTATTGAATACAAGATGAGCAGTGGATGAAGGAAACCAGAGAGGCTGAACCGGAACTGGAGATGTAGATGAAGCAGGAGCTGACGGCCTGGAGAGAGTCCTAGATGGCAAAACCGCTGGAGCACAGAGGAGGCAGGAAACCCAGCAGCTAGCAGCACAGATAAGGCAGGTAATTCCCACAGCTAGCAGAGGCTAGACGCAGAGAGGTGGCAGATTAAGTCCAGGAGGTGAAGCACAGATGCGGCAGTTAATTCCAACAGTGGGCAGAGGCTTGAGACAGAGAGGTGGCAGATAGTCCAGTAACGAGCAGAGACTTAACTTGAGACTCAGAGGTGGCAGGATTCCAACAGCAAGCAGGGCAAACCAGGTGACAGACGAGGAGTGAGTGGAGTCTGATGACGGACCGGCAGGGAAGTGAAGACTGAGGGAGGCTTAAGTAGGGAGGCTGGCAGGTGGAGTGAGTCTGACTAATTAATGACCAACAGGTGTGACTGACTGCAGAGAGAGTGAAGGGTAAGCTGAGTGAGAGGAGGAGGAGGAATTGAAAACTAATGGTAAAAAAGCTAGATAACAACTAAACCCTGACAGAGGTAGTGGACTCTTATAAATACCGGGGTATTCGCCTGAACAATAAGCTGGACCGGAGTCACAACAGTGATGCTCTTTACAGGAAGGGTCAGAGCAAACGCTACCTGCTAAGGAGATCTTTTGGAGTGCATGGGATGCTTCTGAGGAACTCTTTGGCTCTGCGGTGGCATCAGCCATCTTATGTTTAGTATGCTGAAACAGTAGCTTATCTATAGCTGAGGGGAAACAGTTGGGTAAGCTGATCAGGAAGGTCAGCTTTTTGCTTGGATGCCCCCTGGACCCAGGGCAGGTGGAGGGAGACAGAAGGATTTGGCAAGAGCTGGTGAGCTCAGTCAGTGACAGACCGCTGCATCCTAAATGCACAAAGGAGCCTTATCTCGGATTCTTCCTCCCAGCTGCTCTTAGACTTTATAATCATCACTGCTCACAACAAACTCAGTGTTTACATCCCAGATGTGTTTGCAATATTTTGCTGCTTGGTGTTTTGCATACATATACCAGTTGTATGCGACTTTAATTTCTTGAGTATGCTATTTTTTAATAATGTTTTGGTATTATTCTGATGTAAATCTGCCATTTGATGCTGGGACACCTGAATGTCTCCACTGTGGATCAATAAAGGATCGTTCTAATCGATTTTGTTGTAGGTGTATTATTTTTTATGACATTGCCTTTTTGAGAGAGTATATAGATTTTGGAATCATCAGTAAAATGGGATTGAGATCTAATGTTTCTTTAAAATCAGGCCAAATGGAAATATCTATAGGCAGAACAGAAATGGACCGAGAACAAACCCCTGTGGTCCCCCCATGTGAAGGAAGCTGTTTGTGTTAAGTCCTTGGCAAAAGTTGATAAAAATGGAAATTATCAGGTTAGCTTCAAGGAAAACCATAATTTTTGCCGGGAATTGCCTGATTTATACATCTCCAAATGTAATCAAAAAACTTTGTTTTTGCTCTCAGTTCAAGTTAATTGTTCAAACTTTCTTTTCAGACGGTTTGATTTTAGTTTAGGACTTGGAAGGTGGCTGCATGCCTGAGCTGCTGCTTTGTGCAGCTTTAAGATAAGAAAAAAAGCTTCTATCCAAAGGGTTGTGTTAAAGCGGGTAATTTTCATCAAGAAACTGCTTCATTGGAACCAGGAGCATTAAATACACCAATCAGGAAATAATGACAAATAAAATTAGATCTCCTACCTGTTAGTTTTTTCATCATCAGGTTTTTAATCCCTGAAATATCAAAACATTATGACAGAAACTCAGTGATGCTTTTTTTTTTTGTTCTGTCAGACAGCTGCAAAAAGCAATACACTTTCTTTCCAGTTCTTCCTGTGATGAATGCTGCCTGCTTCTCTGTTATTCAGTTGATGATGCAAATAAAAATAAAAATAGGACAGTATTTTGGTTTAAAAACAACAACTTGATTTTATTTCATTTTTTACTTTTCCTGCATTATATAATCACTGATTAGTAACAAAATAAACATTAGATTCAGCCCTTGATTAAAGCCTTTAAGAAAAACTTGATTAATTAGCAGCATAAACAGAGAATAAAAGCCCAATCATAACTTAATTAACAATAAATGTAGTCAATTTTGAAACATGGCGATTCTAGAAGTAATGTTTTAACCACAGAGGAACGTTTCAAGGTAAAGTCACTCTTTTATAAATAAATAATACTTTTAATTACCTTTAATTATTGCTAATTGCGACGAAAACAAGTCTTTTTGAAACAATTGGTGCTTAAATGAGGTCCTTTTGTTGGAGGTCATAGCTTTGAGTAATTAAAGGTTAAAGAAATTGGCTTAGTTAATTATTTTGGAATGTACCACATTATTTTTATAGCTTTATAGCTAAATGGTTATAAATGTATGTAAATATTATGACAGCCTCAATCATTGTTGACAGGACAAACTGTAGGTGAAAACATCTTCCTATGTTGACACTGTAAAATATAACAATCTTCGCGTTTCTCTTTTCTGGCTTTTCTAAAGCATTTTTGTTTATTATGCAAAGCGGGGCAAGTATGCAGGGTTTTTTTTCTGTTTTTTTTTTTTACTATAAAGGCAATTCTGAGTTGTGGTCATGTATTATTGTTGATTATTGCAAAATGAGAATTTTTACGGCCCTGAAAGGTGAAATGAAGCAGGAAATTAAAAAACCTAAGATAAGCGCTTCTCTTATTTTCTCATATTTATTCAAAGCTGCTTGGTTGACCTGGTAAGATCCCATTGTACCCCAGCCCTGCTGTTCACACATTTAACCGACAGGTATTCATAACTTTAATTTCAGTGTCCCGCACCCCCAGGCAGTTTAAGATGTCTTTTGAAAATTAAAGGGGTAATCTCTCCGTAGTGCAACATGATGCCTTTACTTTATCTCTGAATTCTCACGACTGGTAGAAATCCTTTTTTGAAATATTGATCCTGTCTCTCCTTCATACTTTCAGGGAATAAGTCAAAATTTGGAAGTTTTATCCGTTGGCTTAGTTCCTCTGGATATTCGGACAGAATTCCCAAGCCTTTCTGTTTCATTTGACTTAATTGAATATTCAGATTACCTTTTTGATCTTACCTAGAGCGTGCCGAATTCAGAAATAAAAGCTAAACCGTGTGTGTGAGAAGTGGATTACATGTGTCAGTACGTTTAGATTGATGTTGTTGTTTTCTTTCTTTCAACTGGCACTTCAGCTTGCACGCTATTAGTGTACATTTTAGTGGTCACCATATGTGCGGTGAATATTTGGCTTGGACGCCGTCTGAGATAAGTCTACTCGCCTCCACATGGCGTGGTCATTTTCCTTCATTTCTCAGAACTACAGGCTGGTTTCCATCAAACTGTGGCTATTTTTAAAGCGGTCTTTAGTGGGGTTATCGGAGGTGGGGGGTGGGGGGTTCAGTTAATGTCATGAATCCAAACTGGGCAGTGGTCCAATGTGAGTAAAACATACCACCCCCCTCCTCCTCTTCTTCTCTGGTACCCTGAACTCTTCCCATTCCCATATTATGTGTGTGTGTTGGTTTATTAACCAAGTGTTGACTCACCCCTGCAGCTATGTGTGTGGATGTGTGTGGGGGAGATTGCTTTCTTGAAGTCGGTTAAAATTAGCTCCTCATATTGCACCAGGAGAGTTTTTTTTCTTTTTTTTTAACTGTTCTGCACTGAAGGAAGGGAATAGAACCAACAGTTTCACAGTAGTTCTTTAACTGTATAGAAAACAATCTGCTTACGATAAAGACTTTTCAAGTGAAACAAAGTTTTTGCAATTTCTTAGTCCTTAGCTCCATAAAACATTATCAGAGAAAACATATTTGTTGTTTTATATTTCTAAAATGGAGTGATTGATTCACAACTCTTACACTGCATTTTATTTAGTCTGTGCTTAATAATTCAGTTTAGGTTTGACTTTTCTATGTGCTACAGCTGTCAGTTAGTTTAAAGGGTTGTCTTAAAAAAGTTAAAATATGAGTTTCATAGTTCATAAGCAGTGTATGCATCATGTTTGACCAGTCTGTATATTGTGGTTAGCCCTTGACATCATCTAAGATTGTCTTAAAGCTAAATGAGCATTGAAACCACTCCGGTTGGGGTTTTCCCAAATACAGTAAGTTTTACAATTTCTGTTCAGTATAGAAATTTTAGATGTTTGGACTACAACCAGTCAAATGGAGCCCAAATAATTTGTGTGTGTTTGTTGTGCAGAATATTATAGATTTCTGCTGTTTCTATCCATATAGAATAACCTTCAGTGTGGCATTAATGTTAGCAGGTTGTTTAGTGAGGTAGAGCCCACAGTTGGCTGCTTTCAGATAAACTGCTTCTACCTTTCCAACTGTGCTTTGTAAAACTGTAGCAACAAGTAGTGGTTGACACTCCTTTAGTTTCCACGTTATCTTGTAAAAATGGGACTGAAATTGGTTCCAAACAGCCGCATTTGTCTTTTCTTCTTATGAAGGTATGGCTGCCGTTATTCAGCCATTGTATAGCTGACTAACAAACAGCTGAAGAAAACTGTAATCAACCTTATTCTTTCTCCTGCATCTTTTTGCAAAGGTCTATAAACCAAAGGAGGGGTCTAATATAAATCATCGGTGGATATGAAAATATAACTTTGTAAAAAAGTGTGCTTACTTTGAAACCAGTAACCTGCCAATGCCTCCTTCAAAGCCTCTAAGTTTGTCACGGAAAGCCACACTAACTGCAAATGGATTGTGCTTTTATGAGAAACCCATCACGTCAGCAAGAAATATTCTCTTTAGTGGTTACAATATCTCACTTCTATTATAAACAAGAATATAGAATATATATAAACTGTCAATTGTCATGCCAAGGTCA
This sequence comes from Fundulus diaphanus, assembly GCA_037039145.1. NCBI lineage: Eukaryota > Metazoa > Chordata > Actinopteri > Cyprinodontiformes > Fundulidae > Fundulus > Fundulus diaphanus. Next base: position 49,670,101 of record CM073130.1, on the reverse strand, counting down.
CCATAGGGGAAAAGAGGGTTATCATTGCTATAATGACTAATTTCAGGTTATGGACGCATAAACAGATTTACGGCTCTAAAGTTCACACTCCGCTTGGTTCTGCTGGAGGTTTCTTCCTCTTTAAAGGGGAGTTTTCCTCTCAGCTGTTGCTACATAGATGCTCGGTATGAAGGGTTACTGCAAAGTCAGCAACACAATGCAAGCGACTGTCCACGGTCACTTCATGCTCATCCAGGAGGAGTGAACGCTGCGAGTCAATGACTTGATACAGTCTGCTGGGTGTCCTTAGAAAACCTTTAACCCCGCTGTCTGTATGATTAGATTGAAGTGACTTTGTAAAGTGTCTGGAGAAGATGTGTGTTTTCAATTGGCGCTATGTAAACAACCTGATTTAAATTGCATGTACTGTGCTATTTCTTTTTTTAACCTATTAGTGATTGTTGTTTTCATGGATATTTGTGGTCTTGTGAAAGTGATTATGGAAAGTAATGGGAGACGTTGTTACTGAAGGTTCGATCACGGCCGACAATGTAATCGGTCAAGTTGTTTTTCATAAAACTGGCCTAGTCTACACGTAGCAGGATATCTGGGGAAAAACGAGACATTTTTGTGTGGTTATACCTTTCAGCCACACATAAATGGGGCTACACATCCCTTAAAACGAATGATCCTAAGAATTCTGGCCAAAGTGGAGATTTATAAACACTCCGATTTTGAGCTTGTGTGCATACATGAAAAGACAGATATCAATGTCGCATCACGGTCTGCGACGAACATCATTGCGCTGCGTCACTCATTTGCGACCATTGTTCATACACTTGGCCACATGGTGGAGTTAAAGTTTACATTGTCTTGAGTTTTATTAACTTTATATTCTAATATGGTGTTTATAAGAAACTCAACTTCTTTATTTGTCCACAAGATCGAACCTCCCGGCGCCATGGTTCATCCCTAACAGGAAGTCGTGGTCGTATGAAGCATTCTGATTGGGTGACATAAGTTTTAGTTTTGCGGTACACTGCCCCCATGTGTCTGGCATAATTAAAAAAAAAATGCTTAGTGGCGTATTGCTGCAGATTGGTATGATTGAGCCTTTTCTAAAAAACCTCCGGTGTGTATGTTATTCATTTTAAAAACGGTGTAGGGGAGATTTTTTTTTTTTAAACCCTGCTACGTGTGGAATAGGCCTGAATTGGATTGAAACTGTGAAGCTCCAAGCATTTAAACAGGTTGAGCCTTTGCTGATAGATAATTCAATATAATCGTGTTTATTTGTGCTCCTGTGGTGACGTGGATGGCTGCTTCATGCAACAAAACATAATCATTAATTTACCGTGAGGGTGGAAACTTGTTTTTATAAAGAGAAGTCACATAAACACAACAAAACACATCCTGTTTAACTCACATAAGATGACTGCATTTTCCAGGTCATGGATCTATTTTTCTTTTCTTTTTTTTTCTGCTCTTGGATCTTGCCCTCCTTATTGCCTCCTACATTCTCCCCCTTCCCTTAATCTGTCCCTGAGGGGCAGTTTCTGGTGATTGACAGCATGAATACCATACGTGTATAAACAAAAACCCAGACTACACTATTGCTTTAATGTCACTAGTGAATGACAGGAGAATAATGTCACTAGTGAATGACAGGAGAATGTGACAAGAATAAGGGTGCAAAAACACATTCACACTCAGGCCATGTCTGAGGCTGACAGTAGCCCTCCAGTGAAACCTTGTGCATTAGTGTTGGCCTGTAGCTCCAGGTACCAGGAGAGTGACATGTCACAAAGTCCAGTTTAAAGTCTTGGACACAAAGACAGTTCACAGGGGTTTATAGTTCATCATTGTAAATCTGTAGTTACAATGATGCTTGCATTGTTTGCTGTTTCACAAAAATATGCTGCAAACAATCCAGAATGTTTGTGTTTTGTATTTATTTGCATAAATGCTGTTTTATAGACCAGTTTTACATATATGCTGTTTCAGTTGCAAAGATCACCTTTTGGTAAGTTCTCATGTTCCTCCTTATTTTTTTTTATTTTTTTTGACATATTTGTGTGACTGCAACACCCCGGCAGCTTACTGCACAATAAAATCTTGATCCAGCTAGATGTCATGGCATTGTTTACTTTTGCTCCTAGTTTGATTTGTTCTGCTTGACCGAAACCCTTAAAACTTATTTTTTTTGCTAGGACAACCATTTCTTTATCGTGCTTCAACAGTTTGACCAGAAGTCTTGAACATTCTGTACCAGTGTGGTCTTTTGAAATATGAATTTCTTAAAAGCTCCTTTTTTTTATGCTCTTGTCATATTTTTTCTTAATTCCACATTTTGTTCTGCAGGCATGACTGATATCTGCAAACCACCATCACTGATCTAGGTTCACCGTGGTCTCTGACCGATCTAATTTTCAGTGTGGAATAGGATATAGAGATCCACTCATGGAGCTGCATTTTAGTTGGCAGAGTGCACTCGGATATGTTCCAAGAGCAGCAGGATTGTGCACATTGGGCACTGTGTAGCACAGATTACAACGATTTAGATATTCACACACACACACACACACACACACACACACACACACACACACACACACACACACACACACACACACACACACACACACACACACACACACACACACACTTAGTGCTAAACCTAACCTCTAGCCAAGAAAAAAAAAATAGGACCAAAAAAAAGTCCTCACTTTACATCAAAGTCCTCCCTTTACAAGTGAAATGGACAAAAATGTCTCACTCAGCTGCAAGTACAAGAACACACACACACACACACACACACACACACACAAAAGCTGCATGTGTGGAGATATAATTTGAATGCATATAAAATCTGTTTTTTTTTCTGTATTCAGCACACATGCAGGGTGTTCAAATTTAAACTGGGTCTTGGCTAACTGAGCTTTATGAAGATAACTTTACAGAAAGATATATTCTGTTGCATTTATTTTTGTTTGATTTAGACAGAAATTGATTTCATAGGCCAAATTAAAAACCATGAAAGAAGTTAATGCAAACTTATCACTTTGCAATGAATGTTAATGAATGCATTAACATTTCCCACGGCTCTTTTTTTAACAATAAACTTCCTTTTTGCATACCACACACTAAAATGTAAATTAGGTTTTGCACTTTAAAGGTCACAGCTACAACTTTTTCATCAAAACGCAAAATTTTTCAAAAATAATACATCCACAGAACATCTTGAGTGGTGCATAATAAAAGGATTAATTTTACTAAAAAATGGATATATAGCGTGTATATATATATATATATATATATATATATCTCATTGTTTTATACATTTGACGGGTCCAATAAAAATATGTGCTTCTAGTTGTGACGGCATGAGTCCATGAACGCACTGAGAAATGGTGTCTTCTTGCCGTTACATTTCTCAGATTCAAGCGGACTAAAAAAAGAAGCAAAACGAGGGCAAACATCAGTCAAGCTTTTGAGCGTTGGTGCCAATTTAAGGAAACAAAGGGGCTCAGAAGCCATGCAGAGGTTGCCGCTTTCCTTCTGGACAGGTACGTTAAATGTAGGGCTGTACGATTTGGCCAAAACTCAAAATTGCGATATATTTCAACCATAATTGCGATTTGATTTGGACTTTTCTCTGCATTAACCACAAGCAACAAAAATGGCCTGTAGATAAAGATGTTTGTAAACAAGGACTATTTGAAACAAGAGATTTGACTGTTTTTATTAATCAGAATATTACTATTCAAAAGAAGATCTTGTTGAGTTGGACATTAATATTTGTTGAACATAAAGTGCAAAGTGAAACCAACAAACACGTCTATGTATTTAACAGTTTGACCCATACTTAATGCTATGGTGAGATTCCTGAAAATTTCTGGTAAAAAGTATTGATTATATAAACTCTAAAACAAATAATAAAGTTAGACTATGTCACTGCTGCAACTCTCTTCCCTTCCATGAGGAGGCAAACCCACTTTAAACATGTTACTGACACCTAAAGGACGCGTCTGATCCATTAATTGTTACATAGCCAAAAATTGAAGACCTCTGTGATTCTGAAATAGTTTTTTTTAAATTGTGATTGCAAATGCAATTAATTGTGCAGCTCTAGTTACATGTTTGCTAATGCTAACCAAACAAAACCTTTAAGGTCTTTCTTATTTTTCTCAAGTACCAACTTAGCAAGAGATAACCTAGCATTTGTTGGTATCTACCAATAAGTTCATTTGTAAAAATTGAAACTGCAACTTTAATGAATAGTATTTATGAACTGTTCGTATTCTTTAGAAATTTGTCTTCAAAAAGGCGAAGATTTAAACTAATCCAGGCCACGACGTGTCCTTAGGGTTAGGGTTAGGGTCCTTATTAACACTATAACACAGCGCTACACAGTCAAACAGGAAGAAAAACAGAAGAATGTATCAGACAGAGAAAAAAATAATTAGTAAGTCCTTTGGACAGATTCTTCTTAGAAGAATTTCTTCAGGAGGAACCCGTCCAGAAGGCCAAATATTATTTTTCTACCTGGATTTTTGAGATGCACCGGGACATATCAGATAGAGATCTTAACCTCCAAGTGCGTTTCATTTTCAGCGAAATGAAGACGTAACTTGTCACATGACCTGCCCTGTGCCTCCTGCTGTCTTGGAGAGAGCAGTTGAAAAACCAGTGATTGAATTTTATGACATGAAAAGAAAGGTAGATAAATTATGAAAAATACATTTTTGTAACTTTGATCTATTAACTGGAACCACACTAAAATATATTGGGAGCCAAACTATCAACCGTTTGTTATCCATGTTTCAATCCACTCGTCATGCAAATTTTGAGCAATCTTTTAAAATTACAAAAAAGAAAATACGAATGAGGCATGTTTCACTTTGCTGGTTTGTAGCGAATTAACCGGGCTACGCAAAGCATTTGTTTGTAAGAAGTTGACTTTACACATGGCTGGAAAAAACAGGAAGTAGAGTTGCAAACTAGCATGGACGACATATCTAAAAAAAAAAAGAGGTTTTCAGGAATGTGTTGCTAGTTGTAATTCTTCTTTCATGTCAGCTAGTGTTGGCGATGTTACTGGCAGTCCGGAGATGTAGAGAAAGAAATGCAATTCTCTGCATGTTATCAGAATATCTGGGAAGATGCCGATGGCGGATCAGTCATGTTGGGTCAATGTTTGCTACGTCAAAACTTATTCTGCAAATGTCTTTCCATCTCCCACTTTGCGCATAAACTGTTTTTTGCAAAAACTAAAACCATCTCGAGCGAGAATTAAAAAAAGTTTTTGCAAAATTGAGGAATTTATTTTGAATTGTGTCCTTTTCTAGTGCAATACTTCAAAATGTGCATAAATAAATGTTGGCGGAAAAACTGCTCTTGACAGGGAGAGTAAACATGCTGATATTAGCCTTCTTCAGCAAACTGCACCTGATTAAAACATTGGATAGAGGAAGAAAATAAGAGCTTAGTTCAGAATGTAGCTGTGTTGTGTCAGATCTACATTTGAAAAGAAACGATAACACTATGTGCATTTCAGGTGATTAGCTTTTTGACTTATTTAACTCCCTGTTTGCTTTCACTATGACTAAATATCTGTTCCTGTCAAGGAAAATAAACAGGAGAGTTTGCGATGTCCAAAGTGTCATTGATGAGTGTGTTAATTGGGAGACGATCACAATACTGAAGTGGAACATGTGAAACTGATGCAGTGCAGTGTGTTTAATCATGTTTTTAGGGTTGTTTTTAGTGCATTTTAAATCTGCTGTGTTGACTTGTTTAGCATATAAATGGCACTGATTTTCATTGAAGTATCTGACTGGGACTCTGTATTGACAATTCTACTGTTGAACCAATTCTAAGCACAGCTTTGTTCAGATAATTGGCGTTCAATCAAATCTGTTGTGCAAATGCCATTTACTGTCTAAAGAATATTATCAGTCTTTAAACTTGTACCAGCACCCCCGCAATGATCTGCATGGCTTCCCCCAGATGCTCCACTTCAGTGTTTACCGCCTCAGTCAGAGCCCCTCTGATTTGAAAACGAAATGTGTAAAAAAAAAAAAAGGTAGAAACAGACTAACTGGTGTGTGCCCGACATGTGCAGGAGACACAGGTCACTTACTGAACTGAGGCGGTCTATTCAGCAGGAAGATCTTTTTAATTAGGCTATGTTCTTTTAATTAAGCGCCCAGCGTAATGTCTGTGTCCATTTGTCACCCTGCTTTGCTCAGGCACAGCTGGTTGAAAATACCCTCTTTTGTATCCTCACAGTTTCAGAGGTCCCTGCTTCTGATTAAATATCCTCTTTCACTAAAATATATTTTTTTCCCCTCCCCAGCTTCTTTTTTAGATTAGCATGATAATACCCCAAAGAGGGTTAGAAAAGTGGTGAAGAGCTATTGCAGGACTGCTCATCAGATTGAACATGTTGAAGACCCTGGTTATTATCATTCTGAATGCACCATCGGTTAAACTAACAGCCTGAATTCCGACATTTATCTCCAGTGTCAGAGAATGAGTGTCAATTGCATAGGGAGCACAATGGCAAATTACAGGTTATGTCTTGCTCCTTGGAGCCTGGATTTCCCCAGTGTAATTATGCTATGCAAATGCTGCCTCCCCCCCCCCCCCCCACCACCACACCACCCAGTTTCCATGATGGAAAGAAGGCTTCCCAACAGTTTGGATGTGAATTGAAACTTGAGTGAGTAAATGTATTCATTTGCACACTGGCATTGCCCACAAAACCTGAGCACATCCTCCCTTTTTCCCTTGAGCTGAGGAAAAAACGGTGGGAAGGAAAGTCTCAGCTGGAGCTTGTAGCCGTGTTTCCAGACACCGGGTCGGCTGCAGGTCAGGCCACCTTGAACCCCTCAGCTGGATTTATTGTGTCATAGGTGGACAGGGTCAGGCTACGCTCCTCCCCTCAACACAAGAACTTTGTTAGCGTCGGACACGGAGCAGACACTGGCACGACAGACAAATCCCCGTCCTTCCCTCTAAGGCTATCCCTGCAGGGGTCAAAGGTCTCGAGTTAAGGGTGGTGGCATGACCTGAATACTGATTGATTTTTTTTCTGAAGTCTGTACTAGGGGAGGGGGGTCAAACCTCTTATCCTTACCCCCCCTGTGGAGACGTAGAATAAGTGAATTTTGCACAAAGAAAAAGGAAACGCTCCTGGTCACAACTTGTTTGACTTCTCTGCTCCACTGTATACCTCAGCGGGTGTGTGTTTTCACTTTGTCTGAAACAAGATACCAGACCACATGTTTTCACTTAACAGACAGCTGAGTGGAGAGAGGGCAGGAGGGGGATCTGTTTGTCATTTGGTGGGAGACCGAAGAGGCCAGACTCCAAAGTTCCTTTGGAGGATTTATTACTTGTTTAAATACAAGCCCAGGCTTGCCAATGAATGTTATTCCCATCATTGCATTAGCACAGTTCAAAGTGATTGAAATGGGACTCATCAGGTAACTATTTATAGTCAATAGGTTATTTTACTTGTATATTGTTAGAAATCACAAGGATTTAATGAATATGATTTGTTATCCCCATATTAAAGCGGATGTTATTTGGGGAGAAGGATGTTTGGCTTTACCTCCAGAAACAAATCTTAGAAAACCAGAAGACAAAAAAATGGAAGCGTATTTAATATAAATTGACTGGAAGTCTGAAGCCATTATGTGGTCTTTTAAGTAAAAGTTATGTGTAGTTTACACGGGATCCTTATTCATGGATGTAATGTACATTCATTTTGCTTTACCCAGATTTTTGGATCTTCTGTTTACGTTATGCCTGGTTAACATGGCAAGTTTTAAAGTTGTCTGTTTATTTTCAAAACCTTGGAGACCCCACAAATGACAATTTAAAGAATCATAGCTGTAACAGCGTTGGTCCTACAGTGCGCCGTGTACAGCCACACGGCAAGCATACCACACCACACATTAACAGGTTTCCCTCACGGACATTCAGATGTCAGACAAGAAATCTGGCAAAACCTCTGGAGATCAGATGTGAGTTCGGATTGAATAAACATGGGCGATGAGAACAAAGCGATTTCGAAATTTAATTTAACTAATTTTAACAGTAATAAAAACATTACAAATAAAGAAAAGGTGTTGTTTGGAGGAGTAGAGACGGTGCAAATGGGGGCTCTACTTGTTACACTGTGCCTTGACAGATGCTATGTCTTCTGTATTTTGGGTTCCTCTCCGTGTTTCCGTCACGTTGCTTTCTGATTGGCTATACGTCACATTCAACAGCCTATGTCCTCGTGGAAACACCCCACACGCCAGGATATCAGGAAAACAATCAAACATTTTGAATATCCCCGATAAGATGTCGGAGCGGTCCAGAGAATAATAGGTACACCCTTAAGATCAGCAGAAAGGGAAGGTCAGGTCAAAAATCAGCAATTATATCTTGCCATCTGAACCAGGTACTAGCTTTAACTTTTTTTTTCTCACATTTTATTCTTTAAGTATACATTAAGTTTAATATCATTATTTAGGTTTCAATTCCACATTTCCATAAGACAATAGGAAATATTATATTTGCATGTTTTCCTCTTTAAAATTACACATGTTGGTTTTATGGTTTCATACCTAAGGATAGCCATTGTGAGAGATCCAGGCACTTTGTCTTTGAATGCAAAAATGTCATAATTGAGTTATAAAATTAAGATTAAGTTTCCGTATTTACTGAGCTTGATCTAGACTGTTAATCAGCAATTTGCAACTACTCTGAGTTTGCTTGATCATAAAGCCAGTAAGTTTTAATAAGTCTTGCTTCTGCTCTATAATAATTTAGTCATTGAGCTGAACACCTGTTTTCTCAGCAGACTGATTTAAAAGAATCTACGTTTAGCAAACTGACAAATATATTTAATTAAGGTTACAATAAATCCACATCTGGTTGGTTCAGTGGAGAAAGTCAAACTCTAATAGTTTTCAGTGGCTACAAAATCATGAATTGGGGGTAAAGAAAACTGGGGAAATAAATGAAAAAAATTCTAGAATAATTTGATTGCATTGTGTTATGTTAATAGCCCATACGCATCCAATGCAGATTTGGGGATAATTTAAATTATCTTTGGGTACTCGGGAGATTCTACTAACCTCAATAAGGACATGCAAAAACAATCTAATGACTGAGGTTTCTGCATTTCTTCCTCTTCCTTTCACAGCAAACATTTCATCACTTACCTGAATGTAGCAAAAGTCACAATCAAAGTTTAACTCTGTCAGTAACTGATTATTTGCAGTTGATTAGGAGTTATTTCAAAGCTTTCAGGTTTATGAAATTATACAATGAAGCTTTTGCATAATGATGCATAAAGATACTCTTGCTCGTTGAATTTCCAAGCTTCAGATAAACAGCTTGTTCCTTATCAACCTTACTTGTTTTGAAATCCTGTGCCGCCATAGGTATGATGAATGTGTCAGCTTTTACTAAACCTATATTGTCACAAGGCCATTTGGAGTGACCTATAGAAAGACAACTCTTTTGAAGTTAAAGTTCACACCTGAGCTGTGTGCGGTTTGTTACACTGATAAACACTGTTAAACTGATATCAGCTTTTTAATTAGATGGGCTTTCTGCTGAACTAGCCAGCCTGCCATTAAGTGCTTAACAGACATGTAACTTGTGGCTTGGCAACTTTGGTTGTTCTACACAATGACGTTTTCTGTTTATCATGCATGGAAATATTTGTGAATGACTGAATTTGTCTTTGAAATAAGTCTGCTACATCTTTGCCTTTACTTATAACAACCAGCTGATTAGCAGTGCACTGCAACAGGTAGAGGATAGTCAGTGCCCCATTGCTCCATGGGAAAGCTCTGGCTATTCAGTCATTCTGTCGTTTAAATCAGATGCCAAACCCTTAAAATAGTTTGACTTACATTTTAAGTGTTTTTTTAAAGTTTTTAAACATGTTGGTACACCTTGATACCACCAACCATGGGTTGTCTGTGCCAAACACTTAGGCCTGATCATGGACCTTAAAGTGTGACCCTGGATTTCTGCTGTTTAATCTTTCAACCGGTAGTTCGGTTACTTAACTACATGCTGCCTGGCCAAATGAGGTTGGAGAGAGAGTGTGGCGGGACAAAACTTCAAGGTTCACAAAGCAATGATTTATTCCCTCCATTTTTCTGACAGCATCTTATTTAATTGTACTTCTTACCCAGAAATGATGGAAAAAATGCAATGGTAGCCTATTCTTTCCACCACCAGTGTGTTTGGATTTCAGTGAATAGAAGAGCCAATTTACAAGCGTAAGGTTTAAACAGTTAATGTATGCATAATTGTGTTTTGCTAAATGCTATTGTTTGAAACTTTTTATGTATTGAAGCAAGCAAAGCAAGCATCCAATCCAACAGTACTGAGGACCAATTGGTTATTTTCTAGCTCCTTCAGTTGATGTTTGTACTGGATCAGTTGTTTTCTGGATAACTATCATAAAACTGGTTATGCATTTTGTCAATGGCTGATTTTTAGCCCAAACTTCAACTGCTTCCCCCCCATTGTCTTACAATTCTTTGGAAATGTGAGAGGTTTGTGATGTCCAAGATTTCCAAAAACATACTCATTACCTTCTCCTTATCTTTTTGGATAACTACTTGTGTGAATCTAGCATATGGCCTGATCTATGTCAACAGCCTTCTGAACTACACTACAAAGACTGGCTATTAAATCCATCCAGTTGTATTTAAAGGCAATTTGCTGTCTGGAGACTGAAAATGTTTAAAAGATACTACAGTCTGTACCTTTTGTCGAGCTGGCACAGGCGTCTTTGTTTTTTTTTGCACAAGGCCTTATCTGCCTTTTGATGTTTTTTTGTTGTTTTTTTATTTTCCCAGCTTGTATTGTATGTTACCATAAATGGTGAACAGACACCCTGAACTGTTGAAACAAGAAAATAATGACCGCATACTAAGTAGTATCAAATTACCCAGGATAAAAAATTTGTGCTAAACAAATCATGGTTGTGCTTTCTCTCTGGGATTTTCTGGGCCTCATGTCAAAAAAGGGAGAAGTCGAGAGTGGAGGAGGAAAAAGAAGCTGATGAACTGGCTTTGGCTTAACCTTAACTGAACCATCACCAGTAAGTGACAGCCAGTTGGGGAGTCTACTTATCATGAATACGCTTCCTCTTTCAGGGCTCAGGAATACTTAAGATGTCCTTTATCAAAAGAATGTATCAAAGCTTGGTTTTGAACATACTATTACTTATTACAACACATGCAGAAAACTCAAGGAATGTCACTAACTATCTCCAGGAATGTATGAAGTGCACATTGTGAGGTGCCTTTGAATTTCAGATTTGCTTCTTGGCAAAAATAAGTATTGTTAATTTGAATGAAATAGAATAGAAATACCTTTATTGTCCCACAATGGGGAAATTTGGGTGTGATAGAAGCAAAAACACATAGACAGGATTCCCCAGGGTTACTCACTAGATGAATAATATGGATAAATAACAGTTAATTTTAAGCTAAGTTCTAAAGCAGGAGTGACTGAGCGTACCAGAAAGGGGGGGATGTGCAATTACTAATTGATAGTACAGCATATTAGGTGAAAATGCATACATTCCATAAAAAATGCAAGGTTCAAGTTAAATAGAGGAAAGACAGCAGATTTAGAGAACAATGTGAGAAAACCTGTGCAATACACAACATTTTACTAGCAAACACCTTAGAGAAGCTAAAATGTGTGTAAATGGCCATTAGCATCTGAGAGACTGTGTAAGTGATTCTTGGTCAGATCAAGAACCCGTACAACTATTGGCATGTTGGATGTTCACCTGAACAATAAACTGGACTGGAGTCACAACAGTGGTGCTCTTTACAAGAAGGGTCTGAGCAGACTCTACTTGCTGAGGAGACTGAGGTCTTTTTTAGTGCAAAGGGTGCTCTTGAAGACCTTCTTTGTCTCTGTGGTGGAATCAGCCATCTTTTGCGGTGTAGTTTGTTGAAGCAGCAGCTTATCTGTAGCTGAGATGAAGTGGCTGGATAAACTCATTAAGAGGGCCAGCTCTCTCCTGGGATGCCCACTGGACCCACTACAGGTGGTGGAAGACAAAAGGACTATAAGGGAAAGTCCACCACCATCTCCTTTGTTTTCCCTGCATTTAACCTTAGATAGTTCCGCTAGCACCAGTAAGGAAGCTCTGTATCAACTGACTGTACTCTGCATCATCCTCATCGGTGATGAGATTGACAATGGCAGAGTCATTGGAGAACTTCTGAAGGTGGCAGCCTGGGAGAGCTGATGGAGAAATCTGCAGCATAGAGGGTGAACAAAAGCGGTACCAGCACAGTTCCTTGCAGTGCTCCCGTTCCGCAGACCAGCTTGTCAGAGGCACAGCCCCATGTCCTCACATACTGTGGTTGACCAGTGAGCTAATCCAGTATAGACTGCGACAGGTGGTGGTCCACTCCTGACCACTCCAGCTTGTCCTTCAGAAGTCATGGTTGTATGATGTTGAAATCACAGGAAAAAAAATCTAATCCTCACGGTGCTTCCAAGTTTCTCCAGGCGGGGCCATAGCTCAGTGTAGTAGAAAGATGATTGCATCAGCCAATCCAATGCTGCCATCAGTAGGCAAGCTGCAGTGGATCCATTGAAGACCTCACCAGTAGGAGATTGAGGATCAACAGCACCTTAGGAGCCTGGAGCTGATGCCATCCAGACCTGCAGCCTGCCTTACTTTGGACTTTCGCAGAATGTTCCTCACCTGGAGTGTTGAGAAAGACTCAAAGGGTGGGAGAAGGGGTCTGTTTTATGTATTTTTTTGAAGTGGAAGTGGTGGATGATTACTTGGGCCTGAGAGATGTGCAGTTCTGGGTAGAAGAACAGGATGGCAGTGTCTGCTGGATGTTCCGTTGGGGGGGGAGGAGGTGCGACATGACTGGCTTGTCAAACCTCCGAAAGTACTGATTCATTTTATTCATCAATTCTCCTACAGCTGTGGTGTTCGGTTTGTGACTTGAAAAAGTTTTCAGGCCTTTCCAAACATTACTGGTGTTGTCCTGCAGCGACACCTCCATTCTCTTCCTGTAGTTGTTTTTCCCTTATCTGATCTTCTTCCTCTGTTATTTGTGTATGGCTTTCAGATTGGCTCTCTGTCCTCACATGAAAGCCATCTTCTCCTTTAGTAAAGCGTTTGTCAGGGTGTATCCAGGGCTTGTTGTTGGACAAGCACATAACTTTCATGAGGAGCACAGTTAAATCTACACAGAAATTGATATACTCCTTGATGCATTCTGTTATTCCATACATGTCCTTCCCATGACCATAGCAAAGTTCACCCCATGCTGTGGAACTGAGGTAGTCTCTCAGAGCTTCTTTGGTCTCCTCAGATCATTTCCTCGCTGTGCATGTCACAACTCGTTCTCTGTATACAAAGAGTTTATACAGAGGCTGGAGATGAACCAGGTTAAGATCTGAGCAACCCAGGGGACGGAGGGGTGATGAACTGTATGCCTCTTTACAATTTACATACAGTAAGTCTAGTGTTTTTATTGTTTCTAGGGTTTCAGGTAACATGCTGATTAAATGTGGAGAGGGTGAAGGACAGGGATACATGATTAAACTCCCCTGAGATTAGAAAAAGGGCTCTGGATTGTTGTGTGTTGTAGTTTGCTGGTAATGATGTGGAGGACTGGTTCTGAATTTGCAGATGTGGGGACATCTACCAAAATGTATGATAAGGACCAATGTAATTTTGCCCATATCTGCATTTTTGGTATTCAAAGAAGATTGGAAAAAAAGTTATTTTTGTCTTTTTTGTGGAGGTGTATATGTAGGCTATGCTCATGTGCCTTTAAGAGGCTGTGCAGTCTGTAGTCATGTGACTCCACCCCATCCTATCGGAAAGAAGTGAAAGATAGCGAAGTTGAGAAAATGGTGGAAACTTCAAATGTTGACATGGCGAGGGTGGTAGACCTGGTTGTGGAGGAAGAGGAGCAGCTGTCAAGTGGAGCCACACCTGATCTCTGGCCCAGTCGAACAATGGACCCGTACATTAGTCTAACTGTACATTACATCAATGACTATTGGAAATTGCTCTCCAGAGTGCTTGAGACAGCATATATTTCAGCCAATACCGGGAAGATGGTCGGAAAAGGTTTAAGCTGTCTGTATGGGCTATAAAAGAAGATGAGTGTTATCGTTAATTTATCGTTACTGAGGTGAACTGTTCAATATATTGTGATATTAATATTAGGCCATATCGCACAGCCCTAGTGTAAAAATTCCCAAGGAAACTGGTAGGGTCTCAACTCAACAGTTAGCAGTTATATATCCTTACTGCAAAGCGTCTCTTTAATTGTAACATGTCCCAAGCTGCACCATCTGTCATTTACAAACAAAGCAACACTCCGTCCTCTCTTCGCACCGCTGTCCTTCGTTCTGTTGGCCCATTAGCAGATGGAAGCTGTCCAAGTTTACGCTGGTGTCAGAAATTTGCACTTATAGCCAAGTCTCTGTTAATATTAGTTAGCCAGCCTCTCTACAGCTTCACTGATGCCTGGGCCATGCTCTTAGTTCCTCCACTTTGTTTATGAGGGAACTTACATTCCGCATGATGATGGGTGGAAAGGTGCGTCTGTACTTGCTCCTCCAGCTGTACCAGCTTCTCCCTGCCCGTTTCCCATGACTCTTTATCTCACGGGGGACTACTAGCCGATGTACGGCGCTGGTAGCAGGGCTATCAGCCAGTGCAGTTAGCGAGGGCTAGCAGCTGATCCCAGGTGTAGACGATGACCGCATGTTCTCCTTCCAGGTCACGGAAAACAAATGCCATATGAAGCAAAATGAACAGCAAAATTGACCACAACACGGTTAGCTCCATGTTGTGAGTTGAAAAGTGAAAAAGACGAGGGACCCACACACACTGCTAGAAGTAGATAAAAATGGATAAAAACCATATGAAGCCACTGCCACGAGCTGCCAGCTCCCACTACACTGAGAAAAATAAACGGTATTTAGGTAAATACTTTTGCAGTGATGCAGATTATTGTATAGATTATGTCCAGATATGCTGAAAATTGGACAGTTAATGTGAATTATGTGGAGCTATGAACATATTTTCAACAAAAAGCCAACGTGTGTTGTGTAATAATGTCAGTTCTTTACATGCTTTGTCCCAACATTTGGCTGAAAACTTATTAGCAGTAGATGTTGTATGTCTATGAGTTGACACATTATTGGTTATATCTTAGTGTAGGAGTCTTTGTTTTTTCTTAGGTTTGGCTCTGGCAAGGTAAAGACATTTTTCTTGGAGCAGATTGCCAGAACAGATTGTGAGCTGAGATGCTATCATCACAATTGGCTAGTTTTAGCTGTGGGATTTGTTGAAAGATTTTGTTCACTTATTGCAAATGCATTCTGCATCTCAAAACATGCTGTCTCCACAGAATTTTAGACCGGTAGCTTCATGTTAGCATGGCCCTTTATGGCTTTTTACTGATAAAATGGTGTGAGAAAACTTGCTAAATGTTCATTGTTATTCATTGCTGTACTTGGCATCCTTTGATGGAAAAAAAATATGACTGTGTTCAGAGTCTTAGTTGGCATCAGTTGCAAGCTGTTAAGCATTATGTCTGTGATGCACCCAAATGTAATACTTTTTTTTTTTTTTTTTTCTTCCCCAGATTCATAGACAGCTGCAGCTGAAGCCGGTTCCAACCCTTGAAAGCTTACCTGTCTTTGGGGTTGCTGCTTTCAGCAGACTATTTTGAAGCTGTAAGGTAAGGGCTGCTGTTACTCTTTAAAATGTTGTATAATTAAAAGTCAGAAATAAGATAACATTAAATATAATACAAAAGAGAGAGAGAGAGATGTTCCCCAAAGATATTCAGAGACGGCTTAATTAATAGATGCTTTACGGAAACGCTGCAGCTGCCAGCCTTGCAATAAGTAATTTATCTATCTGTTCCTAAAGTGCCTAATATTTTGTTTGATGTATGTATGTATGTATGTATTGTATGTATGTATGTATGTATGTATGTATTGTTGTATGTATGTGTAAACTAAGCTATTCAATTTCAGCTCAAAATAGAGCTAATCTGTGTCAGAAACACCTTAAATAAATATATAACAGGAATTGCATATGTATGGTACATTAAAGCAGGGTTTGATTTACTGTGGTGACTTAAAGTGGGGATTCCTGTTTTTGTATTTTTCAACATGTTCTGTTGATTGGTTTACATTTTGTGAAGCACTATTGGACTGACTGAGTGCTTTTCTTGGTATGCTGCAGAATGAAACGTGCAGGATTTGTTGATTGCACAGCATACTGGTCAGAGTAAGCAGATGACAAATCAACTGTAACTAAAAACAGAAAGGTTTTCTGTTCTGAAGTTATTCCAGCTAAACAACCACTTCTGCATTTGAACGGTGTGACTAATTATGTGTAGTTGATAGTAAATAAGAATACCTTTTACTATAGTCATGACATGGTTGGGGTATCAAACAGTATGGTCATGATTAAAAATACTGTGGCCTAACATTAACAGAAAGTACACAAAAACTGAAAAAACAAAGTTATAGAACATGATCTAATTCATTTTATTTAAAACAGAAAATACTGCTGAAAAATAATACAACATAGAATATTCTAAGTTTAGTGATGATATGTTTTGTGATTTTGATACACAAGCTTGAGGTAAAATTTGGAATCACAACCTAATAAGTTAAGCATTAGTTTTCTGGGAAAAGTGCTTATTGCACATAAGGGTATCCCTTTCGCTGTGATGCTCTCTGTAGAGCAACACCTGAAGTAAAACTAGTAAATATTAGCCTGTTAATTAGTCACACTGCAGTAAGGTGCTTAACAGACATGTAGCTCACAGTTTCCCAACTGGAGTTTATATAAAGGCAACAGCATTACCTTTATAAGAATGTCAAGAGACACTCTTTTTGATTCCGGCTGTGTGGCTATTTCACAATTGGAAATATTCAACGCCGTAATGGTCTTTTCTGGAAGCAAGGGAAGGTGCTGTAGCCTTCTTTATGCCTGCTGACTTGCTGTGTGCAGCAGCAAGTGGGGAAGGGGAGCGCTGTGTTATTTCTCTGCTCCATATAGGTGGAGAACACTTTAAATGACTTTACATTTAAAGAATGATATGGACAGTTTCACTGGCATCAATGTATACCAAGGTTTCATAATTCTAAATGTACTACCATTTAGGGATGTACAACATAGCCTATCATTAATTTATCATTTTTGCAACACCATTGTATGTAATATGCACACTGCATGTATAATCTGATCCAGTCTGTATAATCTGATTAAATTTGACTTTGGAAAGTCCCTTGAGATGACATGTATCATGAATTGGCGCTATATAAATAACATTGAATTGAATTACAACGATTTCACTGGACTGCAATTAATGTTAGCTAACAGTTTAAGTATTCTGGGTCTCTGTGCTTGTAACATATTTGGTAATGACGGCTGTTTGCAGCAAGAAATGTTTTAGAAGGTAAAGAGGTAGGACACCTTTTCAATGCCAAAACAGCAGGTTTTTTCAGTAAAACCTTTTAGGGTAGCTAAAAATAATAAACTTTTTATTTATCGCAAGCAGAACCAGCCCTAGCAATTTTGGTGCCCTAGGCAAAATTATGGTGTTGCACCCCCACCCCCTCACTTTCCACTTTCTGCTCCAATTAAGATAGCTAGCAACAAAACAGTATGGATTTTCAACAAACACTAATTACCTGTTTTTCTTGTTTTGCATTTTATTCTCTTTTCTTTCCTGAGCACCTGGGAGCTTTGGCTTTTTTTTATAAATCATCCCAACTTACCTTCTTCACTGTAAAACAACTGTAGAGCTGTGACTGTGGCCAGGTGGTTAGTGTGTGTGTGTGTGTAGCATCAGGAGCTTCCCTGTCGGGACACTCGAGCTTGACTGTCTGGCCAGCAGAAGAATGCGCACCGCTGAAAGAGGAGCTTTATTACATTTGTAGTGGAATAATATCACAAAATATTATATCAAGTAGTATTAGTTGTCGGTTGTTAGTATGAAAAGGCAAGAAAAAAAGTTCACTTTTAGTGTGCCTCTATGAATCCCTAGTGTTTGTCTATAGTGCTTATAGTCAGATTTCAAGTCTTATCGTTATCATATCATGCATTATCGCATATGGCGATATATCATCATTGTACATTTTACTTGATAACTGTTATTGAAAATCACTGCCACACATCTTTGGCACAGCCTTGCTCTCCCCTGTGGATGCAGGTACTCTGACAAGAGGTGTCAAGTGCTGATCCCATCCATGTTTTCAGCAACATGACCTTTGTTGACTCACTCAAAAACAGAGCTGCAGAAAGGCGTCAGAAACTTGAGCGATCACAGGAAAAAGTTACTTTGCGAGATCTAGGATTCAATTACCGAACTTTAGTGTGGACAGTAGAGGACAGAGCTGAGGAGAAGTCAGTAGGTCTCATGGGAAGAGTCAAGGCAGATGGTTGTTCAGACACAGCCCTGCTGTGACCTTGATGGGATTTAACACTGAAAGGTTTACCAGCATGTCTCGGTGACAATACAGCATCAGTGCTAATTCTGGGTGCTTCTCTTGAGTTGTTTTGCTGTTGGACCTGTTGACGTGCGCATATTCTCGTATGACTGGGTCATTGGGAGCACAGCTAATTTCATTTAGAAGAAACCTCCATTGTAATCAAACTTGTCTCGGATGAAGTGATCGCTTGTCAATAGTTTGGACAAGAGCACAGCAAACTCACATGCTGTTGATTATTGTGGAGCTCAAACTATGTATTTTGTTACACATGTGCCTTAGAATAGTAAAGTGAAGGGGCAGTATTAAGTTCAGCTGTATAAATATCAAGTTATAAGTCATTTGTGTTGGTGCAATTGCTTAAGGTAAATGTATTTTTTGTAATTATCTTTGGAAAGTATTCAATTTGCTGTCACAGTGTGATCAGACAGCAGGAAAATTATATCTAGTTACCCCCACACGTTGTTCTATCAACCTTAAATTATCATCCAAGGAGAAATGTGTTCTTAACATATTTCTTGCCCTCTGAAGACCAAAACCTCTCATTAAATAGTAAATTCATAGCACCTTATGAATAAGGATTTATATAAACTAGTTTTCAGGTCATGGACTCTGTATAGTCTGCTATCAAAAACATTTTCTTGAAGATGATTTACTCTACTCTGACAGTGAATCATCAAAACGTTCTCCGTTAATTTTGCAGTGGTCCATTATATTTAATAATGGTAAAGTGGAAGATCCTTCTGCAAACCCTGCTAGTGCACACAACCACATTTTGTTGGCTTTGAAGGTGTGTGTGTTTGCATCATTTCTCCTGCTTTAGTTCTGAGAAAGCTAAATCGGTTATAACTTTTAAATCAGAAGCTGGGCCACTAAGACTGTGTTTTAATTGTGGCAGTTGTTTTAACTCAATAAGGTTAGTGCTCCTTCTTATTGAATCCACGCACGTCGGCTAGTAATCCTTTCTCACAGATGAACGTGTTGTTGTTTTAGCTATGCATACTGCACAATGGTCTGAGAGAAAGGTGAGAAGTGACAGAATGCTTCATTATCAGGCTTTTTTCTTCATTCTTCTGCTCCTCGTGGCTGTACCTGCAAACATATTCAGCTGGACTCCCTCCCTGCCTGCAGGAGGCTCTGCAAAGTGACAAGAGAAGTGTTTGGCAGAAAGAATTGAGTGTAATAGAATCATTTTAACGGTTAGGCCATGAACATGCATTTTATACTAGGTTTATATCGAGGGGAGGGGGATACATTATTTTCTCCATAGAGACAGATGTGTCTTTAACAGGGTGAGCAGTGTCTACACACGCACACACGCGCACACACACACACACACACACACACACACACACACACACACACACACACACACACACACACACACACACACACACCAGTCCCCAAACTATTGCCAAAAGGGATGAAATGTCACAACTCTACATGCATAAAGTAACTAAAGTTCAATTCTCAGTTTAGCCTCGCAGTTTAATGCTAGATAGGGCGTCATTTAGTCCTGCGGACAAAGCTTTAGTTTGTTCAAGGTTGTGCTGTAAAAAAAAAATTAGCATTAAGTTCAAAACTGCTGTATGTATGTTCCAGCACGTTTGTGAACAACGCTGATCACTGTAGAGTTTTCACCACTCAGCAGCTGTTAGACGCTTCTCCACTTCTCTTCATCTTCAAGGGAAGTTTATTCATATAGCACTTTTCAGTGATGAGACGATTCAAAGTGCTGTAAATGAACAGAAAGACATTACAGAGGAAAATATTACGTAGGAAAAGAAAAGCATTATATTAACATAAGGAAAAGAAAACATCTCTAGACTTCTTTAGTCTTACAATGCAGGATTTTCCACACAAGTGTAAAAATCCTAAAAGGCTCGCTTTAATGTGTTCCAGGTTTTACTCTTCTTCATTCTTGTTACATATTGAGTTGGCATGTTACAAGTTCTACAAGAAAATTAAACTTCCAATCCTTGAACTATTGACGGAACATATCAAAATAAAATCTCCTCACAGTATAGCTTGCTCACTCGATTCTCTCCGAGGGATTGTTGGAAGTAATGGGAGTTTACATAGTTTGCGGCAGTACAGTAGTGAGCTCATGTCAATACAAGAAGTGATTCAATTCAGGCAGCAGACAGGGAAGTAAACGCCACCTGCAGCCTGATATTGTGCAGGCCTCTGGGGCTTTGAGCTCAAGTTAAAGGACAGCCATGATCAGAGCTGGGAACTGGATGGTGGGCGGCGGGTGTGGAGGGAGGGGGGGTCTCTGTGAGAAATAAGAGGAGACGGTGGAGGGTAGAGGTGTCAGCCGTATAATTGGGGTGAGGGGATCTCTGGGGTGGATAGAGGGAAGCTTTATTAAGATCGCTCAAGTCTGATGTGCTTGCATGGCCGCCTTGCTCCTCTTCGCACACCCACGCCTGTCCTCCATTTCCAAAAGAGACTTCGTAACAATAAAGTGGTGAAGGTCAAAGTCCTGAAGCTCCATTCAGTTGCAGATAAGACAAAAGACCTCTTTATTAAAAAAGCAGTAGAGTATGCGCCTGGGATTTTTATTATTATTATTATTATTGAAGAGCATAGTAAATGTTCTCTCTGTTTAGTCAACTTTTTATTCCTCATTGATGAAATTGTTGTTGTGGCCTTTGGGTCGGAAGCTATTTAATGATGCCAATACATATGTGTAATTTTTAGACATGATGACTAAGATCGGCATTAGCTCTTTCCATTTGCAATTAAAATGAAAAGCATTTTGTACTCTGCTCATTTAGTGTTGTTTTGTGATCCAGTTAATGCCCCACTTGTGACGAATTCAGAGCAGAGCATTTATGAAATATTTACAGTTCAAAGTTTAGAAAAATACATCCACAGATTATTGCTCTTCTATCTTGTTTTGGCTCACAGCAGAAAATGACCTTCCCAGGCTGCCATCCCTTGTGACTGATCACACGCAGCCTGAAGCTGAGATTAGGAGCTTAGTTTTCCAACAGCATTGGATTGTTACTTTTTGAAGTATCAATATCAATAAATGAATCCTTTTTGCAGAAAGATTCCTCCCTGGCTTGAGTGCGAAAATGTTTGCCATCTCACAAAAGCAGATTTTGTGAGTGACACAACAAAGATTTTCTTTTTAACGCAGTAGGCAGTTACGGGAAGAATTAGCAGCTCCCCAGATCTCTGCTGTAAATTGGTTTCTGTGAAAATCATGGAAAAAACAACTTTCTTAGTGGCTTGTTAATCCCCCACAGCTCAGGCCGCCGGGTAAAGCTGCTTGCACATACAAGGCCCTGGTGGAAAATGGCGCCACTCCTCCTCCAGCCCTCTTTCGTCCTCTTTCCACTCGGTCCTGCAGGGCTTGGCTAATCCTTTGCCTGGACATGACAGGGAGACTGGCGGATTTTTCAAAGCTGGCTGGACTTCAAAGTTGCCGGGATATGGGGACTTCAGGAGGTGGAAGAAAATTGGGTCTGCTACAAGCAAAGACAGTGAGGGCTTCACCTCATCTTTTCTTTTACCAATCTGAAGGGAATTGTACAAAAAAAATAAAAAATATATGACTATGTGGTCTCAGTCTTAGATGATGCTGTGAATGAAATTCTAAGAAATTGTGTGCATTTTTTCTTCAGGAACAAGACAACACAAACGTAATTTTCATCCATTGTCCTGAAACTACCAGAGTTTATCTTCTTGAGAGAAATTTCAAAAAGACCCAGACTTTAAAGCAAATTTAACAGATAAGCTTGTGCAACATCCTCAAATGTATAACAATGAAGAACTAGAATCTTTTGAAAGCATATCAAAAATATATCGCCCCCACCAGGCTGAGTGTGTGTTTAATTTAAATGCGTCGATGTTTGAGAGCAACATAAAACAGTCAGTAAAGTTCCCGTCTTAAAGAAAACCCACCGGTCAACTAACCTGAGGCGCTAGCTGTTATTAGCTTGATGCACACTACGGTACCTGGTTAAGGGCCGCATCGTGCAACGCTCCTCACGCACCTAATGCGAGCAACCAGACAACTACCGTCAGGATTCCCCCATCTTCTGTGGGTAACCCTGGTAAGATTTAACCTCTACTGCAGAGGAAACGAGAAGTGAGGGGTGAGCAGACAGCGTCCTGAAAGCTTTAGTTATCCCGTCTCAGTGAGAGGTGACGGAAACACTAGGGGAAATAAGCAAGCATGCCTACATAAATTACCGCGCTTATTTTAATTCGTCATGTGATTAAAATTTATCGAGCAATTAACTGATTTATTGAATATCGCGACGAGCCTAACTGTGTGTACATAAAAGGAGTGTTGGAGTATGTACATGTGTGGAGTGCTTTAAAATATGGACGAGGTCATTAGGCCATTCTAGTTCTATAATGGGTAAAACTAGGCTAGAATTGTAATCCTCCTGCTTTACTTGTCTTCGTGTTTTTTTGTTTGTTTGTGGGGTGGGGGGGTGTTACGGGGGCAAGGGTCAGGGTGGTATTTGGTTGGATATTTTGGACCTTATTCTGGGTTTAACTTTGTAAACTTGAAAAATGTAAATAAAGTATTAAAACCGCAAGCGGTGATGATCGGCCCTCGCAGCCAAGCGCCGCTCTGGCCTATGGGCCACCGCTAGGGTACGCGCACCTCCCGCCGCCAGCCACCGCAGAAGCTGTCATGCATTTTCCTCACCCGTCTAACATGCAATACACACGTACGCGTTGGGCAGCGCTCCCCCACGACTCACAAAAAACCTGGTGCAGATCGGTCGATGCACCGAGGACACACAGCCGTTGAATAATGAAAATGCATTTGGCCACCGGGCCGGACTAAATCGTTCGGCGGGCCAGATCCGGCCCGCAGGCCGTACGTTTGACACCCCTGGTTTAAACACTAGTATACAAATTTAATTAAAGGTATCTTACTAGCTGTTAATCCAGCTTCATGTGAAAAGTTAACAAAACCTTTTTAGTTATTTAAAGTTAATTATTTCATGTGTTTAAGGGTTTCGTTTCTTGCATTAAGACAGCTGTTATGAAAGTTTGACAGTTAAATTGGTGGATACACACCCAAAAGTAATAATGTAAAAGTAACACTTTAGCAATTGGAATATTGCTAAAGTAACACGTTAGCAATATTCCACATGTGTATGTTGTGTACAAACTTTAGTAATTTCTAACAGACCACTTCACTCTCAGAAAGCCGGTCTGCTGGTGGTTCCTAAAGTCTGTAAAACCAGAATGGGAGGCACATCCTTTAGCTATCATGCTCCTCTCCTGTGGAACCAACTCCCAGTTTTGGTCCGTGACGCAGACACCCTGTCTACTTTTAAGACTAATCCTTAAACTTTCCTTTTTCCATCCATCCATCGTCTTCCGCTTATCCAGGGTCAGGTCGCGGGTGTAGCAGCTTCAAGAGGGAGGCCCAGACCTTCCTCTCCCCAGCCACTTGGGCCACTTCCTCCGGGGGAATCCCAAAGCGTTCCCAGGCCAGCAGAGTCTCTCCAGCGTGTCCTGGGTCTTCCCCTGGGCCTCCTCCCGGTGGGACGTGCCCAGAACACCTCACCAGGGAGGCGTCCAGGAGGCATCCTAACCAGATGCCCGAGCCACCTCAACTGGCTCCTCTCAATGTGAAGGAGCAGCGGCTTTATTCTGAGTCCTCCCCGGATGACTGAGCTCCTCACCCTATCTTTAAGGGAGAGCCCAGACACACTACGGAGAAAACTAATTTTGGCCGCTTGTGTCCGGGATCTCGTTCTTTCGGTCACGACCCAAAGCTCGTGACCATAGATGAGGGTAGGAACGTAGATCGACTGGTAAATCGAGAGCTTGGCCTTTTGGCTCAGCTCTCTCTTCACCACAACGGACCGGTACAGCGCCCGCTTCACAGCAGACGTCGCACCAATCCGCCTGTCGATCTCCCGCTCCATCTTCCCCTCATTCGTGAACAAGACCCCAAGATACTTGAACTCCTCCACTAGAAGCTGGCTCTTGGGACTTTCCTTTTTGACAAAGCTTATAGTTAGAGTGGCTCATGTTACGCTGAGCTACCTTTATAGTTATGCTGCTATAGGCTTAGGCTGCTGGAGGACATCAGGGTCTATTGTTCTTCGTTTTTGCATGACTGTTGTCATTTCAGCTTTTAACTTTTTGTTTTTTCTATTTTTTCTTCATAGTAGGTACACCTGGTCTGGCATTCTGTTAGCTGTGACATTATCCAGGGAAGACAGATCACCTGCTATTACCATCTAATGTAAAACACATTACTGGATCAATGTGTGCTTCTGTGCTTTTTTGTCTGTCATGTTGTGTCTCTTCTCTCTCTTTTGTAACCCCCAGTCAGTCAAGGCAGATTACCGTTCATACTGAGCCCGGTTCTGCTGGAGGTTTTTCCTTCCTGTTAATGGGGAGTTTTTCCTTCTGCTGTCACTTCATGCTTGATCAGTATGAGGGATTGCTGCAAAGCCATGTACAATGCAAACGACTCTCCCTGTGGCTCTACGCTTCTTCAGGAGTGAATGCTGCTTGTTACGACTTTGATGCAATTAACTGGTTCACTTATATAGGAATTTCTTTTACCAGTCTGGATAATCTGACTTAATATGTATAATCTGATTGATTTTGACATTGTAAACTGCCTTTAGATGACATGCAGGCATGGACTGGTAATCGGGCGTACCGGGCATTTTCCCGGTGGGCCGACGTGCTGTTTGGGCCGGCAGACCCGACATGTATATTAATAATATGTATTATTATTATTATTATTTTATATATCTGCCTCGTTATATTTGCATAATGCATGAAGAAAAATATCAGCAGCGCAAGAGTCTGTTCCGATCATCCGGCCCTTACCACAGGCTACTGCAGCCCATTGGTTATCATCCCTGACAGTCTAAAGGGCTAGGCCAATCATAAAGTAGAAAAACACCTTCACGCTCCATGTGGAACTTTGTGCAGCGGTGTTCACAGTAGTAATGGATAAGAAACGCAAGGGAGGCGCAGAGAAACTGCACGAAAAAAAGAAACGAGTTCTTCAAACGGACGCTGCGAAATGTGTCAAACTGACTGACATGTTCCCAACAGCAGGCCCTTCATCTGCTCCGGTGTCTGATGTAAAATATGGTGGTGGTGGTTGTAGTCAGTGACGTGCGGTAGGGTTCATAGCTGGTGAGGCACTGACGTCATCAGAGTCAGATTTACAAATATATACACTCTACAGAGTAGACTCGTTGCAAAGTGCTGAAGGAGACTGATTGAGCCAAATAAATTCACCAAGATACACGGAAAAATATTGGTTCTTTGATGAAAAAAAATTGTCATTTGATTGGTAACAGTTTATGAGTTATGATGGATTTCTGCATTTGTAACACATTCTAAAACTATAACCCACATTAAGCACATTTTATCACAAAAACAAAACATGAATAAGTATCGCTGTCTTACCTCTACTTATAATTTAAGTCCCTGTGGCGCTCTTTCTGAACAAAAATATCATCATTTTCCGGTAAAAGTTCTCTTTATCTTCTTCAGTTTTAAAAGTCTCTCAGTCTCAGTGGAGCTCACTGCCAGGGAGGAAAGCCTTCCCTGATCAGTCCTGTTCCAGCTGTATGTTTAGAGTCTTTTAGTGCTTTACTTGTTTAGCAAAACTCGCTAATAAAACATCAATAACTTGTTTTGACTCTACTATTTGGGGATCACGAGCGGTGCCCCTTGAGCGCCCCCTGCCTAGTGGCCAAGGAACTGCTGGCCTCACCTACAACCAGTTCTTTGCTGTTTATGATCGGCCAGCACCACGAAAACATGTTATCTGCACACAGTTTGATGACCAAAACACAATTCGTAATCCACATATATTAAATTGTGGAAAATCAGTTCATAACTGTTTGAACAATTGAATTTATGATCTAGAGACAGGAAGATGCATTCACAGAATGGAAGTCAGCGCAGTTACCATGGGATTGCGCAATCCCAGGGTAGGCCAAGCTCGCTGCGGCCTCACCGGCTTCGCTATGAAGCGCCACCAAGGATTTACATGAAAAATAGCGAAAAGTCTGCGATTTTAAAGAAAATATGATCAAAAATTAGGAAATTAGATAAATAAAATACTTATTACAAATGACTGAGTAAATCAAAATTTATATTATGTTATTATATATTTTCTTTCTTTCCATGATGACAAGTGAGGCATTTCTCTGGTTCATTTTGTCATTGGCATCCTCTTTTACACAGTGAGTGCACATTAGTCCAATGTTACCCTACAGTATCTGGAAGACTGAATAGATCTGATGAGCAACTTACAATAACTTCTTATAATGATGTAACGTGATAATATGTGTGATTGACCGTGACACCTCTCTTTCTCTCTCTCTCTCTCTGATCTAAGAATAATTGCTGTGCTGTGGTGGAGTTTACATTTTACAGTGTTAATAAATTAAGATTTTGGAAGTATTTTAAGTGTCCACTCACTAATTTCCATTATCCTGACTTCAAGGTATTGCACAGTTGGTATTGCACAGTTGGTATACACATTCAGTACACAAAAAAAATGTGGTGGGCCAGTCTAATCCAAAATGCCAGGGCCAATTTTTTGTCCCAATCCACCCCTGATGACATGTTTCATGATTTGGCGCTATATAAATAAAAACTGAAATGTATTGAACAAGAGTTTGTCAGTTTTCAAGCAGGATTTGTATATCTGTTCAACTTAAATATACAAGGAAACCAAAGAGTTAAGATCACTTACTTACCAAGAGAAATTCCTTTGGGGTTTATTTGTGGTCTCTTGCTGCCCCCTGCTGGACAAGTATGATCAAATACATATGCTTTACATGTCAACTTGGTATCAAAATTCAGATTTCAATCTAAAATGGCTTACTTCCTGTGATACTTGCAGTATGACATTAATTGTAAATTCTGAGCGTCTTGCTGAGATCTACAACTGTACAAAATTTCATTACTCTACGATGAAGTAAGTGAATACCAAAGGGTCCTTTGAAATTTGCTTGGTGGCGCTATAGAGAAACTAAGTCCTGCTCACTAAAGTTTGTTAAGGATTCCTGTTGGGGGGTGGATAAGGATGCATCCAAATGAGTTTTAAGCAGCTCGGCCCAAAACTGTGGAATTCAGAGCCAAACGTATGACAGCAGCGTTTGAGGTGAATATGCCACGCCGCCACGCCCCCCTGCTCCATCCAATCCAGTTGAGCCTGAAATCCACAACATACCAACATGTGTTCTGTCTGTGGACACAGTTTCATGTTGATTAGCTCAGAGGGGTAACATAGCGACCGCTTACAACAAAACATGACACTTCCTGTTGTCAGGGGGCGTGGCCTAAGCAATGTCATCATTTGACCATTGGATATTATAGGAGACCTGATGGTGATCAATCACTGAAAGTTTGATGCCTCTGTGTGTTTCTGTGTAGGAGATATAACAGTTTTATTTTTTGTGGCGAGTAGGTGAACTTTAACCCTTGCTAATGCCCCTTCAACAAGCTCAAAAACTCACCGTTTTGATAACTTTTAATTGGCCATGCCTTATGATCAGACTGCCCGAGTTTCAAGCCGCTCGCTAAAAATCTCTAGGAGGAGATCCATCAAATACCAATGCTATAAACGTCAAAAATGGGGTCAAAATCAGACATTCAATCTAAAATGGCCGACTTCCTGTGATATTTACACTATGACATTAATTGTAAATTCTGAGCGTCTTGGTGAGCTCTACCACTGTACCAAATCTCATGTCTCTACGATGAAGTAAGTGAATAGCAAAGGGTCCTTTGAAAATTGCTAAGTGGCGCCGTTGAGGCATTAGGTCACGCCCACCAAAATTTGTTATGGATTCCTGTTGGGGGGTGGATAAGGATGCATCCAAGTGAGTTTTATGCAGCTCGGCCCAAAAATGTGGAATTCAGAGCCAAACGTATGGCAGCGGCGTTTGAGGTGACTTCACCACGCCGCCACGCTCTCCTGCTCCATCGAATCGACTTGGGGCTGGAATCCACAACACAACAACATGTGTTCTGTCTGTGGACACAGTTTCATGTTGATTAGCTCAGAGGGGTAACATAGCGACCGTTTACAGCAAAACATGACACTTCCTGTTGTCAGGGGGTGTGGCCTAAGTGATGTCATCATTTGACCATTGGATATTATAGGAGACCTGATGATGATTAATCACAGAAAGTTTGGTGCCTCTGTGTGTTTCTGTGTAGGAGATATAACACTTTTATTTTTTGTGGCGAATAGGTGAACTTTGACCCCTGCCAACGCCCCTTCAGCATGCTCAAAAACTCACCGTTTTGATAACTTTTGATTGGCCATGCCTTATGATCAGACTGCCCGAGTTTCAAGCCGATCGCTCGATATCTCTAGGAGGAGTTAGATCTTATACCGATGCTGTAACTGTCAAAATTGAGGTCAAAATCAGACTTTCAATCTAAAATGGCCGACTTCCTGTGATATTTACACTATGACATTAATTGTAAATTCTGAGCGTCTTGGTGAGCTCTACAACTGTACCAAATTTCATGTCTCTACGACGAAGTAAGTGAATAGCAAAGGGTCCTTTGAAAATTTCTAGGTGGCGCCGTTGAGGCATTTTTCTTTAGATTTTTGTGACGACCTTAAAATACAAAATTTTTAAACAGTCACCATGCATCTGCCAAGTTTGGTGAGTTTTTGAAAATGAGAAAGCCCCCAAAAAGGCCCCTCTTTAGGGGGGCAGAATAATAATAATAATAATTAAAGCCGCAAGCGGCGTCGATCGGCCCTCGCAGCCAAGCGCCGCTCCGGCCTATTGGCCACCGCGGGGGTTCGCGCACCGCCGGCCGCCAGCCACCGCAGAAACTGTCACGCATTTTCCCCGCCCGTCCGCCGGGAGATTCCCACGAACGCATTCAGCAGCGCTCCCCCACGACTCACAACAAATCTGGTGTAGATCGGTCGATGCAGCGAGGATATACAGCCATTGAATATTGATATTGCATTTGGCCACTGGGCCGGACAAAATCGTTCGGTGGGCCGGATCCGGCCCGCGGGCCATACGTTTGACACCCCTGGTTTAAACATTAGTATACCAATTTAATCAAAGGTATCTTACTACCTGTTAATCCAGCTTCATGTGAAAAGTTAACAAAACCTTTTTAGTTATTTAAAGTTAATTGTTATTTCATGTGTTTAAGGGTTTTGTTTCTTGCATTAAGACAGCTTTTATGAAAGTTTGACAGTTAAATTGGTGGATACACACCCAAAAGTAATAATGTAAAAGTAACACTTTAGCAATATTCCACATGTGTATGTTGTGTACCAACTTTCGTAATTCTATCTTAAAGCATGGCTTGGGGCTGATCATTTAAAATATTCTAGGGGGCGCTATAGAAAAATTAGGTCACGCCAACCACAGTTTGTTATGGATTCCTGTCGGGGGTGGAAAAGGATGCATCCAAGGGAGTTTTAAGCAGCTCGACCAAAAAATGTGGAATTCAGAGCCAAACGTATGGCAGCGGCGTTTGAGGTGACTTCACCACACCACCACGCCGCCCTGCTCCATCGAATCCACTTGGGGCTGGAATCCAAAACACCAACATGTCTTCTGTCTCTGGATACATTTTCATGTTGATTAGCTCAGAGGGGTAACATAGCGACCATTTACAGCAAAACATGACATTTCCTGTTGTCAGGGGGCGTGGCCTAAGTGATGTCATCATTTGACCATTGGATATGATAGAAGACCTGATGATGATCAATCACAGATAGTTTGGTGCCTCTGTGTGTTTCTGTGTAGGAGATATAACTGTTTTATTTTTTGTGGCGAGTAGGTGAACTTTGACCCCTGCTAACGCCCCTTCAACAAGCTCAAAAACTCACTGTTTTGATAACTTTTAATTGGCCATGCCTTATGATCAGACTGACCGAGTTTCAAGCCGCTCGCTCGAAATCCCTAGGAGGAGTTCAATCAAATACCAATGCTGTAAACGTCAAAAATGGGGTCAAAATCAGACCTTCAATCTAAAATGGCCGACTTCCTGTGATATTTGCACTATGACATTAATTGTAAATTCTGAGCGTCTTGGTGAGCTCTACTACTGTACCAAATCTCATGTCTCTACGATGAATTAAGTGAATAGCAAAGGGTCCTTTGAAAATTGCGAGGTGGCGCCGTTGAGGCATTAGGTCACGCCCACCAAAGTTTGTTATGGATTCCTGTCGGGGGCTAGATAAGGATGCATCCAAGTGACTTTTAAGCAGCTTGGCCCAGAAATGTGGAATTCAGAGCCAAACGTATGGCAGCGGCGTTTGAGGTGACTTCACCACGCCGCCACGCCCCCCTGCTCCATCGCATCCACTTGGGGCTGGAATCCACAACACACCAACATGTCTTCTGTCTCTGGACACAGTTTCACGTTGATTAGCTCAGAGGGGTAACATAGCGACCGTTTACAGCAAAACATGACACTTCCTGTTGTCAGGGGGCGTGGCCTAAGTGATGTCATCATTTGACCATCGGATATTAAAGAAGACCCAATGATGATCAATCACAGAAGGTTTGGTGCCTCTGTGTGTTTCTGTGTAGGAGATATAACAGTTTTATTTTTTGTGGCGAGTAGGTGAACTTTGACCCCTGCTAACGCCCCTTCAACATGCTCAAAAACTCACCGTTTTGATAACTTTTAATTGGCCATGCCTTATGATCAGACTGACCGAGTTTCAAGTCGCTCGCTCAAAATCCCTAGGAGGAGTTCGATCAAATACCAATGCTGTAAACGTCAAAAATGGGGTCAAAATCAGACCTTCAATCTAAAATGGCCGACTTCCTGTGATATTTGCACTATGATATTAATTATAAATTCTGAACGTCTTGGTGAGCTCTACAACTGTACCAAATTTCACGTCTCTACGATGAAGTAAGTGAATAGCAAAGGGTCCTTTGAAAATTGCTAGGTGGCGCCGTTGAGGCATTTTCCGTTAGATTTTTGTGATGACCTTAAAATATAAAATTTTTAAACAGTCTTCATGCATCTGCCAAGTTTGGTGAGTTTTTGAATATGATAAAGCCCCCAAACAGGCCCCTCTTTAGGGGGGCAGAATAAAAATAATAATAATAATAATAATAATTAAAACCGCAAGCGGTGATGATCGGCCCTCGCAGCAAAGCGCCGCTCTGGCCTATTGGCCACCGCTGGGATTTGCGCACCGCCGGCCGCCCGCCAACGCAGATGCTGTCACGCATTTTGCCCGCCCGTCCACTGGCCGATTCACACGAACGTGTTCGGCAGCGCTCCCCCACGACTCACAAAAAATCTGGTGCAGATCGCTCGATGCAGCGAGGAGATACAGCCGTTGAATAATGATAATGCATTTGGCCACCGAACCGGACTAAATCGTTCGGCGGGCCGAATTCGGCCCGCGGGCCGTACCTTTGACACCCCTGGTTTAAACATTAGTATACCAATTTAATCAAAGGTATCTTACTAGCTGTTAATCCAGCTTAATGTGAAAAGTTAACAAAACCATTTTAGTTTTTTAAAGTTACTTGCTATTTCATGTGTTTAAGGGTTTTGTTTCTTGCATTAAGACAGCTTTTATGAAAGTTTAACATCTAAATTGGTGGATACACACCCAAAAGTAATGTAAAAGTAACACTTTAGCAATTGGACTATTGCTAAAGGAACACTTTAGCAATATCGCGGGGGTAGCAGCTTTATAAAGGAGGCCCAGACGTCCCTCTCCCCAGCCACTTGGGCCACCTCCTCCAGGGGAATCCCAAGGTGTTCCCAGGCCAGCAGAGAAAACATAGTCCCTCCAGCGTGTCCCAGGTCTTCCCCTGGGCCTCCTCCCGGTGGGACGTGCCCAGAACACCTCACCAGGGAGGCGTCCAGGAGGCATCCTAACCAGATGCACAAGCCACCTCAACTGGCTCCTCTCGACGTGAAGAAGCAGTGGTTCTACTCTGAGTCCTCCCCGGATGACTGAGCTCCTCACCTTATCTCTAAGGGAGAGCTCACACACACTATGGAGAAAACTCATTTCGGCCGCTTGTATCCGGGATCTCGTTCTTTCGGTCACGACCCAAAGATCGTGACCATAGATGAGGGTAGGAACGTAGATCGACCGGTAAATCGAGAGCTTGGCCTTTTGGCTCAGCTCTCTCTTCACCACAACGGACCTTTACAGCGCCCGCTTCACAGCAGACGCCGCACCAATCCGCCTGTCGATCTCCCGCTCCATCTTCCCCTCATTCGTGAACAAGACCCCAAGATACTTGAACTTCTCCACTAGAAGCTGGCTCTTTGGACTTTCCTTTTTTAAAAAGCTTATAGTTAGAGTGGCTCATGTTACCCTGAGCTACCTCTATAGTTATGCTGCTATACGTTTAGGCTACTGCAGGACATCAGGGTCTATTGTTCTTCAATTTTGCATGACTGTTGTCATTTCAGCTTTTAACTTTTTGATTTTTCTTTTTTCTTCATAGTAGGTACACCTGGTCTGGTGTTCTGTTAGCTGTGGCATCATCCAGGGAAGACAGATCACCTGCTACTACCATCTAATGTAGAACTTCTGTGCTTTTTTGTCTGTCTTGTTGTGTCTCTGCTCTGTCTTCTGTAACCCCCAGTCTGTCGAGGCAGATGACCGTTCATACTGAGCCCGGTTCTGCTGGAGGTTTTACCTTCCCGTTAATGGGGAGTTTTTTCCCCCGCTGTTGCTTCATGCTTGCTCAGTAGGTAGGATTGCTGCAAAGCCATGGACAATGCAGACGACTCTCCCTGTGGCTCTACGCTTCTGCAAGAGAGAATGCTACTTGTCAAGACTTTGATGCAATGAACTGGTTCCCTTATAAAGGATTTTTTTTGACCAATGTGTATAATCTGACCCAATCTGTATAATCTGATTGATTTTGACTTTGTAAAGTGCCTTGAGATGACATATTTCATGAATTGGCGCTATATAAATAACATTGAATTGAATCATCTCTTTAGACCAAGTAAACTATCACATTTTATGAGACAGTTATCTCATTTTAAAGATATAATCATCTAACGTTATTACTCTTAGCAAGTTAAAGCTCCATAAAAATTTTAGACCAGTTTTTAGTTCCACTCTTTTATTATGCACATCTAGGCTACCTATAAATATAAAGTATGGCATGCCAAAAAACATTTTAAACAAAAGGCAATTTTAGTAATGGCCTTGCGATTTTATATCTAAGCATTAAAAATGATAATATTTCACAAATTTTCACAGCAAGATGGAAATAACGACTATCCAACATTTTAAGATTTTGTAAAAACGTTTTTCCTTTGTTACCTACCTTTTGAAATTAATACTTGTTTCTACTTCTCCAAAATTATACTTCAAGAAAACTATTGTGCTGTCCTGGGGCCATATGCAGCTAGACAGCTAGGACAAAAGTTCCCCACACAAAGCTTCCTTTTCTTGCGTTGTCTGAATAACCTTTGTTCCCAAATCTGGCTTTAAACATTCTTTTTGTAAAAAGACGAATATTTTTCCAAGGCAGAAGCGTGTAGAACAAATTCAACTTCAACGTTAGCAGTTTCCCTAGCTTCATAGCTGAAAAGCAGCTTTTAACGGGAGCAAAATACGTCAAAGATTTTTTTTTAAGGTGAGAGCACTCACTATCTCACGTAATTCACATAGAGATCTAACAAAGTTGTGATGTCTCACTCTGATTAAATATGAACCCAAAACTTTTCTAACTATTTTTGCCTTGGATTTCCTCTGACAAAGAATTAATATCTTATTTATGTAATGTATTCACGACATGAATTCCTTGCTGTCTTAACAAAAGGCAGAACAACTATAATGTTACTTTCTATAATTATTACAGGCTCTGCTGAGATGTCAAATTCTGGAGAATGCTTAGACACCCTGACACACAAATATGGATTAACTTCATTTCATGTGCACTCGTGAACTTGTTTTAGTTGATTTAGTTTTCTTGATGTACTGTAGAGCGTGATGAGGTCTGTTGTGGTATTGTGTGCACTGGATTGAGGGGACAGTTGGTGTTGTCTGTCAAACCCAATCTTCTTAAGCTGCAAATTCAGTAAAGTTA
Source organism: Fundulus diaphanus (assembly GCA_037039145.1). Classification (NCBI taxonomy): domain Eukaryota; kingdom Metazoa; phylum Chordata; class Actinopteri; order Cyprinodontiformes; family Fundulidae; genus Fundulus; species Fundulus diaphanus. Next base: position 49,635,518 of record CM073130.1, on the reverse strand, counting down.
CCAGATATATATATATATATATATATATATATTTATATATATATATATATATATATATATATATATATATATATAAAAAAAACGGTTGCAGTTACAGCTCAAACGTCGTAACAACACTTCTAAATCTGAGTCTGACGCACAATTTCAAATACAAACACGATGCAGTTTGACTTTTGTCCGATGACGAGCGAGCGAGCGAGAGAGAGAGAACTGGTAAAGCAGCACATAGTAACAATAAGTCTAGCGCGCCATAAAGATGTTATTAATCAGGGAAATCTTTCTGATTGTTTCACAGCGGTTACCTGCAGCGGGTAAACACGCCCACGACAACACACTTAGGCTCCACGCAGCCCGTTTCTATCGGAATATGCGCCAAAACTGCCTCTTTAAAATGAACTGCACGGTGCAGTCTGCGCCTGTCTGAATTGCAATGTGAAGTTTTACACATCTATGCGTGAGCATAATCAAAAATTCCCCCCAGGAGCAGCGTTTTTTTTTTCCCCAGGACCCGCGGTAACGACAGCGGTGTTCTTACGATGGAGTATTAGGGCCACACATGAAGAGAAAAAATAATTTTGCCATGACGAGATTAAACTGGTGCAGATCAGTTGATGCAGCGATGCATTTGGCCACCGGAGGCAGTGGCGACCCACCAGCTTAAAATCTATGTATTGATGTCTATGTATGTATTTTAATCATCTTAAAAATGGTCTTATAGCTTAAAAGATCATCCTGTTTTGGTTGGTTTTGTAGCCGAATAGAAGAGATGTTCTCAAAGCATTAAATAAGCCTTTTGACTTTTAAAAATGTTGTGCTTTTAAGGTAATTTTAAGTTACTTTTTATTAAATTTATCAATATCCTATGGAAGTCTGGACATATGGCAGTGGCGTTTCAGGTGACTTTGCCACGCCACCACGCCGCCCTGCTCCATCGAATCCAGTTGATCTTGTAGCCGAATAGAAGAGATGTTCTCAAAGCATTAAATAAGCCTTTTGACTTTTAAAAATGTTGTCCTTTTAAGGTAATTTTAAGTTACTTTTTATTAAATTTGTCAATATCCTATGGAAGTCTGGACATATGGCAGCGGCGTTTCAGGTGACTTCGCCACGCCACCATGCCACACTGCTACATGAAATCCAGTTGGGCCTGGAATCCACAACACAGCAACATGTCTTCTGTCTGTGGACACAGTTTCATGTTGATTAGCTCAGAGGGGTAACATAGCGACTGCTAACAATAAAACATGACACTTCCTGTTGTCAGGGGGCGTGGACTAAGTGATGTCATCATTTGACCATTGGATATTGTAGAAGACCCGATGATGATCAATCACAGAAAGTTTGGTGCCTCTGTGTGTTTCTGTGTAGGAGATATAGCAGTTTTTCCTGTTGTCAGGGGGCGTGGCCTAAGTGATGTCATCATTTGACCATTGGATATTGTAGAAGACCCGATGATGATCAATCACAGAAAGTTTGGTGCTTCTGTGTGTTTTTGTGTAGGAGATATAACAGTTTTTCCTGTTGTCAGGGGGCGTGGCCTAAGTGATGTCATCATTTGACCATTGGATATTGTAGAAGACCCGATGATGATCAATCACAGAAAGTTTGGTGCTTCTGTGTGTTTTTGTGTAGGAGATATAACAGTTTTTCCTGTTGTCAGGGGGCGTGGCCTAAGTGATGTCATCATTTGACCATTGGATATTGTAGAAGACCCGATGATGATCAATCACAGAAAGTTTGGTGCCTCTGTGTGTTTCTGTGTAGGAGATATAACAGTTTTTCCTGTTGTCAGGGGGCGTGGCCTAAGTGATGTCATCATTTGACCATTGGATATTGTAGAAGACCTAGTGGTGATCAACTACTGAAAGTTTGGTGGCTCTGTGAGTTTTTGTATATGAAATATAACAGTTTTGTGTTTCATGGCGAGTAGGTGAACTTTGACCCCCGCTCACGCCCCTTCAGCATGCTCAAAAACTCACCGTTTTGATAACCTTTAATTGGCCATGCCTTATGATCAGACTGCCCGAGTTTCAAGCCGCTCGCTCAAAATCTCTAGGAGGAGTTCCATCAAATACCAATGCTGTAAACGTCAAAAATGGGGTCAAAATCAGACCTTCAATCTAAAATGGCCGACTTCCTGTGATATTTACACTATGACATTAATTGTAAATTCTGAGCGTCTTGGTGAGCTCTACCACTGTACCAAATCTCATGTCTCTACGATGAAGTAAGTGAATAGCAAAGGGTCCTTTGAAAATTGCTAGGTGGCGCCGTTGAGGCATTAGGTCACGCCCACCAAAGTTTGTTATGGATTCCTGTTGGGGGGTGGATAAGGATGCATCCAAGTGAGTTTTAAGCAGCTCGGCCCAAAAATATGGAATTCAGAGCCAAACGTATGGCAGCGGCGTTTGAGGTGACTTCACCACGCCGCCACGCTCTCCTGCTCCATCGAATCCACTTGGGGCTGGAATCTACAATACATCAACATGTCTTCTGTCTCTGGACACAGTTTCATGTTGATTAGCTCAGAGGGGTAACATAGCGACCGTTTACAGCAAAACATGACACTTCCTGTTGTCAGGGGGCGTGGCCTAAGTGATGTCATAATTTGACCATTGGATATTAAAGAAGACCCAATGATGATCAATCACAGAAAGTTTGGTGCCTCTATGTGTTTCTGTGTAGGAGATATAACAGTTTTATTTTTTGTGGCGAGTAGGTGAACTTTGACCCCTGCTAACACCCCTTCAACATGCTCAAAAACTCACCGTTTTGATAACTTTTAATTGGCCATGCCTTATGATCAGACTGACCGAGTTTCAAGTCGCTCGCTCAAAATCTCTAGGAGGAGTTCGATCAAATACCAATGCTGTAAACGTCAAAAATCGGGTCAAAATCAGACCTTCAATCTAAAATGGCCGACTTCCTGTGATATTTGCACTATGACATTAATTGTAAATTCTGAGCGTCTTGGTGAGCTCTACCACTGTACCAAATCTCATGTCTCTACGATGAAGTAAGTGAATAGCAAAGGGTCCTTTGAAAATTGCTAGGTGGCGCCATTGAGGCATTTTTCTTTAGATTTTTATGAGGACCTTAAAATACAAAATTTTTAAACAGTCTTCATGCGTCCGCCAAGTTTGGTGAGTTTTTGAATATGATAAAGCCCCCAAAAAGGCCCCTCTTTAGGGGGGCAGAATAAAAATAATAATAATAATAAGAAACAACACAGAAACAATAGGCCTTCGCAGCGCTTCGCTGCTCGGGCCTAATAATAATAATAATAATAATAAGAAACAACACAGAAACAATAGGCCTTCGCAGCGCTTCGCTGCTCGGGCCTAATAATAATAATAATAATAATAATAATTAACACTACAGATACAATAGGCCTTCGCAGCGCTTAGCTGCTCGGGCCTAATAAACAAGTGCTTGTTGTTGGGTGGCTTCTCTTGTGGTCCGTTTTTATGAGAACGTTTGTTTTCTGAGTTTGCTGTCAGAATCTTAGAGAGCAATAATGAAGCTTTGCCCATCTTAGAAAACCATCACTGGCCAGTCTTGAGTTGTGATTGCAAAAAAAAGAGAAGAAATTAAGGAGGTGGGGGTGTGGTTTAAGGTAATCTTTTAACTTCACCATATTTTGTCTTAACTGTAAGTAATGTTCATGTTTTTAAATGTGCAAAAAGCTATTCAGTAATTATAAGAAAAATACTTTGAGACTTTGTTATTGAGAAAGTTATAAAAAAAAAAATTGACATGCTGCCTTTTAAATAAAAGCATATATATATATATATATATATATATATATATATATATATATATATATAAAAAAAACAAAAAAAACTGATACTCCATTTAGATTATTTTATTCTTAGACAGAAGTGTCTTTTCTTTCCAAAAGCAAATGTCTTGGTTAAATGAAAACAATACTAGTCTCATCTGAATGTCCATTTACTAATTTTAAATAGTATTTAATAAGGTATTTTGAATTTTTCAGAAATAGATCTAACCTCTGCTCCATAATTTATCTATAATTTGATGAAAATGTTATCCATTATATAAAAAAACGCTGAAACTGCCAACTCTGTTGTTTCTAAAATATAATATAGTTAATTTTCTTTCTTATTGTTTTAACACAGTTCATAAACAATCTGTAACATTGCATGCGTTATTTATATTTAATGATGCACAACCTTTCTCTAGCTGGTGGTTGTTAACTGTTAATTGGATGATCCAAATGTTTCTGTTGCACCAAAGATGCTGCTGCTGATGTTCAAAAAATATAATTGTGTGTGTGTGTGTTTCTCATCTTAAAAGGCCTTCCTAATTTAAACAAAACTGCACTGAATCACACATGTAGATAAAACCACATAAGACTTCAGTTTCTAAAATTGTCTATGGACCAGACCATTTATCCACTGAAATATTTTCAGCTTTATGAAAAGGAAACTACAACAAATGAGGTTCTGGACAGCTAAAATCTTAAATCCATTCATATTTAAGTAATATTTCAATATTGAAATAAATGTGTGCAGGAGTTACATGTAACGTAATTAATTCATATATAAATGTTTTATTTTCTCTGCGGCACGTGTCCTTTTTTTATGTTTTTCTTAATGCAATTTATTAGTTGTTGAAGTGCCGTAATTGCTATAACGGTTCAGAAGGTTCCCTCATACATAGGACCTTGATTACATTGAAGAATGATTGCAAAGTCTTTACGGCTCTCAAGTTGCCGTCTCATTTATTCAACAGATTCATTTGCATATTGAACACAATAATTACTTTTAAGTGGACTGCAGGGGATTTAGGAATGTACATTATTCATATCGGTGTTAAATAAGTACGAGGCTCATATGGAAAGGTCAGAACAAAATCCATGGTCACGCGTTCTCCTGAGTGTGTTTGTGATGTCAATAATCTGCCGGGACATCTTACTCCAGGGTGACTCTTCATAAAGGTTAGTTGGCTTCAAATCTTTATGTGGGATCATATCACACGGTGGAGCTTTTCCTTCTATTTATCTTATGATCTGTACTGTTCATTTAAAATGAAACGCAGATAAAATCAGGATGCTCAGGGTGTTAAATCTGCATTTTGTTCACTCTGTTTTAGATTTTACAGCAATGTTTTCCTCACTATTAGCAATCTCCGAACTGCCTGTGAGAATCTTAAAGTATCTTTGAATTCTTTTTTGTCTTTAAGAATATCTTCTTTTGATCTGGTTTAAACGATCACTGGGATGCTGTAGAATGAGGCAAAATAGACCAAATTAAGAAAAAATGTGATGGACAATAATTTTGTGAAACATTTGTTCAAGTCCTTTAAATAAAAGTTTTACCAGATATTTGGAAACAATGATATATGCTGACCGATATGACAGAATTTGGGAAATCCCAAATATTTACTGTCTTATCCAAAATGTTAATTCTGCTTGTTGCAGCAAATAAATCTGCTGCGACTTGTAAGCAGAATCAGTCATTTTCTTGTTAAAATGTTTTACTTGTAAAATAATTGCTAAGTTTGTGAATAGTGAGATAATTATAGTCGTAGCCTTTAAATAGAGGATTGGATTGTTTCAGTGTAAGTGTTCAATCAACCTCTCTGAACCCCAACATGGGCAGTGAGGCAGCGACTCCATGGACAATGAAAGCCACTGGTTTATGGCTGCACTTAATGCTCCATGTGGTTATTGACCAGGGGCTGTTGGCGTAATGTGGGCGGATCAGTCTGATTAGTCGTATTGACCGCAAAGCAGCCAAGCTTGGCCTTTTCCTTTTAACTTTTTTAATAAATGGTTTTCATCATAAATCCTGTACAAACATTTAGGTGCTTTTGCCACCCACAGGCATAATTTCTGCCTTCGGAAAGCAATTTAGCACACTTGGTTGGATTTTTGGAAATGCAAAAGCAAATATTGCTTTTTTTCTGCAAAATGTTTCATTGCCAGCATCAAATGGCCTTTGCATGAGAGGACATCCTTTTTTTATATATAAAATGGGTTTAATCAAATGTTTACATCAGACCAATGATGTTGGTTTATTCAGTTTAATTTCAATGATGATTTGAGATGATCACTATTTCTGAACTCTTTATTTTGGTTACTTATTGGAGCGCATTACAACCAAACCAATCAGGATTTTCCAGCTACATTGTAGCTCCGTACGTTACATTAATAAACATCCCTGCAATGAAAACTCATACAGGTGAAGTTTCTTTGGGTTATTGTTGTTTTTCTATTTGATCCAACTTGCTAGGAACTTCACTTGGTATATTTGGTTTGGTTGTTGATGGTGGTTGATCTTTATGATCATATCAAGATAAAATCATGAAAATTGAGACCAGACGAACAGAAATCAAATAATTGAAACACTGGATGTCTCTGTTTTTGTGGCTGTTTCCAGTGGGTTCGTCTTTCTTAACAATTAGCCCTCAAAAATCAGTTTAAACATTGGAATACGCTTTCTAGCTTGTATGAATATGTTCAAATGCATCAAAAGTTATAATTTTTCATCTTAGGTCTTAAATTTCATTTAGTTATGTTTTAAAGTTGCATTGCTCAAGTTCGCCCCCTCTGGCGACAAGTTGAAATGACAGTTGTGTTGTGCACGTTCATGGGAGAAGAGGAAATCTTTGTCGCTGCAACTGTACAGCTCCTTTTGTTTAGAGGCCTAATGTCTTCTGAGGTAAGAAAGTTATAAATATTGAAGTTAGCCCGTGTTCTCTCACTAATGCATCGATTATGTGGAAACACAACAAAGTAGCCTGGTGATCGAGAGCGTACGGTGCATCATACCCAGAGAACATGAACTGACTAATGGAGCCTATAGAGGCAACTGCAGTAAATAGAAGAAAACTCATTTTACAAGTGGGGCCACTGTGAGGACATGTGGCCCACGTGCTGGCCTAGTGGTTAGATCATTGCGCTTGTGTCCTGGGGGTTCTGGGTTCAACAGACTGCCACTCTGGGTCCCTGAGCAAGACCCTTTGGGCCAGACTGCTCACTGGGTGCCACACAGTGGCAGTCCACTGCTCCCCAGGGGGATGGGTTAAATGCAGAGAACAGGTTTCATTGGAATGTTGGAATGACATTAAAGATGAACCCGCTAATAACTGCAAGCAGTTCTAGTTATGATGATGATGATGATGATGATGATGATGCATGGGGAAAAATTATATTTAATCTTTAAAGGAGCATTGGGCAAGTTTGAAGTTTTACCTTATTAGCTTTTTCTATGGATACTTTTATTTTCTTGTTTAATCTGATTTTATAAATTTTCTGTGGACTTGAAATCAAAACATTCGTGTTACTGTAATCATCCAAAAAAAGGTTAAAAAAATAAAACAACTGAACATCTATTCTGAATCTGAAAACGTTTCGCTTCCCGTCCAGGAATCTTTCTCAATTCAAAGCTTTATAGACTTGCAGGCGAGGCCTCGTTAGAGGTTAGGTTCACCTGTAGATTCACCTGGAACTGATTGGCCCAACAATGGAGAGTCGTTAGGCTCATCGTTAGCCTGGCAGGAGGAATGTTGTGGTCACATGCATGGAGGCGTGAAATAGGGTGAAACTTGGCAGGAATCAAACCTACAGATGTGTTTGTAAGTTTTCGAAAGTTGAAACTTGAGTCGTCCTCCTCTGTTTAAAGTTGTTTTCTCTCGCTTTACGTAAATGGCTTCCTTCCTGGACAGGAAGCGAAACGTCTTCAGCTTCAGAATAGAAGTCCAGTTGTTTTATTTTTTACCCTTTTTTGGATTGATCCTGACCTGGATGACTGAGACTCTTCACCAACATGTTACGGTAACTGTTACCAGCTCTCTCGGTGGAAAAAAAAAAAAAAAAAAGGTCAGCCTTGATAAACACAGGGTTTAGCTACTACTTTGTAAAAGACATTGAGTTTGGATAGTTTAAGTACAAATGTATTGACGCACATGCAACCAATTAAACCAAGATGTTTTGCAACAGGTTTTCAGTATAGTGAAATGTGTTTTTTTTTTCCTTTACACAAAGCCTAATGTCTAAGACATAATTGTTTTATAAAACTGAAACCTAAAAAACCTGAATACGTCAGGCTTGTTAGCCCATCTGATCAGTTCAATTAATCCTTCAGATACAGTTAAACACCAGTCTATGTTTTCATGTTGATGGCTTTCCATCCTTCACTTTTTAACCCTCATTTCCCTTTTGTGTAAGATAAACTCATCTTTAACATGTCTTTTTAACACAACTTTGCTTGGAATGGGCAGGGGATTAGGTATATGAAAGTATATTTGCCATCTTCTGTCAGAGATTCAATGTCAAGAAAAGGAGAAGAGAAGTTTTTTGCTTGTTTTTTCTATATATGTTGTAGCAGATCTATGATAATTTGATGCAAACAGAACTGTTTGGGGAAAATTGTACACAATGTGTAGCAACAACCCTCCTGTGTGACTTTTCTTTAATTTTTCATCCAAAGGTTTATATAAGGCATAAAATTCATCCGTTGTCTTCATTTGATCAGGTAGCATATAGTTAACGGGTTCATGGGGGGGTAACCCAGACATGCCTTCTGATATTGACGCTCTGCGTCTCATTCTGGGGGGTCTAAAGGGACTCCAGAGAGCCCAAGGGTCACCTCCCAGTGAAACCTGTCTGGAGGTATTTTACACCAATACCAGAACCACCTCAGCCTGGATAAGCGTCTCCATCCTCTGAAATTGGGTGCGTTTACAAAACGCAGATAATTTTGCCAAAGCAGGCAAAAATATGTCACAACTCATTTTCTCCTGGCAGGAGTGTGAGTTTACCTGCACGCGAACGCATGTGACTCTGAGCTAAAAGTAAAGGAGCGACGACTTGGATTAAGAGACACCAAATTCTCCGTACTGTACCCATACTGTTAGTCCCTCGGACATTTTACCCTTTATAGTCGACCGTACCTATTGCGTACGTTTTTTTGTGACAAAGTGCTACATTTCCCACACTTTCTGCCTCTGGGATGAAGCGAAGGAATGGATAGTAGCAAGTCGTAAAAATATATCTCTGCTGGTACCTGACCGCGCATTCGTCCGCAGGCTCATATCCGCCCAAGTATGTGGGAGCTGTTAGAGACAGAAATAGAAATATTAGAAAGACTAACAATGGCATTAAAATGAACCGTGAACACGTACAGACGTTCAATAATTTACTACATGCCGTGGTCTTCTTGGGGGGCCTTGGAGAATGTCAGGAGATACATTAGAGGTAACAAGATGTATGGACGGTGACACACTTTGGTACCAGCACCTGATTTAAGGCTTATTGCCCAAGATGCTTAAGGATTGGGAGAGGATGAGGGCATCTTCATGATGAGAAAAATATAAAAACAAGTGTTGGGGAACATGTAACCTTATTGCAATCAACATCTTTATTGCAGTATTCTACAGTAAGATTGCAATTACACGTTTTCCTTATATCACGCAGCCTGACCTGAGCAGCATGTTGTTATGCAACTGTTAGAGTTATAATGATCGGCTTTTTAAAACTTAGCAATACGTTTCCAAGTCTGTCCTTATACGTAAACGTAGATTATGAAATGTAATGTTTTTCTTGTACAATACAATTTCTACTGGCAAATGCAAATCAAAACTGGGGCAGTACTGTACAACTACACTTATGCGCACCTGTCATTTTAAAGGTGGAGATGATGAAATAGTCGGGCACAAAATTTCTTTGGCTGTATTTACATACCATATGATTATAAAATCCAACTAAGAATTGAGCATTTAATGCCGCTACCTGCATTCATGCCTTCTTCACCTCTGCACTCAGTGCTCCAATTTCTGCCAAATTGTGGGGTGAGGAAGCGGAGCACTCTCGCCGCAGCTGCTCCCTGAATTTCTCTGCACGTCAGTTCACACTTTCTGTGGGGCCGATCCACCGAGAGAGGGTTTGAGCGCTCTCCTCCTAAACACCCGTGTGTTCCGGAGATCAGGGGATGAGAGTGTGCTGATGGGATGAGAACAGGAGGCGAGGACGACGCCGGTGAGAGGGTGAAGAAGGTGATTATTGAGGGTCGTGGAGTGAGAAGGCGGCACAAGGAAGCCACATGATGATTTATTTTTGTGTTCCAGCAGAACCTTTTCAGACAGTCACTTATCAGTCTTTCAGTTTGTGGTTATTTTCACTCACTCTGTCAGCCTTTTGAAGCCTGTCTCTCTCCTCGGGTGTTTGGCCTGTGCTCTTGCTTTTTTTTTTTTTTTTTTTTGTACCTGTCCAGCCTTTCACCTTCGTCTTCTGCAGAACCGATTGCGGAACACGGAGGATTAATGCGCTGATCTCATCCTTATTCATAGTCTTCAGAGCATTTAATTTTATTTCCGAACCCCCCCCCCCCCCCACCTCAGTCAGTGCACAGCCTTCTGGCTCTGCTTTCAACATCTTTGTTTTGCACATTTTGTTTAGCTTTTAAGTCCTCTTTTAACTCATCCGACTGTTATGCCTGCTCTGAAAAAAAAATCGACATGGCATCACATGGAGAAAGGCTTGGTAAGCTTTTTAGAGTCAGTCGTGGTGCAGTATTCCCCTGTCGTAATTACTGCTGAAACAAGCAGCTCTGGGAAGGTTCAGTGTTGGTGAAGCCGTCATTACTGACAAACCCCCCTTACCTGCCATTGCTAAGATGCTCTCCTACTACAGGGCTGTTATGATTGCCCTGCTGAGGTGGCAGAGGAGCAGAAAAAAGGAGGAGGATGAGAGACGAGAGGCACTGCACAATTGGAGGTTTTAAATAGCGGTTAGAAAAATGGCGACACAACTAAACGCTTTAGTGTCTCAAACCAAAAACGTCTCCATCGACCCCTTTGGTTTCACGGAGAGTTTACCACAGCTCAAAGCGGTGAACTTTAAACATATTGCAGTTGCAAAAACCTTTTCAGAGATGGTGTTCCTGTGCTTAGCTCCTACTCACCAGGTTGGTTCTGCCCTTTAAATCAATACTTAAGCCTTTTTATCTCTCAACCTCAGGAGTCATTAACTTTACTGCAAGGAGTGTTTGTGCCTGCTTGCAAAGCTTTTTCCTGCCATAACTTGTTTTTTCTTTTGTTTGTTTTTTTGGCCCACCTGTAGGTACTTTGCTGCAAACCGGTTCTTGCATTTAGGTGAAACCTTGGCACTGCCTTTATTTGCTAATAAATTTCCTAAGGTAGCTGAAAGATTTCGCTCGTCTCTTTAAAATCGAACCTTGTCTGTGGGAAAACATTACCCTCTACAAGCAGTCTTTTCTGTTAAACATAAGTATTGGATATAGTCAGAAATGCTTGATACATGTGTGATGACAGTGAGGAATCGCAGAGTAGTGTTTTGTGTCATTATCAGGGCATTCTTTTAGGGCAGTTTTCTCACTAATGCAAAAAAAAACTACTTGAAATGCATTTCAGTATTTCTGCACATCCACATTAGTCAAACCTGAATGCCATGGAAATGCTACTTATAGAGATGCAGAGATCAAAAGTTTGTCTTTATGTCTGATTTACCAACACCGATTTAGCCAAATAGCCTGATTTCTACTTGGTTTTCCATTTAAGATCATTGTAAGTACTTAAAAGAACAGTATTTCTTTTATCCAGTGATCCTGCCTTAATTGACCCTTAACAATTTATACCATGAGGCAGTACTTGGTTTTCCATAACATCAGTGGATGTAAGGCAGGGTTTTATATTATTAAGGCAAAATTAATGTGTCGCCTTTCAAACTTAACAAAACATTGTGTTCTTAGACAAAAGCAGATCCTTAATTTGAATCATAATTCCAAAAGGCTACCAACATTTCCAGCGGGTTCCATGACAGTCAGAGGTTTAAAGCTCAGATGGATTAAATGGAGAACCTTTGCTGTGCTCTTAGCCTTCCTGTTATCTGCTATAATTCTTATTTGCTCTCTCACAGTCTGAGTTAACAGCTGTCATATCTCAACATGTTAAAGATATATTCCTTTGAAGCAGCTTTGCATGCAACACTAAAACTGGGAACAGCTAACTTTCAGCTGTCTTCCGTCTGTAACCTTTTAGTTTGAAGAGTGTCGTCGTCTGTCAGGCTTACCTGGTTGTGCTTTGCATGGTATCTTCATTGATCAGTAAAATATTGGAGTTTTAGAAGTTATTAATCTGAAAACGGTCCAATTCCAATCACCAGCCGTATTCTCCTGTCACTAGTTAATTCCTGCAGGCTAGCAAACTATTTTTACTCGTTGTTCTGCACCATGTGCTCTCCCGTGTCGGGTATTTGCATGAACCTGCCTGGTCTAGCTTGTTAGTTTGAAGGTGTCTTATTTCATATGTTTTCAGTGTGCTTGTGCGCGAGTATGCTTGTTTCCTTCCTTTTATACAAAGACCTGCGACTGTGCTAGAAAGAGAAAGGTGAGGCAGCTACTGGCATAGAGCAACTTCGACCCAGCAGGTGGAAACAGGTGTCATTACTTACAGGGCTTTGCTGCGAGCACCTGCCTCCAGGCGGAAACAAACTGCTTCGTGCAAAAACAACAGCAACACAGCAACACGTGGGACGGAACCTATTTATTTTTCCATCACTTCAACCATAGTTGGAAGAAAAAGTAAGAAATAATTAAGTGTTGTTTGCTCTTTACTCTATGTTGGAGTGTGTGTGTGTGTGTGTGTGTGTGTGTGTGTGTGTGTGTGTGTGTGTGTGTGTGTGTGTGTGTGTGTGTGTGTGTGTGTGTGTGTGTGTGTGCACCGACTATTGGTTTAAACAGCTGAGATTTCTTTTTCTTCTTTCTTTTTTTTTCAAAAAAGAATTTGATTTAAGAAAATTACAATCAGGGCTCATGTTTTTCAACCGTCAGACAGCAGGGAAGGCGCCGTCTCTCTGAAACTGTTTTGACAGGACCGTACTGAAGTTGGATTGAGGTCAAGTGGGAGTTGGGGAAAATAAATTCAGCTTTTAGCGCTGTAGCTTCAGCATACAGTGGAAACATTTAGGAAAAATCCAAACTTTGAGGAAATTTAGTCAGTGGTGGACAAAAAAGAATCAATCAATCAATTTATTTATCCAAAACTAATAGTGCCATAATTATTTATGTCCCAGCTGTTAGTACTTGGTACAGCTCTTTTGCCAATAGTACATGACTTGGTCATCTTCTGTAATCTTTCATCAGGTTGAATCATTAATATAGGAGGATCTTTCTCTTTTCCCCCGTAAACAATTTCTCCAGGATATGCCGTCTCCTCTCCAGCTCAGCCCACAGACCGAAATCTATAGGATTTCGGTCTGTGAACTTAGATGGTTATTGAAGAAGGTTAATGCTATGTCCGGTGAACCATTTCTATGTTGGTTAGAAACATATTCAGTTTTCAGAGTGAATCATATTTTAATTTAAAGTGTTCTGGTATTTTAGCAAGTCCATGGCAGCATGCTAGAAGGTTCTTAGTAGGGCTGTGGGACAACAGGAAAACATGTGATTATGTCGGTGAAATGACAAAGAAAATCGTAATAAATAATCCTTCAGTCGTAAATGTCTGGCTTATAGCAAATATAGGCCCCTCATAGTGAGCGGTGGATGTAGGAAAATATTTATGTTCACCTCAACAACTTGAGTGTTTTTGGGGGGAATAATAGTGGTGTTACACAGAAGCTAAAAATAGTGATGAAAGAGAAAATTAGTTTTTTTTTTACAGGTTATTCTACTGCTATAAAAGATTTGTTTAAGGCATTCTCCATACAAACTGGTGTGGAGGGCACTGTGTTTAAGTCATTCCTTGTGATTTCATCTATAGCAAGGATTTTCTGTGTACGAAATCATTTTTTAAAAATAACCAACTTTTACCCATTTTATACAGTTTTTTTTTCTCTCCAACTCAATTTTGAATGAATGAATGAAAGTTGATTTTAAACAATAACTGTAAAAAAAGGAAACAGAAACACAAGAGATAAATGTACAGAAAACATTTTGAAAAGGAGCAGGAAGAAGTATAAACTTATTTACTCCTTCGCCCTTGTCACACATAATTTATTGCAATACACATCCCTATACATAATACTTTAGTATATTACTTCTACAATCATTAAACTGCACCAGTATATATTATATAATATATACCATACATGTAATTAACTTTATTATATTAATCAATTTACTAAGTGATTGTTATAGCAATGTGTAGGCCTACATACACCCAAGTACATAAACATATTAAAACATAATTATTATACAATACAAAATACTGTAACCAAATGCAACCTGTTTTCCTCCTTGTACCCATTTAATACAGTTTCTTATGCGCTTTTGAATTTAATTATATTATTAATTTGTCTAAATTTGATACCTGATTGGTTGCATATTTTTACTCCACACCTTGAGATGCACATATTTCTCAAAGTTAAGCGGGCATAAGGAGTTTTGAAGTTGAGTTGACCTCTCAAACCACAGCCTTCTTTGTCCCTGAATCATTTTTGAAGATGGCCAGGTAACTTTTTATTTCTTGCCATGAACGTTATTGTTGCAGTTTTATAGTCGATTAAATCGGCACGCTTCATGGCATGTGATTTCCAAAACAAAGGGTTTGTGTGGGCTGAATATTCTGCATTATTGATTATTCTGATTGCTTTTTTCTGAAGAACAAGTAAAGGCTGTAGATTACTTTTATACGTTACCCCAGATCTCTGCACAGTATGGGAGTACCAGTGAGAAGTTAAGTGTGGACTGTGATTTATAATTTAAGAGGTGCCTCGACTTCCCAACAACTGCAATGCTTTTTGCAAATTTAGATTTTCTAATAATTTGGTTGAGGATAAATGCAATATAATGGAAACTTGTTTTTTTTTTGTGCATAAAAAAAACAGGATGGATTTTTTTTTGTAAGTCTGGTGCAATGGGATGTTTATTTCCCCCCTACATTTGGACAAACTTCTGTTACCTTGAACACAAGCCTAGCTGTTCTGGGACTTGGAATAAGGCCGATGAAGACCAGCTGAGGTTATGCTTTTGGGGTAAATCCTCAATAGTTACGGACAAAGCTCGTCCATTGGCCAAGTTCAACAAATCAGCAGCTCTTCCCCCTGCCATGACCCCCATCAGCCGTGGGGCCATCTTCCCCTCTGCCACGGCTTCTCCTCCTCTCCCCTTTTGAAATGCTAATGAGACAGAACGATGCTGGAGCTCTTCAGCTAGGAGTGTACTTTTCTCTTCTTAAAGAGAATTTATGGATGGTCATGCAGAGCTTTAAAGTTTGGCCCAGTGGTGATATTATTTGTTGGAGCCAAGTCATTTTTGGGCACAGTCTCAAGCAGCTTACTACAATGAATCATGGATATAAAACTGTTATGCATGATGAAACCAAATTCAGTTTTAGTGCCCGTTTGGTGCTCACCACCCAGTCTTTGCCCCACAAACATCACAGATATGTGGGGGCTGTTGGCTGTGGTGAATCACATCTGCCTCATGAGCAACATGAACGTCTCGCATCCTCATCCTGTTGTTTCCCCATACTTCTTGCTCAAGCCCATTAAAACAACAATAATATTCAAAAGCTAAGCCAGAGTAAGTCTGCTTTTCTGATGGCTGATTTACGGGAATCGTGGACATAATCACACACAAACTACAGGGCTAAAGAAAAATCTTGGTGTTCCCTTCAACTGTCTCCTGTTGTTTCATGGCTCTTTGTTGTTTTATCCACAAACGTCAGCTGACACAGCACCTGTCAGGTAAAAACTAGATCAGACCTTTTTTTTTTTTTTTTGGACAGTGAGTTTCAGGCTAGGGCTGCTCCTGAAAGTCAGTTTGCTTAAAGAAAGATAGGAAGGCAAATATCTGAGGCTGCTGATTATAGAAAACTATAATGCATGGATTCTAAAGCATTCATTTATGTGGCAGTTTCTTCAGTTTTACAACATTTGTAGAAATTGCTTATTGTCATTTTTAACTTTAGAAAATGTGATTGTGTGTGATGTAGGGGCCATCGAGGCCTATTGTTCCTCCTTTTGGGGTTTGACTTGCAACCTCAGAGTCTTTGCTGCATGTCTTCAACCTTTATTTTTCCATTTCCTGTTTGTCAATTAAAAAAACACTATTAACATAGATAATTTATGATAAACATCCTAAGTAATAACCCATTCTTCCAGAAGTCTTGTCCATTCCAGAAGTCTTAAGCTTACAAAATTACATTTTTGCAATTTTGTAAGCTTAAGTCATGCTGCCATGTTCTTTTTGGAGTGAAGAGGCTTTTTTCTTCAGTCCTTCTAAGCAAACCCCGTAAGGCCTTTTTCCAATTGTCCTTGTATAAACACTAACATTTCCCATGCTAACTGGGACTTTTAGAGTTTGACATCAAACGTTAGAGATTTGTTCTCATTTCTCTGATCGTGGCGTAGTTTGACATTGAATTTGCTGGAACGTCCACTCCTTGGAAGATTGGTAAGGATTTTAAATGGTTTCCACTTGTGAATATTTTTTCAGTCTTGAGAAAATAAAAAAGTCGTTGCATAATCTGTCCCACATTGGACAGCAATGGTCACTAGTTAAAGTTGATGCGTTCTCATCCGTCTATCCATACTAGCAAACTGAGCCGTGCACGCATGTAGACGCTCGTGTAATTAAGAGCAAATCATTGGCAGCAGCTGGTTTCTACTTTTCCTCTTGATTCCATCTCAAAACCACAATACACATCTAGCTTTCCTGGTATGGATCTTTCTCTTTGTTTAATTATGGCAGCGTTAAATCTGTTGCTAGTTTTTGCACAGTTAAAACTCTATATAATGTGTTTTAGAACCTTGCAAAGACCAGATCACGTTTACTGTCTTTAATTGAAGCCTCCCATTTTCTGCCTTTGTCAGTTGCTTCACTCTTGCTGTTCCATCATGTGCTTGCTGCTTCTTTTTCTCAGGATGTGTCTGTGGTACATTAACGGGACCATAGCAGCACTTTGCCAATATTAGAGCTTCATTTGATTTGAGTAAATCCTCCTCCTGTTCTTTACTGCACAGAAGTCTTAAAGATGCACTCGCTTGGTAATTGTGATGTAATACTTGTACATGCTTAGCAGGACAATGGTTGAAATTAATCATTTTTGCCCAAGGTGACAGCAGAAACTGTCAAAACTTTGCTGCAAATGTAAAGCATCAGTTATGCAACGTTAATAGGTTTTTTTCTTGTTAGTTTTTGTATGCTCTTGTGAGATTGAGGTCTTTAATCACTTTCAGGTACAGGAGGTTTTTCATTAAAGCAACATCTGTTTGATTAAAGCAGAAATGTGGGACATTATTTAGAAGTCATTTATTATACCTGTCAGTTATTCTATACTAGTTAAAATATGCAGTCTGATCATCAACTGCACAGCAGACAACAAAACCACAGTGAAGCATAGAAATGAAATGTACTTTTTAATGTGGTGATTCCTAATCAGATAGAGGTGTGAGTGATGGTCAACATACAGCCTGGACATATTCACCCTCGTTACACCGGTGCACCTCATTTATACAGTCAAAAAGGATAAAGAAAACATGAAAAAAGATGCTTTTTTTGCAAACATTAACATCTCTCAATAACATGAAGATAAAAACCTCATCAATGACAAAGTCAGACAGCACTAATCAGCAGACACAAAGGGTGCTTTTCTTTAGCCAGCTCTTTGGAAAATAGCCATAAAAGACACGTGTAGGATTTCATACTATTTAATTTTACTGGAACATCATTAAACATGTTGGGATTGATATAGTGAGATGTTGATTCTTTACCATTAAGAATTATTGCAGTTCTGAAGGCGGCGATAATAAATTTGCCCTTCAGTGTAGTTTGAACCATTCTGTCTTCCAAATTAACCTCTCTGTCATTTGCAAATCAACCAAGACATCAGGAAGAGAACTGCAGACTTCGACATGTCTGCTGCATCCTTGGGCACATTTCACCAAAGCATGAAGGTGCCACGTTCCTGTGCTCACATAGTTCTAAACAGGAATAAACAGGAGGGTGTCATTTCCAGCTGTCATGCCGCTGTGAAAGAAAAAAAGGTTATAGATCCCAGAGATGAACATGTTTTGTTGTTAAATATTCCTATCAAACTCAGAAAAAGAGCAAAAGAGCTTGTGCAGATTCTGAGTGAAGCTGGTAAGAATTTTATTACCGACATGGACCATGAGCTGACGGGCCATGCAGCTTGTTTGCAGATGCACTCATGGACAGCAGAAGTTACTTTCTGGAGACAAGTCCTGCAGTCTAATGTAATTATATTGAACTGTTTGCACTTGATGACCATCTCTATCTGGAGAAAAAGGAGACATCCTAGGAGTACTATCCCAGCTGTGAAGTACACAGATGGCACCATCATGTTGCATTGGGTGCATCTGCCCCACTGTCAGCAAAACAAAGGAAATCTTGTCATCAGACGAACCATGGCGTAGAAAAATTTAAAACCTAAATTATCCAGGAAATTAAAGCTTGGGCGCAAAAGCGTTTTTTTCAACTGGATAAGGAGACTAATTATACAACCAAATTAGTTATATAACATAATCAATGTTTTGTTTTGTCATCACAAGTACCATAAAAATATTGTTTTTTTTAGTTTAAAAGGCCATTCAACAAAACATGGAAGGAATGTAAAAATCAAAATTCAAATAAAGTTTAAATAAATTCTTTAAAATATATCATCTTCGATATTATAGAGTTTAGCAAATATATATATATATATATATATATATATATATATATATATATATATATATATATATATATATATATATATATATATATATAAATAATTTGTTTGTTTTTTTTTTTTTTTCTTTTTTTCCTGACTGACTTAAAACAAGCAAAGCTTAGGTCAGTTGTCAACTGTGGGTTTGTGTAACCCTATTCTTGTAATGATTGTTTTTTAACATTAGAATAAGCTATTTCCACATACACTTCATGTAGGTTCTGTATGTCAACAGAGGTTTGTGCAGAAGCTGACTCTTCATCTTTAGGTGATGTACAATTTTCAATATAATCATGCTTTAGATTTGATATGTCTGACACTAGTGCTGAAATAGCTAAGAAAAATAACATCCTACTGAACATCCCAACGTTTTTGGAAACCTTTGTTGGCCCAGTTTATTTAAAGTACCATCTGGTTTACCTGTGCTGAAATGTGTTACCTTCTATAGGGAGAAATACAAGAAGGAAGCGTTGACCCCAGATAAAAGGGTGTTATCATCGTTATTTTCTTTCGAATCTGTGGATCTGTGTACTGCAGTAATAGTTGATACCTGTGCTTATTGTGTGACAGAGTCCATGTCTGCCCAGAGTTTTATCTTTGCTAAGTTTAAAAATCTGCAGCTTCTCTCTGGAAATCAAACTAAGCTAATGGAGCATGAGAGCAAAGGATGATATGAGAAAACAAGCTGGACTATTTGACCATCTGGTCTTCGCTGTTTCATTGACCCCAACTGGAATGTCTTCCAGTTTTTTTCTTTTTTCTCTTGAGATAACTGTTTTCTTTGATGCCAGAGTCTTTATCAGAGCTTGGAAGAGAAACTGTGCTGTAACTACTTCATTCTGTGCTTGATTAAAGGCAGATATTGATGCTGTGGAAATTCCTGGTGATTGTTCATATGAATGCTCTGGTCTTGATTTTAATTATTACAGTTCAAGAGTAATTGGCAAACCACAATACTCTTGGTAGTTTAGTTGCAGAACATAAAGTTTTCTAAGTCTATTTAAGTCTCTTATAAAACAACACAAAACTGAAAAAAACGAAAAGCAGCAGCTCAGATCCTCTCATCAGAGATCTACCCCAGGATGGCACCTTTTTAAAACAATCCCCAAACCTCTTCATTATTTTTTAATCAGGCATCCTGAGTTAAATGTAACAGATTCAGAGCTTTCGCAATACCTAAGAGGCTTTTAGCATCAGCCTGTCTGTCTGCTATTTTTTTCGCATATCTTTTGGGACCAAAGGTTGGTTGGGGGTATGAAGGAATGACAGCAGCATGTTCGGCGTCAGGCTGCTGCAGTGGTCTGTCAATTTTGCTGCATTTCAGCTCTAAAAAATAGCTGCTGCTGCTGCTGCTGCAGGCTCCAAGCAGGAGATCAAAAAACTTGGCAGGTACACCATGCATGAATAGTTTTACTATTTCTGTTTTGCTTTTTATATATTCTCTGTTCATTACTTTTGTATAAATAGGCATTGCAGGCTTATTCATCTGAAACATGGCCAGGGGGGAGACTCTAGGACTTCATAAACGAATCATTTGAATAAGAGGGTGGGTGGCTTTGTTATTTCGGGTTTTATCATAAAACATTCCCACTCAATGTTTCCGGTGGATTTGATTTTTAATTGAAGGCTGCCTTAGAGCAATGTTTTATAATTTGAGAGTGGATCAGGATGAAGACGAAATCCCTGACTCCACGCAGGCAATATTCGCACATCTCCATGTTGTCCCCTGAGCCCTCCTCAGCTCAGTTGTTTGTTTTCCAACCGCTTCCTGTCATTTTTCCTCGCGAATCCCTCTCCTGTTCCCATCGACATCACCTTGGCAAAATCCCGTTGACACAGCCTGAAACGTTTTAATTGACTTTTCATTGACACGAGCTGTAATTGGCTTTTAATCACCACTTTACATCATGTTTTGAAATTCAAATTAGCAGTGTCAGCTCAGAGAAAAGGCCCTGTTCAATGCTTTGCTGTCATTCACAGATGCAACAAGAGGAGGGTTTTAATATTGAAGCCCTGTGTAACGTTTTCTTGTCCATTTCTCACCGACTCACGGTAAACATGATCAAGCTGTTTGATGCACGTCTGCAATCTAAACACCAGCTTTTGTTAGGGAAACATTTGGGCTCTTAAAAACCTTTATTTTCCCTTGGTGGGGAAATGCTGATGTACTATGAGTCAAGTGAAAGGAGAATGAAGACATGCAGAGTCACACAAAGGTAAAAATATAAAAACTGAGAGACTGTACAGTAAGGGCAAATTCACAACGTAAGTAAAAAGTACTTTGTATTAATTAAAAAAACTGCTTTCCAAGAAATGTACAATGCGTAGGATAGTAAAAAACTGCAAATAGTGGCAGGGCTGTTAGCATTCATTGAGTTTGTTGGGAGAAGTTATGGTTATAATGTCTAATAGCTGCTGGGAACAAGGATCTGTGATAATGCTCCTTTGTGTACCTTGGATGCCGCAGTCTGTCACGGAAACCCTCTTAAGGCCTGCATCAGCTTCATGCATACGGTGGGAGACATTGTCCAGCAGTGATGGTCCTTCTGCCTCCCACTACCTGCATAATGTTGAGGGGGGTATAATAGGACAAAGCTAGTCTTCCTCATGAGCTTATCAAACAGCTTCATCTCAGCTGTAGATAAGCTGTTGCTCCAACAAACTACACCATAGAAGATGACGGATGCATCCGCAGTGTCAGAACGTACTTCAGAGCGCCTCCTTCTCTCCAAAAGACCTCAGCCTCCTCTGCTCGGACCCTTCCTGCAAAGAGCATCAGTGTTGTGCCTCCGGTCCAGTTTATTCTTCACGTGAACACTATCTCAGTGTCGGATCCCTGGATGTTCACTATTGTCAGTGTGGTGGGTCTGGGTCAGAAACCCTCCTTAGTTGTCCCCGCGTTGACCAGGAGATGGTTTCGGACCAGTCTGTCATACACATAGCTCTGTGTCCTCAGATACTGCAATCATTTGATCCTCATAATGCTTCCAGGCTTCTAGAGGTGGGTCAGTGCTTGGTGCAGGAGGTAGATAATGGCGTCGTCCACCCCGATGCCTGGAGAACTGCAGCAGATCTAAGGTCCGGATTTCGTTGCTACAGTCTGTCGCTCAGACTTGCTTCAGCCGTTCTCTCTTTCACAAACTCTACGGTCAGCTGACCAGCTGTTCTTGGACTTTCCAAAGACAAGCTTGAAGCTCCTTGCTGATGTTGTTTTTGTGAACTCCGGCGGTAGATATTATGGCCTCATGCTAACAGCTAGCTGCTCGTTGTCCTTACTGCAGAACCTCTCTTTGATAGAGAAATGCCCAGAGTTATACCATTAATCATTCACAAGCACAGCCAGACCGCCTCCTCTTCTCTTACCGCTGTCTTTGATTCTGGTTCTATCGGCACGAAGTAAAGGAAGACCTTCCCTGTTTATGTTTGTGTGTCTGGTGTTGGCGTGGTTAGCCACCTGCCAGTAAACATAACAAAGATTCTCTCTTGATAAGCCCACTGATGCTGGGTAAGAGCATCTCACATTTCCTATGATGATGGACAGGATGACAGGTCTGCACCTTCTCCTTCGGTTGCAATGTCCGATGCCGGCAGGGGTCCCACGTCTCTTCCTTCTCGGCTCACGGAGGTATAGGGTTGCTCAGTGAGAAGCGGCACAGTGGAGCTACTTTGAGCTAACAGCTGATCTCTGCTAAAAACTTTAAAATGAAGGTAAAAACAGAGATATTCACAAAACGGGAAGCTCCAAAATCAGAATTCCAATTTAAAGTTTTGTGAGTTTCATTTGCTTAAACTGACCAAAAGTATAAGGTGGATCTAAAAGTGCACACTAACACAAGTGTACTCTGAAAACTGTAGGTGTACCTTTTGCTTTAAACAAATGCCTCTAGCCTATGAAATTTTAAACAGTCACTGGTTTAATTTGTATAAATATTTCAATAAAAAATTATGTCTTAGGTCTTTTGCAATTGATTTTAGTGATTTAACTATAAGGAGAAGAAATGTATCTACTCCACATTTCTTCTCTGTAGGCTTTATTTTTAAATGGACTGTGTTTGGCAGGTGGCCACATTAGCCCTGAAGATGTGCATTGTGAACGCCGGTCGATAAGTCAGGGTCAGTCTTTCACCCCTGCTCACCTCTCTGAGAACAGTTCCCACGCTCCCTGCTTTAAGTAGAGGGGGAGATGAAAAGACACATCTACTCGCATTTCAAATTGGTGTTTCTCTACAAAACGCTTTTTTCTCCTTTTACTTTTCTTTTTCCATTTTAAATGACTGTTTTTGTTCTGATGAGTACCACTGCAAATAGTCCTCTGGCAGATAGTGTCCTGAGCTCAGTCCTGCCAGTTTCCCCATTATTCCTGCACCTGGAGGGTAGCTTTTACCTTCGCCATCATTCCAATCAACACAAAAGGGAAGAAGTGAGCGAGGCCCATCGGTGATCAGAAAGTTGCCCAGACTGCATGCATAGACACTGTACTAGCATATCATACAGTAAAATTAGAGGAATACATTTTCACATTCTAAGGGTTTGTAGAATAGAAAATGTACATATTGCATGTAAAAATTCAAACAGGATTGTAAACAGGTTTATAACAGTTAAAGTTATTCAGCTAAAACCATCCAGGCCAACATCGGTCATAATGTAGAGGTCCTCAGAGTCAAAGAGTTGTATCAAACAGATGATAATTAACTTCTAGTGGCTCAAATGTAATTCAATCTTACTAATGCAGGCTGATCAGCTCATTTCTTAAAACAGAAACACAAATATGCACAAAGCAAAGTTGTTGTTTTTTGTTCGTCAATTCAGTTTTTCTTTGTATTTTGTGAAATCCTGCAGTGGAAATCCTTACTTCATTACCCAGCTTTGTTTTCGATGTTATTTCTTGGTAAAAATAAATGAAAGACACCACAGGACTTTATCCTTAAATATGTTTGCGACTTGTAGCTCTGAGACAAAGTAGCCACAATTTCCACAAATTTAACAGAAAACTTCCAAACATAAGGTTTAATGTTCTTGTAAGTTTTTCTTTCCTTTGTTATACCTTCAGTTTTTTGTCCTTTTTTAGCTGCCTTTGCTTCTGTTGTTCTGTTGTCTTGTTTTTCTGATTCGCCTTCCTCTGGTAGCTCAGTGATTGTTAGTGACGTTCAGCAACTCTTCTTGGGACAGAGCCCACTCTCTATAAAGCGTCCCTGGTGCTCCCCAGCAAGCAGTGACAGTAAGAAAATGTAAGCTGGCAGCTCACATGTAAACCATCCAGCTCTTTAGACCTTGGACACGGTATCTTTTTTTCCCTTCACATTCCTTGGGGCTTATTATCCATTCTTTTGTCTTTTTGCTCCTGGAAGAGGAAACCGAGGAATCCTCGGGTTTGTGTGCAGTTTCTGCCTCCTGTTTCATTCCTTCCTTTAAACGTCTTTGATTTTACACCTGTGAGATGCTTCCAAAACTGAAAGCTTATTAAAAACAGTTTTAGCTTGCATTGTAATTACACCGTCATGATTAAACCCCAGAATTCCTGCTAAAATCCACAGCTCTCTTCTCACCTTCTCACTGTTGCAGAAGGGATTCATTTTCCAATTCGCTAGCCCCCGTTTGATTAATTTTGGTTGAATCTTAAGCAAGCCAAATATTATTTCAGTACTATTTTTCATTAATTATCTATATGAGAATATTCACAGATAGCCCCGGGCTTTCTATAAATCACAAAAAAGCAAAGGAAATGCTGTGCATTTAAACAAAAAGTAGTAGTAATGCTTCATTAGAAATGCTTCAACATGTGAAATCCATCTTTCAAAGGCCATTCAACCTGGTTTGATAACAATTCTACCATTTAAAGGGGCAACATTTTTTTTTTTTTTACCAATTTTGTTAAATTATTTTAGGTCTTATTTTATGCAATAGATCTGCATAAAATAGTCTAAGTCGGTGAAGAGAAATGAGAAAAAGCTTAAAAAGATGGAAATTTGGCATGCACACCTGTATCCCTTTGCTATGAAGTACCTAAAAAGGTCTGGTGCCACCAGTCATTTTCAAAAGTCGTATAATTAGTGAAATAAAGTCAACCTGTGTATAATCTAAGTGTCACATGATCTGTCAGCCTAAACATCTGAACGACCCCAGATGCTGCAGCACCAGTAAGCAAGAAGCATCACACCATGAAGACCAAGAAGCTCTCAGAACAAGTCAGGGGACAAAATTGTTG
The DNA here is from genome assembly GCA_037039145.1 of Fundulus diaphanus. Taxonomy (NCBI): domain Eukaryota; kingdom Metazoa; phylum Chordata; class Actinopteri; order Cyprinodontiformes; family Fundulidae; genus Fundulus; species Fundulus diaphanus. The sequence continues at coordinate 49,610,656 of CM073130.1, read as the reverse complement.
ATAAGTACAAGTCAGGGTGGAGTTAAAAAAATCCAAATCTTTGATGTTCCCCAGAGCACCATCAAATCCATCATCATCGAACTGGAAAACACATGATAGCACAACAAATCTGTCAAGAGAGGGCTGCCCACCAGAACCAGACCAGGCCAGGATGGCATTGATCAGAGAGGAAGCACAGAGACCAAAGGTAACCCTGAAGGAGCTGCAGAGCCCCACAGCAGAGACTGTAGGATCTGTCCACAGGACCACAATATATCGTGCTCTCCATAGAGCTGGGCTTTATGGAAAACCACCAAAGAAAACGTTGTTTGGGGAAAACCCAGCACATCCCATCACCCCAAGAACACCATTCTCACAGTGAAACATGGTGGAGGCAGGATCATGCTGTGGGGATTCAGAAGCAGGAACTGCAAAACTGGCTTCAGTTGTGGGGAAAATGGATGGTGCTAAATACAGGTATACAGGTAGATATTCTAGAGCAAAACCTGCCAGTGTGTATGTGAATTGAAGCTGGGACAGAAGTTCACCTTCCAGCAAAACGGTGACCCAAAGCATCACTTGGAGGGGTTTAAGTGGAAATATTTTAATGTGTTGGAATGACCTAGTCAAAGTCCAGGCCTCAATCCAGTTGAGAATCTGTGGTTCGACTTGAAGATTGCTGTTCACAAGTGAAACCTGTCCAACATGAAGGAGCTGAAGTAGTTTTTACTTGAGGAATGGACAAAAGTCCCAGAGGGAAGATGTGGCGAGCTCATAGAGACTTGCACCTTCAATTGCCACAGTAGTTAGCTCTACAAAGTACCGACTTTAGGGGGGTTGAACAGCACACTGAACCTTTCTCTTATGTTCTATTTGTTTGCTCCACAGTAAAACATACACATCTTTAAAATTGTTGCCATGTTTTGTAAATGAAATGTTGCAAACTCTTAAACAATCCACTTTAAATCCAGGTTGTGATGCAACAAAACATGAAAAATGCCAAGGGGGTGAATACTTTTGCACGCTGCTGTATTTTAATTGGATTTCCCACTGTGTCCTACCTAAGTCTGTAGGAACCACTGCATTTAACCAAACAGAAACAAAAGGACTGTGCCAAAAAAATTACTACATGAAAGTGCAGTTTCAGTTGGAGATCAATCTTGTTTCAGCACAATTGCACAGATTGCAATCTATTGCAGCTCAGAAGAGGAAAAAAAAAAAAAAAAAACCAAACACTCAACTTGAAATTGAGCCATTCATCACTGAGTAAACTGCATACCTGAAAGGCTGCACAGGGGAGCAGGAGAAGTTTGAAGAAATAGCTCGGGGTAGGGAACAGAGAAGATGTTGCTGCAGGAAGAACAAACAGAAGCTGACCCCGTTTTCCAGTCTCATCACGCAGATGTGACATTTATGTAGGTGGTGTGTTGTCGTTGCAGAGCTAATTAACATTCTGCCACATCCCAGCTGGAGATGGACGCCCCGATAGCAGCTCAGCTGTATTTGTCCATCGGGTTGTTTACTTTATGTAAAAGCATCGGCTCTCGGCGGCGCCGCTGTCCTGGATTGGGGTCTTTCTTGTGCAACAACGTCCGCGTCGTCTCAAATGTTCAGGTGTGGTATGTCTGCTGGCCACCGCTGGTGGTGTCGGGTCCTGGTGACCATGGCGACTGTAAGGCAGCATCATTGGAGGTGTCTGAGCCCTCAGGGGAGCACAGACCTAACAGCAGCCTGGCATGCTCGATGCACTTTGTTTGCTAGGTCACTTCCGATCCTTTGACAAATGTCAGTGGGACATGTCAACAGTTGGCAGTCGTCTTCCTGCATGCTAGACGCAATCTGTAATCTAGGCTCTGTTGAGTGTGAACATTTTGTTTTCCATATATGGAATTAGTGGTATATAACTGATATCTCTATGAGACCTGTATAGTTTTACAAAAACATTTTATTTTTATTCTTAAGTTCTTTGTCTAAAATTTTTGTTTTTTGTCACTATTTAGTCACCTGCTGTCGTTTAAGCTTCAGTCTAGTTTCACTTTGTCAAAGTCCCAGAGGTATGTGCTGTATGCATCATAGAGCTGGACAATGTAGAAAAAAAGCATGTTGATAAAATAGAAATCATATTGATCAATATCTATAATTATCAACAAATTCAAAACATATATTTTAAGTGCAGCCCTGGCCATTTAATGCTGTTGCTTAACGACTTATTTTTAGATACAGAACACACAAACACTGGATTCAAACTCAACCCTGTATTCAACCAACTTTTTACCAAAACTGCTTTTGTTTTTCAAAAAGAACAAAAGAAACGTGTGCTCTCTGAACTCTGTGAAGGGGCGGAGCTTGGTGACGGAGCGCTCCTGGGTCTGCGTTTCTGATTGGTTGGGAGGATTAATGACTGTAGTACTACAGTCTAAGTCTAAGTTAACCTACATGATAAACTAGATTGCAAAAGAAAGGAAAACTGTTATTCTACTGAACTTTTTATTGACCCTCTTTTTTTCTATCATCAATATACGTCTATCGACCAATATATATTGTTAATGAATTATCCTCCAGCCCTAATCCATCAAATGTAAAACGTTCACATCACCTCTTTTATTTCAGCCCAGGTGTCGAGATTTTTGTTTGCATTCTTGCAGGAGTGTCTAGCTGCAGGCCATAGGAAAAATCTTTACTAGAAACACTTGACCTCAGTCTCTGCTCATCAGGATTCAGTCTCACTGGGTACCTTTCCATCTCCTCCTGTCTCTCCACACAGCTAGAGTTAAATCTGACTGGGTTACATTTATCGCTTATTTTTGATTCATTATTGAAACTATCAAGCACAGTCCTCTAGTCATTCTGTGAGTTTTAGGTAGATTTAGTATAGTCTTAATCCAGGAAAAATAATTGACAAAAACTGGTGAATTTCTTTTCCATCTACTACTTTAACACAGATCTTGCTTGGTTTTATTGTAATTTTAAGTACAAGTTAAGCAGTTTGCTCCTACCTTGATGCTTTAAAAGTTTTGAAAAAATTCACAGTAAACTGTGATATGCATTCTAACGAGGCCCATTTGTCTGATTAAAATTATCTTTTGAAATTGGCAACCTTTAAGCAAATATAAAAGCATAATTTTCATTAAGCTCAGGTTTCTGTATTAAAATGTTGTTGTTTTTTGCCCTGATGTAATATTCTAATCTTAAATGTTTTGTTTTCGTTAGCTGTCAGTGGAAAAACATCAGAATTAACAGAAATAAAAGCTTAAAAATGTTAGCTTGTGTATAAGGAATCTATATAGCTTGTTTCACTTTATGAATTTAATTACAGAAATAAATAAACTTTTGAATAAACCAATTTATTGAGATGCACTTCATTTTAAGTGAGACATTGAAAAAATGTTTTGTAACTTACAACGAACTTTGCAACACACAAAGCAAGTTTAGTCTCAAAGGGTTTCAGCACTAAACTGCACTGTTGCTCAAGATATTTAAGGTTTTATTAAAGATATACAATGTATTGGCATTAACATGAATGATTAAAGCTGGGCCAGTATTAATAACCAATAGTTATTTCCATATTGTTGCTCTGAACGTATTTCAGGAGGGCTTGGCCTTATGGTCTTTGGGGCCTGTGACAGTGGTGGTGACGCAGCACAGGATTGTTGGGTGTTTAACTGAAGCACGGAAACAAAGTCGGGGTACGCTAATTTGTTCAGCATTCAACGGTAAATATCAGATACTCGAAATAAATCAAGATATTCTTGAAATGGTTTACCATGAAGAAATATTTAACTCGATTTATAAATTTAAAAATATTATCATCTGTGCGATAGTCCTAAAAAACATTAAATTATAATTGTCCAAAAACTAATTTAATGGATTATACTTCAAGGGAAATCTGTCATCAGCTAAATTATATGCTGAATTTCTGTAGATTTTAGCACTTTGATAAGGTTTGCCAACATAAATCAGTGTTTTTATGATTATTCTTGTAAATGAATGTCCTCCTAAATAACGTTTGAAGTCTGTCTTAAACAAGAAGTTTGTGAATTCAGTGTTCTGTGCAGACTATTTCTCACCTCTGAGCATAGCTGGTATTAAAAGCCAACAAAGTCAAGAAAGTAACCCTGAAGTATCGCTTATTTTTCACTGTAACTGGGATTATAGTTTGCATCAGAATTCCAGTTTTTTCGTAGTGAAGGTGTTCATGCTTGCCACTGGTGGAAGTATAGAAAGGGTTTTACCGCTGCATCATAACGCTTTACCTCTCTTCTTGACCAGAAGTGTTCACACGGGGGAGAGGGCTGTGGAGAGCAATCTGAGAGCCACTGTAGAGTAAAGATTAGTTGATTTAAGATGGAACAGATATGGATTAAACTATAACACTGATGGGGAATATTAGGGTCTGTTTTATATCTTATTCTAATCTCAAAATGTACTTTTTCTGGAGTTAGAGATTGTTTTGCTTCATGTTATCCCCTTTGTTGGAGCCCCATTGGTATTGCGGCATTTTTGTTTGGAATCGACGAATCAGGGTAGAAATAAAAAAAGGTTTTAAAAATGATCTATGAAAATGTAGTTTTCTTTCTCTTAACTTGTTGCTGTTCAATGTTTTAATAACATCTGAAATTTGCAGTTTTTAATCTTTTTACAATAGAGTTCATCCAATTAGTATATGGGATGAAAAGAGCCGATAAAGTTAGTGGCAGTAGAAGTTCAGCCAATAGCTATGTCTAGGAGATGAAACGGGATTAACCACTGAAACAGGGGGGCAAATCTGTCATTTAAAGATGCACCATATCTATAGAGTGTGTCCCACATGTTTTCTTATGACGGATGAAGAAACTAGAGCAAAAGCAAGACAAGTAGCAGCTTTCTGTCTGTCGTTGTGAGTCCAGGTGATTTCTAGTTAAATAACCTTTTAATGTCCTAACAATAAAATAAAATGGTATCAACCAAAATCCTGATGAAAGGATTTGCATCGTCCCTCAAATTCAACAGAAAACGCCAATCTACATCCAGTCATATTAAAAGATGAGTTTAAAGGAAGAAAAGTCTGGGTTTACTTGCATTTTTTTAGTCCCTACAAATTAGCATTTGAGCTCAAGGAACTCAAGCAAGCCAACAAAGCTGAAATACAACAAGACAACAAAGGCAACGGAGTTTTGAACTAGATTATTTTTTCACTGAAGGTCCCAGTGGTGTTTCAGTGTTTTTTATAAAACGAGGAGAAATAATCGTCTGAAATTATGTTGTCTGAAATATTAAAAGCATACAAACAGTAGTTATCAAAATGTCTACAAATATGACCAAAATTAAAAGCCTGAGAATCTCCTAGCTAGCTGAAAACATGAGGAAGGCACATTTCTTTATCTTTCTTTCCTGTTTCTTTATGTTATATATGCTTTAGCTGCTTTAGCAATAACCTTTTGTTGTTGACCGTCTTTGTGAAGGTAGTTGATGGTTGTCTTTCCAGTGGTTGTTTCAGTCTTAACAAAACATTTCTCTATTAAAAATCCTGTATTTCAACTGGTCTAATGTTAGATTTTAGTTTTCTGAGAAGCTCAATTAAGGTTTAGAGTTTCATGATGTATAGTTCAATTCATTTCAAAAATACTTCATTAATGCCAAAAGAAAATGAAATGATAAATGTATCTAAATTGCTCAAAACCTTCTGAAATTAATGCTTGATATATGTCTGTGTGTAATTGATTTATGAAATGGAAGTTAAATTCTGTCGGGGGGGCTCGGATTAAGCTTCTGGTCGGTAACAGACAGAACTTTCTGGGGTGGGTTGGAACGCTGAGCCTCAACCAACAGAGGTGGAACGTGAGTGAGGAGGGAACCGGGGAACCGTGTTGGAGACTGACGTTGCACTGAACTTTAGCTGAAACCGGGAGAGCTCATCGCAGAACAAAGCTTTGACAATAGATTATTCAGAGAGACTGTTTTGTTCTTCGCTCTGAGAGATTTCTTACCAGAGAAAAAATGACTGAGGGATTTGAATTTGATGTTTAAGAGCTCCTCCTCCTTGTAGCCTCAAATAAAACGTAGATTTTAAACTCCTGAATATTATTTTTCCCTGTAAGGGGCGTTTTCACCCACCTGTGGTAAATTCCACAGACATGCCATCCTCTTTGATATCCTTGATTGTGCTCTGTGGCTCAGCTAAACACAGCCTGAGTCTGTGCCTGTGTCTCTGTGGGCCTATTCCGCTGATCAATCCCTCGGCCCATCTGTGTGGCAGGCTTATTCACAGCGCTGCATCTTAGGCGAGACGAACCTTCGCTGCAGGAGTCTTCATTAAACTCGTCCTCCCTCTGCCCCCTCCTCCTCTTCTGTTTCTCTGCAGGCCTGGGGAAAGTTAATGAGAAGATTCGATCAGCTGACACCCCCCACCTCGCGTCTCCACATCCCTTTGTTCCAACTATTATCTTCCTCCAACGTCAGCGTTGACTTGTGCACTTAACTGGTGAGCGGTGAGTCAGTAGTGGCTTTCACTTCACAGGGCTGCTTTAATATCTGATCCGTCTGCTTGACAAATTCCCTTTTTTGGCTTATTTGAGGAAGTTGCTCTCTGTTTTGAGAGCACTTTGTTTTAGCTTGCCTAAAATGGTTTGTGTGTAATGTGCATGATATCATTCAGGTCGTGCTGGGTGTTCCTATAATTACTGTTTTTCCAAAAGACTTCTTTTGCAAGCTAAATGTCTGCAAATATGCAAATGCTTTTACCATTACATGTGAGTTTTAATCAATACAAACATGAATATTTGATTAAAAAGGAAACATTATTTTAGATTAATTAAAGACGGTGTCATTTTCTAAAGGTTGTCAAAGTAGTATTCTTGGCCTTTCCAGCAAAGTTAAATTATAAAATGAGAATTGTTCAGGCTGTAATTATGCTGCAAAAGTTGTTTATTGAAACCTTTTTATTATAATGCCGATGTTTGAATTTAGTTTTTCTAAATGAAGAAAAACTAAATTCAGAAGACCTAAAGAAACCTAATAGATGCACACAGTACACAGCACAGCTTTGCCTTACTCTGCAGCTTTCACTGGTAGATCATGTGTTTTTTATTTGCCTTGATTGAATGCCGGTCTTTAAACATTGAAGTTGACAGCTTCATGTTACTCTATAAATCTATTGTATAACCCATTTTGGATGAAACATGACAGAGAGATGGTGAGGTTGCTGGACATGGAAAATACAAAGAATATTTGTCTATTGTCAGTAAAACAAAAAAAGCAGAATCCCAATGTTAAATAACAGACATCAGTACCATGATCTACCATTCAGGCCCAAGTCTGGAAGGTAATTTCAGGACTTTTTTGGGGGGAAAAGAAACACAATCATGTCTGACAACAAAAAACACTCCAATATAAAATCTCAAAACACATGTACTGCTTAAGTGGACATATGGTACCAATAAAACAGGACAACCTCTTTTAGCTCTAAAGTTTTACATATCAGGACATAATAGGTATTTGGTCTTTATCAGGTTCTCAAATGATTTAAATTAAATCGCAAGTGTAAAAACACTCAACAACAACAAAAGGAGTTCACAGTAACAGGTGGGTTGCCGGTTCGATCCCCTGCTCTGACCATCTCAGACGTTGTGTCCTTGGGCAAGGCACTTCACCTGCTTTGTCAGCTGTCGGTGGTCAGAGGGCCCATTGGAGCCGATTGTCTGGCAGCCTCGTCTCTGTCATTCTACCCCAGGGCAGCTGTGGCTACGATGCAGCTCCACACCATCAGGGTGTGAATGGCTGACTGAATGTATCGTAAAGGGCATCCGTCTCTGTCAGGAGGTCAGAGTAGTGGGACTACACTGCCCTGTTATTAACATAAGGCCAAAATAAACGTAACTTTTATATTGAATTAACTTACTAGGTTTATTGTTGCGAGGGCGTACTCAGGGCACAGGCTGCCTTACATGAATGGTTTAGACATTACAGTCAGGCAGTCTTGTAGACAGCTCAGGGGTCCTATCAGGTAGTGACACAGTGTACCGTAATGCTACGAATAGCCATTGTGCAGCTTTGTTGCTAACCATAGTGGTACTTACGCATTTTAACAGATTTTTGAGCGCATTGTACCACATAAAATTGGTCAGTAAGCACAACGTTAATCATATATAAGGTGCACCATCAATGTTTGAGAAACTTTAAGGATTTTAAGTGTGCCTTATAGTCCGAAAAATACAGTAAGTTGGCGAGCCTTTATAAGCACCTTTAGCTTTAAAAACCCAAAGGTTTTATGTGAGTATTAACTTTGTGACCGGTCCCGTTTTTAATAAAATTGCTGGATTGTTAACAAGACTAAGTTTGGCTAAGATTTAGCCATCCAACATTGGGAGTTTAGTCTTCTTTAGAGAAAAGATGCTTTCTCTCGACAATCATTCCAAACAACAAAGTTGTTTTTAGCCTTTTTCTAATTGTCTAATAAGTCAACATCAAACTGATGCCTTTGGATAATAGGATCTCGAATCTTAGAATACGTCTATATAACGTGTAAATACTACGTAAAGAACCATAGAAGCAATATTGATTGCAATAAAATATCACCTGAAGATACTGTGGAAGAAGCTTGGGTGTATTTAGTTTTTCACACACTTATTTTCCATTTGAGATTAGTCTTTTATTTAATAAGTAGCACTGTAAAATCTGATGTGCGTGTTTTTACACTGGATGTAAGATTTAAACAATTGTAGAAACCGTTATATACCAGATACGGGGTTATATCCTCATGAGTTATAGCGTGATTCTGACTAAGGGATTATAATGTGCATGGACAAATTCAGACTCAGACGTATACATAGCATCAGGCAACATGTGAAGCCCTGTCATTTCGACCTGTGGGAGGTGCAGCGTGATGGTGTGGCTCAGTTGTTCTGCCAGAAAAAAGGATTTGCAATTATGAATGGCAGCAGTAGCATTGTTCAGGTCACAGCCTGCTGCTGAATCACAGCTTTAAACTAATTTTGTGGCTACAGCAAAGCCGTTGTGCTTTGTGCCCGAGCTCAGGACCTGGCTCATCCAACCGCTCGGCTCAACCTTGCATGCCAATTACCCACAACCCCTCCCTGCACCGTGCCAAGAGGAAAAGGCGGCAAAGGAAAATATAGGCTTACTGGCTAAATGGTTGAGGTCTAAATTTTTCTTTAGTGTCTGTGAATTCATTCTGTGGCTCTTCACTCTTTATTTCAATTTTCCTCTGATATGAAAAGAGGGCTGTGGACCACATAGTAACAGTGGTGCTTTTTATCTTTGCCCAGATGAGATGTTCTGATGTTGTCTCGAGTTAAGGAGCTGCCAGACACAAGTCATGTGACAGTTTTAGCCCGTATCCTGGATATGTCTGTGTGGTGCCTCTAGAACACAAGGGTCAAACTCAGGCCAAACTCAGTGTAATTATATTTGGCCCACAAGGTAATTCAAAATATCTACTAGAGCTGGCGCGCGGGTTGTCGGTGCGTGCTTCTTTAACACTACAAATCCCTAAATGTACTGCTGGTACATTGGCATGTCAGGCAGGACCCCTCAGCCCCCCTTCTCTCTTGACATTCAACTGGCTTGCACAAGCGTGCATCAGAGTAGGTCAGAAAACGGAGCTATAATGACTGTTGTCTTTGTTCTTTTCCTTGCTACTCTATGGCATGGACTTGAATGGTTGGATTTTCATAAAAGGGAATTATCAATATCATCATTATTATTATTATTATTGTTAGGCTGTGAAAAAGATTACTGTTGAAATTTAACTTGGAAGGCTACAGACATAAAAGATGCATTTAAATTTCTGTTGGGCATTTGACTTGAAATGTGCTCATCGTAATAAGCTTTGCCTGTTTTTGTATGAAAAGGTTTATGGTAATGGTGTTGCAGAAATGTATTGAGTAAATATCAAGCCTGGCCCTCGACTTTGTCCAAGTGAGTTGGACACCGTGGAAGCACCAGATCCAGCCGCAGTCAAGGCCTTGTCAATCTCTCCTAAATTCTTGAATGTGCTTCACGGTCCCAGCAGGGTCTGGGGTTATCCCTGTTGCTTGTGCATCTTTTCCTACCACAGCCCTTTGTTCCACTTAACCTTCTATTAAAATGCCCGGACACAGCACTCTGTGGCGAGGCATCTTCTTTAGCAATACGTTTTTGTGGCTTACGCCCCTTGTGGAGGTCGTCAGTGGCTGCTGGACAGCTGTCAAGTCAATCGTCCTTCCATTGCTTTTGTTGTGAGCTGTAACACATCCTGGTATTAGAAATCCACTTTTCATTGTTGTTCTGTTATGTGATTTTTTTTCTAATAAACTGAATTAAAGATCATAGAAGCAATAATGATTGCAATAAAATATCACCCGAAAATACTGTGGAAGAAGCTTGGGTGTATTTAGTTTTTCACACACTTCTTTTCCATTTGAGCTTAGTCTTTTATTTAATAAGTAGCACTGTAAAATCTGATGTGCGTGTTTTTACACTGGATGTAAGATTTAAACAATTGTAGAAACCGTTAATTAAAGTGCTGAAACAAACACACTTTTTAATGATGTTGTGACTCATTGTTTTACATTAACCTTTGTGTCTTGATTGGCCATTGCACTTTGCTGACGTGTTGTACTGTTGTGGTGAAAACTTTGGTCTTGGGTTACATGAAACGTCTTGTACTCAGAGTCTATGTTTCACCAAAGTAGAAATTCTTGCTATTGAGATGTATCCTAACCTCTAGCCCTTTCACACACTTCAGCTTTGTTCTGTGAGGATTTGGACTTGCACTCGATCCCCTGCATTGCACGTCTTGTGGAGCGGTTGCAACCCGAATGGCTTTAAAGAGTTGCACCTAGCTCTACTTCAGTAGATGTAAGGAACAGAAGGCAAGCCAAATGTAATCCTGCTGGATGTTCTCGCTTTGTGAATTTGATACCTTCGTTTGTTTTCTGCCGAAATTAATCTCCTTTGTAGTGCGATCAGCACTGCCAGTGAACATGAGCTGATTTCAGTCGGGCTCGTTTTAGTTACGGTGAGAAAATATAAACAGCTTAAAGGCGTGTTTATGTTTTGAGCCGTGTACAATCATGACTGCGTGTGACTGCGTTGGATGGTGGTGAGTTAAAATGTCATTGGAAAATTCTGACCCGAGGGCCGTTCAGACTGCGGCAGAAAAACAACAGCTGCTCCTTACGCCGCCCGGCTCCACATCGACAATCGTCTGCTTTGCGTCCAGCAGCGACGCTGGCGTGATGAGACTTCTGCAGCAGTGACTCCAAAGTTCAGGCTGCCCTCACGCTCTTCGGCTGCCACTTTAGTTCCATTATGTCACGCGCTGTAACAAAATGAAAAAAGTTTTTCTTTTTCCGTCTTCTTTTTTTTTTTTTTTTTTTTTTTTATTAAAATTGAAATTGGAAAACGTTATGGGCTGTCACTGACCTCGGGGCTTTCAAAGAGATCAAATCGTAAACCACAAAGTAACTCGCGACATCACCGGACTGGACCAAAAACCAGAAGTTTTAATATATCGTTTCACATTTTTATGCGTAAATCTGATGGAAGTCCCCTTTAAAACAAAGCTGTCTCAGAGAGTCAACAAACACTGCCCGGTTCTGTTTTTTCCATTCGCTTTTCGTCATGGGTGGATTTTTCCTTTAAGACCTGTGCAGCTGCAGTGTTTTAGAACATATGCTGATATCTCCATGCATGTGAAGCTGGCAAGTTGAGGGCAACATCAGCATACCAGCTGCATATGTCTGCCCGCAGTAGCCTGTCTGCACTACCCTGAAGGACTCACGGGTGCAGTGTGTGAACTGCAGCTTGTTTGTCTGGGTAATGCATTGAGATGGATGCAACCATCCCTCTGTCAGATGATGAATTGTGGGCTGCAGAGGAGACTTTCTGCTATGTAAAAGAGGCACTTGCAGACCTGGCGCTTTCATCAATCAGATGGGGGACCTCTGTAATGTTGTTACACTGCAGAAAAAAAGAGAAGGCTCTGTTTATATGCAGCAGACGGCCGTGGACAGAGGGCCTTTTTATTCTGTTCAGATAATGTTTTTCCCCCTCAGTGTAATGGGAAGCGTGACTTGGGTGCATTAATGAAACATTTATGGACTACAGATCCCTGTTTTGGGCTTCAATCAAATTGATCCCACTGTGTAATCAGCTTTCTTCTTACAAGTGCAGCACTGTCTTCCCTACTATTCTGCTCAGACGGCAGTATCAAGGTCTCAATTAAAGTGACACCTGGAATCTCGCATTCACACATCCCCATAAAAGCACAACGGAGGTCCCCGTCGGAGAGCCTGGAGCTTCTTAGGCAACACGTTAGAAGCTCTGGTGATAATTTTAGGCAAGGTGAGATGCTGCAGCGGAAGCAACGGTGAGTTACAGATGCAGTAGGATTAAAGCGGAAGTACTTGTGGGGCAAAATAAAGGTGAACAAGGATTAATGGCAGTTCTCAAAAGGATAAAACACGAACAAGGTTTTTTTTATATTTTTCTTTTTCCTATATGACTTCACAATGAAATAGTAGATATTTGAAATTATTATAAATAAAGTGGCTGTATGATGTAGATATATTTTCGCCACTTGGGTCCAAAACTTGACTCTCTGAAAATCTGGAGTTGAGTTTAAAGCTGCAGTAGGGAGTTCTGAAATTAACGTGGCCTGAAAATCTGAGCAAGCAGACTCTACAGGTCCCTCCCCCGTTGCTGTCTGCTCTGCTGCAGTCCCCCCGCCACGGTGCTGCCCCCGCAGCAGAGCACGCTGTGCTGATCCGTTGTTTATTTCGAGCTCGGTTTAATTCTTTCTTTGTAGCTGGCTTTTCGTTGTTCTTCTTCTGTTAACCTGTCATTGTTTTCTGAGCAGGTGACAGTCAACAAATTGGCAGTTTTCCTGTAACATTAGGTTATTTCTTCAGTGTTGATCTTTAACTACGGTACGCTGTGAGGGGGAGGGTTCACACAAGCAGGATTGACACTGCTAAGACGTTCCCCCTGGCTCTGATTGGCTGTTTCTGACTGGGAGCGGCATATTCCTGCAGCTGGCAGTGGGACCACTAGGAGGAGCCAGAGGAGCTAGTTGTTTTTACAGATTATCGATCTTGTATGTTATTTTATACAGACATAGTGAAAGTTTTTAAAAATATGTAAAAAAAAAAAAAATATATATATATATATATATATATATATATATATATATATATATATATATATATTTTTTTTTTTTTTTTTTTTTTTTTTTACAAAGGTTACTTACTGCAGCCTTATTCTGATTGCTCTTCCCACAAAAATCCAGGTATTCCACCCCTACAAGTTCTGGCAATCTGGCTATAAATATGTAAAATAAAATCCTTAAAGGCATTTATTTTCTACTGCAATGGCATAATATCACTGGAAACTGAAGAAAACACAAACTTTAATTTGAGAGTGTTTATTTAGTGTAAAAATAACTCCACAATGAGCAATATTTCTTTAAAAAAAACTTCTTCCACAACTACTGGCTCTCGCCCAACAAATCTTATTTTGAAATATATAGTTGAAGAATTTTTAAAATGTATACCTTTTTTGTAAATCAATTTTTGTAATTCACCACTTCATTTTTTCATGTTCTATAAATATGACACAAATCTTCAAAACTGGAAAGGCAAGAGACCATGCTATGCAAACAATGGGCTTTAATCTGTTGGTCATGGCAGGTATAATTATAATGTAGGAAAAAACATAGCTGGAATTAGGACATATACGACTGGCCATGACCCACGTTGCCCCATGTTCAGATAGTAAGGGAGCAAAATACCTGCAAAGTTCATCCTCAGCAGAGAGTGGGATCTCTGAGTCACCAGGTCTCAATGATTTGTTTTAAGAGTTTTTAGCCACTCTAGGTTGATTTGCTAACAGTGTTGTCATTGTGTCCCTTCCTACTTGCATTTTGCAAGCAAACCACTTAATTCCATTGTACTGAAGATATCAGACACCAGTGTTTGTCTTTGTAGTCAAATATGCTCATGAATTATAGAGATGGTCAAAAAAAGGTTTTAAAAAGCAAATAAAATGTTATTTATTTGTATATTCTGCTGCTCTCCATTTCAAATTGTTTTGCTTTTGATTCCAGTTTGGGGCTGATGATATGACCCAAAATTAAAATACCATTCAGTAGCCTCCTGTTAAAACCTGTTGTATGTTGGAAATCTATACCAGAGGTGGCTGGTAGTTAAAAAATAAATTGGGGGTGGTGTTGGGAACAGAACGATAAACTCTACTTGAACATAACTATGTCCGCAGTCACTTGCCTGCTGCTGGATATTTAAGTGTGGTTGGTCCGGTCCAGGTTCCTTTTTCCGCTTTCTTGCCTCCAACAAAAGCTGCGTGAATTTATTATTTTGTAAATATTTGACCGAATTTTAAGCCCCCCTATTGACAAGTTGCCATGGTTCTATACATTGGATTCGTTTAAGTCATTATTGAAGCAGGAGGAACAGACGGATCAAATGGAGCTGTCTGCCAGTGGATGTTTTGTGCTGAATATCTAAGAGCACAAAGGCAGCAGAGGGTAAAGTTTGGTGACTTAATGGAGGAGGCTGTATTTAATGCAGTTAACAACCTCATGTACTCGAACCCTGTCGAGTACATGTATATAACATGTATATAAACCTCTATTGTTTAAAACACAAAGGTCAAGTAATTCTTTTATTGAGCTTTTTTAGAGAATTTAAAAAATACACACATAGACTATATATTACAATCCGAATGGCTCTGCCATTGGAATTAGAGTCAAGAACAAAATAGTTACCGATGCACAAAACCCCTCTTTCATAGCTGCCAGGATCTGCAGCGTTATTGTGAGCCTCTGATCTCCTTGCAGCACCTGCTGTAGCTCTACCTCTCTGTTCTCTTGTTTCTCCCCGTCATGCTGCCACCCTCTCATTCTCTCTGCATGTGGCCGTTGAGTCGTAGCCGCTCCTGAGGAAGGAGGTGTGGTGTACTTCTGGCTGCTTTGACAGATAAGCCCAAGCCTGCCCACCTGCATCCCTGCTGCTCGTCAGCCGAACAGGCTCGCTGTCAGAGACATTCATTCTGCATCACGAGGTTGCCACTTCCATGGATCCAAAGCAAACGCCTCTCTGCCTTAATTTTCATGCATGATCGGGGGGGAAAAAGAACATCCAATCTCATTGAAACAAATGGTAAAAGCCTCAGAAGATTTAAACCAGTGAGCAGCTAGAATGTCTCCCTGTGCCAGAAAGCCATTAAAATTGTGTTCATTTTAACTTGATCTTTATTTACCTCTTGAAATCAGGGTATTGCTTTTCAAAGGAACCCTGGCAGAAATAGCCATACAAAAAAAAAACCTCACACATCAACTTGTGGATCAGTTACCAGAAAAAGTTTTTGTAAAAAGTTTATTTTTTACCATAACTTTTGAGCCAGACCTTAGATGCTTTTTCCTGCCACAGTTGATTGGTATAACAACTGAGATGGTATGGGGATGTGGGGTTGTATATTAGAAATATTATGCAATAGTATGACAATATTTATGAGTATTGCAATGCTATCAGTTGCTATAATTACCCATTTTCTTCACTTGCAACTTTTCTCATGTGCTTTCAGCACTTTATGATCTTTAGCATGTTGGAAGCTGTGATCTGTCTTAGTTGTTGACATTTACTCCAAATAGACTCCATCCAACAGACTGAATATCTTACTGGTAAGCAAATGGTTTATTCATGACTCTTGGTGTGTATTAGCCTCCAGGTAGAACATTCTTAATAGGCCTTTACAATATTGATATTGCATACACTGAAATTTATTATTTTTGATATATTGTGCAACTCTAATAAAGGGGTTAAAATTGACCCACCACTTTTAAATGTCCTGTTAAGATTTTGACAGACCTGAAATAGTCAGGTTTAAAAGGTAAGCCAGCATCCTGGCTGAACGCTTTGACGACAACAAAAGGTTTGTCGTCAATATATCCAACAGCTGGCAGCATTGTTGGTTTTACTTTAAATGTATCTGGACAGATAGCTAGAGGCTTAAGGATGCTGAGTTCATGCCAGAGGTGGATAAATCCGGCTTGAGAAAGTCAAATCCCCGCCTGGTTTTCCTTCATCCAGTTCCCTTAATCAGGTGATTTTAGTCCCTGGCTCCATCCGAATACCCTTGTAGAGTAAGGACTATTTAGCCAAAGCGGAAGTGCGTCAGCAGTCGCCATAAGTGCTGTCAGAATAGTGATGTAAGTAAGGAAGAAGGTATGAACAGGAGCCTGTAAGCTTCCTCTCACGGCTAGTTGTGCCCAGGAACCCCACAATATCTCTTTCCGGCACTAAGAAGCCTTAAGGTATCCCACAATCCTTTGTGTGACATGATGTATAAGCACAACCCCAACACGGAAATCAGCGAAAATGTCTGGAGAGAAGAGAGCGGGCAGTTTGTAGTTCATTTTCAGAAGGCTGTAGGCCCAGATTTGACTCGTATCATCCATGTGTTTCCATCATGTAATGAAGTCGGAGTTAAAGGCTGTCGGAAATCGGCACAGCAGTCTGAAGTTACTTTCCTCCCCACGATAGAGTTCTTATTGTTGACCCTGTGAAAGGTCAAGGAACTTATGTTGACAATAATGGATCTTAGCTGTGGTGGTAAAAATGCAAAAACAGCCTTATTGTACATATAAACATATTTTGGTTGTGGAATTGGAAAGGGACCCGCCAGATTTCTGCCTATCCATGACTGTGACTATCACAGTCATGGATATGAAAACAGCTCTCCCTGTGTAAGAACACAGTTCTTATGCTCTTGTGGGCACACGGCCGTTTAGTCCTGTGATTCCCTTTAATTGACTTGTAAGTGCAGTAATGATGGCTAAAGCATCAAGTTGTCGTCCTTGATGGTCCAATCATTTCAGCTGACAGCGACTCATTTCCTTTAACTGAAGACGCTCTCTGCACATTCAGATGTATCCTATACTTTTGAAAACACAGCTATGAACATAACATGTTGGCACGTTTACAGCTTTGAGCTGTGAGGAGGCTATATTTCTCTGCCTTCAGACAAAGAAGGGATTGATGCATAAAAATAAAACAAAGATGGTAAAGGTCAGCAATCAGTGGCTGGTTATTGTGTGGCAGGTTTTAAAAGGAAATTGCTTTGAGGCGAAGGCAGGAAACTGAATGTCTATGAATGTAATATCTGTATGTGTGAAGTTGTGTGTTGGAGGTCTTTCCACAGAGGGTTTCTCTTGGCAGTGAGTCTTCCGGCTGACCTGTCAGTGTTATTCAGCCTACAGGGCTGTGAAATAACCAACCACAGGGCTCACCTGGGGCCACACAACTTCTTTCAGCTGTTCCCTTCACACTGCTGCTCCCTAACTTGGCTTTATTTCTTTTCCCTCTCCATGTTCACTACTCCTTTGGTGCTTTAAATTGACTCTCCGCCCCTAATTATTGCACTCCAGTTACTTTGCAATGCAGACTGAATTGCCTCCTTGTTGTCCTCAGATGTAACTTTTCCTCTTTGGATTCTGTTTTCGGAGCTCAAAGGCCGAACTCGGAGAAAACAATCAGAACTGTTCTTTTCGTAATGACTAAAGGTTTTCACCTATGCAAACAGCTCACCACCTGTGTGGTGTTGTTTCTACTATATTTAATGTATTTTCAATCTTTAATATGTTTACAGATGGATTTTGGTGTATTCATAGCACACTGCACTTTTTAATGATGGTACAGAAAAGGATGAAGGAAAGTGGTTGATCCTCCTGGTGCGGGCATCAGCCGAGCCGACAAATGAGAGCCTCCGTACTTGGACAGTTATTAGCAAACCGAGTAGGACTGAAACCACGGCAGGCCTGGCAGATTTTCGTGAATCTCCGTTCCAAACCACAGGCCAAGGCTTGGCGGTGGGTGTAAACACCACCTCATGCCCTTTCTGGCCTAACCTGCCACAAGCCACTATGTTTACTTAGTATTGAGCTTCTGTCGTTATTGAACAAACCCTCCAAAGACACATTAAGGGGTCGGATCATTGCTTCATTTAACTGCCATGACTCATGCAAATGACATAAGACTTTTTAGCAGTTTGAAAACAAGAACTTTGACTGGCATTTGGTATTTACTGCTTTAGGTTTACAGCCATTTACCATGATTTCAACTGGGATTTGGCCAAAGTAAACCAACTTTTTTGGAAAAAACACAATTTCATGCACATATCCTGAATTACAACATCCATTGGGTCGAGGTTTTTACAGACCTCTATCGAAAATTTCTGTTCTACTTATCTTTATCTAAACAGCTTTCTCTTGCCGCAGCCAAATTGAAGTGTTTTTTTCTAAAATGTAATACTTTAACCAATGTAAAACTGCTTTTTTAAACTCATCTTACCAGACCAGGTGAAAAGTTAGCTTTTCTACCTTTGATTGGTCCCTTGAGACAAAAATCGCTGCCAGAAATCAGCAAGAGTTTATTTTTTGTTTGTTTGTGTCAGACTGTTTTAGCTGCCACCTTGGGAAAGGAAATATTCTGTTTTAATTCAGACAGAAATTGTAAGATGTGGGGTTGGGAAGAGGGAAGTGGAAGGAATATAATAGTTTTTAAAGACAAGAAAAGTTCTCTAGCAGCTGTATCTAAAGCCCATAAACACAGACAAGCCCAAATAATATGACTGCTTGCCCAATATTTAAATATTTAACCTTCTAGGACACTTTTCTAAAGAATCTAATGTTAAGTTCTTTTGACAAATATTCGATTTGATTCAAGTGTTAACTGAGGTATTCAGCTTTTTCTTTAGTTTTTTCTCTAAAACCAGTCAAGTTTCCTTTGCTGTGTGTTTGGGTCTGTCTTGTTGGAAATGTTACCCGTATTTTATCTTCAGCATCCTGGTAGATGGCAGCAGATTTGTATTAAAATGTTTTAGTCAATTTATCCATTCATGCTTTCTTCAACTATATGAAGTCTTCCCTGCACAAGCTAACCGTTGATGAGGTGTTCTCTGGGAGGTTTCTGCTTCAAACATGGTGTGTGCAGTGACATTCAAAGAGTTGCATTTCAGCCTTATATGACCAGGCTTTTTCTCCCTGTATTTTATTGACTCTATGAGATGTTCAACAGTCAATTTCTATAATATTAACTCGACTTTTCTTCAGCAGTGGATCATTCTGATTATTATTTTGACCCCTCCTTTAGAAATCATGCAAGCACGACCTGTTCTTGGACAATGTATTGGAAGATGTTATTTTCACTCATGAAATATGTTCTCAACGATGCTCATAGAAGCATTTAGAAGTTTAGGAATGCATCTGTAATTTTAGCTGCTTTCTTGGCTTGCTTTGCTTCTCTGCACAGTATTTTCTAGATGTGTTCATCACCTATTATCTGTCATTCAACATCCATTCATATCACTTACCTGTATACATTTTTTAGTTTTACTTGGCTTGTTACTGACATTTGGTGTGAATATCATGTTAGTCCCTCCATTAGAAGTATATTAACTAAAAAACACAAACTTTGACTTATTGGTCAAAATAATATTTACAAGAATCGTAAAATTCCACAGTTTGCAGCAGAGGATTACTCAGTGAATGTAACTGCCCTCAATACATTATCTTTGCAATACAATGCATCTTGCTGCCAAAGGGTTCCCTGGTAAATAACCTAGACCAGGGGTTTTCAAATTCATTGAATGTGAGCCTCCCCTTGTAATAGGTAAAGATAACCATGCCCCCCCCCCCCCCTACCACAAACCTACCGCACACAGGTCCCTGCAGTAAATGCATATTTCCTTTGTGTTCCTGGAATCCTGTGTTTCAAAAACAACTGATAGCACAACACATGTTTTTTTATTTTATTTCTTTTAACAAAGTACATTCATAAAAAAGGCCTATTCATAAAATATCCATCCAAATATTTCCATTTTACATGCTACTTTTACTGAAACATCACGGACAGAGGGCTTAGTTTTAAAATTGAGCTGTCATTAGAGAAAATTCATAAAGGATTGTTTTCAACAGCAGACAAACTGAACTAAACAGACGCCAATGTCAAACTGAACTCACGTCAACAGGAGACATTAACTGAAATAATAATAAAAAAGATAACCTGAATTTAAACCTATTGCTATTTTAACAACCAAGCATTTTATTAGATCTTATCTCTTATCTGATGTATTTCTGATGTTTGGCACTTTGTTTTACCTTTTGTTAAAGTGCTCTTTAAATAATGATGATAATGATTATGATCAGAATAAACTTTTGCATCTCCTCCCATAGGCTGGAAAGAAAAGAGACAAAAACATTTTTCACACCTCACTTAGTAACTCTAATATTTTAGTCTAAATATTTTAACCTAAATATTTTAGGCTAAAATATTTAAACTTTTTATTAGTTTTTCTTCAATCCCACGGTGATGTTTAGTAATTTCTGCCAAAGGCTGCAGCATTTTGATTTAATCCATCTGAATGCAGTATTTGCAAGCCATACTCTGATTGGATGGAAAGAAACCTGTCTGTGATTGGCTGGTGGAGTGGACAGTTTTTGAAGTCGCGAGCGAGCGCACAGCTGGTGTTGAGCATGGAAGGAGCAGGTGCGCGCGAGCAAAGTAGCGCGCGAGCAGAGATGGAACTGAGTGCGACAGTGAGTTGAGAAGAGAGTTGAGCGCGCGGCAGACTGGTTTTGAGCGTTGAGAGTTGTCTCACTGCGCGCTCAAACAGAAGGCACGAACATCGCTACATCAGACTTGAGCGGCAGCACTGTCTTCTTCTGTCTTCTCTGTCTTCTCGCGCCTCCCCTGTAACTCTTTGGCGCCCCCCAGGGGAGGCGCGCCTCACCTATTGAAAACCTCTGACCTAGACTAACCCAGACTAACCCATATTTTTTTTCTTGTTTTTCCAGCACTTATGCTCATGTCCTAATCATAGCTCTACGTTGCCCCCCTAAGCAGTTATGTTTTATTAGAGCAACAAACACTTACAATACCTTTTTACATTGCAGTTACACCACATGTTGCGGTCTGTCTGTCTGCCACACAAAACCCATTGACTTGGCTTTTTATGTAGTTGGATGTAAAGAAGACATTTTGTGACACAAACCCAGAGAATGTCACTCTACAGGATCAGATGCACATGCAGATGACAACCAGAAATGTGGTGTGACTGCTCCTTAGAACAAACATCCAAGTGTTGGTGCAACACAGACTAGAGAACTTTTGTTGAAACTGAAGATTCGCCAATGTGGATAAAACGATGGATAAAATGGGATTTCCCATGTTTACCTGCTAATATGTGGCACTGAGTGAGTGTTTTTTTCTCTATATTTCTCAGTTTGGAACATTGTGAATTGAATAATTAAGTTTAAAAAACACACGAACCAAGAAAAAAAAATTATCAGACACAGACACGTTGACTTCGGCAAAATTGTTTTCATGGTTCGTGTGGTTTTTAAACTTAATTATTAAGAGACAGAAGTCTCACCTGAGATAATTGTGAAACAGCCTTGACAGAAAACGTTTACCTGTAACATTCGTCTTTATTTAATTTGACATGAAAAACCACCACTTTGAATTTAGATGAAATTACCTGTTTCACAGTTCTATGGAAAAAAAAATCAGCAATCATGTATTTTTCTCTCTAATAAACTTCAACTCTAAAACTTGTATTTTCTTTGGCCCAGGGTTTTAATTTTCACCAAATTGTATAACTTTACCAAATACTAACACAATGTGTTTAATTGTCATACAGATTGCAACTGAAAACATTACTTAAAAGTAAAATAAGTAATAATTGCAAGTTGTTGTTTCATCTTAAACTGATTTTAAAAAGTCAAAGTAGACTGGCAAATGGACTGAATTTAGTCTATTTTCAAGTCCTACCAACCACTTTAAGTGCTTTACACTAGAGCCACATTATCCTAATCCCATTCAGGAATGCACACGTATTCATTCACAGATATGCAAATTGGTAGGAACCATAGTCATGACAGAAGACTAATTTAAAAGTAATTAATACAGAGTCCGACTAAAAAAAACTTTGTATTTGATACAATTAAACAAATTTACTGTCTGAAAACTGAATACAGTCAAACTTTTATAAACTTCTATACATGTTCCTGTTCTGGGTACTCATGTACGAAGCATGTGCATGCACAAAAAACTTGCCTCGCCAAGTCTAACGGCATATTTGGCATATATTGGCAGGTCTTATGGGATAAATCCGTACAAAGAAATAGAATCATATTTAGCCTCATACAATTACTTAACACACCTCGAAAATAATGGAAACAAACTCAGTCAGATGTAAACTGTGAATATTCCTCTGTTTTTGTCACATGCAGATGTAAATGCGCATCGGTGTGTGCGACGAGGCGCATGAAATGCATGTGAATCATCTTACAAGCTTTTTCGTTCTCATAAAAAAATAAGATGGGGTGGGATCAGCAGAGTAATCCTTAACTATACAGGTGTTTGGATTCCTAAGGTGGAGACAATCACACCTGTCCATAAACAGCAGCATAACAGATTGCCCAGGGAAATTATTTTTGAAGTGGCCCCAGCGTTACTGGGAAACAAAGAGCAGGGAAATGTCGAGCCATCCCAATACTATCCCCTGGGACAATCTCATGATGTTCAGATACATGAAATTCCCCCTAAACCGTGACTCTTATTTGAGGCGAGGAGCTGATTTCCAAACGTAATCAGAGTTAAGACTTCACACATATTGCAGTAATCCTGCTCAACTAAGCAATCTGTGATAGTATCATAATAATTATGATTATTATCATTATAATAGTTTTGTCTGGAACGAAATAAGAGCAGGCTCCGTGCGTGATGGCTGATTTTTCATGTAACATCCTAACTCGTCTTAAAGATTTCACGTACTTCACAAAGTGTGTGTGAGGACAGACTTCCTCATCGAAGTATTGGAGGCATATTCATGTCATTAAGTTATAATCGAGCTCAATGCAGCAGCCAGACAGCGCCATTTGTATGAAAAACTTTGTAGAACGAAACGCGTACGAGGAGCCACCCATTTGTTTAAGGAATCGATGATGTCACTCAAGAAGGTGTTGGTTTGTTGTAATTCACTCTAAATGTCCATCAAGGTGTCTCTTTGACTGTCTGAAAGCTCCACTGCCATGGTTATCTGGACACTTCGTACGTGAGTCCCCTGGTCTATTATTCTGACAATTTTTCAACTCTTTGTCCCAGTTTTTGAAATGAATTATAAAATAATTTGTTATAAAATAATAACGATGGTTCGAGCAGCAAAATATATCGAACCGCCATATCAGTGTGTGCAATACTGCAGTTGCAAATGATTAACAGAACACAATATTTTTGTGTCATTGTGAAGTGTTATTGAAAGAAAAGAGAAAAAAGTAAGTTAATTGTAACATTATTGCAACTTTCATCAATAGTTTTGCAGGCATTAATAATAATAATAATAATAATAACTTATTCTCTCCAGATCATTCTATCATTTATTTTCAAGAACTATTATTACTTAAAACTTGTTTTTAACCAGTTATGTATACAATTGCATTTTATTGAATTTCAGTTGTAAGTTGAGTTACTTTCATGTCTTTAATTAAAACTAAACAAAAGTGTCTGTCATACCATAACATTTTTCTGGATTTCAGCCTTCTGACTTTTATGTGCTTCCAATGTGCTCTAAAAAACTTGCAGCAGGCTGTGTAATATTTTCCTTTCAGGAGTGCATGATCATGCATTTATTCAATAAGACAGTTTAGTAGTTTTATTGTTACGGTACATTAAAGCGAGGGTCGCCGATTTTTACAGAAATTAGCCCAAGTCCCTTTTTGAATAACTGCGCAAGACCGGCTTACCTTGTTCTTCCACTCTTCAGGGGGATCGCGTGAAAAAAGGCCTTTCTCTTCTTCTCATAAACATGAACGCAGTTTGCTTCTTGCGACTCTCAGCCATGTTCAAAGTCTACGGTGAGAGCAGCGGAGCTACAATGAAGGGCTAACCGCTAAGCTAGCCGCTTCGCTAACCGGATACATAAACACTAGCGGTGCGCAGGTTGCAAGCCGAAAATATGGAGGAATATACACTGGTGTTACGTGAGCGCGTCAGTATGATTGGCATGTGGGACAACCAATAGATACGGAACTTGAGGGACAGAGCAGGATGAAATACATCATGTATTTACTACTTCCAGGATGGAAGGACGAATTTACCCAGTATAACAAAAAGTGTTTCTGAACAGAATTACCAACTATAGCTTTAATATTGCATGTGCATCTCTACCTTTACAGACCAAGAAGAGCTCTTTTTTTCTTCATCATAACCTAGATTCATTGCTCATCCAGCAGAAGCAAACACACTGCTGGAGGTTTGAAATATAATGGTATGTTTTAGGTATTATTAGACAATAGGAAATGGAATAAACCTCCTAGGTATTTTGTTTACCGAGGATCTCATGACATGCAAACAAGAGCTTAAGCATGTGGCTGCCGAGGTAAAATAAAGGATGCCGTTGACAAGGCAACAAGAGCTCATTATCTCATTGTTTATGCTGGTCCACGGTGCATCATTGATGGGTGCCAGAGAAGAGTTTGGAGCAGACAGATGGGG
Source organism: Fundulus diaphanus (assembly GCA_037039145.1). Lineage (NCBI taxonomy): Eukaryota > Metazoa > Chordata > Actinopteri > Cyprinodontiformes > Fundulidae > Fundulus > Fundulus diaphanus. The sequence continues at coordinate 49,586,129 of CM073130.1, read as the reverse complement.
TTGCGCCCCATGTTTCATAAAAAAAGACTACCGAGCAGGAATAACACATCCACAAAATGACAAGTTGGTGCCGTAATCCTGGATTACCTGTCTGCCTTGCTGTCTTTTGCCGTGGTTTTCCGAGTCGCATGTTCCGCATCACAAAAGATAACATCCGCTCAGACTCGACTGCTGCAAGGCTGCGTTTGATCTGAATTGTCGTGTTTGTGTGCACTGTGAGTTATCTTGCACATTCTCTGCTGACCAGGTTTGGAGCGGATGTGTGGTGAAGAAAAGGATGACACCAAGGAAGCCAGGGGTAGAAGGAGTTGCGTCACAAACATTTCATGTCACCTTTCAGAGTTTTGTTTGTAGGATTGATCAGATTAACAGTTGTGAAGAAATTAACTGGGCCTGAGGGGAGCTCAACTATATATATATATATATATATAACATATATATATATATATATATATATATATATATATATATATATATATATATATATCATGATTCTACAGGTCTGGCTGTAATCAGGCCTGAGTGTAGCTACACTCAGCTGTCCAAAAAGTATGTTTAATCACAGCTGAATCATAGATTAACAAGAAAGCAATTATATTTTCACACCAGGCCAGGATAGTTTAAATAGATTTTTCATTCCTAATTTGAGAAAATATTAAACACTAGTTGTTCAGCTTATCAGAAAGCTACCATAATACTTTACAATATAACCAAAAATGCACATATTTTGTTTATACATACATCTGACTGAAGATATTAGGCTGGAGCCGTCAATAAACTCATGTTCTAGCTAACGGCGCTCTTCATGTGGATCAGTTTGCTGAAGCGTTCGGCTTGCGACATGTTGACTCTATATTTGACATGACTTGTTGACAGTATGGCTCATAACGTATTTGAATGTGGTTTCACCTAATCGTTCAAAGCATTCTTTTGCTTTGACCGTCATCAGATTCGGTGACTGCTTCAGCTGTGTTCTACGTCGCTCTTCCCGCAAAGACCGCTGTTGATATGCGAGTGCAGTGCGAAGGCCCGGTCGCATGACACAGCTAACACAGAATCGGTTCTCAAGGATAAGGGGGAAAACATTTTGCAAGCTATTCCCTGATAAATAGGCTGTGATTTCTAAAACCTGGCTGCTCAGAAACTAGCTTCATGGCTCTGTGGCTAATTTCAGCTGACATAAAACCACAGACGGTAGTCCAACGACAGAGATATGGAGCTTTGTTTGACAGCAAATGTCTTGATCTGGCTTCCAATCCTATACATTAGATGGAATTTGGACAGCTGATTATCTTGTGGTAACAAAACCTGTTGATTTTCAATGTTTGTGTCAGCTTGTCAACCCTCCCTCTAGCATTAAAAAATTAGAAGCGGGCCTCAGAACAGTTGTTTGTTTACTTTTGCATTACAGTTTCCGTTCCCTTGATCTAGTCTCTTCAGCTCATCAGTATGAAAGGTAACACGTCCCAAGGGGAAACGCGGGTGTCCGCCCCACCAGCCACTCTCTCCAGCTCCTTCTGAGGAATCCCGAGGCATTTCTAGTTTAAAAGGGATATATATATATATATATATATATATATATATATATATATATCTCAATATATATATATATATATATATATATATATATATATATATATATATATATATATATATATATATATATATATATATATATATATATATATATATGAGTTATAGGTCTTTCCTAGGGTCTCCTATAAGGATGTACCCATAAACCCTCAAGAGAGACTAATGGGAATACACAGGACCAAGTTCAGATAGCTTTTTTCCCCTTCCTAATTAGTGGTGATTGAAAAGTGAATTTTATTTTTATTCAGCTTATCATTGCCTGATATGTAATGAAAATATATAATTTCACATATTATTTACAGTAGGGATTGGCATCAATCTAAGGACATTTCAAAGTCAAATTTCTTATTTTTTTTTTACAAATTTAAATGTGGTTTGAGAAAATTTAAATAAAATTTTCTCAAAATATGGTTGGTTTCCTGGCTTTTACTCAAGATTTACATCAGCACCTTTGTGGGTAAGGACAGTCCTTGGAGAACTTGTCTGATTAATCCCTCAGAAACCTGCTATGGCGCAACGCCCTGACTAAAAGCGTTTTTCTATCTCCTTCCATCGTCTGGTATTTCTCGCATGTAATGACCTCAGTTCTGTCTACATTTCTGTCTTGCAGCAACAGGATATGTTCTGCAGCAGGTGTTTACCAAGGGATACATCTTGTGTTTGCAAAAACTGAGTGGGAGAAGGAGTTCTGGCGTTTTTCCTGCTCACAATTTGCGTGATTTTGGTTGAAAACACACTGGCAGCCTCCAGAAATTCAGCAGGCACAAATAAACTCATAACTGAGAGCAGGCAGAGACACTTGAATTCCTTAACTGAAGGCTTGTTCATCACATGTGTTTATCATATGCTGCTGAAACACATTTTGCAACTGTTTTTTTGGCTGACGCGAGCAACGAGGCACTGAGTGTGACTGAAAAAAACTACATTATAAATCTATTCCTGGGTCAATGTTAAACAGACTAAACTATTTCTTTTTAAACATTTCTCCATTCTGTAACATTGTGGAAAGCTGTTCTCTTTTAAACACATGTGGTCAAAACTGCTGAAATTGTCTTGCTCCAGCTGATGATTTTCATGCGTGTGGCTCAGTTTGCTGAAGTGCATGGATTGTTCAGAATCAGACATACTTTAATAAATTGACTCTGTATTTGACCCTGGGTTTGAGAGCAACATAACACGGTCAATAAAGTTCCCATCCAGGAGAAAACCTGAGCTAACGCTAGCTGTCATTATCTTGACGCGCACTACGGTGCACGGTTAATGGGCTGCGCCTGTCCTTCGAGCTGCATCACGCAATCACGCAACGCTCCTCGCGCTTCCAATTCCCCGTTCCTCTTCAGCTGAAAACACGTTTTTGCCACTGAGACGTCATACACATGAAGAACAGTTGCTGTCGCTGTGCAGATTAGGTGCTAAAAGATCCTCGGTCTCAACTTTGAGCAGAAATAATCGCGCTCTGCCTCACATCACCACTCGCTGGTTGGAGAATGTGGGTGTGTTGTTTACTGGGCAGGGGTGGTCTTGTCAAGGTAAGTAGGGGGCGGGTAATCAGCACTCTACGTAGACCAGTGATAAACCATTTCCAGGACAAGGAGGCTGCTGCTCAGATAGCTGAATTCAAGAGGATTACTCAGACATGCATCAATCAAGCAAAGCACCATTTTTTTCCCATGATTTTGATGAAGGAACCGCATTATAACATAGTTAACAGCTCAAAAAAGTAGATTTTTGCATTGTTTAAGCTCTTTAAGCGGGAAACACATTTTGCAAGTTATTCACACACAAAAAATAGGTTGTAATTTTTAAAAACTAGCTGCCAAGAACACAGCTGCTTGTCTCTGCTATTAACTTTAGGGATGCGGCTGACATTCTCAACGGAGACGCATGATGCCTCCTGATCAAATGCCTGAATGACCTCAGCTTACTTGGTTTGATGTGAAGAATCAGCAGCTCTACTTTCAACTTCCACCTTGTGGGCCAAGCTTATTTCAGTTGTTTTTTAACTCTAGATTTTAGGTGAGGGTCATTATCATGACATGCCAATAAGTTGAGACCTCTGATTTTTGGCTCTGCGGTTTTCTCTCACTGTGACAGACGAGAGTGCATTAATGCATTACTGAGTAAGAGGCCCGTTTCCTGGTCTGTCCTGCCATCACATGTGAGTAAGATGCCTAGATACTTGAACTCCTCTGCTTGAGGTAAAGATTGATCCCTGACACCTTTAAGCTTTGCCTGAAGGTGAAGCCAACCATGTCTAGCTCGTATCGGACAACCTCACTTACCAGCTTAGCCTGCTTGACCTCCAGTGAGGTGCCATGCATGTCTGCAAAGCCGGATTTTGCCTCCAGCAGTTGGCGTCTCCAGGTTCTCACATGCTGCCCAGCTTGGATGGATCCCAATGTTCCTCCTTTCAGGTAGAGGCTATTTTATAACAGATAAATGCTTCCAGAAATACCATTTTAGGGATTTCAGTGCTTCAACCAAGCCAACCAAATGTTTTGGTTGTGATTTAAAATAAACGTGCACAAAAAAGACGTATTTTCTCTAAAGTCTGCTTTTTGGGATTCCAAATAACTAACCAAGTCTACTCTAAATCTGTTACATCTTTTAACGCCTTAGTTGCTAGTTTGCATTTTTTTTCAGGGAAAATATTTAAAAAATGGCCAAAAAAACAAATGTGTCACAGGTATGTATGTAAATCATGGGAGAAAAATGCTAATTAAAGGCTTTTGCCGTTGGTTTAAGTTAGGGCGGAGATTTACAAACTTTTTCAAGTTATGAATTTACCTCTTGACAAACAAAATGAGAGCTTTTGGCATTCAATAAAACCTTCTAGGATGAATGTTATTTTTCCTCTGGTATGTATGGCCTAGCGACACCTCGTCTCACTTTATTACTTTTTTTGTCAGCTCACACGACATTTGCTTTTGACATATTCCAATTTAGCTGTCAAAGTTAATGGCAGCACGAAGAAGCAAAACACATCAGCAACGCACAATGCACAACATAATCTGCTGTTTATACTTCTTGACCAATAATATCCAAGAGACTGACTGCCTGGTTTGATCAGATATAAATAGACAATCATATATCTGAACTGATGTATGAGATGCAGTGGTGAACAGACAGTAGACGTAAAAGGGAGCAAAAAGTGAGAAAATATCAAAATATTGTCCCTCTCTATGCATCAGTAATCCACATTTACACAGACCCCATAAGCCATGTATGTGTGAAAGTTTAGAAGCATTCATTCGTGACTGCACAAAAAAGCGTTCATATCTTTATGTTCACATAAATATTAGTGGAGGCGTTTATTGCAGGATGACGGTGGGGGTGAAAAGGCGCCTTTCAGTATAATACGCTCTTTAATAAAGACACAAGTTGGCAGATTGGGAGTGTCAGCGCATGTGGCACATAGCCTCCTCGTTGATTTATGAGCACACTGCTAGGCTATTACATTATGGGCCCTGGTTCTATTCTCTGATTGTGATAAAAGCAGCCCACTTCTGTTGAAACACCACAGGTACGAGCATTTTGTTTTAGTTGAATGTCTCTTTTTCTAGATAATGGAATTATGCATGAGGAGGATGTAATCGTGTTGTCTGTGCAGCAGATGTAGCTCATTTATTAAGTTAGCATTTCTGCTTTTTGTCCTTCAGAGTTTGCAGATCATGTTCAAGGAGGAATGGGTTGAGACTCTTTGCATCTTCATTATATTGTTTGAGCTGGACTATTAGTTGTGCTAGCCTGCAGAAATGCATCTTTTTAGATGTCTAGGACTGCTTTTATTTTGAAACATTTTTGACAGTTGATTTACACATGCTCCACATGAGGCTAAAACTGAACTTTTTGGCCATTAATGACCTTTGTGGCATTCAAAGGAAAATTGAGAGACGCAGAAGCTGAAACCTCAACTAGAACCAAGTGTTTTGGTCAGACCGGGTTAAGCTTTTCAGCAACAAACACTCCAGGCTGATCTGGTGTGAAACAAAGGATGACTATGTGGAAAAAAACCCATACCCACTGATGAGCAAAGTAGAGGATTTTTGTTGCTTTGGGCATTTTCCTTCATTGAAAAGAGGAGAGAAACATAAACTCTTTAGAATGTGTGGTAGCATAGACTCTTTGATTTACCAGGACAATTTTGATACAAATCTAGTGGTTTCTGCCAGTAAACTGAATAAACTGGGTCCTCATTGGGGCTTTTTTTGGGAAACCTATAAAAAAACGTTTGTGCCTTCTTATGAATTTTTTCTGAAAAAAAAAAAAAAAACACTTCTTATGATGACATTTCCTCACCAAATTAAAGGCTGGATTTTGTTTCCAAAAGATTCTGTGTAAGGTTATCTTGCTGCTGCAAAAAGGTGAATTTATTAGGCTTTTACACACTATCCAGTAAATGTTTTCCTCTGTTTTCCTCACTTAAGAGGCAAACCGCTATAACAAAAGGTGCAAGTCTGCAGTTTCTTCCCGCTCTGCCGCGCTTTGGACCTGGCCTTGGGTTTTGTGGGGGGAGATGGGTGAGAGGCCGGCACAGCGAGGCCAGAGTTCGCACAGCAGAGCATCGCAGCTGAAACGCCAGTTGTCAACCTCCGGCTGAGACAAAACTACAGGGCAGCAGCCAGAGCGCTTTGGAAAAAGGACGAGTCAGGGTCGCTTTCAATTAGCACAGCGTGCCGTCAGTGCAGACAGCCTCTGGGGCAGAGAGAAGGCGGCTGGATGTAGCCTTGGGCTCCAAGAAGGAGAAAGGAAGGAGAAGCAGGTACCGACCTAACAAGTCTACTTAGAAATATAAACTTGTAGTATTAATATATTGAAAACCCTCATTCAAGGCTAAAGTTGTGGCCTTTGCTTCCTTGAAAACTGAATCAAGTGTTTTTTCTTAGTAGTTTCCTGCCACAGTGAATCAGCACTTACAGTTGAATAACAAGAATTTGAGCAATTTGTGACCTTTTTCAAACAGAAGTACTGCATAATGCCTTCTTTTAAAAAATTCAAGAGCGATATTTTTTGTTCTGCAGAAACTTCTGAGGGCGTTTAAAGGTCATTGGCGGCTCTTGACAGTTTCTGACACGGGGATGGCTGTGTTGGCCGTATCGTCCCCTGGGACAACGTGCCAAAGGATTCCAGTCATTGCTGCTCAACAAAGCGGCGTCTTCACACATTTTGCTGCAAAGCCGGTGGCGCTGAGTATGAGATGAACTTTGTCAGCTGTAAGGATCCATCTCAGAAAGGCCTCCCTGAAGGATAAGAGAGTGGAATAATTATTGAGTCCAACAGTCCACTTAATACTGACAGCCCCCTCAAGAAATCATTTATAGGAAAAGGAGTGTGAAGACCGTCACTTTGTCAAACTTGATGATTAAAAAAAAAGAGTCTCTCTGTGATGTGCATTGGTGAAGTCCATCACTGTCTATTTAGTAATAGCAAGACATACTGTATATTTTCTTTACTTGCAGTTTGAAAGCAAAGTCAATTGCTCGTCGTCTGCGTGCTTCTTGCACCTACGTCGTCGGTTTTATCTTGTGGAAGTCAGAAATAGTTGCCGGTTACTGCCCCTAATGCTCTAATGTATGGGGGGACGCTTCCCTCTTTAGATTTCTGGAAACCAGCAGAGCAGGATATGAATCGTGGTCTGCTGCTGATGTGGTAGTTTGAAACACATGAAGCTGCTCCCCATTTGAAATTCATTATCCACTCATACTGTGAGGCTGTTTATGTGTAGTGTGGGTGTGCGCATTGAGTGCAGTCATACCAAAATGGCAGTTAGTCTGAACCCCTTGCTCACATGCCTGCTTCCCCTCCTGGCGTGAATGGAAACATTCTTTGGTGAGTTTGACTTGGGTGGAAATAAAAAAAATCGAATGTTAGCTCACGTTAAAAGATATGCATCGCTCGTTTTAAGTCTAGGAAGTAAATACTGGAAATATTATATTCAGCATTATGCAAGTCCCTTACTATAATTTAAGTATGACTTCCAGCAACATCTAAAAGGGATTAGTTTTATGTATTTGCTAAAACTACCACTCCTCCCAACAAACCAAACGGGCAAATCCAAGCAGTTTTGCACCTTAGATTGTGTGCAATGTTTATTTGTGTGGCACGCTCAAAATCTCTACTGCACACATTGCAGGAGCAACCGGTCAAACTTTGATAAAAGTAGTGGCCAACATCCACCTTAACAGGAGATAAAACATGATGCTTTTCACAAGTTGTTGACATGGGTGGAAGTTCTGATTAAATGCTATTTGTTTCAGACACACTTGTATGTCAAATTCTTTCTTGGTTCTAACAAAATCCCGTCAAGTTAAAACGTTCATTGTGAGATTCATACTCATTGTTTCTGCACAACACTATACTGCAAAACAAAGATAACAATATACCATTCAAAGGTTTTTTTTTAGGGTCCCATGAAATCCTTATTTTTTCCAAAAACAGATCTTCTGCTTCTATATTTTCCTGATTTATATGTTCTCAAAGTAAACATTTTCTGAATCTAAATGGTTTTACTAATCATGTGGCTAGTTAAACAAAATGTCAAAAGTTAATAGAAAAATAACCCAAATTTACTGTGATTAAATTAACAATTTAACTTTTTTGTGAAGCACCAGACATCCAGGCCATTTTTTCTGGCCTTTCATTAAAAGAACATTTAAGCTGTAGGAAAGATGTGGTTGAAGACCTTATAGGTTTTTGAAAGTAAAGTAAGCCAGCCATTCAGCGCTCATACTAGTGTCTCACTCATAATGCCATGAAACAAGCTCAACACGCTATACAGACCAACCAGAAGCTGCTTTTCAGCTCCTAAAGGTCACATATCTGTATTGCATAGAGGCGGCACTGGTATAAATTGGGGCTTATTGAATTAGCGCTGAAAGTAAACATATTTATGTAATTAAGAAAATTCTATTATATATTTAGTAAAAAGCCAACATCAAAGGTGCTTCTAATCAGAAGGCTCCTACGATTTTTGTGAAGTCATTGTCTCTGCACTGAATATCTATTTACCAATATAGTTTTCCCCCTCAGAAAATATTAAAAAAACAGTTGACTTACAAAAACAACTCCACAAGTACCCATGTTCATGTTATATTTATAATGCATTCTGTCTATTGTAAGAAGGGGTTTTATTAGGGCTGGGTAATATGGGTTAAAAATAAAATCTCTGATTTTATTATAACAAATCCGATTTAATCAATTTGTTTCTCCTTATTTTCGTTTCACAAAAAGCAAGTTAAGAAATTATTTTAAAAACTTGCTTTCATTTCAAGTATTTTGTCGGGGAGTTTACCTGAATTAAAAGTGCAGCTAAATACAAGCTGTAATGCTTGTAAAACAAGATGGCTGCACTGCCATTGTAAACAATGGAAATATAACATGTTTGCTGCTAGTGGTTTTACACAGGCTTCACTTCACTTGTGTAACTTCAAACTAACTTACAAAAAATAAGTAAATGAGTAAAGTGCTTCATATTATGGTAATACAATATGGTAATTACAATATTTTGACAATATATTTCCCTAAACATATATTAGACATTGCATGCTACTCTCTTCATGGAAGCCCAATGAGTGCATTGGTAAAAAAAATTAAAAAAATCACAATTTTCCAAAAGTAAAATCTTTTTAAATTGTAAATTTGAATTAATTGATTAAATCGATGTATTGCCCAGCCCTAGGTTTGATTGATGTAATACCTATGAGATTTTCCATTAGTTATTGAAAAGGGTGCAAATGCTATTTTTAATAGTCTAAATACTTCTTTTGTAAATTCATCCTTCTTTCACATTTTTTATTATCTTTTGAGTTTAATTAAATAAGTCTACATCAAAATCTGTCTGAACTAATGTTAAAGTTCAACAGTAAGGTTTATTTAATAGAAGTCGTCATGTCTGTTGCTCATATGGGTTTTTCTTTTTTCGGGGTTGAAACTTTTTCAATACAACAAAACTAATGTTGCTATTTGAAAAGCATCAGTGTAAACCATTATGCATTTACCCCACCGTGTTTTCCAATCTTTCTTTGCTCGACTCTGATCCAAATGTCTCCTCTGTAGCTTTAGATGTGAGCTCTTTATTAGTTTTGTATAAAGGGAAGTGTGGAGAATAAAATGAGCTCAGGCTCTCTGCACATCTCCGAGTCCTTTGTTTCCTGGATCGTAATGGCAAACAAGAGACATGTGGGAATAGGGGGAAGAAAATTGTCTCAAATGGAAACACCAGCAAATAACATGACCGTTGCTTTTAGTTAACATTGTGGTCAGAGCCGCTGAGCTGTCTGCAGGTACATTGTGGAGAAAGGTCTGGAGGGAATTGGGTAATTTGTTAGACGTTTTTTTTTTAGTTCTGTGCAGTTGTTTGGCCTTTAATTGAAATCTTGTGTTCAAGATCTGACTCGGTTCACCTGAATTGTAATTTTATCTGCTTTCCTGATCTAAAAATGTCAGTTCTTAGAAGAGTAAGATAATTCTTTTCCTTTTCTCAAGTCTCTGAACCCCACATAATTGTCACTGCTCCAATTCTTCCCCTCTTCTAAAAGATGGCAATTAATCTAATTAGTAATCTATAAGGCATTGGCCCTCCTGCCTCTTCTGTGTTAATGAAGGATATGACATATCTGGACCCTGCATTATTAATACCTTCATTTCTGGAGCCCAGGGCCCCCTTGACGCCTACGGTCAGGGGCCATTGATCACGACCACAACCCAACGAGCTCTGCAAGGACTGTGGGGAAATATCCACAAAGTGGTAAGAGTAAAAATGGGGGACGCGGTGGGTTTGGCTGTGGTGCTACAAAATTGTTTTGCAAGAATTAGGGTAATTTTTGGAAAGAAATTACTTTGCCAACTTTGCTCCAAGGAGGAAATTAAATTGACACAAAACTCCGGAAAGTGAGACCTGGAGTCCAACGGGATGCTCAGGGTGCACGCTTGGAGGAGTAGTTTGTTTGTTAGAGTAGTGTTAATGGGAATGTAGGGCTCCAAAAAGCTCATTAAGCAAATGTGTCTGGCTTTAAAACTATTATGGCAGAGTAAGGGAAACCCTCTATGGGACTATTTCTTGAAAATGAGATTAAGAATTATAGAAACTCCCAAACACAAAGGTGCAATGATCACAGTGTGGTAGTGAAACATTCCTGCAACATTATCCTTCATCTGCCATGCATTCCAAGCACCTCGTCTAAACGCTTCAGCAGCTGAAGTTGCAGCAATTCATTATAATCCCACCTGCTGGTCTCGTTCCAAACAATCAATACTGAGCGTCCCTGTGTTCAGGCCGGAGTGGAGAATGTCTGAGCCGAGCAGCAGTCATAGGCTGAAGGCCCTGCTCATTTTGTGTCCTCTACAGCCAGATCTGCTGACCCTAATTTATCAGTCCTCAGGGCCGGTGGCTCTTAATCATGTTGCTTTTCCAGTCCACATGTTGTTTTTGAGAACACACTGGATTTGGAAATGTATCAAGTGCTATTAAAGGGCAATGGTTTTTAATTAAGGAAGGAGTATCGTATGCCCTGATGTCTAAATAGATTTAGCAAAGTTATGGGTTTTGAGCGAATCCACATTATTTTCATGCCGATCATATTCTGGGCCTTTCTGGTATTTCAGGGCAGTGAAGTTCTTGGACATCTGTGATGGGACCTTGCTGTAGCCTGAATATTGGGTTTGGACTGTCGAGAAAAGAAAAGTAGTTTTAGACCCTATGCCCACTCTATACTCTTAGCCAATCATGGAATTGAATTAAAACGTAAGCAGCAGCTGCTAATGAGAAACCACAAGAAGGTAAACTAGTCAAGGCATTTATTTTTGTTCTACCATCAAAGATTAAATCATGGATTCTTACAAAACAGCCCGTGTGGGTTCTCCTGCGCTGCCATGTTTATGTTGGTTCGGCTGTGGGTTCAGGCCCTCTTGCTTTCACCACACCGGTATGTCCCGCCTTAAACCTCAATACTGCAGCGTGATTGGCCCGAACCGTTTTTGGTTCGGACACAAACTGTTGAAGCCGGAGCGGTACAAGATGGATTCTTGTGTGTTTGTGAACGCACAAATACTGCGAAAATTCATCTTGCAGGCAAGGTTAGCATTTCGGTTCTTTTTTTCCCCAACTTAAGCTAACATATATATTATAGCCAGATACAAGTAGGAGACTATTATAGCCTAATGCATCTCAATCTTGGGGGTTAGTACACTGTGTTAATCATCATTCTTAGGTGAACTAATTTGTTCTTTGTTGGCTAATTGTTTAGAGAGAAAAACAACTTCAAATACATGTGCAAACTTGTATTAAGTAATTAGGGGCATTTGGGAAGATTAAAAAATATTTTGCAGCCATTGTGATTGGATAAAAAGCTTATTCAAGGGTTAATTTACTTGGTCTTATCACCAGGCTTGCAGGAAAACAGGCATTGCCGCTTTGAAAGTTCAAACGTGTGAATTATTTCTTTGTTTTTTGCAGTTATGTGTTGTTGCTTAATCAATCTTTTAGCAACAAAATCTGCACAACTTACAATACAGTTTGTCTAAAACATGCGTACAAGCTGTTTATAAAGAAATGACCTTGGAAGATCTGGCCACAGCTCACTCACTATCGGTACAGTTATACTTAGTCTTAACCTTCTCTTCAGGCCAGCTGCATGTTCAATTCACTCGATTTTACAACATACACGTAAGTTTTAGTGAGACTGGTTTGGTAAATTTGGTACATCTCTTGACATATACTGGTCCCCATCTATACATTAAATAAGTTGAAGTTTAGCTTTTTATTCGGACCTTGTTATCCTGGCCAAGAGTCGTTCTGACGGTTGTGGAAATGCAAGAAAATAGTTCAAAATCAGGCACTGGCTTTAAACCAGACACCGTTGCTAACAAATAAATAAATAACAATTCAGAACCTCTAGAAAAACTCAGACAAATCTTTGTAACGGGTTTTCTTGTAGTAAGAGGTTTTGATTAAATAAGCCTTCTTATTTTTTAGAGACCAACGTACTTCAGTCCGCGGGCAGCCATTGTATGACTAAGACATTTGGTCACTCTGCACAGCGACCATAACGTTTCCACCAGCCAGGCCCCGGCTGCCCCACGTTTTTACAGCACATAGGTTAAGTCACCACAAGCCAGCATGTGGAAGCTGTCACACAGCTCTGCTTAATTTACAGTGAGTCTGGGGTTGTTAAGAATTTATAGGCCTTCAGTGGCTTTATGGCGCTATGATGGGAGCGAGTGGTTGTGTTCGGCTCACACCAGCTGTAGTCGGCTGCCTCATTCAAGAGGGATTTAGACAGCAGCTCATCTGCTGCTCTGCGTGAGTTAGTCACTGGACATGCTTGATCCATGGCTAAGGTTGTAGGGAATTGCTCCATGGTGAGGATGTATCTTCCCCCCTCTTTACTTGAGTGGCTTGTGGGGGGTAGGTGAAAAAAAATCTCTCTAGAGATTTTCTTAGTTACTGGAAATCTATAGATCAGTTACCATTACTCAGCCGTGATCATCATAAACTACTTTAGCGTGTCTGTGTGTCTGTGTGTGTGTCTGTCTGTGTGTGTGTGTGTGTGTGGGGGGGGGGGGGGGGGTAGCACTGGATTTACAATAATGGATTTCCAGGAAGTTCATCAGTCATACGTGCTCCTTTGTATGATGTGGTTTAGTTTAGTGGGGAGGCTAAGTAAAAGATGGCAGTGTGAGACAGACTTTGCATTGCTTTATGATTGAGTGTGCAGAACAAAAGCAAGCTTAAATAGAATAAAGATGTTCATAAATGTATAAAACAAGTAGAAAGATGGGCAAATAACTCTTGAATGTCAAAGAAAAGCTGTTAATAGCCTGTTGGTACATGTGATGCTGCTGTGTCAAGAAAGTTGGTTAAATCAGATGGGGACATAAGACCTAAATGCTGGAATAAAAAAACAGAAAAATCTCCTTTCTTGGTTCTACTAAAATCTGTGGGAATCAGCCAGATTCTCTTGTGCAGTAGCAGTGTTTCTGGATGACAAAAATATAATATGTCTATGCATTTTGATGACTCTGTCCTTTGTGTTTCTTTATTTATTTTTAGTTATTTTGAACAAATTTAGATTGAAGCAAATATTTTTTGGTATACCAGCTTCCGTGTTCTGCATAAAATAGCCTGCATATTGTCGGTTACAAAAGGAGGGTTTAGATAAGGTAAAAAAAAAATCTTATTTGTGTGGAGAAAAAGAAATAGGTAAGATGTATACCTCAAGAAAACAACAGAACTCGGTATAAATGGCAGCCATAGATGAATATTAACAAGTTTGTATTTCTATTGCTATTGAAAAAAATTCTCTTGGTTTACATTGTGCTGTTGTTGCCTGTTTAAGTCATATCTTTGAAGTATCTTAATGTTTAAAACATATAATAATAGGTATTATAAAAATAATGGTAACAAAAACATCTGAAATACATAATAGTATAACAAGAATTGCATATTCTGAAAAATAACAGTAATATAAGCTAAACAGCAAAACATTTGTTTCATGGTTCTTGCAGCCTTTCTTAATGGACTGGGAAAGGAAATCCGCTTGCCTTGTTGCTCTGGATCTGGATGACTAAGTACATGTACGCCAACGCTTCTTGTACCACTGCTTTTTCTGAACGCTGTTCTTGTTTTGCAGCAGATATCCTGCAGCATATCAGCTTCCATATCTTGCATAAACAAACCTGCATATTGTCAGTTACAAAAACAAGGTTTAGATAATGTATCCTGCGTTTAACACAAGCGTAGGCACCTTAAAGGCCGGGTGCCGCATTTGGTCTACGGCACAATTGCTGACGATCTGTGGAGTGTGGGTGGAGCTTTGGGCTTGGGACCTAAATCATTCTGAACCTTTTGGCCTGTTTGTTGTCAGAATATTAAGCTTCACATGTTTCCCCAAATGCACTCATTGTTCTCGAACAGAGATGCAAACTGCTCAAGCAACAACCCGCAGGCCTCCCAGACCATAAAAATTCTCAGCTCCTTTATTGTCGCCACCAAGTTGTTCCTGTAACCCAGCTCAGCCCAGCACATCTGGCTCTCTTTATGACCTCTCGGCTATGACAGCACAGTGACTGAGGAGATCACACTGAGAAGACATAAAGCCCCTCGTCATTGGGCCTCTGTGGGTCACTGGTCGGCATTTAGGCGAAACAGACAAAGCCCTTAGGTTTATAAAGCAGCAGGTTTGTTGCGCATTCTTATGCTGTCTTCTGTTCGCTTTCACAGGAAGTTTGTTGAAGACTGAGCGCTCTTAGAGGCGGATCCTGAAAGGGAGGGTTTAGGTTCTGACTCCCCGTCGACCGAACCCCATTTGTCCTTCACGCAACAAGAGAAATTGTTACCTTGGAGAAGGAGGAGGAGCACAGGTTGTTGGATCGTAGGACGTGACAAAACTGTAAGATCACATGACCTTCTTTTCTCCTCTTGTAGTGTAGTTTAAATGTCAAATATGCTAAACCTATTTACCTTAGTGCTTTATTGCACATCCTTAAACAGGAACTTTATCAGCATTGTGTACGTGACAGCTATTAGTTCATTGGAAGGTTGTACGTTTGTACTTCTTGAACATCACAACCATATAAATTGATTGACTGCTGTAGACACAAACTAGTGTATGGTTGTGAAGCTGAGGGAAAATAATAACCAAGTTTAAAACAGCTGGAACTGTGACAAAAACCAAACTAGAGGGGACCTAAGTTTATCTCGCCGCTACGCACCATAATGAGGACGGTGAGGACGGTAAGGGCGGGTAAAAAAAAAAAAAATCTTCAAAGCTCTCAGAAAGAACTGGAGCAATAAGTGAAGTCACTGGAGTCACACATTTACAAAATCACTGTTTTGTTTTATATGCACAGCTTTTCCGAGGGTTCCAATAACTGCAGAGGAGGTTTTATCTGTTCCTACTTACCCCAGTTTTACTGGTGGCAAACAGATGTAGAAAATTATATGTGTGAGTTTAAACTTAGCAGCATGCTAGTTAACAAGTTCCCTGTTTTTGTCCTGATTGTGTTGCCTGTTCAGGTTATAATATGTGTTTTAGCTTGACCAAAGGATAAAAAAAACCCACAACAGGATGGTTAATGCAAACTTTGTCCTCGTGAGCTTCTATTTAAACTCATTGAATTTTCACATTGGGTTCTGGTTCTCTCCATTCATGCTCGCTTTTCAAAGCTTCACTGTTCCGTGATCCCCTCTTTTGGCTGGCTGTGCACTCGTGCAGCTCGGGACCAACGTAGAGCATTCTGCATCAGTCAAAGTGAATAGAAGCCCACCACGCTGGCAACGCACTCTGCTGACGGCGGAGGAACGTCGCTGCTGATGGCGGGATGAGCGTGTGAGAGTGAGGTTTTTGTTGTTGAGCTGCATCTCTGGCATCGTGGTGCCATGAAGGGGCCCCGATGTCATTATTGATGACACAAAGATGCATCAACGCAGGTTGAATGGGACAGAAAGGCAGTCAGTGCGGGTGCACAAGCATGAAACGCGATCAGACCGCTGAGTTGAATGGAGGTGTTACTCTGCCAAGTGCGGGAGAAAGGGAGAGGGAGGCAAAAAGAATGAGGGGCATTGCTTTCATATCTTGTCACCCACTCGCTTTATAATGCAGGCACTTTGTCGCTGCCACTGAGAACGAAGCATAGTTTAGATGTATGAACATTTGTTCAATGCCCACTTGCCAGGAAAAAGCTGAAAAGCCCTTTGTGCGGCTCGTCAAAGCATAAAGCAGCTTTTTGAAAACCCAGCTTCTGTTCCAATGTTGCCAACTTTACAGCAAATTAACTGAGATAAACTTTTAACCCGCCTGATTTGTTGTATCATAAAGCAGACTGGCAATCACAATTGTTTATAGAATTCCTGTTTTTTTTTAATATATAATCTTGACAGCACATCTGCATAATACTGACTACTACACCTGGGTGTTATAGTCAAGGTAAATAAGGATGCCTTTAATTTAGTCCCCTGGTTTGACTGCAGCTGACTTTTTATTTGAGGATAAATGGTGAATAGTTTCCACAACTTTTGCCCTTAAAGCGTTTCAGAAGAAAGAGGGATGCAGCCGAAGACCTGATCCAAATTTAAACCCAGATTCTGGTGCGTATCTGTTTCACACTTGAGTCACCAAGATGTCCCCTGGGTCAATTTCGTTGTCTTTGGCCTCTTATAAACTCACATTGACCTCTCTCACGGTTACCCAGAGGGCTTGAGTTTTTGACGCTGCCCTTATTTTTCTTCTCCTCTTCATCTTTTCTCCACATTTTCTCCTCCAAGTCTCGCTCAATGTTAAATGAGGGCACTGCCACACTTGGATGTGCTGTGACAAATTGGCACAGAGGAGGCAGATGGTGTTGGGGAGGAGACTGGTTGTCATACCATTTGCTGCAGCGACATGAATTGATCTTTGTGCCGCGGAGCAAACACACATGCTCCACTTGCGTAATGCTGACTTTGGTTACTTTGTGCGCACCCACACAGCACACCCCAGCACACTCTGATCCGCATGCCACCCTACCCTACACTCGTCCCCATTACTATCAATGATGTGTGCAGTGGAGGCGCACGTTCGCTGTCACGGGGTCTTCGCTTGGATCCGCTCAAAATGCTGAAAGAATGCCGTGGGATTTCACCGAGAGACAGAGCTTAGACTAATGGCAGACTGCTGGGCCTCTGGGAACCCTAATATACAACTTGCTATAGATGCAGAGCATTATTGGCATTCTCTACATGACAGCAAGTTGTACGTGTTTGCAGGCTGTTCTATTTACAGAACTGCTTTTATTTTACAAAGTTTGCCCATAGAGCTTTGGGGAAGCTCGACTCAAGTCCCCGTGGATGTTTTTCACTGCAACATGACTTTTAGTTAGACCGTAGTTTGTCTGACAAGGAGTGCCATTGCTCATTAGGCTGAGTCCTGGGGATGTGGAACTGCTCTTCAGTTGAGTTTTCTTTAGAAATGCATTGTTTTTTTGTTTGTTTTTTTTAACTACTCAAAATGTATCTACATTCACGTTAAGCTGTATAAACAATGTTGTCTATGCAATGAGAAAGTTAAAGTTCGCACTACAATATTGACTAAAAACCAATAAGCATGTGGATAGCAAGTTTTTGGAGCGTTGTTAAACCCCTAGAGCCCATTCTTACCTGCAGTTCTCCAACAGTGAGCTGTGAAGAGTTTTGTTTTTACTTCCATTACCATCCTTCTCGCTGTGTTTAATGGTAACACAAACTCGAGTCCCAGTCCAACCTTGTTGCCCCTGCTTCAGTTGTTTTTTAACTTTTTAATTATCGCTCTGACTGTAGGCATGGGTGATTCAGAGCAGTAGCTTTATTTCCCATAATCATCAATCTTAACTCATTCAAGTCAACACGCAGCTGCCTTACTTGGCATGTTCTTTTTTTTTTTTCTATTTTGAAGGGTGCTTAACACAGAAGGGACTGTTTGCCAAATCATATTACTCCAGAGAGAAAGAAAATCAATGGTTGCTAATTAAAAGTGTGACACTTTGACTAATTTTTAAAGGTAAGGTTTAATTAACAAGTTTAGCTGTCCTCACCAGTTGTTTGGCATAACTTTCATATTGTTGGGTTTTTATCAGAGAGCTTGCAAGCCCAATGCAGATATATTGATCCACAGACCTGCGATTCTTTGGGTCTTTGCAGCTAGTATCTATAGAGCAAATGTTTTCCCAACTAATTCACAATTTATTTTTAGGGTACCTTTATGAAACGCTCTTCATCCATGATCTGCTGAGCTTTATGATTATTGTAGCCCTGGCAATTTTTTACATGCAATCTTTTAATTGACATGCCTATATCAAATAATCCTTTAAGGGAAAAGCTGAAATAATGGAACGTCTGTTGGAGCTTTAGATTTAACCCTCCAACACACACACACACACACACACACACACACACACACACACACACACACACACACACCTTGATATACACATAATTGTGTGGACCTTCCATTGACTTCCATTCATATTCTATTGCTTTATATGCCCTGACTCTGGACCCTACCCTAGACCTAAGGTCACAGGTACATACCTAACCCTAGCCTAAACTCAATTCACACTGTAGCCCTAAACCTAAGCGTTAGCCCAATTGGCATTGTGTGGCCCTTCTAGACAAAATGTCCTCACAATGCCAAATGTCCACACAACGTTGGTCTACTGTCAAGTTTTGGTACTTATAACGTTAAACATACACAAGCGCACACACAAAGACACACACATACACTCTCTCTCTCTCTAACCTTAAACTGTTTCTAGTGCAGCAATGCTGAGTAGAAGTCAGGTTAATATAGAAAACACATAAATACACGTACCAGTGTACAGATACAGAAGATTAGCTAAATGTAGCAGTTCTTTCTTTGTAAGCACAAATATTCTACAGGCATTTTACCCCCTAACCAGCAGTGGTATTCACATGTTCTGTATTCATACTGAAACAAAAAGCCTCCAGACCACAGAGTTTCAACCAAATCTGCAGCTGAGTTTAAATAAATCCACCCCTGTGAAAGGAATGAAGCTCTGCCAAAGGGGTAAAAACTGGGTTAGCAGTGTCGACAATGATGGCTACACACCAAAAAGCCCGACATCTGAGTGAGGAGCGCCACTTGAGCAGTGGATGGGTGCTAAAGCTTAAACTCGACTCTCACACCTCTAAACAATTTAATCTCTTTGCTGCGGTCGGAAACATTTAGACAATTTGGGTAATGAGGCAAGCATTACTTCATGTTGAGGTGAAAGTCAGGCAGCCCTCCAATGCCGGACTCAAGGCTGTTTATAATTACAATTTAAATGAGCAAAGGGTCAACAGTCCAATATTTTTACTTATTTCTAAATAACAAGTAAAGGTCAGAAACAAGCAGATCTGGTTTCAGTGTAAGTCTGAAATTTATGGTAATGTTTTTACTATTAAATAATAAAGACAAAAACCCAAATTAATTATAATACTGGATTCAAATCAGACACTGTGCTGCTGAATGAAGAAAGAAACTAAAGTGAAGCAAAGACACATGGTGAAGAGTACAAATCAGTGGAAATGTTTCAAGAGCTCATATATTTTGAAAGCACTATATATATATATATATATATATATATATATATATATATATATATATATATATATATATATATATATATATATATATATATATAACTTTACAAGCAAAGAATAGCAAAAGTTGTGATGAATGTAGTTCAAAAGGGGACATAAGGCTGAGAGGGCTGAGCTTCTAACTTAATGTAATGTTAAAACAACTATAAAATTAAAAATTTCATCACAAAAGCATGTTAGCACCAAGAGTAAATTCCAAGAACCCTGCTAATACTAGCTTAAAACTTAAAAGCTGGCATGTTAGCTAGCATGCCAGCTTTAGCATTTAGCAAAAATGAAGCATGCTGATACACATAAAGGTAAAGTTATATAAAACAAAAAAATGACATTAATGCTAGGGTCAGTGATGTTTCCACAGGTTTCCCCAAGTCCCTTTTTGAGTAACTGCGCATGCGCACGACCGTCATACCTGCTCCTCTGCTCTTCAGGGGGAACGCGTGAAAAAAATCCCCCAAATCCACTCTGGTCTTATTTCTTTCTACTGAGGCCTTCCTCTTCCTCTAATAAACATGAACGCAGTTTGCTTCTTGTGACTCTCAGCCATGTTCAAAGTCTACGGTGAGAGCACACTATATAAACACTAGAAGTGCGCAGCCAGCAAGCGGAAACTAGGAAGGAAGGCGCACGCATACTGCCGTTATGTGAGCGCGTCAGAATGATGCCATGTGGGACAACCAGTAGATAAGGTGATTCCCCTTGCAGTTGAAGGACAGAGGGGTGTGAGTATATAATGTCTACGAGAGAGAGCAGGAACAAAACTCTAACCAATCATTGAATAGAGATTTTTACAGGCCTGCGGCTCCCACAGAGATTTTTTTTAACCTCCTTTTTCAGAATACATAATGTATTAACTACTGTCAGGATGGAAGGATGATTTTACCCAGTATAGCAAAGTGTTTCTGAACAGGATTACCAACTATATCTTAAGGATACTGTACAGTAAGGGCAGATTTACAACAAGAAAAGAATATTGTCTAGTTATTTAAAATGGCGTAATCATATTAAAAGAAACTGAGTAGTAGAAAATGTACAATGTGTGCATGTATATTTTCGCATGTGTACTTGTGCAAAAAAGGGACTATTTACAATAAATCACAAAAAAACTCTGTAAACAACAGCAGGGATGTAAAAACAGTTTGAGATTGTTGGCATTTGAGTTAACACATTTCAACCATAACAAGAACTAAGTTCATGTAGGCTACAGTTAATCCAAGTTAAAATAATTAATTCAAATGAATCACCCAAATTTCTTGAACTTGAGGCTCATGACTCCATGGGCTAGTTCTTTTCCATACATCCTATTTATTTAAAATAAATCTAAAAAAGGTAATTAATTGACATATCGTTATATTTTTGCACCATTTTATTTATGTTTTTCTATTTCCTCACATAAACTTTGTTTTACAATGAACACTTTTTTAAAACAGCTGCAGTCATTCTGAAATTATCCTGCTTTTATTCTCAAGAGGCAGAATGAGTTTGAAATTTTCACTAAAGAATTTTCCACGAAGACTAAATTAGTTGTGCTGGCACCTTTAAAGCACTAGCAGGTTGGTGGTCCTCTTTAATAAAATCTTGA
The DNA here is from genome assembly GCA_037039145.1 of Fundulus diaphanus. Lineage (NCBI taxonomy): Eukaryota > Metazoa > Chordata > Actinopteri > Cyprinodontiformes > Fundulidae > Fundulus > Fundulus diaphanus. The sequence continues at coordinate 49,564,842 of CM073130.1, read as the reverse complement.
TTTACTTGAAACACCCCAGCTGATGAAATTGTCAGTTAGACAAATTAAAGATAAATTCTGCTGTTTTGGCTCCTTATCTGTGCAACCGTCTGAGGTCCTAAAAGTTAGAAGTAATTCACAGCATTCAAACAGTGATCAAGTTCATATTGATGTTTACCTAATAATGTGCTGTGTCATCAACCTTTAAAACTCCTGTGCACATTAAAATTGATCTGTTTGGACAGTTGGGTTAAATCCAAAATGGCTGCTTGAGATGGAGGGGGAAACTGTTTCTTCAGCTTTTTGATGTGCGAACAGCTTGATCCTGTCTCCCTGCAAATGCAGGCCAAACTGAAACAATAAGTCTTCCTTTTCATGTTTTTTTTTCTTGTCCAATTGGATGGAAAGGACAAGGATTAGTCTAGAACTACAATGTAAAATCAAAGGCTCTTTGTAAGAGTAGCCGTTTTCTGTTCCAAACAACCTTGAATCAACACTGCATGAATGCTTCTGTTTATTTGTTTGTGTATCTTTTTTTTTTCGGTTCAGCATTTATTTGTCTTCTTCCCAGAAAGCAAGTGTCTGTGCACGTCTGCGGTCTTCAAAAAGAAAAGGAAAAAAAAAGTTAAACTGAAGACTTAAATTCATTAGTACGTCTGAAGGTGTGCTCCTATTGATAAAAAAGTTAAAAAAGTGTGAAATGTGTTGGCACGTTTCCACCACCTCGTATAAATGTGAAAGCCACAAAGCTAAGAACACAATGCGTTGAAGCACGTAGGGGTCTCAGACTTTGCGTCAGTTGAAATACTTGGAAGGGAGAGACTCAAGCAAGCCTCAAAGCTTTGTGTCAACTACCGACAGAATGTGCTCCATCATTGAGAAGACCGATTAAAAGCCCTTCGTTCCACAGTCTGTGCAATGGGAGCATATGGCCGGAGGGCTTAAGCATAGAGAGAAGACATCTGCAGTAGCAAATCACTTGGACAGAAGTAAGGAAATTAAATCACAGAGATTAAAGTGAATCATCTCATTCCATTTGCGAAGGGATGCTTCATTTTTGAATGCAACTGAGTTTTTTTTTTCCCTCTATTTTCTTTGTGTCATGGAAAGTGGATGTTCAAATAGATTGAAAGAGGTCTATTCTTAATGTACATTGGAGATGCTGGTCTTTTTTATTGTGCTTCAATCTTGTTGGTAATGGTCTCTGTGGAACATTTCTTTTCCCGAAACTGTATAACTTCATTTTCTTCAGCTTGAGATTAATAGGACTTGGATGTGATTCATTTTGTAAAATGGCCATTTGTTTGGTTTATGGGAAGCCACCAGGCCATAGACTATAAAGTTTAAAAGTTTCAGTGCACAAACTTTATAGTAACAATATATGGTGAAGAAATCAAGTGTTTGGGTGAAGTGAGACTGTATAACAATGACTTTGATAACCAAATACTAACAATATGTTGTCAACAGCTGTACTCAGTTTTGTTTATTAGCTGTAAAAGTCACAGTCCAGAATAAAATGTCTTACCTGAATTATGTAAATATTTAAAGAAACTGTTACAATTCTTATAGAATAGGCTCTTCATTTTGACTTAAAAATTTCAGAGCAACTCTAAACCTTCTCAAAGTTCAACATCAGGATACATTCTCTTGAAACATTATTGGTGGAGAGTTTCCCAAAACTTTTAAATGACACTTAAAGGCAAAGTGGACAATTTTTTCACAAAGGTAGGTAAGAAACGCCCAAGTCCTTTTATGAATAACCACGCATGCACAAGACCATCTCACCCGCTCTTCCACTCCTCAGGGGGTTCGAGTGAAAAAGTTCCGTCTAGACTTTTTATGCAAGGTATTAAACAGAAGCTGCTTTCATCCAATGAAACCTGGCAGAGCCGGGACATTAGCCAATCAGAAAGAGAGTAGGGCGGGTCTTTGTGAAGCGGACATCTGCCAATCTGAGTTTTATCGGTGTTTCATCATTTTAACTTTTGGGAGAGCATTTTAAAGTGCCCTCAGATGGCATGAATGAAAGAAGCGGTGGTCAAAGTTTTCTTTGGATCTATGCAAACCAGCAGGTCATAAAGTTCACCGGAATGAACAGCTGACAACAGCTTCATCGGTAAGTGTGTCTGTCGCTGCTCCTGCAGTTAATTAATGAATTATTTCCACCTGTGGCCACGTCGCCTGTCAGCGTTTATTCCCTCACTGCCAGTAACTTAGCTGATAAACCAAACAGGGATCTCCTCATGATTCGCTATTACGTTTTATTTAAAACTCAGTTACGCGCTAGCTCAGGCTAATTTAGCATGATGCGGTTTTTCTTTTCTTTTCTTCTTTTTTTTTTTTAAGAACGGTCGGAAAGTGAAACAGTGTCCTGCATTTCAATGGGTCTGATTCAGAAAAAGTAAAAAACTTCCACCTGCGCTTTTCTGTAACAAAGAAGGCAGAAATGCATCGGCTGTCAGTCAATAAGCAGCAGCTCCACCTCAGGAGCAGCTGCTCACCAGGACACTCGTTAAATAAAATCACACGGATTTTGATGCATGCAGATTATTAAGGAAACTACGTCAATAAATAAAAAAATAAACTGCAGCTACAATATGGACTGGAGAACGGGTTCTAACTGGGTGAGGCCAGAGAAAGGCGATTCTCAGAAAGCTTTTATGAAGTTATTTTTTATTTTCAAACAGAGTGGAGCGCGATGTGAAGCGACACTGTAGAACCAAGTCGCACTAGAACCAGCTGAAAAAGCCTCCTCTGGTTCTATGGACTCATTTTATTCAACCCAAAATCACCTGCTAGAGAGACAAGCTACAGCAGCCAAGATTACCTACAGCAATATTTAACTTTTTGCAAAGTTTAATAACATTTTTCTAATTAAAGTGTTCATCTTAAAAAGCAAGTTATGTTCTTTTCTGATAAACTTTGAGGAATTTTATTAAACTTTTCAAAAATTTAACATCCCATCCATCCATGGATTTTCTATACCCACTTTTCCGTACAGGTGTGACGTCAAGCCCTATCTGATGGGGAAACAGGGTAATGGGGGTGGGGGGGGGGGGGCGGCAGGTGGCTCTTCCTAGGCGGGGACACAGATTACATCTGGACAGGTCGCCAGTCACAGGGCTAAAATATAACCGTTTTATTAGACTTCAAAAAAGTTAAATAATGCCTTTTTTATAAACTCATGAGTTGTGATAATTGCTGTGCAATAACAGGAAAAACAGACTGATTATTGTAATGTGTAATCTGTGTTAAATTAAAATATATGACGTCGTCATAGTGTTGGTTATGTGTCCTGCATTGTCCATGCTTGTGGTTGGCCTTGTATGATCATAGGGTTGGTTTATATTGAATGTGACAGGGAGCCAGTGGAGTTAATGTACAGGAGTGAAGTAGATGATTTAATGATGAAGCTGCTGTCTTTGTACTAGCTGCAGTTTATGGAGGTTTTCTGGAGGACAGGGGGGGAAGGGAGCTGAAATTGTAAAGACAAGTGGTGAGTGGACTGTGAACCAGTTTGGCAAAAGTGTGAATGAAGAACTTGATGCTGCCGAGATGAAAGTTAACCAGGTGGTGAAGTGGAAAGTGAAGGAGAGGATGGGAGGCTGTCCAGGATGATGCCAAAGCTCTGAAGCTGAAAGGTGGAGAGATACAGGAATGGTCAATGGATATTGTAGACCTACCAGATTTGGTTCATGTTGACTTTGCACAATAAGTAAGTGAGATAACTAATGTGGCATGATGTCCACGGGCCGGGAATATATGGGCTGACTTGAATTTTTTTTCAGTCAAACTGATTATTTTTGCTTTAACCCATGGTGTATCTGTATCATGTGATTTGTCATGACTGACCTTTGTCAACAGGCAGTAATAAAAGCAGCCAATTTTATAACACATGTTGAATTTTTTTGCTAAAAGTGATTTTTCTTTCATAAACCAAATCTTTTGACAGCTGGTGGTATGTAATCATGTCGAGGAAGATTTCAGCAGTTACTCCTCGTGGCTTCTGGTGGTAATTGTACCATCACAAGCCTTCAGTTTAGAGTTTTGTACATGCCTCCAAGATGTTCACCTTGAACTCCAGAAAGTCATTCTTTTCATTTGCCTGAAAGTTTCTAGCTGCTCCTCAGCTGAGTACTCCCCATTTGCTGCCGCCCTCTGAACAACCATGACACTGTTTTGCATTAAGTGATTGTCTCAGTTATTGAGGGAATCATTTTTTCAAGCACTGATTTAGCTTCATCAGTACCCAGCACATAGTCCTGAGCTGAGGAGTAACATGGCACCTGCTCATGAAAAATATGCCACAGTTTAAGCGTCAAGGTCGTGCTGGTGGAAGATTTCTCAAGAGGGCTGAAAAGTCTTCGACGGAGTGAGCAAATTCAGCCAGGTGGCTGATGAACTCCATGAATAGTTTGACAAACCCTATCGCTGGTGACAAATTAAAGTGTCAGCGTCCGCTCTATATGGCGTCACATTTCCCCGTGTTGATCGTGATAAGCGCCACTGCTGAGCTGTCCCTGGATAGCTGTCTGCAGAGCAGTCTGAAAAGCCAGCGAGGACAGATCTACAGTTACAGGAGACCTGGGCAGATGTTTGTCTCCGTGTATTGATGATAGCAGACATGCAGACGACTGGTTTAGCCACAGATACAGGCAGGCAGACCCGGTTGGTGTGGCTTCTGATGCAATCTGCTGTCAGATACCACAAACAGACTATCACGGGTTTAATTATCAGCTACTATTGTTCCAGTTTTCAACAGCAAGCATTCTATTGACGTCATATAAATAGATAGAATGGGGACTATACCTATTTAGATTTTAGGGATATGACAGTTCATTGGAAACTGGTACATTGGCAAGCAATTCATATGCAACAATAGCATTGTAAATTAAATAATCGCAACATCGTTTTGGATTTAATTAGGGCTGCACAATATTAGGAGCATGTAATATGTGATAATATTGCAATAAATAAACCAATCATTTCAATTGAATTGTCAGTCTTCAGGTTTTTTAGCAAACATAGACCCCAGATATTGATTAGTCGATCCAGCTCCTGGAAGAAATGCATTATTCATTATTTCCCTCTCAACAGCAGGGTTGTATTAAAAAGCTGCCTCTGACCAAAGGCCGTTTTTTTTGGCAATGAAACAAGTTAGCTGCAGGTTCTTTATGACCTGAAATAAATGTTTTGCTGCATTAAACAACTATTATCACAAAATATATTACTGGCATTATTTTTCAGAAAAAATGCCCATAAGACAAAAGTTTTTTGTCCCCTCTGCTCTAATCAATACCATATGCATCCAAATGTATCAAGCAGCAATTCCTACAGGCTCTCACACTTGCTCTTCTTGCACTAGAAATTTAGCTGCCACGTTCTCACATTATCAGTCTGTCATTTTCAGCTGATATTAATAGGTTGAAGGCTCAAAATATCAGCATATGTGACAAAAATTATAGTGGTGTTACAGTTTTTACCAAAAGTCAAAAGGAAAACTAGAATTACAGAGGATAGCAGAAATGAGAGAGGCTGACCCTTGCTGTTTTGGGGCACAATGTCCAAGAGATCAATTGATTTTTCTCAGTTTTTTTGTTTTTTTTGTTTCAAATATGTAATATCTGGTGATGTCTAGCTTACATTGTGTATTTCCACATTTTTAAAACCTCATATCTCTTTTTCTACCAACACCATAACAGTGGCGTTTTGGTTTCCAGCCACGTCAAAGCTTTGAACGTTCAGATAAGTCTAATCAAACCTCCGGGATGTGAATTCAAAGCAAGTCTGTTCTTATTGATTCAACTTGAGCTGTGTTTTTTTTTTCCATAGCCTTTGCCTTCAAGGAGCCAGACTATACTTTTTTTTATCTTAATAGTTCTAGAAGTTTCTTGAAGGTTTCACTGCATGTTTGTGTTTTCAGAGCGACCTTTTTGGTTGTCGTCATTGTTGTTTCATAAGTCAGTTAGAACTGAGACATTAAAGGCATCAAACTCAAGAGATTACCCTTCAAAGACTGGAGATCCATGAATATCGTTTTCTATTTTAGTTCAGCCACTGCTTGTCTGTATGAAACAGAAAAATATGGTGAAAATTGGACGTTTGTAGGTCAAATGTCCCGTTCAAAATCAGTTAAATTCAAAACATTTAACATCAGGCATGATTAGGCTCTTTGATGAACCGTGATGAACCGTTTCTCAACCTCATGTTACACTTTACATTGAAATCTGATGTGGTTCTGTTGTTTTTGGACATGGACAGCAACAACGCTCAGTTAAGCTGTTGTATGTCTGTTACCTTTGCCCGGCGTGTAATTTTACATCATTACACTGCCACCAGCGGCCTGAACTGTTGATCCAACCAGACTTTTGTTTACACCGAAATCGGGATTCGGAACAGGTAGCTTTACCAATCTATTGCTGTTCAGCTTTCTGTTTTTAGCCAGCAGGAATGACACCAGCTGGCATTATATGCTGTGGTTGCCCTTCTGCTTCCAAGGTTTGACGTGTAGGATCAGATAGGATATCCTGCATACTTTGGTTGAAACACGTTCTTTTGAATTACTGTCGCCTTTCTGTAATCTTGAACCAGTCTGACTATTCTCCTCGGACGTCAGCAAGGCCTTTTTAACTTTCATCCACCTGATAATATCTTTTTGGGGGGTTTACTGGCATTCTTGTATGAAAATCCTGGCAGATGATATGTTTCTGAAAACACAACCAGATAGACAGGACAGAGTTAATCTTCATTTTTCCCCATTATAAAGCTTGTTTTGAACTTCAGCAGGTGGTCTGCACTACATCTAGTTGGTTAATTCATTGACTTGGCTGATTTGCTCTTTGTGTTAATGAGTAGTTGAAACTTATAAAGCAGGGTTGTCAAACATACGGCCCGCGGGCCGGTTCCAGCCCGCCGAACAATTTAGTCCGGCCCGGTGGCTAAATGCATTATCATTATTCAACAAAAAAAAAAAAATAATAATAATAATAATAAGGTAATTGTCTTAATGCCAAAAGAGCTCATCAGATTTGACTTTCTCAGGTGGAGTAGTACTGCTTTTGCCATAGTGCTCCGCTTGTTTCATGAATGTGAATAGTTTTATTATGATTCATGCGGGGAATATCTCAAATGATATGGACACTACAATGGGAAAGTAGGAGAGGAAAGGAAGAACAAGAAGAAAAAAAGAAAAGGTGAAAGAAAGAGGAGATAAAAGGAAGAGAATGATAAAACAATTATTGAAAAAAACATGTACTCCGTTTAATTGAAAATCTGCAGTTCCTATATTGTCCACGAGGGGCGCTGTTTTTTAATCAGCAGACGGTAGTACTGAGCTTCAGATGTGGAAAATTGATTTTAAATAATTTCTTAATTTGTATCTGTTTGATGTATTTTGTCATGCAGTGTTTTTAAGTTCCAAAAAATTTGAATACATGTTTTTCAACATTGTACAATCACTGTGATCAGTTCTTATGCATAATGCACAAGTAAATGTTTAACTGAGTAAAAGTATTGTTGAAATTGCACATACTTTTCTTAAAAACACTGAGGTTATTCATAATATATTGTGTAAAAGTGAAATTCATTTAATATAAAAACAAGTCCACTTTTATTAGTTCTATTTAATCTTGCTATGAGTTTACTCGTGTGGCCCTCTTGAGATCAGATTAAGCTTAAGCTGTATGCGGCCCCTAAACCAAAATGAGTTTGACACCCCTGTTATAAAGCATCTGTCACGATCATACTACTGTATTTTTGCAGACATGCTAACAGAAGACACCTAACATGTCTGTCAGCATATTTCCAAAAACATTTTGCCTGACCAAATTTTTTTTTTAACTACAACATTCCGACAAGTTCTTATTTCGTTAAGTTGTAAATTAAGCAGAACTGTTGTTTGAACCTGGAAGACCTTTAATAATGTCTGCCAAAGGGGGCAATACAGTGTTTATAATGCCTGTCTGCATAGGCATTTTACAATAGAAATCCACTTTATTTTGCTCTTGAACGCAGACACAATCAGCCTGTTGTCAGGGCAGCTGCAAGAGTAATGGCCCCAGGTCTGCTCCTGAGCACAGACTAATGAGAAGCTCAAATCCGACAAGCACAGTGCATTTATCACGCACTCACACTTAATGACACCACCACCCAGACTCAACAGCATGCTCACGCTAGTATCTGGCCTCTTTATGGATGGCCTCGTTTGTCCCTTCACTTTCCTATTATTAAAACTGCTTGGTCAAAGGTAGTGGAAGGATGTAGAGGGAGGAGATGGGGAGGAGAAGGATGCAGGGACTGTTGGACTCTTTGATAAGTGGTAAATATCTTTTGTTGAACTTTGGAAGATTTGACAGATAAATATAACACATTTGTGCTTTGATCCTCTGTTATAAATTGTAGTTTTATTTGAGGCGTGACATAAAGCCTTTAAGAAGTACTCCTGTACTAAAAATGAAAAGGGTAGTCTGCCGAGGTAGTGTGTTTTCAAATGATAAATAAAAACTGAGAAAAGGTGACCATTTTAGATAAAACTCTTTCTTTTGTTCTGTAATTATGCACGCTTAAACTAAAATAATGACACTCTTGATCCAATGCCTGTAAAATGCATCTTCATCGCATTGATTTCAACGTTTGAGGAATGGAAGGAATGTTTGAAGGATGATTTTAGCCCCAATTAGATGGACTTCTAAGGAAGCTCTGCTGCCTCTAATGACTGTTGGAGTTTTAACAGAGATAAGCCCTTATCCTCTTTAAGCCCAGGAAAGGCAATGTTATCTATACCAGGATCAAGGCCATGCGTTAACACACAATTCAGACACAGTAGACGCATGCAGAAAGATAAGCACCTGACTGACTGAGCAAAGTGCCCCCAGGGCCCCACGTTTTGTGAACAGTGGACAACTGTGATTGATTCCCTCAAAGCCACTTTTGGCAGACAAAAAATTGAGATCTGTCAGATTTTCTACTAAATGAGAACAATGGGCTCGTTAGGGTCATCTGCCATTCATTTAACAGGGTCAACTCAGCTGACTGGTTATGTTATGGTTAGGGTTACAATCAGAATCCAACCAATAAAGCAGTTTTACTCTAGTTTAGTCATAGCGTCACTGTTACAGAAGGTGACCTAAATTCTTAAGCTATAGGTTCATAAAATGTTTTTGCGCTCACTGTCGCTTCATGCTTTCTCGGTATGAGGGATTGCTGCAAAGCCATGGGCAATGCAGACGACTCTCCCTGTGGCTCTATGCCTCTTCAGGAGGAGTGAATGCTGCTTGTCAAGACTTTGATGCAATCAACTGGTTCCCTTATATAGGACATTTTTTGACCAATCTGTATAATCTGACCCAATCTGTATAATCTGATTGAATTTGACTTTGGAAAGTGCCTTGAGATGACATGTTTCATGAATTGGCGCTGAATAAATAAAATTTAATTGAATTGAATTCCTAATATTCATTGTTGGCTAAACAAATCTTGGTTGGTAAAAAACATAATTGCACATGCAAGGTCAAGACGTTTGGTAAGTATGAAATGAGTCAACATCAGAATAATTCACTAGAACTAATGTAAAATGACTTCTCTGTCGGTACCTTGTTCTTGGCAGCGGTGCTAGAGGACTGACTGCGGGTGCAATTTCTGATAAGGAGTTAAGAGGTCTGATGTTAAGAGCTCTGGTATTGCTTGTTTTTGGTAGCTGATTGTGCGTAGCAAGTAATTGGTTTGCAGTTTAGCTAAATTTCTTTGTCTGTTTCAATAATCACAAAACTCAGACATGTCCCTGTAAAGTGCCAGTACTTGTTGTGTCGTTTGTTGTTGCGCTCATGAAGTGATGAAGCTGAAGCTGAGGGTTCACACAAGGGCTCTGAGCACGCACCTAAAGCAAAACGGGATTGTTCGTTGATTAACGATTCGCTTCCCTCAGTTGCAAACATGTGAGGAACAATAATAAATGTGGATGTCCAAATTTTTATTTGAAGCCACAAACCAAATCTGTATGTTTGCTTATTTTTCTTCTTGCCAGCAAAAAGGCCAGTGTAGGAAAATCTTTGCCTTACATAGTTTTCAGACAAGGCGGGGAAAATGGGGCTGCTTACTTTGTTCCATCACAACTTCATAGATTTGCAGTTTTCATCTCTTAGCCCCAGATTTCCATAGCAACACAAAGGAACTAGTCTCCATACGCAACAGTAAGGGCTCCATGTAGGTATATGTGTACATAATTGCAAAATGGAGGCAGGATGGTATAAAATAGAGTGGGTGCAATGTGGGGGAGCAAAGTAACTCTGTAGCACAGCAGCGCTAAAGTGTTGGGCTTACTCATAAGATAAGATAAGATAGGGCTTTATTGATCTCACAGTGGAGAAATTTACTTGTCACACATCGGCTTAATAAACAAAAAGAAAGGTGCCAAAAGGAGGAAAGGTGCATACGAAGCACAATTCTTTTCTATTATCTAAATACCAAACACACGAAGCAGTAAAGAAGAGAACTCTAAACTACCAGGATAGAGTTTCACAATATCAAACACTTCATTTTGAGCTGATGAAAGCACGCTGCAATCCTGTCCATGTCCAAACGTCTGCAGTTGGTTCCCACCAATCTCTTTGGCGCGGTCTTGTTTTTGCTTTACTACGTTTTCTGTTCCATACCGGAAGTCCTGTAGTTTGTCCGTCATGATCCCTTTATGTGGCTTGCACATTTAAAAGGTCGGCGGTAAGTGACATAAACACCCCTCACAAAATAAAAATATAACAAATAGAAAAAAATTCAAGTGAAAGTACTGGGCTGAAATCTAAAACAACAAAGATTGTTTGGCACAGTCATGTTTACATAAGCTGTGTCTTTGGGGTAACACACTTTTATCTGGAACATTTACAAGGGGAGACGTTTTTGAGCATTCGTTGTTTTATTTTTCTGAAAATATTAGATTCTCGTTTCTTTCTTGTCACCTGTTGTTTCGGGAAGCGATGACCGCTGAAGCTTGTATCGCATGTGACTCAAAGTCAAATGTGTGCCACGGTAGACAACCACGAAGAATGCGATCTTTTGTAAATGCTTAATTAATCTCCTAGGAAAAGTGAGAGAATTTGTCAGAAAACTGGAGCCCAGGGTAGGTCAGATTTCCACTTTTCGAATCCCATCAATTTGTGTCATGTGACTATGGTAACCAGTTCGGTGCAAAAGCACAACCTGTCAGACTGAACGTTGGGATTGATTGTCTGTGCTTCCACATCAGCGAGCTATGAGACACTGCCATTCCTGTCTTCCTTTCCCCCCTCATTGAGATTTCTGTCTTTCTGCTGTCACTGTTCATGTCCCATTTGCCGTTTGATGCCTCGCGCCCACCTTATCCCTCACATGTTCCATCACTCGCTGCAGCCTTTGATGAGGTGCGAGGAGCCTCAGTGCTCTTTGGCGTATGCTTGCCCGTGGCCACTGACTTTTTTTTTGCAGATGTCACTTCTTACAGCCATTAAATGAGATAAACGGAGCTTGGAAGCTGCCGGGGCCTTCGGTATGGGTTTGGATGATATCATCAGTAAAAGACAGCGGTAATAAAAGTGAGGTCAGCTGCCACCGTGGGCTACTACCCCTGAAAGGTAACGCTGTACTGATAAGACTGCTGTCGCTTTTAATCTCTTCTTCTAAAGCATGTGGCGTGTGATGAAGCTGACATGCGGATCTCCAGTTTGAGTGGAGAAAGCAACCAATAATTGGATGCGTGCTTGGCGTAGAGTATGTTTTTCCCAACGACAATGATAAAGTGTTTAATCTCCCCAGGAACGGAGAACCACACAGGCATGATGATGCCATTATCTCTGCGGAGCACTCTCACCAAGAAGCCTCACTTTTAGTCTTGATTTATATTTTCCTTCATCAGCGTCGGCCGCTAAAATCCTTCGTATATGAAAGCAGGGCTCCTTCCTTTTGTTCTCATTTAAAACAAATATTACCCGAGCTTCTTTTGTCCCACGGGCCTGTGCTACCTCTTCTTTCTATTCTCGTCCTGAAAGTCCTGTTGGGACGACGTGACAGTGACGGAGCTTCTCGTTGACGGCTGTGTGATTACCTCCGCTAACAAGGAATAAAGGTAGTGGAAGAATCTTCATAGCTCTTTATCTTCCTTTGATCAAGTCTCAGCCATCCTGTCTTCTGCGTTTTATCTTTTGAGTTTAAATCTGAGCTCTGGCAAAGCTGATTCTGTGGCCTCTTTGTCAAGACTAAGAGATGGAAGCAGGAGGCCCCTTTCTTGCATCACGGCGACATAAAAAGCTTGTCACCCGGTACGAAGGCAGTCCGATCAGCACAGGGAACAAGGTAACAATCTAGTTCTGTCATCACTTGTAGCACATCTTCAATCAACTAAATATGTCATCCATAATTGATTTCTTTTAGCAGAAGGCAAAAAACATTGCAGTACACCGGTATTTCATTCAGGATGTATTCAAACAACATTACGTAGAAAGTGATCTGTACTGGGAAACTGGAGAACAAAAAAATCCCTTGCTTTCTTTCTGTACACCACAAAAAAAAAAATGGATTCGAAAAAGTCTTACATGGGGACATTAGTAACTATTTTGCAATGGTTGTCTCTTTTTAGTTTAAAATGTGTGCAGAGATTGCATTTGAAAAAAAAAATCTAAATATATGCTCTAGTAATAGTAATATCATCTTCATTGTCATTGAAACATACATTACAACGGAATTTGTTCTCTGCTTTTAACCCATCACCCTTGGGGAGCAGGGGTTAAGGGTCTTGCTCAAGGACCCAGAGTGCAGGCGCTGGGGATCGAACCGGGTACTTGCATCCGTCTGAGTGCAAGCGCGCTGCTCTAACCACTAGGCCACCACTCCCCCTATATATCTTTTTAAGTTGTATAAAGTGGCTAAAGCTGTGCTTTCTGTAGCGAATGTGGATTTTTTTTACTGTGTAGTAACAGCCTCCTGCCACTAGTTTTCCCACAACACATTAAAACAACCCAGAAATGTCCAAAAAGAGAAAAAGTGATGCAGAATGATGAGTTTAAAGTGTAACTTACTCCAATATAAACTTTTTTTGCAGATAAACTGTATAAACTGGGCCTAAGGGTGCTACTTTTATGTTACTGTGCATTTTTTTTATATTTCTATGTGAACTGGAATGAAATTATGAAATCAAAAGTATCATCTATACATGTGCAACCGGCCCTTTCAATGACTTCATTATGCCAAAGTGGCCCAATATAGAAATGAGTTTGACATTCCGGCTCTAGGTCATCTATCCACACTGATGTCATAGAAATTGGACTTTGAGGGTTGCGTGACAGTTTTCTTTTTATTTCCCTTTGCTGTAAGGCTGGACAATATCGCTTTTTGTTCCTCCTTTTCGTTTCACATAAAAAGAAATGAAAGAAATCATTTTAAAAAACTGCTTTTATGTCAAGCATTTTGTCTGGGAGTCTGGGAGTTGAACTGAATTAAAAGTGATTTTAATATCTAAATGGCGTACCGCGCACGTGACGTCACCATCTCATGAGCAACGCCCCTTGCCGCTAAGGTTGGGCCATGGACCGCGGAACGCATTTCAAATTGTTCGGGCCGATCAGGCAATACTCACAATACCACTACCCATCACATACGCACCCGCCCGCATACACATAAAACACCAGCATCCCCTTGATCACGCAACTGATTTGCGTCACATGACACAAGACAAGCCAATCCATTTTTAGACACCAGAATTTATTGCTTTCTCATAGGCTGTGGTCCCTGAGCATGATAAATGTGTCTGCCATGTTATAATTAAAATCGGCACCGAATTTTTATTTAACTTTGTTTCTGACGTTCCAGCACACACGCCCCGGATTTATTTCCACTTACAATCATTATATTACAGCTAACACAGTATTTACAGAATAAAAATACTTTAAAAAGAAAAGTCAAACTCACCCCTGCTCTAAATATTCCTGAAAAAGTGTCTCCGTCTGTCATTATGCTGGAGAAGTCCCTGGCTATCCTCAAAGCATCCACTGTGGTCAAAAGATCCCTGTGTGTGTGTGTGTATGCGTGTGTGTGTGTGTGTGTGGGCGCACATCAAGCTATTTAGTCTTTTCTGGGTCATTGTTGATCTCAGATAGGTCTTGATACGACGGAGGGACGAGAAACACCTCTCAGCACTTGCAGTGGACACAGTTAACTAAGCTAACGAAGCAAACGAAGCTAACGAAGTAGCGGTCATAAGCAGCGCAGAGGTGGGAAAACTTTTGTTTACATCACATGACACAATCAGCCAATACATTTTTAGATGGGATGATTTATCACTTTCTCATTGGAGAATGATGCTGCTGCCATAGACTCCTGTGCATTTGAAAAAAATAGCTATTGAATATTTTAATTTTATTTATATATATTATTTTACATGTTTGATCATCAAAAGTAGGTAGGGCCGCGGCCCTACTGGCCCTACCCGTTCCGCGGTCCATGGGTTGGGCAAACAGTGTGAGAGCGCACGTAGCAACCAGCCATTACACATGCAACAGAAACAACGGTATGACCGACTTTACAGCTGTTAAACTTTCACAAGAGGATGTCCAGGCGCCCATTTTACTGGTAGAACTGTGGAACAACATACCAACGTTCAGCTCAAACGATGGATTGAGTGTTGAGGTCTTAGAAAGCCTGGAAAACGGGCCGAGTTGATAGAAAGGTAAGTCGTTGTTTTTCTCCTGCTCGGCGTTCATGGCGTCATCGGCCGTTTTTTTCTGTTTGTAGTCACCGTCCAGGAATCGGTATAAATTGTCCGGCCCGCCGAACAATTTAGTCCGGTCCGGTGGCCAAATGCATTATCATTATCAAACGGCTGTATCTCCTCGCTGCATCTGCACCAGATTTGTTGTGAGTAATGGGGGAGCGCTGCCGAACGCGTTTGTGGGAATCGCCCGGTGGACGGGCGGGGAAAATACGTGACAGCATCTGCGGCGGCGGGCGGCCGGCGGTGCGCGAACCCCGCCGGCCGGCCGGAGCCGTGGCGGTGGCCAATAGGCCGGAGTGCGCTTGGCTGCGAGGGCCGATCGACGCCGCTTGCGGCTTTAACATCCTTCATATGCGGCCTATCAGCGTACCTTGAGTCGCTGTTGCACGTTCCATAACAACAATGTTTAAAAACCATGGTTAGGAGACGTCTTAGACTTGGAAAAAGCGGTCGTTTTACCGAGTAAAACCAAGGGTAACTACAGCGAAAGAGTTATTAGTGCAATGGAATGTTACTGCTTCATGTCATACATCACACGTCACGGCATGTTCCTACAACGAACTTGGATCAATAGTGACTCGACTCGGACTCAACTCGGACTTGACTCGGACTCGACTCAGATTTTTGTTTTAATGACTTGGATTTGACTCGGACTTGAACACTGGTGACTCGAACCTGGACTCGGACTCGAGGCATAGTGACTTGACTACAACACTGAGGGCAGCTCACACAAGTTAAATTTAAAATCCAGGCAATCTGCATTTCCCATTTCCTTCATTGCTATTTTTAACCCTTGGGAATTACCTAAACATATCAGCAACTGTCTGGTTTACAACAGTCATTTGGCTACCAGTGTACTTTTTTTATGCCAATAGAAAACAATTTTTCTTTTCAACATATACTGCTCTTTCTTGAATGCTGTTTGCAGCATCGTACCTGTGCTGACCCTTGAAATATATTGTATTTTTTTAGCTGTGCTGTTTATATCACATGAATTTACTTTGTAAGTATGTTGAGATGATGCGTTGTGAATTGGCACTATGTTAATAAAATTGAATTGAATTGCAAATAAAGACTTAAATGAAATGGTGTTTAAATTGATCTGGGACAAAAAGTTATATTTTATAATTCCTCCTCTATATTAAGGCTTTCCCCCACTTCTTACATGTAAAACCTTTGAATACCAAGCTTATAATTCTGAAAATTGCATTCGTTTGCAGGTCCATCTCAGTAAATCAGAATATCATTAAAACCTTAATTTACCTCAGTAACCCAATTCACAAAGTGAAACTCTTATAGAGCGTTCCAGTTCTTTTTTTTTTTTTTCTTCAGCCTGGGTGAAACGCTTCCAATGTTGTCTGTGGTTCAGAAGTGGCTTAACACAAGGAATGTGACAGTTGTAGGAGTTTTTCATGAATTCGACTGTGTGGTGGCGGCTCTGGAGGCGCTGCCTCCAGTCTCAGTTTACGCCTTGTAAATCTCCCCAAAACTCTTAAATGGACTTTGCTTCACAATCCTCTCATGGATGCGCTTATCCACGATGCTTTGTGCCTTTTTCGACCAAGCTTTTTCCTTCCTCTCAGCTATCAACTCCATTAATATGCTTAGGCAGTGGAGGTATTTGATATGTGCGATATAGGTCAGTGCTAAGGGCAGCTGGAGTAGTCGAGAAAAAAAAATGTTATCCTTAAATTGCACCATAAAAATCCGTTTTCCATGTACAATTCATGTTTTTAATCTCTGTAAGAAAATATATCCTTATGCCTCGGCTTGCTAATTGCACTGCAGTTGGTTTCTGATATGCAGCATTAAATCTTTATTTTTGTAATTTTTTTTTAAGGAATCCTTGCAGCATTTGATCAACTTTAGTACTCAAACTGGTCACTCCTGAACTGCATTATTCTACATTGAACAGAAATTATTTAAAACAAATTTATGCAATCTTTGTTATCTGAAACAGATTTTTTTTATGCTATTTGTGAATTTAAGGCTGACCACCTTAGAATAGGTCAACCGTGAAAAGCACTATAAATACAAACCTAGATTAGATTATTCTACGCTGATTAGATTCTACAGAAATGGCTTTGCGAGTTGTAGATGCCACAGTACGACTCTCTACAATGACCTTTAGTGACCTGTTATGCTTTACCCTCCTTGTGGAGGGAGTCTGTGACTGTGTCCCACCATCGTCTATACCAGATTATCCTCTGAGTATTAAAACAGGGACTGGTGCCTATCTACATCAGGAAGCAGGGTACACCCTGGGCAGGTCGCCAGTCCTTCACAGGCCAACATAGAGACGCACAGGGCAGACCACCATGCACACACACACACCTAAGGGCAATTTAGAGAGACCAATTAACCCAGTAGTCATGTTTTTTGGACTGTGGTAGAAAGCCAGAGTGTCCAGAGAAAATTCACGAATGCACAGGTAGAACAGCCCTACATGCTGGTGCAGCATTCTAATGTGCTGCGGTACATTGGTAAATTAATGTAGTTATGTAACAAGTAAAAGCTGTGAAATAATATGTGAAGTTAATAAAACACTGCAACACGTTCTGTGATTTCCTTTGCAAAATCTACTCTAGGAAAGTTAGAATACCAAAACACTTCAGCATCCACCTCTAAGCTTTCCCTCTGGGTTTTCCTCAGGTCGATAAGCTGGCTTACTTCAGCTGCTACATCAGATTAAAGTCCCTCAACTAGAAAGGTAAAAAATGAAAACACGCAGAAAACAGAAACACTCAGCTTTTTCTAAACTAGAGCTAAATTTCACAGCTGGGGCCTCGGGGGAGTATCCAGTTATGACGTCCTTGAGGGAGTGACAGTGCTTGGGTGTTTGTCAATATAGGGTTCAGGTAGTGTGTCCCTATAACGTTCTAAATTATTGATGCCAAAGAGATTGGATGCCAGTTAACATTCCCTTTCATATATGAGGGGTTGAAAGAGAGATGAGGGTGATTGGTGAGCACAAATGCCACCCAGCATGTTTTTTAAACAGGTTGATTGGGTGCCTCTGGAGCAAGTCTCATTTGAAATGCCGCAAGCAACCCAGAAGACTGAAGGTGCATCTTGACTGACGGAGGGCACAGAGGGTTAGAGGGAGTTATAGGCCTCTGTGAAGATTAATGTAAATAATTAACAGCAGGCAGACAAATGAAAGGGGATCTCACTGATGCGCGCCCAATCCCTTCTCCTCTGATGGTCCTTTGAGCTTTTTCTTTCCCATTGCAAACAGACACGGAGACGATGGATGATGCCTGCAGCGATTTGCCGATCGATCAGAGAACCGCCTCACTGTCTGACTCCTATTTTAGATCCTTCTGTGTGAAGTCCAGCCAGCTTTTTGTCTGAATAAAGAAGTCCTGAGAGCAAGCCTTACTGGAGGCACCCCTGCTGTTCTCTGAGAGTGACACCGAGGGCACATGGTGTTGGACAACATACATTTTTATTGAATATCAGAGTTTTAGTGAGAGGCCAATATGTTTCAGCCTGTTCTTACAGAACAAGATCTAAATTGGATCAAAGCAGTCCAAACACGATTTCTTGAACTTTTGTCCCTTCTTATTAGCTTGCCGTTACTTTAGCGCAAACTCTCTTAAGATCTGTCAGGAAAGCTCAAGTATAAAACACTGTCTAATCTTTAGGGATTGCTCATTGAGCACAGAGGTGCAGTCATTTGACTTGGGGTGACAGTCAATGGGCCCTGTGAGGGGACAACCCATCACTTGTCTGAACTTCATAGATGCTAGGGTCAAAGTATTGCTCCCCTGGGATCCGACTGAGTGGCAGGATGGCAAAAAAGGGTCCCAGCCTCTCCTGACAGACGCATCCCAGCCCAGATCCCATCCTCCTCTCTTCCTACAACGGCACAATGCAGACACTTGAGGAATAAAAAACACATTATCCTGACACAAGCCAGCTGACATACTAATCCAAGAACTTTAGGCCTACAGGGACCATTGATTTCCTATTCCTTGTAAAATGCAAGAAGCAACCCGTCATGCCTCTTCTATCATGGAAACTACTAGAATTTTTAAAATGTTTCCCTCAAGCTGTTTGGTTTTGGGCACGGTGGGCACTTTGACAGATTCAGACATCTGCAGGTACTTATTTGTTTTTTTATTCAACTACTTAGTTGTTTATGCTAGGCAGTGGCGTCTCTGGCATGATGAGTTAAGTGGGGCACAAAAACTGAGGACCTATATTAGCTGCAACACATTTTCTTGTGATGCGTATAACCTGACTGACCTGGTCAATTTTAAATGCAACACATAAAGTAGCATAAACCAGCAAACTAGAAATACCATTTTATATAAGCTAATTGTAATATAATTTTTATACATAAAATTACAAATAAAGGCTCACTAATAATGTTAATTTATTGAACAGAAAAGATTCACATCAATCCTTCAGTGAGCCAGCAAGGCCAGTCAACACTAGATTGTTGCAGACTTTCCAGCAGAACAAAAACGTAACGTCTGCATTACCGGTATTTTGATTGGACGATCTGAGCTTGGGGCCACAGGATTTGTGCCCCATGACTGTCTACTGAGACTGTGCTGGGCACGCGCACTGCGATTTTCGTAACTCCAAACTAACTTCGTTATTTAAACAAACGTAAACAAACGGCCCCAATATCAAGGCGCCTCAAGCGGATTTAGCCTACAGAGCAAAACCTCTGTTAATGGGAACATGGAGCTCCACAGCGACATCTGGTGGGCCCAGGCCTCACTGGCCCCTAATGCAAAGACGCCACAGATGCTAGGTATCGTCTATGTTAACAGGTAACTCTGGAGGTCTCAACTATGACAACTAGTTTAAAAGTTGGAGAAATAATAAGATAAAGAAATATTAAGTTAGACTTTGAAGCTACAGAAGGTTCTCAAAAGTATATTTTTGAAAGAATATTCAGTGGTATTTTTAATTCTATAAACTTCTCATTATATAAATTATAGCCATGATTTTACTGAAAATAAAACCACTCCATTCACTGACCCGATTTTGCTTTTACCAGAACCTTTAAAAGTGTTGTTTGTTCGGCTGGGTTATAACTGCACTGGGCTGAACTCCTGCACCACATCTGAAAACAAGTCTATAGAATCCACCTCTTCCTCCTGTGGGGGTTGATCTCTCCATTGTTGCTCAAAGCTCCAGGATCCCAATTCCACTTTGCCCTGGCAACGTCTGCATGGTTAACCATTGGAAATCTAATTAAGAAAGTTTCCTCAGCCTGGCTGGGTTTATTGGGTCAGTAACCTGCAGGTAAAAAAGAAATTGCTAGAAAGGAGAAGGAAAACAAACGCCATTTGTCATATTTTATAACTATGTTATATGCATCTGCAGAAAATTCTGATTCTCACAACAGCTGATAGTTTTTGCTGTTGCTGCTGTTTTTTTTTCTTCTTCTTCTGTGGAGTCAACTCCCAACACAAGAATGATGCGAGGGTTGGAGAAAAACAACTTGGATCTGATGGGAATGAGCTGTGTGATTTGTGTCATGGGACCACAATCAGATCAGTGGTCCGACAAAACCTTCCTAAAGGAGATCTGGGAGGGACGACTTGGCTCTGGACACAACAACACAATCTTTGTCTGAACAACAACCATTTCTATCATGTGCTGTTTTTCTTCCTGTCACATTTCAACTCGCATGTGGTTGTTTTGAAAAGGCAACAGAACCATTGGGTGCCTGCTGGCACTGAAATGCACGGAAAACGCAGATAGATTGACACGCAGCTGTTTCCTAATGGTGCTAGATTATTTACTGTTTGATATCTTTGTTTGAAACTCTCTGTAAAACAATTATACAATTTTAAAGGCTCCTGGAGCCAGTTAATGGAGGTATAAGTGGTGCCATAGAAACCCCACTGGAAACTCATAACTAAACATTATCTTCCATGTCTTATATTTCATCACGTATTATATATCAAATTACAATTATTCCAGTCTCATGATAGTAATGAAACCTTAAATGCCCTATCCCTTGCTTTTCCTTAGTTGTGAAGCTTAAGTAATGTTTTATCAGGCATGCTTTACTATTGACGTATTACCTGATCGCCCTTCATGGTGTTACTCGACCACCCTCTTCTTCTCCAGCACTCACCCAAGACCGATTAAGATTGATTGGTGTTACACCCCTGTCTCTCTGCCTTTGTCTTTCTTTATTTCTTTCCATGTGCAATATAGACAATTTTAAATTATTTCACAACGTGCAATATATGGCATGTTTACAGTTCTTAGTATTTTTCAAATGATTATCTTTTTATACACATTTTTGCTTTTCTAGTATTTTTGGGGTTGGTTGTGTTGCAATTATGGTAATTTCATGCACCATTGATGCTGCTGTTTTGTTTCTGCACCTTTCCTAAGCCATTGCTACAAAGTCTCATCCAGTTTTGTATTTGATGCAAATCTGACTGAAAGTAAAGATAAGTCTAAGTCTATTATCGCAGCTATCACAAAATTTGTATTGGCCTACACAGAAGAAAGGATGATCTGCCTAATTATGTCAAACATTACAAAGGATCCAAGGATGGGCTGACCAGATGTATGAAAGATATGTCAAGAGTAAAAGGGAGTGTGGCATATTGCCAATAGGGCAGCACTTTTCTCTTTTCCAGTATCATTTCAAAAGGTTTACACAAAGAAATGAAACGATCTTCAGCCATGTTTTCTTGCATATTTTCTCCAAATCTTCCACAAGGATTTCTATATTATGCCCCTTTATCATTAGCTCACCCAACAGATGTGCTGGAGGCTTTGGATGTGGGGAATAAGATGGACATGAGCGAAGGTTGATTTTGGTCTCTAAAACTTTTTCTGTGTTCAGTAGTATATTTAACATTCACCAATGCTATCAGTTAATTGGATGTTTATTTGCCTGCCTGTGCAAATCTTAACTTTTGGATTAAAAGTTGTACAAATATTTCTAGAATGACACAAAATACCAACCTTGAGCTTTTACAAAACAACACCCTTCGTAGAAAGCATTACACAAGAAAAAGTGTGCTCCAAATGGGTGTCTCACTTACTAACGGTAGTCCAGACTGCATGGGAGATTTACCTGATAACCATCCACCTGCTCTCTGGCACTGTCTGCCTGTCTATGGGTTTTGGCTAAAAGTATGTGAGGACCTATCAACATGCTAAGCGTACACAATAACAATCTGCCCCTCACTTTGTCTTCTTGGTCACATTACAAAAGTGGGTTTAGAAAGGAGTAGATGCCACATCCCCTTCTTGCTGTTCTAGCCATTGCCAAAAAAAGTTACTTATGAACTGAAAGTTAAATGTCATTTATTTAGTGTCCTGTGTGTCTGTATCTCTTTGGTCTGTGGGCTGCTGGTCCCGTGGTTCACTGATGACCTACCTCTGTGCGGGGCAAGTTGCTGCTCTGCGGTAATGCCTTGTGTCTGTCTGCCTGATGCTCATGCAGCCTTCCGGACCCATTTCCACCTGTCCTTTACTGCTCTTGGTTGCCATGTGTTACAGTATAGTCCTTCTACCATTCTCAACATTCAAGCAATTACGTACCGCCAGGTGACAAATAACAGAAATAAATACCATATTTTCGGACTGTTAGCGCTCTTTCTTTCATAGTTTGGCTGATCCTGCGACTTGTATATAAATTTCTAATGATAATTCACACTGGCCAACATGAACCAAGGAGTAAACATTGCCGTCTATAGCCGCAAGAGGGCGCTCTAGGCTTGTGAAACTATATGCTGACCTTGTACCATTTAAACATTTATTGAAACATTAACTTATAGACCACAAACACTGAAAAAAATGTTTGTATGTTGTTTCGCTGTTTTAGTCTGCATTCACGCAGCCGAGCGTTGTGTGGTGCAACTCAAAGGGCCCAGACCACAACAGAACCCTGTTATTGGGCTGTCCAGGAAGCTAATAGCAGTTAGCGCTAGCTTACAGGTCTGTGGTCCGGGCGGTGTCACTACCTGATCTGTACCATCAGTTCATTTGCAATAACAGAATAACTTCCGGGTCGCTTTTCAAGCCGCTTTATTAGTTTAAAAAGGATCAGAAAGAAGAGTATTTCCATCCTTTCCCAGAAAATGCTATAGTTTACTTTATAACAATTTATAACATTATTTTGTATGAAAAATATATTGGATAATAACTTCCTGGTTGAAGTTGCTGGCTTGTTCTGCTAATTCTTCCCAGGTATTTTTTTTATATTATTCAGCCGTGTGGATGCAGTTGTGTAATTGAATAAGTTGTCTCACCAGATTAAATGTAAGTATTTAGTCTTGGATTGTGTGACATCAATTTCTAAATAAATGTGACTTATAGTTCGGTGCGACTTATATATATATATATATATATAAATATATATATATATATATAAATATATTTATTTATTTATTATGATGCATTTTTTTGACTGATGCGACTTATATTCCGGAGCAATTTATAGTCTGAAAAATACGGTAATAGAAATAGTTGAAAGTCGTACAAATACAGGTGTGGCCTGCCTACTTTGATGCTGGATCCATTCTAGATTTAATAAATTATATCACAAAGTTAGGATTCTGTCTTACCATATCCTTTTTATTGAGCAGATTTGCTTTGCCGCATGCAGGCAACCAGCTTCTCGAGATGGTACGCCTGAAATGCTGCGACGGGACGTGTAAAAAAAACAAAACAAAAACACAGCTTCCTATTAGTCGGTGTGAATGGAAGATGATCGATAAGGTGTCCCTGCATCCCAGAAACCTTTATCTTCTAAAGAGGTACAACTGTCAATGTCTCCCAGATGGTTTAACAAGTTCAGTTCATTAAACAGTGAACGATTGGAGCCCTCCTACAACACCCTCAAACTCAGTGAACAAGCAGTGGATGGGATAAGCGGTGGCTTATTTCCCGTTGACAGCTGTCGGCTCATCAGCCACCCACTCTCTCTTCAGACACGTAGTCATTAACCCATCGACTCTCTGTTAGGTTGCATTAAGAAAGTTAAAACTTCCGCTGGGGGGTTGTTTCAGTGGAGCATTTACATGGCAGGTAAACAAGGGATCTTAGCAGCTGATCTGTTCCTGCAGATATTTTGGCCCAAGACGGTAAATGTGACAGACATACCTCTCTGTTGAATTTTGAAATAGAAATATTCACTTTTCAATTACTCAGCAGTTTAATACCATATGAACTTTCTTTTTTAAATATACTTTAATCAGTGCAGTAGCAGATGATCTTATTTGTTACCTATAAAATATGCATAAGTCTGCACGTTTGGATTTCTCTGTTTAAACCAATTTGTATGGTTATTTTCTATTTTTACGTTCCATTAAAACAAAAATTTCCCAATTTTTTTTCATTCATATAAAGTAGTTTGTTTTTCTTTTACAAAATATGTTAAAATGGCACAAACTTTTTCAACCTGATTACCAGTTGTGCATGTGAGATAGATGCCTGAGGTAATTGTCCCAGCTCATTTAAATGATCTGAGAACTAAATCTTAACAATGGGGGGGGGGACTTGTACGTTGGCCAGGAAGTGCAAACCAACAATACAAAATCTGAAACAAATTTACATTTCATAAAACAAATTTACAAATGACAAAGCCAACTGGAAAGGGAGGGGCTATCATCTTTGAAACCTACCTGAAAGTGATAACGGGAGCATTCATGGTGTCCCAAGATGGACGGTAACCGAGTGGCGTTCCACCCGTTTTGTGGCACACACATTAATTTATTAACACGGTTTTGTTTTTCGTGGGGTCGGTCCTTGGGGTTTTTAAATACCACAGAACAGATGGAAGGACCAGATATGCTCCAGCAGTGCATTTGATATTTTATTAAGGGTCAGTCGTACGCTGCTTATTTATTGTCTGGTAAAATATTTCTCAGTCATACAATTATGAAAGTAAAAGGTTTTAATACATAATTAAAGGGCAGTTCTGGACCAGAGTAGCTCCATTTCTGACTGGCTTTGCTTTTAAAAATGTCCAACTTGCAACAACTCAGACCAAGCAGTTTTACATCAGGCTTCTAAAGGAAGTTGTTTTGTTTGTTTATTACAGATTGTATGTGATAAAATCTACCATTGTACTTCTTTGCTCTTACTGATCCTAATTTCACAATGAAATTGTAATCGGTAAATTCAGTTTGACCTTAAGATGAACCCTTCTCAGTTGCTCTTTGTGGTGTTCCCAACCATTTAAAATAGAATATCTGAAACAGAAAGACTTATAAATGAGAGATATGTCTAGGCACTACCTGGAGAAAGAAACTCAAGTCGTTTTGAGCGAATGCCATGTCTAGAGTGTAATGACTTGTGGTGAGTTGCGTAAGTTCTTGAGTCCACTGTGTTTTTCTTGTTTTGCCTGCATCATCGTCTGCTGGCGGGGCTCCGGGACTTAGGAAGGTTGTGGATGAGTTCAGACTGATTTCTGCCTTCCTCACGAGGAAATAATGTTCCCAGGACATGCTGCACACAGAGACTCGTTGTGCATATTCATAACAGACGTTGGCCATATTCTGTCGGTCTTTTAGATGTTTGCCTCATGTGTATCAGGTGGTTTTTTTGTACTTTGATGATTTACATGACCTGGGTTAGCTATGGTTGCTTTGACATTTGAGGAGATTTTTATTTTTGAATATTTTCATTGAATAATGCAGCAATAACAAAATCCTTTTATGTGCAGATGACAGCATTTTAAGGCGGGGGGAGAGAGAAACACTGCATATGAGGACAATCTGTGAGATATATTGTCCTCATATACTGCCAAAGGCAGGCAACACAAGCTGTTGCAATTCACAAAGTAAACACAGCCAGACTCCCTCCTGCTGCTATCAGCTTATAAAGTTGTAATCATTGCTTGACCTCACCACTAAATGCAGCTTTCTCTGCTTCAGTGAAGTAGAATGTTCCCCCTATAGATGTTTTTTGTTTCTTTTTGCTTTCTCTCAGGACTTAATTTTCTGCTCTCATCTAAAAACATTTGCCCAAGTGACAGTGTCATAAATATGGGAATGCACTCATGGCCAACATATTGGCCATCAGTGGCTGTTACACAGTTGAAAGTTGTACATTAAAACCTTATTTTACATCCATCTACCTATCCATCTTATACAATAAATGCTAAACACTAGAAAAGGCTTTTGGTGAACTAATTGTGTTTTCTGTATGTAATGTGTTTGAATCTGTGCAAATATACAAAGTTTCATTATGGTTGCAGAAATGTTTTTCATGCTGCAAAATTAGATCAAATGTATAGTCTTGGCATATTTTTCTTTGATAAAACTGACAGAAATGACTGATTTCTACCTGTGTGTATCTTGCATTTCCGTTGGTTCCATTCATTCTGGATTCTCTTTTGTTTTGGTTTCTGAAATTGTTATTTAATTTTCCCTGTGCACCTGCCCCCGGTCCTGTGAATAATAAGGATAATCATACTATTAGTGGAGCAGCTTCTTCGGCACTTCAGTGACAAATTAGGTGGAAAAACAGTTATTGTCTTGAGTTATTTCGATAACTTAGAGTTTGATGTGTGCATATTCAAGGGAACTACAGTGTTTGTATTAGGTGCTGTGCTTTAAATGATGCTTATTGAACTACATTGATTCTTGAAATCATTTTAAAATTGTTTATACACATAATTTTAACGTCACTGAATATTTGGATAGTAAATAAGTAAATATATAGAACAACAAGGCCAAGGTTTTGGCTTGTGTTCCTTTTAAAGTTTACCACAAGACATTTTGAACCTAGCAGTTTATGTTCTATGGGACAAAGAGCTCTTCTCGTAAACAGGCCTAACTGGAAATGCTGCAAATCTACTATTTGACCTTTTTGTTAGGGTAGTTAAAGAAGTGAATATCTTTCTATCGCCTTCTAAACACAACGTTCTCAAATGGTGGAAAAACTCCCTTTAGTAAACTCAAAGTGTTGTTCAAACAAAAACTGCTCACAAGAAAAGTAAAACGCAGAATAATTTTAGGGAAACAATGATGTGCGTGGCGGAGAACCGCTGACAATTCAGCGCTGAATACTCCATATGTTTACATGACTTTTATTACATTGTTAATTTTTCAGACCAGTGTATGGATGTCCTCTAATCTTCTGAAGGTGTGCTTTGGTACGTTCGCACTGCCTTCAGGTTGCTGTTATGGAAGGTTGCAACTGTGCAAATTGTCAGCTGTAAAGTACATTTATGGATGGTGAATGTTGCTGGTGGTCGTCTTTTTTTATTCGTGCCCTGTTTTCTCAGTAGGTCAGCGGATGCTCAGTTCCTTCTCCCCATTGACTTGTGGGAGTGAACGTTTTTTTATGCAGCTTCATGATGATGTTTGGTTACATCCTTAATGTGAAAATTATCAGAATTATGACCGGTGCAGTTTATGTCTCTTTGGTTTAGCAGGGATTCTAACTCCAATGATTTAATTTTAAACATTTATATCTCATTTCAGGTGGCTCCAGGGAGTCTGCTGTTGACCATGTCTTTTTGGTGAGGTCTCATCTTTTTGCCAAAATGAGGCTGACGTCCGGATCGCCTCGACCCCTCCTGCCAGCCTTTCTGGCCCTTACCTTAGCCTTCTGTTTACCTCGGCTATCCTCAGGAGCCGCACCGTTTCCGCAAGACCTGGAACCGATCAGCATCGTGGGCAGAGAGAGTAAGTTCAAATCTGCCGTGTTGCCATGGTGAGCCTTGTTGCAGGAGTAATTGTAAAACAAGGTGAGGGTCACAAAGGGATTACATATCATCAGCAGGCAGCATGCCTTGGTGAGGGCGGATATGTTTAAGACCATGTTTGCTGAAGGTAAACGTGCAGAGATGTGTTCCAACACTTGCAATCATTTTCTGGGTTTATTTCTTTCCTTTTGATATAAAAATCGTTCTTGCATTATATGCATTAAAAAAATCAAATATGAGCTTAAATTTGACCTGTCCACAAACTGTGATGTCGAACCAGTTAGATGGAACTACAAAGCAAACACCACACTTTAAACTAAATTGCTTGTTGGGTAAAACTGTTTGCATCTCTGCTGGTGTTTTTGAATTTGTGCTACAGCTCCTCTCCGCTTTTTCTTCTGTATTTGAACTTACAATGTTTCATTTTTTCCCCTTTTTTTCATTTTATGTTGTGGCCAATGAACCAAAGTGTTAATGAGTCACTGTGATTGAGAGGTTTCTGTAAAAAATGCCCTCATTATCTCCTTATAAGACAAACTGTGCTTTAGAACAACTTGGTCTGCAACAACATTTAACAATATTTTAAAATGAAATAAAATGACCACATGATATGATTGCTTTAGGCAGTTAGTCATTTGAAGATGAAAGTATAGCCTCTCTCAAGGCAAGGGTTTTGAATATCAGAACTTAACATTTTCAATAAGAGTATTCTGTCTTCTGTTGTAAATTAGCCTTTACTTTAAAGTCTATTATTTCTTACTTTTTGGTCTTGTAGTTTACATTTGTGGGAATCTGCGTGCTTCCATTTGCCTGTCGCTTTGCTGCAGGTTCACCTGAAGCTCCCCCTTGAGTGACAATTAAGGATATTTTGATTATATTGTAATAATATTATTAATAATAATACATCATGTATTCCAAAAAAAGTAAAAAACAAAGCAACTGGACTTGTTGCAACAAGTCCAGTTGCTTTGTTTTTTACTTTTTTTAGAATGACCATGACCTGGATGACTGAGAATCTTCACCAGCATAATACATCATGTAAGAAACCAGAAGAAAAACAACGTGGAAAACGCTGTGTGTGTAAAATGGGTAGAACCAAGCTGCCAGCACAGTGTTTGAACTTTACAGGAAGATCTTGGGAAATTTAGAAATTGAACTGGCACCCTCTGCTATAATTTCTTTTTCATTTTACTTGGAACCCTTCATTGGGTTTGGATACCAGAGTTATTCCAGTGACAGTCAGTAGAAGCTAATAAAAATCTATAACTGAGCTCCAAAATAAAATAAAAATGTGAGAATACGTTACACTCCACACTTTGACATGTGTGACATATAGTCTTTAATATAATGTCCAAGAGACTCGTCTGTAGCATCCTGCCATTGAAGAGGTCTACAGAAGAGGACTTGGCTACCAACCATTATGGCCCATAATTGATTTAAGAGGTGGCAGAGATGATGGCTCTCATGCTGTAATTGATCTATCTGGAAGAGAGGAACGCAACCATTAGCAGAAATAGCTGCACTAATAGTACTATATGTGGAGCTCCGTCCCAGGTGTAATGAGAGCAATTTGTCACCTCCGGTTCAAGCAGGTGGCGGAGTGGGACAAGGTCTCTTACAACTTTGACACGTCCATTAGGAATAGTAGTACTTTGTCTGAATTAAGTCTATGAAATCACAACCAAATGGCTTCTTGTGAGAAATGAGAAGAGGCCACTGCATGTTGGCATCATAATCTAAATTGTGACAGATTTTTTTTTAACTGTAAAGACAGCAAATCTTCTAAAGTCGATGTAAATATTTTATGTTGAAACTTCTTTAGTAAAAGTCAAAGGTATTTGAGGACTTGGTGCAGGTTTGTAGTTGTACAGACTGTTATGGTTGATCAAAGGGCATGCAGCAGTAAACCAGTGACTATATCTAATGTTTCTTCTTTTATGTGGTCCTTTCCATCAAGTTGGGAGAACGCATAATGTTCCAGCTCATCTAATTTGCATTACTTGAAAACAGCTCATTGCTTTGAAATGGTGAGCTAATTCTTTACGATGGTTAAAACCATAGAGCGTATAGTTTAATTGTTGCCTTTGCAAACCTTCTCTTAAGTAGCTTGCTGTGCAAGCCATTGCATTTCCTTAACATTCTTGAAATTATGATTTTTTTTTTCTAGATAAGAGATTAAATCAATGTCTGGGAATGCAGTGTAAAAAGCACATCCAACTTTTTTTGTGTGCAAAGAGAAGCCTTGACTAACGCAGCTATTTATAGTACTGTACACCAGGATTTCATTCTAGTGCTGTTCACTTTCAAATATGCAGTTAAATTAAATTAAAATAGCAAACTTACAACTAAAGAAATGGAAACAAACAGGCAGAAATAGGCTAAATGTTTGTAATGGAAATGTAAGTAATCAAATGAAAATATAAATTTACATCAATATAACCTATATCAGAAAATATGACGAGGCTTAAATGACTAAAATCTTCAGATGTGTAGAAATCATACAATGTTCATACTTTCAGGAAAAGTACATTCAGTAATGAAGCAACAAACATTTATTGGAGCTTTGTTGGGATTTGAGCGCATGGAAACATGACCAATATGCTACATCTTAAACAAAAAGCATGTTCAGCTCCTGTCAAATTTACTGTTCCCACTGTTTGAATGTTGAATAACGCGCTGTGAAAGTGTAAATCGGAATAATTTAGGCATTAAGACCCTTTGTTTTTGCTGCCAATGTGTCGCTTATGTTGCCCCATCCTGAATAGTGCATGTATATTGGGATAAACAGTGTGACATCATTATTAGCTGAATTATTCCAAGCATAGTCCATACAGTAGCATGATATGAAAGGAGCATAGAGCAAGTTTCAGTTTTTTTGTAGACCTTTGACCCTCTGGGGACAAATTGAATCCACACGAGTGACGTGCTCACGTCTTATTCCGGTGCCGATTGGACTCCAGTTTGGCCCTTTTCGTCACACTAGACCAAAGATTTATTTTCTTACTCTTGTGAGGGGTCTTTGATGGGGGTTAAGGTGTATGTGTGGTTGGTCTTTTGTGATCCGTCTTCAGAAACAGTCGCCCGTGCAGAGACTCAACAAAGTAGCGAGGTGAATAAGAGGACGCAGCGCGTCACGCCAACATCCAGGGAACACAACCCAGAGCACTCTCTCATGACCTGACTAATGGAGCCTATAGAGGCAAATAGAGCCTCATTTTACATGTTCGGAAATTCTAAAGGCATGTTACATATTTATTTAAATTAATTAATTACGTAACAGGGGTGGACATGTGTATTATGCATGGCGTGTGTCGAGCTCTGGTTCTCACCTACATAATTTTTTGACGTCCACAACAGTTTGTCTTAGCCTAGCTGATGGCAATAATTGTTTATATTAGTATTTATTGCACAGATATTGCAGGAACATCATTTACCTAAGGCACTGGGTCTTCCGCCGCCATTGACACTCTTGGCAAATGTGCAAAAGTGTGATTGTGGTGTTATTACTTCAAGAAAACTATTATTACCTTGATCACATGGTGAGCAAATGGTCCCGCTCTCAATTTGATGGAAATTTTGTGATGAAACCCAAAAGAAACAACAAAATCCAAACATGTTATTCATGTTCTGCTTTATGAGGGAAGTTTGAACATGACTGATTTTTGTATTGCTGATAACTCTTTGGTGATTGGTTGAACAAAGGCAATAGTGAAATTGAAAACTCCAACAAAACGTTGCTTTTGCTGGTATTTGTTGTACGGAAGTAAGATTGAGGCAAAGCGCCCCAAACTGACAATCCTAAACGTTGGATCCCTGTCTGTATGAATGTCCTCTCACTTGCTCCGGACGTTTCCCCCATGATGAGATCCCCTCGAAAATCCTGGAAAATGATGATGAAACCTAATTTTCCAGGAAGTAGATGCTGTGATGGCTCCCGAGTTAGTGGAGGGTCGCTCATCACACAGCATAGGCAGGTCCAGCTCTTCACCAAGCATTAGACTTTAAAATCGTTACAGTCAATTTGATACAAGTGGTTACAAGTGCTCCTTCAAATCTTAAGCTTTGAGGCCTGAAGTGTTTTGTTTTTTTTGTTTTTTTTTTGTGGGGGGGTTTGTTATAGCATTTTCAAGGGACGTCAATCGACTGACAAACTGTCATTTTGTCATTCAAACTTCTGGACACCATCACTCATTGTTAAAGCGTCAAGTGAGTTAATGTGCGGTTTAAAAAGAGATGTGGGGGAAAAGGGAATTTGCATTCTGCAGACGAGGAAGGTAGAAATGAAAATCTATTTAAATGGAACATGGAGCTGATATATCAGTCTTTCTATTCGCTCCGGCCCGCTGGGTTCATCTTATCTTGCCACTTTTGTGCTACAGCACACTCAGATTTTCTTTATGCCCGAACACACCTTATTTCTCTCAAATTGTATTGTACTTTTTCTTTTAGTATCTGTAGATTCAAAATGATTTTTTTTTTGCAAGGTTAAACTATTTAAATAGCACTCATGAAGGCACCAAATTGAACTCGTGTGACCTCCGAAACAGATGATTGCTATTTTAATGTGAGTTGACCCAGACAGACAGTCTCTCCGTTGAAATGATTTTGTTTTGGTTTTTTTCCTCGTCTCTACTTGGCATGGTCCCCAGACGTGTCTGTTCAGAAACACTTACCAGAAGCCATTTATTTAAATCAGATTGACTTTGGTGACATGAGTGCCTAATTTGCAACTTGGGATGTCTTTTTTTTCTTCTTTTTTTTCTTGCTTATCAACTGCTACAAGTGCACATTAGCATACACTAAATGCCCTGTTTTATGAGCAGAATATCCTAGATTTTAACCTTGAGTAGGGCTTTTTTTTTAAACAGGCAAATAATACTGTGAATTAATGTTTATGTATTGTTACAAAAGTACCTGAAATTTATACCTAAAAAAGCTAAATAAAGGAGGATACGTTTTCTTTTTAGTTTTAACAATGCCCCATTAATTGTCTATGTTTAAACAAAACATTAAAATCGACATTTTCTTCTGTTGGTTTTAACATATGCTGAGATTTAGTTGTGCTGTATCCATTTGTATGATGTACACTGATTAAAACATTTGCTTCTGTGCATCTTTTGACCCATGCAGCCTCGTACCTCTACCCCAGCTTCCAGGGGCTCATGTCAGACAACGACACTATCCGCCTGGGCCTGGACTTCCAGAGGATGCTGAGGATCAACCACATGCTTTACATCGCAGCTCGGTCAGTCTTGACTTTAGAATAGACCTAATGTCGCTCTCTTTTCTTTGGTGTTTCATTGCTCTGTATTACGTCTATGTGTAGATTTGCTAAAGAAGCATTTAGAGTGGCTCCAGAATTGGTGGACAGGCCCCTGTTCTGTCAAGTTCTGTTTCTGGTTAAATAGCTTTTTATATACTGCCTGTTAAAAGTGGACAGATAAGTGAAAAATTACTATAAATAATAAATATAATGTAATATGAATAAATCACAGATTTACTGCCAGTTACACTACTGTAATTTCTGGTACCTTGTTCTGTTAATTTTTTTTATAGTATTTATTTATAATATAATGTGTTAAGACTAACTTTATGGCCATATTCACATTTATTATAGTGCTATTAAATCTTAATCACAGACTCCTAAAAGGAAGGAAGTTGAGGGGAACCACAGATTTCAGAAAATAGCTTTTTATTTTTTTGTTTTTTGGAGGCCCACGCTAACATCATGGAGCAAAGCAATTGATCTGTCAGGTTTTTTTTTTCTTAGTTAAACATAGGGCTGGACGATATGGACCACAAATAATATCTCAATATTTTTAGGCTGAATGTCAATGCACAATGTTTATCGAACTATAAGAAGTCGTCTCTGAATGAAAGATTTATCCCAAATGTCTCTAGGCACATTTTTAACAAACAGCTGTAGATAAATATGAAAAACTGCTGAAAAATAACCCACTGGAATACATGGAAGTATAATTCTAACACAACATAGACCATCTTGATATAAAGAATCAAGTCTCCTCTTGTATCTCTTTTAAAAAACCTTGAATTTTTTTTAAATCTCAATATATTGCCCAGCCCTAGTTTAACAAGAAAATTGTCATGTCAGTTAAATATATATCTAGCCACACTGCTGGTTTTTGATTGATATAGAAACAAACTATAACGTTGTAGCTTTTAGTCCTTATTGGCCTAGTGGTTAGAGCAGCGCGCTTGCACTCAGAGAAGGGAGCAAGTACCCGGTTTGATCCCCAGCGCCTGCACTCTGGGTCCCTGAGCAAGACCCTTAACCCCAGATTGCTCCCCGGGCGCCGCACATGGCAGCCCACTGCTCCCCAAGGGTGATGGGTTAAAAGCAGAGAACAAATTTCACTGTAATGTATATTTCAATGTATATTTCAATGACAATAAAGATGATATTACTATTACTACTATTATTATTATAGGAACATTACAAATGACATGCATAGTCATTTGTAATGACTCCAGCTCCAGCCTGCTCTGCATACCTAGAACCAGAACTAAACAAGGAGACACAGCATTTAGTTCCTATGCTCCACTTATCTGGAACAAACTTCCAGAAAACTGTAAAAGTGCGGAAAGCCTGAGTTCCTTTAAATCAAGATTAAAAACACATTTGTTTAAAATTGCCTTTGACTGTTCTAGTTAAACAGTTTTACTGTTTTTAATGTTATTTTTTGTTACTACATTCTATCCCTACTTGCTTTTATTCTATTCTCTATCTACATTTTATTATTTTGCTATATCTTAATCATGAAAAGCACTTTGTATTGTCTTGTACTGAATTGTGCTATATAAATAAATTTGCCTTGCCTTATGTTTGACCGAACAAAAGTAAAACTCCTTTCTTCTGTGCCTTTGCCTGTAGAAGACGTATCGGCAAAATCCACTTTCTCAGCTCTTAAATATATTTGTATTCAAGTTGTTCATTACACCATCCCCCAGCGTACTACAAAGATGGCTGTACAGGGTGGAGTCGAATGCTCTGTGACCTGGAGGGAGGGGGGTGAAGTGCATTTGCATTTAAAGAGATCAGACCAGACTCAGACTGGATTAAAAGAAGGGCTGTGAGACAAAAATAACAAGAGATTTAGTACAAAGCATTACAGTTCCACTTTGTGTAGACCTCAACTGCATGATTTAAATGTGGAAAAAAAAAAACGGATTAAAAACATATGTCCCCTATAAACCTTGCTACAATTTATGGCTAGTGATACTGGTTCATAATGTAAGATAATCCATTTTATACATGATATAAAACTACCTTTAAAGGATCTTAAAAACCGAACCTTACTGAAATTTAAAGCGTCATTTACATGTCATCATCCTTTCAAGTTTTCAACAAAACTTTATTCATGCGTCTACGGCATCGCTTGCAACCTTCCCCAATCCTAATCTTTGCAATCGAGATTTCATTGGGTAATTATATAAAAGACTCAGTGTTTTATCTTCTCCTTTTTGCAAAACAAGCTCTGCTTCAGTGTTTGGCTCCGTCTCAAAATGCAGCACCCCTCCTGCCAAGAAATCAATCTACAAAGGTATAGAGAGCCCTCATATACGTAAATTGGCTTAATATTTTCCACAGCTGCATGCAACACAGTGTGTGCTTCACTGCACTTAGTAAATCATGTGGGTTTTGTCAATAGTTGGGGAAAAAACTTTTGCAAGGTTTTGAAGCCAAAAAGCCAACAAGCCCCTCTTTTCACCTTCCAGACGGTGTTGTTGTACAGCTGGAATCAATCTCTTTGAGTGAAATCAAAGCCTGTTTTTTTTCCTTGCGGTTACACTGCTTAGATCAAAATATTATTGAAGTTTGTATTTAAAAAGTGTATAGAATGAATAAAAGCATAAGGAGATGACCCTGTCTTTGTCTTGACTCTCTGTCTCTTGCAGGGACCATGTTTTTGCAATCAATCTCGGCACCTCGTCTGAGCAGATAATCCCACAGCAGGTAGGAAAGTCTTTCCTCTACCATGATTGAAAGTCTACTTCTGTGAGTTTGCCTTATGTAATACAATGTATATGAAATTATACTTTCCTATATTTATGTTTTAGTTTTAAGTACTGGGGTGGTTCCCCATGCAAAAACTAGCATTTTTGCTTATAGATTGACATTTAGGTGTGTTCTTGATAATTTGGAATAAATACCAATTATTATCCTTGCCACCTGTACTTGGTCATTGTTAGCTGTATAACGTTACCAAGCTTTAAATTAGCACTGCATTTAATCCGGACAGCTTGGTTTGGCTGTGCCTTATTTAAATCAGTCCCAATATGGTTCCTTGTGCTGTATTATCCATTTCATTGGGAGGTGTAATGGGGGAAATTAGCATAACAAGCCAGCAACTCCAACTGGGAAGTGTCTTGCTCTCTTTTGTTTGCTGTTTCACGTAGACCGTGGGTGTAGCAGTGCTACGTGCTAAGCTAACAGTACAACACGGATGTTCAGAGCAACATAAAGCTCACGTGCATCAGCCAAGTTGTAAAACGGCGGACAACAGACCTGTAAGCTAGCGCTAGCTGGTATTAGCTTCACGGACAGCCCAATAACAGGGTTCTGTTGCGGTCTGGGGTCTCCGTTCGAGCTGCACCACACAATGCTCTGCTCCGTAAATGCATACTGAAACAGCGAGAAAATCATGCAAACATGGGTTTAGACTTTGTTGTGTATAAGTTAAAGTGGTACAGGAGCATCATATAATTTTCACAAGCCTAAAGAGCCCTATGCGCCTACAGATGGTTATGTTTACTTCTTGGTTCATTACCATTTCAAATTGACATATAAGTCGCACCTGACTATAAGTCCCAGGATCGGCCAAACTATGAAAAAAGTGTGACTTATAGTCCGAAAAATCCGATATATTGATATATTGGCTTGTAACACTTTTTCAGTGCCGCTCCAGTTAATTGTTTGTGGAAAAAAGCCTTTTTCTCCTTACTAATGAAGGTTATGCTTTGAATTTAAACCCAAATTATTAGTTTTCAGTTTTACCTAACAGCTGAGTACTGTGTGCAGGTGACATGATAAACAGACAGCAAACTGCAGCTGATTATAGTGTTTTCTTTCACCGCAAACATCATTCTAAAGGGTGAAAAACAGCTCAGTAGGTTGGGAAAACCCAGATAATCTGTACAGCTAATAATACAGTTTTGCAAGGCGTGCGCATGAAAATAGGCAGAAGTTTTTTAAAAACTGGCTCAACAAAACGTAGCTGCACAGCTTGCTCACTGATGGCATGAATCCAGGCAGTCCATCACATTTAGAGCTTTACAATGTATCATATCACAATTGTCATTGCAGTGTGAATGTTTGCAATATTGTGACTGCAAATGATTTTGGGAGGATATAGTAGTATGGTTTTTATGCATTCAAAATGTATATGCCAACAATATAATGAGCCAGTTAGAGGGACCCAAACCACCATTGATACCCGCGCCAGATCTATATTTGTTAGAGGCTGAGATAATAAAGCCCAAGAAAATGTTGGGGACATTCAGGAAAAGTCAGGGAGATGGGGGTAAATTGTAACCGACATCGTCATCCATAATTCTATCTCAGTTGCATGTTTACCTGATTTTGTAAACCTTTAACATTAACAATGAGGATTATCTACCAATCTTTTTCTCAACACAAAATGTTCTTTTAACATAGTTAATGGAGTATCCCGGCTTATTTGTGCAAAGCACTTCTTACTCTTTTTTTTTTTTCTTTCTTTCTTTCATTCTGAACTTCACCGTTTGCACGAAAAAAAACAAGCTCTTGTTATGTTTGTTGCTGATTATTTTCTACCCTTTGCCTTCTTTCTCATTCATGTATTAAGCAATCTCTCTCCAGACATGCATCTACCACAAATGAAATTGTGCTCTTGTTGCTTGTGTGGTGCCTTGTTCTCCCCTATCTGAATCTCATTTGTCAAACATGATTGCACTTAAAGAAAGGCTCTCTGAGGTCTGAACTTTTTGTTTGCCTGTATTTAGATTAGCCCCAAACATGAATATTTGTTTCGATAAGGGCAACACTTGACGTCAAGGAGATCTAAGATGCTGATTTGGGTGAAGGCTGTTGCACAATGAAAATGGGAACTTCTAAGCGCCACACTATTCTGTTTTTATATGAGAAGTTCAATATTGAATGTTTTAAGTTGATCCATTTTTTATTCCTTCACTCAAACTTCCCCACCCTCCAGTATAACAGCAGCAACTGAGTGGAAAATCATAAAGCCTGTTCCCATATTCTCCTTCTCATTCTCCTTTCTTTCAGTTATCCATCTCGGCTAGATCATTAGTGTGTGACTGAGTCATACCGGCAGAAAATGGGGTGTCCTCGTCACAGATCTATTCCTTTTATGCAAACTCGTTTAAAGCGCCTCTTCATTCTTCACATGAGGCATTCATTCACGTTCTCCCCTTCATTGATCTCCCCTGACTTGAGTGGCTGTAGGTTTTTATTAGTAAACCAAATCGAGCTTAGAGGAGACCTGTATTATTACCATAATGCTGACTTCTACTGAACTGCGTCAGTTCTTCACATAGTTGTGCTAGAGGTGCTTTGCAAAAAGAAATTACTAAATTATGAACAAACTCATTTTCTGCAAAACTCTCCCATGTTTTGTGCCTCATGTCAAAAAGATCTTAGCTCAAAGAACAGGACCTTGGAGATGTATGTTTTATATCGATGTGGAACCAGCACTCAATCCTGGATTATCTAGGTTTGCTTTAACAGTTTTGTTCTTTTCATACATGACTTTTTCAGTTTGAAAAATGATCTAATCAACAGGAAGTCCAAGTCCAAGGAAAGCCTTCAACACAGCGCATTAGTGTACAAGTTGGGAGCAACCCTCTTCAAAGCGACAGACTCCATCTCAGTAGTAAATTGACTGCAACAAAATCTGATAACGCAAACCCATAGAACTCAATCTAATCTGTCTGTTTGGAAGAACCTAACAACAATTCACCCAAAGGGTTATTTAGATTTTTGCCTTAAAACCACCACCTATGTTCTAGTTGTTAGTCAGGTGGTTCAGTTCCATACAGTCTTCTTGATCCAGAGATTGCTTCAAACACCAGAACCTGCTGAGCCAAAATGAGCCCAGTTTAAGTCGCTCACTCTAAAAGGGCTAACAAACCCTGGACCGACAAACAGAAAACAGGAAAAGGGACAATGTGTTTATATGGTGCAGTCGTCTTGAAAAATGGAAAATGATATAATATCTTCTTGATTGACAGCAGCGGTTCTGTCTCCTACAGAAATGATCACTATGTAAGCTGTAAAACCTTGACCTACCGAAGAAAACGATGATTGGCTAATCAAAATGTCCAAATATACTCTATCTGGTTTTTGAGGCAAAAGGTCTTCAGACCAGGATGCAGAATCCCCTTTGGGTAGACAAGCTGCTTCTGCCTAGTGGCTCTGGACAAGAACTTTGATTGGCTTTTTATTTTCCTTTTACAAACTGTAAAGCTCGGCAGTTCAACAGAAAACAAAAAAAACTGTAATATAAAATAGTTCACTTATTTAGTCCTAGGTCCCCTTAGGTCCTTCTTTAAAGTAATTTAATTATGTCGGTATGATTAGGTCAAATTTCTGTCATAGGACTCGAATGAACGGAGGCATCCGCGAAGTCCATCAATTTCTGATAATGGACGCCTCGAAGGGCATTTTCCCGCTTATACCATGGTCACTTATGAAAGAAAGAAATATTAAATAAATTATTAATACTTTAAAGTTTTTTTTAATGTTAAAATCGTATGTTTTTTTCACAAAGAAGCGGCTGAGAGAAATATTTAATATCTCTCGCTGTGACGCATTGCCAAGGTAGCCAGCATCAACTGTCTTGCCGTTACCAGCTATCGTTTGAGCCAGAGCAATAATTTAGAACAATCAGGCTATGTGACCGGATCTTTTTTTATAGGGGTCCTATAACTCATTTTAACGGACACCCTGCAGCCAATCAGAATCGAGTATTCACCCAGACCGTGGTATAAGTAAGGGATAATGCACTCATGCATTATCTTACATTTGTTGCCCTCATCAATTCCTGTAGCTACGCTTGGATGTTTATTTACATTCCAATAATAACAAGTTAAAGGTTATTGATAATATGTCTCTGAAGTTTGACTTTTTGCACCACCAATAGGGAACCAGACATCAGATTTTCTGCTCCATGAAACCCATGTTGGTGCTCAGTATTGCACCTATACGGACCTTTAATATATTTGCATTGTACCAAATGGTTAATTTTCAACGGACATATATGTGGATGAAACAGCCAATCCCAAATTCTTTCAATATTAACATCATACCATACAATTATAGTAATTGGGGTGGGGGGGATTTACTTCTACTGTAATACTTTAAGTAGTTTTATATCTAGTACTTTTATGCTTTTACTTGAGTAAAAGGTTTGAGTTGACTACTACTACAGAACTATTTTTAAACCCTAGCATCTATACTTCTACTTGAGTAATAGATGTGAATACTTTTGGCACCTCGGTTGAGAGTATAAAGACAAGGGAAGGCAAGTTTAATTATATAGCCCTTTTCAGTAGTAAGATGATTCAAAGGGCTGAACATGAACAGAAAAACATTACAGACAGGAAATACAAAGAAATAAGCTAAGTAAATCCTTGACTAGACTTATTTCATACATTAAAGACTTAATTATTTCTATTAATAAGAAGAAATAAGATAAGTATATTCTCAGGGATTTCTGATCTAAAGTAATTTTGTCCAACCTTTCCAAAGCTACAACTAGAATAACTTCTGTTTCATTGTTGCACTGGAACAGGCTTCAGTAATAAAAATTAAAATCTTTTTTGTTCTATTCAGACATTCCTTAAAGCTACAATTTAAGGTGTTTAAATCACAGCTAAAATGGGAGAAATGTTTCTGTTCATAGTAAAGGTTCTCTGGAACGAGCGTCATCACTTAAAATTCTAAGCTTAATTGTTGATATTCATAAAGTTACAGCTCTCTGATCTGACCTTTCTGCCACCAAAGCTAAAACAGAATTTACAGGCCTGAGATTATGACTTGCAATTCAATTTAATTATATTGGACTTATGGGCTCTTTTAAATACTTTTTATCTTCATAATCTCTCAATTTTGCTGAGACGAGTAGAAGGAAGAATGGAAAGGTGTGGACAATAACTTGCTAGGGAAAGAGATTTGAAAGTATTATTTTATTTATATTCTAAAATAGCTTGCATCGATTGATATGCTGGTTGCGGGATTTTCATTTAAGTAAAACCACATTTTATCTTTCAGTAAAAACAGACATTAGGCGAGGTATTTCCACAGGAAAGACAACGTCATATTTATTAAACCTTTGGAGAATTTCTGTGCAAACGCACACAAAGAACAACTGATTATAGATGTGAAGTTGCATAATATACGAAGGATAATTAACTATAACACATTTGAAGTGATTGCAAGAAAACAGAGTTGGATTTTTATCATGGGATAAAAAGTTCAGGAATGTTTAGGAAGTGCGAAGGCTGCACAGGAGAGCTTTTAACAAGCCTTGTAGACTGGAAATGGCTGTTAATGCTTGGAGGCTGTTCCAACATACTCTGTCATGTTACTGAGGAAGACATCAAACTCCTGTCTGATCGCATATTGTGGCAGAAATGGAGCTTAATTGACACAGACATGTAGACGACAGCTCGGATTCACAGAGGCATGGAGGAGGTTCGGGAGGGTTTTATCTGCAAATTAGTCAACAGTGAGGAGGAATGCATTAATCCTTCATCTGGCAAAGCTTGTTAACAAGTTGCTGGATCTTTTATGTACCAGCTCAGCAGGTTGAGGCTGTGATACAGAAAGTGGGATTGTTTTCATTTCTGCGCACGGAGGCCAAGGTTTTTTTTTTTTTTTTTTTTTTTTTTTTTTGGCCGTAAGGTTAATTGGGATTAATTGACTCCTCTTCATATATGCAGTGAAGTGATCTGAGCTTTCCTTTTTGTGGTCTTTTGTTTCTCTTATGTGCGCAGCCTCACGGATCCCCTCTTATCTCGGAGTGATTTTTATCTCTGCGGTGTTTGGCTGCCCACTGATGAGCCGCTCAGGCGCTGCAGGGGTCCCTGATACGTCCCTGTTTGTTTTTCCCCACAACAGTTTTATTGAAATTAATGAGATTTTTATCACAGCGGTCTCGCAACGGCACTTGAACGACTGGGAGCGACAGAAGCGGAGCTGGCGAGAAAGCGTCTCGTCTCTGAATTGACAGTTGGCTGTCTTGATGTTTTTTTTTTTCAGAAACTGACTTGGAAGACGAAGGACGTGGCGAAGTGCACAGTGAGAGGGAAGAACAGCGTGAGTATTATCATTCAGAGAAATACATTTTCATCTCTCTGCTTGTGCTGTTGGTGTTATTTCTCCTGCAGTTCTCCTTGGCCCGTGCCTGTGTTTTCATCACAGCGAGGGTTTGCACTAAGACGTGCCTGAGATATCCCTCTAAGGATTAGAATCATGACTGTAAAACAGAAAAAAGTTGTTTGCGTCTAGCAGGAACCTGTTAAACGTCCTCATTTGATGATATTGTTGCTTTGCAATAACACCGAGCTCTCTCCCTCCGTACAGGATGAATGTTACAACTACATTAAAGTCCTGGTGCCGCGCAACGATGAGACTCTGTTTGCCTGTGGCACCAACGCCTTCAATCCCACCTGCCGTAACTATAAGGTATGTTTCTGCACCGCTGTGCGCTGACTGCTGGCCTCAATTACAGATAAGTGATCGTTTTAGGGCTATAATGAGACGTCGTGTTTGTGCTAGTGTCCCTCCATGAGCTCAGTTGCACCGTGTTATTTGATTTTTTTTTTATTGAAATTACACACTTTTGCCACTTTAGTGTCGCGCTGCCTTTCTGTGAAAATACCATTATCCATGATACAATGTGCGTTTGGGTCACAGGCAGAATATATGTCTGAGAAGGAGCGCCCAAATGATGCACAAAATTTTAGTTTTACACTTTCAGCATGAGCACATCCTGTAAAGCTTCTATCCAGGGCTGCATTTCCTTTTACACCACACCATGTAGAATTAGAACAGCAACACATCTGGGTATTAGACGGCTCGTTTCAACTACAGGACAGCCCACAAATATAAAGACTTAAAATGCAAACTAGTAAAAACATGATACATGTCACAGAGGGGAAGGAGTATCGAATCTACATAGTAAGGATAGCTGTTAACAAAAAGGTTGATGTTGGTCAGTTTGCTTCAGGACGTAGCCGCAGCACATTTATCTAGCCTGTTTGGACTTTTTCCATGGAAATGGCAACAATAACAGCTCATGTGGCACTTTACAGAAATTCATTGCACACCCCTGGTGAAGCTTGTACTGCAGGTACAGATAGGATTTGGCTCTTAAATCTTTCTGCCGGGCATTCTTCCTTGTGTTAGTGACGCGGCTTTCCTTAGCATGTGATTTAAAGTCTCTGGTTTGGATGCAGGTTGGCTGTTCAAGTGGTTTTTATAAAATCAGGATTGCTTCTGGTCAACTCTAGTTTACATTCTAAATTAACAAGAAAAGTGCAACTTGATCATGGTTGGCCAAGGTCTTTAAAAAGATGGAAAATCCCCCTTTTACATGCTAACAAATTAGAAATTACAAACATAATGTTCAGCGTTGGCAGCCGTAGTGGAGAGTTCTCAAAATCCCAGCAGGATATAAAAAAAAATTCTCTTTCAGTTTACAGAACGCTTCAACCAGGCCATTTCTATAGTAATGTGGGCTGAAACAGTCACTTCACTGGGTTTTGTTTATTAGTCACAAGAGTTGAATATCTCTGTTCTGGGGCCTCGATATGCTACCAAAAATAGGATTCCTTTTAGATACATAAATAGAAAAATGTAACATTAATCGCTCTATCAAAATGTTTTTTTATTTTTATTCTAGGGTTAAAATTTCTATTTTACAATTCAATTTTATTTATATAGCTCCAATTCACAACATATTATCTCAAGGCACTTTACAAATTCAAATTCAGTCAAATCATCCAGACAAATTGGTCAAAAAGTTTCCTCTCTAAGGAAACCCAGCAGGTTGCATCAAGACTCTCCAAGCAGTATTCACTCCTCCTGAAAGAGCGTAGAGCCACAGTGGACAGTCCTCTGCATTGTTGATGGCTTTGCAGCAATCCCTCATACTGAGCATGCATGAAGCGACAGTGGAGAGGAAAACTCCCCTTTAACAGGGAGGAGAACCTCCAGCAGAACCAGAACCAGGCTCAGT
Organism: Fundulus diaphanus; assembly: GCA_037039145.1. Lineage (NCBI taxonomy): Eukaryota > Metazoa > Chordata > Actinopteri > Cyprinodontiformes > Fundulidae > Fundulus > Fundulus diaphanus. The sequence goes on along the minus strand of CM073130.1, from coordinate 49,521,218 downwards.
GTGAATGCTCATCTGCCTCGACCCACTGGGGGTTAGAGAAGACAGAGCAGAGACACAGAAAGCTCACATTGATCCAGGAATCCTTTCTATGTTATATGGTAATAGTGGATGATCTGCCTCCCCTGGAAACAAAGTTAGATTCAGTTAGATTCAATGTGGCAAGACAAAGCAAAGAAATTATATTATTCATTAGAATATGCCTATAATCAATAACCCTAATAAAGCAAAAACATTTCTCTAACAGATCTTGTCTAGCATTTCTATGGCACGTTCACAAGGTTTGACTTGCAAAAACAAAACAGTCAGAGAAAAACTATAGAACCAAGCTGCAGATGTGATTAACATGGATTCATCAACCAGGCAGTGAGCAGCAAGATTCATTTTCTATTGCATAAACTGTAAAGCATGTATTCAGTTTAATCTCTTTTGTCACTTCTTGCTTTATAATCTATGAAACATTCAGTCTCGCTTCAGACTTGCAACAGTATCACTTACGAAAGTTAACTTTAATGATATCGAGGCAGTTTAGCCTTACTGACAATTTAGTTCCTAGGCTTAGTGAGTTGACTTACTAAAATACATGGACTTCAGTAATATAATTTTTTTTGAGAAGCACCTATATATCCTAAGAAAGTTTGATTCATTTTACAGTAAAGTCATAAAATTTGCAATCCAAATGCTGCTTTATTTAAGTCTATAGGCATTAAATTAACACCAGTTCATAAGAAAATATCCTTAAAGCTCAAAAAGGAATGAAGCAAGTTTCTTATTTTTTTTAACCTAACAGTTTTATTATAATCAGATTAGACAGCTTGACTGTTCTCCCACTTTACTGAGGAATAACTTGCTAGTTTGGTAGACCTGAGCAACAAAAGCTAAAACAAGGTTAAAAGAGATGTGTGACGTAACGCCCACAGAAACGGCCACAAAGTGAAGTCGTCCCGCGCTCTATGGAGACGTTGCGAACTTGAAAGAAAGTCTATCTGAAAGCGAGTCTGCCAGTCAGTCGGCGCTTCGGCTCACAGACGGCTGTGAACTCAAACTGACAGTGCAACAGACTTAAAATATTTACAGGGAGGTTTCTAGCACAGATGTAGCAGCTACGAAAAGAACATCATCAGACTTACTTGTTGGCGCACACGAAGCATCAGATGTTATGTGAAAAAAACTATTCAAACGGTTAGTCAGATATTAGCGACAGGTCAGCACTGAGCGCATATGGCTCACCGTGGGTGTCACGTTTGTGTTTTACATGGTCAGCTGACGTTTTGCGATTTCTGTTGGTGAAAAATTAAAATGTTGGCTCAACAAGACCCGGGGAGAAGCAATCTGTTGACAGAACACAGAATACGCTGATGGTTGCTCCTTTCACACCTCTGACACAATGAATCTGAGGGAGGAAAAGTAAGGAGGAGGAGGAGGAAAAAAGCAGGAGTGGGAAAAATCCAAATGTGTGCCAGCAGGGAAGCTTCGGCTTCACCTCGTCTTTATTAAATCAGTCGTCATGCCTGCAATGAATCATAGTCGCTGCTGGTGAAGTAAAGCAACTTTGCTTTGGTTTTGGATCGTCCCCAAATGAGTTCCCTGTGCTGAAGCTAAAAAGTTAGGTTTTAGTTGAACGAAATCCAGCATGGCGTTGCATGGGAGGCCTGGAGGTGACATCACGAGTCCAGACTGTGATTCATGCCGGAGCATTACAGGAGGAGGGAGTACATGTCCTGCAGTCCAGTAAATCTGAAGAGCAACAGATGAGTCTGAACACCAAAAAAACCCAACAAAAAACAGCAGGAAAACTAGTTTGAAATTTAATTCCCCCATCTTCCCAGTAGATTCAACTCTAAGCTCAGCAAGCGATCCAGATTAAAAGGTTAGAGGTGATGAGAATCGGCGCTTCCTCCTGGGTTTCCAGCGGAGTGACAAGGAAGATGAGAAGTTTGTTAGAATGAAACTGTTTTATTAACATATGATTTAAAAGTATAATACATAATGGCGGATAGTAAATGGTAAGACGTTTTCAGTATAAATCTTTTTTTTTTTAGGTGATTTATCAGCCAGGAGTAGTTGTGAATTTGAAAATGTTGCAGTAGGGAAGCTAGGTTGGACCTTTTAGTTTGGCATTTTGTACAGAAACAGAAAATAAAGCAATTAAAATTTAACGTTTGAACTTTTTATATGATCACACCTCATACTTAATATTGTTGAAATGATAAAGAAAAAAATAATTGACGAGTAATGGTTAAACACATGTCTGCGGCTTTAAAAATAAAAGTGTGCAGCCAAGGAATATGAACACCAGCCATACTTTGCTTATGAAAACCCCCAGCTTTAATAACAAGCATTAAAGCCACGTTAATACCCATTGAGAGCAACTGTATATAAGCTATAATTTTACTGGGACCTGGAGGCTTGTATTAAAGTATTAATTTTTAAGCTTTAATCATACCAAACAGTCTTAATCAATATGTTTATAACTGAACTGGTCTTTTTGTGTCCACACCTAAGTAGCATAACACTTTTATTAGTTGTGAAAAATATTTTAAGCTAAATTGTGATATTCAGTCATTCTTTTCTTATTCACTAAATGTTCTTTATTTGATATGTTGGAGATCCATCTTAAGCCCCGTGTCTGCAGGAGTAATGAAGCTACCTTTATTTCCCTTCCATCTTCATTTTTTTGAAGATTCGTCTCCAAGCATTGTCTATTAATCTGAGTATAGCTTGCAGCAATCTTCTGTGAGCTATCAATCCCACAGCCTGGGTAAAGATAAATAAACAGACATTTGTGCCTTTACCGTTGGCTCTGAGACCACACAGCTGTAAATGCTGAAGTAATGGAAGGTGATGTGTTTAATAAATACTTCAAATTGAATGAAAGTCTAAAGTAAAATAGATGGGAGAGAGTCACCTGCAATGTATCTAGACAGTTCTTCTGTGAGGAAACTCTTGCGCCTTATCTGGACGCTGTGATGCTCACGATGGGGGATAATGAGAGTGTGGTGTGGCACATATTGCTGAAAATATGCAACACTTGCTTAAGGCAATTCTGATGTTCTCCTGCTCTCTGATATTATAGATAATATGCAGCTAGGGTGCAGATAGTGTTGTGTCTCTTTGGAGGTTTTTAAGTCCCTGCAAATACTTGTTTGACACTGGTTCTTGGGTTTTCCTGTGCCATAAGTACTGACTGGCAGAGATCCTCAGAATCAGAGTCCAGTAGAGAGCAAATTGTGATCAAAACCAATTAAGATGTGTTAACCATAACAATACCTTTAAAGGCCTAATTTAAGTTAAAAAAAGTAAAAACACTAAAGTTTATCATTAATAGGATGTTGCATTGGCATCGAATGAACACACACTCACTATCATGTTCTCCCTCTTTTAACCCTCTGGTTTCCTCCCTGCTAAACCCACATGTGGTACCCTTGTGATCCAAATGGACCCCAGAAGATACAGTGCTATACAAATCATAGAAATTATTTTATTTTTATTTAAACTTATTTTTAATGTTTACCCAGCTTCAGGCCTCATTTTAATGGCTACTTTTTTGCCTTTGTATTCATAATAGAAGTGCCAATTTTATTAAGAACTGCACCAAATATGATTCATAAAACACAGATTGGTGCTTGATTTGTGTGATTCATCCAGACCATTGTTTTCTCCCGATGTTATATTTTATTTATATTCAATAACACAGCAACCCTTCGCCCCTACATTAGATCAACTGCCCACCACTGGTTAAATTCATTAAATGAATAAATTAAACCTCAAAGGCAGAGATTAAGATTAAAAAAGTTATCACAGGTATCAATGTAGGCAATGATGAAAGCATATCCAGAAAAGGACCCGTTTGGGCCAAAAACTCTCTTGTATGTGCAGAGTACAGGTGCTGGTATATAGTTAGAGTATCAGGAAAAAGTATATTTTTTTCAGTAATTCTATTCAAAAAGTGAAACTTGTATATTATATTCATTCATTACACACAGCCTGATATATTTCAAGTGTTTATTTCTTTTAACTTTTGATGATTATAACTGACAGCTAATGAAAACCCCAAATTCAGTATCTCAGAAGACTAGAATATTGTTAAAAGGTTGAATACTGAAGACACCTGGTGCCACACTCTAATCAGCTAATTAACTCAAAACACCTGCAAAGGCCTTTAAATGGTCTCTCAGCCTAGTTCTGTAGGCGACACAATCACAAGACTGCTGACTGGACAGTTGTTAAAAAAGACGACCATTGACACCTTGACAAGGTGGACAAGACACAAAAGGTCATTGCAAGAGAGCCTGGCTGTTCACAGATCTGTGTCCAAGCACATTAATAGAGAGGTGGAGGGAAAGAAAAGATGTGGAAATAAAGTGTACAAGCAACAGGGATGACTGCACCCTAGAGAGGATTGTGAAACAAACCCATTCAAAGATGTGGGGGAGATTCCCAAAGAGTGAACTGTAGCTGGAGTCAGAGCTTCCAGAACCACCAGACAGACATATGTAAGACCTGGTTTCAGCTGCAGCATTCCTGGTGTCAACCACTCTGGAACAAGATACGGTGTCAGAAGCGTCTCGCCTGGGCTAAAGACAGAAAGGACTGGACTGCTGCTGAGTGGTCCAAAGTTATGTTCTCTGATCAAAGTAAATTTAACATTTCCTTTGGAAATCAAGGTCCCAGAGTCTGGAGGAAGAGAGGAGAGGCACAGAATCCACGTTACTAGAGGTCTAGTGGAAAGTTTCCACAGTCAGTGGTGGTTTGGGGTGCCGTGTCACCTGCTGGTGTTGGTCCACTGTGTTTTCTGAGGTCAAAGGTCAACACAGCCGTGTACCAGGAAGTTTTAGAGCCCTTCATGCTCCCTGCTGCTGACCAACTTTATGGAGATGCAGATTTCATTTTCCCCACCTGCACACAGCACCAAAGCTACCAGTACCTGGTTTAAGGACCATGGTGTCCCTGTTATTAATTGGCCAGCAAATTCACCTGACCTTAACCCCGTAGAGAATCTATGGGCTACTGTGAAGAGGAAGATGCGATACACCAGACCTAACAATGCAAAAGAGCTGAAGGCCACTATCAGAGCAACCTGTGCAGTGCCACAAACTGATGGACTCCATTGCTGCATTGCTGCAGTAATCCAGGGAAAAGGAGCCCCAACCAAGAATTGAGTGCTGTACATGCTCACACTTTTCATGTTTATACTTTTCAGTTTGCCAAGATTTCTGGAAATCATTTTTTTCTTTTGGTCTTAAGTAATATTCTAATTATCTGAGATATTGAATTTGTGATTTTCATTAGTTGTCAGTTATAATCAAAATTAGACAAAATAAACACTTGAAATATAGCAGTCCATGTGTAATGAATGAATATGATATACAAGTTTCACTTTTTGAATTGAATTACTGAAATAAATCAACTTATTCATGATATTCTAATTATATAACAAGCACTTGTATGTATGTTGAGAGGTTAGTTTTTTTTTTTTTTTTACATTGATACAAGCCATTTACCTTTGGAAAAATGTTTGCTATTAACAAATGCAAAAAAATAAAAATAAATAAATTGCAAGAAGTGGTTAAAAGGACCCAATCGGGTCCTTGGGGGGTTAATGTTGCACATCTTGTAATTTATAGAGATCAATGCACCACGCAGACATGAGCTCACCATAACTATTTACAGCAGAATCTATATACAGTTTGTGAGCCCATTAAAAAACACTCTGGTTGTAAATAAATCCTTCTCTAAATAGTTTGTACTGGAGGCCTGGTTTGCAGCACTTCAATGAAACACCGTCTGAGAAATGAGAAACTTTGTTTGAGCCGCCAAACTGGGCTTTGCAAACACTGAAGCTTATTTAGAACAGCGTCTATAAAATAAGTCGGTGACCTAAAGACGCTAATTTAAAGTGGTTCTGTTATAAATGATGTGATATTTGTAGATAAACTGTTTTCACAGCACAACAGAGAGGAAGGATTTTTTTTATGAATGTAATGAAATAGCTCCAAGCAGGCTCACTTTATGGAAGACCATCCAAGTACTTTGCTGTTTTTATAGTACCAGGTAAGAACCAGCTGTAGAACCAGACCTGTTTAGCGCTGGATCCACTTTGGTGGATAAGAAAAACGGACTGTTCTAAATGGGGATCCTTCATGTCCTTTCACAGCACGTCATGTAATTGATGTCACTAATTTTCCCCCTTTAATAGGCACGCTCTTCTATTTTATACGCTGCAAACTTATTAAAAAAATAAGTCAGTTTTAACGTTTAAACTTTATAAGCTACTTTTTTTTATTTCTACCACTATTTGTACCTGTTTTTTGAGTTCATGGTGTCAACATTTCATAGTTTTGATCCGATTCCCGGAGTAGTCTGAGGGATTATAAAGTAAGCAGAGCATCTCCACAGGCTAGCATCACCTGAATGTTCTCCAAAATCAAACTCTGGCTCAGACGTGCCAGCGGTCCTGCAGAGAAGCTGATGTATAATGTTTAAAGGGGCTGCGCGCCGACCTACATTCAAGCGTTATCATCCTTCTGACTCTCTTTAGAAAAAGAGAGGTTGATTTACAGTTTTACCAAAACATCCTCTTGCCTCGCGCCCCTCATCTGCTTCCCTCAGCTGAAAAAGAGCGAAAGATGACTGTTCAGAGACAGCTGGAGAAAGTGGGAAGAAATATAAATCATAACAAGGAATCTGTTCCTGAAGAAGATATGTGCACGCCAGCGGAGTATTGAATCAGATGTGTGTGCCTGTGGAAGACATGAGTGGATGCCTGTCTATGAATAAGCAGCTTCAGTGCCCAGGCTGCTGAGACAGCTGGTGTGTAGACAGCAGAAAGGCTGTCGTCAGCATGCATTAATGATAAAACAAAATCTTAAAGCGTTACAGCCGTCTGTCCTGCTCTCTGTGCTGGCTAATGACCCTGCAGACTCTTCCCAAATGCGCAGAACTATCGGTTCTGATTTCTGGGGTTTATTTTTATATAATTAAACCCTGAGCTGTTGACAAGTCACTATAATACAGATGATTTCTATTTCAATAAAAGGAAAGCTAACATCCCTTTGAAGACTGCACATTGCACTCTTAAGTGGTAGAGCTTTGTTTGTTGTACGAGTGTCAAAATAATTGGTATCTCGATATGATTGATACACTGCAAAAAGGAAACTAAAAGTTAGTAAAAATTTCTTTAAATTAGTTTATTTGTCCTTGATTTAAGCAGGTAAATAAGATGATCTGCCAATGGAATGAGTATTTTGACCCCTAAAATAAGATATTTATTAGATATACCGCACTTGAAATAAGATGATGGAGATGCATTGTTCCTATTTTAAGTGCAAAAATCTTCTTCCATTGGCAAATTATTTAAACTTGCTGCTCAAATCAAGGACAATTTGAAGAAAATTCTACTCACTTCTGTTCCCTTTTTGTAGTGTACTAAAAGAATGATTTATTCAAAGATACTCATTTGTGTCGAGGTTGATATATACTGACCCGTTCACATTTGGCCAGATTGTTGCCCTTTTTCAGACGCTGGCTCTGCAGTAACCAAGACTCAGCCCTTCCCTCCCTGCAGGCACTCATCTGGACAAAGTTTAAACTCTGCTAACGTGTCGAGTGCAGCTACACACAAAAAAGAAAAAAAAAAATGCAACCCTTTTTCTACAAGGACTAAAGCCTCGTTCAGAGGGGGCCTTCCCTAAAAACTAAACGCTGAACGATGCCACACGCTACAACACTGATATTTGACAGCAGCGTAAAAAGGTCCGTAAGGCTTCTGCATCTGCAACATAATAGTAAACCTCCCGGACAACTTAAGCTAACGCTGTCCGTTTAAACATTAGCTTAATGGCCCGATGTGCCCAGTGCTGTCGGACTGAGACGTGGCTGCTGCTGAATACACTTGCAGGGACCAGATTTTTGTTTACATTGTAAAAATATGTTTTCTATATGCCAGATACATGTTTGTTTTAAAACACTAGTTTACTTTAGTTCAGAATAATTCTTTATTTGTCCCCCAGTGGTAACTTTTAATTATACCATCAGCAAATGGACACTAAAGTTAGCAATTATACTAAAATGAAATAATTGCACAACTGAATCAACGGCCCATACTTCCATACAAGATATTAACACTTTTACCATTAGTGTTATCTTGTCTACTGTTTTGCCAAACAAGGAAGTGACACTTAAATTATATATTTCTCTAAACGACTGCTGAATAGTCCCCTACTTATTGGTTTTGCCTTAATTAGGAAAGTTAAAGTCAACTTTGACACACACTATGTTTTTAGCTCTTTACCAGAAATAACCCTGTGCCTTCAAATAATGTTGCAGAATTGAAAATGATATCAAGTGTTGAGTATTTTTCTTAGTATCTGTATCAAGATTTTAGTGTTGTGACAACGCTAGTTTGTTATCCTTTGTCAGCTTTGTTTAAATATGTCTCCAAACTTTCTGGATATTGCTAGAGTTTATTCTGTGGAATTGCTTGGCAAATAATCTTATTTACCTGCTCAAATCAGGGACAAACACACTCATTTCAAGAACATTTTGCTTACCTTTAGTTCCCTTTTTGCAGTGTTGACAGTGCACACAAAACCTTCTCTGAATATTTCTTAATGACTTTGAAAACTTCTTTTCACTTCAGAGTTATACACTACTTTGGTTGATGTTGGTCTACCACATAAAATCCCAAAAGAGTGCCTTGAAATCTGACGTTGGAATGTGATCAAATGTGCTAAAGTTCCAGGGGTATAAATGTCTTTGCAAGATGTATTTGTATTAGTATAACTGAATTGTTTGTAAGATTAGATTAAAAGATTTAGACACTAGCTCCCTGACATCTTCAGCAAATCAGCTCTGCACAGACGAACCAGATATTGCTGTAGTTTTTGAGGAAGTTTATAGAAATTTACAATTTCAAATCAGCTGTTGCAACGTCCTGAACATTGAATTCAAGCATTAGGAAAATCTGTGGGATGCATTTTTCTCCCCCCTATTTCTGCAACTTTGAAACATGTTTTTGTGAAAAGCTCAACAAATCCAATCAAAGTTTGCCTTTGATGCTTCAGTGGAGCGGAGTACAATAACATTGGAAATAGTGAAGTATGTTTTTTCATCACAACAACAATTCAAACTGGCAACGCCGTTGGAATCCTTAACGCGGCACAGAGATGAAGGAGAAGATCTCGTCTCGGATTTCATCTGTTGTTTTTTTTTTTATTGGTGCACGTTCTTATGGTTGTGTAAATTTTTTTAAACAAATGCACGGATCGATGGCACTTTTTTAAATTTCGTTGTTCGTGTGACAATGACAATAAAAGTTTCATTCATTCATTCATTATGCAGAGCATAGATGACAAATGTTCGATTTTGAGGTTAATACAGCAAAACTAGTTTGCATTAAACACATTCTAATAACATAGAAAATACCAAAAAAACAGCGACTTGAAATACGACTTCAACAGAGCAAGTTATGTGTTGCACCAAATTTAAACATGAGCACCTCGTGTTTTTATTTGCAGTTCTTTTCAACAAGCCGTGGTTTTGTTTTATAAATATTTAATGCATAAGTATAACCTTTGTGTTCACTAAAGCATCAAATAATCATTTTAGTCTGCGGGCAGAATAACAAGAGGGCAGTAATTACACAAACATGTCGATCAGATTAACGTGACACAAACCCAGGCAATGCGTTAATGGCTTATTAATGTGCTGCATGTGTGTATTTCCGTAACCTTACTGCTACAAAGGGCGTTAAACCTGCTCCGTGTTCGTTTAGGTTTTACGACGCACAAACAGACACACACTGCTGGGTTTCATGCATTGTCGTGTCTGAGCTTTACAACCTGGTTAACAGCAGGATGGAAAATAGCAGCTTAATATCTGCGGCTCGGAGATAAACTGTCCTGTCTGCTTGAGCAGCGGGACCTTCACACACTGCTTTTATGGAAACGACCCACATATAATGCATCAAATAAAACTAATCTTTATGGTGCATGTTTTTCCTTTTACTATCACGTATTGATTTAGTGCTCACCCTTCGTATTCAGCTACACTTTTTTTACTACATTTTTGTCAGACTTTTGATATGCAGGACAAATAGATTTTTGCCATCAGTGCTGCTGCTGCAAGACGGTGCTTTGCAGACGCTTGGCTTTATGTCCCTCGGCCCTAAAGCTTTGCATCGGGTCTCATTAAGCTTTCTTTCTGTTTAAGATGTCGACGCTGGAGCAGGAAGGCGAGGAGGTGGTGGGACAGGCTCGATGTCCCTTTGAGTCCCGTCAGTCGAACGTCGGCCTTTTTGCAGGTCAGTAACCCAAATGGACCATTAGTTTCAGGGGCTTTCTTTAAAAGTGAAGTCGTGGTAGCGTAAAGTTTCCCTTCTGCTGTTTGGTTTTGTCAGATTTTAATTGTTCAGGTCAGGCTGGGAACGAGACCAGACCAAAGGTGTTAAGTTTTTCTAATTCTCCTACTTGATATTTGTTTAAAGAATTTCAGGAACTACTTTGGAAATGCAGAAACCCCAAATTTGTTCCCAGAATCAGAATTTTGATGATAATGTTTAAAGTTAAGAAAACCTTTCAAGCATTGTTCTGAAGTGTAAGTTGTGGAAACGGAGACTTCAGAGGTCCATTCACCGTGCAGTCCTCTATACACACAGATGTTCCAGTGTCAGATGGAAGACTGCACTTTTTAATGACTTGCAACATGTATTTATCGAGGATTTTTGTGTGGTATTTTGCAATGCCCCTTAGAAACCCCACAAACCCCTAAATAGGAAAGCAGACTGATAAAACTGTTGGTTTTGATGTGTCACTCCAACATAAGTAGCCCCAGACCTGATTTTTTTTTTAGAAAACTCAGAATACCATTTTTTGTTTTCAAAATAATTACACTTTTTTGTTGTTTCATTTTAAAATGATTTGAAATCAACATTTCAGTCCCGGTTTAACTACGGTATGACTATCAATCCAGGTTCTCTGTGTAATGCAGATTTCAAGCAGATGCTCTAAATGTCAAAGACAACAGCGAATAAGACAATTTCTTTGCTTTCACACAAAAAGAATAAATGTTTTATAGCTCTCAAGCTGTGTTTAATAGTTCTCTGGTCAGTGTCGGGTTATACAGTTTAGCTTCGATAAGTTTTTGCTCTGATTTTTTAACAAAATATCTTTAAATACAGTTGGGATTATTTCTTCAAAATGACAAATACTGCTAAGTTTTATTGTCATGAGATCTTGTCAGACATATTAGAAATGCTTTAAAACATGGTAAGCAAAATGAGGAAAATACAATTTACAGTGCCGTTGACTCAAACTAGTAGAACATGTCCTTGCAGGTTTGCATGGCTGCGAGTGATCCTTCAGTTTTTATTTGTGGCTCCTCAGCGGGGATAATTTATAGTTTCCTCCTTACATTCTGATTCGTGGTTGGATTTACAGTTTCTTTGCTAATGTTAGCAGCGATGAAAGCTGATATGCCCGGAACACGCCGAGGTCAAACTCAGCAAAGATCCAAGTGCCAAAGCAGCTCTTGAAAGCTGCCAGGTTTCCACTGACATTTGTGCAAAGTTCACACTTGCTGCTATTCAGACGGGCATGTTCGCCTACATCTGTTCCACTCAGCCTACCTTTAAAGAACATTAGCAGCCATTTCTGACCAAAATAAACGTTTAAAGCCAAGTGTAATGGTGCATCCTGACGAGGCATCTCAGTGTCTGCTTTTTATTTATTTTTTTACGTTGGTGCCCTTCAGGTGGGGACTTCTACTCTGCAACAATGACTGACTTCTTGGCGAGTGATGCGGTCATTTATAGAAGTCTGGGAGAAAGCAGTCCTGTTCTGCGTACAGTCAAGTATGACTCCAAGTGGCTCCGAGGTAATCATCCAAATGTGCTTTTTGGCTGATGTGAAATGACCCAGCTATATTTCATTCGTTACATGTGTTCCATCTGTCAACATGATCAAACCTGTAAATAATTTCCAGGACGGACGGCGGTTGTTGCCGCTCATTAATTTGTTTTGTGGACCCAGGTAGGGGAAACTTTGAGGAGAAATTAGCCTTCCTTGATGAGACGTCTGGATATTATCTTCATGATTGCCGATTGCTGATTAATTCTCCACTGTTTCATTTGCGTTGGTGTGATATTTGGAGCACTTTAAGAGCTCTAAGACGTTGCTTGCCTGAATAAAAAGGAACAAACAGAATGTAAATCATGGTATCTTTTTTTAGTTATAAGCGAAAACTGGTTGGAAATCTCACTCATTAAAATGGCATTAAGCTCAAGTAATGCAGTCTTATCTGCATGCTATAATTGTTCCATTTGGTCCTGGTTTGCCTGACAAGAATAAAAATCATTTTACAAACTACTTTTACTATTATTTTTGATAATGATTGTGAGCTCAAGTACAATTTGAATTTAAAACAAATTTCCCCCACAGAAAATTAAGAAAATTGATAGTTAATATAATAATGACTGCTGGAGCCAACACCCCCCCCCCCCCCCACACACACACACACACACACACACACAAACAAATAATCGTAGTTCTGCATAACAGACATTCCTTTTATATAAAAACACTGCCGCCTCATGCATCATTATCTTTATTGTGTTTAACAAGCCATCAGTCCAGGTTTAGAGCTGTCAGCTTTGTCTGGATGATGCTGCACACAGATGCCTTGTCCATTTGCTCACACTCCGTGCTCTTCTCTGATTACCCTGGGACTGAGTGGCTCTGCCTCCACCACCATCAAAACACATTTGGCCTTCGAGATCTGAATCCATTCATGTATAGAAAAAAATTATCTTCCGACCTGATCGGATCCGGTGGGTTGACTGCAATATCCAGTTTAGAGCCAGAGCACAAATATTACCTCCTCCTGAAACACCAGGTGTTCATCATGAGCTAAGTAAATGTGCACTGAAGATTCACATTTCATGCTGTTTTTCCTTTTTTGGATCTCAGTCACTTTACAGACTTAAAATGCAGTCACAAATGTCAAACTAAAATAAAATAAAGATGTAATCAGATTTAGCTATTTTGGGAGACTTTGGACAAACTTGAATGTTTATGGAAACGTGAGAAAAACTGCTCTGCCTGATTGTCGCTCTCCCAACTCGAGTTGATTATAATGTTGAACGTGCGACCGTTGATCCCCGACCATCTGTGCTCTTTCAGCACAATAGTTATCTGTCGGCTCTTTCTTCTCCCGTCTCTTCCTCAAAATGCAAATCTGCAATTTCCCATCGAAGAGACGGTTTGCTTTGAGCCCCGTGTTTACCACATTCACTCCCAGGCTGCTCATGAAGTTGAGGTGTATTTGAAATAAGCCGTAACTCAAAGTGTGTTTATGACATGCCTTTTTCTGCACCTTCAGAACCCCATTTTCTCCACGCTATTGAGTACGGGAACTACGTGTACTTTTTCTTCAGCGAGATTGCAGTGGAGTACACCACCCTGGGCAAGGTGAGGGGGATCAACGGCTTTCATTCTGAGCAGAAAATCTCCAACAACAGCCTCACTTGTCATGCAAACCACCTTCTTAACTGTGGTTCTGTGTTCCCTGTTGGCCCTGCCTGGTTGTGTTGGCTTACAGATCATCTGTTAGAGGTTAAGCATTTTTCCCGCTCCCATCTCCTCAGGTCGTTTTCTCCAGGGTTGCGCGAGTGTGCAAGAATGACAACGGGGGTTCCCCGAGGGTCCTGGAACGGTACTGGACATCTTTCCTGAAAGCCCGGCTGAACTGCTCGGTGCCTGGAGATTCTTTCTTTTATTTCGACGTCCTGCAGTCGCTGACCAATGTCCTCCAGATAAACCACCGGCCTGCTGTTCTTGGGGTTTTTACCACACAAGCAAACAGGTGAGGATGAGGAAGATTATCTGGATTGGGACTGGGGCAAATTTGGCCTGGATTTGAGCAGGTAAATAAAACTATTAGCCAATGGAATGAGTATTCTTACCCCTAAAATAAGATAATTAGATATCCTGCACTTGAAATAAGATGATGGGAATGAATTGTTCCTATTTTAAGTGCATAAATCTTATTCCATTGGTAAACAATCTTATTTACCTGCTCAAACCATGGCTAAATACGCTTGTTTCAGGAAGATTCTGCTCACTTTTAGTTTACTTTTTGCAGTGATACTGTTGTGTTTTGACCAGTTGAATGTTGAACAAATGCACTCAGGAGAAAATCTTGCTTTTTTTTTTTTTTTGGTCCCAGAATCCAGAGCTGTTCCAGAGGCAGCTTTCCTTTATTCACAATTACCACAGTTTAATTATTTAACATCATCTAAAGTAACATCCTCAATTTAAATGCACATCGGGCCTGTCCTGCATCAGAGACGTCCTTTTTTTCCTACTGAATGACCAGATGAAGGCATTTGAAGACTAAAGCGACTGATGTTACTTTACGTTGAAGCTTGTCTTACTAACCATTTCTATTAGCTTCCCATGCCGTTCAAATGTGTTGGTATTTACAGCAGCCTCCACACTTATGGGTGAAAACCATTAGAATTAAATTCATCATGATCTGGACAAAAAATCTCCATATGTGTATAAATCAAACTGAATACACATATTTAGTCAGAAAGAAATCCCATAGAACTACCTTTTTTTTCACCAAATATCCAGTGTCGCCCTTTTTTTTAACACTTACAACCTCCCTTTGCCAGTAATATCTGGCAAGGTCGGTGTAAACAGACAGCGAGACCTCCTGTTTGCACGAACACTCTGGGTCATCTCTTATGAAATCTTACCTTCAGCTCACCCCTGAGGTTTTCTGCAGAATTGTTGTGGGGACTGAAAAAGCCCTGGAAGTTTCATTTGTCTGGTAAAATCAGTCCAGTGTTGGTTTGGCCGTATGTTTTGAATTATCATGGAAATGAAAAGCCCAGTGACGCTTGTTTTTTTTTTTTTTTGTTTTTTTTATGCCAAATACCACCAACGTTTTATTTAACTATAAATTTGTATTGTGTACCTAAGTGGAAAATTGCCTTTGGCTCACTGACAGACCAGACAAGCTAACAAGATTTTTTTTTTTTAAAACGGACCAAGCAGACCAAGAGAAAAATCTAAACAGATTATCAGAAAAAGGGTAATAAAAGTAAATGTTTAATGGTGGAACGGCAGTGATGCATTTGAAGAGTGGTTAAGAGATGGAATACATCTCAAAAATTATTTAGGTACATTTTTATGGGGGATTATTAGAGGTATCCATAGTACAGTGATTTTGTTAAAACCAATTGTTTATTTCTTCTAACATGAATTTCTTCCCCACAATGTGTAGAAATTATTTGTTAAAGACACATTGATTTTAAGGCTCTTTAGGAGTCGTGCCAGTAAGTGTGAAGGGTGCTGTCTTTTGGAAATCTAGTACAAATATTAAGTCAGGTTTTAACATTTGAGGCCATCTCTCTAAAATGATTGGTTAGTGCATATATGGACTCTCAGCATGCAGATGAATGCACTGATTAAAATGCACAATCTTTATAAACCCTTAACTCTGACATGCACTTAGCTTCTTAGCTGCAGTTAGTCAGACTTTATCCAGATATTGCCAACAGATGCATTCAGGTGTCTTTCACTTTGATTTAACATCTGTAATATAGCAGGTATGCCAAAATTAAATGCATAAAAAAGCTTCTTTTTAAAAAAATACAAGTTGCTTAGCTTCAGACCTTCACTTTTTTTATCACAATGTCTCTTTTTATCCGGGGCCTGCTGAGCAGCATCACCGGGTCTGCGGTCTGCGGCTTTTACATGGACGACATAGAGAAGGCCTTTAATGGAAAATTCAAGGAGCAGAGAAACAGTGAGTCAGCATGGACACCTGTGCTAGAAGAACAAGTCCCAAAGCCGAGGTGAGCGATATGTCTTTAAATGCTAAACTGTCACTTTTCTACAGCACGTTTTTTTTTTTTTGTCTGTGTGACAAAAGAGTTTTTGCAGCTGCTGTTATTATTCTGCTCAGACGTCTGTGGAAAATATAAAATAATAAAACAAACACATAAGGCACCTGTTCCCGCCGCCTGCTCATCTCGGAAAAACAAATGGCTTGCAAGTGTTTTTGCATCTGTGCTTGTTGAACGGGATTTATGTTTGTTTTCTCTTTTCTTTTTTTTTCCCACTCTTATCGCACAGGCCAGGCAGCTGTGCAGGCGAAGGCTCTGCAGCAACCTACAAGTCCTCCACCACCTTCCCAGATGAGACCCTGACTTTCATCAAGTCCTATCCGCTTATGGACGAGTCGGTCCCCTCGGTCAACGGCAGACCCTTCTTTACCCGCACCACCAGCAGGTAGACGATTTTCTCCAAACGCTGGAACTCTGACAGAAACATAGGAGCCAGTTTTCTTTAGTTTGGGAGACATAAAAATAGATGATCGCTACTCAGAGTCACTCAACAATGCGTCATTCCTAAGATATTAAGCTTCCAAGCCTGTTGCAACAAATAATCAGAACAAATCTTCAAGAAAAAAAGATTTTTGCATCATTTAACATCTATACAAACCAAAGTTAAAGAGCAAACTTTCCCTAATTTACCCACATTATGGAAACCGTAATAAACAGATGATATAAAAAGTGTACGTACGCCTATAAAATAGCAATTTTCTTCTAACAACAACAATAAAGACAAGACAAACTATTTAAAAATCCATGACATCTTTACTGTAACATATATTATGTACAATTCAACTGATTAAAACAAATATCTTAGAATGAAAAATACAAGCGTGCTATAATCAAGTTGCACAGGCATGTTTTTACAGAAGCATCCTCTGATTTAAGCACTCTTGACTTCTTACGTTTACAGCTGCCATCAGTTAAACTAAACCTGGTTAAGCCGAATTTAGCTCTGCTGTCTTTGTAAGATTATCTTTTTTATATCTCTTTGAATTATTTACCTATAGCCGGTGCTGGCAGAAAGATGGCAAAATTATCCAGAACATTTAATTGTCTTATCAAAACAATATTTCCAGCTCTGTATTAGAGATTATTGTAGCGATTACTGAATGACTTCACACCAAAATACTTTAAAGGTTTGTTGTCGTGTCGACATTTCAGATCTACTCAACATTCCCAGAATCAGAACTAAACATGAAGAAGCAGCATTCAGTTTTTATGCTCCGCTAATCTGGAACAAGCATCCAGAAAACTGCAAAAATGCTGAAAACCTGAGTTCCTTTAAATCCAGGTTAAAAAAAAATAAATTATCTTTGACTAAAACGTCATTACTTTCAGTCTGTAGTTCCAACTTTTCTTTACTTATTATGCCTCTGAAGAGTATTTTTTATTTTATTTTATCACTTTTTTTATCCTGTAAAGCACTTTGAACTGTGCTGTACAAACAAACTTGCCTCGCTTTTTAAGGTACATGCATAAGTTTTCCTTCTGGACCGTTGTATGTCAAAACTATGTACCACGCAGTAAAGTGCAAAAACTATTTAAAAATCTAATGACTGTATTGATTGCATGTAAAACAACGGCTAATCTCAGTGACAACAGCAAACTAACCGTGCCTCGATTTATAACACATGAATGGGTTTTCTTCACTGGACACCCAATTAATCATTTCAGAAGTTATTGTAGTTCCCAGGGGCCTCACAGACCTTATTTTACAACAGCTTGCAGCGGTACGTAGTGGACCTTTTGCAGGCCGTGTTTCCTGAATCAAATTAAAAACATCACCTGTTAACTGGTATATTGCTGTTCAGAGTTTAACTATCATGACGCAGTGGTCATTTCTTTAATGAGCTCCACGTATTTATTCTCTGTAACAACACAATGTACAGCACCAGCCGTGTTTCAACATGCAGGGCTCTGATTGGTATAGACGAGTGAGCTCAGGTGGAACGCTCAGCCTTGTACCTCATTAAAACCCATTGAATTCACTCAGCGGTCGATCCCGGCCAACATCAAAGGCGAGCCTCGCGGAGAAAGGGTCTTCTTCGAGTGCAGCGCTGACCTGCAGGCGCTCCGCAGCAGCGTGCGTCGAAAGGCAGGGAGCCCTCGGTGTGTGGGAGAGCGCTTTGCTTGTTGTGACATTTGAGAGTCCGCTGATAGCAGACGACGATATGGTGGACGTGGAATCACAAAAGTGCCACAAGTGTTTGATTCACCGCCGCGCGGGCCTCAGACAGGGATGTTCACGCATCAGACACACGGATTCGGCCGTCAAACGCACACGCACGGAGACACAGAGCATACACGGGCTGCCTCTGTGCTTCCTGAAGCAGAGCCAGGCTGACAGCCAGCCAGACACTGCCGTGGTTCAACACTGGGGGAAACGTGTACCGCTTCACATCTGGCGCCAAAAACATCACATCTGCCGCGCTTTCTTCCCCCGGGACCTGCTAGATAAATGAAATCCCACCACGAACGCATCATGCCATACTGACGAACCCTTACAGGGACTTGCCAGTCAAGTGTGCGCGCGTGTGTGTGGGTAAACACAGCCGCCTGTGTGGGACCATCTGGGGGTGACGCAGGGACAAATGAGGGCGACGGAAACTGCTCTGGGTGTCCTCTGTGGAAGCATCCGGAAGAAATGTAGAGCCAAAAATATTATTTCTCCAAGTTTGTTTGTTCAAATCCTCGTGCCGGAGGGTCAAAGTGCAGTTGTAGAAAATGAATGAGCAGAGATTATCCTTCTCTCGGCAAGCAGCGGACTCAAGGTGCCCTTCAGCAAAGCCTGCAAGTCTCAGCGGCTCTAGTGGAGGCAGCAGTAGACGGCCGTGGCGATGCTAGTCGGATCCCAGGTGGAGCCACGACGAACGGGGGGGAATATGAAGCAGAGTGTTGCCGCAAATGAAGCAGCAGTCACCAGACAAGCTCATGAATGTCAAACAACTCCGTCAAGAGAAAGTTGAAACCTGGGACTGGGGAGTAGACCGAGTGTGGAAAAGTGGCTGAACAGCATGAAAGATGCATCGATTGAATGGTTGTGGGTGGACGGATAGATGCGTTAATAGGATGAAGGGATTAAAGGGAGTAGGCGACGGAGGAAGGGGATGGTGGGTTGGCAGATGAATTGATTGATTGCACACCGAGGAATTACACATTGAGCTCAGCGGTCGCCCACTCTTTTGTTTTGTTTACTGCTGAAAACCAACATTTCCACAACAGACCGTATTAATGTTTTTTTTCTTCTTTTCTTTTGTTCCTGTTAAGGTTTAAGTTGACCCAGATAGCAGTGGATACGTCAGCCGGGCCCTATAAGAACTACACGGTGATGTTCCTGGGCTCAGATAATGGTCACGTCCTGAAGATCCTGGCCAGCTCAGAGGGAGCCAACGCTTCCTTCAACACCCAAATCCTCGAAGACATCGACGTCTACAACCCAAACAAGTCAGAGAACACACCTTTTGTATCGTTTATATATATATATATTATATATAATCTCCACAATTGCCTTTATTTGAACTATATTAATATTTTAAATTGAACCTATTCATCCTTTGTTGTTGTTTTTCCCTCCTCCTCCTTGTTCTCCCTTGATTAGTCCCTCCTACTCACTCTTTGGTCTCTGGTAACACTTTGCATCATCTTGTACAGCTGGAGGAGACTTTTCTTTGTCTCATCTTTTGTCACAGCTTGAAATGCCGATCAACAGGAACTTAAATTCTCTTCTGACATGCTGCGTGATGAAGGAGACGTGTACTAAACATCAGATTGTGACCTTTTTATTCTTTGGTTCATGTTCTTAGGTGCAACGTGCAAGGGGAGGACAGGAGGGTACTGGGCCTGGAGTTGGACCGGGACCATCATGCTCTGTTCGTGGCCTTCTCTAGCTGTGTGATCCGTGTCCCGCTCAGCCGCTGCTCCGACTACACAACTTGCAAGAAGTGAGTAACTTGTAGTAGCGGACGGTACTACTACCATGCAGAGTATTCAAAATATCAGAGATGCACAGATCAGAATTTTGTAACAAACTTCCAGTTTTTTGTGAAGCTTAGACCTGCGGATACAGATTAAAGTCAATTAACATTTTGTAAGGATTGAATAGAAGATATGAGAACTATGTTGGAAATATTTTTTTCTAGTCTTCCTGGTGTGTGATATTTCTTTTTATTGGGTCAAAATCCTATGTTTAGGTTGTTGTAGAAAATGTTTTTTTATTATTATTTGCATCAAAAAGAAATTTATTTTAGTTCAAATTTGTAACTACCGTATTTTCCGCACTATAGGGCACACTGGATTATAAGGCGCACCGTCAGTGAATGGTCTATCTGCAAACTTTTCATTAATAAAGTGTACCAGATTATTAGACTGTGGCTTGATGGGTTGAGTAGTTGTCTGGCAATCAGAAGGTTGTGGGTTCAATTACAGCTTCCCCTTGCCACATGTCGATGTGCCCCTGGGCAAGGCACTTAACCCCAAGTTGCCTACCGAGTGTATGAATGTGTGCGTGTTAGTGAGAGCGACTGGGTGAATGTGGCTATAGTGTACAGCGCTTTGAGTGGTCAGCATGACTGGAAAAGCGCTATATAAGTTCAGACCATTTACCATTTAAAAGCGTTCACAATAACTCCCAACCTTGTTCAGTTCTAACACATAAAATACAACACAATGCACTCACTTCTTCAGCTCATTCCTCGTCCTCAAATCCCTCAAATTCTGTCTTCAGTGTTTAACAGATGGGTGATTACGGCATCCAGCGTACACACGCTGTAATATTATGGTGAAGCACAGTGTGTATTACCGTAATGCTGCAAGCGGTGCGGCTTTGTAGTTTGCCAAAGTCATACTAAAACATTTTGACAGAGCGCTGTGTACCACACAAAATCGCCAGTGGTCAGTAAACACAACCAGAATTGATCCATATAGAAGGCGCTCCGGATTATGAGTCGTGCTGTAATTTTTTGAGAAATTAAAGGCTTTTAAGTGCGCCTTATAGTCCAGAAAATACGATGTATTTGACATTTATAATCAGCAATTCTCAAAGCATCGCTAGCATTGCTAAAATGCAAATCTCCCTGTATGTTCCAAACAAATGTAGACCAGTGGGGTCCAAAGTCAGTCCTGAAGGGTCGACCGACGCCGTGAAGGTTTTAGATGTTTCCCTGTTTTACCAAACCTGAACCACATGAATGGGTCATACTTTGGCTGCCATGCTAAAGGGTTAATTGAGCCATCAAAGTGAGCTGTGTTGGAACAGAAACACAACTACAACATGCAGGACACCACCCTTAGGGACTGGCGTTTAACAGTCGAACTTTACCTCAAGTCTGAGACGTCGAAAAAGGCGGCCAACATTTCCAAATCCGACGTGTTCCAGGACAGAGAGGGATTTAGAGCTCGGATGAAACAGAACATCTTTGTTGTAATTCGGTGAAAGTCTCACTATCTCTCACTGTGTCAGAGCCTGAATAAGGTGCAGACATGATTCCACATGTAATATACTGTTTCATTTCTAAAAGCTGCTTACATTTCTGTGCTTCTTTCGACTTAATTTTAAACACCTCCGCTGCATTTCTTTCCTCACTTCCCTCTCTGCTTGCTCTCTATTTCTACACTGTCACCCCCGTAACCTCTGATGGAGCCTGACTATTGGTCTCCCCTGTAAGTAGGTTATAGTTACCTCTGATATTAACCGCATTGTTGTTAGGGCTCCACAATATATAGCAAGTGTATCGCTGTCGCAATAATACGATACGCAATATACATATGGCAAAGAACTGCCTGGACTGCTTTAGGTGTTAGCTAGCCTAATTATTGAGGTACCATGCATTCAAGCTCTCTGTCTGTGTAATACACAAGGTGACACTTGTTAATGTAAGTTATAAAGTTGTACAAGGTAAAGAAGTGTTGAGGGGGCTAAGTCACTAAGCAACCTCTGCTAAGTTGTTTCAATGTCAAAGCAGCAGATACCAGACAGAAGTCAATTTTGTAACAACTTGTTTTGATGAAATTATTAAGTAAAAATGCTCTTCCAGTAGCTGAATATGCTACTCATTTCCTGGGCTCTATGAATCCAAAGCAAAAAGACTTAACTTATTTCTTTATCGCAAGTCATATCACTGTATTATCGTACTCCGCATGTTTTGCCAAAATCTTGCAGCCCCAATTATTACATATCTTTTTGGCACTTTAGGTAACAGCGACTTGCGTTCAAGATTGTCTCTCATGTTTTGTCTCAGGTGTGATTTTTGTCCCATTGTTCCACACATTGAAATCCTGTTGGTTCTGGGGCTCCTTGCTCTGATCTTCAGGTCTTTCCATTGATTTTTGAATCGGATACAAGTCAGGTGATAAAGTGAGCCATTCTTGCAGTTTTGCATCAGACTTGGACGCGATATTTAATAAGCTTTCTCTTCAGCAGCGGAGTCATGTGCAGTGAGCGTGCATAGATTTTTCTATTACTTGTTTCAAACGTGCCTGCTATTTGCCGGTCTTTCTGTAGCTCTCTGTGAGTCCTAACTGTATCTTGGATAACTCGTGATTGTTCCTTTGAGTCCTCTGACAGAAATCTTACGAAGGGTATCTGGCCGTGCCTGGTTGAGGATGAAATTATGTTCTTTTCACTTCCAAATAACAGATCCAGGAGTGCTTGCTGAAACATTCATAAGTTTAGAAATGCAGCCACTGCCAACTTTGCTTTTACCAGTCATACCACTCTATGCAATACTTTGATGATCAAAACATTTTCATTGGCCATCGGTTGATATTAAAAGCAGCTGATATTGATTTTCACACAGCTACGGCATGGATACTTTGTAAATACTGACAGATTTCAGCTGCTTTCTCAAAGAAGGTGGGTTGTTTCCTTTGGCTGGATGACATAAGCAAGCTGGAGTCGCTCTACTCCAGTTGGTTCTAAAAACATTTATTGATGCATGAACCATTTATTTACAACCAATAAATCTGGCCATGTTTAAAAATAAATTTTTGGCTATTTGGTAGACCCTTTAGGGCAAAAAAAGAAACCTTAGACTGGCTTAATTTCTGGAGTTTAGCTGATTCCCTTTTTCCCACTAAAACAGCCTGTAGTTAATATGTCATGATGAAAAATAAGACCATTTAACAAAAGGGCGATTAAAAGAGAAACATTTATCCAGGTTCCAGACTTTTCTGAAACATCTTCAACTTGGTGTCAGATATGGGTTTAAACAGAGCAGAAAGATTGTCATTTTATGTTTTAACCGTTCAACATAAAAACTGTCTAAAAAAAACCAGTACACAGCAGAAACATAGTGACTTCAGCCTCTTTGTTTTGGCAAACTCTCTGTTGCCCCTGCTAATGTTGTTGGTTTCCAATTTCAAGATCTATTTTTGGGGTAGTGAGGAATGTTGGCCTCTTGCAACCCCCGCTCCATCAAATCCAGAGCAGGGGTTTCTTCTTCAGCTTCTTATGGGAGTATGTATACCCCCATAGCATGCAAACCCCTCGTTGCAAAGGTCTGGAGAAGCTCTCAACATTGTTTAGTCAGAAATTGGTTCCAGATGATTGGCTGGTTGCTAGCGGTGTTTTTTTTTTAGAGAGAGGGGAGAAGGAAAAGCAGGAGTGAGGAGGAGGCAGCTGGGATCTAGCTGTGTTTTTTTTTTTTTTGAGTTTACAGTCTAGCTACATCCCCTGATCCCTTTTAGAGACTACAGCCACAGCACATCTCATGCTTAGATTAGGGGCCCCCATAAGCCGCATCAGCAGCAGCCAGGAGGTCATATTTCAGCCACCATATCCTCCTGAAACACACCAATGAATCTGACTCTAGATCAGATGTACGTCATCTCTCTCTATTTTCTGCCTCCATTTTTTTTTTTTTTTCTCAATCTTGGCTTGTTTCTCTTTCTCCCCCTCACTGTAGGCAGTGTTATCAGGTTTGTTTGCTTTTCCTTTTTTTCACCCCGGGTCTTACTGCCAATATTAGGTTTCAGTAAAAAAAAAAAAAAAAAAAAAAAAAACTCTATTTCAAGCAGCAGCAGGGAACTGTATGAAATGGAGAATTTTAATAAAAAATACAATAAAAGAGGGGAAGAGGCCCCAAACCCTGAAAGTCTTAGAAGCTCCAAAAGTCTTTTCAGCTACATTTCCTGTTTGATATGAACTCGGTGAACCTGCTTCAGTTATAAATATTAATTTTTCCCCAAAGTAAGCTGACTGATAATCTGGATAAGGGTTCGCAACATTTCCTTACTTAATAGAATCTTAAAAGATCTTTTTAAATTAGGTCAGACTTTTCTACTTGAACATAATGCGTAACTTAACTTTTTTAATAGAACCAGAGAAAGATGTCATCTCTTTTGCTTGGATGATGGTATCCAGCTGATCAGCCAAATCATGATTTCTTCTTCTCTTCATGCAAAAAGGCTTTAGGTCCATTAGTCTGACCTCTATGTTTAGAGTTATTACCCTAACATAGAGCAAGAGAAAGCTCTATATCTCTTGAAACATCCGTATCAGATAAAGATGAACCATCTAAGGGCTGTACTTAGGAAAAACACAATGAGAAATTATCTTATGATCATATTAACTGGAAAAAGATTTTTTTACACACACTCCACGCTTTTCTTTGTGCCTAAAAAGTAAAAAAAAAAAGACTAAACATGGTGCTGTGGGATAGAAAAATGTTCTTTTACAGCTTAAGGAGGTCTCAAACTGCTTAATTTGGATGCAGCAAACTTTTTCAGTCTGGCTGAACAGCTCCTCTATCGGGGAAAATTGCATAATTACTGCCAACAAACAGGAAAGTAAAAAATAAAGCCTTCCTTCCATCCATCCCTCTATAGACTCCATGTTTAAAGGCCCATCTCTCTAGACATGTGTTAATTATTCATAGAGAATGTTTGTATTTGTACTAAATTGACTAAAAGGGATTCTGTGCATGTGAATATGGAAAAGGTGTTCTGAGTTTAAAAAGGCGTCGATACCCTGACTGCTGTTTTTCCCACTGACAGAAAAAGACATACGGTGGAAATTTTGTAGACACATTTTTATCTTTTTTCTAAGGCATCAAATTACATTCAGGATGGAATGAATATATTTCTTATAATGGAATTGTTACACTGGTGAAGCACTTACAGGATTACAATTGTTACAGTGAATCGGTTTCTAGTAAATCTGAATGTTTCGATTCCAAAGAGTTTTGGCAACATGAACGTCAGCCACAGAGACCCTCAGCAGCTAAATTGATGTTTCTTCTAGACTGCTCTCACACACACACACGCACACACACACACACACACACACACATCTACACACACACACACACACACACACACACACACACACACACACACACACACACACACACACACATCTGTGTCTTTGTGATAGTAAGACATAGGCAGGTCTTTGGTTTTAAGGAGCAGCATGGGGCAAACAGAAGTCTGTGTTGTCCAAACGCTGCCCATACAACAGCTAAGAAAAACAGCCCAGCGAGAAATGACTTCAATTACCTTTTTTTTCCTTAAACTCCGGCTGGCCTTTTCAAACAAGTTGCTCCAGGGTTGCCGTTCAGTTCTGTCAGATCATTGTAAATGAATGCCTCTGATGGAGGGAGCGGAGGCAGAATGGAGAGTAATCTGCATATATACCTTATGGCGAGCGTATGAATAATTTATTAAAGTAGCACTTTAGTATGCGGTGCCACATATTTGTAGTCACACACGGCGAGGAGAGTCATTTTAGCTTTTCAGTAACCAGAGGTCCTCAATCTGTGAACTGTTAAAATCATAGCAAACCTCTTCTATTTTAACATTTAAAACTTCCACTTTGTTTTTATTATGTGGCGTCTGCACACACACTTTTATAAAGTTAAAATAAAATACACAGAAATAAAGAAGTCAAATATTGAAAAAGAGTATCTGTACTCTCTTTACCTTAGTAATACTGTTAAACCCCTGAATTATATGGTAAATAGAATTGTTTGTCAGATTTAAAGTACCGTTTGAAAACAATAACCTTTGATCAAGCGTTAAACATAACTTTCATTATGTCTGCACTTTTGTATCTTGAGTATATACATAATTAAGAATATATTTTCATAATTATTGCATTAAACTGCGTGTTTTGAAATACAAGATCAAGTAAAGACAACTGTTTATTATTTTATTTGGGTTTATACCTGTTTAGTCATTCCAAAATCATCCTAACCCGTCTGCAGGGGTGCTACTTTGTTCAAATAAATATGTTTAAATTATTTTTTGGTTGAATCAAATATTTGGCTGATGAGAAAAGAGCATTGTCCAAAATCTTTCCCACTTTTATTCACTTTATTTTTAGCTTCCAGCTCTGGGCGCAGCAGGGGAATAATAGTTCCTTTCTTGCGTTCCTCCCGCTCAGAGCTGACACGCTGAAATGTTCTCAGTGGGATTCCTCGCCAGATTTTACAGGCTGGGGATGAAGATGCGCACACAGTGCACAGTCAGTTCAAATGTTCATAAATCATTTCAGCCGCTCAAAACAGGCCACCCCATTAAAACTTATTTAAACTCGACTGCCTCGGAGGTTTGGGGTTGACACAGAAGGAAGCACGTAAGCGTTTTATTGTTTGCCGCCGTTCTTTTGTCACTGTGTGCTTTATGCTCATTATGTTGTCGCTGCCGGGTGAACGCCGCACTCTTGCAGACAATAACCGGTGCAGCTGTGAAAAATATTGCTCACGCGCTCAATGTCACCCAATGTTGTGCGGGAGTCTCGTAGTGGTAGGAGGAAAGCCGCGGGATTGATGAGGCTCAAGTTGAGAGAGAAAAAAAGGAATTTAAAAAAAGAAACTTCTGCTGCAGATTAGAAGAAACGTTTAATCAACAAAAATTCATTATGGAGCTGAAAGTAGAAGAAAGACTCTGAATGTTGCGATTCTGCAGGGACCTTTGCCTTGGGGGTTGTGACTAATGGCTATTGATTTTGGTTAATGCTGGTGGCTTTGAGGAGAGGAAGTAAACAGGTCAGACTCTTCATGTTAATAACCGAATCATCGAGCTGATATCCAGCGAAGCGGGCAGGATCAGCTGATTGAACAACCTGCTGACTCTAGACATGAGACTGCTGCTAAAGCGTGTGATCTACTGTTAGAATATGGTCATTCAGAGAAAAGCTTCTCCAAATACACATTTACCTGTTGCTTCAGTGTTATACTGTATGAGTTGTAGTAGAAAACAACTAAGAATCAAACAAAGTGTGAATCACCATGTCAAAGAACCCAGAAACTGAAATGCATTCAGTATTGGTAATTTTTTTCTATATATTCATACATACTGTATGCCTATATTTGTCATTATATTATTAAAACCAAGCTGCAATCATCTGTTCTCTATGCTGTAGAACTTTATGACTTTTTTTATCAGTGGGCACAATGTAGGTTAAACTTTTTTTTTCAACAGAGTTGGGGTCAAAACCTTAATCTGTCTCAGATTAGTGCAGCTAAAACTCCAGGTCTTCACGTTGGATCTCCTCCACCTGTGAAGCACCTGATTGAGCCGCTTTCTCCTGCGGGAAACACAGACAATCCTGATTTCAGTCCCTTTTATCAGAAACAAGCCAAGATTAAACTCTGGAGCAGGTGTAGAAAATACATAGCATGCCCAACATAGAAAAAGCCCAGAGTAGAAAGTTTAATTTAGTGATCACAATGTAGATGCTTTACAGTAAATCTTGTTTAACGTTTATTTATACAGGTATTCTCATCATTTTATCCCTGTTGTTGTTGTTTTTAGTAATGCAATTCAAAAGATGAAACCCAAAGTCTGTTGATTATTTTATTTATTGGTTTATTTTTATTTTACCTTTATTTCACCAGGAAAGCCTCATTGAGGTGGGAGTATCCTGGCCAAGACAGCAACACAGAGCAGTGTATTTTAAGTCTTTATTTTGGTTAATTTTGATGACAATGGCTTGCAGATAAGCAGCACACATACAGTTGCTTTGAAAGTGGATTGTACTGAAATTTGACTAAAAATTCAGTTTTTAAGAAAATTTAAATATTATAAAAGACCCAATAAAAATAATCTTTGATACAGGAATCTTTGCTCATTGAAAACTATATTCTGTACAGTTGATGTACTCCATACTTGGTCAGAGCTCCTCTTTACCTGTTGGGGAATTTTTTAATGTTTGCAACCATCAATGAAAATTAGAAAAAAAAAAAAACATCACAAGCTTTTCATAATGTATTTAATAAACTGCAGAATGTGTACTCATCCATTTACAAAAGAATAACTATGCTGTCATTTCTCTACATATCAGTGTTGATTAGGTAATCGGTTAATGATGATTGCATTTCTTTGGGCATTTTTTCTTCTTCTTCTATTTAACACACTAATTGGAAAACTAAACAATGCAGCAATTAAAGTGCTGTAAGACCGCCTAGGACGACGCTGTTTTAGGGGCGCCATTTGTGTCAGGCTGCAGACGGCTAGAAAAGCTCCTGTTTTTCTCGCCTTTGTTAAGGCAGAGCTGTAGAGGGTGATAGGTGTTGTTTGGTTGGCTTGGTGGCAGGGTAGTGTCTCATTACCAGGCTAACATCCAGTGAACTCAGTGTTCTTCACACTCAATGTTCTCCTCATTTCCTTCCACCACTAACAAACCGTCTCCATGTGTCTGTTATGCAGAAGCTGTTTGGCGTCACGGGACCCTTACTGCATTTGGCTCAAGTCAGGCAGCTGTGTCGCAGTCTCACCTGGACTCAAGTAAGTCATACACACATGCACACGAGCGCACAGTTAGTGCTAATAGCTGTTTCATACTTGTAACAGGGGAGGGCGAGGCAATCATGAGGTGATGATTGACTTCCTTAGCTCTCATGACTTTATTGCTTTAAAGTGCATGCCGCAGCCTGTCCAAGTAATTCAGCTGCATGTGGGGCGCAGTAGTGCTAATACTGGATATCATCACGAGAATCTAAAGTTGATGTGGTCTGTTTTCTAAAGGAAAATAATGAAAGTGCCTTGAACTTTTGTTCCAAGCATATACATATGAAACATTTTTAAAGTAACTAAACGTGTTTTAGTTAAGCCAATCAGCTTTAATCCTGACAACAGTGCAAGTCACGATTTCTGTGCTCATCTTTCAAAAGCAAGTGTCCTCTGTTCAGTATTGAGACGACACCATACGTTTAGAGGCTTAAATAAAATAACCTGGCCAGCCAGATTGATCATGTGTAGCACTCTCTACGTTCTGCACATGATCAATCTGGGTCTGCTCCCATCAAATGCATTCGGGGAAAGGAGGGACGTTCAGCAGAACTCTCTGAGCTGATTGGACGAAGCGATACCTAGTGCCCGCCTACCAAAGGTTGGTTTTAGCCAATCATGGTATCAAATTAAAGCGTAAGCAGCAGGCGGCATGAGAAACCACAAGAAGGTAAGGTAGTCAGGGCATTTCTTGCTGTTTTTCTATCAAAGAAGAAATCCTGGATCCTGACAAAACAGATGTGATAGCAGCAGCTACGTGTGGGTTCTCCTGCGCTGCCATGTTTATGTTGGTTCGGCTGTGGGTTCAGCCCCTCTTGCTTTCGCCACACCGGTATGTCCCGCCTTAAACCTCAATACTGCAGCGTGATTGGCCCGAACCGTTTTTGGTTCGGACACAAACGGCTGAAGCCGGAGCGGTACAAGATGGATTCTCGTGTGTTTGTGAATGCACAATTATTGCAAGAATTCATCTTGCAGGCAAGGTTACAAATAAAATGGAAAATTCAGTGTTGTGTAAAAGTCAAATGTTTATGAAACTGAATGATAAAGACGTCTTACTGTAAGGAGAAAAGCCTCACAGTTACACAGCATGTCTGGCATAAAAATTGGAGATTATTTCCTTGTTTTGTTTCCTTCACTGGACATTTCAGATTCTGTTTCATAGGCAGTACGGTAAGGGAAACCTTAAAAATATCTATTTTATTGGAACACTACAGAAATTTGAAAACGCAAAGTTAATTTCTGTAAATTTTGCCCCAGTAATTTTCTGCAGATTTGTTTCTTAAATCAGCCACTCCAGCAGAATGCCGCAGCAGTTGATTATTTTCTGCTCTGAGTGTTAATAAGCGGTGAGATCAGTCTCTGAGGTGTTTGGCTGATCTGAGAGCAGCCACATAAAGACATTATTAGTTTTGTAACTTGAAGCATCAAAGGGCAGATTTGCAACTCGGTCAATAATGTGCAGCCAAGCAAACGGCGAAGCAATAAATTTCACATCTCCTCTCACTGAGTTGTTCAGGGCTGCACAGATGCACATGTAATCTGGTCTGAAGACATGCTCCAAGCAATCAATAGCTAATCTAGAATTGGACAAGTGGGTAAGATCAACATGATGAATATTTGATCACCACTTTCGGCACAGATATTGGGCTGGTCCAGTTTGACTCACACTGAGCATCATTCTTGTTTGTCGACAAGGGTTTGCCGTGTGTGAATTCTGTCGAAGAGGCAGTTTGCATGCTGCTGGTTTTTTATAGATGCGCTGGTAAACACGCTGCTAAACCTCTGAGCAGGTGGAGCAGCCGAAGGACATGAGGGACAAAAGAAATGAGTTAGCTCTGATGTTAGATTAGCACAACAAAGTGGAGCATTTCAAATGACCCATCATGACATTTGCACGGCTTTGGAGCTATTTATACCTTAATGCCAGTTGCATTACAGTTCTGTTCATTGTTTTCACACCAAAAATGGTGATTAGCAACAGGGGAGAAAGAAAATACTTTGCTAAAAGCCAAAAAATATATAGATAAATTTTTTTTGGTCTCACATTTTATTTTTTATAGGTTGAGAACAATAGCAATGACTGTTGCACTGCAAAAAGGGAACTAAAAGTAAGTACAATTTTCTTCAAATTAGTTTATTTGTCCTTGATTTGAGCAGGTAAATAAGCTCATCCCCCAATGGAATGAGTTTTTAGCACTTAGAATAGGAACAACTCATCTCCATCTTATTTCAAATGCAGTATATCTAATTATCTTATTTTAGGGGTCAAAATACTCGTTCCATTGGCAGATCATCTTATTTGTCTGCTCAAATTGAGGACAAATACACTCATTTCAAGAAACTTATTTTTTGTTCAGTTTTTGCAGCGTGGTTAGGTACACCCTGGACCTGAACAGGTCACCTGGCCATTACTGGGACGACAGTGGCACCCAGGGCGTGTTACCGGGTCGATCTCCCGCTCTGACGTCTCAGTCTTTTTGTCCTTGGGCAAGACACTTCATCTGAATTGCCTGCTGGCGGTGGTCAGAGGGCCCGGTGGCGCCGTGATGTATGGTCTCACCTCTGTCAGTCTGCTCCAGGGCAGCTGTGGCTGCTAACATAGCTCACCACCGTCAGGGGGTGAATGGGTGAATGACTGACTGTAGTGTAAAGCGCTTTGAGGTCGCCAGACTAGTTAAAGTGATATAAAAAGTACAAGTCATTTATTATTTTACTGGGCAACAAAGAGACATAGGAGAGAAACAACCAAACACACACACAGCCACACACACACACACACACTCATACTTAAGGGCAATTTAGCGAGACTAATTAACCTAACAGGCATATTTTTGGACTGTTGGAGAAGGCTGGAGTATCTGAATAGAACCCATGCAGGCACGGAGAGAGCATGCCAGCTCCATGCAGGGAGGCCCTGGCTGGGATTCAAAGCCATGTCCTTCTTGCTGCAAGGCAACAGTGCTAGAAAACCGTGCCACCATGAAGCCCTCTATAAAAATGTGAAAATTTGAAATGAAAATGTGATGTAACCTTCATTTGTAATACTTACATTAGTCATAGTATCATATATTATATGTAAGAGCTGCATTTGTGGTGCTTGTGCTGCAGCTGAATGCAGCCTGTGTTGAAAATAGTTTAATAGTTAGATTTCCCTCAGCTGGCATTAGTTTAACTCTTTGTTCCAATTAGTAATGTCAGAGTTCATTATTATCATGGTGGTTTTGCATCGATCTATGATGGTACAGCATGAGTTGGTCATTTATATATAAAGATTTTAAATATTAGCATTGTGGTAGTTTTTTTTTATTGAAGGCACCCCTGTATTGAACAAGTTAATCATTGTCTGCCCTATTTCCTTTTTTAAAAACCTGTGTCATAAAATAAAAAGTGGGTTCTGGCTGCATGTGCTTCAGTTGCACAGCAGTGCGCTGCCCTGGATAACGAAATATGGATGGAAGACGGATGGGTTGTTGGGTCGACAGATGGATGCAGTAAAGGGTGGAGGATGGGGACAGTTAAAAGTGCTATTTTCTTGTCCTGATCGTCAAGGACTGTGTATGCCTGTGTGGCTGATGTACAGCCTCCTGCTAAATCACGGCACTGGGTGTTTCTCCTGTCTTCCCCCCTATGTGAAGTGGTTGTAAACTGTTGCTGCTGACTGACACGACTCTGCATGCATCACCGTCACACAGCGCCGGAGCAGGAGAGCACCACATCCGCCGTCAGCCGCTTTCCAATAGATTATCGCGAAGGCTGAACATGTGCCGACCTGGAATTATTGCATATCTTCTGCTTGGCCACTCCGATATATTACTTTCTCTGCCCTCGCATGGAAAAGGGCTAATGGATTTTTTTTTCTCTCCCCCTGCTGCATGTGTCTCTTTTCACTCTGATATTTATGCGTTTGCAATACGCTAATATATTTGGTATTTTGCTATTATTGTTGTTGTGCTTGGAAATAAAAAAAACATCAGATGTTTCATTCATTCACCTATTAGTGTTTTTTTAAAAGCATATACCGCCCATATGGGCCTGGATAACAGCAAGTCTCACTTGTTCCAATCAACCCTTCTGGACCTAAAGTTTCTTAGAAGCAACCGCCACCCAAGACAAAACTTGGAACCGCGACCGCTTGGTCTCTCAGTCCTATTTTATCTGATGTTTCTAACCCTTTTGTAACACCTACACATAAACACAGCCACAAAAAACAAAGTCCATACCATAACCTAGATGTATTATTGCACTGCTGCTGATTAAATACGTTGAGTTCAGAGTTTTGCTAAGTTATTTTACCAGATGTTGGTCGGGGAATTTTCATTTTTTTACCCAAGACCCAGTTGAACTTTCAAAGCAGTTTTCCAACTTGATGGAGAAGTAACCAAACAAGTCTATTTGGTTATTTAAAAGAAATAAGCTGAAAGTAAGGAGGCATCTCAAATTTGCGAGAGACAAAAACTACTTAATTCAGTGTGATTTGATCAGATTGAGTGAAAAGGGTTTTGGGTTATTGGTTGGCATTTAA
Organism: Fundulus diaphanus; assembly: GCA_037039145.1. Classification (NCBI taxonomy): domain Eukaryota; kingdom Metazoa; phylum Chordata; class Actinopteri; order Cyprinodontiformes; family Fundulidae; genus Fundulus; species Fundulus diaphanus. Next base: position 49,488,066 of record CM073130.1, on the reverse strand, counting down.
ACAGAGGTTTCTGGCTGAAGTTAAGAATTTTGTAGCTGTTCCTGGGTCATCCTCTGAAGTGCAGCAAGATTACTCTAAAAGTGTCGATGTGGCCTGCAGAGCTACTTGCTGAAGTTTGATTTATGAGCCACGTTTAGTGTGCAAGACAAAGCCACACTGGAAACCAGTGGACCAGAACCTTAGAGAGATCAGCCAAAAAAACAAAAGTCTTGTCCAAACTCGACAACAATATCATGTTCCTACCAGAAAGCTAGAGAGAGAAAGCGTTATGCACAAAAGCGTAAAAAGGGGGGAAGGGGGGGGGGACCGTTGTCTGGGCAAGCAAAGTCAAGGAGTTAAGCAGAAGAGGTAAAGACATTCATATTTAATCATAGGAAAAGGAAGAAGAAAGTAAGGCTTCAAGGTCTCAGTGGGGAGGTTAAGCATAGCTCAGCTGTTTTTTATTTTGGATTTTCAAATTTGAGGGAGGAAAAAAATCTACTTGCAGCTGAATGTGGCACTTTGAAAGAAAATCAGATTTTAGACTTGCATGAAGGAATACATTTCATTTTTATCACTGAAACTGAGAAATAGCTGGTAAAAAAACGGAGAAAGGGAAAGAACATCATAAAGGATGATAACGGTAGCAATGAAAGGAGAGAAAGATGAGCTGATGTGAATCAGGCGGCAGCAAAGCCCGAAGTTGAATTTGAAGGATCTCAAAGTCATCTACCTCCTGGTACTCACTCTTTTCATGGACCCTCTGTCCTTTTTTTTTTTTCCTGGCTCTCTTCCTATCCAGAGGAGGCATACATTATAATGGCTGATTTGTGATGGCTCAAAATGATAAAGAAGAATGAGCAGAAATATTTCACATTGAAAGATTGGCTGAACATCTCTGCTTTTCTTTTCTTCTTTTTCTGGATGTTTAGTCTCATGTCATCCATAATGCATTCGACAAAGTCCCTGTCATCAAAGCATTACGCTGAAATAAAACACAGCCAAAGCAGGAGGGTGGAAACAGATCCAGCAAAGGCAAAGCAGATCAGCCGTGTGGTGGAGGTGCGAAAATCTTGTTAAAGGAAAAGCTGCTCGGATTAGTGTATTTTACTTTAAATCCACGAAAGCTGATTGATTTAGTTTCCTAAGCACTTCCTAATGTTCACTGGTTTTCATATTCACCAATAAACTTATTTCTTAGGGAAAATGACGGTTTTCAGCCACCCTGTTTTATAATATTTTGAAAGCGGCAAGCGATTATCATGGCTGTGTTAGATTTATTTTTTTTAAAAGCATAACTAATTGAAGTAAATCAGCAGAAGGGTGTTTTGTAGCTGTGGATTTGTACTTCCCTGTGCTGCTGAGTAATTGCATAGATAGGGCAGTGTGCATGTTTTAGGCCAAGAAGTGTGTCAAATCATGGAAATAATACACAGTGGGAGGCAGTTTTGTTTTTTTTCTAATAATAATAAAGACAAATGCATAAATCTGTAAATAAAAACCGTAAATTAGATTTTATATCAAGGATTTATGTACAATAAAGGCCTCAAAAATATTTTAATTATTATTACACATTCAAGAAGTTTCTTTTTTTTATTGGAAAGATGAAAAGAGTATATTTTACTTTATTGTTATGACATGTCAGAAACTATTAAAGGGACCTAGTCGCAAAGTATTCCTTTATGGATTTCAAGGATTCTCTAGTTGCATACAAAGGTTTTTCAATTAAATTATCGCGCCCTGTTGGCTTATTTTGTTATTTTGCTCTATTTGTTAGTAAATGCTGCACATGTACTAAAACAAGACTACGTGTCTGGAAGTATGATATTGGATGTATATTGGATGTATTGGAAGTATGAGCAGTGAGTAAACAAGGAGAAACAACGGCGTCCACAGATATATAAATGACATATATGTTCATTAATTTCTTACTTGTGAAAGGTAATACCAGTAGATTTGGTTTGTGCTGTGGACCAGTTGGTACAACTCTTCTCCGAATCGCTCCATAATGCCACCTCCAATATGGCGGTGACATTGACGTGCGATTCAGTGGCCTTTCTATTGGCTCTCACTGGAGCTGCTTCAGTAGTTCGCCATCTTGCGTTTTCATCAGATGGCACAACAATGTTTTTTTGTGTTTTCTTTTTATGGTTAAAATACGTGACTAGACTCCTTCTGGTGAATAGAAGCCAGTCGAAACAAACAATCCAGTCGAAGACGGTCAATGAGAAATTAAGATTTTACCATTCAATACAAACTACAGATGTGAGTTCAGAGGTCACGTTACTACATAAAACATCAACAACAAAGAACAAAATGGTTAAAGAAACTCTTACAAAGAAAGGTAAAAAAATAAATAAATGTTGTCCAAAGACGGCACATTACCTATATTAGACATAGTGGAAGAAGTTTCACACTATAGATATAAATGGAACAAGCCAACTAGTGTTTGATATGACTGCTAGTAGAAGAACAAACACATTTAAAGCTTTGAAATCAGTATAAAAGATCTGAACTGCACTAAAACACATAGTACATTCAGGACGGATGATACAGTTAAACCGACTAAATTATTTATTTTTAATCCATCTCCAATGCAGACCAAATTGAAGGATATGTAAACAATGAGCAACTGGAGGTTTAAAGTGAGAAAAAACAGAAAGAAAGCAACTTTGCTGTAATAGATTTCTATTTCTGTTATCTGCAAAGTTCAGTGCTGGGTCAATTCTGTTCTTTGCCAGTTCCAGAAAATGACCCAAGGACAGCTGCAAATTGATGTCATGTGATGGGCTGCTACCTTTTCATTACTCAAATAGTCAAATATAAATCGAGCAAAACCTCAAAAATATAAAATGACGGAGGAAATTGACCAGCGCCTGTCAAATTTCTCTCTCTCTGTTTTAGCAGCTGGAATGAAAAGTCGACATGTCTCTGCGTAAAATATCACCACTCCCTCTAATAGAAACTCCTTTAATTAAACCGAAAGGTGCTCTCCTTACTGGTATGGAAAGCTTACATTTCTACCATGGTGGCGTACAAATGCAAGCTTTTTTGACTAATTAAAAGGTTGTAAATACAGTGACAAGTGATCAGATAAAAATGTACCAGATTTCTGGACCTGACTGAATGCACAAGAGCTGCTTCTCCAGATGTCGTGTGCAGCTGTCCCACATGGAGATAATTTCTCTAACTAGGATAAAAATCTGTCTTACTTTCATCTCTGATGTCTCCAAACTGTAAATACACTGCTCAAAAAATTGAAAGATCATTTTTAGTTAAACATCTGGAATATGAATCTGGTCAGGTCAATAGTAGAAGGGGTTGTCAATTAGTGTCGGCTGTTTCGGTGTTAATTAAATTAAAAACAGGTGCACTAAAAGGGCAACAATGAGACAAACCCAAGAATAGGAATATTTTCACAAGTGGAGGCCACAGACATTTCTCCCTTCATCTTTTTTTTAACAGTTTTTCAGTTGTTTTGCATCTGACCATGGTCTGTGTCAAAACTGGTAGCATGGTGTTTCCTGTACCCAGCAGAGGTTGCAGAGGCAGTCCAGCTCCACCAAGATAGCTCATCAATACATGTTTTTGGTAGAAGGTTTGCTGCGTCTCCCAGCACAGTCTCAAGAGCATGGAGGAGATTCCAGGAGACAGGCAGTTAGTCTATGAGAGCTGGACAGGGCCATTGGAGGTCCTTAACCTACCAGCCAGACCAATATCTGCTCCTTTGTGCAGGAAGAACAGGAGTACTGCCAAAGCCCAAAAAAAGTGACCTCCAGTGGGTCACTGGTAAGCATGTCTCTGATAAAAACCATCAGAAACCGACTTCATGAAGGTGACCTGAGGGCTCTACGTCCTCTAGTAGGCCCTGTGCTCACTGCCCGGCACTGTGAAGCTGTTCAGGAGCTCAGTGATCACCTGGTCTGGACACCATCACCTCATAAGGAGCACACCCTGATGCTGCATGCATAGAAGCACGTGAGGGCCCATAAAAGCTACCAAGTACCATTTTCATTTGCTGCAGTGACATTTCCGCAAACTGGACTAGCCTCCTGCTTCTGTTTTTATTGTGATTTTGGATTAAACCCTTTTTGGGTTACTAATTTTCATTTTCATCAAATGAAGTGGTCTACTTTTGTTACCCAAGACTTTTTAAAATTCCAAATCAGGATTGATATCAGCATGATTTTCATTACAATTAATGTTTACTGTGTGTTCCTTAGATTTTTTAATTTTTTTTTAGCAGTGTATATTCCATTTGCCATTAATTTTGATCTGTTAACGCTATAGTTGGTAATCCTGTTTAGAAACACTTTTTTGTTATACTGGGTGCAATGGTCCTTCCATGCTGAAAGTCTACAATACATTGTGTTCAGAAAAAGGAGGTTTAAAAAAATCTATCTTTATGGGAACTGCATGCCTGTAAAAACTCTAACCAATCGCTGCCGTTCGGTCCAAATGGCAGCGATTAGTTACAGTAGAAAGAAATTAGACCAGAGTGGATTTGGGAGATTTTATTGACGTGATCCCCCTGATGAGTGGAAGAGCGGGTAAGATGGTCTTGCACATGCAGAGTTATTCAAAAAGGGACTTGGGGTAATTTCCAGAACCTCTACCTTCAATGTTGCCGTGCAACTATTTCTTTATGCTTTATCATATATATCATCATTTTCTGTACTTAATATGAAATCTTCAGTTGGCTACACATTGTGCAATATCTCCTGTATGTTGCCCCCCTGTTTATAATTCCAGTAGTTGTTAATGATAATGATAATTTTATTTAAAAGGGGACAATATACTGCTCAAACATAAATGTCACCATTTGATGCACTGCACCAGATTACAGCATAAGATAATTCACCTCTACAGTCCCTTAACAGATTATAAAAAAATGGATATTTGTTTGTGAAAATGTTTGGCAGATACCCATCTTAATTGGGTGCATATGTCTGGCTTGTTGTATAAGACTGCTTTTATTAAAGTTTAAGGCCAGCCATCCAACACTTTAGAATCAATACGGTCTCTCAGAGTGCAACACAGTTTTATTGTCAGCCAGAAACGAATGATGAATTCACAGTAAAACTAACATGCCATGTGTAAATGCTGTCCAGAAAGACTGCTTTGTTTTGCTATGTTGGAGTGATGCTGTTAAGACGATGTTAATACCACTGCTGTCGAGAGAGTTTGTAAAATGGGACCAGCTAAAGAGTAGAAGCCTAAATGGGGGTAGCTGCTTTCTTGTTTGGGAAATTGACTTAAATAAAACAAACTGATTATGTTTGTGTTCAGCTGCTTTCGGTCTGTGTTTTGGGAGTCAATTATTGCCAACCAGTCCGGCCTTTTTACCTCTAACATGATGAGAACATGTTTTTTTCCCCATAAAATATCACAACTCTGTTTGCAAACGTTTATATAATGCACTGTTTACCTAAAAATTGCCATTTAGACTGATTAGGTTCAGCATTTAGTCAAATTACATTTCCAGTCTCCAACTGAAGTGCACGTTTGGTCTTGATTTAAAAGCAGTTGAGTTGTGCCTGTTTGTATTTATTTATTTTTTGGCCCAAAACATTGAAATTAAGTGTAAATGCAAAAATGACATGACCTAAAATATGTTCAAATTTAGAAGAAGGTTAGATATGAACAAAGACTAATTTCATTTGTAGTGCATCAAATAGCAAAAAATGTTTTGCTACATATCTGGGTCTCTAGTTGTGGAAAGCAAACCATTTATTTTAGAATTTTCTGTAAAACCAGCCCTGGTTAACAGTGGAACCTCTTTGGTGGAAAAAAACTCTGAATTGCTCTGAATTGGTCTGACTAGCAACATGGTGGCACATAACGAATTTGTTGAAACATAAGGGCGGCTTTCTGTTTGTTATGATTTTACCTAAACTGTGTTTAGGGCTGGGCAATATATCGAGACTTTAAAAATATTGAGTTTTTTAAAAGAGGTATAACGTGAGACTTTTAAATCGAGTTGATCTATGTTGTGTTAGTATTATAATTATGTATTCCAGTAGGTTAATTTTCAGCCATTTTTCATATTCATCTACAGCAGTTTGTGCCTGTGAGACATTTGGGCGAAAGCTTTAACTCAGAGATGCCTTTTTATAATTTGTTAAAGGAAATACATATTGAGATAAATATCGTATATCGGCATTCAGCCTATAAATATCGAGTCCATATCGCCCAGCCCTAACTGTGAGGATTTTTTATGGTTTTAGTTGTTTGAGATGATGTAGCCTCTGTTGGCCTTACTCAGCTATTAAAATTATGCCGTGGTTATGCAAACTGGCATAGCAATGACTGCTAGCTACTTCTGGTTTGATCCATAGTACCTGCTACGATCTGAACTGTCACTTACAGGTTCTTCCTTCTCCCTCTTTGCTGTGCTATGCCCTGCCGTCAGAGCTGTTTTTTTATGTTTTTGTCATGTTGTATCTCATACTTTCCGGACAAAATCAAAGTTTGATTATGACACTTTTTTCATATGCTGGTCTTCAAGGCATTTGTTACAGTATGATTGGCTGATCAGAATGAAGACGTCTCGGGAAGGATTACCCAGGATTTCCCAGCCCCGGTATCTTGTGACGTCCTTGGCCCCAATTGTATTGTACATCTTATACATTTTCATTTATAACATTCCCACAACATACATTTAGGGCAAGAATTGGGGGAGGGGTAAAGGCATCTGGGTGGTGTGGGGTTGATTGTGTAGGCTTCTCCCCTGATGGCTTCCTCTGCCACAATTGACATTTAGACATTGAGGGTTATGGGTGGGGTGCATTGGGGGCTTTTGGCCCTCCCTCTTTTTTGCCCTCCCATTATTAAATGCATTTATAAATTTGATTGTAAAAAAGTTAATTTTCACCCATGATGAAGTGCATTTTTTAAAAATAGATCTTGTCTGTGTAGGATTGCTAATTATAGGTGAATGCTAAAAAAAAAAAAAATCAGTGTTATTTTTATGATCGGGTTATATAACATACTAATTGGTTTGTTCGGGGGGGTGCAGGGATGCTGATACAAAATAGATACTGGATCATTACACTTGAGCTTGTGCTGTTTATGGAACTGTGTTGGTTTTATTTTGGTTCAATGCACAGAGTGGGAGGATTGCTGGCATTGGTGGGAAACTCACCACGGTTAAAAACGCTCAACTCAATCTCATTACCCAACCATCGAGCGAATGAGTCTGGATGAGCCGTCAATTCTTAACGGACATGAAATGAAAGATGGAACGTTTATGAGGAAGAACAGTGTAAAAATTGTAGGCTTATTTTAATCTGCGCAGCAGAAAGTTGCTGATGAGCTTTTCTCTTTCGTTTGGAACGGTTCAGAAGGTGAATCAGGGACGTGGATTTTACCCCATCAACAAGAAAAGGGGGAAAAAAGAGATTTGTTTACATGATTAGGCCTCACTGAAGTGTTTCTCAGTTTTGGGGTTTTTAATTAAGCTTCAGTCCAAAGGAAATGTAGCTATAAAAGTAAGCATTTATTTATTTATTTATTTTTATTTTACTTATTTGATGTATTTTATAGCAAAAAGATTAAGCAAATGCTTGAATTTTCTTAATCACTTAATGCATCTTAGTTTGCTTTGTACATGTGCTGGTTAAGTTGACCAGGAACCTCAGTTTCTAAATTTTTTTACCGTATTTTTCAGACTATAAATCGCACCGGACGATAAGCATTTATTTGGAAATGTATTTAACACAACTAAGACTAAAAACTAACATTTTATAAGGTAAACCAACTTATTCAAAAACACAACTGCATCCACAATCGGCTGAATAATATGGAACATACCTGGGAAATTTAATGGGCTAAATTAGCATAACAAGCCAGCAACTTCAACCGGGAAGGTTCTTGGCAGCACATTTCAGTGTAACGGCTCTTTACGCTGAAAGGTGTCAAAATTACGTCTAAATTAGACAGTGAGCATAACGGTGCTACGTGCTAAGCTAATAGTATGACACGGATGTTTCAGAGCAACAAAAAGCTAACATGCATCAGCAAAGTTGTAAACCGTCCAGACAACAGACCTGTAAGCTAGCGCTAGCTTTTATTAGCTTCACAGACAGCCCGATAACAGGGTTCTGTCACGGTCTGGGTCCTTTGAGCTGCACCACACAACGCTCTGCTGCGTGAATGCAGACTGAAACAGTGAAACAATAGGCCCGTTTACACTACACTTTTTTAACCGAGCCGAGACCAGTCCGAGCTCGGTAACAGAGATAACTCTTATGTGTAAACGGTCAGCAGACTGAACCAGACCGCGCTAACCATAACCGGACCGCGCTAACTGCAGACCAGCTCTTGAGTAGGGCCGTTTCTCAATTCACGAGAACACGAGTACAGACTCGCGTTCTCGTCAAGTCCGGTCTTGGCGAGAACACAGGAAGATCGGACTTGACAAGAACGCGAGCACGCAGCCAGTGTTGGGCAAGCTACTTGTCCAGTGTAGTGAGCTAAGCTATCAGTTACTCAACAATAAATTAAGCTTCACTACACAAAAGCTACCACCTATAGAAATATAGCAAGCTAAGTTACACAAATGTGTTAAAAGTAGCTTAACTACATCAGAAGCTACTTAACGTTGTACCAACCTAATGTCAGATCAATTCAAAATGAGTCTGATACACTGGTTAAAACATTTATTAAAGATCAGCCAGTGACCTAACACAGTGTAGACAGTGCTTTATGAGCAGCATAATAAAATACAAACTGAAGTAATTACTGCTAGAAATAAAACAAAAAGGTTATTGGCCTAATACGTGCGGTGGCGTTAATAACGTTTGGTGGTTTTTGCATATTATATTATCAGGAGGTTGTCTTTTATGTGCTCAGCCACATGATTTAAAGGTGTTTTACCCAATAAGAACACTGCAGCACCAGACACAACCAGGAGGTCCCTGATCGTTGGGGAAAGGCAGAAAGAAGATGCACCATAAGCTTTTTCATATTTCTTTTGTCATTTTAAACATGAAACTACCAAAGCACAAGCCAAGTAGTAGAACTAAATGTTGAAAAGAAATTAAAAGCTAAATAAAATAAACCACGTCACTTAATAAAGCTGCATTTTCTGTATGCTTTGTATTTATATTCACATGATAATATTTTCAGAATTAATAATAACATTTCTGTTAAAGATTTCATTTATCTTCTGCAACAGGGGCATAAATATGGAGAACAAGCAGAGTGAGTTTTGTGTAATATCAGACTTTATTATTGAACTAAGCAGGATTTAGACAGGATCAGAAAGGAAGGTGCATCTTCTTTCTGCCTTTCCTCAACGATCAGGGACCTCCTGGTTGTGTCTGGTGCTGCAGTGTTCTTACTGGGTAAAACACCTTTAAAAGACAACCTCCTGATAATATTATATGCAAAAAACGCCACCAAACGTTATTAACGCCACCGCACGTATTTTACGCGAGCGCGCGTTTTTTACGTCACCGCGCGTTCTGGCTGGAAACGCGCGGTGACTAAAAAACGCGCGCTCGCGTAAAATACGGGTTAGAACTGCACGTTATTGTAAGGGCGAGTATTTGCCTAATCGGCTTGCCATAAATTCCACTGCATGCATGCGCATGTTTCGATAGATACAGACAGGAGAGGCAAAGTAGAAGCTCGCGCATGAACATGTCCAACCAACAACTCAGATGGATTGTTCACTCTGAATGTTGTTTCAAAATAGCAAACCTGGTTTCATTTCTTAGTTATGTCCTGGATTTTGTAGCGTTTGTGGACGCTACGTCGCTACTTGATCAAAAAAATAACGTCACTACAGGAAAGTTACTTGATTCATAAAGCAGCGACGCTACGGTCAAGCTACTGGAAAATGTAGCTTAACTAATAGCTTCGCTACATGTAGCGGCGCTACTGCCCATCACTGCACGCAGCACGTATGGTGTATTGGAACAGAAGCGTACTTGTGACGTCATGAGACGCACAGTTCTTTAGCATTTCTTTAACATTCAAAACTATTTATATACTACACCACAATAAATCTTATTGAAAATTTTTTTAAAACAACATTTTTAATTTCTAAAAAGCTTAAAAATTATCTTGCCGCGGTGCATTCTGGGCAAGCGGTCAGTCTGAAGACCGCACAAGTCTGCTCTGATGCATGCTCGATAAAGAGGGCGGGCGAGAACAACATCCGGGGAATTCGGCGCGTTCTCGATTTGGCGTTCTCGGTATTGGAACAGTGCTCGGGCTGAGGCTGATGACGTGTCACGAGCACACGAGAACGCTCAAGAACGCATATTGAGAAACGGCCTAGGTCTCGGCCTGGTTTTATTTCTGGCCCAGTTTTCTGATAAAGAGCGCATGAGCAGACCGCGTCATCTCCTTACGGTCAGCTGACTGTCCGCGGGTTTTCCGGCAGTCTGGCTGCACGTCCCGATTCACACTCCATTCAGACAAATTTCAGACATTCATAATAATACTAGCTTCCTTACCATGCCACATGGTTTCCAGAGATGAATCTGCTTAGCAGCGCAATGAACCTCAGCGTCTGTCGTTGTTTCCTGCGTCTGTAAATCCTTATTAGACGTTGGTTTGTCTCATCCACTTCCCAAAAAAGCAACTTTCTCAAGTAAATTCACCAATGGTTGCCTTCTTCCCCTGACTCTCCGCAAACACCGAAATATCACAATATCAAGCATAACTTCCTGAATGTTACGGGCGCCGCGCTGTTTTGTTTTGCTGCTCCGCCTTCAATCTCAGAGAGCGGTAGTACCGCAGATCGCCACTAGGGGGCGAGAAGCAACCAAGGAACCGATATAAGCTTTGTGTGTAAACGGGTCGGCTTGTCTTGGATAACTGATCCAAGCTCGGACTGGTCTCGGCATGGCTCGGTTTTTAGGTGTAGTGTAAACGGGGCTAATATATGTGCATGTGTTCTGTCTTTGTTGTCTGGAAGTTAATATTTCAATAAAATTTTAAGTGTTGCAGGAGTAGCATGTCGTTTTCACAAGCCTAGAGCGCCCTCTTGCGGATATAGACAATAATTTTTACTACTTGGTTCATGTTGATGAATAAGAATTATCCTTTAAAATTGATATACAAGTTGCACCTGACTATAAGTCGCAGGATCGGCCAAACTATGAAAAAGTGCAACTTATAGTCCGAAAAATACAATACTTTATTTATTTGTAACTTATTTATTTTATGTGTTTCACGACAGAAAAGATGAACATCCGAGAACAATTAAGCAACAATCTCTAAAGAATGGAGACAAAATATTCATAATCCTTTTAGACACTGTTTTATACATAGCACTAAAAATAGTACATTATTTTGTCAATAGTTTGGTGCTTATCACTTGAATATCTGCATGTTATCAGTCTTTTCATATCAAAAATCCTTGACTAACAGCCTAGTAAAGAGGTATGGGTTGTAAAGCTCCCATTTCTATGTTTTTGTTTGCTGTTTGTTTTCCTTATACCACCCACAAGCCTTCCATATAGATATATTTACAATTCTCTGCATAATCGTCTGATGCCATTAGCAGCAGGAGGTTCAGGAGAAGGAAGAACGTCTCCATAAATATCACTGGTAAATGACAGGTTTTTGTGTCAGGGGCTGTAAATCAACACACTTCTCTCTGCACTATTTTTCTTTGACAGTCCACAGTCACACACTGAAGCTGTCATTGCAGAGCAGAGAAACCGTAGGTACCAATTTTACCAGTGGTAGCCTTGATGCCGCCACAGAAAGTGCTGCGTACACGTACGCTGGGAAATAACTAACAGGGCAACAAGGAAGAAGTCACCCTGGAAAAACTAAAACTTCTCACAAAACAAACTTTTACAATCTGCTAAATGCTACAGGATTATAAGAAAATTTAATAGCAGATTTTCGATTAATTTCTTTGTTCTCCTGTGTCCCAACAACAGAAATGCTCCGACCTTCACCAGATACAAAACAAATTAAATTGTGGAGTTGTGCACTTGCCTCCCGATCTCCAAAAAGTCCTCGGAGCAAAATCAATTTTGCAAAGAGGTTCTTTGTTTGAGAAGGACATATCAGTGAAATGGATTGATGCAAATTTGCCGACAAGTTTCTCTCTTACTGATTTGTGTGGATATCTGTTTATTTCAGGGGCGGGTTTGAGCAGGACGTGGAGAACGGCTACCATCAGCATCCTGATACCTGTCACGGTGAGATGGAAGCCCTTGAGGTCTTAATGCACACAGATTTATATGGGAGCAGGCTTTTGAATGATAATGTTAAAAGTTGCATGAGAGGCCCTTCGCAGAGGAGGCTTTCGGTGCAGAGGTTCCTGTTAAAATTATTAAAACTTGGGTCATTGGGCCTTTTTATGAGACCTCAGTACACCAATTTCAAAGAAATTACTGAAAATCCCAAGTATCTGTGTTTGTGCATTGATCACAGTGAGCTGATCATACTGAGGCTTTGAAGCATGAAGTCATTTTTTTATACTTCATGAGTCTCACAGCAACTGTCCCAAACGCACCAAAGGGATGTCACATTCCTTTTGGTGTGTTTTCAGGCGCAGCTGCTTAATTTGGTTTAACTCTTCAAACAGTGGTAGTATTATGCACTCCTATCCTACAAACAACTTATGCTTGGCATCTCCTCATATATAAATGTAAAACCATATACATATGGTGCCCTGCAAAAGTATTCACCCCCTTGGCTTTTTACCCATTTCCTTCAAACCTGCAATTTGAATGTTTTTTTTTATCTTATTTCATGTGATGGATCTGCGCAAAATATTGTGAATATGTTAATTAAATTGAGAACATTGTATATAAAAGAGAATAGAGAAGCTGAAAATTGCCAATGTGCATGTCTTGCAACAAACCCCTTAAAACATTCTGGTGCTACAAAATACCTTTCAAGGTATAAATAAACTTATCTTACCTTACAAATTACCTTCAAAAGTCACATAATTAGTGGCGCATGATCTGTCAGTATGAACACACCTGTTCTGAAAGACCCCAGAAGCTGCAGCACCACTAAGATAGAGGCCTCACAACCACAAAGACCAAGGAGCTCTCAGAACAAGTCAGGGACAAAGTTGTTAAGTTCAAGTCAGGGTGGAGTTCTAAAAAAACATGCAAATCTATGATGTTCCCATCACTGCACCATCAAATCAATCATCTTCAAAGGGAAAGCACAAGGTATCACAAAAAAAACCTGCCAAAAGGGGGCCACCCACCAAAAGTCTCAGAATGGAGAAGGAAGGCATTAATCAGAGAAACAGCCCAGAGACCAAAGGTAACCCCGAAAGAGCTGCACAGCAGAGACTGGGGGATCTGTCCACAGGACCACAATAAGCTGTACGCTCCATAGAGCTGGGCTTTATAGAGGAGTGGGCAGAAAAAAATGGCTTGGCGGTAAAAACAAGGCATGTTTTGAGTTTGCCGAAAGGCACATGGGTGACTCCCCAATTGTATGAAGGAAGGTGCATTGGTCAGATTAGATCAATCAAACCAGACTGCTAGAGCAACACTCAAGTGGTTCAAGGGGGGCAATTAAATGCCTAGTCAAAGTCTAGACCTCAATTTAATGGAGAATCTTTGCTGAGACTTAAAGATGACTGTTCACAACAGAAAATGATCCAACATGAAGGAGCCGGAGCAATTTAGCCATGAGGAATGGGTGGTGAGATGTGGTGAGCTCATTGAAACTGATCCAAAGCCACTTGCAGCTGGAATTGCTGCAAAAGGCTCAACAGAGCCCTGACTTTAGGGGCGTGAACAGTTATACATGCTGAAGTTTTCTGTTATATTCGTTGTTTGCTTCACAATACATTATCAAAGTTGTAGGCATGCTCCGTAAGGGAAATGGTACAAACACTCAATCAATTTTAATTGCAGGTTGTGAGGCAACAAAACAAAATGCCAGGGGGGAGAGAGTGATTAGTTTTGTTGGCCAATATTTATTTATTTATATATATATATGCAGCATATACTAATTGCTATGTAGGGGCTCGTTACAATGGAAATTTTTCCAAGATTTACTTTTGTTCAACTCAAGTAGGAATTTAGTGCTTGTGTTAATAATTTGAAAGGCAGCTTGTTCTCTGAAGTTTACCATTTGTGCTTTTTAGTCTTTGGGTCAAACTGTTTTGGCCATTTTATATCTGATCATGTTGCAATGAGAAAACACTGTAATTATAATCATATTGTAGTGAATGTAAAACCGGCAGTTAATTATGGAACACTTTGTTATAATAATATGTTTTGCTTTTTTTCACTTCAGATGTCCTGGCGACCACCCGCAGACACAACCCGGTGCTAGATTCAGCTTATGGTCAGTGGATGTATCTTTTATATTTTTAGTTACCTGCTCCTGCTGATTTTCCAGATCCAAAACATCAGTTTTATTCTATTTTATTTTATGACAAAATATATATATATATAGTTGTTTTTTTCAACTTGGCTGCTATTTTAATTACCTCTTTTGGAAATGTGTATGTTTTATTTCGTTCTCATCCTGGGGACTTAGGATCTCATGATAAATGCATGAGTTCCTTGAGCACTACTTCTTCAGAGCTTGCACACAAAAACCTCAAAGCCAGTTTATCATTTGGAGTTCTGTTTTTTTAATTCACCTTTCAGCTCTATCATACATTCAATTTCACCAGCACATTGATTGTGATGTAGGCAACAAAAGCACTTTAGGAAAATATCTTGAATAAACAGATTTAGAGAAATGTACCACACAGCCTTGAGAATTAATGGCAGCGCTTCACTTTGTGTGAGAGAGATTATGAAACCGGATAATGCATGATGTTTAGCCATTTCTATTCAAGCTAGACTTGTTTGCACATTCTAAGCTATTTTAAATTTCAGCTAAACCACCAAAACAATGAGACTAAAACGTCATTGATCATAGTTTACAATGAAGAGCTTAAGTTTCTCAGGGCTGATATGGTTTGATGTTTGTCATAATGTTTTTCACAACATAAGACTCAAACTTACTCCTTCATTATACGGAGGAGATGTTTCTCTTTTATTCCCTCAATGTAAACGTGTTAAAAGTGAACAACGTGGGAGGTTTTCAGAACGTTTGAGGCTCCTAAATGGCGGTAGCCTCTTCTCCCTCTCTGCCAGTTTGACAGTTTAAACATTGAAGCCATTGTGCGGGGCATCACTCCTCTGATGGACCAGGAGCTCCGCTGGCCAAGCTGCCTAATGCCCTGTATCAAGAAAGATCATCATCCCTGTCACGTCCCATTACTTTTCCCGCCAGCCAGGCTGAGCAGCTCCTGGCAAAGCCAGAATGGAAAGCAAAATACAACAAGGCTGGCAATATCTCAGGGGGCTGAGGCGGTGCCTTCGGATGCTCTCGCAATGCAGCATTTGCTTTTATATTTGCATCTGAAGCTCCCTGTGAATCATGTTTCAGAAATTTTAGTTTTTTTTCTTTTTGAATAACTGTAACATATAGTACCTGATTACAGCAGCTGATCCACAAATGGTGATTACTGACAACATAGAGCCTATCTTGTTAAAAGATATCAGACATTAAGGATCAGCCGAACCATGTTCGTCTCTCTTTCGCTGTCTGAAAAGAGGCCATGTTGTTTGCCAAAGCCTTCACTCTGGGCCACTACAGCCCCTTAGTAAGCCTCCCAACTGGAGGAATTGCCACTCAGTCGACAGCAAGTCTTGATGAGCAACCCTGCAGCTTAATCCTGCTGGGTTCTCGCCACCAAGATGCTTCACAGCGCTGTTTGAATTGCTCAACATGCAGCCTGATCCTCAAATGTTGTCTAATTGTTGTTGTTTTTTTATTTTCTTGCTGATTCACACAAAAAGCCTTTTAAGTCTCTCCACTAAAGATCAATTAGTGACTTTTCTGGACAATAAAATGCCCCATATGTCGAAACAAAGCTATTATCGCAAGGGATTCTGTTTCCCATAGAAATAAAACTACTCACATACAAGATTTATGTCTTTCTTCTATGTTTCTGCCGCCTAAAATGTCACACCAGGCTGTGGAAATCAAGCTACTGAGCTCGTTTCTGGTGATTTTATTTATTATTTATTTTAAGGAAGAAAGGTGAGTTAGAGGATTTAACTTGAACTTTTTTCAAATTTAATCCTGATAGACTATAAAAATAACAAGGAAGCGGCGGCGCTGCCAGGGCCAAACGCCCTGTTGTGTGCATTTTTAATTTGCCCAGCACAGATGGCGAAATGACGGGACACCTCATTCAGAGTGAACACCGTCAACGGGCTCCCAGCGAGGAAGAAAACAATCACTTTCCCTCCAGCCCAAGTGTCTGCTGGCTTTTTAGTGCTTTAGGGCCAAGCCAAAAGCAGCATGCTGCTCACTGCAGTTTGAGGACAACAGAGAGCTTTCCGTTGAATCAAGACGTGGAGCGTGTCATTCAAATTAATTTGGTTAATAATACAAGGCCTATGGCCGATAATGCCCGGCATGTTTCTTGGCATATGTCTGATTCGTGTGCTTGTCTGCTCAAACATGACGTCTGGGAATCAGCTTGGTTGGTAAATATTAAATGGACTGGTTTTCTCATAGAGCTTTTCTTAGTCTAGGTAAAAGAGGACATTGACTGGGCAACACTACTTTCCTCTGGTGATGTGCTGAACTCAAACAAGCCCAACCCTAACAGCTGATTGTTATTTTGTTTTGTTTTTGGCTTCTTCCTTTTTTTTAAGCGAACAAAAAGGAGGGATTGGAGTTTATTTCGATGGGCAGGTCATGTGCCCCCATGTGCAAAGTCAGGCTAGGATGATACAATTAGTGAATCATGAGGCATCTAGATCTTGTGAGCAACTATTACTTTATGTTTTGAAACGCCGCTGGTTGAGACAGCCAGGCTGAGTGCTGAATTTGGGAAATAATAGAGCAGCGTCAACTTCAAACCTGGCTTCACCTGCTCAGTTAAAGGTTTGGCAGTATCCACGTTTAATTTCTGGTATCCGATAGGTTTGTTTTTATTTCAGGCATTTCCTGAGCTAATAAAGGCTCCTTTGAGACTGTAAACTGTAAACTTTGACCTTCCCATCTCCTCCATTCACTGGCGCCTTTGTTGCACACAATATGTATTTAGAAGATTTGCACTCATGCCTGAGAGTTGGTCATGGACCGTCACTGATTCCTCACGTGACCTGCTCATTGAAAGCGGCAGCTTCTCCGGATTTTAATGTTTATTTTTACTTTAAATAACCAACAATTTTCATTTTATAAATAAAAAAGTCAAGCAATATAATATCTTCAGAGTATTTTCACTTTAATGTGAAGAAAATAAATAAATATGTGACTTTGATTTTGACTCAGTTTGTTCTTACTCTCAAACAGTAGCTTTGTTGTACTTGTCAAAATCATGAAACGCGATAAAAGTGGCTTTTTGCAGAGTGCTGGGAGCGCAGGGTTAATCATGGACCTGTTACTGGTATGGTGGTATATCTAGGGTTTAATAATAAAATTAAGTACAATTTAAGTTTTCTGTTATTGTTTCTACAATTCAAAATCTTTTTACTGAGAGCCAGAGTAAGTGTTGCTCTGGTTGGGCCATACCCCTCCCCCACCTGTTGCTCCACACTCGCTGAAAGATAGCAACTACATTTTTCCCTTTGCTTATTAGGTACAAAAACAATTGAAATGCTATGAATCCCTCATATTAAGGTTTAAATATGCAGTCTGTTCAGAAGCTAAGTGTACACAGGCTACCAGAGCAGATACCCTGACTAATTAAACAGCTGATATCAGCTTGTTGCACCTGTTATACTGTGTAACCTCAACATTTAACAAACCTTTGCTCTCTACTTTTGCCCAGGTGTATGAATCAAAATCAATATAATAAAAGCATTTTATCTGCATTTTACATTACTTTAGCAGCAGTAGGAATATTTGCTGCAGTTCTGTTATTAAATCATGTTTTATATTTTGGGTGTGTGTATATATATATATATATATATATATATATATATATATATATATATATATATATATATATATATATATATATATATATATATATATATATATAATATTTGTAGAAATGTGTTGATGTCATTAAGCTGTGAAATGTTTACTCTAGGGTATCATACACTAGGAATCGCACACTAGTGTGCACATATGCATGTATGTTTGGAAAATAAGAAGAAAATATTCAATATTATTTTAGGAGGTTTATCTACAAAAGAAAAATGTTTGAGGTCCCACCGGGTGGCTGAACGCCATCAAGTTTCCATGTCTTGTCGTGTTACTCCCTTTGAATCTACATCTAAAATGGTTTATTCTTGCTGCTGTTAAATCTAGCTACACCTTTCTCCCAATTTGCTTTGAACGTGGAGCTGACGTTTGCGACAGCGTCTCATTCTTTCGTTTTTTTTTATTTGAACTTGTTTGAAACTCATGCTTTGTTCATCTGTATGCATACATAGTCCATAGTACTAATATTAGACCACATGCAACACTACCTTCCCTTAAAGAAGCCACTTATCACGGTGAAGGCTTTGTTCTTCATGCATCTGCAGAGCTTTTATTTGTTCAGTAATCTAAAAAAAAAAAAAAACACACACACATGAAGGTAAGGTGAAAATAAAATTCTGATACGACTCCATAAACTTCTGCTCTGTGTGATCATCACGTTGCTCACCGTTGCAGGGCGTTTGCTTTAACAGGTGAAGGTTTCCTTTCCGCTCAGGACTCATCCTCATTTCTCTAAAGTTTATTCTCCACGCTGTGTCACATTTCACTAATCACTCGCTCTGTTGCCCTCCCTTCCTCCTCTTCCTCCTCCCCCCTTCGCTACAACCACAGGGAAGACCACACCCACAAGCGCCAGCACCACACATCTTGGGGCGGCATTCCCAAAGGAGGCAGGTGACTCTGAAAGAGGTACAGGTCCTGATCGCCTTCCCCCTGTGGGGGAACGAGGGTCACCTGACTCAGAGCCGATCAGTGTGGAGATGGAGGGTAAGGGGGGGGGGGGGGGACACGCGTCCTCTTTGAACGCTGACCTGCAGGGGATTGCACTGCTGGGCCCCGGTCGTCTAACTGCACACTTCTAACCAGACTAACTCTAAAAGAAGCTAATCAAGGTTTCACTCTGGTGCAACAGTTTCCTGTTTGCAGCATGCATTCCTCCTCTGTGTCAACAGACATGCCCAACATGTTTTGTAAAGTAATTTATGTAGTCTTTTCTTTTTTCTATAATTTTTTTTAATGAGATGAGAGATGATGTTTAACGGTTTTGACCAGAAATCTGCTCCTGTTTCGCGCGGGAATACAACCGGTGGTATGCATGCTAATGAATGAAAATGTTATTCCAGGGTGAACAATCATTTCGATTAGCTCACTAACACTTAACTCCCAATCTCAGTGAATGGCACAAAGCATTGCTAATTAACTTTTATCAGCCATATACTTCATTAGTCTCGGCGTCACATGCTGGGATGCGTAATTTCCCTGCCGGCCTGACTTCCAGGCCAGTGTGTGGAAATTGAAGAGCATATTGTTCACATGCAGAGTTAAAAATGACTGCTGGCCATGAGTCCAGTGCACTCAGATTTTCCAAAACGGATCCGGTACATTTCATTATTTTTAACTCTCGTCCGACACGTTTCATGAAGTCAACAGGTCTGTATCGTCTCAGACGAACTCGTGGAACCTTTGTATTTAACTCGGCACAAATCTCCCTCAAATATTTTGGTTAACCGAAAAACAAAAAGGGAAAAAAAAAGGACCGTCTACTGCTGCAAATTTGCTAGCATTATTGCTCTGTAGAAAGAAAAAGAACCATCTTTGAAATAGAACAAAAACAAACGGCACAGGAAAAAAAAGATGTTAGTTTTAATTTGGTGTTTTGTTGCAGCACCTTTGCAACAGTCGCTGCCAACCAGCAAGCATGGCCTAGCAATGAGACGTCAGTGCCCAGTCTTCTGAAGAAAGCTGCTTAACCAGGGTTGAAGCTTGGCATCTCCACTTCAGTTATCAGATCTTCCCTTAGATATTAAACACCATCTTGGCCCTTGGAGGTTAATTAGGAATCAGACATTTTTGAGTCATATCCCACTGGAGGACCTGTGACCTGTTACTCAGGTGGAGTTTTCCAGCACACATAGAAGCTTCCCCCAGCCAGATGCTGGAAAGCATTTGCAAAGCAAGCAAAAAAAATGAATAAATAGCTGCCATTAGTATCACAGTAGGTTTTTTTTCTTTTGTAGGTTAATTTTTCTTTATTAAGTACTGATGGGACCAGAAACTCCACTTTAGTCACATCAGTACCAAGCATATTTCAAATTTGTTTGTAATTTTTTCCCGCAAATATTTTCCAACAGTTTCAGAATTTTCTATAAAAGTTATTTGTCATTTAAAAATAAATTGTTTATGAACTAAAGTCACATTTCTACTCACCACATACAGAACTTTTCCTGAGGCTGTGATTATAAAACCGACATGACTGGAAGAACTGAACAGAGCTATGAGGACAGAAGTATCTAAAGAGATCAATAATATTTTATCAGCTATGATGTAAAAACTATTGTTTAAGTTATGTTAGATATTATATATTTTAAACCCTCAAAAAACAAGAAATACTCATTAATATTCCTGTATTTATTAAATTAGTTTGTTTTATCTGATCAACGGCAATAAAATATTCTGATTTGGAACAAAGACAAGAGTTACTTTTACAGGTTAAAAATCTCCTTAAATAAAAAAGCAGCAACCACATTTAGTTTTTATTACTCACCTCTTCTCTGTTTAGAAAACAAGCAACTTTTGATTTAATCTCAGCCTTCAAATGCGTCTGTTTTTAAAGCAAATTCGGACTGCTCTCAGATTAGCAAAAGGTTGCCCTTTGTTTCAAAGCCTGAATTAGCATTATAAATATTTAAGTAGACAGAAAGATCCTAGCATCATTCTGGAGGGTTTTTGCCCTTAAATAAAAAAAAAAAATTCTTGGAGGAGGTAAAGGGAAAGTGATATCAAGTCTGCAGAATCATGAGAAATGTGTTGGGAAACTGTTTCCCTTTGCTGTCTGTTTCCTATCTGCTCCACTTCCTGGGTAAGGTTTAGGATCAGCTGTTACATTTAGCAAGTAAATCATAATTGGCTGGGTTTAGAAACAGACTTTCTACCTTTTAAATCATGGAATAGCTGCTCACAGTAAAACACTGGTTGAGGGAACGTCACTGACATTTCCTCCGCTCTCATGTCTATTCACAGATGCCATTATAAAATAGGATTTCTCCCTTTCAGCATCAAGCATAATAAGGTTGACATTAAAAGCCAAAGATGATGTCTCTGAATTAGGTTTGTTAAAATAACATGAAAAAAAGCTACTGGGGGAAAAAAAGCCTAAATGTTTCCCCACGATTCATCCCATTTAAGAGACCGTTATACTTCTTCACTACGGCATTTTTCCTATGCTTTGTTATATCTCTGGCTGATTCCTCTCTCTTCAGGGAGACAGGAAGCCCCCAGGCTCCTGTCATATTACCAACTGTACCATAAAGGCTAGGAAAGAGATGCACGTTAAAATCGATTACCAGAAATGGAAGCAAAAAGAACAGTGTTTAAAAAGAATATTCTGTAAAAACCTACCACCACTCTGGCGCCGTTTAAGACTATTTATGACCAGACGTCTCTGCAGTCCGCCATTTGTGGACTTTTGCAATAGTCCATTGCTTTAAATAATACAGCATCTGCCGATTTTACAGCTTCTAAGTTTTACTCAGATCTAGAATACTGATATGTTTGCTGATTTGAGTCTCATCAATTAAAATTACCAACACCTGAGGTCTGGTTGTGATATTGGCGAACATATCAAATCTGTTATGTAACCTCAAGAAGCTTAGATTGAGAAATATAAACCTTTTTGATCTCTTATCCTAAAGTTTACAAAGTCTATTTCTGCACATGTTGGCAGGATAAGTTGGAGAGAATCCAAGAACAAAGCAGCCTGACTTTCTTGCTGCTTTGTGGACACGGAGACCGTGTCACAAGACCATAAAACCTCAAGTAAAACAAGCTTTCATTCACACAGACAGTCTCTGTGGCTGCAATGATGAGCTTCTAAATAAGAAAAGCCGATAACAAATAAATAACCTGGAGGAATTTGAACCTGGCAGTCAGAAAACATGAGTGCCCGAATGGTGTCGGCTAGGATATAGTCTCCGCAGCGACACAATCTATTTCTGACTGAGACTGTGACACTGGCGTTTCAATCAAGAGGGCTGGATGGCTGGCTTGATAATCTGGGAGAGGCACCGGGCTGGAAGGAACAGCATCCATGTTCTTAGAGGGACTCCTGCGCTATTTTCTCACCGGTTTTTATACCAGATAACCTTTTAACAGTCCTAACACATCTCTCAGCAGAAACAGGGTGGGCCGGTAGGAAGCACGGTGAAGATATCAACCAAAAAATAGTCCAACCAGTGAGGCGAGAAGGACATTCCTGAATAAAAGTTGCACAACACTGCAGTCAAATGTGTATGTGCGCGCCTAAAAATGACCACTGCGATAAAACAAAGAAAGCTCCTGCTTTGTCCTGTTTCCAAAATATTTGTTCTGCCATAAAAAGTTGTAACATAAATCGACTTTCATGATTGAAGCTTTAAATGTAAGAATTTAGAATCCAGGAACAATAGTGCAAATTTTAGGCAGATACACTCATTGATTTGTCAATTAAAATCTAAACGGCTATATTGGAGAATTTTGTCATTTTATCAGCACTTTTTTTAATGCAGAAGCAAAGCTGTAGCTGAAAAGATCAAGAGATGGCATTTCTGGACATGTGTGTGGAGATGGATTGACTCTTCTTTACAATATATACAAAATTTAGCTTTACTCTGATTCAACGTCACTATTATTTACAATGTCCAAATTTTCGTAAGACACAAAAAAAATCAAGTTTAAAGATTTGGAGAGGATCCCATTTTCAGTAAAGTTTCTGAAGCTTCCCGTAATGCAATAAAATGTAACCTTTAATGTTAGCTTGAAATGCCTTAGTTAACTATCTTCACTGACAAATTTTATTATATTAGCAAAAATTGGTAAATAAAATAAATAAAAGCCACTCAGAAAGTTTGGACCGAGACATTTTTACCCTTGTTTCGTCTTTGGGAAATTAAGAATGCAATTGTGAGAAAATATAAATATATTTCTGTCAGTTAGAAATATATCCCAACCAAAAAAATGCACATTTCAGTTTCTTTTCAAATTTTCTTTTCGTGAATTTCTGGACGATCTCAGTGTTAAAGTATCTTTAGAAATAGCTCTACTAATTTTTACAGCAGATGGCACACAGTCTAGGCATCATGTTACGTGTTGGTGAAGATACTCATTCATCCAGGTCATGATTAATCCAAAAAAGGTTAAAAAATGAAAAATAGAAGTCCAGTTGTTTTATTTTTTTAACCTTTTTTTGGAAAGTTACAGTCTTTGGGTTGGAAAAACTCAGGTTTTTGAGGTGGCAAACAATAACTGCTCTGATTTTGAAAAATCCAGTATTTAAATAGAAACCTTGTTGGTGATTGAAACTAGCAACATTAAACAAAATAACCTCATCTCGTGATTTCTTTTTTTTAAGCACAGATGTTTTTAGTGCATTTAAATGTTTCTCAGAGAGCAGCTGCTGTTACCAGAAAAATAGAGTTGTCAAAATGATCAAACCATCATTAACCTATCAGGCACAACGGCTGGATGTGCTACATTCTCTCAGGATTTTAACATCAGAAAGATCCAGACAGCTATGGATTTGAAAAAAAAATCTGCAGTCAACAAATTCATGATCTTACTTTTATGCTGCCTTAAGCCTGAACCGTGGCACAGGATGCAGCCCCCTACGTTTATTATAGGAGCGGCAGTAGAAATGCATGAAGCAACGTATTTGCTCAGATACACAGAGCTGCGCTGCATTATGTAAAGGGCTGAGATCTTAAAGGAGAGGCCAGGAACCTGCTGACTTACTGCTATTTAGAAAAATGCCAGAAGTCAGTTTGCAATAGAGCTGCCGCTGGCTGGGGAATACACCCACCTGTTCATTTAGTGTGAACACAGAGGCCTGCGCGTTAGGACTTATGCGCTTTAGAGCTCTGTGGTTTCCTCTTTCCCTCTCTCCAAACATCTATTAGGATTTGACTTTTTTCCCTTTCTTCCCTCTCGCTCACGTTCAGAGGAGCGCGCGTGGGTTGGACTGGACAAAAAGAAATTGGTCAGCTTCTAATTTAGCTAACCAGCACAGGGAGATGATGATAATGATGATGAGGATGGAAACAAGTCAAGCGGATGCTTTCTGTCTCATTAAAAGAGTACAGAAGGAGAGCCGGGAGTGAACTCAGTCTGAACCTTTTCATCAGCGGAGTCTGGTTTCCTGAGGGGGGACATTGATGCCAGCCAGTTTTCTAAGGAGTTATTTATACATCTAAAGACCATGGCAACAGACACGGCCTGCATCATCAGTCACTTAGCCGGGACCGTGGATCCCCTCTAACCACCCTGAAAATATCCGAAGCGTCCAGACTTATCAGGGGGAAAAAGGCACATGTTTGGGGGGGTTCCGGTATGGTGTTCCTTTTTTAAGAACGTGTGGAGCCAACGTGGAGTCAGAAACAATGTCGTTTAGGCTGGGTTGTTAACTACAGTTTCACTTAATGTTCAAATCATGGTAAAATATAAATAAATTGCAATTGGCTAAAAAAAAATCTGATATTGCATTTGGGGGGTCTGTATTGATTTGAAGAAATGCTTTGATTCACTATTATGCTCAATATGCTTTCTGGCAGAAGCCACCAAAATATTCTGGTGTAGCATCTTTTGTTCTGTCCATTAGTCGGGACATTTCATACATATATGTGTCAGCAGCAAAGTAATCTGACGCATAGATAAACACTTAAAATAAGACAGAATATTAATAATTACAGATGGAAGTACTGAAAATAAAGATTCTTTTTATTTCGGCAAAAATAGGCCATTCACGAGAAAATGGAAACATGTGAAAAGAACAACACGCATGTAAAGATTTGCTTTGGTGTGTTAGGAGCAGTAATAGGTAAACCGTCTACAAGGATGACGTCCATTTGGGGCCACAGCATCTCATTGTTGCTTTTAAAGTCCCAGCAACATTTAACAAATCACACATTTACGTTTGTTATGGTTGGACATAAAAATGTCATCCAATGGTTATGTAGACTAAAACAACTGGGCCTGTGTGTCCATTATATTTATGCCACAGGTTTAAAGGATCACTAATGATAACTTTCTAACAACATTTCAGATTTTAAGAAATAAAGTATGAGTTGAAAATTGCTTTAGTTGCATTTATTATAACAGATTTGTACCTACAATTGTAAAATAAAAATAATCGGTGGAGAATTATGCTGAAATAAAAGAGGAATTTCTTTTTAGTCTTTTTGCACAACTTTACCAAGGAGTACCATCATATTGGTTAGTGCCTTTTTAAACCAGAGACCCCAGCCACTAAATCTATACACACGCATCATTAATTTAAAATTTGTCCCTCTTATGAGATAAAACAGTGTATTCATTCAAAGCTGCTGCTTGAAAATCGTCACTCCTTTCACCCCAACCGTCCACATTTTTCAGTAATTTGCTTTTCATTCTAATAGTCCCTTTAAGATTAGCCGCTACTTCCCAAACTGCACACAGTGTAAAATTGAATGTTGAAATATTTAATACAGTTTTAAATCTCAGCAGCTCGGGCTACATATTCTGAACATGTTCATTAAGGCAGTCAAATAGAGATCAAGTCAATTGGCTAAGCCTATCCAAGCACACTGACCCGCCGGCTGCCTCTCATACATGATTTATCACGAGCCTTTCATGATGTACAGCCGTACGTCTTGTTCCGCAGACATCCCGGCTAACGGGAGCCACCGCAGTCGTTGTCTGTTAATGTCACGGCGTCCGTTACCAGTCACGCACGGCACTGGAGCGTTTTCCGTTCATCCATCCAGCTCCTTAAGCAGTTTACACCTCATTTTAAGTGACATCTGCAAAAGCGCGACAGACGTCATGCTGTCAAAACGAAACTAAAAAGCATTGGACACCCAAAGCTCTTCATTTTCCACAGCTGCCAATGAAATAGCTTTTTCTGTCACGTCGGCCATTAAAAGACAGGTCCGAGTGTCACTGAAGTCTGCGGGGCCCACAGTGATCAAACCCACCTCTGCAGAGGTCCCGGCCATTCACTCTGTGACCCCCTTACCCTTCAATCGGCCGCACTGACCTCTGGGGAGTGTCACTCCCGCTTCATCTGCCTGTTTTCCTCTCCTTTCTTCTTTTTTTTCTGTTTTTAGTTGGACTAACCCTTTCAAGTGTAACTGCCTCCTTTGTTGAACTGACTTTCTCTGAACCTCAGTGTCATCTTTTTTTTTTTTTTTTACAGTTTGCCTCACACAGCCGGTGGTTGAAACTGTGCAGCTGCCGTCTGCAAGTTTCTACATCCATTAAAGCAGCAGTTCACTCTCAAGCAAACGCCGTATTGGCAGAAATTTAGATTTTCTTTCTCTTTAAAACAAAATCCTTTTCTAATTTTTGCCCAGTATTTATTGGCACTCAAGCTTCAGGAGAGTGGCTTTGGCATGAACTGCCTCTTTAAGTTGGTTGGTGCAGCCACAGTTTTTCCAGTGCCACTTTTTCCTCCTCAGATACACATAATTACAGCCAAAGTTGCACTGGAAGCAGTTTGTTTGACCAACCACCATGGCTGAATAAACAGCGTATCCCTTTGTTTCCGGTTTCAGCTGCATGTAATAATAATATTTGCATGTGCTTCCGACAGTGTTATTGGCTTAAAAATGAGAATTTAAGTTTTACTGTACATTACCAAGGTGTCATGTTGCACACAATTTAAAGAAAAAAAAACAACTCTAGAAATGTTCCATTGGAGTAATTGTCGACCTAATGAATATTAGGGTGCAGTCTGTCCACACAGGCACTGCTAAAATGTTTATATTTTTCTTCTCAAACAGTAGAAATTCTCATTACTTTCAAGGTTAGTCGTGGAATTGCATTTCATGATTGACTTGATATTTCAAAAGTTGAATGAGTGAAAGCTAAATAGTCTGATCATTTAGCCAAATGTGACTTTTTGGGGGGAGTAAACAGGACTTCCAGACCCTGCTGGACAGCGCTTCTCTTCCAGTCATCTGTTCTCAAAGCACAGATACAATGCCTTAGGAAAAAATATTCATACTCCTTGAATTTTTTCCCCTTTTTTCACATAAAAACCACATACTTTAATGTATTTCAGCAGGATTTTATGTGATAGAAGAACCTGCACCGCAGGCTTCGGTGTTTTGCGACTTCTAACAGGTTTTCTTCAGGATTGCATCGTATTTAGCTCCATCCATCTTCCCATAAACTATGATCACCTTCTTGTCCCCGTTAGAGAAAAGTATTCCCACAGCACGTTGCTGCAGCCACCATGTTTTCCAGGGGGGAGGTTGTGCTCAGGGTGGTGCGCAGTGTTCTGTGCCCGCAAAAGTATGCCATGATTTAAAAAAAATGAATAAAAATTGGCTGCAGAAAACATTTTTGCACCCTGGTTCTCTGCATGGGTGCAGCCGGTGCTAAAGACAGTAGACCAACAACAGATATTAGGAGTTGAGTTTAGTGAGGAACACCAATATCTATGATTGAAAGTGTAACGTTCATGAGGATGTTAGTTTTTTCCATCACATATAGCGTTTGGATGAGGGACAAAAAGTTCCTCATCCCAATCGCCCTGTTCTACGTGTTTGCTGTGTCCGCTACATGGCTTATAACCTACCTTTAAACAGGATTCTCAGTGACTTTCACTCAAAAGTTTTCTTTTTCCATAGCTGCCAGATTTATAGGGGGTGACTAATGATTGCCGTGTCAGCAGATTCTCTCACCTGAGCTGTGGGTATCTGCAGCTCCTCCACAGTTACCACAGGCCTCTGGGCTGTTTCTGTAATTAATCTTCCCCTTACCCAACCTGTCGCTTTAGGTGGACGGCGGTGTCTTGGTAGGTTTGCAGCCATTCTTTCTCCATTTTCAGATGATGGATTGAGCTGTTCTCTGTGAAATGTTCAAAACCTTTGATGTTGTTTTATTACCCACCCTGCCTCAAACGCCTCCTCAACTTTATCCCTGTTGTCTCCGACGCATTCCTTAGTCTTCATGATGCTGCTTATTCACTAATGTTCTCAGACAAACCCCTGAGGCCTTAACAGAGCAGCTTGATTTGCAATGAAATTAAATCATTTATTAATTAGCGACTTCTGAAGGCAATTGGTGACAGTGGGTTTTATTTAGGGGTTTTAGAAAAATAAGAGTTATGCCACACTTTTCAGATTTGCATTTGCAAGAGAAACGGTTAGTTTGCACCAACCTGTGTTGCTCCATCGCTTAAAACAGCAACAAAATACATTGAGGTTTGTGGTTATAGGTTTGCAAAAAGCTGAAGGGATAGGAATTCCTCTGCGAGGTGCTGCATAAATACAGAAACGCTTCATTTATTATGATTCTGAAGGGTGTGTTTAATCAAAGATGTAATGAAATATTTACTGTATATGCATCGGCACACCTGGAATTAAATGAAGTGCTCATCAGAACTATTTTTCAGTTGTCACGGATGTATTCAATTTCACAATATCGCCCTAACCTGCTTATTTTTTTATACCTGCCTTCAAATGGCTGAGCACTGAGGTGGAATATTATGTAAATGCATAATAACAAGTGTACATGATTAAATTTGCTCCATCAACAGCCAGAATCCTGCGACTATTGCCACACTGACACGGCTCTCCTCAGCTGTCTTTCTGCGCATAGGCATGAGTTTGTGAGTTTTAGAGTAGGGAACAGCTTCATTTCGTTAAAGTCTGAAACCTCGGGGTCTCCTTCAACAATTAAATTGTTTTTCCGGGTGTAGGACAAATAAATCCTCGGCATTAGCAGGCGGAGGGGAAATAGCACTTGCATGTGAAGCCAGGGGCTATTTTGTTTCTTTGGCTTCTTGTTGGGATGGAGTACCCATTAATTGAACAATCACTTCTCTGGTAAGCTTGCAGACGCAGAATCTAATTAGGGCTTATTTTGGAACATCCTCGCTTTGGTTGCAAAAAAAAAAATGGAAGCGCAAATTGCTCCGCAGGTTTTACATTATTTAAACGCACCTCTGGGAGAATGCAGAAACAATCTAAGAGTTTCGTGGGCAATTAGTCTTTACTTTAATCTTCAGAACTAAATGATATTTTGAATTCCAGTTTGATGGACCCGTGAAGATTTATTGTTCCTCAAAGTGCAGAAATGTTCTGACTGTTAAGAACGTGTGACACTTATTACTGAATTAGCTGTAATTGGCGTCGCAGACGAATAGGCTTCTGGCTGCTATATTGTTAATGAAGTCAATTAGGCAGCTCGGAGAGAAAGCAGTCATTTCGTTTATCAAACAGTCTTTAGATATTTTTGGTATTTTTATTGTACTTTGCTTGCAGATTTCATCACCTGCAGATCTTCTCACATGGTTTCCGTTTTGGAGAAACCTACACCAATTAGTGAAACGTGGCACAGGCTCCGTGCTCTGGAAACCCGGCCTCTTTACATAACTCACCGCGCTGCCTATTTTTAACGGTGTGGATGCAGCTATAGAGGGCCTGTCTTCCTACGGCACTCTGGAAAGTTTTCTTTTTTTTTCCTGTGATAGCGTATCAGTTCCTGCAGAGCACCAGGGTTCAACCCCCAGCTGAGTGACTGTCTGTCATTCACCTCATCAAGTCTGCCTGCTTCTCCCGCTGCCTCAGCCCTTAACCTCTCCTGCTTTTAAATTTGCTCCTTGCCCTCTTTTGTTCTCTGTTCTTCGGGTTGTCATCCTAACTCTTTGTCATTAGCTTTGCTTTCTCTTCTATTTTTTTTTTTTGGGGAGGTTTCTTCGAGTCTGCTCATATTAGTTCCTTTCTTCCACCAAGGTTGAATTTTATCCTTCATCTCTTCCTTCTGGCTGTTTTTCCTCATACCTTCCCTACTTTGCTTCAACTCACGCAGCCCATCTGTCTTTTTTTTTCTTTTTTAACCTTTTGGCAGACTTGGATGTTGCTATTTTGAAACTTCACTGAGCCAAGACCATGTTGAGTTGGCACTAAACTATCAGGTCATAATGATGGTGGAGTACTGACTCACAAGCTGTGTAAACACTGATTGAACGTTGCAGAATTAGTGTAAGAAATGGCGTTGAGTATCTGGAGGAAGTGATCATTTAAACCAGATTTAGAAAATGACGTGCGGTGCCACCGGCTTTAGTTGCACTATTATTTAATTTGAGTACATTTATTCAGTGGGGAAAAATGCTAACTTAGGATGTATTCCTTTTTAATAAAATGACTTGCACAATTGATAGAGACCTCAGGGTGAAGTCTGGTTTACAGCAGTGATTAAACTGAGACTAAGCTTGAGCTTTTCAGTAGCAATGCAGAGGGGTTGGGTATGAAAAAGGAGGAGTCTGTTGAAAAGCAACTCATACCCACTGTTAAGTTTAAGGAATGGTCTGTCATGTGGGCCGGCTTCTCTTTCATTGGCTTTGGAAATCTTGTTAGAGTGCATGTCATCAAGAGGACTTTAAAGGAGCAATAAGCAAAATGTAAATATTTTACATAGAAAGAACTAAAAACTAATCATGTGAAGAACTAAAGGTAATATTTTAGATGACGTCACACCGCAGCTCTCTGCGTTGTTCTCCAGTCTCTTGTTACATGCGGTTGGGGGTCCGGTCAAACTTCCTTCAGCCAGAAGGAAGTTTGACCGGAAACATCGGGCACTAGACAGGATAGAGTTCCAGTGAATTTCAGAATAAAATCACTGCACCAACTTAACTAGCTTGACTAGTGTAAACAAAACGTCAACACAGGAACACAAGGAAAGAGAGGGGCTTTTGGAGGATGAAATGCGGTATTTAAGCGCACAGATATCGAGTTTTTTGCCCTACAAAAATGAAAACCATGGCTGTTTTTTAATCATCTATGAGGGACAGCAACATAAAGGACCAGACGGACTCACTAGTGCCATTTCCGCAGCCGGAGCCACAGCTGGACGTTGTCTCCCTAGGAGCAGTGTGAGTTGGGGTTTGCAGCAAACCAGAACTGGATCAGGACCATAACCCACACCGTAGTCAGTGTGAGCCCAGGTTAAAGATTATTGTGTTTTAAGCCTTTATTTATTATGGAAGTCTTCACCATGGTGCCATCAACTATGACCAGAGCTGTATGTGTACTGGCGTGAAAACATTGGCGGTGGTGCAAAGAACCCAATGTTGGTGGGTGAACCCGGCTAGCTGGGTGCCTGACTCTCAGGGTATCCATTTCACTGTGGCTGCTGGCACCTTATGTCCCACACAACCAGCAATTGAGTCATCCAGTCTGCTCACGAAATATGTTGTGACAGGCTGTTCATAGGCTTGGGTTTTCTTTACCTCCGCTGCGTGTCTCACCCCCTGTTGTGCCACTTGAGTCATACCCTTTAACCAGGGGAAACACCTCAACGGGCCTGCAGGTGCAGCGTACGGAGGTGGCGTTCAGGTCCAGACGGCGCAGGTGACTCACAGGTACCAGAGAGATATCGGGGTGACTAAAGCCAGGCGGCACGCCGAGACGAGAGCAGACTTTCACCACCCCCTGCCGTCGGGACACCGATCAGTTTAGATTAAAGCTTAGAAGCTCAGAGATGCTTTACAAGTGATTGGCAGCTATTTGTAATGAGGCAAAAGATTCATGCAAGATTAAAAGTCGACGTATTACCAGGCTCATTATCAGCATCACTCTCGATGGCCGTTCCCTCCTTTGTGTGCAATTATGATTTATGACTTCTTAAAGCATTAACGAGTTCAGGCAGTCATGACGGATACAAGACACAAAACTATAAACTTAAAATTACTATTTCTGTTTAGTGCATGGCAGCATCTTGGTTGGACAGATGGTAGAAGAGCACCTGAAGATTACGTTTCCATAATAACTTTACACCGTATCATCGGCCAAATTAAAGCTCTCCTGTCTTTCCGTATTGATTGTAACCATGGTGTCAGACGCTGTTTAAGGCTCAGAAAAATTAGATTAGATTTGATCCATTTGCACTTTTCACTTTAGGTTTGAGAGGGAAGATGAAAGCAAAATGTTTTGGGCACCGACCGATTAAATTTCACCGTGTGAGTTGTTAGATGTGTAAAACATTAAATTATATTCAGAGGGCCTTTATAAGATTTGCGTTTTTACAAGTTTGTGCATGTGTGCTTATACGTTT
Source organism: Fundulus diaphanus (assembly GCA_037039145.1). Taxonomy (NCBI): domain Eukaryota; kingdom Metazoa; phylum Chordata; class Actinopteri; order Cyprinodontiformes; family Fundulidae; genus Fundulus; species Fundulus diaphanus. Next base: position 49,455,849 of record CM073130.1, on the reverse strand, counting down.
TAATTTTTTTCTCGTTTCATACTCGACATTTTTGGACGTGGAATCTGACGCAGAGAGTTATGTACTTGTTTGAATAAAGATGATGTCTCAAACTTTTAAAGTAATTTTCTACATTGTGTTCATAAGTACCTTCCGAAATGATGGAATCTGACTTTAATGAATAAGCAGGAAGTTACAATAGCTTTGTTTTGATCGGGGGTTGTAAGCAGTCATATTTCACAACAGTCATCCGGCCCACACAGGCATCAAAAAGAATGCAGTGAAAGTCAAAGTTACATTTAAAAATAGTTAAGATTTCAGCATTTTGATCAAAATACTTAGCATTCAAAGAAACAACTATGCAAAGGTTTGAGTACGTGGGTTTAAAAATTGTATGCAAGTTGTCATCGTACGTCTAAGTAAATTAGACCAATGCTTGGATATAAAATTTATTGACATTTTATTGTAGAAATACAAATCTCAGAGTCAATAGAAACAGGATAAAAAGTGAACCAAAACCTCTGTACCACGTCTTAAACTCACAAAGAGTCTGCTGCAAAACTGCTTCCATCGGTGGAAATCTCATCTTTCATCATCATTGTAAAAGAAAACAAAATATTTCAGAGATGAGGTGAAAGCTGTATGTAAAAAAAGGATTGCGGAGTTTTTATAAGAGCAACACTTTTACAACTGTAAAGCATTAATCTTAAAAAGCAGTGGGATTGTGATCGAAGCCAGGGACACTGGACCGGTTCTTTTTGAGAGGAAAGAATAGAGTAAAATAAAAACGTTCTGGTGTATATTCTGTATGCAAATGTCACATGTCCAGTAAATTAACAAAAAATAATGTGAATTTTATTTATTTATTTTTTTGCTGTCTGATAATGATCCCAAGTTCTCTAATAATCCATGGTTTATTACTGCAGGGGTAGAAAACTGAGAGTTTTATTTTTCAACGTTCCACGGCATATGCAAACCTTAGCAATATTCGAAAAAAAATAGTAATTATGAATAAGAGACCAACCACCCCTTAAAAGATTGGTTGAAAATTCTCCAAACAGAGTTAAGATTCTTCACGGGCTGCAGGAAGGTGATCAGATGCTCTGATCCATGCCTAAGGTGCTGTCTGTGATGATGAAAAAACATCCCCAATTCTTGGGTTCTGGCCTTTTTGCTTTGAAGATGTAAAAGATATAAAGTCAAAGCATACAGGTATTGTTTAAAACTCCTGATGAAATATAATTTATATCATAAATGCAGGAGCTCAGTGTTTACGTGTCAGATAATCATTGAGGGTAGTTTGTGAGTCTGGTTATATAATCACACTACAGAATAAAATTACAGGAATGTCTGATGTTTTGTGTGTTCAAAAGAGATAACCCAATAAGTATAATCTTAAATAAAACATTTACGTTATTGATTTTAACAAAGAGTTAAGTCAAATGCAGACCAGATTACTGAACTAACCATCCTTCATTACCCACCTCATCATTATTTTAAGCATCACTCTTGTAAATGATAATTTATCTTTCAATGAGACTACCTGTATTAATAAAGGTTTGATCATAATAATAATAATAAGGTATCATTAGACTTGTTTTCTGTTTTCTTCAGCAAGGCTTACATTAACTGTTGAATTTCCCTGTTTGCAACACCTGCACCCCCCCCCCCCCCCCCACCTCAGTGCAGCTCCTCCCGCCTCCTGCTGCAGACTAATCAGTTTCACAGAAACTGTCATTAAGGGTGGAAAGGAGGGTCTGACACCACAGATGGCAGCAGCCTTTCGCAAATGAGCTCTGATTATGAGAGGTGGCAGGTTTCACTCTTCTCAATCATTTCTGCCTTTCACGCCATTAGGCAAACACAGCGCCAGGGTCACAACAGCCCAACACATTTACATGCTAGATTTACTGCATCTCAGCAGCCTTGAGTTTTTGGTGCACTGCTGCACAAATGCCCCCATGACTTCATTTTTTTATATATATTTTTTTTAAAAGTATGACAACCTCATTTGAGTCCATGCTGGCTAAAGTCAGCGCGCTCTGTGAACTATTGGACAAACCTGTTATTTTTGGCCCGTTCATCATAACCAGGTGCCGTCAGTCCTCATCCTCGCATTGGAAATCAGTCCGTGAAAATGACATCAGGTCGCTGCTGCTGAGCCTCCATCAATATTTGAAGCTCTAACTCGTCTCGGCGCTGATTTCTCACTGACTCAGGAGCTCTTGGCCTCTGCCAGTCTGAAGGGAAGCGCTGATCCTAGAAAGGCAGGCTGTATTGATCGGTTAACAGTTGAAGGAGAAGAGACCAGGAGCCTTGTTGAAACACCTGCCCCATGCTGTTTCTTACATACAGAAGCCCCTGTTAACACAACCTGTCTGTCAAAGCTGACGCCTGATTTATACTAGCTCCTTAAGACAATGTTTTCTTAATTATTATTATACCTTAATCAGAAGAACTCTAACCATCTTTTTCTCAAATCTTTTCTCATTTTAAAGGTGTGCGACGACCCCCAGAGCTGGAAAGAACCAATCACAGCGTCCATTACACCCTTCTGATAGCATGTGTTTTGGTGGCCTTCGTCCTTGGAGCCTTTGTCTCCGGGTTCCTTGTCTCGTGCTACTGTAACCACACCGGTCACAAGACCAAAAAGTTATCAAAAGATCCAGAAGCCCCGATCCCACATGCTCTGTCTCTCCGGAGTCTGGCGAAGCTCAACGGTCTCCTAGATAGCCAGAGTAAAGAAGACAAGATGGAGGTGTCATCTCCAAAGATCTACAACTCGTTATTTACCAACGGTAAGGAGCATCATCCAGCAAGAAGATTTGGCCATCATGGAATGACAATGGGAGACCTGGTCCATCCCCACCATCCTCACCTTCACCCCTCCTCAGAGCTGTCTGGTTTACCTACACCAGACTCAACCCCAGAACTGCCCATTAAGAGCATGAAAGCCTTTAAGAACCAGTGGGAAAAGAACCAGAATTGCAACAACGCTAAGGAACCAAAGTCTCATAACATCAGCTCAAGACCCAGTTCGGCCCTGCTACCCCAACAGGTCTTCCCTTACTCACACGGCCTGTCCAACGGACATCCAGCAGTCGGGCACCTACATCTTGAGGAACGCAAAATCCACAATGTTGAGCGCGTTCTAGCTCAGCCTTACCCCAGCTACCCTCAGAAGGTGATGGAGGTTACGTCACTGGATGAGCTCCTGAAGCACATTCATGATCCGAATGGCAGCAAGACCTCCCAGTTAATGAGCCCATCGGGCCTGATGGCCAGCGGAGGACAGCTCGTCTTTGCCAACCGAATTCAACCTCATATTCCCGAGACAGAATCGGCCCCCTACTACAGCTCGTCCACTCTACCTCGGGACAGTCTCACCCGTCGCATGGATGTACCTCCCGACATCCCCTCGCACCATCAGTCCACCTTGGAGAGGAGGCACTCCTCCCAGCGGCACTCGCTGATTTCTGCGGCTACCAAAATGCCCAGTGCAGGCGCAGTAGGTGGGGGAGGAATGATTCCCCGTCAGCACAGCTTCAGCCAACGAAACGTCGGACCTCAACAGCCGCCGCCGCTTTTGGCCCGCATGAACTCCACAGGCAGCGCCTGCGAGGTTCACTATCCTCTCATCCCAAATGGGTACCTTGCCCGTCAGCATAGCTATACTGGTGACCAGCACGATGTCCAGCACCGAGGAGCAATCATCCGCCGGTCAACCTCTCTCAAACCGGACGTCCCTCCGAAGCCCTTGTTCATACCTGCCACATCCCCAGTTAACGAACAGGGCAAGTACAACTACTGAGAAGGGAACCTCCAGGACTAAGGGACGTTGCCCTCAGTGTGTCATCCGTGAGGAACTTCCCTTCGTGGAAATGCTCTGGGCTTGAGGTTGCAGACCTTGACCAAACAATACAACAAATTGCGTGGTAGCAAGTCTCACTGTGGACAAAAGCCTCAACCAAACTTATTTCTGCTTTTTATTTTTTGGTTTTGTTTTGTCCAACAAATATCTTTGTACCATATTGGTATTGTTCAGCTTCTTGCTTATTATAGAACTGCCGACCTAGGTGACATGATGCCACCTCGTTATATTAGGCTGCCAATGTCCTCAATGTGGATGTACAATGCAATTCAGCTTTTGGACAAGTTGATGTTGGACAAACCTTGACACATCACTCATCCTGAAGACTCAAAAGCCAGAGGCTCCTGCAACTCTTCAGTTCATGCTTTTGCTTAACCTTTTTTGATGTAGTGTTTGTATCCACTCCCCGTCCCCCCACCCTTGAATGTGTTTATATTATGCATGTGTGTGTATATACAGTATATGTGTGTTTATATCCACACTGTATATGTATACATATACATATGCAGTATTTGTAACCCGTGGTGAAAAATTCAGCAAATTCCCCTGAAAGTATGTCTGTCTTTGCCTTACTCGTACGCTCTCATGTTTGGGCATACCAAACCTTTTTGCCTAGAAATAAATGAGAGACTACAAACCATACAGAAACCAGATTTGACCGTTGGCTAAACATACTTTGTTCGTGTTGATTCAAAGAAAATTCATCCACAAAGCAGCTTCACTTGACTTCTTTGCCCTAATTTTCGTTTCTCAGCTGATGTCATGTCAAAAGTGACAAACTTGGGGCCATTGACATTCCTAAGAATGTTTCTTTAAGATCGGTGCTTCAACAACAAAAAAAAAGAGAATAAAAATCTAAACTCCTCTAAAATGAATATAAACAAGACTATATACCTTTGAACCTAGAGGACGAGAAAAACTTGACACGCAGCATAACGAGAATGAACAGCAACACAGAATGGACTCCAGTTACTCTAGGTATTAACTTTGTGGCTACTGGTTGTAAATAAAGAAATAATTACTAGCCAAATTTTAACTGTATGTGTAAATGTGTGCCTTATTTAATAATAGTGTGTTAACAGGGGTTGGTGGAGGGTTAACGCAAGGGGCTCAAATGGCTACTATGCTACAGTATATTGTAGGTGTTTGATTTTCTACAGTTCTCACTATTGTTTATCTGAAGAGTTTCATTCCAGAATGAAAGATCCAGGATATGTTCACGTCACCTAATCGGATAAACTTTAAAAGCACCATTTCAATTTAGGTTCAAGAAATTGTCTCATGTTCTGTGTATCTGGAATGATATTTTTCTTTACCAAGACATATTTTGAAAATTTACCATTTTTAATTTTAAGATGTATAGAGAAAAGACAATATTTTTGCAGACTGATTCAGCGTTTTGGAATGAAACGGCTTCATTTATTTTCCTGATTTGCCTCCCAAAAATTGTTAGCCTGGAGGTTTGTTTTGGAGGATTGTTGGGCGAAGATAACGCACAGCCTGAGACTGAAGACATTCATTATTGACTGTCTGTGTGTTGGGTCATCTTCCCTGTAAGTGCCATTGCTTTGAGTGTTTTTTTTAAAGACTTATCTTCTTGAGTTAAAAAGGTGAAGCTCACAGATCCTTGTACAGTTGAGCCCAAAATGTTTAGCTGTGGTAGATTTAAAGTAGTCCTTTAATTTCCTCATACATGTTTCGCTTAATTAAAGGTAATCATTATGGTTAGGAGTCCTGACTTGACTGACAGAAGACTTTGAGTTCATCACCAAACATAATTTGCTAAAATATGCTACTTCATGCACAAAGCTGGTCATCAATTACACAAACAATTTGACAGCTGTAATATCAATAAGGATGTATCTATTGATCATTAAAAATGGAATCCATAAATTTTGATATGTTTATTATTAAAATCTAATAATAACAGCATGTTTCAACTGTTATTCAGCTTTTACATTTTCTCATTTCCTTCAAGAAACAAACTTCCTGATTGAATGAAAATAATTTTGAATCTAAATCTACCAGAGGCATGAATAATTTTGGGCTTAACTAAGGCAACAATAGCAGAAGTCGCACGTTATGCGGTTAAACATGAAGTTGAGGTTTTCCTCATATCCTGTTAAACACCTGTGTTGCAATTTCCTGTTACCTGTTTTTTTTCTTTTTTTGATCCAAATACGAAAAGCAAGGATGTAGGCAGGCTTTTACAGTAGATTTTGGTTTCTGTGTCACCAACTATCATCTTTAGCAATACAGAGAAGAATCATGCAGAAGTGCAACGCACCGTGGTCCAACGGGCTGAGATTATTTCTTGGAAGGACTCCTAGAAAGTCTTTGGGATCCATGCTGCCAAAAGTCTCTCTTGTTTTGAGGATTTACATCAGAAATGGGGATGCCATCTCGGCCTTGGACACATCACTCCGTCAAATCCCACCATAGGTAGACTTTTCAGAACGTCCCTACACTCGAGGTCGACTGGAACCACGATCAGTTCTGTAAAAAAAATATCAGTGTGCCATTTACCGCTTCAAAGATAAATGTTCGACCAAGTGAAATTTCCTTGAGGACATCAGTCCTGAGAGGCAGAGTTTACCATTTGTACCAATTATTCAGTAAGATTAATTAAAATTAATTTGGATATCAGTGCATTAGGCATCCTTTCAGACAACATATGATAGGAAAATAACAGGAATTGAGGCAGCTACACTGTTGAAGTGGAACTGTTTTGTTTTGTTTTTTTTACACCTACTGGTCATAGGTTGTATGAAAAAGGGGATGTCACCTCTAAAAGCTCTGTCAGTATTTGATTTTGTGTAAATACAATATCTCTGGGCGGGATCTCATTTCAGTATTATGTTTTTTCTCTGTTTGATTTCCAGGCTATGCCTCTTGACTTATTATAAATTTGGTCTCACAGAATACCATTATATGTCTCTTATAATAGGAATAAATAAAATGCAAAATACGATTAATCTCTGCAGTGTCAATGTGTCAGAATAATGCTTGGACGTTCTCTCTGGGTGATCTTTGAGTACGATTGGACAGTTTATGCAAATCCATGGAAATTTAAGGTTTTTGTCACACAGACGATTTACATATTCATTCAGTGAAGTCAGAGTATAATGTCATTGGTGCACTAAAAGGATTCTCCTTTAGTACAATGCTTATGGGCAGTAACAGGTCGGTTACTCATCAGATACAACAGTCTGAATCGAGATCTGCCATGAAAAGGTAAGTTTTGTCTTTTTGACCTTTATACCATTCATAAACCTTTTGGTAAATTTGGCCAAAACATTCTACAGAAGAAGGCAGAGAGGACACTGTCTTAGTATCCAAGATGGATCCGGTGCATTTTCCCCCTCATTCCAAATTGCTTTATGCTATATAAGTGTAATAGAAGCTTTTTTACCAGTGTTTCTTATCTTGCCGGTCTTGTTGTCCTTTCTAAGAAGGCATTTTACCAAGGTCTAAAGCATGGATCTAAAACTGCAGTCTTCGAGGGCTGGTTTCCTGCAACTTTTACATGTTAAACCAGAATCAGAAGGCTGCATTAGCCCTGCATTACATCAGCATAGAGGTAGGTTCTACAGAGTCCTGCTAATGTTTAATTCATTTGTGTTGAAGCAGAGACTTGTCTAAAAGATGCAGATCACCAGTCCTCAAGGACCAGAGTTTGAAATCCCTGGTCTGGTCTTCAGGAAATTCAGCACCTTTTGTGAAACATCAAGTCCCATCATGTCTGTGTCACTACCTATACGCCCCTGTATTATGGAGAGACAGTGTACATTTTTTTATAAATTGTTTACGGACATTGCAAGGTATTTTGACATCTATTTGGTTCCATGTTTAGTTTTTGGCTAACCGTCTTGCTAACCACATATTAAGCACGTAGACTTCTGTGCATTGACCTCTACACACAGTCTGAGTAAGTAGTCAAATAATTCACTGAATTTGTCAGAAAACAAAGAAAACTCTATTGTCACTAGAAGAATTTCAAAAGCTAATTTAAGTGAATCTTCATCCATGCAGACAGAGTCTGTATAGTGTTCAGCATTCAACAATACAGAGGTGGAAAAATCCACAAATACCTGCTGCAGTGTTTCAGGGGTCAAGCACGGAAAGCCAGCAGGTTGCTAAAATATGTTTAAAATAAAGATCTCATAGTGTAGGCCAGAAAGCATGCATTCTATAAAACACTGGAATGTTAAAACGGGCCCAATTATAGCATTAAAGCATCAAACATGAAGCATTTTACAATCTACTGGATTTTGAGTGTAGTCATTTTACTATTTGAGAGTGTAATATATTTAGCTTTTGGTAAAAGTACTACTGCAATCTTCATTGTGACCGTTTTATCTGAAAGTCAATACTTCAAATGGATCGCAGTCAGAGAATTGCAGGAATGTTTCAGGGACAGACGGGAGCAGCTTCAATGGCGATGCAATGAGAGTCTGTACAGGTGTCTCTGGCTTTGCACACCTTCTGTGCAACTACAGCTTCCAGCTATTTGCAGAAATAGACACATTATACAGTATGTAATTAGCTGGCACATCGTCAGCCCAACATAGCGCCGTACAGGGAATAATTATATCTGGTGGATGTTCCAGCAGCAACATTAGGCTCTGTAAACAACTGATATTAAGGAACAAATCAGTCAGTGTTCAATTTTAAGTCAGTACTTTAACATTAAATGAATGCCTTTTAAAAGGTTTACATCAGGCATGCCCAAAGTGCAGCCCGGGGGCCATGTGTGGCCCCTGTACTGATTTTGGCTGGCCCCCCAACTGCATTTCAAGAAAAATTTGGTCCACGGGTGGCTGATGCAGATGGAAGTTTTTAATTATTTAATTATTACAGAAAAGTTAAAATCCTACAATTGAAAATGTTAGGTACAATACAAAGTATTCATCTTTTAATAAACACATTTTTGACATTCTCTTTAATTTCATAGTAACATCTATCCAATGACATTTAATTACTCAAATGCAGACTTTGATGCATTAAAATCTGCTTTCAATCCAGTTATTAAAATTGGCTAATTACAGCAAGTGTTGTCAGAGAACAACTGACCCAAATGCTGTTGTTATATTGCTAGACCAAAAAGAGTTCAGTTTATTATCAATAAAGAGTCAAATGAAATTATTGAAAATAATTTGCAAACTGGATGACCATCTTTTAATAGAACAAATGAGCAAAACCCTTTTTAATTTTGGATCTACAATGATTTACACATTCATCTTCTAAAAAATATCTTTCTAATGTATTTATTTAAAATGAGCATATTTTGTAGAGGTTTAAAAAAGTTTTTGGTTTAAAAAAAATAATTGTGTTCATTTTTTGGCCCTCGGGTTCCTTTGACTTGACATTTTTAGCCCATGTACCAAAAAGTTTTGGCACCCCTGGTTTACATGGTTCGCTCCCATCTCTTCATTTGGAAGAACCAGAAAAACCCCTTCAATTACCATCAGCTTTATCAGGATCTTTTTGGGTAATTTATTTTGAAAATTGAGGATTTAATGAGACAGAAAAAAATACATAAATAAATTAGGCCAAGGCAATACCCAGAATAAGTTTTAGTTTAGTAGTCTGCAGCTTAGAGCCAGAAATGTTACATGACCTTTCGAATAAAGACGACTCATAATTGTTATACATATCTATTATGATTATTAGTTAGATTATTAATTTGAAATAATTTTACAGAACCAAAATTGTTTTCTATTTTTAAGTTTTAAAATAAAGAAAAAAAATTAACTTCTAAAAAAAGAGGATGGATATTTTTTTGATGAGATGTTTATATTGAGATGTGAGAAATGTAAAATAAGCACAAAGTTTCAAACTAGATGAGAAGGAAAAATCTTAAAACATTTCTTAAAAAGATCTTAAAACATTTCTGGTCATTCTGTTGTGGAAATGTAATGCAATTATTCCATGAAAAACCTGGAAAACTATTGAAACCTTTAACCAGCTTTCAGTTTTAGTCCATGAGGCAGACACCCTTTTTGCCTTTAAGAGCCACTTTAAACTTTCCTTTTTTCATGAAGCTAACAGAGTGGTTTAGCTTTTGTGAGTTTTCTCTGTAGTTTTCTGCTACTGGCTCTACAGGTGCAGGTTGTAGACCCCTGGTTTAATGTTTTCCAATCACGAGATTGTAGAAATGTGAACCTTAAAACATAAGCTTAACTAATTGTGTAAATGCTAAAGTGCTTTTAGATTTCATAAAAAGTCAACCCACATGTTTGACCTCTCAATTTTAAACAAATGTCCAAATCTGAATTAATTTGACAAACTTAAAATTAACTCAGCTGTTTGCAAATTGCATTTTAGTCGTCTGCTTTACAGGAAAAAGACGCTCTGAACCTTTTTACAGTGAAACTCCTGTTCAGATGCTTACTCATACGAAGATTGTCCCTGCAGGTGATAAGTCCTGCTGTGAAGGCGCCGCGGCAGGAAGTAAACAACTGAGTGGTTCAGGGTCACTTTAAAAGGTTTTATTTTTGCATTTCTTATTTTGCCATGTTTGCAAATATTTAGAAAAATAGTTTGATTATACAAAGGTTCACTTAAATAACTCCTAAATTTGTTTACATGAACACAGTAGTTATTTTTGCTTTATTTGGGGACTAATAATATATTCGTTTAAATAAAAATAGTTTTGGATTGAAGAAACAACTAATAATAGACGCCCCAGGACTACTTTGATGTAGAGAAGGAATTACCTTTTTCGTTTTTATGTTATCGTCACACCTAAATGTTTCTGATCTTTAAACAAATGCCATTATTAGACTAAAGCTGAGTAAATACCAAAATCAGCTTTAAATTGATGATTTGATTTATTAAGTGAAGAATTACAAACACTATCATTGATCTAAAAAAATATTTCCCCCTAAAACTAAGAACTGGCTGGCAAGAACTTGCATTTACTTGCAATGAGTCTATTACATGTCTTAGAGGGGATTTTGGCTCACTCTTTACAGAATTGTTTTAATTCAGTCAGAAGAGAAGAATTTTTAACAGTCTAATATAATGCCTCTCTATCTCAGTCAGAAGTCAAGACTTTGAGTATGCCACTCCAAACCTTTAATTTCAATATGTATTTATGTATCCTGCTGTATTAGACAAAAGGCTTAAGGTTAGAACCTGATGAGTGGACCTGCTCCTTCAGGATTTCCTGCCAGGGTGTGGCATTAACGCAGCTCTGGACCATCACCGTGTTTGACTTCGGGTATGATGTGATCTGAAATGCTGTAATGTTTCCACTAGATGCTGGTCTCATCAGTCTACAGGATATTTTGACAAAACCAACGGAGATCAGCATGTTTAGAGGGTAAATGTGAGGACGCTTGTGTTATTCTTGCCTAGCAGTGGCTTTTCATCTTGGTAGTCATAAAGGACATTTTTGCCCGATCTCTTATTGTTAAATCATAAACACTGGCCTCAACTTAGGTAAGGAAGGCATACAGTGTCCCAGGTGTGTGTTATTTTGTTGTCTCCTGGATGTGTTGAAGCTGTGCTTTGAGGCAGATGACCGTTCATACTGAGCCCGGTTCTGGTTCTGCTGGAGGTTTTTCCTTCCCGTTAATGGGGAGTTTTTCTTTCCACTGTCGCTTCATGCTTGCTCAGTATGAGGGATTGCAGCAAAGCCATGGACAATTCAGACCACTCTCCCTGTGGCTCTACGCTTCTCCAGGAGTGAATGCTGCTTGTCGGGACTTTGATGCAATCAACTGGTTCCCTTATATAGGAAATTTTTGACCAATCTATATAATATGATTGAATTTGACTTGAGATGACATGCTTCATGAATTGGCGCTATATAAATAAAATTGAATTGAATTGAATTGCTTTTGGGAGACAGCTTGGCTGGATTAAACCTCCTAAGGAGGTGCACAACTGTTCCATGTTTTCTCCATGTCTGAATCGTTGGTTTTAGTTTCTCATCTGGTTTCCTGGGGTCCCAAATCCCTAGAAAATTGCCTTTTTTTGACGATTTCCAGACTGATAAGTTCCAGTTGCTCTATTTTTAACCTTTTCTTGAATTTGTTTGTTTACTTCATGCAGCCGGCAGGTTCTGTTTGTGTAATTATTTGATTCTACAGATCTGGCTGTTAACATACCTGGGTCTGACTCACTTCTCCGATTAATCACAGCTATCTCCTGATTTCACAAGGACAGTGATCAAGTTCTTACGCACGGTGTGGCCCAGTTGGGTGTGCGTTACCATTTTTCCTCATCAATTGGGGACAGCATTTCGCACTTATTCAGGTTATCTTTGTCTAATATTCTTTTGTGTTTGATGATCTGATACTTGGAAGTGTAATAAAAACCAAAACAGAAGATTTGTGGGAGGACAAATGCTTTTCACAGCATGATAGATGTTGTAGAATGTAGTTTAAAATGTTTTGCATTTCTTTAGAAGGAACCTGAACTAAAAGAACCCCAAGTTGAGAGAAATACACCATAGTGCAGATTATGTTTGACACATTTGATCTCTTTGTGTTTGTTGTGGAAGTTTCTGCTGTTGTGGAAGCAGGCTTTATGCTTGCAAAGGTGTCAGCGAGAAGCACTTCACTGGTGCTGCAGCCGAGGTGTTCCTGGATAAACCCGCTTCTTTGTGTGAGTAAAACAATGTGTTCCAGTGAAAGAATTGACCTTTTACCTGAAACAGTACTCCTAATGAGGTGATATTGATCCATTTATCCAATTATACTCCCCGGAGTCCATAGGATAATCATTTCTCTGTTAGTGAGAGCTCCTGGCCGCGTGTCCTGGTGGGAAGCGTTGCTGGGAGATGACTTATGTTGGTTAAAGTAAAGACAGACGCCAGCCTGGATGATGGATGGTCATTATCCACGCTGTATTTACTGGGTTCCAACAGACCACCTGTCCAGCTCCCATGGCATCTGAGAGATGAGGCTTTTTTTCAAACCTGTTTCTATATTTCTAGTCAGGTGGCTGCTGATGGTGGGGTAGAAAAACTGGTGGAGCGGGGGCTCCACTGATTTAAACATGTCAAAAAGACTAATTACAACAAAAACAATCTACATTATTGCATTGCTTGCATACTTAATCTCATTTTCTAACAGGATGGTCACATAAAACATAATCTTTTACAGCTCATCTTGTTCTTCCTGCCGCCTGTGATGATTTAGTTTGCTGCTGAACATGCCTTTACTGTAAACATTGAAATGGTTGTTCAAAGGTCAGGTGTTTCTTGCCCCAAAACCTGAATCAGAGGTGGATTTCTCCTAATGCTATTTTTCTGATAGTTTGGTATTTTTAATAACTGCAAGGCTTTCACACACAGCAGGGTTAGCCATAAAGTAACACAGGATTCTGTGTTTGAAATCATTATTTTCATTTTGTTGTATCTGCTCCTTTTAGGAAGATCTTACAATGTACGTAGAAGTTTTTATTGCTGTCAAGGGATTATTCCACTTTCCATGATGCAAGATCAAACAAATTGGACATTGGAGTATGTCTGACAGATGTGCAGCTGTAGATAACACTTCGTTCACTAAGATCGGTCACGTAGTTGCATATCTTCATGTTTCAGTAGCAAATTAAGATCTGCAATTGAGGAAAGTATACTCCAGCATACTTTGTGTGTTTGACAGAAAAGGGAGTCTGATTTTTTTCTCTCTTTGCACATTGGTACAAAACTTAAAAGCTTCCCATATGCTTGGCAGATGGGCAGCTACTATGAAAGGTGCAAACTGAAAAAGAAAGTTAAATAGCTGCGACCCAGCAATAGCTGTTCGCTATTGTTACTCTTGGCCAATCATGCTCTCTGCACTCCTCGGCTTGCCGATTGCTTTGAGTGGCTGAAGCACCAGGGAAGTCGGACCTATTTCCGATGTGTTTTAGGCCATTAAACATTTAGCACAAAAGGCTGATGTGATTTTATTGTAGGGGGGGGGGGGGGGGAGAGAAAGGGAGCACTGCTGTGGGTGTTGAGGCCGTGCCCCCACTGTAGTAAAAGTGCAAAACCTAGATAGATTTTATGAACAAGGAAAGCTGAGAGGATTTCACCTGTTAAAAGCAACAGAAATCCAGCAAAAACATTGTTCTTTTTCTTTTGAAGACCCACTTGTTTCAACTGGTTTTTAGCTACTTTTATGCTATGTTGTTGCATGTGTGCTGTAATGATTTGTGCTGGTGAACCCAGTATTCTTTTTTTCATTATTATAAGGTTTATTGCATGGGCGTGCTTCGGTGGCGCAGTGGTTAGCGCGCACGACCCATGTACGAAGGCCTTAGTCCTCGACGCAGCCGACCCAGGTTCAACTCTGACCTGTGGTCCTTTGCCACATGTCTCTCCCCCTCTCTCGTACCCCCTTTACTGTCAGCCCACTGTACAAAAAACGGGGCACTAGTGCTGTAAAAAAAAAAGAAAGTTTATTGCAGAATGTGAATAACGGCAGCAATGGGCAGAAGACCAGAGGATGAAGGTAGGGTGAATGGCAGAACCAGACTGACCAGGGGATGCAGATAGTGGCAGACCAGAATCAATGAGGAAAGCAGGAGCTGAGCAGAACAGATGGTGCGGACCGAGGAACAACCAGAACGGGCGGAGCGAGCGGCTGGAACTCACAGGGAAACAGGCAGACTTGTGCAGCGTACAGACACAGGCAACGTTCATCAGTGAACGCAAATAAAACTTTTGCATATGTGTCCACCATCTTTGCTATGTTTTTGTGCAACCATTTACCTTCAAAAGGCACATAATTAGTGAAATTAAGTCCACCTGGGTGCAATCTAAGTGTCACCTGATCTGTCAGTATAAACACACCTTTTCTGAAGAAGCTGCTGCACTACTAAGCAGGAGGCATCACACCATGAAGCTCGATGAGCTCTCCAAACAAGTCAGAGAAAAAGTTGCTGAGAAGTACAACTTAGGGTGGAGTTATGAAAATGTCCAAATCTTTGATGCCCCACCGAAGCACCAACAACTTCAAATGGAAAGTCCATGGTACCACTACAAACCTGCCAAGAGTAAGAGTGGGCCGCCTACCAGAACTCACAGACCGGGCCAGGAGGGCATTAATCAGAGAGGCAGTGCAGAGACCAAAGGGAGCGCTGAAGGAGCTGCAGAGGTCCAGAGCAGACCGACCTCATCATAGACCTGCCATACTGACACCGGTGACCATCAGGGGAACGGAGACTTAGATAGTGGACTCTTAAAAGTCTCGGGGTGTTCTGAACAATGAACTGAACTGTAGTCACAACATTGTTGTGCATTACGAGACGGGTCAGAGCAGACTGTACCTGCTGAGGAGACCGAGGTATTTTACGGTACAGGGGATTCTCCTAAAGACAGCCATCTGCTGTGGTGTTGGCTGTTGGAGTAGCAGCTTATTAACATCTGAGAGGAAACAGCTGGATCCCCTTGATCCAGTGAAGGTGGTGGGAGACAGAATAACTCTAACAGGAATAACGTCACTCTTGAACGCTGTCTTTTTTTGTTCTATCTAAAAAAAAAAAGAAATTTTACTTATTGTTCCTGTAAGTTAAAAATAACATTATTTATCCCAGTGTTATTTTACCCCTCTGATGATATACTCAAATGAAATACTGGATTTCACTCAGATCTGCAGTACTAGAATATGTTGCATTGAAGAAATGTTCCACAGCTCTTTAACAGGGCAGTTATAACAGCATATAATCTTAAACTTTGTTTAAGGTTATATGTGAACATTTCTACTGTATGAAGTATATCAATCCATCCATCCATTGTCCATACCTGCTTGTCCATGGAGTGGGGCTGGTGCCTATCTCTAGCAGTCATTGGCAAAACTGTATGCAGATGGAAATTAACAAGAAAGCGGATCAATGGCTGTTATAACGAAAATATGTGCAACTGTTGTAAATTTGTAGTTAAATAAATGTACTCAAATTTAAAGCACTTATATACTCTCAAAGTGAAAGCTGCTAATAATCCATTTTAACTGCATATTTAAATTTTGTATAAAAGTATATATATATATATATATATATATATATATATATATATATATATATATGTATATGTATATATGTATATGTATATATATATATATATGTATATGTATATGTATATATGATATTTCTCTAAACAAATATTTTTGAGTTCTTATGAAGAGTTTTCACACGTTTCATTTTGATTTCTTGTGTTCTCAGGAGCATCACGGTCTGAAAACTGAAACAAGCCTCTGTGTAGCCTGGAGCAGCATCCAAATCACTCATTCTCTCTCAAGATTGTAAATGTTTAAAGTAGTGAGTTAATTTCTGTATGTTGCGGTTGTCAAATCACCCCGTCGACCTCCAGGGAAATGTGTTGATCTCTAATCCAGTTACCGACTGTGACTGCTTCTGCACTTCAGCTGTAAAAAACAAACATGAAACCTGTATGTATGTATATATATATATATATATATATATATATATATATATATATATATATATATATATATATATATACACAAGACAGCCGTGTGATTGATGGAAAAAAAAAACATTTTTCATTAATAGTGCATGCATGGTCGCCTTCCTCCCCAAATCTGTCTGACCGGTGACTCAGTGGATTTCTAAATGGGTTCTTGTTTTGTCAGCTATTCCACCGTGACCCTTCACACCTTCCCTGCAACCCTCCAGCATCCCTCTCCAAAAAAAATATTATTTTGCACCAATAATGACTTTGAATTCCCAATGTCTGGGCTTTGACAGCAGCTCTCTGACAGCTAGCATCACAATTCATTATGTCTCTGCCGGAAGAGCCTTCAAAGGGGCACGGAGAGGCTCTCACCATGTCAGTGTCTGTGATTATTTCACTATATTTCTCTTCTCTAGAAAAACAGACGGATGTCTGAAGAACACAGATTCTGGTTTCAGGACACGTGTAGTCTTCCTTGTACCCTAGTTGAAGTCATACTTCTTCCCTGCATCAGCATTGCATTCGTTTTTCCAAGGCCCCCCTTTACATTTTCTCATTCATCACTGTCACCAAGTTCTAAAGAACAAGAAAAAAATTATAATTTACCGTGCAGCTAAGTAGACCGCTGTGCAAAAGCCACGACAAGCCAGCAAAGTAGTTCTGATGAGTCCCTTTAAATCACTCCAAATCACCTAAACCTTCCTCCCCATGATCTAATATATAAAGTTTTATCAGCCCTTTAACTTGTACATCATCAGTGTAGTGAAGAAGACATAAGACGATATCATCACTACACAGCTCTATATGTTTTTTTCCAAATTGATATTTTTTTTCTCAGTTTAAAAAAAAAATGCCTCTGCCGGTTGTTTTGATTCGAAAACACTGAAAAATACTTCTGCAGACAAGGAACGTGACAGCGCAGACAAACAGCCAGAGAAATTCAATTCAATTCAATTTTATTTATATAGCGCCAATTTATGAAACATGTCATCTCAAGGCTCTTTCCAAAGTCAAATTCAATCAGATTATACAGATTGGTAAAAAAATGTCCTATTTAAGGTAACCCAGTTGATTGCATCAAAGTCTTGACAAGCAGCATTCACTCCTCCTGAAGAAGCGTAGAGCTACAGGGAGAGTCGTCTGCATTGTTGATGGCTTTGCAGCAATCTCTCATACTGAGCAAGCATGAAGCGACAGTGGAGAGGAAAACTCCCCATTAACAGGAGGGAAAAACCTCCGGCAGAACGAGGCTCAGCATGAACGGTCATCTGCCTCGACCGACTGGGGTTTAGAGAAGACAGAGCAGAGACACAACAAGAGAGACAAACAAGCACAGAAGCACACATTGATCCAGTCTGAAATAGGCCTAACATGCATGTTTTTGGACTGGTGAGGAAGCTGAAGTTACAAGAGAGAGCTCATGCAGGTAATCATTATGCAGAAAGGCCCAGACCCTGACCGAGATAAGAACCCTCTTCTTATTACTTACTGTTGATGTATCAGTACCTAGTATTTTTAGTATTGATCAATTTGAGCCAATAAACCTTTTTAAGAAATGTTTCCTGTACTGTAAATGAAATAAGAAGTATTTTATTTTATCAAGAATCAAGAAGCTTTATTGTCATTATGTTTTATCATAACATTTTGAAGAGGCAGACACTGGCTCAGAATGCACATGATTACACATAATATGCAGACACAATAGGACACGATCTTTTCGTTCTTCTTTTTATTCTTTAAACTGTTGATTGAGCTGATCAACACCAACGCTCACTGCAGGGCTTGAGCATGCAAATATTCCTTAGCAGCTAATGGGCTTGTTTTCAAGTAAAAGAAATAGCAGTCTACAATACTCTGCAATAATTTTGCTGCAGAATTGTACAATTTGCATGGATGTCCAAACATACAGTCCCTGAGAGACTGAAGTGTGCAAATATACATTTGCAAGCATATAAATGCACTGGGCTGATGGTTTGTTAAGTTTCAGCAGGGGGCGACAGCCCTTACAGCTTTGGGAAATAAACTGTTTTTAAGCCTGTTAGTTTTTTATTTAATGTTCCTGAATCATTTACCGGATGGAAGTGGCTGAAACTATGCAGGTGGATGGGATCTGTGGCAATACGTCTGGCCTTTTTCTGGACTTGTGCAGCATAAACCATGCCTAAGTCCTCTAGACGGCATCCTCTAGACAATCCCCTGTGCTGTCCTCACAACTTGTGCTAAACTCTTCCACTCCTGCGCTGTGCAGCTCCCATACTATACTGTCACACTGAGACACAAAATGCTTTCTACTGTAGCTTGGTAAATGTTTTTTAACAGCTTATCGGAATGTCCAGTCTGTTTCAGTTTCCTGAGAAAGAAGAGCCGTTGTTGAGCCTTCTTTACCAGGTGGGAGGTGTTCACGGTCCAGGAGAGGTCAGAGGAGATGTGAATTCTTAGAAACGTCATGCTGTCCATGCGCTCCACCACCTCCTCATGTATGCAGAGAGGAGCATGTTCAGTCCTCCTGAACTTCCTGTAATCCACTATGACTTCTTTGGTCTTGCTGGAGTTCAGGATCAGGTTGTACCTGGAGCACCACTGTGTCAGACTGTGGACTCCTCTCTGTAGTAAGTATCATCATTTTTGGATACGAGACCCACCACAGCGGTGTCATCTGTGGGGTGGACAGCAGAGCAGTCGTGGGTGAAGAGGGCAGGGCTGAGGACACAACCCTGCAGTGTTCCTGTGTTGAGTATCAGTGGGGCAGACGTGCGTTTCCCTATCCTCACCACCTGGAGCAGGAGCAGAGCGGTGCAGATAATCATAGGTTGTGGAGCTTCAGAGCCAGCATGTCTAGGAGCACGGTGTTGAATTGCTGAGCTGAAGTCCATGAATAGCGTCCTAACATAGGTGTTGGGATGCTGCAGATGAGTCAGAGCCGTGTGAAGCCCTAACGATACAGCGTCCTCTGTGGAGCGATTCTCCCTGTAGGTGAACCGCAGGCTGTCCAGGACACCAGGGATGGCGTCTTTGATGTGTTTCACGAGGATCCTCTGGAAGCACTTCATGATGACAGAGGTCAGAGCAAAAGGACGGCAGTCACTGAGGCAGGTGATGGTTGTTTTCTTGGGAACAGGCACAATGATGGAGGATTTCAGACAGGCAGGGACCATGGAGAGCTGCAGGGAGAGGTTCAAGATGTCCAGACAAACCCCTCCGAGTTGGTCAGCACGTGATTTTACCTGAAACCATGTCTGGATTTGTAGCCTTGTTGATGTTAAAATTTCGTTTATTGCTTCTTTTAGGAGCCGGGGAGACATCTTAAATTTTCTACATGAGCTAATGGTTCATTTAGTATTGGGAATTGTTTTATTATTTGTGAATTGTGTTATTGTGCACACTTGGCCATGGAAGGCAGATGCAAAGTAGATTTAGCTCTGGTTCAAAACATCACTTCTCATTGTCTCTGGAAAAAAAGAGTAATAAGCCAAACTAAACTAAACAGCCTTTTTGCTGCCAGGCAGGAAGGCTAAAGCTAGCTAAAGCAGAGCTATCGGCTAAAAAAGCAAGATTAGGAATAAGCAAATTAGAAGTGGGACTTTAAGCCATTATTTCTAACAACCTCTGGATACTGAGTTCACACTTGTGTGTTTTCTAACATACTTGGACGTGTGAAAGTGTATTTCTTATTTTAACACAACTGAAAGATTCAACACTTAAAACTTAACAACTGAAGGGCCTTTTTAAAAAACTTTCTGTACAACGAAACTTAAAAGCAGCAGTTTCTGCTGTGGAATGAGAACAAATCCGCACACAGCGGCATCACTCTAGGAATGCATAATTAGTACATTCTTATTCAGTATTTTGAAAGAGGTTTGCCCTGTTTAAACCTCAGACGTAAGGTGTGCCCCTGGCTGTTGTAGTACGAGAGAGGGAGCCATGTTAAGATTGACAGAGTTGTCTGAGGCTCGTAGAAAGAAGAATATAGTAGCTTATGAGTCAGGTAAGGGATTTTAAAGAATATGAAATCAGTCATTCTACTGTGCAGAAAACGGTCTACAGTAGAGGATATTCAAAGCAACTGATAGTATGCCAAAATCTGACCATTTAAGTAAGGTCCAAACAACAGCATGCTTGAAAATGCTGCAAGAAGTCTCCAAACAGCCTAGACTAACAAAACAGAGGTGTATGACATGCTAATGTGAAAATGTGTGCCTGTTCAATCAGAGACAGAACATGTGTAACTTTTATACGCGAGGAGAAAACATTTGTTCTCTAAAAGAAAAGCATAAAGGCCAAAATGACGTTTGCCTCAGAGTGTAGACAAAGACCTTGATTTCTGAAATAGGGTTCTTTGCAAAGATATGCATAAAACTGGGTTATTTTGACACCGGAACAGAAGACGTGTTTGGACGGAATCCTGTGCAGCAAGCTGGGAAAAGACGCTCAGAGCAACTACGGAGCACAGGGCTGGAGATGTGATGGTCTGGGGCTGCATTGCTGCTGCAGGACCTGACCAGCGCATTATCTTAGAATCCACCAGAAACTGTTCCATGTAAACGCTTGAGAAAAATATCAGGTCATAAAAAAGTAATTTTGAATTTGCCTTCTTTACTCTGACACCTCTAAATAGAATAAAGTACATCCAACTGGGATCTGACATAACTCCATTTGCAAATAGAGTCCGCCAGTGTGGAATTTAACAGTAATAACTCAGTAATAATGCAACTGCAATGTGAAAATCTCAAAGTTTTGTGAGAGAACATTGGTGAATAGATCATCACAAAATCCAAGGAACACGGCAGACAGTGCAGAGATAAAGCTGTGTAGAGTGGGGTAACATCATAAAACAATATCCCAAAGTTTGAACATACTATGGTGGACTGATCAACCAAAACCTACCAAGCTGCAGGCTAGGCCGCCTTAATGCATGGGTTTACCTGGGCTGAAGCCCAGGGGCCTACAGCGTTGGGGTGGCCTACCAGCACGATTAGTAGGTCCTGGCTGCAGGCCGTGCAGGCCAAGCAGAGAGAGGATTAATCAGAGAAACAGCCAAGAGGCCAAGCAACTATGGAGATATGCTGTAAAGATCCTCAACTCGGGGGGTGTCATGATTTGTCTTCGTGAACCCGGACAGAGCACGCACACACAGAGCTTGTTCTTTTGCTGTTTATTGAAAGTAATGAGTTGGATGATGATGACCAGAGTTGGTAACCGGACTGGAGATGAGGGGTGCAGGAGCAGGCTGACTGGAAAAGACTGGAGAGAGTTCTTGGAATGCAGGACTGCTGGAGCACAGGGTAGCAGGCAATCCAGCAGCTAGCAGAGGCCTTACTTGAAGCATATGTAGCAGAAAATCCAGCAGCTAGCAGAGGCTTTACTTGTAGCTCAGTGGTAGCAGAAAATCCAGCAGCTAGCAGAGGCTTTACTTGTAGCTCAAAGGTAGCAGGAGATCCAGCAACTAAACAGGGAGCAAACTAGGCTGACAGGCGTGGTGTTGGTAGAGACTGAAGACGAGCCGGAGGGGAAGAGAAGACTGAGGGAGGCTTTAGTAGGGGGGCTGGCTGGTGGAGTGAGTTCTGACTAATTAGTGCCTAACAGGTGTGACTGGTTGCTGAGGGAGTAGAGGGTGAGCTGAGTGAGAGGAGGAGGTACTGGAAAAAAACAGGGAAAAAGCCAGACCAAAACTAAACCATTTGTTGACAAGCTGTGTGTAGCACCCGTATCACACCACTAACTGCGCTACTGGACCAGTTCTAGGCTCTAAGGAGTGGGGAGCAAGAAAAATAACACCAGAGACCGCTTCTTTCTATGGAAAAGGCCGGCAGTTTACTGAATGCAGAACACACACATAAAATACAACACATGAACTTAAAAATACCCTGCAGATTCTTAATAATGAGGTAAATATAAATGGGAAAAAGAGAGAAGGGGAAAAAAAAGTATACCACTCTTCTTTTTACTCTTTAGTTTACCTAGTTTGTTTTAATAAGACTAATCTAATTAGACCAATCTCTTTTTTCCTAGGTTGCACCTATTTTAAGATTCCTGTTTTTCTTCCTGAGTTAACTCGTTATCCATTCTTTTTCAGGTAGGTAAATACCTTCAAACACAAGTAAATCAAAACGGACCACAATCTTTCAAATCACATTCAGAGACACAAACATATGAAAATCAAAGTATGGCACTTTAAATTCAAATTCAAGTCTCAATGTAAGTTCAGATGTTCAGTTCAACCAAAAGTCTCAGTTGATTCAGTCCAAAAACAAAATAATAATTCAAACAGTTCTCAGTTCTGTTCAATTGGATTTGAACTGGTTCCTGATATTCCTACCGCTCCGGCAGCAATTACCACACGCAAGAGAGTCTCTCCTTGATGCGATGGAAAAGATGAATTGAAGGTCTAGGTCTGGCTCGCCATCTAGAATCCCGTCTGTGAACGTGCACACCGCACACTGCAGACCAATCTTCGCTCCGACCGAGCTTCCAACCGAACAAAAAAACCCGACCTGCGTAACAGGCCACAACACAATAAAACTCTTTTTAAAACCTCAGATTGTACAAATAAATTCTTCTTTCCTAAACCCAATATAATAATCGGATAACAATTTATGGCGGAGCGTTTCTTCGCCGATAGCTACGTTTTTAACGTTAGCTCCCCGCCAAAAGAAAAAAAGTACAACACGGTAAAAATGCAGAAAAATAAATACAAAACTCACCAAAACCGATGTAATTTGGTTCTCATAAAATCCCTGTCCGTTCCCGACCAGGTAAATTATGTTTTTTCAACTATAATATTAACTTTTTCTGTTAATTAATCACCGCTCTTTTCCTCCGACTCCTCCTCTGCTCTCTCTCTCTCGCTCTAGTCTGTGCACTGCAGCGTCACCCAGATGCAGCGTCTGTGACGCTGGTTTCTTAAAGGGGCATGGACGTTATTTCTGTCTACAGACTTTTCATCAACTTTGTTTAATCCTACCTATGTCAGGTTTTAACATGGGTTACATGTGCACTCACAAATCCTAGAGAGGAGAGAAGAAAGCCATTCAAAGGTACCTTTAACATTTGCCACATGCTTCGTTGGGGTGTTGCAAACATGTGGAGGAAGGTTCTCGGGTCAGTTGAGACCAAACATCATGTTTTGATGGATGGATCCAAATACAGGGCAATTCTGGAAGGAAACATGTAACAGGTAATAAAAGACTTGAACCTGGGTTAGAGGTTCATATTCCAGTAGGACAGTAACTGTAAGCATAGACCACCAAGTAATGCTGTTGATCAAAGCGTATTAATGTGCTAGCATGGTCCAGTCAAAGACCTGACTGAAATCTAAATGAAAATCTGTGGCAAGACTTAGAAGTTGATGATCACAGGCAATTTGATCAATAATCTCAATCTCAGATGTGCTAAACTGGTAGAGATATATCTTAACGACTTGCTACTGGAATTGCGTTGAAAGGTATTTCTGCAAAGTATTGTCACAGGTATCCAATCACAGATATGTAATGGCTGTGGGGAATACAGCATCAATATAAAAGCATTTATCAGTGCAGCTGCTCATAAGCTCTTTTACCACTGCAGGTTGAGATAGGGAAAGAGTTATTCATTCTTTTCATCATGGCAGAGGGAGCAAAAGATCTTAAAGCTGCTTTTTTTGGAGTGGAGGAGCAATGCAAAAAGAATGTTACTGTAGACGTTACCATTTTAGATGTAGAGGAAAAAAAGAAAAAGAAATAAATGTCAAAATTGCATTTTCATTTTTGTTCATTCGATTAAACTATTTCAACTCAGACTGAAGAAAATATGTTGATAAGGAAAACAATCCACTGCTGAAGGATGTTTAAAATTTCCCTTCCTGAACTTTGCTGCTGCTCTCTGTCCTGTTGGGGTTTTCTTGGGGGGGTTTTTACCGATAAAGGCCTACTGATATCTTTCCAATCAGGCTTGTTTCCAGAGTTTGAACTGAAAAGTGACAATTCAGCAGGTTCACGTCTTTCAATTAGAGAAGCAGCTGCTGTCAGGGTTGAGTAAAATCTGTGCTTTCAGATTTATCCAACAGTAACACTTTTAATTGGGCTACATTTCCAGTCACCAAGAACCTTTCTTTACATTGCTGATATAAAGCAGATATGAAGATTTGTTCATTTAAAACTTGCCATCTTGAAATATAAGAGTTATTTTGTTACACAGGTAACTGTTCTCTATGGAAACTCTAGTGTTATCTGTTGGAAAAAATTTCAAAAACATTTTTAGTGTGAAATCTGTTATCACTACACATTATTTATATATTTCACATGGTTACTGTGTCAGATTAGCTGATGATACCTGAATATGTAATCTGTGTCTCTTATAAGCCATAAATTTGGTTCAAATTTCACAAGTTGGCCTCATTATCCGCACCCAGGAGCATCAAGAGACTGGCAAAACACCATCAGGACACCTTGACAAGAATAACCAGAAACGATTTGTAAATCTGTTTTGATGGTAATTGCATTCATAAATCACTGAGGTACTGATCCAGGAGTACTTTCTATGGGAAAGAAAAAATAGAGAGGAAACACAAAGTAAATTGTAACAATAGCTTCTTCTGTGGCTCTGTCAATGAATGAATTACAACTGAGCACAGGAGCACTGAGCCAGGCGCACCTTCTACGGAAAGAAAAACAGAAAGAGAACACCAAGTTTGTGTCAGCAGTAATAGCAAATCATTACTAAATGGGGAGTGGAGACAGCAGAGTGAGGAAACATGGTCATTATGTGCTCCAGCAGTCTACAAAATAAAACTACAAGTGTAGCTAAGGAAAACCTGAGCTACTAGCTATAACCCTGATCACAAAGGAAAGTTTTAAGCGTGGTCCTAAATGCCAACAGTTTGTTTCACTAAGAAAGAAAACGGCAGCTTATTCCACAAAAGAGAAAGCTGGTATCTGTATTAACTATGTCACAGTGGTTGCAGCAAACATCACCAAAAAATTCAAAGTAAATGTTTACTTCAGTGTGATGCCTTCACACACTGATCAACAATCATCTTTTGCTTAAACCAGCCAGCATTACCTTTTTTTTCCACAGGGTTTTCCTTTGTTTTCCTGAACGATAAACTAAAAAATTTGACAGGCATTGTTCAAAAGGTGCTAAAACAATGTCAAAGGATAATCAATTATGAAAAGAAAAAGAGTTCTGTTTTATTTAACATTTTAATACCAAGAATATTTTTTACCTTTCCCTGTTGCAACTTCCTGATAGCATTTCTGATTATTTAAACATGGCGACGAGTTCCGAGTCCTAAAAGGGAGGATACCTCTTTGCCATCAAGTTACTTTACCTCGATGCTCAATAGTGAGTGTCATGCAGCAATGCAGCAACATGGTATAAAATGTTTTCCAGTACTGAGAAATATGAGTTGCTTCAAAGATTGTAGGTCAGGGAGTCAAAAACCTTAAAGAAGCAATAAAAGAAATCTCAGCACTAGGTAGGCTGTTGAGCACTGTCCATTGAACAAAACAAGAAATACCGGACATACCGGCCCGACCCACCCTGGCCTCATGTTCTGCCGTCTACATGCCCTGATACAACCAAAAATGGTCAATGCAAAGCACCTCATGAATGTCAATGTGTATGAAAAAATTGGTCAGGTGATTGGCAACCACAGAGAAAAACAAAGAAACTGAAAAATATCAGGTAGAGGAGTTCATTAAATGTGTAAATCAGAGTTAAAAGCACAGATGTTGTCCACATTAAAAGGACTTTGTAAAAAGTAAGCTTGAGTGCAGTCTTAAACGGCGGATGACAGCCTCACACCGTGCTCCATGTACAAACTCTTCTGAGGCTTTGCGTCCAGATCGACAATGTGAGGAGGGAGGGAGACCAGGAGTGTAAGGAGGAATGAGAGGTTTCCCCCCAGATGATAAAGAACCCCCCGCCTGCAAAAAGCAGTTTAGAAGCTGACGTGACGCTCAGCCTAGCACTGCATGGTGAGCGTGCACCTTCTCTGCGCTCTGGGGTTTGGACCCAGAAACTGGGGGGTTATAGCCACTGTCCCCTGTAGGCTATTGCAGAATGCAATGTTTGAAGTCTAAAGCGGCATATTAGTCAGTCGTCATCATGATTGCTCAGAAAATCTTTCTGAAAATCTTTCTGAGAAACTGAGTTCCCTCCTTATTCTCCCATTTACACGTTTTCCAACCGTGCCAAAGCATCCACCGCGCAGCATTACGCACGAGTGTATTTGACCGTTTATAGCTATTAAAGTGATTGCCTCACAATAATCTGTTACTCTGTGGAACATGTTACCCTGGTGATCACTGACCCTGGTGATCACTGGGGAGAGGAATTTGATTGTAGAAAACCCAGATAAAATGTTGTGCAGACTTTGATTTAAGATTTAAATTGGGTTATAGGATTTTTTTTCTTTGAAACATCCTTATTCATACTTAAGAGTCACTAACGCAAGCATGAGTAACACTGGTTTTAAATACTTATTATAAAGTCGATGGATTGAAGTCTGATATGGAATGAAATTGAACGTCTGAGAGGAATCATCATGCAGTTTGGCTGCAGTTCACCACGTCACCATTTTGTGCGTGCTCAAGCTTTATAAATGAGACTCCTGGACCTTTTGATTTAGTTTTTCCTGCTGGATGTCACTGGATATTTGTAGCTAAAGTGCTGTGATGCAAAATACATTTCAGACACATTCTGACAGCAAAGTGGTAACGTATCCCTCTAAAATCAACGAGTCTGAATCAGAAGG
Organism: Fundulus diaphanus; assembly: GCA_037039145.1. Lineage (NCBI taxonomy): Eukaryota > Metazoa > Chordata > Actinopteri > Cyprinodontiformes > Fundulidae > Fundulus > Fundulus diaphanus. The sequence goes on along the minus strand of CM073130.1, from coordinate 49,428,855 downwards.
AAGTCAGGACTGTGGCTGGGTCACTCCAAGATGTTAGTATTATTTTTTATATATATACAAAGAGGCTTATAAGATATTTAAAATAACTTATTTTACATTTTTTTTGGCACTACTGGCTTTTGTTGAACAGTAATTTGACAGGAAAGACACCAGGAATCAAACCCAGGGCTACCTCTATCAACTAAACCGCTCAATGTTTTAAAAAGAAACTGTCGTACATGTCGAGGTCGCCATTCCCATTTTAGGATCACCACACCAAATATATCCCGTTGACCCAGGAGGGAACAGACTGAGCTGAGTTTACCCACATTTATCCAACTCTTTAAATGTTTCCAGACTGCTTTTTTGTTTGTGAAATTCATGCCGCCTTGCTGAGCCAGTGAACCCCTCAGCTTTTAAACTGATAAACTTTATTCAAGTTATAGGAAAATTATATGAGCGAAAAGTTGCTCTTTAACCAAGTCGATAAAAAAGACAGCATTCATTCATTTTGAGAGAGTCAGGGCAAACATTTAAGACGGTTTCATGTTAAACGTCAATAAGTCAGGCTGGGAAAAGACATTTAACAGCAAAATGTCTCTTTCTTCTTTGCTACCCTGTCAAGAAATGGTTTTTAGATGAAGCCATATTTCTGATGTAAGCATTAGTCTCTTTTTTCACCTCTCTGGAAATGTGAACCTTGGGAGAAAGCAATACGATGTGCACAGCTCTAACTGCTGATCATAATCTGCAGATGTAAAAAAGCCTCCTTAAAGCCTGAATGAGTCCGCAGACAGCGCGGCAAAGGACACGTACCCCATGGTTAAACGGTTTCCTCCCTCTCCATTTGCTTTGATGGCCTCAGTGAGTGGACGCAAATGCCGATTTCGACGCTTTGAAACATTTTCAAGAAGATGCGATAATATTAAATAGAGAGAGAGAGAAAAAAAAAAGCAAACAAAGCTGCTTATGTTGTGGACATTCCCGTTACCAGTCAGCTGAAAACATGGAGGAAGCTTAGCTGAGACAAAAGTCTGCAGCTCCCCCTCTCCTGCTGAAATTCCTAACTCTCACTCCACCGTGTCCCGTTTGAACCGTAAGCCTCCGCTGGCAGCTCGCCCGGGGCTTTGGGAAGGACTTGCGGCCTGCAAACCGCGGCACATTTGGAGGCTTTTAAATGTCCCATAAACACTGAGGAAGAAACACATGGAGCTCCAGCACACACGCTGTTGAGATGTCTATCCACTGCTTCCCCTCCACCCCAGCCCCCTTACCCGGACAAACGCCTCACTCATTTTCCCCGAAACTGGCTTCAGTGAAAATGATTACATTTTTCAATCTGATATGCCTCTGTTGGGTTTTCTTATAAGCACTTCCATGAAAGAGCCCTTTATACTCAGGTGGATGAGAGGAGAAATTATAGCTTTCATACAGACTCTTGGCTGCCAGGAACATCACACGGCTTAGTGCTTCACAGAAAATCCTTCCTAACTGATCAAATAGGACACACCGAGCGGATAACAAAAAAACCTTCTGGCTACCGTGGGGCAGGAGTCTCAGACATGGCTTATTTTTCCATGTTAGTTCATACATTGTCATTTGTCTCTCTGGAAGCGTGGCTCAGCTCTGACTTGGAAGGACTTACATCTCAGTCCAGAGGATTGTGCCGTGTGTCTTACATCAGCCTGGCAGTCAGTGATTGCCTTTTCACAAACACTGGGCTTGCAGTTTCTTCTTCTGTGCATTTACAGCGGTTCTTGAGGCTGGCCCGGGGAGGGGAAAGAAAGACTTTAATGCTCTCGTACTGCTTTGGAATTAAAGCCGGATTTTGCTGGGTTACTTTTTTCTAATCTCCTACTTTCTTAATGAAGACGAGGTTTTTTTTTCCCCCCTTTTGTTGTGTCGGGGACCCGTCTCGCCTCAGAGTGGATCGTCTTCTTCAGTTACTGTAATCTGTTTCTCTGGTCACACGGAAAGTTTCCTTAATAGACACGGCAATAAGTGGGTCTGTTTATTTCTCAGGATTAGAAGTTGTGTAGGATCAATTGAGGATAATTACACCTGAGTTAAAGATTATAGGAAAAATCACATATCACTGGTAATTAATGTGGTCAGGAATCCCACAAAGACTGTCTGTTTATTTTTCTTTAGGCTCGTCAAATAAAGTATTAACTAACAACAAAGAGGAACTATGGCAATGGGAGGATGGGAGAAATTCTCCCATAGGAGTGAAATGAAGATAGCTCAGGTTCCTCCCCCAGATGTTCCCAGACTCTCCACCCATTAAGGTTTACCTGGTCTGTCCCACAGCCTCCTCTGCCATCAGCTCCAATTCACTACCGGGTGGAGATTGGTTGACAGCTCTGCCCTCTCTTCGCCCAGATGTTTAACCCAAGGTAGCCAAGTACCACGTACACCTATGAAGCACCTCGTACTCAAACGTACTGTTTTTTAGTGACATATTGTGCCTCTCAGGTTCAGGAGGCCATTCTTCCCAATCACACCCCTCCAGGTGACGCGCCGTTGCCCACACGGGCACTGAAGTCCTCCAGTCGCACCACTGAATCGTCAGATGTTGCCACTTCCAGGATACCGTTAACACACTCCAAACAGGCCAGGTGATCTGAAATGCTGTTCAGTACATAAACACAGAAAATAGTCACACCTTCCCTCTAGCTACCTACATGGAGGGGTATCCTGTAGCTTCTTCGGGCAGAACCAGGCCAACCCCAAGGAGCCGGAGCTCAACCCCACGTCTGGATCCAGGAGGCTGTCCAGGTCTCCTTTTTACAGGTAGGTTTAGCCTCTTTTTGTGGTCCGCTATAATATAAACTCTACCCTGAGGCCAATTTCAATTCAATTCAATTCAATTTTATTTATATAGCGCCAATTCATTTTATACAGATTGGGTCAGATTATACAGATTGGTCAAAAATGTCCTATACAAGGGAACCAGTTGATTGCATCAAAGTCCCGACAAGCAGCATTCACTCCTGGAGAAGCGTAGAGCCACAGCGAGAGTCGTCTGCATATTTTGTCAGGGAAGACCCAACCAGAAGCTAAGGCATAGTGGTACACAAACCGTCCACCACATTAAAGTAGCAATTTAACTTATGGTTCTAATGTGACATAATGTGATTAAAAAATCCAAGGTATTTTAGTACTTTCCTAAAGCGCTGCAATTAACTGATCTAATTGTAGATTTTAACCAGCAGAACCCAAAGAGAAGTAATACTTTCTGGATCATATCTCACAAATTTTCCTGCTTCTATTTTCCAAAACAAGAAGCCAGTTGGGAGTTGGTTGGTATGGCTGATATGCCCGACATGCCCGGCACTCATGGCCCGGTGCAGGGCCCACCCCCAATGCTACAGTAGCCTGTCTGTGTCAGTATGACCAGTTCAATCCAGCTCTGTCGGGTCAGGGGCAAGTGGGGACTCAGCAGTTCCAATATTTTCACCCGGAGACATCGACCCGCCTGTGCTCATCTGTTTCACCAAGAATCGTATTTCACATGCCGGCTCATCTGTACTCACACTCTCTTCCTGGCATGACCTGCTCTCCCTGCTCCTGTCATCAGCAAGATTTTCCACATTTCACTTCACCTCACGTCTCCGCCAGCACCCCTCTGCAGGTCTGGACTAATCTGCTGTCCCAGTGAAGCCAATTGGAAATTCCCCAGCACATAAAGTTCTGCAAACCATCTTCCATAACACAGCCATCATTCAGCAGCTCTGCCACCCTGTCAGAGCAAGTGTTTCAATAAAAAGAAAACATAGCTAAGGTGACTAATCTTCTAAATGGCAGTTAGTACAAAGATTAATACAAAAATTTGTCTACATACAATGCTTTGAAAAAGTATTTTTCCTCTTGAATTATTTTGCTTTTGCTTTTTTGTCTCAAGTAAATATTTCAGATCATCAAACTAATTTTGACTTCAAAGAGGACCTAAGTAAATACAAAAAGCTGTTTTTTTTAATAAATAAGTTACTTATTAACTGGAAACAGCTTTCTAAAATAACCTGGCACTATGTGAAAATATGATTACTCACAGCAACTACGTCCCTGTAGGCTTTACTTGCCTGACGAGAGATAAAAACTCAACTTGATCTTGATGATCCTTATAAAAATATTCAGTGGACTAAAGTGAGCGGAAACTCAGAAGGAACGAGCACGGACACTGGCATCACGTATATAACATCTATGGGTGAGAGCAGGAACAAAACTTTGACAAATCCATGCCCTTCGGACCGAACGGCGAAGATTGGTTGGAGTTTTTACAGGCCTGCAGTTCCCACAGAGAACGATTTTTTTTAACCTCCTTTTTAGACTTAGACTTAGACTTAGAGAAACTTTATTGTCGTTTTGTACACTCAGAGTGCATAAAAAACAAAATTCCGTTGCATACAGCTTACGACAATGTAATGAGATTGCAATTGAAATAAAATAACCTTACAATATAAAGTGCAGCAGTGATAAGAATGTAACAGTGCAGGATAAAAACAGTTTTTAAAAAAGTGTCCAGAAGAATGTTCAACCATGTTTATAGTGCTAAGATAATGGTGCAAAAAAGGCATTAATTTGAAAAGTTCAATGTTTGCAGTGCAAAATAATAATGGTGCCGAAATGCAGTAAACGTTCAGTTGTGTACTTTTGTGAATGCATAATGTATTTACTACTTTCAGGATGGAAGGAAGATTTTTACCCAGTATAACAAAAAGTGTCTCTGAACAAGATTACCAACTATAGCTTTAAGCTGAAGCACATTTGTGTTATCCATCCATCCATCCATCCATCCATCCATCCATCCATCCATCCATCCATCCATCCATCCATCCATCCATCCATCCATCCATCCATTGTCTATACCTTCTTATCCATGCAGGGTGTTAAACACACAGGACAAACAGCCATGCACACGCACACCTAAGGGCAACTTGAACTGTGGGAAGAAGCCGGAGTACCCAGAGAGAACCCTTGCATGCACAGGGAGAATATGCAAACACTATGCAGCAAAACACCGTTGTGTTGTGCAGCAGGAAAAAAATCCGAAGCACGGCAGAAAGTCTGCCACTGAATAGTTCTGCCCGGAAAAGAGAAATGGAGATTTTTGTGTGGACTAGTCAAAATCTGGACTTCGAATTGAAACGTTGTGGCATAACCTTAAACAGGCTGTTCATGAACAAATACGGCCTAAATGTGTCTGAATAAAAATTATTCTGCAAAGAAAAGTGAGCTAAAACTCATCCACAGCGATGTAAAAGACTGCCACTTGTTGTAATTGCAGTTGATTAAACCAAGGCACAGCTAATTATGAGGTTCAGAGGTCGGTTACCTTTCACACAGTGCTGGGTTGGTTTGTTCCTTTAATAAGTGAAATCATCCTTTGAAAACTGCACTTTGTATTTACTGAGGTTATGATTCTCTCTCTCTCTCCAGATATATAAATATGCTGTGAAACACATTTTCACAGCATTGTTTTTGAAAGCTACATCTCAGAGTAAAATCCAGTCCTTATCCTGGTGTTTGCCTTTTAAGTGTAATACGCTATTTTTGCTTTTACAGTTTTCTATAAAGATCCAGGGAAGCCCTTAAAAGTGTATTTTCGCATTGCTTCGTCCCTCACAGGCTGAAGGCACCTCTGTTTCTTTCTCTGCTAGGTGCATGAGCCAGAATCAATAACCAGACACTAATACTGTTGCATTAGATTTCCTCAGTTGGAAACCTCAGCCTGTTTTTGCTGTGTTATAAACAGATTTTTACTCATGTGGTGGTAGTTTGGGTTTCTAAGAAGGATTTGGAGAGAAAAACACAGTGGCAGACAGACATTTTCAGTAATCGCTGGTGTCATAAACTGCCAACGTTAACAGACCAAGATTTTTCAAATTCAGGCATCCAGAAAACACTCTCTTACAATGATCAAAACACAACAGAACATCTGCTATTTGTTGGCAGTAGTGTTGATTAGCATAGTCTTGTAATTGTACAGATGTGCTGCGGTAAACATTTTCAAGACGTTACGGCCTACGTGGGCTGTTGCTTACCCTATACCTTTATGTAAGTGTGTAAGGTCTATTTATAAAGCGCCTTTCACAGACACAAAGTCACAAAGCACTGTGCAGGAAAAAACATGAAGATATACACTCACCGGCCACTTTATTAGGTACACCTGTCCAACTGCTCGTTAACACTTAATTTCTAAGCAGCCAATCACATGGCAGCAACTCAGTGCATTTAGGCATGTAGACATGGTCAAGAGAATCTCCTGCAGTTCAAACCGAGCATCAGTATGGGGAAGAAAGGTGATTTGAGTGACTTTGAACGTGGCATGATTGTTGGTGCCAGAAGGGCTGGTCTGAGTATTTCAGAAACTGCTAATCTACTGGGATTTTCACGCACAACCATCTCTAGGGTTTACAGAGAATGGTCCGAAAAAGAAAAAACATCCAGTGAGCGGCAGTTCTGTGGGCGGAAATGCCTTGTTGATGCCAGAGGTCAGAGGAGAATGGCCAGACTGGTTCGAGCTGATAGAAGGGCAACAGTGACTCAAATAACCACCCGTTACAACCAAGGTGGGCAGAAGAGCATCTCTGAACGCACAGTACGTCGAACTTTGAGGCAGATGGGCTACAGCAGCAGAAGACCACATCGGGTGCCACTCCTTTCAGCTAAGAACAGGAAACTGAGGCTACAATTTGCACAAGCTCATCGAAATTGGACAATAGAAGATTGGAAAAACGTTGCCTGGTCTGATGAGTCTCGATTTCTGCTGCGACAGTCGGATGGTAGGGTCAGAATTTGGCGTCTACAACATGAAAGCATGGATCCATCCTGCCTTGTATCAACGGTTCAGGCTGGTGGTGGTGGTGTCATGGTGTGGGGAATATTTTCTTGGCACTCTTTGGGCCCCTTGGTACCAATTGAGCATCGTTGCAACGCCACAGCCTACCTGAGTATTGTTGCTGACCATGTCCATCCCTTTATGACCACAATGTACCCAACCCATGATGGCTACTTAAAGCAGGATAATGCGCCATGTCATAAAGCTGGAATCATCTCAGACTGGTTTCTTGAACATGACAATGAGTTCGCTGTACTCTAATGGCCTCCACAGTCACCAGATCTCAATCCAATAGAGCATCTTTGGGATGTGGTGGAACGGGAGATTCGCATCATGGATGTGCAGCCAACAAATCTGCGGCAACTGTGTGATGCCATCATGTCAATATGGACCAAACTCCCTGAGGAATGCTTCCAGCACCTTGTTTAATCTATGCCACGAAGAATTGAGGCAGTTCTGAAGGCAAAAGGGGGTACATAACAACAAAAACATAATACAAAAAGCACAATGAAATTAAGGCATAAAGGCCTCGTGAAACAAAACGGTTTTCAAGTGGGTTTAAAAAATCTATACGGAGTCATCAAAGCGAAGGTGCAGTGGTAAACTGTTCCATAGTTTAGGAGCCACAGACTGAAAGGCCCTTAGTTTTCCTGGTGCGAGGAACATCCAGGAGATTTTGGGCTATGCAGCTGACAAGCTGATCATTTTATTTACTTTGCATTTACAGGGATAGCTTAGATTTATCAGAAGTGAGGCTTTATTGATGGATTTTGTGGTGTTATGTTCAAAGTAATAGCAATCCAACATCACTAACCACTGATGTTTTGGTAGAAATTATACTTTTGAATGGCAAAAAATAAATGTGCAAAAAATTGGTGTAATAGGAAACCAGCACAGTCTTTACATTCTTGCTTCTAATTATATGTAATTGATTCAATATTTGAAAAGGTGTGTTCAAAATAATAAATGGCCAGTCTTATCCCTTGACACCTTAATCCAACAAAGAATTTGTGGGGTGACAACAAACATGGTGTTTCTCTGGCAAAATCAATATATGCAGAGGTGATATGCAGACATGATTGCCTTTGTTAAGAAGATAGTTGATTGTTAGTATTTTTTTAACAAGCTTGTGATCCTTTGTCTTCATTTTCATTTTTTTCCGGTTTTTGATCATGTGTGGTATTTCCAAGGCATATGTGTAGTATAAGAGCTGCTATAGAAAGTTTGTGCTTCACTTTTTGAGCATACTACTGTTATTTCAGTATAACAGTAGAGTGCGTGGCAGTTTTACAGATGCCTTCAGTAAGAAGATCTAAGGTTTGAATCCTTGCCATGAACCTTTGGCATGGAGTTTTCTTGCTCTCCTTTCTATACTCTGGCTTCCTCCTGTTTATGTAAATAGTCAGTTGTAGTTTTTTATGCACAAATATATGTTCATGTTTTGTACAATTTTCAGTCACCCTTCTCAGTTGCATTTCTTTTTATCTAAATACGTAATTTTTGATAACTCTACAGTATTTTTCTTGTGTTGTAGATTTGCCCTTCCTGTACAGTATTTTATTCTTATTTCATTGTTCTTGTGGTTTTTACCTTTGTGTGTATCCCCATGCTCCATTCGTCTTTCACTATGCATTTATATTTGTCCACTCTGGGGCTGGGACTGATCTCACTAAATTGCCTTTAGGATTGAGTGTGTGTCTATGGTTATTTGTCCAGTTCATACAGTATCTGTGTTGCCCTGTGATGGACATGGCGACCTGTCCTGGGTGCATCCCACCTCTCGCTCGGTGACCTCTAAAGACAGGTACCAGATTTAGAGAAAAACAAATAAACATGCACGGATATCAAGATCACAGCAAAATTTTGAATTTTTCAGAGGTGTGAAATTCAGACTTCATTCAGAAATTCAGACTTCCCTGCACACAGGAAGAGGGTGCGCAGATCTCAGCTCTGACCATAACTGTGATGTTTTGAACAGGTTTACTACAGTAGACCATTTAATCTAACAATGTGTCTGATGAATAGACATCTAACTAATCTGCTTTCATAGCAGTTTTCTACTCTGGGTGCTTTTATTTGAAAAGTGTGGTCAGTTTAGTTGAATTCTGTTTCTTGGACCGAGATGAAAGAAACCAGTCAGCACCATGTTTTGGTTGTTAATCACATGCCGCCAATTCCTGCCACCATTGCTGAATTGTTTGCCCCGGCCAGCAGGTGTTACAGAGATGATTATCTCCCATTGTTAGGCCGTAACAGTGCGGTGCATTTATTACCCCGAATTACGTCTGCCGTTGCAACACGGTTTATCCTTTTAGTGGTCGTATTGTTTTAGCTCAACATCACAGCTTCCAAATAACATAAACACGGAAAATCTCACATATTTTAACACAGAATCAATACCACAGAAATTGTAGCTGTAGGCTTGTAAATAATGAGATTGATTTGCTTTGCCTTGTGATCCTTTTTCCCATAACATTATAGGGACAACCCTGACCTTAAAGCTGCTATAATAGAGTCCTTAAGCATCAGGGAGTAACACCCTGAAGCCAAGTTGTCAGAGACTAAGTTGATTTATGAGTCATTGTGTATTGCTTTAGTTAATGTTTACTCATTATCTGCAATAGCAAAACTAGATTTAATTTTTATTAATGCAGTAATTCTGGCACCTAAAAAGCTTATTGGTTTCCAACAGCCATGTGCTGGGTGTTGAAAACTGACATTGCACAAGAGTTGTGCCTTTGCTGAGAAGAACTGTGCCGGCAAGCCTCAATATTTAATCAAACTCCAAAGTTTGTTGGAAATGTTTGGCCTAAAGTCAACGTGTGTTTTCACCAAAGATGGATAATCAGCAAAAGCAGAATCCCACAAACTCAACCCAAAATTTAGTTTAAGCTGAGATTTTCTCCAAATGAAATAAACGTTCCACTGTTTTTAGAAATATTTCCAAAGCGTACGCCAATTCAAAATCAAGCAAATTTGAAGAAGAAAAAAGCTAAAAAAGCACTTTAGGTCCTTTTTAGATGTTCAAAACGTAGAGTCATCATAAGCTATTAGCTAAACGTAAACTGAGAGGACTCTATGGCTCCACGTTTCCCTCTGTACCAAAGCATCATCCAATCCAGTTTAGCGTACTGCTCCACCTGTTTTTATAAGACGCTCACTGTTAAAAACCAGACTAAACTCCCAACCAGCACCGGCAGAAAAATCATCGGCCTGCCCACGTCTAATCTTTCTGAACATTATATTAAGGCCATCGTATGCACCACAACTTCAATAGCTCAGGATCCTACTCACCCAATACAGGAATACCTTAACCCAGGGGTGTCCAAACGTTTTGGTACATGGACCTAAATTGTCGAGTCAAAGGAACTCGAGGGCCAAAAAATTAACACAATTTTTTTAAACCAAAGAAATTATGTATGTCAATTACCTACCTGCTCTACAAAATATGATAATTTTAAATAAATAGATTAGTCAGATTTTTTTGTAGGAAATGATGGTGTAGATCATTGTAGATCCAAAATTAAAAAAAGGGTTTTGCTCATTTGTTGTATTAAAAGATGGTCATCCAGTTTGCAAATTATTTTGAATCATTTAATTTGACTCTTTAACAATAGTAAACTGAACTCTTTTTGGTCTGGCAATATAAGAACAGTATTTGGGTCAGTTGTTCTTTGAAAACACTCACTGTTAATCAGCCAGTTTTGATAATTGAATTCAAAGCAGATTTTTTTGCACCAAAGTCTGCATTTGAGTGATTAAATGCCGTTGGATAGATGTTACTATGAAATTAAAGAGAACGTCAAAAGTGTTTTATGAAAGGATGAATACTTTGTGTTGTACTTAACATTTTGAATTATAGGATTTTAACTTTTCTGTAATCATTTTCCCCGAAATAAAAACTAAAATCTAACATCACCCACCTGTGCTGATGGACCAAATATTTCTTGAAATGCAGTTGGGGGGCCACCCAAAATCAGTACAGAGGCCACAAATTGCCCCCGGGCCGCACTTTGGGCATGCCTGCCTTAACCCATCACCCTCAGGACGCAGGTACAGGACACTGAGGGGCAGGACGGCTCGGTTATGGCCGTCCTTAACAACAGGCCCTGATGAGGATGCCACATACTGTTCTGTTGCACTGTGCTCTATTTTCATGATGCATTATTTGTCTTATTGTTATGTGCTGCATTGTTCTGTCAATACGTTCGGCGTTCTGGGGCTGGTCTCTGGAAAGGAATTTCCCTTTGGGGACAATAAAGTCTAGTCTATCAACTATCCGCAATTAGTGACCCTTCTGGAAAGTCATGAGGCAGCCTACATGGAGGGAGAAAGAGTGTTGACTGGTGTTTGTTAACAAGACAAGCACTGAGTCTTCCGCTGCAACATTGTACGAGTTTGGAGAATACAGAGGGAGAGAAAAGGAGCTTTGATCATCCCTCTCTGCACAATCTCTCAGTCTGTCCGGTGTCCAGGGTCCTATCTTCTGCTCTTTTCTTTTTAGCTCACTCCACATATTCGCCATAATGTTTAGATCTGGGGAGAGAGATGGTCAGAGAGGAACGCCGATATGTGTCTTGTGAACCATTTTTGTGTTGATTTGGAGACACATGTTTTGCCTCATTATCCTGTTGAAAGAAAAACTGCTGGTCCATTTTTAGCTTTCAGGTCGAGGACCCCCCAGATTTCTTTTTATAGATATGCTGTTATTTAATAGTTTATGATACCAAGAAGTCTAAGTGTCCCCCGTGATTTGAAAGACAAACAGGTCCACACAGACCGTGAGGAGCTTTTCCACATAAACCCATCTGTCTTTGTGTTTTTACAGGAGAAATACTCTATCCCATCCATCCATCCATCCATTACTTATACTGCCTTTTTTGTGCAGGGCCGTGGCTTAAATGAGCAATAAGTAAGAAATGTACTGCAAAATTAACCGAAATTCTCATTTGTCACCCAGGATGGCAGTAACATTCCCCTTAAACCACTGTCAACCACTGACTAAGGCTTGAAATTGAGTTTCCAACATTTCACTTTTTCACAATATTCAAAATGTCTGAGACACAAAACTTTTGTTTTTATTATTATTGTTATAATTGAGCTGTAATCATGAAAATTATAAGAGATAAAGGTTTGAAATATGTCACTCTGTGACATATTTCAAACCTTTTTGTTTATTTGTTATGTTATATGAGATGACCTTCTGATCTGAGGGGCAAAAAATACTGAACTTTCTGACAATATTCAGATTTTTTGAATATTGTGCATAACTGATTGTGGCACTCAGGGGGCTCCAAGTCGCCTCTGGACAGAGCACAGTGTTCTGGTTATAATCCCACCAGCATTTAGGGACCACATTTACAGTTTGTGATGTTGGACAGAAAAGGCTTCTCTGGCTTACTTGCCAAACTAAGATTTGACAAAGCTTCTAGTTGCTATAGAGACATGATGACCCTAAAAGGCCACATTATTTGTTGTAGCACAGAAATAGTGAAATTTGGAGATTTTTTTCCCCCTCACTATCCTACTCCTTTTAAATTAGTGGAAAGATAAACTTGGATCCTAATCCAGCCATACAAATGATAAATATATGCCAAATCAATTCAGGGAAACCAGGTCATGAACTACCTGGTTTAAAAGTTACCACAAAACTCTGATCTACTTAAAAAAGTAGAATTAACTTGAAAAAAGAACAATAAGGGCCGGTGTGCTATGGGTATTTGAGCACTGTTCATTAAAAAATAAAGTTAAAAGATACAGCTTTAAAAAGACACCTGTAATTTTATTAATCTGTGCATGAAATCTGACAAAACATTTTGATAGTTTTTTTCCCTACTTTCTTTTGCTGGTAAAGTCTTTGACAAGTGTTCCTCTCAAACAATAAGTACAAAAAAAAAAAACACTGCACATCTCTGCACTTTCTATGTGTTTATACATCAAAGGAGTTCCAACCACGCATGCTAATAAGAGTCTGTTTGAACTGCTTCAGATCTACCATTTTCCCTGAACTGACAACAAAGAGTCACAGAAAAATGGTGCGTAAAATAACTGGGTGTGATCAGATACTTGTGCTCTAAAGACTATGTAACGGCTGAGAATATTTTCCTGACAAATGGAGAAAATGACCCAAAATCAAGGGCCTATGGGTACGAGTCGACAGATGTTAGTGTGTTATATCCATCCATCCGTCATGCCTTGAAAGATGAGCATAACAGAATGGGGTAAAAAGCAAACACTGAGCCAAGGTCAAAGCACTCATTTAGGGCCATAGCGCACATTTTCTTAACACCTTAAGAGATTTAGTAAAAACCAAAGAGTTTAGATAATGTTTAAGGGTCCATCATTCTTACGTAAGCCAGCAGACCCTCTAACAGCTTTTTGTTTGACTTGCATCACCCAAACATTATAAGTCATACTTAAAACTCTCACTGGTCAGTAAAAAAAGTTCAAATAAATATATAAAAGCTATTTTTTTTATTATTGGATGCAACAGTCATTATCAAACATCCATTCATCAGTGATTTTGTTATTTTTCCCCCCGATAAGCCACTTTTTTTCCTACAAATATATAATATATGAAAGCCCCTAACCCTCAGAATCAAAGTTTAATCCAATGTCATTCTACACATTTTTAGGCATTTAACCAAGAATATTGGTGCAAATATAAAGGGGGAGCAAAACCTTTAAATGTGAACTGTGTTTGTATTTAAATGTTTCAGGCATTCCAAGTCTGGAGCCTGATATGTTAATACTGAGAAAAAGTCAGTTCCTGGAATAAAATGCTGCATGAATGAGCCTGGGGAGGTAGGAAAGTGAAGAAGGCATGTAGAGTCCTCACTGAATGTAGATAGAAAAGTCCAGAGGGCAACATTTTGGAAAAAAGGAAATGGTAGAAGGGCTGTCAATGTTACAGAAGTCATTTAAAGTCATTAGTGAAAAAATAAGAAATAAAATAATGTCTAAACCAGTAATTTTTCATCTCTGATTACAAACCACAGATTAAAACTGTCACACTTCCCATTATGAAATATCAGCATTGAAACATAAATCTGTGCCTAAGAGTTATTGGGTCCTGATCAAACTCCTAAACAAATACTGGTTCGACTGTAGCTTCTCTAATCTCACCAATCCACTCACAGTTTGGTATTCAACCAAAGTATGAATACAAGAGGTCAGGCTCACCTACTTCTCCTGAGTGTTGGCAGCAGAACTAATTACTCTGCAGGTCATAAGTTAATTGTTTATACGACTGAAAGACTGGCGGGAAATGTGCCATCTGCTTCCCTGAGAGGAAGAGAAACCCTGACAAGGCATTAGCTTCACAGGGTAAAGATGGTAGCAGTTTTAGCCTTTTGTTGTTGTTTCCTGATATGTCAGAAATTAAACCTCATAGATGGGAATGTAAAGCAGAATACATATTAATACACATAATTATACATCTAATCTTGACCTTCTTCCACACGTTGTCATGTAACAACGTTTGGATTTGCAAAGTGCTACCAAACTAGCCGAAGGTCAGTCCAACCGGACTGGAGAGCTTCATTAAACATCAATTTTCTAGCCCTTCTACTGAAGTAGGTTTAGGACTGGGCCATTTCAGCACATGGATATGCTTCAATCTAAACCATTCCAGTTTAGGTTGTATGTTTAGGGTCGCTGTCCGGCAGGTAGGTTATCCTCCGCCCTGTTTTCTTTTACATCCTTTAATTGTTTTTGTTGCTGGATTATGCAGTGTATAGCTACATCAGCTTTTCCATTAACTGCCATCACAGTTTTTTTACCATTAAATTGTGTTCGTTTAGTGTTTATTTAACTACACATTGTGGGGTTTTTTTATATGTAGGCCAATAAGTTAAGCTGTGGTGTCATCTAACCAGAACATGTTCTTCCACATGATCGCTTTGTCCCAATGTTGCTTTGGTCAAACAGAAGGGGGATACTTCCTTTGGCTTATTTTCAACAACCTCCCCACTCTCACCACCCATGACTAGACATGGTTCTGGTAACACCTTCCCCCACTTGTGATGTGGATCTCTACAGCAACTCTCCAAAGCTGCCACCAGTCTCTGGGCCGGATGTGTGATGATTGCTCTCCTTGCCCGACCTGCCAGTTTAGGTGGACAGCCATGTCTTGGTAGGTTTGCAGTTGTTCAATATTCTTTCCCTTTTCACATCATGGATGGAACTGTGCTTCAGGAGATGCCCAAAGCTTAGAATTACTGCCTTAAAACTTAAACCTGCTTTATACTCTTCCTCCACCATATCCCTGACCTGTCCACCTAGTTTCTTCATGAGGCCGTTTGCTCACTAATTTTCTCAGACTCCTTCAGAGAAGAGCTGTATTTTTAAATTGGTGGGGAGATAGTTTGTAGTTGTTATAAGACAAAATGTGAGCGAGCCTAAGGGGTAAGAATACGTTTGCAAGGCACTATAGGCTCCAACATGTAACATGTAAGTGTAGTGTATTGCTAAAGAATTCATACCCCATGACCTTTTTCAGATTTGGTGTGTGTATCATGTGTCTATGTAGTGGAAATCAGCGAGAACTGATAATGTCCCACTTCTTATTGGAATATTTTAAACACTACATCAACTAAATGCCGAGTGGTAGAGGGACGCGGGGAGTTGAAGGGGTAGGCTAGCCAAAGAACAGATGAACCATTCTAGGTACACTGCTCATAATTTAGTATATATATATATATATACAATTTATTATTTAATTTTGAATGCAAGCAGAAACGTTGAAACATTTGCGCGGGCTCACCTGGATTCTGTATGTCTCCGTATCATTAAACATCTATAATCCCCCTATGGCTCAGTTTTTGCTAACTTCACCATTCACCACCGCCTACCTGCTTTTGCTGACGGCAGCAGCTTCGAGGGCAGTCTGCTTGTGGTGATTCACGCTGATACACAATTAGCCCTGGAACAGCAGCGGTCTCACTGAGCTAATGATTCACAAAAAAGAAACCCCAGCACCCCACTCGCTCTCCCCCGCCTTCTTTATCTTTGTCTCTCCCCTTTTTTTGCCCTAATACATTTCTTCTCCTTGCTTAAACAAATTTTTTCTTCAAATTAGATGTCTTTAAAAAAAATTCCATCCCAGGATCATTACTGTCAGCGTGAGATTGAAGACATGACGGTTTCAAGGCCTGTAGATTTCTCGGTGCAGGCAGCAACGTTTTTAGTCTTTGTTGTTATAAATGAGCTCAGGTTTGTGTGCAGCGTGTGTGCGAGGAGAAAATGGAAACCATGGGAGCCACCGCAGGATTGATCTAAAAGACTCACCTCATTGATTTCTTTCTCTTTTTCCCTTCCACCTATTTATTTCCTTGTTCCATGTATCAACAGACATGCTTACATTAGTAATGGTCCTTTTACATGGAGAGGAGCTGCTGTTGACTGGTTATGAGCATTCATAGCGTGTGCTCCATGGAGGCAGCTTTATTGTTCTTTTTTCAAAAAGTACAGTATATTTTAGTCTTCACTGACTGAATTGCTAAACAAAAGTTGTTCATATATTTTTCAGCCAAAGTAAGAGCTTCACTGATCAATTTTCTTACCAATTTTAACTAAAAAATAACAGCTTTTTTGTTCTACGTGCAATGTTCTTGTCTACCTTTGTCATGTTTTTATAGCAGCTTGGGTTGATTGAACATTTGTATAAACACATGCTGGCCAGAATAACATCATGAGCTGTAATAATGATCTTAATGTTAAATATTTAATGTTTTGTGGTTAAAGGGAAACAGATTGTGAACAGATAGGACACTTATTTTACTGAAAACTTGCACAATCCTGCACAATGTCTTGAAGTTTTGAAAAGTTCTTTTTTAGAAGCCATATCTTTGTCAAGGGTAGCTTAGTTCCCATTCTGAGAGCTGGATTTTGAGTTTCTCCATCTATCTTACGTACCTTACATCTGTGACAGCTCTTGCAGAAAACTCTCTATTTTTTTGCCTCAAACATTTCAATGGCATAGTATTTTTCTTGCAGAAACTGGAGGATGTGTTTGGGATCAAAGTAAAACTGAATGGCTTAATTAAGTAATCCATTTACAATACATTTTAGTGGGTTTGTTCCTGCGATGAGTGTCATGGCAGCCATAGTGGATTTGGTCTTCTACAATTTGGGAGATTGTTGACTTGATTGTTAACACATCCATGTATCAAAATTGCTTTGGCAGATTTAAGATTAGTACTCCTTCTGGAGAAATGGGACTATACACTTGACAGACATATTTTAGGAATGCTCATAATGGCTTGGACCCCATTTTTGCCTGCAGGTCCAACCCATTCTTTACATAATAAATTCAACAAAGTGTTTGAAACATTCCTTCACAGTTTCTGGTTTACAGTGACTTTATAGCATCATGCAGTTGCAGCAGATCTCTTGTAAGCACATGTTTCTACATCTGCGATGACAATCTCATGTTTCAACACATCCTAAAGGTGCAACACTGAAAACATCCAGGAGAATTTGCGACAGCGAGCTCCAAGGCTGGCCATCAAGGTGCTGGATACAATAACAAGGAGATTGTTTTGTGTCAGGCTTCAAGTTTCTGCTGGTCTGTCTTCATGGCAAGTCCCAAACAGCCGACTTTATTGGACTCTCTGCCATAAAATCGAGCTACAAACTTCCCCAAGGTCTTACCATTCCACCATTCAGTTCAACCCCAGCTGACATGCGATACGGTGCAAGTATGGCATCGAGCTTGCGGTGTTGTTTACTAATCGAATCTGGGCGATAATGTCCCGGTTCAAATCCTCACAAACTCCCGGCAGCCTTATCATGGCCAAAACTGCCGCCGAGATCTTGAATATTTCTTGATATATCAGGTAATCGCCAGCTGGAAGTAGTCATCACAAGATGGGTACACTGTGGTTATAAAAGTATAGACATGGTCAGTAACAATACTCAGTTGGACATTTGCAGTTAAATAATGTTAAACCGGTGCTACAGGGTGTTGAATGTGCCAGTAAAATATATACCCCACACCATTATACCATCAGCAGTAGCGTAATGTATTAATACAAGACAGAATGGAAGAAACCTCATCAAATCAGGCAAAGTTTTGTAATTGTCAACTTTCAGTGTTGTACAATTAAAGGTAATATTCTTCAAACCTTGGTTGTAACACGTGGTTATTTGAGTCACTGTTGCCTTTCTATTATCCCAAAACAGTCTGCCCTTTCTTTTCTGATCTCTGACATCAACAAAACATCTTTGTCCATGCAGCTATTAATGCTGCTGTTTGGCCCATTCTCTAAAAACCAGAGAGGCAGTTATGAATGGGAATCCCACTAGATCCATTTCTGAAAAATTCAGTCCACATCCCCTGGCACCAACAACATTACCATAGTAAATACTCTTTTTATCTCACTTTAATGTTCGGTTTGAACTTTAGCAAATTGTCTTCATGTTGGTCATTAACAAATGAAAAAGTGCACCTAAAAATTATTGAGGATTGTATCTTTGACCAATTATCCATCTATTTTCCACAGATTATAAATATGGACCTCGTGACAGTAGATATGGAAAATCATCACCAATCTTTTCACTTTATGCATGCTTCCCTTGGGCATGAATGCCAGGATGGAATATGAATTTCCTTTTTTATGCAGATGACAATATTCTATATTTGTCTATGAAGCCAGGTGAAACAAATGAGTTTATTAAATTACAGGTATGCCTCAAAGGCAGAAACACCTGGGGCCAGACACATACAACTCTGCAGTTTAATTCTAAGCACAATGGAGGAAATGAGCATACACATTTTTTTCAGGCTGCATTTGCCATAATTAGCAGTGCATACCGTCACCTAGACACATACGCTGCACTCTGATCTTTACCATAAATAGGTGTTGAATCTTCTCTACTTAATTAGATATGTAAAGATGGGCCACAAACAAGTGCACAAATTAAGGGTCTTAGATCATGTATGAAAGAAGAAGGCAATTTACATAATGTTACAGTAATATACATATTGAATGATAAAATGTGTGTTTAATTTTTATGCATGTAAATGTATTCAAGTACAAACTGAAATAAATTTGAAAAATAGCATAATTTGCCCTTTTAAGGTCCATTCAGATATAAAGTGATGCTTGTCATTTAAACAAATGGCAAAGGGTATGTTTGCAACACACAAAAATAAATAACAATTAACAAATATATTTTCAGAATAAGAATAATGGCAAGATAACTATTGGCTAAGAAAAAAATATTTTGTATCAAAAAAAGGTCATAAAAATGTACTTTTTGGCTGCATCTGTCACCGATTATGATGCAAAATAGAAAAAAGAAGTGCAGCTTTACAGCTTACAGCTCTCCTCTCCTGTTAAATCAAGAATAGAATTTAAAATTCTTCTTCTAACGTATAAAGCCCTTAATAATCAAGCTCCATCATATATCAGAGCTCTGATTACCCCGTATGTTCCTAACAGAGCACTTCGCTCTCAGACTGCAGGTCTGCTGGTGGTTCCTAGAGTCTCTAAAAGTAGAATGGGAGGCAGATCCTTTAGCCATCAGGCTCCTCTCCTGTGGAACCAACTCCCAGTTTTGGTCCGTGAGGCAGACACCCTGTCTACTTTTAAGACTAATCTTAAAACTTTTCTTTTTGACAAACCTTATAACTAGAGTGGCTTATGTTGCCCTGACCTACCTATGGGGATGTGCTTCTATGGGCTTAGTCTACTGGAGGACATCAGGATCACTCTATCGAGTTCTACTGTTCTTCAATTATGCATTGCTTGTCATAATTTCTGCTTATAACTTTTTGTTCTCTCTCTTTTTTTTTCTTCATAGTAGGTACACCTGGTCTGGCGTTCTGTTATCTGAGACATCATCCAGAGAAGACAGCTCACCCGCTATTACCATCTAATGTAGAACAGATTACTGAATCAATGTGTGCTTCTGTGCTTTTTTGTCTCTCTTGTTGTGTCTCTGCTCTGTCTTCTGTAACCCCCAGTCGGTCGAGGCAGATGACCGTTCATACTGAGCCCGGTTCTGCCGGAGGTTTTTCCTTCCCGCTAATGGGTGGTTTTTCTTTCCACTGTCGTTTAATGCTTGCTCAGTATGAGGGATTGCTGCAAGGCCATCAACAATGCAGACGACTCTCCCTGTGGCTCTACGCTTCTCCAGGAGTGAATGCTGCTTGTCGGGACTTTGAAGCAATCAACTGGTTCCCTTATATAGGACATTTTTGACCAATCTGTATAATATGATTGATTTTGACTTTGTAAAGTGCCTCGAGATGACATGTTTCATGAATTGGCGCTATATAAATAAAATTTAATTGAATTGAATCCTCTCTTACAGAACAATGCATTAATCTCCAGCTCCGAGGGAGATGTGGGATAATGCTTGATTATGCTAACAGCATTATCAAGTTATGAGTTACTTAAATCTTCACTAGAAGTGTTCCTCCGAAAGGTGAGGCTGTTTTGCTGTATTGTTGTCCTTTATGCATAGGAGGAGATGGTTGAGAAGGGAAAGGAGGGGGCGGAGGCGGGGCTTGTCATAGATGTTGTTTTGGTCTACAGACAGTGCTCTAGCACCACCTAATGATGAAATATCACTTTATTGCTCCTTTAACGTTCATTATTTAACATTCAGCATTGAATGTTAAATAATGAACTAGTTAAATTATTTAACTAAAATAAATCATTGCCAAATGAAAAGGACCAAGCCAGTTGACTGAGTATCCCGTGTTTGCATTTCAAGGTCAAATCCACAATATTTCAGCGACTTTCCAGCACCAATACACAATGTAGCTTAGTAGACCAAGCGTTTCGATAATATAATGTTGTTTCCAAAATGATTGCAAGCAGCTAAACAAATACTTTCATGTTATTTATCGCAAACCCTCTTCTTGATGTCAGGATTTATCGACTCATTTTCTTGTCTATTTGCCTGAAGAATCTTGAAGTAGTACTTAATTTTGACATTTTGATCATGTACTTCTCTAACAGCATAAAATCAATTATGTTTTAAAGCATTTTCACAGTGGAAGATTTGGCCTGACTGACAGGAATGCAGAGTTCCATTAAATATTGCTCTAATTTCATGAGAGCACCAAGAATTCTTGGTAATTTATCATCAATGAAGACTTTCTCTGATCCTAAAAAGCCTTTAAAACTAAATTAAAATGAACCCCTTCAGCAGATATTAAGCACTGAGGAGAAATGACTGATGTTCATCACTGTGCAGTGAAAGAAGCGAGAGTCTTTCCCCTCCATTTCTGTCACTTCAGCTTTCCAATACGCTTGCCTCATTAATTCAATTGATACGACACAACAGAGCCTTGTTGTGGCAATCAGAAGGTTAGTTAATCTGGCCAATTAGCTTCCAAGTGGCCATGGACTGATCGTGCTCTTTGAAAGGGCTTCTGATGCCCTCCATTTGCACAGTAAACAATAAATGAAGACAAAGGCACTGAGCCATTTTATGAGGCAAACAGAACGAGAGGAGAAGCTGAATGTCATTATCCTCGCACAAGGGCAGATGCAGGAAATTAGCTAATTTACCAATAAACAAATAACTGTATATGTTGACGTTTTTAGAACTTCAGTCTGGATATAGTAGTTAATCAAAGTTGAAACGTATTTGGATTACAACTCCGATCCCACGAGAAGGATACCTGCTCTAGACATCTCCTTTGCAGAGCAAGACTGCCTTGGTACATGTAAACAACCAGCTTCCTATGTGGCATGTCAGAATTACCAAGAAAGGACGTGAAACAAAAATATTTTCATTTATATGTAACAAGTCGTACATGCAGAGGATGTCAAATGTTTACGCACCGTTTCTTATAAATCCAAAAACATAATATAATTTCAAAACTTTTTTCAAAAGTAATTTGGCGTGTCCTGTACAGTTCAGCTTTTAAAGACCTTTACATGTTTTGTAGGAGTCAATCAGTATCACGCGTCTTATCTTGACAGTATTTGCCCACTCTGCCTTGGGAAGGTTTCCCAAGTCGATCAGAATTGAATTATTTTACTTGTCCACTGACCTCTTCAGGTGACCCCACAGACCTTATGTCAGATCTAGACTCTGACCCACACCCTCACCAAAACTTGAATTTTCTTCTGGTAAGGCCATTCTTATGTTGATGCATGCATGCTTGGACTCAGTGATGCTAAAAAGGGAAATCTTCCACTTGGTAGTGAATCTCAGAAGGGTCTGGCCAAAAATATACTGGTATTAGTACCATAGCATGTTCTTTACAAAGGTTTTAGAAAATGTTGTTATCTTAGGAATAAGAGGTCTATATTTGCAACCATAGACAAAAGGATACAATACTTTTTTTGTAAAATTTTTGCAGTTCCTACAGTGATAATGTTTCCCTTTCTGGGAGTACTGTTGACAAGTTTCCAATTCGCATTTTAGTCTTTTTAGAGGAGAAAAGTCCAGTTTTCTCAGTGTCACTGTTGTCGCTTATCTTTTTTAATTAATGAGGACTGTTTTTGACTTTTGTCAAATACTGGATGTTTTGCATTTGTCTCCTAACTTTTGTCTAAAACTTTACATATCTGTCTGTCCATCTATTTATTGTCTATACTTATTTATCATTGAGCGAGAGGCGGGGTAAATGGTAAACGGACTGAACTTATATAGCACTTTTCCAGTCACACTGACCACTCAAAGCACCTTACACTATAGCCACATTCACCCAATCACACTCATTAAGGTGCACACATCCATACACTGATACACGGATCGATAGGCAATCTTGGGGTTAAGTGCCTTAAGGGGGCAGCTTGCAAGACGACTGCTCTACGCATTGAGGCTCACCCCAGAAAGGTCACCCTAAACAGGTAACCAGTCCACGACAGGGCAACATAGACACACACACAGGACAACCATGCACACATTCACACCTAAGGGCAATTTAGAGTTACCAGTTAACCTAACAGTCATGTTTTTGGCCTGTGGGAGGAAGCCAGAGTACCAAGAAAGAACCAAACTCCATGCAGAAAGACCACAGATTGAGATTCAACACCAGGACCGTCTTGCGGCAAGGGAACAGTGCTACCAACTGCGTCAGACTTTACATAAAGGGTGCAAAATTAATGTTTGGAAGAACATAAACGGCTGACATTTTATTCAGGGGTGTGGAAACTTTTTAGAGCTACATTCCAAATTCAGCTGTTATTCAGATTGGTTACAAAGTTTTCTATCTAAAGGTACATTCACACCGAATGCGAACGAGGTGAATCGAGAGAGTGATTTACATGTTATCTCTATGTAAAGGCGCGTTCAGGAGCGAATTAACGGCCCACGATGCGAACGACGCGTTTCAAGTGACATAAACGGCGCAAATTAGGCAAAAAGAGCGAAGTGAAGCAGCAAACAGCATGGTAGATGTACGATTCAAGCAAAGTGCACTCGGCTTCAACGATCTGAACTTTTCTGTCAATTTGCATCACATTAAGGATATGCCTCATCTATTTGTTTAAGCACGGAAATGTTTTTTACATGTTACATATTTAGACAGTACAGTCAGGCTATATTCCTATTGAGCAATGATGGATTTGCTGACTGAAGACGGCTGTACTTGGTCTCCCAGACGTACACCAACTACAGTAAGTTGGTGAAGATTCTCAGTCATCCAGGTCATGATCAATCCAAAAAAAGGTTAAAAAACAAAACAGCTGGACTACTATTCTGAAGCTGAATATAGGTCCAGTTTTATTTTTTAACCTTTTTTTGGATACACCAACTACAGGCTACCCCCCTGATAGTGGTACTCGCCGAACCGGGTGCATCTCTGGTGGATCTGGTGGACCATGGGGCACTGTTGTTCAGCTTTCCTCTTTACATACAGCATCCATGATGGGTTTAACAGGCAAGAGGAACCACAAGCTGATAGACGCTCCTTCTACTTGATGACGTGGTGAATCAAGTTGGGGGAAACCTGGTTATGTTATCAGCGCGAATTGTTTACATGAGAGAGGCGAAATACCAAGCTTCCAACAGCAGGCGATCAACGTGAAATGTCTGCATGGTTCACATTCGTTGTGGGCGTACGTTAAGCAAACCCAGCAGATTGCATCGAGTCATTGACTTGCAGTATTCACTCCTCCTGGATGAACATGTAGCCACAGTGGACAGTTGCTTGCATCGTGTTGTAAATTTTGCAGCAATCCCTCATACCGAGCATGCATGGAGTGACAGTGGAGAGGAAAACTCCCCTTTAAATAGAAGAAATCTCCAGCAGTTTCAGAACCAGGCTCAGTGTGAGCAGTCATCTGCCATGACCGACTGGGGTTTAGAGAAGACAGAGCAGAGACACAAAAAGAAGCCAGAAGCACTGATCCAGGAGTACTTTCTATGTTGGAGAAAAGTAAAAGGGTAATAGCAGAACTAGCTTCACTGGTGGCTTTATCTAGGAAAGCTGAGCAGATAAATGTCCAGGAGAAAAACAGGGTTAACCGCTGAAAGACAGGACCAAGTCATAATCTAGAAGGAGAACATGAAGTTACTGGCAGTAGCTCAGCCAGATCTCCCACTCTGGTGTCCCAGCTAAACAGAACACCAGCCCAGATATCACTTTTATAAGAGAAAAAACACAGTGAACATAAAGGTAAAAGCTGAAATAATAGCAAATCATACAAACTTGAAGAGCAATAAGAGAATGTAGCAGAGTGAGAAAAAGTGGTCATTATGTCCTCCTGCAGCCTGAACCTATACAAACACAGCTATAGCAATAAATGGCCCTTTTTATATATTTACATTTAAAATGTCTTCATTTTTAAAAGAGGAACCAAGGTCAAATTCTTTTTTCGTGTCCACAAACTTTGAGAATAAAGCTGATTCTTATATGTTTCACCTCAATTCATCTTATTTATATAGGGACATGTCATCTCAAGACACTTAGAAAGTTTATTCTATTGATTCATTGACTTACAGCATTCACTCGTCTTGAATGAGCGTGTTGCCACAGTGGACAGTCACTTGCATCAAGCTCAGGATTACCTAAACCCACTCTAACCTGAAGCTTAGTCAAAAAGAAAAGTTTTAAGATTAGTCTTAAAAGTAGACAGGGTGTCTGCCTCACGGACCAAAACTGGGAGTTGGTTCCACAGGAGAGGAGCCTGATAGCTAAAGGATCTGCCTCCCATTCTACTTTTAGAGACTCTAGGAACCACCAGCAGACCTGCAGTCTGAGAGCGAAGAGCTCTGTTAGGAACATACGGGGTAATCAGAGCTCTGATATATGATGGAGCTTGATTATTAAGGGCTTTATACGTTAGAAGAATTTTAAATTCTATTCTTGATTTAACAGGAAGCCAATGAAGGGAAGCTAAAATTGGAAAAATATGATCCTCTTTTTAATTTTCATCAGAACTCTGAAGGCTTTTTACTGCATTTTGTGGAGTTCCTGATGATAAACAATTACAGCAGTCCAGCCTTGAAGCAAATAATGGATAGACTAGTATTTTTTAGGAAAGGATATTTCAAATGTTGGCAAAATTCTGGAGTGAAAGAAAGAAATCATAGAAACATGTTTAATATGAGATTTACATCCAGAAACCCTGCTATGACATAAAAAAAATTCATATACCTAATCATTAAAACATGATTGATCAGAAGTATTATTTTACTTATCCTCTCAAAGCTTGACATACAAAGAGTGTAGAAAGTGACTTTGACAGCTGATTTTACAGAGTATGCTTGATTTGTAGTTTTGTCAGCAAAGAAGCCACTATTCCTCCATGCAGTCCCTCCAGTAGATTAAAAATTTGGATCATCAGGGTCTTAACTGCCTGCACAGACTGTCCTGAGTCCCATCTAACCAGTATTCAACCGGAGCAAACGCTGAGGCTCAGCACAAAGATCCGTAGCTGCATAAGGACACCTTGTGGTGGCGAAATGAAATCACATCTAAAGCCATCAACACAAGGCCATGCTGGAGAACCATATCTCAAACCTGCTGCCATTGCTGCAGATGCACACCGTTAAAGGGCTGAATCCTAAAATCTGAAATGTTTGATTAAATATCAGAAATGTTTAAAGAGTCAATATTATTTTTTTACTTACACTTTGTTAAAGAGATGGAGCACACAACTGCAATACTATGCAGGTTTTTCTAAAATGCCTTTACTGTTACTGACTGGGCTAAAGCAAGAAGAGGAAAACATGGCACGTTACACACTTAACATCTGGAGTGAAGCAGGCACAAATTCTGCACTTATTTATTAGAGTCTGTGACTCCTTAGCTCCGTGCATTCATGAATAGCCCTATTCTTTCATTCATTGGCAAATAATTGCTGTTCAGACTGAACCCATAGATTATCTTTTCCTTTTCCTCATCACTCTTGTAAGACCCAAACACGCCAGGGCAGCAGAAGACCCAACTTTGGACCAGTTTCTCATTATTCCTAGTTAGCTAACAGACTTTCGTGCTCGAGTTTTCTGCTTGGCTGTCATAGCCCAGCTCAGGTATAAAGGAGGCAGTATAAAAATAACCGGAGGCTAAGACTGACCTGACTTAGCGGTTTGACTGAAAATGTGAAAGATATTCCTAAGGAAATAAAGCCCAAGAGGGTAATAAACAGATTTCTCAATTTTTAGGGGAGTGAGGCCGAAAAAATGTGCATCAAAAGAGGGTAATGATCACCTCAGAATTGGCAAATGACCAATGAAGGTGTTCTTTTTTTTTTTGCTCCCTTTCTTTCTCCATCTCCTGTCATTTTCTCTGTTCTCTCCTTTCTCTCCTGTTTCTCTCAGCACCACTCAGCGCCTCTCAATGCTGAGCCTCTACCTCCCATTTCAAAATCTTCTCAAAAACTTCCGTTTTGGAATACGTATCAGTTAGAAGGTTAAATATTATAGAAATATTTGCTACCATCGATTAAAAAAGATCAAATCTGTCAAAATAATTTAGCTCGTCTTTAAAAGTAATGAAGTGAACAAAATATTCCATTCTATGAATAAAAAAGAAATAGAATAGAAATACCTTTATTGTCCCACAGTGGGGAAATGTGGGCGTGACAGTGGTAAAAACAAGTCAACAGAAGACGCCAGACTTAAATAAAAGATTAAATAACGTGAAAAATGCTGAATTCAATGATAGGCTGAGCAGCAGAAAGGAAAGACCTAAACTTCTCAAATGAAACAAAAATAGTGACAAATGTTTATGCTAGGTCAGGACTGGTTTTTGCTGCAAAGCGGATTGCTTGTGTCACCACCATTTTAAAGATAATAATAAAGGTTGTTGGGTCATTAAAGGTCACTCAAACCTCCTCATCTTAACCAAAAATGGTATCAATCAATTTTTTGACTTTTGTGCTGGTTTGTACTGTTAAAATCTTTTTTTGTAGTCCTTGATATGAAACTAAGAAGGAAAAATCGAAAGTTGTGATATGCCTTTTGTGTTTGGCGGCGGAGGCTGTTTGACCTTTGGATGACCTTTATGTTTTATATATATATATATAAAAACATAAAGGTCCATATATATATATATATATATATATATATATATATATATATATATATGACAGCTTTAAACAGACTTGCAGATTTGTGATTATTTTGACTTGATCATTTCTGTGTTTGGCTTGAGGCCCCAGAGTTTCGTATGGAAATGCTTTGCTTTGTCTAGAAGTCACTGGGAACTGTAAAACATCTATTTTCTATTTGCAGAATTATTTATTTATTTATGCCAAGCAACATAGAAGGTGAGCCCAAACTAAAACCAATCACACCCAGGTACTGGCAAGCAGTGTCCACTTTAAATGCAATACAGGTGATGAAGTACAAGAAAGCCTATCCACAAATGTGCCAGCTGCTCATTTTAAAGGTCTAATGCAAACATTCAGGCCCCTGCATTGTAGCTAAGGAAAACTCTGTCACTAACCAGCAGGATCTATAGTAATTTATTGGAAAAATCTTTCTGGAAAATGCAAGGAGAGTGGTTACGTAGTTATGAATTTAAAGGTCTTTTTTTTAATCATGATCCTGTAGTAGAAGACATATTTTTTACTTTCTCAGCAACTGTTGGGTTATTTGCTTAAGGGACTTGGTGCTATTCAACAAAATCCATTTCTCTCTGTGCAGCTTTATCATTTGGTCTACCAGAAGCTAGAGCACAGCCGGGATACGGCAGATTTTCCCCTCTAAAATTTCAAAGATATTCTTTTTTCCTGAAGTGTTGTTTTTTTGTTTCATCGAACTACTCTACGTTTTCATTCAGAACTTTGTTGCAAAAGGTGCCAGGCTTCAGTCTATACCCAAATACCGACATCGAAGTCCTCTTTTTGTCTTTATATACTGTTCCACCACCGCCACTGTCGTTGCCTCTTTAATGCATCACACCAGTCACACAGAATAGAAACGTTGTGTTATGGTCTCATAGTTTTACAATAATAAACAGATAGGGCAGGCTTACTGTACTGGTGGCGCAGACTGATGGGTTGTGTTGGGGTGGCACGTTTGGGATTGGCAGGTACTAATAATAATAACAATTGTGCACCTGTATCCCTGAATTTTCTAAAAAATGGCTACTTAACCACTGCAATGAATAAAAAAAACAATGTAGCCATTAGGCCTGTAGGTTCCCACAAATAATCGATAATGCCTGAGACACTCCTGGAGATTATTCAGGGCTCCAAATTGGATTAGCAGAGACGCTTCTGCTGGCAATTAGTCAATGGGAGTAGATGAGCCGAAGGAAGCACAAAGCTATTAATTAATGCTGAGGGGAAGATGGGGCCAGTCAGTTCATGCAGCAGCAATGAAGCCGTGAACCACTGTAAGAGAAAAGATGTCAAGCTAAGAAGCCCATCAGAGGAAAATACAGGAGAAAGGCCAGGAAATCAATACCACCCTGAGCTTCTCTTTTACTTCTGTCAATGGCAGATGTGAATACAAGTGTTCCTGCAGGCGGGTTCCAACAAACTTTAACAGAAAGTTTGAAGAGTGCATTGCTGACAAGTCTTCTCACATACATCAGCTTTATTAGAAATTGTTTTTGAGAACTTTGTAACCTCCAGGAAAATGTTTTTTTTTTCCTTTTTGTAGTGTTAGAGAAAACTACAACAGAACAAACTTTATATTTTTAGTCCAAGCCTGATATTTCTGAATTTTCTCGAAGTCAATCAAAAGCCAGATGCATTGAATGAAGAGTTATTAGGAGTTTGGTCTAATGTGTTCGATCATGGTTGGTTACACAGTTGTGTGTTTTTAACGTGAGGAGGTCAAATACCCAAGCTCTGAGCTGGAGCAGGGCTTACAGCAGGAATCCAGAGCTGCTTTTAAAACGTAGCTGAGTCTGACACATCCGTCGAAGGTCTGACTCACGCTGCCATGTTTAACATGAGTACAGCGTGGAATCCAGCGGCGTCGTAGCTGGGAACTTTTAAAGCAGGTCCAACAGAATTAGCATCCATGATTCAGTGTTATGACACCGTTACTTTAATGCTTTTTTTAGGCCCAGAGTACAAATGATTGTTTTGCTTGGGCATTTTGAATAGCAGTCTCCCTTGGTGAAGCGACATTTTTAAAGTTAATTGCATCAAGGGGTCTCGATGCTTTGTTGGCAAACGACTTTTGGTCAAAAGTGCAGAGGTGGGTAGATTAGCCAAAATTTGTGCTCAAGAAGAGTAGCACTACTTCAACATATTTTTACTTAGGTAGAAGTAAAAAGTAGTCAGCCAAGAAATGACTCAAGTAAGAGCTAACAAGTATTCAGTAAGAAGGGTACTCGAGTACTAAGTAACTGGTCATAACAGGTGATGATTTAATACTTAAAAATAATGTAATCGGATTGACAGAAATGTAAAGTTATGTTCAAAGACTGGTATTTTAAAGACAAAATATACACTGAAGGCACTAAAGACTCAAGAAACACTTCTAAATCATTTTTTTTTCAACATTAAACTTGAAAGCAGTACTTACAGCAGTTAATGTATATATAGTATGTTAAAACAGTGCAGAGTACTTCAAATGACAATATCTACTGTTTGCTGTACGTTAATTTGACCTCCAAATGGCTGAATGAGCTCAGCAGATAAAAACCCAGATTTTATGTTAAAGTGAGACTTCTTGTTTGTACACAATCTTTGTTATGTTAATGTTATTTTCTGTCTCTCTGGTACATTTTTGGTTAAAAGAAGTATGTTCTACTCCTACTTATTTTACTCAAGTAGGAGTAGCGATACATGAGTAAAAATGTGACTCAAGTAAAAGTAAAAAGTACAGTGCAGTAAAACTACTCCTAAAAGTACATTTTGTTCAAAAAGTTATTCAAGTAAATGAAACTAGTTACTACCCACCTCTGAAAAAATGACTTACAGTATAAAGTATTTTGTAAAAGCGTTATTTACCCTTTGAACTCTTTAGTTTGTTTCATCCTTTATGCATTTTAGCCATGTAGGTTAATACTACCGTCATCACGTCCTCCCAGCCAATCACAACACAAACCCAGGAACGCTCAGTCACTAAGCTCCACCCCCTTCAAAGAGTTCAGAGATCACGTGTTCTTTTTTCTTTTTTTAAAAACTTGCAGTTTTGGTAAAAAGTTGGTTGAATAAAGGGTTGAGTTTGAATTCCGTGTTTGTGTGTTGTTTATCTAACAATAGGTCGCTAAGCAGCAGCATAAAATGGCCAGGGCTGCACTTAAAATATATGTTTTGATGTGTTGATAATTATCGATATTGATCAATATGATTTCTATTTTATCGATATGCTTTTTTTTTCTCTATATCGTCCAGCCCTTAGTGAGAATACTAAATGTAAGATTTAAAGGAAATGATGAGTTTACTGTGTAAAAGTGCAAAGGATAATCTTCATTTTTTGATCTTTTCCTTCTCTGAGCTGAATTTGTTCACAAGTTATTCTCAGCGAATAATAGCCAGTTATCCAGGATTTCTTTTTAGATCAACCAGTTAAACTCCCAGATTGCACCAAATCTTTATTAAAACACCTTTTAATAGTGATAATGTTCATAAGAAGAAGAGGAAAAGCCCCATACAACCTTGTGACAGCCCTGCGAGCACTCTTCAAATCTAATCTCCTTGGAAGAGGCCCAAGATTGTTGAAAGAAAGCTTGAGAAGCCCCGTTTACTCTTTCTCACAACCTGCTGTATGTAGGGGATGTGTGGAAGAAGGTTCTCTGGTCAGATGACAATAAAATTAAAGATTTTTGGTACCTGCCAGACGTGTGAAGGGAAACTAACGCTCTGAACACACAACCCCTGCCATAAAACATTGATTTTGGGTTGTTTTGAATGATAAATAAAGGAGACGAACTTCAGCTCAAAAACAGTGGAATAACAAATTGATGCATACAGTGAAGTTCAGATTTCATTTTGCTTAATAATTTCTACATGAAAACTGTCTTTCACCTGTGGATAAAGAGAACTGACCCAAAACTCCATTTTGTCAAAGGGGGGAATAAATCTTTAGCAAGGAGTGAAAATAAAATTCGAATTAACTGAGATTTATCAAAAGAAAAATTTTAATAGGTTTTTTTTCAATTAGAATATGTATTTTTTTGGTATATGGCCATTTTTGTCATTGTTTTAATCTGTTTTAAACGCTGTGCACATGGTTCCCCGTTGCTGCGGGTGGGCAGCATGATTCAGTATAATAAATAAAGTATGTTTTTCTTTTGTTAAAACATTAATAGTGACAATTAAGCTTCAAATGTTGAACTAGAAGGTTATTCTAGTTGTAGCTTTGGAAAAGTTGGACAAAATTACTTTAGATCAGAAACCCCCAAAGATTTACCTTGTTTATTTCTTAAGAAAAGAAGCAACTAAGTACTGTGATTTTATGCTTTCTGCATTGTTGTGCAAGTATAAACTGGACACCCATCATCAGCATCACCAAGCTCAAGTCACAGACTCTCCACTCTCCATCCTGCAGGATTCAGGCTTCCTGGTCAACTCCTTTGTCTCCCACTTGGTTTTCTTGTTAGTTAGCCACTCTGCTACCTACTCGCTTTTCTATTTTTCAAAAATCTATGCAGCATTATTTCCTACCGGCCAAACCAGCCTCTGCCACTTCACAGTAACCTCCTCTGACTCCCAGTTGTCACTAAATCTTATTATAGTGGTTACTGAGGCGTAGATGTTCCATGTTTTCTGGCAGTCTGCTTGCCTTCAGGTACAGTCATCTGCGTTGCAGCCACATGGTTTCAGCTGTTTGACTGTGTTCTGTTTTTAGACTGAAGCTGTCAAGGTTTATTCACCAGATGGTTTATCACTGCAGGACGTAGTCGTCTGGATAAAGACAGACACGTTGTAAAACTTCTTGGCAGGTTATTGAGTTGGCCATCTGTCCGTCTCTGTATCCTACCGACCAGCTTCAGCAGCTAAACGGAAACAGTCGGTAAACTCGTATTCTCTGGAGACGGAAGTCAAATGTGATTAAAAGCCTTCGGTGTTATTTGCAGCTCTTTCAAGCAAAAAATGAGCTGCTGTTCTTAAGTAGTCAGCATACAAGCCATTTCTAGCCTCTCATACATTGAGACTGTTCCTGAAGCCAGTTAGGGATGTCGGTCAGCCGTATCTGCTGTGCTTTGGCCACAAACGAGAAGCTCTAAGCCTGTCAAGATGGATTCTGTCAGGATCCCAATCTGCCAAACCTCACGGAAATCCAGTTCCCCTCCAGCACAAGAGGGAGTCTGGCAAAAAGCGTCCGTCTTCCTCATTCTTAGTCGGAAAGCTTGTTTACGGTTGCATGTAAGCATCCATCTGCGTCAGTCATCCCCCTGTAGAAGATGCAGATCGGCTCATGTGGAGCACTGGTAACTCGTATTGGGTTTAGGTATAAGGATGTGAAGATCGCTAGCTTGAGAAATGAGAGACTGAAAACACCCGTTCAATTATTAACACAAACAACAGCGCTTAATTTATTTACCAATCATTTCACATCAATGAATCAATCAGACTTTTACTATGGAGCACTGTTTGGTCAAATGGGGGGAAAAAGCTCTTCTTCAGACTCGAAAAAACAAACAAACGTGCAATTAATAGATAACTAGCGTGAGACTTTGATTAAAGTTCAGAACTCAGATGCGATTATAATACAAAATGAATTCTGAAGCACCAGAAACTGATCTGAACATTAATGTTCAACATCAATAAAACAAAACACTTTGACAATAGAAAAATAAATAAAGATCAAACAAAAAACATGTCAAAAATTAAGTTTATATTACTGCTAAACGCAAAAGTAGAAAATAATTAATGACAACCCCCCCCCAAATAACAATAAATAAATAGAAAATAAAGTGCCACATAATGTGAAGAATAAGTGAGTAATGTTTATTGTGCTTTTTTTTACACTGGTGTCGTTTTAAGGTGGTACTAAAGCAAAGATCTTTTAAAAACTCTGGTGTGTTTTCACAAATCGAAGAAAGGGCAGACGTTTTATTTCAATAATCTCTGTCTGGTATAGACCTATCTAGTCCAGCTTTGATACGGGTATTTTAATATAGAGATGATTAAATGCAGTAAAACGCTGTTAAATGGCCCCTTAATTTGACACCAAAGTGAAAGGTTTGAATCAGATCGTTCACTCATTGGCCACCTGAGTAGTAGAGCCATATTTTATTAGAAAGCCTACAGTGTACACAACACAGGAGGATGTGTTCTCCCTTCTGATAAGCATGCTGATTAAAAAGGGCTCAAGGGAAATAATAACTTTGTTTATTCTTTGAATAATAAATTACTGCAAGAACTGCAGTTGATTTTGTGAGTCAAGTATGCAGAGTTTAAAGACCTGAGTTATACCAGACAGCTGTTAACTGTACGTTTGGGATTTCCAGAACTCCTAAAAGAAAAGAGAGTTTGAGGTTATAGTGCTGAAAATTGATTTTGAAACTGGAGCAGAGCAGGTGTAGTGCACAGATAAAGTGCACTTTATCTTCTAGTTGCTCTAAGTCTGTGCCACAGCCTCAGTTGTGGTTCGGGTCGGCATTTGGCATCCCCGGGCAGAGCGGATCAGCACCTGTGTCAAGGTGATCCGCAGCCAAGCAGACACAAGCCAGGTACAATTTACCAAATAAAAGGATAACTGAGTTGCTGGGAGGCATTGAGTGAGCCGGCTCCGTCTGAGGGCTGAACACTGTTTTCCCTGAGAGTCTTGGAACTGTGAGAACTGTTTCGCTTTTTTCTGATTGAGGTATTAACCTTCACAATCCTTCCAAATAGTTACTTAAGTGACGTCCCATTTCACGGTATCCTTAAACCCTGTGGCATATAGTATTGTGCTATGATGTAACAGGGTTTTTTTCACTAAATGTCAGAATATTGCCAAAAAGACCTAAATTCAACAGTTCTAGAGCAATTGTTCTGAAATGTTTTTCCAAGTAGAAAAATGTCAGGACATCGTTTTAATCAGTCATACAACAGGGTTTTTTTTTAATTTGCTAAATAAATTGAAAACGTGTTTGTAAAAAATATTTGTAAAAATGATCAAATTCCAGGACGGAAAGATAAACAGGAAGTCAGAAAGAAGGGAAGATGAAGATTTCTCACTAATCCTGACCTCAAGATGCAATGTTGCTGCAAATATAAAAAGTAAATAGCCAGAGTTTGTGTCACACTGAATGATTTACACACATAAATACATGTAAAACATCCATTGGAGAACAAGTTAATTTATGTTTTGAATACATAAAATATAGAGATATATTTTCATTGATACTTCAGATAAAGCAAACCAGTGGAAGTAAAAGACACAGTGTTGTTTTGGATGTAATTTATATTACAAATCTGGTTAAATTTGTGGGTCTTTTTGTGCGTGTCGGGTTTTATTTACATAATTAACAAGGTGCATGCCATTTTGTTCTGTTAGTCGTGTTTTCTTCTGTTCTTCACTCACCGGCTCCTTGATTTCTTTTCACATCACATCTTTTTGATGAATCCTTCAGCGTATAATCATCCTGGTTTTACTTTTTCTTCACTCTCTGTCAGATCCTTGTTGTCATTTTTGTCTGTTCAGTCGTTTGGTTCCCTGGTGCCTTTATTTTAGATTAGTTTTGACCAGCTTGTGCTCTGTTCCTCCTGCTCCGGCGGTGATTTTAGTTTCTTTGATTTTTTTTTTTTGTGTGTTGATTAAAGATGTCCTTGGATTTTGTTCCTGTGCCTCATCATGATACAAACAGTTTCTAATAAAACTAATCTAATAACGTAGTTCTTTCTTTTCTTTAGCAAACGATTATTTTTTTAGTTTTGTTGAAAACTATCCATAAGTTGGGTACTTACACAAAGAACATAAATCATTGCAATGTCAGAGAAGTTTTTTTTCCATCTGCTTAGCCTCAACACACCAATGATGAGATGAAAACTGTCGCATTCCTTTAAAGTAGTTTATCGCTTTGATTTTACAACAATAATAAAAAGTTCTAATAAAGTAGTTTTATTCTCTCTGTAAAATATATTTATGTGGGCGAGGTTGCTGACTGGCTGTGAGTGATTTGTTCAGCTGTTACAGAATGCATGCACCGGTTAGGCATAACATTATGACCAGCTGATTTACTTCTCTGTTCAATTTAAACCAGTTTATCTAAATAGCGCCAATTCATGACGAAAGGCACTTTAACTACGATTACACAAATTCCAACTTTTCACCAAGGCTCCAGTAGTGTGTGGGATATGCTGGTATGAAGTAAAAAAGTTTGTCCTCAAAGTTGATGTGTTGGAAGCAGGAAAAAAACAAGGATTCAAGCAAGTAAGGTCCAAACTGTGATGGTTAGGACCGAAGCTTCTGTGTGGTGTTCCTTGTCTGTGCTGGACATGGGGGAGAGAAAGATAAAGTTGCCCCATATAGTTTAATCCAACAGACGTGGTTAATGCAGCTAAAGTTCCTAATGCTGTTTCTGATAGAAAAGTGCCACAATAGCCACAGATCAGGCCAGGAGCCGATGCTGATCCATGTCCGCTACTGTAAGCATCAACAATAGGGGAGCATCAGGGCTGGACCATGGAGCAATGGAAAAAAGTGACCCCGGTCTCGTGAATCATGTTTTCTTTTACATCACATGGTCGACTGCATCATGTTTTAGTGAGATGTTTGCAGGAACAAAATGCAGACATGAAGCAGCAAGATGAGAATAAAGATTAAATGATGGCCAAAGTGAACCTATAACAATAAAGGCTGAGGATTGAGGGGAAAAGGAGAATAATGGACAAAGCAGACTGTGAGGAAACATGGAAATTTAACACAGCGTGATACAAAAAAATGGCCCAGAATGAATTAACAGAAACCACTAACTGGATCACATGGTAAAAATAAACAAACTGAACAAGGCACGGTCCCAGGAACTTAAAGAATCAGTACAAAAAAGCAAAAATCCCTTTGGATCATGACAGATTGGCTGCGTCACTAACCTTGGAAACACAGGACCCCAGGATGGGCGATAGGAAGGCGGCAGGGGGAGGCACTGAGCAATGCTCTGCTTGGATCCTGCCATCCATGTGGGTGCACCTCCTACCTTAGCGTTGCTGAAGACGTTGTTCAACCATTCACAGAAATGTTTTTCCCTGAGAGCCGCAACGTATTTCAGCAACCTATCGAACCCTGACACACACCAGTTATAGTTCAGGAATGGTTACAAAAACACAACAACAGGTTCAATATGCAGACTTTGTCTGTTATATTCCCAGATCTCAATCTTACTACTCAGGATCTGTGGACTGTGCTGGGCAATCAAACCAGATCTATGGATGTCCTACCTTACAACCTTCAGGACTTAAAAGGGTCTGCTGGTGTCACCTAACCTGACAAAAGCCAGCTGTATGTCGTTCCGCCTAGCTCCACTCACATACATCTGGGACACCGCCGGTAGACAGTGATTTCTCCAACCAAATTTATGGTCTGGCCAATCAGGACGCAGGGCTGGAGTTTCATAGATGTGACGTAGTGGAGACGCGACCATGACGTGAGACTGTTTTGATAGCAATGGCGGCTAGTCGATGCTGCTATTTCTTCCGTGTTGTCCAATCTACCTAATATTGTTTCATTAAAAGAACATCAGAGAACGCCTCTGAAGGCTTTTGTTGGTGGAAACGATGTTTTCGCCCTTCTCTCGACCGGATTTGGCAAGTTTTGTTTTCCGGGACCAGCGGACGTGCCGACGCGGACGCGCCCCGGAGCGGTTAGCGGTTAGCGCTAACTATGTTAGGAGGCCTTTAGTCCTCAACGCGGTCGGCCCGGAATCGACTCCGACCCGCAGCGCTTTGCCGCCTGTCTTCCCCCCTCTTCCTGTCAGCTCACTGTCAATAAAACGCATGCCACTAGAGCCGCAAACACATTATTATTATTTTTTTTTTTTTCCTGCGTCGCTATCATCAGCGTCACGGGTTAGCTTCGGTGTGAGTGGCCCAGCCTTCTGTAAAGGCAATCCCTATGGCGGTGTCCCAGATGTATGTGAGTGGAGCTAGGCGGAACGACATACAGCTGGCTGTTGTCAGGTTAGGTGTCACCATGCCAGATACCCAAAGCAAACCTTCAGAGGTCCATGACTCCACAGGTCATGCTGTTTTTGCTGCAAAAGGGAACCAAACAGACTATTAGGCTAGTGGTCATAAAGTTATGCCTGATTGGTGTATATGTACACATATGTGTGCATAGATGACTTCTTTCTAACATAGACATCATCCAAAAACTTTTGTTTTGTTTTTCATCAACAAACTAAAGGAAATTTTCAGTAAACAAGGAGAAAATGGCTGCAACCACAATCAGAAGCCCACCTGCCAAAGCAAAAGTTATTTTTTTAACAGTTAACATAATTATTTCCTCTGCGATTGAGATTTAAAAACATGAATAAAAGAAATAATCCCATATCTTGAAAGTCATTTGTGCTTGATAAAAAATTAATTTTTTAGTGATATTGAGAAAACTTAACTTTTCTAACGGCCTCATTATAAACATTCAAAGATCCAATCATTGCATTGCAATAGAAAGAGCAAGTTTAAACTATTTAGAAATCACACCGAACAAATACATTTTGTTGGATTATACATATCGGTTTACAGTTTGGACTCTATTAGTGATGAAGGATAATGAGCAGATCTTTGCAACCTTTTTTGAAAATAGGAAAACGGCAATGTAAACCAAAACTTTACTTTAAAGTTCTAACTTTAATTAGATTAGAAAAAGAAGAAAGTTGGCTTTTCTTTACCTGCACACTTCATTTGTAAAGGTAGACAAGCAAAAAGGTTATACTTAAAGGTGACAATCCATAAACATCCATAGACATTAAGGCTTGTAACGTCCCTTTGTAATTTTAGGCCAAATATTCCCTAACTTGTTTTGTTTGTTTCCTTGTTCCGTTTTCTACTAAATGAAGAAAAATAGAATAAAATTCGTGAAAAGTGAATAACAAAGAATCCAAAACTTTATTTATATTTATAGACTTAATTTTTCAACGCTATCACCCTTTAATTAAAGCATTGCCGATTAACTATTCCTTCAAAATAAATTATGAAATAAATAAATGAGTTCTGTCGCCACATGTAGTTCTTAAATGAGTCCACCAGGTGGCGGCGCAGAGCTACTGCTGGACATCACATAATCTCACACTTTCCAAAAGCTCCAGCGCGCAATTTCTCACCACTGTATGGACCAACACTTCATCCAAGTTCTCAAAGGTGTTCATGCCTGCCTACGTGAAACACCACAACTGACCAAAACTGAATACTTTATTTTTTATCTTTCCTTTCTTTTCTTTGTCTTTGCGAACAAGCTAGAGACTTAGTGCACCCCACCCCATATCCTCTAAATGACTGTCGGTGCTCATTTTATGGACCAACACTAAATGTAATGTACATAGAAACAATGGTCGCACATTTAGTCATGCCAGGCTCTTGGCAAGGTCTACTGTGTTGTATTTATATTTAATTTAGGTGACTGCTCCAAGTTCACTGCACTCCACAACACACACGGTTTTATAGCCAGTAGCTGCTGCAGTGACCTTTGTGTGCCCATGGTGTTGGAGGTTGGAGTCTCTCATTTATTTTTCTAGTTTTAAAACAAAAAACTGAGGATATAGTCACATCTCGTACCTGTAGCATTTCAGTGTTTTATTTTCAGATGTCTCGTTGCTTTATACATCATTTTTTTTAAACAATACCTACAGTTAGTGAATGTAATGGCTTGTTTGCATCTTTCTCATCTTGGCCAGGAGAAAATAATAATCTCTTTCCTGGAAAAATAAAGGTTAAAAAAAATTGAAATACATTCTACTTGTGTGAGAGTTCCCCCAAAGTTTTTTTTTTTTTTTTTTTTTTTTTTTTTTATGCATACACAGAACCTCTGTAGTGAGCGGTGTTGAGGTAGCAGAGCATAGGGTCCTGGGCGGGTTGTGTTTTTTAAAAGGCGACACTCAAAATGTTTGCCCGGTGCAGGCCTTGGTCAGCAGGAATTTGATGCAGGTGAATAATAATGATACCCATGGAAAAAGTCTCACTGCTGCAGAACCGGCGCTTCAGCTCACCCTTGTGATGACCAAAGGATAGAGCAGATTAACTCAACGCATTCTCCACTCAGCAAAGAGCAGTGAATTTTTCATACGAGAAGATCCCAACAAAATGGTAGCTGAAACAACGATTCCCCTTTATTTTGAACGCATTGATTAATGAAAACTCTCATGAGCCATTGCATCGAAAAATAAAGGGCATACTTACATTTTTGTTAATAACTAAAACTTTTTGATCTGTGACAGTCATTACGTAGATAATTACTGTCTAGAGGATGGATTATTCGTCACAACTGGCGATTACATGCTACCGCGGCCAATGACTTATATATTTCTGCCTCTGCGGATGTTTCTCTGCAATTATAGAAACTGGAGCATAATCCAATTGTCAGCAAACGTGGTAAAGTCATCTTTGGACGGTCATGCGTCAGTAAAGAGAGGAGTGGTTGTGCACAATAGGTTTTCCGTGTTTTCTGCAGTCCAGACAGTTTCTATGTGATGGAGGTCACATTGAGCACAGTAGTCTTGATTCTCTCTCATTTTTGATAGCGTGGTGGTTTTACAAGCGTCGCATATCTTTACTTATGCCATGTATTGTTCACCAAGCTCCAGCAATCATTCATGCAGCCAAATAACAAGGCAGTTAAAAGCTAAAGTATATTCTGTTAGAGGCATAAATTACAAAGTGCTACAAATACATTTGTTCCAACAGCTCTTTCAGAAGATACGACATTTAAGCTTTCGTTAAAATGTTTCCCAGTTTGGTCCATTAGAGAAAATAACCATTTAAAGTTGCATAACTTTGCCTTATACTTTCTATAGCGTTTTCAATTTTTAATTCGACTGTGTATGGTAAATGTACAGTGCCTTCCAGATTTACTTGCACCAAGGCCTCATAATAAACCAACTTTTATTGCAGTTGCATAATAAACCTGCTGCAGTACTCAAACAATGTGCTTTGGATGCTTCCCATTCAAGCATCCTTACTGTCAGCACCGTAAACTTTTGATATTTTCTTTGTTTTTTCATCACGGTTCCAGTACTTTTCTTCTCTGACTGTATTTAGAACTGAGTTAACACTCGTAGTTATTTAGTTAACTGTGAGGATATTTATATTCAAGGAAAATATAAAGTCTCGGAGTAATGATTAGAAGCTCCTGGACATTCTACCCTGCTAAAATGAAGTGTTAGAAAATTTCTGGATGGGGGGATGTTCATAATAATTGAACTTTATTGATCCCACAATGGAGAAATTCACTTCTGCATCTTAACCCATCACCTTGGGGAGCAGTGGGCTGCCACTGTGCAGCACCCGGGGAGCAAACAGGGGTTAAGGGTCTTGCTCAGGGACCCAGAGTGCAGGTTGTGGGGATCGAACTGGGTACTTGCATCCTTCTCAGAGCACAAGAGCACTGCTCCAACCACTAGGCCACCACTCCCCTCCCCCTTCAAGTGGCCTCCCAACCTTAAAGACTTGGAGCTCATCACCAAAGATAAATGACCATAATAATAATAATAATAATAATAATGGGAACATGCAAAAAGTTGGTCAGCAGTTATAAGAAGGGTAGCCTATAAGTGTTATCCCACAAGTCATATTTTCTGTGGAACAAGATAGCTCAAATGTTTTTTATTACAATTTTTTTTATGTCAAGTAATCTTTTGAATTATGCGTTCTTCTTCTCAGTGTCATGATTTGCGGGTGTTGAGGACCAACGGTGCAGCGAAGGCGACGCAGAGCCATCAAAAGGTAGGTAAGTGACTTTAATGACAGAACCTCAGGTAAGGTTACGAAAAGCTTCACTGTGGACAACTAAGGATAACAGAGGGTGACTATTAACCGAGGATCCATCCAACGAAGACTGAACAGAAACCATGCAGGAACCTAAATATGCTAGGCAATAATGAAACTGGACAAGAGGCAGGTGTGAGATAATCAACAGAAAGGCAACTAGGAAAGGAAACTAGAAGGGGTTGAAAACACACTAACTAGAAACATGCACAATCCAAGGAACTTAAACACTAGTAAATAACTAAACACCTAAGGATTGTGACGATCAGAAACAAACGAAAACAATTAAGTGTGTGTGCCACTGAACAAGTATTCCAAAAAAAGTTAGAAAACAAAACAAATGGACTTTTTTCCGAAGTTTGCTGTTTGATTCCTTTCAAACAGCAATAGGAATCAAACCTATTTACCTACCTGTGTTGTAACACCTCAATCCTCACCTCCATGCAGGTGATCACATCTCCCCTGTAAGCGAGGCCAACGATGGCCCTAAAGACTCCCCATTGCCAAGGGGTGGACCGGTTTCAGTTTAATTTGCATGTTATCTAAGCCATAACAAGGCCTTTTTGGGCAATAATATAAAGCTTGGAACTCCACACTACTCCAGACATTTGAATTGAGAAAGCTTTCTGGACGGGAAGCGAAACGTCTTCAAACTTTGGAAAAAAGTCCAGTTGTTTTGTTTTCTATCTTTTTTTTTTTTTTTTTGCAATGATCATGACCTGGATGACCTGGAGAATCTTCACCAGCACTGAATAAGTACTGAAATGTGATTTTTAAGTAGGACATTTCAACGTTTTTGTGTAGGAATGTATTGATACAGAAGCCTAATATATCTTCTTTTTGTTGTTTAATGTGTATAGAGTTGTGCATCATCCTACGTCCCTGACACAGTTTAACCAGGGCCACACCTTTGACTTATCCGCGTGCAACTTACGTGCCCTACCTGGAGGATTGCTATGGCAACAGGTTGCCAGTGGCGACGGGGTACCTCCTTGCCTGTGTTTCCACTGCGATGAGCGGCGCGTCGGGAGGGAGGGAGAGAGAGAGAGGGGGTTAACAGGGAAGGGTGAGGTCTGCCGGGCTCAGTCGCCGTCCATAGACAGAGGGAAAAAAATCACCACAGTCAAGCCAGGCTTTTCCCTTTCTGCCGGCGAGGAGCCCCGCGGTCTGCCGGGACGCATCGATTCGCTGCTGCCTCTTGTTTCGGACCGAACCGTCGCATCCAGCGGAATGGAGACCTGCCGCTGACGGAGACTGTGCAGCTCCCCCCCACCTGATAACAACAGGTTAGTGTTCGGCCACTTTCTCCTGCAGCTCACACGACTTCCTATATATATCTTTGTTTTATTATTATTATTATTATTGCGTTTTATAAGCACGACATACGTGGCAGATTTTAAATTGTGGAAGGAGGCGCAGGACTGTCTCGCGGATGCAGGAAGAGAAACGGGATTCGGGCACGTTTCTAATCGCACGCACGTGCACGGTGAGGAGCCCAGCTGTGTTCAACGTATCTTCTTTTATTGTTATTATTACTTCACATTTCACAGCTGGGTTATTACAACACGTTTGACGTTGAAATAATAAATAAATAAATAAATAAATAAATTGGGGACATCACCGTGCTGGGACTGTCGGGAGATTCCTGTGCTGCATCAGTAAACCAGTGGGTGTGTCTACCTATTATCACGCTTGTGTTCCAGCAATTTGGATGTAATAGCGGAGCAAATCAGAACCAATTAATCTGGAGCCATCCATGTTACTTTTATTTTTTGGGCATTATTTGTTAATCTGTTTTTTCTTTGTATGTCATGAAATGAAACATGGCACTGTCTAAATAAAGTTGGAAAACAGACATTTTAATGAAAAAAAACCTAGATTTTATAGAAATTTGCTTACCTTTACCTTTTCACTAGGCTTAATATTAAACAAATGCATTAGTTTCGGTTCAAAGCAACATCACAATGTAAAAATATATAGTCTACTGGTATAACATGTAAGAAAACATGATAAATATGTCATTTTAATAATATATATTGCACTAGATGAATCATAAATAGGCA
Organism: Fundulus diaphanus; assembly: GCA_037039145.1. Classification (NCBI taxonomy): domain Eukaryota; kingdom Metazoa; phylum Chordata; class Actinopteri; order Cyprinodontiformes; family Fundulidae; genus Fundulus; species Fundulus diaphanus. The sequence goes on along the minus strand of CM073130.1, from coordinate 49,385,743 downwards.
TTTTCTTGTTCATTTTTGTAGTAGATTATTGCTCTGACAAACTGAAATGACTTTCCACGAAGCTTAGCGATTCTATTAACCTTTTTTTTCTACTACAAAAACGCCTCGTGAATTGTTTATTACCCTTATTTATAGCAAACACAGACTGTGCCTGCAGCTTACATCAACATGCCTAAAATAACCTGCTTGTTGTTCTATATTTGGCTCTGTATTTCTGTCACATTCCGTCTAGACTGACATCTTTATGCGTATTTTCCCCACAGAGCAATCCTCGATGTGCTCTTGAACCAAAATAACTCATTCTGGTGAATTTTCTTTCATTTTTTCCCCCCTAAAACCTGACATGGCGTAGTGTATTTGTGTCTTCATCGGGTGGCTATTACAGGGAAACAGACATGTTTGTCTTTGAAAAGCATTTGTTGAGGGGCAGAGACAGATAATGTGATAATGTAATACTTGCTCTGATGCTTTTTTACCCCTTTTTGACATGTAAAGCTCTTTCTTAAATTGTCACTGGGAGCTTAACAGTTTCTTTGCGTGTCTCTCTGAAACTACTGTCAAGAAATGGTCCCAAACTGTGAGCGCTTAGTCATGGAGCCGCAGATGATATAAATGCTGGGGGGGCTTTGAAATGAATTACATAACCTTGTAACAAATAGCTGACTGGTTTCTGGCCTAAAGTGATAATACTGTGTAACCTGGCTGTGTCATTGGAGGACAAGCCGATGACAATATGACAGTGAACACTGATGGAATGCCAATTCGCCAAAGAAAAACAACCGTGTTGCTTATCTTTTTCTTTTTTTTCTCAGTGAAAGCAATGAATCACTGTAGTGCAATATGATTTTTGAGCTTTAGGTGTGATGGATTACAGGCTGCTGATCAGTGAGGCGGGGCTGAAATCTGCTCGATCTGTGTCTCTCTGGTGAGTTGCAGAAGGACCCCGTCCCCCACCACCGCCCCCCCCCCCCCCCCTTTAAAGGCAGGAGGAGAAAGCTCCTCTGCTCGTCTTGTCACTTTGAGTCGTCTCATGACACATTCAGCATTTCTCCGAAGTGATTGTCAGTGTCTGAGACGGCTCTTCGCGCTCACTGAAGCATAGCCGAAGGACATAACCCAAAACAAAGCAAAAAAAAAAAGAAAAGATATGAATTTTGGTTATGTAAACGTTACCCAGAAGCATCTGCCATGACAAATCTCTAAATGACTTGGAGGAGCAAAAAGATCCAATGGTGTCACGTGTTTAACAGACCCAAGCAGAAACCATTTATTATCATTTCATTGTAACAAAGCTTGTAACATTTTCCTTGGATCTTTAACAGATTCGAGGGAAAACAAATAAATGGATGGACAAATAGATGGAAAAAGCACACAATTGATACAAATATATACATTAAGATGTTACCAACATGTTTCTTCTGACCGGAAGTAATATTAACATTTTGGAGTGGCTTTAATCTGATCAAGAATCTGTTGAGACAGCTAAAGCTCAGGGCAATGGAAAGATGGCCTTCGAACCTCAAAGCCTTCACAAATTAAAGGCTCATTACGAAAGATAAATTCTTAAAAGTACCAGAGGATTAATGAAAAAAAGCGGGTCAGCATTTATAATAAGGATTGTATTGCTATAATGCCAAGTTATTTCCAGGCATAACTGAGAAGGATATGGTTTAGGGCATGGCATTTTGTAATAATTAATAAAAATACATTGTTTTTTTCAGAGCTGATAATACGTATACATTATTTTATTAACTGTTAATCCTCTCAGAAACAACGTTCTTAGTTTAGTGACATTAATTTTACATGTAAATCTGCTAGAAATACATGTAATTTTCTCTCTCTCTAAACAACTGTCATTTCAATCTATTTTATAAACTTAATAAACAGAAATAAGTATAATCACCGCATGTCAGATATAGTATAAGTTAAAAAAAATCTTTAAAAGCCTGGATGTCCCCACCACGGTTTGAATAAACACCTGTTTAGCAGTCTTCTGCTGTTCAGATGAATTCTGTTTTCGGCCATATTTCCTCACTGTGGTGATTTTCTCTGCGAGGGAAACAGCTTCAAACGGACCCACTTACTGTTTGAGAATTGATTGAATTACCCCTGCCTTGCCTATAGAAAAGGAAAACCACTGTCTTCTCGTCTAATTTTTCGTTTGGGCCCCCATGTTGTTTGAACAAATGATTCACACAGCTTCCTGCCAATTTCACAGAGTGAGAAGAAATGTTGTATTTTCCGTTATGCTCATATAACTGAACACCAACTTCAAGGCTTCAAGGGTAGACGTGCAGCAGAAGTCCGCATAATTTAATCACTTTCAGTGCATTATTATTCCCATTGACTAAATATCAAACATTGATAAAGCCTCCAGGTGTAAAGGGGAAACAATACAAAAATGACTCACAAATGCATTATTTAAAATAGTCGGCAGAAACTTTTATCTGTGGTCTTTAAAAAAATAAAAAGGAATTTAAAACAAATCGTAAATAGATTTCTGATTTAAGGCAATATCGCTGTGAAGTCAGTGGGTTTCTCTTACCTAGGGCTATCATCTAATTAGCAATCAAATAAAGTCTAGTTTGGCGGTTATGTAATGGGTATAAATGATGGATGTACCCCTCCATTTAAAATTGTAACAGATGCAGAACTGCCTTAAAGGGATAATCCTTTTTTTTTTTCATCGGGGTTGTTTGAAGTACTTGTGATTGGCCGTCTGAGCCGTAGGAGCCGTCAGAACAGTCTCGGTTTGGATAAGAACAGAGGATTTGCACTGATGAAACCAAGCTTACGGCTCCTCAGAGTGAAAAACAGCTTGAACTTCTTAAATGTCGCCGCTGTAAGAGAGAACGCAACGCTCTGTTCTTTTTTAACAAATTTATTCAACATAACAGTTTTTGTACGGCTATATTAAAAAAACTGGAGTCTTAACATGGTAAATCACATTAGTTTTAACCACAAATGACAGTTTTGGCATCATGATTTGCTTTAATTGAGCATTTCAGCGCTGTGAAAGGTATTTGCACCCTTGCATATTTATCTGTTTTGTCTCCTTTAAATCTTTCAGATCATCAAAAATATTTTTAAGGTCAAAGAAGACCAGATTAAAACATGGCATTTATTAAGGCAAAAAGCTATCCAAACCAGTCCTCTGTGAAAGGTAATTGGACCCTAAACCTAACAACTGGTTGCGCTACATTTGACAGCAAAAACTGGCATCAAGTGATAACGAGCCTTTTTCGGCCCTGTAGAGAAAGTTTGGTCTAATCTTCATTACAGAAATGTTTTAAGAAGTGGTTGAAGCATGAACTGCCAAAGCATCTCAATCGGATTTAAGTCCAGACTAAAGATCCCCCTAAAACCTTGTTTTGTTTACACATTCAGAGATGGACCCACTAGTTTGTTTCACATCTCCGTCCTGCTTCATTAACCAAGTGTGATTGAACTTAAGGTAACAAACTGATAGCCAAACATTGTCCTTCATGATGTTTTGGTACAGATCACAAATTTTTGTTTTTTCACCAATCGCTGCAAGTTGTCTAGGTCCTAGGCACCAGAATGGCATCATGGCTGGGTATGATGTTCTTTTCTTTTTCTGAGAGGCTGTGTCTGTTAGAAATAACAGGTCACTCACCTTCTGAAAAGTTCACTTTTTGTGACGTCAGTCCACAGAATATTTCCCTACAGGTCTTGGGGATCATCAAGCATGTTTTGTCTGCAAATATGAAGCTGGGCTTTGTGCCCCTTTTATTTATTTCACAGTTGTTTTTCCCTTTGAACGTTCAGTATGAACACCGTCATCTGTAATAGATGCTCTGTTGGAGTAATTTTAATATGCTGGCCACTTTCTTTCCAAAATCTTGCAGCCTACTTCATGTTGTCAAACAGGTTCTTTTTAAGTCATCTTTCGATTCGATAAAACTGACATTAAACTTACCTGTGAGTGGCTGGCCACATTTAACTCAGCTGTGCAAAAACTGTGATGAATCACAGTTATAATGTGACAAGGAAGGTTAGGACTTTTTCACTACACTGCAAATTAGCTTCATTTCTACAAATATCTAATTGTTTAAACTGAGCAGGCTTACTGAGATATATAGTTACATTCAAAACGTTTTTGCTCAGACAGAAATGTCTGTTTGTTAACAAAATCTAAAGTTAAAGCAAAAAATAAAACATTTCATAAGTAAAACCAGTTTTAACCAGCTTAATTTAAGTATTAAGGATCATGCTTGTTCGGTAAACCAGATGTTGAGGCAGAGTTTGCTTAATTTCTCCCGTTGCCATTTTGTACCCAAGTTTTGGCATTTTATCCCTCCTCCTTTTTTTACATAAAAAAAACCTTTTGTTCCACTGAGTAACAGTTTACTCCTCTTGGATGTTAGGTATTTTAATCAGTCATTAAAATGCTCAAATTTCTTGTATAATTTAATCTGATGGTATTCCTTTATGTTATATTCTCTTTTCACTGCTTTAAATTAACTGTTACAGAGACAACCAACATCTTTACTGTCAGAATATTGAAATTAATGTTATTAACATAATGTATTACGTTTGGTACCACTAAATTAAAATCAAACACTTAAAATTTACTTTCACAGACCCCTGCTTGGCCCTGTGCTTTCTTGCAGGATGGTGGAGGGAGTATTTAGTTTTAGCAGTTTTACACAGTAAACATTTATTTTAACACAGTTTAGAGCGCCATTTCAGATGCAATGCCATCTCAAGGCAGTTCATCTACAGTTTTGTATAATCCAATTACGTCCAATTTCTATTCATCTGAATCCGATTCATTTCAGTGCAATGTATCTAATTTAAGCCATACTATAAAGCATGTTATAACAGTGGAAAGGTGACACTTACTTTTAGCTTTCTGTCCCCAGTTTGTGTCAGTGAACTCTAATTTTCCATATTATAGACATTAATCAAGCCACAATAACTCGGAGGGACCATTTGCTGGTAGATATTATTCAGTGGAGAGATATAACAACATTCACTTATGACCATGACTAAATACATAATTTGAACCATCTTACCTCAACACATGCACAAAATGACCAGAACCCACTTTGGGGTGGCAATACGTCTTAACATTTAAATGCCAATTACGTTGCTTAAGGTTTTTAAAAAAAAAAAACAGTAATAAGAAAAATAAATGTTGAACTAACCCAAATTTCTCTACTCAAGATTCAAAACGTGACTTCTCAAATCAATGAATAAGATCACATCACATTTTTTGTGCCCTGTAGTAATTACATTTGTTCTATGAAATCTAGTGTGTGTGTGTGTGTATGTATATATATATATATATATATATATATATATATATATATATATATATATACACTGCAACTGTTCCCTGCATAGTAATCAGTCCCCCATCTTTGTGCTGTAAACCTATCTGGAATTATGCTTCATTGATGCAACCTTGTCTGGGGAAGAAATTCATTTTTCCTCATACCTGCCTGTGCTAAAAAAAATAAATGTCTCTCCGAAATGTAAATTGCTGCTGCAGATATGCTGCATATCAGAGTTGCTCACAGAGGACAGGGTTGCAAATGTTCCCAATATCAGCCCGCATAATGATGCCAGTGACTTATCTACCTCCAGACCACATTGCCTCCCATAAACATTGCATAACTAAAACCCCATGTTGACAGTTCAAGCCCCCTGAGCTGTTCAGATTCTCATGCCCAAGTGACTCCCCTGAGTTGTTACTCATTGATTGGGCTTTGTGTCTCCAGTTCCAAAAATAGACTCATCCACGAGCAAACTTGTCCTGTCCTGAGACTTTTCATGTCCATTCATGAAGCCGAGGAGCCTTTTTCTTTTCTGGTTTTACTGTACCAGCTGTGCAATCTCAGGGGACACCGTCTCTAATCTATCTGTTTGGGTTTTCTCACAGGTTGTATCTCTTGAGCTCATCTTCCTCTCAGAAATCTTTCAACAAACGACAAAGAGCTGGAGCCGAGACGGTCAAGCATGGACGTGCCCAGGATGGCCGAGGGCCTCTTCAGCAGCACGCTGTCCTCGTCGGGAGGGGGCCACCACGTCCCCTCCTACCTGACGTTGGAGCAGAAGGCTGCCTTCGTCTTTGTGCTGCTGCTCTTTATCTTCCTGGCGCTCCTCATTGTGCGCTGCTTCCGCATCCTGCTCGACCCTTACCGCAGCATGCCCTCATCCAACTGGACAGACCACACTGAAAAAGACACGTTCGATTACCGCATCGTTTGAGGAGCCCAAACAAATTAGGAGAAAACTTTTGTTAATTTCTGTGATCGGATGCTTACAAAGCACTTTGGCCTCATGTTCAAATGACTCCATATTCACTTGGAAAGTTGAAATTTTTCTGAAAATCCTCTGAAGGTTCGGATTGATTATGGCATCAGCGCTTCGTGGTGGAAAATGTTTAAGAGCTTCTCTTTAAATCAGAATTTTCTCAGCCATTAAATCTCGACCAGATTCATAGTTTTAAGGAAATCTGTCAAACCACCACTGCCATTGTCACACCCGAATTTTCTCATTGTGAGACAGTAAAGCTATTTCTATTCTATTCTAGCCCATGAAGGTTCAGCAGAGAGAACGACTTGAGTCTAAGACTAAGAAGCAAGTTGTGCTTCAGTTTCTAAAACAAAGACTTCAGACCTGACTTAGACTTGTCCTTTAAAGACCTGACTTAGACCCAAGGTTTGAGACGTCAATGCCATATGCACACGACAACAATCCATTGAAAATGGGATGGTTTTTCTGTGTCTGCTAACATATCTGCGTGACAACTCTTAATTTGTGATCGCTGCGCACGACACACAAAATTAAACCAAAAAACAGTGTAATTGCCTTGCAGCACTACTAGTTGGCGGCGTGCCCTGCTTAATGCTTAAAAAGGCACCGCCACTAAACAAACTTTCAGAATGGGAGGGACTCAAACGTGCATAGACAACGAGGATGACTGAATTACAGTGGTTTTTAAGATGGCTGGCATCCGTTACGATGTGCGCGCGACTGATTGCAGTCTCACCGCACACCTTCCAGGTGGATTCCGAAAACCAGGATGTTTTTAAATTTGTCCACTATGGATTCACTTTTCAAATCGCCGCTGTGGTCTAGACGAACAAGTAGAAATGTTGTTGTGTGCACAGGGCCCAAGTGTTGATCAGCTGAGTACGTTATTCGAGCCCCTGCCCTGCAGTGACCAGTTATCATGGTAAAACCACACAGAGTACATATTTGACGCTATTTCTCAACAAAAGCACTTGCACAGTGCGTTTGATTTATTATCCAGGGACGTTGACGAACAACTAAGAGTTCACAACAAGCCGTTCGTGTTTTTTTTGTAGTGACCAAAAAGACCGCACGGAGGTCTCTGAGAAGGAACTCTGTATTAAATGACAAAAGAAACTAAGCCCAACCCATTTGTGTGATTGTATTGTCTCGCTGTTTGGCTAGCCTCACTATAAAGACACTTGAGGTTCTTCAAAACAAAAGCACTTCCTGTTTTACTCATGCAAAAATTTTATTTTTTTCTACTGATTTCGCGTGAAAGGAAATGCTAATTTATGTTTTTAGCGGGGGGAAAGATTTTACCTGACAAACTTTCAAAATAACTTTTCTAGCATGTTGTTCATGAATTGTTCACGTTAAATTAAATCTGGATTTGACTCTATTATCTAAAGCAGCTCTGTGTTGGTTGCCATTGATACTGTGGGAGGGTGTTAATTTCAGCCATCAGAAACTTCAGACTTGACTCAGACTTTGCCCCTCAGAGACATGAAAGAGGTGAGACTCGATTAGGATTTCTTCTTAAAAGACTTGATTTAGACTCGGAAAAAAATTCTCTCTTTCCCCGCCATCCGTTCTTTTGTGGACTACCTCACTCGTCTGTCTCACGTACGATGGTGTTTTCTCACAGATCACACAGGGTCCAGTGTTTTTTGATATACAAGCCAGATAAATGGTGGCAGTGTTTACATCAGATCACATCCTAGAATTTTTATGGATAGTGTAGACAATCAGTGTTTAAAGTAGCTTAAAACAAATGAAGTGCGACTAGTGTGGATTGTTGAGGTCGTTTTTTTAAGAGTATTTTCTTAATTCGCAAAGAGGTTCAAAAGACTTTGTGTGATATGCAGGCAAAGAGGAAGTCGATTGCCTTATGTCTTTATAAGATACATAAAGGTTCTAAAAAAAGTGTTGTTTTAGCTTCATAAAGCAGGTTTCACAAACAGAAAGAAGACATTTTTGCTTGAAAAGCTCCCTTTAATGCGTAGGAATGATTTGAACAAACAAATGGCAGCAGTGAGTTACTCACTGTTGCGTGTGTGTGATGGGCAGAACAAAACTAACTTAACTGTGTGTGTCCCTTCAGTCACGGAGGGGTTTTTGGTGTCATCGAGTTTAGACGTAAACAACCAAAAGAGGTGTTGAAGTAAAAAAAAAAAAAAAAGAAAACATTTACTGTGCTGTACTGTGTGCCTAACCTAAAAGATGTTCTTGGAAAAAGAGAGAAAATGGGTTCATATTCGGGTGTGTTTTTATTTTATTTACCGTGTGTGTCTGTGTAAATGAGTGAGTGCATTAGTGTGTGATGGCAATTTAAGAAAATGAACTGAAAAAAGAAAAAAAAAGAAAAAACTAAACAGCATTTTACTGCCTGCAGTTGGTATATTGACAGTTGGTATGCCAGACCTGCAGAGTGTTGATGTTGAAGATGATGAAGCTTTTTCACATCCAACCCTTTACAAACTAATGTTGTGGCTCTTTCTTTGGCCAACTTTTCAACTGTGCGCCTTATAGTGTAGATTGTTTACAGTATCGTAGGTGGCAAACACACTGGGAACTCTACTGCAACAGTGTCTTTGCTCTTCACCGATGTCATATAATTTGTTAAAAATGACTGAAAAAGAAAAAGTCTCTGATCTCGTCCCTGGTTGGACACAAAGTGAACTGTGATCCTTTTGATGAAATGTAATGTTCTTGTGGTCTGCTGTGGCCTTTTACTGCATAATGCAGATGTTGCAATGTTGTGCTGAGGTGAGTTTTCTCTCTCTTGCTCTAGTTTTTCTTTTTTTACCCCCCCCCTGCACGTGTATTCAGCAAAGTATCCTGTCCGTGCATGATAAATGGTGACGTGTTTTAATCCCGATGTTGTCGTTGTGGGCCAAGTTGCTCAAGCAGCATTTTTCTGTCCGTTCTGGAGCTTTTTGTTTCAATCTGTTAGTTTTTTTCGCATTGAGCCGCTCTTCTTTTTGTAATAAAAATGATAGGAGTCAACAAATCACTATGATGTCTTTTATTTCATCATGTTGTAATTAGCCAGGCTGCGAAAGCTGACGGTGTTGTGGGGGGGAGCCACATGGAACTGGTGAAGAAATGGTTCTTTCAATCCCTCCTGACCTTTGCGAGGCAGCTGTATCCGCCCGAGGCCCACACATGCTTTTCCATTTTATCAGGGATTGGCAGGGCAAGCCGGCAGGTGTCTCGATTTGTTTTCTATGGACCCAGACGCTTCGTCTGGATACAAACACAGAAAGTAAGAGAGAGAGAGCGGGCTCCAGACCAAGGAATTCTCCTTGTAGCCAAAAACCTTCAGAAAACTGTGCCTCTAGCACATTCTGCGTATGCTGATGTGAAATCATCTGCTGCACACCTGCAGAAAATCTCTGTGTCATGTCTTGCCTTATGTATTTAAAGTGTTGCTTCCTCTGCAACAGAATTTGTGAATCTTTCGGGGCGCTTAATAATTCTGCTGATATCATGCTTTGGCTCTTCCATATTTATTCATTTTTTCAGTGGAGGGCAGAGGAATAGATGTGGATCAGAATTTTAAACAATGTGCAGCCTGGGCTTTTTGGTTTGTTATGTAAGAGACAACCGACGTCTTCACTAAGGCCTCGGTGTTTTCACAAGTCAGAATAGTTAAAGATATGCCGTCCATAGTTGATAACTGCTTGTACTGCGACGTTAAAATTAAACATTTGTCATATGGTTACAAATACCCCTTCCTTGGTCTGGTGCTTTCTGGCAGGAGTATGTTTCATAGGTTTTAAATAATTAAGAGCCATTTAAATACAGTTTCTTTATATCACACCAGTTTACAAAAACAGACAAAAACTGTCGTCTGAATGCAGTTTATGGGACAAATAGATCCAATTCATATTCATCAATCAGACAGATTAAGATTCAATTACAATGAGTCTAGTTCAGGTTTTAAAAACGATACAATGAAATTCAGTTGACAACTTAAGGAAGAGTTATCATCCTGAGCGAACATCTGGCCAGAGTAGAAAGTAACCCCCTAATTTAAAAGGAGCCAGGCTTGTTAAGAGAAGTTATCTGCTGTGGGGGTTGGGATGGTGGAAAATAGACACAGAAAAACCCCAGAAGCACTAGGTGTACTTTCTATAACCTGAGTACGTAAAGTGGATAGCGCCAACAGCTCCGTCAGTTGCTCCATCCAGGAATCAGACAGATAAACCCAGAAACATTGAGCCCTATGTGCTTTCTGTGGGAAGAAAAACAACAGGCAAGTCTACAAAAATTAATGACAGCAAAAGGTCCGCCGATAATTGTGTCCAGAAAAGACCCACAGCTGAACAACAGAAATGGACCGCGACTACTTTCTATTGAAAGCACAAAGAAAATGAAAGTGCACAAAGTTAAAACCAGTGAAAGCTCAAATAGTGCCTTCATCCAAGAACAAGACAAACCTTAATACAGAAGCACCAGGCCAAGAGTGTTTTCAATAGAAAGAGGGAAAAAAAAACATACACAGCTAAAAATTAATGGCAGCTATAGCTCTACTACTGTCTTCATCAAGGAATAAAGACTAAACATAAAAAAGTGAGGAGAGGTTCACAAGGTTTATGCCTGCCATAGCTTCGCTACTGACTCAACTCACTCATGATGAGACATATAGCTAAATGTAGAACTAACGGGCCAGAGGTACTTTCTATAGAAAAAAAAGCAGAGAACACAAAGTTAATTGCAGCAGTAGCCTTGTCACTAGCAAAAACACGTGCAACAATCACTTCTTTCATATCAAAGGGTTCTTGATTGTTCAGACCATTATCTGCAAGAAGTATCATTTAAAACTGACCCCAGATTTAAGCCTCAGTGATCATGTAGCCGAGCAGCTAGCGGAGATGTTGAAATAAGCTGACGCTGGACTTGAATTCGCCACCAGTCCTCAGTAAATCTCTGCTCAACCAAAAATAGTTCCGATTTTTAGCATCCTCCACGGGGGGTTGGAAATTTTGATCATATCTACTGATATCCAGAATAGAGGCTTATCATTTGGGAATGAAAGCGCTCCTTTCTGTCCCTCAAACCTCATTAGCTCTTGCCAAACAAACACACTAATCCATTCTAAACACACCCTCACCCAGCAAGTGGGATCGGCGGGAGGGAACACGAGCCATTATGGATCAATAGCACAGTCATGCTTTCTGAAACATGACTCATAATAAAGAAATTCTAATTAAATTCTAATTTTTTTGTCTCCGGTGTGCACGCTCAGATGCCTTAAACCAAATTTATTCCCCCCCCCAAACGGCTCATTTCACTATTCAGCCTCCGTGCAATTTAATGCTCTGTGAACAGGTTGGGAGGGATTGTTCCCCTGTGAATGTTGAGTCGCTGTGCAAGATCACATAAAGGAGGCAGTATTGATGTTGGATAATGGATTTCTGCAAGGAGTCCTTTTTATTTTGAAGTGCTGATGACTTTCCTGTCACATCTTCCTTTGACAAATAGTTTAGAGAATCATCGAACATTTGCAGACAAAAAGGACGCTGCAGGATTTTCAAGAAGACTGTTTTAGGACGGCGGATGTCAAGAACAAACAGATTCACTTTGCTTATAGATCATACCGTCACCTGGTTGTTATTCTGAAATGGATGCATGAAGAGAGGCTTCATGACATGTATATTATTAGCACGTGGAATGTCTTGACAATGATTTAGGATATTTTTCTCAATTATTTTGGCATCTTTTTGATGTTGTTTTTTTCTCTCCATTAAAAAAAGAGACAACCCCCAAATCTCAGCTCTGATATATCTGCCATCTGTTGGAGCAGATTGTGGAAAATCAAGAGATGCTGCGGTCACACACAGGCCTCTCCATATCATCTTAACAGCTTTTCTACGAGACACTGCATGGATGATCTCTAGGGAATATTTAAACTTTTGCCTTCAAGGATGCAGCCTCTCCAGAGGCTGACCTGCAGCTGAGTGTGAGGCGGTCAGGATGAGGGTAAGCTCCTCAGACCATGGGTCTAACCATGAAAATAAATGGACTCCTCCCGCTTAGTTGGTTTTGGATATCGCAACTGGTGGTGTTTAAGCATCTGTCTTTCTTGTTCAGTTAGTGATGGCAGGGCGGGATGTGAGATGAATAGATGGGCGGTCTGCAATAATACAACATCTGCTCCAATTAGTCATGATAAGGATTGAACTGATGATCATATTTTCCAGATACCAAAAGCTAAAAAGAAAAGCTCCACATTCTGTGACGAACTCGCCAGGTTCAGGCTTAGGGATAGGATGAGGAGAAGACTTTGGTCACCTCTGCTGAGTTCAGAGTAGGGCAGCTCCTGCTCTGTACTGTAAGAAGTGAGCTGAAGTGGTTCAGGCATCTGATCAGGACGGCTCTTTTTAGATGTTTTTGCACAGGTTCTGCTGGAAGGACACCCAAGGGTAGACCCAGTACCTGCTAGAGGGGCTACAGCCTATTTTCCTTCAAAACGAGAAAAACCGTGAGATCCTTCGGAGATGACGGAAAAATGTTGCAGATGAAAGGGATGACTGGGGTTACCGCCTGGACCTAACCTGGCCATCCGGATCCATAATGTGTAGCACTCTAGTTCTGCACATTATCCATCTGGGTCTGCTCCCATCGACTCTGTTAGGGGAAAGGAGGAACATTCAGCAGAATTCTCTGAGCTGATTGGGCAAAACAACACTTTATGCCCGCCTACCAAAGGTTGGTTTCAGCCAATCATGGTATCAAATTAAAACGTAAGCAGCAGGCATCATGAGAAACCAAAAGAAGGCGAGCTAGTCAAGACATTTCTTGCAGCAGCTACGCGTGCGTCCTCCTGCGCTGCCATGTTTGTGTTGGTTCGGCTGTCGGCTCGTCAGCTCTTGCTTGTATTGAATGGATAGGTCCCGCCCTAAACCTCAATACTACAACGCGATTGGTCCGAACCGCGAGAATTAATCTTGCAAGCAAGGTTAACCTGGACCTGTTGGTTTCAAGACGTAACCTCCATCTTGATGTTAAACTAAACATATCAGCAAAAAAATAAAACACACACACACAATATATATATATATATATATATATATATATATATATATATATATATATATATATATATATATATATATATATATATATATTTAATGTTTTAAGTCTATTGAGTCATGTGGAAAGGTCTGGCCAAATTCTTCTTTACCTTTTTTGATCTAGAGGCGATGTCCCAACCAGTGAGTAAACGATTACATTTAAATAATTACATAAAACAATCCTCTAGGTTATTATTACTGTAAAGCCATATTCACTGGCTCTGATAACCTCTGGTCGAATACACAGTCTCAGACAGTTTGTCGCAGAAACAAGAGAGAGAAAAAAAACAACAAGCCAGCCAGGAATATCTTAAATACCCCAGAGGTTGGCAGCCGTGATGAATTTGCACACAATACTCATGATTCAACATTTTCATAACATTACATCCCTGGTCCCTGGATGTTCCCGGGGGCATATGTAGCAGATTACACATCGTGAAGAGCTCAGGGATAGCGTTAAAAAAATGCAATTTTTTTTGCTTTTTGATGCAGAGCATTTTAAAACATGACTCTAAAGATGATAGATTGCACCTGATCTCCTGCGGCAGTTCGTTTTGCGCCTACGGGTCCTGACAATCTGGTTGTGTCTCTGCTAGTCTTCCTGGAACAGCCTGAGGGGCCCCCATCAGGTGACTCCAGGCTGCATATGAGCACCCACACATGCTGCGGAGCTCCATAACATAGACATGGCATGTAACGCTGCCAAGGCTAAAACCTGACATCAGTGAGGGCAGACCGAACAGTTTAAGCTAAGCGGATGAAACAGAAGAGCTGCGATGCTGTCGCCTGTGATTTGTTAGAAGTCTGGAGCTGGTCTGTCAGATTCGTGTCAGCTGCGGCGTTCGTTAATGCTTAAAAAACATCTGAGGAAGACAGCTGCTCGGGAACACACAGCTCGACAGACACCAGCGCCGACTACGACTGGGCCCGTCTCTGCTCACGTTTCAGACGCTCTAATAGAGACCGCAGTGTTTCAATTGTTGCTTGCTAGAAGCTGCCCGGTGTAATGAAAGCCATTATTGGTGATCACTTTTTCATGAAGCAAGCTGAGAAAATAGATGCTTCCACAGGCAAGAAAACAGTAATGAGGATACTGAGCGGCCATAATAGAGTCTAGAGCAGGCAAAAATTGGATTTTTGAATCAATCCGAGACTGACACTCCATCTTTTAATTCCATTCATTCATTTTCAGTCCTTGTGAAAGTGGGGTCATTAAGGGAATATAATTCTCTTATTTTAGCTATTTTTACAACTTTCATAAATGATGGAAGTGTCGCAGAAGAAATAATAAGAACAGCAAACCAAGTGACTAAGGTTATAGCTAATATGAAAAGGTAAATTAAGAAGCGGTTTATTGGAAATTTTTATTATTTTATTATAAAGGAGCATTTCTTACCAACAGATGAAAGCTTGGCAAGTGAGAAAATGGGAAGAAATAGACACTTGAACACATCTATGAAAAAAACTTGTATTATTATAAAATGGATGCATGAAGATGTTTTAAACTCCATCATAGTTTTGTTTATCATGCGTCATGTCCTGTCTTCAAATTTCCCATGCTGTTTTAGTGGTATGATAAGAAGTAGCACAGAAAGGAGCTGTTTGCCGTCAGCTGCGCCACCTGGTGGAACCCCGTTCCCCTGCTATCACGACTCTTTCGGAGTATGCTGCAAAACAGTTCAAGCTCATTCAGATGGGATGGGTAGCATCTGTAAACATCAATGTTTAGGCTCTGCCTCAGACTCTGAGTTGGATTCTTGTCTGGTCCATTCTAATATATAACTCTGGCTAAATGTTTAGCATCAGTATCTACTGGATTATGACGCTCTGATTTTGAAGCTAACCAGTTTGTTTCTCAGATTACCGCCCATTGTCTAATCAAGTCTTAACTACCCCTGCTGGGGGGAAAAAACATCCCATCTGCATGATACTGCCACCGTTGTGATCTGTCAAGGGGATGGTGTGTTCAAGGTGATGTGAAGCGCTAGATTTCCATCACAGACAATGTTTTTTACATGTACGGTAAGCATGTAGTTCAATGTTGGTGTCCAGCGCATGTTCTTCTCAGCACATGGCTTGTGACAAAGTTTTAACCAGACTTCTTATGGCTTCCTTTCAAAAATAACTTTCTTCTTCTTCTTTGTTGCACAGTCTTTATTTGTGTTGTGCAAAACTAATGTTGTCCTGTCCTGAGATGTGAATCCTGGCTACTTCTCTGATTCATCTCATCCTCTCTCCCTCCTGTCAGTGGAGATGTCTTGGTAGATTTTTAGTTATGTCCTATTTCCATTTTCAGATGAAGCTTGAACAGGAAATTTTGAAAACCACGTGGTTTTTCCTTTTATTTAACATTTGTGTTAACTTTGTGTTCTTTTGTCACACAAAATTCAACATGCATTAAAGTTGGAGATTGTTATCTGAATAAAATGAACTGGGGGAATGGATATTTTTGAAAGGCACTGTAGATTTATTTCTCTGCATGGTAAAAATCCAAAAAGACAACATGTTTCATCATTCAACTTCATTTTTCATTCGACTCCTTGCAAGGCAGGCTTTCTCTTACATTTTTAATGTTATCAGTCTAAGCAGAGGTTTTCACACCACAATAACTAAAACACACCGCAGACTTGACAAATCTATGCTCGCTGTTATTCAACTTGTGAACTGCTCTGAGAATCCTTTGACATATACACAAAAAAGGTAAAAAGATATTTTCGGATTTGTCTGTCATTACTGTTAGACATTTTAGGCTACATAAAAAGCGACTTTCCTTAACTCGACAAATACAGCTGTAGGCTCCGGGGCAAAAGGGTGATGCAGTAGCATACTTTAAAATATGCTGCAGCAATCCTCCAAAGCAGCATATGAGAATACCAATGCCCCTAACAGTCACCATGAACTGAGATTTAACTGAGATCTAATCAGCCACCCTGTAAAATGGCCGTGAGATTGCTAATTGAGATAATATGTGAATATAGCAATACTCCTTTGAGGCATTAAATGAGAGTAAACGAGTGTACATTCTGATGAGAGCTTTTAATCCTCCAAGATCTGTCTTTATATCATGCTTAAACTCACTTTGTCCCATTAGTGGGAGAAGCGCAGGGCTGCAGCCTCCGTCTTTATGCTGGTTGAAGTGGATATTTAACATCAACTTTAGGAAAGCAGAAGCAAACAACGTGGTGTAAATACACATACCAACAAAAATATTTTAGCTCTAAGAGGAGGGTGGAAATATAAGTATAACACAAAACTGGATTTCCACCTATGAACAAGGTAGCAGTGTCACTGCAGCACAACTAGCTGTGGCAAGAGGGTAAAATGAAGCAGCTTAAAATGCATTTAAGCAATGGCTTTTAAAGTTGTTGGTTTTGTCACCGAAATGGAGCGATCATGTCCTTTCACGTTTATTACATCAAATGCAGACGTTCACGCACGATGGGTGAGGACTATTGCAGGATAAATTTACAAATCTCTGCTCATGCAGGGAAGAAATGGGGCGACTGCTGTCATGACTAAAATTGTTTCCCGAAGTTTTATTACAGAGTATTTGCTTTTCAAAGTGGCTCAAACAAAGTTGACAACATTTTGTTAGTTGTTTGATACATTTTAGAAATTGACTATACATGCATATACATATATATATATATATATATATATATATATATATATATATATATATATATATATATATATATGTATATATATATATATATATATATATACATATATGTATATACGTATATATATATATATATATATATATATATATATACATATGTACAAAATGTCATTTTAGCATTTGCTATCTCAAGTCGTAAGTTGTTTTTCAGTTTACATCCATGTCTTTTTACATATTCATTCTAGTTGCACAATCAAATACTGTCAAAGAAGGTTGTAGATAATTTTTACCATATGTAATTGGACTAGGAAAGGTGGAAGCACCTGCTCAAGTAACATTTTGTGCTTCAAATATTTCATATCATGTAAGGACAGGATTGTTTTTGATGTATTTATTAATTTTCTGCAATGTAAAAACTATTTTGGCATATTATGACATTCCATCAAGGGTATTATGCTCACGCTATTTTCCATACAGTAAATATAACTCTAAATATGGTAGAGAGATGCAGTGGCTCACAAAGGTCTACACATCCGTCTTGAAATGTCGGGGTTTAGTGATGTAAAAAAGAAATGAGACCATGATTGAAATGTAATGTAATGTAATTTATTCTATTCTATTTAGTTTATTTATGTACAGTGTCTTACAAAAGTATCTTGCTTCCTACACATTTTCTAGAGAGAGGGATGTTTGACCTGAAAATGAGAAGAATGAAGGTTGGCCGTAGCAAGACAGAATACATGTGTGTGACCCAAGCCATGATGTTACATGGAGCAGAGATAAGGATGGTGGAGAATTTTAAATATTTAGTGGAAAAGAGGTGAAGAAACGTGTCCAAGCAAGTTGGAACGGGTGGAGAAAAGTGTCAGGAGTGTTGTGTGATGAAAGAGCATCAGCGAGAATGAAGGGAAAGGCGTAGAAGACGGTGGTGAGACCGGCGATGTTGCCTGGTGTAGCGGCGGTGGCACTGAGGAAGAGACGGGAGGCAGAGCTCAAGGTAGCAGAGATAAAGTAGCTCTCTTGGGGTGTGATGAGGATGGACAGAATTTAAATTGAGAACATCAGAGGGACAGCTCATGGTAGATGTTCAGGAGACACAACCAGAAAGGCCAAACAGAGGTGGTTTGGACATGTACAGAGGAGGGATAGTGAGTAAATCTGTAGGAGGATGTTGAGGCTGGGACTGCCAGACAGGAGGCTTAAAGGAAGACCCAAGAGGAGAGATGGAAAGAGGACATGAAGGTAGCTGAGAGAAGAAAATGTACAAAATAAGGTTAGATGTAACCTGGCCTGCCAGGTTGATCATGTGTATCATTGTAGTTCTGCATATTATCAATCTGGGACTGCTCCCAATGAATCCGCTTGGGGAAAGACTTAGACTTAGACTTAGACTTAGACTTTCTTTATTGTCATTTTGTATACACAGAGTGCATACAGAACTAAATTTCGTTTTCACACCGCTCAGAAAGATTGCAGTAACTCTACAGGATACCTTGCGGTGAATTACAGTACAGGATAAAGTGCAGTGATAAATCGCAGTCACTTACAGGATAAGTTTCAATTGACTTCCGGATAAAGTGCAGCAGTGAACAGTAGGCAGTTGAAATGTAAACAATGTAAAACAAATGTAAACAAATATGCAGTAAGGTGCAGCAGTGATTTAAAAGTAGACAGTTGCATTGTACACAGTTTTGCAGTACGTTTCCCGGTAAGGTGCAGCAGCAATTTTGCAGGATACAATACAATGTGCAAATGTGCAAATCAGCGAGTCGAGTGTGGTACACAGTTTTTATACTTCAGCAGTTCAGCAGTTCAACAGTCTGATGGCAGCAGGGAAGAAGCTTTTGCAGAACCTAGTGGACCTGCAGCGGATGCTGCGGAACCTCTTTCCAGAGGGCAGCAGGGAGAATAGTCTATGGTGGGGGTGTGAGGGGTCCCTGAGGATGTTACGGGCTCGAGACACACAGCGCTGCGTGAAATGTCTTTAATGGAGGGAAGAGGAGCCCCGATGATCCCTTCTGCTGTCCTCACCACTCTCCTCACGTTCTTCCAGTCGGAGGCACTGCAGCCTCCACACCACACAGAGAGACAGCTGGTCAGAATACTCTCTATGGTGCTTCTGTAGAAGGTCGTGAGGATGGGCGGGGGCAGGTGGGCTCTCCTCATCCTCCGCAGAAAGTACAGTCGCTTTTGTGCCCTCTTCACCAGTGACGCGGTGTTCACAGTCCAGGTGAGGTTGTCCGTGATGTGCACCCCCAGGAACTTGGTGCTGCTGACCACCTCCACCGCTGAGTTGTTGATGAGCAGTGGAGCATGGTGAGGCCGGTTTTTCCTGAAGTCGACGATGATCTCCTTCGTCTTCTCCACGTTCAGGATCAGGCTGTTGTCTCTGCACCAGCCCACCAGCTGCTCCACCTCCTCTCTGTAGTCCTGGTCGTTGTCGTCTCTGATCAGGCCCACCACCGTTGTGTCGTCTGCAAACTTCACGATGTGATTGGTGGTGGACCTGGGGACGCAGTCGTGTGTCATCAGGGTGAACAGCAGGGGGCTCAGGACGCAGCCCTGAGGGGAGCCCGTGCTGAGGGTGATGACATCAGAGGTGTTCTGTCCGACCCGGACTGACTGAGGTCTGTTGGTGAGGAAGTCTAGCAGCCAGTTTCGTAGGGGTGTGTTGAAGCCCAGATGCTCCAGTTTTCCCACCAGATGTTGTGGGATGATGGTGTTGAATGCTGAACTGAAGTCCAGGAACAGCATCCGCACGTGCGTGTTCTTCTCCTCCAGGTGTGCCAGGCTCAGGTGAAGAGCGGAGGAGATGGCGTCCTCAGTGGAGCGGTTCCGTCGGTAGGCAAACTGGAACGGGTCGAGTGTTGGGGGGAGACTGGAGACGATGTGTTCCTTTACCAGCCTTTCAAAGCACTTCATCATGATGGGAGTCAGTGCAACAGGCCGGTAGTCGTTGAAACAGGTGACTTGAGGTTTCTTTGGCACCGGAATGATGGAGGCAGACTTGAAGCATGCTGGCACTATGGCTTGGTCCAGCGAGGTGTTAAAAATGTCTGTGAGGACACCAGCCAGCTGACCTGCACACTCCTTGAGCACCTGCCCAGGTATGTTGTCGGGGCCTGGGGCCTTCCGCGGGTTGACTCTCCTCAGAGTCTTCCACACGTCGGCGGTGTCAAGGCAGAGGACCTCCTCTTCATGATGGGGAACAGCCTTCACTGCTGGTGTGCTGTTTAGTGCCTCAAACCTCCCAAAGAAGTTATTTAGTCCATTGAGGAAGTCAGCATCAACTTCACCCACCGGGGGGGAGGGGGTGTTGTATTCAGTGATCGCCCGGATGCCTTTCCACATGCTCCTGGTGTTGCTGGCGTCATGGAAAAGCTCCTGGATTTTCTGACTGTGGTTCCGCTTAGCTAACCTGATGGCACGGTTCAGGTTGGCTCTCGCTGTCCTCAGTGCCTCCTTGTCACCAGACTTGAAGGCTGAGTTCCGTGCTTTTAGCGCTTGACGGACCTCCGCAGTAATCCAGGGTCGTTGGTTGGCTCGGGTGATGATGGTCTTGGTGGTGCTGACGTCCTCAATGCATTTGTTGATGTAGGCTGACACAGTCATGGCGTACTCATCAATGTTGATCTTGTCCTCATAAGTTGCAGCAGCTTTGAACATGTTCCAGTCAGAGCACTCAAAACAGTCCTGGAGCGCCTCCATTGCTCCCTCAGTCCACACCCTCACCTGCCTCGCTGTTGGTTTTGCTCTGATCAGCAGGGGCCTGTATGCTGGGAATAGCATCGCGGAAAGGTGATCTGAAGAGCCCAGGTGGGGGCGGGGGGCTGCTCTGAATGCTCCTTTTATATTTGTGTAGACTAAGTCTAGAGTGTTCTCTCCCCCGAGTTGCAAAATCCACGAGAACAGTTTTCATATTTGCCTGGTTAAAATCCCCAGCAATGATGAAAACACCCTCTGTGTGTGCAGATTGCAGCTCAGAGATAGTCCGATAGAGAACACCCATAGCATCTTTAGTATTAGCGCTGGGAGGGACGTAAACCGCTGCGATGATAACAACAGTGAACTCTCTAGGCAGATAAAATGGTCTGCAGCTAACAGTCAGAAGCTCAATGTCCGGAGAGCAGAAACTTGTGACTAATCTAGCATTTTTACACCAGGTGTTATTGATGTAAACGCAGAGTCCTCCACCTCGGGACTTACCGCAGAGTTCTGTTTGTCTGTCGGCGTGGAAAGTAGCGAGCCCCTCCAGGCTAACGGAGGGACATTCAGCAGAACTCTCCAAGCCGACTGGGCTAAGCGACACCTTTTGTCCGCCTACCAAAGGTTGGTTTTAGCCAATCATGGTGTCAAATTATAACGTAAGCTGCAGATTTCATGAGAAACCACAAGAAGGTAAGCTAGTCAACGCATTTCTTGCTGTTCTTGTAATGAACAGGAGTCGGACCCAAAAACTACCCGAAAACAGGTCAGTGGCGTTACGAGGTTTGTTTATTTAAAGGAGAGGGGAAGTGTGATCCCGAACACTGCCGAGAAACGCTCGGCAGTGTTCGGGATCACCACTAAAAAGCCCAGGCGGGGTGAGACGTGGTTCGGTCTAACATGACGTCACCGGAAGTGACGCGGAGGCAGAGGGAGGCGATTGCGGAAGTACGGGCGGAGGAGTAGCTTGGCCGCGGAGATGGTTTAAAATCTCAGAGACGCCGGCCTCTAGCTGAGAAATGGATTTCTCTACTCCCTCACGCCACTGACTGTCGGAGGAGGGATCCATGTCTTGGCCAGAACGTGCTGTAATGAACAGGAGTCGGACCCAAAAACTACCCGAAAACAGGTCAGTGGCGTTACGAGGTTTGTTTATTTAAAGGAGAGGGGAAGTGTGGCTCTCGGGACGCGCTGCTTGCGTCTTACCAGCCGGCAATCTCCTGGAGACAAGGGAACAGGTTAGTAACCAGCGGGGCAGACGTGAGAAAACAGCAAAGCTGGATCACTAACCTGATTGCGGGCTGGATTGTTCGGGGAACGTGGTTCTGGAGATGAGAGGCGTCCGCAGGCAGTTGAGGCCGGCAGGCAGAGTCCGCATGGGGTAATCCAGGGGCGTAAATCCAATGACAGCCCGGGTTCATTAACGTTGGGGCCAAAGATCCAGCAGCAGGGATATCCGAGGTCGGGTTCAGGTTCGGTCCAGGTTCGGCACACGGGGAGACAGTCCAGGGGGAAGGGTTTCCAGACAGACAGGTATCGGACAGACAGGACCAGAGAGGGCTTCGGGAGGCTCGGGAAAACAGAAGACAGGTCAGGTCGGCAACAGACAGGCAGGAATAAACTAACAGGCTTGAAGGTGCTCGGCAAAAGGCTAGAGACGTTCTGGCACTGGAGACTGAGATTGACGGGGCTTTTATGCAGCTGGAGACAGGTGGAGCCAGTAACGGTTAATTGCAGAGAGGTGGAGACTGAGCAGGTGAGTAAAAAGGGGAAGTGGATCAGCTCCAGTGCCAGAATCATTACAGTTCTACTCTCAAACAAGATATCATGGATTCTCACAAAACAGATGTGATATCAGCAGCTACGTGTGCGTTCTCCTGCGCTGCCATGTTTGTGTTGGTTCTTGCTTTCGTCACAGCAGTATGTTCCGCCTTAAACCTCAAAACTGCAACGCGATTGGCCCAAACTGTTTTTGATTCGAACACAAACGGTTGAAGCCGGAGCACTACAAGTAGGATTCTCGTGTGTTTATGAACACACAAATACCGCGAGAATTCATCTTGCAGGCAAGGTTAGGTCAGATGGGGACACATGATTCACTGTCGTGGCCCCTGAAAGGAAAAATCCAACAGAAGAAGAAGCTTCTTACCTATTTTTCTACATTCCAAACTGTAATTTAAATACTTTTTAATATTGTTTTATGGGATGGATGTGCACAAAATATTATAAAGTGAAATGAGAAAAACATACCCAAAAAAGAAAAAAAAAGAAAATTAAAAAGATTAAAAACGTCTGGTCCAACCAATTACCTTTAAAAGTCCAATAATTTGTGAAATTAAGCCTACCTGTGTGCAATCTAAGTGTCACATGATTTGTCAGTATAAACACAACTTTTCTGAAAGACCCCACAGGCTAGTTAAACATTCATAATGTCATTCATAGCCATGAAGCACTTATTGTATACCTCATACAAACAGGATTAATAAATATAATATAGGTGCTCTCTGATTTGAGCAATAGTAGGCGGTAATGCTCATAGCTGGCTGCCAATCGCCGTTAAAACACAGGTAAAAGAAGAAGAAGACCCCAGAGGCTGCAGCACCACTAGGCAGGAGGCTCTCCAAACAAGTCAGGGACAAAGTTACTGAGAAGTACAAGTCAGGGTGGAGTTATAAAAGAACATCCAAATCTTTGATGTTTCATCAGACCCATCACCTGGTGATGAGATGAAAGCAGCTGGTGCCCCAACAAATCTGCCAAGAGAGGACCGCCCTCAGAACTCACAGACCGGGACAGGAGGACATTAATCAGGGAGGCAGCACAGAGACCAAAGGTAACACTGAAGAAGCTGCAGAGCTCCATGGCAGAGACTGGGGGATCTGTCCATATGACCACAAATGTCTAAAATGTATTTTAAATGTATTTAAAATAAGGAGTGTACCGAAGTAACGAGACTTTGCCAAATTTGTTATAAAGTTTTGACCCTTTTTTTCTTTCTAGCTAGGTTCGTCTTATTGCGTCTCCGGCCAATCCCACTTCCAGTCCATACAGCCTCACTGTGAGGCACTTGAGTAATTGCAGAAGTAAACACAACCAAAATGTTCACAAAACCTCCCATTTGCTCAGTTAATGGGAATTTGGCTTTCAGCAAAATCAGGATGCATGAGACATATTCTTTGTGGGGAAAAAAACTGTCAATAGTCAGAGCTGGATGGAACATGAAAATAATTATAATAACTTATTTTGTTTCCATTGCTTCAAGGTCACTGCCTTATCCATAATAATGACTGTCTTGACTTTGTCTTGATTTCAATCTCACATCGTCTGGCACCGAGTGACTGAAATGGACCTTCACATCAAAGGTTACCACTTTTTGTAGAAGCTACATGTTATCCCAGTTACAGCGAATGTAGCTGGTTGATGCTTTGAAATGAAAAAATGAAAGTAGTAAGAAGTTTGCCCTTCTTCAAAATGATTTCTTCATTTTACTTTTTGTCCCTCCAAAACAGCTCTGTTCCTCTCGTTCTAATTTTTGCACGCTGAAACGTTTGTGTGTGACCTGACCAAGCAGATGGGAGGCAGGAGGAAACAAAGGTCACACGTTTGATTCCAAGAAAAGATAAGGTGTGTCCGTGAACTGACGTGGCATCTGTCGAGGTCTCCTTGAGCCCAACACAGAGCTCCTATCTTTACAATATGGGTCACCCTGGATAAGAAAGGATGAAGTGCTCTTACAATAATTGCTTCGTGATTATCTTTGGCGAGACAATTCACTGCTAAAGTACAATCTCAGGGCCATCATCACACATCCTGGCAGTTTGGTGCAGACAAAGACTTGAAAGTAAAGCTGCGCCGTACTGTCTTTACCGTCATACAGTTAAACCAGATATTTACATGCACTGTATAAAAATACACATAACCTTTGCTCACTGTCAGACTTTTAAGGCTTTAGGATATTCAGTATTACCAAAATCTTTCTATTGGCCTGGATAATTAGTGAGAGAATTTAATTTTGGATTTCATTCTCTCTTTTGGTTAATACATTCGGTTGGCTGATCCACTGGTCCGGTCAGAACCGGCTCGATCTTAACCCGCTCAAGACCGTTGACGATGGTGGACCTATGAAGACCATCTCAAAACACTGCCACCCCTCACCATCCTAAACAGCACTGTATTTACTTTGGATTACTTTTGGTTTATAGGAACCACCCTTTATCGCTACCTGAGCTGGTCCTCACACATTGACATTGTTCTGAAGAAAGCCCGGCAGAGACTGGACTTACTACGGCAACTCAAGAAGTACAACCTAGGCCAGGAGCTGCTAGTCATCAGCTATGCTGCCATTATTCAGTCTGTCCTGGGTTTGTCCACCACTTTTTGGTTTAACTTATCCATAAAACAGGACAGGTCCAACCTACAATGAACAACTGGGTGGGCAGAATGGATCATCCAGCCTGACCTTCCCTCCATCTGGAACTTATACAGTGGGGCAATTTCTCCTACTTAGAAAGATGTGAGAGGTCTGTAATTGTCATCATGGGTACACTTCAACTATAAAGATAAGATGCTTTGTTTGTTATTAAACATACAAGGTACATACGAAGAAATTTCATTGATCAGATGGAGGGTTTTAGAAAAAAAAATCCAGGAAATCATATTGTCGGATTTGTTTTTAAATTTGTAATATATGGGGGTTATCCGGGTCATTGCAACAGTAAACAGGCTTAAATCGGAGGAAACCGGACTTTCGATCAGTCCTTTCTGAAAACTTTTCAACATCTTTCCAGGAGTCTTTGTCATGTCCTCCATGTTCTTAAAATAGCAGTGCACCAACTGCAGGTTGCTCAAGTGCGAGGGACCAGAATTGATAAAAGACTCCTGGATAGATTATCAATGGTCTTGTATGTCTTCCATTTTCTTACAGTTGCTTCCACAGTTGATTTAATCACACTAACATGCTGCCTATTGTAGATTCACTCTTCCCAGCTTGGTGCAGGTCTACAATTTTCTTCTTGGTGTCCTTCGACAGCTCTTTGGTCTTGGCCATGGTTGAGTTTGGAGTCTGACTGTTTGAGGCTGTGGACAGGTGTGTTTTGTACAGGTAACGAGTTCAAATAGGTGCCATTAAAACAGGCAACGAGTGAAGGACACTCGAGGCTTCAGAACTGCAGTAAAATCATTGCTGGGAAAATCCATCTCTTATTTACAGTTCATGCTCTTCAAACTTAAGCAGAGAGTAATCTTGGATGTCATCAGCAGGTCTGGGTGTACAACCATCAGTCAGAAAGTCTTATGCTACATCATAATCTCTGTTGCACTTGAATTTTCAGTGTGTGCGGAAAACTCAGACTGTAACATCTTCATGTTTACATATTTTTCTTATTTCATATTGTTTAATCTCAAGAGAAAGGAAAATATTTGCAGTTAACAACAAAGCCAATAGAGAAATAGCTCCTACAAATTTCTTTGCATGGGATCTTTCTCTTTGCTCTCTAATATAAATGTCCACATTTGAAAAATACAATTTCTACCATTGTTTTTCATTGTGAGAATAGCCTACTGGAATCAATGAATCATTCATACATACATTTATCCATTTCATTTTTTTGTTTTATACATCTTTGCTAGGTGTGCCAAGAACTCGGAGTGAAGTGTATCTATTAACATTATTACAGCTCGAAAAAAAGAACTGTACTTTAGCTGTGACCACGATAATTTTCAGCCTGCTGCTAGTGTTGACAACTCATCAGCTTCTCTTATGAATTATTAAGTAAACACAGTTTTCCCTTAAGTCGTTATGAAATCATAGATCCATTTGCTTTCAGGGATTACTGTGTGTAGTGGTTCTTTTGACACTAATTAAAAATGAAGAATAGAGACTATTTATTGGCTTTCATGCAAACATTTTCTATATATAGAATTTCTGAGAACATCTTAACAACCCGACTTAATCATCCAATAGTGTGATGAAATTTGTAAAGCACACTCGAGGCTTCAGAACTGCAGTGGACTCATTACTGGGAAAATCCATCCCTTATTTACAGTTCATGCTCTTCAAACTCAAGCAGAGAGTAAACAGGGATGTCATCAGCAGGTCTGGGTGTACTACCATCAGTCAGAAAGTCTTGTGCTACGTCATAATCTCTGTTGCACTTCAATTATCAGCGTATCAGGGTGGAAATGTGGAAAACTCAGACTGTAACATCTTCATGTTTTCATATTTTTTTTGTTATTTCATATTCTTTTATCTCAAGGGAAAGGAAAAAATATTTGCTGCTAACAACTAAGCCAGTGCATCGCTCCTTGGAGAGTGCAGGCTGTTCAGTATTCAGACTACAGACCCTTCATGTTGTCGGCTGAGTCTGCTGCCCCTGCCGAGTGATGATGAACCGTTGGCCCAAGGCTGCTTGCTTCCTGCCGGTGAGAACCATCACCGCGGTCACCAACCTTTCCTATCACCACCTCCGCTGACACCGTGCCCCAGCTCTTCCATAATATGACAGCTGGCCTGTTTGGTTGACAGCCAGATATGGCTAATTCACCACAGAGCTGCTGCGCCGTAACTCAATCAGGATCAGAACGTTATGCAATCACAGAGAAATAGTTTTCAAAACTGTTTTTTTTTTAACTACAATAAAGAAAACCTTGGATCCAATCTGCAAAGAGGTGATACATTTCTTTCTGTGTTAAAGGAAAAAATGGATGCTTGAAATGAATAACTTAAGGCTCGTTGCTCCAGGCATTGTCTAAATGCTTTTCATTTGTTTGAACATTTGCATTTTTTTTCTCATATCGACATAGCTCTGCTAATTAGCTGTTGCTCTGCAATGTGCAGGCGGTCTGTCTTTGTTGTAGGTGTTTCTTCTTTGTTTTCTGCCATAATTATGTGTCCCACGAGATAAAACAGTTTGTCCCAAGAAGGTTTTCTCTCTTTTTATTCCCACCAGAAAATAATCCGACTGTCACATCCCTTCCATTTAGTGCCTATGCATAGTTTCTATCGCCTTTTTGTGCTTCTCTGCCACATTTACACCCTTAAGAAATTGGCATTTTCAGTTTGAAGACGAGCAAAAGCTGCACAAAGAAAGGTAATTTTGCTTAAATATCCATCAACAAAAATATGAATTCATAAAAGAAAAATGAAGCCCAGAATAATTCCCCAAGTAAATTTGAATTGCAAAATGCCACTTGTGGTTCATTTATTTTGTTGCTGCTCATTGGGTTTAGGTGGCACATCTGGAGGCAGAACTAAATCAGTGAAGAAGTTAATTGAATTTTAAATTGAATGAGAATGAACGGGCAACTAATTTGACAACTAGCCTGTAACTGCAGTTCTTACCCAAGCAAACAGCACTCAGATGTTGGCTGAATTAAATTTATTTTCTTTTATCATCAGTCTTGAAATACAGATAGATTGCATAATGGATTTTAAACCTATTAAAATAGCTAATTGTACCTTAGGCTAAGATAGAGTTTGGCCTATTAACTCTGGCAAAACAGAAGAAACAAAATGCATCAAGAAAAAATAATGTTTTTACAGTGAGCCTAAAAGGTCCTTTCAGGGTGAATAGCGTCTAAATAGCTCTTTGATCTCAGAAATAACTCAAAAACATTAATGCATGACATTCATCCAACCATTTTCTGCGTCTTTTTAGTCCTTTCGAGGGTGGTGGAAAGATGGGTGAAGTCTATCCTGGCAGAGAACATTCGACTCCACATAAAGAGGCCCTCCAAACATCTTGCATTTCCTCTAAATGTATATCCCTGTTTGAAACGGAGAGAAAGATTCATATGCAGAAAACAGCAGCTGTTATTGACTAACATTATCTCATTACAATGACCTTTAGAAAAGACAGTCCGTTTATGCATCATTGTTAATGGATGCATCATTGTTAATGGACGCTACAATGTTAATGTACAACAACCATCAAAGTAGATTATTGCTGCAGGTAATTAGCGATGCCACCATTTGCTGCTGTTCTGAGCTTTGAAGATTTTGTTTTGGCAAACTTGGGTTTGTTTTATTCTTTTTTAATTGTTGCTCCACCATAGATATGTTGTTTAGGGAAGAATCTATCAATATCCACACACTTTTTCTGCTCTTTTTTATTTTTGAAGCGTTGCGGATGTTCCCTTATTCGGTGGTCGCCACATCAGGACATTACAACTTGCAAACAGACTCGGCAGAGCTTTTACAACTCTGCTGAGTTGCTGGGAATTTGTGGTGCACTAAATTTACACCCCAGAAAAAGAAAAAATCCAGTTACATTTAATTTAAAATACAATCAGAAAAACTTTATTAATCCCATGAAGGGCAATTCATTGCAGCGACCTGGCCAGGCATACACAGAAAAACAGACAAGCAGACAAATATGTGCTACAGCCTTTCATACACAATGGTCAGAAATGCAAACAAGATACTTAATTAAAGCAGAAGGTACAAAAGATTTAGAATAACGAGTAGTTTTGATCTAACCTGACAAAAGCCAGCTGTATGTTGCTCCGCCTAGCTCCACTCACATACATCTGGGACACCGCCGGTAGAGAGTGATTTCTCCAACCAAATTTATGGTCTGGCCAATCAGGATGGCTGGAGTTTCATAGATGTGACGTAGTGGAGACGCGACCATGACGTGAGACTGTTTTGATAGCAATGGCGGCTCGTCGAGGAAGCAAGCGTTAACATTGATGCTGCTATTTCTTCCGTGTTGTCCAATCTACCTAATATTGTTTCATTAAAAGAACATCAGAGAACGGCTCTGAAGGCTTTTGTTGGTGGAAACCATGTTTTCGCCCTTCTCCCGACCGCATTTGGCAAGTTTTGTTTTCCGGGGCCAGCGGACGGTTAGCGGTTAGCGCTAACTATGTTAGGAGGCCTTTAGTCCTCAACGCGGTCGGCCCGGAATCGACTCCGACCCGCGGCGCTTTGCCGCCTGTCTTCCCCCTTCTTCCTGTCAGCTCACTGTCAATAAAACGCATGCCACTAGAGCCGCAAACACATTATTATTTTTTTTTTTTTTTTTTCCTGCGTCGCTATCATCAGCGTCACGGGTTAGCTTCGGTGTGAGTGGTTGAAATAGCACGTCAATAAAGATGACAGACAAGTGGCTTATCCAATCATATGCAAGAATTTTTGATAAGGCCCAGCCTTCTGTAAAGGCAATTCCTATGGCGGAGTCCCAGATGTATGTGAGTGGAGCTAGGCTGAGCGACATACAGCTGGCTTTTGTCAGGTTAGTTTTGATCATAGGCATGTAATAACACCGACCTGGGCGCTTTAAACTAAAACATGTTGATGAGACATGCCTCTGATCCAAGTCTACGATCTGACCGGCCTTCTTAGTGACCCGGCTCTGCCAGAGTCAGGCCAGATCTCTTTGACCAACGCCTGTAATTCTACAGCACACTTTACCAATGCTGTCCAGGTTGCTTTTGTCTCTCACAGATAAACAACCAAACTAACAGATAAAAGAAAAAGTGAGAAGACTTTCGATGTCGGAGAAATAGCAAACTCTGAGAATCTTCTCATTGACACCAAAGGAGGTCAGCAGGTGAACTCGCTGCTGTCCTTTTTTTGTGACAATATCTGTGTTTACGTCAAATTTCAATTTGTCATCAAACCCAGTTCCCAGGTATTTGTAGCTCTTGACAATTTGCTCTTCTTCAGCATTGATGGCACTGGCTTTATGCTGGTTACCTGCTTGCCTAAAGTCTACAACAAGTTATTTAGTTTTAGAGACGTTTAGGTCCAAGAGGTTGTCATTGCACCAGGCGACAATGGAGGAAAGAGCTGGGCCATTGCCCTTTGTCGTTGCCCTGGAGAAGAGACAGGACAACAGTGTCATCAGAGAATCTGACAAAGGGCGTTTGCTGGTTGGGTTTCTGCAGCTGTCAGTATATAACATAAAGAGGAGAACTGACAGTACACAATTAATTGCATTGGGTGTAAGAAGGGATTTTCAGGGATCAGGGATTAAGACTAAATTCTCTTTTCAGTGTTAGATTATTCTGCAATAAAATGTTATTATATCTTAATTCTTATTACACATTTTAACAGGTGTAACAAATCTGGAACCAGAGGAGTAACACAGACTCCACACAAGTAATATGAAAACTTTTCAGCATCCAACTCAGAAAATACATTTTGCAGAGGCTTTCTTTTTCAAATGTCTACTGGCAATGAATTCTTATATCCAGGGGCGGTTCTAGACAGGGGGCCAACAGGGGCCATGGCCCCTGTAGAAATGGTCTTGGCCCCTGTTATGGCCCCTGTATTAAAAACATAACATTAAATACACTTCCTACGATTATATGCACTGGCGAAGAAGCCATAACTGATTGGTCACTTTGTCCAATTTTATTTTTTACCTTTACAGTTTCACTCTAACAAGGATTTAAAAATGATGGTGTTTCATGTTTAGCTGCTTATCTTGCTTATTGAACTGGGATCACAGTTTTCATCTGCAAGATCAGGGGTCTGAAACCTGTAGTTCCAGAGCCACAAGTGGCTCGCTTAATATTATTGAACTATTAAATATTGCCCTGTTTTATCATTTCATTCTTTTGTTCTGTGGCCCTATGAAAAAACACTGGCCCCCTCCTGGTAAATTTGGGGGGGGGGGGGGGGTAATCTTTGTTTTAAAGTAAAAAATTTTCTGTCTGTCCAAATAAAACTATGGATGCACTTTCCAAAAACACAAAAAACTAACTTTAAAACTAACTTTAAAAGACTGAGGAAATCTGGATCAAGATTTTTTTCTTTTTTACTCTAATGCTTGGACAATTGGTGAAGGAGTAATGTCTTGATTTTGAAAACTCTAGTTGCCTCACAGTATAGATTTTGCACAGATCAGAGCAGTTTTGGTAGTAACTGAAATTGGTTGCCTAAAATTAAAGTTATTAGATTAGATTTGCAGTTCTAGTAGAATATCTTATCAACATCCTGTATAATATCTGCCTAACTGTGGGAACCTGTGAAAGGATAAGAAGGTTGTACTTTCATGCTATCTTGAGGACATTGTACACGGTTGCCATTTCTGGTAACAAAGAAGTAACTTATTGTGTCAGGGTAAAAACCTGTGCCCCCCCCCCCAGCGGTGCCCTCCTAATGATTCATCCCTGCAGACTCTCAGTGGAACATGCAGGACTCATGGCCATGGTGGGTGTTTGTGATTCTCCCCCACCCGAATAATCCTCCCTTACATGCCTGGGTCAAGCTTTGCTGCGGGCCCTGCTATCTGTATCCTGCAAAGACTAAGGATCTTGTACAGAAGTTATCTAATGATGACTAGAAACTCCCACGTACCACCTAGAGGTCCCACACACACCTCTGTTATGTAAGGCTTTGGTGGGAGAGCACGTGGACCTTTTGCAGCTCTCCTCCAAATGCTGCATCAGCAGTATGTTCACCCATCACTATGTTTTCTTATTTCCCTTTGGTTATCAGTGTGAGTTCTTTGTTTATAAAGACCAGCTCTAATCCAGTCTCATGAGAAATGCTGTCTAAATGCGGGTGTTGTTGTGTTAAGAACTGTATGCTGGCTGATAGAAAAAAGGATGCACGGCCACTGCAACCATAGCAACAACAGTCAGAGTATGGTCGTGCTTAGAAAATATCAGATGTGTTTGGGAAATTACAGAAGGCCCGATCGGACACGTTAGCGCCTGCAGTCTTTGGCGTTCTTCTTTTTCATATTTCTTTCTCTGTATGTGTGAGTTAATCTCTTTAAACAATTTCCCCCCACTTATGTTGTTCCTTTCCCTCTAATCTCAGCGTATTTTTTCCTCTTCCTCCCTCCTTCCTCTCAAGCCTCTCATTTACCCAGCTGTGTCTCAACGTCTTCCCTTAAACCCCTCTTTCTGTCCATCACCGCACTTTTGAAAGTTAACTTTTATCTGCCCGCCCTTAAAGTGTCAATATTGTGCTTCTGAAACGAGCAAGCGCAGGTTCTGTTATCTAGTCGTATAGGCTTACCCCTAGACGTTTATGTCAGTTAAGAAATAACCAGATTTAAAATGCCTCAGTTTTTGTCTTTTTTTTAATGCCTCAATCTTTTTTTCAATTTTCTTTGGCCTTGCGTTATTAAGCTCTTCCTCATCAATCACCTTTCCCTTCTCCTCATTATGTCACCGTTCTGTAGCCCCTGTTATTATCTGCTGTCAACCCTCCTCGTCTCTGTCCTCCATCCATCACTCTCATTTACTCTTTGCAGCGTTTTCAGTGTCTTGTAGAAGAATCATCATCCACTGGTATGCGGCTCGTCAAACCAGTTGAAGCAGAAGACATTTGTGCCCTGCCTCAGCAGCAGTCTGGTCTCCTCCCTGTGGCGCTGCTAAGTCCCCCCGTCGCGTTGCCTTCATCCTGGTTTAACAGCGCTCTGTCCAGAGGCATCAGGGCTTACACTGATGAGGAAAATATAAAATATAAGGAGAAAAGAATACACATCTCTGGATTGTATGGTCTATCATTCCTAAATGAAGAAGTGAGGTGGATGTTTTTCTTTTTCTTTCCATGTTTCTTTACATAAGTGTTTGGTAGCAACAAATACTGAACACTACAACATTTCAATTCAATTCAGTTTTATTTATTTCCAGACAGATTGGTCAAAACGTTTCCTCTCTAACGAAACCCAGCAGGTTGCATCAAGTCTTGACAAGCAGCATTCACTCCTGGAGAAGCGTAGAGCCACAGTCGTCTGCATTGTCGATGGCTTTGCAGCAATCCCTCATGCCAAGCATTTGAAAAACTACATTTTAAACCTAACAAGCTCTATGCAAAAGCTTTGGATAATGATATCCAGTATTTCAACACAAACCATCAAATAGTCTCTTGTTATATCTCTGGTTCTCGCTGACTTCTGAAGGCTCTGATATACTTCACACGAATCAATAGCTTCAACAAGGATATCTGTTATGCCCTTTATGATACAAAATCTTGACTAATAAGTTATTCTTGGCTTCTTTCATTAGTTAGTGTTTTTTGTTCATTTACAGTATGAGGGTCCAAGGATTTAATTTTCTGCAAAACTGTCTCCCTTGCATAACACTTGTCACCTTCCAAATCTCCAAACCGCTTCTACGGCTTTGCTCAGATCGTGTCGGCTTATTAATGAGCACAGGCTGCAGACTGAGAGGAACTTTTTTTCTCATTAGTTTAAGCAAGGGAGATGATTCAGGTGTCTGTCACATATACTCTGAACTCTCGCAGCTCTGCATCATAAAACACTGCTACCATGACAGCTAATCAACCACTGCTGACACTCCGCGGTAATAGAAATCTAAATTCCCATGACTTTTTATTCACTCAGTCATCTTTACTTTGAAAAGAAGCGACACAGGTGAGTTACTTTGCTCATAGCCGGTCTGGAATTTATACATCTAACTGAGTTGAATGAGGCTGTTTAAAAGGTGAGGTGTTCTGCTTCTCTTCAAATTCAAACATAAAGTCAATGTAGCATAAATCCAATGGATCCTGTGAATTTTTAAAAAGGCAATACCTTGTCCTTTTTTTTGCATTTTTTACGATTACAGTTTTTTTTTACAAACTGAATATTATATTAAATTTGTTATAGTACAGTGAGCAGAGAGAATCACACGATAAAAAAAGCAGAAAACGAAATATAAAATAGAATGAAAGTGCATTAATATGCATAGGAGCAGTGAATTATTATTGGGCAGTTTTATTGATATTATCATAGCTCTCAGAAGACTAGAGTATACGTTTAAAGCTTTCATAGTTTTAATTTTCCAAAAAAAGTTTTATAAAAAAACAAGTATTTGGAATTGTTATTTACTACACCTACTCTATTAATCATCATGAATCAAGCAGCCTCATAATCTATCAAATATATTTCTCATTGAAGGTTTTTACATTTTACATTATCTCTTTGCATTTAATGTAGAATCAGGAGCTTTCTGCATATTTGCAAAGATTAGAATTAATTCAAAACACCAGATTTATCAACAGTTAATCGAATTAATATCAAAGGTATTAGGGCAAGCCAGTAACCCGTGGAATCAAGAACTAATTTAATTAATTTAAGTCCAATAAATACCTGTATCCTAATTAAATGAGCTAATTAAGACATGAACAAATATAAAGATAAACAAAAACAATACTAAGTTGAAACTACAGAGTCAAGGGGAAGTTTTACGACTAGGGAATGACTGTTGTCTGTTGAGATACTAATTAACTGATTAGAAGGTAAGACTTATCAGGAACTCATGGGATTTTGATGCTGAAAGGAAAAAAACGGAGTGTTACAGCCTAGCTCTGAGCTTCTACACCTGTCCTAATCTGAGAGGATACTAGAAGAAGAGAAGGCAAACCAGGGTTCAGACCCCACCTTGATCTGTCCGTTTTCAGCGCCAGAACCGCTATGATAGAACTGAAAAATGATGTCTTATACTTTGACCTGATGGGGCTGTCTCTCTCAGACTGTGAGGCTCTACGCTTTGGCACCGGGTTTGTGAAAATCAGAAGGTTTCCTGCTTTGGATCAACTGCACAGTCCTGTTGACAAGCAGGGTAATTGCTCATATTGGGTTAATGAGTATCTCTGAACTCCCTCTAGGTAAGACTGGCTGTGTATGGTTGTTTGTCCTGAGATTGGTACCAGCCCCTCATGACGTTGCAAGGATAAAGGGTTACTGAAAATGGATGAACGGGTAATGGTGGTGGCACAGGGGCAGTAAAAGGTGACCCATGAACGGAGGCGTCAGTCCTGGTTGCGGTTGTTACGGGTTTGAGTCTCGACCTGAAGACTTTTGCCACAAGTCATTCTCCACAAAACGAAATAAATGTCAAAATTTTGGGGTGACCCAACTTGATACAGATAGAGAATCTGTGGGGGGTGGGGAGCTAAAGATTAGGGTGATGACGGGGAGACCTTCCACCCACAAAGATGAGCTTATCAGCAAAGATAATACCTTTGGAAACATGTAGAAAACTGATGTGCAAATATAAGGATTTGTATTTTGTTCTGCTGATAAAGATCCTCATGTTGATTATTGAGAAAGGTATGAAATAACTTTCAACGTGCCATTTTATTTATAAAATATGAATAAAAACAGATAAATTATACTGTTTGAGAAGGTTTCTTTGTGTTAGTAGTTTTAAATGCTAAATTCTAAGTGTCTAAGGGACTAAGCCAGCATCTTAGCCTTGGGCTAGAGGGCCTATAGAAAAGATAATGTTTTTTTTTATGTAGCTATGTTTATGTCTTATCTTTGATCAAATAAATTAAAATAAAGTAAAACAAATGCCAACAATTGATCACTTTAGCCAAAATAAAGATCTCATGACTTTTCATATTCCCATTTAAACTATCTTTCCACTGAATAGAAGAAACCTTCACATTCAAGACACATTTCTAATTAACAATGAAAGTTATATATATAAGTGAATATGAATAATTGTATGGCTTTTTCCATTTCTACATTAAACATTTATTTATTCTTCAGCATTTTTGAACACGTACGGTTTGTTTGTCGGTTAAGAATACAGTTCACAGGCAAAACAACAACAACAAAATACAGAAAAATACACGTCCATGTTTAATGAAAGAAAAAAGAAAAGATAAATCAGTGACTGAGACAGAAGATGAGCTTTCATAGTATTACAACAGTAATATGGACTATTGCTAACCCACAACAGCTTGCTTTATTATCTTGTGGGTATAAAACATCCGGTCTACTTCATGCTGCCCTCACTGGATGCTTCACCAGATCCTCCAGTGACACCTGCAGACAGGACAGGGATAAAGCAGTCCAAACAGGGACAGATATAATAATCATAAAAACCTGACAACCAAAATATCATTATGGTTACATAATGACAATAAAGGTTCTTGATTCTTGATCATCTATGCCAGCCTATCCGTGCAGGGCTGCAGGGGTAGAGGGAGACGCATCTCCAGCAGTCATTGGGTGAGAGGCAGATGCACGGGTTTGCAGTCCATCACAGGGCAACACAGAGACACACACACACACACACACACACACACACACACACACGCACACACACACACACACCTAAGGTCGCTTTAGCGAAACCAATTACCACACCACCTTTATTTATGAAGCACTTTATAATAACAAAGATCAACAAAGTGCTGGACACATACAACTGAAAATAACCGTAAAATTAAAATAGAAAAGTAAAACCCGGACAAGCTAAAATGGAAAAATAAGATAGTTAAAAACTGTTAAAATAGTTAAAATGAATACAAATAATTGCAAATAATAAAAAGAAATAGAGCCAATCTCTCAGGATGTGCAAAATGCTTCAGCAAATAGGTGCGTTTTAAGAAAAGTCTTAAACTCTGAAAGAGGAGGCCAGCCTGACATGCAAGGGCAGATTATTCCACAGCTGAGGAGCCGCTACAGCGAAGGCACGATCTCCTCTTCGTTTCCACTTGGATTTAGGGACAATAAGGAGCTGCTGGGGTTAGCAGACCTAAGGGAACGGGCAGGTGCATGGGAGTGCAGCAGCTCAGAAAGGTAAGAGGGGGGGGGGGGGGGGGGGGATCTGTGAAATAGATCCTAAAACGTACAGGCAAAGAGTTCAGAATGGGGGCACTGAATGTGCTCAGATCTTCCCGTTCGTGCTGCAGCATTTTACACAACCTGTAGGAGCCTGATGGATGCCTCACTAACCCCAAGATAAAGTGAGTTACCAGCCTAGATGTAACAAATGCATAAATCACTGTTTAAAAAAGCTGCCTTGATATTAATGGCTTTACTTTAGCTAGCTGCCTATAATGAAAAAAAGCTTGATTTTACAACGGCCCTAATCTGGCTTTCATGTTTAAGATCAGCATCTATCTTAAATCCCAGATTTGTGATCACTGGCCTAACATGTCGTGCCAGAGAACCAAGATCTATGTTGGAGATGTCAGATGTGCCACCAAAAACCATGACCTCTGTTTTTCGCTCGTTCAAATGTATAAAGTTTGAAGCCACCCAGGACTTTATATCATCCATTTGAATAGTGAATCTAATGAGAAGCACTTCGTTTTTTTTTAAGAAGGAGATTAACCTGGGAGTCATCTGCAGAATAATGGAAGGAAACCCCATGCTTCCTGAAGACAGAACCAAGGGGAAGCAGGTACAAGGAGAAAATGGGCCCAACACCCTGTGGGACCCCATAGCATACTGAAGCGTAGCAGCAGAGGACACAAAATCACCACGTTTGACTAGGAAAGTTCGTTCTGCCAAATAAGACTGGAACCACTGCAATCCAATTGCTCCAATAATCATGTTTTTGGCTGTAGGAGATGAGAAGCTGTGCAACAGCTCTGATGCTTCAGATCAGAATCAGAGATACTTTAATAATCCCAGAGGGAATTTACTTTTGTTACACGCTCCAGATATACAAACATTTTTATATATATATATTTACAACATTCCACACAAAGTAATATAAATATATACCTATATAAGTCAATATATATACACATGTATATATATACACATATATATATATATATATATATATATATATATATATATATATACACACACATATATATATATATATATATATATATATATATATATATACATATATATATACATATATACATATATATACATATATATATATATATATATATATATATATACATATATATACATATATACATATATATACATATATATATATATATATATATATATATATATATATATATATATATATATATATATATATATATATATATATATATGTATAACTATAGATCCAAATAAAGTGATATTCAGCTTCAGGTGTGTATTTAGGTATATTCTACCCCTCGTACAATTAGTTCGTTAGTCGATTTGTACTAAACCGCTATACATTCACACTTCCTTTAGAATTGAATAAACTGGAAGACATCATTCACCTCCACATTCACTAAATACATTTGTGCGAAATTCCAATGCATGGCTCGGTGTATTAAAAAAAAACAACAGAAGACAAAAGAAAAAAACATTATAAATATAAGTATGTGTCAGGAATTTAGTGGCAAACCAAATAGTCAATTAGACTTATGTAATTTAATTTAATAATGAGATTATGTTGATATTTAATTGAAATATAGAAAAACACTGAATAAATAGCGACAATTTCCCATAACTTTCCGACTTCTTTCTTGTTTCAGGCTGCACTGCACTGTGCGAAATTCCATTGCATGGCTC
Organism: Fundulus diaphanus; assembly: GCA_037039145.1. Taxonomy (NCBI): domain Eukaryota; kingdom Metazoa; phylum Chordata; class Actinopteri; order Cyprinodontiformes; family Fundulidae; genus Fundulus; species Fundulus diaphanus. Next base: position 49,346,891 of record CM073130.1, on the reverse strand, counting down.
CGTGTATTAAAAAAAACAAAAGACAAAAGAAAAAAAACATTATAAATATAAGTATGTGTCAAGAATTTAGTGGCAAACCAAATAGTCAATTAGACTTATTTAATTTAATTTAATTTAATAATGAGATTATGTTGATATTTAGTTGAAATATAGAAAAACACCGAATAAATAGCGACAATTTCACATAACTTTCCGACTTCCTCCTCGTTTCAGGCTGCACTGTTGACTACATTTCCCAGAAGACCTTGGTGTTGAGGCCTAACGTCGTCGAGTACGCTTCCGGTTGAGGTGTAAATGGATACATGACACAGTTGTTTGGAGGAAACGATCCTTAGGGGGAAAAACCCTTCTCGGCTGAAACGTTTCTGACGGCATTCGGAGACTAAAGCCGCCGACGGACGGTGTCGGAAGGTGCCGGCCGCCATGGAAGCGGTCCCGCGGATGCCGATGATCTGGCTGGATCTGAAAGAGGCTGGGGAGTTCCAGTTTGGTCCGTCCGTGAAGCAGGTGAGCTGGGCGCGGAGAGGAGCAACAGGGCTTTGGGTCGGAAGTCAACCCAAACTAGGATTAAGGCGATAATCCGAGCAGGGGAGCGGGCGTCAGATGCGGTTCTTACGGGAGGCTGCTGCGGGGAAATTTCCAGAACGGCCGCCCGGCTAGGCTACGTTATTTCTCCGGCAAACCGCCCTGACCACCGCCTTTGGCTTGCTAACGTTAGCCTGCTGACGCACACATTAAACCAAACGCTCCACATGAAGTTCGTTATTAGCTGTCGGCGAACTCGCCCTAATTCAATGACAACGTCGACGACCGTAAGGACGGAAACGGGCGTTGGTAAGACACGAAGCCGGCGGCTGGAGCCTGTAGCTCGGCCAGCCTTCGGACAGGGACACGGTAAACAGTGAGCTCATTGTCACATGCACCTGACGGAGCTTCAAACCCACAACCTGACCAACACACGGGCCTCCGCATTCCCACACAGCGACGTTCACAAATAAACCCGACCAAAGGCCTCCTGGATCAGAGGAAAACATTGTTTTACAATGTTTAAATCCCTTTTTCCTGCTGCAGGCAGCGATCCAACTAGTCCACTGAAAAATGGGACGCACCCCCCACATGTTCTAGTGTCATTGTAAAATCCCTTTATAGGCTTTTGTGAACTAACTCTGACAAGTTATTATAACACAATTGAAACTAGACAGTCTAAATAGGTTTAGAGAATAAGTCGGTTCCAGTTTGACCTCAATCTTTCTTGTTCTTCTGTATCTTTATCAGGTCACCTGCTCTCATTTGTTTAAATAGGTCAATAAAGTACAAATCTTTGGCCTTTTCCCCCCATGTTTTAAAATTCTTAGTGTCACCGGTTGTGGATTTCAAGACTACACACAAAAACAGAGTTTGGACCATGAAAAAAAAGGTAAAAAAAATAAAACAACTGGACTTCTGTTCTGAAGCTGAAGACGTTTTGTTTCCTTTATCAGTTTATCAATTCAAAATGTCTAAAGTAGTGTGGAGGTCTTAATGGACCTGCCGGAGAGGCAGGTCCATTAAGACCTCGTTAGAGGTTAGAGTCCTAACGAGCAGGTCCATAATGCTTGGAACGCCACACTACTCCAGACATTTTGGATTGAGAAAGCTTCCTGGATGGGTCTTTAGCTTTAGAATAAAAGTCCAGTTGTTTTATTTTTTTTACATTTTTGTTTTTGGGTTGATCATGACCTGGATGACTCAGAATCTTCACTGTGTTAACAGGAACAAATGCACCTTAAAACAGTTTTAAATGTTTGTTGTTTTCCCACCGGAATACCGTTATTTACTCGACATAAAAAGCAAAACATTGTTTTCTTTCCATTTTGGAAATTCAACATAAGGCAGCTTGTTCCCTGTTGTCGCGTCAGCGGGTATCTTCCCAGCGGCCTTGTGAGCTTTCTGCGTCTGTGACTGAATGAAAACCAGAACCAGCAACGTCTGACTCTGCAGGGTATGTTTTACCTCCTGAGCTGACCTGGAAGTTGCTGCGCTGCTTTTTATAGCAACTAAAATCTGGGGAAAGCATCATGGCAGAAAGCCTGATGTGATGTCTTAACTAGTAGCTTTTTTTTTTATAGAAACATAACATTAGTAATAGGACTAAACTAACCGCAGACATTTGAGAAGATCAACAGTCTACCTCTGAATTTTAAGTACTATTTAACTTGATTCTGTAGCGCTGATTTGTACTTTGGGCACATTTTCTGACTTTCTGCCTTCATTTCCTTCCCTCTAGTTCATCTTGAAGAACTATGGAGAGAATCCAGACAACTACAACGAACAGCTGAAGAAACTGGAGACGCTGCGGCAGGTGGGTGGCATGTAAAACCTTCCCCACAAAAACCTCGTGTTGTGTCCCATCCACCCGGCTCCGGGTTGTTAGAAACCACTCTGCCGGCTGGACAATCCTTAGATATTCATCTTAAACACAACTATCAGGGAAACAAGGGTTACCTTGTCAATTTATTCCCCCGACGATGGATACAGCAATCTGAACTATTGCAATAAATACGGGATAGTGTTTGTTCTGACACGTTACAAAATGAATACCAATGATAGGGGTTTTTGTCACTGATAACAACTTCTGATTCATTTAATGTAGAAAAGTTTCAGACTACGCTTTATACGTTCCATCACATGTTAAAATAAATGCCGAAGCAGCGGAAATGGAACCAGAAATGTATGCTCAATCACTTTTTTGTTTATATTTCTTGAGTTTACATCAAATGCTCACTTGTTTCCTGTGCATTTCTTTAAATTCAGTTTATTTATACAGCTGTTATTCGCTACATGTCACCTCAAGGCGGTTTACAAAGTCAGTTCTATCGAGTCATCCAGACAGATTGGTTAGAAACGTTTCTATCTAAGGACACCCAGCAGGTTGCATCGAGTCATCGACTCGCAGCGTTTACTCCTGGAGGAGCGGGTAGCCACAGTGGACAGTCACTTGCGATGCGTCGTTGAGTTTACAGCAATCCCTCATAATGAGCATGCATGCAGCAACAGTGGGGAGGAAAAACTCCCCTTTAACAGGAAGCAACCTCCAGCAGAACCAGGCTCGGTGTGAACGACCATCTGGGGGATTTTAGTCAGTTATTGGGGTTAGAAAACTCCTTTTCTGCAGAACTATATTAGTTTCAGTCTGATTCTTTGTTTCTTTTTAAGATTCTACTGAATAAACTGGTAAGTTTAGCTCTTTACCGTAGCTGTTACAGTGCAGCTGATGCAAAACAACTTAGCCCATGATTTAAGGAATGCATTTAACAGGACCCCCCCCCCCCCCCCCAAGTCTTATACTGTAGACCAAAGAGGCGGTTTAATAAAACGTTACGAACTATAATGTTACAGGACATTTTGAAAGAAAAGCTAACTTATAATTTAACCTTACACAATAATGTTGTTGCACTATTTATACATATATTTTTTTTTTTACATTGATGTTTTTATCTGCCTAATGATCTCACTTGTTGCACTTTTATTTTTCTTTCAAATGTAGAGTGCATTACCAATGAAATTCATTATTATTATTATTATTATTATTATTATTATTAAATATAAATGCTACTACATTCATGTTCAATAACCTAGAATATGCGTTCCAATGAAGATTAAAAGCATCTTTTGGAAATAACACTTAAGTAGTTATTAAACATAATTTTCACTAAACCCACATTTCTGTATTGAAAATGTTCTTTATCAGGCCGCTGTAATACTCTGTCGTGTTTTCATTAGCTGTTAGTGGCAAATTACCGTGATTAACAGAAATAAAAGCTTGAAAACGTAAATCTTTGTGTAATTAATCTCTATAATGTGTTTCACATAGTGAATTTAGGTGCTGAAATAAACTTTTCAATAATCCAATTTATTGAATATTATTGCATAGGGCATTTGTTGTCATTTTTTTAAGAGCCCCCATTTTAATAAAAGTGTGCCGAAGCACTATCTATATATTTTTTTTCAAAAAAAAAAAAATAGATTTTTTTTCCTGTTTAGTGGGCTTTTTATGGGCATTTACAAACTTTTTTTATGTCATTTTAGTTCAACAATAAAAAATTACATATATTGGGCATTAAAGAAAATACCGTGGAGGTTAATAAACCATAGGTAGCGGTTCTTAATCCAATAGGAAAATCAATGAAATTCAAGCCCGTCCCCATTTATGCAGCAAAGCAGCTGTTGCTTAATTTTCTGTTCATTTTAAGTAAAACTGAAACATTGCAATAAGGAAGATGTTGTATCTCCATGTGTCTACAAACCGAGAGGAGAAAACGCGAGTATTTAGTATTTAGATGTGTCTATTAAATGCAAACGGCAACATCAGTCATCATCAAGTACAGCGCATTTGTCTGACTGTATGGTGCCAAATGGTAAATGGTCTGTACTTGTATAACGCATTATCAAGCTCTGAAGGACCCCAAAGCGCTTCATGCTACATTCAGTCATTGAAGCACACGTTCACACGCTGATGGTGGTGAGCTGCATTGTAACCACTGCCGCCCTGGGGCAGACAGACAGAAGTTAGGTCTCAACCTAATGGAACGAGTTTGGGATGAATTAGTGTGGAGATTGAGAGCCAGACCTTCTCATCCAACATCGGTGTCAGACCTCACAAAAAACCTGCTTCTTGGAGAATAGTCAAAAACTCCCATAAACACTTAGAAACCGTTTGGACGGCCTTCCTAGAAGAGCTGAAGCTGTTATTGCTGCAAAGGGTGGTTTAGCAACGGGATGTCACTTAAGCTCCTATACGAGTCAGGGCAGGGTAGCAAATACTTCTTCAGGGATTCCCCCAGAACATTGGGTATTCCTGGGGGTAGTTGTCTGGGTAGGTTGCGGGTTTTGTGCGCGGAGCCAAGCTCAAAGGAGGAGCGCAACCCATTAACCAGGTACCGTAGTGTGCGTCAAGCTAATAGCAGCTAGCGTTAGCTTGTGCCAGCTCATGTTGACTGGGACGTTTTCTCCCAGACGGGAAGGTTACTGTGCGTTTCATGTTGCGTTCAAACATGGAGAACGTCGAGCATTTCAAGAAAACAAAGGACGCTTAGCCTGGCGGCTTATGGCACGTTGGGGGAAACCAACATAGTGTATCTCCTCCTACAGTCAGTCTACACAAAAAAAATAGAAGAGTTATCAAAACTGACCCAATAAATATCAATCATTTAACAGAGCCCAGGTATGAATCGTGTTTTTTTTTTTCTGTCATTTCTCATATTTCTACAAGACTGTTTCCATGTAAATATGAACATAAGCTGTGGTTCTGTTACAACTTCTCCTTTTGCTTCAAACACGTGCTGAAAGGGAGATTTCTTTCCTTACAGACGGAGTCTAATGGCAGATGCTTGTAGTCGAATGATGGGGGTGGCAGATGAGCGATGCGGGCTTTGTTCAGCACCTCATCAATTCCTGCTTACATCTAAGTTGTAAATCACGTTGAAATTGGAGCACATAAAAAAAAAAAACACTGAGCGCTTTGCGAAGTCATTAAGGAATGATAAATTTTAAAGACTCTGATTAATGAGACGCAGCGTTATTACATCACCGCCATCAACGATGTAATGTTTTTAAACTTGTAGCGGTAAGGGTGATTAGTTTTAACGCGGCGGAAATGGATGATTTGTGCGTGTTTGTGTGTTTCCCAGAGTGCCGTGAACGTGACGAGAGATTTCGAGGGATGCAGCACCCTGAGGAAGTACTTCGGCCAGCTGCATTACCTGCAGAGCCGGGTCCCCCTGGGGGGAGGCCAGGAGGCAGCGGTGCCCATCTCCTGGTAGGAGCTCAGACAGTCACACGAGAGCAGGCTCAGCCGTCTGCGCGTTTGTACCCGGGAGCCGCAGACATCGGCCAATCGCTGTTACACCTTAGACTTTGGTCAGGACATCGACGTCTGCGTGCTGCTTTAAGTCTGTAGGTTCAACACCAGACAAGATAACAGGGCAGTTTGGCAAGAAAGAAGTTCTAATGGTGTTTTTCCTGTCGATTTGTGTCCAAAGTGACTCAGTAGACTCCCTTTAAGCCTCTCATTTAAAAATGTTGGAGGATAAACGAAGGCTCTCGTTAACTAGACGTTTTTTAAGTGTGGTCGTCTGAAACTGTTGTAACCACCTTGTCTCTGAAGTTCATTCTTGCTTCTTTTTTGGTTCTCTTTCAGGACTGAAATCTTCTCTGGAAAAACAGTCACCCACAATGACATCAGCTATGAGCAGGCATGCATCCTTTACAATCTTGGTGAGTTAAATCACTTGCTGCAAGTTCTTTTTTATTTTTTTTTATTTTTTATTCTAAATACACTATTAAATAGCGTTATTGTCACATGTTTGACTACTTTAAAATCATTATTTTTAAACGGTGTTAGACGGAGGGGGCCCGCCGTTACGTCCTGTGTGTAATCCTGTTAAACTGTTACAGCGTTTACTGACTAGTGGTGATGTGTTAAGGGTACAACGTGCTGCATCTGGTTGTCATCGTCTTCAGGCAATAATTAAGATATTCTTGTCAACTGCGACAAAAAAAGAATTTCCTTGTTTGCGTGTGCTCAGTGCGCGAGGTCGGGGGAAATCGGCTCGTAGACGCTGGTAGCTGTGCTTCAACAGCAGGAGGCGCTCACGGTCTCCTCACGAGGGCCGACTGAATTTCAAACATGTTTGATTTTCAACCGACCGTCCGATGCCTGATCGGGAGGTGGTCGTGAGAAGCTAATCGCCCCTCGTTACCCCCTGTATACGACGCAACACAGGACGCACGATCAAGCTGAAACTCGGCCCGATCCAAAGAATTCTCGCACCACTGAAGAATCGGCCCGAAAAGGGCGAAAACCCGTACAGTGTACAGTGTAACTATAAAGCAAAACGCTTTATAGTAACCTCCCGTTGCAGATGATCGGACAGTGATCCTTAGCCGTTCATCTCTGTGGGATAATCTCAGATTCAAAATGTTCAGTCTTAAGTTTGAGTGCGTTTGCTCTGTTCCACGTTGAGAAATATCGTTTTTGTTTGTTTTACAAAATTGCTGCTGGTAGCACACAGCCCGGCACTTCATGTCTTCCTGTAAGACGTGGCTGATCTTTGAGCAATCTCTCCTGGGAGCATGGCGTCCTGGGTCGTGGTCTTTCCAGCTCATCCCAAAGGTTTTCCATATGATTTATGACGTATGGCCACTGAAGATCTGCTTGATTTAACCACGTCTGTGATGACCTGGCTGTACGCTTGCATCACCGTCCCACCCAAAGATCCAGTGATGACTCATTTTTAACGTCCTGGATGAACTCTGTTGTCTTCCAATCTAGTGGGCAGCAGCTAAAAACATGAACCTCTCTGTCCCATTTAGACCCGAGGGAAACATGGAGTCCTGAATTTTTCTAATTTAAATGTCCATAGAGAATCTCAATGTAAAAAAAAAAAAAAAAAAAAACCTAAAAAGAAACTTAACAAATGAACTGAAAATGGTTCAAGTGTTGTTGGGAGTGCTAAGAAGTGTGGAGCTGGTGGTTTTGCTAATTAAATTCTTACCATCTGGCCTATTCAACCAATCTGTGAACCGTTTTCCAGGAGCCCTGCACTCCATGTTGGGAGCCATGGACAACCGGGTCTCAGAGGAGGTACGGCGTTCCCCCTCTCACACGTTCCCCGCGCCTGTCTTTGCTCTCCCAGCGTGACCCACTCTGCTGTGCTTTCAGGGCATGAAGGTGTCCTGCACACACTTCCAGTGCTCCGCCGGCGCCTTCTCCTACCTGAGAGACCACTTCAGCCACAACTACAGCGTGGACATGAGCCACCAGATCCTCAACCTCAACATCAACCTCATGCTGGTGCGTAGCGTAAAGCGCCACAGTCCGCCTCGCCGCCTCGCACAGAAGCATGTCACCCATCTTGTTTTCGTTTCTCAGGGCCAGGCTCAGGAGTGTCTTTTAGAGAAATCCATGCTGGACAACCGGAAAAGTTTCCTGGTTGCTCGCATCAGCGCTCAGGTTCACTTTCCCTCAACGTTCATTCTATTCCGTTTAATCTGGACGGCCAACGAGTTTAAGCTTTTTTTTTTAAAAGCCGGCGTGTGTTGCTGTGACGCTGTAGGTGGTGGATTATTATAAGGAGGCGTGCAGGGCTCTGGAGAACTCCGAGACGGCCTCCATGCTGGGAAAGATCCAGAAAGACTGGAAGAAGCTGGTCCAGATGAAGATCTACTACTTTGCTGCCGTTGCACATGTGAGTTGCCAATAGGAGGAGGTTCTGTTTGACTCTGCAGAGGGTTGAATGTGGTTTGTCGACGCGCCGCACAGCCTTGGCCCTTTGTCTGAGGCATATTTCTGTCCCAACAGCTTCATATGGGGAAGCAGGCAGAGGAGCAGCAGAAATACGGAGAACGGGTGAGGCATCATCTGCTTTTATTTCGGCTTTCACCGAGTTTCTGTTGTGATCTGTTCAAATGTTCCCCGCCGGGATAAAACATTATTAACTCCGATGTCTTTTAGAAATTGCAGCAATTTTGATTTCAGTTTTTTTTTTTTAGTCATTTAGAAATTCTGTTCTTTTGTTTTGAGTTTTTCCAGTTTTTTCTACATTAAGAAACAGGATAAACAAGATTTGGCTTGAGAAAAAAAAAACACAAGGCGATACAGTTTTCCTCCTTTAACCCCTCAGGACAGTAAAGTCACTTCAGGGTGTAAGGGTTTTATTCGGCATTAGGGCTGGACAGTTAATTGCATTTGCAATATAATCGCAATTTAAAAAAAAAAAAAAAATCCAAATCGCAGAGGTCCGATTTAACAATTAATGGATCAGAAGCATCCTCTAGGTGTCGGTAACATGTTTAAAGTGGGTTTGCCTCCACATGGAAGGGAAGAGAGTTGCAGCAGTGAGATAATCTGATTTTATTACTTGTCTTAGAGTTTATATAGTCAATACTCTTTTTTTTTTTTTCTTTTTTTTTACCAGAAACCTTCAGGAATCTCACCACAGCATTAAGTACTGGTCAAACTGTTTAATACATAGAAGTATTGGTTGGTTGAACTTTATGTCCAACAAGAATTGATGTCCAGCTCATCAAGCTATTCTCTTGAATAATAATATTCTGATTAATAAAAAACAGTTAAATCGCTTGTTTTAAATGGTCCTTGTCTACGAGGATCTTTATCTACAGGCCATTTTCGTGGCTTGTGGTTAATGCAGAGAAAAGTCTAAATTATGGTTGAAATAAATCGCAATCTTGATCTGTGGCAAAATGGCACAGCCCTTTTTCAGCATCAGCTTCTTATCAGACATAAACAGGCTACAAAATATGGATGCAAACTTTACAGGTACATCTAAAAAAAAGTGCATATCTGGAGAAAGCTCAATCTGGCAGTTTCTCTTCTAGTCTTGTTTAGTTTTCAACTGAATGACTGAAATCATGTGTTTTCTGCAGTTGGCTTATCTGCAGAGCTCTTTGGACAAACTCGGTGAAGCCATCAAGCTAGCTAAGGTAACGCTCTTCAATTGAACGGGGTGTTGCTGTAACCGGTTTTGAAATGTTATTTTCAAACTTTTTTCTTTTTTTGTCCTCATAATCCATCCAGGGTCAACCTGACAGCGTCCAAGAGGCCTTGAAGTTCACCATGGATGTCATCGGCGGAAAGTGAGTGATGCGTCTTTTTCTAAATAGTATTTCATTGCGTTTTGCTACTAACTGATTAAAATACATGTATTTAAAATGATTTTTTCCCCCCCAAACTGCAGATATAATTCTGCCAAAAAGGACAATGACTTCATTTATCATGAGACTGTTCCCTCGCTGGAAACCTTAGCTTCAGTTAAAGGTAACACAAATGTTAATGTTAGATAATGTATGCATGCAAAACTGGATTTGCATCAGCTCTAGTTGTATTTCACCAGTTGCATGGATGTACGGATTAGAAATAACACTTGTACTGTGTGTTTGACTTAAAGGGAACATATGCAAATCCAACTGTTTTGGCCCTTAAATCCATTTTGTTGTGTATTTGGAGTCGATAAGGCTACGTTCACACTGCAGGCCTTGATGCTCAATTCAGATTTATTTTGAGGACGCTGTGTATAATACTATTAAATGCGACCGCCATCAGACTTCTGTCTGAACGGTTCACGACCGCAAAGCGACACGCATCTGTGGATAACAGATGGAGACGTCACAGAGCAGCGCACTGTTTAGGGAAGTAATGGTGAATGTAGTTGTTTGTAGAAGTGTTCAGAAAAGTCGATAATATTAAGACCACTTCATAGCGAGACTAATGTAAGAAGAAAGCAGCACAGCTATCAACGGTCTTTTATGGAGCGCTAGCTGCTACTGCTGTGTGTGGATGTAGAGTGAGAGATGAAATGATTGGAATTGGGCCGTTCACACTGCCGCCAAAAATACAGATATGGGTCGCATGTAAGCAAAAAGATCGGATTTGGGTCGCATTTCCCTGCAGTGTGAACGTAGCCTGAGAGTGCTGTCTGTCCAGGAGCTTCGTAGATGTCCTGATGTTCTATTTTGGTCATATTCAAGTTTTCTGTTACGTTTTTTTTTGAGCACTTACGTCATGTAATTTGCTGATCATGGACCAATTCCAATGCCAATTTCGTGAATCTGCCATTTTTATTTCCCGGAGCAATTTTTTTTTTTTTTTTTGCTGTCCAAGCTGAAGGACGCCAAAGGGAAAGTGAAAATGGTTGGTTGTTCATTACACCGTCCCCCAGCAGACTACAAAAATGGCCGAGCGGGGTGGAGTGGAACGCTCTGTGACCTGGAAGGGTGTGAAGTGTCTCGTTTAGATTTAAAGAGACGGCACCAAAACGAGTCGCTCTCAGACGCACCTCAGAACGGGTTAATGTGGGGGTAAATTAACGAGGGATTCAGACCAAACCATTGCAGTTCTACTTTATATAGACCACAAATGAGGGATTTCAAAGTGAACAGGAAGAACGGAAAAGCATGATATGTCTCCTTTAAAGCAGCAGCATTTTACTCAACAGTTTTATATCTGTTATGTAATGGATTCGTTGCCTTCTTGCTCGTGATGTAGTAATGTGCTTTAAATTTATGTATAAGAGTTTGCAGTAGTCGGTTATGTGGCTGCAAAGTTTAGAATCTAACCTGAAATTATTCTTTCTTAAGGGAGCAAAGAAACTACGAATATAACTAATCATGCAAGGCAAAAACTTTGTTTTCGCAATGTTTAACATCTTGTGAACAGCAAGGCAAATTTATTTGTATAGCACATTTCAGTACAAAGACAATGCAAAGTGCTTTACATGATTAAAACATAGGAAAATAAAACAGAATAAAACAAGTTGGAATAAAATGTGGAAACAAAATAAAACATGGGAGAATTAAAAGCAAATATTAAAAACAGTTGGACTAGAAAGTTGTCACGCTTTTAGGCCCATAGTTTTTAATCATGAAATCAAACTTTCCACCCTTGGGAAAAGATTGAGAACGATGTAACAATGAGAACAATTAAATGTTTTCTGTTTTAATACTTTCATCTGGATTCTTGACATTTTTTCATTCAAACCAAGCAGTGAATGCGCTGATTGAAATATAAACTACAGTGGCCCAAGCCTCTTATTGGGATGGATTAAAGGTCTGATTCTGTGTGTTTTCCTTTTATTTTTTTACCTGTTGCCAGGCGCTCCGTTGGTGAAGGCTCTGCCGGTCAACCCCACCGACCCCAGTGTCACTGGAGCAGACCTGTTTTCAAAGCTGGTGCCCATGGCTGCCCACGAAGCATCGTCTCTGTACAGGTAGGCTCTTCTCATCCGGATGATTCTTGGATCTTAGAACCAGAGGTTTACCAGACCAGAGGTTTACTGGGGTTTTCCTGCAATGTTGCATTTTTTAACAGCGAGGAAAAGGCCAAGCTGCTGAGGGACATCATGGCCAAGATTGACGGCAAGAATGAAACCCTAGAGTGAGTGATTGTGTCTGTGTGTAAGGCGGCTGTGTGAAAGCCTTCATTGGAAGTTTTTGACAAAATGTACGTTTTAAAGTATGAACAAATGTGTTTTTTTTATCTCCTTACAGGCAGTTCATGGACTCTTTGGGCTTGGAGCCAGAGTCTGTTGACAACCTGGACATGTACAACCACATCCCTCCGGTTCTGATGGAGAAGTGCGCTGCCCTCAGCGTCCGACCCGACACTGTGAAGAGCCTCATTCAGTCCATGCAGGGTTGGTAGAAAAAAGGCATCTCTGGGTGCACACAGATACCCCTTCAACCACAAACATCAATGTTATTCATTAGGGAATGTATGTGATAGAACAAATATAAAGTTTTAAGTTCTAGTCAAGCTTTGGGCATCTAAAGCAGCGCTGTTTAGTCCATCGTCCAAAAACGGAAAGCTTCTGGCACAGCTGCATGCGAAAAATTGCCTTCCACCTAAACCGAAAGGCTCTGCATTAATCAGCAAGGCAGCAAAGTCGTAACTCTGGGGGAGCTGCACAGATCACCAGCTCAGGTGGGGAAATATATTGATACTATCAGCTGTGCAGTTCACTAATCTGACTCTGGTGGAAAAAATGGCAAAAAAAGAAAGCAGCTGTTGAATTAAAGCCACAAGAAGTCCTCTTTGCAGTTTGTCACAAGCTATGTGAGGGTCGGAGTTTGCAGGAAGAGGCTCTGCTCAACACTACATATGGAGGGAAGTGAACGCTAACGCTGTACAGCATCCAATTGAATTGCTTTATTGTCCCCCGTGGGGGAAATTATGTTTCAGTACGACCCATCAAGAGAAAGACAAACATGGGAGACAGGTTCGCTGAGGCCGTCCAGTCTGACCGGCTGTTTTGGTAAAAAAGAATAAAAATATTTAAATCTCTAAATGTAAGAAGCTGGTGGAAGGACACCCTGCAAAAAGTGGACTAAGTGGGGCTGAATGCTAATGCACGGCACACTTTTTCAGATTTTATTTATAAAAATATTACAGATTTTATTGATAGAAACATTTCTGAAATCCACATTTAATTTCCCTCCACTTTGTATGGTGGTCAGTCACATAAAATCCCAATAAAATAGACAACGTTTGTGGCTGTGACGTGACAAAAGCTCGGCTCGGAGTAAATACTGTTTTAAGATGTTCCAGATCTAGACGTATGAGCTTCCCGTCTGTTTTTTTTTTTGTTTTGCAGTGCTCTCAGGAGTCTTTACCGATGTGGAGTCTTCGCTGAAGGAGATCCGAGATGTCCTGGGAGCGGACGAGGCGGGCGAGCGCGCCCTGCAGGAAGCGTGCGGCCCTGCTGCGGCTGAGATGCATCCGGCGGCGCAGAGCCAAGCTCTGGCCGAAATTCAGAGGGACCTGGAGAAGTACATGGAGGCCCACGAGAAGGCCAGCTTCACCAACACGGAGCTCCACAGGGCGATGAACCTGCACATCAGCAACCTGCGCCTGCTCGGGGGGCCGTTGGAGAGTCTCAGAGAGGCCCTGCCAAGGCCCCAGCTCAGTGAAGGTGAGGCTGTAGGTGAGTCGGGGGGGAGACGGCGCACGGCTGTGAACGTGTAGCTGATATAAAATGCTTTATAGAGGAAATGGCGGGGCTGCAGCGTATGAAGCGGATCCTGGGGAAGGTCCAGGAGATGAGGGAACAACGGGGCTCTTTGGAAAAACAACTGCGTGACCTCATTCAGACGGACGACATCACCTCCACTCTTGTTACCACCGACAGAGCGGACATGAAGGTACGCGGCGACTCCTCCTCCCACAAAATACCTGCCGTGCTTTGAGTTTTAAGCTGAACCGACGTCTCTCCCCTCCAGCGCATATTCGAGGAGCAGCTGAAGAAGTACGAGCAGGTGAAGGTCTACATCGACCAGAACCTCTCGGCGCAGGAGAACATCCTGAAGGCGCTGACCGAGGCCAATGTGCAGTACGCATCGGTGCGCAAGGGCCTGAACCAGACCGAGCAGCAGTGGAACAGCACGGTCCAGGGGCTGGTGGGCTCATACGAAGCCTACGAAGACCTGATGAAGAAGTCCCAGGAGGGGAAAGAGTTCTACGACGACCTGGAGGCCAAGGCGTCACGGCTACTGGAGAGAGCCAAGACCCTGTGTCAGACCAGGGCAGAGGAGAGGAAGCCCCTGCTGGAGAAGTAAGGGTTTATTCCTGAGGCGCTCATCCAGCTCACCTTTCATGTGGAAATAACATTGATTTTTTGTCTTTGTTTGTTTGTTTACTTATCTGAACTTGTACATAAACCAAGAACTTTGCTTTGCAGAGATAAAAAGCCCCCAGCGCGCCCTACGGCTGCCAAGCCCGTCCTGAAGCCGAGAACGTCCGATGCGGACTCTGCGTCTTCGAGCTTCGAGGATCCAGAGCTGGCACAGCTCAATGCAGCCATCATGGCTTTAGGGGGCAACCTGCCTGAGGAGCTCCGGAGCCTCCCCCCTGATATTCCTTCCCTCTCTACCGCCGCTGGTCGTATGCCCTGGCCAGGTGCCCCCACTGCAAGCCTCCCCCACTTCCCTCCCAACCTTCCACCTCCGGAGCTCCTGGCAAGAATTGCCCAGTTTCCCCCTTCAGGGGCTATGGGTCAGGGTCCCATGCCACGTGTGCCCCTCCACCAGATCACCCACCACAGGCCTCCAGTGGCGTCTGGTTACCGGCCTCCTCAGGCTCCCCAACCAGGCCTCGTGGCTCCCGTCCCTGTCCGCCCCTCCACCACCACTGTGGACAGCATTCAGGCTCCCATCCCCAGCTACACCCCCGCCCCGCACATGCCTGTTCCCCCCGCCTCGACGGGGTACACGGTACCCCAGATGGGGGCGTATCCCCACATGATGCCGCACCCAGGGGCGCCCCCATCGCAGCAACAGAAGCATCCACAGCAGTACGGCCAGCCCGCAGCCCAACCTCTTCCTCAGGGGTATCAGCCTGGACCGAGGGCCGCTCCCGGTCCCATTCCGACTTACACCCACGGATATGTTCCACCTCAGCCCAACATTCCTCCAAACTACCAGCAGGCGTTTCCAGGTCAGCTTCAGCAACATCAGCAAAATGGCTTTCCTCCCCGACCCCCGGCGCCACAGGCCTACCACATTCCACAAAGCTTCGTACCGCAGCAGCACCCTCAGATGATGCCAGGCTCCATGCCGGGGGCCCCCCAGGCTGCACATCCACCAACTTCTTCAACTTCTCACCCGGCGCCTCCTCTGTCTGCCCCGTATTCGCCGTATCCCAACCAGCAGATGCCCCCTGGACTGCCTCACCAGCAGATGGCCGTCCCTCCCGCTGCCCAGCATGTTCTGCCCCACCCCCAGATGCAAATACCAGGCGGCCACAGAGCACAGCTGCCACCCAGCAGTCAAACTATGCCTCCGGGGTCGCATAACTACATTCCCCCGGGTAGTCGGCCTCTTCCCCCTACCCTGCATCCTCAGATGCCGCCTTCTTCTCAGCCACATGTGCCCTCTGGTCCCCAGGTCAACCTGCCAGGAGGCCCCGTGCCCCAGATTCCTCAGAGTGCATTGTCTGCACAGCATCAAGCTATCCCCGGCCAACCGCCCATTCCCGGTGTTCCTGGGCATCCCATGCAGATGGCCGGCCAGCCCCAGCCTCACCCTTCTCAACACGGTGGGGGTTGCTACCCTGGCGGCGCCCTAATGATACCTCAGCAGCCTTTGGCGCCTCGGCCCACAGCTCTCCAGCAACCCCAGGTTTCCTTACCTATGACCCATTCCCAGACTTCCACTCTGTATCCTTCGGCAGCAGGGACAGGTGCGCCCCCCGGTGCCCCACAGCAACCCCATGCAGTCGGCCCCCTCTCCCCTGGAGGGCCCGCGCTGATGCAGCCGACCAACCCTGTTGTCCCTTCCCCCTCCCCGTCTCCAGGCCCAGGGTCTCTGGGTCTGACGGCCCCGTCTCCTGGGGGCACGGCCCCGCCCACTCTTCCCAACCCCTCCGCATCCACGTCTCTGTTCCAGCGCCAGAACTCCAGCACGGACGATCTCCTCTCCTCCAGCCCGGAGAGCCAACACGGCGGCACCAAGACGCCCACCAACGTCCTCCAGCCCACCAAAGCCGACCCCCAGGATGGGGAGCGTCGAAAGAAGAGCTCCCAGGGAGTCCTCCTGATCCAGGGAGATCCGTACCAAGCCCCGGAGCGCGTGGCCCGCCTTCACAGCGAACTGGAGCATTACAGAGCCCAGGTAGACTCCCTGGAGCACCCCTCGGAGAACGAAGGAGGCGTGTCGGTGCTGGACGCCCGCTGGAAAGAGCTGCAGGACCAGCAGGAGAAGGACGCCCGGCAGCTGTCCATCGCCATCGCCCGCTGCTACACCATGAAGAACCGCCACCACGACGTCATGCCCTACGACTTGAACCGGGTGGTTCTGCAGTCGGGGAAGGATGACTACATCAACGCCAGCTTTGTGGAGGACTTGTCGCCCTACTGCCCTCGCCTGATTGCCACCCAGGCCCCGCTCAGCGGCACCGCCGCAGACTTCTGGCTGATGGTGTACGAGCAGAAGGTCTCGCTGATCGTCATGCTGGTTTCAGAGCAGGAGCTGGACAAGGTGCTGGGCTCTAAAAGCGTCACGCTGGTGAATTCGTGTCGTTTTTGAGGAGTTTTCTGACGTGCGGCTTTTGGTATGATGTTTTCCAGGGAAAGGTTCTGCGCTACTTCCCTACAGAGCGGGGCCAGCAGCTCTCTCAGGGACCAATCACGCTCAGTCTCACCACACAGAAGATGACGCCGACACACGTGGAGCGTATGATCAGTCTGCAGTACCGCGACCAGAGCCTGAAGCGCACCGTCGTCCACCTGCAGTTCACGTCCTGGCCAGAGCTGTAAGACGTCCGGTTTATTGGCAGCTAGAGATCCTCCTGTGAGGCGTCTCCTGGCTGGTATGGTTTCTGTTACATTGCACTGCAAAAAGGGAACTAAAAGTAGGTAAAATCCTCTTGAAATGTGTGTATTTTTCATTGATTTGAGCAGGTAAATCAGACTATTTGCCAATGGAATAAGATTTTTGCACTTAAAATAAGAACAATTCATCTCCATCTTATTTCAAGTGCAGGATATCTAATTATCTTATTTTAGATGTAGAAATTTTCATTCCATTGGCAAATAGTCTTATTTAGCTGCTCAAATCAAGGAAAAATATCAAATTTGAAGAAAAATACTTTCTTTTAGTTCCCTTTTTGCAGTGAGCTTTATAAAAAAAAATAGAATAAAACAAACGTACTGCAGGTTCTTTGAGAGAGCGAGTAGTTCAGAAAGGGAAGGAAACACAAATTCAGCCCCACGTCCCTTCAAAAGTAAGCCTTTTCAAAGTCCATGATGTTGAAGTTAACAAGTTCAAAGACCGAAAACGCTGCGACTTCCAAGTTTTAATGCATTTCATAAATAGACAAATTAGTTTTTCCGTATTTTAAAGGAGATAGCTACAAGTTTAACTCCTCCCGGCCAGTAGGTGGAGCACTGTTGCTCGCCAGCCGGTTGCCAGGTACTTTTGTTAGCAGACATTTAAGTCACCCGTCCAGAAGGAAAGCAGCAACCTCCGTGTGCGTTCTAGGCCCTTCTTAGGCTTCCTTGACCGATGTTCATCCTCGTTTTGCTTCGTTTTTGGTCCACTTGAATGTGAGAAGCAATTTCTCAGCGCTATCATGGAGCTACTATGATCTAGCCAGGTTGCCAGATCGGGTCAAGGTTATCCAGCCCAAAAACCTGTTAAAAACCACCAGAACACACAAGAATCCGCCCAAACAAATAATATTCTGTATGGGCGGACCTCAATGCACATCAATACCATGTGCTTTAAAAAGCTGCAATGCAACCAAATATTTTATGGACAGTTAAGTGTGAGATTATGTAATTTTTCGTGGCGTATGGTGGAGGCTCGGTTTCGCTGTAACGGTGAAGTTGTCACCTGGTATTTGTACCCCCTGCATCGGGAGCGACGCAGGAGAGGCTGATCTACTTTGGTTAAAAAGTACTAATTGTTCAGTTAGTGGGTTAAAAAAAGAAAAAAACACACAAGACTGCCTAATATGAGGAGAATCACGTCTGTTTAAACTCCCTTCACAACTTTTACGCTCAATATTGCACCTTAACAAGTGAACGGCTCTGTGGTCGTTTGCTCTGATTGTCGCTCATCTCCAGAAATTCTGTCTGCTTTATTCTTATAAAACATTTTTGTTTCTAGGTAGACTTGCACGAATTGATCAAACGAAACAGACCCCAAATGTACAGATAATCACTGAATAAAGTTAAGACCAAAATTATTTATAACTGATGGCTCTTCCTGCTCCTCTGTTAACACAAACTGCAGCAACAAGCTGTGAAAGAAGCTGAAACAGCTCTGAACGGACAGTGCTGAGAACGGACGTTAATAGGTTAACCCAAAAAACGCCGAACCGACTCCAAATCCGTCCAAATTATACCCGCAAAATAAAAATGAAAACCGGCCAGTTGGGTAGAAAACCAGCTAATCTGGCAACGCCTGAGCTCCGTCTCAACCAACTATTACAGAATCCTTTTGTGTTGACGTTGGCATCATAACCAGAAGTAAATATTTACATATATTTTTTTGGAGCTGTCAAAATTCATAAAATTCTTATTTATATATTATATTTATTTTTCAGTAAAATGTATAGTTTCATTCTGCGCCTCTCTAGATGTTCTGCGGACATCAAAAATGTATGGTTTTGATGAAGGAGAGGCTGGCCTGTTCTGATCTCTGGTGCATCTTTTTTCAGAATAGAAAATGTTTCTTCAGATTGGGAAATAAAAACATTTCTTCTCATTTGATCAGGGGTCTTCCTGACAGCAAGAGCAACCTGCTGCGATTCATCCAGGAGGTTCATGGCCACTACCTCCACCAGAGGCCCCTGCAGACTCCTGTTGTGGTGCACTGCAGGTGAGCGCCGGCTTATCCGGTCCACAACACTAACCCAGCGACTGAGCTGTATGTTCTGGCACCGGGGGTTACCTCGGTGTGTTCTGCGAATTGCGCGTGTCGTCGTCAGGCCGCCAGACGTCACGGCATGCTGCGCGCGCTTGTTTAAGTTAGCGCTAACGTCAGCCTGTGCACCTTGTGCCTCAGCTCCGGCGTGGGACGCACCGGCGCCTTCTGTCTGCTCTACGCGGCCCTGCAGGAGCTGGAGGCAGGAAACGGCATCCCGGACCTTCCGCTGTTGGTGAAGAAGATGAGACAGCAGAGGAAGAACATGCTGCAGGAGAAGGTCAGATACCCAAACAGGAAGTTGTGTTCAAGGTTTTATCTGGTTTAGATCAGACTAACCTGAGATGTATCGTATTCTGTGGGCTATAAGTCGTATTTTTTATTAGTTTGGCCAATCCTGCGATTTATATAAATTTAAAATGGTAATTAATTTCGACCAACATGAACTAAGGATTAAACATTACCGTATTTAGCCACAAGAGGGCGCTCTAGGCTTGTGAAAACTATATGCTGTTCTTGTAAACATTAATTTATAAACAACAAAGAGAGAACACGTACATATGCTGTTTCAGTCGCTCAAAGGACCCACACCGAGACAGAACCTGTTAATGGGCTGTTTGTGAAGCTAATAGCAGCTAGCGCTAGCTTACAGCTCTGTTGTCCTGGTGGGTTACAGCTTCACTGATGCACTGAGCTTTATGATGCTCTTAAACATCCGTGTCGTGCTGTTAGTTTAGCACGTAGCACCGTTAAACTCACGGTCTAATTTAGGCGTAATTTTGACACCTTTCAGCGTAACGAGCCGTTACGGAGATGCTAATTTACTCCATTCATCCTCCCAGGTATGTTCCATGTTATTCAGACGGCTGTAGATGCAGCTGTGTAATTTAATAAATTGCCTTACCAGATTAAATGTCAGTTTTTAGTCTTGGGTTGTGTGAAATAAATTTGATTTATAGTCCGAAAAACACGGTAGTGTAAAAAAAAAATAAATCAGGATTTGTAGCTCTTTACTGGTCTTTAACTTGAACTCTATTTATGCTTCTATATGCAATGTTGGATTGTTGATTTTATTCTCTTATGTGCCTCCAGCTCCACCTAAAGTTTTGCTATGAAGCCATGTTAAAGCACGCTGAGCTGGTCCTTCAGCGCCATGGCATCACTACCGCCACCTACAGCAAGAACACCAACTCTGCAGCCACCAAGGTTTCCAATTATTCTTACTTTTCTTTCATTTCCACTCTAGTTTTTATTTAAATGTCTTGCTTAAGTGTAATCATATACACAGAGAGATCTAAAAGGAAAAAAACAGACACGAGTTATTAATTGATAGAATTTCATTTACATTTAAGTTTAAACAAATTTTTTTTTTAATGTTAAAACAAGACTTGCCAAGGTTTGTTCTGTCGTGACTGTTGGAGGCAGAGAGACTGCAGCTGGATCTGCATTAAACTTTAAGTCAGAATTCTGTCAAATTAAGATCCAGAACATTTCTCTCCTTCATCATGAGAAGTTTAGACTTATTTTCACCAACCTGATATTATATTTCTGCTCGTGTTTTGCACCCTTCGTTTTTCAAGGCGTTCCGGTCCGCAGAGGTACGGCGTCACCATCAGCAGTTAGACGGCGCTTCATCGTTTTTACCGTATCTTAATAATCGTCTTGTCTGTGAACTCCCTCCTCAGCCTTACTCCAGACAAGAGTCCCAGCAGGACATCGTCCTCGGTGGCGACATGCCCATCAGCTCCATTCAGGCCACCATCGCCAAGCTGAGCATCCGCCCCCCCAGCGCAGACCCCACCACGGAGGGCGGCGCCTCCTGCGGCCCAGAGGAGCCCTTGGGGGCCTTGTCACCAAATCTGGACTCCATGGGCGACATGCAGTTGTTGCAGGACCCCTGTCCTCCAGCAGACCCTCACCCTCCCTCATCCCTAAGCCCACCGCTCCCCTCTACCACGTACTCCCCCCCACCGCCCAATGGCCTCGATGGCCTTTCCCCATCTAGTCCACCTGCACCCAACCACCAGCCCGTCCTGGAGTCCGCTCCCTCCGTCAGTCCACCTCCTGCGTCCTCCGCACAAGCTCTCTCCTCGCTGGAGCTCCTGGCCTCTATGACGCCCGAGGCCTTCTCCCTGGAGGGGGGGGGCCGGGGAAAGCAGCGGGTGACCAAGCAGAACTTCCTGCAGCCCGCCGAGGGTCAGGGCATCCACGGGACCCGAGGCGGCGACGACGGCGCCGACCCGCTCAGCAGCCTGGATCCGCTCTGGACCCTCAACAAGCACTGAGACCGAGTCGGGACCGCTGCCTTTCTGCCACCTCACCACCAGGGGTCAGGCCTGCAGCGCTCGAGACCAACGCTGAACCCCGGGGAGCGTGGGCCACGCGATCACCAAGATGTGCCTGTTGGCCGGCGGTAGCAGAGAGATCCCTGAAACACAAACACTAGCTTCGCTTTCATCCCTGGTGGATTCCAGGACCAGATCACTATGCACTGGCATCTCTGTTGCTTGGTCACCCGGTTGCTGCTTTTCTTCAATGTTTTGGACAGATGTGAATTTCCAGCTCCAATATATGGGGCGTCTTTAGCAAAAAAAAAAAAAAAACACAAGTCTGCACTCCAATCCTCTTTACACGAGGCTGTTAAGGCGTCACAGGCTGCTGCTGGGAACCTTTAGGCACGCCGGATGAGCTCGGCTAGAGTAGCTCTGACCCGGCACCTTTTAACAAGTTGATTTCTGTCCTCTGCAACTCTGTAAATATCCCAGATAAAGTTAGACTGTTCTCAAAGAAAGCTTCCTTTACTGAAACAATCACTAACTGTTCATTATTGTAAAAATATTCAATAAATCTAGGAAACAATGGGTTTTAGATCAAAGCCTCTTTATTTGAAAATTAGTACAAAGTCTGTTTAGTTACAAAATAAGTTACTTCTGTTACAACAACCTGCAGAAATGAATCACGAGGAGACGAGCCTTAAAGGTCTGTGATGGCGGTCCAGATGTGGAGGTGAGACGACGTCGACTCGAGAAGCTGCTCCGGGTAACGAGGAGCACCGAGCTCAGCTGAGCGTGGCTAATTAGGAAAGGTCCGCATCTGAACCGGGACATTCATGAAAAGGCTAAGACTGACGTGAAGTCACTCCTTTAAAAAATAATAATAATCTGTTTGGCATTTTGGTAAATCTTCTGTCGCTTTAGTCCCATACGGCCGGCTTTTAAAAGTAAAACAATTTGCTAATGGGCGGGACATTTTCTCCACTGTGACGGTCGCACGTCTTCTCCTAAAACAGCAATAAAAAAAAAAAATCCAAGAGTAGATTTAGCTCTTTTAAGGAAGACGTTACTTTTTTGCCTTGTTGCTGTCCTACCTGGATGTAAATCCTCCATTCTCTGCACTTAAAAGGCAACATTTTTATTTCCCAAAATGCCAAACTTGTAGCTTTAACTCATTCACATTTCTAAAAGGGAAAAACAAAAAAAACAAATCCAGTTGTAAAAGCTTTTCCTCGACCAGACGACAAAGCGCCTACCTGGACGCGGCGGCCATGTTGGCTGGTCATCTGTGGGACTGCGGCTGCGATTTGAGACTGCTTGTCTAAAAAAAGGTGAGGAAGTTCCCGTTGCAGTGATCTGCGCGGGTCAGAAGCTTGTTCCCTAAATGTAAACATGTTGGCCGCGTCCCACAGAAACCAGCGCTGCGGGTGCGGCCTCAGCACCCCCCCGCCTCTCCTACCTGGACGCTGACGTTAGCAAAAGTGCATTAAATATGTGAGCATTGGTATGGAGCAGAGTCAGCAGTGCACTCAGTTCACGGGGGAATAACGCGGCTGGCCGGGCGCTACATTCAGGACGAAAACTATAGCTGGGACCTTTTTAGATAAAATACATTCTAGATTTTTTTATTTTCTTTATTTCTGCCTGCTCAGGAAAGAAGGTCAATCCTGTGATGATGTGGATTACATTCTCAACAGTCCTCTAAACCGCAGGGAAGGAGATCAGGGACTGACCTCGTAACTTTATTCGATCTGATGAAGGCGTCAGCGTTAAAAAAAAAAAGAAATAATTAAACATTGCTGCGTTTTTGAAATTGGAATTGAAATTCAGAGAATGCAGCTTCAAATGCCGTTTTCATACAGCTAAAAAGTTAAATACACTAAAAACCTTTAAAAAACAAAGGCTAACTGTGATGAAGTTGTAGTTTTTAGTGGAGATGCACATCTGCAGCACACCAGCACTGACGTTCTAACGTTTTGTCTAGTCTTCCCCCAATCGGTTGTTACGACTTATTTATATTAGCAGATTTTACTTTACTTTTACTCTATTTGTACCATTTTAGTGATTAATGGCATAAATCGATGTGTTCACCAGTCTCTAGGCAGTTTCCTGTGAATCATTGTCCGAACTCTTCAGCTGTGCAACGTTTGAAGCTCGGAGGGATAAAACGGCTGTGGTGCCTTTGTTCTTCTGCATATAAAGTCGCAGCCTGAATGTGAAGCTAATAAACTATTTAACTTCGTTTTATATAGCTTCTTAAAGCTTTTGGTGCTTCCTCTGGAATCATCATTAAACAGTTTAAAGTTTTTGTCCTTCAGTAACGACTTCCACACTGAAGGGCGGTTGGCTAAGGTGCTTTTGCTGAAACTAAAAACTGGATTGTCAACCGTTTCCAGACGTGATTTCATCTAACTATTCGCTCTCGTGCCCCGACCCCCAGGTGGCGAGCGGCATGATTTAGATGTTCCCTTCTGTAAACACGCCTGAGTTGGACAAACGGGTCTTGAACAGGTTTAACAGGTTCGGCTGTCGGAGGAAATAATTCAGCTTTTATTTGGTGGCGCTGGGGCAGAGACGGCGAGGATCAGGAGGGCCCACCCCTTCCTTAACCTATAAACTACGTCGATAAATATTCTATCGTTTAATTCGCTCTGCGCAGAACCAGAAGAGACCGGTTTTATGCTGCGTGTAAATCTCACGCCCGACCCGGAGGGGATTTCGGACTGCGTGGGTCCTCAGAGTTGGATTTCTCGGTGCATCTCTAGTTTTCAGTTTATAAGCCACGCAGAAGATCATCAAAATCCACTAAAGTGTTTTTCAGACTGACACTGGAGGAGGAGAGAAGAAAAAAAAAAAGAGGTTTTAATACAAGCTACTGTTTGAGTTTTTGTGTTGACGACTTGGAAGCGACTTGAAATTTACTGCGGTCGGGAAGTTGAGCAAATTTAAATGACTTCTGCAAGAACTCAGAAGGTGACGGAAGAGCAAAGATGAGAACTTGAGCACGACATCGTCAGTCAACAAAATTCAAGCCATTTTAAGAATGGAGGTAGCCTGATGAAGGAGTAGCGTAAATTAACCCCACCCCCCACCCCACCCCGCCCTCAGGGCTCCAGCACCTTCCAGCTTAAAAACATTGGCTCCACGCTGCCAAACAAACACCTTTCCTACGTTTAAATTCCTCGTTTCCACCTGATAACAGAAGTTTAAGAGCTGGGATTAGCCACTCCCATACAAACTATCACTTAAAAACATATTGCTAATAAATAATGGATTTATACATATAAAAACATCCTCCACTGGAGGTTTACTTTTTACAGTAATCACCAGTTCTCCCCACGCACGCACTCTCTCTCTCACATCAGTTCTTCCTCTCAGAAGGTGTTTGCGTTAAAAAAAAAAAAAAAAAACCCATCTTGGATTAGGTTTTCACTCAACCACTCGCTCACGCAGCTCAGTTCATCCCGACAGGCTGCAGGGGCGTCGGGTTCACGCTGACTTCATTTTGCTGTCAGGCGAGCGGCGCAGCAGGAATATTAAAAACAGCAGGAATCTGCTCCGCCTTCCTCTTTGGGAAGGCCGGATCCCAGAAGGTCCCATCCGAGGCAGCAGCATCAAGGGCAGAGCGACGAAACGAAACGTGCAAGCTCGCACTTTCAAAGAAAAACTAAAGATGGAGGAATGATGGATTCGATTTCATATCCCAGGACCCTCGTGGTAGTTTTTTCTTTCCCCCTCAGCATCTGAACGTTTCTTAACGGATGTTTAAAAAAAACGTTGAGAAGACGGCATCACCAGAGCAGCCGGTCCTCCTCAGTCCAGCTTCTCCAGCACCGAGGGCACGTAGACCAAGCTGAGCTCGCTGCCGAAGTCGCAGACGATGGCGGCGTTGTCGAGCACCAGCAGCTGCCGCACGCCCTGCCCGTCGGCGCTCTGGCTCAGGTAGACGGTCTGCAGCAGGTCGCCGAAGTTCAGGTCCCAGAAGGAGACGCAGCCCTGGCCGCCCGTCACCAGCAGAGACTCGGAGATGACGCCGAGGCTGGCGCCGCAGCCCACCTCCTGAGGGGAACCGACCAATCAGAACGACTCAACCACCCCTTACCGCTGCTTTTTCTCTGCTAAGGTTTTTTAAGAGTTATATTAGTGACCGAGAAATCTCAAACTTTAAACTGACAGAAGAAACGGCGTTAAGCTACGGCGGCTGATGACGTATTCGTAACCTTTGATCTTTTATACACAGAGCTTTATGAGGAAATGAGGGAAAAAACAAACAAAAAACGGTGTGTTTACTTTCAAAAGCCTTGAATTAGGGCTGGACGATATATAGGGGAAGAAGCATATCGATAAAATAGAAATCATATTCATCGATAGATAATTATCAACAAATTCAAAATATATTTTAAGTGCAGCGCTGGACATTTTATGCTGTTGCTTAGCGACCTATTGTTAGATAAAGAACAAAAACACTGAATTCAAACTCAACCCTTTGTTTAACCAACCTTTTACCAAAACTGCACGTTTTAAAAAAGAAAATGTGCCCTCTGAACTGTTTGAAGGGGGCGGAGCTTGGTGACGGAGGGTCCCTGGGTCTGCGTTGTGATTGGTTGGGAGGATGTAATGGCTAATATTAATCTACACGGCTAGAATGCAAAAGGAAGGAAACTTTTATTCTATTGAACTTTTTATTGACCTTTTTTTCCTATCATCGACATACGTCTGTTTTTGAATTATCGTCCAGCCCTACCTTGAATTTAGAGTCAGATTTCCTGCTTTGACTTAATTACTTCTAAATAAACCACTTAAAAATGCCCCGCGTATCATTTTGCTTCTGCAGAAATACGTACAGTTTTATCAACGAGTTTTTTCCCCCCTGAAATCATTCAGTGATCATATTTAAAATGACTCCGTATCTGTACCTGCTGTATGGAGTAGAGTTTGATGCCGGTGCTGCGGTCCCAGATACAGATCAGGTCGTCCAGCCCAGAGCTGATGACGCAAGAGGTAGTGCAGACCAGGGAGGTGACGTCGCCGCGGTGACCGTAGACGTGGCTGACGCGGCTTCCCGTCAGGACGTCCCACAGGCAGATGGCGCCGTCCTGCCCGCCGCTCGCTAGAACCATCGTCTGATGAAAAGCCAGAGCATCCGCTATAAAAACTCAGTGAATTTATTTACTTTTATCACAGAAGGGTTTAGCGTTCCCTTTAATATACAAACTAATCCCTCTCGTATGTATCACATGTTTTTTTTTTTTGTTTTTTATTTAAAACTACCTACATCTCTTTCCTAAACCAGGAGCTACTAAAATAGGCACCAGACGATGGAAACTGTTTACATACCCTCATCATGGACATCATGTCACAAGCTGGCCTGGTTGAACCCAAAACTTTATTTCCTCTTATTTCTAATTTATCAAAACTAAACAACAGCAATATTTTTTGTCTATAAATGCATTAAACAGTTTGTCTTTACTGCAAGAAAAGCACAAAGGTTAAGGACACACAGTACGCTTTCATAACCTGACAACAGCCAGATGCATGTCTCACTCCGCCTAGCTCCACTCACATACATCTGGGACACCGCTCATTGAAAGTGATTTCCCCAACCAAATTTATGGTCTGGCCAATCAGGACGCAGGGCGGGTGTTTCATGGATGTGACGTAGTGGAGACGCGACCATGACGTGAGACTGTTTTGATAGCAATGGCGGCTCGTCGAGGAAGCAAGCGTTAACATTGATGCTGCTATTTCTTCCGTGTTGTCCAATCTACCTAATATTGTTTCATTAAAAGAACATCAGAGAACGCCTCTGAAGGCTTTTGTTGGTGGAAACGATGTTTTCGCCCTTCTCCCGACCGGATTTGGCAAGTTTTGTTTTCCGGGGCGCGTCCGCGGCGGACGCGGAAGCGCCCCGGAGCGGTTAGCGGTTAGCGCGAACCATGTTAGGAGGCCTTTAGTCCTCAACGCGGTCGCCCCGGGATCGACTCCGACCCGCGGCGCTTTGCCGCCTGTCTTCCCCCCTCTTCCTGTCAGCTCACTGTCAATAAAACGCATGCCACTAGAGCCGCAAACACATAAAAAAAAAAAAAAAAGGTTTTTTTTCCTGTCGCTCTCATCAGCGTCACGGGTTAGCTTCGGTGTGAGTGGTTGAAATAGCACGTCGATAAAGATGACAGACAAGTGGCTTATCCAATCATATGCAAGGATTTTTGATAAGGCCCAGCCTTCAATAAAGGCAATTCCTATGGCGGAGTCCCAGATGTATGTGAGTGGAGCTAGGCGGAGCGAGACATGCATCTGGCTGTTATCAGGTTAACGCTTTCATGCATTTATAGGAATAATCTCTCCATTTTCTGCTGTCGGGACTTTAATTCCTCGTCGGTTAATGTTTGTCGCATTTAATTGTAGAATCAATTATGCCCAAACGTTGTTGGTGTTAAAATCAGCAGGTCAGAACCCAAAGAACACGGCATCCGTCTGCGACCGACCTGATCGATGTAGATGGCCGTGATGCCCCCAGAGTGACCCTGCAGGGTGAAGAGGCAGCAGGAGTCCTCCAGCCGATAAACCTGACGCAACAAGAAAAACAGGCAGACGCTCAGGATTATTTTATTTGTCCGGCCTTTTCTTTCCCACAGTTGCATTTCATGGAGGGGGCAGAAAAAAAAAACGCAGCCAGTGACATTTTGCTGACATTCAGGCTGTGCGTTTCGTGGGTTTCGGAGTTACCCGGACTGTGTGGTCCTGGCTGCCTGTCACCACCCGGCCGGCGGCGGCTCGCAGCACCGTGATCGGCTTCTGGTGGGCGCACTGCACGGAGCGAGTGAGCTGGCAGCTGATCAGGTCCTCGCTGCTGTAACAGGGGGACGGGGGCATGCTGCCTCGCCCGGGGGCTCCTGCAGGTGGGGGAGGACACAGATTTCCTCTCTTATTGGAGCTTTTCATCGTCATTTCCGTCTCAATGCCCAAAAACAGCAAATTCCTCAGATTTATGAACTTCTACATTTTGGTTTTGCTCATCTTATTTCCTCAACAGCTCGTTCTTTTAGGCCAAACAGAAACAGGGGCCGCCTCACCTCTGTACTGCAGCAGACCCAGAGGTTTGTTGATCTCAACGGTGAAGAAATCCAACGACCCGTTCAGTCGCGCTGCCACGATCCTGAGCGGCAAACAGAACATCCGAGCCGCTATCAGAACCTGACGCGTTTCGTTCAAACGTCACATTGAAACTTTGAAAAAGTTAAAAACAAGTGAAGCGCAATAAAAAAAAAAAAACTGAAACATATATAAAAAAATAAATAAATATATATATATATATATAAATAAAAAATAAAATATATATAAAAATATATACTAATTACAAAAGAAAGAAATCTATTTAGGCAAGTATAGAGGGTTAAAGGGGACAAAATTAAATAAATATTTCATGAAATCACTAAATGTAAATATACCATGACATAATGAAATGTAAAATGAAATGATAAATAAATGGTGCATTAATTTATTTCATGGTATATTCACATATTTATTTCATATATTTACTTAATTATCTGTCCCCTTTAACCCTCCATACTAAATGTGAGAGAAATCTAAATATAAATATATATATATATATATATATATATATATACTTGCAAAAACGTTACAAACAAAATCAACATATTTACTAAAACAATTTATTTAAACATATAGATGATTTATCTCCTTCCACTTGGCAATTTCTTTTCCTGCTAACTCCACATCCACCGTCCTGCAGATGACACCCGGCCCTACCTTTCCACCAAGCCTACGGCTGTTTCTCAATATGCGTTCTTGAGCGTTCTCGTGTGCTCGTGACACGTCATCAGCCTCAGCCCGAGCACTGTTCCAATACCGAGAACGCCAAATCGAGAACGCGCCGAATTCCCCGGATGTTGTTCTCGCCCCGCCCTCTTTATCGAGCATGCATCAGAGCAGACTTGTGCGTTCTTCAGACTGACCGCTTGCCCAGAATGCACCACGGCAAGATAATTTTTAGGCTTTTTAGAAATTAAAAATGTTGTTTTAAAAAAAATTTCAATAAGATTTATTGTGGTGTAGTATATAAATAGTTTTGAATGTTAAAGAAATGCTAAAGAACTGTGCATCTCATGACGTCACAAGTACGCTTCTGTTCCAATACACCATACGTGCTGCGTGCTCACGTTCTTGTCAAGTCCGATCTTCCTGTGTTCTCGCCAAGACCGGACTTGAGGAGAACGCGAGTCCGTACTCGTGTTCTCGTGAATTGAGAAACGGCCTAAATCTGCCGCCCTTCCTTCCTCATGTTAAACTGCGGGAAATCGCCCTTTTTTGGTACCTAATTGGCACCAAAGTTCTTCCAACATTTGGGTATTTTTCTGTTTCTATCATCAGCTGCCCCCTTCTCCCCCCACCTCAGAGTTTAAGTGTCGTCCCTGACAGCCAACTATCATTTCAGGCTCACATCAGCAACATCACTCAATCTGCATATTTTCACTTATGCAGCACCTTCTTTTGTTAAAAAGAACAAATGTTTTGTATTTTTTTGGACCATAAGACGCACCAGATTCCCAAGTGTGTAATATCTCTCAGCCCCTCCACGTCCACAGCTCTCTATCCGTCACTGTCAGGAGGACAGAGTAGTTACTACACTGCCCTGTTTCTACCATAGGGCCAAAATAAACATAACTTTTATATTGAATTAACTTACTAGGTTTATTGTTGTTAGCGCGTACTCCGGGTGAAGGCTGCCTAAAGGCGCCCACATACTCGGGCATAATGTGTGCATACTGTGAGCTTGGTGGACTCTGCGCTGACTCTCCACAGACGCTTTATCCTTCATAGTCTAGTGTACTATTACCTACATTTGTTGTGGCAAATTCCTACAATTCCCAGACTTTCTGCCAGTGGGATGAAGCAGCAGAGCGGATAGTAAAATGAGTGACTAGCTAGCTGAGCTCCTAGAGCCGTTTCTGTTCCAGCAGACTCCCACCTGTCAGTGAGAACAGAGAGACTGTGATGCTGCGTCCTGGAGACCGCCTGCTTGGAGCAGCTCAGTGTATCGAGCTCAGAGTCACAGATAAAACAGTTCAATGTAAAGACTTCTTGCTGCCAAAAAGTTTATAGAGTAAAACGTACCGTGCAGAGTACGCCTCGAGTACGCAGGGACCTCCTCGGAGTTTGTGGGCTGCCTTACATGAATGCACTTTTGGTTTAGACATTACAGTCAGGCAGTCTTGTAGACAGCTCAGGGGTCCGATGACACACACAGAGTGTACCGTAATCCTCTGAATGTCGACTGAGCGGAGCGGCCTCGTTACTAACCAAAGTCATTCGTACACATTTTAACATTATTTTGAGCGTATTGTACCCATAAAGTCGGTCAGTAAGCACAATGTTAATCATATATAAAGCCCACCGTCAATTTTTGAGAAGATTTAAGGATTTTAAGTGCACCTTATCGTCTAAAAAATACGGTAATTATGCCTTTTAAACTAAATTGCTAACTAATGCATTTTATTCTGATTTACAATCAAGAAAAATATAGAGAAAGGGAAGAAAAGGAACAAAACTTTGTTCAACAGGAAGTTTGACTTTTACCTGTTATTTAGAAACGCCAAAGCTGTGATGCCCGAGACTCCATCTTCATTGCTGCACCGCAGCGACCCTTCTACTGCATCCCACAGCTGGAACCACATGCAGAAATAAAGCTTTTCATGTAAAGGCCTTTTAGCTCGGGCTAAACACCCATAAGGAACAAAACCATGTTTGCTTCACGCACCTCCAGCTTGCCGCTGCTCCTCCCAGCAGCTATCAGGTTTCCTCTCAGCTCCATGGCCCAGACCGAGCTCTCCCAGTCTGCAGCCGACGGGGCCCCGGCCCCGGAGGCTCTGTCTGGGTGCGAGGGCCCGGACGCGTCCCCCAGGCTCGGACTTCTCTGGAGCTGTGAGGCCGAGGGAGGCGAGGAGGAGGCAGAGGAAGGAGACGGGTAGGCAGACGGCGACGGAGGCTCGTGCTCCATGTAGGCGCGTTCCACCAGGCCTCCAAAGTCAAACCCTCCTCTGGGTGGCGTGGAGAGGTTGGACGGCGGCAGGGAGGTGAAGTTGGTGTCGATGAGCGGAGTCAGGTCGGGCTGGTCCGTGAAGAGGGGCGGCCGGGTGGGCGCGGTGCGATGCCTCAGCAGGTAGCTGTCGTCCTCCGGCGCGCCGTCGCAGCCCAGGGAGGGCTCGTGAGAATCGCAGCCGCACTCCGACTCCGCACCTCCGCTCACGGCGTCCCAGACGTCCCGCTGCTCCCAGCAGCCGCTGCTGCTGCAGCGCCTTAACCTGGAGGGAAGCCAGAGCAACCGGGTGGCTAAAACCGAGACAGAACGCCCAGGTTTCCCTCAATCAGGCTCACGATACATGAATACGTGGAAACAATCGCTCACCGCAGCACAACCTTGGAAACATTTATTCAGGGAGAATAAAAATCCCACGTTATGAAATTATTGTTTTTGGGAGAGAGGAAAAAAAAGGGATTTTGGAACCGGAAGCATTTTTATGTCGAGCTGCCTGCATGTTTTGGAGTTTTAATTTCCTGAAAGAGTTGAAAAGACTTATGCAGCGTATGAAGAGGAAGTATCTGTTGTTATACATCAAACATGTGATATTTATATTTATATTGTGAGATTTGCAGGTTTTCACTCCCCCTCGTCATCCTCACTGACTGATGCAGGCAGATATGGGTCCAGCCCAGTGGTACAGAGAAACGGGCCCATACGAGAATCCTGAATTACTAAGTAGCTCCTAGAAAAATCCTTCACTCACATTCATGTTATAGGAATTGTTAAAGATGCCAAAAAGGGTGACTCTGGTTCTTCTGTTGAAAACACAAATTCTTTAGCATGCGATTTCATTTAAAAGTTTAATTTTTCCCTTAAATTATCAGTGCTCCTGTAATTAAAGTAATAAAACACAAAAATGAATTTTAAAGCTTTTTATACATCACTTAGCATACCATTAAATTTTATACAGCATTTAGGTTTTTATTATCTGTAAGACATAATCATCAAAATTACAAGAAAAAAAAAGGCTTGAAACGTTTCACTCTATGCACAAGGAATCCATATAAGATATGAGTGGCAAAAAACATATTTTCTTTTTTTCGAGGTGAATTACTTTTGCTTCAGGACATTTCATGGTCCTGGTTACTGCTAAACATGCTTGGGGAGCGACAGGACAGGCGTCCTGCAACGTGGAGCCTGTCTACGAAGTTACGCTGACCTTTCTGGGTTTTATTACAGCAACGTCTAATGCAGATAAGGCGCAGAAAAGATTCAAGATCCAAGTGTTTTCAAGTTATGGCAGTAGTGATAATATGAGCAGGTGATCCTTTTCAGTAGCAGCCTATGCACTATGGAAATACAGCTGGTTGTAATATTATATTTTAAAATATAATGCAGGTTACACCCCAATAAAAATAAAATCAATGAAGCTATCTTATGTAAGTTAAGCAAAGCAAAACGTAATTTTCAGTTTAAACACTTTTTTTTCCAGAGATGCTTCTGCATCTCCTCACTTCACTTCACTTATCGTCTGATTTTACGAGCTTTGTGGAGAGGCAGAAAGTTGTAAATAACGTGTTTATTATCAACCATAAACGTTTCAGGTTATAAAATAACTCTCCTTAGAGTAAGGCTGGGCAATATGGGCAATATAAAATCTCAGATTATTTTATTTATTCTTTTATCGAATCTGATTAATCGATGTTCTTCCCTTCTGTTTCATAAAAACAAATTGCAACAATTATTTTTAAAAACTTACTTTTATTTCAATAATCTCACCTGGGAGTTGACCTGAATTCAAAGTGCAATTTATTACGAGCTTTAAAACATGCGTATAAACCAAGATTATTCACTCCGCCATAGTGAATAATGGCAATATAACACAAAATGTTTGCTGCTAATTTTATTACACATCTAAGAACAGGCTTCACTTCACGTGTGTAACTTCACACCAACTTAAAAAAAAAGAACTAAATGAATAAATTAAAGAGCCTCGTCTTAGGGTAAAAAGGCCTCTGGAGTATTTTGACAATATATTTTCCTCAACTTTTCACGCCATTACCAAAACCAAAGCAAAGCTTCATGCTCTTGTGAAAAGTCAAAAAAGCTTGTTTTAATTAAGTAACGACTCAAAACAAGATTTCTTCAAGACTATTTCACTTATCAAGATTTTCAAGTTGTCTTCTCTTGAAACAAGTTAGTTTATCTCCCTTAAATTCTTCTCCCTAGATGGTTTGACTTGTATTAAGTGTGATGAGAGGTTTTGACTTGAAATGAGAGAAATATACTTGATAAGATTTTGTGTTGTTGCTGTGTGGAAGCCAAGGAGAGTCCATTGGCAAACGGCTAAATCTTGATTTTCCAAAATGAAATCTTTAGGAGTTGCAAACTCTAATCTATAAAATTGATTTATCGACCAAGCCCTACCTTAGAGTGGAAAAAGTTAGGAAAAGAACTTTAGAAAAGTCCTTTGTCATGAGGTTAACTTGGCAAACATCTCGTATTTGATAAAGATAAAAACCAAAAGCTGTGCTCAAGTTGCCACAAAAGGGAAAAAGTGTAAATCGTACGATTTGGAGTCTGTAGCTGAGAAGGAAATTTGGATTTTGACCTCACCCTTGCTTGGGGATGACCGTTAGACAGTCACCGGTCTGGGCGTCCCAAACACGGATCTGTCCCGCCAAACAGCAGCTGGCCAGCAACATCCCGTCGCTCGCCAAGCACTCGATATCCTTCAAGAAGGAAGGAACGGAGCCACGTTTGCAGAGACCATTTCTAACAGCGTGGAGCGGATTCATTAGCGTCGGCTTTAAAATCCTCTCTCACCATACTGTGGCCCCTCAGCAGCAGAGGCGAGATCTCGCTGACAGGAGGAGAATAGCCGTAGTCGTCACAGGGCAGGTCGCCGCGCCGCCGGCGCCCGTGAGCCACGCCGTTCCGGCCGTAGTTACGGGGGCAGAGGACCCGGTAGAGGCAGAAGAGCAGCAGAACCAGCAGGACGCCTGCAGCCAGGCCCAGAGCAGCAACCCTGGACAGGAAGAGGGGCAACGAAGGCAGACAGTGAGAGCAGCTCTCTCTGGACATGATGCGGTCAAACGTTGCTTTCTAATCCACGAGATCGTGTAAAGAAACCATTTATTTTCTTCCCTAAACAACACGTTGACAAGTGCGGACAGACGTGTCTTACACATATTCTACATGTCGAGCTGCTGTCGACTGAAAAATATGGAGTTAAAGGGATGAAATGATCCAGAGACACGACTTTCTCTCCCAAAAAACATGCTCTGTAAACCTAAAACTGGCTTTGCAACAATATAACGGGTCTCCACGATGCCTAATATAAACAGAATTTTTGATCATTTGTTTCTCTTTCATCGCTAACCTGAATTTTATTTTTAAGGACCAGTTAAAAAAGTAAAAAGCTTCTAGAAACTTGAAATTCATGGTCCGCAAAGAACATTCTGGTTTATACGTTTTGCACATTTATAAACCAATTAATGTTTAATTTGGTTTAAAGTTACCTATTAAGGGGCTAAATGTGTTTAGTTTCAAGCCTTTATCTTAAAAAGGAAACTAAAGCCCCACAGAACTGACATGAATATGAAATGTTTGCTTAGTTTTCACCTAAAACGGCAGCAGAAGCAGAAGACACACATTCCACTTCGGTGTAAAGACCAGTTTCAACTCGAATGCAACGCAAATCGCATCACATAGTCATCTCAACGGCCGCCCAGCTTTATCTTGCCTGGCATTGGGGGGGTAGCCAGGAAAGGAGGGCACGCTTTGAATACTTGGAACCTGTGTGAGGCATTCCTGGTAAGAAGAGGACGGTTTAGGGTCACAGAGGAGGCCGTTCTTTCTGCATATCTAAATTTATTTTAGTTATTCCCGTTATGTGCGATCTGAAGCCATTCAGAACCATCAGTAAATCAGGTTTTCCAGCATCTCCTGCATTTAGAAACATCAAAAGAAGAGACGTAGCTGCTTTGATAACCCAGCTTAACTTTGTATAGGTATAACAGATCCCTTCTAGTTGTTAGGATTGCACCCCCCCCCCTTCCTCTCTCTCTCTGTCTCTATTTAATGATGCAACTCGGATCTTTATCACACTGGCCTTCTATCCATCTCAGGGTCAGATGAACTCAGCCGCCTCTTCTCCAACTGTGAGGGTCGTGACCCTGACCCAATTATTGAGAACCCTGCCATACAGTCCGCACTGAAAAGAGCAGCTTCCACTTCGCTGGACAACACGCTGCCTTATATAACACAGAACAAAGGACTCGGCTCCAGGCTCGGCTCAGTGGATGAAGTTACTGCAACGGATAAAGTTGGAGAGACCGAATAGAAATATGGGAGTCGGCTATGTCTTAAATATCTTAGATGGCGTTTTTTATTTAATTGGAAAACAGACATGTTGAAATTAACAAAGGATAGAGTCAATTAGTGAATGTAGCCCAATAATGACTCTCAGATACATCACAAAGTCTAAAAAATAACATATTAGTGGTTGCAGATTTTAACACTCAACGCCCACTTAGTCAACCATGAAAACCAGGACAGTCCAAACGCACAGACGGCTTTTCTCAGGAGGATTAACTGAGTATTTCTTACACCTGAAAGATTCGTCTGTGGACTCTGAGAACAACCAGGCGGTCAGAGAGAGAGTGAATTTTTACTGGGGTCAGATAACAAAACTCTTGTCTCTTTATCAGGAGTTCTCCTTCTGTTGCTGCCTGATAAACAGCAACAAGAGACACGTTGACAGTTTCCATCTGGTCAAACATTTACCTGCAGTCATGGCGGACAGAAATATTAGTCATTTTGGGCTTTTATTGCACTCTGGCAGTGGTGAGAGCATCATGCTGTGGGGCAGTTTCACTTCCAGAGGTGCTGGGGAATTGAGCAAATGAGAGGAAAAATGGAGGAAATTCTGTATCTTCACCTCAAATCCAACTTCTGAGCAAATTTGCAAAAGGTGTCCTATTCCAATCTGAATATCCTTACAAGGATTTGGCCCCTTACCTGGTTTTGAAGCTGCTAACGTGGTACGTGACGCTGACCAAAGCCCATATTGGACTGAAATCAAGGTCAAGGTCCTAGATTTGCAAAGGTCATGATTGATAAGCTGCTGAACCACAGTTTTATTCACCGTTCTTCTTCTTAAACGGTATCGCATTCAAATGTATTGCATTTCTTTAATGCAATACATCTAAAATGTTTTGCAAAAAAATCTAGTTATGACCAAATATAGGAGAAACGTCAGAGCTGCTCTGTACCAATCATAACCAAAACAAGATTTCCTAATATTATCCTTTCCATTTAAATAGATGCAGTTTTTTTTTTTTTTAAATACAGCAGCAAACCCTAGTTTATTTCCCCTTGTGCTTCTGTCTCGTCTCTCTGAGAAGAGACAACTAAAGGTTTCATTAAGCTGCATTGGTGTCTGCCCACCCTCCCTTATCGTTTCCTCGGTGTAGGAGGGGTTAAACCAAATGACACCAACCGCTTAATTTGACTGAGCCGGTACGTCGAGAGGCTATACCTGCGTTATTATGTCGTTATCATATTAGTTGAAAAGGTCTCCAAATTACAAGAATATGACTTATCGTCCAGCAAAATGTGTTATTGTGACAGGCCTATAGACCAGAAGCCTGAGTTTTTCCGAGTACTTACTTGTAGAGGGTGAGGTCTGTCTGTATATCTGCAGAGGCTTTAGGGATCGGTGGTGGAGGGTGTCTGGTGTCCTGAGGGTGACGCGTGTCAATGGCCTCCTGGGGGCTCAAGTGAAAGGTGACGGGAATTACCGGGAGAAGGCTGATGTATCTGAAATGAACGGAGACTATGATCACTGCTCGACCCAAAAACTGGACTTTAAATGAAGGTAGAAACCATTTCACTTTTTATAACTTCTCGAATCGAAAAAGCAGCCGGAGGTCATTTCGAAGGTAAAGTTAGAGGCAGTAACATGGCAGCTATTTGCAATGTCACTTCTCATTCATAGTGCAAACTTTAGAGTACTTTACTTTCTTTTTTACTGAAAGAAATCAACATTTTATACAGAAGAACAAAACCCCAACCCTAAAATAAGACGGGGAGGTTGATATGTTTAAAGGTAGAATGACTGGCAGATATAGTGCATGTGTTCCTTAATATAATTTCACTTTTGTACAGATGTTTCGCTGTAATCCTGCCCAGAAATCAGAAAGAAAACCAAACCTAACCATGGTTTCAATGTGCATTGTTCTAATATTATTTATTATTTAATTCTGTAAAGAGGTACAGTTTTTAATCAGTTGATAAAAGTACTACATTGATTTTAATGAATCTTTATAGTAATAATGCTTTGCTACCATGCTACTTTAGAAAGTAGTTTATAAACTGAACTGATGAGACATTTTGCTGCTTTAGTTATTTGCTCAACTTGAAAAAAAAAAAAGGTCATCTACACTCTAGAGGAGATTCCAAAATTTAAATTATATAAGAAAAACAATGCACGCAGAGTCTTTTTTCATATGCAAAGTAAACTAAATCCAGTAACTCACATTTTAGACCTGCAGACAGAATTAAGTTCAGAAATTGAGCCAACACTCACTTCTTTGCTAAAGTGACATTGTAGTAGCTGAACAGCGACGGCCAGTGCCTAAAAGACAGTCTCCTCCATCCCTCCTCATCCTCGGCCCCCCAGGTGATCTGGGGCACAGAGGGCGGCGCCTGGTGAAGAGGTCCTGCTGGGCCAAGGTGGCCTTGTGATTGGTTTTCAGGTAGGGGAGTTGGATCGGGAGCCGAATGGATGCTCAAGGTGCTGGTAGGATCCCCGCCACGGAAAACTGGGGCCACCGCCAGATGGGGGGTTAAAGCGCCTCCTACGGAGTCCCCCAGAGGGCTTTGCTCAGACACCTGCGCAGCAAGGTAGGCGCGGATTCCAGCCGGGTCCGTGTAGACGAGGATGCCGATCCAGATTACCGTACCAGCCTTAAAATGGGGAGAGAAAACGAGATTCGTCTGAAATCTGTTGTGATCGGACATGGGATGGTGTAAGATTCCCACGGCGGGATAAACTTGAGGAAAAATACTACATAACAAATATTTGGAGAAAAGAATCTTTAAAATAATCAATTTGTTTTTATTTAAACCAGAGAAGAAACAAAGAACAACCCCTCGCCAGCAGAAATAACCAAAACATTTTAACATTAACATTATGTTATCTACAGTATTTGTTCCTTGGAATCTGGATTATGACTCAGAGACAGGAAAAATACTGAATAATACAGCTTTAAAGTGCTTATAGTATAGAATATTATATCTTTTTGCTATTTACAGAGTAACACAAGTATAGCAAAGCACAGATTAGCTGGTCAAATATGTCTTTCTTGTAAGGAAAAAAAGTCTAGCAGCCTCCTTTCAGCCAGCTGACCAGCAGAGTGCAGCAACATGTGGGAGAGTCTAAGCTCTGTGCAGCTAGAGACGAGTCTAGCTCTCTGGGACTTTGGGATAATTTAATAAAAAAACACTTTAAAATGCAGACATGAAGTGATGGAAATAGTGGAATTTATTTTTAAATTAGAATTTTTATAAATGCTGCTATAAATGAATATCTGTAACTTGCTCACATCTAAATGTAATCTGTGGGTTTTATTTGTTTTTTTGGATATCAGTTGAATTTTATCTACAATTTAGACATGAAAAAGTCCTTTTTAATATTTTATTTATTTTATTTTGATTGACTATTTTTTTATATCTGTAACTTAGGTTATAGTAATGCGTACTTGAGATATTATGGCTCCATTATAATACAGTGATCAGCAACAAAATCATTTGCAAGTTATTCCAATTTCTACCATAATTAAGGTCTTGAAATTATTTTAGGCTTTGGTGTTAAATACATTTTTAAATCAGTTTTTCTGCACAACATAAAGCAGAAAAAAATCAAATAGCTGTACTTTAGTGAACCGTTTATTTCAGCAAAAAACAGCTAAACATTGAGCTCATGTTTTGATACACGACTTAGTTTAAATATAATTTTTCTGAGGTTTTGGGGGTATAATATGATCGGTTGTGCCCGGATGAGGCCATGCGAATGTCAAAAGCGGGTACCAAAGGGTCTGCTCAGGGTGGTCAGCTTTGTTTCTTTGCTCAAAGGAATAAGTGCTTAAAAAGTCACAATACTGTAATGAAAAAAAAAAGCCTTAAGTATCCTTTTTTTATATAAATTATTTTGGGGGGGGGGGGGGGGGGTTATGGCACTTGTGGCTCTTTTATTGAAAGTATGCTGACAGGAAGGGGGGCTGAGAGAGGGGGAAGACGTGGCAAAGGACTGCAGGCTGAGGGGAACCTGGGACTAAGGCCTCCTTACATGGCGCTACACGTACGGGTAGGGGTGCGCACACTACCCCTGCGCCACCGCTACCCCCCAACTTTTTAAGTCTCTTATAAAATTGATTTAAACATTCATTTGAAGACTAAAAGCAGACAGAATACATGGCGTGAGAGAGGAGACGGGTTTCCTCACCATAATGATGCGCTGGGCCAGGCGCGTGCGAGCCAGGAAGTACACAACGCGCAGTCTTTTCGGGAGCCTCAGGTTCCTGAAGGCCGGCGTCTGCAGGGTGATGGTGTGGGGAGAGGGTCGCGGTGGAGGGGGGACCTCACGAGTTCGCAGGGGTCCCGGTTTTGACGGGGGCAGGCCAGCTTCGGCGGGCAGGCGGCGGTTCAGGTCAGCCAGCTGTAATTGGTTTAAACCAACTCTTGTTATTCAACCTCACTCAGAGTCATGTAGAAAGTACAGCTGAAGAGACAAAATAAATGATGTTGATTTATCTATCATTCGGGGTTTTTTTTTTTTTATTTGGATCTCCATTAGTTGCAGTTCTCTGTGTCTACTACTAAAAACACAAAAACAAACACACATTACACCACAAGGACAAAAAAATAGAGTTAAAATAAATAAAACAAAGGTCATACATGAAAAATAATATAAAAATATACTATAATGAAGATCTTTGTAAAAAAGGAATCTATATACTTAAATATATTTATGCAATACATATACAAGATTGTATATAGAGATCATGCACAATCAATATCACACATTGATCAAGTCATTCAGGATAGTGTCTTGTAAATACCTTCTACAAACTGTTCTAGATTCATTATTGTGATTCATTTTTTGTAATTTTTTCTAAGTAATGTGCTTCATGTAAACATGACTGTAAATGCTGACATGCTAAAGCAATCTGTATGAACTTTTGGTAGTGTAAATCTACCTTTGTTTGCATCTTATTGGTTGTTTTGTCAAGCACTGACATTTCCCTATGAAGCATTTTACTGTTTTTTTTTTTTTCATCTGAGCAAAATAATAAATGCATCAATGCAGAAGCTCTTTAATTATTAATGCTTTGAGTTTTATCATTCATCTTTTATAATGGTCTATGCCAGGGGCCTGCAACCTTTACAGTCTAAAGAGCCATTTTTCCTACAGTCCACATGAATTAAACTCGTTCAGAGCCGCAAATGTTGCCTGGCCTTTTGAAAAAATACAAGTTATCATTTTTGATCAAGATCTACTGTAAGAAATGTGTTGTCATCGTTAAAGAAATGCCCTTTTATGTCTATTTTGAGGTTTAAAAAAAAAGAGGATGGATGGGATGTTGATGTTTGTGGATAATGATTTAAAAAATCATAGTTTCCAACATAATGAAAAAATATTGATTTAAAATTAAATATTACTGGAACTTTTAGCATCATTCTGTTGTGAAAATTAAAATAAATTATTACAAGAAAAAAACTGCTAAAACCTGCATTTATTATCATTATTACATTTAAATACCATAATAAAAATATAATTTGTAGCCAAAGTTTTAAGAGCCACTGTGGAAGGTCCAAAGAGCCACAGGTTGCAGACCCCTGGACTAGACAAACTGAAACTATGTATAATAGTACTGTATGTAAATAAGAGGAATATGTTTTTAATGCTTATTTTGAGGAAATACTAAGCTAAAACATATACTAATGTTTTGGTATAACAGTATTGAGTAAGAAAGGAAGATTATGTGGTATATTCAGATTCAGACAGTATGTCCATGGGATTATCTTTCGCATTTCCTTACTAAGAGGAAAATGTATGAAACACACCAGGAATTTCTACATTCATTTTTATGCAAAAGGCTGTATCGCCATAAACGTTTCTAAAGCTATACACAAGATAAGTTATGTTTGCACCAACAGGACACAAGCCTTTGAAATGGGACAAGAAAAAGCTTTTAAACAGGCTACAGTTTTGTTTCCTGCTTACACAACCAGACTGAACAAAACAACTCAATGTAAATCTGAAATTTGACTCCTTTTAAAAAAGGAGAAAATTTTGTTTTCTTAGCATATTTTGGGTTTCATGTGCTAGTCTTACCTCCATACGGCGAATATCTATAGACAGGACTGTTGTGAAGAAAAACATCTGCAGGAAGAAGTCAGAGACGAGCCCCACGACTGCAAAAAGGCAAAACTCCTACAAGACAAAATCATTTTACATCACTTATAGTTTACCTCTTCGTTTAACAAACTCCTCTGTATATTCTCTCTCAGAATGCAGAATGACAAATATGTATAATCTTTATACTTGTTGCTCATGATGCAATAATTAGAGCACATTAATCTCTAACCTGGATAGCTGGCACCAAAGTGAAATATCCAATCAGGATGATGCACAGCTCAGTAGCCATGTTCTTCATGATAGACCAGCTCTCATTACTAAGGCCTAGTGAAGCAAAAGCTTACCATTAATTTTTAATTTCAATAAGTCTTAAAAAGATGAATGAGTGAAAACCCACCCTGAGCAATGCGAAGTTTGACCTCGAGGTCAACAGGGGTGGAAACCACAGACTTGGTGAGAACCAACACGTTTTCCAGGCCGATCACCACCACAAGGTAAGGGAAGATCTCGCTGCAAGCAGAAAACAGCTCATCAACTAACTTATTAAAACAAAAAAACAACAGTGGGCCAGAAAGCCTAAAAATCCTAAACAAATTCCGCCTGGCTTTTGTTTTCAAACCATTTAAGGGGATTCTTCTCACACAAAGAGCCATTGGAGTTTTGTCAACTTTGTAAGTATATAGCTGTCAGACTTCTTATCTGATTTGGTGTTAAATACTGACAAGGTTATTATAGTGGGTGATTTTAACATCCATGTTGACACTGAATGTGATAACCTTAGTGTAGCCTTTAAAACTATCCTAGATTCAATTGGTTTTGCTCAAAATGTGCATAAACCGACGCACTCTTGGCTCCATACTTTGGACCTTGTGCTGACATATGGCATTGATTGTGAAGAATTAACAGTATTCTCTCACAACCCTGTCCTATCTGATCATTTTTTAATAACATTTGAGTTTAATCTAACTGATTTCTCCACCCCCAAAAGAGGGTTCCATTATAGTAGATCTTTATCGGATAATGCTGTATCAAAACTTAAAGAGTCTGTCCCCCTCTTAATATCCTCAGTATTGCAGAAATGCCCTGTAGATGGCAGCAATGCTGTTTCTTCCCATTCACAAATAGATATATTTGCTAACAGTGTGACTTCCTCATTGCGTTCTGCATTAGATAATGTAGCTCCCTTGAAAAAGAAGGTGATAATTCACAGGAAGCTGGCTCCCTGGTTTAATGCGGTACCGCGCGCGAGCTATTTTTAGAAACACAACGTCACGATGACGTCACATCACGTGGTACGCAGTAGGGCAAACTCCCAAATCCGCCGCTGTTTTGCTGTGGAAGAGACGTGCGTTAGCCTAGGTTTTACTCGGTAAACGACTGCTTTTTCCAACATCTAAGACCATGGTTTATAAACATTGTTGCTATGGGACGTGCAACAGCGACTCGAGGTACGCTGATCGGCCGCATATGAAGGATGTTTTCTTCATTAATTTCCCGAAACTCAAGAGTGCCAAGGAGAAGTGTGTGCGTTGGGTACACTTGTGCGGGCGGCCCACACAACATTTCAACCCGGAAAAAGTTACCAAATTCACCTACATATGTAGCAAGCATTTTGTCGGTGGAAAGGGTGATGATAGCATATAGGCTAGCATGTTAGCAGGCGCTAACATGGTACCCTGCTACCGGGATCGCTTACTCAAAAACAAACGCCCTGAATCTCTTAAGCGAAAGATTCTGAGATGTGAACAATCGTTTTGTAGCTACCTATTGGCAAGATATACAGATTCCTGGACGGTGATTGCAAACAAACAAAAAAGGCCGACGTGAACGGAGCACGGTGGAAATCATAACAAAGGCATGAACGCCGAGCAGGGGAAAAAACAAAGCTTACCGTTGAATCAACTCGGCCCGTCTTCCGGTTTTTTTGAGCCCTCGACACTCAAGCCACCGTTTCAGCTGAAGGTTGGTGTGCTCTTCCACAGTGCGACCAGTAAACCGTGCGCCTGGGACATCGTCTTGGGTAAGTTTAATGGCTGCAAAGTCGGTCATATCGCTGGTTCTGTTGCGCTTGTAATGGCTGGTTTGTATGTGCGTTCTACGACTGTTTGCCCTACCGGTGCGGCAAAAGGGGCGTTACTCTTAAGGCCGTGACGTCACGTGCGCGGTACCGCATTCAGAGCTGCGTTCCTTGAAACACAATGTTAGGAAATTGGAGAGAAAATGGCGCTCTACACACCAAGAGGAATCCTACTTAATCTGGAGGGACAGTCTATTGTTGTATAACAAGACCCTTCGCAGAGGTAAAGCAGCATATTTTTCATCATTAATTGAAGAGAATAAAAATAATCCTAGATTTCTCTTTAGTACAGTTGCCAAACTTACTCAGAGCTGCAGCTCTGTGGATCCATCCATTCCCTTAGCTCTTAGTAGTAATGATTTTATGGGATTCTTCATAAATAAAATTGATGCCATTAAAAATAAAATAATTGGCATCCTCCCAAACATGATTACATCATCCCCAGTAAGTAAGGCAGCGTTGGAGGAATCTTTAGAAACTGCGCTGTGTCTGAACTGTTTAGAAGCAGTAGAGCTTTCTGAGCTATCTAAAATCTTAGCTTCATCTAAACCTTCTACCTGTATGTTAGACCCAATCCCAACTAAGTTGTTTAATTCAATTCAATTCAATTTCAATTCAATTTTATTTATATAGCGCCAAATCATGAAACATGTCATCTCAAGGCACTTTACAAAATCAAGTTCAATCATATTATACAGATTGGGTCAGATTATACAGATTGGTCAAAATGTCCTATATAAGGAAACCAGTTGATTGCATCAAAGTCCCGACAAGCA
This sequence comes from Fundulus diaphanus, assembly GCA_037039145.1. Lineage (NCBI taxonomy): Eukaryota > Metazoa > Chordata > Actinopteri > Cyprinodontiformes > Fundulidae > Fundulus > Fundulus diaphanus. The sequence goes on along the minus strand of CM073130.1, from coordinate 49,302,379 downwards.
GCATTCACTCCTGGGGAACCGTAGAGCCACAGGGAGAGTCGTCTGCATTGTACATGGCTTTGCAGCAATCCCTCATACTGAGCAAGCATGAAGCGACAGTGGGAAGAAAAACCACCCATTAACGGGAAAAAAAAAAACCTCCGGCAGAACCGGGCTCAGTATGAACGGTCATCTGCCTCGACCGACTGGGGTTACAGAAGACAGAGCAGAGACACAACAAGAGAGACAAAAAGCACAGAAGCACACATTGTTCCAGTAATCTGTTCTACATTAGATGGTAATAGTCGGTGATCTGTCCTCCCTGGATGATTTCACAGTCAACAGAACGTCAGACCAGGTGTACCTACTATGAAGAAAAAAGAGAGAGAACAAAAAGTTAAAAGCTGAAATGACAACAGTCATTTCAATGTAATGCAATGCAAATCTGGAGAACAGTAGACTGGAGAACAGTAGAAATCAGTAGAGTGAGAAAAGTAGGCCCTGATGTCCTCCAGTAGCCTAAGCCTATAGCAGCATAACTATAAAGGTAGCTCATGAGTAACATGAGGTATTCCCTTTGATCAGTGGTCCTATTTTAGACATGATTAATATATCCTTAGTAAATGGATATGTACCACAGGTTTTTAAAGTAGCTGTTATTAAACCTTTACTTAAGAAACCTTCTCTTGATCAAGATGAGCTAGTAAACTACAGACCTATATCTAATATTCTTTTCTTATCTAAAATTCTTGAGAAAGTAGTTGCTAATCAACTTTGTGAACATTTACAAAGCAATGACCTACTTGAGGAGTTTCAGTCAGGCTTCAGAGCTCATCATAGCACTGAAACGGCTCTGGTGAAGGTCACTAATGACATTCTCATGGCCTCAGATAATGGACTTGTGTCTGTACTTGTCCTGTTAGATCTCAGTGCTGCATTTGACACAGTTGATCACAATATTCTCCTACAAAGACTTGAACATACTGTAGGGATTAAGGGGAAAGCATTAGGCTGGTTTAAATCTTATCTGTCGGACAGATTCCAGTTTGTTCATGTTAATAATAAATCTTCCTCAAACTCTAGGGTCACCTGTGGAGTACCACAGGGTTCAGTCCTTGGACCAATTCTCTTTACTATATATATGCTTCCGATCGGCAAAATTATCAGACAGCATGGGATTAATTTCCACTGTTATGCTGATGACACTCAGCTATATCTATCCATAAATCCTGATGAATCCAATCAATTACTTCGACTGCAGTCATGTCTTGATGACATCAAAAGCTGGATGACTTTAAATTTCCATCATCTAAATTCTGATAAGACCGAAGTTGTAATCTTTGGGCCAGAGTCCTCAAAAAATAAACTTCTTAACCAATCACTTAATCTGGATGGCATTATCTTGGCCTCTGGTAATAAAGTAAAAAACCTTGGTGTTATTTTTGACCAAGACATGTCATTTACATCCCATATTAAACAGGTTTCCAGAGTTTCCTTTTTTCACCTCCGGAATATCGCCAAAATTAGAAACATTCTGTCCAGGAGTGATGCTGAAAAACTAGTCCATGCATTTGTTACTTCAAGGCTGGACTATTGTAATTCTTTACTATCAGGAAGTCCACAAAATGCAGTTCAAAGTCTTCAGCTTATCCAAAATGCTGCAGCAAGCGTTCTGATGAAAATCAACAAGAGGGATCATATTTCTCCAATTTTAGCTTCCCTTCATTGGCTTCCTGTTAAATCAAGAATAGAATTTAAAATTCTTCTTCTAACGTACAAAGCCCTTAATAATCAAGCTCCATCATATATCAGAGCTCTGATTACTCCGTATGTTCCTAACAGAGCACTTCGCTCTCAGACTGCAGGTCTGCTGGTGGTTCCTAGAGTCTCTAAAAGTAGAATGGGAGGCAGATCCTTTAGCTATCAGGCTCCTCTCCTGTGGAACCAACTCCCAGTTTTGGTCCGTGAAGCAGACACCCTGTCTACTTTTAAGACTAATCTTAAAACCTTCCTTTTTGACAAAGCTTATAACTAGAGTGGCTCATGTTACTCTGAGCTACCTTTATAGTTTTGCTGCTATAGGCTTAGGCTACTGGAGGACATCAGGGCCTATTTTTCTCACTCTACTGATTTTTACTGTTCTCCAGTCTACTGTTCTCCAGATTTGCATTGCATTACATTGAAATGACTGTTGTCATTTCAGCTTTTAACTTTTTGTTCTCTCTCTTTTTTCTTCATAGTAGGTACACCTGGTCTGACGTTCTGTTGACTGTGAAATCATCCAGGGAAGACAGATCACCGACTATTACCATCTAATGTAGAACAGATTACTAGATCAATGTGTGCTTCTGTGCTTTTTTGTCTCTCTTGTTGTGTCTCTGCTCTGTCTTCTGTAACCCCCAGTCGGTCGAGGCAGATGACCGTTCATACTGAGCCCGGTTCTGCTAGAGGTTTTTCCTTCCCGCTAACGGGTGTTTTTTCTTTCCACTGTCGCTTCATGCTTGCTCAGTATGAGGGATTGCAGCAAAGCCATGTACAATGCAGACGACTCTCCCTGTGGCTCTACGCTTCCCCAGGAGTGAATGCTGCTTGTCGGGACTTTGATGCAATCAACTGGTTTTCTTATATAGGACATTTTTGACCAATCTGTATAATCTGACCCAATCTGTATAATATGGTTGAACTTAACTTTGTAAAGTGCCTTGAGATGACGTTTCATGAATTGGCGCTATATAAATAAAATTGAATTGAATTGAATATATAGATGACATAAGACGACACAACAGAGCTGAACACCTTATCCAATACAACGCGCTCAGAAATCTGTTAAAATGTGTAAATACGACTTTGGTTAGCAAAGAAGTCACTCCACTCAATGGACATTAGGGGCATTACGGTACACTGTGTCACTACCTGATAGGACCCCTGAGCTGTCTACCAGACTGCCTGACTGTAATGTTGAAACTAGAAGTGCATTCATGTAAGGCAGCCCGCGCCCGGAGTACACGCTAGCAACAATAAAACTAGTAAATTAATTCTATATAAAAGTTACGTTTACTTTGGTAGTCAATGTAGTCCAGCTACTCTGACCTCCTGACAGACGGATAGCTCTCCCTCTCAGGAGAAAGCTGTGTACGCAGAGGGGCGGAGTGATATTACACACTTGAGAAGAATATTTAATGCGCCTTACATTCCGGTGCACCTTGTGTGTGAACATAGACACACAGACACGTTAATTCACAGTGCACCTTATAATCCGGTGTGCCTTATGGTCAGAAAAATACGGTTCATATGGTTTAAATTTTTTTAAATGGTAAATGGCTTGTAACAGCAAACAGGCTTAACTCGGAGGTAATCGTTCAGTCCTTTCTGAAAACGTGTCGACATCTATACAGGAGACAATTCTGGTGGCTCGCACTTGAGCAACCTGCTGTTGGTGCGCTCCTCCATCCTAAGTGCATTCTCAGTCAGATCCAAATGAATGACCCACCATCCACTGTCCTGTATTGTTAGAGGCTATAGCTTGGTGTGAGTGGAGGACTTGGTCACCTGGATCATGATGAGATGCTGATGTGATCTCTTAGGACTGTGTTGGAGGACCGAACTGTAAACACTGGGGAGTTGGAAGCGCAATCCTCCCCCTCTGTTTAGTGATGGCTTCTCTCTTTTGACCAACATGGCTTCTTTCACCCCTCTTTCAAACCATCTGTTCTCCCTGTCCAAAATCTGAACATCTTTGTCATCAAAACAGTGCCCTTTGTTCTTGAGGTGCAAGTGGACTGCTGAATCTTTCCCATTTTTAAATCATCTGTCCCTCAAAAAATAAATTTTTCCTGATTCTCCTCCTCCTCACTGCCACATAGCAGCTGTCATCAGTCTTAGGCAACCTTATGCTTTTACTCAGTTTCTCTCTTTTAGGGTTGCTTTACATATTTCTCAACTTCGAATGTGAAAATGAATACTATCATCAGCTACAAGACCAATATATATATATATATATATATATATATATATATATATATATATATATATATATATATATATATATATATATATATATATATATATATATATCTTAAAGATATACTTTCATCAGATTCCACTGGTACTTAAGATAAGCCTCTTCAATGAGTTACAAGCAGAGAAGAAAGCCAACCATCACTCAAATGAACATAATCACAAGAGTGAACGTTAAAATCAGGCTGTGATATTGATGATAAAACTACACAAAGCTCTAAAAATTGTGATGGGATTTGTTTGTCAAAGGGATTGCACTGGGAGAGAATAAAACCCCAAAATGAAGATTATCTTGACAGATCAGCTTTCAGGAAAACGGAGAATTATCATATAACAAGTTGGTAGCAACTGACTGATATGTGCAGGGAATTAGCTCCCATTACAAAGTGTTACAAGAGATTACAGATGAGCAAGAGCTTTGGAAGTAAGTGTATAACCGCGTCCCAGAGGAGTCAGCAGCTCTATACGTTACATCAGCAGCAGCACGGATAAACACACACTCGCCCCGGCTAAACTCTGTAGCCCTCAGTATGGAGCCAGCCATGACTAAGCAGAGTCCAAACCAGGGCAAAGTTGTGTCTTCTGAGGTATTCATCTAACAAGACCCATTTTTATAAATTACGGTTTAATAAATTGAGAATAAAAAACATTTTTCTAAGAGATCTTACAGTTGCAATAGTTTTGGTTGTGGTGCCCTAGTTTTGTGTTTGCTCAAGCCCACCCATAATGAGCACAGCCCACGGCAGACACGCGTGGATCTTAGGCAGTGGTTGAGCACCAGCGTGCCATTGTCACGCCACGATGTCAGCTCTTTAATAATCCTCGCTGGATTGGACGAACCAGTTAACGTCAACACGACGGCATCTCCTCCCCTTGAAGTCGTCCAACCCACTTCCACTCCCAGCGCTTCCTGTTCCATCAACAGTGACACACTGACTTTTGAGCGCAGGTTGTAAACATTAACACGCATCGGCCTGAAATCAATAAAGAGGAAGCAGGAAGTAAGAAGCGTGTGTGTGTGACTAAGCGGATTAAGGCTACAGATAATAAAACCTTTACAGTCTCCAAGGGGAGCAGATATTGACTAAATACATGTGGTGCAAATAAAGGGCATTGAGGGGACTTCAGAAGATCTGTAGACATTGTTCAAGCACCGGAGCAGAAGCAAAAAGCTGTAATTTAAATATTTGAGTGCAAACATGAATCACAGCTATGTCTACATGGGTGTATTATTAGCCGTTGTGGGTAGCGATAATAAATTTAAGCATTGTACGAACATACGGTTTAAACATTTTTTGTATTTCTGAAGAAAATTCAATCAGGATCCTTACAGCGGCTTTACTTAAAACAAAACGGGTTGAGAGAAACTTCTCGATCGTTACCACAATGTCTAAAAACTGACCGGAAAATGTTGAATTCTCCCGACTATGACTGGCGGTGGAGGACAAAGCGTCGACTGTGTGGACCAGATTTTTTTTAGGTTGTCTTAACTAGAGTATGAGAAAAATGTGGGCACTCCTACCCTCCATTCAGTGTGGGTGTGAGTCCAAACAGTGTACACAGGCCCACAGACATGAGGAGGGAGCTGAGCACCGTGACCACGGCGGCTAGAGCCAGGCCCCACTTGGACTTCACCATGTCGATCTTACCTGCAAGGAAGGAAGAGATGAACCGCTTAGGCCTTTAGTGGGAATTATTTCTGAACTACCCACCCTTTATCGCAATTTGCACATTTGCACATTTGCACATTGTATCGTATCCTGCAAAATTGCTGCTGCACCTTACCCGGAAACGTACTGCAAAACTGTGTACAATGCAACTGTCTACTTTTAAATCACTGCTGCACCTTACTGCATATTTGTTTACATTTGTTTTACATTGTTTATATTTCAACTGCCTACTGTTCACTGCTGCACTTTATCCGGAAGTCAATTGAAACTTATCCTGTAAGTGACTGCGATTTATCACTGCACTTTATCCTGTACTGTAATTCACTGCAAGGTATCCTGTAGAGTTACTGCAATCTTTCTGAGCTGTGTGAAAACGAAATTTCGTTCTGTATGCACTCTGTGTATACAAAATGACAATAAAGAAAGTCTAAGTCTAAGTCTAAGTCATGTGGTTAGTGGTATTTGATTAAACTAGCCATACAGCCAAGAAGTGAGCACAATTACCCTTTAAAGACACCAATCTTTAATAAAGAAGATCTGTACATGAACATATGCAGCCAATTTGAAAATCTGTCAACGCAGCAGCAGGAATTCAAAATCAATATTATAATAATTTAGCCATAATACATTTTTACAGTACCTACTGTCACCTAAATTAACAGAATTATGCCAAGTTTAAACAAAGAGAATCAAAATCATTAGAACGCGGTAAAAAACAAAAACAAATTTACAAATAAAAACTATTTTGACTGGAGGGTTCCAGGGTTTAGAAGTTAAGGATTCTCCATTAGAATAAAAAAAAAAGGCGCGGAAAGCCGAATATTTGCCTCTGACTTTCTCTAAATGGAGCTTTTGTTTGTCGCTGCTTATAATTTCTAATCCAAACGCATTGTTTTAACCTACTGTGGTTATTTCCATTTTCATTACATCACGGTTAAAAGGAAAGAGCAAATTTTGTTCATTTTACATTTCTCCAGCCCTCTCCAGTGACTGGCAGGTCAGATAATGAAAGAGAAATCCTAAATCCTGTTAACAAAAATCCTCAATAACGCAAAAGTTCAGTATAAATCTGACATTTGACAGGTTAGTGTGCTTTGATGCATAAACGGGGTTAATTTTGTAATAATTCATCCCAGCTGTATTTAAAGAAAGAGGTAGTGACCTCCAAAAAAGTCAGAAGGCCAGACCTCAAGTCAATAAATCCACTGATAAAAAATATGAAACCAAAAAAATAAAACAATCCAGAATGCAAAGCCATTATCAAACAAATCAAGGTTACATGTAGGGAGACACTGAGAAGTCCCCCTGCAAATGTGAGACCCCCAAAATAACTCTGGAGTCCAGATGAACTGTGTTGCTAAAGTCCTTTTCCCTGTAATTTATTTGTCTCTTGGTTTTTAGGTAACTTTGATCTCCATGTGATCTCAAGATGACAGACAAGGTTAAACAAAGACAATTATGTGAACCTCAGTTAAGTCTTTAAACACAAAATCCACCAGTTTTGAAATTACATACCTAAATTCTGCAGGTGTTTTAGATTCAAGTGTTTTATAAAGTAGTAATTCATAAAGTTAAACGAAAAATACTATTTAATAAAAAATCTAGCTAGTAAACCTTCTCAGACGTTATAAACCTAACAGATGTACACACCGTGCAGGACATCTGTGCATAAAGTGGGTCAGAAGGACGATTAGAGACATGCAGTAAACCTGTGTCGGTGAAGATTCTCAGCCATCCAGGTCATGATCAACCCAAAAAAGGTTAAAAAAGAAATAAAAACAACTGGACTTCTGTTCTGAAGCTGAAGACGTTTCTCAATTCAAAATGTCTGGAGTTGAGAAAGCTTCCTCGATGGGAAGCGAAACGTCTTCAGCTTCAGAACAGAAGACCAGTTGTTTTTATTTATTTTTTAAACTTTTTTGGATCAAACTGAAGCTATAATATAAATTCATCAAGACTGTTCATCAAATTGAACAAAAAAATGTTCTTAAAAAGGCACCAAATGTGACCCGACTAACCAAATTTGAAGTGAATGTATATTTGGGAACACACGATTGTCCTCTGAAGCAACGTTTTCCCTGGCAGCTCTGCTTCTCACTGGGGTGTGCACCGTTCCAGAGTCGGGATAATCCCTGTGCCAGACAGGAACAGCCTTGGCACACCAACAAACGTGCGCGAAACAAAGGCGCAGCGGGCAACGGTCTCAACGAGCGCTTTTCCACGGAGCTAAAAGATGCCGAGTCGAGCCAACGTGGAACAGAGAGGCCATTTAAGACATGAAGACGGTAGAAAAACACGGCGGGACTCACGTGTGGAGAAGTAGATGTAGGCAAACAGGATGATGTATGTGGTGACGAGGGGAATTAGCTCAGCGATGCCGATCTCCTCCTTGAAGTGGATGTGAACCATGTGGTCGTCTCTCAGGCTGCAGTTGGCTGACGGGTGGAGCTGCTTCAGGCGGGTCCGAAGGCTGCTCAGAAAGCTGAACGCGCACACAAACGCCATATGACCGTTAAAACACACAACACAAAATCTGTAAAAGTAAAAAAAAAAAAAAAAGGTACATGTACGGTAGAATGATCCAGAGCCTATGGTAGACAAGGGGCAGGAGGTGCAACAATAAGGAGGGACAAAGAAGACAGTTTTAGAGGGAGTGTAATGAAAGATCAGTGAGGGACGGAGGTTATTCAAAGGTGAGGAGGAGGAGAATCTTTTGGTCGATGCGATATTTGATGGGTAGCCGGTGAAGATATTTAAAGGTAGGAGTGATGTGTTGCATGGAGGGGGTTCTAGACACGATCGGAGCGGCTCAAGTCTGAGTGACTTTGAGACGAAGACCTGGAAGAAGTGGGTCACAGGAATTTAATCGAGGAGTGAGGAATGCATTGGTGAGGATGGCGGCGCTGTTGGGTGGAAGAGAAAGACGGAGACGGTCGATGTTTCAAAGATGGGAGTACGACGACAGGATAAAGTGCTATCAGGGAAGATGCCCATCGACCAATCACAAAGCATCATCATCTTCTACAAAAGCTGCATTACGGTCTACGTCCTATAAAAATATTGAATAATCTAACAAAGTTTAGTGCAAAAGCTGAACTTTATGCTCAAAGACGTCATTGCAGACTAACTGCTGCCACAAATGTTTCAAAATGAATGTGGCAATAAATCCTAAAAGGAAAAAACTATTAAAGTTTCATTACTAAACTGCAATTGAGCATCGGGTTAATGCAGTCAGAGATCTTCGTGACTGTCTAAAGTATTAAAAAGATCATCAAAAATAATTGACTTTTATTGCCCTTTAAACCCTAAATGCAACTCACCCTGCGTGATAGCTGGAAAGAACCACGGTGATTGTGTATGTGACCACTCTTTTCCTGTTGTAGTGACTGACTCCTGTGTGCTTACCAGGGACGCCGAACAGCAGGTCTGAAACACACAGAGACAGAATTATGATTTTTAAAAGCCAGACCGCAGCAAATTAGCTTAAATTACATTGTTGTTGTTATTGCTAGCTACTGCCCACGCGTCAGACAAATGACTTCAGCGTGATCAGGAGTCCTTCCCCAGTTATCAGGAAAACATTCATTATAGATGAAACAACCGCCATTTACTTTGCGCGTATATGAGGTAATTTATTACTGCTGTATAACGAGATCAAAACCGCTGAGCGTGTGGTGGGTCTGCGCGATGATATCAGGCTGCTGGAAGGAGACAAAGTCCTGGGACAAGCATCACTCCTCTGAGTCGCCTGAGCTATGTGTGTGGAGGGGGGGGGGGGGGGGGGGGGGGTAGGATAAATACAATACAAAGGAATGAAGCTGTCAGTATAAAAGCCTATTAGTTCACCGTCGTGACCAATCCTTGTTCACTGACTACTCACGGTGGATGATGCAAGATCACTTCAAACGGAGCGTTGCGTTTAACGAGCCACATCAAGTAATTATCTTCCCAAATACAGACTTTCACTTAAGTATTCACACCCCTGAACTTTTTAACGTTTTGCCAGAATAAAAACAGACACATTTCATGGAGGATTTAGAAGGAATAATTACATAAGAATACATATTCCCCATGTCTCTTGTGAACTAAAAATCCTGTATTTATGCCGATGTCCACAAATAAAACCCAATGGGAGCAACGGCCTTTTACTTTATTAATAGTGAGTCTATTAAGGCGTGAGAGGTTTCGATAGAGAAGATCAGTGAACAGGCAGCATCGTGACGACCGCATGAAACATTTGTTTTCAACCATTTTAAAAATCATGTTTTGTTTCCTTCCACTTTAAAAGATGCGTGACTTTATGTCTCCCTATCACAGAAAACAAAATAATGAAATGCAAAGTTGTTTATGTGCATTGTGATAAGAGTAAAAAAGGAGTAGGAATCCTTCCTTTTAATTTCTATAAAGGGTGGACAATAGTGCAATATCAATATATATCGCAATATAACTTTATTCAATCAAGGTGATTTGACATTACCAATATACATTATGGTCTATTTTTACAGCTTTTATCACTGACATGTTCTGGGTTCTATTTTATTTTTTAAAGCAAATATTTCTAAAATGTTATACTGGAGGGGTTTTATAAATAAGGTAAAACAATTGTTTATACAGGCATCTGTTGTTGGCATTCTTTGGAGTCTTTCTGAGGCTTTTATTTAGTTTATATCGATTTTGTAATTATATCGTATCGACTGAAAATTAAGGAATATATCGTGATATATCGTCCAGCTCTAGTTTCTATAAATGCTAACAGTTGCTTGTGACTCCTACAAGGACAGTAACAACACTGCAAAAACGGAGCAAAAATTAAGCAACATTTCTTTTGAAATGAGTGTTTTTGTCCTAGATTTGAGCAGGTAAATAAAATGATCTGCCAATGAAATGAGTGCTTTGACCCTTAAAATAGGATTATTAGATATCCTGCACTTGAAATAAGATGGAGATGAGTTGTTCCTATTTTAAGTGCAAAAATCTTATTCCATTGGCAGATAATCTCATTTACCTGCTCAAATCAAGGACAAACACTAATTTCAAGAACATTTCATTTACATTTAGTTCAGTTTTTGCAGTGAACTAGTTAATTTGCTAAGCTGCTAAGTTTAACAGGTATTCATCTATTATTGGCAGAGGTTTTCTGTCTCTACCTCGCAGTGTGGCTGAGGTGTGCAGGCCTTTGGGTTCGTGCTTCTGAATGGTCTTGAGGAGGTCCGGGTCCGAGTCGAACAGATCCCGCTGGTTCTGCCAGTAGTTGCCAGGAGAGACGAGGAGGCAGCCGTGCTCTGGCAGCACAGACTGCATCCGCCGTAAGCCTGGAAACAGGTCTGTCACCTGGAGACACAGCGTCTCCAGGCTTCGAACGCCAGAGCTGAAAGGAAACATAAAAAAGGTAGAAATGATCAGAAATGGCAGAAGACAAAGGTGGTTTTAAACTAAAGGCTGGTTCACACGGCAGGATTTTTAGCCCAATTTATGCCAAGGTCTTTCTCTTCCGACAGACGCCGACTATCAGCGTGGCTCTCAAGATAATCTTAGAGATAATCCTGCTGTGTGTGGTGTGTCAAGAGCGATCGGATCCGCTCGGTAGAACGTCGGACCTCAAATCGGGGATATTCAGCTTGTTGGATCGTCTTGTCCTAGCATGTGGGTTCTGAACTCGGGTCTGATTTGCCGCCCGTCTGTCGTCTGAATGGTCCTGAGGGAAATCTAATCGTGTGTGGAGTGTCGGGTTTGCCGTCTGACCCGACACCACACGCTGTACGAGCTAATCTGTTTTCTCTACGATATTTTGTATCATGACGTGTGGCGTCTCTCAGGCTTTGAAAAATGGCCGACTGTTTTTAAAATCTGGCCGTGTGAACCAGCCTTACAATTTAACAGGATTTGGGATTGAATTATCAAGTTGTGTTGATCTTTAGCATTTAATGTGACGGCAGGTAGACGTGGCTATGCTTATAAACCTCATCCATAAACAAGAGTCTGACCTACAAACCAGTGTGCAGATCAGTGCTCCTCTCAAACAAGCCAACGTCCTTCTCTTTCACAGGTCCTGAACTCTGTAGTTGGCAACAGGCTTAGGATGTTCAGAGTTGTTCTTTTTCCTTTTAAAGGTCATGGATGTTTTCTCTTTTTTTTTTTCTATGACGCAAAACAGGTTGAGGTCCACCGTTTGTTTGAGCTTCGTCAAAACGTGAGGAGGCCAGTTTATGATGAAAACAGCTGGTTTGGTGCAGTGCAACTGGCTGCTCAACTACTTTTTTGTTTTGTTTTCGACTTTGTTCTCAAGCGCATAGGCGAGGCCGTCGGATTTGATTCATGCCGTTTTCTTTTTTAATATACAGATGGGGCAGGAGTTAATAAGAATTGTTCTTCTTCCTACTCTTATTCTTTTTTGCATGGACTATGTTGTTATTGTCACTGTATTAATTTACCATCCCCAACAACACCGTCTACTCTGGATCACTTCTGGTTCCTATGAGCCAAAGCTGGCCCAGCTGAAACCGCCCTTCCTGCAGTGTCTCAAGAAGTAAAACCTCCCACCGGAGCTGCTGGTCATCTTCTACGCTGCCATTACTCAGTCTGGCCTCCGTTCGTCCGTCACTGTTCGGCTCATCCACTAAACGGGAAAGGTCCAAACTACAGCCAACAATCAGGTCTGCAGAGAGGATCTTCGGGGCAGAACTTCCCTCCATCCAGGACTTATACAGGTCTGGGGTCAGGAAAGGGGGCAGCTGCAGACCCCACACATCCTGGACACAAACCATTTAGGCTTTTACCTTCAGGTCTGCGATAAAGAGCGCTGTTTACTAAAACCAGCTGCCCCAGAGACACTTTCATCCCTCTGATGAAGGCAACAAAGCAAAATTAGCATGCTTGTCCCCATTTTTTCCCTTTTCTTTACATATCTAAAAAAAAAAAAATTACATACACATATGCTTCCTTATCCTGTTACACTTGTTTTCATTTCCTCTAAGGTCTATATATCTATACTTGCCATTTGTGCACCGTGAGCTTGTGCAACTAAAGTTAAATTGCTTGTGCTCAGAATCTCGGCCAATAAAGCTCGTTCTGAATCTGTCGTTGAGCGGTGTGGCTGTTTACCCGTCGGAGTGGACGTGGTTGCGGATCTCCTCCACCAGACTGAAGACTTTACCCAGAGGTGACCGAAACACATCCACCGGCACGAGGCTGCTGTCCCACGGCGACACCGCTGCCTTCACCAACACCTGCTGGATGTAGGCCACCGGAGGTCCGTGGTACTGCAGCGTGGGCGCGGCACACAAACACACACAGGCAGGTGACGCCATCAGTGAAACTCAAATAAGACGTTTTTAGGTTTGTTTCACCAAGCTGGTCAGAATCTTGTGTGTCCAGTTCAGTCTCAAAATACTATAACTTGCAGTGATTTGAAAAGTATTCATATTTAAGTAGAAGCAAAATGACACATGGCATCTGCATTAAAGCCCTATAAGCCAATACTCTGTAGAACCATGTTTCAGTGAAAGTCTTTTGGAGTAAATTTAAGGCCTAATGGTGCTTTCCCGACCAACCGCAGCGACTACGACATTTCGGACCTGCACCGCGCGGTGTTGGTCAACACCGGCTTCACCGCGTCATCAAGTAGGAGGAGCTTCTATTCGCTCGTCTGTTCAACTCCACATGGCGCACCGGGATTTTACCAAGCGGGTCACGGTGCTGCGTTTAATGGGGAAAGCTGAACAACGGCGCCGCTGCTATGGAGCTCAGACAGAAGCAGCGCCCACTGAAGCGCCGTCTGGAGCTACATGAGGAGGACGAATGATTTATCAGTGCCTTTAAGGGCTACCGTATTTAACCAGACTATAAGACACACTTAAAGTTCTTAAATTTTCTCAAATATTGATTATATATGATTAAAGTTGTGCTTACAGACTGATTTTATGTGGTACGATGCGCTCAGAAATCTGTTTGACTTTGGTTAGCTACGAAGCCGCTCTGCTCAATGGATATTAGGAGCATTACGGTACACTGTGTCACTACCTGATAGGACCCCTGAGCTGTCTACAAGACTGCCTGACTGTAATGTCTAAACTAGAAGTGCATTCATGTAAGACAGCTGGAGTACGGTCTAGCAACAATAAACCTAGTAAGTTAACGCAATATAAAAGTTAAGTTTATTTTGGCCTTATGTTAGAAACAGGGCAGTGTAGTAAATACTCTGAGACGGATAGAGAGCTGTGTACGTGAAGGGGCGGAGTGATATTACACATTTGAGAAGAATATTTAGTGCGTCTTATAATGCGGTGCGGCTTATGGTCAGAAAATACGGTAAAACGGCACCGCGGGCCTTCCTCTCAGTTTGCGCAGGGATAATACCTAAATCCACCGTTCACGCCACGGTCGGTCGGAACGCACCATAAAACATTTTGTAAATTTTTGCAGCACCTAGAAAAATTTATTTTCAAGTCTTACAGCAGACTTAAACCTCCAGTCTCAAGTCTTTCGCAGCCTTTAATCGGTTTTCTTGCAGGATTGTCCTGCATTTAGTTCCAGCTGTCCCACCAGCTTCCCCGTACCTCCCGGACACAAAGCATCCCCACAGTTTCCCAGTGGAGTCTGATAGTTTGAGGTAGCCTGCAGTGTTCGTCTTCCTCTACAAGCATTTCGAACGCTCCGTTTTGCTTCCGCCTAACCACAGCACCTTCTTCTACATGTTTGCGGCGTCCCCTACATGGCTTGTGGCCAACTACAAACTGAAAGTCTGAAGGTTTTTCTTCTTGCCACTCCTCCATAAAGGTTGGATTTGTGCAGCGGGCATCAAATAGTTGGAATATTGGCAGTCTCCCCCTCCCGGGGTATCTGGAAAGTCTTTAGGTCGGCTGTTCGCTAATGTAATCCAGCAAACCTTCACACAACAGCTGCGTTATAACCTGAGATTAAATTACACATCATTTACCGACTGGGTTACTTCTGAAGGTGACTGGAGGCATAGATGTTGCTTATTTAGAGGAAAAACAGAAAAGATGGTAAATACAGCTGAATTTTATTTATTGAAAACCATGTTTTTGTTGTTCCTCTTTGTGGTCAACCACGTAAAACCTCTCCTAAAATACATCAAGGTTTGTGGTTGTAATGTGACAAAATACAAAAAGTTCAGGAGGGTAAAGGCACCGTTGATAAGTATAATATGGTTGGGAGCAAACGCTTTGGATCTGTCTTCTGTTTTACTTTCTCTTAACATTTGGTGGGAATCTTCTTACGTTTGTCTTCTCCTCTCTAGCTTAATTCAGACTAAATACACACAGAGGTACAAATCAAACACAAGCGCACATATGACCTCTCATCTCTTACCCACTCGGGCCGCTCTAGGTCTCCCTGAGGCTCGTGGGAAGGGACGCCGTAGTCTCGGACCCCTGTGGTGAACTCCACCGGGCCGGTCCCAGGCAGGGGAAGCCTCAGCAGCGGGTAGCTGGCAGAATGAGAACCTGTGAGACCCGGTGTGTTTTGTTTCTGCCCAACATGCCATCAGCTGTACAACAGTTTTATTAAACAATAATAAAAAAGAAACAATATCTCCCATTAGTTAGGGCAAAAGATTACAGGCAAGGTTAAAAGCCACAAAGGGCGGACAAGAGAAAAGAGCCGTGAAAGGGGCTGGGTGTTTCCTTCTGTGGGACGGATTAACTCTTCTGGGAGGATAAAACCTGCACCTCTGGCTTTTCTTGCTTTTTTTTTTTTTCCCCAGCTCAACACGCTACATCAACAGAATTACTCCACTTTACTTATTCAACTCGGTTGGTCCATCGCACCCGAGACAACAGCCAGCACCTTGCCACCTGCGTGTCTGGGCCTGTGTAAGAGGGCAACATGGTCCTGGTTGTGCGACTGGAACAGGAACGATTCTGCCCTAACCGAGCTTTGAGCGGAGAAAGGGGGGCGTGAGGAAAACAGCCGGAGGACCAAGCGTCCTCCTCCTCCTCATGCTTGTTATTACCAGAGTACGAAAACGATTCAAACTGAGATGTTCTCCGTGTAAAACTAAAACTTTAGGTGTAAATCCATGGGTCTTCCTTGCAGAGCGGCTCTAATTGGGGGCCATTCAGGCAGAGTTTGCTGACTCACTTGTTTTGATTAGGACAGACCATCCATGCATAGCCTGAAAGTGCATTTTGTCCTTGTGCAAACATTTTTTTTACTCCTTTAAGCGTGTTTGTTGGTTAAGTGGGACCTTCCCGTTGCCCCCCTTCCTCTCTCCTCCACCACCCTCCCTCCCTCCCTCCCTCCCTCCATGCTTTCCACGGCCTCCTCCAGTCCTCCTAGGTCACTGTACCTACACAAAAGCTTCTTTTGTGTTTAGCCAACCCCCCTCCTGTCAGGCAGATGGAGAGACAGGCATCCCATTCTCACAGGGCCACTTTCTCACAGCCCCCTGCCCCGGCATCGCCTTTAACAACCCCTTTCTTCCCTCACTTTCCCCCCCGGGTGGCAGCCAGTCATCCGTTTGGCTGTAATATGCTGCAGTGAGAACACGCAGCAGGTGCATGAGCGCGTTTCGGATCGCTGCGATTGTTTTACGATCCCCGCACCGTTGGGGACCGAGCAAGTCTCTGACCCATGTCCTCTTTGGACCACTCGCTTAGCAAGAGCGGACGCTGTATGTGCACGTGGTAGAGGAATGGCGGCGGCGGCGTTGTCGGCGGGGCGCCGTTCTGTGTGCACAGATGGCCTTGAACTGAGCTTCGCTGTGTGCAGCTCGACTCGGCTTCTCTTTCATATTTCAATGGAGGCCAAAGGAGAGAGGGGCAAGTAAGTCAGACGCCGTCGCTGAAAAATATTTTCCGCGGAGGCCAGAGCAAATAAAGTCAAAGTCCTGCGAGAACAGAGCAAATCTGAACCCAAAAGTTTCCAAACGGCCGGAGATGAAAGGGTGTTGAACGCATCCAAGAGTCACTTTAAGAAGAGACTCTTAATATGAAAAGAAATAAAACGAACTTTAAACCACATGTCCAAGAAGGCATCGCATACAACAAGAATCAGTAAAAAAAAGTAATTAAATCTGATCTGTAACAATAAAGAGAAATGTTATTGTTAAACATGAGTTTTTTTGTCAGGCAGGGTTCTCACCAGGATTTTTATTTTTATTTTTTCAGTGAACGGCTGCCGGCGCAATGCGCACACGAGAATGCGCTTGTGTCTGTTGTGGGGTCCGCTACTTTTCTAGATGCATTCCCAAAGCGGAGCGTTGCGTAGTGCCGCTCGAAAAGGGGGGGGGCTGTTCGCCGAGCTAATAAAAGCTAGCGCTGGCTAATGTGTTTATAGCTGTGCTGATGTACGTTCAAGAGCTTTACTGACTTTTCTATGTTGCTCTCAAACATCCATGACACACTAACCGTTACTGATAGGGTTAAGTTTAATAACCCTTTTATGATTACATTCACATTTCTTTAACAGTTACGGTCATAAAAACGAGCGTAACTGTCTAATTTCAGCATAACTTTGACACATTTCAGCGAAACGGTCCATTATGCTGAAATCCGCTAGCAAGAACCCTGCAGGTGTAACCATAAGACTCCTATGTTGTTGTTTTTTTTGTGTGTGACAGACCGTGTGTGTGTGGAGGGGAAACGGTTGACGACTTTAACGTCTCCACATGTCACCTGTGCATCATTCCCAATTCTTTTCTGACATAATTTCTTCCAGGATTGTCTGAATTTCAGCTCCATCCATCCTTCCCAATAACCCCGACCAGCTTCTCTGCCCCCGTGAAAGTTAAACATTTCATTTAACTAATATAACTAATCCCATTTAACCATTAGAGACCACGCAGCATGCATTCTCCATTGTGTATTACATAAAAGCTCAATAAAATACATTGAAGTTTGAGGTTTTGCTGCAGGCTTTGTGTGCAATAGAAAATAATTTGGAGCATATCTTGAGCACAGAGACACGGGCGCCTCATCACAAGGTACCCACCAGCAGGTGAGGATGCTGGCGGAGGTGAAAAGGATGATGGGTACTGGGTAGGAGGCACACAGCAGTCCGTGCCGGTAAAAGGCCGCCGAGATCTTCTCTCTCAGCTGCTTGCGCAGCGTCATCCTTGAGCTCGTGGTCAACTCCCGGCCATTGGGTAGCAAAGGGCGGCCGAGGACAGGGCGCCGCGGAGCATCCAGAGACCTGGAGGCAAATGAGCGACAGGTTCAGCAAACAATCCCATCCATCTATCCATCCCAGACATTTTATATTGTCGCAGTTAAAGCTTTGTGCTAACGTTGGTCATTATTTTACCCGCAATCTTTTTTTTATATTTGCTGCTTGATCAACCTGCAGCTTTCTTAGGCAGCGGCCCACAACACAGTTCCAAACCTCACACCGCTTAAAATCAGTCAGAAACCACAATAAAATAACAATATAAACAATCAAAAGTGATTTCCTCGACTCATGGTCAACTGTGAGGAAATGTGGTTATTTGAACCCAATAAATTATATCTGCCAACTATCTTCCGGTAACGCAGGAGTCAACATGCTTTGATGAGGGACTTTTAACCCGACATTTTAAAATGAGTCCAAACAGCGAATAAAGATTAATACAAAATTTAATTAAGACAATGATCTACACAAGATTTCTGAATTCGTAATTGGAAAATAATAAAATACAATGAAAAAGAAAACCAGTCACTGTTTAACCACATGAGTTGAAAGTGGGACGGGACAAAAAGAGAGTTTTAATGAATGGCTGACATGAATACATTACAAAACGTATCATTTGAGAAGTTTTAAATACGCTCACACCTTTTTTCTTACATAACCTCAACAGTTTGCCAAATAATATATTTCATATCATTGCCAAATATACATGGGAAAAACACTGACGTTTAGTAGACTAAAGTAGAAACAAAAACACGTATTTAGACTTTTAAAGTATTTGCTGGTTACTCTTCACTATCCGTCATTTTATTCACTTTTTCAACCTCGTTATATTGTTGACATTGTAAAAAAGGTTTTGTTTTTCTCACCTAGAACCTAAAAGTGTTCTCATAGAATCCAGGAAAACAACAAATTTTTGGGTGTATACATTTCTTTTTTTTTATATATATATATATATATATATATATATATATATATATATATAAAGTGACACATTTTGGGTCTGTCAAGTTTTTTTGACTCACATTTCTTCTCATCAGGGGAACTCCTGCACTACGTTTCTACAGAAAAAGACACGCGTTGGCCCTGCCTTCAACAGCGAGCTAGTTTCATACTCCCACTGCTTTAGCAAGCAAAGGCACTGACACACAAAAAAAAAGGGTCTGTTTTTCTTTTCTGCCCAGCTCCTAGTTTGGTCACATGCTAGACGGCGCCTTAACACTCAACTCTTTCAGAAGCCAAAAAGGTGTGGACACATTCCCCGCTGGAGCAAACATCCAGCTCCAACCCTCCGTACCTGGAGGAGAAAACAACTCTTCCAAGCTCATTTTCCTGGAAGACATTCTGGGTGTGTTTTCGTGTGAGCAGGGAAGAACATGAATGGTGACCAAGGAGTACGCACCCAACTGCTGCGCTTAAGTCAGTTTGGAAATGAGCGAAACATTCAAAGACATGAATGTGATCAATGAGTCCTTTTACGTATTAATTTATTCAGTGATTTAAAAAAATGCATAGAACAGTTAATAAAATGTTCACATTTCAGTTTTTCTCCAAGTAACCATTTGTTAAAAAAAAAAAAACTGTCTTTTTGGACTATAAGGCGCACTAAATGTTCTTCCCATGTGTGTAACTTTTATATTGAATTAACTTACTAGGTTTATTGTTGGTAGCACGTACTCCGGGGGTGGGCTGCCTAATTGTAGTTATAATGATAATCATCTTTAATGACATTGCAAAGTACATTCCAATGAAATTTGTCCTCTGCATTTAACCCGTCCCTTGGGGAGCAGTGGGGTGCCAATGTGCGGCACCCGGGGAGCAAGCTGGGGTTGAGGGTCTTGCTCAGGGACCCAGAGCAGCAGTCTGTGGGAGTTGAACCAGAGGCTCCCAGAGACTGGGAGCTTGGCCGACTCTACGCTGACTCTCCATGTAAGTTTTACCCTTCATAGTCTAGCGTACTGTTGCCTACATTTCTTGTGGAAAATTCCTACAATTCCCAGACTTTGGGATGAAGCAGCAGAGCGGATGGTAAAATGTGTGACTAGCTAGCTGAGCTCCTAGAGCCGTTTCTGTTCCAGCAGGCTCCCACCTGTCAGTGAGAACAGAGAGACTGTGATGCTGCGTCCTGGAGACCGCCTGCTTGGAGCAGCTCAGTGTATCGACCTCAGAGTCACATATGAAACAGTTTGATGCAAAGACTTCTTGCCTCCGAGAAGTCTGTAGTGTGACGCCGCGTACGCGGTCGTAAAAATTGAGTTCTGCACATACCTGAATGCGCAGAGTACGCCTCGAGTACGCACGAACCTCCACGGAGTGAACTACACCCGAGTGTGTGGGGGTCTTTACAAGAATGCACTTCTGGTTTAGACATTACAGTCAGGCAGTCTGGTAGACAGCTCTGGGGTCCTATCAGGTAGTGACACAGTTTACCGTAATGCTCTGACATTACGATACAGAGCGGCTCCATTGCTAACCAAAGTCGTACTTACACATTTTAACAGATTTGAGCGCATTGTACCACATAATTAATCAAATATAACGGCAAAACCATCACTTTTTGAGACAATTTAAGGATTTTAAGTGCGTCTTACAGTCTGAAAAATATGGCGGCCCTTAAAAGCACTATCATTCATATTCATTCATAATCATTCATATCATATTTTCCAAAAATGCCACCGCAGGATTCTGTAGGGGCCAAGGCGCTCCGGTTCATTTTCTAATCCAATACAGGAGAGATGAGCTGCAAGTACTGCGACCCAACCCCGGTAATAAAAAACTTAAAGCCACAAATAAAATAATTAAGCAATAAGCAAGCATAATAAATTATTTCATATTTAAAGTCACCAAATTTTAAAATCATTAACTACAAACTCCAGAAAATAGCCGCCTGCTCCACATAAAAAGCGGATAAATCTATTTTTATTTCATGTAAGGAGACCTCTCTCACTTATGGCGTCCATGGTGCTCCACCTCACCGCCTCCTGGGTCAGCTCCATCTTCTCTACGCTCCCTCAGCAAACAGGTGGAGTGCTGCCTTTCAGCGTTTGGCTTTCCCCGGCACACACAAGCAGAGCTGCAGCTAAAGCTCAACGGTATCGCATTTTTTCTGTTCTTTTTTTCTCCCCCCAGCTAATCCTCAGTGGTGCCTGCTTCTAGCTGCTGTTATTAAAAGGCACAGTCTACCGTGTTAACCTTACCTCCACACAACATCAGCCACTGTGTCAAACAAAAGCCCCACGCTGCTGTAAGACAGTACCTGGTGAAGGGAGAGCAGTTTATCTGTCGGGGTCCCACCTGTTTACGTCCCTTGAAAGCAGCGGCAGCAGCGGCGCTGGGACTTTTTAGCCTAATCTGTGCGTCGCTGTTGACATAGCGCTCCCTTCTCGATTCAGGCAAAGTCTGTGACGGCTTGGCTCTTCCTCCCGGGAGCGACGGAAACATTCCCTGGGTGGAACTCTCCTCAGGAGTCTCTTGATCTGCTGTTATAAATACTCTATGCAGTAAACACAGCGGCAGCCACCTTGCACAATGGCTTCTCCAAAGGCCAGAAACAGGAGTTTGAAGTATAGCCTTGCGAGACGGCTACCAGAGAAGTGTTGTGTCCAAGCCAGGTTCTGGTCCCGCTCGCTTTCCTGCTGGAAACCTCTGAATGAAAGCCCCCCCGACTTTCATCCGTCAGTCAGTTCGCCGAGTGCTGCGGGGCTGCACGGGTGCAGCTGCAAGGCCTGATTTGGTAAAAGGATCAGCAGCATCTCCGTCAGTAAACTAATCCAGGATTGAGCTGATTGGAAACTCAGCGGGCAGGGAGCAGACCCCGTGGCCACCTCCCACTGCTCTCACTCCAGCTTTGGTCACAGCGTTCAGTCCGGGGATCCCGAGGCATCCGTGCTCCAAAAGCATAGCAAGGCTGAAGGAGTCTTTACAACGGCGCCTCTACAAAGAGAGTGGCCGGTGGACACCGGCCAACAGCAAAGTGCTGGTAGGCAAGCAGCCCTACAATGGTGGGGCTGTGTTCTCTTCAGCTGTTCTGGCAGGCGGTAATCAGTGATTGGAGAACAGGTTCTGGTGCATTAAAGCTAAAACTTAGCAAACGTTACAAAAAAGAAAAAAAAAAGAAAAAAAAAAACTTTCTAAGAAAGAGTGAGTCTCCTCTGTCCAACAGAGACACGACAAAAAGTTTCTGCATGCAAGGATCACTTGATTTATGAAGATCGTTTTTGCCTTTTATTACTTTAATTGAACAAAACACCTTTAAAGTAAAGCAGCTGTGAGGGGATGGTGGTGGTGGTGGGAAGCAAAAGCAAAACCCTTACCTCTTCTCTACCCTTCCAAAAAAGCCCAGCTTGAAAGCCCCTCCAGGTTTCACTGATTCCAGCGGCATGTTGCTCACAGTTAGGTATCGGGCCAGACGTGCACCGGGAGGCCGAAGACAACAACCAGCCTCATTCCAGAGAGCGTCGGGCTGCATCCATTCTCCGAAGCATAACGGCATCACAAATTCAGCCACACGGTTGCATAATGCCGAAGCATGCGCCGCTGATAAGCGTAGACTATTAGCCCCGTCGTAAAAACGCGGGGGCAGGCTCCCCGTGAACGAGCTGCGCCGCGGCTGTTTGCAGGCAGGGCCGGTGACAGGAGAGGGAAAGTTCCTGTCGATCAGTAACCACGCTGTAACAGCTTAATGACGTGACGCGGGCGGCCCGGTTTCTGCATGTGGGCCCCTTTGTTTGAGACAAAAAAAACTTAAAAAAAAAAAAAAAAAAGAGGCAGAAGGAAAACAAGACTGTTGCAGTTAAGTGTCTTACTAATTGTTCCTGGAGCGCACCATGCTCAAATTCTGGGGCAAAATACTACAATCGCCATTTGTCTCCCCCCTCCACTCCTCACTGCAATTCTAAGCCGACACATTTGAAAGCTGTTAAAATCGCGAAGGAGCTCTCCCAAGACAGAAAGCACATGGATAGATGGGGGGGTGGCTGATGCAACCTGGCTGCAACATCACCTGCAGGAGAGAGTTATGTTTGATGTAACTGATAGGCACCACATCAACACACACACAGACAAATGGGGGGATATTTCAGAAATCTAAGTTTGGCAGAAACATAAACCAGCTAAGCATCCCTGCTTTCTATGTTTACATTTTGGGCAATGCAACTGCAAAGTCAACAGATCACCTGAAGCCCACCACCAAACATCAGCCGACGAACAAGTTCGCCAAGCATCTGAGTGCGAGCACAAGCCCTGGTTCGTTATCTTTCTTCAAAAATTAGAGAAACAAATTGATGTATCACGTAGAAAGCATTAAAAGCACACCGCAGGGGCACGTTTTGGACCCGAACAATTTATATTTAGCACGTCTAGAGTCAGAAAAATCAACTGCACACAAACCTTACTATGATAGGAACACTTTATAAACTTAAACCGCGTGTAAACACTTCAACCTCTCAATGTCACAACTAGCAGCGCCCAGAGATAAGTTGATCCAAAGCGGTGTTGTTTTTTAAGTTTGTTTTGGTACCAAGTTTAAGGTTAGCATGGCTAACAGCCACCTAGCGACGTTAGATTCCATTTGATCTTAATTCCCTGTCAGTTTGAGATTATTTTAATTCCTAATATTATGTCGATGGTATTCCCAAATGTGTTCATCGTATAATGACACTGAATGCTGTTAAAAAACTTTTTTAAAGTACTCCAATAACTATTTTATTTTATTTTATTTTATTTTATTTTTTTTTTTGCGGAGGTGGAGAAGAACATAGCGTTAGCTTAGCTAAAACGTCAAACTGAGTAAAGTCGCCCGTTTAAACTGTGAAGTTCGGGATTCAAGCGTAAAGTAGAGCCGAGCAGAACCGAAGTTGGGATCTTTTTTTTTTCTTAAATAAAGAAAATAGACAGTAGCAGCTCCCATGCCCCCCACTAAGCTAAGCTAGCACGGCTAAGGCTACCGTGTTAGCTTCCCTGTTCACACACTCACCTGATCCAACGTTATGATTTCCCCCAAACGGCTCGCTCGGTTCGGTTCTGCTGGGTAAACTGGCGACCAGATGCAGAGTTAGTCCTCAGTTTCTAAACCCGCTTCCCGGGTTGTTCTAATCTTAAAGCGACGTAGAGCATCACCGCATCAAAACTACTAGTTGGTTGTCAAATCTCAGCAAGACCTCTCCACTTTGACCTCTCACCCCGCAGTACGAAGAAAAAAAAACTATGCCACAGCGACCCCAGGTGGACAAAGATTTGTATTACACGTTTTTACACGCACGAAGCGCCGTTACAGTTGTTTGGGAAATTACTTATTTATACACTATATTTGCAAATGTATACGCTCGTTCATATACGTAATGAATAACGGGTGTATAAAATCAAGCACCTAGACTGTTTCTAGAGACATTTGTGGAAGGATGGTTAGCTCTAGCTCAGTGAACTCTAGCATGCTGCTGTGATGGGATGCCAGCTGTGCAACAAGTCCAGTCGTGAGATTAAATATTTACAGTCAGCTGTCAGTGTATTATGACAAAGGGGAAGTGATTGTGAGCAGCAATGTAAAGTTGCTCAATCCAGTGCCTGTATTCACAAGGATTCTCAGAGTCCTCTGAGAGCTCCTATCTTGACCTAAAGGCACGGTAAATTTATTTGTATGGCACATTTCAGTGCTTTAAATGATTAAAACATGGGACAAATAGAAACAGAGTAAAAGCAAATAAAACAAAAAAGAAACAAAATTATTGGAAAATAATGTAGGAAAACTCAAAGCAAATATTAAAGATCCCTACATCGGCATCTCAGCTTGAGAGTGATTCTCCTATTTTTATTCATTATGATCACTCAATCATGTCCTATTATTTATTTATCCTCGATGAATTTACATCTCAGTGCACCTTTAACTCATCTGGCTGTTCAAACTAATCAATTTCCCTCTAAGGGGATGATAAGTTAGTCTTATAATCATTGTATGATTGTTAAAGACGTTTATGTGCTAATTTCCTCTGGTGCTTATTGTGGAGGATCAGCCAATCAGCTCTTTCTGTTTCCACCATCTTCCCTGCTAAAGACTCACTTAGGCTCGCTGAGATTCCTCCTCAATATTCCTGCCGTATTTCTCACTTTAGTGGCTCTCTTAAGACTTAAGATGTTTTGTGAATAACTTTTATCCTACTGAGGTAAAATTCTAAGAGTAATCTTAGAATTAGAGAAATTCTAAAATTACATCACTAAGAGCTACGTTTAGTCTTAGGATTCTTTGTGAATACGAGCACTGGCCGTGCCGTCCAACATCAGAGTATGACCTCACAAACGCAGGTCTAGAATAGTCAAACAAGCCCATAAACACTCTCCAGAACCTTGTTGACAACCTTCCCAGAAGCTAATATGGCAGAAAAGGGTGGGCCAACGTCATACTGAACCATATGAGTTCAGATCAACGATCTGATTAAGACCACAGGTCCTCCGGTTATCTCGAGAACCTCTCAGGAAACTATCAGGCAAGCAGGTAACGTGACGTTGGACACCACAGTCATGTTGAAACCCTGAGCACATTTTATTGAAATCAAGAAAGACGGTCCCGGGTTCCATTCCTTCGTCCCTCTGTAAGCCCAGACCTCTCAACTTTTATCAAAAGTTAAGAGTGAGATTATGCTAATTTGGGGGCGGGGCTTGTTTGGGGGCGGGGCTAACCAGACCCTGGAAGAGTGGTGGAGTCAACTCCATCTCATTTTTATCCCACCAGACAATGAAGTAGACATGTATTACTTTTGTTAAAAAGAGAAAGAGACATATTAATGCTTTATTGTTCTGTTAATGGATTAAAACATAAAAAAATACACAATTGTTCAAATAATACTAAATAAAATTAAGTAGTTTTAAGTTATTGACTGAATTATTAAACTGTTACACATTCATCTATGGGTTTGTTTATCATTGTAGATCTATAACCTGATTGGTGATTTCATCAAGCCTTTATGGTCAACATGCAGTTTCCCCTCAGCAGCAACACTGAAGCTCACAGAGGTTCCCGCTGCATCATTACGCACGATCCAGCTGCTGATGTCTCCCTCTTTTCAGCTCAATGCGCTTCTAGACTGTTACAGTTTATAACCATTATCATCACCTTTCACAGCGACAGGTTTCTCAGTCAGTCGCCGCGCTGAACAGACGGATCTCTATTGCTCTTGTCAGTGCGCTCTGGTGAGGTGGGCGGATTTTACCCCCGTTGGTGCGCTGCGTGCGACGGATAAAAAGTGGGGAAAATACATAACTAAAGGCTGTAAAGGGCTCCTATAAAGGAAACGGGAGTACTGACAGATCTGAGATGAAGCCCCTGATGTTACAAGTTCTTTAAAATGACCCTTAAAAGTGCGCACCTGAATTAAAGCGCAAGGCAGCACGCCCACCGAAGCGCCACTGATTCTATGTTGTTAAAAATACAAGAGCAACTCTCCTATTGACTTTAACTGGCACACGTTGCTACCGATGTGAGGGAATTAAACGTATGATTCACGTTTTGAATAGTGAACGGTGATAAAAGCACCTGCTCCGAGGGAAAAGGAGGGGGGGGGGGGGTGAGCAAGCGCGGAGGCACAGAAATACGGTGCATGTAGTTAAAAAATGCAGAATTAATAAAAATGAAACTTATAAACAGACCAAGTGGCGTTTTAAACTGCATCTGGATAGCAGAACTGTTTTTATGATCCTGCGTGCAGCAAGCAAGCAGCTCTCCCCCCGCCCCCTCCCCTCCTGTGTACGCGGTACAGGACCTTACCAGCTCGCTTTCACCACTGTTAAGACTAAAATTATTCATAACTCTGATCACTCTTCCTGCTGCTCTGTTAACACGAACTGCAGCAGGAATTACGGATGGCCACAAGCTGTGAAAGAAGCCGAAACAGCTCAGCAGAAGGCGGAGTTTTCTCGTCCGCAGCTCAGATGGGCTTTGTGATTTTTATGCGTGAGAAATTCCATGTTTGCGTGTGAAATGCCATGTGTTGCGTGTGAGCGTGTGAAGTCAGTGAAATGCGTGTGTCACACGGTCAATGCGTGAGAGTTGAGAGCTCTGGTAAGCCTCATTCATGAGTTAAGAAAGAGAGATGAGCTGGAGTACCGGAGGCCTCTGAGGGATGATGAATAAGAACGGTTGTGACCGAGCAGAAGGTGAAGAGGATTGGACGCTGATGGTGTGACGAGAGTTTTAGCCAATTTTTGAGTACACTTGGTTTTTCTTCTAATTTATTGGACAATTTAACATTTTACTTTGTTGACCGTCATGATTGCAGGTTTCCCCTGACCACATATAATTTATCCCAAGGGAGACGGATAAAGGAAGCTTGAATACCTGAATACTTGACGGTACTTTTTAAAATAGCTCAAATAGCCAGATCTATATGGCCTATTTTCATTTCATTATTAGTGACATCCACAATTTCTTCCTTTTCATTCCATCGTAGCTAGAATTCCCAAAAACCTTCCTTCACAATTTTGTGAAGTAGATTTTTCAGCTGAAAGATGGAGAATTTGTCTCGTTCTGTTCCAGGTTGATGCTGGTGTTTTTCTTCTGCTTCTCAATGTTACGGACAGTTTTTTTATTTCATTAAAACAAAATGTTCCACTGCAAAGCATTACATGGAAAAGCATTAATACTGCATGCATTTTTTTGGACTGTGGCAGGCAGTCAGAAACACCCAAACATGCAGTTGAAATACAGGATCGTTTCGCAATCCAAGCCACCAGATCGCCAGTTCAGACCAATCTGAACGACACTTTGGAGTTTACCTTATTGTTGTCAGCCTGTTTCTTTTATAGTTAAGTACGTAGACGTTACTAACAAGGAGCAGTGGCGTACAATTTCATAGTTGTTTTTTGTAAAGCTTACTGGATAACCATTTGAGTTACGCGTCGCCTTTGATGACTTGGTGCTGAAAGAGCTTAAAGGAACTACTTCTGCACAAATTCGAACCGTGGAAGAAAGTCGCAACCAGTTAGTCAGTTGAAATTATGTCTTTTAACTCATAATACATTGCGTAAAAAAAGCTTAAAAAACATTTTTCTTAACCAGACATAAATTAATTTCAGGTATACTTTCTTTAACAAGACGATATTTTAAAAACATTGGTGAAAAAAAAAAAAAACTTGTTGAACAGCTTTTTTTTTTGCTTTTGGAAGCAACAAGACTTTCATAATTTGAAGGTACATGTTTGCAAACCTTGTCAATACAAAAATATGATTTTTTTTTTCAAGTAACTAAGCACTGGCCTCTACAGAAATCTGTGTTGTGCTCAAATAAATCCAACAACACAGCCATCTGGAACCAGGCCGCCAGCTGAATAACCCAGATAACATCCTGCAGGCAAAGTGAATCATCCTACTAGACTAAAGTCAGCACGGAGGCAAAGGTTCAGTCAAATCTGTAATGTCTCCGGATTTTGAAAAGTCCATGCAAAGAAAATGAAAGGAGGAGTTAAAGAACAGCACTGGATGTCCCGCGGGGAAAAAACGACGCTCCTTTATCATGAACTTTGTACTGAAAGAGGTTTCTCTGCGTGTGAGGTCCATCGCCTTGTCGCCTCTTCCAACAAACCTCCACCTGGAAAACAACGAGCAGAGTTTCTCTTTTACTCAAGCTGAGACAGGAGATATTTGGTATAAAACTACTTTCTTACGTTTAAAAAAAAAATGCAGCAACCAAAAGGTTTCTGGGGTTATTCATTAGCTTCTGAAGATATTTCACTTCTCCAGTCCTGACTGGTTGCAGGTCAGAGGATTTTTAGACCAGAAAAACAACAATCCAAGACAATATAGGCCCAGCTACATCTTTGCTTAGCATTGCAGTTTTTATTTGCTGCGGTATAGTCAGAAACCTGACAGACTAAGATAAACTAACCCTGCAATAACTGGAACATTACATTTTTCATACTTTTCTTTTTTTAAAACAATGCACATTTCTGCAAAGGTTCTTTTTAGCCATTGATTGAAAGCATAAATAGAAAAGCAGACATTTAAGGCAGACA
Source organism: Fundulus diaphanus (assembly GCA_037039145.1). NCBI lineage: Eukaryota > Metazoa > Chordata > Actinopteri > Cyprinodontiformes > Fundulidae > Fundulus > Fundulus diaphanus. The sequence continues at coordinate 49,273,593 of CM073130.1, read as the reverse complement.
TTTGTAAATCAACACGATTTGAATACGAAACATGCAGTGAGGCATAAAATGGTCTCATTAGTCCCATAGATGTTCATTGTTTTAATGGTGTTTTATAGGAATATATCTCTAAATGAGCAGAAAGTAAGACGAGTTTTTAATGTTATTTATCATCTGTTGCTCAGAAACAGCCAGATTTAGAAAGTGTGATTTAAAAAAACAACAACATCAACCAAAGAATGAAAACTATCCTCAGCCACTCACCTGGCCATGTATGTCCTTGCAGTAGCCGGTGGGAAGACCCTGCACATGAAGATGAAGACTACACTGGTGCGTCAGGCCCTTCAGGAGCGCCTCGGCTCCTTCCTCTCCATCCTCCTCCTCCTCCTCCTCCTCCCCGTTACAGCGCACCAACATCACCATGTTCCCCTGCAGTGACAGAGACGGGACAATTCATTCACCAGAAACGTGCCGAATGAGTGACTGGAGACAAAAACCCGAGACGGACCTAAAAAGCCAAACCTGCAGCTGGGAGCAGACTGCAGCTCTGCAGTAATGGCTGAAGTCCAGAACGGCTCCAGAATTCACACCCAGACTCAGCAGCACGCTGAGGTCGTCCACCAGCAGCACAGGTGGGCCCCACTCCTCCGCCTCTTCCTCCGCGCGGCCTGAGCCGACCGCACCGGAGCGGACAAACTCATACAGGCTCCGCAGGCCGACGGGAGGGTCCCTGGAGTCAGGAGGTGATGGAGTAAAGCAGGGCGGCCGTAACGGTAATGATGAAAATCATTTGGTTATTAGTATGACGGGGCTTTGGATAGCAGCGCCTCTGCATGTCTCTCCTATAGAAAGTACTCATGGCTCAGTGCTCCTGTGTTCTGTTCTTTTCTCACAAAATAACTCCCAGACTAATTTTGCCTTTTCATGCTGAGGTCGGTCCTGGTGGGGCGTTCCTTCGTGTTAAAAGGACATTTGTTCACACAAGCCTGTAAGTCTGGATGGTTTGATTGAATTTGACTTTGTAAACTGCCTTGAGGTGACGCGTGTTGTGAACCGGCGCTATATAAATAACATTCAGTTGAATTGAAGCCGTACATTTCCTCAGGATTGTGGCAAAGTCAGACGCTCCATGCAAACGGTTCGGCTTCCTCGCATATTTGACTTTTTACATTAAAAGATCACCAGAATTTGACTTTACTGTTTACCGTAACAAGGACTGAACTGCACTGTGGGTAACAGGAATCTGGCTATAAAACTGGATTATACGAGAAAGGATTAGGGCTGTACGATTTTGCCAAAAATCTAAATCGCGATTTTTCCCCCCCCCCAACCATAACTGAGATTTAATTTGGACTTTTCTCTGCATTAACCACAAGCAACAAAAATGTCCTGCAGATAGGGCTGTCACGATAATCCATAAATCAATTAATCACACGATAAATTATAATCACATAATTAAAATGATTGCGATAATTTTTGTATGCATGCTTTCTTTTCTTTTTTACCCTTGCGTTTCACTCTCCTCTTTATGAGACTGGATAAGGAAAGGTTTCAGTCCGATGCATCTCCACTTCCTGTTTCCTCAGCGTAAGAGGAGTTAAATCTTGTTTCAGGTGGGCACATGCTTAACGTTTAGCAGGAGAGTCAGAGAAACGCTAGTTAGAAAAGAAAATGGAGTTCATGTCCAAAGCGAAAACGACCGCTGCAGTGAGGAAGTATTTTGGATTTAAGCCAAATGATGGCGGCTAACAGCTTAATCTTTCTGAGCCGTTACGACAAGAGGATATACGTGCGTTACTATGGCATTATCATATTAGTTGAATAGAAAAGCCTCCAAATTACCATATTATGGTTTATCGCAATCATTTTTAGGAAGATTTATCGGGCAGCAAAATGTGTTATCGTGACAGGCCTACCTGTAGATAAAGTAGTTTGTTGACAAGGACTATTTAAAACAAGAAATGTTTTATTAATCAGAATATTCTTATTCAAGATAATAGCTTGTTGAGTTGGAGATCAATCCTTGTTCAACATAAAGTGCAACCAACAAATAAGTCTATGCATTAAACAGTTTGACCGCTACTGAATGCTGTGGTGAGATTCCTGAAAGTTTCTGGTAAAAAAAATTATTGACTATATAAACTCTAAAACAAATAATAAAATTAGATCATCTCACTGCTGCAACTCTCTTCCCTTCCGTGTGGAGGTAAACCCACTTTAAACACATTATGACACCTAAAGGAGGCGTCTGATCCATTAATTGTTACATAGGCAAAAATTGCAGAACCTGATTTGGAAATTGCGTTTATTTTTTATTGCGATTAGATTGAAAATACGATTAATTGTCCAGTCCTAGAAAGCATTGGACTCCAGTTAATTGATTATCAATAGGATTTGTTTGTCCTGGAAACTACCTTTGTTGCGAACTGGCAGTCTGTAAATAAATTGAAACGATTTCTTTTATTTCTTTTTTTTTGGGGGGGGGGGGCAGGGGGATATTTTGACTGCCGTACCTGAGAAAGTTCATGGCTTCGCTTTCTGTGTTGTCTGCTTGTGGGATCAGAACAGACAGAGACTCCTTCAGTCCCTCCATGAAAACCAGCTGACCCTTCTCCTTTGCCTGCGTTAAACTGACACCCTGGGAGCAAAAAAACAAATGCATTTAAATAAACAACCAGACAGCCACTCCTGCCATTGTCTACTTCGCAGCTGTAGAAGCATGTAGTATGAAGCACTAAAGGGGGGCAGGAACTCACCAGCCTTTGACTCACTGCGCTATAGTGGCGAAAGGACTGCACCAAGCCCAGAAAAACCACTTTGCATCGCGCTAGATCATAAAAACAGACACATTAATGGTGAAATGTGGCTCAGATCATCCCTTTTTTATAGTGTGCTAACAGGTTTCATAACTTACAACGCAGGTAGAAGGAAAGGAAGTGGTGAATAAGGAAAGACGCGTCGCTCTGTCGATCAGAAACCAGGATAAATTCTCCCTGTCGAACAGCAGAAACAGGACTAAATGAAAGGCAGGACAACAGCGACGTTGCTCCTGGCATCTGGACAAGTTACCGCACTTTTAGAGGACAGCCGTCGTTGCTAATATCTCTAAAACGTTTAAAACTCGGAGGCAATGTTTAAGGTTAGAAACGAAACATTCTTACCGGCGTGAAGGAGTCAGGAGAGGAGCTGAGGATGCTGTTGAGCTCGGTGAACATGGCTGACCTCCCCGGCTAAACCCAACTAGCGAGGCAAGCTAAGCGGCTCCAAAGACGACGTCAAACTGACGTTCAGAGACGGGTATAAATGACTCTCCTTGTCATTCACCTGCTACAAAACAGGTGTAAATGTTGCAAAGCGTTCCTATCTGCTAGCAGAAGGACGTCAGGGAGCGTGTGCGTAAAAGATAGGTGTACTACAAACAGGACTGCTCACTCGGGGCGTTCTTCTTCTTCTTCTTCTTTAAATTTTAACGGCGGTTGGTGACCAACTTAAAGGGGCATTACCGCCACCTACTGTTGCGGAGTATGGGCCATACTTTGAGTTTACAATCTGGGAACTGTACAAATGTATGCAAAAAAAATAAAAAATACTATATCCTACAACAAAGCCGTGTGTCCTTCAGAAAGGACACTAGCACCTTTACTTGTGCTCTACTACAACACACCCCAAAATATTCTTTAAAGCAAACTCCTTTATCCATAATTCCTTCAAACTCTCCATTTGTGCACTAGACTCCACATCTTAAGATCAGATGTTCAACAGTTTCGTCTTCGTTGCAACCTTCACTTTTCCCTATCATGTGCAAAGCACTATTAAGTGTACAATCTCCTAATCTAATTCTTAAAATAACAGTTTCTTCTCTCCTATATGTTCCATGCACTGTTGTCTCTGCGATCCCATCGTGAATGTTGTACAAATGTCTCCCCTTCTTTCTCACTCAGGTTCTGTGTTTCCTGCTCCTTTTTCTCCTCCCCCTTCATGTTTTACTGTAGATTGCATCGTTGCCCCCTTGAAACAGAAACACTTTTGGATGACCGGTCACTTAAAAAGAAACACACAAACAAAGCAAATCCACCAGAGTTAGGTAGAGTAGCCAGAAATTTAACTCAAGTAAGAGTAGTGCTACCTCAACATAATTTTACTCAAGTCAAAGTTACTCAAGTAAGAGTAAAAACGTATTTGGTAAGACGGCTACTCAAGTACTGAGTAAATATTTATAACAATTGATTTAATATTTACAAATTATGTAATTGGTCAGAGAAAAATATCAAATTATGTACAAAATCTGGTATTTTAACGAATAACATAAAAAATGTACAAACAATAACAAAGTATCAAATTCAGGCAGAAGAAACACTTTTCTAAACAATGTTTTTCAACATAAAACTTGTGAAACCAAGCAGTAAATGTATCTACAGTAAGCTAGGAGAGTGCAAAGTACTTCCAGTGACAATATCTACTGTTTACTGTGGTTACTTGACCTGTAAATGGCTCTACGCTACGTAAATGGACTACGCTGCTACTCAAAGGCTAGGTACCGCTCCATACCAGTTAGTGGTGCTGTGCACCAAAAGGTTGTTTGATGACCCTACAAATTAATCGCCCTTGATGGTCAGTCATTTTCAGGTGTCAATTATATTGTTAAGTTATTTGTGATCCAAAAGTACCAATTTATTAAGTACTGAGTATCGGTACTTGGAATCTGCAAGGATCTAAACTAAAGTACTCCAACTTGTATTTGGTCTGGAAAAAACTGGTATCGGGACACCCCTAGTAACTGAGTAAACTAGTAACTAGTTAGTAACTCTGCAATCAACACATAACTCTCCACCCACCCACAGTCCTCTTCCCCTCATCTCTAGATCTCTGTTGCTAATAGTTTTCCCCGCTTGTTCAGTCTCCTAAACATGTTTATCCTCTCCCTCTCATTTAGAGCTACAGTTTCATTCACATAACAAAAACTTCAGTAACCGGTGTGATGCTTCCAGATTAAATGTAAAGATTTACTCAGCGGTGCGTGTGATCCCAAATTCTTAACCTGTTAAAACCAACTGTTTTCTCACACCCACACCCTTGGATTTTAACCGCACCTTTTCTTGACTTCTGAATAAATGCTTACCCTCCAGATCTAAATTACCTCCTTCTTAATCAGACTCTTCTGTTCCTCTCTTGCCAAACAGATGGCGAAGTTCACTTAATCCTCCTGTGCTGCCTCCATTGCCATCTTCTTTGTACTTTCATTCCTCCCTATACCTATGCATGCAGGAATCCATTTAAACATAACCTTTTCCCCCAATGTCCACCACCCTTGGACAGTTTTAACTTGCATGATAAGCAAATTAAAACTTGATTGTCAACACAAAATCTAGGGTTTAACAGGAATGGGGGACATTTGCTGTTTTGTCAATAATAATCGTGAAAGTAGTTACAGAATCAATAGCCGAGCCAGTTATGTAAGAGTTATTTATATTATACTATACATTGAAATAAAAGTAAACATGGAAAAGCTAAGATGACATATTCTAAATCATGCGTTGCTCTGAAACAAAAAAAGTGACATTTGTGTTAAATATCTTTTCTTTCTGCACCAGGACCCACTAAGATATGTAATCACTCAACCAAAAAGGTCCATTAACAATCCCAAAAATATTCATCTTAATCGCAATAATATACAATTTTCGTGATCTAATTATACCTTTATTTCTTTACATTTTGGTGCGTAAGGAAATAATCTTTATCAGGATCTGATTTCAGAAAATAAAAAATAGCCTGGAGCTGTGGCGGAGTAACCTGACTTCCGCCAGATGCATATCGCTCCGCCTAGCTTCACTCACAGCTAGGCGGAGCGATATGCATCTGGCGGAAGTCAGGTTAGTGGCGGAGTGGTTGTAGCACAGTTCTGTCTTTATAGACGATCTTCGTGGACACATTGAAGCTCCTTCGTTTTCCTTCGCTGGTTTGCTGTTGTGGACAGCGCCCCCTATTGACGCTAACAGGTAAGAGCCCTGGTTATAGTGCTGCAAAACAGACAATGCAATGTTGTTTTCAACCAGCAGATGGCGGTGTGTAGCTTTGAGACGGAGTCAAAATAAATGCAATGCAATGAATCAAGGGTATTAGGGAATATGGACACGCGTTTCAAATTATTACTTTTATTGTTATTGTTAGTTTTTAGTTTTATTTATTTATTTTTTACATACTAGTGTCAGTTTAAAGTTACGGTGGTAATGTTTAATAATTTTACGATCGCATGTTCCACTTCAGTCATCTGCTTGTTGCTGAATAATCGTAACCTGACAACAGCCAGCTGTATGTCGTTCCGCCTAGCTCCACTCACATACATCTGGGACACCGCCATAGGGATTGCCTTTACAGAAGGCTGGGCCTTATCAAAAATTCTTGCATATGATTGGATAAGCCACTTGTCTGTCATCTTTATTGACGTGCTATTTCAACCACTCACACCGAAGCTAACCCGTGACGCTGATGATAGCGACGCAGGAAAAAAAAAAAAAAAATAATAATAATAATGTGTTTGCGGCTCTAGTGGCATGCGTTTTATTGACAGTGAGCTGACAGGAAGAGGGGGGAAGACAGGCGGCAAAGCGCCGCGGGTCGGAATCGATTCCGGGCCGACCGCGTTGAGGACTAAAGGCCTCCTAACATAGTTAGCGCTAACCGCTAACCGCTCCGGGGCGCTTCCGCGTCGGCACGTCCGCTGGTCCCGGAAAACAAAACTTGCCAAATCCGGTCGAGAGAAGGGCGAAAACATCGTTTCCACCAACAAAAGCCTTCAGAGGCGTTCTCTGATGTTCTTTTAATGAAACAATATTAGGTAGATTGGACAACACGGAAGAAATAGCAGCATCGACTAGCCGCCATTGCTATCAAAACAGTCTCACGTCATGGTCGCGTCTCCACTACGTCACATCTATGAAACTCCAGCCCTGCGTCCTGATTGGCCAGACCATAAATTTGGTTGGAGAAATCACTGTCTACCGGCGGTGTCCCAGATGTATGTGAGTGGAGCTAGGCGGAACGACATACAGCTGGCTGTTGTCAGGTTAGAATAATAGGCTGTGATAAAAAAAAAAAAAATGGCTGAAGAACCCTGGTAGCGAAGATAGTAACAAGAGTTAAAAGAAACTAAGACTGTGCAGTTTATCTGTCTGAAACATAAAAACAACTTTTGTCATAGGCTATATCAAAAAAGCATCAAAAACAAACCCAGCTCAACTTGAAGACAATAGTATAATTTGCAGAATAATCCACTGATTTCTAAGTGACATCCCATGTGTAAAGCTTTTCTGCATCACTTAAAGCCTTTGTTTTTAATAAATAGAGGTTTATTGTTCTTTAGACGTCCATAGGCAAAACCCAAGCTTGGTTATGGAGGGCAATTTCTGTCACATGTGAAAGATGCACATTTTCAATTTAAGAGCATTAAAACTAGTACTTTCTCTCAGATACTGAACTCCTCTCACACTTGACAAGCTACTCGCTTCTAAATATACTTTACTTCCATTCAAAAATACATTTCTGCAGCTTCTTAGAAAAATGCTCTGGTTCGAATCCTGCTTCTTCAGCTTAAACGTCCTCTGACATTAGTAAAACCTGGGCTCTCAGATTTGTTCTCTTGAGTGAGAGCGGCCCAATATCTGGGAGTAAAAATAAAGAATCCAGCTATTAAACTGAAAATGTACAAGCTTCAAATATGACAGAAATTAACTTACACCAGTTATGGAGAAGTACATAAAATCCTCACCACACTCAACAGAGTCTAATTTATTTTAGTCTGTCTGTTTACAGGACAATGCTGAAACATCCAAACGTGAGAAAAATATGAAATCACACAAAAAGCAATAAAAGCAGCAACATATGTTCAACATTTTTGACTCATCACAGTTGGAGCTTAGAACCAGAATGTTCAAGCACAAAAAGCCCTGTAACCAACAACAGACGACACAGATGAAAATAAGTACAAGTATTTTAGTTTCCAACGTCCACAATGTGAGTTTGCAGGTGAACGACAGAGAAAAATTCTTGTTTTCCTGAGGCAGAAGCTTGAAGACCATAAATGTGCCAAGCTCAATTTTTAATTGTGTGGGTTTAAAAAAAAACAAAAAAAACGTAATCCTGTTTGTTTTTTATATTTCAAACAAAATTAGAATCTGGCAAATGTTATTTCATAATGTGTACATTTGTTTCAAAACAGAAAGTTTAAAAGCATTCTTTTTACTTTCTTTGCATTCTTGGAGGAAATGTTAGTTTGGTTTCATAAGACAAAGCTTAAAACTACCATTTGTTCTAAATGGTCAGATGAGCTTATTTAGGACGGACCAGTGTGGTTGTTTGAAATGTGTAGTACCTCCAGCTGTCTGTGGAGGCAGTAGAGCACAAGAAGCCCGTTGAAGAGTATCAACAAATGTCCTGATTTTATGGATGACTCTAAACTCCTAAAAATCCTCCTCCTTCTTAATCCACCACAATGACAGCATATCAAAGCATAGCAGTTTTTCTTTCTTAATTGCAGCGTTCTTCCTCATGGTAAAGTCCATCTTAAAGCAACAAAACACAATCAGATCACTGTGTACTAACCTGCCAGGTTGGGGGGGCAGGAAGGGGTCCATTTGTCAGAGGTTGCAGGGGTATATTGTCCAAGGTTTGGTCTGCGGGAGCCCGTTGAACACAGAGGCCGGCAGTGACCGAGTGCTCATCGAGCTGGAAACGGAGCAAGGAGGAGAAGGAGGGTATAAGTCGTCCTCCCACCTTATAACTCGAGTTCTGCTGGGTCCGTTTGCGGTCTTAGTTCTCGGCCCGTTTGGAACGCGGGGCTTGGCTTTCGGCACCCTGTAGAGGTAGACATCGTATTTTGCCAAAGGTCTCCCAGATGATTTGAACTCGGACTTCTTGCCGAGGTGGAGCTCCAAGTCGATGGTCACCTTACAGCGCGAGAGGAGAACGCTTCAGTAAACCGACAGATGTACACAAATGCATGCGACTGATAAATAAACACACCCTGCTCCACATTTTCTGGCGTCCCTGGTGAAGGTGTGAAAGCACAACCTCAGTCTGAGAATTTCATGTAAAATCCAATCTTCAATTTTAGAAAAAAACAAAAACAAATTCCCACTTTAAGAAATAATTACCTTTACCAAAACCACTGATGCCACCTCCTAGAGAACAAAAGTTACCTAAACATCTTCAACATTGATACTCTTGCTCTCCTTTTTTTAAAAAAAAGTCAATCAGAGTGTTATGGCACCTTTAGTTAGTATTCTTCAAAATCAGAAACACAGGAGAACAAGACCATTCAAGGCATACATGTTATGATCTTTAAAAGTGAGAATAGCTTATATAGAAACATGTCATCTCCTAAACTTGTCCAAATCTATGTTTAGAGCAATTAATAAAAGAAAAAAACTTTGACTATAAGAACACTGAACAGAGTTTCACGTTTATATCTCACTCGGCACATTGCAGACGATGGAAAGGGAGGTAAGGGAGTTACTTGGATTCTGTTCAACTCCATTAGGACTTTAACTGAAACCAAGTACTTTGGTCAGATTAAGTTAGAGTCATTTAAGAGACCTGACTGTAAGAAAACTATGTATGTATATATATATATATATATATATATATATATATATATATATATATATATATATATATATATATATATATATATATATATATATATATATATAATTAAATAATACATTTTCTGGAAAGAAAACTCCAATTGTGGATGGGTTCATTAAAACTAACATTGATTTTCCAAGTATGTCTGGAGGACAGACCTTTATCAAATACATTTGGGATAATTGTGATTAAGGAAAAATATTATATCTGATGTATTATTTAATAATTTTTCAGAGCAGGATGTGACGAAAATATGCGTAGCATGCAGAAACAAGGAAATAAATTTAATAATTGTCATGTCGTAACATGTTTGTACATCTTATCTGAAGTTATACAGCTCTGTGGCTGTAGAGTGGGGGATTGAGGGTCCAAAATGTGGACCAGGGGCCACGTGTGGCCCTGAGAACAATTGTTACACAACACTGAACCAGACGATCACTTTTTATTCTGAATAAATTATATATATAAAAAAATTAAAATAAATGATTAGCCACTTATGTAAATGTAACCAAATTTTGTGTAACTTCCAAACGGATGAGTTGAGAATTTTAGATTTCCAAATGTTGTAGTTACAATTTATCTTGCTAAGTTCGAAAAGGAGGATAATAAGCACAAACAACCATATAGTCAAGAAAAATTAACAGGCTGTTTAATACAAAAAAATTAAACAGATTCTTATTGTAACGTTTTTTTTTAACAGAAAGTGTCCACTCTTATTATAACAAGCAGTATGTTTCTTTTAATCCGGATTCCTTATTGTTCAGTTCCTTTCTTTAGTTCAATACTTTAAATTTAAGTCAGTCAGTCAAGTCTTTGTCAAATGTAATAGTCATGTGTTTCTTTGGATCCAAAAGCTTATCTCAATCCAGTGCAAAGCAGGCAGCGGATCCAGCAGTCCCAGGTCTTGGGTGGAAACCTGGAGCTCAGCACATCCAATCCAGGCCTGCGATGGTAGGCAGCTGGACAATGTTCCAAGTTGAATGTGGTTCTAAAAAAACCAACCGGAGAAAATCACAGCAGAAACACATTGAACTGCAAAAATCCTGGTCACTTCTCTTCTCTTCTGTGAACCGTTACCGAAATTCAACAGAATTTATCATATAATGTGCTTTCTTCTTATTTTTTTCCAGCGTTCTATAGCTCAGCACAACGTGCTGCAGCCAGCTACGGTTTTCTTCTTCTACTCTTTTTTTCTCTGCTGTCTAACCCAGAGGTTAAACTCACAAGCCACCTACTGGCCGTTTCGGGTAGCAAAAGAAAACACAAAATTAAAATATAACCTGATTTGCCGGTGCATTAAATTACCAGACAAAACCAATAAAACTAAATATAAAATAATACTGACAATATTATACACATATATGGGGGTTACATCCTCCCCCCCATTAATGTCATGCGTCCCTGCATGTCAGTATCTCCTAAACATCAAACCCAGGGTCATAAAAGTCACTTTCAAGAGCTACTTGTAGTGCTTTGTCTAAGCCACCAAGTAAAGACTGCATAACTACCACAAGGGGGTTTCCTAAGGATGGGTAGGTCAGTCTCTTGGGACGGGTTCTGTCTCTTGCAGATCTCCTTACTTCAACATTCTCTTCATAATCCTCTGTTCCAACAGGGATAGTAGTGGATGTTTCAGGGCTGTCGATATTTATTATTACATGGTCTGGTGGTTGTTTGGACATTTGGGGTACGGGTGACTGTGGTAAATCACTCCTGAGTTGCTTCTCATCTGATATGGTTTCTTTTGGCACTTGTGGCTCAAATGGTGAAGCTTCAGGATTAAGTTGTGGCACTGAAACATGTTTCGTTGTCATATCCAGTTTTGAGTTGCCAGTTTCAGTTCTCTCAGTGGCAAGTTCATTTGTGTCCAACATATGGTTTCCTGGTTCAAGTTGCATGTCCTTGTCCTGTTCTTCATCGTTTCTGGTTCCACTATCCGTCACCATTTGTATGGGAGGATAGTGGTAATATTCCACATCTTCATCCTCACTGTCCGGCAGCAAATCCTCTGGAATTTCATTTCCAGCGTCTCTGTTTGTTGCACTTGACTGTAGTCTTTTAGACTTCCTTGTTTGTTTTTGTGTTGTGGGCTCAGGTTGCTCCTTTGTAACTGACAAAAACCCACAGGGCAATAACAAGTCTCTATGCAAGACTCTTTCTGGACCTACAGCATCAAAGGGAGCAACTACATAAACAGGGAGGTTTTCTATCTGTTTGATCACTTTGTAAACCGTGTTAGTCCACCTGTCGGAAATTTTGTGTTTCCCACGGAGACCAACATTTTTTACTAAGACACGATCTCCCACTTCAAGCTTAGACTCCCTGACTTTGTTGTCAAACCTCTGTTTGTTGTAAGAGGCGGCCTTTTCGCTATGTTCAACAGCAAGTTTGTAGCTCTCTGTCAAACTTTCTCTGAGGCCTTTCACATACTGACTATGTGTTTCTCCCCTCCCACTCGGTTTGTTGAGTCCAAATGCAATGTCAATGGGCAAGTTTGGTTGTCTCCCAAACATGAGCTGATAAGGTGAGTATCCTGTAGTGTCATTTTTTGTGCAATTATAGGCATGCACCAATGGCTGCACAAAATCTTTCCACCTTAACTTATCCTCCTCCTGCAAGGTGCCCAACATGGCAAGGAGTGTCCTGTTAAACCTTTCCACAGGGTTGCCACGTGGATGGTAAGGTGTCGTTCTTGTTTTTTTTATCCCAAGCAGATTGCATAGCTCTCTGATCAGTGTGGACTCAAAATCCCGGCCCTGATCACTATGCAATCGCTCTGGCAGGCCATAGTGAATAAAAAAATTACTCCACAAGGCTTTAGCCACGGTTTTTGCTTTTTGGTCAACAGTAGGCACTGCCACTGCATACTTGGTGAAATGGTCAGTGATTACAAGTATATTTTTTGACCCCTTTTCATCAGACTCTAAGGACAGGTAGTCCATGCAGACCAGCTCCAGCGGTCTGCTGGTACAAATGTTCACCAGAGGGGCACTACGTTCAGCTCTGGCTTTTTGTCTGACACACCTCTCACATGTGTGTACTTTGTTGTTTATGTCAGTGAGCATGCGTGGCCAATAAAAGCGTGCACGAACTAGGTCTGTGGTGCGATCCACACCCATATGCCCAATACAGTCATGTAATCCCTCTAAAGCCGCATTTCGAAAAGTCCTCGGCAGAACTAGTTGGAAGGATGGTACACCATTTAGAAGTCTTTTCCGGTAAAGCACCCCATCTCTCATGACTAATTGGTCCCATAGTCGTAACATGAGCTGGACCTCTCTGTCTTCATGTTGCTGTGTTCTGTAAGGTGGTCTCCTCCCCCCCATTAACAAAGATATGACTCTGCTTATGGATGGGTCTTTCTCCTGCTCTAAAGCCCAGTCACGTTGAGACATTTGTGGTAAAGTGCAGGAGCCAGGTAAAACGTCCGTATGGCTGTACTCTGGTGGAATAACATTGGCATCAATAGCAACACACTCAACAAAGCCAAGGAAGGGCGACTCAGACTGTGGTTGAAATTCTGAGTGGGCACTGTGACGTTGGCATATTGCACGTACCACTTCTGGAGAGACAGTTATGTCCTGCTTAATGTCAGACATGAACCGGTCAATCCGGTCATCCTCATCTTTAGCAGAGTTGTCCATTTCATCTTGTACATGAGGCCTGCGGGAAAGACCGTCCGCATCTTGATTTGCCTTTCCAGCCCTGTACTGAATACGAAAATCAAAGGTGGCAAGTGCAGCCAACCATCTGTGACCAGCTGCATCTAATTTGGCAGATGTCAGGACATATGTTAAAGGATTATTGTCCGTCACAACAGTAAACTTGGCACCATAGAGATAATCGAAAAACTTGTCCGTTACTGCCCACTTTAGGGCAAGGAACTCAAGTTTATGTGTTGGATATCTTTTTTCGCAGTTTGACAGACCCCGGCTTGCAAAAGCTATCACTCTCAGATGTCCATCTTGCTCTTGGTAAAGAGCTGCACCAAGTCCATGGATGCTTGCATCCGTATGAAGGATGTAGGGCTGTTTAGCATCTGCAAAGCCTAAGACTGGAGCTGTCGTCAGTTTGTGTATCAGAGTGTTAAAGGATTCGTCACACTTTGCAGTCCACTTATCAGCAAAGGGTCTCTTTGGGTCTATGGTAGAGCTGGGCTTTGCTCCTGCTCTGTTAGTCCTTCTGGGGGGGTAACAACCTGCCGTGAGATCATTTAAGGGCCTTGCGATTTTAGAATAGTCCTTGATGAACCTCCTGTAATAACCTGCGAACCCTAAAAATGACTTGAGCTCTTTTATGTTTCTGGGTTTTGGCCAGGTGGTGAGGGCAGCTATTTTTTCAGGGTCAGTCTCCACACCCTTCTCTGAGACAATGTGACCGAGATACTTAACGGATGTCTTGAAGAAATGGCACTTATCTGGGGAGAGTTTGAGTCCAAATTCTCTGAGTTTTGACAGAACATGCATGAGACGCTCCTCGTGCTCCTCCAATGTATTTGAGAACACAATGAGGTCATCTAGAAAGACTAGGACCTCTTTGAGGTTAAGACTTCCCATGCACCTTTCCATAACACGTTGAAATGTGCTAGGCGCATTAGTGACTCCCTGGGGCATTCTATTAAACTCCCAAAATCCCATGGGAGTAACAAATGCTGTCTTATGTTTGTCACTTTCTTCAACCTCCACTTGATAATATCCAGACTTTAGGTCCATAACAGAAAACCATTTTGAGCCTGTTAAGGCTGAAAAAGCTTCTTCAATGTTTGGTAGGGCGTATGCATCTTTGATGGTTTGGTTGTTTAATTTTCTGTAATCGATGCATAACCTAATAGCCCCATTCTTTTTTTTAACCACCACAATCGGGGATGCGAATGGACTCTCAGATTCACGAATAATGTTGGCCTCACAAAGTTCTTTTAAATGCTGTCTGACAGCTTCATAGTCCGAGGGGTGTATAGGTCTGGGTCGTTGTTTGAATGGAGTTGCATCCGAAAGTCGTATGTGATGCTTCACAGCAGTTGTGTGTCCAAAATCCAAATCATGCATGGCAAAAACATCTGACATTGAGTTTAGTTTATCTATAATCCTCTGTCTCCACTCTTCAGAGAGTGGGGTGTCAGTTAAGTCAAACTTAAGTGGGCTGGCTGCAGTGGTTTTGACGTTATCAACCTCAGCAGCAGATTTTGGAGACTCTGAGGTAGTCTTTGTGTTAGTACTCAAGCCTGAAGCTAAAGAGCACACTGACAAGGGGGCATACAGCTCAGCCACTGTTTGACCAGCAGGGATTCTGATTGTATGAGCACTCTCGTTCTTGATCAAAATAGGAAGTTTAAAAGAAGCCTTTGAGGGAGCTGTCATAACATAGTTACAAAATAGGAAACCCCCAGGTAAGCTTGATGCTGTGGGTTCTACTAACAGAGGGCTACCTGGGGTTATGTCAACATGTCTGGCATAGCCTGTCAAGACAGCTTTTTCACCAGCTGGTACTGCGACACATTTTTTGCTCAACAGCTTAACTTTTCCTGTTTTTCCACTCCCCTTATCAACTTTGACCCTATTGTACATGGTTTGGATCACTGGAATGTTGTCATGGCTCATCTGTCTGACAAATTTGTCTGGCTCTTTGTAGGATGTGAATGTTTCATAAAGCACATCCAAAACATTTGTCCCTATGAGAACTGGAACTTCTTGGTTTGATCTACAGTCTGGTACAATAAGTGCTAGGGTATTCACTTCTTCAGGTCTCCCAGTAACTTCTTTTGGAAAGCACAAGTTAAGTTCTATATAACCCAAGTAGGGTACTTGCTGACCCCCTGCACCCTCTATGTCAAGCAAATTGGTCACCGACTGAATCGGGCGTGCAGGTAGGTGTAGTCTGTGAAATGTCTCTGATACTGTGGTCACCTGGGAGCCAGAATCTAAAAGGCACACGCTGGGAACCCCATCAATAGTTAAGCTGACAGTACGTTTTGATCCTACCAGAGCATTCAAAAGGGCCTCCTCTGATAAGGCTGAACAAGAGTGGGTACTGTCACTTATTTGTTTAGGTCTTTTGTTCTTTTGGTTATCTTGTGCTGGCTTTAGACTTTGCTCTGAATTGGGACTAAACCCTGGTAAGGCCTCAGTATGCCCCTCTACTGAAACCCCGTCCAGTTTAAAGCCGGTGCATATTTGGCTTGCCATTCTTGCTGTTTTGCCTTTAATTCTTTGTACTTTTTGTCAACAAGGTCTTTGTTTGGAGTATTGACGCACTCTCGAGCGATGTGATTATTTTCACCACATTTAAAACAAAACCATGCTTTTGGGGCCGACCTGGGTATGGGTTGATGTGCTTGCAGTTCTGCAAAATGTGCTGTTTGGGGTTCTGGGGCCGTGGCATGTTTCTGCTCATGTTTCTTTCGTCTTTGGGCTCTTTTTTCAGTTAACTGTAGTTTAAGTTCAGCCACTTGTTTCCTTAAGTTCTCAGTCTCTGTTATATATTTCTGCATTAGATCTGTGTCCTGATTAGTTGTGGGGGTAGAATCTGGGATGCCATGAAACTGGGCAAGAGGTTTTGCTTTACACCCTCCAAGGTGACGTTGCATTCTGTCTATTTTTAGGGATCTTCTTTCTTCTTCTGTTCTTAATTCAAGAAGCAGCTCTGAAAAATCTGGGGCAGGATCACCTCTCAGTTTCTGTTGTAGGGTCAACAGTAAAGTCTGGTCCCAGCAACCCCGCACAAACTGTTTGTAAAGTTGTCTATTAGCATTGGCCTCACTTACACCACCCCGTCTGACCGCAGTGCTAAGGAGTGTTTGCAGTCTCTGGATGTATTCAGATGCTTTCTCACCTGCATCCTGATGAGTACTGAGGAACTTGGCAAAGATCTCCTCCCCATCGTCGACGAGACCATAGGCTGACTGGAGAAGTTTTACATAATGTTGAGGAGGTGAATGAGAGCCCAGTTGTTTTACAATGTCTGCTGCGGGTGACAGTAAGCTCTCCAGTATCAGTCTTCGCTGCACATCTATTGTATAGCCATCCTGAAACATAAGTTCCACATGTAAACACCATGTTTCAAAATCCACTTCACCAGGAGGTTTAGGCAGTCTGCCTGAGAAGGAACGCAGTCTCTTGGAGCCTAGTCCTGTCGAGGCTTCACTCTTAATGACATGCTCCACTATTATTCGTTGGACATCTGGTGGGTTCAATATGTCAGGGTCTAAGCTTGTGGTATTGCCCTTAGCTTGTTCTTTTGGTCTTACTGCCTTTCCCTTACTTGTCCTCTTAAGCTTTTCTGTTTCACCTTGTGGTTTGGAGACAGATTTTGATGGCTTACTGGGTGGAGGTTGTAATTTTTGAGGACTGAATATAATAGATGATCCACTGCTGTCTGATTCACTTCCAGTACTATCTGAACTACCCTGTTCATTCTGCACAGTTTTAAAGGAACATGTGGCTTCAGTGTTTTCATTAATGGCTGAAGGGGACAGTGTGGGGGTAGTTAAAACCTCAACTCTATCCAAACACCATTTTGAGACTGGGTTCTTAGGACACTGTATCACAGAGGGAAAGCTGATGCGCTTTAGCGACTCTTCTGAGTCAAACTCGACAATTACTTGAAAGTCTTTGAGTCTCACTATTTTGCTGACACTGCCATATACTGATACAACCTCTACAACATCTTTATCGGTATCATCATCAAGTATGCCCTTCAAAAGAATAGATTTTCTGGCATTTACACCATACTCTGTCCCAATGTCAACAACAGAAGCCATATTTTTGGCTGGTTATCATCAAAGTCAAAAGGATTACTTAGCAACTCTTTATATTGGTTGTTTATAGCACAAAATCCTCCTGGCTCTGGCTCGCCACTTATGTAACCAAATTTTGTGTAACTTCCAAACGGATGAGTTGAGAATTTTAGATTTCCAAATGTTGTAGTTACAATTTATCTTGCTAAGTTCGAAAAGGAGGATAATAAGCACAAACAACCATATAGTCAAGAAAAATTAACAGGCTGTTTAATACAAAAAAATTAAACAGATTCTTATTGTAACGTTTTTTTTTAACAGAAAGTGTCCACTCTTATTATAACAAGCAGTATGTTTCTTTTAATCCGGATTCCTTATTGTTCAGTTCCTTTCTTTAGTTCAATACTTTAAATTTAAGTCAGTCAGTCAAGTCTTTGTCAAATGTAATAGTCATGTGTTTCTTTGGATCCAAAAGCTTATCTCAATCCAGTGCAAAGCAGGCAGCGGATCCAGCAGTCCCAGGTCTTGGGTGGAAACCTGGAGCTCAGCACATCCAATCCAGGCCTGCGATGGTAGGCAGCTGGACAATGTTCCAAGTTGAATGTGGTTCTAAAAAAACCAACCGGAGAAAATCACAGCAGAAACACATTGAACTGCAAAAATCCTGGTCACTTCTCTTCTCTTCTGTGAACCGTTACCGAAATTCAACAGAATTTATCATATAATGTGCTTTCTTCTTATTTTTTTCCAGCGTTCTATAGCTCAGCACAACGTGCTGCAGCCAGCTACGGTTTTCTTCTTCTACTCTTTTTTTCTCTGCTGTCTAACCCAGAGGTTAAACTCACAAGCCACCTACTGGCCGTTTCGGGTAGCAAAAGAAAACACAAAATTAAAATATAACCTGATTTGCCGGTGCATTAAATTACCAGACAAAACCAATAAAACTAAATATAAAATAATACTGACAATATTATACACATATATGGGGGTTACATAAATACAATTTTGTTTTTCTCAAGCCCCTGAACAATAGAGTAATCTTTCAGTCTTTAACTGTAGTTAAAACGCTGTGATGAAAGAGCAAAGGTTGTTCAAAAACATACGTTGACCATCGATTTCTAATACCAATGTTTAATGCAAAAGAGGGGGGGGGTAGCAGTCTCAGGGATTGTGCAGGAAAGTAATTCTGCAGTATTTAGCTGTATTTAAAACACCGACGTTTGTTCAAAGCACGCGTTGTCGATCCATTTCTGACTCTGTTCAGCTTTTATCGCCGTCTTCTCACAGCAAAGACCCTGAAACTGTGCAGTGAAGGGATTTCCAGTAGTACGCATAATTCAAGCACAATGATGACGTAAAAGCATTGTTTGTTCATAAACACGTGCTGTAACTGGTTTCCACATTTTGTTTTAGAAACAGCAGCATCAATGAAATCATTTACATCTTAAGATTCAAAAACTGGGTTAGTGCCGTTAAATAGAAGTGTACCTAAATTTAAACTAATTGGAATTTTAATTAAGGAGCTGATTGGTGGCAAAAACACTGCTAACATATTGAGTATGATCCCAAGGGGGGAAAAAAAGCCTAAAGAAGGAAAACAGACAAGCAAAGCAAAGGCATGTTTCTAGGGGACCTTTTATTCTGGGACACCCCCCAAAGGAAGCGAGGAAGCTGTTTGTGGACTTGAAACACAGGTGGGACTCCCTAAGCCTCAGACAAGCAGAGGCCCAAGGTGATCAACCTGGAAGATTCAACTTTTCTCTGATTATGGACTGTTATTGTGGATTATTGAAGCAAAGCGGTTGCAAAAGTAGAGACTTTAAAATATCTGAAATGAATCATTTCTAAGTTAGGTTTAGGGTTAATTTTAACTTTAAAAAAATTACAACTTGCTTTAAATGTGACGTATTTTGTGGCAAATCTTGGTTTGATTCAGGAAAAATCATATTGTTTAAACTAGATTTGTTTGAAATTACTAATGGAAAATAGTTTTAACTTTGGATTTGGCATGTTGAAGTTTAAGTGGTAAATGTTTGTTTTCTTTGTTTTATGGTTATCAACCTGATATTGTCTTCAGTAAATCTAAAGCTGAAAAGGAAAGACAAGGAGTCGTCCCGTGAGTTCTTCCAGGTTGATCCTTTTTGAACTTTGGTGCAGGGGAGAGTAAAGAACTTGACAATGGTCCGTTTGCATGTTTCATTAAGAAGTAATGTGGTGGTCATTTGTGCCCAAATCAGCTTTTGGCTGTTGGGGGACCATCTCAGGAAGCAATGCAGGCTAACCACTGCAGCCGAAGATGAAATTAAGAAAAAAAGTATTTTTCTGAAAACATCAGGACAGAATTTGGTCACCAGGAGCCTTGTTATCCTCTTAAATCAGAGCGCATATTGTTTCTGCTGAGGCGAGCAGTTTTGTACCGCCGCTTTCAGCTCTCTGAAGCCATTGCCATCACTCTGCCCTGTTACCAAACTGGTTACTCGCACACATGTAAGACAGGAGGCTGGGAGAGATGGGGGGTACTCTGCCCTGAACCGGTAATGTATCACCAGATTTCCATCAGAATGGACGCCAGAGGCTCCCGTTCTGATCAGCAGCATTCCTCAGAGCCTCATTAGTAAACTAGACGATGCCAGAATGATTCATTTAGACTCATGTGGGAGTGAAGGTGGGGGTAGTTCAAGAGAAAAGAACAATCTTCTGCAGCATGCCCCCTTCACTGGTTTATCTTCTGGTTTCAGTATCTGCCTTTCATCTAAATCTGCAAATCAGACGTGTGCCGCCATAAAGACAGTCGTGCAAGAATACAAGGCAAATTCAAGTGCTGCATTTTGACTTAATTCCCACACGAGTGCATTTTGCATGTGTGAATACGTGTGTCTGTGAGTGTGTACACCTCCTGCACGGACCACCGGCTGTTTCAGCCAATCACGGCAGCCACTTTGGCATCCTAACGCCGTCATTCCACCGCACCGTCAGCCAATCACTGGCTGCTGCTGAATCCCAGGTCCCATCTGGCTCCAGTCAGGGCATTAGAGAAAAATATAATCTTCACACGCCTTCAACACGTCTGTCTCTTTTCCTGTTTCCCTCTCACACACTTTGGTCCCACACTGCATCTTTTGTTTTATGAAAGAAAAAAAAATCGCAATGGGAAGGCATGCGAGAAAGACCCAAACGAGGTAAATGTGGAAATTTAAGGCTCAATTGAGGGGAAAAAAACGCATCAGTCACAGAAAGATGGGATAAATGTATTCAGAATGTCCAGAGAAATCATGGCAAGACCCAGATCAGGAGTAGCCAGGCTAGTCCTTGAGAGCCACCAGCCTGCAACAAGATGCATCCTTTCTCCAACACGCCTGAATTCCCCCAGCCGCCCGTCCTTCAGCTCGGCACAGTCCTGGTAATGAGACATTCATTGGAATCAGGCGTGTTGGAGAAGAGACACATCTAAAAGTTGCAGGATAGTAGCTCCTAAAGACTTAGGCATCCCTGATATAGATGGTTTTTCTTTTCTGTTGCTCTGATGTGCAAACTTTAAGCATCGGCGCGGAGAAAGGATGTCTGTCTTTGACAGCTAGCCAGGAACCCCTAATCTTAGATGTTAATTCAGACTACATCACTCTGACCAGTACATATCATCCACAAATGGGTTTCCTGTCCACAATTATTATGGATACTCAAGTACACCTAAATTTTAACTTAGCATCTTTACAAATAGAAAACTATTCTCATTCTTTTGGCAAGTATTCTAGTTTTTAAACCCTGGATTTAGCAGATATTATTTTTAGAGATGGAACAAATGGTCCTCTGATTCTACACTGAAAAGTCGCCTGACAATCCACCATACCATTAATTTACACGTTTGTGTCATCGCGCTTAGATTACTGTAACGCTCTATTTACTGGTTTGTATTAAGCTACACTCTCACGCCTCCGAACCATAGGAAACGCTGCAGCCAGACTTTTGGCTCAGTCCAGAAAGCGAAATCCCATCGCCCCCATTTCATATTCCTCTATATACTCCGCTCACACCAAGCAGCAGCCTCTAACGACCCAGGACAGGGGCAGTGCCTCCGATTTAAACCTGTTTGCTGTTGCCATGACCCGGACAATTTTGAATTTGCAAAGGCATTCCTTATAGAGTTCAAGATCCACTTTAAAATTACCACGCTAAAATATAGAGCACTAAACAACCAGGCCCTAGATTACTCATGTAATCTTCTTACAAAATATACCGCTGCCCGTTCCCTTCGTTCGGAGGCTCAGGTTCTGTTAGTTGTTCCACGCACCAGATTAAAGACAAAAGGGGATCGAGGCTTTCAGTCCACGGCACCAAGGCTGTGGAAAAGTCTACATCTGCAGCTACGCCCAGTTGACTCTGTGGACTCTTTTAAGAACCCTTATTTATGCGGGTATTCTCACTCAGATCCAAGATCTAACTTTCAAGAGAGACCTTTTTGTTAAAACAAAAAAAACAATAACATTTTAGAAACAACACCACCAAACACCATCAGCTCCATATTTTATAGAAACATTATACTGCAATGAAAAATAAACGTAAACGGCACGGTTAAAATAAATGGGTACAAAAGTGGTTATGATTATGAACTGAAAGTAGCAAAGACTGATATGGGGATGTAAATGTGTGAGGGTAAATTAACCTGGAGCCATTTATTTATTAGTTTGAGTCACATGTGCTTTTTTGTCCTGGATACAAAATATAAGATCCTCTAAGAATGGCTGTATGGTTGTTTCTCCTGCAAAATTAATCTAGAAAGAAAGAAACTACATACTGAGCACAAAGGAATTGATGTAGAAACTGGAATTAACATAAAGTACCGTGAAGTTTTCAATTTCCTTGCTTTAAAAATTGCTTTCTATCTAATGTTCTCGACTATTTTCATATCACAATCTCAAGTGGGTTATCTTAGTTTCCAAATTATAATCGACGGCACTCATTCTGTCCAGGTTCAGAATGTTCTGAACATTTCAGAGTATTTTTTATACCCCTTCAAAGATTTGGGTTCCTGTGAAAACATGCTGTATATCATTCAAAAAGATAAAAAAAAATAATTAAGAAATACTTAAATATCTGTAAAACAATGAAA
This sequence comes from Fundulus diaphanus, assembly GCA_037039145.1. Taxonomy (NCBI): domain Eukaryota; kingdom Metazoa; phylum Chordata; class Actinopteri; order Cyprinodontiformes; family Fundulidae; genus Fundulus; species Fundulus diaphanus. The sequence continues at coordinate 49,251,133 of CM073130.1, read as the reverse complement.
AATATTCCAGAAACAAAAACAAAAAAATGAGCCTCAGCATCTTAAAGGATGCAGAGTTGGAAATCCTGCAAAAATATGTATATTATTGTGACTTCTGTTGAATCTTTCTGTCATGCAATATCATCATCCTGATTACTAAGCACCATCAGTTTATATCAGATAAAATTTGTCGTAGGGACCAAAATCTAAAATCTAAACCGTGTTATGATGAGGGAGGTTCTGCATGATAAACTGGATTAGGGTTGTGATTGGAGATTGCATGATGCCATGTTGGGCCCGAAGTGGAGTTGGGAGTAGTTTTAATTCTCTGATAGCCTCCATTATATTACTAGATGACTCTAAAGCTCTGTGAGACTTCTAATCTGCTTGGTGGGTCTGTTTGTAATTGAGTGGCCGTGTGTGTCTGACGGCACAGGAGGACGGAGGTTGCAGAGTTTAGATTCAACATGATGGCTTCAAACTGGGTTTCCATGGAGATGATGCTGAGTGTCTAAAAATGCACACAAATCGCTGCCAAGAGCCGAGAAGCAAACGAGAAAACAAGAAGAAAAGTGGGGTAGAGCGATGCGGAGCTTGAAAGCTTTGCATAAACTTCAAAACATTCTCATGCATGCGACTTGTTCCGTTTGTGCTGCAATAAATGTCGATCAATGCTTTCCTAACATCCTTCATAGGTATATTTCTATATATCTTTTTTGTTATCTCTAACTAAAACCTGAAAATAATTGGTGCGCATCCATACCTCATTCTGCAAAGCTGCATTTAAGGAAATATATTTATTACCTTTTCACATTGTACTGAAATCGTATGTCCTACACTACTGAACACCATCCATCCAACTGAGGGCTTTGAATTAGTTTTTCGGGGATATAGTTTTATGTAGCTATTTATACAGGTGATTGGTGGCATGCATTGGTGATGATTGACTCACTGGATGGTTGTCATATCTCCACAAGGGGACCATTGTGTTCTTCTTCACCTCTGTGACTAACGCCCTTCTTTCCTGATTAGTCAGTTTTGTTGGGGGTGACCAGAGCACCTTCCTAAATTTCCCTGTGAAACACCTTTTTGGGGACCATAACAAAGACTAAACATGATTGACCTCTGTTGGGGCAAGTCATGGGAGGAACTTCAGGATGGACAGCATCAATCTATTTTCATTACAACTTCCGGGAAGAAGGTGTCACAGCTTAAATCCATGTGATCTTCTAGAGCACCAGTCTCAAACTCAAGGCCCGTGGGCCAAATCCGGCCCGTCAAGGCAATTTATCCGGCCCTCGAGAGCCAAAAAAGGCGTATCATGTCATAAAGTAGAGGCATATATCTTTTTAAATTGTATAAAGTGGTTAAAACTGCGCCTCCTGTCGTGAATGTTGATTTTTTTTAACTGTGTAGTAAGAGCATCCTGCCACTAGATGTCAGTTTTCCCACAACACATTAAAACAACACAGAAATGTCCAAAAAGAGAAAAAGTGATGCAGAATGATGAGAGTTTAAAGTGTAACTCACCCCAAAATCAACTTTCTTTTGCAGATAACCTGTATAAACTGGGCCTGAGGGTGCTACTTTATGTTACTGTGCATTTTTCTTATATATATTTCTACGTGAACTGAAATTAAATTAGGAAATCAGTAGTGTCATCTATACCGGTGCAACCGGCTCTTGTAATGACTTCATGATACCAAAGTGGCCCAATGTAGAAATTAGTTTGACGCCCCTGTTCTAGAGGTTTAAAAGTCTGAGCTGGGCAGTTTATCCTCTTCGCCCACAGCTCTTCACAGGCTGCAGCAGGGAGGACATGCACACGGACACTGGGATCTCCCTGGCAGAGTAAACGACTGCATCTATGAAGGAACCTTGGATCAAAACTGATGATGATCTGCTGTTTGCGTACCGACTGGCTTTAATGCCAAGTACAGGCCTAGCAAACGGCAATTTAAATGGCTTATTTAATTGGGTTTTGCTGTGGTGCTTAACTGCTTGAGCGCAAACAGGCCTCTGAGTGTGATGCACACACGTGTTAGGGTTTGTTTTCCTTTTATTTCACTCACTGACCTGCATGAAATTTTGTCTGCACAATCATCATAAACGTGCTAAAATGTGTGTCCATTGTCCTAGCTGTTTATGCTAAAGCGCTGCCAATGTTGATGGCATTTCTCATGTTTTGTTGCCTCACAACCTGTAATTAGAATGCATTGTGTGAGAGCTTGCACCATTTCATTTACAGAACATGCTTACAACTTTGAAGGTGTGTTACTTTAAAAGAGGACAACATGCAACAAAGTGTACATAACTATTAACCCCCACAGTACTTTGTAGAGCCACCTTTTGCAGCAGCTAGAGCCAGTGTTGTAGTACTCGAGTCCGAGACTCGAACTCGAGTCCGAGTCATTAGCTAAATTTAGAGACTCGTGACTTGAATTGGACTTGAGCACTGATGACTCGAACTTGGACTCGGACTCCTACATTCAGATCATTCTGACTCGGAAATTGAGAAAAAGACTCGACTTTTTTTTATATCATTAGGCTATAATTTTAATATGTCATTAAAATATTATTTGGTGTATGATTTTAATATCTAAATGGCGTACCGCACACGTGACGTCACCATCTCATGAGCAACGCCCCTTGCCGCTAAGGTTGGGCAAACAGTGTGAGAGCGCACGTAGCAACCAGCCATTACACATGCAACAGAAACAACGGTATGACCAACTTTTCAGCTGTTAAACTTTCACAAGAGGATGTCCAGGCGCCCATTTTACTGGTAGAACTGTGGAACAACATACCAACGTTCAGCTCAAACGATGGATTGAGTGTCGAGGGCTTAGAAAGCCTGGAAAACGGGCCGAGTTGATAGAAAGGTAAGTCGATGTTTTTCTCCTGCTCGGCGTTCACGGCGTCATCGGCCGTTTTTTTTTTTTCTGTTTGTAGTCACCGTCCAGGAATCGGTATAAATTGTCCGGCCCGCCGAACAATTTAGTCCGGTCCGGTGGCCAAATGCATTATCATTATCAAACGGCTGTATCTCCTCGCTGCATCGACCGATCTGCACCAGATTTGTTGTGAGTAATGGGGGAGCGCTGCCGAACGCGTTTGTCGGAATTGCCCGGTGGACGGGCGAGGAAAATGCGTGACAACATCTGCGGTGGCGGGCGGCCGGCGGTGCGCAAACCCCGCCCGCCGGCCGGAGCCGCGGCGTTGGCCAATAGGCCGGAGCGCGCTTGGCTGCGAGGGCCGATCGACGCCGCTTGCGGCTTTAACATCCTTCATATGCGGCCTATCAGCGTACCTTGAGTCGCTGTTGCACGTTCCATAACAACAATGTTTAAAAACCATGGTTAAGAGACGTCTTAGACTTGGAAAAAGCAGTCGTTTTACCGAGTAAAACCAAGGGTAACTACAGCGAAAGAGTTATTAGTACAATGGAATGTTACTGCTTCATGTCATACATCACACGTCACGGCATGTTCCTACAACGAACTTGGATCAATAGTGACTCGACTCGGACTTGACTCGGATGAGTAGTTGACTCGACTCGGATTTTTTTTTTAATGACTTGGACTTGACTCGGACTTGAACACTGGTGACTCGAACCTAGACTCGGACTCGAGGCATAGTGACTTGACTACAACACTGGCTAGAGCTGCACGCGGCTTTTGTTAAGCCTCTATGAGCTCTCTCCATCTTAGCAGTGGGATTTTTGCCCATTCCTCTACGTCGAACTGTTCCAGTTCTTTCATGCTGAAGGGTTTTCATTTATGAACAGAAATCTTCAACTCTAACCACAGATTCTCAATATGATTGAGGTCTGGACTTTGACTAGGCCATACAATGACCATACAATGAATAACGTCATTCTTTCCAGTCTCTTATTCTTTTATTCGTTTTCAGGAAAGATGCTGACCGAGTTAAGGCAGGTGAGGGTGAGGTTTTTATCTCTGGTAGCACATTTCACCTATTGTGTAAATTTAGGGAGAAAAGATTTTACGCTGGTCTGGTTAATTAAAAGGGACAATAGATGATTGGTTGAAATGCCACATCTGGCAAGCAGTGAACGTTCTCAGCTGCTTTGAAGGACCAGTAACAACCCATGGAGCTCCTGCTGGTCAGCTGATGTCCGCTAGGATGTTGTCAGCCCGTTGGAAATCGCTCATTGAAATACTTTGTTTTGTGGATCAAATCTTGCCGGATACGTTGGAGCTTTGCATAGCAGAGCTTGTCAAAATAGAGCAGAAAACTTATTTAAACATAGAACATGGAAGATCTCAGAACGGCTATGCGTTTTTCTCATGGCGTCGTCTTCGTTGATTACACAACACTAAAAACCATTTGTCCAAAATGTTATGAAATTCCTATTCAGCACATTATTTTTCAAATAATTAGGGGTTTATTTAGTCTTCTGTTTTGAATTTGAACTGGTTATTCAAACACTGATCAACTCTTTTATTGGGTTAAGAGCTAATTTGGTCTCAATCCAATTCTTCAAAACAAACATCGGTACTTGAACATACACATTTACACTGAGCAGTGATTTCACTGCATAGATTTATTGGTTACTGGTTTAGGTTTATTCTTATTTTTTCCCTTTTACAACCCCACCGCTTCATTAGTTTTTGTTATTCTTTCCATTTTATTTAATAGTTTAGTTAAATGTTCCTGGTCCAGTTAAAGAGTTTGGGGACCGAAGTAATTAAACTTGAAGTTGAAGTTTAATTACTTAATTGAGGAGAATAAAAATAATCCTAGATTTCTCTTTAGTACGGTTGCCAAACTTACCCAGAGCCACAGCTCTGTTGATCCATCCATTCCCTTAGCTCTTAGCAGTAACGACTTTATGGGATTCTTCATAAATAAAATTGATGCCATTAAAAATAAAATAATTGGCATCCTCCCAAACATGATTACCTCGTCCTCAGTAAGTGAGGCAGCGTTGGAGGAATCTTTAGAACCTGCATAGTGTCTGAACTGTTTAGAAGAAGTAGAGCTTTCTGGGCTAAAATTTTAGCTTCATCTAAACCTTCTACCTGTATGTTAGACCCAATCCCAACCAAGTTGTTTAAGGAGATATTCTCATTGATCAGTGGCCCTATTTTGGACATGGTTAATATATCCTTAGTAAATGGATATGTACCACAGGCTTTTAAAGTAGCTGTTATTAAACCTTTACTTAAGAAACCTTCTCTTGATCAAGATCAGTTAGTAAACTACAGACCTATATCTAATCTTCTTTTCCTATCTAAAATTCTTGAGAAAGTAGTTGCTAATCAACTATGTGAACATTTACAAAGTAATGACCTACTTGAGGAGTTTCAGTCAGGCTTCAGAGCTCATCATAGCACTGAAACGGCTCTGATGAAGGTCACTAATGATATTCTCATGGCCTCAGATAATGGACTTGTGTCTGTACTTGTCCTGTTAGATCTCAGTGCTGCATTTGACACAGTTGATCACAATATTCTCCTACAAAGACTTGAGCATACTGTAGGGATTAAGGGGAAAGCATTAGGCTGGTTTAAATCTTATCTGTCGGACAGATTACAGTTTGTTCATGTTAATAATAAATCTTCTTCAAACTCTAGGGTCACTTGTAATTTCCACTGTTATGCTGATGACACTCAGTTGTATTTGTCCATAAATCCTGATGAATCCAATCAATTACTTCGACTGCAGTCATGTCTTAATGACATCAAAAGCTGGATGACTTTAAATTTTCTGCATTTAAATTCTGACAAGACAGAAGTTATAATCTTTGGACCAGAGTCCTCAAAAAATAAACTTCTTAACCAATCACTTAATCTGGATGGCATTAACTTGGCCTCTGGTAATAAAGTAAAAAATCTTGGTGTTATTTTAGACCAAGACATGTCATTTAAATCCCATATTAAACAGGTTTCCAGAGTTTCCTTTTTTCACCTCCGGAATATCGCCAACATTAGAAACATTCTGTCCAGGAGCGATGCTGAAAAACTAGTCCATGCATTTGTTACTTCAAGGCTGGACTATTGTAATTCTTTACTATCAGGAAGTCCACAAAATGCAGTTCAAAGTCTTCAGCTGATCCAAAATGCTGCAGCAAGAGTTCTGATGAAAATCAACAAAAGGGATCATATTTCTCCAATTTTAGCTTCCCTTCATTGGCTTCCTGTTAAATCAAGAATAGAATTTAAAATTCTCCTTCTAACGTATAAAGCCCTTAATAATCAAGCTCCATCATATATCAGAGCTCTGATTACCCCGTATGTTCCTAACAGAGCACTTCGCTCTCAGACTGCAGGTCTGCTGGTGGTTCCTAGAGTCTCTAAAAGTAGAATGGGAGGCAGATCCTTTAGCTATCAGGCTCCTCTCCTGTGGAACCAACTCCCAGTTTTGGTCCGTGAGGCAGACACCCTGTCTACTTTTAAGACTAATCTTAAAACCTTCCTTTTCGACAAAGCTTATAACTAGAGTGGCTTATGTTGCCCTGACCAACCTATGGGGATGTGCTTCTATGGGCTTAAACTACTGGAGGACAATCATACTTGTCATAATTTCTGCTTATAACTTTTTGTTCTCTCTCTTTTTTTTCTTCATAGTGTACATCTGGTCTGGCGTTCTGTTATCTGAGACATCATCCAGAGAAGACAGCTCACCTGCTATTACCATCTAATGTAGAACAGATTTGCTTCTGTGCTTTTTTGTCTGTCTTGTTGTGTCTCTGCTCTGTCTTCTGTAACTCCCAGTCGGTCGAGGCAGATGACCGTTCATACTGAGCCCGGTTCTGCCGGAGGTTTTTGGGTGGTTTTTCTTTCCACTGTCGCTTTATGCTTGCTCAGTATGAGGGATTGCTGCAAAGCCATGGACAATGCAGATGACTCTCCCTGTAGCTCTACGCTTCTCCAGGAGTGAATGCTGCTTGTCGGGACTTTGAAGCAATCAACTGGTTCCCTTATATAGGACATTTTTGACCAATCTGTATAATATGATTGATTTTGACTTTGTAAAGTGCCTCGAGATGACATGTTTCATGAATTGGCGCTATATAAATAAATTGAATTGAAGTATTTTGTTAATATTGCATTTTGGAGAGAAGCTGTTTTTATTTATTCTGGATATGTATGCAGGTCCTGAGAATGCTAGAATGCACATTCACTAGAAAATTTAATTTTAAAATACTGCTGTTTGTTTTTAAAGCTTTAGCTGGCCTGGCCCCTTCTGAGATGCTCATAGATTATATCCCTGACAAGCCTTTAATGTCTTCTAAGTGTCTTCTTGTTATATCCAGAATACGCTCTAGATCAGCTCTTTGCTTCTTTAGTCATTACAGTCTTGTCCTCTTGAATTCTCTTTCACAACGCCTCAGATCAGTTTAGACAAAGTCTAGGTTTAAAAGCAAACTCAAAAATACTTATTATTCTTTTGTCATGCTTGTATTGCTTGTTTTGGGAAGTTTTATGCTCTGTATCTATTTTTCATTTCTATTTTTGTGGTACCCTATCCCCATCCATCCATCCATCTTCCAACACGCTTTATCCCTGTTGGGGTCACGAGGGGTGCTGGTGCCTATCTCCAGCTGTCAACGGGCGAGAGGCGGATACACCCTGGACAGGTCGCCAGTCTATTGGAGGGCAACACAGAGACAAACAGGACAAACAACCATTCATACACACACTCACACCTAAGGAGAATTTAGAGAGGCCAATTAACCTAATAGTCATGTCTTTGGACTGTGGGAAGAAGCCGGAGTACCCGGAGAGAACCCACTTATGCACAGGGAGAACATGCCAACTCCATGCAGAAAGGCCCAGGGTAGGACTCAAACCCAGGACCTTCTTGCTGCATGTGCTGCCCACTACGCCACTGCGCAACCCCCCCCCATCCCCTTTATCTTTTAACCATTTCTACTTTGTTCACATCCTGATTTTGTAAGATCTTACATTCAGGCTGGTCACGAACAGAGCAAACTTTTCACGTTGATTGCTGCTGTTGGTCACTTGACCTTTTGACCTAGCAAACAATCTGTGCTGACAACATGGCAAAATTTTGCCCAGTTCGCTTCACCGCGTCATCAATTAGGAGCAGTCTATCAGCTTGCTGGTTCCTCTTGTCTGTTCAACTTAGCATGGCGAACATGGATTATACCATGCAAGTCACTGTGCTTGGTTTGGCGAGTACCACCACCTGGAGCTGAGTCTGGCTGACGGACGCTTCCAGCTGTACTTCCGTAGGTCCAGGACCTGCTGCCCCACGTCTGGGGAGGGATCACCCTCCGGGACACCAACTACATGTGCGTTATCCCTGCTGGAGTGCGCCTGTCCATCTGTCTTCGGTGTGGAAGTCCATTTCCGCCACTCTGATAAAAAAACATTGCTAAGTCATAAAACTTTTTTTTCCATCAGAGTGGCAGAAATGGGCTTCCATACTTCGGTCAGTAAATCAATCAGTGCTCAATAAAAATCTAATCTAACTGTACTGTCTAAATATGTCTCAAATGAACTTTCGCTTCGCTCCTGTCGCACGTCCACTGTGCAGTTTGCATTTTCGCTTCCCTCTATTAGCCCAATTCGCATCACTCGAAACTCGTCGTTTGTATCGCCAACTCTTAATTCGCTCCTCACCGTGTCTTTACATAGGGATAGCAAGTAAATCAATTGCTCCATTCACCTTGTTTGTATTCGGTGTGAACGCGCCTTAAAGATATAGTGGATGAACTATCTTCGGCTTCAAGTTCCGAGGGGATCATCTTATCTACTAGTTGTCCCACATGCCAATCATTCTGATTGGCGTGCTCGTTCCTTGCCAGTTTCCTCTTGCTGGCTGCGCACTTCTAGTGTTTATGTATCCAGTTAGCTTCAGGTTCAGCCGTTCATTGTAGCTCCGCTGCTCTCACCGCATACTTTGAACATGGCTGAGAGTCGCAAGAAGCAAACTGTCTTACAACTTTATGAGAAGAAGAGCAAGGATAGGAATAAGACCAGAGCATCTTCGGGGGATTCTTTCACGTGATTCTCTCTCTCCCCCCCCCCACACCTAATGAGCGGAAGAGCAGGTAAGATGGTCTTTTGAGTGTGCAGTGATTCAAAAAGGGGCTTGGGCGTTTCTTACCCACATTTCCAGAAAGATCGTCCACTCTATCGTTAAATCTCTATGTACTTGCTTTTATTTTGCTTCAATTGTTATTTCAGGATGTATTTGTTTTTCTTTTATGACCTCCTAGCACACTGAGTCTTCTGTTGTTGTATGAAATGGGCTCTATAAATAACACTGACTTGGATTGACTTGACTTGGCTTGAGTCCTTCAACTCTTGTTCCAAACAACAACGACACCGCAACAGACGGTTATTCATAAAACAATAACCGACAGAGGCCGAGAACTGTTTGGCAATCATTTCCTGATAATCTGAATTGCCATGAGTTGGTAATTTTGATCAAAATTACTTAAGTTAGTTAATAATTCCCCTGACCCTAGTCATTCATAACCAAGCCAAACCCATTGTTGCACAACACCTCTATGATCAGGAACACGGGGAGGATAGCACCGCCCCCACTCCGTCTCACTTCACCCTGTTGGTAATATAATGCCCACTTGTTGCCATGGTGTCCTGTGTAACGTCTGGCTTCACTCATTTCAATTCAGCGGACTCTCTTTTAGCGTTATTATGTGTGTGTTTCAACTTGTGCAGTCATGTCCCAGCTTCAGAAATGTGCATGTGTGTTTATGTAACAGACTAAAAGAAATAAAGAGGATGATAGTCGTTGCTGTTGCTGCCTTTCAAGCCAGTGTACTACTGTTTGCTATTCTGTATTCATAAAAAAAGTCTTTTATTTTACCTTTTAGGGACTGAAATGCTCTCTGAACCCCCTGTCTATTTATCCAAAGAAAAGGAAGGGCACCCAGACCTTCCCCCACCCTTCATCCATTACTCCGCCACCCTGGGAAGAATCTGCCACAATGCTGTTGTTCAACCCGTTACATTCACGCTGAACCAAAGGAGAAAGGCGACAAAAGGCTGCAGGCACTGCGCCCTCAGCTGCCTGAGACACATTCATTACTGTTTATCAGCTCGGGAAGAATGTGCATGTGTTTCTGGGAACCGATTTGTGATTTAAGGACCATTTTTAAAGACACAAGGCTTGTATTTGGAGCTGAAACATAAACTTGAGACTTAGACTTGGGCTGTCAAGGCAAGTTAACCTAAAACAGCTCTGATGCAAAATTACTCAGTAAGTCTGGTGACCAAAACTTTACAAAAATTTACCTTAAAAAATATTTTAATATCCTAGAAAATGGAATAACGAAGAGCTGCTTCATCTTGGTTTTATGTTGAAGGTCTTGAGGTGTGACTTCAGCTAGTCTTGGACTTGAGACTTGACTCAACTTAGATGGGATTTAGATAAAATCTGCCCTTTTCTAATAAGATTTGAGGCTCGGTTTAATTATTTTTTTTAATGAACCCAAATGAACAATCTTCTGATCTGGGCTGACCTACTTTTCTGTTGTGTAGTTACTCTGGGCACAATTTACCAGTTCCAATTCTCAGGTGTGATGGCTCGCTTCTTCATTTCCCCTGTAAATGATCATCTATGACTGACTGCCAAAAGCAAACTGGATGATAGTCTCATAAAATGCCGTTTGCACAAACCACCACGTCTTTGAGATCAGAGTACTGCCACAAACCTGTTCGCTTCATCCTCTAGGAACAACTAACGTGGATTTCACTCATGGTGCCTGGAGATTTGTCTCCTGCAGGTCAGATATCAACTCCTTCAGGCAGAACCTTGCTTCAAAAATCCAGAACTGCTCTTTGAAGCATTTTTGAGCAAAAAGCATATTTTAGTCAATTATAATGTGACTTCCAAGAGTTTTGGCCCAACATCTACATCTAATGTGCAGGATATAGTTAATAGCACACTACAATAAAGCCTACTTCTTCAGAGCAAGTGTTGGATGCAAAAAAAAAAATTTGAACTCCTGAACTCTTCTACCAGTAAAACGGTTCAAAACAACCCACTTGTTTTAATTTTCTGTATTGCACACTTCCTTTTTGGCTTTTGTTTCATACACATTCTGTACTATATGCCAACTTTTTTTGTTACATTTTGTTTACTCCATATACAGGTTTGAGTACAGTGTTCTTAATTCCCACAATGACAAAGTGCAAATATGATTTCAGATAATTTTATATGTTTAATAAAAAATGTAAACCATTAGCGTAATATTTTTGCTAAAGCATCTTTGGCAGCAATGGCAGACTCAGGTCTCCCTGGGTATCACTACAGCAGGGGTCACCAACCTTTTAGAAGTTGAGAGTACAGAAAGTACTGATTTGTGAACTAGAAGGGTCAGAGCTCACCTGTAATATAAACATGTTTTTAGTGCATTTATCATTTTAAATCTATGTAAATACAAGTACGATTAAAAAGGAAGAGCAACTAAATAAAATAATATTTTAGATGCAGCTCACTGCTATTTTTTTTAACAGGCTCGAGGGCACCACATATAGCTCTTGGGGGCACCATGTTGGTGACCCCTGACCTACAGACTAGATACATGTTTTTTTGTTACATTTTCTCTTAATCTTCCCTGCACATTCTCCCAAGCTCAGTCCGACTGGATGGGTGACACTGGTAGACAGCCATTTTTTAGGCATTTAAGGAGTTGTCCAATTAGTCTAAATGTGTGCTCTGAATGGGCCACTCAAGGACATTCAAAGTCTCCACTCCTTTGTTATCTTGGCTGTCTGATTTAATTCATCATACCATTGGAGGATGAATCGTGTGAAGTCCAGAGCCCTCTGGAGCAGGTTAATTTTTAAAGAATTTTCCTTTACTGAGGTCATCACACGTGGATTAGTTGCCAAATCTCTGCAGAAGAAACAAATGTCCCCAAAGCATGATTCTGATCCTTCACAGTTGGCAAGGTGATGAGCAGAGCCTGTTTTTCTCCAGATCTGACACTCGAAGGGCCAAAAAGTTTAGTTTTGATTTCACCAGACAAGGGAATTTTATTTCTGAGGTCTGACAGTCTCTGTTCTAAGTTTTCACAAAAGTTTATGTTAGCTTCTATGAGCCTTTTAGTGAGGAGGTGCTTCCCTCTGGTCACTCTACAATAAAATGTTGATTAGTTGATTTCATTTGAAAATGTTGACCTTCTAGGTGGTTCTCCTATTTAGACTAGGAAACAATGGAGCTCTGGCTAAGTGACCGTTGTGTTCTTGGGCACCTCTCTGACCACGGCCCTTCTTCCTAGACAATTGGTTTGGCAGCCAGATTTGTTGGCTTCAAATGTTTTCCGCTTAATAATTGAAAACCCAGTACTTTTTTGGGATGTTCACTGCTGCCAACCCTGTTTTGTACCCTTCCCCTCATCTGTGCTTTGACATAATTCCATCTCAGTGGTCTATAGGAAGATAATGGGAGAAATCAGATTTACCTGTGACTGTCATAAGAAAGTGTTCCACCTTTACATACCTTTGGCTTGAGTATAGTTTGTTAGGAAAATATTGCAATTGTTTCTTAGGAGAAAATAAGCTTAGATTGAACTCGGAAAAAAATCTTAAAAGGCCTGATCCATGACTGCTAGCGCGTCCTGTTTTGTGCTGACTCAAGCATTTCTCTAACATTTTTCGACCTTCTAACCTGCGTCTTAAAATGACCTGAGTCACAACATTTTTCCAAAACGAGACATACAGGAAAAATTGCTTAATTGATATTGTACAATTACTGGTTTATTACCTAAACTTGATCAACACACATTTTTTCTACTTTACATGACTGTAATTTTTGTTCAGTTTATGTCTGCAACTAACGCCTACAGAAACTGTAAACCACCTGATAATGTAGTGACTTTTTAAGACCGTCAGCTACAGATGTATTTTTCATCTCATGCTGTTTATACACCAAATAGCACTCCAAGTAGCCTTAATTTGCAGGCAGGAGCATGTCAGCCAGTGTGTGTCCCACTGGAACCAGTGGAAGCATCCTCAGAGGCATGAAACATGCAGAAGCAGCAGACTGGTTGCTGGTCTTCCTTGTCATGATTTATGAGCTGTAAGGAAAGTAAAGGTTCGCAAATGGTAGATCTCATGGCCACATCATTAGCTAACTCTTTTTTATTTTCATACATGTTTCTCAGGGAATATGAGCGCAGATTCTGCTTTGACATTTACGTTACCAAGACTTGTTGTCAAGGCCAAAGCGTAGTGTGTTAAATGTTTCCAGGATTTTCTCCTTTTTTCAGTCTCTTTTTTTTTATTTCTGCTGTCTAAGCCCAAAACAACTCACCCTTGAGAGGGCTGTCTTTATCTCACCATTGCTCCCACATTCAGAGTTGCTGTTGCATTTAAAATACTAACAAAACCTTAGATATTTAATTGGATCTTAATATTCTTACCTCACACCATATCTTCATGTTTAACCTTTCCATATGTGTCTTTCAGAACTGTGTCTGAACTGTCTAGAAGCAGTAGAGCTTTCTGAGCTATCTAAAATATTAGCTTCATCTAAACCTTCTACCTGTATGTTAGACCCAATCCCAACCAAGTTGTTTAAGGAGGTATTCCCTTTGATCAGTGGTCCTATTTTAGACATGATTAATCTATCCTTAGTAAATGGATATGTACCACAGGCTTTTAAAGTAGCTGTTATTAAACCTTTACTTAAGAAACCATCTCTTGATCAAGATGAGTTAGTAAATTACAGACCTATATCTAATCTTCTTTTCTTATCTAAAATTCTCGAGAAAGTAGTTGCTAATCAACTTTGTGAACATTTACAAAGTAATGACCTACTTGAGGAGTTTCAGTCAGGCTTCAGAGCTCATCATAGCACTGAAACGGCTCTGGTGAAGGTCACTAATGATATTCTCATGGCCTCAGATAATGGACTTGTGTCTGTACTTGTCCTGTTAGATCTCAGTGCTGCATTTGATACAGTTGATCACAATATTCTCCTACAAAGACTTGAGCATACTGTAGGGATTAAGGGGAAAGCATTAGGCTGGTTTAAATCTTATCTGTCGGACAGATTCCAGTTTGTTCATGTTAATAATAAATCTTCTTCAAGCTCTAGGGTCACCTGTGGAGTACCACAGGGTTCAGTCCTTGGACCAATTCTCTTTACTATATATATGCTTCCGATTGGCAAAATTATCAGACAGCATGGGATTAATTTCCACTGTTATGCTGATGACACTCAGCTATATTTATCCATAAATCCTGATGAATCCAATCAATTACTTCGACTGCAGTCATGTCTTGATGACATCAAAAGCTGGATGACTAAATTTCCTGCACTTAAATTCTGACAAGACAGAAGTTATAATCTTTGGACCAGAGTCCTCAAAAAATAAACTTCTTAATCATTCACTGAATCTGGATGGCATTAACTTGGTCTCTGGTAGTAAAGTAAAAAATCTTGGTGTTATTTTAGACCAAGACATGTCATTTAAATCCCATATTAAACAGGTTTCCAGAGTTTCCTTTTTTCACCTCCGGAATATCGCCAAAATTAGAAACATTCTGTCCAGGAGTGATGCTGAAAAACTAGTCCATGCATTTGTTACTTCAAGGCTGGACTATTGTAATTCTTTACTATCAGGAAGTCCACAAAATGCAGTTCAAAGTCTTCAGCTGATCCAAAATGCTGCAGCAAGAGTTCTGATGAAAATCAACAAGAGGGATCATATTTCTCCAATTTTAGCTTCCCTTCATTGGCTTCCTGTTAAATCAAGAATAGAATTTAAAATTCTTCTTCTAACGTATAAAGCCCTTAATAATCAAGCTCCATCATATATCAGAGCTCTGATTACCCCGTATGTTCCTAACAGAGCTCTTCGCTCTCAGACTGCAGGTCTGCTGGTGGTTCCTAGAGTCTCTAAAAGTAGAATGGGAGGCAGATCCTTTAGCTATCAGGCTCTTCTCCTGTGGAACCAAGTCCCAGTTTTGGTCCGTGAAGCAGACACCCCGTCTACTTTTAAGACTAATCTTAAAACTTTCCTTTTTGACAAAGCTTATAGTTAGAGTTCCTTTAAATCAAGATTAAAAACACATTTGTTTAAAATTGCCTTTGACTGTTCTAGTTAAACAGTTTTACTGTTTTTAATGTTCTTTTTTGTTACTACATTCTATCCCTACTTGCTTTTATTCTATTTTCTATCTACATTTTATTATTTTGCTATATCTTAATCATGTAAAGCACTTTGTATTGTCTTGTACTGAATTGTGCTATATAAATAAATTTGCCTTGCCTTGCCTAGAGTGGCTCATGTTACCCTGAGCTACCTCTATAGTTATGCTGCTATAGGCTTAGGCTACTGGAGGACATCAGGGCCTATTTTTCTCACTCTACTGATTTCTACTGTTCTCCAGTCTACTGTTCTCCAGATTTGCATTGCATTACATTGAAATGACTGTTGTCATTTCAGCTTTTAACTTTTTGTTCTCTCTCTTTTTTCTTCATAGTAGGTACACCTGGTCTGACGTTCTGTTGACTGTGAAATCATCCAGGGAGGACAGATCACCGACTATTACCATCTAATGTAGAACAGATTACTAGATCAATGTGTGCTTCTGTGCTTTTTGTCTGTCTTGTTGTGTCTCTGCTCTGTCTTCTGTAACCCCCAGTCGGTCGAGGCAGATGACCGTTCATACTGAGCCCGGTTCTGCTAGAGGTTTTTCCTTCCCATTAACGGGTGTTTTTTCTTTCCACTGTCGCTTCATGCTTGCTCAGTATGAGGGATTGCAGCAAAGCCATGTACAATGCAGACGACTCTCCCTGTGGCTCTACGCTTCTCCAGGAGTGAATGCTGCTTGTCGGGACTTTGATGCAATCAACTGGTTTCCTTATATAGGAACATTTTTTGACCAATCTGTATAATCTGACCCAATCTGTATAATATGATTGAACCTAACTTGTAAAGTGCCTTGAGGTGACATGTTTCATGAATTGGCGCTATATAAATAAAACTGAATTGAATTGAATATGACTTATGTGATTTTTATGGAGCACAGTAAGCAGACTATAATGCTAACGTCCTAACCTGGTGTGTAATTTACCCAGGAGCTTTTAGTCAGGGTCATACTTTCAAAAGTTCCCTCTTTATGTGGAATAGTTCAGATTTCCGATATTACCCAGTCCTGTAACTTTTATTAGGATGACCTTTGTGGAGTATGAACACATTCATTCAGTGATACAGTCTGATTAACTGAGTGATATTATACTTTAAAGACTTTAAAGAAACAGTTTCTTTCCAAACCATGCTGCAGGTAGAGTGTTGGCCTGGGGGTTAGACCATTGTGCTTGTGTCTTGGAGTTTCCGGGTTCAACTCCCAGACTGCTATTCTGGGTCCCTGAGCAAGACTCTTAGAATGGTTCCCTGGTGCTGCACAGTGGCAGCCCACTGCTCCCCAAGGGGATGGGTTAAATTGTATAGGAATGTTTGTTGTAGTGACATTAAAGATGGTCATTATTTTATGCCTTAAAACTATATATATGTAATCAAAACATTCATTACCTTTTCCTTTTTCAGCGGCAATGTTATTATAGTGGTGCAACTTTAAATTAAATTACTCGAGACTTTCAAAATCTATTTCCTGTTGGCTGTTGATTTTTTTTTCAGGGGCAAAGATAATGCAAAATCTCTTGTAATTTCATGTGGCAGCAGTAATGTTGCACTCTATACTATGCCATACTATACTATGCTATGCTATACTATACTATGCTATACTATACTATGCCATACTAAACTATGCCATACAATACTATGCTATGCTATACTATGCTATAATATACTATATTATGCTATACTATGCCATACTATACTATGCTATACTATGCCATACTATGCTATACTATGCTATACTATAATATACTATGCTATAATATACTATGTTATACCATGCCATATTATGCTATACTATGCTATGCTATACTATACTATGCTATACTATGCTATACTATACTATGCTATAATATACTATACTATGCTATACTATGCCATACTATACTATGCTATATTATACTATGCTATACTATGCTATAATATACTATGCTATACTATCCCATATTATGCTATACTAGGCTATACTATACTATGCTATACTATACTATGCTACAATATACTATGCTATACTACACTATGCTATACTATACTATGCTATACTATTTCTCTATTTTTCTAATTTACTAAATTACATTTATGCTTTACTATGTGATGGTCTGTTACTTAAAATCCCAATCAAATGTTTTCCATTTTGTGCCTGCAATGCAACAAAAGAAGTACAAAAGTGTAGGATTTTTTTGTAAGGCACTGCAGTAAATGAGCTGGTTGTCAGTCAGGGGCATGCCCTGCTGGAAATGAGAACCAGCCCCCATGCATCCCTGAACAGAAATAACAGAAAATTGATGGCTGTAGTAAATTATAATCGGGAAATAAAACAGAATTCACTTGAAATCTGCATGAAACAGCAATGAACTCCCCCTTTAGTAAAGAAATGAACGGAGTGTGTTTAAATTTTGGCTGCGTTTGTGTCAGCATTAAGGCACGTGTAGGACAAGGACTTAAGAAGCTGCGTTCAATGCCATGCAGAAGAGAGAGCGTTGGGTTTACAGGTGAGGAGAAAAGGGGAGGCGACACAGAGGAAAACACAGGATCCAGAGAGGTCATGTTAAAAAGGTTTATTTCGACAACTGTCTGAGTTTCATTTGTTTATTCTCTGTTTGAAGTCCCAAAAAAGTACAAAAAAAAAACAAGTACATCAAAGGATTAGAAATCACATCAATGAAAACCAAGACACATTGTGTTGCTTCTTTTAAATCAATCCGAGCAAATGTTTTTTTTCCCCAATATTTATACATACTCACTGGATTAGTCAGACAAACATCAAAACCTCTCAGTAGCATTAACGTTTTTTTTTTTGTTTGATTTTCTTTTTTACAACAACGTTTTCTGTACGTTTTAAACTTCTGTATGATTTCTCTCTTTTTACAAAATACACCAATGCAGGCAGGGAAAGGGAAGCCGTATGTGTGTGTGTGTGTGTGTGTGTGAGAGACAGTGTTCACATGAAAGCGTGTTTTTATGTCTTGGGAGCTTTTCACAGGATGTTTATGCCTCTAACGTCTGTGTGCGCATGTGTACAGGTACCACAGACAGGAAAAAGTTAAAGCAACAAGGAGAGGGCGGGACTGCGCAACAGGGGCATGACTGAATGTAAGGGGTAGAGGGGGGGGGGGGGGGGTAAAAGGGAGCTGTGGGGCAAAGCAGATTGGGGTAGGGGCATTCTTTAGCGTGGGCAGTGACGGGGCAGCAGATCTGGTGCAGGTTTCTTTTTTTTGTTGTTTTTTTTGTTTTTGCAGCGACTGGAGGCTGCCGGTGGCAGTGGTGCCGTGTTGGAAACAGTTGCAGACTGAGTTGGTTGGCTGGTGTGTTGGCAGGCTGGTTGGTTGGTTGGTTGACCGGTTAGGCGTGCTCGGCAGCGGGCGAACAGAGAGCAGCTGGGGGGGACGGGGGGGCGTCTGCGTCATTCCCGTTGCCGGCACACCTTGTCGTTTTTCTGTGTTTCGTTGTCAGGTTGCTGGGGGGCTGTTTTTTTGTTTTGTTTTCACATCATGTTGTTCTGCAGTGAGTTTACCTCCGAGGAGTTCTCCTCGCCCAGGACCTTGTGGTTCTCGTGTTTGGGGGTCAGAGAGTTGTGGATGTTGAGGGAGTCGTCCTCCTTGGGCGGAGCCTTCACCGGGTCCTCCAGCTTGTTCTGGGACTGAGGATCATCCTACATAAGAGCGGGCAGTGATGGAGGGATGGGGGGGGGGGGGGGGGGGGGGGGGGGCAGAAAGCACAGTTAGAAGGGCAAAAAAACAGATGATGCATTCAAATTCAGCTGCAAATCTGACCCTGACGGTTAGTAGCAGCTTTTGCTTCTAGTTTTTTTTTAAAGCCCTCTATAACATCTTCAGCTAAAGGCAATTATCTCTTTTTTTTCCCCAAAAGCTCTAAGCAGTGAACAGTAGACAGTTGCAGCTCATATTGAGTGCCAACTTGTTGAACCAAAATAGATTTAAACCTATAGAACTCAAGTATGGTTTTGACTTATGCGTTTTCCCATCTGCTCATGTGTTCAGTTTGACACTAATCAAAGGCAATGGTTGAGATAAAAAGAATCTGATGTCTAAAAATCAAAATAAGAAAGAAAACTAAAACACAAAATCTACATCCATAAAGCTTAAACTTAGCTTAATTTCCCTAAACAACATATACCGAACCACCTATTTTCCAAATAGTTTTAATTGTTTAAGTCTAATATTCCAGTTTTTCAGATAGTTATTGAAATAAAAAAAAAAAGAAATTAAAAAACTTTACGCGGTGGCAGAGATGTTGGCAGGAACTTCATTTTTAGGCACATGTCTAGTCTCAAGTCTTTAAGTCGCAGTCAAGTCTAAAGTCTCTAAAAATTTACATAAAAATTTCTTTCATCAAACACACAAGTTCTAGTGAACCGCTAACCCCGCATGGGCTTTTGGTTAGGGATCCAAACCTGGACAGTCTGTCCTTTGGCCACAACATGAACATTTAGTAATTATAGGTCAATCTTTTATTATTCTCTATAGTTATCTTTTAATCTATAAACATTTAATTTGCTGTCGTTGCTGTTGTTAAAAGTGCCACATAATTGTTTCGCTGAATGAACACATTGATTATTGTCTCTTATGTGCATTTGTCGTCCTTTCCTTATGTTCCCCTTTAAGTGTTTTAGCACTTTCAGCCTAAGATTGCTAACAATAAGAAATTGTTTTTAATGTTTTGTCTGGTGAAATAAAGGTTTATTTAAGTTATTTTCAAAATTAATCGAATGTAAATGTAATTTCTATTTATCCTTTTACAAATATAAATAGAAATTAACCGCTCTATTAGAAAGATCATTGTTGAATTTCTTAATGAATCAAAAACAGTGTTCTTATGTCTGGACAAGCACCTGTTTGTCCTTATCTTCATATTGTCCATTCCTTCATTTTAAATTGCACTAAATAGGGTTTGGAAGGGTTTCTTCTCCCCACTCTGGACTGGAATGTTTTTTTATATTATTAGAAAACCATTTTGCTATTCCACATTTAAAACCTTGCTCGAAACTAAAGAAACGAAAATGACATTTCAGCTTAGTAGTCAGGCGCGCTGTATTTAATAACCTAAATCAGATCCGCAGATTTATCATTTTACAGATGCTGAAAGCTATCTTCCTAATCGGACGACCGTGTGCGGGAGGAGGAAGAAGGCAGAGAGCAGCTGCCCAGTGTTGTGCTGGTGACCTGTTCACAGTGTAGCCCGCCTCTCACCCAATGACCGCTGGAGACAGGCACCAGCTCAACATCCCCAGCAATTAACCAACCTCATCCTGTCACATTAAACGCCGATGTAGTCTGTAGCTCACGTACCGGCTTCCTTCAAGTGTCCAAGTCAAATCTCAAGCCTTTTTTTTATTATTTGTCGCGACTTAAGTGCAACTAGAGTCGAAGCCTTAAACTCGACTTTGCTTGAAAGTTTAATCACAATCAGCTGTCCCGTAGTTTAGCATTTTAACACTGCTAAACGTGTAAATACTGACCTAACGCTCTAAATTAAACATTTAAAATCAGATAAAGACGTATAGTCAAAAAATCTCACTCATAATATGGAACGTACAATCCGAGGACTCGTGTGGTGTATACTTTCTTCAATAAATAGCCAATTAAAAAGTTTCTGAGTACTCAGATGCTTAGAAAGTTTGAGATTACATTTTATCTAAAGCTGAACGAAATACATTTTGAAGGGACACAGTGGTAAATACTCAAATGTTGATGGCTTAATTCTCTAAAGCTTCCTTCACAGTTTATTGTAATAAATATGGTCTGTCATTTTAATGTTTTTTCAAATAGATATTGGGGACACTACATAATCCAATTTTTTTTAAATGGTAGCTGACAGATTTTAGCTACTAATTGTTAGCTAACAGGTTTACAAATAGTGGCCAATGGAAAACTAAACCTCAAAAAATTAAAACTCTTTCAAGAAACACGTGTAATATAAGTTGCAACAACGTTTAATTTCCCTTTGGGATAAGTAAAGCATTTTTGAATCGAAAGAATCTGATGGCGTCGTCAACACCACTTCTATTTAACCTCTGAATTCCAGTATTTAAACACAAAATCCACACAGGGCAGTATATTTGCTTCTATGGGAATAACGAACGTTTAAGCGTTTTCTTATTATTAGCTATTTGTTTTATTATGCTAGCCTTTAACAAATAATGAAAGCAACACATCACCAGAGGTTAAAAAGAAATCCTAACAGAACATTTTGCTTTGGTGATGCAGAGCATATAAATTTGTAAATCTAGTAATCCTACAACAAAAACAGCTTTTGGGTGTTGCTGATATGGAGCAGTTAGCTCATGACAGCCAAAACAAAACTAAAAAAAAAACAGAAATAATTTACAATAGCAGCTAATTTAGTGGTCTGAATGGTCCATTGTTTTAAAATCACCATGCTCAGCTGGCATTATGCATTGGTGAAGAGACATTGCGGGGAGCTGCATGAGCGACAGCAATCCCCCACCAGGCAACCCAGAAAGCACATGCACATCCACATGCAGGAAGAGAAAACAATGCACCCCGTAGACAGTGATGGTCGCTCATGCAGAACACCTTCAGTATCCGCTGTCCTTTCACTGTTTGAGTGTAAAAACAAACAGTCCTCCCAAGCTTATTTTCAATGTGCACCACCATCATACATACCCAAGCAGTTGCTGGAGGGAGGGGAAAAAACATTGTGCTTTAGTTGTGTCAGTTTAAGTCGTCTGCATTTAATTAAGGTCAGGAGGGAAAAATTGATTATAGAGTCCATTGGAGCGCTGTTTTCCAGCCTCTTAGCCCCATTAATTTTGCATGGCTTTATTGACTTGGCTGCACCGAGGCTTTCCAGGCCGTCAGTCTGCACCTCTTTGTCACAATAGCAACCACACTGGAGAGTGTCCACCCACCCACACACACACACACACACACACACACACACACACACACACACACACACACACACACACACACACACACACACACACACACACACACACACAAGCACACAAGCAGAGTATGGCCAGATATAGATGCTGTCGTTCACACACGCAATAAAGTCCAGACCCTGAGGTCTGTGCCTTTTGCAGACCCTCGCTAATTGAATGTTTGCATTTGAACTCAATGGTACTTTCAGAGAGGAAGAGCAGTGAGAGGATTTACCCGATGGCTGTTGGCCTAGATAGTAACTTCAGGCAGGACGTGTGGGTATGTCACTTCCATGGTTACGGGATAGGGGCCCTCTGTCCTCCCGTCAGCATGAAACTGGAAAATGTTTTTGTGTTTGTTGGATTTCATTGTTGTTGTGCATGGGTGGAAGGGTGCGGGCAGTGGGTGGGAGCACAGAGTCACGAGGACTTTTGTGTGGGAGTAAACTTTTGGGGGAGAGTGGGAACAGATATAAACAGGGTTCTGATGATGAAGATGATGATGGAGGCACATGGACAGTTCTTGATGTCCTTTCGTCAAGTCTGGGACTGTATCCTGTTTGGTGTACAATACAGCCCAAGCATGAGGAGACTGCCTTCGGCTTAACGTACATTTAGCGACCAACATGATTAGCTTCAGGTGCCATGTAGTATTTGTTTGTTTTTTAGTGCACAGACATAGAAAATTTGAAAGTTTTAGGATATTATGATGTCTAAAGGCTATAACTGGACATTGCCACCAAATGAAAATTGGTAGGAACAAAAAGAGTAAATTCTATGTTTTTTTGTGTGTGAATAATATAGTAACATTGAATACTGATGAAAATTTAGTTTAAAAAATTGGACTACACATCCATTGAGATGTTAATTGGTCCTTCTGATTAGAGGAAAAAATAGTAATTCTTATTTGTGTGCAATCCTGCAAAAAAAAGATCGAGTTTATGTTCAATTTAAGCTATGTGCTTTTCTTAATTGTTGTAGAATGTATGCTTAAGCGAAAAATTTGTCAATATTCCAAAACGAAATAGATGGTGGTGCTTTAACACTCACTGCTCATATTTAAGACCTGTGTTTTCCTCTAATCATGTCAGTCGATGTTCATTCAATTTAAGCACCGAGAAACATGATCAGGTGTAAGCATTAATTACTTTCTAGGTTATTTTGTTTTTCGTTAAAAAAAAAGATGCACGTTTAACAAGACTACGTTTTTGCTTTCTACTGTCATCTTTTTAAGTTGTTGCAGTAAAGTTGTGGGTATTACTAACGATTTTGATAAAGTGATTGCTTTTGGAGCATTACAACCAAAAACGAGCCAATTCCATTTATTTCACACAGCATTGTGGAATAGGTGATGATAATTTTCTCCAAGATTTTCTCAGAAGGTTCAACCTTGCTTTGCCATCACAGAAGCATCTGCAAAGAGAACTGGGAATCTTTTCAAGGTAAGTTAAAAGCTTATGTTTGTCATGCTCCTGAGGTGTTTTGAGTTTCTTTTATGTCTCTGTTTTTCTCTACCGTTCAGGTTCTCTAGCTGAAGTAATTTTAGTTTATTTATTTTCTGTTCTTTACTTAATTTTTTTGTTCTTTGTATATTTTGTATTAGCTCTGTTTTCTTTCCTGTTTTTGGTGCTTCTCAGATCCTGCTCATTATTCAACTCCCCTCAGTTCCTCTGCTAGCAATAAGCTCAGCTGTTCTTCATTCCCCACCAGATTAGTATCACCTGTGTCGCCATGCCTTTCTCCACTCTTCCCTCTGTATATAAGCTGTCCGGTCTTCATTGCTCAGTTGCTGGATTCTTCCGTTGCCTCTTTTAATCCACCTCATCACGCTGCCCTGTTCTCCATTTTTGCTCCTCGACCATTGGTCAGTTTGCTTTTGAATCGTTCATAAAATCCTTGTTATCCATATGTGACTTATGAGTTCCTATCTGCACCATGGTCCTGCTAAAGTAAAAAAAAAAAAAAGGCAATGTTGTTACTTAACAGCTCATTTCACCAGGCCAGGTTCTCAGTGTTTTTAAATTGTGCCACTCTCTGATTGATGCAAAATAAATCCTTTTACTATGTGAAAAGCTTCTGATGTTGCTAAGTGATTCGAGTCGGTACTCTCTAAATATCTTCACAGCTTTGAAGGAGAGTACAGAATATTTTTTTTCAGGCAAAGGAAAAACATTATGTGTAATTTAGTCCTCAATTATAAGCTTGTATGTTTGTAGCTGCTACTTGCTTTGATCATGCTGGATGTGTTGGCTAAGTCTAGGTACATTTTTGTACAGCCAAGGTGAATTAATTACTCATGGTCTATGGGTATGCGTCTGTCTCTGTATTTTCCTACCTTGTTGGTGTTTACAGAGTAAATGTTTGCCTGTCAGTGTGTGCATGGCCTCCTTAGCAGACCAGAGACCAGTCTTTATTTAATAAAGGGTTTGTGATTGTTTAACTGTCACAGCGTGATCAGACATTGATGGATGTTTGGACAAGGACTCCTGTCTTTAAGGATAACAAAAAATAGTTCAGAAGGATTTAGGTTTACTGTAAACCCCAGGTCAGCTAAACTGTGATAAGTCAACAAGAGCCAATACAGTCGATGGAAATCCTCTTAAAAATGACTGCCGACTCTGCCTGGGAAATGTGCTTCCTGCGCTGAATTTATTTACCGTTGACAGAAAACAATTCCCTTCCACCGTTTGCTGCAGAGGGAAGGATGCGGCTGCACTTGGCTAAATTAGTTTGAGGGGAAGATTGGGGACAAGTGGGTTCAATCCACCACCATGAATGAAACACAAAGCTTTCAATTACAGCAGAGAAACGACTGCTGTTTACGACACGCTGCAGAAAACAAGGACCTCGTTTTCACCTTCTCAGTAAACAGTTCTTTTCGTAAAAGGCTGTTTTCTTCCAATAAAGGTTCGGTGAGTGTTTTGTGTCTGGACTGGAGCAGTGATGGGGTCAATGACTTCTTTCAGCACGGCTGATGCTTAAACCCGAATTAAGGGCAGGTCCACATCGTTCTAGCTCTTTTTGTGCAGAAACAAATTTTTGCAAGTTAGTTTTGTATCTCTAAATTGGAAGGGATCCTTATACCAAAACCTATTCTCTTTATTTTCACAAATAAAGTTCAAGTTTTAAAGGGCCAGGGGACCAGGTTGGTGGCTATAGCGGTTGAGTCGTCACCTCATATAAAGAGGTTAATGGTCCTCGATGCAATCATCTGGGATTCCACTCCCAACCCGCATGTCTTTCTCCTATTCTCTCTCTCTTTGCCTATTTGCTGTCGGAAAATACTGTGAATAAAGACCACTAACATAAAAAAGAGTGTTTTAGAGATTATTCAGTGTAAAATAATGAAGTATTTAAAATTTTGGAATTGGTGATCTTTAAATGCACACTAGTCCATTAAAAAAGGCAAATGTCCTTTAAAGCAGCACCGTGTAAGTTTTGACTTAAGTATTGGCTTAATTTTAGATATATCAAATGATTTTTCAGGTGAAATAGAGCACTTTGTGCGTACCGATGCTCAGTGCGGGCTGCCCTTCTTAAAAACTCACCTATTGAACTTGAACTTCACCATTCTAGGTTACGACTGTCTGAGTTTTGACAAAACGAAACAGATATGCAACTTACCTGATCAAACATACTGTATTTTTGGTTCTCTGATGTAGGATTTAATCTAGACACGGGTGAATGTGGCCTTGTAAGTAACTTGATGTCTTCTCAATCTGCTGGTCCAAAGTGGTCTGCTATCAGATTCCAAAACACGGAGGGAGACTGTTTAATTTAGCGACAGTGCAGTGTTGCCAGTGGCCTTTAGGGGCACTAAACCTGGAAGTTACAGGTCTAGTGCCCCAAGTGGCTAAAAGTTACATGGTGCTGCTTTAATTATAGAGCAAGCTTATTTATGCCATAAATAAGCTTGCAAAGAGGTAAGGAAAATTTAACAATGACAGGGCCATAAAAAATCATGGAAATAACAAAAGCTTTTTATAGCTTTCTTTTTTTCTTCTTTTTTTTATAGCTTTCTTTCATAAATTGTTGATGCATTACGTGTTCACATAACAATGATATTGCAACTGCAAATTTAGAAACTAATATATTATTCATGTAGAGTAGTCCTCTGAGTACATTGAGTCTCTATGTCCCAATCATAAATAGCATGCCCTGACTTGATGAGTTAAAACAGCTAGGAATTTAAATTTTTTGATGAATTTCTAATGTATTGGGCTAGATTATGTTTCTCCTTGTACTAGAACACACCGTTCAGGTGTTTTTGCGAGCTGTAAGTAGAAACAAGAGCTCATGCCCAGGTTTACGGTATCCACGTTGAAATAGCATAATTTAATCTAATATAGTTCCTATGATTTAAAGTCCTTTTAAAATCTGGGATGGCAGAGAAAGTGCTGGAGGGACCAGAGTTTTTATCTGGCTGATTGAAGCATGCAGTAATACAGCAGTACCCCTATTCTACCTATTGGTGCAGCACATTGGCTGAAAGAGTACATTGTTTTTTAAATTTGCTTACCAGAGAGAAAAATTTAGGTTGTTTGGAAATATTTCAGATGGTAAATTAAACACAGATAGCCATTGCTGGGAAATTAGTGGCACTGATCCTCATTTTACTAAAAGTTGCAAAAGTCACACCAACCCACGACACTCTCATGACAAATAATAAATATTATAATAATAATTGGTATAATACAATATAATATAATAATAATCAATTATTTGTTTTTTTGGGGGGGTGGGGGTGGAGTGAGGGGATTAATATATTGACAATAAGACCAACAATTATTTTTTTTTACCTCACTGACCTTACGTTTATACAGTTTTGGACAATTTAAATGTAACATTTATTGTGCATGCTTATTATTCCTCACGCTAAACATTTCAAGAGTTTTAAACAAACTGTGACAACTTTGAGATTTATTTTCTGCTTCTAAGTGTCTTTTCAGACGTAAACCTTCACACGGACTAGATATGAAAATATATCCTCAGCTAAATCTAACATATGCTAGTATTAGTCTTTGCATGTATTAAATAGCTATTATTATTATTATTTTATTTATTTTGTGTGTGTGTGTGTGGGCATTACAAAGTGTGTGAAGGGGAACAGGGCATGCCAATTGTATTTAATTGATGTTTTTTGCTTTTGCAAATATAGCTGAAATCAAATAAGTTACATACACCTGTGTGAAAGACACATAAACACATTTTCTCACTGTCTGACAATAACTCCAACAAACATTTTCCTCTTTAAGTTCGGTTATGATTACCAAGATTATTGCTCTATGCTAAAAACTTGAATAAAGGGGAAATCTAATCTTTCAGGGTTTTTTAAATCTTCACCTTCAGCAATTTTCCTGTATTTCCTTAGTATTTGGCGACTTGGGTCAGTCGTTAGGTGGTTCATCTTTTCAGCTCACAACTTTTCTATGAGACTGAGATCAGGGCTTTATGACAGCCGCTCCAAAACCTTCATTTAATTTAAATGAATAAAGTATTTTTTTTACTTGAATTTTCTTGTCCCTAAGCCATTTTGTAGCCAATGTGGCAGTATACCCAGGGTCATTATTGATTTGAAAGACACATTTATATCCAAGTTTTACCTACCTGGCTGACATCTTAAGATGTTGCCTCAATATTCCTGTGTATTGCTTTTCCTTATGACCCAATCACCGCTTTGAAGTCTTTGAAGGACCCCTTATGTGAAGCTGCGCTGTACTTCACTGTTGAGGCGGCGTTCTTAAGCTTGCAGTCTTCACCCTTTTTCCTCCAAATCTAATCCCAGTCTTTATTGCCACACACATTGATTTTATTTGCACCGGAAGGTTGGACATGTCTCCAAAAATCAAATCTTTCTCCTGGTTTTCTTTTGAAAATTGCAATCTCTTTTTTCTGTGTTGCTTTTGGTGTAATTGATTTGTTGTCGCTACATGGCCTTTCAGCCCAAGTCTGTAATGACTCCCCTACCAGCTTCAGCCAGCATCTTCTCAGGGTATTTTGCTGTTTTTCTGGAGTCGAAACGTAAACTTTGCACCAAAGCACCCTCATGTCTGCGACACAGAACCTCTCTCCTTCCTGAGCTGTCTGATCGCTGGACATTGCCGTGTTCAATCACGTAACTGAAAAGATGAACGTGGCACCTGAAAGCATCTGGTAATTGTACCCAACGATTAGCCAGACAGGGTTAAAACCAGATTGATTTGTATAGATGTTTTTTCCATGATGCCACGGAAGGACTCCGTGTGTTCGGAGTGTTTCCGTGAAATATATCCAGAGCCGTGCCTCGATTTGACCCACACATTGTGAAGCTCACAAAGACAGGACGTCGTCATTTGGGATATTGCAAATGATTTAAAGGCAGAGTACTCTTGTTGCATGTCAACTTCTGGATTTAAAAAAAGCAATAAATAAAAGTCAATAAAATTAGCAAATAAAGCATGAAACTTGGTAATCCTAACTGACCTGAAACAGGAAAATTTGGTCGAATTTAAAACAGGCATAAAAAAAATGTGTCTTTCTATATAGGGGATGTAAACATCTGTCTTCAGCTTCACTGTTTAAATGTGTTTGAAAAAATCTATCTACTCTCTCAGTTCTAGCCTTTTAAATCTTATTTTCTTTCCTTTTTTTTGTCTAGACTGGCTGAGGCTTGGACTGATCCACTGACAGTTGAGAGGGGGTGACTGACAGGGCCACAGTAACAATGAGAGAGCTGTTTGGGAGGGTGACAGGGGGTCGGGACTGTCTGACATGTCTTAAATTTGGTCTTACCTCGCAGTCGGACTCCTCTTTGGTCTTACACTCCCAGGTGTATCTGCTCATGGTTTTCTGAGGGGAGGGGGACGGGGCAAAGGGTTATATTCCTCAAAAACAACCGTACAAGCCATCCTTAGAAGAAAGACATATAGAGGGAGGACGGAGAAAGACGGAGAGAGATTGAAGTGGACAGAAAGGAGGAAGAGTGTGAGAGCCAACGGATCAGAGACGATTAAAAGAAGTGAAGAGGGAAACAGGAAGAGACAGAGATAAAATAGACAGAGAGCGTTGGAGACGGAGACCAACAGTAGAAGTAACTGGACTTCCTGTCTGATGTCAGCTGATATTCCCAGCGTGATTCAGCTCTGTTCCTGCACAGACTCTCTGGTGCTGCTTGGTAGTTAGTATGAACCTGAGGAGGCTGTAAACCATAGTGGCAAAGAGATGTTGTTACAAAGAGTATTTTATGGCAGGGTGTTTTTTTATGGTTAATTATGAAATTATATGTTTTGTGCCCATTTGTGTTTTTAAAACTGGGTTGAATAGTAGTGGGGTATACTTATTTTGATGTTGAAATGGAGAGAATGTGTCCCCCTCCAGAACATACTGATGCTTGAGCTATCTGAAGAAACCCTAAATGGATAATTAAAAATTATTTGAAAGCAGGGTTGAGATTGAATCTTAATGCGATGCTCTTCCACTTTAGTCATCGAAACCAGAAAATAGTTTCTAGGTTTTTCTTCAACTATTTTTCCTGAGACTATGTAAGGCTTTAGCTAAATGTTAAAATACCGCATTGGGAGAATACATTTTATGTTAGAAATTTGCTCTAAATTCCAAAGATTTAAATTCATTTGTATGTAGAAAACCAGATTGAAAGCAGAAACCAATTATACTGAATGAATATTTTTTCTTGAACTAAGCCATCTCTACAATAGAGGTGACACATTCCGTAAATTTAGGAAAAACAAATATTGAAAGTGATTCTATCAAATTGAATGATGCAAGTTAGCTGTTGGATTGCCAGGCACACCCACTGGTTTTAGGAGATTAGTACATTATTTCAGTTCAGCAAACAGGAAAAAACTTGACAACAAAGCTGCATCAGGCCCCACCCCTGCTTCTTGATTGCTGGTATCTTGCAGAATGATCTATTTTTTAATATTTATTTCATTACAAATAATAGAGAAGGCACCAGCACCCCTCACGACCCCAATAGGGATAAAGCATGTTAGAAAATGGATAGATAATAGACTTGCAAGGCATTGTTCTCTGTTTTGTTTAACCATATGTAAATATGCGTTTGTCTAATTTTGTAAGGCACAATGTTGACACCTTAATTTAGATTTTTTGGCATTAATATCACTGTATTGTAAATGCTAGTGTGGAATTAGCTGCAGAAATACCCAATGCATGAGACAAAGGCTTCTCTGGCACAACACACAGCCCCAGAAATATCCCATAGGGCATCTTTGGAAGCTCACAATCAACTCATTTGCATACCACAAGTACTATTCAGTCCAGTGAATGAGCAGGGTTTTGAGTTGTAAAGTGACATGTTTGAGATGTTATTAGAAAGCGATGACGGATTTGTTTTTGTTTTTTTTTATTTCGTGTTTTGGGATTTAATGTTTATTATTATGTACTTTTAGTTAGAATGAATTGGTGGGACTCGTTTGCATGTAGAGCAACTACATTTAAAAGAAATGAGTTCAAAGCCTACAGCCTGGAGTTTAAAGGGGTGAACAAACTACTGAAAGAGCTGTGAGAGGGTGGTACCACATCCTGAAAATAAATAAGCTCGTTGCTAATTAAAGAAAAACAAAAACTCAGTTGTAGCACTACAGCAACCCATGCTGCGACAACTTTGGTGTTAGCACAACTAGCTACCCATGCTTCGGTTAGTCAGAAACCTGTCAGCTCTACTGCCGCCTTCAGGCAGCAGCAAGGCATTGCATCCCAGATGTTTATCCTGATGACCGCCACCATTTTCCTCAACTACCCACCACTTTTAGCTTACCTGTTAGGATATCACCCCTCTGGAATATTTTTTTTTCTTTTCCATATTACTTATCCCTCCCACTTTCCCTACCAACCTTCAGGATAAACAAGTCAAAAAGACATTTCAATAAAGTAAAACAAGAGGAGCTGCAGTGGCTGATATGGCCACTAGGTGGTGCATATTGGCGACAGAGCAGTCATGCCATGACATCAAGTACAGATGCAAAGAGGTGATTAGAGAGAGAGAGCAGGTTAGAAGGACAGAGAACAGGCAGGGTGCACAGCAAGGTGTCTTTTTCTTCTATATTTCTGGTCAAACTTCAGCCAAAAAAATCATTAAGTCTTCAACCCGCCTTGTTTCTGTGGGGAATTGAACCCCTAACCCCTAATCCAACCACAGAACTAAGTTATCTCTGTCAACTTTGTGGAAACTAAACTCAGAGGTTTGCATGATTGGTTGAGATGTCACTGAAATGTATATTTAAGAATTTTTATTTATCTGTCACATATATATAGTGCATTTGTACTTTTGACTGCTTGAGAGAAACATTCGCATGGCTACATTTCATAAAGGGTCGATAAGCAATGAAAGCAGGAAAACTAAATCAATAAAACCCATCAAGCTAAAAATGTTTTAACTGTTTAACTGTTTTTATCTCGCCGTTTACACTCCATAGCTAGCTTTCTGTAAGATTCTTATGTTTTAAAAAGATGATTCATGATTCTTTTTCCTTCTTTCACCATTTTGCCGTTTACAGCAAATATTTGGATTGTTTTCCGCTAATTGCTCATTATTTAGTCGGATGACAGCCAAATAATACACACGGCTAGAGATTTACCATTGTCAATTAACACTTTTTTTTCAACAGCTCCCAAACTGTTAAAACTGAGAGCAGGACGTTGGTGGTGCTGGTCTTTTCACTCCTTCACCATTAACATTTTGGTAATGTTATACAGGACTAGAAATTGAGCCAGGCGGTGCACTCTGAAGGAACTTTGGGGACGTTTGGTTGAATAGACGAATTCATTAATTATCCAAGAGGTGATTCCAATAGATACCAGTGAAGGCTGAACGGATAGAGGAAAGCTTGCCCTGTTTTCCTCTTTCAACTTCTGTTACAGAAATGTTGTTAGATCTTTAGAAATCACAGAGTTAGGAAAAGGATCTACATTCTCATGCAAACACTCCGCTGTTAGCAGCATAATTGTGCTAAATGCAAATATGAGACGCTAAAGCCGGTTTAACAAGTCAACTCAAACTAATTTTATGCTGTTTTTAAAACAGACTTTGGGATGTCCCCTCAGCACCAAATAGGAATAATTAATGGCCACTCATGGCAAAAAATAAATATTTTAAATGCTATTTAATCATTTAGGCAGGTCAGGGTTTTACAAAAACAGATTGGAAACAAATATCTCATCAGTTTTTAAAAACCAAAAAATATTCAGGAAATAAAGAGACATGATTATCAGCGCTTGGCACTTGGACCCCGCCCATTCTCCCTCCTTCAAGCTCATAACACCTCAGAGTATCTGAGAATACTCATGCCCATGCATTTAGAGGGGGGGGGGGGGACGAGGGCCCGAGCAGGACTCAGGTTGGGAGGGAGATGCAGAAAAGGGGTGAGAGAGAGAGGCGAGAACCACGTTACCTGACAGATAATGTTATCATAGTAAGCCAATGCACGGGCATGAGGGACGTTAGGAGGGGTTTCGCACAGTTTCCTTACATTTGGGTGGGAGCCCTCAGCGATGGTGGACAACGAGAAATTATCATTGTGCTGCTCCGATGAAGGCCGGTACTTACTGCTGGGCGCCGGTGGGATGGAAGGGGTCGAACAGAGGGAGAAACCAAAAAAAGAAAAGAAAAAAAAAGAAAAAGAAAACAGGAAAATTTAAGAGATTTGAGGTAGAGCCGTGAGGAAAAACAAAAATAAGGAACATGTGGGATGTTTAGGCGAAAAAAAACTCCAGAAATTTGTAAAAGTGACAAATAATGAGCATAAGGACAGTAAAGCAAGGATACGAGAGGTTGTTAAGGAAGAGAGATGATGTGGATGTTAGATAAAACAATTAGATAGTAAAAAAAAAAAAACAGAAAAAGGTTATGTGGGGTTGCAGTAGGGCAATGAAGGGATGCGGATAATATCACATTGTGGAAAAGACGGGAAGAAAAGCATAAAAGGGGGTAAAAAAGCACAAAAGCAGCATCAGTTAGACAGCTCAACATGAGAAATGATAAAACAAAACAGAAATAAACATTTATCTGTGATGCAACACACTGACAATAAGATATTAACTGGTTCTAAACACATAAAGCAGACAACATAACCTCTTGTTTGCTATTTTATTTACTACACAAGTTACAGTTACTTTTCATATTTTATGTCCTGAATCAGTATCTGTCTCTGCACAATGTATTACACACAATTTCGATGAACACCTGTAAGACGTGGAGATGCTGTAGTTGCTTTCAGAAAGCTCAAAGCAGTGACGTAATATTATTTCTTTTAAATCAAACGGCCTTTCACTGAGCTGAATTGGTCGCTGTCAGGAATAATTTCCATCCTGCAGCAAGAATCCATTAGCGATACAACATGACCAAAGGCTTTCTCGTGGAGAGGACAATATGTAAGCAAACTCTGGCAGTTATAAAAGCAACATATAATTTGATTAGGTTTATTTATATAGCGCCAACTCACAACACATGTCATCTCAAGGCTCTTTACAAAGTCAGTTTAATTGAATCATGCAGACGGATTGGTTAAAGCGTTTTCTGAGGAAACCCAGCAGATTGCATCGAGTCATTGACTTGCAGCGTTCTCTCCTCCTGGATGAGCGTGGAGCCACGGTGGACAGTCGTTTGAATTGTGTCGCTGACTTTGCAGCAATCCCTCATACCAAGGGTAATCTATGTGAAAAATTTTTTTGAACGAACTGAAAATTCAGCGGGGTGTTTGTTCTGGTAATTGTTTGTGTAATTCGAAACTGAGATATCTTTTGTTCTATGTTGCATTTATGTGCCTCACCTTCTGCGCTTCTATAACCCACCTTCCAGTCTGAAAGCATCTTTTTTTTTGGTTTCCAATTGTTAAAATCCGATGCAGCTTCACAGAAGGTTTCCCTTCATCTCACTCTGGGAGGAACCAACTTCGGGAATTCCCGTTCGACAACGTCAGACTGAACTCTTTGAGATTCGTGCTTCGTCTTCTTCGTCACAACTTTCTCAAACCAAAGAAAAGTTTGTCTCGGCGACAAAATCAAACGCTAACTTTGTTGAGAGCGACATCCGTTTTGTTTCTTTTTCTTTTCTCGCTGTCATTTGGCCCCTCATTCAAAAAAACCCAAAAACAACTACTACTGTGAACACTTGAAGGCACAGAGAAACATCAGCCCCCCCCCCCTTTTTTCTCTCGTCTAGATACGACTTTGCTTTTCATAATTTCCACTTCCCTATCATGTGTAGAGCTAAGGAGACTGCAGTCGTCTCTGATCTGCCTGCAGAGCTTTCACGCTAGATTTAACCAATGAACTGTCATGACTGTCACAGATTCAAACAGTGAAGTGGGAGAGGAGTACGCTTCCTATCCCCACTTCCAGATTTGGTTTCTCCATTGACTCCCTCTGAACAAATATCAGCTGATCATCCTGTACATAAAAGCGCTTACGATATATTTTTTACATTTATTAAGATTCTTGGTCCATGTGGTGGCCAAACCTGCGGCCACACAGTCGGTAACCCCACAAACAACCACTTTTTCACTTTAAGTTTTCACACATACATATACTGTAGCATAAATACATTGGTTTGTTTATTTTTATTCTGACAATATTGAAAGACATTAGTTCCAATTGCAGCACGCACATTTGGTTAACTTATGTATATTTAATTTTCTCACATACTTAACATTGGTTTGTGCTTCCTTTTCTGGTGTTGTGGGGAGTACCTTCACCTGGGCTGAAGCAGAGGACCCTGGCCGGCACACTCCAATCCCAGACTGACTGACTGATTGGGTGGTACCCTCTGGAGTTCCACTAGTGGGGAATCAATGGAGTCCTCATTCTGTTTTGCATAATCTTTCTTTTGCTTTCTTGATTTGTTTATTTTGTTTAGTTATTAGTCATTTAAATTTAATCCTTAAACTGTTTAGGTTATTTTTATTGTTGTGTAGATGTTCCCTTTCCCTCTTCCTCAGTGTGTCAGTCTGGTCTGAGCAGCCAGTATTTAAGCCCCCTTTGTTTGTTGTGTGTCAGGTCAGTTTGGTTGCTTTAGCATTTAGTTTGAGGTTTTGTTTGTTTAACTTTGATATTTTTTGCCTTGAGTTAGTTTCTTCATTTGACCTCTTTTGAGGGCCCTATAATTATTGTTTGGAATTTCGTTACTTTGGGGAAATAAAACCCATTTTCTTGAAAATCACCACTGTGTGCTCATGCTTGTCCGGCTCGGTCCCTTACAGTCCAGTTAAACAAAAAAAAAACATAAAAAGTTGTGATAAACAGGCTTTTGAAACTTGATTAGTTGTTGTTGTCATAAGAGCAGTTTTTAATAACCTGTACTACTCTATTATTTGTGTTACACCTCTTGCACAGTGGATGAAGAAACCGCACATGTCCCAACTGTGTTTTTTCTTAATATTCTCAACTAGAGCTGTACATTATTAAGCAAATATTACACCGTTGAATACTGATTGAGACTCATACAGATTTTCTTTTCTTTTTTTTCCTCTTTACTTTGATCACAATGTCCACAGATTTCTCTGTGAGCTTCAGCATCTTGATCACTAAGTTCTGTCTTAGATGTGGGCATAAAAGACAGTATAAATCAAGTGAGTGGGCCAAATTTGAATGTATGGCACATGTAATGTTATAGCTATCAAAAATGTTAATATTGCAATTAGGATTGGAATTTAATATATTGCGCAGCTTTCTCGATGACCACTGAAACACAATGCTTTCAGGCTCTGTGTCATAGATCCCCCGTTTTCTACCCAGGATCCCATCGTCATGCTCCATCAGGCATAAAACCCCAAAGACATACGCAAAACCCCTGAAAACCATCCACATTCTGTTTCCTTATTCTCTTTTTAGTGTTGCAGCTGGGTCCTAACTCAGCGTGAAGCAGCATTTAAACTGTTTTCCTGTCAAAAGATAAAGTTTTGTGTCTATCAAGAGCAAACCTTAAAACTGAGGGATAGTTTCGGAGCCCCGCCGGGATAAACAAATTATGAAGAGGCTGAAAATTGTTGTCAGTTACTGTTATTACTTCTTGTTGCGTTTTAGGAGAAGATCTGTCACGCTGTTTTAAATATTTTAAAGTGATGCTGAGTGTATTATTATCCTGTTGGAACGCCCAAACGTGGCAGACTTTTCACCATCTAGCAAAATAAAATAAAGTAACACAAAAAATGTGAATAGTCCTCCTTTTTTATTGTTTTATCTGCTTTACTACAAAAGTAGTGCTGGCACCAAAATAGTCCAACAGCATTATGAGGTTCTTAAGTAGCTCCTACAAACTTAAGTCTTGGTATTATGGTCAAATCCATCAAAATTAACAGCTGATATTTTCTAAAATGACCATAAAACACATGACCAACAGGCACGGAGTCATTTCAGGGAGAAGCAAAGTCGCTGTGGACAGCGATGCTGCTATCCCAGTGGTCTTCATCTTGTGAACTTTCTAACCAATGCCTCTTAATCTGAGGGTAGCCGTTTGAGTCTGATAAATGAAACGTGGACACAGCTGGATGCTCCGTGAGGGTTTTGGTCTAAAACATGTGGCAAACTACTTTTTAGGAGGCTCATGAATATTCTGGATCCGCTTTCTGACAGCTCTGACCCGAACTCTGTTGAAAATCTGTGAGCTCTGTTTAAAAGCTGTGTTACAAAGATGGAGAGTGTGGGAGTTTCAAGTATTCATGAGCCTTTTCAGCACCAAACGCTGAGTTTTTCTCCCCATGGCTGCCCTCTCGTCTTCATCCTTCGATCCCTGTTTCCTTCCTTCATGCAACACTTTCTCTGTCACTCCCCCATCCTCATCCTGCCCTCCTTTCTCATCCATATCCCCTTCCTCTCCTGCCTCCTTCTCACTCCTTATCGATTTCTTAAAGCCCACCACTTGATGAGGCAGTGTTTTCCCTTTCATGCAGCGCCCCGCCGCTCACACCCCTCAGGTTGCACAGCTGTATGTAGGTCAACCCCACCTCCTCCGCCCGTTTCCCCGCTCCCCTCCCCTCCTCCTGTTCAGACTGCCCTACTTTCGGTTGGATCCACAGTCCCAATGACATCACCCTCTCTTTCCCTGTTTTTTATTTTTTTATTTTTGATTTCTGCAAGCCAGCATTATAGATGCTATCACTGCACCACTTTTCCTCCTTACCACCGACTTTAATCTCCACCACAGCTAGCATATCCCCTCCCTGCGGTCCTAAAAATAAATTGAGGTCTCGGTCCTTTGGTTCCTTTGGTTCCCATTTGCATCCGCGGCTCTCGGTCGCCGTGCTGCTGCTCATCCACATCAACAGCTCTGTTGCCACAGAGATCGACATCAAAACACAAAATAACCCCTACCCACTCCTTTTTTATATTCAGTCCAGCCCTTCAATCTGTCCGTTCTTTCTCCTTTTCTCCTTCTGCTACCTTTCTGAAAGTTTTTTTTTCTTTAGTATAAAGGGCACCGCATAAGAAGCAGGTTTTTTTGTAGCTTTCTGCAAAGGTTCTGAGGCTACAGCATAGTAAGCTGCCTTTTTGAATTAGCATTGCACCATAAATGTAGATTTTTGTCTAAAGCAGGGGTCTGCAACCTGCGGCTCCCGAGCCGAAAGTGGCACTTTGGCCAAAAATGATAAGGAACAATCTAATACTAAATAGAGATATAATAACAAATGTAGGTTTAAGACGTTTATCCAATTTTATAGAATGATAATGATAACGATTTCCACAACAGAATTACAATAAAACCATCAGTAATATATAATAATCTATGTATGTATATACAGTATGTAATCTTATGTATGTTTTTTTTGTCATTGGGTTTGAAATTGCGCTTTTTGTTTTTTCGTCATTTTCCAAAATATCACTGTCCCATAAAAGGAAATGTATCCATCCTCTTTGTGCAAAAGTTTTGTTTTTCTTTATTTTAAAGCCTGAAAATAGAAATATAAGGGTTATTTAAAAATTACAACACATTTTCCATAATATATATTTATCTAATATTATGAGTTGTCTTTTTTTCAAAAGGTCATGTGACATTTGTGACTGTAAACAAGTTTTATTGGGCAAGATTGCAGAACCCAGGTCTAAAGGAATTCCAATTCTTTGAGATTTTTCTCATTTTTTCCAGTTACAACCGCAAACTTTCATGGATTTTATTGAGATTTTATTTAATAGACCAACCAGTTACTTAATTGTCACATGAAAGGAAATATATCTATGATTTTTATTTTTTGACAAATAGAAATCTTAACATTATCGCAGGAAATAAAATATAATCAGTGTAACTAACACGTCTTGTCCGCCTCTTTGCTTTTACCCCTAGAATATGTCCAGCCGTAATCTGAGGGCCTCAGGGGTTTCTTAATAAACATTAATGAATAAACAAGGGACACATCAGACAGGAAAGGGATAAAGTGGTGGAGAGGTTTAAAGCAGGATAATGTAAAAAGAAAGTATCCAAAGCTTCAGAAATCTAACGAACTAGGATGAGTAGCTCCAAACCAAGACATGGACGTCCTCCTAAAGTGTCAGAGCGCTCAGGGAGAACATTGATCAGAGAAGGAACCAAAAAAGTTATGCTATATATAGCACAATAATATATAATATATATAATATATAATATAGGTTCAATACTTTAGTAATCAGGCACTGCTTTGTGTATCACTTAAAATTCCCATAAAGAGCAATATACACGGAGATTTAAAAAGAAACGCATATGCTGTCTTTACATTCTTACAGCTGAACCCCTCAGTGCCTACATTTGTTCATTTAAAGAAATAAATGTGTGTTTTTGCTGTCAAGCAGATTATACATTGAATAGAGCACATACAGAATATTTTGTGGCACATGCATCTGCAGCCATTAAGTTGAGTTTTCTCCAGCTGAATGCAGCACAGGGTTAAGCAGTGTTGCCCCTCCCCCACTAGTAGCTGCCCATTGCCGGTCATCTGGCTGAAAAAAGGCTACAACATTGTTCTCATGTTTACAGAAAACACCAGCTTGGCTCTAGGTTGTCATAAGATGAGGATCTCACATCAGCCATGGCTAAAAGAGACTTGTTTTCTGCATATAAGGTGAAGAAAATGCTGAAAAGTTGTCTCCCAGGAAAAAATGAAAAAGCAATTTAAGCAACAAGATCACTGGATTTTATGAAGGAGTTATTTCTTTATTTGATGCAATTTCTCTGGTGACGACAAGCAACATGTCCTTAATATATTCTTAATATAGGAACCTACATACTATGCAGCATTTCTGCCAACATACCCCCCTGTTCTTCTAAGTTCACTTTCTGAAATCATAAAATATGCAGCAAGAAACTGGCTCTTATCTTTGG
The DNA here is from genome assembly GCA_037039145.1 of Fundulus diaphanus. NCBI lineage: Eukaryota > Metazoa > Chordata > Actinopteri > Cyprinodontiformes > Fundulidae > Fundulus > Fundulus diaphanus. Next base: position 49,211,827 of record CM073130.1, on the reverse strand, counting down.
TGCTTTTTAGAGAAATTTCATAAGGGATAGGGGTTATTAAATAACATAATGAAAATAATGTTTTAAATATATGCCCCAGCTTCAATATCTACCATAATAATTTCTAAAGAGCTTTTGCCTGATAATTTACAGAATCTACACATCAGCTTTATCTCCTCTCCTGTCTTTTTATCAGGCTGATTCTTACTCTCGATGCAGCCCTTCCCACCTCCTCCTCCTTGTTTTTTCTCCAATCCACCGTCCCTTTAAGTCTGCACCATTTATGATTTATGACTTGTAATTTCATAATTGGATTGCTAAACAAATGTTTTTGTGATAAACTGTCTTTAGAGGCTTGCTGCTTTATGTATAATGCAACATGTTACTGATATAAAAACAACTGGGCTGTAGAATAAAAACACTTGCTTCTATGTATGTGTCCATGTTTTCAATGTTCGTATTTTATTATTTTATATAAGTTATGAGAACCACTCCTATAGCCTCTGTGTTGCAGCTGGTTGAGTTTTAGTTTTCAGACCAATTTTAGGATTTCTTTCTTTAACCTCAGTTAACTTCTGACCTTTTTACAAAAGCGCCACGCTGTCAGATTTCGTTTGGTGGTTTCATCTTTCCCAAACATAAAAATTAAGCACAGTTTTAATTGAAAATGCAATGCAACATGCATTTTCAAGTCAACTCTTAAGGCATGCAGCGGCTGCAGCCTCCTTCTAAGTAGTGGACTGTTTCCAGCTGGGGGTCCAATTCCTCGTACGCAGCTCGAAAACAGACTAAAGTTCATTTTCTGTGACACATTAAAATTCATTCAACTCTAAGATAATTGCATTGACTGCAATCAAATTTGGGGAGGGGGGGGGGGGGCAAAAATCTTTTGCATGTCACTAACGAGGCAGACAAACTATTTTCACAATTAGCCGTCTAAAAGGAGTGTCCCTGTTGATGGTGGCTTACTTTTGTTTCTGTTTGAGAGTAAAAGCAGAGAGGGCAATTAGACTTGCAAACGAAATTAGTTGATATTCAATTGATGTTTATGTTTTAATTTTTCCTGAGCCAAACAAACAGCTTATACTGCAGGAGTAATATACTGCAGCTGAGAGGGAGTGTGGCTCATAATCGCCGACCACTTCAGTTTTAAACTTATTTTTTGACCTACAATAAGAAGTGTGGGGCTAACAGGGTACATGAAAATAAACAATGATTTCTGATTAAAGTTGTACCAACGTTTGTTTACTTCTTTATAATTAACATTTTATTCTGTGAAAATGAGTTTTCGTAAGTTATTTCAGATTCCCTAAAATAGTTTTTTAGTAAGATTAAATTCAGTATTCATTATGATGCACTGTAGTCTGATAGATACAAAGAGAAAGTAAAACATCATATGTAGATTTTTTTTTTTTGTCTGAGTTACAGCGAAATGTCCGTCTAATCTGGACATAGATCCTCCTCAACTTAATTACAACCAATTTATATTAAAAAAATGCCGGCGTGTAAGTTTACAGCAGCTACTCTAACTCCAGGAAAGGTTTGTCAGTGAGCTATGACGCAGGGGCCTTTTTTGTTTTGGGTGGAGATTGGGATAACCTTCAATGAAAGAAGATAGCAGACAGCTTGTTATAAAGTAAGATCTGCAAAGACGACTGGTGAGACAGGGGCTGGGCAGCAGAGCTGTTAGTCAGACAAGTCTAAAGGCTGGTTCACATGGCAGGATTTCAGCCAGATTTTCGCCCCGATGTTCCCCTTCCGAGAGGCGCCGATTATCTGCGTGTCTCTTAAAATAGTCCTAAGAGATATTCCTGCCATGTGTGGTGTGTTAAGAGCGATCGGGTTTGCTTGGTAGAACGTTGGGACCGCGCCGACCTCAAATCGGGGATGTTCAACATGTTGGATTTTCTTGCCCCAACATTCTAGCGTGTGTGGTGTCCTGCGCAGACAAACGAGCATGCGGCCTGCTGGATCTGACGTGGAGCCAATCAGAAAGCGACGAGGGATTCCCCGAGAGAAAGAAAAACACCAACTCGCCTCTATTTCATGGTGCAGCAAACGTAGAGCCCCCGGCCACATTGCCTCCGCTTCTTTAACCGATGGCTTTTCTCTGTGAAAATTAGTCCACAAACTATCACCATTGTTCTTCCTGGTCGTCCATGTTTATTGACTCTGAACTCACGTTTGATCTTGAGAGGAATCGTAAGATTTCCCGTCTGATATCTGAATGAGCTTAAGCAAAATCTGTTTGTGTGTGGTGTGTTGAGCTTGCCGTCTGACCGAACACCACACACAGTATGAACAAACATGTTTTATCTAAGATTTTGTTATCGTTACCTGTGATGTCTCTCAGGCTTTAAAAATTGGCCTGACTATTTTAAAATCCTGCCGTATGAACCAGCCTTTAGCTAACCTGCGTGAAACAGCTGCATCTCTGCCTTTCCTCTGCTAATGTTTATTTCCCGTATGAAAATGCACATGCAGAATATACACATGCAAGAAAAACACTGCTGTTTTTATTTTCTGCTGTCTCTGTAGTATAGTATCTGAATTTTGCTGGATAAACCAGCAGGGCTAACAGCAAACAAAGCCAGCTGGAGATACCGCTGGTCTGCTGCAAAACTCATATCCTGCTTCTGTGGTGCATATCTGTACTAAAAGCTGACATTATCATAAAATAAAATATATAATGGTTAGAGAAACTCAAACACTGTTGCTGTTGTTGATGCATCTGCTTATTCAATGCATTATCTTTTAATAGCTTTAGGGACTTTCTATATGGGGGCAGGATAAGGAAGTGCATTTAAGTAATAGTAATAATGCAGTTTGAGCAACAGTAATAATAATGAAGGTTGTAGCCTGTTTGATTCATAGGCTCAAAACATGATACCAAACACAATTGACTGAAAACTGATTAAATATTTAGGTAAAAAAGGGAAAAAAAGTCTTCATATCTTCTATTTTATCCTTTGTTAGAACCCTCACAGCCTCATCTCACCTGCGCCTGCGCAACTTCTTGTTCTCCGTCTTGAGCACATGGAGCTTTTTGGCGAAGCAGACAACGATCATGAAGAGCAGCAAGACCACCAGGGCCGAGGCGCCCACGGCGAGGCACATCACCTGGAACTCGGTCACCACCGACTCACAGCGCGCACCTTTGTGCCAAATGTAATCCTGGACATTGCACCTGAAACAAAGAAAGACATGGGGAGCATAAGAAAAGAGTAAGATGAAAGCAAAAGGTATAAATAAAAGACAAAAAGAATAAAGAAAAGTGGTCCAGATAGATTTAAACATGTCCTTTGCACCTCTTTGTTTTATAGGTATGACTATTCAAGTATTTTAATGCTTATTAATAATTACACAGACACACACACACATATATATGTATATGTATATATATATATATATATATATATATATATATATATATATATATATAAAATCAAGGACACTTGAGTGTTAGGGTTACTAGTATTCATTCCAACCAGATCAAGAAGGTAATTTGCAACCAGGTGCTTGTAATAACAAATGCCTCATTATTTGGTCATTATGAGTATGACCACCGCAATAAAAAAAAAGATCTTTGGCAGTTTGCTAGTCTGAAGAAAACACATATATACACAATATACCAAGGCGAAACGACACAAGCTACAACCGTAGAGAAACAGTTATTGTGGTCCATCAGTTTAGAAATGGATGAAAGGCCAAATTTTGGACGCTGCAAGCCTCAGTTAGCATATCAAATGGTAAAAGGACAGAACAATTGGAAACAGACTGAACAGGTATGCGTGTCTGCAAGGGTTACCAGATAAAAAATATTGCAGCATGAATTAGGTTTGCTAATTCCCCCTCTGAATGAACCCTAAGATTTCTAGAAGCAAGCCCATTGGACAGATGAGACCAAAGTGAAGATGTTTGACCATAATGCACATTATTTCAACACAGAAACCTTATGCTAACTCTCAAACACGGTGGGGGAGGGCTCATTATTAGGCCCTATTCTGTAACCTCTGGACCTGCTCACTTTGCCATCACTGAGCTCTAAGTGAAGTTCTCCGTTGACTGAGGTATTGTAGAGTCAAATGTTATCAACAGAACGATGGTCTCAAACGCGGCAGCAAATCTACGACAGAATGGCTGTAAAATAAAGATAAAAACATGGTTCAAACACCCAGTTAATGTGAAGAAGTCAACTTAAAATGCTGTGGTAGGACCATAAGACGACAGAAAGAAACTAATCTCTGCAAACCCCAATGAACTGAAGCAATATATAAAAAAAGAGTTGGTCAAAATTCCTACTGGTTGTGTGAGAGACAGATTAAGTTATACAGAAAACGACTACTGAGAATCATATTTGCTAAAGGCGGTTCTACAGTCATCTGGTCACCCTGGTTAGGAATATTGATGATTATCACACTGCTGTGATCTGTAGCTGCTTTGATGTAGCATAAAAAAGCTTTTTACATGCTGGGGAAAAAAATATTATTATTATTAAACGTATTTAAATAAGCCTAGACTCTCAAAAGAGAATGTTGTAGCAACTTAAATCAATTGCTTCAATTGGTAGCAAGTAATTGAAATAAGTTTACCCAACTTAATTTACTTAATTGACAACTTATGAACTAAATAAAATGACTTAAATACTTGTCACCAACTGAAGCAATTCATTTAAGCTTTCGCTTTTTAGAATGTAACTACAAAGTCATTTACTGCAGGAACTTGTGTCCGTACGGTTTGATTAACGTCTGATCCAGAAAACATAAAGACTTTACTTTGCCTGGCTGTTAATGGAAAGTGAACTGGGAAAAACCACCTGAGGAGATTTTCCAGCAGAGGCTTTCACTCACAAATGTGCACCCAGCTGCTGTCGAAAACACTAAGCAAGAAAAGACGTTCATTAGATTTAACGCAACACACATGTTGATTCACACACAGATGCCATGTGAGTCCCGCGCTCCTTTCATAAGTGTGTGGTAGAGTACAGAGTTCGCCTGGGGACAGGAACCACAGAGGCAGATGGCTTTGTCCAGCCTCTGTTTTGTCATGAGAAACTATCTCAATACTTATACCAAAGCACTACTGAGCAAGCTGCCCAATCTGTAAAATCCATGTAAGTGTGTGTAGATCGTAACATCACAGTCTGCAGGACTAATGCCTTTGTGCGAGTACATTTGCTGGAAAGAGTCTTTGACAAAGCTGTTGCTGCCATTACATTTGTGATATTTTTTGTCCATTCTTCCACAGAATGAGTTCCTGGCAAAGTGCGTCCATGTTTAGCTGCATCTCTTTCCTGGAAAAAGCCAACGATGGAGTTACTGGTGTCAAAAGTCTGTACTTTTTTTTTGTGCCACATTACAATTATGAGCATCACTTCATTTTATAGATATTTTTTTTTTTTACAAACCTACACAAGTAGTCCAATTTTGAAGAGGAAAAACTATAATACATTGGGTTTAGATTTTATTTTATATAAATAAAAATCTCATGTGCGGTGTGCATTTTTATTCAACACCACAAGTCTTTAATTTTAGGATCATATTTATCTGCAATTACAACTTGAGATGTTTTAAGGTATTTTCAACCAGCTTTAGCTTTACCGCTTTAAAATAACCCTGACTGGATGAATGGAAAGTGTCTGTGAATATCAGTTTTGAATAACTGCCTCACATTGTCAATTGGATTTAGGTCTGAAATTTGGCCCATTTTAACACATGGATATTCTTTGGCATAAGCTATTCCTTTGTAGCTGTGGCTTTTTGTTCAGGGCCCTTTTTCTTCTAGAAGGTGAACCTCCACACCTGTATATGGTCTTTTCCAGCCTCTAAAAGGTTTACTTTCAGGATTTCTTTGCATTAACCTTGTTCAATTTCAGCTTCCTCCTGCTACATTTTGATGTCCCACTGGGCAAGGCACTTAACCCCAAGTTGTCTACTAATCTGCATGAATGTGAGCACATTTCTGAGCGCCATTGGGCAAATGTTGCTATAATGTAATGCTGCATTCAGAACAAACGCGATTTGAGTTTTAGGGGCGTCGCCTTCATATGCAAAGTCTATGATTGATGCGCATCCAGGCGTGTTCAGAGGACCTGCGGCATGTGTCGCCCATCAAGTGTGCCGTGTTTTGAGATTCCAAGCGTCTGAATGTCCAAAGCAGCAGACACTAGAGTTGGAAAAACTGAACCTTTGCAGCTGGACACAGAGCATCAACCAATCAGAGAGACAGCGCCATGTGACGTAGTGCCGCATTTTCTGATTGGACGAAGGACCATGAAAAGCTGGGAAGTCGACAATGGAGGACAAACTCATTGTTACTGTTTATACCCATCCTATTACTACCTATGATAATCACTACAGAGACAGTAAAGGACCATGCCCGGAGGAGGATTAGCGAGGAAGTTGGCATCTCTGGTAAGTTATTAAACCATTTACAATGGTAAATATTTCCCCGCATTTGAGGAAAAGAAGATTGTAGCTCCTCCCAACGCGTGTCAGACGAGTCTGTCCACACTTTGCTCAGAGCGCCAAAAAGCTCTACACAAGCATCCAAGTTAAGTTGTTGGACTCCTTTCTGATGCTCAAATCGCGTTCGGTCTGAATGCCGCATAAAGGGCTTCAATTGGTTGATATGAACAGATAAGCGACGTATAAATTTACTTCATTGTTTAGCAGGAGTTAGTTTTCTTGGGGAAGCCACTAAACTATTGCTGCCATTAACTCTGTCAACTGCTAAACCAGGACTGCTCTGTCTGTCCTCTGCCTTCTCTGAATCTGACTAATTGATAGGCTCGTCCTGAATTATTTGGACTGACGTGAATTTAATTTGGATCCAATTGGATTCAGGAAAAGGTCGGATTGCTCAGGGGCCAATTTCTGCCGTCAGCAGAGGAGTTAAAGTGCCTCGATGTCTTGTTCACTAATGGCAGGGTGGTCTCATCTGTCACGATGAAAAACCTGCTCCAGTCTGTTGCGGTAAAGAGAGGTGTAGCAAAACGTCTAATGCTCATCTGCGGTGTTGTGATGCTGCTCGTGATCAAAAGAACAAAATCACTGAAAAAAAAAACGACTGAAATGAGCTTTCTCTGTAGGGTCAGCCTTAGAAATAGGATTAGGAGCTCCCTCATCCACTCCTCCACTGCTTCTTAAGAACTCAGCTGAGGTGGTTCTGTTATCTGTTCTGGATCCCTCCCTTTGCAGGGCACCACATATAAGTCTTATTACTCCTAGTTCCAGCTGTGTAAATACAAAAATAAATAAGTAATGGATTTATTGTTGAATTGTCTTAATGTGATTTCAAGTTCAAAAGAGTTAAAAAAAAAACTATTTAAGGGGCCTATATCATGCAAAATTTACATGTTTGAGCTTTTAACTATGTTGTGATGCTTTTCCTTGATCAAAATCATGCTCAAAGTAGATGGATTCATGCACGTCTGAGTAATCCTCATGAATTCTGCCCTCTGAGCAGCAGCAGCCCCTCCCTGTCCAGGAAAATGAGCGGTTCAACACCCGTCTACGTACGTAGTCATCACCCGCCCCCTCCAAGAAGTACCTACCTTCACCACGCCACCCCTGCCCAGTAAACAACACACCCCGGACCGGTTATGTGAGGCAGAGTGGAATAATTTCTGCTCAAAGTTGCTCAGAAATTTAGCACCTAATCTTTTAGCACCTAATCTTTTAGCACCTAATCTGCACAGGGACAGCAACTGTTCTTTTTTTTATACATTTCTGCAGCGACTCTAGGGCGACCCCACAAGGGGAGAGTGAACGCAAGTGTCTTTCTTCCGGGTTGGTAAAATAGCGTCAAATAGTGTCAAAAGGCAATATTTCATCATGTATATGCCTATAGTGGAATTTGGATGGTTTTAAAAAGCATGATATGGAACCTTTAAGATTAACAAGAAGACAAAAAAGTAAAAAAAAAAAAAACGTTTTGGCGTGATAAAGATCAAGATTGAAATTAATTGGCATAACAGCAGAGATGGTGCTGAATTGTTCTTGGTTAAGAGTCAATGTCGGACTTTCTAAAGGTGTTTCTGAACCCTTTTGGGAAATGGCAGAAAATCTGTTGTAGGATTGGCTGAATCATCTGTTCTGGTATTTAAACAACATGCACATTTTTAATCCATCCGTGCATCCACCCTTGGGGCTGGTGCCTGTCTCTAGCGATCCGATGGTTTTCCTTTTCCCAGATTTTCCTAATAAATAAAATACAATACATAAATACATTATAACAAAGATGTGTGTTTAGGATAATTATCTAATTTCACTCAGAAACAGGCATGTTGATGAAACCTTATTTAAGATGGCATTGTTTGATAGTATAAAAAAAAACACATTGATCTTAAAAATGAACAAAAATATTTGTGCAGGATCAGAAAACACAATATGGAGAGAATGTAACACATTCATTTTTCTTTGTAATACATTTCAGAGAACTTTTCATAGTTGTACCATAGATTTATTTGGTTTCTTGGCATTTTTTGGAGGTGTTGCAGCAATACGCAGGAGACAAGTTGTTGGATGTGTCTTAAAAGCCACAGGCTTTGATCCATTAGTGATGCAACAGTCCACTGAGCATAAATAAATACCTCCCAATTAGGGCTGGATGGTAATTCGATAACAATATATATCGATTGATAAACGTATATTGATGATAGAAAAAAAAGGGCCAATAAAAAGTTCAATAGAATAACAGTTTTCCTTCCTTTTGCATTCTAGCCATGTAGGTTAATATTACAGTCATTACATCCTCCCAACCAATCACATACGCAGACCCAGAAACCAAGCTCCGCCCCCTTGAGAGAGCACACTTTTTTTCTTTTTTTAAAACTTTCAGTTTTGGTAAAAAGTTGGCTGAATAAAGGGTTGAGTTTGAATTCAGTGTTTGTGTGTTCTGTATCTGAAAATAAGTCACTAAACAACAGTATAAAATGGCCAGGGCTGCACTTAAAATATATGATAATTATCGATATCGATTAATATGATTTTTATTTTATTGATACGCTTTGTTTCTATATTGTCCAGTCCTACTCCCAATCATAAAGTAAAAATAAAAATGACATACCTAAATGCAAACAAGCCTAAAAAAATTTGAAAATAGAATGTTATGTCACAAATGTAGAATTTTTTAATTTATTTAGAACTTTAACCAAATCAAATACAAGAATCTAGACAGTGTTGGCCATAATGACTTCTTAAAAATATTTTTGTTACAATTTACATTAATTTCACAGGTGAAACAGGGGGGTTTCAAGTGAAAACTGAGCACTCTGCAATATTTCTCTGACAAAGGGGAAGGGTTGAAGATCTGTAAAGAGAATGAAGAATTCAGGGTTTGCTGATCCTATGTGCCTTTTCCACATGCAAGCGCGTTCCTCTCACGCTTGGTTTCCTTCCTGAATATCCTTCTTTCATTTGCCAGCTGAGAGGAAACGCTGGCAGGGAGCCAGGAGACATTTTGAGTGTGTGGGCATGTGCGAGGAGACGAGAGGGGAGCGATGGAGCCTGATATCACATTTTCAAGGAGACTTCAGTGCACTCTACCTCTGAGTGTTTCTGTTTGTACAAAGGAAGAGGTTTATGTAAGTCGGCGGGAGACGGCGGGAGGGGGAGAGTGGGGTAGGGAGGGAAATAAAAGGAGGAGAGAGGGATGCAGAAAGGACGAGGAGGGACGGTGATGTGCTGGTCACCATAGCAACGCAGCTGAGCGACAAACAGAGCAGACGCGGAGCTGACGTGTTGCGCCTTCACAGGCGAGCGAGCGGAGCCAAAAATCATCCTTCGCATCCAGTTCAACATTCTTCTTCTGTCCTCTTCTCTTCGTTTCTCTAATCCTTCTCCTGCTGTTTGCTTTTTGGAACATTTACTTTCCTACTCACCGACTCTCACCGACCGCCATCCCATTTCTCTCCTCGTTCGTGCCAAAGAGCTCCAGCTGAACCACATTTCCTCTTTTATGTTGTGCAGCCTAATATTTATTCCCCGTTTTTAGAAGTCCAAGGTGAACCTTGGGTCCGTATTATTCTTAAAAAGAGGACGGTGAAATCATCAGTGAACTTTATCGTCATTCCTTTATGAGCCACAGTGCTTCTATTGACCAAACGTTACATAAAAGACATCGTTTGCAGTCATCTTTGCTGCAGGTAATTATGATCAAATTCTGAAAGGTTCTTGAAGCCAAAGCAGGTGTAGCTTTAAAGATTTTCTCTCACTTCCGTTTATTTAAATGTTGCCACTGCTGATGGAGCAGCACCAGCGCACGTGATGCCTGCGGGATCAATGAACGTATTCACTAAGTCAACGTAAATCAATAGTTACAACCTGTAGTGAGGAGGAGGAAGTCAATAAACAAATGGCTGCCCGTCATAAACAATGACGGGCAGCCATCCTTTCTTGCTTTTACCAACATTTTCCGGTAGAATTAATGTCTGTGTGGATTAATATTGAGCACACGTGGTATTATGCGAACATTTACTGTTTTACTGTACGTTCTGGCCTTCCTGGGCGGCAACTTTCTATCGTCAAGAATCACAGTTTTCACAATCTTTTTATTTCCCATACAGCTGGAAAGTTAAAATTCCAAGTATTAATTTGATCGTTAATGCATTAATTGTCTCTGCAGACCAGGCATCATAGCTGCCGTGTTGTGAAACCTTTCAACATCGTCCACTCTACCCCGTCTGCTGGTCTCTCCTGCACATCCTCATATTGTGTTGCCAATCAAAGTGTTGTGTCATCATGCCACTGTCACAAAAACAGGATTCCTGGCTAATCCCCCACCTTGTGCCCTGCTGATTAAGGAGAACAGACACATTTTTTGCAGCATTGCATGAAAACATTTTCAAAGAAACAATATCTGGTGTCCCAGTTAGAACAAAGGGAAGCATTTTGTTTTATTCATAGTATTGTTTCACTTTGCTCTAAATTAGTTAATTAGATAGTGAGCTGGGCTATATGAAAAAGAACAGGCATGCAAAGGTATGTCTGCGTTTTGGACTAAAGTATTTGATACGTTAGAGTTAGGGTTGTTCCTTTAAGAGCTATACTTTGAAAAGATATACGAAAATAATTCAAAATATAAGTCTCTAGCCTTCATCTGGCCATTAAACACTTCCATTAAAAGCAGAGGTGAATTTATAGAGTTGTAAAACAGGTTTTATTAATATTTTAAAATAAAGACAAAATAATTAGAGAGTTGACATTTTGAACTGTTTTTCATGAATTGTGAGGTTATAAGAGAAAAATGCAGACAGGAACACAGAAGCCGCATAATGAATTTAAGGATTCGATGAAAGAATAGACAGCAAACCTACACTGCAAAAAGGGAACTAAAAGTAAGTAAAATTCTCTTGAAATTAATGTATTTCTACTTGATTTGAGCAGGTAAATAAGACTACTTGCCAATTTTTGTACTACAATAGGAACAATTCATCCTATTTCAGGTGCAGGATATCCAATATTTTAGGGGTAAATATACTCGTTCCATTGGCAAATAGTCAATGGAATGAGTATATTTTAGGCCAGAATTTTTTTATTTGCTTTTAGTTCCTTTTTGCAGTGTACACAAGCCTGAGGAACAAAAACTGGAGAACAGGGCAGAGTGACAGACCATGAGGCAGAATAAGGCAGAAACCCACAATGAACAGTAAGAAACAGCCCAGGTACCGGGGGAGACTAGTCCAGGGGGTGTGATCAGATGGTGAATGGAGGAGCTGAGGGACCAGGGGCAGACAGACAGGAACAAGGGGAATAAATCTACCAGAGATAGTAAAAAGGAAGCACAAGAAAGAACTAAGAACCTACTGTACACATGACTGAAATAAAATGGCGACAACTAGAAAACATTAACAGCAAGGAAGAAAGAGACCTAAAAAAACAACAACACCCAGAGACTATCTTGTGGAAATGTGTCATAATTTGGAGTTGATGCCTGCAGCAGGAGCGACAGTGTAATGATGAAAAGTTTAATCGATAACTTACAAACTCATGTGACGGGGAGACAAACAGAGAATCCAGCCATGAGGAAACAGAAACCAGGAACTTAAATACGCTGGGAAGTAATCAACAGGATGAAAATCAGGTGAGCCACAATCGACAGAATATCAAACGGCTGGGGAGAAGACTGAGAAACCGAGGATGGCACGAAACAGAAGTAAACTATACACAAAACTTAAACACTAACCGAAAGAAGCACAGCACAGCACCTTGGGATCATGACAAAATGAACTATATATCAAATTGACTCATCGCTATTTTGATTTGTGCAATACTCCGGTCGTAAAAGGACTGCTTTCTGCTGTCTTATCTGTTGTCATATAAGAAAATACATTTCACTAAATAATCAGCTTACCACTTTTTCACTGTTATTAGTTCAAAATTGCATGAAACTGTAAAAATCATTGTTCTCTGCACCCACATTTAAAACCAGAGACTAAATTAGTGGACCGTGTTTTTATTGTTACTATTGCACAGAGGTTCTCTAACTGATGTCCGGAGGGAACAGAACCCCGTTTGTTATGCCTTTGATGCTTTCTGGACGTAGTACATTGCACGGATCTACATTTTGGAATGCTTGGGTCCTAAATGTTCTGTCAGTTTTGCACCAGAACAGTTTTTAAAAGATGCTACTTGCAATTTTAGTCCATCTTTTACGTCCGTCTGGATCTTTCCTTTCTGCCGTGAAATTGTGAAGAGTGAACGTATAGATTAATATTTGCTTGAATGTATGTGATTTAGGAAAATCTCTTTTTATTATTATTATTAATACAGGCAGTTAAAGATCTGGATAAAGCATCAAACCAGGTCTAGAATAGGAACTGGTCCTGTGGGAAACCCTATTAAAGGTCTGGACCCTTTAGAATTGTGAGACCCTATTAATTGTAGAGCTTTCTCTTTGCTTTTTGCTTATTGCTTAACTGTAGGAAAAGCAGTATTTCTTTAAAACACGAAGTAGGAACATAAAGAGACATAGAATTCATTTTAACAAAGTCTTAAGAAAGTGAATAGGGGAACAGCCCAACAGAAGGTAAGACCAAAACGAGCGGGATCCGAAATGACAGGCGAGGTTAAACAAGGGTGCTGAATATATTAGCATAAAGTCCGGATCTGCATAAGAAGTAGCACTATTTTTAAACACATCCTACCTAAGGGTAATATTTTCCTATGCAAGGATTGCAAAGATGGAAGAAAAAAAACACTTTGTCAAGTATCCAGAACAGGCTGGGTGTGTGGCTGAAAGGCCAGCAGAGGACAGGAGAGACCCGGATTCTCCTAAAGAAAAAAACAAAAACTGAACAAGATGAACAGGGATTCTGGCACTGAGATCCACATTTAACTTTCTGCTTCCAAAAAAAGGGCAACTTTCTCATTCGCTAGGGGCTTTGGGAGGGAAAGGGAAACCACGGGTCGAGCTGAGGGAAGGATTAAAAAACTGGGATAGATTTTACAAGGTTGACAGAGGAGGAGGAGGAAAGACTGGAGTTGGATCTCATCTGATTAGACATTTAAACAAGACAGATGGAGCGTTTTAAGTTTTATTTTCACAAGAAGAGATGGGTCCGTGACTGAGTCAGAATGAGGTCAAACTTATGGAAAATAGCTACATGACTCGATTGGTTGCCATTGCAAAACCTCGTGGTTTTAGACTTTACATCACTGGGTGGAGGCCTCTCTGATGGAGCAGTGCATCATGGTTGGGGAGGACAAGGGAAAACATATCCAGTAAACATGAGTTAAATGATACAGTTTTAATGGAATGAGAGAAAAAACACAAACTCTTGGCAGATTAAGGCAAGCTACTGATGATGGGGGCTGGAAAAGTCTGGATAAGGTAAATCAAATAAAAACCAAGATCGATATATTTCACGTCTTTTGGCTTTGCACCTGATTTCTCTTAAAGGTACAGGCAGACTTAAAGGTAGGTGTGGGTTCAGACCACCTTATGGGGAATTTACATATTCCCTGTCAACTATGGTTGCACGTTGAAGGACACTGGCTTAAATTTGGAGCTCCTAATTTGCATTAAGGCAAGGTGAACTCGTGAGAGTCAAACAAGGACCTTTCACTTCTGAAGAGTACAAACAAAACTTTTAAACACAATTATTGACCTTAAATGACGAGGATCAGGGAGAAAAGCAGCAACACAGCAGCTTAAATAATATCATCAGATTTTGTTCTGCAGATGGCCCATGATAACCAAATTATCAACCAATCAGTCAGTTGTGCTTAACCCTTCAGTCTGAGAACTAAAAAAAGGGGGATTTAAAAGCAGGGCAACATATTTAGCAGTGCTCTGCCAGCATTAGAAGAATCCAACCAGTTTACTGATAACCATGTTTCAGTAGTTTTACATTCATGAGTTGAAACCTTTCGTTTTCTAGGTGCAAATCATCACAAAAATCTACAAACTAAAAACTGTTTGCTTGCTTTACAAGCCCATCAGCAGTGTCTTCTAAATGAGCGCTGCATTTGCAGCATTTACCCGAGCCTGGTGTGTACTTGCATGCAGTTTTTGACACCTGGTTAGCAGAATATAAACACCCACTTTGGCTGATTTCTGTTTGCTTGTCACAATTACACGCCATTTCCTGCGGAGCAGTCTGTGCGACTCGGCTATATACCGTCGTTCCTGCTGTTTTATATGTGCCGAGGCTACTAATGACGCAAGTGACTCATTCAGCAGAGATCTGCCGATCCGACTGTACCCCAACCTTATTTGCATAAACCTCTGGATCCCTGGAGAGCAGTCACGACACCGTAAACTGCAAACTAATTACCGATGCACAGATGGGTCCCTTGTCACACTTAACTGCAACCATTCAGTGAAGCTGAAAGGGATGTTTTTCACGTAACTGCTCCGCTTGTGACCCTGACAAGAAGACAGTAAATCAGCTCGGCAGAAACTCGGTTTGCTCTTAGGAGGTTAAATACAAACATGAACTCCATATATTGCACCAGACAATCAAATAAATGGTGATTGCATGGGCTTTGCCAATCAGGAGATAATTTATTTTGCAATCACTGGAAGAAATATATGATGTTTGGGAAACACATTTGCAGCAGAGCCAGTTTCCACCGTGATTTATGTCGCATCACAGCTTTATGTCATTTATTTGACTCAAATTATCACAGTTAACAGTTTAAACAACTGAGACAAATCCATTTAAAAGAGATGAGTCTCAGGGAATCGAACTGAATATTTTAAAAATGTTATTTTTAAGATGTTCCTCACTTATATCTTTTTCAGCTGTTCTTTCAACACTTGTTGTGACCTTTAGGATCTTTTGTAATCTGTGTCAGATGGGGACCTCTATGGAGCTAAATTCGGGCCATAAGTTTTGTTAATTTGAAAAAATGAATTTTAATTGGAAAAACTAAAACGTGAAACTGAAAACTTAATGTTTTGTATAAAATGTGGAAAATACAATGAGAATCCGCCAACAGGCTGAATATCATCTCAGCATGCAGAATGGGAAGGGATGATACTTGGAATAATTTAGGAAACAATTATTCCATGAGATCATATTTTACCATATTGATATTGCATGCACTGATACTGTGAGGAAGTATATATTCGTGATATATTTATGGCCCTAAGTTTGACCTCTTATGTCAAAAATTATAAATCAATCCACCCTGATACGTAATTTGCACTGTCTCTAGTAGTCGGTATTTCTTTTCACTTCGATAAACCAGAATATTACCATACTCTTTTATCACTAATTAACTAAAACAAACACAAAACAAGAAAACTGATTAGAGGGATTCTAGCTAATGATCCTATAATGACTTGAGAGAAAGCTGGACTAAGTGTTTCATGGGAGAAGTTCTCAAGTACTTTTAAGATCAAATGTGGACATAGAGGTATGGAAGGTACCCCTTGTGGTTGTCAGTGGTTTTGCACTTTAACAGACTCGCTTTAGTTTGGAGCACAAATGACGTAGATCAAGAACAGCGTCTGTTAAAAATGTGCAAATGCCAGGTTTTTGTGATGAAAAAAGCAAAACCAAATTTAAACATTAAACATAGAAAAAATTGTTGAATCATATTTGGATTTAGTTTCAGCATTCAGGCTTCTGGAGTTAGCACGCAAGTAAGTAAACTTTATCTGTATAGCATCTTTCACAGGTCAAAACCCACAAAGTGCTTTACCATAAAAACAACCATAAACAAGATAAAATCATTAAAATATATGTAACATCATACAGCCTAAAACTAGGTAAAAGCCCGTCTGAATAAATGAGTCTTCGGCTGGTTCTTAAAGAATCAACAGAATCAAAACGAGGCAAAGATGGAGGCAACACCTTCCACAGTTTTGGGGCTGCCGCTCTAAAGGATTTATCCCTTCTGGTCATAAAACGTGTTCATCTAAACATTAACAGCCGTTGACTGGAAGGTCTCAGACTACGAGAAGAGCCTTAGGACTCTAAAGGCCAGAGATTTGGGCTGGGGCTTGACCACTCAGGGCTCTAAAAGTAAATACAAAAACATGTTATATGAACTTTAAAACCTTTGTTAAAAGCCTTTCAGCAGCTTTCTGGACTGACTGGAGATGGTCAAGATCAGGGGCGATTCTAGGATCTGACCTTTAGGGGTGCTCAGCCCCCCAGTGTTGACTGTGATTCCTGGCATGAACAACAGGCTTTCCATGTTTAGTCCAGATGTAAGATTCTTAGAGTTGACTCATTTTTGAGCTAAAACTCGTCAAACAAGCTACAATATAGGCCCATCCAAAAGCAGTGACAAACAGATTGAAATGTTTCACTTGATAAAACCTTGTGCATTTGTAAAACCTGCATGATGGCAATAGTTAGACTAGTTATATTGATAAAAGTGAGGAATAATTTTCCTAAAGACACAAAACTAGGGTTAGGGCACTGCTGCACAGTGTTTGTCAGCTGGCTGAAAAAAGGGCTGCTATTACTACACTTTCCTTATTGTCGTACTGCTTTGCTTACAAGAGAGACAAATTTAGCAGTTTGGATATATACCCAGTTGTGGAAAAGCATTTATATATATATATATATATATATATATATATATATATATATATATATATATATATATATATTATGGCGGTCTCATGACCAGTCCATGTCTTCTGTCTGTCAAGCAAATTGCTAATAAGGTAATAAATCCCTACACATATCCTTTATGAATTTACATACTTAATTTTTTTGTTTTTTAAACTCAGATTAAGAGAAACAGTTTCCTTATTAGGAAAAAAAACATAGAGTTCAGATTTTACTTTTTAGACAGGCATTCTGAATCCACGACTGCATCTACTGAGCTCATGTTTAGAAACAATTTATTAGAACAGCTGAAGCGCTTCGGACACAGATGCCACATGTGCAGAAAAGAATATAGCTGCACAAAAGAATATAGCTTAAATTAATTTTGCGACCACATCAACAGATTAAATAATTGCTTACTTTTTTGGTGTACCAAATTACCCTTGTAACGATGTAATGCTTGAGCAGCCCTAAAAATGGCGTAAATACGCCACTGGTCAAGATCCTTCTTATTCAAACACAAAAAAGGTATTTATAACAATCATGACAAAATGAAATAAAAGCCCAAATAATCATCTCCATTTCAACGTTTGACACCAGAGTTTGAAGCTTAGAAAGATTTCTAAGCTGGAAAGAATGGTTTCTGATTACTCCATGAGAATGGCACTCCATTCACACCTGCAACCAGTGAAACTGAATCTGAGTACCCTGAAATGAAGTACAGCTGTCCTAGTAGGATTTTCCTCAGATCAACGGCATAATTTTTGGAAAAGGTTCTGAAGAATCAAAAGGATGTCATTGTATAGAAATCTCGGTCAGGAGAGAAGTCTGAAAAGAAAATCAGCATCATTGTACACCATGGCACAATGAGGGAGTGACTGGTAAATGAAGCAAATATGGAACGACATTGACATGACAAAAAAACAGACTTTACTCTAAAGCCGATGAAAAGACGAGACCATAACTGGTGAGAGAAGCTATCAAGAGGACAGTAGTATTACTGACCTGCAACAGTTTCCAATGAGTAGCAGTTGTATTTCACACAAGACTGTACTCTGCTGTGTTCTCCGTTTGTCAAGGAGCAGGGTTGCAACCCGGGATCCTTTTAGTCTGATGAAAATATCCACACCTGACTAAACTCTCCCGAAACTGTGCAGGAGTTATGGACTAATGAACCCAAACCTGAACTTTTGGGTACAATTCCCAATGGCGTGCTGGAACAGACTCAACACCGCATGTTCACCAATAAGAAGTCGATACTGACAATGAAAGGTGGCGGTGGCAGGATAATGCGCTGACATCAGTTTTCTTCTAAATGAACGGGGATTTTACCAATGTGGATAATATCATGAGCAGTTTCCAGCACTAATCTCTCTAATGTCTGCTGGAAAGCTGGAGATCAAGAGAACCTTTAAGTTTTGGGGTTGCAATGGTAAATGGCTTGTACTTTGTCAAGTCCGACGACACTAAAGCGCTTTACACTACATTCGCGCACCCATTCACACCCTGGCGGTAGTGAGCTACGTTAATAGCCACAGCTGCCCTGGGGCTGACTGACAGAGGCGAGGCTGCCATACATCTGACCACAAGTGTCTTCCCCAAGGGCACAACGACTGAGATAGTCGGAGCAGCAGATCGAACCGGCAACCCACCAATTGCAGGACGAGCTCCCCTAACTCCGCCATTGTTGCCCACAATCCAATGTCAAGAGACGTTTTCACAGTCTAATACATTTGGAGAACTTTAGGAGGACAGAGCGGGAAAATATTGTCAATTCAAGATGTGGTTTACTGACAGACTCCTAAATGCTGAGATCAAGTCAAAGGTTGCTTCTGCAAAGCACGGTTTTAGAGTTTTCACAAATCCGGGGTTTTCAGCTTTATTTATTTATTTTTCTTTTCTTATAACAGATTTATTTAAATACTTTATGTGGAAAAAGGTTTTAAAATGTAAATTTTTTATATCACAAAAACCTGGCATTTTAACAGGGGCTGCTCTACCGCAAGACTCGGTCTGAAGTATTTCTTATATCACCTGTGTCTCTTTCTACTGTCAAATAAATAAATGAACATTTTCTGGGGACAGTAAAAGTTGAGTTAAGTCAGTGGAAAAGATTTTCAAGCCCATCCGTGCCAACAAAATGTCAGTAAAACTGGGGAAAATGTATTGAGGAAGATAAAGATTATGACTAATTTTTTAAATTTACAAAAATAGTATACATTTTCTAATCAAATATTTTAGAGCAGTAATAATAAAGTGTGTAAAGAAAAGAAAATACAATTTGGCAGCAAAGATGAATAAGTCAATTACAGGCTGGGCGCTTTATACATTTATCTCTACAACACATATTATGGCCTCTTAGTCTAAATACAGTAAAGTTTGGAAACTTTAAAGCATTAAATAGATATCTCTTTTTATAGAACTGATTTAAGATGTAATAAATTCCTTCAGCATCTGGTTTTGTTCTGTGGAAAGGAAAAAAAACAACAACACTCCAATAGTTTTGAAATGAATATATATCCGATGAAGATGACGTTCCGATTTCTCTTTCAAAATAAGAGGACAAAGCAGTCAGAGGTATTTAAAGCTGAGAGAAAGCAGAGAGCTGACCTCATTAAAGCACAGCGACACAAAGCTGGATGGAAAGCGGTGAAGATCTGTTTTCACACGCAAACAGGTTTACGATCTCAGCTGTGAAATTCAGAGTCAAAGCTTAGGTGACCTGCAGAGAGGCACGCGAAGCCAAAAGTTAATTTGTGCAAATGTTTTTGTGTGTTGTCAGGGATGAAGTAAGTCCACAAGATCTGTCTTGGCAAAAACAAATGGTCCCTTAGCATGCGTGTTTGCGTGTGTGTGTGTGTGTGTGTGTGTGTGTGTGTGTGTGTGTGTGTGTGTGTGTGTGTGTGTGTGAGCCCTGGCCGACGCAGCAGCTATAAATCTCCCCTGTGTTTGACCTCTGGCCTGGCTCCACCCCTCGATGCTCTTCGACTTAAAAATTGATCTCTAATACACTCATAATCCCGCATGTGTTTTCATGGTGCAAACATGAAATCCAAAATGGACACAAACGGCTGTTGCTGCTCAAAGCTTTCTTAATTACATCAAGCTGCAGGACACACACACACACACACACCAATAAATTCGACCTGGCTCGCCTGAGCCGTTTCCATGCTGGCAAGCATTAAGAGGTTCTGACTCATTCTCTCACTCGGTTTCTCCTCCACCTCCCCTTCTCCTCCTCTATCCACTTCTTGCTGATAACTTTCTTTTCTGATGCTTGACTGGTCAGTATCGCTTTGCTTGCCTCGGTTTCTTTATGAAGAAGCGCCTGTCGTTCTGACATATCATTGTGTCAAAAAAATGAACTCTTTGGAGGCACAAAAGATCCAAAAAAACCTTCATGTTTAACATAACTACTCAAACTGACTGTGGACCAGTGTTTTGGGGTGTTTTGGTGAACAACAGGTGAATCTCATTGCTGTGAAATGCAAGGCAGATCACATAACTGCTCATCTCCCACCTCGTGAGACCTTCTCTGCCTTCAACACAATACAAATGCCTTCTCTGTGTCTTTCCATGCCATACGCCCTCTCTCGTCCCCTCCCTCGGCTTTCTCGTTTCTCTCTCCGAATATGGTCCTGATTTCTGCAACGCCTGAGGTGGAAGTGGTTTATGACACTGTCAGATTGCATCTGTCGGAGGGACAGCGGAGCCAGAGCCGGAGATGCCCCTCATACTTTAAAGAATACGATCAAGTCGCGGTGTACTTGTATAAACCGACTGAAGTTGGGAGCTAAAATGTTTTGCTAAAATGAAGTCTGTGAAAATGGGGGTTTTAAACGGATCCAAAAGGTGAACGTTTTAGTAGCTCTGAGAATGTCTTGCAACTCCAAATAGTGTCCAGTTACAGGCTGGTAAGATTATCTTCAGAGTTTTTAATAGTTGCTACACGTTCACAGTAGCCTCTCTAGCTCCAGGAACATTATTGTTGTTATTAAAACTTCATTTATATAGTTTGTTTCTTTGAGAAACGAGTTCTCATTTATAAGAGAGATCTGTTAGAATATATCCGGTCGGTTACTTAGACTACAGGCATGTCTTGATGACATCCAAACCTGGATGACTTTACATTTCCTGCTTTTAAATCCTGACAAGACAGAAGTTGTCATCTTTGGACCAGAGTCTTTAAAAAATAAACTTCTTAATCAATCGCTTAATCTGGATTAAACTGGCCTCTAGTAATACAGTAAAAAAAAACTTGGTGTTATTTTTGACCGGGACATTTAAATCCCATATTAAAACCGGTGTGTATATATATATATATATATATATATATATATATATACATATATATATATATATTCCGTCCAGGAGTGATGCTGATGAAAATTAACAAGAGAGATCAAATTTCTCCTATTTTAGCTTCCCTTCAATGGCTTCCTGTTAAATCAAGAATAGAATTAAAAATTCTCCTTCTCACATATAAAGCCCTTAATAATCAAGCTCCATCATACATCAGAGAGGCAGATGAGCGTTCACACTGAGCCTGGTTCTGGTTCTGCTGGAGGTTTTCCTCCCTGTTAAAGGGGAGTTTTTCTTTCCACTGTCGCTTCATGCATGCTCAGTATGAGGGATTGCTGCAAAGCCATCAACAATGCAGACGACTGTCCACTGTGGCTCTACGCTCTTTCAGGAGGAGTGAATGCTGCTTGGAGAGACTTGATGCAACCTGCTGGGTTTCCTTAGAGAGGAAACTTTGTGACCCAATCTGTATAATCTGATAGAATTTGACTTTGTAAAGTGACTAGAAATGACATGTGCTGTGAATTGGTGCTATATAAACAAATTGAAATTAAATCGAACGTAAAAACTAATTCAGAACAACGATACAAGACTTACTGAAATACAGTAGCACAATGTTTAAAACACTAAATAATTAAGAAAAAAATAAACATTTAAGAACAAGAACTTTATGACGTTGTTTTAAACGAGTAATAAAATCAAACGTAGGTTCCATGCACATGCTTCAGTGGCGTTAAGGATGGCTTTTGATTATCAGTAGAAGATAACGGATGGCTTTCTTATGGAGAGGTTGCTCAGAAGGTAACCAGGGGACAACTGAGTGAAGATACACACAGCGCGGTGGGCTTGTAGCTGGAGAATAGCAGGCAGCCTAGAACTGAGCAGCAGGGAGCAACTGCAAGGCTTTGTCTTCCTGCCAACGTTCATTTAGATAACAGGGTGGTTTATTCACAGCTGCAGTTAACCACACAGCAGGCTCACTGCAAGCAGAAGACTGCCTGGTCCTTCCAGCTAGTAAATCCAGCTGGCTTTACTAGAGGTGTTGGGACCTGACATCTTTTTTTATCCAAATGACAAAGCATCCTGATGCTGCTGTGCATATGTGAGTTAAAATCCATCCACTGGCTCATCCAGCCGTTGATTACTGGGGAATTGCACTGATCTCTTGGGCTGGCCAAATGCTTCTTCTGAATCAGGTACTATTACTCGCCTACATCTGAAGGAGTTTGTTGCATCGTGACTATCTTCCTGGCAACTTTATTTTTAATTTATATGAAACTGAAATAAATTACTTTACAGGAAAAGGAGCTCAAGTTTTTAAATAAAAATAGATTATTTTCACACCGCATCATGTCTTCCTCTGAAATCAACTGATGCATCTTTCAGGAATCCTCCCCAGAGAGCCCAACCTGCTGATTTTAATCTATTAAATGTTAGGCCTGCTGTTTGAATGTTCGTGAAAAAAAAAAACATCTTGAACCTCAAGCTGCACTATTACTTGGAAATGGTGCAGATTTCTTGCACGAGGATGAAGTGTAAAAACTGTTGAGCCAACCTAAATTAGTTAAAGTAGACTTCGTGCAGGGACTCGTCCTGGCTTGCTTCCAGGGCAGCAGAATGTCACGCATCACTTCACTGACAATGCTCACAGTCAGCGTGAGTACACTTTCACCCATTGCCCCCACCGTTTAGCCTTTACCCCCCGAGGTTTTGCACATTCATGCCAAGGGCTAATTCTGAACAGATGGCAAAGAACTAAAAAAAGAACAGTTATTCCAGATATCTATCTATAAAATGACATGTAGAAATTGTGGTTTATGTACTTGTATGCTGTAAGTTAATTCTGGCCTTAACATGTGTTGGGATCATGGATTCCTCGTTATTCTAATCAACTTAAAACAGTAAATTGTAGGAAATAAGTTTACTGACCAGGCTATCTTTTAAAACTAATCAAATGCCATTTTGCATAATGTTCATCCTCTACAAAACAAATAAACAGCCAGTTAATGGTTAGTTTATTCCTAGGTTTAATATGGACATTAACTCTTCATAGGGTGCATGCAGGGCACTTACCAATGACAAGATAACTATTTTTTCTTTCTTTTTTTACCTCTAAATAAAAATTATAATTTCTGTGTGACAGATCAACTGGAAAACCAGATTCCACCCAGATGTACGTCTCACAGCTTTGATAGGTTTATTAGAAAAAAATAATAATATCACAATTAGCATTTTACATCCTAACTGAAACAATTGATCTTTTCTTTAGAGTCTGGAGTAATCTGACAGAAATGCTTGTGATGAAATGGAGCTGAATGTGTTCAAAGCCAACTCTGTAATGTATCGAATGCATTCCTCTCCTGCCTATTTTAACCAGGGCTGCATCATGTTAGAAAAAATATTTGGAAAAAATTGTGATGACAGGATCATTTGCGATAAATCCACAGTTTCCTCACTGCTGCATTTTCAGCTCTACTTCCTATAATCTGTGTGATTTGTGTACGGTGTGGACATCTACTGCGGTGAGACTCCATCTAACAGGCTACACATATAATCGGAAAGCAAAGTGTGAAGTCGAGATGCTTGGAATATAGTAGCAAATAATAATTTAAACAGTCCTTTGCAATATTAATATTGTGCACACTGACACTCTGATGACGATATATCCCCGGCATATCGTGCAGCTCTATTTTATATTTTAGGCAACAAAAATCTCAAATCAGCCTAAACGGGTAATTCATTTATAAGATCTCATGCAGTGTCTATTTATTTTCTCATTTTCCCGTAATAAACCAGAGTATAACCATTATCTGTTATTATCACCTAACTAAAACCAATACTTCGTCATTTTATTGTAAATTCTTGCTTAGCTGGCTAAAACCCACTCCTCTAATAAACCAACTTCTGAACGCTGTCTTTATAACTCCGAGACAACATAGAAGGCATTATTTTTGCAGCACAGTTTAAAGTGTGACACTTAATGTGTTTCTTTGTCTTTTTATGAAAGTTAATTCTTCAGTTTTACTTGGTATGTCTGCATTAAGAAAAATGCTGAGAGAAAAAAAAAGCTTTGCATATAATTTGTACTGTATATCTACGGAGGGCACTGTACGTGTATCTCAATGCTCTAAAGGGTTATAGTGAGCTGTATACAATATTGCAAACATTTATCTCATTCTAACAAAGCAGCTTAAGAGCATCTAAAAGTGGCAACACACACACACAAACAGAACAAATGAAAGTTAGAAATAAACCAACTGGAGGTGACAAACCCAAGTCACGTGTAATCCTATGCGGACTCATGGCTTCATCCACAGAGGAGCGTATTGGTCCTCATCGGTGCCAGCGCTCCATTGACCCATATCTTGCTCTTGCCCAGAAGTCAAATGCCTCTCAGTGGCTCCCTGACTCACTCTCAGGAGGCTCTTCATTGTTACTATCTGCTGAATGAGGCCCAAAATACGTCTGAAAAATCTTGATCACAGCGCTTAAACATACGCAACCTTTTCAGAATTATTTTATTTATTTTTCTGTGCAGATTAAAATTGTCATTCTCTGTTCAGTTTTTCAAAAATGATTTTCTTTCATTTCAAACACAAATTAAACTGATACTGAACGTAAAAGTGTTGGATCCAGAGTTTAGTTTTGCACTGAAGTCTCTGAATGATTTATTTGATATATGTAGAAGGAAAACGTAGAGCCATATGAGTCCTGTAGGTCTCATATGCGTTTAAGGCCACATCAGCTTATCACAGTGAAACTGCAGCTGTCCATAAATTCAACTGTATGGTGGAAAGCAAACTGGTCATATTATGGATCATTTTCTTGTTTATGTCCTGTTCATGTGAATTTTAGACTGACTACTCTTTTGAAGCCCAAGTAAAGCTGAAAATTGGAAATAATAAGCGAACGTGATGAACAGTAAACTGGAAGCTCATCTTGTGTAACACGCGTCTAATATGTTACAAATTCTCTTGGCTTTCTTCTTTATGTTGAGTCATTACACACACTATTTTATTTTATTCCGACCTGCCAAAAAATGTAAATAAAGCACATTTATTTGAGAAGGTTGCTCTGGTCTTTTAGTTTCACAACCTTTAGTTTGAAAATGTGCTCGCACATCAATTTCTAATTAAAGAAAGGGTTAAAAAGTCTTGGGAATGAAGTCATGTGTCAATTAATAAGTCTACTGGATCATCACTGTTTATTTATATCTCTTTACTTCTTTCCTTTCTCACATAAACTACAATGGGATATGGTCGTATTCTCAATAAATCTGCTTTTCATTCACATTATTCTGATTTTAGTTGATTGAAAGCAAATTGAGACTGAAAAGTGCATCACTAGGACAAAGTTTTCATCACAAAACCTGCTGCATTTGACTTGGAACAACATCAAACCCGAGTTAAGGATCGTTTGATTGCAAGTTGAGCAGAGGGAGAAAACCAGAGGGATTTGCTCAGTTTCAGGGTCACTGACCAGGTTAACTACACAGTAGGTGTCATACCTTACTATCAGTGCTATCATGTGTGCTGCTGCTTTAGTGTGGCAAAGGTTGGAATCCAAATATACATTTTATTCTTGCAACTTTGACGATAATGTTTTATAGAATTGCACAATATGTAAAATTGCACTTGTCTTCACATCGTTAACGTGTGTATTGTCTAAATGGCAAAGGACTACTTGGATACAATCCTTCCAATTCTAGATTATGATGACATTATCTACAGGAATACCGCCATACTCTCCATAAAGTGGGTGTCACTGATCGTGCGGCAATCCGTTCTGTCACTGGTGCCTCTTGCAGCGCTGTAATCAGCACTGTCCTGTCATCTGGCTCATCTGTCCATTCTTGCAGGATATTGTACTGGTAGCAGTTTAATCACAACAGTCATCTTTGTGCGCTTTTCAACATTTTCAACAACTGCCACAATTTCCGGTCCAGTATCTTTTCCAAGACAACCACAGCGAAGGCCTTTAGCTGTACCACATTGCAGCTTGCAACCCCATACGACTGGAATGGGTAGCAAAACAACACTGAAGCTTTATAAACCTTCACCCCAATGTCTATTTTTAATAATTCATTGCAAATGTTAGTTTCTGACCGATGCAAATACTTCTTATTTGTATATAACATATATAAACAGTGCTTTTCATTTATTTTATCCCTGTGTATCATGAGATGAGTCCTTGTAATTTATCGTGCTTATACTATTTGCTTTTGCTGTTGCCTCGTGTAGCAGCCTCAAATGTCTCACCCAGTGAAATAAATGTAAAAATTAAAAAAACACATTCGGTAGACGATAAAATTTCAAGTGCAACGCATTCAAACTCTACTTGCGATAACATTTCAGACCAGTTGGGTCAACTTTTATGTCCACACCTGCTATAGATGTTAATGACCAAGACATAAGAAGTGGGGACTTGGTGATGATGGAAAAGAAAAGGAGAAGTCAGGAAACTGCAGGTTAACTAAAATAAAACGTGTTACTCTAATTATTGTTCCTAAATAAATTACTAAATTAATAGTAAGTAGTATCACATCTGTTCTTCCATAAAATGTCTGTCTTTTGATTTTTTTTTAGCATTCTCATTCCATTTTGGGTTCATTTGGGGCTATTTATTTGTGTAAGCCTCTTATTTTTAATGTTTCAGTGCCGAGGGAAGGTTGACAAGAGAGTGCTGGTCTCTAGCTGGTCACTAAAAGATTCTCCTGACTGGTGCAGAGAGCTGCTAGCCTGACATGGTCATACTCAATTCTAGTCAGAATTTGAGTCTGATACTGCTCCATAGAGCTGTGATTATGGGGCGTGTTTCGAACGAACCAGGAAAAAAAATTCCCCTGCACTCAATTGGATAGACCTACAACCAATAAGAGCAACGGAGTGTGTGACGTATGTTAAGCGACGCATAGTTGTTGTCAACAGAACTCAACTGTTAGCCTAGAATAAGAAGATGAGCGTGAACGATTTTTGCCGGTGTTGCGAAAAAGAATGTAAGGATCCAAGGAGTCATTCTACACACCTCAACTCTCCAGCGGCAGCCATCGTTGTTGTAAACGAATTCAACCCAAGCGCGCTTTGGTGACGTGGTTGATTACGTTACTGTTGATCATCTGTCCATCATCGTATAAAGCACGCCCTGACAATTTGATTGGCCCGCCAGATATTGGGCGAGCATACTCGCGCTAGTATTGAGCAATGCCAGACCGAACTTCCCGACCTAAAACGTTGTGGGCGGGACTAAGTTTGGAATGGCACCCAGGCTAGAGAGCTGCACCAGTCAGCACTTTTTGATTCATCCAATCAGATAATTTCATCATACCTGCCAATAAGTCAAACTCCTGGCAGCTCAGATGCTCAGGCATATGACACTCAAAAATACGAACTCAAACGAAAGAGTCCAACAATGACAACAGGATAGGAAAGAATGGTGCAGTGAAAGAAAATTTGGTCATTTATTTCCAAAATTCTAATTACACAAGGCTTTCACTGGAGGAACAAGAATGGAAAGGTACACCTGGTCTGGTGTTCTGTTAGCTGTGAAATCATCCAGGGGAGGCAGATCATCCACTATTACCATCTAACATAGAAAGTTCTCCTGGATCAATGTGAGCTTCTGTGCTTTCTGTGTCTCTGCTCTGTCTTCTCTAACCCCCAGTGGGTCAAGGCAGATGAGCGTTCACACTGAGCCTGGTTCTGGTTCTGCTGGAGGTTTTCCTTCCTGTTAAAGGGGAGTTTTTCTCTCCACTGTCGCTTCATGCATGCTCAGTATGAGGGATTGCTGCAAAGCCATCAACAATGCAGACGACTGTCACTGTGGCTCTACGCTCTTTCAGGAGGAGTGAATGCTGCTTGGAGAGACTTGACGTAATCTACTGGGTTTCCTTAGAGAGGAAACATTTTGACCAACCTGTATAATCTGATTGAATTTGACTTTGTAAAGGGCCTTGAGATGACATGTATTGTGAATTTTGCATTGAACTGAAATAAACTTGGACCAGACTGGCCAGAACGGTCAGTCCGGTTTTGAGTTTTTATGAGAATTATGTAGGCAGGGAGAACTAATTAATGTCTTTAGTATCGGTTTCAGTCTGGAAGCCATTTGCCGTTGTGCATAAATCTGCATGCCAATCTTTGCAGCTGCTCACTAATTGGAAATCTTCTTTTGATGACTGGTTGGTTCATCCATTTGATTATTATGGGGATTGCATGCTAAATCATTTTCTAAGCAGATAGGCCCCATTACTATCTTCTGTGATTATACGTACATGGTTCTGCATTAAAAACAAATATATTACATTTAGATAACTGGGTACTTATGAATTATTCAGTTTTATGCTTTCCTACCTGTTTTTTTACAAAATTTTTACCAATTATTATCCCAAGACAAAAGGTTTAAGGCAAAATATTTTCTATTTTCTATTCGGTCACAGTCTGAGGAGTGGATTATGTTGGCACTCGTAAAAGCTGCATTTAGAAGGACGTTTTGAATATCCCGACCTTTAAATAGCAGCAGTCCATTTAGAATGTCTTACCAGCTATATCATGTTTATTCATTTACCTTAGAAGTAGATTAGATCAATACAAAAAAAGAGTAACAGGAATCCAAGGTATGATATATATGAAATAAAGTATGATAATCCTACTAACAAACAAATTAGCACACATTTTAAAAATTATTCCAGAGAAAGAAAAATGTAAAAGAGAAGGTTTGGTGCAATCTAGAGACAAACTCAATGGTGATATCAGTCAATTTCTAACCAAATGCTTAGAAGGTACGACTCTTCTTCCATTAAATGCAAATTCTGGACAGCAACCCCTCTTTAGTCACGACTCGAATATTAGAAAACCCTCACAGCAGACATCACCTTCCCCCCAATCTGCCGCAGCTCTAATCCAGAATGTGTTGGACACAAATAGATGTGGTTTGATCCACTCATTGTTAAACCTAAGCCTAACCCGTTACTGTGTTGTCTGGGGACTCATATGCAGAAGAGGTGAAAACTGTCTCTGATCACAGCATATTTGTATAAAGGATTCAACTTTTGACCTGCACCTTGATTCATTGCTGCAGCGGCCCTGAAAAAAAAGGCATCACAGGCGTTCATAAGAAATGCCTGTAAAGCAGGTCCTACTGTAACTGGACAGAAAAGTTCATTGACAAACCAGATGTGAAAATAACATCAATTTACTGTTCACTTGAAGTCTGCAATTTAGTTATGTGTATTTAATCTAAATTACGGTAAATAAAGAACGATTTATTGAGCGGCTGCACAGTGGTGCAATTGGTAGCACAGCTGCTTTGCAGCAAGAAGGTCCTGGGTTTAAATCCTGGCCTGGGTTGTTTCTGCATGGAGTTTGCATGCGTGGGTTTTCTCTGGATGCTCCAGCTGCCTCCCACAGTGCAAAACGGGGCTGTTGGGTTGGGTCCAACCACGCACACAGACACTCCTAAAGGCCTTTAGGAGTGTCTGTGTGCGCGGTTGTTTGTCCTGTATGTCTCTATGTTCTTCCATATATGAAATAGTTCCAAGAAGCCTTGGAGCTGATAAGACAAGCTGAGTTTTTAGTTCTTAATGCTCATGTTTAAGAACCAATTAATGCTCTTTTTTTTTTTTACCTGCAGAAAATCTCCTCGCCATCCAGCTGGTAGCACTGTCCTCCGTTGAGGCAATAGTTGGGCTGAAGCTCACAGGCAGAGCGGCAGCTGCCGTTGATCATCTGGTAGCCCAGTCGGCACCCGTTGGGTGAGAAGTTTGGCGCCACGCCGGGATACAATTGGCCAGGGTTGAAGGATCCAGACCCCGGGACGCGGGGCCTGGAGCGAGCAGGAGATCCCGCAGCCTCTCTGAGGTCGTCGTCGGTCTCGTAAGCATCGGTCGTAGTGCTGTAGCTGTACTGGTCAATAGTGGGAGTCATGCCATCTTCATAGGGCGTAAGGTAGTCGTAGTTGTCTGGCATTGCCCAGGAGGTTACGTCACCACCCTGCAGCTGGTGGGGCAGAGATGACGGAGAGGGTGGGTCTAGGTCTAGGTCTCGCCCACGAGAGGATGGATCAAAGAAGTCCACATGAAGGACCTCCGGGTTGGAGGGGTTGGTGGCAGCAACGGGCGTGGCAGTGGTGGTGGTAAGGTGGTCCAGGTCAAACATGGATGTCTCCTTGACATGGATCCAAGGTGGGTCGGTATGTGGCAGATGATCCTCCTCTTCATCCCCTCCTTCCTCTCCTTCAGCAACGTCCTGTCTGTGCGGGATGCTAGGCAGCAGGAGGTCTGTCTCGGCCGAATCAGGGATGATCTGGGGCGTCGTTGCCGCTCTCACTTTCTCCACCGTGGGGACCACCGTCTCGGCAAACATGCCGCTGCTCTGATCGTCCTCCTTGTCGCCGCGTGGAACGCGGCCCGCCCTCTGGGTCACGGGGCTGATGGGAGCAGAAGTCGCAGAGGCGCCCACCCCAGCAATCGTTGCGACAGCATCGTCAACCTTAACGGGGCCCGCCTCCTCGGTGAGTGGAGAAGTTACGTTGACCTTATTGTCCGGCTCAGTAGCATTTATCCCAAGAACAGCACCTGCAAAGAGAAGAAAAGGGTTTTGGTATAAATTAATTTTCTGAATTAATTATGGCTTTAGTGAGACCTTTGAACTAAATTAGGACAACACAGCAGCAAGATTTGTAACGATTTGTAAAGGCAACAAAATGTATGCTGTTTGAGTTTTTAAACTTATTCTAAGAAACGTTAGAATAAGTACTACTGCAGAACAGTAGTACTGAATGTCAGCAGCATGGAACAAAAGCATGGTGTGGTTACATGTGCCTTACTTTCAATTATTCTTTTTAATTGTGTGGCAACTATAGACACATAGTGGCAGCTTTGGAAGAGGAATCTGATTCTGTTCTCGCCAGATACAAAATCTCGGCAGCTCGTCAGGTGGTCGGGGAGGGTTGCTCTGCTTGTCTTCTCCAGGGGGCTTCATCCATTTTTAATAGGAGAGAGACTTGAAAACACCCACACTCTGTGCAGAGAACAAAGTCTGGCACCATCAAGCTGAAATATCGACGGACCCTCCAAAAAAAAAGATGCTGGAGCGATTGCAGTGTTTGCCAAGTTAAATTTCCACTATAGTCAACCACAATATTTGTATCTTCACTCCACTGGTTAGAGATTTACTGAATCACTTTTTTTTAGCTAAATCATCCCTGAGCAGTAGTGGGGCTACTCAAAAACCCCAAAATTGTGTTATTTTCAAATCAGGTTCAAAGTTACCTATTTTTATTATCAGTGGTGTTTTCAATTAAGTCACGGAAAGCTATGGGGTGTAAGAAGCTATTTAAAAATGAATATGCATTGTCTAGATTAAAACATGCATGCAGTTCTCTCAGGCTGCAAGTAGGCGGGAGTGAGAGAGCAGGAATTATACCAGGTAACAGGAAGGCTGGATGGATTACAGCAAAGTTGCTTTGTTTTGCACTTCTGAGCTTTGAGCCCCTGTCCGCTATGTGGAAACTGCTAATATAAGATGCCAAACACAGCATCAATTGTGAACAGCATAATCGTGTTGAGTTTATTTTTTAAAAGATCATGTTTAACAGAAACTGCTCTATTTCACAGTTGCATGACATTATGTCTGGTCATAATGTAAGCAATTAATTAATCTTTCTTCTAATAGTTCATAAAGTGAAATCAGAATTAGGAAAAATAAGTATTGGCAGATCTAAGCTTTACAAAAATTAAAGCTCAGAAATGTGCCTCAAAATTAATATCACTGCATCTTTATAATTAAGCTACACAAATGCAACCCTCATACCTTTGGACCCTGACTTTTGTCTAATAATAACTTCTATGGTTGTTCTCTTCTTTGAGAACTCAGTCAGATTTTCCCAGTAACCAAAAAAAGAAACATGGACATTTTTCTACACCGGACATGTGTACACAGTCTTTCTGGAGAATCTGAAAGATTATTAACGGAAATCTATTTCTTGTGAATTTCTGGTATGATTTCAAGACTCAATCAAGTATGTATACGGCTGCTCTGTTCCAGTTTAATCAATACCAGAGTCATGGATGCCCGAAGTACATTCCTGCAGTTCATGAGCGGCAAATTAAACCTTAACAGGCCGCCAGCTGTTGACAGAACCAAAACACAGACAAAAGCATGAACATGCTCATACCTAAAGTCAGTTTACAGTCAACAATTAATATAACATGCGTCTCTTTTGGCTTTTGGAACAACACCAGAGAAACCTGACGAGTGCACAGCTGAGAACACGCACACCGCAGAGCAAGATGAAGATCAGAAGCTCACCAAACATATTTCTCTTCAGTCATCTGTCATTTATAAAGCCGATCCCCAAACCACCAGCGAATGTTCAAACATCGTTTTGTTCGGTAATGAACTTGGTAACAAATCGTGAAAAAAAAAAAAACCCCAAACATGTTTTCATCTGATCTGGAAGCTAAATCTGAAATCTAAAAATGAAAAACAAAGCAACCAAAAAAAAAAAGAAGATGTAAAATAAGATTATAGTTTAAAATTTAAATTAAAACCCTGATAAAAAAAACTGTATATATCAGTAAAATGGTTTAAAATTAGAGAAATGTTCACGGTTGTTTGATTGTAACTTTTTTTTATTTCATTCAATCCTCATTTTAAAACACCTCCAGTCAAGCATCACCAGGGCTTTACTGCCTCGTTGTTACTTCATGCTTTAAACTCTTGCGCATTAGAAAACCAACAGCGTGAGCTCAAGGCGTCTGGGGGATGAAACAAATTAAAATGACTCGATTGGCTGTATCCTCCAGTCGATTACTTCATCTGAAGGCGAACTGGTGGACCCGTGCAAAAAGCAGCTTTAAGGTCGCTCCCTTTCCTGGATTAAAGGAATAATTCACTAATGTACTTGAACGGCGTGTATCTGGGATTAGGGATTACTGGTTTGAAGATGGGCTGGATTTCGGGGTTCACTGCAGGGGTGGGGGTGCAGATCTCAGACAAAACAATGTCTGGACAGATGTAAGGAAGCTGTAGCCTGAATAAGTAACAATGAGACTAAAGAGGCTGAACATCGACAGACGTGGATGTAACAACTCTCTTAAGTATGTGAGACCAGAAGTGACTGTAGAGTCATCTCTCAGATATACAAGCTAGCGCTGTCATTCCTTTCACAAAAATACAGAATTTTAAAACGTGTGCTGAAGAAAATAATAGGAATTCGGCATTGCATGCTCACAAAGAGGGATTTGCCTTATTGTCAGCGAGACCCAGGTTCCAGCTGGCAGGAGCAGTGGATGAATCAGTTGGATTTTCCCTCCAAGGTATACCAAAGATGAGGAAGAAAACGACAAAGATCAGGAGAGGATTGTATTTTGTGTGTTGTGGCAGTTCACCCGAACTCGATTATCTTAAAGTTTCACTTTGAGAGCTCCCTAGCCATGAAGCATGTCAGCATGGAAGGTAAAGCTGAAGCAAACGGTGACAAACACATTGACTGATAACAAGTTTAAAATATTCTGGTATGAATTTTGTTTTCCATCAGATTGGATTCCATGCATGTTCACCTCCAGAGATGCGGTATTTTGCTCGTATAATTTAAACCAGGGATCGCCAACCTTTGCGAAGTGGAGAGCTACTTAATTAGTACTGTGTCATACGAAGGGCTACCTGTGCTGACCTTTGAACTAGAAGAGTCAGAGCTCACCTTAACTTTATGTAACATAAACATGTTTTTAATGCATTTATCATTTTAACTCTTTGTAAATACGAGAGCAACTAAATAAAATGACATCTTAGATGCAGTTCACTGAAGGCTTGTGCTGGTTTTATAACAGGCTTAAGGGCGTCACATGTGGTCCTTGGGGGCTACTTGGTGCCTGTGGGCATCATGTTGGTAAATCCTGATTTAAACTATGCCAGGACAGCAGTGACACATGCAGTGCAGCAAAATCCAACACAGTAAATGAGAAGGGATGGGGTCACTTTCTTACTGTGAACACTTGAACCTCCGGGATCCCGTAAAACTCCCAAGTGGCTCTTTATTTTATATCACGTTTCACTTCGTTTTAGTATCACTTTGAAAAACACTCATGATGTCACTGAAAATGTGTATTGTGTTAGTACACAATCTACTTTCTGCTTTCTGTTAACACCGGATCTATTATCCAGGGTTCTTGTGAAAGCCTTTTTCCATACATTTTTGTAACAAAACAAAACAAAAATCCCAGGTAAAATTGTAAAATTGCCTTTAAATATTCAACTCAACACAGAAGCACGCGTCTGTGTGTGTTTGTTGTCGGCCGTGCCTTGACCAAATAGATTCTGCTTCTTTTTCTGCTTTTGCTCTCAGGACATTTAAAGCTTTTAAAGCTGGCTCCCTGCCTCTCTGCCCTGTCCATTACGCTCGCTATGTACCCACAACCACCGCTGGTTGTTCTCAGCGGTAGTGGCGGGTCAAGCAGCAGTTCTGCAGTCGTCATGACCCAGTTGTCACCAAACAATGGGATTGTACATCGTGGACAAACACAGACCATTGCCCAGCCCTTCACAGGACTGACGCGTGGAAAAATAAGGTGCATGTTGCATGAGTAACCAATCTGAAGGAGTATGGGCTAATCCTCTGTATTCTCCAGGCAAGATACTGATATTAAGTTAATCTCTCGCAGTAGTTATCTTACAAGGCAATTTAACCTCAGCTCAGCAAAATCAGATTAGTCAGAGCGATGAAGAGAAATAAAGCACTGGGAGATTGTGATCAAAAGATTTCGTTGCACTTTCATTTCCCTTCTTTTTGTCCTCCATGGTTTGGCTAAGTTGGCAAAACCTCTAAAGAAAATGCTAAAAAAAAAAATGAAATAGATAAAGACACAGCATTCCCATTTAATAGCCTCAAAAACGTATATGGGTTTGGAAATTGTTCTAAAGTGTCACATAAGTTTTCTAGAGATGTTTAAGATGGACTGCAGAGTATTTTCCTTTTTTTCTGAATGATTTGTCCACATATCAGCAGCAATGACTTACCAAGACAGGTAAGAAAAAATCAGGGCCTCCTGTGAGATGGCTTGAAACGCACACCTGTAGCTTGCCGGCTTCAAATGTATTCTTTTTCATGCTGAGCTAATCGGCTTCTTGTGCTCAGAGGTTAGAAACCCTGTGAACATCAGCCACAATTTGGACGTTGAGTCCAGCTGTAGTCTCAAATATCTCTGCATAAATTCAGTCCATATTTAGCTTCAGCAGCCCAGGCTCTCTATCTTACTTGTTTAAAAATGCTGGGGCTCCTTGGCTCAGTGGGCAATAAGCAGTTCTTCCAAAGGCACAATCTTAATTTTGTGTACATAATTATGTGTGCCAGTGCAAGTCAAATGCTGGATTTATGCAAACATAAACATCTACACACCTGACTCATTTGGCCCAACGTTAGGGCTATATATTAATTATTAATTACCGCTGTGACTAATTAATCACAGCAAATAGGAAGCTAGCAAAACAGCTGTTGGTGTTGTACATTGAGGGACTTAAACAGATTTTTAACTTGGGTTTGGATCATAATTTTAATATGTTTTTAATAAGATTTTATCAAAAATAATGGAAAACTAAATATTCCTCCAGTTGCATAACTATCGACTCGGCCCTGACAGGCTGAGTATGATTTAGGCAACAACAAA
This sequence comes from Fundulus diaphanus, assembly GCA_037039145.1. Lineage (NCBI taxonomy): Eukaryota > Metazoa > Chordata > Actinopteri > Cyprinodontiformes > Fundulidae > Fundulus > Fundulus diaphanus. Next base: position 49,175,870 of record CM073130.1, on the reverse strand, counting down.
GGCTGGAACAAAAAAATATATATAAAAATGATTTCTGCAATAACAGATGTAACTTTACTCTTGCAGTTTATGTTAATTGGTTCATTTGTATCTGCAATAAAATCTTGTAATGTTTAATATTAATAAATGTAATGATTAGTCGGTCTACGAGATATACAATCCAATGAATGCAAAAAAGGAAAAATTGCTACGTTCCTGTTTTAGATAGACAAAAAAAAAAGAAATCATACTAGAGGTCAGGGTTTCTATCCCATCATGATCTCCTGCTGTGAGTTGTAAATGCGCTGCTGCTCCCATAAGAAGCTTTGCTTGATAACCTCATCTTAATGGCATATGTGTGGATGTCTTTGCTGACTGGAAGTTTGGTCTTTAGAATATGCCCGACTATGTGGGGCCGCTCTGTCGGACAGCTGACTGAGTACAACCTTCAGTGAGGCTAGAAATGCGTGATGTGATGGATTATTTTGGGGCAGATGAAGATACGTAGAGGGGAAACTAGCACAGCTGTCTGAGCCTCGCTAACTGCAGTGTATTTTCCCTTGTTTTGTGCCAGTCACAATAGTTTATATGAATTTGCTGGTAAGAAATAATCAATTATTAGCGTAGGAAGTGGTGTCTAGTGATGTCTAAATGAAGTAGCAAAGTAACACAAATTTCACTCATAAAAAGATAAAGAAACAACAAATAAGCTTCTAGTTAGAGTGGCTCATGTTACCCTGAGCTACCTCTATAGTTATGCTGCTATAGGATTAGGCTGCTGGAGGACATCAGGGTCTATTGTTTTCACTCTACTGATTTCTACTGTTCTCCAGTTTTGCATTGCTTGTCATCATTTCAGCTTTTAACTTTTTGCTCTCTCTCTCTTTTTTTCTTCATAGTAGGTACACCTGGTCTGACGTTCTGTTAGCTGTGACATAATCCAGAGAAGACAGATCACCTGCTATTACCATCTAATGTAGAACCGATTACTGGATCAATGTGTGCTTCTGTGCTTTTTGTCTCTCTTGTTGTGTCTCTGCTCTGTCTTCTGTAACCCCCAGTCGGTCGAGGCAGATGACCGTTCATACTGAGCCCGGTTCTGCTAGAGGTTTTTCCTTCCCGTTAACGGGTGTTTTTTCTTTCCACTGTCGCTTCATGCTTGCTCAGTATGAGGGATTGCTGCAAAGCCATGTACAATGCAGACGACTCTCCCTGTAGCTCTACGCTTCTCCAGGAGTGAATGCTGCTTGTCGGGACTTTGATGCAATCAACTGGTTTCCTTATATAGGACATTTTTGACCAATCTGTATAATCAGACCCAATCTGTATAATTTGTAAAGTGCCTTGAGATGACATGTTTCATGAATTGGCGCTATATAAATAAAATTGAATTGAATTGAATTGAACATAACAATAAAAAAACGTATGTTTATTTATTAAAATAAATTTTTACGATACTGAAACTGCAGTAAAAAAAAGCTAATTGATCGATTGCTGAATGGCAGTAAACTTTTTGTATGGGGATGTCACAATCACCAGAGAGTAAAACTAATTAACAATACCATGTGGGATAATGAGGTGAACTTTTGTTGTATGCATTAACTTCATCCAGCCCTATATTTCAAGGTTTTTAACGGAGCTGTAAATGATGTCCTTGATTTCAGAGTCAGTGAAGCACAACAGTGATGTGATCTCTGGTGGAGGTAATTGTCAAAACTCTCCCTGCAGCGTCTAGGAGAAATTGCTCAATCCAGGGAGCTTTTAGGACTCCGTGCAACAATAACACTGAGGTAGCCCAGCCTGAAAAGGATGTGTGCATGGGCTATTTTTTGACTTTGGGACAGACATCTTCCTTACGGGGAAAATACAGCTTTTTAGAGTATAAGATGAGACTTTTAAGGACAAGATTTGTCAGTTTGCAACTATTTCTTCTTGATCCGTTACAATAAATATGAGGAGTAAAAAAACATGAGTTTATTCAAAATATTTGGGGTCATCCTGAGGCTAATCCATCCAGCAGTCTCCCAATCTACGGCTGTTTAACGCATCAAGTGAACAGCCAGCAGATATAACACAAAAACAACTCTTCCTCTTAACACTAACATGAATACAGAAAAGATTTGCTTTCAGTAACTGTGTTGACTTTCAGTCACAACATTGATTCTGCTCAGGAGGTGAGGATGGAAGCCTAAAAAAGTAGTTTTGATGCGCACCTAAATATCAAGGCTACCCATAATGGATAGTTGGAAGTAAGGCTGGGCAATATATTTTAAAAATATTGCGATTTAAAAAAAAAAAGAGATATAAGAAGAAACTATATAATATATCGAGATGGTCTATGTTACGTTACAATTATACTTTTATGTATTCCAGTAGGTTATTTTTCAGCCGTTTCTCATATTTATCTACAGCTGTTAGTTAAAAAATGTGCCTTTGAGACAATTTTATCATTACTTTATGAAAAGAAAAACATATCGAGATAAATATCATCAATCGGCATCCAGCCAAAAAATATTGAGATATTATTTTTGGTCCATATCGCCCAGCCCTAGATGAATGTGCCGATTACACTTGGCTTTTATGGAAAGTAATTTTAATTAGATTTTCACTTATTTTCGGATGTTGATGTCACTGTCAACTGATACTGACGCTTATGCATGTATTTTATTTTTAGTACTTTATCGTGTTTTACATTATTTTATTCTCCTTTAACGTACAGCACTTTGGTCAGTGCTCGCTGTTTTTAACAGTGCTCCGTAAATAAGGTGGGCTCGGCTAATGCCGTGGCCTTGATCCCGAAACCCAGCTGCCAATTTTCCTTCTGCTGCTTATTCTGCAGCTGGAACCAGTCGGATGAGAGCAAAACAAACAGAGACTGTAAGCTAGTCTGGGAAAGTCTGCCATACATTAGAGAGGGATTATATAGGGTGATGGGAAGAGGTGGAGATGACAGATGAGGAGAAGAAGCAGAACATAATGACACAGAGACAGCAAAGAATAGAGACAGTAACATAAAGAGATGGAGTGGGTGACATTTGCTATGATTGATGGGAAAAGAGACTGACTGGAGAAGACAGAAAGAAGAGGATTCTTTCATGGCCCTCTGATAAACTCTCTGACTTTAACTCTCACTGTGACAGTCTGTCAGTCGCCAGGAATGAATCATTCCCCGGAGATCTTTTATCTATTCTTCTGCTGTTGCTGAAAGAAGACACGTTCCCTCAGTGTGATTCAATTGCGGTGTCGTTCCAGTTCAAAGGGAACTGCACTTGTTGCTAAAAGATGCTGGACACACACAAGCCATTTCTCATCATCTCTGGATCACATTTGCACACAAAACAAGCCTAATACACAGCGGACAACAGATGTGACAAATGCTTTATATTATACCACCAAACAACTCTTTAATGCAAGTTTGACTCAAGTTCAGGATTTGTTTTGTATTTAATTTGCAATTATATGTCATGGTATGAGGTTTTTGTTGAGGACCAGGTGTGCAGTGAAGGCGGCGCAGAGACATCAGAAGGTAGGTAGTGATTTTAATCCAGAAGGAACATAAGGTATGTTACAAAAGCAGGCTACGGACTGGGACAGAAAGTAAACTAGAGAAAAGAACTACCTGACTAAGACTGTTCACTGAATAATAACTGACTGAGAATTGACTGTTAAACGACTGACGATCCAGCGAAGACTAAACAGAAACCCGGAACTTAAATACACAGGAGATAATTGAAACTAAACAGGACACAGGTGTGGGATAATCAAGGTAACAGAACAGCTGGAAGGCAACTTAAGAAGAGACGTGAGAACCAATGAATGAATGAAAGCAAACACAATAACAGAACAAATGCACGATCCCGAAGATAAAACTCATACATAAATAATCACAAATGCCTAGGGATCGTGACACTATATGTGATTCAGAGTTTACTTTGAGTCGACTTGAAGCACACCGATGTCATCTGATTACTGGTCTACATCTGTGCAGCTCGTCTTGTGTTTTTTATTCTATTTATTTATTTATTTGAAATATATTTAGGCCTGAAAAATAAAGGTTGATGATGCATTTCATTGACCAATTTTGTTATTGTTACTATCATTACTATTATCACTTCTGAAGAAAACGTGTGGAGTACAGAGACGGGAAAAGGGCTAGCAGCGGAAAATTAATTGCCGTAAAACTATACAACCACAAGCCAGGAGGGATAGCTTTGATTCCATATTCCCTCCCCATCTGGACTGATTGCACAAGAATCCTCTACATGTTGTTTAATCTCCTCTGTGCTTTCATCTCACTTAAATCTGTTTACAATGCACAGGCGATCAGAGCTCAGGTATTTTTTTTTTTGAGAGCATAGTGGTGTCATTCTGCCAGAATCCTCACAGTGCATCACTGAACTGAGCTCCAATTAATTGGAGCTGTCTCCCTTTCAACACCTCGTTAGTTTAATTGGATTAACGAAGAGAAACCTTTTGACGGGCAGCAGATTTTAGACCTGCATGGTGACTCTCTTAAAACTGCAGAAAGTATTTGCTGCAGCACATGGGTGCTTTAGCTTTCAGATCTTATGGCAATTAAAGTATAAAATATGATACTTAGACTTATGTATTATTGTAAAAAGTTGTAGTTGCTGTTGTCAAGAACACCTAAACTGAGACCAAGTCCAAGACCAAGACTAGAACCAAGACCTTACCACTTTTTTAGCGCGTTTCAGAGCTTTGTGGTAATCATTATACCATACATGTTGCTGCAAACATTTAAAGGAAATCGGCCTCTGGCAGCTTAATAACAAGATAACCTAAAACAATAGTTCAGACTAAATATTTGCACTGATGCACTTTGGTTTTTCAATTGGGTTAACTGTCAATGCATTTATGTCGACATACATTTGTATTAAGCAGACCCTCAACTAAATGTCACTGCAACTAATACAACTAACTGGTTATAGATTAAACAGATAAACCAGACCAATTTGAAGAGTGCATACATCCAGCTACCATTAAGTGGCTTAGCCTTAGCTGCAGGCAGAGTGAATGGAAGTGAGAGGTTAAGGTGGATAAATTAACTTATCTTTATTTTCCTTGTAAAGCCAGAAAACCATTTATATTTTTGCAATGGAAAAAAAATTACGCTCTTGGTCTCATCTTTAAATCCTTAGCAGGTTGGGGCACAGATGGTTTTTCAAATAAAAAACTTTATTGGCATCATTTGAACGCAGTCAGGAGTTTTGCACTATGTTGCAATAAAAAAATAAAATAAATTTTTTTTGCAGCTGTGGTCTTTACTGATCTTTAGCAAAAGCCCCATGTCCACCATGTCCAAGACTGAGACAAGAGGGAGTGACAAGACCAAAATTATGAAGATGTGGTCTCAGGACCGCTCATGCGTAGTAAAACACTCGACACAAAAGATGCCCATAAAAATATGTTTGATAAAAATAAATTTTTGGTGCGACTGTGCCTAAATTGCCTCATCGTGAAGTTATGTAAATGAATGGGATGTGCAGCAGTCAAAAAGCATCAAAAAATAAATGTTCGGAGAGGGTGCAGCACTCATTTAAAAGTTAAACTGCAGCCCTGTTAATACATTAAAGGGTAACTCACCCCAAATCAACTTTTTTTTTTGCCGATAAATTGTTAAAATGGTTTTCTTATAGTACTGTCTACATATCCTGGTCATTATTTGTGTCTAAAATCATCAGTGTGGCGCCTTCCTAGGGTGGTCTTGCAGCTGACCCGACATAATTCTGTGCTAGTAGTAGGTGCGCGGTAGCTTTGCCGCTCTGGGGTATAACAGCAGTTTATAGCTCCGTTTACACTACCCTTGTTAAACCGATTCAGACCGAGACCAGTCCGAGCTTGGACCAGTTAACCAGGCCGAGCCTCGTTTCTGATGACCGTTTACACACCACGCTATCTCGGTTCCTTGGTTGCTCCTCGCCTCCTAGTGGCCATCTGCGGTACTACCGCTCTCTGGGATTGAAGGCGGGACCGAGCAAATCAAAACAGCGGCGCCAGTAACATTCAGGAAGTTAAGCTTGGACAGACTCGGCTTTTGGGACGTGGATAAGACAAACGAACGTCTAATAAGGATTTACAGACGCAGGAAACAACGAGAGACGCTGAGGTTCATCACACTGCTAAGCAGTATCATCTCTGGAAACCGTGTGGCACGGTAAGGAAGCTAGTATTTTTATGAATGTCTGAAATTTGTCTGAATGGAGTGTGAATCGGGACGTGCAGCCAGACTGCCGGAAAAAAACGCGGACAGTCAGCTGACTGTAAGGGGATGACGCGGTCTGCTCATGCGCTCTTCGTTATCAGGTAACCGGGATAAAAAAAAAAACAGTCCGAGACCTACCCAAGAACTGGTCTGCAGTTAGCGCGGTCCGGTTATGTTTAGCGCGGTCCGGTTCAGTCTGCTGACCGTTTACACACAAGAGTTATCTCGGTTACCGAGCTCGGACTGGTCTCGGCTCGGTTAAAAAAGGGTAGTGTAAACGGGCCTAATGTGTTATTGGTGAATTTACGTGAAGGCAACCAATTGTTCTGCCACTAGTATCTTGAGGCAGCCGAGAAGGGGCTGGTGAGAGACCGCGGGCGAAGTTGGTTTTGTGTTGGATATTGAATATTCGCGCTCCGCGGCTTCAACAGCCAGCAGACAGAGAGCGGCAGCCCCGGATCAGCCTCCCTGTATCGGCTCGAACAGGAAGCAGACGCCGCTGACGCCACTGAAGCTGCTGAGCACAAATGTCCAACCTAGAACTAACTTCACCATGGTTGCCGTGAACTTCCCTCGTATTGAAACCTGCCTGCAGTCAGAGCAAAGAGGAGATCAACCATGCTTCGTTTCCACATTACAAATGAATCATGATGCGTAAAGCTGCCGGTGATCCCGCCTGGATTCCAAAGTGGGAAATAAACATAACATATAACTGGACCGATCCTGTCCTCCCCTGCCTTGGCAGCACCGGCTTCAGGGCTTTGCTGAATCAGCGCCTTGAGCCAGCAGCTCAAACAGATATGGCTCTGGCCCGCTGGGCTCCACAAGCGTCCCTCAACATCCGGGGACGGTGGGGGGTGAAAAACCCTCCACCTCAAAAGACCGGACTGTGGCGTAACTACCAGCATAACTCTGCTTTCTCCCCATGAGTCAATATGGCAAATCAAGTTTCCCCCCATCCTGAACCGCCCCCTTCCAAACCGTTCGCACGTATCCCTGCCCACTTTGGTGGAATTTTTCAAATTTATCTTTTTTACACAAATCTGATAGCTGCAACAGAGGGCATTATCTAGATGTGGTAAAGATGTCTTGCAGAAGTTCAAACCAGCACCAGAATGGGGAAATTAAGTGAATTTGGATGTAGCCTCGTTGTTGGTACCAAACAGGCTTGTGTGAGTGTTTCAGAATCAGCTCATCTAACTGGGATTTTCACCCATAGCCATCTCTCGGGTTTGCGGCGAATGCCCCGCATACAAAAGATCCAGCGCATGGCAAAAACGCTCCGAACCTCTTATTAGTACCTTTCTTGTGCTTCTGCTAGAGAAACGACCGGCTGAGACGAGACAACAGGACACAGAGACCCAAAGAACAGTTTTGAACACAAACCCTTACCTACACCACCAGATCCAAGGGTCTTTGGCCCAATTGAAGTCAGGGAAGTGGCAAACTAGACCTGTGTTGGCAGGATTCAGAGTTTCAGACTTCAGACTCTGGCTGGGTTTATGGCAGACGGGCTCAGAATCCAAAAAGACAAAAAAGAGACTAAATAGAAGATTCTTTGTTTGTTACCCTCCCACCTCAATGTGTTACATAAGAAGATTCTTCGCTCTGTTAGCGTGTGTCTATCTGCCAACATAACCCGGCAGTGATTGTTGTTGCTTCCAGCTCCTGTGGTGAAGGTCCTGGATCATGATGATATGAAGAATACAGCTTCACCTAATTTGTTTTTGAGTGGGCGGGGGGGTCAAAGTGGCCGTTTGGGGGTAATGGCGTCTCAGGGCCAAGGGCTGGCGTACCGCCGACCCCGCCGGGCTTTTTGTTTAAGCTAAATCACTTTGGAAAGAGAGTCCACTCACCCTCCCTCAGACCTGAGGCGCTCTGATTGGTTACGACAAACTGTAAAGAGGACGATGATTGGTGGTGACAGTTAGGGACCTCCGGCCAGCTTGGTGACCCAGACTGTGGGGAGGGGGGGAAAGTTCAGCCAGTAGACGACAAACAAACAAACGATCAAAGGCTCACGCAGAAACAATATGGCAGTTCTGTCGAACCGGGTCAGGCTGGGATGTACCGGACCTTTTCGTGCGTGAATGCTTGTGGCAAACCCATCATTTACATGTTTTACACTAAAACTGTTGAGTATTACAGAGTCAATAGTGAAATAATAAAACATTGTGACACAATCGAATACATTTTTTTTTTGGTTTGTTTAAAGATGAAAGTGAAAGCAGAAGTTGAGTTTGCGAGATGTTTCCTTGAGTAGTTTATTTTATGTGAATAAAAACCAAGTGAGACTAGTTTGTCAGCTATGGTGTAAACAAATTTGTGCATCACTTTGTAGGTTTGGGAATGAAAATTAAATGTTTAATTTATTTCCATATATTTTATGTACAGATCCCCATCAAAAAAAAAGATAACAGCACTCCTGGTAAAGATGCACAAAAAGCCATAGAATAAATGCATCTTTTATTACTATGTTATAAACTAACCCTAATAAGACTGCTGCAGCTCTCTAACAGCAAGATAACCCGTCGCCCTCAGGGTTGCCACATTTCTAGTTAGTTTAAACATTGTAATTATTGCTCTGGATGTGAGTAGGCATTTTTTGTGAACTCTATGATCTGAATGGCATGTTCTCTTGTCTTTCCTATTTTAAGAAGAGTTCAAAAGAAGTGAGCCTCTATGTCACATCGTATTAAACCACTTTTTTTGCTTACCTTTTTTTTCTTTACTAAATAAATGTGCTCAGATCGAAACATGGATTCTTCTTAGGATGTGCTATTGCTAAAAAAGTGAATATATTAGAATTTAAGGAATGTTGATAAAAGTGAAGGCCAATTGGTGCTATATAAATAACAATTAATTGAATTCAATTCAATGTATTTGCACAAATAGACTGGTTGAAAAAAAAAGAATGAATAAAAAGCCTGCGCCAGGTGAGTTAAACATAAAAAATAAAGAGGTACTGATGAGGTATTTTTTCGAGTCCTGAGCAGCCAGTTCTGTTCATGGCCTATTCTATTTTCCTATGTGTGTAAATAAACAGTTCAATGTAATGTTGCCCAAAAAATAAAATAAAATTACTGAAGACTCCACGAGTCCCTATGAATCAGAATAAATGATTTTGTTCTATGCGTCAAATTAATGCATCATTTTAGCATTTGATTCGCCGATTACCGTCAAAGCTGATGAAGAAAGAAAGAAAGAAATTGTTGATTTTCATCACTTGTCGTATTACAGATGCAGTTCAAGTAAAGTTGCTTCATAATTATTATTTTTATTGCTCTAATGGCGATTTCTCCACCAGAATTGAGTGATTTCTCTTTTCAAGAGGATATTCATGCCTCAACCAACCCAAAACATAATTTAACACTACATGTACCTCAGACTGCTTTCAAGTTATTCTAGTTAAAGAAAACCTTTGATTACCCTGAACATGTGGATATTAAATTTAAAGCCCTTAAATTTATAGCCCTGTTATCTTATGCTGTGTCCCATTCATAATTAGGCAGCATCTAATCTTTTCCCTAAGTGATGAGGTTGACTGCAAGAAACAACACAACCCGATAACGACGTATTTCTACTAATTTCATGCTTTAAATCAGTGGTCAAGCACCACTTTATCTAATAGAGATTATACAGTATTTAATTTGTGAGCTTTTTAAGGGAATACAAACCATTTAATCGCTGCAGCTAACACGGTGGTTTATACAGGCAGCAGCCATGTTGGATTCTCAGGTCAGAAGCCTGCCTCGAAAGGTCGTTCCTGTTGATTCCTCCAGTTTGTAACTCAGAAACGCCGACTATCAGTTTGACTTATCCAAGTTTCTATTTTCAAGCAGATGAATATGTCATGGAATCAGGATATGTAGCCACTAAATGACGTGCAGTTCTTTCATTATTGTGGCAGAGTGCGTTTGGGCTTCTTGCGCACATGAAGAGATGTTTCTGCTGATGGTTGGAAAACATTCAAACGAAGCTGACCATAGGACAAAAAAAAAAAAAGAGGATGGGATATAAGATGAAACGAGCCTCTGTATCTTAGTTTGGAAGATTTAGCTTCAAACACCTAAACATCAAGAGAACCACACAAGCACGCTCGTCTTCTTTCCACGTTTCCGCGTTCACTCAGCCTAATGAATAGCTCCTGAAGCTTCTTTATCTTTCCTTCCTCAACGCTGCTCATTAACGTCGACATAAAGCAGCGACGGCGTTTGGCAGCGAGTCTCTAACACGTTTCTGTCCTTCTCGCACTGATTTCCCTCTCTCTCTCTCTTTCTGCCACCTCATCTCTTCACCGTCTCCTCTTTCCTATTCATTATTTCTTTGAAGATTCATCCTCTTTTCTCTTTCCCTGCGTTTCCCTTTTCCTTCAGCTCTGGTTTTCCGGCGCTTCAGCATCTGCCTTTTGTTCTCCATCTGTGACATAAGAGCTTTCAGTTCTGACTCCACAGGTGGTGGGATGGAGCGAGGATGTGTCGCCATAGAAACGATGCTGCCCCTGCTGGAGCTGATGCGGCTCCGCAAACTCAAAACGATCTACAGGCGACGCTCGAGCCGAGCGCCAAATAGCGTTGTGTTCATCTTTAAAGAATCATGGTTTGCGTGAGGTGGGGAAAATATGATATTATCTGTGTTTGGATCTCTCTGTGCAGGAAAGATGGCATTTTGTCTGCCTGTGTTTACGTAACTATGTAAGTTTAGAAGTCAGTCAACATAACAACGGTGTTTTATTTGATCTGGCACAACAGCTCTCTGCTGCATCGAGAAAACATGTTTTTCTAAATGAAACCTTCAAAAGAGGATCTTAAAAAGAACCTCGGTCTGAATATGATTAAATGCAATCCAATTATTCTGTCTTGAGCCAATCGTGGAGAACTGAGGACCATAACACGTCTTTGCCAGATGTATACAGTACATAACTAAAAGGGAGGCTTTCAAAAATGCACAAAAGTGAACAGCAATGTATATTCATAGTTACATGAACTAAGGGTTTTTTTTGCACATTGTAAAATTAAATTGTTGAGTATGCTAGTCGATAAAAGAATAGACCTTAATATACTGCAGCAAAATGTTTTTTTTAAAAAAACAGGAAAATTAAAATCTTGTATGTACAAAAGTCCCAACTTAGTGGTGCTTTGTGCTATGAAGAGATTTTCCTCTTTATGATCATCGATATTTATGTTATTTCTCATTTAATCAGCATCAGTGTCTTCTTATCTGCATGAACCGGCTCTGAAGTGAGACAGTGGATGCATTTCCAGTTCCTTCCTAATAAAGTCATACATTTAAACAGAAGCTCAATCTGTATCATGTTAAACACACATTATATACAGACAACCCCAGTAATATTTGGCTAAGCGTTCCCTAGCAGGTTGGACCTAAATCACACACTCTTTGTAGCAAGCTTCTGGTATAATTGTCTCTGGTTATATGATCCCTCCTCTTGTCAGAACTGGTAAATCTCTTTTAAACTTGTTAGTTTGTTTCCATGGATCTGGCTTTGATCAAAGCTCTTACACTTTCAACAGGGTTGCGGTTGGGACGTTAGAGGTAACTCCAGATGCTTAATCATAGAATGCTTATTCATTCAAAAGCAGTCATGAAATATATTTATAATTTTCATGCCAAAACATGTCAGAGTTTCAGACTTTGTTGCAAACTGTGACCGGAGGGCTGGGCGATATGGTTTAAAAATAAAAATGTCAGATTTTATTATGCCAAATCCGATTAATCGATTTTTTTTCCCCTTTCTTTTCCTGTCACATTAAGAAATTATTTTAAAAACCTGCTTTTTTCCCAGCATTTCATCTGGGAGTTGACCTGAAATCAAAGTGCAAATAACTAAATAACTAAATACAAGCTGTGAAACATGCTTGTAAAACAAGATGGCGGCCCTCCCACTGTAAACAATGGAAATGAAAAAAAGTTTGCTGCTAGTGGTTTTACACAACGAGCTAACAACAGGCTCCACTTCATTTGTGCAACTTCAAACTAACTTAAAAAACGTAAATTAATAACTTAAAGTGCCTCTAATGGTAAAAATAAATTTCCTCTGTACACTATTCTGACAAGATATTTTCCTAAGCCTATGTTCAGTATTGCAGCTTATTCTCTAATATGGAAGCCCAATAAGTGCATTGGCAGAATAAAATCCAGATTTTCCAAAACTTTAATCTTAAAAAATTGTAAATTCAAATTAATTGATTAAATCGATATATCACCCAGCCCTACCTGAAACAAAAAGAAAAGGATTAGTATGATCCGAAAGCGCAAAGAAAGTCGAGCATAATCTGGAAACTGATGGGACATCAGCATCTAGGTCCAGGTTTTACATCAACATGGACTGAGAGGGTGTCGACTGAGAAATAAGCTCCAAAATCTGCACCTTTAACCTGGTCTGAAATATGCAGCAGATGACATGCAAAGCCCAAATGCCTTATGGAGAAACGTTTTACGGTCAGAGAAGAGAAAGATTGACATATTTGGCCACAATAACAAGTAGCAGCATTATGCCGTTGGGCTGTTGTGCTGCCGGTGGGACAGCCGCATCGCACAAAGCAGATGAAGAGCGCCTCAAACGTCTTCAACTCGTCAAATGTTCATGGTGAAGCTTTTGAATTGTGTTATGTTCACACAATGATCCCAAACACACAAGTAAAAAGAGGCTAACATTATGCTTGGGGACTGGCACCTTCTGTCTCAAATCTATTAAAAATTAAAGGACTTTGCATAGAAAATGAAAGCATACCAGGAAACCAACCAATTAAAATGAACAGTTCTGATAGGAAGAGTGCTCAAGTATCATAAATATCCCAGCTGTTGATTTTTTTGCAAGTAAAGGAATGTGGTTAAGGTGCAGTTTAGTAAGGCCCATTTAGCTAAATATTAGTGGGAGTCTATGTATATATCCAGTCATATTCCATAAATTAGAAATATTATCAAAAAGTATATTTGTTTCATTAACCAAATCAACTGAGATTAAATAGATTAATTACTCACAGTTTACTGTGAGTAATTAATCTGTTACTTATAATGAAAACACAATATTTAAGACTAGAACACTACATCAAACTGATAAAAAGAATCAATTTTAAAACAGAAATGTGGGCTTAATGAAAAATATGTTTAATACTTGCCTAAAGGTTGTCATTTTCAACTTTACTTTTAATTTGACAAATGAGCCTCTTTTGAACATATTCTAATTTATTGAGCATGACAGTATTTCCCTTTATATATAGTTTTGGCCGTGTATTGATCCACCAAAAACAACAACCTGTGACTCAGTTCCTGTTTTGTAAAGTTTTTGAAGTTTTGTGGAGCTGCTTATAACAACTTGACCCACAAAAGTAGGTCAAACTAATAAAAAGAGCCTATTAAACAGAGGCTGATGCCCATGATAAGTGAATTATTTCTCATTTGTAAACTGTGACTGGACAATCACTATAAGGGGTCTGATTGAACAGTGAGTTAATAGGTTCATTTTGTTAGGAGATAATTACATTAAAAGAAACAGAACTGATGGGATCTTTTGCAGTAAAACCTTTCTTCTCTTTTCCGGTTATTTCATCAAACTTTTTTTTAATATAGCTGAACGAGTATCTTCGGACATCTGTAAAATACCTATCTACATTACAATGGAAAAGGCTTTGCTGTGTCATCCACATCTGCATAGTGTTAATAGCGATAATTCACCTTTAAATATACACGCATGAGCAGTCATTTAATTGTATTTGCTAATTAACATATGCACATAATGAGACCCATCGGACCTCAGAGCAGAAGATGCGGTTTCTATGCTGTTGTCTCTCAACGCGGAAAACTCTGCATTCAAAAGAACCAAACATACCCATCGGCCTAATTATGTGTCTACCTGTTAAATTTGGTTTGTTGCCGTGACAGGTGTGTGTGTGTGTGTGTTTATGTGTGTGTGTGTTCATGGAGGAGTGTGATGAGTGAGCTGAATGCTAATGTGACAGTCTGCAGCGGAGGAGAAAGCGGGCACAGCCAGACGAGAAGAGGGAAGCACGAGCACGAGCATGAACTCAATGACTCGCTTCAACAAGGACACGCTGACACACAGGCGGTGCGGCATCTTACAAATGAAATAAGGCGCGGGAAAGGCAGCCCATGAACACAGAGACGCACGTGCAGCGGATCATTTATATCAGAAATATTTGCATCTTGCAGGTTTATCATATGCCCTCACTTCCCGTGTGACAGAGGAACATGTAAATTACCATTCAAGGGCGTCAAGAGTTTGAGAACGTTGCCAAGTCAGCATTGCTAAAAAAAAGCACACCCACAATGTTTCATCTTTTAGACGGAAGAGCAGAGCTGTCGAGCTGCTCGGGAAACTCTGCAAAGGATGTTTCATCACCTTTTCAAAGCCATAATGGAAAAAAAAAAGTTCTGGAGGACCAGCATCAGGGACGACCAGCACAAACAAAAGTTACACCCGAGAGTCAAAGCAGGAAAACAACATCACCACCTACATGCTGCAGGAGAGATATTGGAGCAGAGGCACAATGTTCAGTAAGTGGCAGACATAAATGAGTTTTAGAGGGAATTAGGCTTTCTAAACTCTAGCATTCATCAATTATGAGGCTCTGTTTTCAGGTTTCATCAGCAGAATCCAGGGATCCACGAATTTTAACCCGTAAAACTGACTGATCAGATTATTATTTTGGATTGAAAAGAACGCACGACGTGGTGTTGTGCAACAACCTTGTCCATTAGCATATAAAGGATTACATGAGCAGCCGTCAATGAACATCAGCAGCTTGAATCACTGCGGAAATGCCAGATGTGGGCGGTAATTCGTAGAGGCATGAGAATGAAAAACAGAGGTGTAGGTGGATCCTGTTAATTCTGCAGCGTTTATCAGGGTCTCGGTGCTTTGAGTGGACCTCCTGTATAAAATGATGAAGGGCAGTGAGGGGGAGGCACTCCGGGTTAAAATAAGGGAGGCATGGGAGGAAAGGTTTCGAGAAAATGTGCATTACAGCTCTGGTGCGACTCTGGGAGGTTTTCTCAGCGAGACGAAGCTCGGCTCAGGCACAGAGTGTGCAGAGGTTGGCCAATTTCCACCGAGTCATTAGCTACAGATCTCCAAACTTCATGATGTCCTCAGATTAGCTCAAGAACATTGCAAATAGAGCTTTGTGCAACACAGTGGCCATGCCATAGCAGCTGGTTCCAAGCCTTACATCTCTAAGGTCAATTTAAAAGCATTGGATGCAGTGGTGTAAAGCACGCCACTACTGGCATTCAGCGCAGTAGACGTGGGTTTTCTGTATGTAACGCATCGTGCCTCTCTGCCCGACGAGCCGGCGGACGAGTCTGGATTTGGTGTAAAGTGTACAGTTTGGTCTAAAGGGGATTGTGGCGTGGAGCTGTTATACAGGAGTTGAGCCAGACCCATTTGTTCCAGGGAAATTAACTCTTAATCCCGACTGTAGCTCAGGGGCAGAGGTGAGTAGAGAAGCCGAAATTATGCTCAAGTAGTGCTTCGATCCAAGCTAGGTAATGGTAAAAAGGCTAATTGAGTGCTAGGTTCTGGTATTTTAGAGAATAGAATAAAAAATAAAGTAAAAATAAATAACATAATTACAAAACAACAAATTTAGTTAAAAGACATTTACAAATAAGTGAATAAATCACAACATATTTATAGCAATATTTGTGATAAGTGGTGGCCCAGAGGTTAGAGGAGTGTGCTTGCACTCTGAGAAGGTCACAAGTGCCCGGTTTGATCCCTGCAGACCGCCACTATGCTCCCTGAGCAAGACCCTTGACCACAGATCGCTCCCCGGGCGTCACTCAGTGTAAGCAACCCACTACTCCCGGAGGGATGGGTCAAACGCTGAGACAAAATTTCACCTCCGTGGGACAACAAGGGAAAGCTTTTAATATATGTTTGAACAGTACAGAGTATTCCCAGTGACTGTTTTTTTTAAATTAAATATTCAAATGACCTCCAAATGACACAGCAGCAGATAGAAAATAACATCAGAACGTTTGTGAACAAACAAGTCTAAAATAAACTGTGCAGGTGTGTCTTTCTATTACATTTTTGGTTAAAAGACGTTTTTTTTTTTTTATTCAGTGAAGCAACTAGAAGTGATAAAGTAGCCAGAAACTGGACTCAAGTAAGGGTAGCATTACTTCAAAACAATATTACTCAAGTAAAAATTAAACATATTGTGCCGTAAAACTTACTCCCACTCAAGTAAATGTATCTAATTCCTGCCTACCTCTGCTCAAGGCAGAGGGTTGTTGTCTCGCAGTCAGTAAGTTGTGGGTTTGAGTCCAACATTCTCCTGCCGCATGCTGATGTGCCCCTGGGCAAGGGACTTAGGCAATTTTATGCAATAAGCCAAAACAAAATGAGGACGTGGAAGGAAAAAGATGGCAAACTAGCTTTGCTTTAGATTTCTCTACAACTTTCCTCTCCAGCCGGGTGCTTGTTCAAATCTCTGAGGCTGAGTGGAAGCTACATACAGGTGGACCCTTTTTAATGAACAGGTGACTAGAATGATTTTATTGAGGGGTATCATAGTTAAGGGTCCAAAATACAAATACATAATAATTCTCCACTCACTTCACAGGTATGGGCAATTTATTGTTCGTCTGTCGCACAAAATCCAAATAAAATACCCTGAACATGACAAAATGTATAAACAGCTGCAATAAAAAGGAGGAGGCGAGGATGCAAATGTTACATGAGTTAAGTTCATGCGCTGACTCGTAGAATTTCATGATGAAGCTGAGAATTGAACATGAACAATATGAAGTAGTTTGAAATGTTGGGTGACAAACTATAAATGTGACTTAATTAAATGTAAACTTTGTCTGGCAGTCAGAAACGTGTGAGTTTGATTCGAGCGTGCTACCCAACCACGTGTTGAAGTGCCCCTGGGCAAAGCATTTAACACCAAGTTGCCGACCGATCTCTATGAATGGGTGCACATTTGTGAGAGGAGCTGGGGGAGTGTGGCTGCAGCGTAAAACAATATAAGCAACATGTAAGTTCTGTCAATTTACCATTTGGGAACAAAAGAGAAGTATTTTTCTCCTTTACGCATTTATCTGGTTTTTGTTTCTTTTGTAACACGTGGAAGTTTCAAACCATCACACCGATTTTGATATCAGCTGCAGGTAACAGGAGTAAATCCAAAATATAGTTTTTAAATGAAGATTAAGATAGAAAAAAACAATTCAAACCAGCTTAGCTCTATGGGAAAAAGTAATTGCCAGTCATGTTAACTCATTAATTAACTTTCATAACCCACTTCATTTTCAAATACACTTCACTAGCCGCACCGTCAGACATCGCTGAGAACGAAGCTGACAGGATGAAATAAGATAAAAGAACTCAAGAGGCAACAGTCACAGGAAAAAGTCATTGACATCTATCAGTCTGGAAGCTTTTTTCTAAGGCTTTGGGTCTTCAGCGAACCACAGTTAGGGAGAAGGGTACATCTGCAGGCTGTAAGTTCAAACATTTAGGCGCTTCGGACTCACAAACACTGATTCATTCATCAGCTGGCCCTGATCTGGAGGCCAGCTGCTCCATTTTTTTCTGCTTCACCCTTTTTTCTTACTTTCAGCTGTACACATAGCTTTGGAAATTGTGGTCATGTTTGTAATTTAGGTGAGGGGAGTTGTTGTCTAGTAGCCAGAGCGAGGCGCTTGCATCCTGAAGAGGCTGCAAGGGTTCGAATCCCACAGACTGCCACTCTCTGAGTCCCTGAGCAAGACACTGGAATGCTCCCTGCACAGTAATAGCTCACTGCTCCCTAAAGGATGGGTTAAATAGAAAGGACAAATTCTATTACGGTGTATGTTGCAAAAAAATAAAAAGATTATTGTTAATGTTATCAGTATTACCAAATAATTAAAACAGATCTTCTGTAATGAAATTGATACAGAAAAAACGAACTAAATTGTCTGGATTTAGTCAGTGTAATCGCGCATGGTGACATGGATATCCAACCCAATCTGCTTTACGTCGGTTACACTTTCCTTTAACTAAGATACACCTTTCCTTGTTGCAGATGTACCTACACTGAGTGAGAAAAATTACCTACAAAATGACAAAAAGACAAGACAAAATAGTGGTCAACCTTCCCAATCAAAACTACTCTAAAAGAGAATCATAACCATCAATCATAAACCTATCCTGCGATGGTGTAGCGTGACTCTAAACATCACGAACGCGCTCAAACACCCTATATGTGGCTGAATTAATTCTCCTTAACTGTAGAAAACTCGATGCTCCTTCTGAATGATGTCACTCTCATCGTTTCTGAAAGATCCGGAACACAGTATGAGCAAACGAAATAAAAAGCTAAAAAAAAAGACAAAATGAATCTATAAATTCATCAGGATGTAAACGACGACCAAACACACAAACCGTTAGCGCCATGCAGCGCTAACACAGACTCGCTCCCGCCCAGTTTGACGAAAGATGCAAGCACGTGCCAAACTCCAAACATTCTGAGCTTAATTAAATTCTTCGCTTAAACGCGTCATGGCGGCGATGCGAACACGCTGAGCGGCTGGCCATGGGATGTGCAGGGTTTCCATGGAGACCCAAAGGAAGAAGCCAAGACGACGAGCGCGTCGCTATTCTTCATCAGTGAGCATTGCTGCAAAAGGAGTAAATTTTAGGGCTGATGTCATTTTCTTTTTTTTACCTTTTATGATAAAAAAAGAGCCAGACTGGGTTAGTGGACACATGGAGGGAGGATTTGGCTTAAAGATTAACCAGATATGTGTGTCAGCGGGACAGAGGAGAAACCACAGAGAGGAGAGGAGGAGGAGGAGAGGAGAGTGCATCTACGAGTTTTTGTCCAAAAACAAGCAGCACACATCCTTGGTCCAGCCTTCACCCATCCACCTTAGCTGCTCATGGGGGATGGGGAGGAGAGGAGGTGGAGGTGGAGGAGGGTGGCTGCATGTCATCGGCACTAAACATGCTGAGGGAGGAGGATTACAAATGGCCATAAGAAAAGCGGGAAAAAATGGATAGAGGGAACAAACAAGCAGATGCTGATTGTCCATTGTCAGTTCAGGACGGTTGGATTTTTGTGCTTCGCAGATGTGGGACAAGCTGCCGCCTCCGCCGGTGAAGCGAGATGCGTTGATGGGTGAGAAGAGGGGGAGGGAGGCAGGGGTTAGCCCAAGGTGGCTGTCTGCACCAAATCTGCCAGCTTCTCTTTGCTGTACCCTACATGCACCTGAGCCGGAAGATGACAAGTGACAAAAACACACGACAAGGAGAAGAGTTTCTGCTCAAACTCACGTTAAGATGATGGCGGTGAATTTTATTACATTCATCTCCTGCACCATCCCTGAAGCAGTTATCTCCATCTCATTGACCCGGATTTTAACCAGCCATGCACAACAGCGTCTGCCTTTCTGTCAATTTCTTCCTTTAACACAGTATTTCAGAAACTTCCTGCCATGTTTACTCATGGACCCAAGAAGGGAAATTTCCGTCGACCTGCACCTTGAGGCAAACTAGTGAAGTGGTATTTATAAAAGTTCTAGTTTGAAGAATCAGTTTTGCGACCATAACAGATGTGAGCTAACAGAAACGTTTTCTGGGCTGCTGATGAAGCCAAATCTTGATCATCTCTGGCTAAAGATACCAAAATATAATCAAAATTTAGAGTTTAAAAGATCATTACTTTCAAATAATTGAACATTTTAGGGCTGATTTTAACCATTTGCAGACTATTGTCATTCATAACTCAGTTTTTGTTATTTATGAAATGTAAATAATTTAGTAGTGCGAGCTTTAGGATGATTTATAAACACCTAAAATTTCTACACCTGCTTCAACTTGTTAATGTGTGTCTGAACTGTGTTTGAATACAGTAGAAAGATACGCTACTTTAGCAACATTAAGGCTCTGGCATCTCCACTGCGTTCATAGTTAGCTCAGCAGATCAACCAGGCGGCCGAAGATTCTTCAGACTTTATGAAACTTCACTTGTCGAAACACTTGGGGCCACGTACAGACTGCCTTTAGAGCGTTGAACATTCATCCCCAGATGGTCGGACATTTATTGCATACGGAAAGAACATCTCTGCAAAAGTACCTAAGTGGCGCTACAGCACACTACAGTTTCTACCCTTCATTCCAACGAAGATGTAGGACACAAAACAGCGCAGCAATGAGTGACATGCAACATTAAACGCATTTTTAAATACGACTGCAAGCATTCAAGATCAAGCGTGGCAATAACTAAGGATCAGTGTTGACGTGCTTATAGTACTAGCGTGCAGAAATAAAACAATACCATAATGTGGCCTTCAGACATATTTTGCATGTCCATTGGAAGCTTTGGCGCTAACATTAGGAGGAAAAGTCCCTTTAAAGTAGTTGGCAGCAAAGAGGCCTCCAAGTTGCACGGCGTACATCTTAAACTTGAAATCAAAATATGACCACAGCCCTGTCTGACTTTGCAGAGCAAAAACAGGTGAAGTTCATTGAAATCTGCACCAAAAAACAACAGTACCAGTTTCTGCCTTAAGTGCTACCTCTTCACTGAGATGGAATTAAAGGAGGGGTGTATGGCACCAATAAATCTTGAGTTTGTTGAATGTTGCAACGATAATAAAGGAGTCTACTTACTCCTCTCCTTCTCACCTCGGATTCCCCTGACTTTTAGTATCTTGGCCACTGTTATCTGTGTCAAGCGTAGGCATCTGACGCAGCCAAACTGCATCCAACAGGCTGAATACATTATTAGCCGGCAACGTTAATAACAGCTGAAACATAACTTTTGTCAGATATTACATTTCAATGAATGTTTTTTGCAATATTAATACTGCATATGCTGATCCTGCAGTGACAATATACTTTCCATCTATTGTGCATCTCAATTTAAACCAGCCAGGCTTTCAGAAGCCAATCAACGCCCTGATTAACCCTGTAAACTGTAAATTTGGGGTGGAAAACATGTGATATATGTCCTAACCATATTTTAATGGCCACATTAGTTCAAATCAAGTTAATAGGAAGACTTTCAAAAAATCACCAATCACCATTTGAGGTATTATCAGATCTTTCCATCTTCAAACGGCCTGTTTGAATAACTACATGAGTTACAACTTTTAAAACGCACCTGTCTTTTTAAGATGAAATACACACATGTGGAAAATCTATGTTTTAAAGTGAATTAAAGGCTGAAAGGAAGGCCTTGTTTTACGATTGATTCAGCGGATGTGGATGAGATGTTGAACTGACAGGGAAAGCGTCTCTTTGTTGCACCAGATAAACCAGACACAATGACAAAAACACACACACATCCCTGTGAATTTCAGCTGCTCAGACGAATCAGTGAGCTTTTATTTGATTATAACGGCAGACTGATTTCACCTCGTGCACGCTCCTGCATTATTAATCTGACAGCAATGTGGCCGGCGTGCATGTGCAGCAGACCTCAGACAAAGAGCGACGGACCCTGTGTCGTCTTTTTTTTCGTTTTCTCCTGTTTACTCGACATTTTCTAGCTATTTTTTTTCCTGTACGGGTGTATCAGAATGTCCTCTCAGACCCCTTCGTGAATTATTCATCAGCACCCCCCACCCCCCCTCCTCGACTCTAATCCTCGCCTTTTGTGAAGCCGTGGTGCCTGTGTGCCTTCGGGGGTCCGGTTTACTGCATCTGCTGCTGGACGCTGTCACTGTCACACAAATCTGAGGGTCCTTCAGGGAGATTTGTGAGGAGGATTCTGTGGCTGTGGCTCTGCAAGAGTTAAAACACTGACCTGATTTGAAATGCCACCGCTTCCCCCCCCAATTGGTGTTCCTCTAGATAGGAAGATTTAGCAGCATTTTAGACCTCACATACAATAAAAGCATCTGCTTGACTCAACACTGAGTTTATAGAGATGTAATTGTATGGTTTAAGGTGTTATTCAGATACTTGGAGAACAAAACTACGTAGTAACGTTGTTTTTGAATGTTCCGATCACAATGTCGATTGAGATAAAGCCAGATCTTCCTCTCTAACGGTCTTTCTTCTCCATTATAAGGATGACTCCACTACTCCTCCGCCTGAGCTTTCTGATCCATCCATTTCAGATGTTGGCACAAAGAGCAGTGAAGGAACCCTCTGAGTAGACTGGATGGACGTATATTTTTACGACATTTGTAAATTGTGATTTTGCAGACGGGGATATTGTGATTCCAAATACGGCGCAGATCCAACCATATTGCTCCTCTGGTGTCTATTGTGTGAACCTGACCTACTTTGTGATTTATGTCAGCTTGTTGATGTCATAATTTCACCGGCACTATCAGAGAAACGATCACCCTTTTTTGCCTGCTATCGATCAAGAAAATACCTGATATGACATCACTATACTCTAACTGTCTGTTATTGGACAATTTGTGCAATGTTTACTGATAAGAAATCTCTGAGAAATACGATTAAGGACTTCTTCTTATCAGTTTAAAGCAGATTAAATATGTTAGAATTTAAAGAATTTAGCAGATTTTACCGAAACGTGATTCGGTAACATTATCAACAGAGCGGAGAGCTTCCTAACCTACAATCTGAGCCTCACTGACCTCCTTTCTGCCTGCCCTGTGGGAGTATGTTACGGTACCCTGAATCCACTGAGAGCATGTGCTGCTGCAGCAGAAAAATTAAACTAGTTACTGCGAATGTTTTTGGGTGATTGCTGTGCACAGTGAAAGGGCCAGCCTCTTACCGTGGACACACAGCGGGATCAGGTGCAGAGCCAGGACGCACAGCAGCATTTGCCTCCAGCATCCCGTGCAGACGCTCGCTTTCTCCTTTCCCTGCATCCTTGTTGTGCAATATTGTGCTCAGACGATCAAGCGTGAAATATAGAAAAAAATTAAACACCCTGGATTTAAAGAAAAAAAATTGACAGCAAAGTTCAGAAGGCTTGCAGAAAGTATTCCGGACAGATGGATCTGCAGGTTTTGGTCTAGACTCCAGCCTCTCCGCGCTTTTCCTCCATAGCCGCTTGGTCTCTGCGTCTCCGCCGCGGATTGACTCGCTCGGCTCAGCTCTCTGTGGCGGGTTTTACGGCTCCATTGCTGCTAAAGGTGCTGGAGGCGGGGGTGGGCACAGAGCAAAGTTGCGGCTCGGATCGTTTCTGCTTGGACCTCTTGGAGAGGCTGAGAGGGAGACTTAACGCACGGCGGTCTGCAGCGCGCTCGGCGACCTTCTCAATGTCTGAGGAGGAGGGGGGAAAGGGACTGTTGATGCGCCTCCTTCTCCTCCTCTTCTCCCCCATCCTCATCTCACCTCCCCCTTTCTACCCTCCCTCATTTTCCCAAAACGATTCCCACCTCCTCATATTCTTATCCTTTTGTTTCGGTAAACTTTACCAGACTTTCACACATCTTCTCTCCCCCCCCCCCCCCCCCCACTTCCCTTTTCAAATGTCCACTTATTTCTCTCCTCTTTCCTCATCCTTTAAAACGTTTTAATCCACCTTTATGCTGTGAAATGAGATTTTGTTTTGCATAAAAGATTAGGCATTGAAATTATAAATCATGTGCATATAAAAATATGATTTTCTTTATTTTTTTGTTCTTTTTGTAAATAATGCTTACATTTTAACTCTGAATTTATTTCAGTAGCAAATCCCATGTAAACATTTTGAATGTAATCTGAGGATGCTGGTCAAACCTTATACCTTCAAGCTCTCCATTCATAACTGCCCTCATGTACTCCTCACCACTGGAATTTTTCATACTCTCTTTAAAAACTGCTATTATCTCTGGTGAAAACATCTGACTCAGATCCCAAAAAACACAATAACCTTCGCACCATTTCATCTCCAGAGAAACAACAGTTGCCTCCAAACTTCATTCTCATATAGCTCATAATGAACAATTCTAGTCTGTTTCCGTCCCCGCCACAGTACTGAAACCACCCTATTAACCTATTAACCCTATCACCAATGAGCTTCTGATGGCAGCTGGGTCTACTTTCAGCTCAGGTCTACTTTCTATTATCATTCTTCTGGATCTGAGTGCAGCCTTCGATGCAATTTCTCACTGCATCCTTCTCAACAGATTATCTCCAGTTGGCATCACTCAGTAACCTAACTTTCGCCAGATGGATGTAGCTCCACACGGCTCCACACATCCATCTGGAATCGCTGCCATTGGGAGGGATTTCAACACCACATAAAAGGGATTTTCGTAGATGTGACGTATCAGAGAAGCGACTGTTTGGATTCAGACAACAATGGCGGCTCGCGGCGAGGAAGCAAGCGGTAACATGGATGCTGCTGTTTCATCTGTGTTGTCCAATATACCGAATATTAATTCTTTAAAAGAACACCTGAGAATGGCTTTTAAGGCTTTTGTTAGTGGAAACGATGTTTTCGCCCTTCCTCCCGACCGGGTTTTGCAAGAGCTTGATCTTCCCTAATGTCAGCGTCACCGGTTGGTTTAGATGCGAGTGGTTGAAGTAGCGCAGCAGTAAAGATGACAGCCAAGTGGTTTATCCAATCATATGCAAGGATTTTTAATAAGGCCCCTCCTTCTGAAATACATCTCCAATGGAGCAATCCCAAACGGATGTGTGGCTCTCTGTGGAACGAAATCCATGTGGCGAGAGTCAGGTTAACACCCTCTTTGACAGATTTCATTCTTATTTTAGTTATTTTACAGTTCTTTAGTTCCCATCCATCCCCAGTCAAAACCAGCGTGCCGCAGGGCTCTGTTCTGGAACCCCTACTTTTCATTACTAATATAATAATCATTATGTCCATGGCTTAAACAATCATGTATGGCAGCTGTTGGCACAATTCACAAGCCTCAAAAGGACATTGCCAAATAAGATGACTGTTCTCAAGGTGCCGTATTGTAATGGAAGATTGAGTGAAAGGATAATGTTTGATAGAAAAGGCTTTATTGTCATGTTTTGTGGAGAAGGACCAAAGCGGCAACCAGACGATGGCAGGCGCATGCTGAAATAATAATATTTAATGGAGGTAACCTTCTGGATACACAAAGGGGACCAAAAGCAGAGCACGGAAACAGTCGAAAACAGGACGACACAACAACGGAGGAACAAAAACCTGGAACTTAAATACAACGGGGAATCAGCTGAAAAAATGCTCAACGCAGGTGAGTCAACTAATTAACTCAAACATTCAAGGATCCTGACATTCATAGGCAACAGGAATGGTTGTTTATATCTGTCAATATTCATTATTATGGCTTAGAGCTTATAAATTAAAAATTCACTTTCTCAGAAAACCATCTAATGTGAGGATTGGCCTACAGTCATGCAAAAGTCTATGGATCACTGACAAGCCCAACAAGGGGGGTCATTCACAAAATGGCATTGCTAAAGAAGCTGACTGTTCAACGAGAGATGTCTCCAGCCACGTTGAGGAAAAGTTGAGTGGAAGGAAAACTGGTGAAGGCAAAACATGCCCAAATCAGAAGAATATCTGTTGATGTTAATGTTGATGATTATGGCTTCTAGCTAATAGAAACTGAACCAATCTAATCAGAAAATTAGAACATTGAAAAAGAGCAAAGAAAATGATTTTGAATACAGAAATATCTGCCTACTGTAAAGTATGTCCTTGTCAACACTAGTCAACACTTAGCAGGGGTTAATTTAGTATGAATTACTGCACTGCAGGATGGCATTGAGGCGGTCAGCCGGTGGCTCTGTTGAGGGGTTAAGGTTGCCCAGATTGCTTTAATAGCAGCTTTCAGTTCTTCTGGATCGTTGGCTCTGGTGTCTCTCCTTTTCCTCCAGACAATACTCCATGGACTCTGTATGTGGTTGAGGTCAGGCCAGTTTTCTGGCCAGTCAAGAACAGTGATACTGTCATCATTAAAGCAGCTATACTTTTGACAATATGGACCGATGCCAAGTCCTGCTGGAAAAGAAAGCATCTCCATGAACCTTGTCAGCAGAGGGAAGTGCTCCAAAAACATCGTGGTACATGGCTCTACTGACTTTGGAAGTGATGAACCACCCTGGACCAACACCAGCAGAGTATATGACAGCCGAAATGAACACTGACGGTGAAAACTGTGCCTCAAACTCTGGGGGATTGATGTCCAAAATGGAATACAGAAGCTACTTTCATCTACAAAGAAGACTTTGTACCACTGAGCAACAAGATCAGTGATTTTTCTCACTATCACTGGTAAAAACCTTTGGAAGCTGGCTCTAGTTCAGGAGTGGCTGAACACAAAGAACGTGACATTTCCAGTCTATGTCCTGGACACATCCATGTGTGATAGCTCTTGAAGCTCTGACTCCAGCTCCAGTCCACACCTTGTCAGCCTCCCAAAGGCTACCTGTACCTGTTGGTTGTGCAATACTTTCTGCAACGCTTTTTCCTTCCACCGAACTTTTTTGTGATGTTCTTTCACACAACATTATGTAAATAGCCATTTTCTTTTGCATTAACCTTATGAGGCTTACTGTGCTTGTGGAGAGTGACAGTACTTAACTTATACTAAGTGGATATATTTATCCACAACAAAACGTACATGATGCACATCAGGAAAATAGAATATCATCAAAAGGTTATTGATTACACTCATTAAATAAGAAATAGGGAAAGCCATTAATTATATACATTCATTAGCGCCATAGTGACATAGTTGAAGTTATTATTTCTTATAATTTTGAATATTATGGCTTACAGAAGATGAATAACACAAATACCCCTCCTTAGAAAATTAGAGTATAAAAGAAGACCAATAAAAAGGATTTTTATTACAGAAATGCTATATTATAGCCTATAGCATAATGGGGAACACTGCTTACTTGACAGTTTTCCAGCAGACACCCTCCACCTAGAGAGCAAGTCACCAAAGATTATTGCTAAACAAGCAGTGAAATTACTCCAGTAATTGACAACAATGCATTTTACTAATACTGTGCACCTCTACAGCTAGAAATCTTCCAAATCCAACCTATTTAATTTCAGAAACCTTATTTTTCTTGAGACTGGTGCATTTCTTCATCAGATGTCCCACTTTAAACTTCTGCTACGTCCTGAATGACTTCCATCTACACAGACTGTTGTTAATTCTTCTCTCTTCTTTGTTTGGGAAACATCCATTTTTCTTTTCTCTCTGTTGTCTTCAAACTTTTATTAGCTTCATTCCAGGAACCATTTTCTTAAGGCTTTCTCTGATTTCCGTCACTTATTTGTTTCATAGAAACTATTTCCATCCTCTCAGTTTACAAAAAAAACCCTGCTACCTAGATTTGTTTTAACCCACTCCCTCAGTTGTGTCCCCAAAAACGTGTCCCTTAATTTAAGTGCCGGATCTCAGCGTACACATTGCTCTCTCTAAAATAATTCATTCTTTCTCCTCAGAGTAAATGAGAGGGAGGAAGCTAATATGGTTAAAATAATAATAATAATCCAGGCTATCCAACATCATAAAAACAATAAGGTTTGTTTAATGGTGTGACCGAGTGAAGCAACCAAAGAGGAAGGGTAGGCGGGGGGGGGGGGGGGGGGGGGGGGGTCTGCTCTCATGGTGATGAATGCTGAAGAGCCCGGGGTAATGATCGCAGTGGGGGTCGCAGGCATTCTTCCACACAGAAAAGCAAAAAAAAAAGAGAAGAAAGGCAGTGCAACGGGGGATTTTCTAACCATGCATTTGTGTGTGTTTATATATGCATATGAATTACTAATGAAACATACTGTGTGTGTGTGTGTGTGTGTGTGTGTGTGCTTATTGTCACAATTATCTCTGTGCACTGACGTGTAAACTACTTGTTTAGTTTTCGAGTAAATTGTTTTTGCAGAAAAGAAAACATGTTCAGTTCGGCGGATTGTGAAAAAGCAGGTTAGCAGGAGAGTTTTGAGGCTGAATTTAAATCATATCAAACCGAGTCATGAAATATTGCCAGAAAACAAGGTCTGCTCTCTTCCTCTCTTCTGTGCTTTGACTGAACTCTGGTCCCTTTTGATGTCTTCTCAGAAAATGTCCTGATCAAGAATCGTGCCTCAGCAGCTCACTGATGGGAGAGGTCTCAGAACACAGAGCAACTCGCAAACATGTGCATTTATAATTTCATTTAACGATTCACTCTGTAATTTAAGATGCACATTCACTGACACTTGAGGTAAGCGTTTCATAATTTTAGAAATTTAGAATAAAGACCGGATAACTTTTATTTCTGTCCCAAACTGAGCAACCCTAATGTAATGGCATCTTTGGGGTCGCATCAATGAACAAATGATTTGACAACAACTCCGAATCATACGATGATCGTCTTGTTGTCAGGAACTAATGCATTCTGTCACGCCTTTAATAAACATGAAAATAATCCTAATAAACCTTTTATCCTGAGTTGGAAAAGAAACACTTGTGACAAATTTGCAAAAAAGTTAATTTTTTCTATTGTTGTGATGATGTAATATTTTTTTCATGAAAGAAAAGATGTCCTGCTTAAAAATATTTATAAAATAAAATATACGTTTTTGACACTAATGGGCATTGTCAGAACAATTATAAAATGAAATATAAGGGCAAAATGTGCCTAATCTGCCTTTGATTCTGGGTTTTGTTTACTCTTGTTTTCAGAAGCACAAGCAGGATGATACAAGCATTTTAATAAGTTTGAACAAACAATGAAAGAAAATTCTCTACGGCTGAAGCAGGTATTACTTGTTTTCATGAAAAGAGAAGCTGAAAAGTCTCCATATAACATAAGTAGCTGCTCAAAATTAACATAGGTTGTATAAAATTATGTTGCTCTTGAAAACAACATAAATGATTTTTCATATGAGAGCCTTTAAATTAGACCCATGTGTCCCATATTGTTTAAATCCATTGTTTATTTAGTTTACACATCTAAAAAACTAAAACATCATGAAGTGTAATAAAAAGTGTGTAGTCACAAACTGTATGTTTATTACCCATAAACTGCATATATCAATCAGAAGTGACAGGATCGTTTCAAATGCTTTTGCTCACCCATAGTTTTTTTTAATATTTTTCCCTTCTCATCGTCTCTAAAATTGATTTAACTTTTTCCACATTTCATCACATTAAAACAAAAATACAATCACAATAAAACAGACTAACATTTTAAATCGTTACCCAACAAAAAGATTCAGTTTGTATTTTAGAAAGGTCCTGTATAACCCTCGGCTACTTCCCCTCTCATTTTCAGTCTAGTTCTTGACTGACCATGGAAATAAGTTCTGAAGTGATGGTAAAAGATCAGGAAAGCAATAAATAAATAAAAAGACAAAAGATGATGGGTCCAAACCAAAAGACTCCATCAGATGAGATGCTTTTAATTAACAAGAATTGTTTGAAATACTGGAAAAAAACACCCGAGAGATACGTCATTGTTCATTTGATAACTCTTTAATAATCATCTTAAACCCATTTTGTATATTTGTTTTGTAAATTTTAGACTCATAGACTTGATGTAATCTGCTGGGTTTGCTTAGATAGGAAACTTTTTGACCAACCTGTCTGGATAATTTGATTGAATTTGACTTGAGATGATGTGTTGTGAATTGGTGCTATATGAATAAAACCAAATTGAAACAGAATTACGTATATCACATTTTTGAAATCTATATTGAATATGTATTAATATCTTGTAAGTTTGGATTCAGCTAAATAAACTGAAACAAACTTCATCTTTATAAAAGGATGGCGGTAGTTAGTTCTGTGTGGACCTGTCTTATCGTTTGGACCCAACCCTGATTCAGCTCTTGAAGACAGGATTCTTTTAATGACTGGCCGATTCATAGATTGAAGTCAAGTGACTTAAAAAACAAGAAACACATCTGAAAATAGTTGGCCTGGACTGAAAATGAATGACAAAACATTTGAAATAACTTCTGAAGGAGCAAATATTACCAAAATCACAAAAACACAGAATATTTGATGCTCATAAGGTTTACTTGACTCTGATGCATCGGTGCATCCTTACAGCAGCTGGAAAGAAGTCAGGAATAAAACGAAGAGAAGAGGAGACAAAAGATGTGCAGAAAGGGAAGGGGGGGGGGGTCCCATCCTGCTGTGAACCCCTGGCCTACTTTACTCTTCTCCATATTTTATGACACTCATACACAAGTATTGGCACATGAGCTGCACTCACATGCACAGAGCCATCTCAATGCTCCATTAGGTGCACACACACATAGACGTGGCTGCAACACGCACGCCCGCATCAGCACCCAGACACAGCAGTGACATGTCAGCCATTAAAACACACATAGTTAAACATGCATCTGGAAAACAGAAAAGGATTGTGGTTGGCATGATTTCACAGTCAGTTTGCCACACGCATGCCGGCCTTAAATGTATTACACCCACTTGCTGTAATAGATTACATTTTCTTATATTTATATTAATGAAGCGTGTCCTCATGAATACAGGCAGATGAAGTGACAAACATTGATTCCCCACAACAGTACCTGGCAGCTGCTGGGACGCATTAGTCAGGAGGATTCTGTATTTAAAGTTGCGAGCCCAATATATACGATATTGACGGCTGGATTGTACTCTCTATAACAGCAGCTCCGTAGGGATAAGCTATTGCGGTTTTGAACATAACAAAAGCAGTTTTTTTTTGTTTGAGACTGATCAGCCTCCAGGTGAGCCTGTGTCTACTTCCAAATGTGCACACAGTGGGAGCTGAAGAGCTACTTCTCAACCTGCAAACCAAATTGTGTAAAAGGAATACTAACAGATAAGCTGCAGCTCACAGCTCCAAACAGTCGAGACTGGAGGTATAAATGGCCGTTATGTAACCACACTAAGCATAATCGTTACATCAACGGCCTCTGATGAGAGTGATCTCTTGATTGTCCCAACATCTTGTCAGGAATTTAGACTCTGCCAAAGGTCAGATTTATTTTTATTTTTTTTATATTAATTTAGTTGTGGAGGTGTTGTAAACATCTAAAACAGAAGCTGTCAGCGGCCTCACCACTGACCTGCCAGATGCATCCTGAGTGCTGCAGGCGGCGTAACTATGGAGCCGTCGTTATGGCAACAGGCTCCTCCAGCAAAAGGATGTGCTGCAGGTTGGGCTTCACCAGAACGTAAACACGCGCCAAAAATGTACCCCAGCTCGCTACACAAGTTTAAATTCACATTTCAAATTAACCTGATGAGTGACACATGCAGTGGCTCTATACAAATGTTGAAACTCTAGGGTATTAGGACAAAGAAAGTAGATAGATAATAAATCATCTCCAAACTTTCTACGTTTAATTTAGCTTAGATCCTGCACAATTCAACTGAAAACCAAAGAAACCCACAAAAAACATGTAATTACCTGGCTGCATAAGTGTGCGAGCCTTTAATCTAATGCTTTCCTAAACTACCATTTGATAAGCTGTCGCCACTTACTCGTGTTTGGCGCACGCACGTCATCAATTATTGAGATCTGATTAACCTTAAATAAAGTTCGGTCGTGCAAGTAGGATTTTTTTTGGACATTTTTAGTTAATCCTTAGTTTGCGGAAAGGTCAAAAGCATCTCACGACACCAAAAGTGTCACACTTCAGGCACGGATGGACGCAGAGAGTGAGCAGTTGG
Source organism: Fundulus diaphanus (assembly GCA_037039145.1). Lineage (NCBI taxonomy): Eukaryota > Metazoa > Chordata > Actinopteri > Cyprinodontiformes > Fundulidae > Fundulus > Fundulus diaphanus. Next base: position 49,144,096 of record CM073130.1, on the reverse strand, counting down.
CAAGGTTGGGTTGAATTAATTTTGTGGATCTCTTGGTCAGACAGGCAGTGGTCAGATCAGTGGTCAGCGGTCAGGGCAATCCTTGTAATCAGTGTCAGACAAGCAGGAGGTGGAAGTCAAGGAATCCAAGGTGGCAAGTGAGGAAGCAGGTTCTGTAAAAGTGCTGAAACCACTATGGAGCTCCCTAAAGGACATGGGGATCTTTTTATTTACTTTGCTCTCCCTCGCAATAGGTTTTGCGTTCTTTCACAATAACCCAGCAGACGGTTCATGCGGCATATTGAATACTAAAAGTCTTTCTGCTTCAATATAAGGTTCAATTTAGAATTTTAAAAACTTTAAAGAGCCTCAGTGGAAACGTGTTTATACATTCTTAACTCTTTGGTGCAGAAAACTGATCTATTAACATGTCCTTATTCATGTTTGTTTGCATAAGGTTGAGAATGGACAGCGCATGAAAACGGATGTTTATTAACCAGACTGCCAAAACAAAAAAGACACAATCAAAACTGTCAGATGACTTTATTACCCACAGAAAATAACTCAAAAAAATAGTCCAAAAAGCTTTCTTTCTTTACTTCTTACAGAAAGTTTATGTTTGTCTTAGAAGGGATGAAAAGAGATGGAAAGCCCGTATTTAACCCGCTTTGCTTTTGCGCATAATTTTGTGGTGCATTTGTATCCTAAATAAATTATATAAAACTTCAGATATTTCACTAACTAGATATTAACGTACATGGACAAACCTTATAATAAACATATATTGTAGCAGAAAGACTTTCAGTAGTCAATATGATGTATGAAGTGTCTAATAGCTTATTGGCAGGGAACGCAAAATAAAATAAAAATTCCCATGTCCCCTCGGGGGACTCCGTAAAAAACTGGTTTCTTTTGCTCTGTGTCAAAGTTGTGTCAAGTTCCCTGCAGCTCCTAGCGCTCCACCATCATCCCAGTTGCCAAGGAACGCACCATCATGGTGGAACTTGAGCTGTGTTCATTTGTAGTGGTTGAGAAAAGGTGGCAGTAATACATTCAAACATTTAAACTCACGACTACGCAGGGACTGGAATTTCCACAGCGCTTGTTCTTTCTTTATTGAACATCCTCTTCCTCTTATAAGGCCCAGTAGAACAACTGCCGTCTCATCAAACATGAAGCAAACAGAATTTATACAACCCAGAACGTTAGCGCTGAGTTGGGGCCAATAACAGATAAAGTCGGTCTCACTGTCCATGCGTCCATTTACAAACAAGTTTCTTCCATAATTCTCTACACAGATTAGAGACGCATACTTGAGACATCACCTAACAGTAACTTAAACTGTCTTAAAGAGACAGCACACAATTACGACTGTCCTAACATGACAGAAAATACGCTCTCCAAACATCACAGGGCGAATTTTCACTTAACAGAAATACGTTTAATTTACCTTTAAAAATAACATACAATCTTTCCACATCACCATGTTTTATTTTATCGTCTTTATTCCAAGAAAACAGTTTTCTTTGTAATTTTTTATTGTGATCTTGAGTAAAAATTCTTTCCATTTCCATCTTTTCATGGAAAGAAGCTCTTACCGGTATCTGAGAATATCTTAGGTTTATGACGCTGATATTTGGATCATTCAAATTAAATGATTCTTCATGTGGCTAAATGAATAATCCATTAATTTAGCCACAAACAATTGTGAAGAGACCGTGCTAAATAGAATCTTTATGACAATTTGCTCTTAGAAACCTATAGAAATAAGAAAGCTTTGTTCGGATTTCTTTACTTGATTGCTTGAAAGCATTAAATTTCACATTGTTGGATGGACAAAATAGTATTTTAGCTCCACAAAGAGTTGTTAACTGAAAAGTAAACATGCAGAATATGTTCAGATGAAAGATTCATCATTAAGGTTCTGTTTCAGGGCTTTGCTGGACCTTTGCTTTGCATCATGACTTTCAAATTTTAGTTAATCGTTTTTAGGGACTCCCCCTTTCTCTCATTGTCCTTCTCCACCTGTCCACTATATAAATATTTTAAGCACATTCTGCACACAATGATGACATGGTTAGGTGTAACGATCGGACAGAAAGCAGCCAAAATCTAAAGAAAAGGTTTAAACTAACTCAAATCTCCAGACTAATTAAAAAGATTTTTATCAGAACCAAAATGTAAAGAATTAATGAATCAAGATGTATGCTAAATGTTCTGTGATTATTTATTACTCCACGAATTAAGATTGTAGGTTTTTTACAGATGAAAAGGATTACCAACTATAGCTTTAGGTCTGTGACTTATTGACAGCAAGTCATATACATGTTTATGTCATCACGAAACTCCTCAGATCATAACCCTGAAAATATTAAACTTTTACATTAGTTTTGTTTTATGTTATTTATTTATTTGATCTTTTACAAGTACTTTAATATCAAAGTTGTACATTTCCTTAAAAAAAAAACGGAGTCCAGTTTTAAATCCTTTACTTCTTCTCAGTTTTTCCCAGATTTGATCCAATTAATGTTGTGACTCCAGTCACTTCAAGTTGATTAATAGTTTAAAGATTAAATGTGAAGGTTTTTATTTTAGTGAGGGTTTTGACTGAGTAACTTAAAATCGTTAATTACACAATTAACAACATTCACTTAAAAGCAAGTGAAGTGTGCATAAAAGGTTCTTTATGTAATCACATGGAAAATCTTTCTGTAAATCTGTGACAATTGTCTAAATGATACCTTGCACTAACGAGAGTGAACTAACTGCTGTGTGAAAAAAAAGTTAACGTTTTTCAACCATTCATCTTCAGGGTCATCAGCACCATCTCTGCCACATTTAAACCTGGTTCCTAAAAAGTGCAGAGCTTTTGATCACACGCGGGATGTTTAATATGAAGCATTCCTCCAAAGATGTTTTATAATTAAGGCGTCGGCTCCCTCCAGCCTCCTACATCTGCGCTGAATCTGCCACAACTGATGAGCGTCACACTTCACTACTCAACCGTTGTGTCTGTTGCTGTCCCTGGATTCTATCTGTCAATACCTCCAGTGCCTCTTCTTCTACGGTAATCCTTTTTGACACCAGCAGCTTCCCCTTTCCAACCTTCTTAAATTTACCCTTGCATATTTTTTTTTACATTTTGTAATGATTAAGGATGTTAATTTGTTCTTGGTTTCCTTTTGATTTTAGCCATATAATTTCTAGAAATCTAAGTGATATTGGCAGGATTATTGATTAGAAATAAGAAAATTTTCCGATATGGATCAACAATTTTATTTAAACAGTAATAGTGAGGATATTTACTAATTTCTTTGAGTCGTTTGGTGCAACACTTGGGGGGGGGGGGGTCCTGAATGGGCGGTTCCTGCTCAGTTAAAACACTTTTTACACACAAAAAAAACACAATTTCATTTATTTTTTGCGCATATTTAAAACATTAAATGTTTTTTTTTATTATTTTGTTTTGTTTTTTTTCAATGTAGTCTATCAGAACTGCTCTGTTTGTTAGGTGAAGGGAGGAAAAATGTCCAGGAAATGAAAAAAGTACAACTTAAGTTCCTACATCAGCAGTATTTCGTGAGACGACTATGAATAGGCTGCTGTGTCAGGAAAAGGTCAGTTTGCAAGTGTTTGGGTCCTTGAGTGAAATCTAACCTTTCCTTTTGTGCCCTCTGTCAGATATTCTGAATAGGCTGCAGCAAAATGCAAACTCTAGTTTTTACTGCCTCGTCACTAAGCAGTTGGTTTGGTATATTGCCGCAATAGTCAATACTGCCATCAATGTTTAATTATTCAACTCAATCGTTTTTTTCATTATTTAGCAATTAGTCGCATTGTTTTTTGTTTTTAAACATTTAAACCTGCATTACTGAAATAAAAAATAAATAAAACTAACGAGGAGATCAGAGCAGCCAAGAGAATATAAAGTGAAAAATTAAAAAGCAGCTTCTTGTGTAATTATTCTACTTCAGTCTGAAGGACCTTGAAAGATTTTACAAGCTGTAGGATTCCATCACCACACTGACTGGTTGATGACCTCAACAGCTTCTTCTGTTGGTTTGAAAACCAGCCATTCACATCTCATTCCTACACAAAAGGACCACTTCCACGCCCTACCAAACCAACAACACCCTCCCCGCTCCCCTCTGACCCCCTTTCTGCACTAAAGATCGCTGAGGAAGATCCGAGAGTCCAAAAATGCTCCAGGACCAACCAGCTCCAAACTTACCTCAGATCTTCGACACGTTTCTGGAGCTGTGTGAGAATCCCTCCTTTTTTTGACGCTTCATCATAAATAAAATAAACATTCCCCTTTATAGTCCCCACAGAGGGGAAATTTGTCTCTGCGTTTAACTCATCCCTTGGGGAGCAGTGTGCGGCCAAAACCAAGTGGCACACAGGAAGCAATCTGTGCTCAAGGGTCGTTCTCAGGGACCCAGAGCTTCATACTGAGTTTCAACCACCAACCTTTGGGGCCTCTCCAAGACACAGACACCCAGCTCCCTAACCGCTAAACCACTACCACAAACAGACATACTCTGACTGGGAATCAAAACAGCGCCATTAGACCGCCAGGGAGCTGTACAATCATCATTTGGGGACCGTAATCATCCAGTTCCCCAAAGTGACGCTCCACCACAGGGCAGAATTACTACAGACCTGTCCGACATCTGTGGTCATGAAATCTGTGATGCATCTGAAGGACTTAATGGGGCCCCTGCTGCACCCACTGCTGTTTGCCCACCAGGTAAACAGGTCGGCGGAGGATGCTGTCAACCTGGTATCACACTTCATCCTGCACCAACTCATCCATTCAGAGACATGCGTCAGAATCCTGTTTGTTGACTTCAGCTTGGCCTTCAACGCAATCAGCGCTGTCGTCTTCCACCAGAAGCTCATCCAGCCCACAGTACCAGCCTCCATCGGTCAACGGATCGATCACCAGCTTCTTGGCTGACCGGCATCAACAGGGGTGTCTTCTCTCTCCTCTCCTCCCCGTGCACAAATGACGTCACCTCAGCGGATCCAGACACCACTGTCCATTGGTTGGATCCAGGATGGTGACGCATACAGACAGAAAGTGGATCGGAACCACCTGGAGCTAAACCCGCTCAACACTGTGGAAGTGACGGTGGAGATTCTGAGAACTTCCCCCACACAACGTGTCTCCAGTGGATTTCTGCAGGTTCCAAGGAATCAAAGCAGAGACTGTACTTCCTGTGTATTACGTACCGCAGGAGCTCCTGATCCCCTTCTACACTGTCCTGTGTTCGTCCATCACTCTGTGGTTTGACTCTTACACAGAAATGGACAGGTCCAACTGCAGTTAGATCCACAGAGAGGATCATTGGGGTTGACCTTGCCCTTCATCCTGGACTTGTGCAGGTCTAGGGTCTCTGCAGAACCCACACATCCTGCACACAAACTGACTTTTACCAGCCATTCAGTGCTACAGAGCGATGTTTGCTAATACCAGCCGCCCCAGAGACAGTTTCTTCCCCCAGAATGGAAATCTGATGGATACAGTGGACACTTTTGAGGTACAAGGTGAAAATCATAAAATTACATATTCCTGTCATTCAGATTTATACCAGAGAAGTTGATTTTAACAAATGTTGGTCTTTAATTACTCTTTATTCTTCTGATTTTGTATGCAAACAAGAAAAAAACATATTTTTCTTTATATTTTACTTCAAATGTATATACTTTTTTAACCCTAAACTGTTCCTCATCTACTGTCAGACACTGCTAAAATCTTTAATAAAAAAGGTTAATTATTAAAATGTGATTCTAGATAATCTTTTATGATCTAGTGACGATTACGAAAATACATCCATTATATAACAGTAGCTGTTCCAATTTAATTAAAGACATATGATTGGACCTCCTGATGGACGCTTATTGTTACTGGTCACAAAATAAGAGTCCTGCCCCACATCTGAATGGGGGATGCCCGTCATTTTAGATGTCCTTTCCCAGCTCTAGCAGTACCAATCTCTTTCTACCCTCCCGTGTGGGTGAGTAATCTCTCTCTGGCCCTTCATCCCACTCAATAACAAACTCATGCTCAATCTGCTGGACACTGAAATCCGCCCTCACCAGATTACAGCACCAGGCGGCTCGGATTAGGTTGGAAATGGCATCAGGACTCACTTATTCTTCTCGTTTCTGCTTTGTGTGTACCCACAGATGCTACAGGCAGAGCTTATGCAGCAAGAAAACCACACAAGCAAATTTCCACACAACATGGGTCTCCCAGACTGGTGATTACCAGAATAAATAAATAAATAAATAAATAAATAAATAAATGTTCAAAGTCAATTAAAAGTAAAAGCACAGGACATAAGATAGTTCTTTTAGACATCTAAAATGTTTTTTATATGCATACATACAGTGCCTGGAAAAAAAAAAAAAAAAAAAAAAAATAATATATATATATATATATATATATGTATATATAAGGTTATTTATCCCCCTTGGCTTTTTACCTATAGTTTCAAATATTTGTAATTTAAATGTTTTCTTTTGTATTTTTATATTATGTGATGGATCTGCACAGAATAGTCTGAGCTGGTTATGTGAAATAAGAAAAAGGATTTCTTTTAAAGAATTTAAAAACACAAAACTACAATTTGGCATTTGTATTTGTACAAGGTTCTGGTGCAACCACTTACCTTGAAAAGTCAGATAATTAGTGAAATTAGGTCCACTTGTGTCCAATCTAAGAGTCACGTAATCTGTCAGTAGAAACACACGTTTTGTGAAACACCCCAGACGCTGCAGCACCACTAAGCAAGAGGCATCACACCATGAAGACCATGGAGCTCTCAGAACAAGTCAGGGGACAAAGTTGCTGAGAAGTACAAGTCAGGGTGAGGTTATGAAAAATATCCACATCTTTAATGTTCCCTTTGGAGAATCATCAAATACATCATCTTCAAATGGAAAGCACCTGGTACCATAACTGTTCCCAAGGGGATGGGTTAAATGCAGAAAGTCAATTTCATTGTAATGTATGTTTCAGCGACAATAAAGACGATATTACTATTACTATTACTAACAAACCTGAGAGGGCCGCCCACCAGAACTGACAGACCAGGCCAGGACGGCATTAATCAGAGAGGCAGAACATAAACCAGAGGTAACCCTGAAGGAGCTGCAGAGCCCCACAGGACCACAATAATTCATGCTCTCCATAAAGCTGGACTTTATAGAAGAATGGCCAAAAAAAGCCATAACTTAATGTTAAAAAAGAAAGTTATGTTTTGAGTTTGCTGCCAAAAGGCATGTGGGCGACTCCACAAATGTATGAAGGAAGGTCCTCTGCTCACATTGAACCTCTCACCCACCAAGAAAACACGACGTTTGGCGCCAACTCAACACATCATCCTCACAGTAAAACCTGGTGGTGGCAGGATCGTGCTGTGGGGATGTTTTCAGCATCAGGGATTGGAAAACTGGTCTACGTTGTGGGAACGATGGATGGTACTAAATATTTCTGACCAAAACAAGACAGGGAAGGAGGTTTAGCTTCCAGCAGGATATGGACCCGAAGCAGCACTCAAGTGGTTTAAGGAGAAACCTTTAAATGTGTTGAAACGGCCTAGTCAAAGCCCAGACATCAATTCAGTTGCAAATCTGTGGTTAGACTTGAAGATCGCTGTTAACAAGCAAAGACCCTCCAACATGAAGGAGCTGGAAGGGTTTTACTTCCCTCGAGGAACTGGCAAACATCCCAGTAGCAAGATATGGCTCATGGAGACTTGAACAGTTTATGCACACTAAGGTTTTCTGTCATTTTGTCCCATTTATTGTTTGCTTCACAATAATAAAAAAAAGAAGATAAAAACATTGGGGGAAGTGCTTTTGAAAGGCCCTATAATTATACCTGCTGTTTAATTGTGAGGATTATAATTTTATCCACATACATTTTAATTGTTGCATTGAAAGCATATTTATCCTCTAAGACACCCCGTAAATCAGCATTTTCCCCTTAATTAGTATTTTTTTATGCACCTTGTCTTGATGACACGGTGAAATTAACACTGTTGTTGTTTGCTGATGGAACCTGAACAGAAAGCTTTGAAGAGGATTGAGAGTAGTCTGAGGAAACCTAAGCAGTTTTCTTTTACAATAGGTCGGTAAGCCACCAGCCGTGATTTGCTCAACGTGAACGCTCATGTGCAGATGTTTCATAGCATTGCCCCTAATCCCAACACAAAGGCAAAACACAGATAATCCATCTTCTCATTGTGGATCTGTGCTTTTGTGAAAAAACACAAACAGTGAAAGGAAATACTGTAAGGATCCCCACCGTCACAGAACAAATCCACTGATTCACTTTTCACCTTTTTTGTTGTTTATTTGTCCAGAAAATCATGTGGTCGCCAAATATTATTAGAAATAATAACCGAACGCAGCTGATTGTTTTTCTTAGAGGGCACAACAAGGATTAGACAGCTCTCGCTGGATGGACCAACACAGGAACAAAGGAATTCAGAGAGTTTCTGAAGGATTTTAGATTTCCACCAGTCTTTGGGAGGCATTGCTGAACGTCTGCACACACTAAGATAATCAGTTCAAACAATTGTACGCAAGTACAAGTTAATCAAACGTGTTTACACTTTCTAGAGATCTGTAACGAGACACAAACAGTTGGTATGGACGTTCAGGAACAATCCGGGTACCTCCAAGGCTTCATTCTGCCTGGACCCGGAAGATGTTGAAAATTATCCTAATTTTAGGCCGTACGTTACTTTTCTAAAAAGGCTCGAATTAGTTTGAAACCTCCTGAACGTGTGGTGTTTGTATCAGGCATTACTTCAATAACAGGTTATAAAAATTTATTTTTTAATGTGTTCAAATTCAACATTTGTTTTTGCCTACCTTGATTAGCTTCAGTTTTTATTTATCTTTCTGAACATTTGAGTAGAAATCTACCCACATGTGTATTATGTAGCTAGTTTTATCATCTGTACAATACACAAAGTGGGTAAAGAGTTACTTCAAAGCATTTTTGATATGCGGACCAATTTTGATTAGTTGTATTTCAAAACAAATAATCGGAAAAGACAGAATTTGTGACCTTTGACACCTTGATTAAAAAAAATAAAGCTATTTGGAAGACCAGATCCGGGTTAAAATCCTGATATTGATATAAAGGGGTTTGAAGGCAAACCTCTTCCCTCCATCAAGGACATCTCAGCGCCGTGTGTCCTGAGCCCGTAACATCATCAGGGACCCCTCACACCCCCACCATGGACTGTTCTCCCTGCTGCCCTCTGGGAAGAGGTTCCGCAGCATCCGCTGCAGGTCCACCAGGTTCTGCAAAAGCTTTTTCCCTGTTGCCATCAGACTGTTGAACTGCTGAAGCCACAAAAAATGGACTCTGCACCACATTCTTATATTTGCAAATTTGCACATATGCCATCAGACTGTTGAACAGCCACAAAATGGACTCTGTACAACATTCGTATATTGCACATCCCATCATTGCATCCTTATCTAGCATTACAAATGCTGCCGAACTCTCAGTTACCACTGTCGTTTTTCTCCTTCACTGTTACATTGTTTACATTACAATTGTTTACTAGGAAATCACTGCTGCACTGTAATTCATTGCTACTTACTGTAACTTTTCAAGCTGTATGCGAAATGAAATTTCGTTCTGTACGCACTCTGTGCATACAAAATGACAAATAAAGTTGTCTAAGTCTAAAAACAAAAGCAGTGGAACCAAGAATCATTGTCATAATGCAGTCATAATGAATTTTTTTTTTTTTTTTCCATAATGAAAATTTTGGTGCATTCGGCTCTGAACGCACACAGACACAAATCACAAACATCCATGGAAAAGCCAAGAATGAACATTCCTAGAGGAGAGAGTCAGAAAAGCAAAAACACCACATGAAACGAGCTAAATTTATGGTTAAGCTGTACAAACGAGGAGAAAAACTCATCAGAAGGGGAAACATACTGTGTTGGAATGGCCCTTTCTCCATTTGTAACAGAGTTATATGTGTGTTTTCTGTCATTACACAAAGAACAAAGCAATAAGATGGATAAAACCTCTAAAATCCTTTTTGGTTCAAGAACTCAGATTTTCATCTATTTATACTTACACTGAAGCGATCTGCCATGTTTTAAATATTTTTATTTCCAAGCCACTTTGGCAGTTATAAATGCTTATAGCTCAAGTTTCTATATTAGGATTTAATATTGTAATACAAGTTTTCAGCTTTTAAGTTTGTATACAAGCCAGAGCTACTTTCTCACCTTTCTGTCAACCTTTATGTGTGTCTCACTGTTGGGGATAGACATTCATGTCTCAAAGAAAACTTCCTCAGAATCCCCCAAAAACAACAGTATTGTTTCAATTACTATTTTTCTCCACTATTAGATACATAAGGGAATTAGAAATATCAATAAATTAGAAAATCTAATTAAATGTGGTCACTGTGTGCAGTTCGGTGGTTAAAAATAAAAAAATGCATCCAGTTTATGTTACTGGTGTCATGGAGCCCATTTTGTAGCAAGTTTTTTTCAGAGCACCGTTTGTGCTTGTCGGGCAAACATAAAGTCGTAAATACCTAGACGTTGTTTCGGAATAAGCAGAAACGTGACAAATGTGAGACAATTTTAATCGCACATCCATAGTTGATCTGTACTCGTAGGGATAATGGACTACATTAAAAAAATACAAAACAAGAGGAGCTACCTGAACATACCGGCCTAAAAAGCACTTCTGGACTTGAATATTTCAGGCTGAAGTATTAAAAGTGTGACCCATTGTAGGGAAAAGAATGTGATGTTTTTAGGGCAGATTATAGAGTGGTATTTTTGTCATGGAGACAGTGAGTTTTTCAACCAGACCAAAAACAGAAAATAAAATGTTATATATAACCAATAAATGAATTAAATACTAGCAAAATGCCAATGGTGCTGCTGGGCAAAATTAGTTTTAAAGGACTGACTTGTTCAGCAGTTTTGGGAAAGCTGACATTTTTGTTGAGCTTGTCCAGTCCGAAATTACTCAAAATAATGTTGGAAGGAAAAGCATTATTGACCTCTCTCAGGGCCCAATAACAAAATGATTTTATTTTTCAACTAAAATAAAAGTCAACTTATTTCCCTTCAGGTATCGGCCAAATTTATCTTCCATTTGTTTCTACAACAGACACTTTTTAGCAGTTTTTCTGTAAGAAAATATTCTCTCCTTGGGGACAGAATGTGAGGATTTTAAAAGTAGCCCTTAAGGTTTACATAAAGAATAAGCTGCAAACTCAAACAGTTTTTTTTCAAATTCAATTTCCTTTTTTCATATTTATCCAGATCTGAAAAATATTGAATACTACGGTGAGAAAGAAAGAAACCAGACTTGCGTGCGGATATTGTTTTACACTTATTGGGCTTCTAGTGACTTCCACACTAGACACTTTGAAAGTGATGAGGAAACACCAAACCGTTATTAGAAAACAGTTTATTTGACAGTGTCTAGGTCCAAGTACCAACAGACCTCATACAAAATAAAAAGAAAACAAAACAAATGCTACAAACAGAGAAAACTTCCATCTACACAAAACTTCGCCTTAAAAATACATTAGCATTAACACAAAAAAGCATCCATGAAAGATAATATGTGTAAGAAGGGAATCATGTCGTGTTTAAGTAAAGATAAATCACACATCTAGTTGATTATTAACAGGAAAAAAAAAGAAAAAAGGGGGGGGGGGGCACGGTGAATGAGAGCGCGAGTGGGGCGAACGTTTGCGTTTTCTTCTTCCTGCAGCCTGGGAGAAGAGGGCAGCGGTGCCGGCAGTCATGAGGGCAGCACTCAAGAACAAAGACTTAAAAAGGGAAAGGAAAGGCTAAACGAGAGGTAGCTACAGGGTGTGAGAGGTAGCAGAGAGCAAGAGGAAGATTGCTAGAAGAGGTAGCTAGCGGATGAACGAGGAAGAGGTAGCAGAGACACTAACGGCGCTGAGAGGAAGGAGGGACAGTGTCAGGTTACGGTACCGTTTTTTTGGGTTTAGTGGTGAACTGTGTGAACATGAGAATGATCTATTAAACTTGTACAGAGGAAGCAGGGATATCAAAGTTTACATCTACAGGCTTAAATATCGTCAACTGAGCCACTGTTCAGGAGGAAAAACAAAAACAAAAAGATTGTTAGGAAGTAAAGCCCAAAAAAACCAAAACGTTTACAACCAAACACGATGGAGCCGATGGAACAGCAGTGTGAAGGATTAATGCGTCATTTAGTTCCACGTTTCTCTTCGTTTCGTCCACCTGTGGATGCGACTGCTGAAGAATGCTGCAGAGTTTTACAGAGATTAGCCGCCGAAAAGCAAGAAGTGGGAAGAGGAGGAGTTAGCGAGGTAGGCAGTACTAGGCGTGAGGAAAGTGAGCAGAGGAAAAGGGGTTTGAACGGCTACAGTGTCAGCACCTAAAGAAACCCACAGCGCTGAGGAAGAGCTCGGTGTCGCTCGAGCAGAAGCGCAGCGTCTCTCGCTGTGTAGGTCAGCAGAGGATGTGTGTGTGTGTGTGTGTGTGTGTGTGTGTGAGGGTCAGTGCCAGGTTTCGTGTGCATGTAGCCTCCAGTGTTTGCCTGAGCGTAGCTTAGCATTTCTCTGTGTGTGCGTTACAGCGCTCTGGTTGCTGCGACGGCAGGAGGAACGTCTGAAGCGTTCTGTGGCCGGATCAGGTCGGACAAACAGAAATGTTTGGATTCATAGAAAAGGAAAATTAAGTGTCGTTTCAGGGTTTTTTTTTTATGCTTTATCCAACTTTAGTTGCTGCTGCTAATCTATTTTGATTAATCCCACAGATTTACCGGAGAGCTCGTGCCTGAAAGGAGTTTTCCCCACAGTGAAATACATCGGAGCAACAAGGCAACAGGAGGAGCGCTGCTTTCTGGCCTTTTAGGATTCGACCGTGACGTCTAAATCAAAACGTGACGCATCTAGAAAAGCATCACTTCCTGATTTTTCCATTTTTTTTCCTTTGATCTGCAACAAAACGCCGTTCAGGACTAAATAACTTCCAGCGCCTACCGGCTTCATTTGGGTCAAAGCACTGGGACGCACCTCATCAGAACCATAACAGTCTTTCCCGCAACACGTGACCCACTTGGCTTTAAATCTGCGGGAAGATCGCCAAGTAACTTTTAGTCTTTTTATTGTACATTTTACATTTCTGTAACTTCAGCAGAAGCTCGACTCCCTCCAGCTGTCTTCACAGACGCACACACACACACAGAACTACAGTGTATCAATTAAAGAAGAGCGAGAGGTAGATACTCAGCAGGAGTGAGGCCAGGCTGGGTCTTCTGTGTGTCCCCCCCCCCCCCCCCCCCGGTACGCTCCGAATCTGACGACTGCCTCACATGTCAACAGCTGAGGCTACTCAGCACAGACTGGCTGCCTGGTCTCACAAGCATCCCCTAGGGGTTCATATATTCGGGTAAAGGTTACAGGTGAGCATTTGTTTTTTTTCCTGTTTGTTTTTGTTACTCTGGAAAGCGTTACAGTGTCATCTGGGAAAAAAAAAAAAAAAAAAAACGCTGAGAAAGGAGGATTTTCTTTTTTCTCAAAAATATTTTCTGTCTCCTTGTTTGGTTTGCTATACACAGGATGGTTGTTTTCAGCCTCGCTTCTCCTCAACAGAGTGTGAAACAGTGTTTATTACTAGATGGACCTCGCCGCTGTGCCCTGAGAGGAAGTCTGCGTGTGTGTTTGTGAAGTTGGCTCCTTTTTGCCAAAGGAAGCCACAGTGTGGGTCTGTGTGGCAGCGGGGTAAAAGTTTATGGCTGCTTGGATGTGAGGGAGGAAAACTTAGCGACAAGCAAAGGTCAGACAGAGTTTTAGCTTTATGCACATGTGCTTTTTCTGTTTGCGCGCCTCAGTTGTCGGACACTCGGCCACTCGGGGGCGCCGGAGGAGCCACGGGAGCTGGAGGCAACGCCTCGGGCTGTGCGGGTGGGGGGCCGGGATCTGCAGAGAGAAGCGTGGCATCTTTAGAAGAATGATTTAAGATGATTCCTTGGCTAAAGTAGCAACTTTAGTTTTTAGGCTTTACTTAGAGTCTGTTAAAAGTTGCAACCGGAACAACCCCAGATTAGATTTAACAAATAACCATCTAAAAACAGTTGAACACACAAAAACCAAATAAAAAAAAAAGTAATATGGCTGGAATCTTTAAAGGTGCATTGCGCACGTTTTGAAGTTAAATATTTATTTTCTTTCCCATATATGCCCTTACAGTTGCCTGACGCATAAAATGAGTTCTCTTCCATTTACCGTGGTTGCCTCTATAGGCCCCATTAGTCGGTTTGAGCAACTAATGTTAGAGAACATCGACTGTTTTATAGAGATGGACCACAAAAACTGAACTTTATGGCCATTCCGCATCATTATTTTGCACCGCTACGTTACTGAACTTTTATAATCAATTTAAATGTGATTATAGTCCACAAATAAACGTTTACTGCATTTTTGCACCATTATTATTTTGAACTTTTCAATTGAATGCCTTTCTTGCACCATTATCTTTGCACTATAAACATGGTTGAATATTCTTCTGCACACTTTATAAAAACAAAAAAAAATGCTTTTCTCCTGTACTGTACATTCTTATCACTGCTGCACTTTATATTGTAATGTTATTTTATTTTAATTGCAATCTCATTACATTGTCGTAAGCTGTATGCAACGAAATTTTGTTTTATTATATATTCACTGAAACATCTCCGTTCAAAATAAAATATTATTTCTATATAATATTATAAAAACAAAATATTTTTCTTACCTCAGAAGACGTTATGCCTCTAAACAAAAACCAAAAACTGTGAAATCCTAACGGTTAACTTTTGTTCTTCTTCTCTCATGTGCGTGCGACTTGCGCAATGCACATTTAAAGCAACTTTGCACAACATCACAGTGTCAGCATAATGAGAGGATGGTTATTTGTACTCACACATGCCATTGGGGGCTCCGGGGTGACGTGGGGGCATCATGGGAGGTATGCCCCCTGGAGGAGGGCCGGCAGAGGGCGGACCGGACAGCATCCGCCCCGGGATCGGCTGCACAGGTTCCATGGGTCCTGTGGTGTGAGGGTTGTTGGCAACACAGGGGGACGTCAGGGGAGAGCATTAAACCGTTTTATTGTTGACCCATTTCTATTCAAGCTCAATATAACAAACAAAAATAATGTTTTCAGAGTTAAAAAGTGTTTTATGGTTTTATTTAGACAGTAAAAATAGATAAAAATGTCACTACTTTTACAGAAACAAATTCTCCACACAAGTAAAGTCTCATATTAATGTCTCACCTGTCGGTCCTGGGTGGTGGGGGCCCATGGGGTGGTGGCCAATTGGGGGAAATCCAGGATGCATTGCAGCGCCCGGTGGGGGTCCTCCGTGGTGGGGTGGGGGTCCTCCGTGGTGGGTAGCAGGGGGTCCTCCGTGGTGGGCCGGGGGCCCGCCGTGATGTATACCGTGTGAAGGGGGACCAGGGTGGGGCCCTGGAGCAGGATGGGGTCCTGATCCAGAACCCTGCCCCTGTGCCTGGGCGGCGGCGGCAGCGGCGGCGGCAGCAGCGGCGGCGGCAGCTTGCTGCTCCATCTGTTGTCTCGCCTTCATCTCGGCGTATTTCAGCTGCTCCATGTGGAACGCCTGCCGCTCGGTGAGGAGCTGCTGCCTCTGAAGCTCCAGCTGCGCAAAGACCAACCAAACATTTATTAACAAAGGTCTTCGTCCAACTGCGATTAAAAGGTTAAAATAGTATTAGGTGGGTAACAGGGATACAATCTTCCCACCATTCTGTATCCATGCACTGAACCATTGCATATCATGTTTGTCATAATGGTTTAAAGGTGCATAGCCACATTATTTCACTTTTTATTTATATGTCAGTATTAGTATTAGTTGTTATTTTGGTGTTTTATGCTTGGTTTTTGCTCAATTTCTTAGTAAATAAAGCTTTTCATGTTTATTTACAATTTTAACGGAAGAACATACTGCGTATTTCGCAGGCGAAACAATGAATAACGTCCAAAATCTAGTAGAAAAAAAAATATGATTCCAAGAGGGAAAAGGCTGGAATGTCTCTGGGAATACAGTCTGAACGTTGGTGTTCACTGAAGCGGACGCTAAACCTGCCGAGGCTCAGATGTGACCACAGAGTTGATCGATGAGAGTAAATGTTCTGATATGAGGCTCTTAGAGCTGCTGTAGATCGCTTTATTTAATTAATAACGTTTGGTCTTCCATCACGCCGAGCTGACGCTTTACTGTGAGGCATTGCAGAGGGTCAGGCATTATTTAATACTGATTTATTAATTAAGCAAACCGGCATTATGGTAGTTCTATGATACTGTCGCTAGATGGCGCCACATCTGTTTATATCTGCTAACTGCGCCCTGTGCTGGAGCTATTTATCCACACCAAGGACCATCAAAACATTATCAGGATGGAGGCTTAGTGTATGTAATCTTATTTTATCATGATTAAACGTTTTTTGGTCTTTTTTAAGCATATAATGTAGCTATATACCTTTTAAGTATTATTATGCACTGGATGTAAAATAATCATAAAAGTGATCAATTCTTCCTCGTTTCATTTAGACTGAAGGGATCTGTTAACATAAGAGCTTTAAATTGACAAACAGTGAGTAGCAGGTTATCTGTAGCTCACAGAGAACACCCAACAGAGTGTACAGCATATCAGAGAGTAGAAGGACCTGTACTATATTTTAACTAAAAAAGAAACCTGGGTTTGTCTCACTATAATCTGCACCGCATTCTGCATCCCAATAATAGATCTCGTCTTGTGGATTAATTTTCACTGCCTTGATGTCCACACTTGATGCGTTTATTAGGCTATAAGCTATTCTCTGTATTCCTGACATCATCCAGCCCAACCTGACAACTATGCCAGATGTACCAGCTTATTAAAGCACATACTGTACACATTTTACAGTTTGGGTTTAAAAGGCAACTGAAAATCACAATAAAAACAACACGCAGTAACCCTCCAAAGTGGACATACTGTTTCACTAATGGATAAATGTATCTAACACTTACAAACATTTAAATGTTTTTTCTAATGATATCCCAGAGAGTCTCCCAGGTCACACCTTTTACAGAAGCTAGTTTTATCCTTTAGCCTGACTATGTTCATGTAGATGCGTGAAACTTCAGACCCAGTTTAAAACCATCTTGTGTTTCTCTGTTGTTCTGTGGATTCTTCACAACCATGAAGTTTTATAGCCGCAGCTCAGGTTTGGTTTCTCTCCAGCGCTACACAAACTTCTTTAAACACTTCTTTTCATGGAGTGTTTGCATCTGTGAAACTGGGCTTCGCTCCAAACGCCGCCGCCATGAAAACACAGTTTTCCACTCCCACCAGCGTCTCCGGGACACAAAAACTGAAACGCACGAGCTAAATCACTCATTTGTCCCATCAAGGCCAGTGACAACTGCTTTGCACTTGGAACCTTTATCTCCCTCTTAACTTTTGTTTCTGTTTCAGCGTCTCTGAAAAAGCTGAGACTGGCCCAGACACACCTCACTGGGTGAGAGCATCAGCTGACGGACTAGATTTCCTGGCTACACCATCAAAGCAACCACAGCACTGGGACTGTAAAAACAAGGATTACCAGCCCTTCTGCTAGTAGCCACCTTCCTTCCACAAACACAAAGGTAAAAAGAGTATAATACCAATTATTAATTTAAATAGGCCAGAAGACATAAATGCAAGATTAAAAATTGACAGCAGAAGAAAACCAAGAGGAATATTTCTCTTATGGTAGGTCTCCCATACAAAAATCGAAGCAGCTGCTTTATGACCATCTGAGTAATTCGTCTTTGGGATGTGGACAGAAGTCGGTTCATCCCATAAATAGCAGTTAATCTTGCATTTTGTAATATTTTCTTAAGGTCAGGCTCAGACATTGTTGGACATATTTCTTTTTCAATACGTCGCTGTGTGTTGTGGGACGTAGAGGGAGGAGCATCACGGGACCCATCACAGGATCAGGGTGAGTTCCTTCCTGTCAGTCTCTCACTCAGTGAGCGATGAAGGATAATAAAGACAAGTGCCTTAAGTGGTCGACAATCTTAAATCAAATAAAGAATTCACCATTTCACAGTACCATGGTATTTAAAACCTACATATCCAGTAGGGATGCACCGATCTAAATTTTTTCACATACTACTCCGATACCAGAGCTCTTTTTGCTCTAATGTTATCATATCATGTTGATTTTTTTTTAACAAGCTGTAATAAACTCCTTACTATCGGCAAGCATGATGTTAGGGCTGGACGATATTTCGTTAATATATATCGATCGATAGACGTATATCGATGATTAAGAAAAAGGGTCAATGAAAAGTTCAATAGAAACTTCCTTCCTTTTGTATTCTAGCCATGTAGGTTAATTCTACAGTCATTACATCCTCCCAACCAATCAGAACGCAGACCCAGTCACTAAGCTCCGCCCCCTTCAAACAGATCAGAGAGCACATGTTCTATTTTCTTTTTCAAAGAGTTGCAGTTTTGGTAAAAAGTTGGTTGAATAAAGGGTTGAGTTTGAATTCATTGTTTGTTATTTATCTAAAAATAAGTCACTAAGCAACAGCATAAAATGATCAGGGCTGCACTTAAAATATATGTTTTGAATTTGTTGATAATTATCAATATTGATCAATATGATTTCTATTTTATCGATTTTTTCCCCCCCAATATCATCCAGCCCTATGATATGTATGAATGTAAGCATGTATATCCCAAAATACAACTTGGGATGAGTTTAAGCTCACAGAAAAACAGCGAATCGTGTTCACAGGAAAATCCCATCCTGAAAATTGCTGCTATATCGCGAAAATATCTCGCAAATACTTTAGTGTAACTGGTCCGTTTCGCTCCTTGTGAATGTATCTCTCCAACGGTCACACCTGACTTCAAACTGAAATTATTAATTACAAATGCTGCATGACTTTACCGAACATGAGAGAATTGGTATGCATGTAATATATGTTCATCCTCAGAGCCAAAAAACAACTTTTCCCCTTAAAAAGAACAAGGATTTTTTTTTTCTTACAGCTTCTTTCTCACGGTCCATGATGGTCTCCAGCTCTTCGAAGTGCCTCAGCTTGATTTCCAGCTTCTTCATCTGGGTTTCCACGAGCAGGGCAACTAAAGACTTAATTTTCCTTTCCTCGACTGCTGCCAAGTGCTGAGAAGAATAAATGGATAGAATAAACGGACAAACATCCAAGTAACGGTAATTAACTCGTGCAGAACAGCACAATGGAAAGCTCTGGTCTGCTGGGCCGCAGGTCTCACCTTGGCCTTGGTGGCAGCAGACGCCAGAGCAGCAGCAGCTGCTGTTGCGATGTTTCCCTCTCCAATGTCGTGTTCCAGCTTCTTCTGCTTTTCCTCTCCCTCCTCCGTAGTCGCCTTCTCCTCCTTTTCCTTCTCTTGCTCTGAAGATGAGGTCTCCATAGTTTCATCCTTATCTTTATCTGACAGAAACACAGTTTTAAAGAGTTTATTTTTTTTATGCGCTGCCTCCAAACAAAAAGAATGTCCTGTTGGTAGAAATATACTGAAAAAGAACACAAATAATTGAGAAGTTACCATTTTAAGGTAAATGGGCTAAACGGACTAAATGGGGACATTTCAATGTTTTAGTTGCACATTGAAGAGATGTGAAGACTTCTTTCTGGGTACCTGCTGAAGGCGTTTTAGCCTCGCCTTCCTCCTCCTTGTCCTGTTCGTTCTCCGACGTCTCAGCCCCCTCCTTCTTCACCTTTTCCGTGGCCTCCGTCTTGTCTCCGTTTTTCTCCGCAGACTCACTGGGCTTTTCTGCCTCGTCCTTCAGCTCGGCCTGAACAATGTGGGCAACAAACACGAGACGTTAACGTGAGACAAAACGTGCCAGTCGGGCAGCTCTGACTTTAATTAACACTTTATCAGTGCAGTCTTTTTTTGCAATTTGACAATACATCTGAAATCCAAAGAGGGTGAATAAGTCTGCCGCACCAAGATCTCCCGCCGGGAACATCTCCAGCTGATCTAAAATAGTGCAACGACACCTGTGGTGACAATACAGATCAAATTCCTTAAAAAAATAAAGTTCAGAAAAATCAAAGATTGGATCGTTCCATATATGGTCTTATTTGATCTTAGACTGCAGGTTTATCTGTGGTTTTAAAAGTAGACGGGCAGAGAGATCCTTTGATCATCAGGAACCAGCTCGCGGTTTGGGTCCGACAGACCGCTATTAACTATAAGCTTCATAGTAGCGCGGCTTAGCTTATCCTGAGTTATTTGCAAATACTGTTGCCATTTCCCTTCCAAAGAAAGCACATCTGGCCCATGGCTTCTGGTAATGTTTTGTTTTGATGTTGCCATCTACTGCAATCCCAGCTTGTCACAGCTGATTGCTGCTCAAAAGCAAGTCTGGGTCTCCTGGAGTATTTATCCATTTAAAAAAAAGGAGTTACTCCTCCCCATTTTCCTCCCATGCCAGTTCAGCACGAGGAATTGGTGCAAAGTCAGGGACTTGATGCAACAAACTGGGATGGGTTGGATCAGTGCTTACCTACCGCCATTAAATAAGCTTAATTTGATTGTCTGCAACTTTAATTAGGACTGAACTTGGACTGTGTACAATTATATGTAGATGAGTGTTTAGGAATGAACAGCATGACGTATAGAATCCAGTTCAGCTCAGTTCAGACCGGGTATTAAGCGAACCTGTTGGACTTAAATTACAATTTGCGTCGCTATGAATGGGCATTTTAAGAGAAAGACAACATTGCTTTTAAATGCAGTCACGTTTAAGGGTTGAGTTTAAAAATCTTCTCTGAAGCGATCAGATCAAAGCGCCTGACACTTGTTACTGAAGGGTAAAGAGGCCGACGGACAGCGAGCTAGCCTGCAGACGCCACAAGCACTTTGAAAAAAGCTGCAGCTCCTTCTATAAGCAGGAGACGGGAACTAGATGCAGATGAGTGGGAAAATAACCCCCCCCCCCCACAGCCTGTGAAAGAGAGAGCCCTTATGAAAGGAAAACGGATGGCTGCCAAGAACTGCTTTACACCTCAACCTATTTAAACGGTGTATTGATTTCCATGTGAGAACATCATCAATGATCCCGACTGCAGATGTAATGAAACATGATTTCAGCCTCCAATTAAAGAAAACATCATTCTGTGAACTACTGGACAGAAAACTCTGTGGTGAACGCACCAACGGTTTGGGTGATCAGATGAGTTGATGTTCATTACTAATACATAAGGTCAGTTATTTATTTTTTCTTTCAAAACTGGCACATCTATTCCTTCCCTTATATCATCTTTTCAACCTAGAACAACTGTAACTTTTTCCTATGAGCACCAAAATTGCACGACGGTGAAAGGAAGAAAGATGGCGGACGCGGCATTTATAGATCCGATGGTGATTTCTAGTGATCTCGAATGCTTTGCAGAGTTTTCCACTACACTTTGTCTTCCTGGAGATGGCGTGCTACAATGTTCCCAAAATGGATTTTATTTTTCCTGAAATACACAAACCCATAAATTGGCTTTTTGTCTCACCTTATCAGCCTGCTGGGAGTCCGAATCCGTCTCCATCTTTTCTGGTTCCGTGGTTTCTGTGAGTGAGGCAGAAAACCAAAGTGATTAAAAGACACACACACATCCCTTTTTAACTAAACCATTCTTTATTTCCTTAGATAAAGGAAGAATACATCAGATGTAAATGATCGTAATATGATGATGTAGCGAGGAGTGAACACTGCAAGCAAAAGACCCGAAGCATTCTGCTGGGTTTCCTTAGACAGAAAACGTTTTAACCAATCTGTCTGGATGAGTTGACTTTGTAAAGAGCCTTGAGATGACATGTTGTGAAATGGCGCTATATAAATAAATTGAACGAGAAAAAGCATGGGTACACGGTTTACCAGCTGAATATGTTTACAGCTGAGAGTTAAACCCTGCCACGGGTGCACTTAGGCGAATGTTAAGAGTCTGAGTATTGATCGCGGGTCGGGCGAGTGCTTCAGGCCAAGTGAGAACTGGAACACATTTAGGCTTATCGATCATCCGTGTAGTTCAAGAGAGCAGCGATTCAGGCACCGGAGCCATTTTATCAGGGAGCATCTGTGCAGCGGCGACAGTAAAAGACGCATTTCCAAGACGCCGCTCAGCAAAAATCAAGAGACGCACGAAACGATGACCCAGTTTTCCGTTTTTCCCTCCACCCAACCGCTCTGTCCCATCTGCCACTGTTCTTTTAATCCACCGGTTCCCGAGGCAGTATATACACACACGCCGCTATCTGCACTGCTCAGCGCGTTCCGACATGAACAGATGCAGATCAGATCCTTCAAATTTCATGAAAAAAAAAAAGAAGAGACATCATCTCTTAGTGGATTTGTGTGGATTCTTGCAGAAACATTAACATATTCTCAGAGCACTAATCTGCATCAAAACGCCCAGTTGCATCCCCTGTGATATTGTGACTGTGTGCTGCCCTCTAGTGGAAGTTCTTCTTTAGTGGCTTGTTTTATGCGGAGGACATACTTTCATTTCATATAGTATTTGAAAAAAAAATAATAATAATCAAGATATCAGAGCTGTACTGACGCCATTTACCTGTTTTTTCTGGCTCCTCGGGGGCGGTTCCAGCGATGCCGCTGCTCTCCAGGCCGAAGGTGGGGTCCACTTTGCCCGTGTTCCTTGCTGCCTCCTGCACCTTCTTGACGTGAGCTTCCACCAACTCAGCTGGAACTTCCTCACGCACACGAGAGAACTCCTCTGCAAACAGAGAAAGGCCTTTTTTTTACCCACATGTCCTACAAGCATTACCAGGACTTAAAAAAATACACCAAAATTGGTTTGAACAACTGGAAACACTGGCTAACCGTAGCGTTTTTTTCCCCTCTCCCAGGTCTTTGCTTATTCATTTTACAGCATAAAGAGTGAAAAATGCGGCATTGCGGACAAAATTCTGACATCAGTTACTTAAAAAATAAAAATAAAAAAAAAATCACCTCAGGTTTAATTGATTCATCTAGTTAAAAGAAGTCAGATAAAACTAAACTGACAAATTTTCCCAATAAACCTTGTAGTTTAAACCCTTTATATATCGGCTACATTTTCTGTTCTGCCTAACTATATGGTTTTTTTTTTTCAGTTTTTTCTCTATAAATAGCTGGCCGTAAACTCTTAAAAGTCTAAATTTTGTCAGGCCCTCTTCATAAATATACTGGCAATACACCAGCAGCACCAAATCTCGTCTTTTCAGACCATAAGGCGCACAGGATTATAAGGTGCATTAAATATTCTTCCCAAGTGTGTAATATTACTCCGCCCCTCCGCATACACATGAACTCTGTCTCTGTCGGGGAGACAGAGTAGCTGGACTACACTGCCCTGTTTCTAACATAAGGGCAAAATAAACTTAACTTTTATATTGAATTAACCTACTAGGTTTATTTTTGCTAGCGCATACTCCGAATGCACTTCTAGTTTAGATATTACAGTCAGGCAGTCTTGTAGACACCTCAGGGGTCCGATCAGGTAGTGACACAGTGTACCGTAATGCGGAGCCACTTCGTTGCTAACCAAAGTCGTACGTACACATTTTTACTGATACACATTTTTTACTGATTTTTTAACGCATTGTGCCACATAAAATCGGTCAGTGAGCACAACTTTAATCATATATAAAGTGCACCATAGATTTTTGAGAAGATTTAAGGATTTTACGTGAGCCTTCTAGTTCGAAAAAATACGGTAGATATAGTTTTTCCACCAGTTCTCACCTAAAGCTGCCTTGGCTGCAGCGGAGGCCACTCTGGGATCCACCACAGACGCCAGGAAGGCTACTGTGCTCATTACAGGGTTCCCGGACTGACTGAAGGGAATAGGCTGGTAGGCCAAAGGGCCCAGGGACGTTTCTGTGCTCTCCAGGTACGGATCTTCTATGGGCAGCCGCAGAAAGTGCAGGATACATTCGTCTTGGGTGCGGGAACCAACATGCTCCGACACCTTGTTCCAGTCGTCTTTGTACATCTCCAGGGCCTGTAAGCGGCACAGAGACACGGGCAAAAACAGTTTGTTTGTATCAGAACCAAAACGAATACAGGAAAAAAAAGGGTCCAGGTTTACAGATGTAAAGCTTACACGATGCAAGAAAGTGATGGAAGGATGCCAGATTGTTGGAAAGAGAGGAAGAACAGGAGTCTGCTTTGCCCATGAAGACTTACCTCAAGCAGCAGCAGAGTTTCTTGCTCAGTCCATTCTCTGGTGGTGCTGGGGCCTTTACCCTGCTGCAAAAATACATACAAGGTTAGACAATTTACTAGCACTTTTTAAAATATACACTTAGTTTCATAAGAAGGAGTCGAGTAAAGCTCTCACCTTGGCGTTTTTCTTGTAGAGGTCAGGGCGGAGGCCAAAGTTCTGCAGGTCAATTGGTTTGTCTTTGGCCTTGTCTGCAAAGTTGGGCATTGGCTGTGGAGGAGGAATCTGCAGAAATCAAACAACACCTCATTAGCGCTGAAATCTTAACCTTTCTTTTGCTTTTAAATAGATTTCACAAAGTGTATCGTGACAAATAGGAAAGGCTGTCCTTACAGGCGGAGGTCGGTGGTTAAGGGGCATGAGGCCTGAGGGTGTGTCGGCCAGCACAGTGAAGTGGGGTGTGGGAGGGGGGCCCATGGGTAACGGGCGACTCTCAGAATCCACCTGGTAATTTACCAAGCCCCACTGCTCCAGGAATGCATGAACCCTACAAAAGAGCGACGAAGGAAGAGCGACTTTAAATTCTACTTGTTTGAACTTCTTCAAAGTGCGTTCATAACATTTTCATCTTTATTTGCACAAAAAAAAAAAACTGGGTACAAATGAAAAGCCAAGAACCACAAATGTAGCACACCTCATGATGGCACAGACGTCCCCGGTCAGGTTTCTGCGACAGGAGGTGGAGGTCAGGTACTCCTGAGGGTTCAGCCGATACGTGTCGATCATGAAGTTACGATAGGCCAAGTATCTGTGCAGGGGTCACAACACATGAACACGACAGGACACGTTTGCATGAATACAAGAGTCGCCGCAAAAATGACATTTCCAGCTCTCTGTGCAACACTGAATCACAAACTCACATTTCTGGAGTTTTGGACTTGTTCTTCCCATTAAAGAACTCAGGAAGAGCTCTTCTCTCAATCTCATGGATGCTAAAAAGAGAAAAAAAAAAAAATATGTTAAAGGTGCATTTTAATTTATACGTCAGTAGCTCACGCTGGTTGCATACACAGTTTTTATGAAAGATTATCACGTCCTGCTGGCGTATCAGTTGTTATTTTGGTGTGTTATGCTTTGTTTTTGCTCAATTTGTTAGTAAATAAAGCCTTTCGTCTTTATTTTTAATAACAGAGGAAGCACAAGTCTGCGCATGCGGAGCAGGGGATAAAACAAAGAAGCGGCTAACAGCTATTAGCATCTCCCAGTGAAACAACGAAGAAAGGTCCAGGATCCAGTGGGAAAAAAAACACAACAATACTAAGTAATGGGTGGTTTTTCTTTCCACTGTCGCTTCATGCTTGCTCAGTATGAGGGATTGCAGCAAAGCCATGGACAATGCAGACGACTCTCCCTGTGGCTCTACGCTTCTCCAGGAGTGAATGCTGCTTGTCGGGACTTTGAAGCAATCAACTGGTTCCATTATATAGGAAATTTTTGACCAATCTGTATAATATGATTGATTTGACTTTGTGAAGTGCCTCGAGATGACATGTTTCATGAATTGGCGCTAGATAAATAAAATTGAATTGAATTAAATAAAATAAAGGAATCCACTTGGAAAATGCCCCTTTTTATGCCGCGAAATAAAAAGGGGTATGAAAAAGGGTTAGAATGAGCTCCATTTTAAACATTTTTCTCCTAAAAATGACTAAACATTAATTTAAAGAAATTTTTAGAAGGATAGTATATGTAAAATACCAGGTTATGACTCCTTTAAATGATTTAAAAGAAAACGACAAACACAAACTAACTCAAAAACTAAAGTTTTAAAATAAATCTTTATCTTTGACTCTCAAAAAGTCCACAGCTTTTCACCTGTGTCAGGTTGATTGATCAAAGCATGTTTTTAGACTAAATGAACCAACACTAGATCCCCCCCCCCCCCCCCCCCCGAGAACTGACCTGTTGTAGTCGAACCAGGCAGCGTAGCTGGGAATGATGATGTGGTGCGTCTGCTCAGTGACGTTGTCCTCTCCGGCATCCATCCTACAGATTTCTCCCTTTCCTTGTTCATCGTCATCCTGCAGATAGAGACGGCTTTCTAAATTATGATGCTACATTTAGTTTCTTGGTTTAAATTTAACATCCCATCCAAGCCATAAAGACAGAAGAACCAGTTTAACACAAACTTCCTAGCATAGATTCAAAATAGGGATTTGATTGGAGTTTAAATTTCACCCACAGTAACTGAAAACTATTATTTTAACAAAATTACGCTGCATCCGTCATGAAAATCTACAAAGTAGCTCACTATAACAATTTTTTGGCAAACCTTTCCATACATCTTAAAATCAATTTAATTATAATAATTTGTAAATGACAACAGCCCACATGAAAATAAAGCATCAGTAAAAAAAAAAATCCTGATTAATACGTTTACTGACGACTTTGAGCTTAATATGAAAAAAAAGAGACAAAAACGGACCTTTCCTCCAGAGAGCACAGAATCATCTTCAACGTCGTCTGTGGAAAATACAAATAAATTTTACGTTAGACACGCAGCAGAGCTAAAGGCGACGTTTTAAAATGATTAAACTCAATTATGTTATCAAGTACACGACTAAGCATGCAAATCCAGTTAGGATACAAACCCAAATCTGCCATATTCCCTCCCTTGACTGGAGTATTTTCACTGTCTTTTTTTGAATTAGCTGTGCATGGAACAGAAGTGAGAAAGATGAACCAAGTGAAACACTGGGCTGGGAGATAAAAGATTAAAATAAAAAAATAAAATAAAAAACCTTCAGACAGCATAGTTCAGCCGCGGGCACGGAGGTATTAACCAACATGAACCGAAACGGGAAAGAAATAAGAGGAGCCTAAAATAGAACAAATTAGTGTGTGCTCAGAGAGAAAAGTGATTTCTTTGGGGGGGACCAAAGTGGGACACCACAACTGGGATTTGGTTTAACAAAAAAAAACAAAAAAAAAACAGAGGAGCATATTTAGGTGTGTGTGTGTGTGGCATTAAAGTGAATCCTAAAATCAGACATCAAGGGACAAAACAGCTTTGAGCTGCAGCGCACCCTTTGTCAGACCTAATCTTGGAGTTGGATGACGACATTTTTAATCTCCCTCCTACAAAATGATAAGGTTTTTTTCTCTCAAAAATGAAGGATAAAGAGGTAAGAACAAAAACATTGATAAACAGGTTTGGAAACCCAGAAAAATAAATTGTCACTTGAATAGAAACCAGTGCGAACATTTAACTATCCGTGCTCAAAAACCCAGTTATAGAATACCAGCTTTCTGAGATGTAGACAAACAAAGCACGATAAAACATTTTCCACTTTTAAAGCGGCAAACATCGTTTACAACTCAACTGACAAACAAATCTTTATGGGGGGACAATCTTAAAAAAAAAAAAAAAAAAAAAGTTAAAAGCTGCAATAACCTGGTTGCATTAGCGTACACAGCCTTAAAGCAATACTTTGTTAAAGCACGTTTGGATTTAGTCTTGGAAGGAAGTTTATCAGAATGCCATGACTAGGCAGCATTTATAGTCTTTAGCTCGCAAAAGAAATCTTTAAAGCTGCCAAATTAAGCCAGTGACTTAAAAAAAGCTGGTTCTGTTGAGGACTCCTCTAGAACCTCTGCAGATGATTGTACAGAGAAGGACTTTTCATAAAATGAACAACATCACAGACAACATGGAGATCCCCTTCATCAGACTGTCATACCGAGTGCCTTCAGGCAGTGGCTTTCTACTGCAAGTCTATGAAGAAACCTGCATAGTATGAGTTACAACAACATTTCATTTTCCTTTGGGATCAGCAAAGTATTTTTGACCATCCGAAGAAGAGAAACCCTGCAGTATAATGCTGCCACCACCATGTTTCACTGTGGAAAAGGCGTTTCTTTGGGGATTTTCAGTGCTGTTTGTCCTCAACATGGCTTTTAAAACTGAGCTTGCTTCTTTCAGCTCAGAAAACACCCCACCCACCCCAAAAAAAGCACCCAAGCCTAGATATTTTCTCCAGAACAGGCTTCTGTACTGACAATGGGCTCCTTTTTGTAAACTTTTCTGTAAACTATGGCTTTGGCTAAAAAATGTTAATCGTATCAAGATAAGCCCCATTAGACAGCTCAACTTTATTTCAAGTTCATTGGAGACTCTAGAGTTGATTGACGGCATCAAGGAGACAGAAAGAAATTTAACCATCAATCAAAGTATTTATTTACTGAGGGGCACACTTTTGCAACCAGGTTATTGGACTTTTTGTTTTTGGGTTAAGTTGTGAAGGATTTAAGCCGCATTACATGAGGAATCGGTTCGGAAATGACATATCATTTCAGGCCTCGCTGCGTTGACTTTTGAGGGCCGCCGTTGACGTAGCTCTAAAAAGAGACGACTAACTTCGCTCAGTTATCAGATTCCTTAGAGCCTAAACTGGTTTCAAGGACCGTTTTTGAAACACACAGCTAATATTTTGTCAGCAATAGCGGTGGGCAATGTGTAGAAATATACAAACAGCGGAACCTCAAAATACAAAGGAATAAAAAAATGTTTTCCAGTTCCAGTTACAAACTGTCCTCCTGATACGAATGTGTAGGATGTCATTAGTAAGCGTGCGAGCCAGACTTGCCTGGCCTGTAGGAACACAGAAGGGCAGGCAGCAGCAAGGGTCAATGAAGTGGGAATTTTTGAAATTTTACACCAACATAGTGACGTAAGTTCTGCAAGCGCTTTAGGCAACCAAGCATGTGATGCCATAAATGCCAAAAACTTGTGACTGTGTTGGGCTTTGGGCCCAGAGACAAAAGCTCTAGGAAGGAGAAGACACCATGTTGTCTTTCCTTCAATCACAATGGAAGTTAATGGTCCTCTCACGTTTATGGTTTCATTATCATTTCACAATTTAAAGCTTTTAGCAACGTTATAATGTTGGATTACTGAAACTATTAGCCTGAAAATGACTGTTTTTAGGCGGCGACACGTTTGGGAGACGTGTGGAGGGAGGTTGGAACAGTAAAGCGGCACAACACTTTAAATCTCGGCACAACACATCAGTGAGTCCAATACTGCATTTACATTCATCCTCTGCATGTCAGTAATATGTACGTAATGGCTAAGTGGGCGGACCGTAACTGGCCTTGCTGCCCACACTGGACCTGACATATTGTTTTAAGGAGCCAAGATGCCCAAGGCTCATAACATAAAACACTTTTGTTTTCTTATAATAAAGGTCGGCTAAAGAGTATCGACTATTCGTGACAAAACAAAAAATGAGAGAGAAAAAAAAAAAAAAAAAAACACTTCTTGCCATTTATATCATGGCTAAAACAATCATGTGATACAGAAACCAGAGTCTCTCGTTTTTATCCTGCCCTTAAGCAGCTGACATACCGTTCTTGGACACACAACCATCCTCCATGCTGGCGCCGGCAGAGGAGTCATCCATGTCTTTTGTCATATCCTCCTCGGTGTCCTCTTCCTCTCCTCGGTGTCCCCGCCTCTTCCAGTGAGGCCCCGAGTTCCTGAGAAAGATCAAGGGTCAGTCGAAACCAGCTGCAACCTTCTGAGTTAGTGATGCACCATATAGACCAGTTCACGTGTGACGTCAGCGCTACATCCGGGTCACGGTGGTTGGCAAAAACAGAACTGTTCCCGTCTACTATCATTACAAAATGGGTGATTTAGAGCGTACATTTAGATCGTTTATTTTTGGAATCTAAACAATGTCTACCACTTGTTGTGCTCCCGGTTGCACACAGAGGCATTCCAAATCGTTGGATGTACGTTTCTGTCGTTTACCGAAGGACGAAGAAAGAAGAAAGAAATGGATAATTTCAATGAAAAGAGCGCAGGCAGACACTCCCAATGGACTGGGGGGAGCCATCATACTACGACAGAATATGCAGTCTACACTTCATCTCCGGTAAATACAACTTAATTCTGCACTAGTCATTGTTCTACTTAAATAGCGGCGGAGGGGAGGTGGTGATCGCTACACGGGGCCGGGAGAAGCCGAGTCGATGCGCTGCAGCAGCAGCAGCTGCATTACGCCCCCGTTCACGGGCGCTAGTACGTCTGTGTTTACGCTGCAATGTCGCCGACACCCCCACCCATTTTAACAAGACAAAAACACCAAAATAATCCGTAGTGAACTATGTTTTTTTTTAACCTACCGGGCGGGTCTTCCTGTCCGACTCCGTGTTCGTATGTTACACAAACATGTCTGAACATCCATCCATCCATGTTCTGACCCGCTTAATCCCTCATGGCGTCGCGGGTGTTGCTGCTGTCTATGTCCAGATATAATATAATTGTAGCCGTCCAGTGGTTTCATGCTTTCATGCTCCCTCGTGTGTACTGGCCTGCCGTGTTTATAAGGTAGCTGTATATGTCGCGGTACTGAACGTTTGGCAGCATTTCACAGACTCGCTCCGTCTCTTCAGGCTTTTGCTGTGTGGATCTGGCAATCTGATACCATCAACCATCAACTTAGTCTTAAAACGATCTTGTGATACGTTATCTAAAGAAGAAAAATACGTGGAGAACTCGTCAGTTTCTCTGTTTGCGTCCGCCATTGTGTTCGTCTTTTGCCAACCAGTCCGGCGCGCATGCGCGAAAAACCCGAATCAAAACAATAACAATGAACTGGTCTATTAAAAATTTCAAACCGATATCGATAACCGATAATTTTCTGCTTTTCATAGCTGAAACCAATAAGTTCATATTCAATATAGTTTTTGCATAATCACAGCTTGTGCTGGATGCAGCTATGAAAAACAAATTTAGTAACTCTGGCTTATCTATGACAGCAAACAAAAGGTTTTGGCTCTTCAAATGTTTATTTTTTTATGCCATCACACAAAAAAGTGGTAATTTGCTTAAAATAACAAAAGACACAAATCAATTCAGAATACAAAGAGCATCCCTTGAAAAACACTGAACAGATCTATGGCTTAACTGCAAAGACATTTGTGAAGTCAAGAAGTAAAGTTCACCCTCAAAGATAACCACAGCAAAGGTAAAAAAAAAAAGTGCAACATCTTAAAAAAAGTTCAGAAGACTATGCAAAGGTATTTGTGGAGTCAAGTCAAATAATTTTCGAAGATGAAATTATATGTACCAACATACCATCTTGGGAGAGATGGTACGTTTGTTTATTTATAATCGGGCAATAACGGAGCCAAGCCTGGGTCCTGATAGTAAGGAACACAAAACCCACAGGTCTTGTCCCGCTTTGGGGCTACTCTGCCTGAATAAAATTCCACCAGATTTAATCAATTTATCGGTTATTTTTAATCGGAAAAATTTACTAATCAGGCCGATAAAAAATTCCACCAAATCGGCCGATATCTTACCGGTCCGATAAATATCGTGCATCCCTATTCTGAGTTGTCCAATTAAGCGTTCAAAGAAGCTTAAAGCTCAGTTTTAAATAGTGAGCCTCACCATTACAGTTCAACCATTTAGTTTATTTTACTGACCAAAATCAGTCGAACCCATTCTGCAGGCACTAGTAGGCGCTTTTAAATCAGATGCTCATCCAGCCACAGAAAAACATCCACTGTAGACAACTCATCAAAACGTCTCCCTTACCCCTTCTTTCCTCCTTTTTTCCGGGACTCGGCGGGGGTGATGGGCGGCGAGGGCGAGCGCCTCCTCTTCTTGCCAGCAGAGTTTGCCTTGCGCTCCTTGCGATCGGGTGTACGGGAAGACTGATCAGACAAACCCCGTGCAGCGCAGGGAGCGAGGGATGGAGGATGAGAGAAAGAGCGGCAGAATGAGAAGGATGGAACGGTCGCACACACAAGGAGGGGAAGCAGGGGGAGAACAACAACAGGGGGGGGGGGGGGGATGCTTTGGTGGGTGGTGGAGGAGACAGACAGGGTTCCTGTACACCGCCCTACCACAAATTAGTCCCCTTTGACCCATCGTCTAACAACGGTTCTGTAGACAGGTTGACATTGTCCAGCTAAATTTGGTCCATTAAATCCCAAGGAAACTGAAACACAGCGAAGTAGTTAGCAAAGTTAAAATAATAATTAAAAAAAAGAAACATGGAATGCAACCTGTATTAACGTGGACAGGAACCCTGAACTTAATCACAAGTGGACGACGTGCGAGGAAAGGCTTGAAAAAAGGTGAGCAACAGACAGAAACCGGATGTGGAGAAGGACGACGAAGAGCACGGCAAGGCTACAGGCAACAACACATCCAAGCATGCTCTGAAGCTTAATACCTTAAAAAGCGGGACATCAACCTACCTCTTCCTCTTTGGGGTAGATCCTCTGTCGGAAGCTGACAGGCTTTTTGTTCTCGTCCACCTCGTAATCCTCCTCGTTCATCCACTCGTTGAAGGCGTCCGTGTCTAAAACCCACTTGGCGTGAACCTAGAGAGCAGAAAGAAGACTTAATGTTTAATCAATTTCAACAACCACAAAACCGTTATTAACAAGTAATGAATCTGATAAGGGATAATCAACTCAACCAGCCGACATTAAAGTAGTAATGAAACTATTTGACTTTGTTGTTGGATTTCAACTGCATTTAGAAACCAAAACGTTTTATTGTCATCATGCAGCCATAATGAAGTTTTGGTGGGTTGTGCGCTCTGAACGCACACAGACATTAATCAGAAACACCCCGTAGAAAAAGCAAGAACGAGCGTTCCTAGAGCAGACTCCCAGAAATGCAAAAAGGCAAACGTTTAAGATTAAGCTGAACAACAGAGAACGACATCAGAAGGGGAAACATACGGTGCAATAGTTGATAATACAGCATATTCAGATAATAATAATAATAATAAGATGTTCATGTTATAAAGAGGAGAAGCAGCAGGCGATTCACAGAGCAAAGTAAAAAAAAATAAAATAAAACAATGTAATGCACAAATAATTCCCTGAGACGCTAACATTTGTTTTAGAATAACTTTGCAATTCTTTGCAAAAGTACAAGAAAAAACACAAATAAATAGGTCCAATAACTTTTGTACATGTTTTTATATTTTCATTTTCTTAATGTTTACCATATAAGCCAGTTTTAATCTTTTCTCTAGTGACACACTGAACCTTAGTTATACTATAACAAAAGCTGTAAAATAAGACAGCAAACTGGTCTACTAAAGACATTTTTCTGTGCCACTTAATTTTGTAGAGGCTGTAATAAAATCATCTGTTGCAGGAACTAGTTTAACTAAAACATGTTTGATAGCATCAAATTGCTTTAAATAGGACAAAGAACAGTTTCTATGTACAAAAACAACCAATTTGACACAAAATGGTCAGTGAATTAATATCTCTCTGCGATACTAAGACGTGTTCATAGAAGGCGAGACCTCACCTTCCAGGGCTTCTCGGTGCTGGGAGGATCTTCCACGTCGCCGTCCACCTCACCACCCGACACCCAGGTGTCATAGCTAACAAAACATTAACAGTCCGGTCAGTAACGCAGTGAAAAGTGCTTTTCAGGTGTTTAATTTACATATGAAAATCAAGGTGGATTGAATAATTGTTATAAAAAAAATCCCACTTAAAATAAATATGTGAAATATGATCCAGAAAACACGGAGGTGTGGGGATAAAAAACAATCTGGGCTTCTCAGTAGCCTGTCCTGTTCACCTGTCTGGGTAGAAGCCCCAGTGAACGAGAACCTGCTTGTCCTTCCTCATGACGGGACGCAGCCACTCCTCTGAAAAACACAGAAACCAGCGTTGAAACTCTGCATGTTCACTGACATACTTTACAATTATTCTTTTGTAGCATGATTACCGTATTTCTCAGACAATAAGTCACCTTTTTTTCCATTGTATGGGCGATCCTGCAACTTATATGTCAATTTTTAATGGTAAATCATACTGACCAACATGGACCAAGGAGTAAACATTACTGTTTATAGATGCAAGAGAGCGCTCTAGGCTTTTCAAAACTATATCCTGCATCACTTAAAAATTTATTTTTAACTTTAACTTATAGACAACAAAGACTGAACACGTTTGTATGTTGTTTCGCTGTTTCAGTCTGCATTCACGCAGCAGAACGTTGCGTGGTGCAGCTCGAAAGGAAAGCCCAGACTGAGACAGAACCCTGTTATCGGGCTGTCCGTGAAGCTAACAACAGTTAGCGCTAGCTTACAGGTCTGTTGTCCGGGTGGTTTACAACGTCGCTGATGCACGTTAGCGTTATGTTGCTCTGAAACATCCCTGTCATACCGTTAGCTTAGCACGTAGCGCCGTTATGCTCATGGTCTAATTTCATCTTAAGTTTGACACCTTTCATGCTCTGACAAGAACTTTCCAGGTTGGAGTTGCTGGCTTGTTATGCTATTTTACCCCATTCATCCTCCCAGGTATGTTTCCTGTTATTCAGCCGGTTGTGGATGCAGTTGTGTGATTAAATAAATTGTCTTACCAAATTAAATGTCAGTTTACAGTCTTGGATTGTGTGAAATAAATTTCTAAATAAATGTGACTAATATTCTGAAAAATACTGTATCTATGATGGTAAAAAAAAATGTTAATCTACTTTTAAACCACTATTAGGTACATTTGTTTGTAACTGAAGACACACACTCCCTGACATCTTAAAGCAGCTGGGTTGTATAGGGAACAAAAAATTATTTTTAACGTATCTAATACATTTTATACAATTAACTTGAGAATCTGGAAGCCAGGAAGATTTCAAACCAACCATCTTCCTGCTGTGTCAGAGAAGGGTGAATGTGATGAGTTGCCTTTGACTTATCCTCAGTGACTGAACCCTGCAGAGATGGAAAGAAAATAGCATTATGATAGAGGCTAAAAGTACATCAGCCTTTGTTTTAAGACTTATTTCCCAAATAATTAGCATTTCCTGCTTTGACCCAAGCTCACCTGGTGCCTTTTGATGATGTCTTTGAGTTTGCTGGCTTGCTTTTGCTCAACCTCTGGCGACAGGTAGACGAGCGGCCGAGTCAAGCAGTTATTCTACAAACAAGCAAACACTTTTTAGGAAACCAAATGCTAAATTAAGACACGTTTTCTGTAAACAACACGTGCCAGCCAGTAGCCCTTGTCCACACTCTTACCTGAACCAGATGTTTTTCTACATTTAAGAACATTTCCACGTTTCGGTCCATCCGTGACGGGTTCTGCAGGTCAAATCTCCTCCTAATGGTGGTTATCAGAAGGGATTCAAAATAAAAATAGTGGGAGAGAAAAAAAAAGTCAGCGGGCAGAGAAATGCTCATTTAGTCTTTTGAATTCATGCAGGAACAAACCGTCACAGATAAATAAACGAATTAGACATGAGGATTGTTTTCATCAGTAGTTCCTAACAATGTAATCCCAACTTTTAGAGCATTTATGAGCAAAAATGCATCAACAGCCATCAAAAGCCATATGGATCACAGCAACCCCTTGGATCTGGCTACGTTGTGATCTGTTCCAGTTCGTGAAGTGAGCCGTTTACTTACCAGCCCTGTTCGCTTTTGTACTTGTAGACCGATCCCAGGATGTGGCAGAGCGTACCTCCTGCCTTGAAATCGAGGAAACATTTGGCCTAAACAGGGAGAAGGAGCATGAACAGTGCGGTGTTTTGAGACCCAGGCTACAGGGGCCTGTGGCAAGTTAAGGTTTCTTTTCACATAGAGCACGCGTGTGCTTACAGGTAGCTTGGTGAGAGGGGGATTGTTGACCCTGCGTCCAAACGCATCCTCTTGAAACTGGAGCAGCTGGACCACGAGGCCAGCCAGGGATTTACTAGACGGGGAGTCATTTTGGACATACTGGTGGGACACAAAGACAAACATATTGAGACACTCAAGCAAACCTAGCTTGTATTTATAATTTTTGCAAAAAAAAAAAAAATGCATTCACATGTTCCAAGGACACGTTTCAATAATCAAGGCAAAGTAATCTGCGATAAAAACATTAAGACAACAAAATTCAAAAGAAGGCCTACCAAAGCAATACTGAGCTAAATATTGTCCCTTAAATGGTTAATGACTTGTATTTTTATAGTGCTTTAACAAGCGCTTTGCACTACAGTCAGTCGTTCACCCGTTCACACCCTGACGGTGGCGAGCTATGTTAGCAGCCACAGCTGCCCATAAAGTGTAACACCCAGTCCTCATCTTCTCAGCTTTCGGTGAAAGTTTAAATAGTGAAACAAACCACGACAGATGTGGAAAACCCATAAAAAAGGGCCCAAAAATTGTGATTTTGAGCAAAGAAAGCAATTACAGGAATGCGTGAAGACACCGACCACACCATCATTTCTAAAAAAAATTTCTTGTCCAGATCACATGTATAAACCAGACATTAGGCGACTAACAATCCTTATTTTATAACTAAAGCTCAGTTTGAATCCAGAATGCAGGTGCAAGCTGATCAGAAATCTTCAGTACGAGTGTAAACGGCCCTAAAACAAAAAGGGGATATAATTTATATCGAGATATGGACTGGTAAAATGGTCTGAATTTATATAGCGCTTTTCCAGTCATGCTGACCACCCAAAGCGCTTTACACTATAGCCACATTCACCCAGTGGCTCTCACTAACGCGCACACATTTATACACTGAGACGCAGCTCAGTGGGCAACTTGGGGTTAAGTGCCTTGCCCAGGGGCACATCAACATGTGGCAAGGGGAAGCTGGAATCGAACCCACAACCTTCTGATTGCCAGACGACTACTCAACCCATCAAGCCACAGTCGCCCTGGATGGTCTTTCTCATTTTATATTTATACTTCTATGCATTCTAGTAGATTATTTTTTATTCAGCTGTTTCTCATCGGTTTATTCACAGCTGGTGAATCGTGCCTGTGGGACATTTGGAATAAAGCTTTGATTAAGAGATGCCTTTTTAATAATTACTTTATGAAAAGACAAACATATCAAGATAAATATCTTATATTGGGATTCAGGCCAAAAACACGTTTATTATTTTTGGACCACATGGCCCAGTCCTACTAAAACACATGAATTTTGAAAAAATATTCAATATTTTCTTCAGTCACCAGTGAAAACCAGAGATGTTCTGGGAAAATCAACTGGATTTTCAGTTAGATCTGCCCTGACTGATGAGCAGCCAGCCACAAAGTTAAAACAATCCAACATCTTTGTAACCAGGTCACCCAATGAACCTCATTCTGGACGCCGATATGAGCGACAAATACTAAAGTTAGACTATTTAAGTATCGCTGATGTGTGGTTAACAATTTTAACAGAAATAGTAATTTCAACAACATATCAAGGCATGTTTCAAGTTCATTCAGGCTGCAAGAGCACAGTGGCAAAACGTTACGCAAATAAAGTACTGCAATGCTATTCTGTTTTTATCCGTTAGAGTGTCTCACCTCACTTAATGAACAAGCTGGGTTATAAACTTTTGTCAGACATCACAAATCTCTTATCTGTCTGGAATATACACATAGAGACAGATATATCAAACCTCTTCTTTTAAATCAAGATTTAAAAACACATTTGTTTAGGATTGCCTTTGACTGTTCTGGTTAAACCGTTTACTCAAACATTAGTTTAACTTTGTAGTCCAGCTGTTTTTAAAATCATTAATATTTGCTTTTAGTTTCCATTTTCCCCATGTTTTATTTGGTTTAAAATTTTCTACATTTTATACCAACTTGCTTTTATTCTTTTTTTAATTTCCCTATTTTACTTTCAAGCATGTAAAACACTTTGTGTTGTCCTTGTACTGAAATCAGCCATACAAATAAGTTTGCCTTGCCTAAAAGAGAAATCCAAATGGGCTAAAATTTGTTTTAGCAGGTCGAAGATGGGTTACAAACCCCAGATATCTTAAATCAGCCACTAAATTATGATCACTAACCTTTCACAGAAAGGTTATTTTTTTTTTGTTAACTATTATTAAGTGAGAGAACCATACACGGATCCAAACAGCAAAATATGTGAAAACCGTATTTTGGGGGGGGGGGGGGGGGGGGGGATTAACAGGTGCAAATAGTAAAGCAATAACTCTGATCTGGAAATTTCTTCTTCGACACTTTGCAATTCATAGGACAAACTACTGTCTTTAGAAAACTTGTCTGCACGCACAAATAGGTCAAAGAATAAAACGACATCACTGTAAGCTGAAAACCTAAAAGCCTTCTGCCACTTGCTCAAGGACACTTCAGGAGGCTGATTTGACTGTGTTGCCACGATAAATTGCACCAACTCCACCCTGTTTGTCAAGGATTATAATTTTCCAGGTTTGAGATACCAGTCTACATCCACATATTACCTTTTTTGGGGACAAATATGACAGCAGATCTGTTCATCGCAAAGGAAACATATTTCACTCCGGGGGGCATGAGCAAACGATAGTTACGTATGTAACTACGGTTCTATGAATCCCGGATGACCGCCAGAGGCGGTGCTTCAAGCACTGAATGATCACTCTTGCGCTTGCGCAGGTCGAGAATTAGTATCAACAAAGTCACCTGTGACCTACCGGTGATCAGCGGAAGCCTATATAGGCACGTGACACCGGTAGTTCAGTCCCTCGATCTTCTCGTGAGCCAGCAATACCGAGGGACCGAACGCTCTGGCGGTCATCCGGGATTCATAGAACCGTAGTTACATACGTAACTATCGTTCTATTTCATCCCTACTGACCGCCAGAGGCGGTGCTTCAAGCACTGAATGACGTATGCCAACAAGGTCCCGAGGGATGTAGAAAGAAAGGAACAACCCCCCGGAAACCGGCAGCAGCACCTACCTTAGCGGGACGCACCAGGTGGTTGCTGCAGGATGCCCTGGAGAGGATGAGGCGTAGCCATGTTAACTCTATAGAACCTCGTGAAAGTGGTCGGCACAGACCATGAGGCCGCCTCGCAGATGGACTCCAGTGGCACCCCCGTCATGGCAGCCCACGAGGTTGACAGGCTCCTCGTGGAGTGGCACCGCACTCCCTGAGGCAGGGGCTGACCCTGCAGAGAGTATGCCACAGATATCGCCCCCACAACCCAACGTGCCAGCCGTTGCTTGGACAGGGCACAACCTCGCCGCTGGCCAGCATAGCATACGAAGAGGCTGTCGGTCAGTCGCATGCTCGCTGTAGCACGGACATAGGCCTCCAGCGCTCTGACTGGGCACAGAGCTTCAGAAGGGGTCCCGGACTCGAACCGGGATAACCGAAGCGGCAAGACTGTGCCTGCCACTGTGGGGGCCTTCGGGACGAAGGAAGAATCGGTCCACAGGGTCACCCCGGAGCCATCCGGGTTCCACCGACAACAGGGCTCGGCTATAGACAGGGCATGCAGTTCCCCCACTCGTCTGCCGGAAGCCATGGCCAGCAGGAAGGCCGTCTTCATTGAGAGCCGTTCCAGATCCACTGCTGCAATCGGCTCAAAGGGTGGGGAATGAAGAGCTTCCAGTACTAAATTAAGATCCCAGGTAGGAGCCATCCGGCGCCTCGGAGGATGTAAGCGTCTTGCGCCCCTGAGGAACAGCACTATGTCCCTATACCTTCCAACAGAGCAGCCATTGAACCCAGTGTGCCAGTGGGAAATGGCAGCCACATAGACCTTCAGGGTGGAAGGGGACCGCCCCCGGTTAAGCAACTCCTGAAGGAAGTCCAGCACGGATTGAATGGGACAGTGTATGGGGTCCAGCCCCTTATTGACACACCAGGTGGTAAAAGCTGCCCATCTGGCTGTGTAAGCAGCCCGGGTGGATGGTGCCCATGCACAGGCTATTGTGTGGCCCACATCGCCCCCGAATCGGGAGAATGTGGGGTCGGACCCTGCAGGGGCCAAAGCCAAAGGCGCAGGCGGCCCGGGTCGGGGTGGAGAATCTGACCCCCCAGTTGGGATAGGAGGTCCCTCCTGGATGGGAGGGGCATCGGCGAGCTGTAACAAAGCCTGCGCAGCAGAGGAAACCAAGTCCTCGCTGGCCAGACTGGGGCTATCAGCAGGAGCCTGTGCCCTTCCTGGAGAACCCGCAGGAGGGTCTGGGGAATCAGACCCAATGGGGGAAAGGCATAGAGGAGAGTTCTGGGCCAATCGTGGGCCAGCGCATCGCACCCCAGGGGACAGGAACTGTCTGACAGGGAGAACCAGAGGGGACAGTGGGCCGTGTCTCTGGAGGCAAAGAGGTCCGCGCCTGCTCTGCCGAATGTCCCCCAGATGTGATTCACCACCTCCGGGTGGAGTCGCCACTCTCCTGGAAGAGGCGATGTGCGGGAGAGGAAGTCCGCGGGCCCGTTGCGCCAGCCCGGAATATAGGCCGCCCTGAGGCTGGTGAGGCGAGACGACGCCCACACCAGGAGCTGGTGTGTTAGGGACAGCAGTCTCGGGGACCTGGACCCACCCTGGTGGTTGATGTGGTAAACCACTGTGGTGTTGTCTGACCAGACCAGCACATGCTTCCCCCGTAGTCCCGGAAGAAAACTCCGGAGTGCGAGGGCTACAGCCCGGAGCTCCAGGGCATTGATGTGTTCCCTCTGCACCCGTGTGGACCACACTCCCTGTGTCACGTGGTCCCGCCAGGTTGCGCCCCAACCCAGAGTGGAAGCGTCCGTATATACAGCCTCCCTCCGGCACGGAAGGGGCCCGAGCGGAACTCCTCCCACAATGTAGGATTCGTCCCTCCACAGGGACAGAGACCGCAGACAGTGCGGCGCGACACAAATTCTCCTGTGTCTGTGTGCCTGACGGGTGGGGTCCAGAGCCAGGCTGTTCAGCCACATCTGCAGAGGGCGCAGGGAGAGAAGCCCCAGTGGAACCACACTGGAAGCAGCGGTAAGCGTGCCCAGGAGGCTCAGATAATCTAAGAAACGTGGTGCCGCACCACGATGGAAGGCAGGCAACATAGTTAAAATACTGGTCACCCGCTGGGGAGAAGGACGGGCGGTCATGGAGACAGAGTTCAGGAGAATGCCCAGGAACACTGTCACCTGGGAGGGGGTGAGGCTGCTCTTCTCCAGATTCACCTTCAAACCCAGCCGGTGCACATGGGAGAGCACCAACTGGGTGTCCCTGATCGCCTGACTGCGGGTTGCGGCACAAATCAGCCAATCGTCCAGATAGGGCAGTATACGAATTCCCTGTGCCTGCAGGGGGGACAGAGCTGCTGCCACCACCCTGGTGAACACTCGGGGAGACAGGGAGAGCCCAAACGGGAGTACCCTGAACTGATAATGGCACCCCTGAAATGCAAAGCGGAGAAACCGCCAGTGAACCTGTGCCACAGGGACGTGGAAGTATGCATCCCTCAGGTCGATTGACGTGAACCAGTCGCCTGGGGAGATCGCCTGCAGAACCCCCTTGGCTGTAAGCATGCGGAAGGGCAGGTCCTTCAGATAGGTGTTGAGCCCCCTGAGGTCCAGCACCGGACGAAGATTCCCATTCTTTTTGGGGACCAGAAAATACACTGAGTAAAAGCCCCCCGGATCCAGCAGGGGGTCCACAGGCACTATCGCACCCTTGACCAGCAAGGTACGTATCTCGCTGGACAGTGCCTGTGCTTTCAGAGAGTTGCAGATGGAGGTCATCCGAACTCCTCCATGAGACGGGGGCCGGCGGTGGAACTGGAGACGGTATCCCCTGGTCAGAGTGGAGAGTACCCACGAATCCGGGGTGCATTCGCCCCAGTACAGAAGCTGACCTGGGGTGAAATATCCAACCGCCGGCCTCAGTGCCTCACCTACGGGTCCCTCGGCCCCTTGGGGGCCTAGAGGGGGGGCGAGCTGGTTCCGTAGCCCGAAAGGGCTGCGAAGCCCGGGCCCCTGCCCGGACTGTCTGGGCTCGAGTCACCCTAGAAGCCGGACCTCGAGGCAAGGTTGGGGCAACGGGTAAACTGGATGACCGTGATCCTGAGCCAGAAGCCGCCCAAGTATTCACAGGCCGATGGTCACGCCTGTGGAGCCCCACGAGCTGCTGCCTGGTGCGAGAAGCCTGGGCAGTGCGTTCCAGAGCCTCCACTGCAGCAGAGCCGAAAAGCTCCCCTGGAACCACCGGCAAGGCGCGCAGTGTCCGCCTGCAGGGTTCGGTGAGTGGCGACTGAGCCAGCCACACCTGGCGCCGAGCATGGACCAGGGTGGACAATGTACGCCCCAGCTCCCTTGACATCAGGGCAAAGGCCTGGAGAGACGCATCCAGCATGCCCTGAGTGGACTGGTCAAGCGACCGTGCCTCCAGGGAAGATGCCAGGCCTAGCAGCAAATGGGAGAGGGAGTTCCCAATACGCCCCATCCTAGCCCCTGAATCGTAGGCTCGGCAGAGCAGATCGTCCGTAATGCGACACTGTGGCCGTGGACAGCGGGCGCTAGCTCGTAGGGCCTCCTCCGGAGGAACAATAAGGGAGGCAATGCCAGTTTCCACCGCTGGCATCTGACCTAACCCAAACTTTGGGGCCTCCTGCATCGCGGCAAGAGCTCTTCCGTCTGATGTCGGGCGAGAAAGAGCACGAGTATCCGACCAGCAGGTGTGGAGTTCCTTGATGTACTCCTCTGAAGGTGGTACAGCAAAGGTGGCCATCCCGGCCTCACGGCGTCTGAAAAAAGCGCTAGAGGTGGCGGGCTGAACTTGTGGAGAATCCACCTGCAACTGTGCCAGGGCAGCTTTAATAGCAGTTGCCACCGACTCTCCCGTACCCCCCAGAGAGATGTCGGATTCAACATCCGACACCTGCGGGCTATGTGCTTGGGGTTCCCCCCGAAAGAGGGTGTCAGATGCCGCCAGCGAGAGGGCGTCCTCATTGAGGACTGAAGCTTCCTCAGTAGCTGGAGACGAGACCAATCCCTGAACAGGGGGAGGTCGCAAAGATTGGAGTAGAGCCTTCATCTGGGCCAACTCTGAGGATAACTGATCCACTTTAGAGGACAGCCCCCGCCCCGAATGGCGGGACTTCTTCCCAGCTATTGGCGGGGCGTCCGAGGCAGGGCGTTTAGAGGATAACCCCTGGCCAGGGGGCAACTGTTCCTGCTGGTGAGAGCCCATCCAGGGAACAGGCTGCTCGACTGAGGACAGCCGGGCCAGCCGCGCCGCATGGGGCAGAACGCTGCAATTGGGGCAGGCAGCCTCGGTAAGCGCCTCCTTGAGGTGGTCAACACCCAGGCAAGGGGGGCACAGGTCATGGCCATCCTCAGGATGCAAAGGGGCTAAACAAGTGGAACAACAAAGACGTTCCATCTCTGAGTGATGGAGCCCGTACTCAGGAGCCGCTTCACCCACTTGACCGAGCAGAAATCGCCACTAGTGAAATGGATGTTTCAATTTAGTTCACCAAAAAACACTCAGCGCGGGCAGAAAACGCCACTGGCGAGGTAATGTAAACAGTAACGACCTGTTTCGACCAGGCTCAACCAAAGAAACTCAGCACGGGCAGAAAACGCCACTGGCGAGGTAATGTAAACAGTAACGACCTGTTTCGACCAGGTTCAACCAAAGAAACTCAGCGCGGGCAGAAAACGCCACTGGCGAGGTAGTGTAAACAGTAACGACCTGTTTTGATCAGGTTCAACCAAAGAAACTCAGCGCGGGCAGAAAACGCCGCTGATGAGATAATTGTAAACAGTAACAAACTGTTTCAATCAGATTCAACCAAGAAACTCGGCGCGGGCAGAAAACGCCACCGGCGAGGTAAAAACGAACGATAACCGACTTGTTTAAATCAGGTTAAATAAAAGGACTCAACGCGGGCGGAGGACGCCACCGGTGAGTAAACAAAATGAGCAGCTACTACCAGCTGCTAAC
Source organism: Fundulus diaphanus (assembly GCA_037039145.1). NCBI lineage: Eukaryota > Metazoa > Chordata > Actinopteri > Cyprinodontiformes > Fundulidae > Fundulus > Fundulus diaphanus. The sequence goes on along the minus strand of CM073130.1, from coordinate 49,100,156 downwards.
TCAAGCAACACCGGCGGGTCAAGACGCTACCCGCGGGGTTCAGAAAAAATGAAAGGAAACAGACTCACCCAATGAGGTCTGTAGGCACAATCGTCGCTCGCGCAGCCCCTGGAGGGCGAGCACGCTCGCAGCTCCGACCGCAAACGATCACGGGGCTACTGGCAGCGAGCTGACGGAGAAAGCGGTTATACAGAGAAAACTCACGTGTCTGTAGAAGGAACCGCTCACAACAAACCTGCGTGCGAGAAGATGAGAAGGGACTGAACTACCGGTGTCACGTGCCTATATAGGCTTCCGCTGATCACCGGTAGGTCACAGGTGACTTTGTTGATACTAATTCTCGACCTGCGCAAGCGCAAGAGTGATCATTCAGTGCTTGAAGCACCGCCTCTGGCGGTCAGTAGGGATGAAATAGAACGACTTCCTTATATTATGTTTCTGTTTTGCAGCAGTGTTAAAGGAGACGAATAAGCATCAACGTAAAATCCAGTCAATGCCGTGTATTGTTTAATGTAAATATTAGCTTGTTACAATCCAGGTTTAATGATGCGGAGCGTTATGGAGGAAGACTCTTTGTTTGGCTAGCTGAAGTGGGGGAACCGAGCCGGGGGAACCGAGCCTGGACAACTGGGGTTGTCAAACTGTGCAAATTGACCTGCAGACCGGATTTAATCCCGGATTTTATTTAAAAAAAAAAAACTAGATGAACGCACATTTTACCCATTCAACGTGTATGCACGCTGTCCCGTGACTTTTCCGTTAGCTCCTGGGGCCTTTTGACACACATCGTATTGAATTTGTCGTATTCATTTTGGATTTTAACCGACTAAAGTGTCCAATGTGACTTTCCATAATAAAACCCGACAGGCAGCCCGGGTACCGCACGGTTTTGAAACATTTCTCCAAACACCGTGTTTGCCGTTTAAAATAGCGCCCGGGCGGTTGGAGAGCTAGCCGTAGCTATGCTATCTTAGTTCATTTGCAGCACCACTCGTGTGACTACAGCGCTTGTCTGTTATTCTGTCGTAATATTTGTTTATTTATTTTTAAAAGAATTGCGCACACTGCACAGTCTTTAATAAGTTGGTGTGAGCATAAACAGGGGAAACTTGGTCTGGAGTTAGCGTCAGAGAGGCTAAACGTAAAGGATATAGCCGCGTCCCATTGTGCCAACGAGCCGCGGGCCTTCATAGAAAGCACTGAAACCAGAGCAGCTAGCTCACCTTCTTGTAGTGCTTTCCGATCCAAAGTCGCACCGTCTCAAGCTGAGAGATGGTTTCGGAACTTTCCCAAAATTTCGTCGAAGGGCCTCCGTCTTTCTTTCGTGCTACGGCGATTCCGCCGCCAACCGGGCCCGCGGCTGATCCGCCCGAGCCCGTCCCGCCTGCCGAGGTCGCCGCCGTCGCCATTGTGTTTAGCTCGCTGCGTTACCTTTCTCCTCCAAAGCGCTCCTCACCATGCAAGTTTTCAAATGATATTGCGCAGCCGCAAAACTCAGCAAAGGGGCTTGTGGGAAATGTAGGTCTCCGAGAAAGTTGTCCGGTCTTGGCAAGAACACAGGAAGATCGGACTGGACGGGCACGCAGCACGTATTGTGTATTGGAACATCATATACGTAGACGCGTCATAGGGCGCAGGTTCGCACGTCAACGTCACCGCCATATTGTATGTGGCAGAAAAGAGTTGAGTTCTGTTATTGTGAACGTGAATCAGAAAAGATGCCTCATTCCTGTGCTGCATGGAAATGTATTCTGGCTGATTTCACTACTTGTATCTGCCTTCTATATATATATATATATATAGAAGGCAGGTAATATATATATATATATATTCAAATTTTCAATTCAATTCAATTCAATTTTATTTATATAGCGCCAAATCATGAAACATGTCATCTCAAGGCACTTTACAAAATCAAGTTCAATCATATTATACAGATTGGGTCAGATTATACAGATTGGTCAAAATGTCCTATATAAGGAAACCAGTTGATTGCATCAAAGTCCCGACAAGCAGCATTCACTCCTGGGGAACCGTAGAGCCACAGGGAGAGTCGTCTGCATTGTACATGGCTTTGCTGCAATCCCTCATACTGAGCAAGCATGAAGCGACAGTGGGAAGAAAAACCACCCATTAACGGGAAAAAAAAACCTCCGGCAGAACCGGGCTCAGTATGAACGGTCATCTGCCTCGACCGACTGGGGTTACAGAAGACAGAGCAGATACACAACAAGAGAGACAAAAAGCACAGAAGCACACATTGATCTAGTAATCTGTTCTACATTAGATGGTAATAGTCGGTGATCTGTCCTCCCTGGATGATTTCACAGTCAACAGAACGTCAGACCAGGTGTACCTACTATGAAGAAAAAAGAGAGAGAACAAAAAGTTAAAAGCTGAAATGACAACAGTCATTTCAATGTAATGCAATGCAAATCTGGAGAACAGTAGACTGGAGAACAGTAGAAATCAGTAGAGTGAGAAAAATAGGCCCTGATGTCCTCCAGTAGCCTAAGCCTATAGCAGCAAAACTATAAAGGTAGCTCAGAGTAACATGAGCCACTCTAGTTATAAGCTTTGTCAAAAAGGAAGGTTTTAAGATTAGTCTTAAAAGTAGACAGGGTGTCTGCCTCACGGACCAAAACTGGGAGTTGGTTCCACAGGAGAGGAGCCTGATAGCTAAAGGATCTGCCTCCCATTCTACTTTTAGAGACTCTAGGAACCACCAGCAGACCTGCAGTCTGAGAGCGAAGTGCTCTGTTAGGAACATACGGAGTAATTAGAGCTCTGATATATGATGGAGCTTGATTATTAAGGGCTTTATACGTTAGAAGAAGAATTTTAAATTCTATTCTTCATTTAACAGGAAGCCAATGAAGGGAAGCTAAAATTGGAGAAATATGATCCCTCTTGTTGATTTTCATCAGAACTCTCGCTGCAGCATTTTGGATCAGCTGAAGGCTTTGAACTGCATTTTGTGGACTTCCTGATAGTAAAGAATTACAATAGTCCAGCCTTGAAGTAACAAATGCATGGACTAGTTTTTCAGCATCACTCCTGGACAGAATGTTTCTAATTTTAGCGATATTCCGGAGGTGAAAAAAGGAAACTCTGGAAACCTGTTTAATATGGGATTTAAATGACATGTCTTGGTCAAAAATAACACCAAGGTTTTTTACTTTATTACCAGAGGCCAAGTTAATGTCATCCAGATTAAGTGATTGGTTAAGAAGTTTATTTTTTGAGGACTCTGGCCCAAAGATTACAACTTCGGTCTTGTCAGAATTTAGATGCAGGAAATTTAAAGTCATCCAGCTTTTGATGTCATCAAGACATGACTGCAGTCGATGTAATTGATTGGATTCATCAGGATTTATGGATAGATATAGCTGAGTGTCATCAGCATAACAGTGGAAATTAATCCCATGCTGTCTGATAATTTTGCCGATCGGAAGCATATATATAGTAAAGAGAATTGGTCCAAGGACTGAACCCTGTGGTACTCCACAGGTGACCCTAGAGTTTGAGGAAGATTTATTATTAACATGAACAAACTGGAATCTGTCCGACAGATAAGATTTAAACCAGCCTAATGCTTTCCCCTTAATCCCTACAGTATGTTCAAGTCTTTGTAGGAGAATATTGTGATCAACTGTATCAAATGCAGCACTAAGATCTAACAGGACAAGTACAGACACAAGTCCATTATCTGAGGCCATGAGAATATCATTAGTGACCTTCACCAGAGCCGTTTCAGTGCTATGATGAGCTCTGAAGCCTGACTGAAACTCCTCAAGTAGGTCATTGCTTTGTAAATGTTCACAAAGTTGATTAGCAACTACTTTCTCAAGAATTTTAGATAAGAAAAGAAGATTAGATATAGGTCTGTAGTTTACTAGCTCATCTTGATCAAGAGAAGGTTTCTTAAGTAAAGGTTTAATAACAGCTACTTTAAAAACCTGTGGTACATATCCATTTACTAAGGATAGATTAATCATGTCTAAAATAGGACCACTGATCAAAGGGAATATCTCCTTAAACAACTTGGTTGGGATTGGGTCTAACATACAGGTACAAGATTTAGATGAAGCTAAGATTTTAGATAGCTCAGAAAGCTCTACTGCTTCTAAACAGTTCAGACACAGCGCAGGTTCTAAAGATTCCTCCAATGCTGCCTTACTTACTGGGGATGAGGTAATCATGTTTGGGAGGATGCCAATTATTTTATTTTTAATGGCATCAATTTTATTTATGAAGAATCCCATAAAATCATTACTACTAAGAGCTAAGGGAATGGATGGATCAACAGAGCTGCAGCTCTGAGTAAGTTTGGCAACTGTACTAAAGAGAAATCTAGGATTATTTTTATTCTCTTCAATTAATGATGAAAAATATGCTGCTCTAACTCTGCGAAGGGTCTTGTTATACAACAATAGACTGTCCCTCCAGATTAAGTAGGATTCCTCTTGGTGTGTAGAGCGTCATTTTCTCTCCAATTTCCTAACATTGTGCTTCAAGGAACGCAGCTCTGAATTAAACCAGGGAGCCAGCTTCCTGTGAATTATCACCTTCTTTTTCAAGGGAGCTACATTATCTAATGCAGAACGCAATGAGGAAGTCACACTGTTAGCAAATGTATCTATTTGTGAATGGGAAGAAACAGCATTGCTGCCATCTACAGGGCATTTCTGCAATACTGAGGATATTAAGAGGGGGACAGACTCTTTAAGTTTTGATACAGCATTATCCGATAAAGATCTACTATAATGGAACCCTCTATATATATATATATATATATATATATATATATATATATATATATATATATATATATATATATATATGTATGTGTTTAATACTCCCCCTTTTTGGGGGAGTATTAAAGAGGTAAAATTAATAATAAGAGAAAAAAAGTCCTAGGTTAAGTAAAAAAAAACACACAAAAGTGATAATGTTATGAGAAAAACGTCATATTATGAGAATTAAGAGGGAATATTTCCAGAATAGTCACAGTTTGCAGAATTATTTCACTCCTGGAGTAATAGGGCCAGGTTAGATTATGTTAAATATTTTTATTCTTTAGGAGAATAAATTCAGGAGAATGAAGCTAAAGGGATACGAACATAAACTTGTAATATTACAAAAACAAAAATACTACGAATACAAAGTATATTCAGAGATTAAAGTCCCTCTGATACTGTTTAAGTGACTGAGTAACTGCAGATTTGCCACATTTAAGATGGCGGACGCTCTGACGCATCGCAGCATAGGCAGTACCCGCCCAATGACGCGTCTACTCTTATATTATGTCTATGGAAGTATACTCGTGTAAAAAAAAAAAAGTATACTCGTGTACTCGGACGTCGTCACACCCACAGTTCTTGAGCATTTCTTTAACATTCAACACTATTTATACACTACACCATCATATCTTATTGAAAACGTTTTTTTAATTAATTTCTCAAAAGTCTAAAAAATATCTAAAAAAATTACAGAACTGTGGGTATAAAACTAGCAATATCGGGAATTTCTTTGTTGGGAGTTGTAATTGTAGTTGTAGAGGCGATTGAATCTTTTTAAAAAATCAGCACTTTGTAGAAGCAAAATGAGCAATACGAGCAATATTGCTGTTGCTTTGGTCGTTGGTCAGCTTTACCAGCAGGCTGAAGAGGAGGTGGCGCAATTAAGGAGGCAAATCCGAGCAAGGAGAAGATTGATGCGGCAGAGGAGGCTCAGAAGGCAGGCTTTGCTCGCCCATCTATTGCCAACTGGTAGGCATTTTAAGATTGACAGCCTATTTCCTACTTTTATCTTTAAAAAAACATAGAGGATGGTATTAAAAACGTGATCAGGTTGAAATTGTGACTATTTTTCTATAAATAATTAAAATGAAGACCCAATTTAACATTAGTAACAGTATGACATTAGGGTTAAGCTACTTTATTGCACCTACTGACCTTCACAGCATTGATAATTAAGAAAGGAAAAAAAAACATTTTTATGTCTGTCCACCTTTACAGTGATTAATCTATAAATTATGTGCAGTTAGTTCAGCCCATTTTTTCAGTGAAAAGGTAAAAATACCAGAGAAGGGAAGCCATTTGTTACATTTACTATACATTTGACCTTTTCTTTCTTGAGAGCTATAATAATCTATAATATCTATAAACTATAATAATTCAGTCTTACGATTCTTTCCCCAAGACACAGTACATATTCTTCATATGCAATTATTTTTATTTATATATATATATATATATATATATATATATATATATATATATATATATATATATATATATATACTCTTCTAAAGACTTTCTGCATGTTTGTTTTGGGTTCGAAGCCAACTGTTGTTCATTTTATGAAAATAACATTGAAACTACTGTCCATTTATTCTTTAACTGTTTGTTCTCAGAGGCATTTCGGCTGGATATTTTCTTGTGGTTACATCCTAAAGTTTCTCAGCTGGGGAAATTCCGTCTGAAAGACATTATATACGGACGGATTGTGGAATGCCGGAATAACTCTTTCATGGTGAAAACTATTCATATACTTGGGGGAAATTTTTATACACAAGTCCAAGTTTAAGAAATTGACTCAAATTATGTGGGGGGTTTTCAACGAGTTTCTCATCTTTGTTAATGCCTTTAAAGTAATGCAAAACTCCAAGGCTATAAAACTTCTCAATATTATCAATGAATACAATCTGGTTGCATGGAAACAGGTAGCCGTGTATAATTTAATTTATTTTAGTAATCTTTTATTCTTTGTTTTTTGTTTACTTCTCCTCTTTTTGTCATCTGTTTTGTTTTTTTGTTCTACCATCTTACTGCACCTTTGCCTCTAAGTATTTTTATATGGATAATTCAGATGTACAAATGCCTTTTTGTTTGTACAAGACTGTTTAATAAAATAATAACAATAAAAAAAGAGTCAGAATCAACATTTTGATTTTTTATTCTAACGCTTGCATAGTGTAAAAAAAAAAAATAGGCAGATAAGCAACAGCAGGTAGAAATGCAACCACAATCTATAACAGAAAATATGTTATTCAGGATTCAAAAGTAAGGGGTTGCAGGAGTTATAGTCAGGTGGCCATTCCTAGAAAATAGAGCCATCGTTCCCTCCATGTCCTGTACACCTAAAACCTTTACAAATGTTTTTAGGTGAGGTCTTCCAACATTTAAAAACTGGTTGTCAGTTTCCAACGTTGTGCACTGGTTCCCAGCCTTTTATGAAAGGTGAAGCTTAATATGTTGCATATTTCTTACCTAAGAATTTATATTTCACCGCTTTTCTTTATGATTGCAATGGATTATCACCTACATGTCATTAATTTAGGAAAACCTCTTGAAGCTGACACCAAAATCATAGTCATTAGATATTTTCTAGACTTGAAAATTTTGAATTATCTATTGTAAAAGGTGATGGTAGGGTAAAAGCATTCGACAGTGATAACATTTTTTTCAGTGATGAACTGAATAAAGGGAATATGAATGTCATAAATATTTTTTCAAACAACCTAAAACCAAAGGACGTAATACTCATAATCCGTGACATGTTATGCACTCCTACTAATTAATTAATTATTTTTCAAACTGTGTGCACAAGTCTGCACATTGACTACCGGTCAAATTGAGTTTCTCATAGGTCAATTAATATAAAAAAGACAAAGTTAGGTTTACAGGAGAAAGTGGGAACGAAAAGCTTAAATAGGCTTTATTCCATAATCAGGCCACCTGACTATTAAGGAGTTTGTTCTGCCGGTTCAATCCCCCGCTCCGACCATCTCAGTTGTTGTGTTCACCTGATGTATTGCAGTCTCAGCTGTGGCTGCCCTGGAGCAGACTGACTAACATAACTCACCACCATCTGTGTGTGAATGACTGATTAGTAGTGTAAAGCTCATTGGTGTCGCTAGACTTGTTAAAGCGCTATACCAGTGATCCATTTACCATTTTACGAAATTTTGAACAGCACAGCACACATGCCTCATGGCCATCTTGGGGTTGTACAAACAGAGCGGTAACGCTTGAATAGTTTACATGGCCAAGCAGACTTATCATCCATGGCTTTTAATGGAAAAATCAGGTTTGGGACACTCTACGGGCAAAGGCAGGTGGGACATTAGGACCTGAGAAGACTGTTGGAATGAAACTGGCTGAAGAATGGCTGTTACGTTTAATAACTTCTTCTGCTTCCGACATAACAAAGCAGCAATGCTCGGACCAGGAGGCACTCAGCAGCAAAAAAACGTACTAAAGCTAAAAAAAAAAAAAAAAAAAAAGTTGTGACAGGCTATAGTCAGTGCTCAGTCTGAAGTGATAGCAACTACAAGTCAGATGTTTTGCACTTCATATAAAGAGGCTAAATGCAACAGGTCAGCACATGGAAATGAATGTGCAATTGACTGTTGGAAGTTAAATGGACTTGAAATGGGTAGAGCACTCCATTCTAATGTTGTATGTGTGAACATACAAAACACATTCCAGCAGAAATGAAAAGAGAACTCTTTGATAAAATTTTGGAGTTTGCAGCTAAACTTCCAAATCTACTTTTCCTTCTGATAAACTGTATAATACATGGATGTCTTCTAGTGCAGGCTACATGTCCCACTCATCGTTTTGGCAATTTACTGCACATTTGTTGAAATCCCGCTTTTGTGTCTAAAACCATCTGTGTGACGCCCTCCTCAGGTCTAACGAGTGTGCTCCATTTGAACTTCGAATCATTATTGCCATTGTTTCAAAAGGTATTGTGACATCCCCAGGAAAACTGACGTCAGTATCTCTGCCCCTGTGGGGTATAAAACCGGCTCTGTCTTGTTCATTACTCTGTTGTGTGTTGGAAGAGTGAGCTTTGAAATCTTTCAATCAAATTTTAAGTTTTGTACTCTTGTTTGTTAGGATAGGGACAAAGTGTGTGAGTTTGCACCCTGAGCCAGTGGCTCGAACTGATAAGGCTCTGGCCCACTGTGCTCCATAAAAGCTCCCTCAACCTCTGGTGATGAGGGGGGGAAAGATCGTTCACCAAATGTGATTCATTATGTGAAATTGAGCTAGCTGCCACTTTCCCTTGTCCCAACGACAGACCCCATCATAGACTTGAGCTTGTGGTAAATGTTACAGATATGGGGGCAGAAAATAATTTTACGATACTGGTGGACAAGCTATATTCTACCTGTGACATGTCTAACAAGAGCCACATGGAACTAAGCGAGTGCGCATCCAGTTCGGTCATGCAACTGCAAAATCGGTCGATGTTAGACACAAGGTGGGTGGCCTCCAGTTTTAGGATAGTGGAAGGAGTTTAGAACAACTATCAAGTACTTCACAGACATTTTAAGTCTGCATCAGAAGCTTCCACCTGTGACGTCTCATTACTGAAAAGTGCTTTATAAATAAACTTGCCTTTCCTTCCGCTACCCAGAGGTTCCAGTGCTTTTCTAACAATCTGGGTAGGCTGTGTGATGCACTGCAGGAGTTATCTGACAAAAGTGGCTATGATCGTTTCATTGAGGAGCTATGGTGCTTTATCCACAGTACTGGCTGAGGATGCAGATGTGCTCTATAGGTAGACCCAGTTTTCCAGGTGCTCTAACAGAACGGAGTGATCAACAGTATCGAATGCTGCACTGAAACCTAACATGGCTGTAGTCTGTTTGAAACAATGTGATAGCAGCAGAAATAAGCAGTTTATTTGCATTCAGAGAAGAGTGTATCTTGTTAAATCTTCACCATGTACAAATAAAAGTCTCGTGAATGTTCCTTTCCCATTTAAATTTATAAAATGGAGGGGGATGCTTAGAGACTTAGACTTTATTTTCATTCAGCTGGAACTGCACAATGTAAATTTGAGCAAAATTAATTTCAAGGTTCTGAGTAAAAGCATAAGACACAAGAGAAACTTCATAAACCTAAGTATGTGATACATTACTAATAGCTTGTCTTATTTAACAACTGGGCAACTTGGAGGCAATTTAATGGGGTTTGATATTGGTCTGGATCCAACTCTTGGCTTTAGAGGTGCCGGCGTTTGGTCCTGGTTCACTTTTTGGAGAAGTTCTTGAAATACTCTTCATTACCACTGACTAAGGATGGTTAAAAGTAAAGTTGATGTATTAGAAGCACTCATCTATTTTGGTGTTTAGACTTATTAGCTGAATCCATCCATCTTCTGTCACGCTTGTCCCTTGTGGGATCACAAGGGGTGCTGGTGCATTCAATGGGTGAGAGGCAGGGTACACCCTGGACAGGTTGCCAGTCTGTTGCAGGGCAACACAGAGACAAACAACCATTCACGCACACACTCACACCTAAGGAGAATTTGAGAGGCCAATTAACCTAAAAGCCATGTTTTTGTACTGTGGCCAGAGTACCCGGAGAGAACCTACATATGAACATGCAAACTCCATGCAGAAAGACCAGACTCAAACCCAGGACCTTCTTGCTGCAAGGAAACAGCGCTACCCACTGCGCCACTGTGGAACCAATTGAATGGTGTCAAGACAGCATGGAACTTGTACCAAAGTTTGAGAACAATTGTTATTGTATTTAATCCTATGGACCAGAACATTATAGTAATGACTGAAAGTCATTTTAGTCTCATGGGTGCAAATATTTACATATACCTATGTACACAGGAAGCTCTAAATCCAATGAAAGTTACGGATCTCAGGATGACGGCAGGACATACTGACAGACTGTATGCGAGGATTCCTGCTAAAAATGAGCTTTGTAAAATCTAATAAGCACACTGCACACAGAGTAATTGAAGATAATCATCACATTACATCCTAAATGGGTATTCCAAGTGAAAAACAAAGCTTTATCTAAAACAGTTATGTTTTTTTTTTACCACACATCTTAGTGGGATTTTACATCATCAAGACAGATTCTGAGCAATTCCCCTGTGGTCTTCTTATGGATTGTGTTCCTCAGCATCCACAATGAAAACTCTTCCATCAGAGTGTTTTTTCCACTGTAGACCAATGATACCATTTACATTTCCACTCAGCTTTTGTTTCATCTGGGATAGAAAAAGCACCAATATCTTTTAACCAATGTATACATATATTTTATGCTGATTGAAGCAATACCTACACTTAACTTATAAACATCTGAAAGACTTACTTGTTCCAAGATGCTGTTTTGCACAGCAGGGTCATTTAGATCCAAAAGTGAGTCCTGCTGTCTGATCCTCAGTTTTATGACCTGCAGTTTGGTTTCTCCGAACAGGCAAAATAACAGCAATTTAAAATGCTTCTTCATTTAGCATGTTTATCCATAGCTATAAATTTGCATTGGTTAATTATTTTTACTTACTGCATTTGCAAAGGAAAGGATGAACTTCTGTGCATTTCCTGTCTCCCCATTTACCAGATTCAGTCTTCAACAAAGCAACACAATATTCACTATTTAGGGCATACACCGTTTGGGATTCCCTCCAGTACCTTAGCGAGGAGTCAGTCAGGTCTGACCATTCCCAGGGATCTCTGAAGAGACCAACATATACTGCCTTTCCATTGGCAACTTCCTGGACTGTCTGGTATTCTGCATCATTCCTCAGACTGACGAGGTCCGTGTAGGTTTTTCTGCAGAAATCTCGAGCAGCGGTCCAAGTCATTGGCTCTTGACCAAGGATGTACTGAGCTTTTCCTTGTTTTGTTCCTGAAAGGGGATATTGTACAATTTTTCATGATTCTTACAACAAAAACAAGAGTATTCACCAGGTAAGCAATGACGTCAGTATTTTTGTTCATCTTTGAATATTTAATCATCCACACAGATATGCCATGAACAGCTTTGGGTATGTGTTAGTTTGCTTGTGGACAAGAGGTGCAAATTCAGCAGAAGAGTTGTGTCTGTTTGCCCATCTTTCCTGTTTGCCCATCTTTCCATTCAGTCATTGTTTAATGGTCATGTTAGATCGGGTCGCAGGATTAAGGTTCAGGAACAAAACTCAGACATCTCTCTGCCAAACAACACATTCTGGGGGACTCTGATGGTGGCTCCAGCCCAAAGAGACTTATAGTCACTCCAGGCTTTTGTGGGTCTGCCTTATGGAAACCACGTCTATAGATACCGCCAGGATTACTAGATTTTCTGGGAGAAACCTTGTACACACACACACACACACACACACACATGTTATATATATATATATATATATATATATATATATATATATATATATATATATATATATATATATATATATATATATATATATATATATATTAGGGCTGGGCAACGATTAAAATCTTTAATCGCGATTAATCGCATAATTTGCCCGATTAATCGCGATTAATCGCATTGTATGCGCAAACTCCAAGAATGAATTCAAAAGTAGTGTAAAGAGCACTTTTATTTTAATGTTCTGCTGCCATAGGAACAAAAGTGTTGTAACATTTGTAGCACTTATCAGTAATACATATTTAGTGTAAAGCTCAACTTAAATAATAATAAATTAAAGCTTATTGCCACTGACAGGAAATTCTCTTTATGGGGAAAACATCTACCAAAAACAGGTAATTTCTGAGGTAACAACAGGGAGCAGCATTACCATTTTATGTTCAATACCAAAGTGTGAAGCACAAAAAAGTTCTACAGTAGCTATCCACTTTGCCATTACATTGGTTAGCTTCTCTGAGTCATTGAATTGTTTGGTGATGTCTACAGTGTGTTTGGCATTTAAGTGATATGTTAAACTCAAGGTGCTCCGGTGATAAGAAAGTTTAACTTGGCAGTGGTTACAACCAGGCCAGCTGACAGCTTTGCTAGGGCCCGGGACAACGCAGTCTTTTTGGGCCCCCCCTCTACACCTGCCGCCACCACACACACACACACACACGCACACACACACACACACACACACACACACACACACACACACACACAAAGTCAACTTAACTGTATATTTCATGCCCTGGGAATCTCTGTATTTTATACTGGATATTTTCAACCCATCTATTGAATTTAGTGCACTAGTTGATCTTTTCTTCATAAGAGAACAGCAGCACTGCAGCCAAAATATGGCCTTTTTTGACCTGCTGTATATTAGCCAGTCCCTAAGCTTGATGTATCATGAAACTGTTGACCTTTTGGGTTTTGTGGTTTTTATTTTATTATTACAATTAAATAATAATAATAATAATGTTATGTTCAGTGTTTTTTCGCTAATCCACCTCTTATATCTTTAAATCCTTATGTAATTTTGTTTGTGATGTGTGCACCTTCCTGTTGCTTTAATCCTATAAATTTCCCCGTCGTGGGATAAATAAAGGATTAGCTAATGTTATCTTATCTTAAATAACACTTTTTAATATATGTACTGGGTTCTTTCAAGGTCTTAATTACATTTCCTGTGTGGGCTCCAGTAACATATGATAGATAATATCTACTTTGAAAGTTAACATGAACTGCTGCTGAAGATGAACACTGATCTACCTGGATGTTCCATGGAGGACTGAAACGCCTCAGTCAGAGACGTCTGTGGGTCTGTCGGGGCAATGACAGAAGTTTCGTCTCCTCTCTCCGTTTCTGTGGCTCGACGTTTTTTCACGTGCTTAGATAAATTTGTTGTGTTTCCACTGAAATTAACCGGCTTGTTACAAAACATACAGCTTGATTTCATTTACGGTATTAAAATAAAGCCAAACGGTGCTACTTCCCCTGTTCATGTTTTTCTGCTGCTGCGGTCTCTCTCAGCAACGCGACTGTTTGTGTGTTGAGTTGAGTGTGAGAGCTGAGTGGGCGGGCCAGGCTGAGCCTGCGTGCTGATTGGCTGGCGCCGCTGAGCCATGTACGAGAGGGGAGGGTGAGCAGCAGAGTGCTGCTGGAGGGGGAGTCAGAATGCTGACTGACACTGACTGAAAGCATGTGAGCAACATGCGTTAATGCGCGATAAAATAAATATCGCCGTTAATAGTCTAATGAATTAACGCGAAATTAACGCGTTAACTTGCCCAGCCCTAATATATATATATATATATATATATATATATATATATATATATATATATATATATATATATATATATATATATATATATATATATATATATATATATATTAGGGCTTGTTGGGGATCATTTCTGCTCGGAGATTCAAGTTATTAATTATGGTTTATAATTAGCATTTCCAAAGTCATAATTTAAAAAATAAATACACAACAAATACATGTTTTTAGGACCAAAATCGCAAAGTATTACTTACTGTCAAAGCAGACTGGTAATCTTGTGACAGAACAGGAGATTGTAGAAAGTTTTCCGTTATTGTAAACAGCACAGTTATCAGCACCTAATGAGCCCCATTTTAGGTTATCTCTTTCTCCATCCTTGTAGAAATCTTTGCCTGCCAGAGACCAGTGCCACACTAGCTTGCTTCCTCTTTGCAGCCCAATCCACACTGCATCAATGTAGTTATCTGCAACAGTTTTCAGAACCCTATCCATCTCATCCATGTCTTCCATGGTGGCCAGGTCAATGCATGTTTCTCTGCAGTAGCTCTGGGCCTCACTCCAGGTTTTTGGAGTGTGAAATAAGACGTACTGGTGCTGATGCACACAGAGACAAAGAGAACATAGTCCTGTGGAAGAAAAGTTAGAAGTGTACAGATAAACATTAGCTGACATTTTGGTGGGATTGGTTCTATTAGAAAAACGTGCTTCAGAGAAAATTACATTTGACACAGACAGTAAAGACATGAAGAAACACTAACCTGTGAGTATCATTAGGTTCATGAAATCTTCCATGGCTGTTATGAAGTTAATGGGAGAAGAATAAACTGAGATTAACTTTTATTTACGGAAAAACGTTACATAATTCTTTACCAGTGGCTTATAAAAGAGGTGGAGAGATAGAAATGCAAATGTAATGAGCTGTTGTGGTTTCACTTCAGGATTCCTTTTTAATTAGGAAGGTATCGATTTACAAATGTACATTATGCATTATTTATTGTCTTAATGTTTGCATATGAAAAAACAAAATAAAGAACAAAAACAAAAATCATGAAAGAACAAGGAATGAGGAAATTAGAAATCCTTTTGAAATAATGTATTTACTGGAGTAGTGAAGGAAAATGATTAATAAACTGATGACCAACAAATGTAGTGATAAGCCACTTAAATGTATTAAAGTTTATTTTTCATTATTTAAGTAAAATATAAATGTATAAATCGGTCATAAGCACAATTCTACTAAATCATTGAGCTCTAATTAAATAGTTAAAAAAGAGAAACATTTTTTATTTTCAAAATATACATTATCAGAATCATATTATTGAATGATTGTATTGAGTCTTATAGAATCATTATTAACCCATTATAAAATTACAGTTAAATATTTTAATGAAGAAATTTTCACATTTTCACAACACACATATATGTAGGGCATTGTTTGGGGGGGGGGGGGGTAAAGACATTTGGGGGCTGTTAGTT
Source organism: Fundulus diaphanus (assembly GCA_037039145.1). Taxonomy (NCBI): domain Eukaryota; kingdom Metazoa; phylum Chordata; class Actinopteri; order Cyprinodontiformes; family Fundulidae; genus Fundulus; species Fundulus diaphanus. The sequence continues at coordinate 49,084,715 of CM073130.1, read as the reverse complement.
ATTTGGGGGGTTCTGGTTGAGCGGCCCGTTCGGGTCATTTTGGCCCCATCCCCAGGAGGCTTGTCCCGTGGGTTGTCTGGTCCGGATACGGGATGGGGGGGGGGGGGGGGGGTGTTCTGGGGGGGGGGGGGGGGGGGGGGGCTTTCGCTCTTCAGAACCACTATTGAGCATTTTTCTCTCGGATAAACTTTACATACACAAGCGCACTCTCACAAACAACTTGGTTCCAGGTACTTACAGATTCACTTCCATACAGTACACCCTTATTTTTATCTTCAGCTGCCACATTATACATGTCGTATTAAATAATACTACATATACTTCAGCGATAGTATAAGGTTTTACTTTATTGTATCTGTAATTCTATATCCGTTGGTTGTGCTGTTCTTTTTACATCTCTCTTTGCAGGCGATGAAGCAGACTGAAGACGTTTTATCTCTCCCTTTTATCTCCTCCTTCACCTTTTCTCCTTTTTTTTCTTTTCTTGTTTTTCCTTTCCTCTTCTACTTTCTCATTGTAGTGTCCATATAACATGAAATACTCCCTGCATAAATTATAATAAAACTATTTACATGTATAAATCAAGCGGAGTGCTATGGCGAAAGAAGTACTGCTCCACTTGTGAAAGTAAAATCTCAACAATTCTTATTGCCACATTGCCAGACAGGACACTATTAAAAAAAAGAATATCTCTCTGTCTGACATATTGTTTTCAAGCGACATTTTGAGAGGAAATGAACAAATCTCTTCAAGAGATCCACCATCGGCTTTGACCTCCTTGAAATACCACATTAAAACTGATGAGAAAGGCTCATTACTTTGGTCCAAAATAAGACCTCTCTCAGCAGGTGTAATTCCAACATTCTCCTGATACTGTGGACAGAGAATGTCTCTAAAAACAGCTGTTGTTGAGCAGGGAAGGTCACCGTCAGCCTGGCTGGCATTGAACCTCCTTTCACTGGTTTCTGAATTTCTCAGTGGGTTCCTTACAGGGATTTCTGGAGCGAATTGTTACTGTGCAATGTGGTTATGGTCTCTACAGTAGATGGCACAAAGGAAAAAGCTTTCTGAACCGACGTGGAAAAAATAAATAATAATGCAACTTAATTTGCAGGCTAATCACCCCCAAAAAGTAAAACTAGCTGAGGAAAAATTATCTGATGGTCCTTTGTGTGTCAGTCCATCACTGTTCTACTCTTCATCAGACCCAGCATCGAGCATCTGCACATACAAATGGTTTAACTATTCTCCTGTACACTGTGATCGCACACTGTTTCTTTCCCCTGCATTGTTTACATTTTAATTGTTTACAATTTAATCACTGCTGCACTTTATACTGTAATTTACAAGCTGTATGCAACAAAATTTCGTTCTGTATGCACACTCTGTACATACAAAATGACAAATAAAGTTGTCTAAGTCTAAGTCTAAGTCTAAATGTTGTAATTGATCATAAATCAGTAATGAATCATTTCAAAAACCTGACTGAGAACCAGTAGAATAAGATTGACTGTAAATAGTATTATTTGACATGAATCTAGATAAAAAAGTTATAAACGTTTCCACATCAACTGTAAAATAAATAATTATTTTAACTCAAGCTAATGAAGGCCACTCTTACCAAGGCATGTCAGGGTGAAAATTGAAATTATGTGTTTCTCTGTGGGTCGTATGTAAAAGTCAAAGTTTTGAGCGTTTCTCAGCTGAAACATCCCCTTTGTTCCAAAAACAAGTAAAAAGTGTACGATGATAAAAATTATCAAGATAAATTTTAAGATTTAGAAAGAGTCTTACCTTATATTTTCTGAGGCCTGTATAATAACACACGCTGCTGAAATGTAACTTCTGAATGAATCTTTTGTTACTTTAGCTGTACAAAGGCTGTTCAAAGTTTCCACTAAGTAGTGTGTGGTTGATGCTTTGTGACTCTCACGTTTTAAATGATTAGTCTTCCTCTTTATGTAAAGCAGGATGAAAATTACTGGTAGGACCAAGTATTTACATTTACTATAAAACATACATCACTTTTCCTCTCTGACACTAAATCAGAATAAACATTTTCAGCTCTTGTAATGTTTCAGTCTGTTTGTTTTTGTTTTTATGACTGCTCACTTTTCAGTCAGCAACCAGTTTGCTGTCACTCAGCTGTGCTCTGCTCTATTTCAGCTACCTGCAGACACAGAGACATCATTAGATTATCAATAGCAACGCTCAAATATGCTGCAAAGTCAAGAACACAATGAAAGAAACTGTCCACTGTGGCTCTACGCTCTTTCAGTAGAAGTGAATGTTGCAAGTCAGTGACTTGACGCAATCTGCTGAGTTTCCTTAGATAAAAAAACCTTTTAACAAATCTGACTGGATGATTTGATTGAACTGACTTTTTAAAGTACCTTGAGATAAAATGTGTTGTGAATCAGTATGATATAAATCAAATTAATTGAATTAAAGATCAAATCTCAAAAATGTTATTTGTTGTTTAACACAATGGTGAAACAGCTAAATATGTCCTTAGACAGAAGATGCAATCTTATGGAAATAATGTTTTCAAATATGCATAAATAAATAACTTTTTTTTGTAGATTATCTATTTAATTTCTGTGGGGTTTTATTTTCATTTATTTTGAGATGCACCCGTCTCTGTCTGCACTTCAAACATAGACTGTCCCTGCATAGTGATCCGTGCCCACAGAGTACGTTGAATCAGAGGGAAGACACATAAATGAGGAAATCAGAGAACTGTTTACAGCTGTGAGTACTATCCCCATATCAAGTGCAGAATGTGAACGTGGCTTTTCACAGATGAATCTGATTTGCACCCCAAATTGAGCATCTCTACATAGTACCACCATCTCTGACCTGCTCTTTCTCAATATTGTTGGATCTCCTTTGAACAAAATCAAATCCGATCCCTTATGTGAGGTCATGGGTGGCTGAAGGACACAGGAGAGCTACGGAGACACTGAGCAAGGTGCGGAGCAGGGAGGAAGGCGTGGAGACACATCTGGTTGTGTTGTGGTATATACTAAAAAATTAGAAGGTAAGAAATCATCTTACAGTTAATTTACTTGAAAATATATAAGTACAAATCAGAAAGCGTTTCAAAGTAATATATAATTTGAATTGACTTGGTATGTTGACATTTGTGCAACTACACGTTGTGTTGTTAGATTCAAAGATTCTTTATTGTCACCGGGTCTTACTGTGGTGAAATTTCTTATTGGCCACTCTGACTAAGAGTACACATAAAAAAGACAAAAAAAAACAGGCAGTGAACAAGGGTTACAGTGTTTTTTGTTGTTGTTTTTTCACATTATAGGGTGCAAAAGATTAAAAAATGTAAAAAAAAATAAATAAATTCAATTAAAAAATTTGTGTCAGAGTCTGAGGGCTTAGGTATCAGTCCCTTTGCGAATGGTAGAGCCATTTTACATGAACTAGTTGTCCTTCACGAGTCACAGATAATGAGGTAATAAGGTTCAGTCTGGTATCAGTAATGGCCACAGTAAACCCTGGTCTCACTCTGCTATTTGCATTCCAGGATCATTTGATTTACAAATTAAATAATAAGGAAAAGTACCCTGTCTGTGTATTATGGTTGCGCATTTAAAAGTAATTATCGCTTATTTGGCTATGTTAAGTCATGCAATTCTTTTTACTATTGATGAGATTTTTCTAAGCACAAGGCAAAAGGGAGCGCTGATAACCAAACAGTGTCTGACATGAACACTTAAATGTGAGTTTACGTAGGATGAAATTTTTGGCCACTTGTAAATTGTTTCTTACAATAAATTATTGCTTTAGTTTTCTCCTGTCCTTCAATGACATTGTGTTTTACTTCCCTTTTATGTAAATATTTACAAAACAAGAAGCATCAGTGTCTGGTGTCATATCTAGCTCAGAATTAAATAACATGCTGTTCATAGTATTTATCCTGTCTGAAAACTATGTGTGTCTGCGGAGGATTTTGGTTCTTATTAAGGAAAAAATGCATTGTGATTTTCAAATCTTTTGGATAATTAAAAACCTTAAAAGAGAAATTATCAAACCAGGACAGAAGATCTACTCTTGCAGCTTTTATTTTGAAAGAAATCCAAGAGAAAAGAACAGAAAGCAGTCTTAGTATATGAATTCATTGAATGCTATGCTACATGGATAAACTTTTTTGGAGTTTGATGTGTATTTTCTGTGAAAAAAAATAGAGGAATCTATTAGTGGTATTAGGATGTTTCATTATTTTCCTTTCCCTATTCTTTCACCACTTTGAATGGGATTGCCCTCTTCTTCTTACTGGTTATGTACCTGTGACTCCATTCATCCCCCCGACAGTATGCTCCGATGAGTCGAGATAATCAACAAAATCTCAATAATTTACAGCACTACTGTTTTTATGCCCAACATCATAAAACAGTAAATATTAAGAATTGACCGCCTCCAGTTGCGGTCACCCCGGGCTCTTTGCCTGAATAATGTGGTGTTCTCAATTTGTAGACTTTTGTAGTAATAAAAAGACTCTTGAAATAGAAACTATATTTTAACATATTTAATCTAAAAGGCAGAGGGATGTTTACAGCTTCAGTACTTGACTCTCATACACAACAATGCGAGACGGGTAGATTTCCAGACGCCTGAGAGTCCCCACCATTAATATGGACATTATTATTCCATATTAATGCGGTAATAACGCTCATAGGACTATCGAACAATTGCGGAGTGAAACGAATAAAAAACCTTGTGTTTAAAACGAACCGTAGTTGTGTGGTAGCACGAATGTTATCCGGGAAGCTAAAAGCATTATGTTAGCGGACATTTGCCGCTAATTTAAAAAGACATTAAGCTCTTTTTTGGTCGTAATGAGCGGACTGGAAAATACAAACATCATTATCCCACGAATGTATAAAACCCTTATATAAATAAAGTTTGTTATAACTGTAAAATGCACTCCACTACATCAGCATAACATGGTTTCAAAATAGCTAGTGGGAGCTATGCCTGTTATCTCAGTCAATCTTTAAATACACAGTGAAAACACATTAAGTGAACCATTCTAAATGTTCCCTGTGTATTTCTCATGCCAAATCTCTTCCGTTGTCTCTGGCTGTGGCGACGGACATCCGGTTGCCAGTGAATTACTCCAAGGGAAAGCTGGTTATCTCAGAAGCAGCAGGCAGCTATGTGGTAGGCTCGATACGTGGCTGTTAGGAGCCGGCTCAAGGTCCTAGACCGGGGGTCGGCAACCCGCGGCTCTAGAGCCGCATGCGGCTCTTTAGCGCCTCCCTTGTGGCTCCCTGGAGCTTTTTAAAAAAATTATGAAAATGGAAAAAGATGAGAGGGAAAATATATTTTCCATTTTAGTGTGATTTTTGTAGCAGGGAAACCCCAAGACAGACATTCTTAATGTTTTCCAATTATGTAAGATGTGTAGAATACATGTTACATTTCAAATATCTGTCAACGGAGATTTGCGTCATAAGCTGCGGCACACGTTTCTTGCAGCCCGGCGTAGCGTCAGTCGGGTCGCAGTTGTAAAAATACCGATAGGTGTTTGATGAGCCATGGATCCCAAAGGGAAAAAGAGAAAGATAGCTGAGGAGAACAGAGTTCTTGGACCGAACCATTTGCTTTCATTGGCGATATCATAGTAAATTGGGCAAAAGACGGCTATTTCTGCCCTGCGATGGACTGGCGACCCTCTAAGCTGCGTGCCTGCGCCATCGCGCACAGCATCTGGCTTCAGCGCGCACAGCAAATCTATGCTACGCAGAAAATAAAATCCTAGCTGAACTGTAAACAAAATAATAATAAACCAAGTTGTACTATTTTGCAACTCTGGTGAGACGGTGTTCCGCGGCCCGCTCTGTGAGCGCAGGTGCTGAGCGGAGCGCACCGCTGATTGATGGGTGGGGCAGACGCCTTTATAGTTGGGCAGGTTGCGCTGTGCGTCTTTGTTCTGGACTCCGTTAAATAAAAAAGTACCAATCTACCCCGAGTAGAAAGCTGCTGCTCTGAGTAGTTCTTCCTCCCAGCTGGAGATAGGCAACGGCACCCCTCAGGACCCCACAAGGGACTGATGTGTTTGAAAATGGATGGATGGATGGATGGGCTATTTCGTCTGGAAACAGATACAACACCTTACGGGCGCAGCCATGATGTACTGTTGAACTTGCACGGCTGACAATACAGCAATCTGATTGGCTGAGCAGCAAAACTCGAATCATGTGACCTCTTGGACCGGAGCGCAACGGTTTATATTTTATATTGGCTATAACTTACTAATTTGCAAGTGAAGACGTGGGAACATTGGTGTTTTGAGATCACTGCTATGTGTAGCAACTTATCCAAGTGGAAAAAAGTTGCCCCCTGACAATTCATACGAAAGTCATCCTACAGATTTAGACCCACGGCCTAATTTGCACAAAACCAAAGAGAAGAGGATAATGCACAGAAATTAAGCTAAAACTGTATTGTTTTATTCTATATACATTACCTTTTTAAAGGGCTGCTGTTTTATTGCACTCTGTTGCCTAAATAAATGGAGGGGGGGGGGGTTGTTGTGTTAGTGAGCAATAAAGATAACTGCACTTTATTTCCATGGGGAAGTCTGAAGTTGTAGGAGGCCTATTGTACATGTTTCATTGTTGTTTTTTTGAATCATCAAAATAAAAATTACATAAAAAACTAATTCCTTCATTATTCATCAACGCAATGACATATAATACGTTAATATTGTTATGGAAGTTAAATTTAAAGCCTCATCATAGAGCAGTATAGTCAAGTGGTGCTCTATTCTCTCCAGGATGTGCTGCAGGGAAAATAAAAATGAAACATGAATGCTCATTGTGTATTTGTAACCTACTTAGCCATTTGATAGTAGGCTAACATAGCTAATATAGACACAGCCCATGTTGCCTTTATTATAAGGCTTATATCAGACTTTTAAATTTTTGCGGCATTTTTTTGGTCCAATATGGCTCTTCAAACATTTTGGGTTGCTGACCCCTGTCCTAGACCATAGGAAACTCAGCGCGGCTGGGCTGCAGCATGTGGAAGCCAGAACCTCCGCTAGGCTTCCCTGGTGTAGCTCCTCTTGTGGGGGCCTGTGCCGGTTGCAGCGGGTGCCTTCAGATCAGCTTTTCTTCTCAGATTGCCGTGGCCGCAGAAGAGGAGATCGCTGCGCGCCGTCTCGACTCAGCCTTCCTTTTAACAGCTGAGAAAGGTTACAAGCAGACCGTCTCCAAGGCAGTTGGCTATAAGTTCCGATGTTGGTTTCTCAGAAAACAGACTACTTTGCCTGGCCAGCATTGCACATTTTCGTGAGTGTCGGAACCCATTCGGACCCAGGTGGCAGTCCCCACGGTGTGGGTGTCCCTCCAATGCTGCTGCTAAGGAACAGCGGGCGAAGAAGAGCGATTGTCTGTGGACAGCAAGTCTTTAAACAGTGACTGTTTAAAGACTTATAAATTCTAACTATTAATTTATAGTTTGAAGGTTCCTTTAAGGCAGGTATGGCAGACGACTGACCCTAATCAAAATATATATCCATACACACAAAAGTTCAAATCCAAAATTTCTAAACACCATCGTAAAACTGTTTTTTAACCTTCATCATTTCTTAAGTTCCAAAACAATAAGAAAGGGTTGAAACTGTCATGATTTGGGTTTTGTTTATTTTGCTTTGGAACTTTTCTAGACTTTTCCTGCTAGCCTGTTCACCTGGTCACCTGCTTACTTAAACCCGTCTCAGCCTACTCATCCCTGCCAGATTATTACTAGCCACCGGTGAGTCTTATCCAGCGTCCTGAAACCTGCCTGCCTGTTTCTGACCTGTTTCTGTCTCCTAATTCTCAGAGCCTGCCTAACTCCAGTCGGACCTGTTTGTTGTGCTACCTGGATTTCTGACATGCTTCTGTGACTCTGCTCTCGGATTGTGTTTTGGATTCTCCCTGGATTTCTGACCACCTTGCTCTGACCCTGGACCTGCTCTCTGACTTCGGACTCTGGTAATTCCCCCTTATCCCCCTACCTGACTCAGCTTTCACGGTTCTGACCCTGTGTTTGTCGGTCGGCCACCGAGCACCTACTGATCCCAGATCAGTAAGATCATTCAAGTTGCTCTGATCGATCTCTGGATCACATTGAGCTTCATCAGCAACATCCTCCATCAACAGGAGTCTTAATTCACATTCGACCTGCAGCAGTTTTTGTCTCAATAAAATCTTTCTTAACATTAGCTGATTTTGTCTGGCTGAATTCTGGGTCCTCTGATTTCTGGGCATTACAAAAACAGAGTAAGCCATGTTAGAAATGATTTTCATCCTTATGCTGGGGCATGATAAGTTTCAGGGTTGCTTTTGGATTTGATCAGCTCGCTGTTTTATTTTGTTGAACACGCGGTGAACTCTATGAGAAAATCTCTGCAGATACTTTCAAAGTTTTCCTTTGTGATAATTTCTTGGGAATGGTTCCACCTTTTACCAATGTTGCCTTTTGGTTTTGCATTTTGAGAAGGTTGATTTTTATCCGGCTGCTTAGGCTTTTGTGGCAGCCTGTCTCCACCCCTTTCGGTCTGCTTGATCACTGGAGAACTGAATTTGTGCCTTTTCTTAGACCTGTTTCCCGTTTGAAGGTTTAATACTCTAGAGATTTAAAAAAAGGAAATCTCACCTTATCTTCTTTGCAGCAGCTGCTGTGATTTCATCTCCCTCTGTGGACCTTCTCACCCACTCAGACAAGGCGGAATCACCAAATGTTAAAGAATTGACCTGCCTGCGGTCACCCCATGTTCTTTTGTTAAATAATGTGGTGTTTCTATTGTAAGGCAAGGCAAATTTATTCGTATAGCACAATTCAGTACAAAGACAATGCAAAGTGCTTTACATGATGGAAATATAGGGGGGAAAAAACAGAATAAAAGCAAGTTGGAATAAAATGTAGAAAAAAAATTAAACAAAATAAAACATGGGAAAATGGAAACTAAAAGTAAATATTAAAAACAGCTGGACTACAAACTGAAATTTATGATGTTTCAGTAAAACAGTTTAACTAGAACAGTCAAACGCAATCCTAAACAAATGTGTTTTTAATCTTGCTTTAAAAGAACTCAGGCTTTGAGCACTTTTCCAGTTTTCTGGAAGTTTGTTCCAGATAAGTGGAACATAGGAACTAAATGCTGCTTCTCTGTGTTTGGTTCTGGTTGTAGGTATGCAGAGAAGGCTGGAGCCTGAAGACCTTAGTGGTCTGGATGACTGATACACTGATAACAAGTCTGTGATGTATTTAGGTGCTAAGCCATTTAGGGATTTATAAACTAACAGAAGGATTTTAAAGTCTATTCTCTGAGATACAGGGAGCCAGTGTAAGGACTTTAGAACTGGGGTGATATGTAGACTTCTGTAGTAATACAAAATACTCTTGAACCTGAAACTATATTTTACCATATTTAATCTGAAAGGCAGAGGGATGTTTACAGCTTCAGTACTGGGCTCTCATACACAACAACGCAACGGGCAGATTTCCGGAACTCATGTGTACACCCGTTCAGTGGCGTGCACAGTATGATATCAGTGTTCCGGTCATCACATTGGTGGAGAAGATCATACTGTAAAGCAGACGTGTCCTAGTTGACACGTCTTCCCCAAATCAGTCAATCTGTCCAATCTAAGTATGGCAGACTCTGTGCCTCCAGAGTTTGTTGTCTATATATAATTTCCATGGTAATCAGCTTTGCAGTCCAGATAGATAGATAGAAAGATAGATAGATAGCTTTATTTGTCATTTTGTATGCACAAAGTGCGTACAGAATGAACTTTCGTTTGCATACAGCTTGAAAAAATCACTCTAGAAATCACTCCAGTCTCTGTAATCTCATAAACCCTAACACATTCAGGACAAAAACACACATGCGGCCTGTTTTATCCTCACTAATTTTTACACAGATCTGTTATGTTTCATTTTTTATACTTTTCGACTAAGAGTCAATGCCGAAATATATATTTTTTAATATCTTAAGCGCATCACTTACTTCAAGAAGGGGGTGGAGGGATTTTGTTCCAGACTGTTGGTCTGTATTCAACTCACAAGCAGTTATGCTTCAGTTTCGGAAGGATCCATTTCTTTATCTTGCAGATACTTAAACCCGTGCTCCTTTTTTTAACAGTTTAATGTCGGTTTCCACAGTTGATTCAATAGTTTACCCCACTGAGGCTATGAGAAAGTGTTCACCAAAACGCGTCCCCTGCATAACGCTGCGCCTCTTTTTTTGCCACTATGTCACATAATCATCACAGTTCCTTATTTTATTTTTGTGTCTGTTTTCCCCCTTTATACACTTTCAGATTACTGCTTTATACTGGCCATTTTCTTTTAACATTGTTTATTTATTATGTCTACTAATCAGATTGGTGGCTTTTAAGCTTCTTTATGAAAAAACTAGGGAGCCATCTGAACACCCCATCCAACCTAGCTGGGAGCTTTTTGAACATTTTAAGAATGTTCAAGGACTTTAAACTAAAGCCAGTGTGTTGCCCGCTTGTCAGAAAGGCAGCTTTAATATTGTATTCAGATGAATATCCATATTCGTCTGTATATAATAAGGGGGCTCTAAACCCACATTCTCAAGGCTACAGTATTTTTTTAGGGACTGGCGCCGGGCCCCTCAGGTGGCGTGTGGCTACCATTGTAGCCACATGCCACCTTTTACCGAAGGTTTGCAAACTATCCTGAAACATTCTTCCGCCCTTGAAAGTTACAAAAATTCTGCTCACGTAGGATCTGAAATCACACCCCCTAGAGATTTAAAAACAGAAATCTCACCCTATGTTCTTTGCAGCTACCACTGTGATGTCATCTCCATCTGTGGACCCTCGCCAAAAAAATATATGATGGATTGAAATGTGCTCATCATAAGTCAGAGGTATATTTACTGTTTCTGGTTATATCTGCACATTTTATGCATTACAGACTTAAATGTTATTCTTTATATATACAATGTTTCTTACCAGCAATTTAGTTCACAAAATGCAGTTCAAAGTCTTCAGCTGATCCAAAATGCTGCCGCAAGAGTTCTGATGAAAATCAACAAGAGGGATCATATTTCTCCAATTTTATTTATCTCCAATATTTTTCCCTTCATTGGCTTCCTGTTAAATCAAGAATAGAATTTAAAATTCTTCTTCTAACGTATAAAGCCCTTAATAATCAAGCTCCATCATATATCAGAGCTCTGATTACCCCGTATGTTCCTAACAGAGCACTTTGCTCTCAGACTGCAGGTCTGCTGGTGGTTCCTAGAGTCTCTAAAAGTAGAATGGGAGGCAGATCCTTTAGCTATCAGGCTCCTCTCCTGTGGAACCAACTCCCAGTTTTGGTCCGTGAGGCAGACACCCTGTCTACTTTTAAGACTAATCTTAAAACTTTCCTTTTTGACTAAGCTTATAGTTAGAGTGGCTCATGTTACTCTGAGCTACCTCTATAGTTATGCTGCTATAGGATTAGGCTACTGGAGGACATCAGGGCCTATTTTTCTCACTCTACTGAATTCTACTGTTCTCCAGTTTTGCATTGCTTGTTGTCATTTAAGCTTTTAACTTTTTGTTCTCTCTCTTTTTCTTTCTTCATAGTAGGTACAACTGGTCTGGACGTTCTGTTGACTGTGAAATCATGCAGGGAAGACAGATCCCCTGCTATTACCATCTAATGTAGAACAGATTACTGGATCAATGTGTGCTTTTGTGCTTTTTGTCTGTCTTGTTGTGTCTCTGCTCTGTCTTCTGTAACCCCCAGTCGGTCGAGGTATGACTGTTCATACTGAGCCTGGTTCTGGTTCTGCTGGAGGTTATTCTATTTAATATACTGTGCAATAATCCTGAAAGAAGTGACTTCTGCTGCTACAACACCCGAATATATGTCAATACACACACGTATAAGCCACAGTGAATGTACAGAAGACATCCTCTGCCTTATTTCTTTTTGTATTTTTTCTTTTTTGCTTTTTCTAACCTACTCCTTTGATCCATGGTATATCGAGGACACACTGTGTATATATTGGATGCACCTCGTCCTACTTGACTCCTCTTTCCTATGACTACCGATCACTGAGCCGATGTGACATGTGAATTTCTCCAATGTGAGATCAATAAAGCCTATCTTATCTTATCTATCTTATCTTTTCCTTCCCGTTAATGGGGAGTTTTTCTTTCCGCTGTCGCTTCATGCTTGCTCAGTATGAGGGATTGCTGCAAAGCCATGGACAATGCAGACGACTCTCCCAGTGGCTCTACGCTTCTCCGGGAGTGAATGCTGCTTGTTGGGACTTTGATGCAATCAACTGGGTTCCCTTATATAGGAAATTTTTGACAGATTTTTGAATGTGTATAATTTGACCCAATCTGTATAATATGGTTGAATTTGACTTTGTAAAGTGTCTTGCCATGAAAAGATGACATGTTTCATGAATTGGCGCTATATAAATAAAATTGAACTGAATTGAATAGTTTAAGTATAGTCATGTTTTATTTGGTTCAGCATATGTAGTGCACGTATATGACCAGCAGGAGGAGCCTAGCGCGAGTATGCCATAGTAAAGAGCGACGGAACTTCCTCCTCAGTCAATACCACTGATCTGATATACAGGTAAAAGCCAGTAAATTAGAATATTTAGAAAAACTTGATTTATTTCAGTAATTGCATTCAAAAGGTGTAACTTGTACATTATATTTATTCATTGCACACAGACTGATGCATTCAAATGTTTATTTCCTTTAATTTTGATGATTTGAAGTGGCAACAAATGAAAATCCAAAATTCCGTGTGTCACAAAATTAGAATATTACTTAAGGCTAATACAAAAAAGGGATTTTTTAGAAATGTTGGCCAACTGAAAAGTATGAAAATGAAAAATATGAGCATGTACAATACTCAATACTTGGTTGGAGCTCCTTTTGCCTCAATTACTGCATTAATGCGGCGTGGCATGGAGTCGATGAGTTTCTGGCACTGCTCCGGTGTTATGAGAGCCCAGGTTGCTCTGATAGTGGCCTTCAACTCTTCTGCGTTGTTGGGTCTGGCATTCTGCATCTTCCTTTTCACAATACCCCACAGATTTTCGATGGGGCTAAGGTCAGGGGAGTTGACTGGCCAATTTAGAACTGAAATACCATGGTCCGTAAACCAGGCACGGGTAGATTTTGCGCTGTGTGCAGGCGCCAAGTCCTGTTGGAACCTGAAATCTCCATCTCCATAGAGCAGGTCAGCAGCAGGAAGCATGAAGTGCTCTAAAACTTGCTGGTAGACGGCTGCGTTGACCCTGGATCTCAGGAAACAGAGTGGACCGACACCAGCAGATGACATGGCACCCCAAACCATCACTGATGGTGGAAACTTTACACTAGACTTCAGGCAACGTGGATCCTGTGCCTCTCCTGTCTTCATCCAGACTCTGGGACCTCGATTTCCAAAGGAAATGCAAAATTTGCTTTCGTCAGAAAACATGACTTTGGACCACTCAGCAGCAGTCCAGCTCTTTTTTTCCTTAGCCCAGGTGAGACGCTTTTCACGCTGTTTCTTGGTCAACAGTGGCTTGACACGAGGTATGCGGCAGCTGAAACCCATGTCTTTCAAGCGTCTCTTGGTGGTGGATCTTGAAGCACTGACTCCAGCAGCTGTCCATTCCTTGTGAATCTCCCCCACATTTTTGAATGGGTTTTTTTTCACAATCTTGACTAGGGCGCGGTGATCCCTATCGCTTGTACACTTTTTCTGACCACAGTTTTTCCTTCCCTTTGCCTCTCTATTAATGTGTTTGGACACAGAGCTCTGAGAACAGCCAGCCTCTTCAGCAATAACCTTTTGTGTCTTTCCCTCCTTGTGCAATGTGTCGATGGTCGCCTTTTGGACAGCTGTCAAATCTGAAGTCTTCCCCATGTTTGTGTAGGCTTCAGAACTGGACTGAGAGACCATTTAAAGCCCTTTGCAGGTGTTTTGAGTTAATCAGCTGATTAGTTTGTGGCACCAGGTGTCTTCAAAATTTAACCCTTACACAATATTCTAATTTTGTGACACACGGAATTTTGGATTTTCATTTGTTGCCACTTCAAATCATCAAAATTAAATGAAATAAACATTTGAATGCATCAGTCTGTGTGCAATGAATAAATATAATGTACAAGTTACACCTTTTGAATGCAATTACTGAAATAAATCAAGTTTTTCAAAATATTCTAATTTACTGACTTTTACCTGTATATATTATATATATATATATATGTTATGAATATAAAAATCAATTTGTTAAATCTAAACATTGTGGTCTTCATTACTTCATAAGACCGTGTGAACCTTTTAAGATCTGGTATAGACACAGATTAGCAACAGACTTTTTGGGGGAGTTTTAAAGAGATAAAATTACAAATATGAGAAAAAAATAAAGTAAAGTAAAATAAAGTAAAAAAAAAGACAAAATTGGTAATATCATGAGAAAAATGTCATATTATGACAATTATGGGAGAACATTTCCAGAATAGTCACAGTTTGCAGAACTATCTTAGTTCTGGAGTAATAGGGCCAGGTTAGAGTCTTATAATTATTTTTATTCTTTACGAGAATAAAGTCAGGAGAACAAAGCCAAATGGATACGAAAATAAACTTGTAATATTACAACAATAAAAATATTATGAATATAAAGTATATTCTGAGATTAAAGTGCCTCTGATACTATTTAAGTGACTGAGTCTAACTGCAGATTTGCCACATTCAACATGGCGGACACTCTGACGCATCCGCAGCATAGGCAGACCCCGCCCAAAGAGGCGTCTACGTATATAATGTCTATGGTCCAACTCACAGCCATGTCAGCTTGTATGGATGAGCAAAGCCTGCTTAGGATTGGTTGATTACCCCAAATTGTCTTCCGGGATCCACGTCACCATTAGACTGAGAGCTTGGCTTCAGGGAAGATAACTGTCCATGTGTTTGCATGCCCGACGTCCTTGGGTTCGTTTCCCTGGTAACTGTCTTTTGCAGCCCCTGCTTCTGTCATCTCATAATCCGTAACAATGTGATTCTAGACCTGTTTAAGGTTTCATTCAATACAATAATGCAGTTGTTCTCTCACTACTTACAAATAAACCCAAGTTTTCCCAAGTACCATCATACCGTCAACGTGTTTTAAAACTGGACGTCAGCTGGAATTGGATTTTTCCCCATTGTGTCTTATTTGAAAAATAAAAATCCCTGCATGCATGTTTGAATTAAAATCTTTCATGTTAATAGCTGGAAAGAAACTGGAAGATTCCCTTAAGTCAGAAGAGAGAAAGACAGAGGGTTCTCACAGTCCCCCTTCCTCAAAATCCAACATGGCTGCAGTATGTTTGAAACAATGTGATAGCAGCAGAAATAAGTAGTTTATTTGCATTCAGAGGAGAGTGTATGTTGTTAAGTCTTCGCCATGCATAAATAAATGTAAAACCTTAACTTTTGTACATGTTCCTTTCCCATTTAATGCATAATGGAGGGGGATACTTAGAGACTTAGACTTTATTGTCTAAGGGAAAAGCATTAGGCTGGTTTAAATCTTATCTGTCGGACAGATTCCAGTTTGTTCATGTTAATAATAAATCTTCCTCAAACTCTAGGGTCACCTGTGGAGTACCACAGGGTTCAGTCCTTGGACCAATTCTATTTACTATATATATGCTTCCGATCGGCAAAATTATCAGACAGCATGGGATTAATTTCCACTGTTATGCTGATGACACTCAGCTATATTTATCCATAAATCCTGATGAATCCAATCAGTTACTTCGACTACAGTCATGTCTTGATGACATCAAAAGCTGGATGACTTTAAATTTCCTGCATTTAAATTCTGACAAGACAGAAGTTGTAATCCTTGGGCCAGAGTCCTCAAAAAATAAACTTCTTAATCAATCACTTAATCTGGATGGCATTAACTTGGCCTCTGGTAATAAAGTTAAAAACCTTGGTGTTGTTTTCGACCAAGACATGTCATTTAAATCCCATATTAAACAGGTTTCCAGAGTTTCCTTTTTTCACCTCCGGAATATCGCCAAAATTAGAAACATTCTGTCCAGGGGTGATGCTGAAAAACTAGTCCATGCATTTGTTACTTCAAGGCTGGACTATTGTAATTCTTTACTATCAGGAAGTCCACAAAATGCAGTTCGAAGTCTTCAGCTGATCCAAAATGCTGCGGCAAGAGTCCTGATGAAAATCAACAAGAGGGATCATATTTCTCCAATTTTAGCTTCCCTTCATTGGCTTCCTGTTAAATCAAGAATAGAATTTAAAATTCTTCTTCTAACGTATAAAGCCCTTAATAACCAAGCTCCATCATATATCAGAGCTCTGATTACCCCGTATGTTCCTAACAGAGCACTTCGCTCTCAGACTGCAGGTCTGCTGGTGGTTCCTAGAGTCTCTAAAAGTAGAATGGGAGGCAGATCCTTTAGCTATCAGGCTCCTCTCCTGTGGAACCAACTCCCAGTTTTGGTCCGTGAGGCAGACACCCTATCTATTTTTAAGACTAATCTTAAAACTTTCCTTTTTGACAAAGCTTATAGTTAGAGTGGCTCATGTTACCCTGAGCTATCTCTATAGTTGTGCTGTGATAGGCCTAGGCTGCTGGAGGACATCAGGGTCTAATTTTCTCACTCTACTGATTTCTACTGTTCTTCATTCTACGGTTCTCCAGTTTTGCATTGTATTACATTGAAATGACTGTCGTCATTTCAGCTTTTAACTTTTTGCTCTCTCTCTTTTTCTTCATAGTAGGTACACCTGGTCTGGCGTTCTGTTAACTTTGACATCATCCAGAGAAGACGGCTCACCCGTTACTACCATCTAATGTAGAACAGATTACTAGATCAATGTGTGCTTCTGTGCTTTTTTTGTCTCTTGTTGTGTCTCTGCTCTGTCTTCTGTAACCCCAGTCGGTCGAGGCAGATGACCGTTCATACTGAGCCCGGTTCTGCCGGAGGTTTTTTTTTCCCGTTAATGGGTGGTTTTTCTTCCCACTGTCGCTTCATGCTTGCTCAGTATGAGGGATTGCAGCAAAGCCATGTACAATGCAGACGACTCTCCCTGTGGCTCTACGGTTCCCCAGGAGTGAATGCTGCTTGTCGGGACTTTGATGCAATCAACTGGTTTCCTTATATAGGACATTTTGACCAATCTGTATAATCTGACCCAATCTGTAGAATATGATTGAACTTGATTTTGTAAAGTGCCTTGAGATGACATGTTTCATGATTTGGCGCTATATAAATAAAATTGAATTGAATTGAAATTGAATTGAATTATTGTCATTCAGCTGGACAATGTACAATTGAACAAAATTAATTGCAAGGTTCTGAGTAAAAACAGAAGAAAAAAAATAAACTTCATAAACCTAAGTATTATGAAGTTTCATTACAATAAGAGATTATGAGATAACAGACTGGACTGCAAAGTTGATTGCCAGTGAAATTACAGATAAACAGACTCTGAAGGCAAAGTGTCTGACATACTTAGACCGGACAGATAGACTGTTATGGGTGATATGTGTCAGCAAGGACATCTACATTACTGCATGATCTTCTCCACCAATGTGATGAACGGAACGCTGATATCATACTGTGCCCACCCCTGAATGGTTGTACACATGCTTGGTATTTAATGTCTGTTTGTGAGAACAAACGGGGTTCTCAGGTACCGGTTGCGTTGTTATGAGAACTGTACTGAATCTGAACACATTCCTCTGTCTTTTAGATTAAATATGGTAAAATATAGTTACGGTTCTTTTTATTACTACAGAAGTCTACAATAGAAACACCACATTACCAGATAAAAGAACCAGGGGAGGCCGAGAACAGGTCTATAGTATAACATTACAAATATATTGTGTGATTTAACAGCTGGGCAACTTGGAGGTTGATCTGGATCCAACTCCTGGCTTTAGAGGTACTGGCATTTCTCCTGTTTCACTTTTTGGGGAAGTTCTTGAAAAACTCCCAAAGTTTTCTCTGGTCAGACTACCATTAAATGGTGTCAAGATAGCACCAGTGGAACTTGTACCAACGTTTGAGAACAATTATGGTACTAAATCCTGTGGACCAGAACATTATAGTAAAGACTGTGTTGTGCTATTACAAACTGTAATAAAGTTATTTAATGTTTAATAAATAACTCTTGTCTGATGAATATCAGACCAACCAGCTGATATTAAATGGTAAATGGACTGAGCTTATATAGCACTTTTCCAGTCATGCTGACCACCCAAAGCACTGAACACTATAGCCACATTCACCCACTCGCTCTTACTAACATGCACACATGGATGCACTGAGACACAGTTCAGTAAGCAACTTGTGGTTAAGTGCCTTGCCCAGGGGCACATCAACATGTGGCAAGGGAATCAAAACCACAACCTTCTGATAACCAGACAACTACTCAACCCATCAAGCCACCGTTGCCCTCATATTAGAACAATAGTTGAAAGGAATGAGTCGAGCACTAACGTTCTTTTAACAGCAAACTCTGCACACATATAGAATAAAGGAGTGACAACTTCTCTTCAAGTTCAAGAATTTGTTAACAGAAATAAAATGAACATCCAGAGAACATCACTATAGAATGCTGTTTATCTGAATTAACACTATATTTCAATTAACAAATCCTCTCTACTAGGCTAGTGAAACTTAACTAAAACTATGAAGCAAAATTAAGATAAAAAGAAGCTAAGGAACTATGTACACACAAAAAAAACAAAATGGACAAAATAAAATGGTTGATCACCGTCATCTGAATGATTCAGAGAATCCTGTTTCAAAACATTATTTGGTAAAATAACATTTTAAAGAATGATTTGCTCAGTAAAATCCATAACCTTAGGACGCGTGATGTTATTAATGCAATTATTCCTCTGGGAAGTTAGGGATCGCTGTAGTGATGGGTCGCTAGATGGGTTAATCCTAAAGTTATACAAAACACCATTAAATCGACATATTAACGCGGTAATAATGCTCATAGCACTATTAAATGATGGCAGAGCGAAACGAAATGAAAAACGTATGTTTAAAACAAACTATAACTGCGTGGTAGCATGAATGATAATAGCACAGGAACCTAATAGCATTATACTAGCAGACATTTGGCGCTTGTTTTAAAAGGCCTTAAGCTCTATTTGGGTCGTAATGAGCCAACTGTAAAACACAAACATTAATATCCCATCAATATAAAAAACCCTTATGGAAATAAAGTTTGTTATAACTGTAAAAACACACTCATACTAGATCAGCATAGCATGGTTTCAAAGAAGCTAGCGGGAGCTAACCTTTTAAGCTATTATAAACGAACAGGAGTTTACAACTACAGGAGCTTACAGGTGAGATGCAGCACCTGTGTGCTTGCAACAGTGTCATGTTTCATGTTGTTTCCAACTCAGTCTGATTTTATTCCTCGTGGTTTGATTGCACAACAACTGAAAGTCATTTTAGTCTTATGGGTGCAAATATTTACTTATATCTATATGTACACAGGAAGCTCTAAATCCAATGAAAGGTAAGGTTCTCAGGACATACTGACAGACTGTATGCGGGGATTCCTGCTAAAAATGAGCCTTGTAAAATCTAATAAGCCCACTGCACACAGAGTTATAGAAGATATTCGTCACATTACATCCTAAACGTGGTATTCCAAGTGAAAAACAAAGCTTTATCTAAAACAGTTATGTTTTTTTTTTTACCACACATCTTAGTAGGATTTTACATCATCAAGACAGATTCTGAGCAATTCCCCTGTGGTCTTCTTATGGATTGTGTTCCTCAGCATCCACCATGAAAACTCTTCCATCAGAGTGTTTTTTCCACTGAAGACCAATGACACCATTTGCATTTTCACTCAGCTTTTGTTTCATCTGGGGTAGAGAAAGCACCAACTTGTTTTAACCAATGTATACATATATTTTATGCTGATTGAAGCAATACCTACACTTAACTTATAAACATCTAAAAGACTTACTTGTTCCAAGATGCTGTTTTGTACAGCAGGGTCATTTAGATCCAAAAGTGAGTCCTGCTGTCTGATCCTCAGTTTTATGACCTGCAGTTTGGTTTCTCCTAACAGGCAAAATAACAGCAATTTAAAATGCTTCTTCATTTTGCATGTTTATCCATAGCTATAAATTTGCATTGGTTAATTATTTTTACTTACTGCATTTGCAAAGGAAAGGATGCACTTCTGTGCATTTCCTGTCTCCCCATTTACCAGATTCAGTCTTCAACAAAGCAACACAATATTCATTATTTACGGCAAATACTGGTTGGGATTCCCTCCAGTACCTTAGCGAGGAGTCAGTCAGGTCTGACCATTCCCAGGGATCTCTGAAGAGACCAACAAATACTTTATTTCCATTGGCAACTTCCTGGACTGTCTGGTATTCTGCATCATTCCTCAGACTGACGAGGTCCGTGTAGCTTTTTCTGCAGAAATCTCGAGCAGCGGTCCAAGTCATTGGCTTTTGACCAAGGATGTACTGAGCTTTTCCTTGTTTTGTTCCTGAAAGGGGAAATTACTAAATTTTTCATGATTCTTACAACAAAAACAATAGTATTCACCAGGTAAGCAATGACGTCAGTATTTTTGTTTATCTTTGAGTATTTAATCATCCACACAGATATGCCGTGAACTGCTTTAGGTATGTGTTAGTTTGCATGTGGACAAGAGGTACAAATTCAGCAGAAGAGTTCTGTCTGTCCGTTCATCTTTCCATTCAGTCATTGTTTAATGGTCATGTTAGATTGGGTCACAGGATTAAGGTTCAGGAACAAAACTCAGACATCTCTCTGCCAAACAACACATTCTGGGGGACTCTGATGGTGGCTCCAGCCCAAAGAGACTTATAGTCACTCCAGGCTTTTGTGGGTCTGCCTTATGGAAACCACGTCTATAGATACAAGAATATATATATATATATATATATATATATATATATATATATATATATATATATATATATACATATATATATATATATATATATATATATATATATATATATATTTGTGCTCGTGTGTGTTGGGGATCATTTCTGCTCGGATATTCAAGTTATTAATTACGATTTTCAATTAGCATTTCCAAAGTCATAATTAAAAAAATAAATACACAACAAATACATGTTTTTAGGACCAAAATCGAAAAGTATTACTTACTGTCAAAGCAGACTGGTAATCTTGTGTAAACACAGGAGATTGTAGAAAGTTTTCCATTACTGTAATCACCACAGTTAGGATCACTTAATGAGCCCCATTTTAGGTTATTTCTTTCTCCATCCTTGTAGAAATCTTTGCCTGTCAGAGACCAGTGCCACACTAGCTTGCTTCCTCTTTGCAGCCCAATCCACACTGCGTCACTGTAGTTATCTGCAACAGTTTTCAGAACCCTATCCATATCATCCATGTCTTCCATGGTGGCCAGGTCAATGCATGTTTCTCTGCAGTAGCTCTGGGCCTCACTCCAGGTTTTTGGAGTGTGAAATAAGACGTACTGGTGCTGATGCACACAGAGACAAAGAGAACATAGTCCTGTGGAAGAAAAGTTAGAAGTGTACAAAGAAACATTAGCTGACATTTTGGTGGGATTGGTTCTATTAGAAAAATGTGCTTCAGAGAAAATTACATTTGACACAGACAGTAAAGACATGAAGAAACACTAACCTGTGAGTATCATTAGCTTCATGAAATCTTCCATGGCTGTTATGAAGTTAATGGGAGAAGAATAAACTGAGATTAACTTTATATACGGAAAAACTTTACATAATTCCTTACCTATGGCTTATAAAAGAGGTGGAGAGATACAAATGCAAATGTAATGAGCTGTTGTGGTTTCACTTCATTAGGCATCATTTATTGTCTTAATGTTTGATTTATTTAAATACATTAACAAAATGCAACTTGTATTGTATTCCGCATATGAAAACAAATAAAGATCAAGATCAAAAACAAAAATCATGAAGAAATTAGAAATCATTTTGAAATAATGTATTTTCTGGTGTAGTGAAAGAAGATGATTAATAAAGTGATGACCAACTAATGTAGTGATAAGCTACTTAAATGTATTAAAGTTAACTTTTAATTTTGTAAGTAAAACATAAATGTATAAATCAGACGTAAGCACAAATCTACTAAATACTTTAACTCTAATTACAAAGATAAAAAAGAGAAACATTTTAAATTTTCAAAATATATATTATCAGAATTATATTATGTAATGATTGTATTGACTCGTATAGAATCAATATTAACCCATTATAAAATTACAGTTAAATATTTTAATGAAGAACAGAAACTAAATTAAACATGAAATTTAACTAAAAGGGAACCCAGCATACAACTTAAAATGAACCTTCAGAGCATCTTTAGGTGATGAAGATCAAACTTCATCAAAAACATCAGTCGGCCCCTCCTGGGCGCCCTGCTTTGGGGGCCCCTTTGGGAGTCCGGGGTTATGGGTCCCCTGACCCCTGCCTCTGTGTTCGGGGAAGGCGGGCCTTTGGTTCTCCACAACCACTATCGAGTTTTTTCCTTCTGGATAATTTTCACCTAAACTAGTGCACTCTCACAAACTCCCACAGGTGCAGTGTTCCAGGTATTAAGTGTTCACTTATATACAGAAAGCCTGTAATTTATTTATTTATTTATGTTCTTTCACTTTCTTTTTTTCAGATTTCACTTTACACGTCAGCTTAAATAATAGTACATATGATTTAGCAATGGCATCTAGGTGTTATTCGATTGTATTTGTTGCTTTATGTCTGTTGGTTGTGCTGTTCTTTCTGCATCTCTCGTTCCAGGTGACGGAGCAGACGGAGAACGTTTTATCCACTCTCTGCCTTTTATCTCTTCTTTCTTTCACCTCTTCTCTTTCTTTCTTTCTTTTTCTCTTGTTCTTCCTTTACGCTCCCATTGTAGTGTCCATATAATTTGAAATTCTCCCTGCAGGAATCACAATAAAGCTATTTACAAGCATAAATCAAGCGGAGCACTATGGCGAAAGCTGTTCGCTCCACTTGTGAAAGCAAAATCTGTCGAGCTATCTATCTGGCATTGAGACATCAATTCCTATTTCCACATTGCTAGACAGGACACTGGTAAAACAAAAAAACAAAAACATCAGTCTCTCTCTCTGACACTTAAACATATCGTTTTCATGTACTATTGGGGGATTTAATGACCCCTCATAACATTAAGCAACATTTTGAGAGGAAATGAATGAATCCTTTCAACAGATCCACCATCGGCTTCGACCTCCTTGAACTACCACAATAAAATTGATAAAAAAGGCTCATTACTTTGGTCTAAGACAGGGGTTCCCAAACTTTTTCAGCCGCGCACCCCCTTCAGTGTCCCAACCGGCTTGGCGCCCCCCCGCCCCCCCCCCCCCCCCCCCACCACCACCACCACAAAAAAAGAAAAAATTCTGTTGCAGTTACATCAATTCAACCATATTAACAAAGGTTGTGGGAATTAAATTAGAACATAATTTGAAATAAACTGCAATAAAGTTGCAACATCCACAACAGAATCCTGAGGCTTTTGCAGGTGCATCAGTGGCTCAGCCTGGAGCGAGAGAAAGAAAGAGACGCTCAGATCGGCCACACCTCCACAACCTGAAACGTCTCTGAAGCAAAGGATTAAACTGATGATCTACCCGTGTTGTTCTCACTTTTTTGTGCACCAGCTTCTTAATCTGAGTCACAATTTACAAACACGAAGAACTTTGATTTGTGTCCGATGACGCGCGCGCGCTCGAGAGAGAGAGAGAACTGCAGACCAGAGTAACAATAACAGAGCGCTCCATAAATATGTTATTAATCAGAGAAAAAAAACTTTTACAGCGGCTACATTCAGCAGGTAAACACGCCCAGGGCAACACACCTCAGCTCCCCTCAGCCCCACCCTCGGTTTGTCCCTGTCTGAATATGCACTAAAACCGCATCTGTAAAATGAACTGCGCCTGTCTGACTCTCAATGAAAGGTATTGCAGCTCTGTGCGTGAAGAGTCAATAAATCGCGGAGGCTGCAGCGGGGTGGGCGAGTCATGCGCGTCAGTGCTGGTAGAGGTTCAGAGTCACCCCAACAGGAGCAGCGCTGCGCGACCGAAAGAAAGAGAGACTGGTCGCTCAATTTAAGCTTGTAAAAACTTTTGGCCCGAATTCAATTGTCCCTCTACTGACGTACACGACGTGAAGCGAGGAAAGCTTCACGTCGTCTAAAACATAACTTCATCTAAAACATAACTGTTTTAGATGAAGCTTTGTTTTTCACTTGGAATACGTTTAGGATGTAATGTGACGAATATCTTCAAACTCAATTGTAAAATAAATAATTATTTTAACTCAAGCTAATGAAGGCTACTCTTACCAAGGCTGTTTCAATAGTCATGGTGAAAGTTTAAATTATGGGTTTCTCTGTGGGTCGTATGTAAAAGTCAGAGTTTTTACCACCTCTAAGCCTTAACACCATCTTTGTTCCAAAAACAAGTAAAAAGTTTGTGATGAAACAAATTGTCAAGATACATTTTAAGATTTAGAAAGGGTCTTACCTTATATTTTCTGAGGCCTGTATTCAAGAATAACACTGGCTGCTGAAATTTAGCTTCTGAATGAATCTTTTGTTACTTTAGCTGTACAAAGGCTTGATTCTTGGTGAAACTCATGTCTTAAATGATTAGTCTTCCTCTTTATGTACAGGACTGTCTCAGAAAATTAGAATATTGTGATAAAGTTCTTTATTTTCTGTAATGCAATTAAAAAACATGAAATGTCATACATTCTGGATTCATTACAAATCAACTGAAATATCGCAAGCCTTTTATTGTTTTAATATCGCTGATTATGGCGTACAGCTGAAGAAAACTCAAAAATCCTATCTCAAAATATTAGAATATTTCCTCAGACCAAGTAAAAAAAAATTATAACAGCAAAATAAAATCAAACGTTTGAAAATGTCCATTAATGCACTCAGTACTTGGTTGGGAATCCTTTTGCACAGATTACTGCATCAATGCGGCGTGGCATGGAGGCAATCAGCCTGTGGCATTGCTGAGGTCTTATGGATGCCCAGGATGCTTCAATAGCGGCCTTTAGCTCATTTGCATTGTTGGGTCTGGTGTCTTTCAGCTTCTTCTTCACAATACCCCACAAATTCTCGATGGGGTTCAGGTCAGGGGAATTGGCAGGCCAATCAAGGACAGTAATGCCATGGTCAGTACACCAGTTACTGGTGGTTTTGGCACTGTGGGCAGGTGCCAGATCTTGGTTGTGCAGCGTTTCCTGCCACATTTCCCCCTTCCAACACACTTTTTGTGAATGTGCTTTGAAACTGCACTCTGTGAACAGCCTGCTCTTTGAGAAATTTCTTTTTGTGTCTTACCCTCCTGATGGAGGGTGTCAATGATGGTCTTCTGGACAGCAGTCAGATCAGCAGTCTTCCCCATACTTGTGATTTAGTTTACTGAACCAAGCTGAGTGTTTTTCAAGGCTCAGGAAACCCTAGCAGGTGTTTCGAGTTAATTAGACGATTCAAGTGATTAGTTGAATAGCCTACTAGTATACAGTACTTTTTCACGATATTCTAATTTTCTGAGACAGTCCTGTAAAGCAGGATGAAAATTACTGGTAGGACCAAGTATTTACATTTACTATAAAACATACATCACCTTTCCTCTCTGACACTAAATTAGACTAAACATTTTGAGCTCTTGTAATGTTTCAGTCTGTTTGTTTTTGCTTTTATGACTGCTCACTTTTCAGTCAGAAACCAGTTAATAACTGTTAGCGTATTTGCTTTCACTCACCTGTGCTCTGCTCTATTTCAGCTACCTGCAGCCACAGAGACCTCACTAGATTATAAATAGCAACGCTCACCAATATGCAGGTGTTTTACCCTTTAGAGTCGAGTAGTGTTGCACCGATACCAGTATCGGCCGGGGCCCCGATACCGCACTACAACGGTGGTATGGGTATTGTATCGGCGAGTACCAACAAATAGGGCACCGATACCATTTTGATGTTTGTATGTCACTTGAATGCAGCCTTCTCTCTCCCGACACTCACTAGTTCTACTGGATTCACTTTGTATTAGTCTTTTTCCTGCTTTACAAAGGTAGCAGTTTGACAAAGCCATGATGGCAATTATTTTACATCCAAGTAGTATGCAGTTCTTCATATCTAGACACACATCAATTTCAAACAGATGGTATCGGTATGGAATCGGTATCGGGTATCGGTATCGGGGCCAAAAAATGGCATCGGCGCAACACTAGAGTCGAGCGTACCAGTTGCCTAGTGTGTGCGAGAATGGTTGTTTGTCTTTGTGTTGCCCTGCGATAGACTGGCGACCTGTCCAGGGTGTACCCCGCCTCTCGCCCATTGACAGCTAGACATAGGCACCAGCACCCCTGGCGACCCCAGCAGGGATAAGCGTGTCGGAAAATGGATGGATGGATCTTTTCAAATATGCTTAAATAAAGAAACTATTTTTTGTAGATTTTCTACTTCTTAATCTCTGTGGGGTTTTATTTTTTCTTCAACTTGAGATGCGCCCATCTCTGTCTGCGCTTCAACATAGACTGTCCCTGCACAGTGATCCGTGCCCACAGATAAATCTGATTTGCACCCCAAATTGAGCATCTCTACACACTACCACCATCTCATCTCTGACCTGCTCTTTTTCAATATTGTTGGATCTCCTTTGACCAAAACTAAATCCGATCTCTTATGTGAGGTCATGGGTGGCTGAAAGGACACAGGAGAGCTACGGAGACACTGAGCAAGGTGCGGAGCAGGGAGGAAGACGTGGAGGCGCATCTGGTTGTGTTGTGGTATATACTAAACAACTAGAAGGTAAGAAATCATCTTACACTTAATATACTTGTAAATATATATTTCTAAATCACAAAGTGTTTCGAAGTAATGTATAATTAGAATTGACTTGGTATGTTGACATTTGTGCAACTACACTGTTGACTTGTTAAATTCAAAGATTCTTTATTGTCACCGGGTCTCACCATGGTGAAATGTCTTTTTGGCCACTCTGGCTAAGAGAACACATAACAGACAAACAGGCAATAAACAAAGGTTACAGTGGTTTTTTTTTTTGTGTGTTTTTTTGACATTATAGGGTGCAAATGATTAAAAAATAAAACAAAAAGATGAAAATTCTAAGGTTTCTCTCAGAGTCCGAGGGCTTTGGTATCAGTCCCTTTGCGATTGGTAGAGCCATTTTACATGAACTAGTTGTCCTTCCCGAGTCACAAATAACAGATAATGAGGTAATAAGGTTCATTCTGGTATCCATAATGGCCACAGTAAACCCTCGTCTCACTCTGCTATTTGCATTCCAGGATCGTTTGATTTACAAATTAAATAATAATGAAAAGTACCTTGTCTGTGTATTATGGTTGCGCATTAAAAAGTAATTATCTCTGATTTGGCTATAAGTCATGCAATTCTTTTTGCTATCGATGAGATTTTTCTAAGCACAAGACCGGCAAAGGGAGCTCTGATAACCAAACAGTGTCTGACATGGACACTTAAATGTGAGTTTACATAGGGTGGATTTTTCGGCCACTTGTAAATTCACTTCTTACAATAAATTACTGCATTAGTTTCTCCTGTCCTTCAATGACTTTGTGTTTTACTTCCTTTTTATGCAAATATTTACAAAACAAGAAGCATCAGTGTCTGGTGTCATATCTAGCTCAGAATTAAATAACATGCTGTTGCTCATGGTATTTATCCTATCAGAAAAATATGTGTGTCTGCAGAGGATTTTGGTTCTTATTCAAGAAAAAATGTATTGTGATTTTCAAATCTTTCGGATGATTAAACACCTTTAAAAAGAAAATATCAAACCAGGATAGAAAATCTGCTCTTGCAGCTTTTATTTTCAAAGAAATCCAAGCGAAAATAACAGAAAGAAGCATTAGTATATAAATTCATTGAATGCTATGCTACATATATAAACTTTTTTGGAGATTGTTGTGTTTACTGTGTGAAGATTATAGAAAAAAATGAGACATCAATTAGTGGTTTTAGAATGTTTCATTATTTTCCTTTACTTCCACAAATGTATTGCCCTCTTATTGTCACTGGTTCTGAACCTGTGACTCCATTCTTCCCTCAACAGTACGCTCCAATAAGTCGAGAAAGTAAAGAAAATCTCCATCATTTACAGCACTGCTGCCTTTGTGCCTAACATCATAAAACAGTGAATGTGATTCTAGACCTGTTTAGGTTTTCATACAATACAATAATGCAGTGCTTCTCCAACTACTTACAATTACCAAGTTTTCCCAAGTACCACCATACAGTCAACATGTTTTAAAACCGGACCTCAGCTGGAATTGGACTTTTCCCCATTGTTTCTTATTTGAAAAATAGAAATCCATGCATGCATGTTTGAATTTAAATCTTTCATGTTAATAGCTGGAAAGAAACTGGAAGATTCCCTTAAGTCAGAAGAGAGAAAGACAGAGGGTTCTCACAGTCCCCTTTCCTTAAAATCCAACATGGCTGCAGTATGTTTGAAACAATGTGATAGCAGCAGAAATAAGTAGTTTATTTGCATTCAGAGAAGAGTGTATGTTGTTAAGTGTTCGCCATGCATAAATAAATGTAAAACCTTAACTTTTGTACATGTTCCTTTCCCATTTAATGCATAATGGAGGGGGATACTTAGAGACTTAGACTTTATTGTCATTCAGCTGGTATTGCACAATGTAAAATTGAGCAAAATTAATTGCAAGGTTATGAGTATTTACCATGTTAATGCTTGATCCCTATCGCCCCTTGAATCCTGGAGATAGGCCCCAGCACCCCCCGCGACCCTATGAGGGATAAGTGAGTCAGAAAGTGGATGGATGGATGGATGGATGCTTGATTCCAAAGTTTTCTCATGGAACCATTAAATGGTGTCAAGACAGCGCCAATGGAACTTGTACCAAAGTTTGAGAACAATTATGGTACTAAATCCTGTGGATTTCCAGAACATTATAGTAATGACTGTGTTGTGCAATAACATGCTGTTTAAGTTATTTAATGTTTAATAAATAACTCTCGGTCTGTTGGGTATTGTCTGATTAATATCAGCCCAAACAGCTGATATTAGGACAATAGTTCAAAGGAATGATTCAAGCACTGGCGTTCTTTTAACAGCAAACTCTGCACACATATAGAATAAAGGAGTGACAACTTCTCTTCAAGTTCAAGAATTTATTAACAGAAATAATATGAACATCCAGAGAACATCACTATAGAACAGAGGTGTCAAGTAACAAAGTACAAATACTTTTTTTAGGTATCTATACTTTACTCCATTACTTATTTTTCTTCCTACTTCTGACTTCTACTCATTACATTTTCACACAAGTATCTGTACTTTCTATTCCTTACATTTTTAAAACAAACGTTACTCGTTACTCTTGGCTTCAGTTTAATATTTATAAATATTTATTTCACGTAATGTGCGCCATCCAATGCAGATCATTGGCGCCATCCACACCTAGTGAGAACTAGTGTAATTGGATGAGTCATATAACGTGAACACTCATTGGTTAGCTATTCGTCAAATTTGTGCTGACGCGAAAGGAAATCATCAGATGTACAGAAGGTGACGGTATGCACCAATAAGTTGTTTGCGATCCGCCAATAAAAGGAAAGAAGAAGGAAATCATCAGAAGAAGGTGTTCTTCAAACTGCAAACGTTAAGTGTATGTCATGCTACAATAATGTCAGATTCAGAAAAAGATGTCGAAAGGTCGGACACAGGCGAGAGCGTGTCGGGAGATGGAGACGAAGACCCACAAGACCTCCCGCATCCTTGGCCCTATCTTAAAGAATTTTTCGAAATAGTCGGGAGCAAAAATTCAATTCAATTCAATTCAATTTTATTTATATAGCGCCAAATCATGAAACATGTCATCTCAAGGCACTTTACAAAATCAAGTTCAATCATATTATACAGATTGGGTCAGATTATACAGATTGGTCAAAATGTCCTATATAAGGAAACCAGTTGATTGCATCAAAGTCCCGACAAGCAGCATTCACTCCTGGGGAACCGTAGAGCCACAGGGAGAGTCGTCTGCATTGTACATGGCTTTGCTGCAATCCCTCATACTGAGCAAGCATGAAGCGACAGTGGGAAGAAAAACCACCCATTAACGGGGAAAAAAAACCTCCGGCAGAACCGGGCTCAGTATGAACGGTCATCTGCCTCGACCGACTGGGGTTACAGAAGACAGAGCAGAGACACAACAAGAGAGACAAAAAGCACAGAAGCACACATTGATCTAGTAATCTGTTCTACATTAGATGGTAGTAACGGGTGAGCCGTCTTCTCTGGATGATGTCAAAGTTAACAGAACGCCAGACCAGGTGTACCTACTATGAAGAAAAAGAGAGAGAGCAAAAAGTTAAAAGCTGAAATGACGACAGTCATTTCAATGTAATACAATGCAAAACTGGAGAACCGTAGAATGAAGAACAGTAAAATCAGTAGAGTGAGAAAATTAGACCCTGATGTCCTCCAGCAGCCTAGGCCTATCACAGCACAACTATAGAGATAGCTCAGGGTAACATGAGCCACTCTAACTATAAGCTTTGTCAAAAAGGAAAGTTTTAAGATTAGTCTTAAAAATAGATAGGGTGTCTGCCTCACGGACCAAAACTGGGCGTTGGTTCCACAGGAGAGGAGCCTGATAGCTAAAGGATCTGCCTCCCATTCTACTTTTAGAGACTCTAGGAACCACCAGCAGACCTGCAGTCTGAGAGCGAAGTGCTCTGTTAGGAACATACGGGGTAATCAGAGCTCTGATATATGATGGAGCTTGGTTATTAAGGGCTTTATACGTTAGAAGAAGAATTTTAAATTCTATTCTTGATTTAACAGGAAGCCAATGAAGGGAAGCTAAAATTGGAGAAATATGATCCCTCTTGTTGATTTTCATCAGGACTCTTGCCGCAGCATTTTGGATCAGCTGAAGACTTCGAACTGCATTTTGTGGACTTCCTGATAGTAAAGAATTACAATAGTCCAGCCTTGAAGTAACAAATGCATGGACTAGTTTTTCAGCATCACCCCTGGACAGAATGTTTCTAATTTTGGCGATATTCCGGAGGTGAAAAAAGGAAACTCTGGAAACCTGTTTAATATGGGATTTAAATGACATGTCTTGGTCGAAAACAACACCAAGGTTTTTAACTTTATTACCAGAGGCCAAGTTAATGCCATCCAGATTAAGTGATTGATTAAGAAGTTTATTTTTTGAGGACTCTGGCCCAAAGATTACAACTTCTGTCTTGTCAGAATTTAAATGCAGGAAATTTAAAGTCATCCAGCTTTTGATGTCATCAAGACATGACTGCAGTCGAAGTAACTGATTGGATTCATCAGGATTTATGGATAAATATAGCTGAGTGTCATCAGCATAACAGTGGAAATTAATCCCATGCTGTCTGATAATTTTGCCAACCGGAAGCATATATATAGTAAATAGAATTGGTCCAAGGACTGAACCCTGTGGTACTCCACAGGTGACCCTAGAGTTTGAAGAAGATTTATTATTAACATGAACAAACTGGAATCTGTCCGACAGATAAGATTTAAACCAGCCTAATGCTTTTCCCTTAATCCCTACAGTATGCTCAAGTCTTTGTAGGAGAATATTGTGATCAACTGTATCAAATGCAGCACTGAGATCTAACAGGACAAGTATAGACACAAGTCCATTATCTGAGGCCATGAGAATATCATTGGTGACCTTCACCAGAGCTGTTTCAGTGCTATGATGAGCTCTAAAGCCTGACTGAAACTCCTCAAGTAGGTCATTACTTTGTAAATGTTCACAAAGTTGATTAGCAACTACTTTCTCAAGAATTTTAGATAAGAAAAGAAGATTAGATATAGGTCTGTAGTTTACTAGCTCATCTTGATCAAGAGAAGGTTTCTTAAGTAAAGGTTTAATAACAGCTACTTTAAAAGCCTGTGGTACATATCCATTTACTAAGGATAGATTAATCATGTCTAAAATAGGACCACTGATCAGAGGGAATACCTCCTTAAACAACTTGGTTGGGATTGGGTCTAACATACAGGTAGAAGGTTTAGATGAAGCTAATATTCTAGATAGCTCAGAAAGCTCTACTGCTTTTAAACAGTTCAGACACTGCGCAGGTTCTAAGGATTCCTCCAATGCTGCCTCACTTACTGAGGACGAGGTAATCATGTTTGGGAGGATGCCAATTATTTTATTTTTAATGGAATCAATTTTATTTATGAAGAATCCCATAAAATCATTACTGCTAAGAGCTAAGGGGATGGCTGGATCAACAGAGCTGTGGCTCTGGGTAAGTTTGGCAACTGTATTGAAGAGAAATCTAGGATTATTCTTATTCTCCTCAATTAATGATGAAAAATATGCTGCTCTAACTCTGCGAATGGTCTTGTTATACAACAATAGACTGTCCCTCCAGATTAGGTAGGATTCCTCTTGGTGTGTAGAGCGCCATTTTCTCTCCAATTTCCTAACATTGTGCTTCAAGGAATGCAGCTCTGAATTAAACCAAGGAGCCAGCTTCCTGTGAATAATCACCTTCTTTTTCAAGGGAGCTACATTGTCTAATGCAGAACGCAATGACAAAGTCATACCGTTTACAAAGACATCTATTTGTGAATTGGAAGAAACAACATTGCTGCCATCTACTGGGCATTTCTGCAATACGGAGGATATTAAAAAGGGGACAGACTCTTTAAGTTTTGATACAGCATTATCCGATAAAGATCTACTATAATGGAACCCTCTTTTGGGGGTGGAGAACTCAGTTAGATTAAACTCAAATGTTATTAAAAAATGATCAGATAGGACAGGGTTGTGAGGAAATACTGTTAATTCTTCACAATCAATGCCATATGTCAGCACAAGGTCTAAAGTATGGAGCCAAGAGTGCGTCGGTTTATGCACATTTTGAGCAAAACCAATTGAATCTAGGATAGTTTTAAAGGCTACACTAAGGTTATCACATTCTGTGTCAACATGGATGTTAAAATCACCCACTATAATAACCTTATCAGTATTTAACACCAAATCAGATAAGAAATCTGACAACTCATCCAAAAACTGAGTATAAGGGCCTGGTGGACGATACAAAACAACAAACAGAAGAGGTTTTATTGCTTTGCAGTTTGGATGAGGGAAACTGAGGGTTAAATGTTCAAAAGAACTGTAGTTATTAATTGGCCTGGGACTAATTAATAAATCAGACTGAAAGATGGCTGCCACTCCTCCTCCTCTTCCCACAGATCTGGGAATGTGGAAATTTGAATAATTGGAGGGAGTTGACTCATTTATACTAACGTAGTCCTCTTGTAGCCAGGTTTCTGTGAGACAAAACAAATCAATCTGTTTATCAGAAATCAATTCGTTAACTAACAAAGTCTTTGGAGGGAGAGACCTTATATTTAATAGACCACATTTAATTGTTTTATTTTTAGGTTCAAAGTGATCCGTATGGATTTTTATTAGATTTTTATGATTTGTTCCCTTTAGATCAGTTTTTGATCTGTTAAGTTTTGGCCGTGGGAAAGACACCGTCTCAATAGGATAATGGGTGGGTAACAGTACAGAAGCTGCAGAGAGGTGTGTTAAACTACGGCTCTGCTTCCTGGTCTGGACCCTGGGTTGTCAGCATTTAGGAGAACTAATAAATCCGGCCAGATTTCTAGAAAGAAGAGCTGCACCATCCAAAGTGGGATGGATGCCGTCTCTCCGGATCAGACCAGGTTTTCCCCAGAAAGTTCGCCAGTTATCAATGTAGCCCACGTCGTTTTCAGGACACCACCTAGACAACCAGCGGTTGAATGATGACATGCGGCTAAACATGTCATCACTGGTCAGATCAGGCAGGGGACCAGAGAAAATTACGGAGTCCGACATTGTTTTAGCAAACTCACACACCGAAGCAACACCAACTTTAGTGACCTCCGATCGGCGTGACCGGGTGTCATTACCGCCAGCGTGAATAAAAATCTTACTGTATTTACGCTTATCCTTAGCCAGCAGTTTTAGGTAAGATTCTATGTCGCCCGTTCTGGCCCCTGGCAGGCATTTAACTATGGTCCCTGGTGTCTCTAGTGCCACGTTTCTGACTATTGAGCTCCCAATCACCAGAGTCGGCTTCTCAGCGGGTGTGTCGCTGAGTGGGGAAAATTTGTTAGAAACGCAGACGGGTTGGTGGTGAACTGGGGGCTGAAATCTAGAGCTATGCTTCCTACGAACTGTCACCCAGCCGGCCTGCTTACCCGGCTGCTCGGGTGCTTCTGGAGGACCACTAAGTGAAGTAACGCTAGGTCTATGTGGCTCCGCGCTAGCAAAGGGGCGGCTATCAGCTGGTCTTTCCATAGCACGGAGCCGGGTCTCTAATTCTGACACCCTCGCCTCCAAAGCTACAAAAACACTACATTTATTACAAGTACCATTATCACTAAAGGAGGCAGAGGAATAGCTAAACATCTGACACAGAGAGCAGGAGATAAGGGGAGACTTAGTAAGAGACGGAGAAGCTGAAGTAATAGTAGGAGAGGAAGCCATTGTGGAGCTAAAGCTAGGCTAGGCTAAAGCTAGGCTAGCGCCCTTCTACCACGCCAAGAGAGCAAACCGTGAAACACGAGGAGTTCCCAAGCGTGATGTGCAGCAACAGAAAATGTTTTAAAAGTGCTTATGTGTTAGAAACAGATGTTACAGCAAAGAGATTAAAGATAAAAGCGAGAGAATCTGGAGCAACAAACCGTTGCTCACGCAGTGAAAACAGGAATTCGCCTTACCGCAAACAGGAAGTGAAATGCAAACTCTGCAAACCCAAGACCCTCGCTATTTCGGTGTTAAAGAACTCTCCCTCCAATTTGAAAAAACATGTAGAGGTAAGTTGTAAGCTTATTCTTTGTTACTGCCGAACTGTGATAATTCATATTTTGCTGCAGCTTGGCTAGCGTCGCTAGCTAGCTAACGTCGTTAGCCAACGTCTTGGCTAGCGTCGTTAGCTGCTACGCGGACATGCCAAGACATGTCCGCGTAGCAGCTAAGATTGTTGAAGGCGTTAGCCTTGCCTCTTTGATTTTTTCGGAATAAGGTGCCCCCAATCTCTACAGTGTGAGCTACTACACTTTTGTAAGCTTAAGACATCTAATATCTGGTTTATTGTCATGGTTTAAGTTGTCTTGCTTCTGGTTATTTTGTAGTTCACCCAGCTCTCCCTCCCACAGCCATTAGTCACACCTACTCTAATTAGTCTTCATTCCCGTCACCTGTCAGGCTCCCTTTATAAACTCACCTCAGTTGTCTCCTCGTCGCTGGCTCGTGGTGTTTGTTGCTCTCCTTCGTGTCTGCCTGCACCTGTTCCCCCGTCTTGGTTCCTGGTCCGTCAAGTTTTGGTTTTGTGTGGCTGCGCTGCTGGCTTCAGTTTCTTCATCTTCGTCCTGGTCTTGTCCCTGGTCCTGCAGCAGCCCAGCTCCTCTCTGTCTCGTGGACTCTGTACCTGCCAGTCAGCTCCTGCATCATTCACCTCCGTCTGGTAACAACTCTTGTTCCTCATGTCACCACCATCCACCTGCAATAAACTCTCTTAAATCCTACTCTGTGTGTGCGTGCTGTGTCCGGGTTCACCCTCGACAAAATCATGACATTTATTTTGCCATGTTAAGTAATCGTGTGCCTTCAGCGTTTTTCACTGTCTTCAATTGTGTTGGTTGTGTGTCCTGGGCAATTGAATTAACAATTTCATAGCCTTCCTTCATGTCATCTCTCCAAAATTGCTTGAATTCAATATCCAAATATTTTCATCACGTTTTTACCCTGGGCAATTGTGTCCAAGTGTGAATTGTGTGAGATGGTGGCCACTTAGTGCATAAGTAAAGGAAATGTGGCTGAACAAAAGTGTAACAATGTTGACCGTGCCCTCGTAATGAACTAATTATTAAATTTTTTGTTGTATATTTTGCAGAGAAAACACGAAAATCATTTAGAGAGATACAAAGCCCTCACTTCAACGGCCCCCAAAAGAAAAGCAGACGGAGCACCACCACAGCAAGGCCCAGCACCCAAACAAGCCAGATTATGGGGTAGCAGGCCAGTGTCCCAGGCCAGTGTCGATAAAAAAAATCCTTTACTATATTGTGCAAGGTCTACATGCAACTAACACCGTGGAACAGCAGGGGTTTATAGATCTCATACAGCATCTCCAGCCTAATGTAAATGTCATGTCCCGCAACACTGTAGTCAACAAAATTCAGAAAGCCTCTCTTGAAATGAAAAACAATTTGAAAGCAGTAATGAGCAAAATTGACTTCATTGGCACTACAACGGATTGCTGGACAGCATAGAGGCGTGGATTTCTTGGCGTAACAGCATATTGGATAGACCCTCAGAGTATGAAAAGACAGTGCGCTGCCCTAGCCTGTAAACAGATAACTGGGCCACACACCTTCTCTGTCCTTGCCAGTGCATTAAACCAAATTCACAGTGAATTCAACATCCGAGACAAAATCACACGCACCACGACTGACAATGGGTCCAACTTCATAAAAGCTTTTAAGCTATATGGGCAAACTGATGAAAACAACAACCCAGGTCCTAGTGTCGAGAGAGCTGAAGCCGAAGATGACAATGGTGATGGGAGTGATGACGAACAGGAGAGTGAGGGGATGGAGTTCGTTGAGGCTGGAGCGATACTTGATGAGAATGACTGCCTGGAATACCAACTACCCAGACACCATCGCTGCGCTTGCCACCTTCTTAATTTGGTGTCAACTGTTGATGTTGAGGAGGCCAATGTCAACAGCGCCTACAAGCGGGTTTCACGCTCAGCTTTTTCGAAGTGTTGGGGACTTTGGAACAAAAGCGCAAGATCTACCACAGCAGCAGAGGTCATTGAAAAGAACTGCAAACTGCAGTTATTGAGGCCAAATGCAACAAGATGGAATTCCCTGTTCTTTGCAGTCGAGAGGATCATCAGAATTACAAGGGAGAAGGGGCCATCACAGCTGTATGCAGCGCACTGAAGATAGACTTGTATGTACCAACACTTTTTATTTTTTGTATTATTTCAATCAATATGAACAGAAAAGATATAAAATACACATTAAAGCATGTCCTCTAATTACAGTATGTTTTACTAACTCATTGAGCAGGTGATTTGTAACATTTATTAGTTACTTAATTGAAGATGTTTTCTGTTCTTTCTCTGATTCAACAGGTTCACCCCTGTTGAGCTTGCATTCCTGGCCGAATACATGAAGACCATGGCCCCGGTGGCGAAGGCCCTGGATGTCCTGCAGGGCGAGACGAATGTGCAGATGGGCTGGTTGGTGCCAACGATCACAATACTCAAGAATAAGCTCGAAAACCTCCGCCTTTCCACCAAGTTCTGTAGGCCTTTAATTGATGCTCTACTAAACGGCCTTGAGAAGCGTTTCGAACACATCTTCACAGAACCGGAGCTGATCGCTGCTGCAATTCTCGTGCCCAGATTCAAGACCAGCTGGACAAGTGACGACTACACCCTGAGACTCGGTAAGTGCTGCTTTTTTTAACGATAATACAGGTGGGGGAGGCTGTTGGCAACCTTCAGGATTATTTATTTATTTTTGAACATAGTTTTGAAGTTTTTTGAATAACCAAATCAGGCTTTTTTTATTATCCAAAGCAGCTGAAATGCAATAATTTTCCTCATTCAACATGGCACCCTTCACAAGTGTCTTTTAGCAGGGATAAAAGGACATGACATGATATAGGTCAGATGTCATCTGTGGTAGCATTCAGAGAAATACTGGATCAGTCAATATCTAATTGACTGCAGACTATACATTCTATTGGTTTCCATGGCCAGTGTGAATTTCCCTCAAATACCAACCAGTCAAGGAGGGTGACAACTGTTTCAGCTCTAACACAAACATGTGCTGGTGTATTTGTTTATATCCCATATACAGTTAATCATTGTGCAATTTTTTTACTGTTGTAATGTCAGTGTTTTTGTCTTTTCCCCATATTCATTAGGCCTTGACTACATCAAAAGTCACTTAAAGGACCAAGCTGAGGGCAATCAAGCTGAGAGCTCGCCGCCTTCTTCAGGGGAGGACTTCTTTTCTTCAATCAAACAGACCAGTTCCCAAGAAAATGCCAAACAGCTGGAGACTTACCTTGGCTCCCCAGGTGATACAATGGATGCACTTAAGACTTTCCCAGCTATCTGCAACCTTTCCCTGAGGCTCAACGCTGCACTCCCAGCCTCAGCTGCATGTGAGAGACTGTTTAGTGTAGCGGGACTGATCTTCCGTCCAAAAAGGGCACGTAATGATCACAAGAACTTTGAGAATCAGCTTCTTTTGAGGCTCAACAAAGCATTCTGGTAGTCTGATCGGGTATGCTGTCTTGGGGTCTTGATCGTCAGTTATGACTATGGGGAAACCGTGTTATATGCAGTAGGATTTGAAGTTTTTGTTTTTTTGATGGGACTAACATACTCTTAGTTTGAATGCAAAATTGTGTTACTCTCCTACTCTGTACCATTTTCAGAACTTGTTAAGCGCTCTTAAGGGATTTGTTTATAGTGATGTAGAGCTCATTCTCATTTCAGTTTTGGTCTTGACTTGTCAGCTGTGACGGGGGTGGGACGAACATGAATACCTCATATACTACTGTGTGTGAAGAATGTGTCTTTCTTTCTCTCTCTCTTTCTTTCTTTCTGTCTCTCTTTCTGTCTTTTTCTCTCTCTGTCTGTGTCTCTCTGTCTCTCTCTCTCCCTCCCTCCACCCACAAACTACATAGAATGTTTTTGCACCAAAGGGTATAGTTTACCTTAGGTATTTGATGGAACTCAAACATTTATGTTCTGGCAGTTCTGCAGGCTTGAATACTACCTCTGTTTGGAATTGAATTCCAATAAAGTTTGAGAGAGAACATGCTCCTTGAGTGACTTTGTCTTTGACTAATGGGT
This sequence comes from Fundulus diaphanus, assembly GCA_037039145.1. NCBI lineage: Eukaryota > Metazoa > Chordata > Actinopteri > Cyprinodontiformes > Fundulidae > Fundulus > Fundulus diaphanus. The sequence continues at coordinate 49,045,675 of CM073130.1, read as the reverse complement.
TAATGATTATGTTGTGTCTTGGGCCACATGTAGAACTAATCAGTGTTTAAATTAAGCTTTCAATTCATATAGTGGCATTTTTTTAAAGGTTACTTTATACCTTTATACTTTAAGTAGTTTTTGGAGCACATACTTTTTCACTTTTACTTGAGTAAAGAGGTCAAGTTGATACTTCAACTTTTACCAGAGTGTTTTTAAACTGCAGTATCTATACTTCTACTTAAGTAACAAATGTGTGTACTTTTGACACCATTGCTATAGAATGCTGTTTATCTGAATTAACACTATATTTCAATCAACGAATGCTCTTTACTAGGCTAGTGAAACGTAATTCAAACTATGAAGCTAAATTAAGGTAAAAAGACACACAAAAGAAACAAATTGGAAAAAATAAAATGGTTGCTCACCGTCGTCAGAATGATTCAGTGAATCCTGCTGCAAAACATTATTTGATAAAATAACATTTTAAAGAAGGATTCGCTCAGTAAAGTCAGTAACTTTAGGACGCCTGATTTTATCAATGAAATTATTCCTCTGGGAAGTTAGGTATCGCTGTAGTGATGGGTCGCTAAATGGGTTAATCCTAATCAACATTAATGTTCCATATTAATGTGGTAATAAGGCTCATAGTACTATTGAACGATGGCAGAGCGAAATGGGAAAAAAAAAACCTTATGTTTAATACATGTATACTTCCATGTCTGGTTTGATAAAAATGAGCTGGAGCTGACTGGACCGGCTTTTCCAGGGTCCAGTCAGCCCCGCACCCAGCCCCGCCCCACCCCCTGAAAATTAACATAATCTCACTCTTAACTTTTGATAAAAGTTGAGAGGTATCTTTAAAACAAACCATAACTGCGTGGTAGCACAAATGATAATAGCACAGGAACCTAATAGCATTATACTAGCAGACATTTGGCGCTTGTTTTAAAGGCCTTAAGCTCTATTTTGGTCGTAATGAGCCGACCGGAAAACACAAACATTAATATCCCATCAATATAAAAAACCCTTATGGAAATAAAGTTTGTTATAACCGTAAAAACACACTCATACTAGATCAGCATAGCATGGTTTCAAAGAAGCTAGCGGGAGCTATCCTGTAAGCTACTATAAAGGAACAGGAGTTTACAACTACAGGAGCTTACAGGTGAGATGCAGCACCTGTGTGCTTGCAACAGTGTCATGTTTCATGTTGTTTCCAACTCAGTCTGATTTTATTCCTCGTGGCTTGATTGCACAACAACTGAAAGTAATTTTAGTCTCATGGGTGCAAATATTTACTTATATCTATATGTACACAGGAAGCTCTAAATCCAATGAAAGGTAAGGTTCTCAGGACATACTGACAGACTGTATGCGGGGATTCCTGCTAAAAATGAGCCTTGTAAAATCTAATAAGCACACTGCACACAGAGTTATAGAAGATATTCGTCACATTACATCCTAAACGTGGTATTCCAAGTGAAAAACAAAGATTTATCTAAAACAGTTATGTTTTTTTTTTAACCACACATCTTAGTGGGATTTTACATCATCAAGACAGATTCTGAGCAATTCCCCTGTGGTCTTCTTATGGATTGTGTTCCTCAGCATCCACAATGAAAACTCTTCCATCAGAGTGTTTTTTCCACTGAAGACCAATGACACCATTTGCATTTTCACTCAGCTTTTGTTTCATCTGGGATAGAGAAAGCACCAATTTATTTTAACCAATGTATACATATATTTTATGCTGATTGAAACAATACCTACACTTAACTTATAAACATCTGAAAGACTTACTTGTTCCAAGATGCTGTTTTGTACAGCAGGGTCATTTAGATCCAAAAGTGAGTCCTGCTGTCTGATCCTCAGTTTTATGACCTGCAGTTTGGTTTCTCCTAACAGGCAAAATAACAGCAATTTAAAATGCTTCTTCATTTTGCATGTTTATCCATAGCTATAAATTTGCATTGGTTAATTATTTTTACTTACTGCATTTGCAAAGGAAAGGATGCACTTCTGTGCATTTCCTGTCTCCCCATCTACCAGATTCAGTCTTCAACAAAGCAACACAATATTCATCATATTGGGGATTTACTTCTTGGGATTCCCTCCAGTACCTTAGCGAGGAGTCAGTCAGGTCTGACCATTCCCAGGGATCTCTGAAGAGACCAACATATACTGCCTTTCCATTGGCAACTTCCTGGACTGTCTGGTATTCTGCATCATTCCTCAGACTGACGAGGTCCGTGTAGGTTTTTCTGCAGAAATCTCGAGCAGCGGTCCAAGTCATTGGCTTTTGACCAAGGATGTACTGAGCTTTTCCTTGTTTTGTTCCTGAAAGGGGAAATTGTAAAATTTTTCATTGTAACAACATTATTCACCAGGTAGGCAGTGATATTCCTGTTTTTGTTGATCTTTGGCTATTTTATCATCCACACAGATATACCATGAACTGCTTTGGGTATGTGTTAGCTTGCATGTGGACAAGTGGTGCAAATTCAGCAGAAAATATCTGTCTTCCGTCCATCTTTCCATTCAGTCATTGTTTGATGTTATCTTAGATCAGGTCACTGGAGTAAGGTTCAGAAAGATAAATCAGAAATCTCTCTGCCGAGCAACACATTCTGTGGGACTCTGATGGTGGTTCCAGGCCAAAGAGACAGTTCCTCCAGGGTTTTGTGGGTCTGCCTTATGGTTTCCTCCAAGTAGGATATGCCGGGAAAACATTTAAAGGGAGGCACCAAAGAGGCATCCTGATGCCCAAGTGACCACAATGACTCCTTTTGTTGCTGAGTAGTGGTGATACTCAAAGCCTGAGGATGGAGTTCCACACCCTGTCTCCAAGGCATGGCCTTACCACCACCAGACGGAAGCCCATTTCAGTTGTTTGTATCTGAGATTCCATTCTCTCAGACATTTCCCAACATATAAGGGATATGTACAGATTGAAATGTAGACATACCATTAAATAGAGGACTTTGCTTTTGGTTAGGCTTTTTCTTCTCCGCAACAAAGGACCAATGTCCACCTTTTGAGAGACCAGACTCTAATCGGTCTATCCATCTTTGACCATGACTCTTGATCATGCAGAAAATTATTGGTTTTACAAAAGTGCACAAGCTCATGTGGTGCGTTTGATCTGTATTAAAAAGTCTGATGTCTGATGTCGGTGACGGTCAGACATTTACCTTTCTTACAACACTAAAAACTAAAATCAAAGACCTATGGACCGGGTATCGCCCTTGTCCTCAGCTTTTTTTAAACCCTGGGTGCCAACTCATCTCTCTCTGCTCTCCTCCACAGGTATGCTGCTGCCGTTTTGCTTTGTAGTTATTTGCCACTCTTCCACAAAGATTTTCCACATCATACAATTGCACATCATATACAATTGATTTTACTGACTTTCTTTCTTCCAAACAACAGTTTTGGTTTTAACCTTAGTATGATTTAAATAATTCACTATTTTAAAATACATTGTGTATCTCCCTTTTTATTATGTCCTTTGAGCCAGGTCGTAACACCTACCTACCACCTTCCTTAAAAAAGTTTGGTCTGTCATTGCATCTGACCTGATTCAAATAATGATTCTTCCCTCTCATCAGGTATTTTTCCCCAGGAAAACATCTAATGATAAAAGAGCAATCTGGAAAAATCACATCAGCAGAATTACAGGCCAATCTCCAACCTTCCATTTATCAGTAAAATTATTGAAAAAGCTGTGTTTCAACTGTTAAATAGCTTCCTTACAATGACCAACTGCTTTGATGTCTTTCAGTCCAGTTTCCGTGGTCACCACAGTACTCAGACCTTGTCAAAGTTTTTAAGCCCTGTGGCTCTACGCTTCTCCAGGAGTGAATGCTGCTTGTCGGGACTTTGATGCAATCAACTGGTTTTCTTATATAGGAACATTTTTTGACCAATCTGTATAATCTGACCCAATCTGTATAATATGATTGAACCTAACTTGTAAAGTGCCTTGAGATGACATGTTTCATGAATTGGCGCTATATAAATAAAATTGAATTGAATTGAATTGAATTAATGACATCCACATAAATTCAGACTGTGGAAGAACCACAGCGCTAGTTCTGTTGGATCTCAGTGCAGTTTTTGACACTGTTGTCCATCATATATTATTAAAGTGACTGGAAAGCTGGGTTGGAGTCTCTGGTACAACACTCAGTTGGTTCAAATCCTACCTAAAGAACAAGGATTTCTTTGTGTCAGTAGGTAACTTCTCATAGAAGCAGACAAACGTCACATGTGGGGTACCCCAAGGTTCAATCCTGGGACCCCTTCTATTCAATATCTGTATGCTCCCATTAGCTGAGGTTATAAAAATAAACAAGATTAGTTACCATAACTATGCAGATGATACACAGCTCTACGTTACGATGTCACCAGTTGACTCTGAAACCATCCATGCACTGAACAGATGCTTAGAACATATCAATGCATGGATGTGCCAAAACTTTCTCCAGCTGAACAGAAACAAAACTGAACTTATTATCTTTGGACCTAAAGAGGAACAAACTAGAGTCAGCACGCAGCTTCAGTTATTACAACTACAAACTAGTAATGAGGCCCAGAATCTAGGTGGAGCGATAGACTCAGACCTGAACCTTCAAGGACACATAAAGACAGTCACAAAGTCAGTCCTCTACCACCTGAAGAACATTTCCAGGATTAAAGGACTGACATCCCAATGAGATCTAGAGAAACTCATACGTATATCTTTGGTCGGATTGATTACTGCAACAGTATCTTCACAGGTCTGGCCAAACAAAATCAACTAGACAACAGAAGCTGATCCAGAACGCTGCTGCTCGTGTTCTCACTAAAACCAGGAAGATAGAGCGCATCTCCCCAGTTCTAAAATCCTTACACCTTACACCCTGTAGCTCAGAGAATAGACTTTAAAATACTTCTGTTTATAAATCCTTGAACAGTGGATCAGCAAAAAACATTTAAGACCTGGTGTTGCTGTATCAACCATCCAGACCACTCAGATCTTGTGGTTCTGGTCTACTCTGCATACCCAATATTAGATGTGTATTGATGTTTTCACCTGATAAAATTTAATGTTTGTCACTGTCTCACAACTCGTGACCATTTCAATGTTTTTATGTTTTCATGATAATAATCATCTTTACTGTCATTGCAACGTAGATTCCAATGAAATTTGTTCTCTGCATTTGACCGATCCCCTTGGGGAGCAGTGGGCTGCCACTGTGCGGCACCCGGGGAGCAATCTGGGGTTAAGTGTCTTGCTTAGCGACCCAGAGTGGCAATCTGTGGGAATTGAACCCAGAATTGCCAGGACACAAGCACAATGCTTTAACCACTAGGCCACTGTGTCTGAGATCCCATTCTCTTAGACATATCCCAAAATTGGAAATTGGACAAGTCTGCAGTACAACGTTCACCATTTCCCAGTTGGTGTTGATAGTGTGCGTTGTAATCTTGTGGTCTTTCACAACAGAAAACAGCCTTATATAATTTAAAATAAAAATGCCAATGTCTCTTCTTATTGTTGCAGCTCTAGCACGAGTGTTGAAATATCGGGATGTTTTGATATCGCAGGATCTCATTGTACGAGCTCTCCTTACACCCCTAATTGTTATTGCATTATCGTCCGGCATAGTGTGCATGCATGTTATTATGTTTTTCTAATCTAATTTGTCTTTTGAGTTCAGATTATTACTTTATTCTCTCATTTTTGCACACCTTGGTCATGAAAGAGGTCTGTCACCTCTGTGGGAATTGTAATTTAAGGGTGTGACGGAGGAGCAGGTGTAGAGCAAGCAACCCATATTCTGAGGTCTCAGTCTTCAATGTGGCTGTCCCATATATCAACCCCCTCTAGCTCAACCCCAATTCCTGTCATCTTACTGTCAAATAATGGCCACTGGTGCTGAAAAAAGAAAATCTAATTGTTATTCAAAGTGCATTTCATATAGCTTACTTTTAGCCATTTGTTACAAATCTACTTTTGCTTGAGTAAATCATGTTAGTACTACTTTCACTTCATAGTAGGTGCCATTGTAACTAGTCCCAATACTTGCCAAATCCCACTGTTTTATTATTGTTATTTTTTACCTGTATGATAAAACAGGCTCAAGTAATGTCATTATGTTCTAGGCTTGACTGCGTACAGTAAATGAAAGCTTAGCTTTTTTTCTCTATTATGCAATTGTGTTTAAAAACTCCAAATAACAGCAACTTCCAGGCAGGGTCATTTGGTTTTTAGTATGCATAACTCATGCATACACGTTCATTGTTTGGTTATGTTGGAGCTATGCATAAGGAAACACTTGTGACTATAATTCCCAACAAGCTTTGCAGACTCTTCCCTGTTCTGTGTCTACTGTCCCCAGCAGTTTTAAATCATATTCTGCGCATTAGAGGTGGGCGATATTGGGAATTTTTAATCAATCCGATACCAAGTAAATACAGGGTCAGTGTTGCCGATATCGATACGATACCTATACTTTTTACATTTAAGCTTGATGTATCATAAAACTGTTGACCTTTTGGTGTTTTTGTTATTTTTATTTCATTATTACAATTTAATAATAATATTATGTTCATTGTGTTTTTTTTCTAATCCACCTCTTATATTATATCTTTCAGTCCTTATGTAATTTTGTTTGTATTGTGTGCACTTGCCTGTTGCTTTAATTCTATAAATTTCCGGTTAGTGACCGGTAACGATAGGCTTTGACAGAGAGATCAATCCGAGTCACTAACCTGACTGAGGGGAGAACCAGGACGTTGAACGGCCGAGAGACGGGCAGGCTGAGCGGGGCTTTCCAGAGGCGTTTGTCCAGGGGCAGTCCGGGTCCGGTAACGGGGAATCCAATATTCCAGCGGAGGTACAGAGGGGGTAGTCCAGAAAGATAATCCAGGTCCAGATCCAGGTCCAATTTCCACAGGCACAGACAGTTTAAGGGGACAGGCAGGCTCGGTGACGGAGGACAGAATCAGGTCAGACACAGACAGGCAGAATAAGTAACGCTGGAATGCTCTAACAGGTGGCTTGAGACAATCTGGCACTGGAGACTGACTAGGACAGAGCTTATATGCAGCTGGAGGCAGGTGGAGCCAGAAGAGGTTGATTGCAAAGGGGTGGATAGTGAACAGGTGTGTTAATTGTCTGTAGGATCAGCTCCAGTGCCAGAATCATTACACTGTATCGATAGTATCGATCCTAGGATCGATCTGCCCACCTCTACTGCGCATACTGTGAGCCGCGCGGACGTCGTGCTGACTGCACTGATTCTCTGCACATGTTTTACCCTTCATAGACGAGTGTACCTATTACCTACATATCAGGGATTGTAAAATGTTAGATTAGCGAGCTGAGTCACTGAAGTCATTTATTTTCCAGCAGGAACCCATAGCACACCTGTCACTGCGCACAGAGAGGGAGTGTGATTCCTCATGTCCTTGCGACTGCGTGTTTGGGGCACTTCAGTGTATCAGCTCGGTGTCACATATAAAACAGCTCGATGTAAAAACTTCTTGCCGCTTTATAGTGTGACACCACATACACGGTCGTAGAAATTGAGCTCTAAGCGTACTTGTCCGTGTGGACAAGTACATGTCCATGCAGAGCCCACCCTGAGTATGCGCGGACTCCATGTGGACTCATGTCCATGCAGGTATGTGGGGGGCCTTTAACTCCTCCCATGCAGAATAAAAGCAGGGAGAAGACTTAATTTCTCTACTTTCCTCTGTGCTGTACGACATAGAAAATTTTACTCTGAGAAAACAAATAATTGGGTTCTAAGAAACTTTTTTTTTTTTTCACGGCTCTAGCGGCTTGCTTTTTAACACAATAGGCTGACAGGAAGGTGGGTGGAAGAGGGGGGAGAGACATGTGGCAAAAGACCATGGTTTCGAGTCAAACCCGGGTCCACGACTAAGGCTTCTATACATGGGTCGCGTTACCCGCTGCGACACCAGCGCGCCCTCAGGTTCTAAGAGACTTGCAGGCAGGTTCTCTCTTCACCTGCTTCATTCTTTTGAAGAAGTAAGAGTCAAAGCAGATCCTGGTACCAAAAAACTCAAACGAAGATTTTCCAGAGAGACAGAGGCATCCTTGTTTATGCTACTGATCACAACGTCCGGTTGGTTGGCCATTACCATTTTGTCTGTTTGTATCTGAAAGTCCCACAGGATCCTAGCTCTCATTCTCCACCACCTTGGGAGATGACTCCCATTTTGACCAGGGAGTCTCCAGTTGGTATTCTGAACAGATGTTTCTGTGCACTATACCAGCCACTTGTTTATGGCGTTCCATGTATTCCTGCCCTGCTAGTACCTTACACCCTGCTGTGAGATGCTGGATGGTTTCTGGGGCCTCTTTGCAGAGCCTGCACCTGGAATCTTGCCTGGTCTGGTAGATCTGGGCCTCTATTGCTCTGGTGCTCAAGACCTGCTCCTATACTGCCATGATAGTGCTTCAGTACTGTCCTCCAGTCCAGCCCTCTTAACCATTGGCAGGATTTGGTCAAATCAACCGCCTCAACTATCTCTCGGTGGTATGTATGTACTGTATATATATATATATACACTCACCGGCCACTTTATTAGGTACACCTGTCCAACTGCTCGTTAACACTTAATTTCTAAGCAGCCAATCACATGGCGGCAACTCAGTGCATTTAGGCATGTAGACATGGTCAAGAGAATCTCCTGCAGTTCAAACCGAGCATCAGTATGGGGAAGAAAGGTGATTTGAGTTACTTTGAACGTGGCATGATTGTTGGTGCCAGAAGGGCTGGTCTGAGTATTTCAGAAACTGCTAATCTACTGGGATTTTCACGCACAACCATCTCTAGGGTTTACAGAGAATGGTCCGAAAAAGAAAAAACATCCAGTGAGCGGCAGTTCTGTGGGCGGAAATGCCTTGTTGATGCCAGAGGTCAGAGGAGAATGGCCAGACTGGTTCGAGCTGATAGAAGGGCAACAGTGACTCAAATAACCACCCGTTACAACCAAGGTGGGCAGAAGAGCATCTCTGAACGCACAGTACGTCGAACTTTGAGGCAGATGGGCTACAGCAGCAGAAGACCACATCGGGTGCCACTCCTTTCAGCTAAGAACAGGAAACTGAGGCTACAATTTGCACAAGCTCATCGAAATTGGACAATAGAAGATTGGAAAAACGTTGCCTGGTCTGATGAGTCTCGATTTCTGCTGCGACAGTCGGATGGTAGGGTCAGAATTTGGCGTCTACAACATGAAAGCATGGATCCATCCTGCCTTGTATCAACGGTTCAGGCTGGTGATGGTGGTGTCATGGTGTGGGGAATATTTTCTTGGCACTCTTTGGGCCCCTTGGTACCAATTGAGCATCGTTGCAACGCCACAGCCTACCTGAGTATTGTTGCTGACCATGTCCATCCCTTTATGACCACAATGTACCCAACCCATGATGGCTACTTTCAGCAGGATAATGCGCCATGTCATAAAGCTGGAATCATCTCAGACTGGTTTCTTGAACATGACAATGAGTTCGCTGTACTCAAATGGCCTCCACAGTCACCAGATCTCAATCCAATAGAGCATCTTTGGGATGTGGTGGAACGGAAGATTCGCATCATGGATGTGCAGCCGACAAATCTGTGGCAACTGTGTGATGCCATCATGTCAATATGGACCAAACTCCCTGAGGAATGCTTCCAGCACCTTGTTGAATCTATGCCACGAAGAATTGAGGCAGTTCTGAAGGCAAAAGGGGGTCCAACCCGTTACTAGCATGGGGTACCTAATAAAATGGCCGGTGAGTATATATATATATATATATATATATATATATATATATATATATATATATATATGTGTGTGTGTGTGTGTGTGTGTGGGCTCCATTTCATATAATCTTCACCATGCCAAACTATAATTAGCTGTACTGACATTCACACTGATCAAGTGTATTTAGGCCTACTTGCGTGTGTGTTGGGGTGATTTCTGCTTGAGGTTTCAAATTATTAATTTTTATTTTTAATTAGAATTTCCAAAGTCATTATTAAAAACATAAAACATAAATATACAACAGTTACATTTTATTAGGGCCAAAATGAAAGAGAATTACTTACTATCAAAGCAGACTGGTAATCTTGCGTAAGTACAGGAGATTATATGGAGTTTTCCATTATTGTAATCAGCACAGTTATCACCACCTAATGTGCCCCATTTTAGGTTATCTCTTTCTCCATCCTTGTAGAAATCTTTGCCTGCCAGAGACCAGTGCCACATTGGCTTGCTTCCTCTTTGCAGCCCAATCCACACTGCATCACTGTAGTTATCTGCAACAGTTTTCAGAACCCTATCCATCTCATCCATGTCTTCCATGGTGGCCAGGTCAATGCATGTTTCTCTGCAGTAGCTCTGGGCCTCACTCCAGGTTTTTGGAGTATCAAATAAGACGTACTGGTGCTGATGCACACAGAGACAAAGAGAACATAGTCCTGTGGAAGAAAAGTTGGAAGTGTACAGATAAACATTAGCTGACATTTTGGTGGGATTGGTTCCATTAGAAAAATGTGCTTAAGAGAAAATAACATTTGACACAGACAGTTCAGACATGAAGAAACACTAACCTGTGAGTAACATTAGCTTTATGAAATCTTCCATGGCTGTTATGAAGTTAATGGGAGAAGAAAAAACTGAGATTAATTTTTATATACAGAAAACTTTACATAATTCCTTACCAGTGGCTGAAAGAGGTGGAGAGATAGAAATGCAAATGTAATGAGCTGTTTGTGGTTTCACTTCAGGGTTCCTTTTTATTTAGGAAGCTATGAATTTACAAATGTAGATTATGCATAATTTATTGTCTTAATTTTTGATTAATTTAAATACATTAACAAAATACAATTTATATTGTAATCCGCTGACTGCATATTAAAACAAAATAAAGATCAAAAACAAAAAAATGGGATGAAAGGAGAAATAAAATTAGAAATAATTTAGAAATAATTGATTTTCTGGTCACATGTATTGAAGGAAAACTAATAATAAACTAATTAATTAAAAAATAATAAACAGATGACCAATAAATGTAGTGATTTAGCCATCCATCCATCCATTTTCTGGCCCGCTTAATCCCTCATGGGGTTATCAGAATAATATTATTCAATGGTTTCATTGAAACTAGGCATCTAAAGCAGGGATTCCCAAAGTGAGCTGCCGCTATGGGGAGCGCATGATCAAAAATGTAATGGTTGTCTGACAGTGTTTTTGTTCCCCACACCATAAAGAAGTGTAAATAAACATTTCCTGTGTAAAAATTAAAATCAAAAACTATAAATTTGATAAATACAAAGAATGCATTCACACGAAAATGTATTTATTTAGAAGTCTTCTTCTACGCTTAATTTTAAGATGAAACCAGAATCAGAAATACTTTAATGATCCCAGAGGGAAATTACTGTTTCAGTACAACCGCCATCACATACATCACAAACATTTCAGGGGGAGACGATTTACTGAGGCCATGCTGCCAAGGACACTGCTTACACGGTGCCCACAGGGCGCTGCCATTGAATCTGTGGAAAGATAGTGGCCACGATAGTTAAGGAGAGAAAAAAAAGACAGATGTATCACACCCTATCCTCTCACGGTACAGTGTGAGATATCCGGAAAAAAAAACTCATGCAGGAGAAGCACGAACATAACGAGACACATATAGCAGAAGGTAAACATTGGAGACTAGTCGTGTATAAGTTCATATGTTTTTTTTGTGGGCGTCAGTTATGAGCGTGTTTGGGGGAAAGTTTTTTATATTTCCATGAAACGCTCTCCAGAGGCCATTGTCCTTGATGTTATCAGCCGGCCAACAGTTCAGAAAGCATCCGCAGATGTCAGCGGGAGAGGAGGGAGTGGGGGAGGCGGTTCTGAGTTCCTTCCTCATAACACTCCAGGGCGAGATACCGATAGGGGAGGCATAATCCAAATACTTTATTTGTTATGAGGAAAAGCTGCTCTTACTTTCCCGTCAGCTTTAAGTCTTTGCTGGCTCCAAATGGCGAATTCAATATTCCAAATTTGTTGGGCTTTCTGCGTTTCACTTCCAGATTTTATCCCATCTCCCCTTGAGCTCAACCACCGAAGCCAGTCTGCGTTCCAGCACATCCAGCTTTTCGGCTCTGCTCCTCCACCTTCCAGATCTGTCCGTTCACCGCCTTAACATAGAGGAAGTTATCTTCTTCTATGCATTGTGCTGTATATGCGCACCTAGCCTATAGCCTCTACTTCATTCATTCTCGCAAATATGCTCAATAGGCTGAAATCAGAGAAACTGTCATGAAGGTGAGACATCTAAGGTGAAAGTTAGTGATGAAGGAGGAGAGGAACCGATAGAGAGAGAGAGAGAGGAATCATAGGAGAGAATTGCTACGGATCCGGGAGAAGAAAACGAGCGGGAATCAGAAAATTTCTCTCTATCTCTCTCCTCACTTCACGTCGTTTACGTCAGTAGATTGAAAATTGAATTCGGTACAAACTTCTTCGTGTTCGTATTTTGCGCCGTAAATTGTGAGTCAGACTCAGATTTAGAAGCTGGTACAGGAAATAAATAAAGTGAGAACACACACACAGGTAGATCGTCAGAGTTTAGTCCGTGAATCCACCTGGATGGTCCCTGCTTCAGAGACGTTTCAGGTTGTCTGTGGAGGTTTGACGATCTGAGTCTCTCTTTCTCTGGCTCTACGCTGAGCCGATGCACCTAAAACTCCTCAGGATCCTGTTGTGGATGTTGTGTGTAACTTTATTGCAATCTAATAAAAATTATGTTCTAATTTTATTTACATAAATTTGTTATGATGGTTGTGTTATTGTAATTGCAATTTTGTTTCTTTATTTTTTGTTATGTGTGTTCTGGTCATTTGAGCATGATTAAACATGCCGCCTTTAATATGGCTATAAAAAAGCTTGTTGCCTTTTTTTTTCTTTGAAGATTGGGGGTGCATCAACCCAGTTGGGACACAGAAGGGGGTGATCTAAAGAATTAAAACTAATAAGAAAGGCTCATTACTTTGGTCCAAAATAAGACCTCTCTCTCAGAACCGAACCTCACCAGGTGTAATTCCAACAATCTCCTGATACTGTGGATAGACAATGTCTCTAAAAACAGCTTTTGTTGAGCAAGAAAGGTCACCGTTCACTGGCATTGAACCTCCTTTCACTGGTTTCTGAATTTCTCACTGGGTTCCTTAGAAGAATTTCTGGAACGGATTGTTACTGTTCAAAAGTAATCTTGAAGGTAATGCTGGGTTATGGTCTCTACAGTAGGTGGCACAAAGGAAAAAGCTTTGAACAAAGATAAAAAAAAATAATGCAACTCAAGTTGCAGTGCTATTCACCCCCAAAAAGTAGAAATGGCTGAGGAGAAATTATCTGATAGTCCAGAGGTCACGGATTAGCGGACCAGGGTCCGGATCCGGACCCACCTGCTGGCTAATCCGGACCCAACCTGATTTAAAACATTTATATATTACTGTTGTCCGACCACAGTGTCTAACTCAGGGGTTAGAGTTCTCCGTTGCTGCGACGGATTTCCATCATTTGGAAATTGAGCGCAAAATGTCCCGTCTAGACTTTTTATTCAAGGTTTTAAACTGAAGCTGCTCTCAACCAATTAAATCTGGCAGAGCCGGGACATTAGCCAATCAGAAAGAGAGTAGGGCGGGTCTTTGCAAAGCGGGTTTATCGGTGTTCAATCATATTAACTTTTGGAAGAACATCTCGAACTGACCACAGATGATATGAATGAAAGTAGTGGTGGTCAGAGGTTTTCTTTGGATTTATGCAAACCAGCAGGTCAGAAAGTTCAGTGGATAGAACAGCTGACGACTTCCCTCGGTAAGTGTTTCTGTCGCTGCTCTTGCAGTTAATCAATAAGTTATTTCCACCTGTGGCCATGTCGCCTGTCAGCGTTTATTCCCCCGCTGATAAACGCGGCGACCAACCAGGGATCTCCTTGTGATTCGCTATTATGTTTTATTTAAAACACAAAGAAGAGTAACGCGCTAGCTTAGTCTAATTTAGCATGATCCTTGAAGAAGAAGAGTTGGAATGTGAAACGATGTGCCGCAATTGACTGGGCTCGATTCGGAAAAAGTAAAAAAAAAACAACAAAAAAAAAAAAACCTGAGCTGTTCTGAAACAAAGAAGGCAGAGCTGTATCTGCTGTCGGTATGCAGCAGTGTTCACCTGATGAGCAGCTGCGCTCCAGGACACTAAATAAAAGGACAAGGATTTTGATGCTTACAGATTGTTAAGAAAACTACATCAAAAAGATAAAACAAATAAACTGCAGCTACAACATGGACTGGAGAACGGGTTCTAACTGGGTGAGGCCAGAGAAAGGAGATTCTCAGAGAGTTTTTTATGAAGTTAAAGTGGAGCGCGGACACAGGGTTCATCCTGGACAGGTCTCCAGTCACTGGGCTAAAATATAACCATTTTATTAAACTTCAAAAAAGTTAAATCATGCCTTTTTATAAACTGTAATGATTAATTGGTGAAGAATAACGGGCAAAGCAGAGACTGATTATTGTCATGTGCAATCTGTGTCAAATTAAAATGTATTATGTCATGATAGTGTTGGTGATGTGTCCTGCATTTCCAAGGCTGTGTTTGGCCTTGTATGATCATAAAATTTGTTTATATTGAATGTGACAGGGAGCCAGTGGAGTTGATGTACAGGTGTGAAGTAGATGATGTAATGATGCAAACTGCTGTCTTTGTACTAGCTGCAGTTTATGGAGGGTTTCTGGAGGACAGAGAGGAAAGGGAGCTGGGATTGTAAAGTGGACTGTGGACCAGTTTGTCAACAGTGTGAAGGAAGAACGTGATGCTGCAGAGATGAAAGTAACCCAGATGATGATGTGGAAAGTGATGGAGAGGCTGTCCAGGATGACGCAAAGGCTCTAAAGCTGAAAGGTGGCAGAGATACAGGAATTTTCAATGGATATTTTAAAAGTATCAGATTTGGTTGACTTTGCACGCTAAGCAAATGAGCCAACTAATGCGGCATGATGTCCACGCCCCGGGAATATATGGGCTTGCGAGAAAATGTTTTCAGCCAAACATTATTTTTGCTTCAACCCCTGTGCTAACTTCACTTGTTAATATGGCAAAGCCCTCCGGAGCGTTCCCAAACATATCCGCTTGCTCATACATACGGAGAATATAGCTGATTTAAAGGCGCAGAACGAATGAGCACCTTGATATGTGCTTGAGGTTGGCTTTGTTGCCAATCAAACCCAGGTTTAAAATCCTTGCAGGGCAGCCTAAACCTCACTTCTATCATTAAGCCATAAAAAAGAAATTACAAAAAGTTCAGGTGTTTTATAAAAGATGTGAAAGTCAAGAAATTGTCTATATACCAAACTGTGAAAGATTGTGGTTCTCTATTTCAAAAAGCCCTTTGGATTTTAAAATAGAAAAACGTTCTATTTTTATGTTATTTTTTTTTTAAAAGTCAATGTATAAGGTGGATGCATAAACATTTTATTTCAGTGTTAAATACTGTTTGAAGTAACGGATTGTAATTAAAAATGTGTCCGGACCTTTACTGGTTGTTGATTTTCTTTATTCGGACCCCGCTGATTTTTAATTAGTGACCCCTGTGATAGTCCTTTGTGTGTCAGTCCATCACTCTCCTGCTCTTCGTCTGAGCCCCGACTCAGAAGACTGCAAACAAGGGAGTTTACTTACTTTAAATAGATTCTTCCTATTTTTTAAAACCCTTTTTCATGTTGTCAGAGAGGAGAGCCTTCCAAAACCAATCACTGACTTGTAGCAGTCTGTTCTAGGTCTACTTGGAAGAAGCAGTTTAGTTTCAGTCTAAAGGTTGTAATTGGTTCATAAATCAGTAATGAATAATTTCAAAAACCTGAGAACTAGCAGAATAAGATTCACTGTAAATAGTATTATTTGACATGAATCTAGATAAAACGTTATAAACTTTTCCACATCAACTGTAAAAAAAATAATTATTTTAATTCAAGCTAATGAAGGCCACTCTTACCAAGGCTGTTTCAATAGTCATGGTGAAAGTTTAAATTATGTGTTTCTCTGGGGGCTAATGTAAAAGTCAGAGTTTTTAGTGTCTCTAAGCTTAAACATCTTCTTTGTTCCAAAGAGAAAGAAAAAAATTATGATAATAGAAATGATCAAGATAAATTTTAAGATTTCAAAAGAATCTTACCTTATGTATTCTGGCTGCTGAAATGTAACTTCTTTCGTTACTTTAGCTGTACAAAGAGTGTACAAAGTTTCCACTAAGGAGTGTGTGGTTGATGCTTTGTGACAGTCACGTCTTCCTGTTTATGTAAAGCAGGATGAAAATTACTGATACGACCAAGTATTTGCATTTACTATAAAGCACCCACCGTGCACATGTCACTGCCTACTTGGAGCAGCTCAGTGTATTAAGCTCGGTGTCACATATGAAATAGTTCGATGTGAAGACTTCTTCCCCCCGAGCAGTTTATAGTGTGACACAGCATACGAATCTGGAGAAATTTAGTTCTGTGTGTATCTGTCCGCACGGAGTCCACCTCTATTCCGCGGACATGAGTGGACTTATGTCCCGCAAGAATTTGGGAGCCTTAACGTTTCACCATTGGCCTGGTCCTGGAGGAGGTTTCTACCTATGAAAGGGAGGTTTTCCTCTACACCAGGGGTCGGCAACTTTTACCACTCAAAGAGCCATTTGGACCCGCTTCACACAGTAAAGAAAACACTGGGAGCCACAAAACCCTTTTGAAATTTTAAATGAAATAACTGTAAATATTTAGGAGGAGATGAACCCGGTATTCAGTCAGACACAAAAAATAACGATCAACATAATTTATTAAGTGGATGAAGAAGGTGGATCAGACAGGTTAACAGAAAAATAGTCCAGAGCCGAGTGAAGAGCAATCATCCAAGCAAAAAATCAAAAGCGTTGACAGGGAACAGGCAGACTCAAAAAACAGATAACTAAATCAGATCAGGTAGTCAGTGTCAAGTTCTTTTTTAATCTGTGCAGCTTCCCCACTTGAAAAGGGATGGACAAATGCATGTAGACTCTTATCAACAGGGTTTTTACTCAAAGGACCACGCAGTTTTCCTTCTTTTATCCTCCATTTATTTGGTGAATGTCAGGACATGTGCAACATTGGTCCAGAAGCAGGTAAAAACCTTTAAACAAGCCCAAAAAGAAGTAAAATAAACAAACAATTACTAATCCATAAGTTAATTTACTTAAATTAATTCCACTTAAACTACAAAGGAAATGGTAATCTATATAAACAATACAAAGCAAACCACTGTGAATGAAACCCACAAAGTAATCAAAGTTAAATGAACAAGTAACTAAACTTAAGTTCTTTAACTTTAAAATACATCTTGAATAAATATTTACAATTACACAATTACATTTATTTAAATATACAAATACCTACTTTTCAATATTAGTCATAAATATTCATTTTATAAATATAAATAGGTTCCAGTTGCAATTCTTTCTCAAATGATGCTAAGTTAATTAATAGGTAAACTTAACATCCAAATCCACTATTCAACAACACAACAATCAGTTCAATCATAAAATCAATCAATCAATCAATGCCAAACTTCTCTACCACAATCCACCTCTTCAGTTCAGGTGTTGCTGTCAAATCTGGAGGCCCTGCTGGAGGAACATGGGTAACCTTGCAGTCTGATTTCAAAGACATTACAGCTTGTCTTACCGGCTGCCTCTCTGCTCGTCTTACAGATTTGTCCTCCTCTGCACAAAGTGTCCAGGATCTCTGATCCCCCAAACTTCCGTCCTCTTTGTCTGGCTTGCTTTCTTCTCTGCTCTCTCTTCCTTGTTGTCCGTCCCTCTTTTAAGTCCGTGTGAAACACAGTGCATTTTTTTTTTTTTTTTTTATACCCCCCTCATTTGACTTCACACCTCCCACTCGATCTTTCCATGAAACACTGGGAAGATCGCAGTTCCGGTGCCTTTGGGTACATCTGGAGTCTTATTCCTCTGTGGTTTGACTTTCTGTTTGTTCCTCCACAGGTATTAAGACGATGAGCCTCCTAACATCCCTGTGAAGAATGGTGGTGTTAATTTTATCCTTCTTTGGTGGATGCACTGATCTTTGCTTGACATGTTTTGTTATAGGAGTGCAACAACTTGGGACAACCTGGACATTTACGTCCCTCACAACACCCTTTTTTTCACGTCATCTCTGACATGATAAGGCCCGAAGAGATCGACTGAGGTGAACTTAAAAGGAGGAGCAGGCTCAGCCCTCTCAGGTGGCAAATCACCCATCATCTGCTGACACTTCAGAGCCCGAGCTCTCCTGCAGACCATACAGCTGTCAACAATCTTTTGGGCTATCCTCCGTCCTTTTACAACCCAGACTTTTTTCCTCATCCTCAGTAGGGTTCCAGCAACTCCATCATGTGCAGCATTATGAGCTTCTCGGCCCAACAGTGTTGACACCCAGGCATCATGGGGTATGATGGGGACTGCAGCTTTGTCCTCTCTAAAGATCTGTACTCTGCCGCCACAGACTAATAATCCGGACTCTCTCTCTTGATAAACCACCAACTTATCTATGGTTGTGCTGGGAAAGTTGGCACTCATCTGAGCAGCAAGAAAAATGTTCCTGAGAGCATCTTCTCGTTCTCTCACAGAAATTACCCCTGTTGAGCAGACTGCCTCCCACTTTGGTTTAACTGCAGCTTGATTTTTTCTAATGAATCTCTTTGCCGCTCTCCAAACCCAGGCAACTGTCTTGACCAGTCGTGTTAAACTACTAAAGCGACAAACATCCACCAGGTTCTGTATGGACACAGATGGCCGCTGCTTCTTTGCCAAGACCTCCGTTTGATTTTGAGGTAATTCTTGTTTGAGCTCTGATTCCTTTATCCCAGTCCTTGTGGTTACAGCAATGAATGCCTTCTTTTGCAACTTGGTGATGCTTCCTTTTGCATCGATAGCAAGTTGTTTAGATGATTTAATTGGCCACCTTTCAACTGGAGATTTTAGAAATGCTGGGCCTTGTTGCCACTTAGAGTCAATACCAAGATCTTGAGGGCTGGCTCCTCGGGTAATGATGTCAGCAATGTTTTGATTCCCAGGAATCCACCACCAATCTTGGATTCTTGTGTTGCTCTGGATCTCTCCAATCCTATTTGCAAAGAATGATTGAAAACCATAGCTTTCTCTTTGAATTGCTCCAAGAACTGTTTGGCTATCAATGAGGTGATACCACTTCACAACTTTGATTTGGCTGTGCATTTCAAAGTACTTTTTTAATCGTGATGCGAACACAGCTCCACATATCTCTGCTTTAACAGCCTCACCTTTTTGTTCCAATGGAGTAAGCTTAGCTTTGGATTCCACCAGTCTAATGATTGGATCTTGAGCTGAACCCCACCTCAGATACAACACGGCTCCATAAGAATATTCACTTCCATCTGAAAATGTAATTGCTAAAGGGTCACTGCTGTTATGCAAGGGAGTTAATGCTCTGCCAAACTGGATCTTACTAAGCTGAGTGTACTCTTCAAAGAGCTTGATTGCATCTTCTCTAAGGTCACTGGAGAGTGCTAAATCCCAGGTGTCTTTGACCTGGTTACTCACGTTCTTTGCTTCTTGGAAAGCTTTCCGCACTAGGATTGCCCCTTTCTGTTTTGCAGGAGTTACCAAGCCAACTGGATCGTATAGACCAGACACCTGACTGAGAAGCTCTCGCCTTGTCAAAGGGTTTGGTGTTTGACTTCTGATTTGGTCCAACTGAAGGTCTTGCCCAAGTCGCATCTTCTTTTTCCTCTTTGAAAAATTTATGCTGACCATGACATGAAGTTCGTCCTCCTCCACAATGTACCCCAGACCGAGTGCTTTATTGTCCTCATCCTGCATTTGGTTTGGTAGAACCATGGTCTTTACCTTCACTTCATCCTGCTTGTTGTTCCTCCCACTTTGCCCAGAAAACACCCACGGTTTGAGTTTGAAACCTCCAGCTTTGAGAATGCGCTCCACATTTTCTGTGATTTCCTTTAACCTGACTGGGTCATTGTGGGACGTTAGAATGTCATCAACGTAGCTATTATTCTGAAGGACTTCCCTCTCTTCTTTAAGATGAATAAATGAGGGTAAACTTGCAGTTTCTCGCATCGCCACCTGTGCAATGCATCCTGCAGGTTTATCTCCAATGTTCACTCTTGTAACTGCATAATCTCCAACTTTCTCATCCTCAGAATCACGCCAAATAAATCTGTGCAGGTGAACTTCTCTTTCCTCCAGCCAAACAGAGTTATACATTTTCTTTATATCTCCTAATGCAGCATAAGTTCCCCCTCGGAACCTTAATAGGACAGCACGGATCGGGTTTAGGACATCTGGGCCTTTCATCAGCAGGTCATTCATACTTACTCCTTTAAATTTCTGACTGCTGTTCCACACAAGTCTTACAGGAGTTGTCACCGAGTGCGGATTTGGAGCAATTAGATGGCTTACATACCACACTGGGCCGTTCCATTTCTTGATTGCTTCTTCAGACAATTTAATCGCAGCTCCACGCTGAAGCATGTCATGCACTTGTTCAGTATAAGCAGCTTTCCAGTCAGGTTCTTTAGCCAGTTGTTTCTCTGTTCTAAAGAATGTAGCTTCGACTGCATTTCTGTTGTCTGGCAGGGATGCTGGATCTTCTAACCATGGGTATCTAGCATGCCAGTGAGGTTCGTCTGTGTGGCTGTCTCCTCCACTGTAGGTGAGGCCTTCCTTCACTACCTCAAGCTCCCTTTCTTCAGCGAGCGTCATCGCCTTTCCTCCTGGCTGACAGTTGCCACACCGACAACCTCCACACTTGGGTTCACAAGCTGTGCCAATACTGTCCCATTTCCACCACTCCAAGAAATCTCGGCTTGTAGTTGCAGTCTTTGATGCCTTAACTTGGATGGAGACCTGATGATCTAATGGCGGATGCTGTGGGTTTTCATGAATGACTTCTTCATATCTCACAGCAGCTGTCCTCATTGACCTTGCAAAATGTGTTTTGGTTGCATGAGCTTTCATGGCAAGTTCCTCAAACAGTTCGGGGTGAGTTCCTCCAACCACCTTTCCTAAGGGCCCATCCCACAGTACAAGGTTCCCCACAACTCTAATTCTTTGTGGTGCCAACTGACCTTCTCTGTGGCTTATAAGTAAGCTTATTTCTCTGGGTCTTACAAGTTCATCCAGCGGTACATCTGGAAAAAATCTTTGCAGCTGCTTTGCCTTCACATGCTTATGAATGTCTGCAATGCTGTCAAGTCCATAACAAACAAGCTGGTAAGGTTTAAGGGTGCCTTTGGAGGTTTTCACACGAATCTTTAAGAGGTAACGTTTTGTCTCCACACAAACTTTCATCCCTCCAACTCCATGGACAATGAGCATGATCTCCTCACTTTTGAGATTTAATCTGCTTGCAGCCTTGTGCGTTATGTAATTTGTGTCTGACGCTAAATCAATTAATGTGCCGATCTTTTGTCCAGCATTTGCAGTAACTTCAAGAAGCATCATCAATACTGGCAGTTCCTGCACTCCACTATCCATCAGGAGATTTAACTGATTCCGAGTTGTATTAAAAACCCTAGAGGCAGTATTTGAAAATACATCTCTGCAATGTTTGGCCAACTCGGGAGATAGTTTCTTAAGAAAATCTTCTTGATCCTCGGTATACCTTCTGCTACTTTTGTCTTCTTCTGGCCCCATTCGGTTCCTCCTCTGGGCTGTGTTACTTTTCTTGGCTTCAGCACTTGGGCATAAATAGTAGTGATGTGGATCATCTCCACTCCTGCAGCTTTGATTCTTGCACAAAAACCCAGGTTTGCAGTATGATTTGTCCTCATGTATTTCCAAACACTTACTGCATGCTCCTACCTTCTTAACCGCAGCTCTTTTCTCATTTAATGTTAATGTTCTGAACTGTTTGCAAAAGTAGAGTCTTTTCCTGTGTTTTCCATCGCCACAGACAACACAACTTGCAAAGTCATCAACTGCTTTGACTGACTTGGTTCTGGCGTGTCTTTGCTCCATTCGGGTCTCTCGTCTACTTGAGTCCTCCTCTCTCAGTTGCTCATAAATATTTTCTTGATCTTTCAGAAATGCAAGGAGGTGATCAAACCGATTCTCTGGTACCACAGCATTCCTTTTATCAGCGGCATAAACGAGCCACTCCTTCTTCAAAACTTCAGGAAGCTTCATTTCAATTGACTTTGTCACCAGAGGGTTTTTAATGGCGCCGGTATTTCCAAGGTCACTTAAATCCTTAAGAGCTTTTTCAACAGCTTGAATCAACTCCACGATTCTTCTTGGCTGGTGACCTCTAACTGCAGGAATCTTCTGTAGCTCTTCCACAATTTCAATTGCAATAGCTGTCTGATTTCCATAGCGGTTTTCAAGGATTTGAAAAATATCTTCTGGAGTGCTATAGGAGATTAAGCGGAGGTCTCTTGTGATTTTCTCATCTAGACTGTCCAATAGCTGTGCTTTTTTCACCTCCTTTGAACCGGTTGGTTCTCCTTGTTTTTGAAGTGCTTCCCAGTCCCTTTTCCATCTGTAAAAGTCACGTTTGTTCCCAAGAAACTTTGGGAGAGATGTTGGTTTTAGCTTGATGGTTGGTAAGGAATAATTTCGGGACATTGCAATTTGCTCCTCTTTTCCTTCATCTTCTTTTAGCTTTGCATGAATGAACTCTGCTGTCCTGGAAACCAGCTTGGGGATCCTAAGTTCCAATCCTCCTAGCCGATCTTGGATTTCATCCCGTCTGCCATGAGGGATCCATCTTTTCCAGTGAGAATGAGCTTCTTTTGCAACCTTTAAGAGTTCCTTCAGGTGGTTGAGAGTGAAGTCATATGCCTCCTTTTCCACTCCTGGTCTGATGGTGGCAGCATGTTCACATTCTGATTCTGCTGCTTGAAGTGCAATTAACATTTCAGTCCTTCCAAAGGTTCTCCACAGGGTTTCCTGGATTAAGCATTTGACTTCTCTTACTTTTGCTTCACATTCCTTTGCAGTTTTTTCCAGATCAGATTTCTGCTGTTCAGTCACTGCGGCTTTGTCATCTTCACCCAATCTGGATTCCACCTCTGCGATGAGACTTGCTTCCAGATCATCATTTGCTGCCATTACTTTTCCAGCCTCTATGTTGAGCTTGTGGAAGCTGTCCTTCAATTCCTCTTCAGTCATATCTTCATGCATCCGAGTTATGTTATTGATCAATCGAGTCAACGACCTCTTTGCTGTCGTTCTCTCCATCTTTAGTTCTTCAACAGACTTTCCATCAGCTGGTTCTGCCATCTTTTGAATCAGTCTCAGTTCACAGATCAGGGAAACAAATGATGTCAGCAACTGTCTTCTCTTTAGCAAGATCCTTCAATTAGCTTATTTATTTTTTCTTCAGCAGTTTATGCCGGTTTTTACTGTCAAGTTCTTTTTTAATCTGTGCAGCTTCCCCACTTGAAAAGGGATGGACAAATGCATGTAGACTCTTATCAACAGGGTTTTTACTCAAAGGACCACGCAGTTTTCCTTCTTTTATCCTCCATTTATTTGGTGAATGTCAGGACATGTGCAACATTGGTCCAGAAGCAGGTAAAAACCTTTAAACAAGCCCAAAAAGAAGTAAAATAAACAAACAATTACTAATCCATAAGTTAATTTACTTAAATTAATTCCACTTAAACTACAAAGGAAATGGTAATCTATATAAACAATACAAAGCAAACCACTGTGAATGAAACCCACAAAGTAATCAAAGTTAAATGAACAAGTAACTAAACTTAAGTTCTTTAACTTTAAAATACATCTTGAATAAATATTTACAATTACA
Source organism: Fundulus diaphanus (assembly GCA_037039145.1). Lineage (NCBI taxonomy): Eukaryota > Metazoa > Chordata > Actinopteri > Cyprinodontiformes > Fundulidae > Fundulus > Fundulus diaphanus. The sequence continues at coordinate 49,021,811 of CM073130.1, read as the reverse complement.
CAATTACATTTATTTAAATATACAAATACCTACTTTTCAATATTAGTCATAAATATTCATTTTATAAATATAAATAGGTTCCAGTTGCAATTCTTTCTCAAATGATGCTAAGTTAATTAATAGGTAAACTTAACATCCAAATCCACTATTCAACAACACAACAATCAGTTCAATCATAAAATCAATCAATCAATCAATGCCAAACTTCTCTACCACAATCCACCTCTTCAGTTCAGGTGTTGCTGTCAAATCTGGAGGCCCTGCTGGAGGAACATGGGTAACCTTGCAGTCTGATTTCAAAGACATTACAGCTTGTCTTACCGGCTGCCTCTCTGCTCGTCTTACAGATTTGTCCTCCTCTGCACAAAGTGTCCAGGATCTCTGATCCCCCAAACTTCCGTCCTCTTTGTCTGGCTTGCTTTCTTCTCTGCTCTCTCTTCCTTGTTGTCCGTCCCTCTTTTAAGTCCGTGTGAAACACAGTGCATTTTTTTTTTTTTTTTTTTTTTTTATACCCCCCTCATTTGACTTCACAGTCAGGCTAAACACAGAATGCTGGAGAGCTCTTACCAAAGGGCTGGAGGACAGGAAAGTGGAACATGAATGAAGTCCCAGCAACAAACAGAAAACTGAGGGAGGTTTAAATAGGCGGGCGGACAAGCAATCAGGGAGGGACTAATTAACCAAAACCAGGTGGAAGTGATTAAGGGAGCTGACAGGAACCGGAGAGTAAAACTAATAAAGAGACCAGAACAGAACATTACAATAACACTGCATATAACAGGGTTTTTTTACAACAGAATGGACCCGCGGCAGAACCAACGCACCTCTGCGCTTGTTGTTGTTTTTTCCGCACGAAGTACAAAACTTCTACTGTTGTTTTATGGAAATCATCAACTCTGCTAATGTCAGAGTTTTTATTTTGAATAACACTTGGTGCGAGTAAACCCACGTCATGGTCGGGTTATTTGATTTTCAGCCCATATAAACGGTACATCCAGAATACTTTCTTTTCTTTTAATCCAAACACATTTTAATCACATTCGGAAAAGTTACGCACGTAAACGAGCTCCTGTCATTAACCAGCTAACAAGCTAACAGCTGCATTAGACTTTGGCCGCGCAGGAAAACGCTCACAGTGCCGAGCCAAGCGCTGTTCGCGTTTCCTCACTTTGAAAATGAACAAACGTTAGATATAGAAACGACTTACCCTGCTGTTTAGCTCTCTTTATCCTCATCAATTACTCCATGTTATTTTAGGTCCTGTGTCACCGTGGTGTTCTTGTCATTTGTAGAATTTACTACAAACAAGCAGCATTTAAAAATGCCGCCTCAAAAAGAAAAAAACTAATGCCGCCTCAACTACGCCTCGCTGTGTTTATTTAGTCTCTCTGCTGCCAGTCAGCTAGCAGTTCTTCTTCTTCTTGAGTTTATTGGCAGTGAACAAACATCTTTTCAGTGTGCATTACTGCCACCAACTGGTGAGGAGTGTTCATCAGCCAACATTGACGACAGCCTGCATACGGCTCTGCGACATAATTATTTTCAACAGCTGAGCCGCATCAGAGGGATCAAAGAGCCACAACTACGTTCCCGACCCCTGCTCTACACTATCACTACATGCATGCTCGGTATGAGGGATTGCTGCAAAGTCAACGACACAATGAAAGCAACTGTCCACTGTGGCTCTACGCTCTTTCAGGAGGAGTGAATGCTTCTTGTCAATTACTCGATGCAATCTGCTGGGTTTCCTTAGATAGGAAACTTTTTACCCAATCTGTCTGCATTATTTGATTGAACTGACTTTTTAAATTGCCTTGAGATTACATGTGTCGTCAATCGGTTGCTATATAAATAAAATGAATTGACTTGAAGATGCCTACCTAGCCCTCAAAACATGGAACACTCTGGAATTTGACTTGATCTCCCTGAGTGATTTAAAAACTAGATTGATGGGTTTAGAGTTTCATTTGAATTCAATTCAATTTTATTTATATAGCACCAATTGATGAAGCATGTAATCTCAAGGCACTTTCCAAATTCAAATTCAATCAGATTATACAGATTGGGTCAGATTATACAGATTGGTCAAAGAATTTCCTATATAAGGAAACCAGTTGATTGCTTCAAAGTCCCGACAAGCAGCATTCACTCCTGGAGAAGCGTAGAGCTACAGGGAGAGTCGTCTGCATTGTTGATGGCTTTGCAGCAATCCCTCATACTGAGCAAGCATGAAGCGACAGCGGAAAGAAAAACTCCCCATTAACGGGAAGGAAAACCTCCAGCAGAACCAGAACCAGGCTCAGTATGAACGGTCATCTGCCTCGACCGACTGGGGGTTAGAGAAGACAGAGCAGAGACACAACAAGAGAGACAAAAAGCACAGAAGCACACATTGATCTAGTAATCTGTTCTACATTAGATGGTAATAGCCGGTGATCTGTCTTCCCTGGATGATTTCACAGCTAACAGAACGCCAGACCAGGTGTACCTACTATTAAGAAAAAAGAGAGAGAACAAAAAGTTAAAAGCTGAAATGACGACAAGCAATGCAAAACTGGAGAACAGTAGAAATCAGTAGAGTGAGAAAAATAGGCCCTGATGTCCTCCAGCAGCCTAAGCCTATAGCAGCATAACTATAGAGGTAGCTCAGAGTAACATGAGCCACTCTAGCTATAAGCTTTGTCAAAAAGGAAGGTTTTAAGATTAGTCTTAAAAGTAGACAGGGTGTCTGCCTCACGGACCAAAACTGGGAGTTGGTTCCACAGGAGAGGAGCCTGATAGCTAAAGGATCTGCCTCCCATTCTACTTTTAGAGACTCTAGGAACCACCAGCAGACCTGCAGTCTGCAGGGGGTTCATATTATTTTTTCCATGAGTATATACTGTGTAAAAAGGGATTTATCCAAATCAATGCAAACATTTCAAACACCATCCTGGACAAATGCAAACTTTATTCAAATTGTCTTGTAAAGGGAGCTTATGGTTAACAAGCAGACTCGGAGGAGTTACAAGGCCATTAACAAAGTGTCAGCTGTAAAATATAACTTTTCATTAAAACTACTCAGGTTCCCTGTGGATCAAATGATCTTTTGAAATAACATTTTGGATACCAGTTCAGAAAAAAATCTGTTAAACCATTTGTATAGTTCCATGGACAAAGTTACTCTAGTAAAGCTCTGAAGACATGCTTAGAACCTCTGACACAAACTATTGTTTTTCTTTTCTCTACTAAATCCACTCCATTAACCTGAGACAATCTTGACAGCTTCGGTCCAGCATCAGATGTGGGGCTGTGGATTTTTCATCAGTTGTCCCTTTTGTGACTCAATAGGATGGCCTAGAATTTTTCAGGGTCATAATAAATACATTTTGGGAATTTAGCATAGAGCCAGTAAAAAATATATGTTTCAATTAAACTACAGACCAAAAAGGTCAAGTACTACCACTGTAATGACAAAAGAAAAATCACATGTGTGATAATTATTTCACAGCTATAGCTTAGTTAAAGTTATATGACAAATTCCTCATTAGATAGCCACAGTCATGTATCAGTGTCTTGCCAAAAGTGTGTTTGGGTCTCCTACTTCTAAACCAGCTTTGACCCATCGAGGTAAGGATTCCTCTAGACCCTTAAAGGTGTACTAAGGTATCTTATATCAACTTGATAGTAATAGATTATTTCAGTCCAGGATGTTGTGAGGAGGGCCATCCATGAATTGGACAACATAAGGCCACTTGGAGGTGTCTCATAAAGGCGACATGCAAAATCTACTTTTTTTTTTTTGCCCTAAATACATTTTGTTGTGTACTTGGAGTGTCTAGTAGAGCAGAAATTAGTATTTAGTGAATCCAGGTACAGTGTAGATGTCTTAATATTCTGTTTGGGTTAAAATTTTCAAGCCACTTAGTTTAAACAATTACATGACAGTATTTGCTAGACAAGGTCACGGAATTCCGGCTAACCAATTTTGTGAATTCACAATTTTTGTTTTGTTTTTCCTTTTGTTGTCCAAACTGACAGATGCCGAAGCTACAAATGAATAAATGAAAATGTTCTGTTGTTGGGTGTATTAACCCAAATCATTCATTATCATCCAACATCATACTGCAAAAAATGGCCAAACAGGGTGGAGTGGAAAGCTCAGCAACCTGGTGGGAGGTGGAGTGCCTCCTTTGCATTAAAAGAGACTGCACCAAGAGGAATTGCTCTCAGATGCACCTCAGAACAGGGGTAGAAGAGGGGCTGTGGGACAACAAAAACAAGGAAATTAAACCAAAGAACTGCAGTTCCACTTTATCTAACATAACACAAATTAATGATTTTAATGTGAAAATAAAGGCATTAATAGGCATATATCCCCCGTTTAAATGGCCCGTATTGTCTCTTTGCACAACTATGTTTGATCGAGTATAAATCTGATTTATTGTATATTTCTGTAGAACAGGAAATTAATTGTATCTATCAAAGTGTATTGACATGAAAATTTGAACTGAATTAACATGTTGAAGCCTATGATGACAATAACTGTCAAATCACATCACACTGACTAATGCTAACGTACCAATAATACTGCTAACACTATACTAAGACTACACTGTGAAACAAAATAAGCATATCTGCACTATTATAACCGACCTTTAAAAAGTCAATGGGTTGTTCTTTTGTCATCTTTTATGTCTTCTAAAATGTATATATTTATGCTCAATGTCTGTATGCTGTGAGCATGTGAAGCCGAAGTCAAACTTCTTGCTTGTGCAGCTTTATCTTAGCTGATAAAGCTGATTCTGGTTGTTATTCTAAAACAGCAAACGTCCACTGAGTTAGAAACAGTAAATGACATATTATATTATATGACTGACTGTGGTTGTTATCCCTGTTATTCAATCATGGATCTTTGGACAGGCTGAAGTTGGTTTAAACTTATTGAGAAAAGGGAGACAGTTAGAGAAAAAGGAGGTGGAAAGTTATTAAAAAAAGAATATTCTGAATATATACAAATGTACAGTATACAGACGATTCTAAAACGTTAAATGATAAAGTAGGTATAGCATTTGTAATCCCAGATTTAAATATTATGAGAAATAAAACAATAACAGATAAATTGGCAGTGTATACAGGTGAATTAATGGCTATTTTAATGGCTTTAGAATGGATTGAGGAAATAATTTGTTCAGATTCAAGTAGTGCATTAATACGTATTCTAGAGTTTAATTCAGAATCAAGGCAAGATATTATATTGGATATAATTCAATACATTTTTAGGATTAAAAATTATGGATCTCATGTTAAACTAGTTTGGATTCCTTCCCAAATTGGTGTGATAGGGAATGAGTTGGCTGATAGTTTTGCTAAGAATGCTACAAAACGGAATATTGTTGCTTTAAATATTAAAATAAGTAAAAATGAGATAAAGAATATTATTAAAATGTATATCAAGAAGAAATGGCAAGAACAGTGGGATAAAGGAGTGAATACTAGGTTTTATTATAGTATTCAAAAAAAGGTTGGAGAAATAAGGAAATGTAATAGAATTAAAAAAGAAGAAGATATTATATCTAGATTAAATAATACTCTTAAAATAATTAATAAGCATAGTACAGGTTGTTGTAATTATTGTGGAAAATTACAGTACAACATATTTTATTTTATTTTATAATACATATGATCAGGAAAGAGAGATGTTATGTAGAGATTTAGGTAGGAATAAAAATAAATTAGATATTAGGGAATTGTTTCAGAGATCATCTGGGGATGTAGTTTTTAGCAGTATTTTTAGTTTTCTAAGAAGAACGGGCATTATGGGGAGAATATAATAGGTTAATGTCTGATCCATACTCCAATCTGGAAGGTGGCGGTAATGCACCTATGAGTTGTTTGCCAACCGCCATAAAAAAACAGAAGAAGAAGTAGTAGTAGTAGAAGAAGAAGAAGCCGGCCAACAGGAAGCAAAAAGTCCGTCCTGCTTTCTAGCTTTTAGCTTCCTTTAATGTCCTTCATCTGTTTTGTTTTTTCGTGTTTACAATAGCCGCTTTAATTGTTTCGCGGTTTTGCGATGCTTTGGTTTATATGTTCAATCAGATCACAACAAATGTAAACACGCTGTGATTCTTACTCCCGTGGTCCACACCGGACGTGTCCGCGCAAATGAAGCAGGAGTACCGGGACCTCGTCCTGCACACATGCGGCGCTTCGTCCCTGCGCGTCGGCGCAAAGATCCAGACTCTGTGGAGCGGCTACGGCGAGATCGTGCGGCTGCACCTTGAGGGCTGTGGGCGGCCCTCCGTGGTGGTCAAACACGTCCAGTTCCCCCAGGAGGCAGAACACCCCGGCGGCTGGAACACGGACCGCTCCCACGCCCGTAAAGTGAGGTCATACCAGGTGGAGACCCACTGGTACCAGAACTACGCCGCCGATCGGAGCTGTCGCATCCCCGCCTGCCTCGCCGCCCGGTCCTACGGCGACGAGATGCTGATGGTGCTGGAAGACCTGGATGTGGCGGGCTATGACCAGAGGAGGTGGGAAACATTGTTAAAAAATAAAGCAGGTTGTAAATCTGCGTATCTGCAGCAGATCAAATGTGCTGTTATTCACCATTATCTGTTCTGAACTTTAACAAAAGACGTTTTAATCATGTAATCTATGGAAAAACTGCATCAGGGCTCTGTTGTTTTCATCTCACTTATCGCTTCCTTTTCTTTCTCTCAGGGCTCAGTCCCCTGTTGTCACACCTGTCAAATGTTTTATAACCATTAATTAACAACTCCAGCACACTAGCAACGCACTTTACACTCTAAAATGAAGAAACTGGAATTCTATCAAGTGGTGTTTGAGCTGTACAAGTGTCACATACTGTTTTATAAATTTTATAAAACTATATCAAATATAGTTTATTAAAAAGCTATATGTAAATGCTTAAAATATAATTTATCATTATTTTTACATCTTATTTACAGCAGAACGTTTATCAAACTTGGGAAATGAGTGACAGGTGCTCGAGTACCACCAGTACCTTTTTTTTTTTTCCTTCCTAATATTTTATAACCATTAATTAACAACTCCAGCATGCTAACAACGCACTTTACACTCTAAAATGAAGAAACTGGAATTTTATTAAGTAGGGCTGCACAATTAAGCGCACTTGCAATTACGGCTGTGCATAAAAATCGATACAAAGATTAATATCGATGTTTTTAAAAACGATTTAATATCGATACTCTGACTTTCAATATCGATATATCTCCCAACCCCTAGGGGGCGTTATTACAGAGCACCGTTACTGTTCACAGCGAGGAAGTGCAAGTGAGACGAATTTGCGGAACGGCTGACAGGATTTTAGAAGCACCTTCGTCCCTAAAATCAGACGTTTGGGCACATTTTTGGTTTCTGTGATACGTTAAATGCATTGAACCAAATGCACGTCATTTTCCTGTTAATATATCAGGGTTCATTAAATTGAACATAAATATAATATTTGGCTGGATTTTTTATTTGAGCATTCATTTGAAAGTAATAAATATTGATATTGGAGTCAAATCAAGCTGAGCTATATCGAGAATCGTATTGTATATTGAGCTATGTGTCGAGAATCGTATCGAATCGGCTCATCCTAGATGATACCCAGCCCTACTTGCAATATAATCGCAATTTTAAAAACACAATTTCCAAAACGCAGAGGTTTGCAATTTTTGGCTATGTAACAAGTATTGAATCAGACGCCTCCTTTAGGTGTCAGTAACATGTTTAAAGTGGGTTTGCCTCCACATGGAAGGGAAGAGAGTTGCAGCAGTGAGATAATCAAATTTTATTACTTGTGTTACAGTTTATATAATCATACTGTTTTACCAGAAACTTTCAGGAATCTCACCCTAGCATTAAGTTCTGGTCAATCAGTTTAATACATAGACTTGCTTGTTGGTTGCACTTTATGTTCAACAAAGATTGATGTCCAAATCAATTAAAAGCTGTTCTCTTGAATAATGTTCTGATGAATAAAAACATTAAAAGTTATTGTTTTAAATAGTCCTTGTTTACAAACATCTTTATCTGGAGGCCATTTTTGTTGCTTGTGGTTAATGCAGAGAAAAGTCAAAATCAAATCTCAATTTTGGTTGAAATATATCGTAGGCAGAACGCAATAATTTCTGCTCCGAGTTGAAACGCAGTGGGTCTTTTAGCACCTAATAATCACAGCGATGAAACAGATTGATTTGTTGTTTGTATATGTTTAAAAAGGCATGATAAATTAAACTGAAAATAAATAATCGCATTAAATCTCAATCGCAATATTAAGATAAAAAAAATCGCAATTAGATTCTTTTCCAAAATCGTTCAGCCCTACTATTAAGTGGTATATGAGCTGTAACAGTGTCACATACTGTTTTATAAATTTCATAAAACGGTATGTAAATTCTTAAAATAGCATTTATCATTAGTGTTACATCTTATTTACAGCAGAACGTTTATCAAACTTGGCAAACGAGGGTCAGAGTGACAGGTGCTCGAGTACCAGCATCGTCCTTCGTTGTGTATTACATTTTATTTTGGATTTGATCACTTTCAAAAACAATCGCTAAAAAGGATACAATGCAGAGCTAGTTGCAGATAAAGCATTTCATTTTCCAAATCTCAGACACCATGGCTGAAGGAACGCGGTTATTAATAATAGATGTTAATGTTTTCATTTACAGGACCAGCGTTGAGGTCGAAGAGATAAAGGCGTGCCTGAGCTGGCTCGCCCACTTCCATGCTCTCTTCCTGGGTGTGGCCCCAGAGGGTCTGTGGCCCGTCGGCACCTACTGGCACTTGGAGACCCGGCCGGACGAGCTGGACGCCATGGACGACGGCGAGCTCAAAGCGGCAGCGGGCGACATCGACAGGGTCCTCAACGAGTGTCGCTTCAAAACCATCGTCCACGGAGACGCCAAGCTGGCCAACTTCTGCTTCTCCGGGAGCGGACCGGGCGTGGCTGCCGTGGACTTCCAGTACGTCGGCGGCGGCTGTGGGATGAAAGATGTTGTGTATTTTCTCGGTAGCTGCATGGATGAGAAGGAATGCGAAAGGCGGGTGCCAGGGTTGCTGGACCACTATTTCACTGAGCTGGAGGCATTTGTTAAAAAGGACGTGGACTTTAATGCTCTTGAGAAAGAGTGGAGGGAGATGTTTGCCTTCGCATGGACTGACTTCCACCGCTTCCTGCTGGGATGGATGCCGGGACACTGGAAAATCAATCGGTACAGTAAGCAGCTGACTAAGGAGGTTCTGCACAAACTGAAGCGCTAATAATGACGACTGTCACTGGAAAACTGGAAAAAGAGACTCCCAGACAAGCACTTTACTTCACCCTGTACTGTTTAACATGGTGTCGGTGACTTCATTCTTCAGCAAAACTATTTTGCATCAAAAATTGCTTTTACACAATTTTGAAAAGATTTGTTGTACCCGTAAGCTTAAAGCGTTTATTAAACATTTTTATTTTCAACATTCTCTTTAGCGCTGTTGTCTTGCAGCAAGAAGGTCCTGGGTTTGAGTTTGCATGTTCTCCCTGTGCATGCGTGGGTTCTCTCTGGGTACTCCGGCTTCCTCCCACCGTCCAAAAACATGACTGTTAGGTTAATTGGCCTCTCTAAATTCTCCTTAGGTGTGAGTGTGCCCTGTTTGTCTCTATGTTGCACTGCGACAGAGTGGTGACCTGTCCAGGGTGTATCCGCCTCTCGCCCATTGACAGCTGGAGATGGCACCAGCACCCCTGGTGACCCCAATAGGGATAGACGTGGTAGAAAATGGACGGATGGATGGATGGATGGACATTCACTTTGATTTTGACACTCCCTCTCGCCCAGAGACAAGCGAAACACGAAGGTTTAAAGTCAAGTTTTGTCCAAGCACTCAAACTGATTTAATCTCGTGGAGCAATAACACTGCATGGTTCGCCGAGGATGTGATCATTTTCAGAGAAAACCTCTGAGAGACCGCACCACCGAGCCAAAGTGTACAAATCAAGTCGTTTATTTCCCAACCCATGAAGCCTCATGAATCCTGTCGGGTGTAAATGTTTCCATTTATGCGACCAGCATCAAGGATAACGAGATGCTAGTCATGAGTTTACACACTCATCCTGGCAATGAAATACAACTATTAATTTGGGGCTTTTAATTACTTATTTTAACCATTCTTTAATCAGGGTGAAATGATTTAACATGACTTTAATGCGTCCAGATGGTTGAATTTTTTCTTTCTGCAATTCATTAAGTGAAATAAAAATTACACACAATGGCTAAAATATATTTACACACAGTCCCCTAATACCTTTTTAAAGGAATGTTTGGAGTACAATAACTGCAGATAAATATATTCCAAGTATTATTAACTTGCATTTTTCATCCTAATGTGATATTTAGCCAGCTTGACAGTCTCACAGCAGCACGTTCACACTGAACACAAATGACTTTGTCCAAAATGCTACCGGTTACAGAGGGATGGAAGTGCAGATGGGAAAGAGGGGAAAAAAGAAAATAGGCGTTCGTCGCACCTGATATCGTCACTGCAATGCCATCCATCCATTTTCTGACCCGCTTAATCCCTCATGGGGTCAACAAGGGTGCTGGTGCCTATCTCCAGTGTTCACTGGGCGAGAGGCGGGGTACACCCTGGACAGGTCGCCAGTCTGTCGCAGGGCAACACAGAGACAGACAGGACAAACAACCATTCAAGCACACACTCACACCTCAGGAGAATTTAGAGAGACCAATACCTAACAGTCAGGATTGTCGTTATGCCGCGCGGGAATTCCCAGTATTTCTCCCAAAGTCATGATTTTATGGCGGGCAAACAATATCGTACGGATTTGTTTGAGTCTTACCCGTGAAAGGAAATGCCAGCAGTTCTTGTTTGTTCCGTAAAACGGTTGATACATTTCCATGCAGCACAGGAATGAGGCATCTTCTCTGATCCACGTTCACTACAACAGAACTTAACTTTTTTCTGCCACATACAATATGGCGGTGACGTTGACGTGCGAACCTGCGCCCAACGACGCGTACGTCCAGCGTGGCCAGACCGGAAGCTCTCTGACGTCACGATCAGCTGTTATGAAGGTCACGTGGTTTCCGCTCCCCAGAGTCGACATTACAACAACAAGGCAGGCGAGCCGAGCCGAGCAGGGACGAGGAGACAGACGGCGCAGTTAGGAGGTGACAGGTAAAGAAACGTCGATTTCTGAGCGTAGGAGTACAAATCAGATGGACCCGCGTGTCGTCAGCAAGGTAACGATTCGACCCAATGCTAATAAAACTAGCTAACCAGCTAGCGGGCTAACCGTAGCATCGTGAAAAGGGCTAAAATAAAACCCTACCTGCCTTAAAATCGTTATGTTTCAAAAGTAAATAAGTAAAGCGAGGCTTTCAATTGGACACGCGTACATTGTTAGCTCTTACTCTAACGACTCCAGTCTTGTTGAAGAAATATTACGATCCGCGAGCTGGTTTAACACTAAGGTAACAAACATGGCAGGTGGCAGCAAGTGTCAACAGAAACTCTACGCCTGAATAACAGTTTCTGTTTTCACATTTGTGTTGCTTATTTTTGCAAGTAGAGGTTCAGCTGCTAATGTCTTTTCACATGTAAGTTGACGTGTTCTGTATTTTCTCCACTACATTGGATCATTGTTATGTAATAACTGATAATTGTTATGTAATAATACTTTTCACAATGTCCTAAAAGTCCTCCTGGTGTCTTCAGAATCTGTACTTTATAGTTACTGGTTTTATTAGTTTTATTTATCAAGGGGTCTGAAGCTATAAAAAGAAAGAAAAAGTTTACTTTTAATGTAAATGTGCATTCAGTAGGTAGGTAAGGTGAGGTAAATTTATTTCTATTGCACTTTTCAGTAACAAGATGATTCAAGGTGCTGTACGTTAACAGAAAAACATTACAGATAGACATGGGAAAAACAAAGGAAGAAGCTAAGTAAATCCTTAACTAGACTCCTTTCATACATTAACAAACATACAGAAAAAAATTAATTATTTATGTTAATAATAAGAAACAAGATGAGTATATTCTTGGGGATTTGTGATCTAAAGTAATTTTGTCCAACCTTTCCAAAGCTACAACTAGAATAACTTTTTTTGTTTCATTGTTGCACTGGAATGCGCTTCATCACTAAAAAAATCAAAGCTTAATTTTTTCGATTCATACATTTCTCAAATCTACAACTTAAAGTCTCTGATCTGACCTTTCTAAAGTTAAAATGGGAGAATTGTTTCTATTCAAGCTAAAGTTTCACTGGAACGAGCTTCATCACTAAAAATTTTAACCAAACTACAGCTACATAGTGCCCTATGAAATAATTGTTTTTTTTTACTTTTAAGACGTTTTATCTTTTTTCTGTTCTGAATCCCATATTTTTAGATGTAACTAATTTTTCCCCTCAAAAATGCACCAAACACCCATCCTTGCGAGTAAATAAAGATTGCAGTGAATAACACTTTTTGACTAAAGAATTGTTTTTTTTCTATTTCAAAAATAAAGACTTAAGCTGTGTGACTTTCATTTTTTACATTAAGTTAATTCCTGTTTGTTTTTTGAAAAAGCCGGAACTCCTAAATGAAATCTTAGGACCACATTAACCGAAAGACGTACATCCCCAAAAGCTTCATGATGTTAAATGTCAAACTATTTCTGATTAACTCAGGCTCAGGGTCAGACAAAGAAAGCCAATCACTTAGTAGTCCTAAATCATCATTTTTGGAAAATAGCCAACAGTTTGCCCATACAGGTAGGTTTTCCTTTCGTTTGTTTTTCTTTGACTAAGAGGAAGTGAGTCTGTATCAGATACCCGAAATATGCTTTGAAATCTGAATCAGTCCGCTAGTGCTATTGAAGTCTTAGCCTCTGTACACAAAACATCTATCTGATGCCTCACATTTCTGTCGGCAACAAGGTTTTAGAGCAAGCTGATCTTTCCGCCGCCCCGGCAGGCTCTCCGACCTGCTGTCAGCTAACCCGAAGCTGCTGAAACATCCGTCCGGTTGTTGTAGGTTAACTTCAGCTGGGCTTTGCTTCAGGGGTTTTGCTACATTAGCTCCAGTTTATGTCCCAAGAGGAGAGGCAGCATTTCTCATCAAGTGCTTTCGGGTTTTGCCATTCAGAACTGGTCAGTAAACGACTCAAAAACACATACTTTTACATTTGTTGCGCTTTTAGGTACTTGTGAAGCAGCCAAACGTGCATGCTGATAATAGAAAATCACATTCCTTGCAAACATCCAGGGATTTGTAAAGATTTTGTTACTGATGCAAACAACCCAGCATAACTGGTACTATTTCAACAGGTACAGTGCGTTCAAATGACATAAATCTTCTAAACGTCTGTTGTACATGTAGATTAAACTGAGTTTGTTTTAGATTTTACTGTTTTCACAAAAGTTGAATTCAATGTATTTGTTTATAATGTTATTGGACATAAGGACTTGAATCACAAGCTTCTAGTTTTTGTCAAAAATATATTTGGTCGTTCCTCAGATTATCATCATGCTGTTGCTGCTCTTTAGTTTTATATTTTGTGTCCTATTCTAAGAAAAGGTAACTTCTCTTTTGTTGTCCCAGGACCATTGCTGTTATATATGGTAACAACCTGCGGGATACATTTTTAATTTAAGCTGAGTCTCAATCAAATGTCAGGGGTTTCAAGCAGAGACTAAAACATGTGGTCAGTGACTGGGCATGAGCCTGCTGCATGCTGGGTAAAAGACATTGAAGTTACGCAGCGCGTTACGCTGGAATGTTGTCAGAATTATGCTGAAATTAGACCATGACTCTCATTTTATCATTCATTTTATTGTTAAATTTCTATTCCAGTTGCTCAGAAAAGGTCTTAAAAGTCTCAGTGAAACAGAGTTTTTAAAAATTGCCAGTGTAGGACACTTGTTAGACTTGCTTAAATGGGGATCTAGTTTCCCTTAGCGTTATTGATGGGATCTGCTGTGGGCTGGTCACTTCCTCGCATTAACATTGTGCTGTTTGTGTTGCAGCTACCCGAAAAGCTGGATCTGATTTACTGAGGGAGGCTTCTTCAGGACCACAATGGGATCACAGAGGTATAACACTATCCACGGTTAATGTCTTATGTTTTCTAACCTCAAACGGTCAATGAAGCATCACTTCTGGACAGACCTAGTTGCACCATTACACTAAAATACACGGATTGATAATGTTTGGACACCACAAAAAACTGCTGGTATTTTAGGATAATTAATTACCTTTGGTTTTCAAACAATTTTCCCACTTAAGCTTTTATGAAAAAGCAATTATCGCTACTGATAAGGTAATTGGTGTAGTGAAGTATCCTGACAGGTTAGCTTTATTTTTACATCAATACTTGTGTTGGTTCGGCTCTGACGGGTTAAATCTGGATGTCTGGTAGGTGTTTACAGATGTTTTAGGATGGTGGATAAATCAAAGTGGTAGTGTAATAAACTACGCTTAGAGTGACGCACTTGCTACATATCGCAAGACCTCGTTTTAATTTCTGCTCCCGTGTTTTACAGATTTATCTTTCACTTGTCGAAACGGTTTGTTTGGTGAGTCTCAGCCGGAGCCCAAACTCTTCCTCATAAAGACTTTTAGCGGCGTTTCTATTTTTTTCTGAATGAAGCTGCTGACGTTATAGCGCCACTAAGACCACATGCTGTTATATCTACCAGGTAAAATCTAGTTAGTTGTTACAGTAATGATTTTCATTCTAAGAGAATCTGCTTGCATCAGCCACACATCATCGTTGTAACAGTGGAAATCGATGGTGTGAAAAAATTTGCAGTGGTTCAGCAACACGCTGTCAGCCAGCTGTTGTAAAGCTTCAGTCCATTGCTAATAAGGAAGCGGTAAACTGCAGGGATGTCTGTCTTGGTGGTCATGCTTCAGTCCGTGGGGGAACTGAAAGGTGCTGCCTGTCAAACAACGACTGATCTTTTATGTCACAAACAAAGAAGCGGCGACTTCCGTCCTGTTCCACTCTAATCTCTGCTCTTCCTCTGTTTCTGGCTTTGTCTGTTTTTCGCTGCCTGTCCTTTCCCATCTCTGAAATCATTTGGTTGTCTGTTGCACGGTCAAAGCCACAGCAGGATGAATACCACACGATGAACCCGGTGTGTCCTTCTCCTAGTCCCTCCAGCTCGCCAATGCCTCACAGTCCCTCCAACTCCTCCGCTTCTGACTCCAGCGTGAGTAAAGATGAAACCTTCCTGTGTTAAAGACCAGTCAGAAGCCAGATCTTGCCAAATGTTTTTTTTTTTGTTTTCCTGTAACCTCTTGTACAAATCATCATCAAGCTGCACAAAAGTATTTGACCTCCATGAAGGCAAATACTTTTGTGTAACTTGATGCGTTCGGGTCAACTTTAGACCTTTTTGCTGAGACAAGCCTGTCTTTTTCACAGCTGCCATGCTTTGGTAATATTGGTGTTTTTTTTTTTAGAGTTCAGACAGCACCAGCTCCTCTTCACCCACCTCGGCACCCAATCTCGAGGGCCAGTCCGCCTCTTCCTCCTCTGTCTCTCCCTCTTTCCCAGGAACTCATGATGGGTTGAGGTATCGCGGCGCCTTTCCCTCTTACCATCCTCAGACCAGCCCTGGTGGTCCTACCTGGTAAGCTTGGTTTGGTTAAACATTATTATGTTGAACCAGGACTGGCGACCTGTCCAGGGTGCAACCCGCCTCTGGCTCATTGACTGCTGGAGATTAGCCACCAGGCCCCCCTGCAATTCTGCACAGATAAGCAGGTGTAGAAAATGCATGGCTGGATGGATTATGTTTAACCACAAAAAGATTTAAGGGGGAAAACCATAATATAAACATAAAGAGTACTACATAAAACTGAAATACACGCTACAAATACTGTAAATGCAAAGAATGTGCAAACCCAGTGATACAGCAAAGGGTGTGTGTGTAAGTATTGAACACAGTAACATTTTGTTCAGTATTTATATATTCATTTTAAATTCAGATCAAGTGTTAGTAACCCAAGTGACCCACCCATACAATGAATTCAAAAGAAAATAGTCCATGAAATAAGTTACAGACACAAGTTATATATTCTAAAGTGAAACCCCAAAAGGATTTCATTTTAATCTCTCCACTGTCGCTTCATGCATGCTCAGTATGAGGGATTGCTGCAAAGCCATCAACAATGCAGACGACTGTCCACTGTGGCTCTACGCTCTTTTAGAAGGAGTGAATGCTGCTTGGAGAGACTTGATGAAATCTACTGGGTTTCCTTGGAGAGGAAATTTTTTTGACCAATCTGTATAATCCGTTTAGCTGCTTCTCTGGATTTGTTTCTGCAGCGGAGCGCCGCGTACTTCAGCTCAAAGGGGGGTGCTGCTAGCGTTAGCTTACGTTGTCCGGGAGGTTTATAACTCCGCTGATGTGCGTTCAAGAGCCTTATTGACTTTTTTATGTCGCTCTCAAACATCCGTTTCAGCAACATCTGAAATGCGCTGGTGAGAACCCTGGGCAGCTGCACAATGGGATCTGTATGAAGAAGCTACTTCCTGCATTGCTCCGGTTTGACTTTTGAAGCCAGTGAAGGACTGGGCCGTTCTCTTTATTTTCTAAATACCTATGGATTGTTAAATTAATAAGTGTTAAAGGAGCAACCAGAAGCAGTTATTAATTCTTATTTATTTTCAGATTTTTAAAAAATTATTATTTTCCCAGCATTTACAGTATTTTCTGCTTTATCGGTATGAATATTGTTACTGTAATATTACTTTAAACTATTGTAATACGATGTTTTTCTTTTTAGAGGTGGAAACGGCAGATTGCTCATATGCTCAGTGGCATGACTAAATTCCTCTTTTCTCATCATGACCTTTTAACAGTTTCAGCTTCTTGGAGAAACTACATATAGAAAGCCTTAAGAAGCACCAGACACAAACTCAGGCACTTGGGCCATATGAGTGATTAAATGAAGACTTAAACAGTTGGAGATTCTCAGGAACATCCTGATTATTTTATATTATTTTATGATGGGTATTGTTGTTCTCTATAAGCCTGGAAACAGAACGGTGAAATAGGTTTCAGTTCAACAATTCTCACACTGAGGGGGAAATTCTGGCAACGCTCTGAATATTTTATACACCTTGTAATGCAAATGTATTTTTTAAATACTTTTTTGCTCAGTGTTTACATATTGAATAATAAGCAAAACATATTCCACAGCCCAGGCGCAGCGCAGGTCCCCCTACAAGGCGGCCTCCCGGCCAGCATGCCCCCCCACCCAGCCTACGTGCCCATGCAGATGCTGTGGTGGCAGCAGATGTACGCACACCACTACTATATGCAATAGTAAGTGCACTGTTTTGCTCATGTCTTCCACCTTATTGTGCAAACGCGCTTTCCAGTGGGAATCTCCCATCATTGTTCTTTGCTCTGCTAATTTACTGCTAGTATTAGTGTCTTTTTGTCATTGCAATCTCGCATTTGTCTAGATGTCGACATTGTTTCATCTATTTAACCGTTCTTTATTCTCACCTCCTCCTTGAAGTCAGGCAGCAGTAGCTGCGTCGCAGCCTCCCAGCACATCTCCTCCGCCCTCTCCCTCCCCATCACCCCATCAGCCCGCCCAGCCCAATGAGCCCGTGCAGCCTCCGCTGGGCCCTCACCCAGCCCAGGACCAACTTCAAGAGAACCTGCCCGCCAACCCCATCCAGATGAACGCACAGGGGGGCGCGGTGTTAAACGACGACGAGCTGAACCAGGACTGGCTGGACTGGCTGTACACCGTGTCGCGGGCCGGTGTTCTGCTGAGCATTGTTTACTTCTACTCCTCCTTTAGCCGCTTCATCATGGTGGTTGGTGCTATGTTGCTCGTCTACTTGTAAGTCACTCCGACATACACTTACATTAGTTATCTCAAATCAGCTGCCGTTGCTGCCATAATGTACAGCATTGGAGATCAGGTGGCATGAAAATGATGGAGGAGAAGGGCTTGAGTGAAACACTTTTCTCATGTTAATCTGCGGGGGTCTCGATTGAAAACCTGTCCAATTTAATCTGTTTCATCCTCCTTCTCAGAAGTTCTTATATATGAGTTAGTCAGCTGTCATTAAATTGTGCTGTTGCACGCTCAGTGGCAACAGCAGTTTTTTTCCCCCTAAAGTCTGAACGTTTTTCCCACATTCCCAACGTTTCCTTTATGCTCCGCTTGATTTGTGCGTGTAAATAGCTTTATTGTGATTCCTGCAGGGAGAATTTCAAATTGTATGGACACTACAATGGGAAAGTAGGAGAGTAAAAGAAAAACAAGAAGAGAAAAACAAAAAAAGAAAAAGAAAGAGAAAGAAGAGGTGAAAGAAAGAAGAGATAAAAGGAAGAGAATGATAAAACGTCCTCTGTCTGCTCCATCACCTGGAAAGAGACACAAAAAGAACAGCACAACCAACAGACATAAAGCAACAGATACAATCGTGTAGCACCTTGATACCATTGCTAAATCATATGTATTATTATTTAAGCTGACATGTGTAATGTGATACCTAAAAAAAGGTAAAAGAAAGTAAATAAATTATAGCCTTTCTGTATATAAGTGAACATTTAATACCTGGGACCCAGCACCTGTGGGAGATTGTGAGAGTGCACTAGTTTAGGTGAAAATTATCCAGAAGGAAATGGCTTGATAGTGATTGTGGAGAACCGAAGACCCACCTTCCCCGAGCACAGAGGCAGGGGTCAGGGGACCCATAACCCCGGACTCCCAAAGGGGCCCCCAAAGCAGTGCGCCCGAGAGGGGCCTTCACAGGAAATGTACAACCCCCCCCGAGGAAAGAGGAGAGACAACCCCGAGGAAATCCCCCAGCCACCGCAATGCCGACGCCCCCAAGAGCCGCGGGGACGAGCCCGTGGGCTCCGCCGGCAGCCGGCCCCGCTGAAGTGGTCCCGGCCATGAGCCCTGGGGGCCAGAGGCCCCAGGGGCGCCCCGCCCCCGCGGCAGGGGCCCCGGCCGCCCCCCGGGGGGCCAGGCCCCGCGAAGCCACCGCCGGGAATGGGCCGGCACCCACCCGGGAACCCGCCCCAAACCCGAGGACCGTCAACGCGCCAGAGGGTCAAGGCGCCCGCCAACGCAGCGGAGGAGGGCAGGACGTGGGGGGATGGGCTCCGCACCTAGCGGAGACTTGAGATGATCTTGGGAGAGGGAGCTGACCGAACCCAAACCTGGGAAAAAAAAAAAAAAAACTCATTCACACCATCCCTCCCTTGTGCCCCACTCGCCACACACAGACACCAAAAAAATAAATAAATAAATAAATAAAATAAATAAAAAAAGGACGCTTTACACACATTCCCACATAGCATTCACATCCAAAAAACCCAAGTGGGGGGGGGATCACCACAATTCAACAATACGACTGCCTGTGCCCGACCCCCGGCCCCGCCCCCGGACCAGGCGCCCCCCGGACCAGGCCCCCCAAAGAGGGGGGGCCGACACGACCCGCTCGGGCCATCCGACCAGAGCCCCCCATCACCCACTATATACCTAATAAACCCCCTCCCACCCCGACCTTACCCTAGCCACCCCTGCCCCCCATCCCTTCCTGGGGAGAGCAGAGGCTCTCCCCAGGAAGGGGGTGTTCTTTGCGCCCTCTAGTGGCGGGTTGTCTGAAGTCAAACTCGTCAGCCAAATTTTGGCTTTCAAATCTAAGTTAAAAAACATCTGAGAAACGGTTTTTATCTCAAAAGCATGTGTTAGTTGGGACACTTATGAGTCAAGGTACCTCTGTATTGTACAAAGCTCTTGACCCACACCTAATTTATTTGCACATAGTTTTGGAAAATAGGACCGTTAATACATTTATTATCACAGATGCTAAGAGGCATTGAAACGCAGAGAATAAGACCAGAACAGAGTTTAATGAGATGAAAAAAGGAACAAAATGTGTTTTTCCAATGCAGTTGGAGAAAGTTTTAAGTTTTTCTGTAGAGCCATTCCACAGCTCTTATTACAGCTTTATGTTTGTTACGTTCTTAATGAGAATGACCCCAAACTGCTCTAGAAATGTTGAGGTCTGGATTCCTAATCTCTGCTTGGCACCTTGTATGAAAATACTATTCTATCAATGCAAAATGTGTTAGAATTGATGCATTTTCACATGTAAACATAGTCTTGGAAAAAATGCCATTTACAAATTTGCTGATGGATAAATGTGTGGCCTTCAGAATCTTCAGAATTTTTCATATTTTTTTCAGCATATAAAAATCTGACATATAGAAATAAATGGGTCAAAACAAGTGAAGTAATTTTCAGACTGATTATACATAATGGTTGTCTGGAAGTCAAGAGTGGCTGGACCTGCTGTGAGCAATTTTGATGTGATTTCTATCAAGGTAATGAGTTTACTAATTATATCTCAAGAAACAAAAGCTTTTTTTAGATAACTGGAGGCTATACTGCAAACATTAGTAGTTGTTGAATTAAACTTGGTGTCATTGTTCAGTATCCCCATCATGACTCTCTGGGATAATCTGTGTCATTAATGCACACCTTGAATGAACTAACAACATCTCTCTTTTAATTTCTGGCTTAAAATACTATAAAATCCCACAATTTCAACAATTTAAGCTTTGACATCTTCATATGAGATAAACAGTTATTGCTTCAACATTAGCCTCAGGTTATCATACCTTGACCATCTCGTTATCTAGAGATGATAAACGTCTTCTCACAAGAAAACGAGCGAGAGCAACGAATGAGAAAAAGCCGACTAAAAGAGTGTAAAATCTTGTCAATGCGAATGAATAATGAAACCGTTACTGGTCCTAATGTTTGAGCACAGGGAGATAATGAAATAGTAATTTCTACAATACAAGATTTCAGTATAATGTTACAAGAAAGCAAGGTAAGCTCATAAAAGATAATAAATATGTGTCTGTACACCAGTGGACTCCAACCCTGGTTCCCAGGACCAGAGTACTGCAGGCTTTAAACGTTCCCCTGTTGCTGCACCTCTGTGCGTTTAAATGAAAGGGTCTTTAACAGGCTGAAGGCAGGCAAGCATTTGAGCCACCTATAGTCAGGACCAGGACTGGAGAGTGTACTAATGAATATTTGTGAGGCACATCTTGATTTTAGAGGTACTGTTCTACATTTTCAGGAGACGACGTATCCACCTCGTCCCTCAGCCTTTTATTTCTGCTGTTTATTTCCTCTACATTTTAGCATGCCTTTTTTTTTAACGGAACATTTAGGTTTATTTTAACTTAAGCTTAAGAGGCTGTTTATGTTTCAGGCACCAGGCTCAGTGGTTTCCCTTCAGACCTGAGCGGCCGGATGTCAGAGGAGAGGAAAGGGCCGGCGCTCCTCCAGGCGAAGCGCAGAGGCAGCAGGACATACAGGAAATTGTGAGTTTAAAAGTTTTTCTTAAGTACCATTGTTCTGTCTTGCGTATTTATTTGCTCTTAAAGACAAACAAAATGTTAGACTGGAAGAATCCTAAGGCTAGAAAATTAAATCAATGGCAAAAGATCTTAATATCTGTAACCTTCAGTATTGTTTGGTTTCCCCTTAAAAAGAACTGGGTTTTACGGTTGTAAAGGTTTGTATGTGGAAAAAAGAATGACATAGGTCAAACAAGATGCCTCCTGTTTTTAACACGTTAGAAGTAGAAGTGAGTGAATCTGACACATAAAACCGACTACAACCTGCTGACATGCGACTGGATTTAATAATATTTCATGATAGGCGATCTATGCCGGCACATTTTATAGCGGCCAGCTGTCCATCCCCTGTAGACCTTCATGAATATCTATATACGGTACTGTGCAAGAGTTTTAGGCTGGTATGAAAAAACGCTGTAAATTAAGTGTGCTTTCAATAATGGATGTGTTGTTAGTTTATTTCCGCCAGCTAACAAAATGCAGCAAAGGAACAGATCCGTCCGTCCGTCCGTTTTCTTCCGCTTATCCGGGGTCGGGTCGCGGGGGTAGCAGCTTCAGTAGGGAGGCCCAGACGTCCCTCTCCCCAGACACTTGGGCCAGCTCCTCTGGGAGATTCCCAAGGCGTTCCCAAGGCCAGCCGGGAGACATAGTCCCTCCAGCGTGTCCTGGGTCTTCCCCTGGGTCTCCTCCCGGTGGGACGTGCCCGGAACACCTCACCAGGGAGGCGTCCAGGAGGCATCCTGACCAGATGCCCGAGCCACCTCAACTGGCTCCTCTCGACGTGGAGGAGCAGCGGCTCTACTCTGAGTCCTCCCCGGATGACTGACCTCCTCACCCTATCTCTAAGGGAGAGCCCAGACACACTAAGGAGAAAACTCATTTCGGCCGCTTGTATCCGGGATCTCGTTCTTTCGGTCACGACCCAAAGCTCGTGACCATAGATGAGGGTAGGAATGTAGATCCACCGGTAAATGGAGAGCTTCACCTTTTGGCTCAGCTCTCTCTTCACCACAACGGATCGGTACAGCGCCCGCTTTACAGCAGACGCCGCACCAATCCGCCTGTCGATGTCCTGCTCCATCTTCCCCTCATTCGTGAATGTCACCTCAAAGGAACAGATATTATCAATATTTACTGTGGCCACATTTTGTCTTCAAGACGGCATCAATTCCTCTACGAACCTTTGAACAAAGGTTTTGAAGGATCACGGCTGGCAGGTTGTTCCAGACATCCTGGAGAACTAACCGCAGATCTTCTGTGGATTTAGGCTTCTTTAGATCCTTCTGTCTCTTCTTATAATCTTCTTGTAATCCCAGACACTCAGGATGTTGAGATCAGGTCTCTGCGGGGGCCATGCCATCACTTTCTGGACATCTTGTGATTTTCTACGCTAATTATAGTTCTTAATAACCTTGGCTGAATGTTTGGGGTCATTGTCCTGCTACAGAATGAATTTGGGGCCAATTGTACGCCTCACTGATGGTTCTGCATGATGAACAAATATCTGCCTGTATTTCTCAGCATTGAGGAGACCAATAAGCCTGACCAAACCTCCAACTTACAAGGATCTTCCACCATGGTTCATTGTTGCCCACAGACACTCATTCTTGGACGGCTCTTCAAACCATTCGGAGAACAAACTGCCTTCTGCCACAGCCAAAGATTTAAAGCTTTGACATCAGTGCAGAGCACCTGCTGCCATTTTTCTGCACCCTTGTTCCTGTGTGTTTGTGGATAGAGTCACTTGACTTTGTTTCCATGTTGGAGGTATATGGCCCTTTGGCTCCACGATCCTCAACGTTGCCTTTTTCCTTGTGGTCCTTCAGAAGAGCTCCAACAGTACATCGTCTGCTGATGGAGTCATTCCATAGTTTAGGCCTGTGGCCCGAAACTGTCTTCCACAACCTCACCTTTGTTCCTCTTTTTCCGTTTATTAACGTTCATTCTCATTCGACAGGATTGTGCAAAAACTGTAATTCCTGTAACTTTGCCGGTGTATTGTATTGTAGAAGATGTAAGTAAATACCCAAATGTGTCTGCTTGCGGATGTTCCAGGAGCGATTGATGGATGAGGGGATGGAGGATGATGACAGTGGTGACGAAGGTGGTGGAGGCAACGGACCTCGAGCTTTGGGTGCTGCCCTGCCAGAGCCAAACATCCTGACTGTTGCGTGGTCCTTCATCAGCACCTTCTTCACCTCACTCATCCCCGAAGTTCGGCCCCAGCCGGCTAACTAGGAAGACACTCTTTCTTCCTCTGGCCAGAAGGTACTGCTCTGCAGTTTCATAGCTTCTACTGTAACGCCCCCGTTAAGCCCCCAACACACAGTCAGAGAGGACAGTAGCAGGCGGTTGGTCCAGGAGACGACTCCTGTTGATGGATTCTGAGGACAGTGCCAAAGTGTCACTGCTGACAGTACAACAGTACTGAAAAATAAAAAAACAAAAACAGCGTCTTTGGAGTAGATGTCTCAGCTGTGAAGGAGAAGATGACAAGATGTTGTCTTCCAGTTCAAGCTGCGATGGAGTCATGATTGTGGATTATTTTTTAGATGTGTGACTTAAAAAAGATAATAACTTCGGAAAAATCTCCCTAGAATGAGAGGGAGTTGTGTGTCTTTATGAAAAAAAGAAACCTGAGAGACATTTCCGTATGCACATGGTGCATGTAGACATTGGAGCTACTGAAGCTCAATTTTTATCATCTATTTACACGTGTAAATATATGCATCTATGATTCCTAGATATATGCTTTTTGAATAAACTTCTGCCTGCCATACAGACATTGGCTGCTTATATTGTGTCGTTCTTTATGTGTCCTACAGATGGCAGCATCTTCACACAAATGTCCTTTTTGTTGGGTGTTTTTAGGAAGCAGTGTTTATTTAGCTTGGTATGTCTTGACTGTACTTTAAGTAATTATACAAAATATTTTCATAATTGCAGTAGATAAAAAAAAAAACGAAACTTTTGGTGCAGACAAGGACCTAAAAAAAACATTTAATGAAGATCTGATGTTTTTTAAAGAATGTTGACCAGATAAAACTAGGCAAATGTGAAATTTCTTCAGTTCAACGTGATTATGTCCTTCTGGATGCTAATTAGTGTCCAGGAGGTTTAAATCACTCCTGGATTGTGAAAACAAATCTGTATGAAAGCTGTGATTGTAATTTGTTCGATGCAAAACCACAGCAAACGTAAAACCTTGTTGACAAAAGTCCCTAATAATTCAGCTGTCGTTGTGTACAGAAAAATGTCCCCATGTTTTCCTGCACCTTCGTCATGCAGGACATTGAAATGAGAATATATGAGTCCGGCAATACTGACAAAATAACTTTACATACAGAAAAGCGACTTCAGTGTTGGTCAATTAGGTGTTGGTCAATTAGGTGGTAGGGTTAGGGTTAAGAACCCTAACCGGTTAACCCTAACCGTTGCCTCCACCACCTTCGAAGCAGCAGATACTCCTATTGCTCCCAATTTGTGCGTGTCAGGTTCTTATTCTATTTTATTTATTTATTTTTTAAAAAAAGGGGGTTTTGATGCCAAAAAGTGGTTATCTAGAAAAGCTAACTGCACTGTTTAATCTTTATGCAAGCCATGTTTACAAAGAAAGAAGGGAAATCAAAATGTGTTTAGAGGCTTAAAAGCATTTTAAAAATCCTTTTTTCTAACAACTCGATATAGAGACGGGTTACAAACTATAGAGACTATCATTTAAAAAGTATGAAAGGAACAAAAAAAACAGCTATTCTCACTACAGGTTGATTTTTTTCCTTCTCAAGTTTCCATCCTTTTCCAAATCTTTTTGTATTTTAGTTTCTTTCCAAATCTAATCAATCTGCAAAAGGTGTGTTGTACCTCGATTTATAGGTCTATTTGCTGGACTTTCTTTGCTAAACTAATAACTTTCCAGTCTGGCGGTGTAACGGCACACATATTTTTACTGAAAATATCCGGTACAGCTCTGTCGGTTCTGTGCAAACACATACCAAACAAATAAAGCGTAATATCTGAACACATGCAGAATTTTTATGTGCAGAACTAAGTGCACAATGCAATGTTCTGTAGAGCAACTTTAAAAGTGACACCATAACAACACAGAGTGGACTCCCAGCTGTCACTAAACTCTGCTTTTTGGGAACTTTTAAGGTGTCTCATGCGTCTACAGCAGGGGGAGGGCTGAACCCAAACTTTGTCAGCTATGCATCTTTCAACAGCAATAAGGTCTGTAGCTCATGCTGCACTTAACTGAATTATTCTCTTGGAACAACATCTGACTGAATGTAAACATCATGATACCAGCGAAACATCAGCTCAAGTCCAAATGGCCCCCAGCATCCGATCAGACCAAGATCCTTACATCTGAAGGAAAAATTTCTGTTGTTGGAACTTTCCCAACAGCTGCACATGCTGCATTCAGGTACAGCTGGGACACTTGGCTGTCTAAATATCAAAGGAGCTCCAAAGTGAATTAAGCCTGTTTTATTCACAAATACGGGTGCAGTCTTTTTTTTAAACAATTTTTAAACATCAACATTGACCATTTTATAGGCAGCTATATCCATCTAGCCAGGCATTGCCTTTGCCTGCTTCTACTACTGATTCTTAAAAAAAGGGGAGTGTTGGCCTAGTGGTTAGAGCAGTGCGCTTGCACTCAGAGAAGTACCTGGTTCAATCCCCAGCGCCTGCACTCTGGCTCCCTGAGCAAAACCCTTAACCCCAGATTGCTCCCCGGGCGCCACCCATTGCTCCCCATGGGGATGGGTTAAAAGCAGAGAACAAATTTCGTTGTAATGTATGTTTCAATGACAATAAAGATGATATTACTATTAATAAAATAAAACCAAATCTCTGGTCGTTTTCCATTTTAGAACATAATGAAGTCAGATCAATTCCAGAAATTGAAAAATGATTTCTTTATTGCTGACAGAAGTGGAAATAGTCATTTTTTTTTTTTACAATTTTTTTCTTTATTGAACCGTACCGAAATTTTACTGAACCGTGGCCTTAAATGCTGAATAGATATTGAATCATGATTTCTGTGATTTGTTTTTTTAGCACATGTCACTGGTAAACGATATCTGATGCGGCAGTTTTGAGACCTATGCAAGTTTCATCTAACCTGACCCTAGCCAGATTGATATCGCTCCTCCTAGCTCCGCCTAGCTCCGCCTAGCTTCACTCACATCCATCTGGGACCTCTCCCATAGAGAGTGATTTCTCCAACCAATTGTATTGTCCAGCCAATCAGGACGCAGGGCTGGAGTTTCATAGATGTGACGTTGTGGAGAAGCGACCGTGAGACTGTTTTGATTCAGACAATGGCGGCTTGTCAAGGAAGCAAGCGTTAACATTGAAGCTGCTATTTCTTCCGTGTTGTCCAATCTACCTAATGTTTCATTAAAAGAACATCAGAGAACGGCTCTGAAGGCTTTTGTTGGTGGAAACGATGTTTTCGCCCTTCTCCCGACCGGATTTTGCAAGTTTTGTTTTCCGGGGCGCGCCCGTGGCGGAGCGGTTAGTGCGAACCGTGTTAAGAGGCCTTTAGTCCTCGACGCGGTCGGCCCGGGATCGACTCCGACCTGTGGCGCTTTGCTGCCTGTCTTTCCCCCTCTTCCTGTCAGCTCACTGTCAATAAAACGTGTGCCATTTGAGCCGCAAACACATAAAAAAAAAAAAAAAAAAGTTTTGTTTTTTCCTGCGTCACGGGTTGGCTTCGGTGTGAGTGGTTGAAATAGCACGTCGATAAAGATGACAGACAAGTGGCTTATCCAATCATATGCAATGATTTTTGATAAGGCCCAGCCTTCAAAAAAGGCCATTCGTATGGATCAGTCCCAGATGGATGTGAGTGAAGCTAGGCGGAGCGATATCAATCTGGCTAGGGTCAGGTTAGGTTTCATCTGCAGCATCCCAACACCTATGTTAGGATACTAATTGTGGCCCTGAAGCTCCACAACCTGGGATTATCCACACTGTTCTGCTCCTGGATCAGTGACTTCCTCACCAACAGACCCCAGGTGGTGAGGATAGGGAAAAGAACATCTGCCCCACTGATCCTAAACACTGGAACGCCACAGCCCTGCTCTCTTTATCATCTTTACACGCGACTGCTCTGCTATCCACCCCACAAACACAGTTGTGAAGTTTGCGGACGGCACCACTGTGGTAGGTCTCATCCAACAATGATGAGACTTACTACAGAGAGGAGGTCCACAATCTGACACAGTGATGCTCCAGAAACAACGGCATGAACAGCAGCAAGACCAAAGAGGTCATAGTGGATTACAGAAGCTCCAGGAAAACACTCCACTCTGCATACAGGGAGAGGTGGTAGAGCGTGTGGACAACATGACTGTGAACACCTCCCACCTGGTAACGAAGGCCCAACAACGGCTCTTCTTCCTCAAAAAAATGAAACGGACTGGGTTTTCCCACTAAGCTGTTAAAAAAACTTTTACAGAGCTACAATAGAAAGCATTTTGTGTCTCAGTCTGACAGTGTGGTATAAGAGCTGCACAGTGCAGGACAGGAAGGACTGAGCAGGGGTGGTAAGGACAGCATGGGATTGTGGGATGCCGTCTACAGGACCCAGACATGGTTTATGCTGCACGAGTCCAGAAAAGGGCCAGACATGTTGCCACAGATCCCATCCACCCACTGCTTGACCCACTTCCACAAGGGAAACGATTCAGGAACATTAAATCAAAAACGAATAGACTCAAAAAAAGCTTCTTTCCAAAAGTTGCTGAGAGGTTTGTGGTCTGTTACATGTTACAACACACTATTGGTAATGCCTGTTTGCACACTCTAGTTTCTCAGGGAATTTCTGATTTCACAGTTCTGTAAATGAAGGCTCAAAATTATTGCACAGTATTTACTGCAGGCATGAGTGCATCATCGCGGGAGCGTCGAGTGATTAATTCAAGCAACAACAAAGCAATTCATATCATTTGCGAAGGGACTGATACAAGACTTTTTTTGTCTTTCGGACCCTAAAGTCTATTTCGAAGCTTCTCGGGAAGCATGTTGGTCAGTGCAATCAACTGATTTCATAAAAAAAAGTGGGGAAATATTATACCTTGTTGTGTCTGCGTGTTATATGTAATCTGTGTGCATCCTGATTTCATCATGGTAACACATGGTGCCCATAAAGATTCTTGATTTGTCTACGGCTCATAACCTGAAAAATTAGCTAATGCTGAACTTCCATTCCCAAGGCCTCAGCAACCTTTAACATGTTTTCCTCCCGGATTTTCCTGTGTTCAGCTACATCCATATTCCCATCGACTCTGACCGGTTTCCCTGCCCCTACTGAAGAAAGGCGTCGGCAAAGCCGGCCCAAGGTGTAAGCTGGCTTTGCGGCTGCTTAGGGCCCACTGTTGGTTTGATAATATATTTCAAGCGTTTTCATGGTTATGGCTTTCAGGTAATGAATGCCCAAAATGTTATTTTTCTGAAATATTACAATATTACAATAGAATGATTAAAAACACAATGTTACGTTATGGCTATGTAATGGATATAAAGGTTGTCCACCTGACAGTCAATGACGCCTTCCACAAGGTGGGCGAGCCACAAAAAGGTCAATGCTAAAGAGACTTAACCTGACAACAGCCAGCTGTATGTCGCTCCGCCTAGCTCCACTCACATACATCTGGGACACCGCCGATAGAGAATGATTTCTCCAACCAATTTTATGGTCTGGCCAATCAGGACGCAGGGCTGGAGTTTCATAGATGTGACGTAGTGGAGACGCGACCATGACATGAGTCTGTTTTGATAGCAAAGGCGGCTCGTCGAGGAAGCAAGCGTTAACATCGATGCTGCTATTTCTTCCGTGTTGTCCAATCTACCTAATATTGTTTCATTAAAAGAACATCAGAGAACGCCTCTGAAGGCTTTTGTTGGTGGAAACCATGTTTTCGCCCTTCTCCCGACCGGATTTGGCAAGTTTTGTTTTCCGGGGCGCGTCCGCGGCGGACGCGGACGCGCCCCGGAGCGGTTAGCGGTTAGCGCTAACTATGTTAGGAGGCCTATAGTCCTCAACGCGGTCGGCCCGGAATCGACTCCGACCCGCGGCGCTTTGCCGCCTGTCTTCCCCCCTCTTCCTGTCAGCTCACTGTCAATAAAACGCATGCCACTAGAGCCGCAAACACATTATTATTATTATTTTTTTTTTTCTGCGTCGCTATCATCAGCGTCACGGGTTAGCTTCGGTGTGAGTGGTTGAAATAGCACGTCAATAAAGATGACAGACAAGTGGCTTATCCAATCATATGCAAGAATGTTTGATAAGGCCCAGCCTTCTGTAAAGGCAATTCCTATGGCGGTGTCCCAGATGTATGTGAGTGGAGCTAGGCGGAGCGACATACAGCTGGCTGTTGTCAGGTTAAAAGAGACTGGCTGTTCTTAAAGTGCTGTGTCAAAGTATATGAATTGGTATTTTAGTAGAAGGAAAAACTGTGAATTACATTAATTAATTTATTATTTATTTATTCATGCAAAAAGAGCCCCGTCCAACTAATAAGTACACAAACTAAACCAGTACATGGGCATACCTTTCTGTCGTTTTAATGGTTTTATGTAATGTTAAAATTATTTTAGCAACCAAACGTGTGGTTTACTGTCACTACGAGCAATAACCATCAAAATAAGCATAAATAAAAACTTTGAATATCTCACCCACTTTTAAAATCGATACGTGTTTCACTAATTAATTTACGGAAACAATTGAATTTTTTTAATTTAGGTAATGTTAATAGAATCATAATTTAAAATGAGTTTCACCTTGTGGTTTTCTGGCATTAGATTATTATTTAGCAAACATTTACGGATTTCTCAGGGGTAAAAAAAATAGTTGTTTTTAATCAGCTTTGTTGCTAAATACACTCACCGGCCACTTTATTAGGTACCCCATGCTAGTAACAGGTTGGACCCCCTTTTGCCTTCAGAACTGCCTCAATTCTTCGTGGCATAAATTCAACAAGGTGCTGGAAGCATTCCTCCGCAGTTTGGTCCATATTGACATGATGGCATCACACAGTTGCCGCAGATTTGTCGGCTGCACATCCATGATGCGAATCTCCCGTTCCACCACATCCCAAAGATGCTCTATTGGATTGAGATCTGGTGACTGTGGAGGCCATTTGAGTACAGCGAACTCATTGTCATGTTCAAGAAACCAGTCTGAGATGATTCCAGCTTTATGACATGGCGCATTATCCTGCTGAAAGTAGCCATCATGGGTTGGGTACATTGTGGTCATAAAGGGATGGACATGGTCAGCAACAATACTCAGGTAGGCTGTGGCGTTGCAACGATGTTCAATTGGTACCATGGGGCCCAAAGAGTGCCAAGAAAATATTCCCCACACCATGACACCACCACCACCAGCCTGAACCGTTGATACAAGGCAGGATGGATCCATGCTTTCATGTTGTAGACGCCAAATTCTGACCCTACCATCCGACTGTCGCAGCAGAAATCGAGACTCATCAGACCAGGCAACGTTTTTCCAATCTTCTATTGTCCAATTTCGATGAGCTTGTGCAAATTGTAGCCTCAGTTTCCTGTTCTTAGCTGAAAGGAGTGGCACCCGATGTGGTTTTCTGCTGCTGTAGCCCATCTGCCTCAAAGTTCGACGTACTGTGCGTTCAGAGATGCTCTTCTGCCCACCTTGGTTGTAACGGGTGGTTATTTCAGTCACTGTTGCCCTTCTATCAGCTCGAACCAGTCTGGCCATTCTCCTCTGACCTCTGGCATCAACAAGGCATTTCCGCCCACAGAACTGCCGCTCACTGGATGTTTTTTCTTTTTCGGACCATTCTCTGTAAACCCTAGAGATGGTTGTGCGTGAAAATCCCAGTAGATTAGCAGTTTCTGAAATACTCAGACCAGCCCTTCTGGCACCAACAATCATGCCACGTTCAAAGTCACTCAGATCACCTTTCTTCCCCATACTGATGCTCGGTTTGAACTGCAGGAGATTCTCTTGACCATGTCTACATGCCTAAATGCACTGAGTTGCCGCCATGTGATTGGCTGCTTAGAAATTAAGTGTTAACGAGCAGTTGGACAGGTGTACCTAATAAAGTGGCCGGTGAGTGTATGTCTACAGGTCAGGTCCTGCATAATTAGTTTGCCCTTCCTGTTACATCACAGAGAGCCGGTTTGACTTGGACATCCAGCTAAAATGAAACTTGAACTTTAAGTTGGTCGACGTTCCTCCGACACCCTCCTCACTGGAATGGTGTGGAAGCAGTTCAGACAGCGATGCACTTCAGAGTCCTCCAAACCCCCTCTAATCGAATGACCATAGATTTTTCTGTACTTGGTCGTAGAAGGCCCAATTAATTATGCATGACACAGGCTTGACGGCCATTTGATTTTGTTACATGCGCCCCCGCTGAGCAGCCGATCCAATCAGGTTAGAACCCTTCCCTCCTCCTCTGCGGGGACCAGCGGGAGTGACTGTTAGACTCCCCTTATCAGAGGTAGAGATTTCTTTAAGAGGGTGTTTGGGACCTTGTAGGACATTTCATCATTGTAATAAGTCCTTGTTATGCAGCCGAATCGCTCCTGTTTCCCTGCTATCAGGACTTGTTGTCTTTGGAGGGGCAGCAGTTGGGCTGGACACCTGCCACGGCGCAGAGAGAAGGGGAGATGGGGGATGACACCTGTGCAGATGGGACGGTGATGCATTGCAGCAGTAAAAGTGCTCCTAAAAGTCTACATCCACTTTAGGTTCCAGCTATAGTCCCGTACACACACACACATATATATATATATATATATATATATATATATATATATATATATATATATATATATATATATATATATATATATATAACCTCTGTAGACATTTTTTCAGTGGATAATATTTTTGAAGGTGGTATAGAAATAAAATATACACCCTTACTGATGTGTAAAACTGATCAATGTGGTTGTTTAATCATCTATTTAGAGACAGATCAGGAACTTTTGTTTTTGGTTTTGCAAAGTTGATTATGAAAATGTCAGCTTCACTTTTGTTTAACACTTAATTTAGATTTTTTTTTTTTCTTACATACGGTGCCTTGCAAAAGTATCCCCCCCCCCTCCCCCTTCCCTTTTCTTTTTACATATTTTGTTGCATTCAAACCTGTAATTTTAATAATTTTTAAGTTATGTGATGGATCTCCATATAACGGTATAACTTGGTGAAACAAAATTGTAAATTTAAATATATTTATACAAGAATTGAAAGCAAACTGAAAACTGCATCCACCCCCTTTGCTTTGAAGCCCTTAAAAAGTTTACGTGGTACAGATTGTCTTCAAAAGTCCAACAATTTGGGAAATGAAGTCCACCTGGGTGCAATCTAAGTGTCACATGACCTGTCAGTATGAACACACCTTTTCTGAAAGGCCCCCAGAGGCTGCAGCACCACTAAGCAGGAGGCATCACACCATGAAGACCAAGGAGCTCTCCAAACCCTCATCTAGAAATGGAAAGCACCTGGTACCATAACAAACCTGCCAAGAGAGGACCGCCCACCAGAACTCACAAACCGGGCCAGGAGTGCATTAATCAGAGGGCACAACATAAACCGGAGGAACTCCTGAATGAGCTGCAGAGGTCCACAGCAGAGACTGGAGGATCTGTCTTTAGCACGACAATAGGGTCATTACCTAGTGTTAGAAATAAGAAGGCACATTTTGAGTTTGCCAAAAGGCATGTGGATGACTACCCAAATGTAAGGAGGAAGGTGCTTTGGTCAGATTAAAAATGAACATTTCTGACTACCAAGGAAAGCGTTTGTCTGGTGAAAACCCAACACATGCCATTACCCAAAGAACACCATGCCCACAGTGAAACATAGTGGTGGCAGCATCATACTGTGGGATGTTTTTCAACAGCAGGAAATGGGACACTGGTTGGAGTTGAGAGAAAGATGGATGGTGCTGAATACAGGGATATTCTGGAGCAGATTATAAAATGTTTCTGTCCAACAGTTGGACAGAAACATTTTATAATCAGCTTTTTTCTGTTTTGTATTTTTTCAACGAGCTGTAAGACACACAAGGTCACTAGTCTTAAATTCCCAAAAGTACCCTAAGATTAATTATTGATACCTAGCCTTCTTTAAAGTTAAACGTTTGGTCTCCAAATTAAGGCTTGGTTTCTTTTACAGAAACAAGTCATGATTTTTCCCCTCAGAGTTCAGAAGCTGCTAATAACAGATACCGTCCTGCCTCTGCTAGCTCATGGCAGCGTTGTGTAAATGTACGCTGGAGCCTGTTGTCTTCAGGACTCCAGTGAACTAATGGGCTCAGAGACTTCTCCTGGGCTGCAGCCTCCTCACCACCACTGTGAACTGTATACTGAAGCTGGCTTTGCTTCCTTGAACGTAAAGCAATACACACACTGAAAGACCCTGCTTTACGAGGCTCTTATCGGCTCGCTTCCTACCTATTTACGCAGTTTTCTCCAGAGAACGGAAAGGCGCTATATTTTATGATCGAATGACATTTTCTCTGCACCTCTTGGTGGAACTGAAACAGGAAAGAAAGTTCTCAGGTTTTCTTTCCTGCTGCTTGGAAAGCCCTCCAGTCTGAACTGAAACCCTCAGAACTGGTTTCACTGAAAGCCGTCCGCTGCATCTTAAGAAACCGACAACAGCAATCCTTTGAACAGTTCCTGTGTTTCAAAACTTACTTTGTGACTGTTTAAATGGTATATTGTTACTATAACAATAACTCCTGCATTTGATTTGTGAAATTGCACTTGATGTATTTTAATGGTTGCTTTGTTATTGTTTTCTCTCTGGTCCACCGTGACGTGTGCTGCTGCCTTTCTTGGCCACCCTTGTGAAAGAGGTGTTGATCCCAACAGGTCTTTTATCTGGTTAATTAAAGGTTTAATATAAATTGGACCCAACCACCTTTGGTTGTGTGCTGTCCATGCAGTCCATCTTATTTTATTTCACCATATCTATTCAATTCAATTCAATTCAATTCAATTTTATTTATATAGCGCCAAATCATGAAACATGTCATCTCAAGGCACTTTACAAAATCAAGTTCAATCATATTATACAGATTGGGTCAGATTATACAGATTGGTCAAAATGTCCTATATAAGGAAACCAGTTGATTGCATCAAAGTCCCGACAAGCAGCATTCACTCCTGGGGAACCGTAGAGCCACAGGGAGAGTCGTCTGCATTGTACATGGCTTTGCTGCAATCCCTCATACTGAGCAAGCATGAAGCGACAGTGGGAAGAAAAACCACCCATTAACGGGGAAAAAAAACCTCCGGCAGAACCGGGCTCAGTATGAACGGTCATCTGCCTCGACCGACTGGGGTTACAGAAGACAGAGCAGAGACACAACAAGAGAGACAAAAAGCACAGAAGCACACATTGATCTAGTAATCTGTTCTACATTAGATGGTAGTAACGGGTGAGCCGTCTTCTCTGGATGATGTCAAAGTTAACAGAACGCCAGACCAGGTGTACCTACTATGAAGAAAAAGAGAGAGAGCAAAAAGTTAAAAGCTGAAATGACGACAGTCATTTCAATGTAATACAATGCAAAACTGGAGAACCGTAGAATGAAGAACAGTAGAAATCAGTAGAGTGAGAAAATTAGACCCTGATGTCCTCCAGCAGCCTAGGCCTATCACAGCACAACTATAGAGATAGCTCAGGGTAACATGAGCCACTCTAACTATAAGCTTTGTCAAAAAGGAAAGTTTTAAGATTAGTCTTAAAAATAGATAGGGTGTCTGCCTCACGGACCAAAACTGGGAGTTGGTTCCACAGGAGAGGAGCCTGATAGCTAAAGGATCTGCCTCCCATTCTACTTTTAGAGACTCTAGGAACCACCAGCAGACCTGCAGTCTGAGAGCGAAGTGCTCTGTTAGGAACATACGGGGTAATCAGAGCTCTGATATATGATGGAGCTTGGTTATTAAGGGCTTTATACGTTAGAAGAAGAATTTTAAATTCTATTCTTGATTTAACAGGAAGCCAATGAAGGGAAGCTAAAATTGGAGAAATATGATCCCTCTTGTTGATTTTCATCAGGACTCTTGCCGCAGCATTTTGGATCAGCTGAAGACTTCGAACTGCATTTTGTGGACTTCCTGATAGTAAAGAATTACAATAGTCCAGCCTTGAAGTAACAAATGCATGGACTAGTTTTTCAGCATCACCCCTGGACAGAATGTTTCTAATTTTGGCGATATTCCGGAGGTGAAAAAAGGAAACTCTGGAAACCTGTTTAATATGGGATTTAAATGACATGTCTTGGTCGAAAACAACACCAAGGTTTTTAACTTTATTACCAGAGGCCAAGTTAATGCCATCCAGATTAAGTGATTGATTAAGAAGTTTATTTTTTGAGGACTCTGGCCCAAAGATTACAACTTCTGTCTTGTCAGAATTTAAATGCAGGAAATTTAAAGTCATCCAGCTTTTGATGTCATCAAGACATGACTGCAGTCGAAGTAACTGATTGGATTCATCAGGATTTATGGATAAATATAGCTGAGTGTCATCAGCATAACAGTGGAAATTAATCCCATGCTGTCTGATAATTTTGCCAACCGGAAGCATATATATAGTAAATAGAATTGGTCCAAGGACTGAACCCTGTGGTACTCCACAGGTGACCCTAGAGTTTATCTAGTTATCATGACGGTTTACCTCACTTGATGAAGTGGACAGAGTTAAATATTTGTCCATTGTGTTACTTAGCTCAACCCGACCCATCCTCCCCAGTGCCTCCTCAGGCCCGACAGCATGCGTTTCACGGACCCCCGGGGGTCCGGGGACCCCAGTTTGAGGAGCACTGCTCTACAACATAAAATAGACATCAGATTAAAATTCTCATGCCAAGTTTATTTCTTACTTTTGCTTTAATAAAAAAAAAAAAAAAAAAAAACATCAGAAGGAATCTGTCAAATTCTGCTGTGGTCTCAAGGTCGAACTAATATTGGAAAAAATAAAACAAAAAAATCATCTCCATCTGATTTGGGACCAGTTTAGTAGATGAAGTTAAATTAGTTTGGGCTCTGACAGGAAGCCTTGCCATCTCTGTTTGTCCTCAGATCATTCTGCTTTCAATGTCGATCTCCCCTCAAACGATTGTCCATTGTTTGCCAACAGGTTTCACGACACACATTTCTGTGTCTGTGTCCTTTGTCCTGCCCGGAGCAGTTTGTGGCCTGTTTGTTAAAAGCACTTTATCGCTAAATTTGACTTGGCACGTCTTGTCAGGAGAGATGGCAGCTGATGAGACTCTTGACTTGCAGATAAAACATCCATTAAGTGGCTTGTCTGGGGCTATTCGGTGCTCTTAACCTATTAGCATATTGTTAGCCATTTCCAAGATGATGCAGCGGCAGATATACAATGCTGCAGCCAGTCACCACGCAATAAAGAACCACCTCTTACTCTGTCGCTGCGCTAAATGTCGTCTCCGACATTGTAATTCTTGCTGGCCGTCCTCTTCCAGATGATTCAAATGACCGCTAAAAGCCTTAGGGAAGGGGAAAAAAGGGCCAAAATGCAAAATTGATGGAAATGACATTAGATTCAGCTCATGCTCCTCACTGTGTAAATTATACCCCAAAATGGACTCTCTGGCCCAACTGTTAGCTCCAATTTGCTCGGCCATACCTCATGGTGGCTTGTCTTGCCCTTCCCTTTTTCCCTTTAATCCAATCAGAGCCACACTGGATGTTATTTATTTGTTTATTTATTTATTTTCAAAGGATGTAACCGATTCTTATCAGGGCAGAAGTAGTGGCTTCTTCCTGGTGAAACGGTGACTAACATCCAGCCATCGATCCGTCAGTTCGTCTGCGGTGGCGGCTGATGGCGCTGGTGATAGACTGCTTTGCGTGTGTGTTTATATGTATGAACGTGTGCCCTGGAGTCAATAATGCACATATGGACATATTTGTCACGCTGTGGCACTTAATCTTTTGTTCGTTTTTTTCAGATCACACGTTTTTGTCTCTTGCGATAAGCAGAGTGTGTACACTGTGCATCAGCCGGGGAGCCGTGTCGCCTCACAGCCAGAAGGTTGAGGATTCCAATGTTTTTGCACATTCTCCAGGTGCTTATTGTGTTTTCTGGATATACTCCAGACAGATGCCTGTCTGCGGTGTATCCAGAGAATGGATGAATCATAAAGTATTTTATTTTATTTTAATTTAACAATATGCATAAAATACTACCACAATGTGTAGCTTTTTTGAGTTGGATTCTAATCAGGAGGCTCATTCTCTGTCTTGAAAAGTGGAAAAGTATTGAATTTGATTTTGGTATTTTTCACGTGTGGATAAAAATGGAAAAAGAAAACGAGATATAAGAAAATTTTTGGGTTTCCAGACTTTATTCAGTTCAATTCAATTCAAATGTATTTATATAGCGCCAATTCATGATACATGTCATCTCAGGGCACTTTACAAAGTCAAATTCAATCAGATTATACAGATTGGTCAAAAAGTTTCCTCTCTAAGGAAACCCAGCAGGTTGCATCAAGTCTCTCCAAGCAGCATTCACTCCTTCTGAAAGAGTGTAGAGCCACAGTGGACAGTCGTCTGCATTGTTGATGGCTTTGCAGCAATCCCTCATACTGAGCATGCATGAAGCGACAGTGGAGAGGAAAACTCCCCTTTAACAGGGAGGAAAATCTCCAGCAGAACCAGAACCAGGCTCAGTATGAACGCTCATCTGCCTCAACCTACTGGGGGTTAGAGAAGAAAAAGCAGAGACACAGAAAGCACAGAAGCACACATTGATCCAGGAGTACTTTCTGTTATATGGTCACAGCTAACAGAACGCCAGACCAGGTGTACCTACTATGATATTATGAAGGAAAAAAATGACAGAGAACAAAAAGTTAAAAGATGAAATAATAACAAACAATGCAAATTGGAGAACAGTAGGAGAACTCAGCAAAGTGAGAAAAATAGACCCTGATGTCTGATAACTCTAAGCTAAGCCAGTCTAACTATAAGCTTTGTCCATGTTCCATATTCTTATCGTATAACTTGTTATCATAATTGTATAATGCTGAGCTTAATGTTTTAGGCATAGCTCATGGAATTTGGGGGTTAAGGTCTTATGAACATGTTTATACACATCTCGATTTTTCATGGATGGCGGTCATAAAACGGGTGGTTGAACTGTGAGTTTTGTACAGCTGACCTAGGAAACAAGTGAGAGTTTTAGTCTTGTGTTGCCTATCTGTCAGTTCAGCCATTGGGAAGCTGGTATCTGATCCTCAACTTCACATTCAGTGCATTTGTGAGAGATTTGTTATCAGTTTGGTCAGACTGGGAAAAGCTGAATTGGATAATTATACGGTGAACACAAATTCTTTAAAAACACAGTTTGGGATTTAAGAAAACTCTGTTAGATTTGTGAAAACACAAAAAGAATCCAGTGATGGTTTTTTCTGTGCCTTTTTTTGCCATTGTGATCTAACCTGACCCTAGCCAGATGTATTTCGCTCCGCCTAGCTCCACTCACATCTATCTGGGACTGATCCATAGGAATGGCCTTTACAGAAGGCTGGGCCTTATCAAAAATCCTTGCATATGATTGGATAAGCCACTTGTCTGTCATCTTTATCAACGTGCTATTTCAACCACTCACACGGAAGCTAACCCGTGACGCTGTGAGAGCGACGCAGGAAAAAACAAAACTTTTTTTTTTAAATGTGTTTGCGGCTCTAGTGGCACGTGTTTTATTGACAGTGAGCTGACAGGAAGAGGGGGGAAGACAGGCCGCAAAGCGCCACGGGTCGGAGTCGATACCGGGCCGACCGCGTTGAGGACTAAATGCCTCCTAACATGGTTCGCGCTAACCGCTCCGCCACAGGCGTGTCCACCACGGACACGCCCCGGAAAACAAAACTTTCCAAATCTGGTCGGGAGAAAGGTGAAAACATCATTTCCACCAACAAAAGCCTTCAGAGCCGTTCTCTGATGTTCTTTTAATGAAACAATATTAGGTAGATTGGACAACACGGAAGAAATATCACAGTCGCTTCTCCACTACGTCACATCTATGAAACTCCAGCCCTGCGTCCTGATTGGCTGGACAGTAAAATTGGTTGGAGAAATCACTCTCTATGGGAGAGGTCCCAGATGGATGTGAGTGAAGCTAGGCGGAGCGATATCAATCTGGCTAGCGTCAGGTTAATTGTGATCACCTAGAAAGAAGGAAACCTAAAGATGGAGGGGTCTCCCCGTGATGCCACTGCTTGAAGTCATTCTGTATCTTTTTGCGCTGTCAGTTTTATTTGGAAAAGAGAAGCACGTGAATAATGGGTGCAATAAATTGTGTGCCTCACCTTCTCGGCATGGCATCAAGTCCTTCAGAAGGTAATCACCTATGCATTTAAGTCAGATGTGTAGCAGCAGGAAAAACACCCAAACCATGGAGGACAGTGGGTCCTGAGGCCCAGGGTTGAGAACCACTGTGCTAGAACACATACCCAGTCCTCTGGGGTGGGCGAGTGAACGTGATAAAATTATATTATCATATGAAACTAAT
Source organism: Fundulus diaphanus (assembly GCA_037039145.1). Lineage (NCBI taxonomy): Eukaryota > Metazoa > Chordata > Actinopteri > Cyprinodontiformes > Fundulidae > Fundulus > Fundulus diaphanus. Next base: position 48,981,819 of record CM073130.1, on the reverse strand, counting down.
AACATCATTATTAGGGATTTTTTTTTTTACTGGAAATGCTCATTTCAGGGGCAACAATCGATTGAAAAGTGTGGATCTTTTTTAAACAATTGTACAAATCTTGTTTCTGTAATTCTAAATTATTATTGTTATTATTATTATTTATTTATTTTTTGCCATGTCTAAACGTCAGGAGAGGAATTCTGCCCTTTGCAGTATTATTTTAATTCAAACACTTTACAGGATTTTCGGGCACAAACATCCTGTCATGCCATATCATCTCAATCAGATTTAAATCCAGACTTTGACTAGACCATTAAGAAGTGGACCTACTGCTGTGCTGCATAACCCAAGTGTGCCTGAGGTTAAGGTCATTTAACCAGATATTCTCCTTCAGAGTTTCCTGTTAGAGACCTGAATTCTTGGTTTCATCAGTTACAGCAAGTCATCCGTGTCCAGAAGCTGCAAAGCAGCTCTGGATCATCACATGCACACCACTATGCAGCAGGACCCTCCTATGAACTCCCCTGGTTTGTCACATTAATTTGTGGAATATTTTCTGAAAAGTCTTGGGGAGATCTTGAACATTTGAGATGCACCTTTGTGTTCTGTTTGGTCAGCAGGGGTCTTTTGAAGCCCCCTTCTTTGTTTTTACATCATGATCAATGATCATAGATTTTGACTGAGGCAAGCGATGCCTGCTGTGCTTCAGATGTATTTCTGTGACTTCCACATTGTGCTATTGGAGTATTTCTGGTACACCATCCACTCCAAGATGGTTCACCACGGTTCCATGTTTTCTCTATTTTTGGATAATGTTTCCCACTGTGGTTCACTGGACTCCTAAAGTCCTAAAATTGGCTCTGTGTGACTTTGTTTCTCACCTGTCCTTGAATTTCTTTACATTGGGCATGAGGTATTGCTGTTTGATTCTTTTAGCCTACTTCGTGTTGTCAGACAGGTTCTGTTTTACTGAGTCTGCAGGTCAGGTAGTAATCAGGTCCAGGTGTGGCTATTAAATCTGAAATCAACTTCCTCAACAAGAGGACCATTAATATAGGGCCAATTTGGTTAAGACATTTTGCCCCTCAATGATTGAAATCAACATTTTTGACTAATGCATTTTGTCTTTACCCTGGATATTTTTGTCTGATTTTTAAATTTGCTGGATGAACTGAAAAATGTACGCAATAAAAGCAAAAACTGAAGAACTGCTGTTTTTATATCCATTGTGAACGTGAAAGAGAACCGCATAATATTCCTGTTTCTACAAGAACAGTAATAATGTGGACCACATTGATGATTTAAGCAAATTGATGTTTTTTTCTTTGTCCATCAGTAACATGAAGAACACACACACACACACACACACACACACACACACACACACACACACATCTGTCTGCAGACGTAGTAGAGACGGAGCAGAATAAGATATTCTAGATTTTGAAGTTTTTTTCTATCTGTCGACCACAGTGAAAATCAAAATAGCGTTTAGATGTTTAGAGGATGATAGAAATACATGACAAGCCCCCTTATTACAATATAAATTGAAACACACATTAATTAAAGTGTCCTATAAGAAAATTAAACTTTATTTCATAATTCTTATCTGTTGATAAGATAGAAAATCACATTTTAACTTGAAGGTGCCACTTAATTGTCATCTGGATAAACTTCACATGATCATTTGTGGAGGTTACATAAGCCTTAGGCTCATTATGAAGAACATAGGACATTTAATTGATTCACTGATTTTAATGACATTTTATGGCTGAATTCAACTTTTTACTGTATCTTTTTCAGATTATTCCTTTTTGTGCTTTACATTTTACCTAGAGTTGCTTACCACAGTTTCACATTTGTTACTATCAGTTCATTTGTTGCTTTTTTTAGACTCCAACAAACTGACTGATTTTCTGATTTGCAGAGCAGATTATCATCTGAAAAATGTAGAAAATATGCTGAAAGGGATCAAATAAGCAGCTATTCATCAAATGCCAATAAATCATTAATCAGATGTTTTGTGAGTTTTTCTGTTTCTTTAAGGATAGCATTACTGCAAATATTGATATGACCACAGGGTCCAATGACTGTTTTGTGGCACAACTGCAAGAAAAAATAGAAAAAACTGACAAAGGAAATGTTTTGGTAGTGATATACATATATATATATATATATATATATTTCTCATGGTTTCCAAATAACTTTAAATGTGATACAACACATTACAGATTATTTCCACAGAGCAAAATAAATATATTGCACTTAAAAATCAACTAAACAGAAACTTGTTGGAGTCAGATTATACCGGACGAAACATTTTCTTTAAAAAAAAGGTAATCTTCAATAAAAAGTCAAAATGGTTTAGGTTTACAGTGAAAAACAAATCAAAACTGAGTTCAGCCTGGACCTCAGGTAAGGCTCTGAAAGAGAAACTCCTCTGCAAACCAACAACAGATTAAATCAAATGTTCGTACTTAGCTTGGGGATATAAAACGTTTGCAAAAGTCAATTTACAGTTTGTTTACCTGGCTCGTTTGAACATTTCTGAATAATCCGATCTTCATGCTGCTGCAAACTATTATTAGAAGTGACTCCTTTCATTTTCTTTTTCCACAAAATGCAGAAAACTATTTGCGGAAATTACGATTCATTTATTTTTTTGCCCTTTGCACTGTTCTCACAACATCTCCGCCTCTTTCCAGTGGGAACAGAAACCTATGTGGACTATAACAGACTGAATGAATCCAAATATTCAGGAACAGATTTACAGACAGATGTAAAAATCTGGTCTGTTTTTATAAAGAAATCACCGACACAGTGACTCACTGTCAGCATGCAGGTCAGGTGTTCCCACTCCCACCGTTCTGCCCTCTCTGGGCTTTTAAATGAGACCACACAGAGTCATTACTTCGGGGTGCGGACGTTCTGTCGACACACGCTGACACGGCTATGAATCAGCTCAACCTGCTGCAGATCGCCTGCAGGTGCTTTTAGTCTGCTACACTCAAGCTGAAGGTAGCAGAGGCCTTCAGCAAACCTCTGCTAAGCTCGACTCACTTAAAGCGATTAAAGCTGCACCTTCAGCTCTATGAGCGGGTGGTCCGTCTTCCTTAGATAAGTGGAGCAAATGGAGTCCATTTTGACCAGCTGATGTTGCTGTTTTTCTTCTCATATGTTTTTATGATTCCTTCTGACCGCTTGCCTGGAAGGCTTTTTTAAATGTTTCCTTCCTTAGGAGACTAGCAGTATTAAGATAAGATATGATTTACTTTTTTGATTCAATTTATCTGGCCTTAAGTTTGAGCTCTGCACATGCTCTGAAGAAGGCTGAAATACGCTCCTTGCAGTCTTTTTCAACTTCCCTGTAGAATAAAGTTATGGACATAAGATGTAATATTCAGCTTTGTTTCTACCATAAATTGCCTTTTGTACAGATGGTTTGAAGTAGACATGAGCCAGGAAGAGATTCTCATGGTATAATATCCTTACGGTTTAACAGTATTTACATAAAATTTTAAATTCAATTAGTGGAGCTGTTGTAGAGCCTGCAGTTAGCCTCTGATCAGAGATGCTGATTGTAGCTCGCCAACCGTAGATCTAAAACAGCATTAGCATAATAAGTTTGAAGGGTGGCTCTCTGTCTTTATTACAAAACAGCCAAAACTGTCTTTCTTTTAGGCAGGGGGGGGGGATGTAGTCACCTTTCTGTGGAGTAACAGGTGAGACAGGGGTAGGCCTGCGTTACTCTGTCCTCTGCAGTTTCTCTGGCATCTCATTGAAAGTAACTTAAACCATAAGAACGGCATGATATAAAATGTTAGTTGTTTAGAAACCATAACGTTATAAAACCTTGGTCTACCTGGGTACAGGAACCAGTCCAATGTCTAGCCTGGAGAATGTATTGTGTCTAAAATACAACCCTAAGGACAAAGTAAGCTGCTGCTTTCCACCTTTGATGACACACTCTGCTCCCACAGCCGCGGTTAAAAGCAGGTTTTTAATTCCTGGTGTGACCAGGCCTTTAAAGCAAAAAATATTTCCCTCTTTTACATGTGAAGTCCTTCATTCCACGTTGAAACATACAAAGTTAAGCAATGTGTTTGTCTACTGCAGTCAGCATGCATTCAAGGATTCTTTTTCCATTAATTTACAGTGAGAAAGCTGTGACTAAATGGATGTGGTAATGCATTTTCCTCACTTCCCTTACACGCATTTTAAAATCATCCCCAGAGTGTGTAGTTGTTATTCTGAACTGTACATATGGCTGGCTTCCCTAACACAGAGGAGCTAAAATGGGTGGTGTGCATGTCCTTCATGTTGAAATGCTCCATCCGTCTCCCTGTGCCATTTTAAGGAGTCACACCTTGCTGGGTTCTGCAGCCATTTTAAAAACAATTACAAAGTGTACTTTGTATTCAAGAGCTGAAATAAAACATGCATGCATGGGTTTTCGTCTTGCATTTGGTTTGCAAGGAGGTCATCAGTCTTTTCCTACATCAGAGCTGTTCTGAGGAGTCAAATCCTGAGAGAGAAGCGCAGTCTGTCTCAGTTCAGTTTGCTGGTTCCTCTTCATGTTACGAGCTTCACTCCACTCACCGCAGGTGAATTATTTACAACAACCAGACGGACAGGTGCAAACCAGATGAGGAGGGATGAGGACTGATGGTCTGCATCCTGTCAAAGGTCAGAGTACGTTCTGGCCCTCTGATCTCTGAAGTCATACAAAGGGCGTCATGACCGTGGAGGAGTGGCGGAGTCCCTGGATGGCGGCGTAGGGCCCCTGCTGGAAGTAGTGGTGGTAGCGGGGCATGTGGAAGGAAGGGAAGGATGGCCCGCTGCCCTGCATGGTTCCAGCCAGAGCGGTGGGCGTCAGCGGCATCCCTAGCCGGCTGTAAGGGGGAAGAGATCCCTGGATGGGGTGGGGTAGAGAGGCGGCGCCGGTGCCCATGGCTGAGAGGGTCTGAGGGTGCTGGAAGCCCGAGAAGCCTGAGGTGGTGGTAACCCAGGAGCTCAGGGAGAGGTTGTCTGAGGCGGTAAACGCTGACCCTGCAGCAGAAAAAAAAGCAGGAGTAAATACTGGGTTGATCTACACATTAGTTGAAGACCTAATCCAATTAATCTATTAAGTCAGATTTGTTTTATTTCAGGGCCCTATTATAGTCTGAATTTGTCTGCAAACTCATTTATTTTCACTGATCATTTCGCCAGTATTCTGACTAACCACTGAATTTAATTATATCATGTGGGTTTAACTGAGGTGTGTGTACCGTATTTTCCGGACTATAAGGCGTACTTAAAATCCTGCAATTTTCTCAAAAATTGACAGTACGCCTTATAATCCGGTGCACCTTATGTCTCTATGATTATCGTATTTGTTGTGCTTACTGACCAATTTTATGTGGTATAATGGGGTCAAAAATCTGTCAAAATGTGTAAGTACGAATCTGGTTAGCAACATTATAATTAAAAGATTATTTTTTTTAACACGGCCTGTTAATTGTTGTGTTACTGGTATTTATAAAGATTAGTGGCCCTCTCCTTCATCAGTAAGATTATTGAAAAAGCAGCGTTTCAACAGTTAAATACCTTTTTAACAGTGACGAGCTGCTTTGATGTTTTCCAGTCAGGTTTTCATGCTCACCACAGTACTGAGACAGCCCTGATCAAGGTGTTTAATAACATTCGTATTAATACAGACTGTGGAAGAACCACAGTGCTGGTATTTTTAGACCTAGCGCAGTATTCCATACTGTTGATCACTCAATTTTAGCAGAGCATCTGGAAAACTGCGATAGTCTTTCTGGTACAGCACTTGACTGGTTTAAATCTTGCTTGAAGAAGAGGGACTTTTATGAGTCAGTAGGTAACTTCATATCAGAGACCACAAAAATGACATATGGGGTCCCACAAGGTTCCATCTTGGCACCCCTCCTATTCAATATCTACATGCTCCCCTTAGCTCAGATTATGACAAACAACAAGATTAGTTTCCATAACTATGCAGACGACACACAGCTCTACATCACCATGTCACCAGATTACCATAAACCTATTACAGCATTGGCTAGATGCATAGAACAGATCAATACGTGGATGTACCATAATTTTCTTCAGCTGAATAAAAACAGCATGGAATTTTTGGTCCAAAAGAGGATCGATCAAGAGTTAGCACACGGCTTCAGTCACTACAGCTAGAAACTACAGATCACAGGCGAAACCATGCATTTTAGTCCAGACTCAGTAATTGATCTGGGTGCCTTTTGCATGAATCACTGCATCAATGTGGCGTGGCATGGAGGCGATCAGCCTGAGGTTCTGCTGACGTGTTCAGAAAGCCAACGTTGATAATGGCCTTCAGGTCATCTGTATTGATGGTTCTGGTGCCTCTCATCTTCCTCTTGAAAATACTCCATAGATTCTCTTTAGGGTTCAGGTCCGGTGAGTTTACCAGCCAACCAAGCACAGTAACACCATGATAACTGGACCAGATTTTTTGGTTTCGTTGGCAGCACAGGCAGGTGCCGAGTCTTGCTGAGAAAGAAGAAACATCATTTCCTTTAAGCTTGGCAGCGGAAAGAATCTTGAAGTGCTCTAAAATGTCCAGGTAGATAACTGTGTTGACTTCAGAAAACACAGTGGACCAGAACCAGGAGATGACAGGACACCCCAGATCATCACTGACTGTGGAAACTTCACACTGTACTTGAAATAACGAGGGTTCTGGGTCTCTGCACTCTTCTTCCAGACTCTGGCGCCATGATTTCCAATTGAACTGTGAATTTTTTTTTATCTGAAAAGATGACTTTGGACGACAGAGCAACAGTCCCGTCCTTTTTCTTCTTAGCTCGGATAAGAAGCTTCTGATGTTGTATCTGGTTCAGGAGTGGCTGGACACCAAGAATGAGACATTTTTGGCCCATGTGTAGGATTTGTCTGTGTGTGGTGGCTCAAGAAGTCCAGCTTCAGTCCACTCCTTGTCAAGCTCTCCAAAATCCTTGAATGGATTTACCATGACAGTCCTCTTATGGCTGCAGCCATTGGTCCATTCAACTTTCTGTGAGTATGGTCTAAAACTCTAAACTTTCCACAATATTAAAATTTTATGAGACACTGAATTTTGGTTTTTATTATCTGTAAGCCATCATTGTCAAAGTTGCAAGAAATAAAGGTTTGACATATTTCACTGTGAGCAATCAACTAATATATGAATTTCACTTTCTAAAGCAGAGGAACAAAAATGTTGAACTTCTTCACAATATTCCAACGTTTTGAGCTATAATGAGATGGAGGCCCCTGATAGTTTAGGGCCGGCTCTACTGGTTGTTTAGTAGCTAGTTTAGTTTCCTCTCATCATAATTGTAAACGTAGAACTCGCTAAGTGCTGGAACCTTCGCCCCACCTGTGTGTTTTGGTTTGATGAGGCTAATGCTGAGCTTTTTGATATCAAGCGCTGCAGATGGGTCTGATGTAAAACGAATTAGGAATATGTGGAAAAGCTCATCGCCATTCTTAAACGTGATGGAGAATCTGTGATGCTGTGGCACAAAGGGACAAAGTAAGCTGCTGATTTCCAGCTTTGATGACACATTTTACTCCAAAGGCAGACAAAACCTTGTTTAGAGTGCATTGAACCATGAACTAATTGAAATACTGAAAGATGTTGAACAAAAATTTGGTTGACCCAACCCAAAAGCTGAAAACGGATGATTGTTGTGACTTTAAGCAGATTATTGATCCAGAAACTATATCTTTGCACTTGACCTTTACGAAATGCAGCAGGTGAAGAGTTAATGGTGTCCTATTGGCAAAGGGTGTTGTACAACCAGCAGAAGCGCCAATATATAGCTCTAGATTCTATATATATATATATATATATATATATATATATATATATATATATATATATATATATATATATATTTTGTCTGCACCATCAACACCAAGTCAAATTCCTTGTAAGTGCAAACCTACTTGGCAATAAACTTGATTTTGATTCTGAATAGTTGTGGCACAAATTATTCAGACAAAAGTTTATATATATATATATATATATATATAGTATATAATTTTTTTTAACCGTAAGATTTATTTTACCTCTTGATTACTTAAATCTTTTCCAGGTCTGCTCATAATAGTGATAGATATTTTAAATCAAAGAAATGTGCATATATGGCATTGCAACATTTGCTGGACTGCTTGAGGAAAATTAGATTTTCTCCACTAAGAAAATAAATGTCAGTTTGTATTTTTCATGATACTGAATGGCACCACCCTTAGCCTATAATGAAATCTTTTTCACATCTAGACTCTTTGCAAAAATTACGCATCACATCTACAGTCATACTCAATAAATTAGGCTATGTGTCCTGATGCGGCTCGCTTGTCAGATTAAAAGTAACTTTCGGAAATAACTACCTTTAGGCAGGTATTAAATTTACTTTTCATTTAGCCCACATTTCTGTATTAAGAATGCTTTTTTTGTTGGTCTAATGTCATTTTTAACATTTTAAATGTTGTGTTTTCATTAACTGGAAGTGGAAGGTCGTCATAATTAACAAATAAATGCTTGAAAACATAAATGTGCATGCAATTAATCTATAAAATGTGTTTCACTTAGTCAACTGCATTAATGAAATAAATGAACTTTTCCATAATATTCTAAGTTATCGATGTGTCCGTGTGTAGAGACTGCTCACCTCTGGTGTGTGTGGTGTGTCCATCCTCGCTCAGGTTCTCCTCGTCACCAGCGTAGGTCCTGATCGGCGATCGGGCGTACGAGTGCTTGTGGATCAGATTCTCAACACTTTCCCTGCAGCAAAAGCCAAAGAGAGAGCCCCAAAGTAAATCTCTTTGTTTGTTTTTTCTGTTTTGTTTTATCTTTTAATTTACTATTGCAACAGCAGTGACAATTGTATATAATTTATACCTGGTGGTACTATACCCTGTTAGAGTAAGATTGAACTTCGACTGCGCTGGCGCTGACTTCCTTTTGATAAAATTACACGGGTGCATACATGCTCGTTTGGGATGAGGAATGTCTGCAGAGTTATGGGATGCTGTAGGTAGAAACTTTTAACTCATTTAAATAATAAACTTAATTTTATGTTGTTTTTAAATTAAAAACAGTCTGTATTAACGGAGTACACACTGACTATGTGATGAGAGTCCTTTTGGCAGCTCCCTTATTCATTCTTTGAATCTTTGAATCTTTTGAATCTTGAATCTTTTGAATCTTGGGTCGCCACAGGAAGTCATTACAACTTGTTCAGAGATTTACCGTAGAGTACATCAACTATATTCTTCTGTATATAAACTAGATCTGTTTGTCTTGTAAAGTACCTTGAGACGACATTTGTTGTGAATTGACGCTACATAAGTAAACTGAACTGAAGCTGAATTGAATATGGAAATATGTGTTGCAACGTAGCTGGTAAAAAAAGTAAATCCCTGTTAACATAAATCAAATTGCATGATCTGTGAAGAAGAAGTGAAAGCTGAAAGGGTACGTTTACGTGGAGTTAAAATGTCTAGAGGAAGAAGCTAATGCCACTACAGCCAGGTCCTGTTCTCGGGGAAACCTCAGCATTATCACGCACAACGAGGAAAAGGGGAACCGGATCATTGTGAGGGACCCTCGGTTTCTCCACGAAGACATGGAGAATGTAAACATAGATCATATCAGTTGAACTATGGTAGAAGAAGAAGATTAATGGTAAAACTCCCAAGGTCAAAATTCAACAGTTATAGTTGAAGAAAGTAATAAACCTTAATGTTATCTATTTAAGTTCTTTAAAAGAAAATTTACTTACAAAATGTTAACGTGTTTTTCCCAGCATAAATTATTAGTCATACGCCTGGAACATTTTCACATGATGTCCTCTTCCAGACACAAACTCCAGTGTACTTTAATGAGTTTTACTGGAATCTTAATAAGTTAAAAGGTAAAAATCGGAATATTCAACACAGCTGTTTTGGGGTATGTCTGTAATTTTATTGCACATGCAGGAATTGAAGCCTTGGTTTTCATTTTGTTGTTAAATAACTTCAGATCAGTCAGATTGGATGGAGAACATCTGTAAGCATTTATTTAACTCTGGTCATCAGGGGCCAGAGGTGGGAAAATATTAGCGGTGGTTCTGCTTGAAAAAACCAGATTCAAATAGTTTAATTAACTTCTCCGCTTGTCTGCACGTTCTACGGGAGCCTGCTAGCGCCCCATTCTTTGGAATCAGGTGAATACAAGCAGAGAAACATGAAAGAAAATTTTGAACACCTCCAAACCTCCCCAGTCTTTAATATTTTCAGCTTCTAAGAGGTTTCCTTGCATTTTTTTTACTGTATTTAGCGCCATCTGCGTTCACATAAGCTTTGACCAGCTTCCATGTCCTGCTGAAGAAAAACATCCCACATTAAGACGCAACCACTGAGTTTCATGGCAGGGATGATGCGTTCAAGAGCATTAGTTTTCCACCACACATGCAGGCTAAAATCTTCTTTTGCATGGTCTGTGGAAACCTGTGAATGGGACAACGTACGGCTTTTCACTTATCAAGTAACAGAGCAGCAACAAAGCTGCTCCACTCATTACGGTACACTTTGTCACTACGTGATTGGATGTTTATACGAGGGGAGGAGTGATATTACACACTGGAGAAGAATATTTAATGCACCTTGTAATCCTGTGCAGTTTATGTGTGGAGAAAGACACACACAGACACGTTAATTCACAGCAAGCCTTATAATGTGGTGCGATTTATAGTCTGAAAAATATGGTAGTTTTGAGGGTCAAACAATTCTCGCACCTGAGCTGTGTATCTCTGCAGCTCCTCCAGAGACCAACCCAATCATGCTTTAAGCTTCTCCACAGTTTGATCCCTGACCTTTCTGTGTACGTCTTGGTCTTCATGATGCTGTTTTTGACCTAATGTCCTCCTACCACACCTCCAAGGCCTTCACAGAGCAGACGTACGCTCAGATTGAGTTACACAGGTGGACTATAACTAAGGAGGCTACATTTTATTTAGGGGAATCAATTTTGATGGGTCTGAATCCAAACCTGTCAACAGTACTATGCGTTGGCCAGCCACATGAAATCCCTGCAAAATGGTTCAAGAGGTATGAATATTTTGACCAGGCACCGTATAGCCGCAACCTTTACAACCCGCAGAGCCATTTTTGCACTCTGTCCAGCTAAACAAATTTTGTTTAGAGCCACAAAAGTTACACAACTCTTTGAAACAAGAGCTTGTTTTTATAGTATACCATAGAACATTTGTTTAAATGTTTTTAATTAAAGATCAACAGTTTATTATTTAACTAACAGTATTTTTATGTTTAGGTTTAATGCATTTTTTTCAATTGGGCATTTGATTTTTATAGCAAATCGCATCAAAATGATGAAAAAGCAAGTCGTTTGCAACCTATTGACAAAAAGATACTTCATTTATGTAAAGTAAAATATTCTAAACAGCATTAGATAGTTTTTAAGAGCCAAAGCTGAAGGTGTAAAGAGCCACATGGGGCTCTGGAGCCACAGGTTGCAGACCCACCGTGTCACTCAGTAAAACAAGGATGAAATGCAGCAGCTGCACATCTCTGTCCTCCCTTTGCCATCATGTTGCTATGAGTGTGTTTAGGCTGTGTGGTTTTGTTGTTTTCAGCATGTGCATGTGGATTTAGGCACGGGTGTGTCATGTGTGTGTTCACAGTCCCACAAACTGCATTAGCTCATTTGAGACTTGTCAGGCAGCACTTCTAAACCGCAGTGACAGATATTGTTGGGGGAGGCAGTGTGTGTTCGTGCGTCTGTGTGGACGGACAGGCAAGTGTTCTGCATCATGAGAGCCATGCGTTCACATTAGCAGCGTCCTATACCCCCCCACCCACCCCGCCCCTATGCAGCCCGGACCCCTCCAATTAGGTTAGGAAAGTGCAATATCTGTCAGCAGAGGAGTACAAATGTGTGTGTTTTTATCAGTGTTGGGCCCCTGCGGCGCAGGAGCCAGAGCAAGCTCCCACAGTGCATGGCAGTGGGAGGGTGGGGGGAGGCGCGGCATGCTGGTTTCAATCAGTCACTGCTGCCAATTGAATTACAGTGTGTTTTAGTGCAGTGGCCGACTCCAGACTAATGTGATTTCTGCAGCTCCCGAAGACCAATTGATCAGGTCTAATTCACAGCCCTCACAAAGAGAAAGACGGAGGAGTACAAGGGGGAGGAGGAGTTGTCTGGATGTGTTTTGGTGGTCTCCGTTTGGGATCTTTGATTGGGGGAAATGGCTAGATGGTTTGATTTTGTCAGCTGATTTTGGCCGCACTGCCGGAATCGGGAATTACGAGAAGCGTGTGTTTTAGCTGCGTCTACAGAAATCTGGAGAGGCGCGGTTCATAGTCTCTGCGCTTGTCTGAGAATCACATTCTAGGGATTCTGTGCAATTCATTGTTGGGAAGAAAATGTCATCATAACTAAGATAAAGAAAAAAGTCACCAAAGGCAGGAGAAGACAAAACGCAGAAAGAAATACAGGAAATATAAAGAAAAATGTGAAGCTGGACACAACAATGCTTCGACTGAAAGCCTTGCTTGATTTATTTATTTTTATTTATTTTCAATCAAAAAGTAAATTGTGCCAAAAGGTTTTCATTTGCTCAAAGTTGAGGAAAGTAGAACTTAGAGTTGAAACCAGATGAGAAGTTTTAAAAGCTACATATCTTATGAATTATTAACTTACCTTATGTTTGTCATTTTAAACTCAACTGTAACTTGTCAACTTTATGCAGACGATGCGGTCATGTACACAGCTGCTAAGGCACCGGAGCAGACTGCTGCAGCACTGTCTGTATGTTTAGTCAATTTCCAAGAGTAGTTCATTTAAAATGATCTTTTCTAGATTTTAAAAGGACATTCTCTATATATTTTTTAAATTAACAGACTTAACAAGCAATACATTTAAAGCTAGCCTTCATAATTGTGAAATTTGCAACATGGCAGAATATAGATACCGGGGACTTTCTTGAGAACCAAAGCTTATATTTATCTATTATTTTTGTAAAGTATATTTAAAAATCCATTAAAAAAAATCTCAGCTTCATGCCACACCAAGCAGTTTTGTTATGTTTGCACGCTGCGATCTCTCCTCATTTTGAAACGATAGGCATAAATAGCCCCTTCAATAACATAACATTTAAGTTTAATGTACAACCAAGCGCTTAAAATGATCAGTGCTGTTGCTTCTTATCCTTAATTCAACTCATCCATATTCATTGGCATCTTTGTCAGGTATTGCAAGAATAACGCAAAGATTTTTTTCAAGATTAATTCTTTTTTTTCTTCTATTTAATACTAAAAAAATTCAATACGTCAGCAGCAGAGCTGTTCTTTGGTTTTATCCAAACTCAGAGCCACTTAAAGATCCATTAATAGCAATTGTAAAATATCCCATCACAGAACCACAATCAGTCAGGCAGTACTTTCATTTAAAGGAAGATTGGACCCGCTTTAATATTTTAGACCCTTTTACTGAGCTCATACATTTCTTGTTTGTTTAAATGCAATGGTGTCAATTTTCACATATCATATGTAGAACTTTTATTGTTTATATGGTCTTACTGTAAATGTTTATTATTTATCTTCACAAAACCAGCCAAGGGCCGGAGTTTCAAATGATCAAACTGCTAAATACTTCTTATGGAGACCATCAGAAGCACTCTATGTCCACAATGTTTAACTGTATTATTTCTGATAAAGTATATAAATCAAATAAAAATCTTTTTTTTTCATTTTATTTTATAATGTCTTGAGGAAAAAAAATTAATGGATGTTTCCTTCTGGCTTATTATAAGAAGCTGTAAGGAAAGAAAGACGGAACAGAGGAAAAATGGCCTTAATGATAAGGAAAGGACAAGAGAAAGACATTACAAATGGCAAAAAAGAGAGAAGACTGCTTTAAATGATTAAAAAGAAATTGAAAAGTGCAGAAAAGTGCAGTGAATGAATGAAGAAGAATGCTCAGGAATGTAGTAAACGAGGACAAGGAAAAACAAGTGGAAATTGCATATAATCAGCATGAATAAAAACTGGAGATGAAGATTTGAAATATTTATGACCGTGTAGAGAAACTAACAACGATGTGGCGAAAACTAAACCAAATGAAGCAGGAGAACGCAATGGATCACATGCCGGATCCGTGAAACCATGAGAGAAAGATGTAAAAGAAAGAGCAAAGATCCTGACGAACAGCAACACAATCTCCTCCCTCCCTGTGTGTCGTTGCAGTGAGAGCAGTGCTGGGCCCAGAATCCCCTGTACCTCTCCATGTCCGTCAGCCGCGAGGAATCCCTGAAACCTTTGGCGAACGGGTTGCTGTCGATCTTCAGCTTGGTTATCTGGGGGGTGAAGGGAGTCACAAAACAAGTTAAACGGGTCTGCTTTTCTGCTCTGCTCTACCGACCTTTCGCTGTTTCATCCCTTTATGTCTAAACACGATTCTTTAATTGCCACCATCAACAAATATAGTCAACATTTAGAAGCCCTTTCTAAACGTCCTTGCTTGGTATGTCTTAAAAAGACACAGAAATTGTTTAAGGACATGGGGTTTCTTAGATGTGATCGCCCGTTTAGTCAAATTTTCACAAGAACAGATGTATGTGTATATATTAGTGCTGTAAAACGATTAAAAATTTTAATCGCGACTAATCGCATAATTTCAATAGTTAACTCGAGATTAATCGCAAATTTATCGCATATTTTATCTTTTTATTTCTGAAAGAGTAAAAGCCTATTTGGGCATTTTAATATGCAATTTTGCAATAAATGACACTAGTAAAAAACATTCTTGTACAAAAAATATTATTTTTAAAGCACTTTTCAGAATTGGAATGAAAACATCGTGGTGCCATAAAATGTTAAACTCTGGCCAATAATGGCTAAATCACTAATCATAACCGCCTGGTGTTTGCACAATGTGTAAACAAATTTGTTAATAAATAAATATTTCATTCCGAAATATTTTTTTTGCCTCTTAAACAAAGATAGACATGGTATTAAGCATTTATATATAAAGTAGTACTATTTTTTTAGTTTTAATGTTCATTTTTCTCCTCTCTCACACACATCTAATCCTGAGCGTTCACACTGACAATATTTTTTGTGTATATTTTTGCATGCTGTTTATTAATACTAATGTTTTTTTTTTTTTTAAAAGGTAATATGTATTCTAAACATACTTTAATCAAACAAAAGCTGCAGATTATGCACAAATCAAAGTGTGCTTTAAGGCCTCAAAGATTATTAACCCTATTGTTTGCACTTTTTTAAATTGGTAAAATACAAATATTTAGGGGTGTGAGTTTTGAAAACAGATACCGCAATCCGTACACCAGGGGGCGCAATACATTTTTCACATGAAACGCCACGCAGTCATTGTCTATACCAACCCTGGTAAAGACACAAGACACACACACACACAAGGGCAATTAAGAGAGACAAATTAACCAAACAGTCATGTTTTTGTACTACTAATAATAATTGAACTTTATTGATCTCACAATGGAGAAATTCACTTCTGCATCTTAACCCGTCCCCTTGGGGAGCAGTGGGCTGCCACTGTGCGGCGCCTGGGGAGCAATTGGGGGTTAAGGGTCTTGCTCAGGGAGCCCAGAGTGCAGGCTGTGGGGATCGAACCGGGTACTTGCAACCTTCTCTGAGTGCAAGCGCACTGCTCTAACCACTAGGCCACCACCTCCCGCCGTACTGTGGGAGGAACTCAGACAGAAACTGAGCATGCACAAGAAGAACTTGCAAACTTTGTGCAGAAAGACCCCAGGTTGGGATTTGAACCAAGGACCTTTTGCTTCAGATGGCTGCAAGACTTTAGTGCTTCTTCTAAATACAAAGCATTTCAGGACAGGAACTTTGAAACACTTTGGCATTTTGTTCCTTGGATGTGTTCATTGATTATCTTATTACTGTAATCTGCATATTTATCTATATGCGCATAACGTGTTGTTGAGAGTACAGCATGGTAATAAATGTCATTTTATGATTTTTCATTTTTCCAGATCCCTGTGCAAATTCTCAGTTCTCTGGATCAGCGCCACAGCAAACAGGCTTAAATCGGAGGCAATCAGACTTTTGCTCAGCATTTCTGAAAAAGTTTCAACAACTTTCCAGGAGTCTTTATCAATCCTGCCGGCTCGCACTGGAGCATGTTTTCCATAACGTTCACCCCTTTGGTTCAGATGACACTTTTAGACTCAGTTTATGCAAAAGCCCTATTCTGATAAGGTTTCTGTTATGCAATTAAACACCCTTGAACATCTAGCACTGACAAAAGGCTATACTAGAATAGCAGAGCTTAAGCAGAAACATACAGTCAGGATAAGACTGGTCCACTCACCAGCTGGTTCTGATAGGCCGTGACGGCGGTGAAGACCGTCTCAACGAACACGAAGGTGCGAAACTCCTCCGATTTGAGGTTGAGCAACGAGGCGGTGTGGTCCTTCTTCTTGATGATGTGGACTCGTGGCTGGTACTTGTGCATGGAGTTCAGGATGATCTGCAAAGCGCAAGGAAATAAAATAAAATAAGATACTGTGAATGTAAAGTAAGGTTTTCATACTGCAAACCACAACATAAACTGAAAAAGTGATAAAGTATTTTGGTTATTCTGTGTCAGAATGCTTTGAAGTTGACTGTTCCCCATGACTTAACCCATCAGTCAGCCACGCAGAATGTGCCACCGGACATTTCCCTTCATTACTGTTTACACTTTAAATCACTCCCACAAACACTATCTGGGTAACAAACACCGTGCATCCCTCTCTGGGAATGTGGTGTTAAATGTTCCCAAAGCTTTATTCCTGACCAGGACCACAGACAAACTCTTCCTATTTATATGTATACAGATGTGTTAAAAGGAAAGAAAAGAAAAAGAAAAACCTGAACCTCGTCTGTAAAGTACAGCTCAGAATAAACACAGTATTCAGAACATAATATGTTCAAGATTCTTCTCATTGTCTGACATTATGTATCAAAATTAGACAAAAGAATAACGACAAATGTTGGGTTTTACGCTCAGCTTTATTTCAGTTTTAATAAAACTACACCAAAATAAAAGAAATTTGTTCCTGCTGTGATCAGCAAAAGGCTCCACACCAGAGTTTGTGTCTTTTTGGATTATTTTATAACAGCTTTAAGCATCGCCTCATAAATGTAATCTTATTATTTTATAAATATGGTTTATATAAAACATTATCTGCAGTCAGTGAGCAGAATTGTGAATGTTGCATTAAATGTGTTGGACAACATTTTCAAAATGACACATGACACTGCATCCTATTTTTAGCCGAGCTCAGGGGTCTGCAACCTTTACAATCCTAAGAGCCATTTTGGCCCCCAGTCCAGCTAAATAAAACCCGCTTAGAACCACAAATGTACAGGATACAAAAAAAACTATAATTTTTATAGAAGCATCAATTCATTCCTATTTTTAGGCTTTAAAGATAAGAAAAAACCCATAAAGGAATGGATTCACTTTGTTCATTGATATTTCTGTAAAATAAAAGCACATAGTTCCCAACCTAATGGGAAGTAAAAAAACAGAAAAAGAAAAAAAAGATCTAAAGAAATATTACTGATATTTTTAGTGGCAGTCTTCATTATTTTAGCCGTTAGGAGCCATTGTGGTCACAGACTTGCTGGTGAAATGACAAGAGAAACATGTAAAAAAAAATGTAAAGGATAAATCTAATCACACCCAAGAGGTGGTCACAGAAAAAAAAGATATATGTATTTGTTCTTAGCTTGCAACCAATTTTTATTTATCCACCAAATTAGATCTGGATTACAGTCACAGCCAAACATGCACTGAAACGTTGAAATTTCATAAGAGGAACAAATAAATGACCATATCTGCTACAGACGGAGGCATCGGTTTCTCACAGTTACAGGTGATTTCTTCCGTAAAATATTTTGAATTGATGTTATTATAAACAGATTTATTTTGCTCAGATTCAATAAATTGCTCATTGTTAAATAGATTTTTTACCTCAGTGTTTTATTTTCAGTAAAAATATAAATATTAAGCCTGTGTGATCAAATAAAACAAAGTAGCAACAACAAACTAGTATTAGGAACGATGCTGCTGCTTATTAAATTGTATTTTTATTTATTTTGTTCCACATGGCCGTGCGTGGGTTTGTGTGTTTAACTTCGGTTAGCTGTGTGCTTTGTGCAATCTAGGTTATTTGTATGATCATTCAGTGGTGGATGCTAAAAGAAAATTTTCGTTGTGCATTCAATGAACAATAAAGTATCTTATTTGAAATTACTTTTTTTCCCCTTTGAGGCTGCTAAGACAAAACATTTAAAAAGCAGGTGAATTAGACACAAACAGTAGAAAATCTGAACACTCTGATAAGCTCCTGTCGTTTGCTGATATTTGTTTATTTTTAATTATTATTATTATTTTTTTTTTTTGAGAACACAGAAATTTGAAGAGAAATCTCGCTCTTACGTGTCCGTGCTGGTCCAGCTCGTTGTTTGTCAGCTTGACCTTCTCGAAGGAAACCATCTGCTTCATCAGCTGCTCCCCGGTGAACGGAGAGTCCGGGTGGACGTACAACCTGCCGGAAGAGGAGCCCGACATCTCACATCTGATTGGCCGAGAGACATTCGAAGCGCAGGCTTTCTGACCAATAAAACGCGCGCAACTTGATTGACTCTAATGGACACTATCTTGCTAAGACTCCCGCTTTAATGTTCAGATTGTTTTGACTTTGGAGAAAGGGATTTGTTGTTTTGGGATGACCTTGTTACATTTTCTTCAAGATATGCCATATCTCATTTATTATATCACCACATTTCCCTCAGTCTGTGCACCTTTTTCTTTAAATTAAAAGATAGATGCACAGAAACGAGGGGAGTCCGTTGTTTTCGTTTTTCATCGAGAGCTGACAGCGTTTTAAAAGCCGGGCTCTGAATACTTGTTCTGCACCTCGAATAATAAATGCTATCATCATAAAAAATGTGTGTGTAATTTTATGTTAATCACAGCTTGCGAAATGTTTGTTCTTTGTGAATAAAGCTGCTAATGGTCTACCGAACAAATAGGCACCAACATCTAAAATATCCACGTTGATACACACTGATTTAATGGTCCTTAGAAAAAGAAAATACCACAATAAAATAAAACGACCTTAATTCACCTCGGCCTGGCGTTTTTTTTTTCTCTACTTTACAAGATTTGAGCATCTAATCTCTTCAATAATTTCTTCTTAAACGTCACAATCAAAGGCAATATATTTTAATATAGGTTTACCGAGACATATTGGGACCGAGACTTGCATCCAAATCGCCTCTGAGACGAATTTAAACATTGCGTGAATCTTTACATCTTAACCAAACTTAAATAACTAAAAATAAATAAATATATAAATAAAGAAAAGACAAATAAAGAAAAAAAAAGTGTGACATAATGCTGTGTTTGGGGAGCTTTACCTGGCGGGCAGAGGGGGGTCGGCCTTACCGGCCACCAGCCAGGAGGAGCGGTGGTACGCGTAGCGGTACCGCTTGTTGTCCACCGGAACGATGTCCATCAGGACGATATACTTGGAGTCCTGGTCCACCCCGGAGAAAGATACCCGGATGGTAGGAAACATCCGCCTGTAGGCGACATATTATTATTATGCTTTTGCTGTAAAAATGAATAAGAAATTCCGCTTTGCTGTTATTAATATTATAAAAATAGTATAAAAAAGTGATTTAGAGCTACAAAATAACCGAATAAAAGCCGCAAAGCGCGTAATAGGTTAATTAAACACAAACATTTAAAAGGCTGACCCAGAATACAACACACAGCAACTAAACAGCATAACCAAAATGTGGGCAAACAGCAAGAAGAGGATAGGGTCTGAAATGTTATTTTAAACAGATTTAGATAATTCAAATCGGATCTTATGTTAAATAATCCTGTTTAGATCACATTAGGAATATAAAGATATACATGTGAGGCCAAACCTAATAATAGCGGAAGAGTTACAATAATACCATTTAGTCACCTTTTTTCAGCTTTTGAAGTTGTGTCACATTTAAATAAATTGCACATGCTCAGATCTTTTCGAATTTGGGAAGAGTCCGCGCAGTAAAGATCGCTTGATGTCTTCAGCTGATTCATAAATCGTGCAAAAATAAAATAAAATAAAATAAAATATAAAAATCAGAGCGTTCCCCCCACCCACATATATAGCATACAATTTTGCGACATTAATTTTTATTAGTTAGTTAAACATTTTGTAAACCCAACCCGTGTGTGTCAAACAACAAAATGACGATCCGTGATAAATGATATTGGAAACGACTTCAATGTGCATTTTGCTTCTTCTCATGGATTTTTTACGGTTAAAAACATGTAAGAGACGGAACCTGTTGCACATTCAGCGAGCTACATCATCATATAACTAGAAGGCTAGTAGTCATTATGTCACCTGCTATTTTAATAGTAGCCCCTACTTGCACCCACGCAGACAGTTTACCTTCCAGACTTGGTGATTATCATCTCGGTGCCCAGCTCGTGGAATTTGTCCCACAGCTCTTTGGTCTCCAGGCTGCAGGAGATCTTGGCCATCTCCTCGCTGGGGATGCCGGGGTTGGTGGGGATGAGCGGCTCCGTGCACACTGCGGGCGCGCTCCCGCTGAAGTCCCCGTGGCCGTCCAGGGAGGACAGGTCAGCCAGAGACTGCTGGTTGCAGGAGGATTTCTCCACGAATTGCTCTGGTTTTATCATTAGAGTGGATGCGAAAAATGGGAAAAGACGCGGAAGAAGTGTGAGGATAGTTCTTACTTCATTCTAAAACTCTTTCACCAAGAAGAAAGAGACATTATAGAATCTTAAAGTGGTAAAAAAGAAAAAAATCTCAATCTTAAATTTACATCCAAAAAAATCAACCTCTGCGCAAGCAGGCTACAGTAAAAATAAATAAATGAATAAACCACAACAAAACAAACATTTTCTTCGTATAATTTACCATTTTTAATCGATAATAGTCTAAATACAAGCGGAGAAATAATCGTCCACCATTTATATTGTATTATATTATGTGATCACCGATCTCAAGTAAACCAGTTCGGAGCAATAAATAAATAGAGAGATAATAAAAACAGGGTTTCTGTAAAAACTACACATCTCTTTTTAGGGGTAAAACTACCATCTCTAATTAAACACTTTCATTTGCAAACTTCCGAAGACCCCAATTTTCCTAAAACATTATATTATAATGTATTTAACTATAAATAGCAATGGGTTTTCAGAAAATATAACGACTATTTTATTCTTTCTAGTGGTAAATATTGTACGACTGAATGGATTAATAACATCTAAATTCATTGCGATTACAGGAAAAAAAAAATTAAAAGCTTCAAATTTCCTGCCGTTCTGGTGCTTCAATTTAAAAAAAATCTTAAAACAAGTTTAAACCTGGATTTGCGTCTGTCTCACCCAGAGGTTTGATGGTGTTCTCCTCCGCCTCCTTGTCCTTGCTGGACTTCCCGCTGGACATCAGGGCGGCTATGGAGAATGCATTGGCCCGGGATGAGAGCTGCGGCTTCGGGGATGACGTGTACTCCATGTCGGTGTGCAAACAGGCAAAAATAATCCCCTCTGAGGAAATAAAAGCAGAAAAGCTCCAAAAACACCGGCCGCCTTTTGCTCCAAGCGGCAGAAGGGACTAAAAGTTGAGGAAATTACGCGCAGTTTCTGCCCGATTTCAAGACTTTTTTGCGCACAAACACGTTGCTGACGCGAACAGGTTAAAACTCGGCAGTCAAAAAGAAAGAAATAACAATAAAAAAAAATGCTTTTATTGCTGCTGAATTGGGAGTCTCGTTGGATTCATGGTGAAGGAAGGACGCACGGCCGAGTCCTGAGGTTGTCAGATCTGAGGCCAGCGACTCCTCGGGACGCTTCAGTCCGCTCCGGTTCAGCCTCCCCTTATTATTCCAGTCTGCCCTCCAATCCCTGCCTCTGTCTCCACGTCACGCTCTCGCTGTCTCACAGAGGCCCTGAAAACGAGCAGCCAATTAAATCACCTGCTGCTGCCAGGCTTTCTGTTTTTTTTGTTTTTTTCCCAAGCCAAAGACAGACAGGGAGACAGAGATAGAGAAGAGAGGGGGATTGGAAGTAATAATGTGAGAATTTTATGACTGCAGAGGCTGATGACAGATTGAAATGACTAATATATGCAGGGCAACTCCTTTGATGTCTTGCAAAATAAAAGGAAACCCATATTAACCTTATTCCTTAGATTTGCTTTACTTTGAGCCCTTTTAAAGATTATGTAAGACTTTTAAATAAACCACTAATCCAGAAGGAGAAATATGTTTTTTTCCTCCAAACAGAATAAAACCCTCACAAGGGAACTTATCAGAGAAACTCAGGCAAGTGTTAAAGCATCTGAATCAATTTTCATCTCTGGTAACTGGTCAGAAAAAATACATGGAACTGGATGTTTACGATGCTTTGTGCAATTTTAGTCACCCCATCCTATATTTATTTGAACATACTATGATGATTTGATTGATGATTTTATCAAAATGCTTAAAAAATTACATATGTTTGGTATTTGTTGCATTTTTTTATTCAAAAAAATGTTTTTTAATGGACAATGTTATGTGTTTTTCTTATTTTTGTCTTTGACTGTTTTTAATGAACTACTGTTGCAGCTAATTTATAGCAGCTGTTTGGTAGCCTAAAGGCCAAACCTTCAAGTGTAAAATAATTAAGGGCGATCTTACTTGTGTCGCATCATTTCTACACAGGAAGGAATGAAAGGAAACAGTTTCAAAGTCAAGGTCTTTAGGGATACATAAAGAAACATTTAAAACAGCAATTTTGAATCTAATAAATTGCTAATAATTGTAAAATAGAATAATAACTAAAATAATGAGCGTTTAATGTTGCAATAAGAAATAAGGGATTTTCCGTCTTAATTTAGAAAATCCAGCTGGATTTGGTTCCTGGGCAAACTTGGATAGTCTTTCCAGGGTCTTTGAAACATCTTTCTTGGTGAATTGAGAACACAGTGAACACCCCATTATCTCATAGTTTATTCAAGAGTTGAGAATTCAGGCTGGTCTCTAAAGGAAGAATAGAGAAGGTTAGTCTTAAGGTTTACAACTGAAGGAGCGGTTTGGGTAGACGAATCCACTCCCACCCACTGTGTTCGCAGGGCTGAGGCGGCTCAGAGGGAGAGGTTCCAGTCTGGTATGGAGGTGAGGTGCTACAGGTTTTCCAAGGAGGGGAGTGTACACAGGTCCGGTTCCATGTATCTCAGAGAATAGACATTAAAATATATAAATCAATGAATAGCACCTAAATACATTTCAGACTTGTTATCAGTGTATCAACCCTTCAGACCACTCAGGTCTTCTGGCTCCAGCCTGCTCTGCAGAACCAGAACCAGAACCAGAACTAAACATGGAGAAGCAGCATTTAGTTCCTATGCTCCACTGATCTGGAACAAACTTCCAGAAAACTGTAAAAGTGCTGAAAGCCTGAGTTCCTTTAAATCAAGATTAAAAACACATTTGTTCAGGATTGCCTTTGATGGTTCTAGTTAAACTGTTTTACTGAAGCATCATTAGTTCAACTTTGTAGTCCAACTGTTTTTAATATTTGCTTTTAGTTTCCATTTTCCCATGTTTTATTTTTTCATTTTTTATTCCATCTGTTTTTATTCTGTTTCCATTTTCCTATATTTTAATCACGTAAAGCACTTTGCATTGTCTTTGTGCTGAAATGTGCTATAGAAATAAATTTGCCTTGCCTAGATGCGGGTGAATGGGAGAGCTCGCAGACAGAGGGGTTAAGGAGCTGCAGGAGACAACCGTCGAAACAGAAGAAAAATCCAGGAGGCTCTTCAGAGGATCTGAGGGTGGCTTGGAAAGTTAGCGTCTTGGTTCTGAGGCATCAGAGGGAACGATGGTTTGAGGAAGGACGAGGAAATAAATCTCTCCTTGGATCTTTGCTCTAGCAAACGTGGAAACCAAACTGCACTGAGATGCTCAAAGAAGACTTTGAAAAGGTTTGATTGGCTTGATTTCTAAATGGTCTGGCTGATCGTCGGTGTTTGTCAGACAGCTCCCTCCATGCTCTGAAGTGGATTAAGAGATTGCAACCAGGTGTAACTTCAGCGCCATGCCCAGACTGTGCACCCCGGTGAAAGTTCTGCAGATCCGGTAGAAAATAAACAACCAGCGCTCTCAATCTATAAATCTCTGACAAATGATACTTGAGCAATTTGTATTGATCCTTTGCAAAGTTCAGTTTATTTCTCCCGCTCATCCTGGTAAATAAAATAGTAATTAAAAACAGTCAAATCTGCCAACTAATTTTATTTATTTATAGATAATTTTTATGTTAGTTTATAATGGCCCCTTTTTGCTTTACATTGATCGAGCTCCATTCAGACCATTCAAAAGATCAAGAGAATTTGATATTTTGACCCCAAATCAAACCAAAAATCCCTGCGTGATCTCCTGCTGCACAATGGTTTACTACAGTCATATAAGCACTTTGCCAAGATCAACTCAGTGTGGGTACAACATTCCTGTTGGAAGGCTGGAAGGCATGGAGGGCTCCGTTTCACACTCAAAGCTGTTGCAGACAAAAGGAATAAAACCAAAAAAAAATATGACATGATTAGAGGGCGAAATGATGGCCCATGCTGATCTGGCAGCACTCCAAATGATTTATTACAGGCGTCCCTTTGGCTCAGCACGTCTGTCACATGCTGCCACCGCTCTGACTGCAACCAAAACGTATCTCATCTACCATCTCAAACCAGCAATCCACATTCCCCATGTCAATATATACAGGACAATGATGGAGATCAACATGCACAGCTCTCCCAACTAGGGAAAAGAGCACACACATCTCCAAATAGTGCATATAGACCGGTTTCTGAGACAGAAGGAAACTGTGAGTCCTGAAGGCTGCGGGTAAAATGCAAAATGTATTTGTGATGCTGCTCAAGAGAAACACTGGCATGTTGAGTTATAAGGAAAAGAGAGAGAGCGTGTCTTTGTATTTGTTATGGTTTTAGCTAAATTTGGTCCATCTGAGCTCTGATCTGAATCTTTGTATTTTTGCTACCAAAAAACTGCTTCTGAAAGAAAATTTGGCCCATCCAGTCATCAATATTAGAGCCACACTCACACTGTGGCTGTAAGGTAGCGTGGTTCATATATCATAAAGCTTTGTGTCTTTAGCGTCGGTGTAAATATTGTTGTGCTCCTTGAACTCAGCTCTAGGGAGGCTGTCAAAAAGTGAGGACAGAGCCATGAGGAACCCACATGTGATCTTTGATTAGATTTATAAACGCCAAATGACCCAGAGTAAAATTTTAACCAAACAGCACAATCTTAGAAAATCCCACCCATTACAGCCTATGAGCATGTTTTGATCAGCCCCATCAAAAAACTTTAAACTTTAGAGAACTTTAAATTGTGGTTGTTGTAAATTTTCCTATTTACAAACAGTTTTATTTAATAGTTTTTAATTGAGATCAAGGGAAAGTAGAAGCAGAAGCCATTCTTGTCTATTCTGCAGCTCCCGGGGTCCAACCTATCACCTTATTACTGCCCTTTGTCACTCTTAAAAAGTAAATCAAAGGGAATATGTTCCATTTCTGTGATACACAACATATGCAGGATTTGGCTGGAAACAGCCAACCACAGTAACTGTTGTCAATCCAAAGCGGAGACCATTTCAAGGAGCACCTGGCACCGTGTTCCCAAAGCAGTAACCTCTGTGTCGCCTGTTTTTGTGTGTGTCCTCAAAGTCACTTTTGCTCCTCTCAGGGAAAAGGCGGCTCACACAAACACCGAGCCACAGACCGGCCAAGCAGCTAAACCTATTAGGGGACTTCTGGATGCAAATCTGCTGGTGCAGATATTTAATAAGAGACCTGCACTGGCAAATGAGATTACCTTGCAATTGGCAGCGGATAATGTGCTAAAAGCTTTCCCACTTAAGCGTCACTCCTTACTGAATATTATTCACACTTTCAGGGGCCGCTGGGGCCTTAAAGAAACAGACAGCATGGAGGCTGAAGCACAGATGGCGGTTAGTGATGCTGCATGAGGCCTTCTCACAAAGGAAACCTTTAAATACGACACAAAGCAATGAAAGAAGGTTTCCTTTTGATTCAATTTTTTATTGTTAAAGATAGATAGATAGATAGATAGATAGATAGATAGATAGATAGATAGATAGATAGATAGATAGATAGATAGATAGATAGATAGATTCTACAAACCCTTGTGCTGCGCTGCATGCTCTCCCTCCAAATCAGCAGCAGCAGGAGGAGATAACGAGATAGGTGACGGCTCACCAAACCCAGACCCAGCAGCACTCAGGGATATGACGGCGAAACCATCCAAACAATTCAACTGAGGGGGATAAATGGGCATCGTGCAAAGAGGTCAGCAGCAAACGACAGCCAATTCCCCGTAGAGTGGAATCTGAGGAAAAATAATCGCCTTGTGATTGAATTAAATCCTGGGACATTTGAGCCAGAGTAATGAAATGGCTGTTTCTTGTGACCCGGCCCTTTCACCTTCCTGACAGATTTCTTCGTTTCATTGTCTTTTTTTTCCCCCACCCCACCAGATTACAGGGCAGGCAGCAAGAATATGTTTGATATATTTGCAAGGATTTGTTTTGCCAATGTAAATCCCCCATTATCACAGCTGCGTCTGCATATTCCATGTCAGAGTTCACCTGCAGGGCCGAGGGGGACGCAGGAGGGCGCTTAACTTGAGATCTGATTAATGTTGCTTCAGTTAAAGACCACTATTTATGGCCGTAACTGGGCATATGACAGGTTTTCACACCTCAGTTTAAATGCAAGGTCTTGTGATGTAATTACACCAACATCAACAAATTTCCTAAATTGTTTTACACCTTTGATGCGATATAAGTGAACACACCTTCAAACTAATACTGCCGCAAATTATGTTGACTCAAATCATTGTTCAAAGGTCAGGGGAAGTGTAAAATATGAAATATAGTATGGCGCCATGAAGACAGGCTTTAGTGATTAAAGACAATTTGTGACTGTCATTATATTACAATAGTTAAAGTTTCTCCAAATTAATGAAAGGACAACATGGAAGAGGCCAACATTATCCTTGAAGGAGCAGCAGGAAGTACCGTTTCTGTTGTACCTGAGAAAACAAGCAGCTGTATTCTCCACACAGCTGGACCAACGAGTAGGGCTGGAAAACAAAAACCTTTTTTTAAAGAAAACATCCACACATGATTAAAATCTCCTAACACCTTGTGGGAGAGAAATGCAAGAGAAGCATTTTAAAAAAATTTAAGGGTCAGAATCAAGAACAAAATCTAACAAAAATATATGCGAGGGCTGTGGACATGACATGTTTTCACAATCTGGTAGATTTGGAGACGTTTTGGAAGATCAAGTGGGTAAATCTTCTCAAATCAAGTTGTGGCTTCCTGTGTCCTGCCAAAGTCCTTTACGCTAAAGTCAAATCCAAAAGTGCTTTATATGACTGTAAAGTCAATTAATAAAAATATGATATCTGAACTCCTTTTCAAAACAAACTAAATTCAAAACAAAGCAATTTAGAAGTGAAGGTCTTATTAAATAAATCAAAAACTGTCTCAAACATTAGAAATTGTCCGATAACTGCCTTCATGTTGTATGACGCATGTCCTTAAAATGTCTGAACAAACAGGAAAGACACAACGCTGGCTCACCGGCTTTAGTTTAGTCTTTTTTGTGCTCGTACAATTCACGGTTCAATTTTAGGCTGCATAATAAAAGGACAGGACAGAACTGGACAAAACAAGAAAACATAAAATATAAGCAAAACAATGAAAGGCCTTTAAAAATCTGTAAATGTATCTTTTTTTCAGTCAGCGTTTCAAAGAAAAAAAATTAGGTTTTTACTCGGATTATTGAGTTGATTACTGATCTGGTCCAATAATATTGTCCATTTTATGGGCGGTTCATTTCCATTGTTGGGTAAACCTGTGCTTCAAAACAACGTTACAGGAAGTTTGTATCTGCACGCATAAACAAATGTATGTGAGTATAGTCTGCCCTCTCTGCAAAATGGATTTGGGTCCATAGAGGTGCTGGTTCCAGAGCCGGTGCTGTTTTTCTGATGCTGACTTGGTGACAGACTAAAATAGAGACTTTTGGAAACAATGAGCTCTCTTCCTGATTGGCTCTTATCAGTCACTTTGTGTCATCATGTTCCTATCACGTGTTCACAGCCAATCTTCAGCTTCCCGGTGCAGATATTTATTTTAAACTCCTCCTTAAAAGAACAGATTACGTACCAAAGATTCTTTCAATGAGTTATTGTGTTGACCGTACCGTGCAAAAGTCACGAGTCGTCTCGCATCTTCTCTTTTCCTGCTTCCAGATGGCCGGGCTCTTGTAGTTTAAGGTGGTATTGAATAATATTTCTCTTGGATTTCTGAAAGCCTTTGAAGGTTTTTCTTTAAATGTTGACTTTGTTTTTTATTCACTTTTACCTGTCTGCCTTTTTTTCCCCAGAGCCTTATATTTGTTTCTGAAACCAATGACCTTTAACCTTTATTGGCATAATTAGGCTCCAAAATAAAAGAGATAGACTTAATAAATAGATAGGTATTTTAAGTAGGGTGGGTTTTGCCAGCAACGTTTAACAAAGATTTAATCTTTAACAATTATTTTCGTCGAGTTTTTGAAAAATACCTAAAAATACAAAGACAGTGGGACTTTAGAACCAAAGTGAAGTCTCGTTATTTGTTAGGAGAAATTTGCCGTGGACAGAGGGATTACACAGCCCAGCCACATCGCACTCTTCAATCACACCACAAGCATAAGAAATATATAAACAATTCAATAAAATACTTTATAAACACAAATGTATTGAAAAGCACAAAACTAACAAGGTTTAATAAAGTTAAAGAACACAATAAGTTAAGTTACTTAAGCTGCGCCATATTTTCATGACCAACAATATCATTTTTTTTTTTACAGTGAATTGTTGTCTTAATTCCAAAAAGAGGCCAACAGATTTTATTCTCACAAGTGGAGCATTATCGCTTTCGCCATAGTGCTCTGCTTGATTTATATATGTAAATAGTTTTATTATGATTTATGTAGGCAATAATTCATGTTATGTGGACACTACAATGAAAAAGTAGAAGAGGAGAGAAAATGAGACGAAAAAAAGGAGAAGAGGTGAAAGAAAAAGGAGACAGAAGAGATTGACAAAACTTCATCAGTCTGCTTCATCACCTGCAAAGAGAGATGTAAAAAGAACAGCACAACCAACTGATATAGAACTACAGATACAGTAACACCTTGATACCATCACTGAAGTATATACAGCATTAATCAATATGAAATGTATAAAGTGGTAGCTTTATACATTTCGCTTTATACAAGACCAACAAGATCTTACTTAAAGAACGTTTCACTAAAACACCAAGTCCAGTTCTAACTTTATCGTTTCTAAGCTGTGTCAATTATTGTAGAAGCAAAAAACAGAAACTTCTGTAAAACTTAACAATTGTTCCTGTCCTGTATGGAAATCGCTGTAAAGAACAAGCCGAACACGAGATTAAGTGCCTCATACATTATCAAACAGAAGCTAAATAACAGATTTATTGTGTTCATGTGATACATTTGGAGAAACAAGAGTTTGCAGAGAGATTACAGGGTGTTTTCGTTTTGTTTCAGCAGGTTAGTTCAGGTCACACGTTCACCCACATTACAAGGCTTTGATCTGAAGCATGTCCTCACCACCCTGGACTCTCATTCACCTGCTGTTGACTGAAGCGAGTCAGCCTCACCCCCCCCCCCCATTACCCGAAGCATGCAGCGGTCGGTCTGCTCTCCGTTCATATGACTCACCAGACCAGCTTCACACTGCGCCTTTCCTTTTGATGCTGATCCCTGGTGCTAATTGCTGCCTCAGCCTCAAGCCGCAGTCAGGTTAAGTTCAAATGCAGGATTGCTGTTTCCACCTTACAACCCCCCACTCCCCTCCACCCACACACACACACACACACACACACACACACACACACACACACACACACACACACACACACACACACACACACACACACACACACACACACACACACACACACACACACACGATTTGTCTGCCTTTTGTGTTTACTACTGATGTACGCCTTCTCATGTTCCTCTACAGCTTTAACAAACCTTTAAGGAAGTTTAGTGAAAGTTAGCAAACATAACTGCAGATATAAAATAAATTTAAATCTGTAATTTTTTTTTAGATTCATAAAACTAAGCTTATAGGCATGTCTGTGCGCTTATGTGTCCTTTTCAAATAACTATTTCACTTGATTAGGGGAAAAAGCTCAGATGCGCAGTGGCACAGTTGGTAGTGCTGTTGCCTTAAGTAGGTCCTGGATTCAAACCTGTCTTTGTGCAAGGAGTTTGCACGTTCTCCCTGTGCAAGTGTGGGTTCTCTCTGGGTACTCCAGCGTCCTCCACCAATCCAAAAATGTGACTGTTAGGTTAATTTGTTATTTTAAAATGGCTTCATGCTTTTCCCTCCTTCCTATGAAGCGGCTCTCCTCTTGCGCAGGTCCAATTCCTGAGTTACTTTCACCTGCAGATCATCAGCTATATGGTCCTGAGTTTCTGCACTCATCACCACTGGCTGTTTGATGGTCAATTATGTCCCCATGAACATGCTGCTCTTGAGTTGCTCAGCATTCTGGCTCCTTCGTGGATTTGCTCCAAGCGACTAGACTCACCTGGATACCAAAAATACTCACCTGGAACGCTTAAATTCAACATGAGGAAATGCTGAACCTACTTACCTGGAGGTCTAACTAGCATCTGGTGCCCACTTCATTAATCCCTATTCCCTAATTAATTTAGGGATTTGCTGCCACCCTTCAAAGGCTGTAACCAATAACAAACCATTAGGACCAGCAACCCATTTCATTATCCTAAGCAGCTATAGGGACTGTTCAGGGTATTTAATTCCCATGTTTTGTTGTGTTTAAGCACTTTTCTTGGAAATTAGCTAAACCGAGCAGAATCCTGGCTCTAAATATTACATCCAGTTCATCATGTTATCTGGATTAGAAAGTCAAAGCCTCCTTTGACTTCTGGTTAACACAACAAGTTTTCTCTTGACCTCGCTCCAACCTTCACCCCTCCCTCCGTCTCCAGCTCTGTTTTGCCCAAACTTAGTTGGATTATGCTGGGCCTTGGTGAAGGATAGGTCAAATGAAAAGAGGTGGGGGTGGGATGGATGAGCCGCCATGAAAGCACAAAGGGACTTGTAAATGATAGCTTTATTAATAGTTTCCTCCAGTTATGCTTTTGTCAAATATGTGCAAGGGCCATTGCAGAATTGGAAGACATTTTCTGACCAAACACTATCATGCTCTTGTACTATAAGTTATACTTGAAATGAGACAAACCTTAAATACAGCGGTTGTAAAATGTGGTCCAAAATATTGATTTGAATCACAAATTGATCTCCAATGATCTCTTAGATGATATTTTTCTTAATTTTTTTACTTGCATGTCAAATATATATATTAGTATGAGTATTTTTTGTTCAGTTTTGTTAATTTTCTCCTTTAATTGTTAAAGCAACTGGTTAAATCATCCACATACCTTAAATGATGATGCACTAAGGTTGTGTCCCACTCTTTTGTGTCTTTTCCTGTTTTTTCATTCTTTTCAGTCTTGGCTGAGCATCACTCAAACCAACGTGCATATATTTTCAACTGTTGTCCTCCATTTTCAACCCTGTTATTTTTTTTTATTAAAATAACCTAAAATTATTATTTCTTTTGACTAAATCCCTTTTACAGGTTCCCTTGTATTCATAACAAAGTTGCGCAAAGCATAGCTTACAAAAAAAATACAATAAATCGCATGTGCCTTCAATTCGAATTATTTGATTGTTTATTACATTGTATCCACACCAGGCTTATTTTGTTTTTAAAAGTTCTGAATTATCATCCAATCCTCTGATGACCCACTAGACACATTTGAAAAATTCTACAGTAATTCTGAAACATAGTTGGCTTTTTCAAATTTGGATTAACGCCGACTATTACAAGACAAACACAGATGAGGTTTTGAATTAATCGATTTATTGTACATGGTCTGCATTAATTCCCTGCAATATGACAGGAAAGTTTAATTTGAACTGATCACTGCTAGCAGTGTTGCCTTTGATTGAAACAAAAGTCTTGGGTATTGATAAAGCAGAAAATAATGAAGAACAAAAGTTTTGCTGAATTGTCTGATGAGTAGTTTTTTTCTTTGGGGTGAGGAGGGGGAAAGATGGTTAAAAACAGAATATCAATTGCTGAAACAGATCCATAAAGTCAGATTTGATTGTGTGAACCACTTTGAGTCTTATTCGTTGCAGATTCGGTATAATATCACACAATGTGTCGGATCCCACTCGCAGCTCAGCCGGCCACCTGCCATGTCTGTCGCTACACGACTATCGAACATGGAGCTGGTCAAACAAGTGTAACATGTTTAAATGGAAATGTTTGACTCCACAGAGCTTGTGAATAATTGAAGAGCGCTGTGGTTAAAAAAAAAAAAAAAGAGAGAGATGAATTAACACATGACTGCAGGCGCTCCACTGCGTTCGTCATAAGGGGAGTGTGACAGACGTCGACATCGAGAGGTTAATGACACGCTTACAGTGACACATAAATCCTTTTTGCAGCCTTGCACAGACAACCATGAGGTTTTAGCAGCAGTGGTGCTAAAAGCTAACAGAGGGACTTTAGAAACACAGCCCTCCGCCTTGTGCTTCACTCCCCCCTCTGTACATCTCTTTAAGGAGAGCTGTAATCATGTTGTGATTCTGCAGACCGGATCGACCTCCTTAAACCCTCCAGGGGAGCTGTTCCCGGGATGTGCCAAGAGTCACATCTCTAAATATGGCCAAGAGTGAGCCGAGTCTTCCCCGCATGTTAGCCTGTGGACTTCACCTCTGTGTCCTTCCATCAGTTTGACCCCAACTTCAGAACTCCACACTTCACCTCCACAGATTTTCACTTTGGCAAGGAGAGAGAAGTTCATCCGCTCACAGGAACCTTCACACCAAAGCTTGACAAGTCAAGGTTAGCAAACAAGTTTTAGTACAGAAGAAACTTCGTAACAGTATATTAATACAGTGCCTTGCAAAGTATCCCTTTCCTTTGGATTTATATACATTTCATCATCTTACAATCAGGAACCTTGAAGTATTTTATTGGAATTTGATGCAATAGACTAACAGAACGTAATGCATGACTGTAAACCTCACAGAAAATTATATATGATTTTTTTAAATGAAAATGGAAGAAGGCCCAGAAGAGACTGTACTTCCTGTGACAATTCAAGCATAATAACCTGCTTCAGTCGATCATCTGCTACACAGCCATTTTTCAGTCTGTCCTGTGTTCATCCGTTACTGTGGGGTTTGGCTCATCCACGAGGTGCAGACTGCAGCAAACAGTTTTGGAGGAGCTGCAGAGATCCACCGCTCAGGTTGGAGAATCTGGAAACAGAACATCTGCTAGTTTAACATGTCTGGGGCCGGGAAATTTGTAAGAGTTGATGGGGAGATGGACGGTACTGAACACAGGAGAACAAAACCTTTTAGAAGTTCCAGAGAAATCAACATTTAAGTTAAAGCAGGAAAGTGACCCTAAATTTACAGCGTGAGGTTCTGGAATAGATTAGATTAAAGTATATTTATGTATTTGAATGACCCAGTGAAAGCCTAGATGTAATGTATGCCACACTTTTCAGATTTGTATTTGTATACGTCGTCCTTCCATTTCACAGTTATGCATTAATTGGTTGGTTTATATCACAACATCTCAGTAAAACAAATGTATGTTTCTGACAATTACACAATAAAATGTAATTTCAAGTAATGTTCAAAGGGAATGAATAGTTTTGACACTGTAAATAGTGGCAATTTCTGGGTCTACAACTTCTAGCTGTTAGCAGGAAGTTTCCAAAATTTTGGAAGATGCAAAAGACAATCACATATAGCCATATTCAACAATTTAGAATATAATTTAAAATTTAGTTCAGTAACTTATTTCACTAAGGGAAACACATTATATAGATTAACACAGACTGATAATATTTTAAAGCTTTTATTTCTGTCAATTGTTATTTTTTTCCATCTCCAGCCAATAAAAACACAGCATTTAAGATTAGAATATTGCATCAGACAAGTAAAAAAAGCTAAAATTTTAATGTGCAAATGAGAGCTTAATGAAAACTATGTTTAATACTCACAAAAGTATTTTGTGCCAGTTTCTGCACTTTTGTGTTGTAGATTCTTGGAGAAACAAATTGGCTGCAATATTACTTTTAAATGCAAAATGTGAACAAAAGATCATGGTTTATATTTAATTTATCATTACTATTCATTAAGTTAAACTTTAATCTGTTAGCTATTACAGAAATGACTATTTAGATATTTTAAGTACAAAATGTAATATACTGTAGATGTCACTTCCTCCTTTGGTGTATAATGGAAACACATGCAGCTTTACTGTTTGAAAAAATAAAACATACTGTATGCTCATGGCAAAAAAAAAAGAATAATTTAAGTCACGAAAAAAAAAAAAATAAGTTGTGGTCACACCCTGAATGCAGAAGTGAAGATCTGTTTTGTTTATGTGAATGAGTCTGTCGGGGTGTATGTTTGTGTTTCGGGGGAGACATAAGTTTAGACCTAGAGAGCAGAGAGAGGCGTGGCGCTAACAGAAGACTCAACGAGGGACGTGGAGGCGCTGCATGAAGTGCAAAGAGCCTCTGTTAGAGGAAGCAACTTTAACCTTAATTCAACTAAAGTTCCCAACAACCCACATCTCCATCGTTTACCACGTACTCCCTGCTCCTCATTGTGTTTGCATGAGTTCTCTGCTACTTTCATTTATTTTTGTTAGGAGAATGGTTCTGGTTCTAGCTTGCAACGGCATTCACAAATTTTCTGTGAACCGTTATTGACAAATGAATATTATTATTAAGAAAGACACTTATTAAGAAAGATATCATATGTATTAGCTGCTTCCAAAGGAAGATGGAGTCAGTAGCTTTATTTTACAGCTTCTCCAGAAGACAAATTTGTAAAAACAGCAGAGGTAACGTGAAGTAATGCTGTCAGTTTATCTTTTCTTTATGATGTCGGCTGTTTCTCTCCCAGCAGAAACCTGAGTAAGCAGATGCCTGGGTCGCCTGAGTCTGTTACCAGCACCTTCTAAGATAATAATATAGCTGACAGCAATACTATAATAGCCTCACATGTCTCATACTCTGACACATTCTAGCCTCAGGTGCATCAAACCTGCCATTGCTCTAATTAACCTAAATAACACCTAAATTTGACAGATCAACAATTAGTTGGTGTTATTGACCTGTCTCATCTATGGCAAGCTAATGAGTGTTTTTAATGACAACGCCTCAAAATAAAAAAAATAAAAACACACTTTTTAAAACCCGCAATATTTTTTACAGAAAACTAACCAAGAGTCGATTGCAAACTGCAAAGCAGAGCCGAACTTTTGATCCAAAGTAGCGTTATTCCAATGCATGAGCAGCAAACCCACAAACAATCTGAAAAAACAGCATCAACTGTAAACAAAAACACTAAGACCAGGAATCATGGCTGTCTCTGGATCATTTCAGTAGTTTATGTGTATCTTAAAACACCTTAAAGAGGACAACAACATGACAGTAAAAAATATTATCCCAGACTAACATCTACATTGATAACATGGGTGGGTGTGCAGTGGTGAGACCAAGTTAGTGCCCTGTGTCAAAAAGCATGTCTCGAATTTTTTATTTTTCTCCCATGCTTCCTATTTTGTCCCATAGTTTTCAATTTTGACCACAGAATTATTACTACATGTCCGTCCGTCCGTCCGTCTTCTTCCGCTTATCTGGGGTCGGCCATCTCCTCCGGAGGAATCCCAAGGCGTTCCCAGGCCAGCCGGGAGACATAGTCCCTCCAGCGTGTCCTGGGTCTTCCCCTGGGCCTCCTCCCGGTGGGACGTGCCCGGAACACCTCACCAGGGAGGCGTCCAGGAGGCATCCTAACCAGATGCCCGAGCCACCTCAACTGGCTCCTCTCAATGTGGAGGAGCAGCGGCTCTACTCTGATTCCTCCCCGGATGACTGAGCTCCTCACCCTATCTCTAAGGGAGAGCCCAGACAGAAGCTGGCTCTTGGGACGTGGAATTACTACATGTATAAATATATATTAGGACTTATAAGAAATACTTCTGCTGCATCAACTCATCATTATGTGTAGATGATTGTCTACCATAAATTAAATTGAGGCACCCATTTAACATTTTAGTGATAAAGTAGTTTCTCATTTTCCCCCACAATATGTTTTTTCTATAAATTAATTCATTATAAGGTTATTGTAATTAAAACCCAGTTTATTTATGAATTAAAATAATGTCTAGTCAAGTTTTTTTTTACATATCTGGCATAATAATTGATCTGCAATCATTTAAATCTAACCCCAAGTTTACAAAAACAAAACAGGTTTGATACCTGTATGCATTAAACAAACAAAAAAAACAAAAAGGTGATGCTCTTTGTGGGAAAAATTAAGTACACCCTTGCTGCTGCCATTGGGTTTAAATAAAGAATAGTTGTGCACTTCCAAATGATCCAAAGTCCACGATCCTGCAGTGAGAAAGATTATTCATAAATGGATCCATCGCCCCATGTCCGACAGTAAAGTATTTAGAGAAACCGCAACAAAACCATCTCAGAATCAGAAGGCCTCAAGTTTCCATGTTGATATTAAAATTTATGACTACGCTATTAGAAAAAAGAAAGTGTGAGGGGTTGAAGGAAAATGTCTCTTCTCTCAAAAAGGAATCTGAATAACCAACCAGACCGCTGGAATAACGTCCTTTGGAGCGATGAAACCAAAGCAAAGATTATCGGCCATCCTGTACCGCTCCATGTTTGGAGAAAACCTAACATAGCATACAGTATGAGCACAAACACCTCATACTGGCTGTCAAGCACAGACGTGGAGCAAGCTTTGGATAAACTTTATTGTCCCCTAGGGACAATTTGTTTTGGAGCCAGCACAGTAAAAATACAATTGACCAAAATACAAAAATAACCACAACATAGATACAAACACAAGAAACCACAGTCTGTATTTGGGCCTACAAGCTCATGCTAATAATAAGGCTAACACTAAAAAGGACAAATCTTATTGCCTTATTTGCATTTCGTCGCACAAGTTCTGATTCAAATACAAAGGCAACTCGCAGACACCTTAGCTGGGATGTTGCTGCACTACCATGCATATGGCATATTGTTATTATCGTACGCTATGTTAATATGGCATATTCTATTATTGTGTGTTATGTAAGATCATAAATCCCTCTTTATTAAATAGCATTGTACAAACAAATTGAAAGTTATTTGTCCGGCAGCTGAATCTCAGCCCAAAATGACAATGAAAGCGACAAAGCAATGTTACATAAAGTAAACTAGGCCAAAGGTTCTGAACAGACTAGGTGTACAGTAAAGAGCAACACATATTTGAGGCTTTTAAGTAAGTAGTAGTCCAGAAAAGTTTATTTATATTCACTGATAAAGATCCAAAGTTCTTCACAAAAACAGGGCATAAAATTTAAAATATTATTATAAATTCGAAGAAAAACACAAATTAAACGCAATTTCTAATAAGGACTGAAGCTTATAAAATATGATGTTTAAAAAGTTCTTAAATAAAACACATTACAAGAGCTTTTGAATGAGCTGAGACTGTCGAGACAACGACAAAAAAACTAAAATAAACAAAAGAAGGTAATTTGAGGGCCTGGAGCAACAGTGTGGTAAACATGTTGCTTTTAAAAGGGAACATATGCAAAATTTGCTTTTTTAGCCCTTAAATATACTTTGCTGTGAACTTGGAGTCTCTAGGAATGCAGAAAATTAGAATTTAGTCTCTTCCGGTACTGCACAGATATCTTTATAGTCTGTTTGGGTCACAATCTCTGCTGCTCATAACAAACTTTAAAAACATGCTAATGGTTCCATGGGTTCTTGATCTGATCAAGAACCATTTACACAGTCTCTCAGATGCAAACGCCTTTTCCTCTCAGGTGACGTCTTTCCTCTATTTAACTTAAATATTGCATTTTTACCTGAATATGCTGTATCATCAATTTATAATCATACAATCTGTCTGTATTATTTGACTGAATTGACTTTGAAAAGTGCCTTGAGATGACGTGTTGTGAATTAGCACTATATAAATAAAGTTGAACTGAATTGAATAATTTTTCCCATAATAATAAGTTCATTCTATTTTGCTTTAGAAATGGACTTTAAATGAGCTTTTTTTATACACATTACTTAATCTAGCATAACTGGTGTATCATATCTACGTGTTTTTACTGCTGTCATGCCCGAATGTTCCCATTGTGAGACAATAAAGGTATTTCTATTCAATTATATTCTAATTTCCAATCCATTCGGTTTTCTGTATTCTCTATTACGTTTTATTACATTTTATTTATAAAGCGCCAATTCACAATACAGGTCATCTCAAGGCACTTTACAAAGTCAAATTCAATCAAATCATCCAGATTGGTCAGAAAGTTTCCTCTCTAAGGAAACCCAGCAGGTTGCATCAAGTCTCTCCAAGCAGCATTCACTCCTCCTGAAAGAGCGTAGAGCCACAGTGGACAGTCATCTGCATTGTTGATGACTTTGCAGCAATCCCTCATACTGAGGAAGCATGAAGCGACAGTGGAGAGGAAAACTCCCTTTTAACGGGAAGGAAAAACCTCCATCAGAACCAGTTTTATGAACTATTACTTCTTAATACTTGATGCAGAACTGCTAAACAAGGTCACACATTTCTACGGAAGAAATACCAATTTTGTGAAACCGCCATTTTTATTCGTCTCTATGATTTTGCAGTCCAAGCTGAAGGATGCTAAAGCTGTGGTTGTTGGGTTTATTAACCCACACAATTCCCCCACCGTACTACAAAAATGGCTGAACGGAGTGGAGTGGAACGCTCTGCCACATGGAGGGGGTCAGAATGTGAAATGCCTCCTTTATATTTAAAGAGACAGCACCAAAACAACTTGATCTTGGTGCGCCTCAGAACTTGGGAAAAAGTAGAGCGACAATAATGAGGAATTCAGACCAAAGCATTGCAGTTCCTCTTAATATAGACCACAGCTGAATGATTTTAAATGTGAAAAGGAATGATTTAATAGCATGATATTTCCCCTTTAATGTGCTTCAATTAAATCAGGTTTTATTTAGTTTGTGAAACAAAGCTGTTTTTTGTATTTTGATTTTCCTAGAACCAATTCTATTCTTGTAGCTTCTCCAAATTTTATATCCTTTGCTGTTAAAAAGTGAAGATTGCTTTTTAATTGATTTGGAGATACCGGGAGCTGTAATAATATTAATGCCACGAATGATAAATTGTTTTTCAGAAATATGCAAATAGAAAAGTCCCACTGGAGCCACGATTTACAGTGACTCATTAATAGAAAACCTTAAAAAAGTCTAAAAAATATTAACATCTGATCACAGGCTCTTATGTGCAAGTTTTTGAAAAATAATAGATCTTTAATATACATAATCCAAACAGCCTGTTTTGTCTGGCCTGTTCCTCTGACTGAATGCTGCCCAAAGTGGGATTAGCATTGCAGCAAAACTCACTGTTAGCAAACTGGAGGGGCGCCAAACAGCCCCAAGAAAAGAGCTATTGTTGTCCAAGTGTTGTTATTGCATGGAATTATGTTTGTTTAGTTACACATATGGAACACTTAATCACAGAAGTGAGCACTTTCACAGACAGGTACAGACATCCAGCGCGAGCATAGTTCTATTTTATCTGCAGTTTTCACACAGGTATTACAGATCTGTTAATGATTTACACACATTCACCTCTCGTCTCTTGGGGGTTTATCATACAGCACATAAAGTGTCGTACAGAGTGATCACCTCCTCTTTCGTGGCCCCGTCAATATTATTGATCCACCTGCTTTTAATCCGCATGTTTATCCGCTGCAGGCGAGTACGTTATTGTTGAATTCCCCGAGTGTTGAAGATGTGAAGAGGGTTTCGATCACAAAATGTCAGAGCTGGCAGTGCTGGGGAGGAAACGATGATCTTCTGGTGTTCGACCGTGTTTAAATGTCTGTTTCTCATCGGGGTTCAAGCAAAGATTTATGACGCCTTACCAGTGACCTGTTTGAACCCTAAAGGGTGACACAGTGATGATTGTAGGGCTGCGTATTGATTAAAATGTCAAGAATCGATTCGATTCCGATTCTCATAATTTAGAATCGATTCTTTTCAATCTGATCTCTGATTAGATTGCTGGTAATACATTTTTATTTTTTTTGCTGTTGCCTGAATTATATGACTGTGTAGTTACACAACATATTGATACTAGTATTAACAACAAATTAACAAAGCAATGGTAGTTAATGCAGTTAATGTAGTTAATAAGTTCACTGTGGAAAATACTTTCATTTTAAAATCAATCTTTGGTTATATGAACCGATCTTTAGGAATTGTTATGAGAATCGAGTCAGAATTGGAAAATCTATTTTTATCATAGCCCTAGCTCATTGGGATGTTAAAAAGGTGATGGTGCCTTCGATGTAAAAGGAATATGTTTTATTTGTCAGTGCATGTCAATTTAGCTACAATATTTTTTTCATTATTTATGACATAGTTTGGAAGTTTGGCATGGATTAGTTTTGTTCTTAATGTCCAATATTATGAATGTGGATGTTGCAAGGTGCCAGTTGTAATTCAAATGTTTTCAGTGATGAAAAATACCTATATTTTATTTAATCTCCTGAAAAGTTGAATATATTTTATTCACCCCCATTGAAGGCAGAACATGATCAGCAGAACATCCAGTTCAAGGTGCCAGTGACACACAATATATGACTTCATTTTGGAGAAGCCTTTCTTTTACACACATTTCTAATCCAGGATCCTTTTCCAGGATTCAGGGGAGATTACAATCGTTTTAATTTCCGATTTTTCTTCCATTGTAATAAGCAGATAGTTCAGTTCAAAATCACCCCAGAAAACAACTCTGGTAGGGAGAGAATACTTTCAAAATTACCTTGAAACTTTGGGTATTTTGGAATGCTTAAACTATCTCAGCATTAAATTCTAGTCATTACAGTTTCAACTCATGCACTATTCACATCTCATGTTGACAGTTGTGAGGTGGTTGCAGATCCAAACTGTTGCAGCTTTGGAAGTTCTGCAGAGAGGACATGCTAATATTAAAAACGTCCAGGACAAAACAACTATGCATGCACCTCGTCAAACCTGAGGGCGACTTAGAAGTGATCAATAAACCTAACAGTCATGTTTTTAGACTGTGAGAGGAAGCACCAGAAGAAGATGCAAACTCCATGCACTAATGTCCCTGGGCCAGGATTCAAACCCATGACATCTTGCTTCGTTTGCATCAGAAGCAGCAAATTTAGAATTGGTTACTCTTATTTGCTTTGAAAAGAAAAATCCCGGTTTAATCAAGCAAACAGGAATCTTCATCAACAAATATGACCAAAGCAAACCAACTGTTTTTATTTGCTGTTTTTTGATTTTCATGTCTCTGTAAGATAATGTTGTGATTACACAGAGCACAACACTAACCATTTGCTAGATGAAAATCTCACAGATGTCTTTTTAGACATTTAAACAGTTAGAGTCAGAAAATGACAATCAGGATATCCTCTCTTATAGTTTGACTTTATTTAAAGAGTGTCTGATAAAGCAGTAATATTATACAGTTTTAAAAAATGTGTGAAACACATGAAGCCAGATAGAAATTGTACAGTTTAAATGGAAACTGAGCTGCTTGTTGCATAAACAAGTAGGGGTGCACAACATGTTAAAGAACGTTATTTTTAAGAAAGATAAGAAGAAATCCTAAAAAAATCACTCAAGATCTTTATTACTGAAGGTAAATTTATGACTTTGTAAATTGCAGATCATTAACAAAAGAGAAGCAGGGATTTAAAGACTGAGTGCTGAGGGGAAGCTAAGGGGAAGCTGATGGTCAGATGGTGGGGGGGGGGGGGGGGGGGGGTAGAGGAGGGTGGCCTCTTCCTCGTGCCTCAAGTCAAGCAGAAAATCTCAGCAAATTAGTTACTGCGACGACGGCTGGTCGGAGAGCTTTCATCCAACGCAGCGGGAGAGCCGCCATGGGATCTGGATAGGAAACACCACCTCCCTAACAACATCTTCAACCACCCTTTCTCAACCCTGCCACCCCCCTCCTTTCCCCCGCCCCAGTTTAGTCACTCTCCAGCCATCCATTACTTTTCTCTGGCGGAGGGCTCCTCGGCCCCTCCGGCTTCCCTCTGTAGCATTAGCACTCCTGAAAAGGTGTCACATAAACTCCAAGCAGCTGCTAAGAACTGCGACAATCTCAAGAGAGTCCACTTGGACGTGTCCATGTGTGCACTCAGTCCTGACTGGTGCACTAAAGTAAAGCAAATCCAGTGAATAGTTTCTCCATGAAGGTCAGTCTGTAATTTTTGGGCAAACTGTTTTGCAGACGAGTTATCTCCTGGGTCTGTCTGGAAGATCTTTGTGCTTTGACTTGTCTGGCTACTAAATAACCTTGAAGTGTCAACAACTATAAATTAACAATAAAAATGCGCACATATGAAAACTACACACAGTTATATAGATGATGTACATAATGTATGTAAGGTTACGCCGTATGTTACTGGAATAGATGAGGCATCTCAGCTGCTGACTGCTGCGACAAACCACAGAAAATTAAAAGGTTTACATCTCTAGGAGTGCCTGATTACGCCATGTCCCCTGATGGCCTGCTGACCTGGCCAAGCTGTACTCCACAAGCTGGAAAAAGGTACCAGCTACCCCATAACCAGAGCGTAATGGTTTATAAAATAGAAGGATTGATGGATGAAAGATTACACAGTACCCAAAGAGACCTACTGGTCCACAATTCACACTGCTGCAAGTCATTGTGTGACATTACACACACGTCTAAAATCTTTGGTCACAAAATAACAAGACCGAGCTACAGAAACCACACGGGCTGGGCTTCCTGCTGCAAAAGGTGCGCACGCATCCGAGGTTTGACTGTGCTGGTTTCTGGGGGGCTGAGGGAGCCTGTGAGTGTTTGAGGCCGCTGTTTGAAAGCAAAAATATACCTTTTAGGCTGTCAGAGAGGAAACCCCTGCATATAATTATACAATCTATTCTGCATTATATTGCAATTAAACAGGAAGGAGGAAGAGAGGAGGGGGATGATCAGTTCATAGGGGTTGTAATATCATTTTGCAACAGTTGTAGCACAATGTCCACAGAAAGAAAACTTCAGAAAGAAAAGGTTGAGAACTTTGTTGTGATTAGCTAAAAGTAGTCAGCGAATGACCAGACTGTTCATAGCATTTGTGAGCACAAAGTGCTGCACCAGTTGTGTAAACCCTTCATCTGCATCCTCTCATATTGCTAATATGCTGAAAATACAGATGTTTTTTTCCCCCATGCACAGCATGGCTGCTGACTTGATACTTGCAGTGTGATAGGATGGCATAAATGATGGGAAAACTAAAAATTTGAATTTGTTCCAAATTTGCGGCTTTCCAATCATTTTTAAGCGTTCATGAAGTTTCTGGGTAATGTAGAGGGGTC
Source organism: Fundulus diaphanus (assembly GCA_037039145.1). Classification (NCBI taxonomy): domain Eukaryota; kingdom Metazoa; phylum Chordata; class Actinopteri; order Cyprinodontiformes; family Fundulidae; genus Fundulus; species Fundulus diaphanus. Next base: position 48,938,074 of record CM073130.1, on the reverse strand, counting down.
TTTATCTATGTATAACATACTTTGATGGCCTCCTGAGAAACACTTTAACTGAAAGTCCAACGTGATGCACCGACACATCTAAAAACTGTCTCAGGGGTTGTGGGATTTGTGAACCAATGTGTCTAATGTCTCTCAGGGGCTGAGAAATCAGAATCAATCAATAGCTAAAAAACATGTTTTCTCTGTTTTTTAGCAGGAGCCGCTGATAACCTATGATTGAGCAAACAAACACTGGATAAAAGTAACTTGTAACAACGAAATAGTAGTTTTTCTTAGCTTATATTTTCAACTAGCCTTATCAAAAGGTCATTTTAATTTTTCAGACAGTTTTAATAGAGCTGTGACATCTTCAGTAGATCCAATGCTAGGAAGTTACAAGTAAACACAGCGAGTTTACCAAAACCATTTGTCATTATTTTGCTGTGTGATAATCAGAAGAAGCAGTTGTTCTGGATTGGGTGATGACGGATAGATGTGGCCGTAAACCACTGTTTCTCTGTGACCTTTTCACCCGGCTCTGCCTCCCCGATCTGCAGAACCAACCTCGTTACTTGAATGACGTTGAATGATGGACTATGTGACGCACAGTACGACGTACACTGAGATGCTTTAAAATCTGGATGCTCTGGACAGATTTATGCAAACATGAAGATGCAGACGTAAACAGGCTTCTGGTTTCCAGCGTTTGCAGGTTTTTGCGGTACCGGGGTCAGATCTAAGGGGGAGCGTTTGGGCTTGAGGATTAGTTCACAGACAGCCTGTCCCTGAACCTTCAGGCATCCTGCTGTGACCTGCTGACCTCCTGTCATAGAAACCCCGACTCTGATAAAACTTTAGCAGAAAAGCAGAGATTCAGCAGTCTGATGTCGAGACTGAATGTTTATACCACGTCGTCACCTATGATGCGATCTCATATTATCTTGATGTCAATAGATTACAAAGAAAATTTGTTCTTTTATTAGGATTTATTGGCAATGTGAAAACTGGAAGGTGTGGTGGCTAAAAGTAAGGCAGCTATAAGTAATACTGTTAAATTAAAACAGCTGATATGTAAAACTAAATTCAGCTAAACTGACAATTTATATGGCTGTGTCTGAGCTTGTGTGCAATGCAGGTAATTGTGTTTCCTGCAAACTTTAATTAATTGCATATTTTGTTCATCTTTTTCAGTTGCAGTAAGAAGGCTTTACACAAAACCTAAAAATGGGCTTCTTTGTGCTGCACAGCAGACTCTTAGCAGTCAGTGTTTTCTGCCAGTTTGTAGATAAACTATCTGTGAGATTATAACAGCGACCATTAGTGAGCCACGATTAGAAAACGCTTTAAATTAGCAAACAAGTGAACATGACACCTCATCTTTTCTTTATCAGCAGCACTCTGGTCTTTAGGTTGACCCCCACTCTGATTCGAGTCTGCAGCTGTCTGCTGCTTTAAGAGCAGCAATAATAAAAAAAAAAAGTGTCACGGTTTGAATTCGGATTGCAGTTTGTGACTTACTGACTCGGTTTTCACTTTTTCTTTAAAACAAACTTTTCTACTGCAGTTTGCGTCACATTTGGAGTTCAGGCTAAAGGTTTCTGATGCAATTTCATTTTCAGAAATACCACTTTTAGGCTTTGGCTGCTTTCATGAAAAAAAACAATCCGACCAATTAACCCAACAGTCATTCTTTTGACCGTTGGAGGAAGCTGGAGTACCCAAAAAGAACCCATTCATGCTCGAGGAGAACATGCAAACTTCCTATAGAAAGACTCAGGCCAGGATTTATACCTGGACCTTCTTGTTGCAAGACAACAGTGCTACCATCTGCTCCAATGGCATTATATGAACTGCATTTTGTTATCAATTTACTATCAATTAATAACTTGGATCAAAAATGTATTTTATTCCTATATTTACTACAGCTATAGCAGGACAATCAGCGGATAAGGTGATGAAATACACAATTAATGGGCAAGACAACGGAAGATTTTAACACTGTTTGGATAAATTACTTTTTTGGTTGTTTCCTGCTACAAAAACAGAAAGGTTCTGTATTTAGAACAATATAATTCAGTCCAGGTTTTAATTCTCGATGGTAGTTTTTAAGCAGTACCCCATCTGAGGTGGTCCTGATGCCAAAAATAGTAGCAAAAGAAGCTTTTACTCTGCTTTATCAGATAAAGCAAGGTTACACAGATCACAAATTGTGTTTTAATAAACCTCGGGTTCAGTCAACATTTTAAGAGTTCTGTTCAGATCAGAATATGTTTTTGGACCTTTGAGCTACAGATGATCAAATGTCATCTACATGCCCTAAAAACAGTCATTTGAAGAACAAGACAAAGTTGTGCCGACTGCATGTGGATCATTCCTTTGCAGCATAGACTTAAAGACCGTAAACAAGAGATATTCTGATGTCATAGAACTGCAAGACTGTATTAACCACTTAAATTTTACTGGATATATAATTTCAACAGGTCTCATTTTCATTACTGAGGCAGCAGCGTCTGCATAATTACGTTTTTCATACGTGTCATTTTTGAGCAGCCCTGTCTGTCTCAGTCTGGATCTGGTGTTCTTGAAGGACTCGGCTCCTCTGCTCGTCTTATCAGAGCGCGCTCCGAGTGCTATGTTACGCTAACAGTGACGGCCTGTGGTCTTCTCACGCTTTCCCAGGGAGGAGGGGCGGGCTGAGCACATCTCAGTCACTCTGTGTATGTTTGTGGGCACAAGTGTGCTTTTATCAAAATGATAGCTAAAGTGCACAAACATTTGAGTTTTCTTTTTAATTTTCGTGTAACTGCGCTGTTATTGTTTGTCAAGCTTTTCTGCATCTGTCTACATGTCTGATCTGCTAATTGTGAGTTACATTGATCGGCTGCCTGCTGAGATCAATGGGAAGGTGTTGGAATGACTTTGTTCTTTCTATATTTTCACATATAGAAACATGGCTAGTGGGTTAAGATTCATCCAAGGATCCCAGAGGTAACAGATGTCTGGAAGGTCGGTGTTTGTTTAACAGACACAGCTAGTGAGTTTTGATTCATTTGACAGTCTGGTGTTGTAGCAACAGTACATGGCTCTTTTATCAGACGACTGCCTCACAGCAAGAAGGTCCCGGGTTCGAGTCCTGGGCCTTTCTGTGTGGAGTTTACATGTCTCCCCGTGTCTGCGTAGGTTTCCTCCGGGCGCTCCAGGTTTCCTCTCCCGCTAAAGACATGCTGGTCAGGGTGGCCATTAGTGGCGCAGCGGCTCAGGCTAACCCTCCGTCTGATCTACAAAATTTCGTTGTATGTACCTTGTATGTAGCATCTTATCTTATCTATATGACTCGAATGCAGGTATTGTTAAAAAGCCCACAGCATCACTGATTTGCAACAATGGTGACAGATCTGCAGCTTGTCAGTTCTGATGTCTGGATCAAATTGCAAACAGGAAGGTGTCAAACATGGGTAGAGATGGTGAAAGTTTATAAAGCAGAGCTTACAGTCAATGTTTTACCTTCACTCATTATTCCTGAAACCGCCGAATGTCAAGTATTTCCAGCCATTTAATTGAAATATATTGTCCCGTATTCTTTTTTTGTTGACAGTTCAGGGGGGAAAGGAAGAAGGAATCCAGTGGCCTTTAATGGTGGAAAAGGTCTTAAGTTAACTTATTTACGCTGCTTTAGAAAAGCTTTTCTGGATGATAAGACTTAACATCCTTCTCCCCGAGGATAAGTGATGTTGTTGTCATGGTGAGCTCTCCAGAACCAGGCAGACACACTTCCTCCACTGGTCCGGTGACGTCTTTCAGGGCATGGAGACAGACGGGCCATTGCAGGACACAAGCATGGGAACACACACTTATCTGGATCTTTGGAGACATGGAAGACGCGGCTGATTGTACAGGGAGGTGGCGACTTTGGTTGGTACTGGTGGTGGTGGGGGTGGGGGGTGGGGGCTGATAAGGGGGTCCAGGGATCCTGAGACGGGGTCCACAGAGAGATTCGTTGACAGTTGACAACACAGACTGAAAGTATACAGGATTTTGATAATATTAAGATCAGATCAACCCAACTAAAAAAATGCTTTTTTGACCATTGGTTTGGAGTAAGGATAATTATGTATTAAATCAATTAAGAATAATATAAAAAACAGTAAACAACACAAAGGTTGCCATTGAAGTTGCTTTTAGTCAACAATAACAAAAAGAATGACTTTGCTTTGTTGAGTCCTATTGTAGATTATTTGCTACTGTGTGTTCGCCTCCTTAGGTTGAATTGAATGTAATCTCTCTCTGTTAGTTTGTATCTCTTGTTTTGTGTTTTCATTTTGGTGTGCTGCTCCTTTTATTTTGGAATTTGCTGTTTTTCCTGAATAGACAACCTTTTAGCAGCTGGCATTGTAGTTTCCTTTAGTGACTAAGTAGAGCACATTGTGCATTATTAATTACGATGAATCAGACTGCATGTAATCTGATTTGAACTTATTTTGAAAACAGTTGTATTTTATCTAACCAACTTTAGATTTGACACATGTTTCCCATGGTGCACCTTGGCATAAAGTTTTTCATGAATTGCCAGAATTCAGATGAAATAAATTAAATTGGATAACTTATTTCTTCGGTTTTTGGAGTTGAACAAAAGATCAAAGGAGTCTTGAAAAACACAATCCAGAAGTCTGCTGTGTGACGAATTTTCATGCACAGAACTACTTTGATCATTTTATCAGACGATTGCATGATTTTTGCCAAAGAGGAATTTTGCAACAAAAAAAAGACGTAGTACAGCTGCCAGTCCAAACTGTTGACATTGTCCTCTTTGTTTAAAGGGTTGGACAGTGAGGGGGAGGAGGTAGTGGGAAAGGAGACTCTCTGACTGTGCACCAATTGCAGCAACAGTAACACTTTAAGATATTCCTGAAAAATCTGGGTGACTGCTTGATATTTTTGATATTATGTTGCATATTCCTTTTTTCCAGACAAAAATTTTGTTTATGACAAACAAAAATTGTAGACTGTCAGTCTGGCTTTAAAAATAAGATTTTCATTTGCAGAGAGGCTTATAACTTTTTCTTTCATCAAATGAATTAATGTCAGAAGTCGAGTTTTAAAGAGGACTTTGTATATACAAATAAAGGTAGGAAAACTCTGGAAATTTGAAGATCTTTTCTAAATAACAGGAGCAGGTGTCTTCTTCTGCAGCTCTTAAAATGCTAATTATTGTTAACGCTCAGTCGGGGCCTGCAGAGCTTACCTATCAGCTTTCCTGTGGTTGATAAACCTGTGCGGCGCCTGCAAACAGCAGATCTGCTGTTTATCTTCTAGATAGGCCAGACTCCAGAAACAAGTGTTGAGAATGGCATCTTATTCTGTCATCTTACACACACACCCATGCATACAGTAAATTTGGAAGCGACAGAGAGATGCAGCATGTGATGAGAAACAAGGAGGCTGCTGATTGAAAGCAGAGCGTCAGGGTCTGTGGCTGCTCCAGGAAACCAGAGCACGGATAAAGAGGAAATGCACCAAATGATAAAAAAAAGAGTAGACGTGAAACATAATGTAACGGGAAGCAAGATCTTGACGATATTATCTATTAGAAGTAATGTAGAAGCTTCATTTTTTTTAATCCAAACAAAACCAGTGTTTATCCTTCTATCTGTTTTTGTGGAGTTCATTTTTTATCATATTAGAGCATTGTGGGAAGTAAAACATCAGTTTATACTTTTAAGATTTTCCTATGATAATTTAAATAAAATTTGACATGTTGAAGGATTAATGATATGTAAGTAAGAAAGTTTGCACTGATTAACAGAATTACACATTTTAGGCACATGCATAATGAAAGTGGTCTCACAATTTAGCCTTTTAACCCCATTTCAATGTTTTTCTACTTGTTCAAAGTGATGTATGTCTTAATGAAGTTACAATTTTCGTACAAATGTTGGAAAAACACCTAAAATAATGACCTTTTGTGTGTTGATGTTGCTAGAATCCGGTTCTGAATAAAAACTGAGACTTGTTCAGTATGTTTATGATCTTATTTCAGGAAGCAATCGAAGGGAATCTTTAGGTAGGTTGCTTTAATATAACCACAATAACCACTTTCAATACTTAAAAAAGAGTTGTATCCTTATGAGTTACTGGGACATAGGGCATAGTTTAAAAAATACTAAAGATGCATTATTTTAAAGATGCTTTATTTTTGTGAGCGTGCATCAATGAGTGAAGTGCCTTGTGAGGTCAAGACAATGACAAACGATGAAGTAGGAAGCAGAGGAAGTAAGGAGAGTCTGTAGTCACTTTGTTCATCTGTCTCTGTTCCACGAAGGTGGAAACAGGGTCGATTTTTCCCACACTCTTGATAAAGCAATCTTTGTCAGCCCCAGTCATCCTGGAAGAGCGCCCCCCTCTCCTGCACCTCCATCTCAGCCCTACACAGCCTACAGGCTGTCCTCTTGAGGAGCCGGCCAATAAAGATAAGTTTGACAGAGGAGCCAGCCAATAAAAGATAAGCCTGTGAGGAGCCAGCCAATAAAAGATAAGCCCCGGGGGCACGTCTGTGACTTCCTCACTGATCTTCCTTTGGCAGATACAAGGCACCGCACTGATATGTGTGGCGTCTCACTGGCATCCAAAAACTACCCAAACATCCACTGCTGACACAGTGGTCTTCAAGTGAACAGCTAGATCTGGCCCAGCTGTACTTTATGCAAAAGCAAAGCACCTACTTTTATTTGCAACCTATGTTGTAGCTAGAATAGAGGCTGTATAATAGTTTCCCTGAGACCAAATGACCTTTCATCAGACGGAGAATACACCCTCCGACAGAAAACAGTTAATTTGACACATTCTCAGACTCTACCTAAGATTTTAACAGACTATGCTTCGTATTTTGAAATGCTTAAAAATATGCAGATCCATTTATTCCCCTTATTTATGCAGTGATAATTCAAGATCAAGAATCAGGAAGCTTTATTGTCATTATGTGTTACCATAATGAGATTTTTGGTATTTTCGGCTCAGAATGCACATAGTTACACATAACATGCAGACAAAGCAAGACTCAGATTTTTTATTTTATAAAACAGGTTGAGTGCATTGACCAACTGAAAACCAGTGTCACATTTACAACAAAAAAAGAAAGAAAAAAATCTAGTTAATATATAGTCAATTCAATCAAATAGCTTTGAGAAGATTTAGATTCAACTGAATATATTTGAGTTCAACCCTAATTTCTATATCATGCAGTCAAGTTCTGTTCATTATGCTGACTTTTAAAGACAATGCATGTTTATTTGTGTAGCACATTTCAGTAACAACACAATTGACAGTGCTAAAGAGGATATTCATGTATTTAAGGAGACCTGCTGATTGCAACAAACCACTGTCTTTGCAGCAATCCCTCCTCCTGCAAGAGCATCTGATGACAATGGGCTGTTTGTAGCATGGTGGTGTAACTTTGAAGCAATCCATCATACTGAGCATGCATGTGTTCACAATGGCTCTAAAGTATACCTGCAAAAGTTAAGGTTGTAACAATGTTCTCATCAGCAAGGGGAAGTTGAAATCTATATTGAAATGTTATTCTTTCTTCTCATTTCATTCATCAATAGTATGTTTAGAAAAGATAGACTTACTTTCAAGGTGTGAATAAAACCCTGCTTTCAGGTTTTTTATACCGTCTACAGCGAATTACAACAAGCTTGTTGTTAAAAACAATAGAAGTACAACGCTCCTAAAATGGTGAGAAGCTGCGTACATCATGCATTTATCAGTACGTTTAGTGACTTATGGAAAGTCGAGAACACACCAACAGCCCAACCCACTTATGCATGTTTTTGTTTTCTCACTTCCACTCTTGAGGGAGCTTTTTGTCGGCATTACATTGCATGTAAGAAAAAACCTAATCTTGCCTTTCATGAACTTTGGCTGGCCTTAAAATAGGGCAATGTATAAGGTTTACAGTGCTCCTCTAAAATAAAAAATAATCTAAATAAACATTCCCCTTTATAGTCCTAAAGAGGAGAAATGTGTCTCTGTGATTAACCCATTCCTTAGGAAGCAGCATCCCTATCTTATTTTGCCAAGACTTAAATGATATACCAGCAGATTTCTTGTTTTAAGTCAATTCAATTCTATTTATATAGCGCCGATTAATGAAACATGTCATCTCAAGGCACTTTCCAAAGTCAAATTCAATCAGATTATACAGATTGGTCAAAACGTTTTCTATCTAAGGAAACCCAGCAGGTTGCATCAAGTCTTGACAAGCAGCATTCACTCCTCCTGAAGGAGCGTAGAGCTACAGTGGACAGTCGTCTGCATTGTTGATGGCTTTCCAGGAATCCAGTGGAAAGGAAGTTTTACTTAGAGTTATTCCTTAACAGTCAGCCAGAGGAGGCATTTGGTGGTGGAAATATGTCAGAAAGAAAATGTCATCATTATGACAAGTATTACATCAAAATACTGATAGCAAGAAGGAGCGATAGTGACATAAAAACTATCATAGACTACAACTTCATTGACAATAAAGCATCCTTGGATTTATTATATTGTGATGATTTGTTGAGGTCGATAATAGTTTAGTTGCATCTAAAAAGCTCTGTTAATTTTTTTTTATATGGTCTGGGTGTCCAGTGCTTTCACCTGTGGATCTGATTGAGCCATAATCTATTTGTACTGCTGTATAAATCATGCCTACTGGTCCCACTGATAGCCTCTCTGAGGTAGATAAGCTGCACGGCCCGTAAGAATCTTCCCGTTCCCGCTGAGCTGACAGAAAACCTGCACAGCTATAGCTCTGATTGGCTTCTTGTGCCTGACTCTTAACCTAGAGACTCAAGCCTCACCAGATTCCCAAAATCAAATCCAATCAGAATCTGAGTTGACCAAGATGATGACAATGATCAGCTCAAGCCAGCAGCCTGTGAGTAATACAGTTAATTTCCAACTTCCACAGACCTAGATGCTGCATATTGGGGAGTATGGTAAAAGTGAACATTTGACAGGTTGTGTACCAGCTGAAGTCAGGCAATGAGAAACTTATAAACCCATTCATCCAGTGTTATTTGTTTTTCTTCTATAAAGTAACCCATTTTGATTTCTTACAAATAGGAACAAAAATGCTTTGGTCTATTGTGACATGTACTGCTTAAAAGATACCCCCCCCCCACCATCACCGCAAATTTAAAGTTGTACAAAACATTTAAAGCTAAAGACGCCTGGATTATTCAACGCCCTCTTTACATTAGATATGCTGTCAAAATTTTGAAAACGTTTTTCAATTTACAGCCAAATGAACCAATAATACAAAGTTCTCATACAAATTCAACACTAAATCCTACTTTTTATGACTACTGCGTCTCAAAATTATTCAACACATCTGCAAATCCGGCATGACCTCAGGCGCAACTGAGGCGACCAATCAAGGGCTTTATTAGTTGCATCACATGTGCATGAGCCAGAACTCCTCAGATACCTTCACTGTTAATGGTAATGTAATATTTGCATGTTAGAATTTTGAATAAGTCCACAGAATTGTCCCAAAGGCTCACCGACAAGATCATTGACTTGCACAAACAAGGGCAATTATTAGTCTGGAAAGCAGTGAATGTTCTTACAGAAACAGCTGTAGTATTGCAGGATTTATGGGGAACAGAGGCTCTGCCACCTGCTGGCAGAGAGAGGAAGCTAGAAATGGCTGGCACCGCACTGCTGAGGAGGCAAGTGGCTAAAAACCTTCAACTGAATGCAGCCAGACTCAGTGGCAGCAGATACGGAGGTTTCAGTTTCCACAGAAAACTGAACACTGAGGAGCTCCATGTCATTACGCCAAGATGCACCAATACTAACCCAAACACACATCCATCCATCCATTTTCTAACTCGTCTATCCCTTTTTGGGGTTGTGAGGGGTGCTGATGCCTATCTCCAGCTGTCAATGGGCGAGAGGCGGGGTACATCCTGGACAGGTCGCCAGTCTATCGCAGCACAAACACACAGGAAAAATAAATTTTATTTTGCTCATTACAATTTGATTAAGCTAAAGAGAGGATTCTGTCCTTTAGATCAATGAATCAACATGCCTACTAAAGCATAGAGTTTTTCTGCCTCTTGAAACCTGCAAAATACTGTCAGTGAGGCAGACAAAGGTCAGGATACACATAATTACACTCAGACATAACAAAACATAATCTTTTTTTTTAAAACAGACAGTTGATTGCACTGGTCAACAACTACACGCCCTGAGGGGCTCAAGCGTGCATGTAGTCCTTAGCAGCTAATGGCTCAATTTCCAGTCAGAAGTCAGATAGCAGACTGGAGTACTGTGCAGTGAATTTAGCTACAGAACTGTGCAATTTGCATGGATGTCTAAACAGACAGTCCCAGGGAGATTGAAGCATGCAAATACACATTTGCAAGTGAAAGGTCGTGTAAATGTGTTTGTAACATGTAACAGATTATGAACTGGGCTGGCGGTTTGTTGATTTTTAGCAGGAGGCAATAGCCCTTACAGCTTTAGGAAAAATGCTGTCTGTTTTTTAAATGTAATGGTCCTGAATCATTTATCTGATGGAAGTGGGACAAACAGTGCATTTCCCCAGTAGGTGGGATTTGTGAAAATTTTCTGGACTCGTGCAGCATAAACCGTGTTTGGGTCTTGTAGACGGCATCCCACAATCCCCTGTGCTGTCCTCACCACCCGTGCTAAATCCTTCCTCTCCTGCACTGTGCAGCTCCCATATCACATTGTCACACGGAGACAAAAAATGCTTTCTATTGTAGCTCTGTAAAAAAAAATTCAACAGCTTAGTCTAGTCTGTTTCAGTTTCCTGAGAAAAAAAGACCCGTTGTTGAGCCTTCTTTGTCAAGTAGGAGGTGATTGCAGTCCATGAGAGGTCAGAGGAGATTAGAATGCCCTAGTGTGAATTTTGGTAGGAAGGATCTGCGATAATGCTCATTTGTTCACCTTGGATGCAGCAGTCTATCATACATGGGGCGGGAGACACTGTCCAATAGTGATGCTATTTTAGCAAGAGTCTTTCTGTCTCCCACCAACTACACTGGGTTGAGAGGACATCTTAGGACAGAGCTGGCCTTCCTAATTATCTTATCCAATCACTCCGTCTCAGCAGCAGATAAATACTGCTTCAACAAACAGCACCATAGAAGATGTCTGATGTCACCACAGAGTCAAAAATGGTCTTCAGGTGTACAGGGGGCACTCCTGCACACCTCAGCCTCCTCAGCAGGTAGAGTCTGCTCTGACCCTTCCTGTAAAGGGCATCAGTGTTGTGGGTCCAGGCCAGTTTATTGTTTAGTTCAACACCCAGGTACATATAAGAGTCTCTCCCAGGATGTTTTACCAGTGTTCGCATGGCGGGTCTGTGCATTCAGAAATCTACTATCAGCTTCTTGGCTTTTATTTGCATAATCAGGAGGAGAAAGTACTAAAGATGATTTTTCATAAATAGGTTATATACTTTTTAGACTGTAGTAGCAATCAAGATGGGTATTTTGTGCTAAAAATGTAGAAAATAGTTGTGCTAAGCTATTTAAATAGTTTTTTTTTAGTTTCTTTATTTCAAACAGCTGCCAGCTTTCATATGTGGTCAACAACCCTAGTTTGAGTGGTTGTTGGAATAATTTCAGGTGCAACTATTCATTGCTTACATCACAACAATGGACAAAACATTTAAAAGTAATTTGCCTTCTTTAGTGAAGGAAAACAAAAAGCATGTTAACATTAACATTTTACACTAAGACACTCTTGCTATTCAAATTAGATTTTGGCAGAGGGTTCCTCTGCATGAGCGATGGCAAAAGACAAAGATCTGAGGTCCTGACAAGGTTGTTCTTGCAGTTAAGGGGTGCAAATGTCTGACAAATTTGCAAATAATCCGATTACCGTAGTAAAACGGTCAGCTGGCTGCTTGGAGGGGATGGTAATGAAGCTTTGCCTTTAAGGAGCCAAACGGGGTCAAAATTTCCCATCAATCTGAAAAAAGCAGATAGGTTAAAAGGTAAAGCTTTAAAAGCCTTTAATTCAGATACAGCGCAGGTTATTTTTGAGCTATTTGAAATTTTACTTTTGAATGCCGAGACGTGCATTCTTAATCGTGCATTTCTTCTCTGTGAAAGAGAGCATTTTGTTTGACATGATAGACTTTATTGTGGCTGCTTTAAATCCAGCAGAGGACTCGGCTAAGTATGGCAGCTGGGCCTCATCACTTTTTGTTTTTAGACCTGTGGTGTCCAAAGTGAGGCCTGCAGGACATTTGCGGCCCCTGGAAACCTTTTGTGTGGCCCACAACATTCACAAACACCATAAATTTGGCCCTCCAGCACAGGTGGGGGACACGTTCAAAAATATTTGGTGAGGAACTGAAATCTCTAAATAGAAAGTATTAGGTACAACACAAATTATTACATTTTTTAAACTAAATTATTGATTTTTACTAAGGACAATTTTTGTTTAAATTTTGATGTAAACATGATCACTGACTCAAAAGCACACTTCAGGGCACTCATAATATATTTAGCTAAATACAGTAAGACTGCAACAGACAAATCGATCTTTACAAAACAACTGACCCCAAATAAATTTAGGAACTTTTATGGCTTTCTTTTAATAAGGCAAACAATTGAGACCCTTTCTTTCAAAAAGCTGATTACATTTTTTCTATTCAACAAAAATAAGTTGAGTTGATTGTTGAAGAGGGAAAAAATTTTTTTTTCCTCAAAAGATATTTTTTGCGTTTTTCATTTAAAGAAATGTTGAACACCAAATGGTTTAGTGGACCGGTGTACGGCTCTCTAATATTTCCACTATAACTTTCCTCTTGCTAAGCTGAAAATGGTTGTTGCTTTTTTTCACTCCATGTTAAATCCTCAGCTTGTATGTCTCTTGGCAGCAGCAGGACTTTCTGAATAGAGAGATGTTCAATAAATGCACTCTTTTATGTGCTTCATTTTTTATTATAGCCCTTAATGGAAAGTATATATTGGACGTTGGCACATGAAGATATAGCAGACGTGTTTGAGCCAACACAGATGAAGTGTCAGACCTGCTCTCTCTCTCTCTCTCTCTCTCTCTCTCTCTCTCTCTCTCTCTCTCTCTCTCTCTCTCTCTCTCTCTCTCTCTCTCTCTCTCTCTCTCTCTCTCTCTCTCACACACACACACACACACACACACAACCCTGTTTTAATTACAAGTGAGGACTGTGCCTTGACTTCCATTGACTTCCAACCCTTTCCATGGCCTTATCCTGAACCTTTACCAGTACCTAAGCCAAACCCTAACCTCAACCAAACTGACACCTTAGTCCTAGCCCTAACCCCTAGCCCACGAAAAAAATTAAGGACCAAAAAAAGGTCCTCACTTTACATCAAAGTCCTCACTTTACTAGTAAAATTAGCAAAAAAATCTTCTTGCTCAGCTGCGTGTACACGTACACACACTTCCCTTCACCCTAACAGCACCCCAAGCCAACCCCCCTGTTCTCCAGCCGCTAATGACGGACAGCTGAAGGCACACTCCCGGGGCGCCAATCAAATTTGCAGGCCTGTAACTGGATTAGGATGGGCAGGGGGGAGGGCTTTTATCTCTCCCTCTTCCCTCGTCTTGTTTGTGCACTCGTCTCCCGGTGAATGATGGACAAAAGAGCGGCCTGTCAACGTCAACTCTAGGCTGATGGACCATGTGTGTGTTTGTCGACGTGCCTTTGTGTGTGTGTGTGTGTGCTGATTGTTTAAAGGTTTGGAGCTACTGCACAGACCTTGCTTTGTGAGTGTTTTGAGTTTTCTATGTGTGTGTGCTTTTGTATATGAAGTTTGATTTGAGGCAGGCAAAGAGCTAAATATCACTTAGCTCATTGCCTCTTCTCTGTTGCCTTTTCACCACAGTTCAACATGAGGATGACACAAAGGCCTCTGTCCCTGAGCCAATAGTGTCCCCGAAGTAAAAGATGTCAAATCACAGACACACAATAGAGTTAATTGACGTAGGATCCCGCTGAAGGTGTTTTCATCCATTTTTCTATGTTTCTCTACAGAGACACAGTGGTGCTCCAGGAATAACCTCATCCAGAACACCACCACATCCAAGGAGGTCATAGTGCACTATAGGAGGTCCAGGAAGCCTTAACACACTCCTCTCTACATACATGGGGAGGTAGTGGAGCATGTGTACAGCATAAGGTTCCTGGGCATTCACGCTTGCTTTCACTTCCCAGGTGTGAACACCTCCCACCTGGTGAAGAAGGCCCAACAACAGCTTTTCCTTCGCAAGAAATTGAGACACACTGGACTTTCTACTCAGCTGCACATAAACTTTTATAGAGCCGCAATTGAAAGCATCCTGTTTCTCAGTGTGACAATCTGGTATGGGGACTGCACGGCACAGGAGAGGAAGGATTTAGTATGGGTGGTCAGGTCAGCACAGGGGATTGTAGGATGCCGTCTACAAGATCTATTTATTAGTTTATTCTACAAGTACTGAAAAAGCCCAGGCATATGGCCACAGATCCCAACCATCATAAACTCTGTTGCAATACGTCTGCCGCTATCCTGGACTTGCGCGGCATAAATCATGTCTAGGACCTGTAGATGGCATGCCACAATCCCCTGTGCTGTCCTTGCCCGTGCTAAATCCTTCCTCTCCTGCACTGTGCAGCTTCCACACCACACTGTTAAGCTGAGACGCCAAATGCTTTCTATTGTAGCTCTGTAAAAGTTTTCAACTGCTTAGTGGAAAGTCCAGTCCGTTTCAGTTTCCTGAGAAAGAAGAGTCGTTGAGTCTGCTTTACCAGGATGAATACCCAGGAACTTCATGCTGTCCACACGCTCCACCACCTCTCCATGTATGCAGTGAGGAGCGTGTTCAGTCTTCCTGGACTTCATGTAGTCCACTATGACCACCTTTATTTTGTTGGTGTTCAGGATGAGGTTGTTCCTGGAGCACCACTGTGCCAGATTGTGGACCCCATGGTGTGATCATTGTTGGAAATGAGACCCACAATGGTGGTGTTGCCCGCAAACTTCACAACCATGTTTGTGGGGTGAAGAGCAGAGTAGTCATGGGTGAAGAGGGGGAAACGAGCAGGGCTGAGGACACAACCCTGCGGCGTTCCAGTGTTTAGGATCATTGGGGCAGACGTGCGTTTCCCAATCCCCAACACCTGGGCCTGTTGGTTAGGAAGTCACTGATCCAGGAGCAGAGTGGTGTAAAAAATTAGTTGGCAAAACATCTTTTGAGCTGTAAAGACAAAATAATGACGACCATTTAGACTTTAGGAGGATAATTTATAAGAGTCAATGGAAAGAAACTTACATTTTGACATTTACTCTTTTCTGTCTCGAAAGAAAATGATGTAATTACAAGTAAACACAACAAAACTGAACCTTGTTTTAATCGATAAGAAAAACATATTAATGAAAATGTCTCCTCTAACCTTGGAAACTGTTAGAACCACCTACCATTTTATGGCTAATCATGCCCCCTGTTGGATGAACTAACTTGACGGAGATGTTTCTGAAGCTATCTACCATTTCTAATACCAGTCCAAGGAAAGTTTGCCCCACTCCAAACTTTTCTGCTGGAAGCGTTTCTTACATTTACGGCACATTTCAAGTCACCTCACAATATCTCAGAGAGATCAACATCCGGGCTTTGACTCTGCCCAGGACTCTCTATTTCTTTGTCTCAGATGGTCCTTGGTGGACTTACTGATATATTTTGAGTTGTTGACAGTTCCCCTTCAGTTTTACTTATTTGACAGAACCTGCTGGAGTTGCCGTGATGACATTTCAGGGAAGTTAGCGTGCTGCAGTCTGTCTTTGGAGAGAACTTCCTTAGACAGTCAGATCTGGTTTTGCTGGCGGTTGTTCTGCATGTCCCATATTTGTAAATTTATTTTCTGTACTGTCTAATGCCTAATTTCAAAATCTTTTTTTTAATTCTTTTAGATCTCATAATTTGCAGTGATCTTCTTGCCGAAGGCCTCAGGAAGCTCTTTCCCTCTCACTATTTTACAGTCAGGAGTAGATCAAAGGGGACATTTTGAAAAAGAGGTAAGATGGTAGAGCCAAGTCCATCTGATGCAATTTAGCTCTGTGTTGATTTTACAATTTCATTTGGAATAAATTTGAATTAAAATCATACTTGACCTTTCACAGGACAAATTGTGTCACGTGCGACTAACACTTCATCATAAAGATCATACAGTCATTTAACATTTATGACAGCAGAATACAAGACTTAAGACCTCCCTATGCTCTTCATTAGATCATCCATGTAAGGTGCGTAAAAGACAATTAGCAAACGGATTCAAAGGCCTAAGAGTCTTTATTGTGGTACTGTGATATGTCAGTTTTAAAGTGAAGCACACTTGGTAGGAAAGATGCCTCAAGCAGATAAAATACTCCTTTCAACCCATTTGTCTCAAAGTCGGGTCATAAAAATCTGTATCCAAAGACAGAGAGGTCAGGCAGTTTAGTGGTTTAGTCTTTCTCAAAGGCAGAACATGCAACTCGGCTTCCACTGTTAGTTTTGGCTCCAGAGTATAGCGTTTTAAATTTAACACAGATATTGTCACATTTTTCACAGGTTTTTGTGTTATGGACATTAGACATAGCCCGGAAATGATTCCTAATCCTTACCTCGTTTCAGTGTGAGCTGTGCCTTTTATTTTGAGCCAGATAGTCTGTTACTAGAAAATACACCACTGTGCAACCCCATCTTCATATTAATCCAAAATTGTAACATGCTTTACTTTTTATATTATAAATAATCTGCATTATTTAGCTAAACTTAAACTTAATATAAAGTATTCAGTCATATTCAGTAAATTAGAATATGGATTCTGCAGAGGCTGTGACACTGCTGGCACAGCCTGAGGCTCTTCAGACATCTGTCTAACAATAACATGACTGTACTAATGAGATCTAAACGACACAGCCCACATGACATGGACGTGCAAGGATACACATCATACATCCAAATACACTTTTATGATGGTTTACTATATTGTTTTAAACTTTTTTTAAGAATTTAGATTTTATACTCTCCACAGCGTCTAGGTAAACAGAAATTATTTTTAAATGTGCTGTAGAAATAGGTAGGATTCAAAAAACACACAAAAACTAAATAATCCAAATCATAAAACAATGTTTATGCCGTGGATGTCTTTTTGTAAACTTTTAAATGTCTGTAAAAACAAAGTATGCTTTTGCACTGTTATTCGAAAAAAAATTCACCTAAGGTAAACATTTAATGAACAACTGTAACGTTTAAAGCATTATTAGGTTTTTTAAATAAGCTTCCTGGATGTGTAGGTGTTGTAGTCTTCCCAGTTTCCTCCAAAATCAAAAATATATATATTTTTTTATTATCTTGCTTTGGTGCTTACTGTGAAAGCCTTTGCAATTTATATCTGAAAAATGCTATATAAATAGACTTTACATGGATTTTTACATGCATAATTTAAATTAACTGGTTCATCAGGAGTATTGTACACTGGAGACGCTGAAATGCTGTCATCTGGCTCATCACCCATCGTGCTGTCAGCGTCGTTGGCTCTGGAGAAGCTCTGGATGGGAACGTTCTGGAAAAACGGGCTCTTATCAGTGTTTTCACACCATCTCCTGTCACCTTCCTCAGCTGGCACCTGAGAAGCAGCCAGAGAGGAGAGCGTTATGTTGTGAAACAGACCCGCTAACTCGTGTCGCCTGGCTGATTAAAGAATACAGCGTTCTGATACGTTGGAAACATCCTGGAATTACCGTAAGACTGCTGAAGTGATGAGAACGCTGGTCCTAAAATCACTCGTGTCCTAAGCCTGTTGAGCACATATAGTGAGACTTGAGTGAGTGATTAGCCCTGCAATAGAGAAATTAGCTGTTGGTCCTCACCATGGGCTGTTTATGTGATGTGTAGTTTTTTTATCTGGGTGTTTTTTTTATAGATATCAACATTTAAATGTGATCTCAGTAATTATGAAGTATATGTGATATTTACAACTTAAAGGCCTACGTTCAGCTGAAACATCATTATTTTGGTCCGTGAAGCAGACACCCTGTCTACTTTTAAGACTAATCTTAAAACCTTCCTTTTTGACAAAGCTTATAACTAGAGTGGCTCATGTTACTCTGAGCTACCTCTATAGTTATGCTGCTATAGGCTTAGGCTACTGGAGGACATCAGGGCCTATTTTTCTCACTCTACTGATTTCTACTGTTCTCCAGATTTGCATTGCATTACATTGAAATGACTGTTGTCATTTCAGCTTTTAACTTTTTGTTCTCTCTCTTTTTTCTTCATAGTAGGTACACCTGGTCTGACGTTCTGTTGACTGTGAAATCATCCAGGGAGGACAGATCACCGACTATTACCATCTAATGTAGAACAGATTACTAGATCAATGTGTGCTTCTGTGCTTTTTGTCTCTCTTGTTGTGTCTCTGCTCTGTCTTCTGTAACCCCCAGTCGGTCGAGGCAGATGACCGTTCATACTGAGCCCGGTTCTGCTAGAGGTTTTTCCTTCCCGCTAACGGGTGTTTTTTCTCTCCACTGTCGCTTCATGCTTGCTCAGTATGAGGGATTGCAGCAAAGCCATGTACAATGCAGACGACTCTCCCTGTGGCTCTACGCTTCTCCAGGAGTGAATAATGCTTGTTGGGACTTTGATGCAATCAACTGGTTTCCTTATATAGAAAATGTTTGACCAATCTGTATAATCTGATTGAACTTAACTTTGTAAAGTGCCTTGAGATGACATCTTTCATGAATTGGCGCTATATAAATAAAATTTAATTGAATTGAATTGAATTATCCTTGTCTGTTAGTTATTTGCTTTTAGCTGTAATCGTCTTACAGTTATTATAGATTTAAAACTGCGTAAAGTGAACGAGCAGTAAGCGTACACATGCTCATATTTGTGTGTTTAGGATGTTATTGCTGTGTTCATGGCTTTGTTTCTGTTTGTGTTAATGCAGACTACAGACAAGGCGTCTGGATGTTGGTGAAAACTTCCAGAACCGCCTGGAGCAGAGTGCCTGTCCCTCAACCACGCCAGCTCTGAAGCACACTCAAGACAAGTTTAATCCTCCAGAGCTCAGCTTTATCTGCTGCCGCCCAGGAAAAGACTCCTCTACTCCCTCCATTTTCATTTCTGCCTCTTGCTCACGCATTCCCAT
This sequence comes from Fundulus diaphanus, assembly GCA_037039145.1. Lineage (NCBI taxonomy): Eukaryota > Metazoa > Chordata > Actinopteri > Cyprinodontiformes > Fundulidae > Fundulus > Fundulus diaphanus. The sequence goes on along the minus strand of CM073130.1, from coordinate 48,918,912 downwards.
TCCCTCCGCTCTTGTCCTCCTGCCCCCGCCGCTCTGTGATCAATTGCATGCTCTTGAGCACTCGTACAGTCTCCCGTTTCTTCTGGCAAAGATTACTAAAATCTCCATTTCTCAAGCTGTCTCCATACACTTCATCCAGCTAACATCCTCGTCTAGTCCAACCAACTGTAAGATGAGAGGACTTGTGTTGAAACCAGCTGCTCTTTGCACTTTTTCACATTTAAATTGCAGCATCTCCATTTTGAAACACGGTGGAGGTGGCATTATGCTTTTTTTCAGCAGGGACAGGGAACTGGTCAGAGTTGATGGAAAGAAGGATGGAGCTAAATACATTACCAAAGACTTCAGGCAGAGTTGAAGGTTCACCGTCCAGCAAAACAGCGACCCTAAACATTCAGCCACAGCTGCAGTGGAATGGTTTACTGGGTCCATGTGTTTAGAAACACCCACTCCATCAAGTCTGACTGAGTCTGAGCTTCTTTCCAAAAAAGAGTGGACAAAGCCGGTGCAGAGAGACCCGAAACGACTTGCTAGTCGACAACAGCTGAAACCAAATGTGTGCCACACCATTGCTACTTATCTGTGAAAACTATTTATCCTTTTCCTTCACAAAGGTAAATTACTTTTTTTTTTTATTCCAATAACACACAAATACACTTTGTACTATAATAAAGTAACATTAGAAGACATGTGGTTGCACTGGATTTTATTTAGGGGCATCTGATCAAAAGGGAGTGAGAACAAATGCAAATTTTTAGAATTTTATTATTAACACAATCTGAAAACCGTGTATCCTTTTTTGTTGCTGTGCAAAATTAAACACCACTAGTTGTTTGTCTGCCACGGGAAGGCCCACGAAAATGAATCAAAGTCCGACATTTGTGGCTGTAACTTGATAAAAGGCGCATGAGAATTTGTTAAATATGTGTATAAATCATTGAAATAAATGTGTCTTTTATCACTGTGTATTCTTACACTGAAAAGTTTAGAGAAAGCTAATTTTGATCCTGACAAATGTACTGCTCAAAAGCCCTAAAAAACTCCAAGGAAGTCCCTCTACTTGGAAGCACATTATAAATAAATTAAACTTTTGCTTGAATATATACAAGCCACAGTCACAGCATTTTTCTTTCCAGCCTTCTCAACCAATAGATCTTTACCTTCACTTGGACATTCTGGTACATTAGATTGAAACGTAATTTTTTTGGGAGGTGTTTGTGCATTGAAGAAGGATGGCTGGATTAGCGGCGCAGCCCTCCTCTCTGCTTGTGGTTCATCACATCTGGGTCGCTTCAACCTGTGATCTGCTGCTCTGCAGAGAGAGCGCTGTCTGTCACTGAAGACCTGCTGGGCTGTGGAGCTCAACCTTAAACGCCCTCACGCCATCCCAGAGCTGGATGCCTAAGGATTAGAGAGTGTGCTGAGAGGTAGATCTGTTTTGTTTCTCTAATCGTTAAGTACTTTGGAGCAGCCTACTTAGCTTCGTGTGAAGAGAAAAAATGTGCAAGTGTATAACGTGATCTCCAGAATATCCATAAGTGTGCATAAATGTATGAGCCTATTTGTCAAAGTGTATGAGAGTGTGCTTTCAAATGGTGGACCAACTGAATAAGTACCAGAGAACAGCGCTGGTAATAAATACAATGAGGCTTAAGTGAGTGTAAACACTTCTGCAGTACCAGACTCAGAGTGCAGCAAGAAAACTGGGGAAGTTCAAGCCACAGAGTTTATCTGTGATAGAAAATCGATAATTAAACAACACATCTCTATGACCAAATTCCTGCTGTGTTTTTCTAGTCTCATTTTCTAAAGTAAATTAAAGTTACTGTCTGCACATGGAACAAAACTGTTAACAGCATTATGTTTGAGTTAGAATTGCTTCCCTACAAATATTTTGCTATGAATTTCTGACAACGTTGGATTGAAACGGGACACCCATAAGGGGATAGTTTGTACTTTTCTTAAATAAGGTTCGGTGAAGTCATTATCAGTAATTGTTGCCTTACCCATAGTAGAAAGATGCTGTAGCGAGTTTAAACAAATATAAACAAACCCTCAGAGCGGTGCACAGCTGATCAAAGAAGATTCAGATACAGTGAAGATATGAAACTTATGATTCAAAAGCATAAAGATTATATATCAAACACATAATTGTGAAGTGACGAAAAACCTCCTGTATATTTTAGCTCTTTCTAAATACCCCCTTTCATTTGATTGCTGTTTTGGTCAGTCTTGGCCATCTCTCAATGAGTTTCATGAAATGGTTTTCCAATTGTCATGAAGGATCATAAAAATAAAGACAAACCATTGAAAGAGAAGGTGACTCCAAACTTTTCACTGGTTGTGTATTTTGCGTGAACAAGACAATTGTCCAGTGTCATTTTTCTACTACACAAAATCATGTTGGTGAGGCCTTCCGGCTGTGTCTGATGGGAAGGATCAGCTCACCTTTCTATTTAGTTTTTTGTTCTCCAAAAACCAAACCATATCATTACAGGGTAGATTTGCTTTACCACACCTGCATGGGGTGGACGTATGACTAGGACATAGCGGACCATGGACAGACAGGGGCTAAGATTCAATAGGTTATATGGGCTCGACTGCCCCCCCCCCCCCACAAGCCCCTAACTTTAACATAATGCAAAACTCCCTAACATATCACAGCCGAACGACGGATCCTGCTTCCACCCTGCATCCGACAGACTGACACCCCCCCCCCCAAAGAGCTACAAATCCAAGGGAAACAATTGAAGCCGATGATTTCATCCAAAAACCATTAAGAACAACCGTATGGTTAACACCACATTGGATAGTGTTTGGATTGTCTTTTGTGTATGTTTTTGAAATATTTCCTGGTTAAGATCCTTAGTTCGTGCTTTCTTTAGTTAATTCCTGATGCATATTCTTAAGTTTTTCATTTTTTGGGTTTATTTTATGTTAAAATGTTTGTTGTAATTTTGGTTCATTTGGGGATTATGTTCTTAGTTCATTCTATGTATGTTTTGTTTTATTTCCACTTAGATTCCTAACAGGTGTTTCCCTTCAGTTTCTGTTTATTGCACTCCTCTTGTCAGCTCAGCTGTCTTCATTGGTCTTAGCCTGATCTCCTCCTGATTAGCTTCATCAATCTCTGTCTCACTTTCTCCACACATTCCCCTGTATTTAAACTCCCTGGTTTTCATTTCTCATTGCTGGTTTCTTCTGTTATCTTCATGCCCCACAGAGTAAGAGTAGTCCACACGCTACAGCAGCAAACTGCCATCTCCCACCCCCACCAGTGCCCAATCTGAGACCCCACCCTGGCCAGGTTGGTACGCCCAACAAAGTCAGCATTGCTGCCTCTGAAATCTACACTGGCAACCCACAAATCACAAACTCCCGCATGACCTGCCTCCTGGAGTTCACCAGACCCTCAAACATCCCTAAACAAGCCCTGCATCCAAGAAATCAGCCTGGCCCCACAAGGCTTCCCTCACAGTCCACTAGATCCCAAAACACCCAGGGACAAGCTACACACCCAGCAGGAGCTGCTTCTACAGGAGCACATCTATCAAATGGTGGCACTACCTCCATGTGGGAGGAAAAAAGACCCCACTCCCCACCCTCGACCCCCGCAAAAATAAAATAAAAACATAACCACAACCAGAGGGGTCCCCAAACCCGCTCTAAACCCAATCCCCTCATGTCCCTCGTGTCCCCACAACAGGTAAGATCATCCATACCACTCCTAATGGCAATGCAGAACCACATCAAGTCCAATGGCACCTGGCAGATCAGTGGGTTCCGACATCAACAGAGTCCGTAAAAAAAATGGCAAGTGCATAAATTAAAAAGAAAAGAATAAGGCAAATATAGAAATAAACCATGAGCTATCAGACTACCACCAGTCCAAAGAGCAGAGTAGGCCCAGAACCAAAACGAGCCTTGCCGGTCCAAAACTGATCGTAACTTTGCTTGTGCTATACATTGCTGTCTGGGAAACACTGATAAAGTCATCAGCCATCAGAATCATCTGAACAACATCTGACTTCCTTAATCAACTGATGCCTCCAATACTTCACAGATATAATGTGAGCTTATTCATCACGTTCTTCTCTGCACAGCTGTACGAGCTCCATGGCTCCAGTTTCATCTCCATCCCTTCCCCTTGGGGCCCAGTGCTGAACATCATAGACCCATTCAAAGCATTTACCAAGGCAAGGTGCTAAGTGGGCTCCCATTCTATCCCAAATCCTCCAAAAGCTCCCTTCTCCTGCTTGGTAAGGCCTATAGAGAGACAGGCCAGTCTCTACAGGTGCAGCCTGGAAAGGATGACAGCCTCCCTTCAGCAGAGCTTAGCTCCTCTTGTGTGGCTCTGAGGTTCTCAGCCCGTGGATTCCCTCAGGCTGCAGCCGCAGTTACACCCTTAACAACACAGGTAGTGTTGTGTTGTCGACCACATCTTTTTTAGATCCATGGAGATGAATACCAAAAAAAAAAGGGACATATAGCAATTTGTGCCACAGGTACAACAGAAGTGTTTATGCACTTTGAAGTGAAAGGATCATCTGATGCCAGCGGCGCCCTGTGAGATGTCTCGTCTTTCAGTCTGTTAACACCCCGCCAATGTGGGTTAGCTCACAGAAGAGGTGCGAACTCTGAGGTATAACCTGGGACATCAAAGGGAGAACCACTGTCTAAGTCGTGGCTTGCCTATGACTTCAGAGAACAGAGACATTGTTGCACACATAGCCACGTCCTGTTACAGTGTAAAAGGTGATCCATTGGTACACCCAGGGTCTTTGTCAGAAATAAGTCACCACCTAAAGGTAGTAATTAGCTCCATCTAAAAAGGATGAGAAAAGTTTTAAATCACTTTTCGTTTTACTGGCTTTGATATTTTCTAAGGAGATTAAACTCTGGCTGGATTTATTTTTTAAATTTCTATTTTAGCAGTTTAATTATCCTTTCTTGTTAGCATTCAGTTTTTGGATATAACAAATACTTGGCTTTTACAATTGTTATGGATGTTGCAGAGTTAAACTATATTACCAATCCTAAAGGGTTCTCAGGAGTAATCTGAATAATATTAAAAAGAAGCACATGATCCCCTTTTATTTCTCAGAATTTAGTATTAGTCTAAATTCAGTGCAAAAATATATATTTCAATTAAAATATACAAAAATTGATAAAAAAAAATGTACCACCAAAAAGGTCATTCATTATAAATTCAATTCAATTCAATTCAATTTTATTTATATAGCGCCAATTCATGAAACATGTCATCTCAAGGCACTTTACAAAGTTAAGTTCAATCATATTATACAGATTGGGTCAGATTATACAGATTGGTCAAAAATGTTCCTATATAAGGAAACCAGTTGATTGCATCAAAGTCCCGACAAGCAGCATTCACTCCTGGGGAACCGTAGAGCCACAGGGAGAGTCGTCTGCATTGTCCATGGCTTTGCTGCAATCCCTCATACTGAGCAAGCATGAAGTGACAGTGGAAAGAAAAAACACCCGTTAGCGGGAAGGAAAAACCTCTAGCAGAACCGGGCTCAGTATGAACGGTCATCTGCCTCGACCGACTGGGGGTTACAGAAGACAGAGCAGAGACACAACAAGACAGACAAAAAGCACAGAAGCACACATTGATCTAGTAATCTGTTCTACATTAGATGGTAATAGTCGGTGATCTGTCCTCCCTGGATGATTTCACAGTCAACAGAACGTCAGACCAGGTGTACCTACTATTAAGAAAAAAGAGAGAGAATAAAAAGTTAAAAGCTGAAATGACAACAGTCATTTCAATGTAATGCAATGCAAATCTGGAGAACAGTCGACTGGAGAACAGTAGAAATCAGTAGAGTGAGAAAAATAGGCCCTGATGTCCTCCAGTAGTCTAAGCCTATAGCAGCAAAACTATAAAGGTAGCTCAGAGTAACATGAGCCACTCTAGTTATAAGCTTTGTCAAAAAGGAAGGTTTTAAGATTAGTCTTAAAAGTAGACAGGGTGTCTGCTTCACGGACCAAAACTGGAAGTTGGTTCCAAATCAACTAAAATATGTGCGTAGTTACCATTAACAAAAAGAGAGGAAACAAAATAGACAACATGAACATCAACCCAACGTCTGCACATTATCATTAAAAGAAAGATTGTTATTACTATAAAATAAATGTTTAAAAGACTAACATCTGAGGTGATCTAAACAGGTCATTAGGCTCTTGTTGCAGGAAAAGAAATATTTTATATCCTAATTCTCAGCACGTTGTCTAAATTTAATCTAGAAGAGGAAATGATTTGGGATTTCAGAAACACTTTGGAATCATCAAACTTCACAAGCGCTGGAGTAGCTTCAGCAAGACAAAAAAAGAGGGTCCTTCTGGGTCCGATGCGCTGTTTTAAATCTCAAAGGACCAACCTGGATGTGTGCAGGCTGGCAGCTCTGACCAGCCACTGTTTTTCCTCTTGGCGGACGGGGAGCTCGGCGCTAAGTTAATGGAACTGATGCTGTGGTCTGCCTGTCTGCAACCAACTAGCATCTGCTAATAAGGATGATTAGCTAACCTGTTCAAATGCATTTCAGGAAACACCTGCCTCATTTAACAAATGTGTGAACAAACTCAGAATAAAATCACCTTGGTGTTAAATGGAAAAAGGTTTGCACATGCACCTTTCTGAGGGTCTGCAGCCTGTAATGCCTGCTCTGGGTGGTCTCACCGGAGGAACAGGAAGTTGACATCTCCTCAGATGCTTGTAAAATCTGACACAACCAAAACAACAGCTCATAACAAATTGCAGTTCACTTCCCATGGCATGAATGGGCGAAAGTGTGAAAGGGCACGAGCATCTTTATCAGACATTTTATTGCCGTGGCTCCTTCTTGTGTTTGAGGCCTGTTGTTTTGGTCCGGAAGAGAAAGCTCTGAGAGTCAGTACAATGCGCGGAGCTTGCTCGTGGTTCCCACCGGCCAACTTTCCTCCTGAACTTGACAGCTTCTCCATCAAAGCTGAGAAGTCAATGCTGAATTTAATCCATGAAGTAGACGCACACAGTAAGTATCATCAAACCACATCCTGCAAAACGGACCAGAGGCGGAACATGGACTGCAAAAACAGTGTGTAAAAAAGGAAAGGAGACTCTTACTACCTCTCTGTTTCATCGGACTGGACAAAAACAAGGAAAATGTTTCACCACCATGTTTTGAAACACTATGGTTTTTATGAAAATTTGCCTGAAATAAAATTGCTTTCACTTTATTTGAAAAATCTAATTTGCATGAATGCCCGTAGAAAAGGCTTGGTGGTTTCCCCTGTTTTGACGCTTTAGTGAAATCAATTTCCCAGCATCTTTATAAGCTACCCTGGGCTAGTATTGGGTCAAAATCAGAATCAGAAATACTTTAATAATCCCAGAGGTCTGACCCTGTTCTGCTTTCAGAAAGCAAAGATTCAATAAGATAGTTTAGCTTTGGTGTCATCAAACCAAATGATATTCTTCCAGCTTTTTACTGGCTTGTCTACAGCAAACTTCAAACAAGTCAACACATGTTTTCTTCAGGTTTTCTTTCATTATTTCTTTTGTATTTTGTTTTATTTTTGATCATTCTTATTCTATGTTGTGCGTTTGTTATTTTATATAATTAGTTTGTTTTTTGTGTACACATTTATTACACAGATATTTATATTAAATGTGCTATATAAATAAAGTTGACATTGACATTACAGAGACTGGATGGTAGAAAATTAATAAAATTTACAATATAACCACTTGCTATTCTTTTTGTTTGTAGATCGTTTATTGCATTTATTATGGTGTTATGACAACAAGACTTACCAACAGGTAAGTCTTGCAGTGTTTAGTCATTTTCAATGACAAAATGTTTGTGAAATTCATGCTTTAAGAATTTGGCAGGAAAATTGGTAAGTTTTATATCTTTGTGCACTGTTACATATTTTGGGGCAGCTTTATTCCAGCCTCTCTAGTGTGATTGGCTACCCAGCTCCAATTGGTTTGAATCTATCGCACATAACCAGAGTCATTAACCCTTTATTGGATTATCAAGTCGATTACAATCTTTTTAGTACAACTTCATCGTTAGGTTTATTCATGCTAGATCTGTATATGTTGATCTTCTTTCTGGTCATTATTTGTTAATCCTTAAACCTGCCTTTATTTATCCTTTAGCTTTATCATATATCCAAACAAAGTCTTTTGTTTTCTTTCATATCCTCCTCCTTGTTTTAATCCACCCTCTCCCACAGGGACAGTGTATAACTAATTTGGCTTTTAATTAGCATAAATCAAGTATTGCTTTTATAAATACATATTCTGGCAAAGTGTGATAACATCACATCAAAAATGAAAGAATTATCATTACTTAGAATTAGTAGTTTATAAATACAAACTATTTCTGATTTCAGTAGCCGAAATGGGCCAAACTTGTCAGCCATACGCATTTTCCCCATCTGTCTTCTATAAGAAGATGTGGAGGAGTAGAAAACAAGCAAAGACGACCATAGATCATTCAGTTTGCCGTTTTCTGTTGAAATGGAGGACCATCCGTACTCTTCGCCCAGCGAGAGGGAAGAGAAAGTAACCAAGAAAAGAAAAAGAAAAGAAAAAGAAGTAATAACCGGAGAAAATGCCCCGCTTTTGTGATAGACTTAATTTTTGTACTCAATTGTCTGTGGTGGAGTTTCTTTTGGTTGGAAATAGCCGATTTTTAATTTTCTAAACCTGCCTGATTCCTGTTTGGCTGTCTTACTTATACGATATCTGCAGAGGATGAAACTAACAGGGGGAATTAATTCACTATAATTTCTGTTTTTTGAGTTTAAATATAACAAACATGCAAAAACATGCAAGATAGCATGCAAAATACACACAAACGTTTGATAAATAATCTATAATAATAATCTAATTACATTATTATCGCAACAAAATGTCGTACTTTTAGTCAGCATTGGGATGTTTAGGTGAACAGTCCTTTTTTTAAACGTAGACAGAAATTTTTTCAATACCTGAGATAAACTTATCTAATAAACATACTTTGACATTTTGGTGTAAACACATATGAGGACAGGTTGTGTTTATCTTCAGCATTTCTGTCATTTCTTCTTTGCTCCTCCTCCATGTCTTCTGATAATTTGGACACTAGCAGCATCAACATCCTCCTCTTTATGGTTGTTAGCATAATATTAGGCCTTTTGAGCCATAATCCCCTCTGCTGGGTGTCTATTTTTCCTAGTACCCTTTTTCAACTTGTGTTGAAAAATAAAAAAAAAACATGAAGACTGTATTTGTGGTTGTCTCAGAACCTCAGAGGTATGTGTCTGTGTGTGGCAGAAGGAGGTATTGAGCAACGTCAGGAATGTTAACAGACTGCTGGTCTTTATTTGGTCTGGCTCTGGTTCTTATCGGCTTCTGCCAACTCTTCGCTCAGTTGTGACCAATCACTGCGTACGCTGCAGCCACATTCAAAGGAAAACTAGACCTTTAAATGAGGAATCAAGTGTAGACAATAATAATATGTCAGAAGGAATGTAGTCGGAGATAAGATGAAAAAGTTATGGATACAAACATGATGTCCGTAAACGGTACACACAGCAGTGATGTTAACAGCAGCCTTTTTGTGTTTGGCATTAATGCATTGCATCTCATCTGTCACCTGTCAATCTATAAACTCATGGAAATGTTTTTCATTCCACAGATTGTATTTCTGAATGTAATGTAAAAAACTACCAAGCAAACGGCTAAATCTGTGCTTACGGAGCAGCAAGTTCTGTTCGGTTATGACTGTTGGAAATTTACACAGCATGGTAGGAAGAGAGAATGCCAATCAAACACAGACAGACAAATAAAAACATAGATATGAGTTTTTGAAGGTGGTCTAATTAATGCATAACTTCTCGGGGTTAACACCTAAAGCTTTTTTTCTTAACTTGCCATGTGAGCTGGTGTTAAAAAACATACATATACTGGGATAAGCATAGTGGGATTCTCCTTTTTTCCATCATACTGAATGATTAGCATATTTAGATTGTGCTGTTTTACAATTAGAATCCAACTAGATAGTACATAATTGGATCTGAATGTGACTGTTTCGTTGAATTGTATTGTAATGAACAACACTAATCTGAATTACATTTTGACTGCATTTAATTGCATTTAAATAGTTCCTGTTTGTTCGGGGGTCTTGGAGTGACTTTCTGCATCCGTTTAGAAACTATTTAGCATGAAATTTAACTCACTTTAGGTACACGTGTTCAATAAGTTGTTGAAGGAAGGAGCAAACCTGTCAATAACATGGCAGCAACTCAGTGCATCTAGATGTTGTAAAGATGACTTTCTGAAGATTGAAACGAGCATCAGAACATGGAAAAAGGGGAGGAAAGGGGATTCTGGGAAATATGGTTGTCAGTGTCAGACAGGGAGGTCATAGTATTGCTGCAACCGTGGATGCAATGGGCTTTAACAGAGAATGGACCAAAAAAGAGAAAATATCCGGTGAGCAACATTTCAAGGGACTTTGTTGATGCCTTGTTGATGACAGAGGTCAAATAAAATGGCCCGCCTGATTTGAGATGATAGAATGAAAACATCGGTTAAGATAAACACTCATTACAACCAAAGCACACAAAATATTATCTGTGAACACACAACTCGAAGCGGACAGGCTGCAGTAGCAGAAGGTTGCCTCTCCTGTCAGCTAAAAACATGAAACTGACTACATATGGGCCAGACATTAACATTCAGATGGTTTGACAAAATTTGGTGTAAACACAATGAAAGCATTGAAATATCCCGCCCTGTATCAATGCTTCAGGCTGCTGATGGCCTAACCATGAGATATTTTTCTGGCACATGTTGGTCCCCCTTGGTAGCAACTGACCATCATTTTCATGCCCATAGTCCACCGAAATGTTACAACCGACCGTGTCCATTCCAAACAGGAGAATCTCTCCATGGTGTGCAACTGATACATGTGCAGCAGCTGTGTAATGCCATCATGTCCAGATAGACCAAAGTATTGTTTGGTCGTAAACCCAGTGATGTTTACGACCCCATGCTGAATCTAAGACACAAACAATTAAGGCAGTTCTGAGAACAAATATGGACTCAACTTGGTTTGGGTGAAGTGTACCTAATAAAGAGGCCATTGAGTGTGTGAATCTATCTATCTATCTATCTATCTATCTATCTATCTATCTATCTATCGATATAAAGATGTTATCCAGGGATGCCGATTACAGTTCTACAGTTCAGGACTATTAAAATATTTTTAAAAAGCCTACAATAAAATAAGTGACCTTTGGTGCTACTTAGACATCCCTTTATTTCTAACAATGTTTTACTTTCTAAGTACTCCAGTCCAGCAGGCTTTCTGTCCTTTGCATAAATCACACAGTGCACTGCATCTTAGATGCTCCTGTGGATGTAAAAGTCCTGCAAAAACTTTTTGCTCAGTGCTTTTTCTTTGACCAGATTTGGAACATGCTTTTAAAAACTTCTAATCCTTAAACTCAGGACATAATAACGATTTCAAAGGTGCACAACATTTTGGAGTTAATTCAAACACCATCAGCAGTGGTATAAAAATGGAAAGTGACAACTAATGACCATGTAGTCGTGTGACCTCACCTCATGAGATCATGTGACTTCCTCCTTTGTGTGTCAGATACTGCATGTTTTCTCTCATACAACCAATGATGGCGTTTGGGTGAATCCTGAAACATTTTGTAATGTTTTGAAATGTTTCACTACTTGTTTCTGAGATTAGTTTTCAAATGAATGCTATTTGGGTTTTTATTGCCTTCAGTAGTTGTGAGTGCAGATCAGAAGGAAACTTTTAATTAGTTTCATCACCAGAAACAGGATTTCATGTCGTCACCAGACAGGGTCCAAACTAATCTGGGCCTGTTGTCAGAGGGCAGCAGCAGCGGCTGCGCTGGTGGTGGCCGCGTGACGTGATGTGTTACATCAGACTTGGAGCCGCAGCGCCGCTTGGCTGCTCGGGATCTGGCTCAGTGAGGCCAAAGCCGTGTTTATGGAGCCGGCCTGAAGATTAGAATGACTGCACACTCTCTCTCTCTCTCTGGGTTTCCACTCTCAGACTCTCTTCTCTGACTCAATGCTTGCTGCTCCCCTCCTCAGGGGCTCCCCTTATCGAAGGCCTGGAGACTGAAGCAGGGACACTATCTGCAGATGTTGGGAGGGTGTGTGTGTATGCATGCGTTTGTGTGTGTGTGTGTGTGTGAGAGAGAGAGACTGAAGTGCTAGCGGCAGACTTGAAAAGGGTCACAGAGTTAGATATGGCTGTCGCCAGCGCCGTCATACCCTGGAAACTCCTCCACAACGGAGCATGGCATCATGGGAGGAGTTTAGCCCAGGCTTATCACAGCACTGGGCCAATATTCAGCCTGCAGGCTTCGGCTGATGAATCCGTCCCTGCAACATGTGCTGGCTTTCCAGGAAGTTTTAATTTGAAATACTTTCACGTTTCTACCCAACATTTAGCGCTGCGATTCCACTGTTACAGACGAAGATTAAAAGAAGCAGAAAGACTACACGCGTTGTGAACATGTCCAGCACACGAGCAGCACTGTGACTGTGTGTGTGGTTGATAAGAAGCCCTCTGATGGCGCCAGGGTGATCCTCCTCTCAGCAGCGCTGCAGCAGTTCCCATGGTCTTCACCTACTGTAATGAGGGCATGTGGTTGTCAGTCTTTATTGTTAATCAGTTTCTAATCATTTTAAAGTTTTGTTATTACCCAAAAAAATCCAAATCTAGTACACTGACACGGAATAGATATCTAACGACTTTACGGATAAAAGCTAAATACTTAAAAGTGCAAAACACAAAATGAGTTGCTTTTTTTTTCATTGTTATAACTTCATTTCAGGGCTTTTATTAAGGCATGATCCAACACATCTTCAATAAAGAACAATTAAGTGCAGAGCTTCCATATAAGATTAACTTTACTTTTTTTTTTACAACTCATAAACCCATTTTTCTTTCTTTACATATATGAAATAAGATAATGTTTACATAGTGTATGTTTACCAAATGTCTGTAGACTGTGAGCAGTGTAAACAAAGTCAAATTTCTTGTGCACAAATTTCTTGTGCACAAAATCATGGCTGAGTAAACGTGATTTTGATTCTTTAGGTGTCTAACCTGTTATACTTGTATTTTATTTATTTATCTTTTTTATCATTCTTTCAGTTTCCCTATTGTAAAGCAATTTGTGATTTTAATATGGGAACGATGCTATATAAATAAAATGTACTTAAAGACTACTTAGTGACATATTCTTTAATTCATACATGACCAAAATTACACGTGCAGATTCCCATTCAGTCCAGCTTGAAAGTGACCATTTGGGAACAGAGGCTTCTTTCTTGCTCTGCACCCTCTGATGGGGTTGTAAACCTGGCTTCTATGTGGAAAGTGACGTCAGTTGTCTGGTAGTTTCCATTTCATGACAGACTGGAACTGATTGTGATAAATTAATTATTGGATGTTGCCTCATTCATTTTTAATCCAGAGTAAGTGCTTGGAACATGTGGTAAGTAACTCAACTAAAGTTTTGCATACAGATACTTCATTAATTTGGCTTTTTCAGGATTGATTTTGAGAGCACACAAATTGTTGAATTTTATGACTTTTTTTAACCCAGGCCAGACACAGGAGGGATCACCTGTTCATAGAAATAGTGTCAGGGAGTCTCAGTGCATTTGCCTTGACAAGATTGGGTTTGTCATCAGTGTCCACCGAGGCTCTAAAGGTGGGTAAATGAAACTGCAAAGTTATTTGTATGGTGGTTGTTTTCACTCTTGTGACAAGAGTCATAAGAGGACTCTCTTAGTCCACCATGGACTGTTCTCCCTGCTGCCTTCTGGGAAGAGGTTCCGCAGCATCCGCTGCAGGTCCACCAGGTTCTGCAAAAGCTTTTTCCCTGTTGCCATCAGACTGTTGAACTGCTGAACTGGACTCTGCACCACATTTCCACATTTGCTCGCATTTTTGCACAAATGCCTTTTTGCACCATAATTTTTGCACATACAAATGGTTTAAATATTCTCCTGTACACTGTGATCGCACATTGTTTCTTTCTCCTGCATTGTTTACATTTCTATTGTTTACTTTTTAATCACTGCTGCACTTTATACTGTAATTTACAAGCTGTATGCAACGAAATTTCGTTCTGTATGCACTCTTTACATACAAAATGACAAATAAAGTTGTCTAAGTCTAAGTCTAAATAGAGCTTTAAGTATTGTTGTCACCTAGAAATATTTAACGCTGTACCCTCAAGTCCCTTAAACTAAAGAAAGTTAACATGGTTATTGCCACTAATAATCACCCTTTGTGACATCAAACAACTTTGATTTAAAGATGAGCTGAGTGGATGTTTTCAATATCTTATTTAAACAATAACAACACATATTTTTTGAAGATAGTCTCCAACCAACTACCCAATCTCTGGTAAGGGCTGTAGGCCTCTGAGCATCTCCTCCTGTGCTATGGATGAAGAGGTGGAGGAGGTCTGCTTGTTATCGGCACATCATAAGTTCTACTTGTAAAGTAAACAATAAAATCAGATTTTAAAATCTGTAATAAAAACTGCCTGTAGTAAAAAGCCAACACATGTAATTGTGATCTGAAGGCTTCCACAGTTAATGTAATTGATGTCTCTGCATGTAATATAGCTCTCAGCCAACAAAGTTTCTATAAATACTATATTTGGCAATTTCTTTCTATTTTTCAAATATAAAAAATAATAATTTCCTTTCACTCCTTGAGGTTTCAGCTATTAATTATTATGTTTTTTTTGTAGATAATTAAAAGACAAATCTCTACCAGTGTTGTAGCTAAGTGTTAATAACAATAATTATCATGTGGTAAATACTGAATAAGTTACACACTTTTAAATTATAGATTTGTAGAAAATCTGTTAAAATGGCTCTTATGATTAGCTATTGCAATTTTTTTTTATCTTTTTGTTGTTTTTCCATACTAAGGCTTCTACATTAGGGGGAAATAATCACGATCATTTTGTCAATATTGATATTACAATTATGTAAAATAATACATTTTTGGAAAACACTGCAGTTTGTTGCAACTGAAGAACAGTGAGTTGCTTTGTAACATAATTTTTCCCCTAAACGATCCTGTTGAATCTTCCTTTTAATTTTGTGAATTGAATGCAGTTATTGTAATGTAGGCTATTAAAACAATCTGCATAAAGAAGTCACGCACTTTACAGTCTTACCTGATGAGTATTAAATATTGCCACCAGTATGTTTTGATCCCATCTTTGTCTTTAAATTCAATGTTCACACTCATGAAGAAAATACTTTTTAGTTTGCTAGACAATGACGGTTTTTAAATGATCCATTTGCTGGACTTTTTCCTGCTTTGTCATTTCTTACCTGTGCAGATTTAGTTGTTTCATTGCCGACTTTTTCCAGGGTACCTCCTGCCATGGGATGTTTCGTGCCAAGCATGAATCCGTTCAGACACACCAAGGGTGACATTGCTGTCACGCTCCTCTCTGATGTTTAGCTTCAGAAAGAGGAATAAAGTGTAATTTAGTTAGGATGTTTTACAAAATAAGAGCATACTGCAAAGAGGAATATTCCAAATCGCTAATTTTCTGATAATTAATGTGTTTTATATTTGATGGCAAAATCAAAATTGAACTTCACAATTGTGATTTATGCTTGACCTGGCTCTGATGCTAATGGACTGTGAGTTTTAAGCAAAACCCTGACGCTCTTGTTAGCTCTGATTGTTAGTTTAACACTGTAGCAGCTCAGGCGAAGAGTTTCTGGTTTGTCAAACACCTTCATCCCATCAGCCAGCACATAGGGTTTAGTCTAATTAAGATGCTCAGGTGGGTTTTAGCCTCCTTTCTATGTTTAATGAAATACACTCACCTACTCACAACTACATTAAAGTTTTTGTTCCCATCACAGAGCAGCTTGGGTTTGGTTTTAAACAGTATGTCTCAAGGGAGGGGCGTTCTGATACTATTGTTAGTGAAATCTAATCTGTATGTGTGGTACCAGGGTTTGTTCTTGTGCTGGTTTGGAGGACATTGTGCTGAGCTCGGGTCTTCAGCAGCCTCTTTCTCCATTAATGCTCCATTAGCCAAATTAGAGGCCTAATTGGGGAGGCGAGGAGAGCTCTGTAAAGGGAGTGTGTGTCGCTGGATGTGTGTGCACTAGTGTGTGCACACAAGTTGGTTCATTTACTGTAAACATTTAAATGGACGCTTCATTTCAGACAGAAGGGCTGTTATCAGCAGGGCCTGTGAATGGATAAAGGTGCAACACTGGATGGGACACGTCGAGCTCCTCGGTCGAATATTAGACAGATCAGAGCTCCGACGACAGTCGCTGATGCTAATGGACCAAGCTGAGTCTTCAAAGGGCCGCCGGCCGCTAATTAGATTTGCAGGTTATTAGCTAATTAGCTAGCTACTTACTGGGCTTGTTGCCCCCAGGCCTGGTGGCGGGGACGCAAACTGAAGGAGACACAAGGTGGGTGTGGAATTAATTACTGTGTGTGTGTGTGTGTGTGTGTGTGTGTGTGTGTGTGTGTGTGTGTGTGTGTGTGTGTGTGTGTGTGTAACATATTTTTTGGTAAGATTTCCAAAATTTGTTCTACTTTTTAATCAAGTAAAAGCTCCCTAAATACCTTCTTCTGTAGTTGTAAGCGGCGTTAAGACTTATATATATTTTGACATGTTAACATTTTTATTATTTATTATAATCATTATCATTGTCTGCATTGCTTCACATTCTGCTCTGCTTTAACAACTGTTTTGACAGAACTGTATTTGGATGGGCTGTTCAGAAGGCAACAGTCACTTTAAAAGGGACGCGAATGTTTTGAAAGCACCTGTTTATAGAAAAGGTTCTCATAAAAATCTGAAAAATCAATCTGAAAAGGGAAGTGTCAGTTGTTACTCAGATATAATGAATTAAACTTCAATGCAACCAAATGTCTTCTGATGTCATTTAATTATTGAATATATTTTAATAATATGATTATTGAATATAATCTTCTTATGAGTATTTTCGGCATGCATGTAAACGCTTGTCAGGATCGAGTTATTCCAAATGTGGCAAATTGACCCGAGTGCGCTTGTGCGTCTGACGTAAATGTGACGTATTTCCACGTTGTTGAGTTGCAGGAAATATGTCGGGAAGCAAAAACGTTCAGGGCTCCCGATACAAGCTTTCTATTCAAAATATTAAAAGACCTTAAAATTGTTATTTATTCAGTAACGTTTCAACCGAAGCTGCTGCAAGTCCTTGAATACATTTCAATCCAATCGTGAAATGTTGTGCATGTAAACGTAGCTATTATCCAAAGCGTTGTACATCAGTCCATCATCCAAAACTATAGTGTGGAATAACTGCAAAGGGCCTGTGATAACTCTAGAAGTGCTGCAGAGATCTTCAGCTCAAGTAGGTCGTTCAGTTAAAAAAATGCAATGCAATGCAAACTTGACAATTGCAGATGGTCTGCATGAGTTTGAATTAATTCAACTATTAAGTTCAAGCTTTCTACAAAGTAGGTAGAGACATATTCTGAAAGACTTGTGGCTAATATTGTAGAATGTGGATGTTTCTACAAAGCGCTGACACGGGAAGTTATTCTTGATTTTTATTTTAAAAAACAAACAAAAAAACTTGTATCCTTTTCCTTTCCCCTTCAATTGCGCACCATTTTGTGTTGGTCCATCACATAACCTCTCATAAAAATGCTTTTAAGTTGTGGTTTCTTACACGACAAAATGTCAAGGTTCAAGGGGCTTGAAGACTTTAGCCCTTTTTACATTTTCCTGATGATGATCATGGAACAACTTACATTCAGACCACTTCTTCAAATAGTTGTCTGAACTAGTTAAATCTCCTGACACACAAAAACATTTTTTGTCTGTCAGGCTGTTGCTAGAGGCCGATAAGCTCTCTCAGGTCAAGATGAATAATTTGTCTGGATAGTTTGGAGAATAACTGACTACGTGCATGTACTTAACATCAAACTGGAGTCCATGGTCATTCCACAGTTTCCCTGCACAAGAACAGCAGCAATGAGGCCTTAATCTGTGTGAAATTTCCCAGGCCTGACCCCTCCACTAAAAGTGCTCTAAAGTAGTTGGCAGAAACAGCCGCTCTGTGATAAACTGTAAATGACCGAGAGTTGGCTTAACCTAATCCTCTCTCAGAGCGGGTCTGTAAGTTGCTCAGGAGACCTCGTAAGGCTGTGTGTGCTGAGATCTCCACACCTCTGCACTTATCAAAGCCTCGTATATCAGCCAGTCTGTCAAAGCCTCAGCTGGGCTGCCCTGGATCAGAAAATTAATGCTCACATGAGGAGCAGAAACAGTGGGTTAGCTATACGTGTGCAGACCTGCTGCACTGGGGTCATTTAAAGCTGCAGCCGGCGGAATTTGGTGTAAAATACATTAACATAAATTACATTAACTAACACCTTTAGGTTTTCTATACATGTGCTAAACAAGGTATACCAAATCTTTTAAAAGAACTTCAGACAGGTGCTCTTACTGAGTACACGTGGTCGCAGAATTACCAAAGATTAAGAAACATATAACAGAAAACAAAATCTCATAAAACCTTTAAAAAAATTATTAGGACTGTATTAAAGACACATTTAGGTCTATAGAAAAAAATTAAGTAAATAAATAAGAAGAGTAGATGTAGAGTCTGTGATTTTTCCAGATGTTTCCCCAAGTCGCCTTTTCAATAACTGCATGTGCGCAAGACCGTCTTACTTGCTCTTTCACTCCTCAGAGGGATTGTGTGAAACAAATCTCAAAAATTCTCTCTAGTCTTATGTCTTTATACTGAGGAGTTCCTCTTCTTCTCATAAACATGAGCTTCTTTCGACGCTTTACACCGCATACATTTTCAAAGTATGTGGTAGGAGCAGCGGAGCTACAATGAACGACTGGTTATACTGCGAGAGGGTGTGGCTAGCATGATGGCGCCAGTGTATTCGGCACGCCGTCTGACTCGCTCTCTCTACATTGTTATTTTTGCTCTATTTATGCATTTGTGCTATCACGGTTCTGGTGGCTTAATTGTTTACGACCGTCAAGCACTTTTGGACATTAAAACTTCAGTGGATCTACAATTTGGATATGGTCTGGGTCCGAGAGGCCGAGGGTTCCAGTTCCTCTCTGACATCCCTACTGAACTGCTGAGTTATCCACATCTGATTCCGGGAAGGCGATTCCGTCGAAGACGTGGTAAACGTGGAGGACTGGCGGTGAAGATTAAAGCTTATTTGGCATTTCTTTGCCGTCGTGGCAGCTCTCCTCGACTGGGATGGTGTCCTCGTTTCCTGAGTGTAGGACGCCGCTGGACTCGCCCCGTCGTTCCTGGGATGTGCAACTCTCGGATGGACGCGGTGGAGGGTTTCTATCATCGACGGCTTCGGGACCGAGAGAGGAATGTGGATTATGGAAACCTCATGCGGCTGAAGTATGCTAAGTCTTCAACTTGTGCTTCTGCTCCATCAACCATCCGCTTGGCTTTGCTTAATGCTAGGTCTTTAGCTAATAAGACCTTCGTGCTACATGACCTGTTTACTTCTCGGGATTTGGATTTTTTATTCATCACAGAAACTTGGCTACAAGAAGGTCAGTTGTTCCCGTTTTCTGAACTTCTACCTCAGAACTGTGCATTTATAAATTCTCCCCGGTTGACTGGCAAAGGTGGAGGTCTGGCTACAATTTTTAAATCCAGTTTCCACTGTCAACAATCATCTATAAATTCATTTTCCAGTTTTGAGCATCAAGTCTTTGAAGTGAAATTAACTGAACCAATTGTGTGTGTGGTGGTCTACCGTCCGCCAAAGTTCAACAAGGACTTTATTCATGAATTTTCAGAACTTATGGCATGGATTACATTAGAGTATGATCATATTTTAATTACAGGTGATTTTAATATACACATGTTGCCCAGATAAACCTCTGGTGAAGGACTTTTTGGACTTGATTAATTCATTCCATTTCTCACAATCTGTGGTTGGGCCAACGCATTTAAAGGGACATACTCTGGATTTGGTATTATCATATGGGCTTTGTTTGGATGTCATTGAAATCCTCCAGACATGTATTTCTGATCATTTGCCTGTTTTATTTTCTGTTAATATTTTATCTTCTGTGGATACAAACAACACAAAACCTCTACCTTCTCGTACTATAAACTCTGAAACTGCTCTTCAACTAAATGCAATCCTTGGTAACACTACATTCCCCACTGATAGCAATCTTGATATTGAAACTCTTATCCTAAATTTTAACAATGCATGTTCAAATGCTCTAAACACAGTAGCACCCTTGAAAATCATAAAAATTACAAAAAAGAAACTTTTGGAACCGTGGCTTAATGAAACCACTCGTGCACTTAGACGGGATTGTAGGCGAGCTGAGAGGAGATGGAAAAAAGATAAATTGAAAGTTTCATATGAAATATTGAAAGACAGTTTATTTAATTATCAGAATAATGTCAAATTAGCAAAATCTAAATATTTCATTAATCTTGTAGCTACAAATAAGCATAGGCCTCAAGTCCTTTTTAATGTCCTAGATAGGATTGTTAATCCCTCGACTACATCTGGCCCTTTAGCCTCTGCTGAACTTTGTGAGGCCTTTTCTAAGTTTTTCATAGAAAAAATTGTAGCTCTTAGAAGCTCGAATACCCTATTAGTTTTAGATTTCCAAGAAATGCCACAATGCACAGCTGTTCTGGAGCATTTTCAGCCAGTTTCTTTAGATGAACTCACCTCAGTAATTAAGTACCTGCGGCCATCAAATTATCCTTTGGACTGTCTACCTACTCGTCTGATAAAAGACATTTTTCTTACTTCTGGCCTATATATCTTAATGGTGATAAATGCCTCATTGCAGTTAGGTTGTGTCCCATCAATACTTAAACATGCTGTCGTTAAACCCCATCTTAAAAAACCCAATCTAGACTCAAGTGTACTACCAAATTTTAGGCCCATTTCAAAACTCCCCTTTTTATCTAAGGTCCTTGAAAAATTAGTTTTTATTCAGCTTGAAATGTTTTTAAAAGACAATATTTTAACTGAGACATTTCAGTCTGGGTTTAAAGCTGCTCATAGCACTGAAACAGCTTTGCTTCGAGTGTATAATGATCTTCTTTTAACAGTTGATTCAGGCAATGTCGCAGTTTTATTACTTTTAGATCTGAGCGCAGCATTTGACACTGTAGATCATCAGATTCTCTTACATAGATTAAAATATTGTGTTGGCCTGAGAGGCCCGGTACTTGGATGGTTTAAGTCTTATTTAGAAAACAGAACTTTCTCAGTTCATTTAGACCAATGTTGTTCTGGGGCTAAACCTTTAAAGTACGGTGTCCCCCAAGGCTCAATTTTAGGTCCCATTTTGTTTATTTTGTATCTATTACCTCTTGGTCAGATTTTCCATAGGTTTAACGTTTCATTTCATTGCTTTGCAGATGATGTCCAAATTTATATGCCCCTCAAACTACAAAATGGCAAAAGTGAATCTCTTCAACTATTGAACAATTGTTTAACAGAAGTCAAATCTTGGATGGAACAAAACTTTCTTCACCTCAATCAAAGTAAAACGCAAGTTATACTATTTGGTCAGAGTCTTCACACAACAGATCCAGATCTGATTCTTGGTTCTTTAGCTCGGTTTTGTCAGACCTCTGCTAGGAATCTTGGTTTTACTTTTGATAGTTGTTTAAAGCTAGATAAACAAGTTAGCTCTGTCGTTAGATCAAGTTTTTATCACCTGCGTATTTTAGCTAAAGTTAAATCTTATTTTTGTTTAAAAGACTTTGAAGGACTTATCCATGCCTTCATCACATCTCGTTTGGACTACTGCAATTCATTATATAGAGGCCTGGATAAATCACAGATGCAGCGACTTCAAATGATCCAGAACGCAGCGGCTCAGCTTCTTACAGGAACCAGGAAGCGTGACCATATAAGGCCCATACTGGCCTCCTTACATTGGCTGCCTGTTTTTTATCTAATAGATTTTAAGATTCTCTTATTAACTTATAAAGCTTTAAATGGATTAGCTCCCCCTTATCTTCTGGAACTTTTAAAATTTCAGTCCGTGTCCAGAACCCTACGTTCTAATAATCAGCTTTTACTATCAGTTCCTCGGACCCGACTTAAGACGAAAGGAGATCGGGCTTTTTCTGCTGTTGCTCCTTCTCTATGGAACAATCTACCTTTCCAAATTAGATCTGCCCACAGCCTGGATCATTTTAAATTGCTTCTTAAAACTCATTTTTATTCTTTGGCATTTAATTAAACTAGTTTTTAAAATTTTGTTTTTATTCATTTGTGTTGTTGTCACTCTTGTACAGCACTTTGGTGCAGTTCTATGCCTGTTTTAAAGTGCTATATAAATAAATTTGACATTGACATTGACATTGACTAACACCGAAGCTAACCGTGAGGCTAACCGTTAAGCTAACCGGATGCATAAACACTAGAAGTGCGCATGCGCAGCCAGCAAGCGGAAACTGACAAGGGACGAGCACACTAGCGTTAGGTGAGCGCATCAGAATGATTGGCATGTGGGACAACCAATAGATAAGTTGATAGCCCCAGAACTTGAGGGACAGAGGGGGTTGAGTGTGGGACAAAAACTCTGACAAAACCTTGCTCTTCAGAACAAACTCAGGGATTGGTTAGTTTTTACAGGCCTGCAGCTCCCACAGAGATCGATTTATTTAAAACCTCCTTTTTCTGAATACATAATTTACTACTTTCAGGATGGAAGGACCATTTCAGCCAATGTAACAAAAAGTGTTTCTGAAAAGGATTACCAATTATAGCTTTAAATAGAAATAGAATAAAAAAATACTGGATACATATATGTGCATATTGTTTTTATTATCTTTCATTTTATTTCCTCTAAGGTTTCTGTATAAACTCAAAGACTGAACACCAAGATCATCTGAAACCAAAGTCAAATTCCTGGTTCATTCACAAAAACCTGGCCAATGAAGGTGATTCTGATTATCTAACAGATGCATCTTGGTGTGATGCTCTTTGAAGTGATTTGAGTATTTTACTGAAAGTTGGCGTTATAAAATTTAGAGCATCCATCGCTCCAACAACATTCTCACGTTCTATTGTATTCCAGCTGTTTACTGAGGTGATAGTCTGCACAGAAAGTAGTAAAATGTTCAGATTTTTTTTTAAAATGCCGCTTCTAAGTCTTAATTTGATCAGGAATGCACGAGTCAAGCTTTCACCATGTGAAGGAAAAAGTGAGCTGGGTATAAAAATAGTAGCTGTAGAGAGAGCTTAAGGCCCACTGAGTCGAGCTGATTCTGTCCTGACTGCGTTGTTTGTTAGGAAAACACTGCAGCATCCAGGTATTGTGGTGCCGGACTGGCACCAATGTTGATGGACGTTTCCAAGTGTGTGGTCGCAAAGCCATTTGTTGGGGGGGGGGGGGGGGGGGGGGAGGGAATGTTATTTTCATGTCATCGGTCGTCTCTCCACATTATCACTGAGAAAGAAACATTCACAACATCCAGAGGAAATAAAGCAAATTTTCCACTTCATTCATTAGAACAGATTAGTTTCACCTTAGACACACCTGCCTTCTTCACACCCCTTTACTCATGGATGATCACTCTTTTACTTTGTGTCATTAATCTGTACTGTTTATAGCAGTTGGGATACAATATATTACATGATATTTAATTTTGATTTCACAACAAAAATCTGGGAAAGTGGAAGATTTAGTGCTTTGCTGTCTTTTAGAACATATATTATATCTATTTAACGTTTGATATTAAAACTCTGATTGGCAGATATGTAAGAACAGTCCACACTGTGGTGGTTTTGCCTTGATGGAGTCGCCATCTTCTGCAAATCCTGTGGATTTCTAGGAGAACTGAAACCCCCACGGTTAACTGGGTTATTGGTCCTGTAATTTGTAGGAGTTGTCCTGGAAAAGGGCATACAGATATGGTTCAGGAAATGTTTTTTAGCAGAATAGGCAGTGAGGGGTGGGGGGGGAATTCAGAGAGGCCCTCCACTTCAATCGTGGTAAACGGGGACAAACAGGATTAAGGTGGAAGCGGTGGGCTGGGAGAGAGGGTGAGTTTGCCTCTCGACTTTCAACAGCTCTGAGCGGATGCTGCCAAAGAGCCGAGGAAGAATGGTCGGCCTTTCTCATTTCTTTAACCGTTGTACATCCAGCAGCACTTTATTCTCATTGGTGGAGAGCAGGGAAGAGGCTGGCTGCAGAAGCGGGGAGGTTTGGGAATGATTGTGTCTGTGATTTGTTTCTATTACCTTTATGTACATGTAAATGTGGCCAAGACATTATATTTTGTGACATTAAGAAGGCTCTTGAAATGTAAATTGAACCAAATGTGACTCAAGCAAGATGGCGGTTTCCTCTACAGAGTGACATCACATTTTTAAAAACCAGGATTTTACTTAAAGACCACTTCACCTAACCTCTTTTAATGTTACTTCTGTTTTAAACTGCATGACTACATTGCATGTGGTGAGCTGGGATCGAAACTTCTTATATCTCTAAAATAAAACTACATGCATGCATCTATTCAGAGAAGAAAAGAAAATCTCATCCAGCAGTGTAATAATTGCTATTATTATTGACCCCTCTGCTCTTAATACTTTGTAAGATGCACTGCAAAAATCCCATTGTTTTTACAAAAAAAACAAGCCTGGAAACTATAATTACCCCCAAAAAAATACAGTAAACATTTAAAAACCTTTATAATGCAGTGCCAAATGTTTAAAAGTTTACCTTTTGCCATTTTTTTTCTTTTTTGGGGGGTTAAAATACATTTTAAATCAGTAAATTTATGAGGAAAAGTCTGCTGAATTAGCATTACAAGTGTTGGTCCATTTTAAGTTGTATGATAAAGAACGGCCAGTTTTATTCTAATTTATGATCCCTTAAACTCTAGCAAAGTTCCAAGGGCCTTCTGAAGAAAAACAGGCCCACAGCATCACTAATACTCCTCCATACTTCACAGTCAGCATGTAAGGCATGTTTTCAATGGACCCAACTGGAGATTCCAAAAATCTAAATCTTGGTCGGATAAAAGCACTTAGAACAAGTGAAAGCTCAACATGTTTCCTTTTGTGATGGCAGGACAGAAAATGTTTTGATTTGTTATGGTTTATATAAAATGAAGCCTAGGCGAAAGTTCAGTTGAAGAAACTGAATTACTTACCTCCATCCAATCAGAGGCTCATCCGCCTCCGACGCAAGCCAATCAGCTTTGAACCACACCTCCACGAAGCCCAATCAGCATCCTGAGTTCATCTTAAAAGATCTTCAAATCCACGTCTCAGCCTGCTACCCAGCCAAGTGCAAGCAGGGGTTTGGACTCAGATGACCATGATTCAACCCACCTCCATCCCTTTCTCCACCATCGTAGCCAAGCTCCATCTGGATTTTCCATGGTACTCCTTCAACATCGTCCCTATCAGAGTGTAATTCCTCCCGGACTCTTACTGCATTCCCCCTCATATCTCAATCGGTCCGGCAGAAGACCGCCATGTTGAGCCTGGTTCTGCCAGAGGTTTCTTCCCAAAGGGGAGTTTTTCCTCTCCGCTGTCGCTTCATGCTTGCTCATCATGGACAGGTTCATGCAACCTATTCATCCAAGCTAGACATCTATCTTTCCGGGTCCCTGAGTGAAGGACTAGTATCAGCTCTCGCAGTCTACTGGATCTCGCCAATACAGCTCAAGCAGATCGTCTCGCCAACCAGCGTCTATGGACTGAACCAACTTCGTCTATCTCCACTCCACCACCAGTTTCAGGCCTGGGGGGAAACATCCCTGTTCTCATACACCTGCTTTTGCATATTAAAGTATAATTCAGCACTAATGTTTCCTGCCGAGGTCTGAGCGCCAAAGTCTTAAAATAGTGTATCAATAAAATTCTTCTAATTGTCTTTTCTTTCCGTATGAGTTTTTCAGATTGAAATGTCTAATAGTTGTTTCCTTGCTGCTGTTCTATAACTGAACTTTGGAGTATAATGTTTACCTTCCAAACCCTAGTCCTCAGTGTGCATGAAGGGTAGATAAATAAAAAAAAAAAGTACCTCGGTATTATGTAATTGCACACTCTGTGGAGTAACGTTCCAATAATTGACCCATCAAACCATGGACTTCAATAAATCCCATTAGGGGATGTGGTGTGTGGCAACAAGACATTAAATGATTGTACATTTGCTTGTATGTTGCCAAACATAGAAAATGTTTCAAAATGCTCTGATCGAGTCAGCTAGACATCACATTTTGGTCCCCGTCCAACTTCGCTTGAAGTTGTTCTCTTACCTGCCTCTAACATGGCCAGTTGGCATGTAAACATGTAAACATGCCAACTGGCATTGTAAACGTAATATTCACTTGATGCCCAAAATATCCCACAAACTAAGAGGTGCCACGAGGAAGAGATAATAACCGGTATTCAGTTTGCGTGTCCAAAGTCATAATGTTCTGCATAATCAGTGAGGGCCACTGGGAAAGAGAAAGTAACGGACAACTTAAAGATATTCTAGACACTCTGGCTGTCTTAAAAAATGGAAAACTCTATTTTCAAAACGTTTATAACCCTAAACATAAACTGGTTCACAATCATTGGTCATGAAGGGGAATGTTTTTTAAGCCATTATGCATTAATTAGTATTCAGCACATAATTGACACCCCCCGTCCCCACCGGAGACCCCGGAGTCCATTGGTCTAATTGGCTGGGGAACCAATGGTTACTATTATTTTACTAAAACAATAAAAACAAATATTCTGGTGATTTCTCCTTAGTTTGATTTTATCACTGATGTATAAATATAACGTTCAGTGGACCTGTGTTGGAGTTACTGATAAATTTTTTTTATCCTTTTCTTTCTACAGTAAACCAATTCAGTGAGTTAACTTTTCAGTGATATTCCAATTTATTGAGAGACATCTTTATGACAGTTTATTTTGCATAAAACCACCACTGAGATTTTACTGCTGTAAAAGTTTAACCAATGTCATTTTGGGCTAAAATCTGTTGCATTTTAAATCAAAACACAACAACTCTGGTTTCTATTTATTGGGACGTTATAAAAATGGCCACTCTGGAGGTTGTGTCCGGCCAGCGTACCGTTATAGCAACATTTTACTGCAGGGGCTTAGAAATTGAATAACTCCCTGCCGATAAAAGCAATTGTACAGTTATTATCTTCTTAGGGCCCCATTTGTGTGGAGTGCCACTTAGAGCAGGATGGTCAGGGGACTAATCTCATAGTTGGAATTCTTAGTCATCAGATTCGCCACCGACGACCAATGTCACTGCGGCGCTGCAGCCCTTTCCAGCCAGCGTGATGATGATGGGGTCGCTGTGACCTCCTGACTGATGGGCTTCTCTGCGTGTGTGCATTTGAGTTAGTAAGTGTGTGTTCATCAATGGAGGTCACTATTGACTGTGTGCACAGCGACACTGTCGTTGTGTGAGGTCATCTGGCACATTCTCAGGGTTTGGAGGGGGAACCGTGGAGATGTCAGAGAGAGAAATAAATATGGATGAGATTAAAGTACGGCCAGTAGGAATTATGCCCCATATGTCAGTGTAGCCCTGTTTAAACCTTTGTGATTCGATTAGGTCTGAACAGTTAGCTGCAGTTCGTCTTTGATTTCATGTTATGAACAGACAAAGAAGCCTTCACAGCAGAGAGAATGCAATGATCTAAAGTGCAAATGGGTGTAGGGTAAAACTCTTTAATTAGTTCTGATTGAATATCAACAAAGTAAGTAAATATATTAAAATAAACTTGGCCAAAAAGTTGTAGCATCTTATAATACAGTATAACGTAAATTACATGTTTGGTTGATAGTGGTCTACATAATTAGGTATTAACTGGTACATCAACAGTTCAGGAATAAATAATATTTTGACAACAGCATCCAGTTAAAAGTTGAACAGCCAGAAAATGCTTGAAATAAAAAATGGCATAAGACAGAAGTGAAATCAGTACTTTTCAGTACTATTATTATTATTATTATTATTATTATTATTACTATCCATTGATAGTCAGCATCTATCCACTGTTGGCCATTGTGGTTTATTTTGTATGGTTTTCACCCAGCAAAACCTGTGGTTTCTAGTGAAGACCTGAGCATCTCAAAAATAATGATGTGTTCAACATTTTATGTTCTGCCCTCCCGCTAAAATGATGATCCCTAAAACTCCTCATGTGAATCACTGAATCACCAGTTGTACCGTATCATGCTTTCTTTGTATTTTATAAATATTCAATGCACATCAGCAAATAATACCAACATTATAAGTGTGTCAAACTCAGTAAATGTTGCACAGACCATAATTCTGTGCTAGTGAAATCTCGTAGAGTTGCTTTTCTAATTAACCTTAGGCACCAAGCAGATATTTAACTGTCTCAAAGCATCATGTGTATTAGTTTGTGTCTAATAGGGTAATTTTGTTGCTGAACTGCCTTTGCATCTGTTGTCAGGAAAGTTTTGATCGACTGCAAATTGTTGTAGTGATGTTACCTATGAAACCTTTCTATTAGTGCATTCTTGAAACACATAATACTTAATAAGTGCAAAGATGTTCTTTAGATTGTTGAATTGGTGCTAAAGTTTAAATTGAAACACCATTTTTTTTTGTCAACAGACCTAAACACAAATAAATACTTTAAAACTGTGTTTGATACTAAACAGTAAAGTAAGACTATTTCATCATTATCCGAAACATCTCATTGTTTACATTTTTCTCATGACTTAATTATCCATCATGCTCTGAAATGTTAAGTCTTTTGCACATAAGCTTGGTGGTTGGTGGATATAATTTCATGGAGTTCAATGCATCATCTGAAAATTGAAAGAGCATGACGCAACTGCAAACCTCCTAAGACGTCACCTTTCACATGAACTGACAGGGGGAGCAAGCAGAGCATTAATCAGACAATGGTAACTTTGGAGGAGCTGCATAGATCCATAACTTAGGTGGACGAAACTGTCAGTTGCTACGTTTACATGGACAAAAGTAATCGGAATAAAGGGCCGATCGGAATAAAAACACGTAAACAAGCCAATCAGAATATTGTGATCTGATCAAACTCAGTCAGAATGAAATTCCATTCCGAATGAGAGGGATGGTCTAATCCGATCGGTATGCATGTAAACGCTTGTCAGGATCAACTTATTCTGAACGTGGCAAACTGACCCAAGCGCGCATGTATGCCCGACATAGACTTGACAAGAGGCAAAACTGCCTATATCTTTCTATTTGAAACTTTAAAGGAGCTCAAAATTATTATTTATTCAGTAACGACTCAACCGTGATTAGAACCTCTTGCAAGTCCAGCCTGGGCACTCAGAAGACATTGCAATACAGATTTGAAACAAGACAGCACACACCCACGCCACTATCTAAAATATATAAATTAACAATTTGTTTAAATGGCGTGATGCAGCTTAAATTCTGCATGAGCTTTTCTGGACAGAAGAGTGGCCCAAAAAATGTTTATAATAAATTAGTCTTTGCTTTTGCTAATAGAGCAGTACCCCCAAAAGACTTGTGGCTGTATTTGCAGGTTACAGGTTAGACAACTGGTTCTATGCAGTATTCGCTCAGTGAGGCTGAATTAAAAAAATCCATGCTACACTTATATATTTTTATTGATTTATTAAAAAGCATGTCTAACTTTGCTTCCACTTCACACTTATCTATTACGTCATCATTGTTTACCTCACAAAATTATATGAAATGTAATTATATTTGAAGCTGTGATATAGTGTGAATAATTTATGGTATGAGTACGTGCAAGGTACTGTACAATCTGCACTCCCTGCATTTTGGCAGCTCAAGCATTTTGCTCTTCTTGGGCGTTAAAGCTGTCTGAGGGTGTGCTATGTAGACGGTGGGTGTCAGACTAAATAAATGCAGGACACCCAGGTTTATTTTCTCTTCAGCATCTGCAGTAGAGCCTTTTGTTTTTCATGTACCTCCGCCAAAGAAGAACAGAACAGCAAACAACCCTGGCAAACTGAGAGACGTATGGAAAAAAACATGGATTCTTTAAAGGAAAAGGAAACAAACTTGTTCCACACAGAGTGGGTGTGTTTTCAGACAGACACGCAAAAACAAACACTATGAAAAGCTCTCACGTGGGTTCCCGCCAGTATTGATCTTTTAACATAGGATTATACAGTCTGGCTCTATAGGCTTAGCGGCCTTTAATTCCCTCACAGGATAGATAGACTGACTTTGGCTCTATACATATCTGGATCAATGCAAATCTACTTTTGTCCCAGTGGTTCAATTTTAAGTGAATTCCATTAGCCATAAGTAAAATTTTTCTGGGGTAATGTGATTAGGTCGGGCGGGGGAGGTCCTCACCGATGGAGTCTCTCTGAAAGCGGTGAAACGTTCCTGTTTTTCCTCTTCCTCCTTTTCTTCCATTTCACTCCCTCTTTGTCTTTTTCACCGTCGCAGGTCAGAGGGAGCGGGCAGAGGCGGACGGGGAAGTGACGATAACACAGAGAGACTAACAGGTTGTGATGCAAGGATGCCCACTCGTTTGCAAGCGGATGCAGAAGGGTTGATTGATCCTTGCGTAGGAGGATTTACATTTTCCTGTCAGTAAAACTGCACTTTTACTCCTCCCCCCCCCCCCCACCCCCCCCCCCACCCCCCCCCCCCCCCACTATTAAGTGATACTAAATCCATTTGTTCTCTTGCTTAATTTCAAAATTTTGTACTTCTTTGTGTTTGTTTTTTTAATCAAATGGGATTTAAAAAACAATTGCGAGATCTGAAAAAGAGACATATTTATTTGATGTGTTTAATAGGTGGCTTGCTTGCAGCTCTGATTTTAGTAATGCATGCCCTGCACACTTTTTGGTGCCCTTGCTAAAAATGTATAAAAAAAATTTTTTGTGTTTTTTTAAATAAAACGATTTTTCTTTGTGACAGCATAATCTAATAATAACAACATATTTGATGTTTTATTTTGTGGGGCCAAAATATCAATAGTTAAGAACTAATAATTTTTTTTTTTAAGAAAAACTGGCACAAGCTTTGGCAGCCCTGTTAATACTTTTGTGGTTTGGCCGTTATGACAGCACTTAGTCTCCTATGACATTTCACAAGTACAAAGACTATTCTTTTGTCCTGCGTCCTCTTTTATGCTCTCTTCTCTTTAAATCACTCCACAGGTTTTCAAAATAGTTTACATTTGGGGACTGAGATGACCATGGAAAATGGTTGGTATCTGTGAACCGTTCCTGTGTTTTGTTCTAACCACATGTTTTTGATTACTTTTCCGCTGAAAAACCCAGTGACAAAACCTGGCAGAGCTACCGGATTTTGTTCTTTTAAATATCCCAGCATCACAGATCATCCACCGTACTCATGTGGAGTCTCATGTGACCAAAAGTTAAAGTCAAAGTCCAAGTAGCATTTAGCAAGCTCCACATATTTACATTTGGGATAGTTAGACAGAAGAACATTTTTTCACTGTATTCCTCCCAAATTACCAGTTGGCATCTAGATGATGCATAATCATTGTTCTCAGGTTTTGTTTTTCTACCGCTACATATCCTCATCCTTACTGTGTTGTGGCAAGACAGGTGTTGACAGGTGGGAGGGAGTAGTTGCTGTTCGTCAGTCCTTGTCCCCTTGTCCTCCCCAGTTGCCAGTGGTGGCTTGTTAACGAGGGTGCTAGGGCACCGTCCCCATCAAAAACGCAGGAAAACAGTAAACACAGTAACACAGTAAACATAAAGTACAAAATAAAAAGTTATTATCACATCAGTTCATGCATACAATGTTTCTGACTTTTTACTTATTTTTTATTTCATGGCATTCCCATTCCAAATAGATTTTTTTTGTGTGGGGGCCTAATTTTACCGTGTCAGTGGCGAAAGGAGCCAACCAAATGAGTTTGTATGTATGTTGTGAAACTTTTGGCTTCCATGTGACTTTATGTTGGTCTTTAATTAGTTACTTAAAGATTCTCCAGCTCTCTGCACTTGTGGACAATCAGTACTTTTTGTGTCATAGTTTATCCAATCACATTAATTCATCATACCTGTCAATCAAAGTCTCTATCCTGTCAGCATAGATGCGCAGGTCCTTTAAACATACTAATGCAAACTGAAGAAGGAGACAACATCGAAAATACAGGAGACAACGACGCAGCAAAGAAAATTTTGTAATTTATTAACAACATATAAATGTCATGAGGCTTTTGCTACAGGTGACAAAAATGGATAAATAAATTTGAACCTGACCGACCAAACTTAAAGATTCAGCAGCCAGATATACTGTATAAAATGTTTATATTGTGGTGGACCACTAGGGGCCTCTACTCACATCCAGATGACGGGAAGTTTTGTTTTAACAAATTCTTTTTTTTTTTTTTTGGTGTTCATCATCACACTGTATACCAGTACTCAGTTCAGTTGGAGTCAAGTAAACAAAGTCATCAAACCCAACTCCTCTGTCGTTTTTCTTACTCCTCCACATTGGTGACTCCGAAAGTCAACATGTCGACCTCCCAGGCGATAGATGCCCCTGCTGAACCTCCACTGGCATCCCCGGCTTCTTTTTCTGTGGCTGCATGATCCGCCTTCATGGTTTGTCCACATTGAAGCAGTTAGCTCTGCGTGGAATTTCCTCAGACGACACAAAGTACCAGTATATGGTCACCTCGCTGGATCCACTGTTCACCCGGCCCTCCAACACAGGGGAAAGGCACCACTCTCAAGCAGCTGCATTTAACCGCAACTCCCTCTCCGACGCAGAACATGCCGAGAAGCCTCTCTCTTTCTCAAGTTTGGGGGATGGCACAGCTCTTGAGCTAATTGAGAGAATGTTATCCCTGCTGGGTACAGATGATGGTGGGTACCTCTTTAGCCACCTGTTCCTCTGGCAACTTTCAGCTCCAGCAAGGGCTGTCCTCGCCAACTCTCCACTGCTCCTGAAGAAGGACTATCGCTCGCTCGCTGAGCTATAAAGAACTTCACAGTCCAGTCGCTGGTTCAAGAACCTCCAGCGGCATCTTCCGAGCCTCCGCCAATATCCTCAGCAGCAGATTGACTGTCTGTTTTCATGACTTTGTAGTGGCTGCGAGCTTAGTTCCCATCATAGGTGCTGACTTCCTCTGTGGTTATGGGCTGCTTGTTGATGCCAAGTTCTCTTGTGAGCTGAGGATGTTCCTAAAACTGGAGGGCCACTTATTTACTGCTTATATTTAAACCACAAGCCCCACAAGCCCCTTATCTTTGCAATGTCCAAAGTTTTTGAGCCCTGGTCTGCACGACATCAACACCACATTGCCACCATTTCTGAATTTACATCTGACATTTAGCATGTAGCTGCCAAGTCCAACTTGGTAGCTGACTGTCTGTCATGTGCAGTGATCTCCCCAGTTCGTGTTGGCATTGATTTTTTGCTATGGCTGCATACCAATGTAGGGATGCAGACATTCTCATGCTACAGTCTGGGACCAGGACCCTCCAGTTGGAGGAGAAACAGGTGCAGCAAGGTTGCCCACTTCTACTTTGTGATTTTTCTACTGGCATTCCCTGCCCTCTGGTTCCTGCTTTGTGGCGCCGCTGGGTTTTTGACTCTTTACCTTCTCTTTCACATCCTGGCATTAGGGCCTCCGTGAAACTGGTCGGTTCTAAAATTCTTTGGCCTAGACTGCGCAAAACAGTCAGAGAATGGGCTGCGGCATGTGTCCCGTGCCAGCGTGCCAAGTTCCACAGACACACAAAGCACCCTTTGAGCCATTTCCCGGTTTGATCATGTGCACATAGACCTGGTGGGTCCTCTGCGTCCATCACAAGGTTTCACACATCTCCTGACAATAATCGATCGTACCATCTGGTGGCCTAAAGTCGTCCCCCTATGATCCATAACGTCGGCAGTGGTGGCATTTGTGTCAACCTGGGTAGCTAGTTTTGCCCCCCCCCCCCTATCAGACATTACTTTTGACAGAGGCCCACAGTTTGTTTCAGAGCTTTGGTACACCATGGCTGAAGATCTGGGGGTCAAGATCCACTGCACTACTGCATGCAATCCGTAGGCTAATGGGTTGTGCGAGCGGTTTCATGGGTCATTAAAAGCTGCGCTCTGCGCTGCTTTGATTGATGGCAACTGGGTTGACCATCTTCCATGGGCCCTATATGGTTTACGCTCAGCGGCTAAAGAGAACCTTGGCGCTTCCCCAGCTGAGCTGGTTTTTGGTCAGCCTGTGCGTGTCCCTCTGGAACTTTTACCTGAGGTCCACACACCACAGTTCAGTCCACCTGTGCAACATTTTTTAGCACTGTGGGACTATTTTCATGTTCCCGGCCCTTTACACCATTGTTTGCCTCAGTCATTTGTCCAAAGAGCTTAGAGACCTCTAAATTATTTTTTGTTCAACACGATGCACACAGAACACCGCTGCAGCCCTTTCAGAGTCCTCGAATTAGGTCCTAAACATTTTATTTATTATTTTCTTTTGGGGGGGGGGGTGAGGAGACAGTCTGTATGACAGGCTCAAACCTGTCCATGTCCTGGCAGATGATCAGGTAATAACGGCCCAGAATAAGACCTCCCTCCTCAGTATTAATGGGCCGCTGTCCATCCTGAGACCCTCACCTATCGGAGGTTAACCCTGCTTCAGTCCCCGCTTGTCGCCCTCGACCTCGTCCTCAGTCCAGGGGGTTCCAGGCTGGTTCTACAGTTTCCAAGTTCAGCCGTTCTGCCTGTTTGCTGAAACCCAGGGTCCTGGGGTCCAGGGGGGCGCATGTGGCGGACCACCAGGGGGCTCCACTCACTCCCAGATGACGGGATGTTTTAATATGTGTTTTTCTTTTTTTTTTATTATCACACTGTATACCGTTACCCAGTTCAGTTGGAGTCAAGCAAATAAGTTGATCAAAATTAGCTCTTTGTCGTCTTGCTTACTTTTCCACAATATTGCATTTATTTTAAAGATGTTACTGCCATTTCAGTTTGCAGTTTTTCTTTATGTAACACTCAAACATCAAAATAAAACATAATAAATCTTAATAAATCATGCACTAAATTACTGCTACAATTTTATTAAATTAAAGGAAAAGGAATTAAAATTACAACAGAGTTACTACATTAGCATGATCCGTAACATCATTTGTGACTGTTCAATGCCTGATGCTGAATTAAAGTCCAATACTCTGGCCTAATCTTGTTCCTTTCTATTTTATACAGAGGAGTAGATTGAACGTGTGTTTGATCCTGATGCATCCAGGAAATACACAAAGCAAGATAGTGCACAGAAACATCATCCCAAACATTGTCCTGAGCTATAAATACAGACAGAGCTCCCAACAGGCCCGGCATCCACTCCAGCAATAGCGTGGCTAATATTAGAACAACAGGCTGAGGTTTCTCGTCTCTTTCACTCTCGGCCCTAACGTGATTTTCTTTTCTTCGCTGTAATTTGCTGCAGTGCTGTGTTCGGAGCAGCAGCTGTCTGTAAACATGCAGCCGACGTCTTTGTTGTGTTGACAGGCAGGAAGGAGAGGTCGCTGTCTGTCCATCATTGGCTTTTGTTCTGTTGCTTTGACATGTTGGTGAAAGTGGAGCTCCACGCGCTGCTGATGGTTGAGTTTTGTTCCTGGTTTTTAAAATCATGTCAATTAGAGCAGAAAACACCGCATGCCCTCCATATGGCCGGTGTTGACTCCTACTGAAGCAGGGTCAATTAGCAAGGCCTTGCTCACATCATTTTCTGGGTTTTTGTTGTTAGAGCTTGTGGATGGCATGTCTCTACTGCAAGTGTATGTGGGATGGTTTCAGAATAATCAAGTTGAGATTTGGAGCCAGGTTTGGAGCTGTTACTGTAAATTAGTCCAATTCTCAGCTTTAGTGAATCTGAAAGAAGTTTAACAGGCATGTCCTTATCATTTTAACTTATTTAAGACTTTTAAATATGTTATCTAACATTAATGCTCTATATGTCTTTTGTGTTTTAAGTATTTTATTTTGTTTTGTGTTTTTTTGTGTGCAAAACAACAAAGAAAACAGAAAAACAACAAAATACATTAATATAGATGGGTAACATTTAGGTACTGTAAATAAAAGTGGATTAAAAGCAGTATTGTCCAAAGTACCCATGATCCTAGTTAAAAAACAATACAAATTTGGACCTTGAACAAAGTTGATTATTGCAGACCAAAGACTTTGCTTATTTATTTTGGTAAACTTTTTATTGATGTATGGCCTTTCAAAGCACATGTACAAGTCTGCTCTGGGGTGCACCACTTCATTAATCTTGGTTAGATAAAGCAAGCATTCTCAAAGAAAGAACGCCCACATCCCGTTCTTGTTCCTAAGAATATACAAAGCAAATCTGACATGATGGGTCCCCCCAAAAAATAGGTCATTGTATGCATTTATTTTTATATTACAATCTAAGTTGTAACCTGGTTTAAACTGAATTTGACTGCTTTTATTCGGTGTGTAATAAACTCCCACAACACAAAAAGTTGCTTTTACAAAATTAACAATCCAAGACTTTCATTCCATTAAAATAAATATGACAGAAACATTTTGTGATGTTCACATAAGTTTTTAAAGTATGTCAGAAGCTTTTAATTAAGAACCCTGAGTTTTTCTGTTTCCTGGGGGTAGAAATAGGAGGTAACACACAGATAGGTTATTTAAGGTGGGAAAGAAAAGAATTCAAACGTTTGTGATTGTTATAGGTTGGGAAATGGGTAAAGAAAATAGCTACTCACCCAGACTTGCCCTTATTGACAGTAAGAGCAATAGCTAAAAAGCTTAAAAATATTGTATCTGTGACAAACAAGATAGAATGAGTTTTTTTGCAGCATGACTAGTAAGAAGGATGGTGAAGGAAGTCTTAAAATCATACTGTAAAATAACTGCTGAGAAGAGCTTCACAACAACTCTAAGATGCTTTCTATACCTGAATAGCTTGTTGGAAGGCATACCAGAAAAAAAAACATTTTCTGTATGAAGAGTTTGCTTAGTTTTAATAGGATTTCTAATGGAAAATATAGCTTTGATCAGAGGAGACTTAGATTGAGGTTCCTTGGTAAGAAACCTCAAAAACTCACTGTGAAGTGTGGATGATTTCCTTGCTTCTTGAAGGGGACACATGCAAAATCCTCTTTTTTAGCCCTAAAATGGGTACATAGAGTCTCTAGACATATAGAAAATGTGAATGTAGTCTGTCCAGGAGTTGCATAGAAAGCTTTATATCCCTTTTGGGTCATATTTTAAACCAGGCCATGGACTTTCAGCTAATCAATTTCAGGAATCCTCCATTTTTATTTCTTGCCCCAATTTTGTAGTCCAAACTGAAGGATTCCGAAGCTACAAGTGGATAAATCATCAGTTGTTCATCACATTATCCCCCAGCATACTCCAGAAATCGCCAAATGGAGAACGTTTTGTATTACATTGTGTTTTTGGATGTTTTTGAATTAAATATCAATACATGCTGTTGAAAATGTTTTGCGTTTTTAATTTCTTTTTACATTAATGGTTTTAGGAAGAAAACAGACTCAGTTCCCTCTGATCCTTTCTTCTTATCATTTCTTGTCTCTCTTTGACTTTTCCGTTCTCAGCATTAATTCTGAAGAGCTTCAGTAAAATAAAAAAACAATCTAACAAGCTGCTGACAGAGCGCTGAATCAGGGGCAGAAGCAAGGAAAATTGTTGAGATGGATTTAAGTATGCCCCTCATCATTAGTCTCAACATAATCAAATCATTTTACTCATTCAGAAGTTCTCGGGGCCGGCCGGGATGACGAACGCTGTTGAGATGGCTTCATTCTCCCCTCAGTCTGCTGTGCCAGGAGAGCTGCCTGCTGTCACTGCTGCCAAACTGGGTCACTTAACAGCTTTTAATTGGTCCCATCACTGCAGAAACTGGAAAGAATGGACCCAATTGGTCTGTCAGATAGGGAAAAGCTGATTTATTGTACAAGTCTGTCAATTAAAATTCCGAAAAGTTGGGGAAAATGTTCAAAAGACCAAGAGACCAAGAGAGACAGGTAATTTTCTTTAGTTTAAAATTTGGTTGGTAGCATTTTTTTTTACTTTTTAGTTTAATTATTTGTCTGCTTTGCATGTAGATGCTTTAAATATACTATAAGGTTATGTATTTTTCTACTAAATACACTTGAAAAAAACTGCTTGGTAGCAAAGTATAAATGCTTTAAAAAAGCCTGGAAAATGACCCCCTAGTAACTCTGCAATGTGTGCCCTTTTAATTTATGACTAAATGCAGCAGCCACGTCATATACGTAGAAGTAAACACTTTTAAAGGAGAAATAGAAAAAAATTAGTTTGTTATTTTACTGAAGAGCTTTAATATTTTAATGTTTTCATGTTTTTATTTGTTATAGTTTTCTAAAAATGTAATCTGTCGGAATAGGATTTTTGTTGGTTAAGTCTGTCAGACACTATTTGCCTCTTAACACGTCGTTTCTTTCAGAAAGGTCGTCTTTTTGAATGTTCAACATTATTTTTTCATGCATGCGATTTCTGTTTCTTTCTGTGCATTGATTTCCAGATATATAAATGTATTATACCCGATGATTAACATTACAAAAATGTTATATAAAACACTTCCTCTCTCACTCCTTTCTCTTCACTGCAGAACTTTGAAGGTCAGGGTGCTTTTAATGCTCTTACCTCCCCCTAGAGGTTCAGAGGAGAACAACATATCCAGAGATGCCAAACTGAAACTAACTGGGAGCTCTACATAATTTCTCTCCTCATTTAGAGGTTGGAGAGCTCACTTTTACCTTTACGACATCTCAAGGGGACTAACATCAACCAGATGTCAACTACTTTGCATATTTAATATTATTTTTAAATTAAATATTTTCATTTGCTCCTTCAGTGAGCACAGATTGTTTCATTTTTTGTTAAAAGTTAAACAAACTGTAAAATTTTTGGATAAGATCCTGACAATAATGATAAGTCTTTGTTAAACTGAAGAAATTGGCAGTTTAAAGATTGTCCAATTTACTGTTTATGCTTTTGCACCAAACAAATCAAAGAGTTTAGCATTTTTACAACTACAAATACCTTAATTGAATGTATTTTTTTAGTGCAAACCATGAGTTTTTTCTTCTATTATACTCTTTCAAGACCATTTTTGTCTGTTTTGACTGTCATGGGTCTCAAGAAAAGAGCAAGACCCAGAGATATTGTATGTTACAGTTGCTTGTACTTTTTTTATTCACATTTATTTAAAAAGACACTAATTAAACCCAATTGCTCACAGTGTTAGATGAAGGCACATGTTAAAGAACAACATATGATAAAAAAGAGGCAAAAGGAAATTATAAGAAAAGGGTAAATATTGTTTACAGCGTTGGCCACATATAGATACAGATGTGTAAAACAAGTTAATTTTTTATTGCAGCAACATAATCCCACCCTGAGAAATTTAAACAAATCTTTAATTTAGCTTCATTTATTCAGTGGGGAGAATAACCCATATTCAGAAAAAAAACAGTCTAACAATTTCTTTGGAGCAAATGAATGTGAGGAGTTTTTAAATGTATATTTCAAGAAGGTGTTTTTGTCATCAATACTGCTGGTTGGACTGGCTAGAAACAAAGATTCAATATTTGGAAAGGGGCATCTTGCCTAAAAAGTATGGTGGAGGATCTGTGATGCTGTGGGGTTGTTTCTTGTCCCTTTCAAAGAGGTGGGGAGTCTTTTTATGGACTTAGGATAGTATATTCTGAAATATATTTTTATTTTTACTTAAACTTGGTTGGGTGCAGACTCCTTTGGCAGAAGAATGATCCAAAACATAAAACCAATTCCACACGGCGAGTCGTTCATGGTGTCTCGGTCCGTGGGCCTAAATCCTGTAGAACAACTGTTGGATGACTCTGGGAGATCTAGAGAGATTGAGCAAAGACAAATGGTCAAAAGATCTCACTCTCTGCCTGCACCAACCTTGTGAAACTTTATTGGCAAAGACTCCATGACATGCTAGTGTGTGCGCGAGGGTCTGTTGCTTCAAGGTGTGTCTGAGGTCTCTGGATCCAGCTGTTGCAGTTTGTTTGTGTTTGGTCTGAAGCCCGGGGCCCACAGCTAGCTCAGTGACAGACATGCGCAGCTCTTTAACACTCCAGCCACCCACCTTTCCCTCCTTCCCACCCCATCAGCCTCTGAGAGATATATGCTCCGTTGCTGTTTGGTTCTCGTGAATTCAAGCTGTGTGTCCCGAGCTGCCTGCTGCATCAATGTATCAACACTGGCAGCTGCGCGTCTCACATGTGGCGCCGCCTCAGAGCTCAGAGTGAGCCGTGTGCCTTCAGAGTCTCTCCGCTGACCGCACTCTCCTGCCCTCTGTTCATTGTGCACATCATATGTCCTGCAAGTCCAGCCTCCAAGGCAGATTTCGCATGAAAACTTTATTCAGATTTCACATTGTAACTGCAAACACTAAACCACTCTGTGTGCTGCCGTGTCCTTTAAACAACTAGGCCCTTTTTTAAACAGTTTGGGACTGAAACACAAACTAAGAACTCCATAAACATGTAAAAATGGAAACAAAATAAAATATTTCAGGCCTGTAAATACACACAATGTAGGTTCAGAATGCATATTCTGTTTAAAATTGGAGCTTAAAACTTTGATGGGATTTCTGCAGCAGCACAGATAGTTTGGCAGTGGCCTCAATGTTAGGTTTCAAGACTAAAACATCTTTAGGTGATCCATTCTTCTTTCACTTTTCTGGTTTTAGTTTTTCTTGTTTTCAGTGTTTCCCATCACAGTAATCCAGCACGCTGGGACACCACAGAGTTAAAAAGCTGCGGAAGCTCAGATTTATGAGGAACGCGACTGCGATGAAACCGCATCCAAGACATAAATCTGTGTTAAAATAAATCTTCAATTATTAGTTGTCCCACTCTGATATATTCATATTTCTTTGACACAGATGTTTACTGTAAAGCAGTAATTTATTCCGCAAACAGAAGACAGTAGACCCACATAATGAGAGACAAATCATATGGGACGGCACTGCTCGGCGTCATTTCCACACAAAAAAAAGACTGATTATATAAAGAAAAGGAGAAGAAATGACATCAGTTAAGATCTCTGCTGATGATTCTGGTAAATACGGCCATTTTCCTGACAGCCAGTGATAAACTGACAAAGCAACACATCGTTTGTTTCACTGAGCCACAAGTCAGCAAATTCTTTACCGCCATGCTTTTGTAATCTTCAAGAGTCCTTCCCGCATCATTTGTTCTGCAGCGGCTAAAAGCCAGTGATGGCAGTGTTTGATTTTTGGCCCATTTTCCTGATTAAAATCCAACCCAATGAAGGTAAGCATAGGCTTTGTTTTATCTATGCAGATATATCTGTAAATATGTAATTATCTATTCAAATTAAGGCCTGAGACTTTGGCCTATTGGCCAAATTTGCTTTATTTTTTTCTCTGAATTTATGGTTTTGTCATGTTTAACCTTTTTAGGACTCATTTGTGTTCACAGTGCACGGCCGCAGATGTCACTAATGTCCCCGAGCTATCCTAATTAATTCATTAAACTGTCCAATTCTGCTGCAAGAGTCCAGTGACCGTAAGGAAATTAATTGTGAGGAGTGGGAACGAGTGTTTAATTGAAACCTAATGATGCTTCATTGTTCTTTTTTGTTTTGTTACAGGAAAGTTTTAGAGAGAGATGCATATTTTATCCAGAGCAAAATGACGTCAATTTTATCAAACCGAATGCAATTACAAACTCTTCATATATAGCTTTGGGAAATAATTAATAATAATAAAAAACAGCTATAAGAATTTGATGCCATTAGGGTTATTTAAGTTAATTTATCACAAAACATGCTGAAATAATAAGCAGGTTGAGTAAAAAGGGTTTAATTAAACTAATATTATTTACATTGACCAAAAAAACCCTTTCCAAACATTACTACTCATCATTTGCGCTGCTTTGTCAGGTGTGTGCTATGAATGAAAGCTGTTTAATATCTGTTTTAATATGTTAATAGATTGTGTGCAGTGATGATTTGTCAAGTTGCTCTTTAGCTAAAACTGGGAGTCAATGAGGTTAATCGTTCCTCCAGTGGATCCATCCTTCTTCATTAGCCTCTTGATCCATCCGTCAAACGGTGAAAAAGCCTCCAAGCTGAGATTTCCCGACAGTTTTTCAGCCTCCGCTGCAGCCTTCACTCAAAACAATCATCAGAGAAGACAAATAAGCGCCGCCATGAAAAAGGCTGCCACTATTCCAGGAAAGGCCACCCCGATCAGTTGTGCTCCATCACTCGTCCGGTTGACAGGGGAGCATTCGACAGGGCAAAACCGTGTATCGAGAGCCTTGCCACACCCACCGTCTTCGTGTCCTGATGTCTTCCTGGACTCTCGGGGGCCGCAGCTGCTCGTCAGGCCTCCTCGTGCCTCCATTCTGTCAGTATCGGCAGCCAAAACTAAATAAAGATGTTTACTGACAGCTTAATGAACGGATGGGCCCTGGTGATTTAACCTTGATGAATGGTCCGCCCAGGTGTTTTCAATAACGACAATAAGCACTGCAAGCCGCAGGCCCACTGATACCGGTATAATGCATTATTAGGCCATTAGAGGCAGGCCAAGAGAGACCACTTATGCACTGGCCTATCAATAATGTGGTGTCCCAGTCCACATTTCGGCCGGGGGAATTAGTCATACTGATATTCTATTTAATAAAAAAATCACAAGACGACGCATAAAGAATCTCATTACATTTTAACAGGGTTACAGTAACCCAGGAGGACTGCGAGTTTAATTTTCATAAGAGCATCCATTCCTCAATTATGTCAAGCAGAGAAAATGTAAATGGCAAATGGAATGCTAACAATATCTAACCAGCGGCGTATTGGCAGGAAAAGAGACTAAGCGGGCAGCAGATCTGTCTGTGTGCTTACATAGTTTCTGATCAAGCCCAAAAGAGAAAAGGGAGAACCTCACAGTTTGCTGTATTAAACCAGCGTCACCTTTGGATTCAGGAATATAGTGCAATAAATGCAACTTCATCTCGCAGCTCATTTTCACCAGAAAACACAAATAACTAACAAAGATGTTTTACAAACTTCAGATTGAAACTGGGAACTGTGAGATGAAACATTATAATTTCAGCATAAATAGCCATATATTTTGTATTTATTGTCAGCAATGTCTGAGTTATTGTTGTTTAATTGTTAGTCTGCTACTGCGAGCTGTAAAGCTAATTGCCCTAAGGGGACAATAAGGAGTCCTTGAACCTTTATTATATATACAATTTTTAAATGCAAAGCCATGAGTTGATGAAAAAAAATACATTTTTCAAAACTACAACATGGTCATTCATGATGAAACATAAGTACGTACACACTTTGTGTGTTTTAAAGGTGAATCTAACAGACGAGTGCTTCTAATCAAAAGCAGCTGATTTACTGATCCACCATAATCAGGGACCAGCTACATGAAAATGGAAATTTAGGAAATTTGCAGATCTGGAGCCTACTGGTGTGCATTAGCACAATACTAAGATAGAAAGACAACAGCAATGAGATGAAGGGGGAAATGGCTGCTTGCCATTCATAAAGGATTATTAGGCCATGTTTAAACAAGTTGAATTCAGTAACATCAAAAGTTAGAAAGACTGTCCATGACAGGAACAGAAGCTTCACATAATTGAGTCAGAGGTACAGGATTACCAGAGGCTGGTGGGCTCCGTTCACACTGCGGGGAAATGAGAACCAGATCCGAACTTTCTGCCCGTATGCGACAGATATCCTTCTTTTTTTATGCCAGTGTGAACGGCCCAATTTCTATCTTTTCACCCCCAAAAAAATCCGATGTGTCACTTCCATATGTGGTTGTAATTCGGATACGTATCAGATGTTTTTAAAGCGTCCCCAGTCTGAACGGTCATGTTGCATTTTATCCG
The DNA here is from genome assembly GCA_037039145.1 of Fundulus diaphanus. Lineage (NCBI taxonomy): Eukaryota > Metazoa > Chordata > Actinopteri > Cyprinodontiformes > Fundulidae > Fundulus > Fundulus diaphanus. Next base: position 48,874,897 of record CM073130.1, on the reverse strand, counting down.
TCTTTCATGTAACTCTCCCGTCTCTCACTACACGTCCACACACAGCAGTAGCAGGTCCATAGAAGACCATTAATAGCTGTGCTGCTTTCTTCATATATTTATTCTTCTGCAATGATGTTAATGTTTGTTACTGGTCTCACAACCAGTGACTGTTTCGAAGTGATTATGATGTTTTTATGTTTTCATAATGTAAAGCACTTTGAACCGCCTTGCTGCTGAAATGTGCTGTACAAATAAACTTGACTTGACTATGATGTGGTCTTAATATTGCCAACTCCCATTGCTCAACAACTCCTAATAATGAGAGACACCATTTTATTTAATTTTATGTATTTATTTTTAAATTTTTTGAATTAAGATTTATTGAACACTTGTAGAAACAATTACAGCCACCCTTACTTCTACAAGCAGTGCGCTGCTGTGCCACGTCTCCTGTTATCTGAGCCTGCGGGTCGCATCTCAGTCCTGAACTGTTCAGACAGCAGTATGATGACGGTCCCATTTAATAGTAGTATGAACCACAAAAAATCTGTTTTCAGCAAGATATCAGGAGTGAGCATCAAGACCTGCAGTGTGAACATAGTGGTGGAGTTAAAACATCTGGATGGCAAGGCGCAAGCAATGAGACGATGACTAAGGACAATATTGTTCATGAAGTGCTGCATCAAAACCATCACAATGCAGGAAATGTTGGTTACTGATGAAAATATCAACAATTCTTCTGTTTGTGAAGAAGACCAGCAAAACATATATTGTTGGCTGGACTTTAAGACAGCTGCAAATCCTCCCAGGAGTAGACGCCCTTGCATTTTCATTCCGAGGTCAGAGCATGCAACAGTCAAAGAAAGTGCAGAAAACCCAACAGCTCCATCCTAGAGTCTACAGACCTCCATCAGCTTGTTCTATTTTGAATACAGAACAGTCAAAAAAAAGGCTAAACAAGTGTGCCTCGTTTGGAAGACACACAGGAGAAATCATCTTTTCTCTAAAAAGAATAACGACTGTACAATTGAAGCCAGTGTCAGTCTTGACTCGCTTAAACAGAAGGTGAAGTTATCCTTACTTATGTGTGATTTTCCCTAAGGTCTCTTTATATTCTACTTGTTATAATTTATTTACCCTTTAAGTTTAAGTTGTTATCACATTTTCACTTTTTTTCTGCAATCAGCAGGGCTCTGATCTCTCGTCTGCCGCTGGTTCCAAACTCTCCATCTGGACTTCAGACATGAAAAATACAGTATCTCCCTTGTGGTAGTATCATTTCACTGGATTTCTTTTTTTTTCACTGGATTTCTGTTAAGCACAGGACAGATTTTAAAAGTCATTCTTTTTTTTTTTATAGGCTTTGGATGACATCGGCACTGAGATACATTTCCACATTTCCTGTTCTTCACCCTAATATTAGAACGCTTTGATCATCTAAAAAGCTCCTTTTATATGTATCCTGTTCTAGATCAGTCAATAGGAGAGATAATGTAACTTTTACTATTTTTTGTTGTTATGATATTTCAGTTCATTAAAAATGTAAATATGAGTCTCAATTGTCATGCAATCTCTCTATGCTTTTTTTGATTTTATGAATTTTCTTTACACATTTTTTCTGTGTTTGGGGCAGGGGTCAGAAACTCCTGAGCGAAAAGTGTCTCTTTTGACATTTCACAATGACTCTTAATAACTTAATAACACAAAAAATAATATAGGATGAAATCATATTTTTTACATATGGATATAATAACAGTTTTGACAGTCTTTTCATTGAATAGTTGCATTGAATTTCCTCTGAATGAAACTAAATAGACCAATAATATATTTTAGAAGTATTTTTTTCTCGTCATTAGGTTTGAAACTGGTCGATGAAAAGAAGGTCAAAACTTCCACAAATATCCATATTCCATTGAAAAAATTATTAATTTTATTTTTGCAAAGGTTTTCTGTATTTTAAAAATGAAAAATAAAGATAAAATTGTAAAACAGATTTCCTATAGTAGATATATAAAAAATTATAGGTTGGCTTTTTGGGCAATGTAATATTTGCAATTTTAAACATGTTTTATTTATCTAAACTGAGGGCAAAAATGGCTCTTTGGAATATAAAGGTTGCAGACCACTGGTTTGTGGGGTCATTTTACGGTACTTTGGTCAACCTCCTCTTTTTGAAAATAAGTTTTAAATACAGTTGATTGCTTTATTCTATACATTTTATCCACCGACACTTTGAAAGACAAGATATTGGTCATTTAGGGCACAAGTACTGCAACACACACATGCATGAAAAATAAAAACATAAAAGTGTCAGTGTTGGATGCAGCTTTCAAATAAACTATTTTGGTCAATTTGTCCTGAATCTTGTCTCAAGCTCCAAAGTCTCCTGTTGAAATATGTCACTCTGCGCTTTGGCACTCCATCTCTCTCACACTCACAAACACACGCACAACTCATACACTGTCAGTTATTGTATTGGCATGTAGCTTTCAGCACTGGGGGGGAGGGAAGAGGGGGAGTGCAGGGCCCCTGCAATAATAAACTGCTAATTGAAGGACTGCAGTGAGTAGAGAGGTGTGAGCGGGGCTTCCAGCCGCTGAAAGATCACTGCAGCACGCCAGCCTGCCAAGGTGCTGAAAGAGTCTATTAGAGCCCACCTCTGTACCTGGATCTCATAGTAATGGGAGCACACATTTACACACGAAGGCTGGAAGAAATATAAACATCATTCATTAGACCTCACGTGCTGCATGGGCATACTGTAAACAGGCAGCTGATCCTGCAGCTGTGGGCTAAACCTCAAGCTTCCCTTTCAATCACTTGATCAAATACTTCTTCTTTGGATAGTAGAAGCTAGTTCCAAAAGAGGGGAGAGTGTCGGCATTTGGATGGCGCAAGTTCTCCTATCAGAAACCAGTTTGCCATAAAACTGCTAAACCCCCAATAGCTTCCAATGCTAAACCCTCGGCTCCTGGACAGACATTTTACTTCTAACTCCTAGAGACTCCAAGTGTGAAACATCATTTGAAAGAGCTGGTCTCTGTATTCCTCCTCATAAATGATTTAGCAGAAACAAAATCTATATGCCACTGTTTAAATTGATTTTAGGAGTGTGGGCTTTATTTAATGATGTTATTGATATTGTACAGTGTTTTTTGTAACTGTTTTTTGTTGTCAGGACTCTCTTGTATAAGAGATCTTTGAACCCAAGGAGTCTTATCCTGGTTAAATAAAGGTTGAGAGATGATAGAAACAAAAGGTATTTAAGAGCTTAAAAGTGGATTTTGTATGATATGTCCCCTTTAAACATAGATCCACAACTTCAACGGAATGGTTTAGATCAAAACACATTTATGTGTTTAAGTCCACACCTAAATCTTAAGAGAATCTGATGAAATACAAATAAAATAAATTTTTGTGATTAACTTGATTTAAAATCTAGAAAAGTTCAAGGCATTAAATTACATTTTCAAGGCCCTCTACATATTTGATTTTACTGCTCATGGCACAGTTGTTTCAATACTGCAGAAAAACCAGAGGTTCACAGAAGAAACACACTTGTAAATCTGTGCATTTGTAATGGTAGTTTTTCTGCACAGAAAAATCCAACACAACAGTCAAAATCTCAAATACACAAGAAAAAAACACAGCAGCCCCACCAACTTTCCTTTAGTTTGCAGTAAAATAAAAATAAAAAAATACTCTTGATACCAACATTCCCTTAAAGGAGCAATAAGCGATTTTTTTCACCACTAGGTGGAGCTTGAGCTTTGGTCTGTAGACCAAAACAAGACGTGTATTAAGCCACGCCCTTCTAAATCTCTATCAAAGGATGAAAACACAGCAAAACAGCATCACCTTTCAGAGGAACATGTCAAGTGAGGAAGTAAGTAACTCATAACTTTATAATGTTGTTAGTAAGAGAACGGTTTGATCCGATGGTCGTGCTCTCCGCCATTTTGTGTCTGGCGGTAGCATTTTACGGGCAGGGAGGGGGCAGCTGTTCACATGCACGTACGCCAACCGGCCCGGCTATGTAAACAAGAGATTGGAGAACAACACAGAGTGATAGTGTGTGGCGTTTGACCATAGTCCATCTACAAAGAAATCTTTAGTTCTTCACAAAACTATTTTTAATTCTTTCTATCTAAAATAAAGAAATTTCGCTTATTGCTCCTTTAAGTTCTGTATCCCCCCCCTGTGTGCCTCTCTTCTGGTCAGCCTTCACTTCATCCCCTTTCAGAGTTAACCAAGTTGCCACTGGTGGACCAACCCCTTATGCCGTGTGCAAAAAGCCATGAAAAACACTTATAACCTTTTAATACTCGCACAAGGCAGAAAAGATTAAACCGTCAAGGTGTTGACAAGCGACAGGCGAAGCCAGACACGCTTGTTCACAGAAAGCATCGCAGGGCTTGAGCCACCTTCTTTCCAAATGATCAGTGACTCTTCAACTTGATTAAAGCAATGGGATTTCCTGACCGCTTCCCCAAAACTGAACTGAACAAATCTGTAGAGGTAAGAGGCTTAGGCGTAGATCACTGCAATAATGAAAGACCAGTGGATGAACAGGGGGGAGAGAATGGGAAATCGGAGATCATCCTGGGACTGAGGTGGCCATGGAAAAATGTAGATTTTTTTTGTATGTTTTAATGTGTGGTGAACCATTTCTGTGGTTTTGGATGTTTTGCATCACTATCCTGCAAAGAGATAGTCAAAGTCGACTAGATCTGATTTAATATCTGGTATTTCAGAGAGCTCATGATTCATACCAAAAACCTTTCTAAGGGCTATTAGAGAACCAACAGGCATAGCATCACAGATCCTCCCCATGCCTAACAGTGGCCACGAGAGCTGTTTCCAAATAAACCAAATAAAATACATTTTGTCATGTTTAAACTGGTTTTGAGTGGGACCAATACATTATCTACTTCGTTGCTTAAGAAAGGAAAAAATATACACCCTTTAGATCCAAATTCTGGATTTGACGAACTATAAAACATTGAGCTCTTTGTGTTTTATCTGTGTGTCGCCGTTTGACTCTGGGTCCGTCATTGTTGTTTGGTGCATTATCTAGAGAGTCCCAGCTGTGTTACTCTGTTGATTTTAGTAAAACAGTGTGTGTGTGTGTGTGTGTGAGAGAGAGAGAGAGAGAGAGAGAGATAGAGCGAGAGAGAGAGAGATAGAGCGAGAGAGAGAGAGAGAGAGAGAGAGAGAGAGAGAGAGAGAGAGAGAGAGAGAGAGAGAGAGAGAGAGCAGGGCCCCTGTAGCATTGTGTCAGCTCTGAATAGGGGGCCACTGATTTAGACTAATTGTATTACATAGACCCTATTCAGGCCTCCTTAGGGTCTCTCATATGTGTATGTGTGCGTGTGTGTGCTTATATTATGTGTGTTCTTGTATGTTTGTCTCTCTTAGTACCAGTTTACGACCTTGAAAGTGAGAATGCATTTTTTTTTATGTTCTCAGCAGCTTCGTTTTGAGTGAAAGAAAAAAAGCAAAACAAAAGCTGTTCTGCTACAGGAGTAAATTAAATGTACTCACTCTTAGTAACAGTAACTCTCAGTCCTGCCACAGCAGCCTCTTTGGTTAAAGCACAACGCTCGTGTGTTTTCCTCGTTGCAGCAGCTAATCCCCTGTGTGCTGGCCTGCCAACTTTGTCATTGCTCTGCTTCATTTGTCTGCACAGCCAGCACGAAGCAAAGCCCGTCATGTGACTGCACGCTCTGCACATCGCCTAATCATATGGAATAGAAGATCACAGGACAGGAAATCGCAGCACAGCACCAAAGGAAACAATCTTTCTGCAGCACCTTAAGCCAATCATGTCCTCTCTCTCACCTCGCTGCCTGGCCTCTTGCTTGCCCTCCGTCTCCTTTTTTTTGTCTTTTATGCCACTTTTCTGTTTTCAGCAGTTACAACTTTGGTTACCTTTGTTTTGAACAAAATATCTAGACTCTGCTTGTTTTTCATCTTAGAGTATCAGGTGTTTTCAGGCGTGAAGATGTCAACAGAACGTTCTCTTATATTTAATGCTTTTTCCGTATCTTCTGTTCTCCACTGTATAAATGCCCGGCCTGACTGAGATGTGTGCTGCTTTAGAGGCCAATTTAGCACACTGCTCTCACGGAAAATCCTCCGTCGGAACATTTTGGGGGGAAAATGCTATCATGATCAAGTTGTGTACATGATGTGGCACACCCCACGCAGAATCACAAAAGACTGGGTTCATAAATACATTTAAGAACAAAATTGTTCTTCGTTGTAGATTTAGATTTTAAACAGTTTCCATTCACCCGATAAATTTGTCTCTGATGGCAAATGAAACAGGCCTCCTCAAAAGACAAAACATTCATCTTAAAAGAAGAAGCAAATTTTCAAGTCTGAAAAAAATTCGGTCATTTCTGTTTTACTAAGAAATGGCATGCTAAAAATGTATTATATCTTTCTCAATAAATGGCAGGAAAAAACATTTGCTTGGTTTAGAATTATGAAGATTTTTCAGCTGAAACTTTCAGATTCAAGTCAGGACTCTGGCTAGGCGACGCCTAAATGTTAATATTACTTCCAGTCAGAAGAAATGTGTTGTTAAAATTGAGATATTACTTTTCACAAACCTGGCCAGGGGTATGAATAATTAGGGGTTCATTTTTTACATTAAAAATAAAAAGGTCTACTATAAAAAATATATATGTATGTATGTATGTATGTATGTATGTATGTATGTATGTATGTATGTATGTATGTATGTATGTATGTATGTATGTATGTATGTATGTATGTTTGTATGTATGTATGTATGTATGTAATGGGATTAGTATTAATGCCAGAAAATGCTAATATTTTCCTTGTTCCATTTTCTTTTCCTGTACTTAACCAGATTTGGAAAACTCTTTAATAAAATTCAAAAACATTATTTTGGGGAAAAACTCCCCAAAATAATGCCTTTTGCTGCCTTTTGCTGCTAGAAAAAATCTTGCCTACCCCAAGGCAACCAGACCCAGGCTTCTGTTTGCATATTCTGCCTGGACAGGACAGTGTTAAAAAAGCTTCACCATGAACTACCAAGTGTGGTTGAGTCACTCTTTATCATGTTTATTGTTACCACTTTACAGCTGATTGATTTATGTCCAAACATGATAAAAATCATTCTTAATCAAATTGATCACCTGAGGGGGAAAGAACAGCCGGTTTTAGCAGTCATTTGTTAAAGAACAGAAGAATGCATGTCTAATGTTCTTCCTGATGCCTCGTGCTCGCTTTATCTCTCCATCGCAGAGCGGCAGGTGAACCAGGCTGTCAGCTTTGTCCTGGGAAGAGAGGGATTGAAACCCACCAGGTCAAGGTGCGCTGGTAATCCAGGCAGCTGTGTTACTGGGATTAAGATTCATCCAAGGGCATCACTGTGTCCAAGTAAAACAGTTTTTCCATGACAACGACCAAAGGGTGAAGGAAAGGTCCCAGAGCACCTGTTGGAGCTAAAGACAAAACATCACAACAGAGCGGAAAAAATTGTATGTACCATTTACTCAACGATTTATCATCTGATGCATTAGAAACTTTAGAAATCACAAAGTAACTGTAAATTTTGAAAGAACAACTTTTTTGCCCATTTTTAGGTGCATTCCTTCACCTACAGATTGCTTTTACTTGATTTTCTTTCACAGATTTTGATTTAAAATGCATAAATTCCTATAATATAAAGTAAATGAAGCATTTTTAAAGTTGATCAGGATGTCAAAGAGCTTTTAATTAATTTAGTGTTCTGTTTTCCCAGGGTACCATTAAAACCTAACACAGAGACACTGTTCTCTTAGCCACTCTTCAAAGTGGGAAAGACAAGAGAACATGCCTTTCAAGCATAGTGTGATGCATGTTGATCTGTATTAGTTAGGAAATATTTACCTAAATCTAGGTCAGATCACCAAGCCTCCATTACAAACATTTTCATCAGCATGCCAAAAACAAAAAAAGTATTTCCATCCTAATAACACAAATGTAAATATGTGAGGTTTGCTCCTGGGACTTTAACTTGTCTAATTTAGGTATTAGACAAGAAACAGTCCAGGTTGGTTTGGCATGAAAAAAAGCAAGGAAAACATGAATGCCCGCTGTTCAATCCTGCAATAAAACATCCACTCACCAAAACCTCCCCAACTCTACAGTCAGAGAAACAATTAAAATTTGTAAAGCAACTGGAACTGACTGTCACGCCAGGACAAAGACTCATGTTCATCAGGCCCTCATGAAGAGTGAGAAGGACGGTAAGGAAGGCAAACATTTCCTCAAAGCATATTGTCCAAGAACTGCGGCAAAAGAGTGGCACCTCATTGTCAACAAGTCTACAGAACATTTTATTTTAAGCCTTGTGGCCAATAATTGTGGAGGTTTATGCGTGTATCACATTAGGAAATTCATGTTAACATGTTCTGCTTTGTAATTTGCCGTGCTTTTTGTCTTGTTCTTTGCGTACTTTAATGTAAGCCAATGATGTTTTCCAATTAGGAAAAGCAAACCTCATAAAAACCCATCACTTCTAGTTTTTTTCTTTCTTTCTTTTTTTTATGTGATATGTTTTTTTTTAAAAAGAAGCCTACAAGCTTTAAAATAAACAGTTCAGCTCCTATGAGATGAAAAGAAATGTAAGATCGAGATACAGAAACAGGATCTCTATATCTTTTTTATTAATGGCTATGTCGTTTTAATAAAACAAACAATTTATAATAATGAACAGTTGATGACACTCAACTCCTAAACTGATGAGTTGGAAACTCAGTTGGAAACTTCTTCCTGTCTCAAAATGTCAGCGAGCTCCTAAGGAGCTCATTACTGTAACAGAACAACATTATTACACTATACAATGAAAAACCTATCAATAATCAATTAAAACAGAAAAAATTGTAAATAGCTTTTACACAATACCTTGCCTTAAATCGAATCAATGATTAAAATCATCATGTACCACAATTTTAGAAATCCACTGAAAATACCCTAAAGTTAAATATCATCATTTGATGTATAAACGTTTCACTCTCATTACTATAACTTACAATATCCTTTAACTTTTTATCTGAGGACAGTTTAATATTCTCTCTAACCAGCACACAACACTTTAATCAGACAGCCGTACAGTCCTGTGGCCTCAGAGAGGTGGGGCTGAGGACCCCGTGGCCCCTGGAGATCTCTAATTGAATTTGTTTCCCGAGAATACTGATGGCCCATAATGTTGAGATAACTGACACCCAGACAAGGAGTGAGCATTGACAACATATGTTCCTGCTTCGTAATGAACATGTCACAGTGACAGGAGTGGCCAGCTGGCATGTAAATTAATTCACACATCCTGCCTCTCCCTCACAAACACACAAATATACACAAACCATTTTTAGCCCTTTTGCCCAGCCAGGATTTATGCAGAGGGGGTGAAAATGGGCTTCTCAATAAACAGGAATGCCCTCTAATGTCTCTTGAAGTGCTGGTTCCAGTCACAGCCCACACCAGTGAATCTTCTCCAAACTTTTAAAGCTTTTCTTCACAATACTTTGATTATCTCTGCTGTTTTGTGCAACTTTTTTGAATGCACATTTTCCTTCCACTAAATTTTCCATTTATATGTTTGCATACAGCACTCTGTGCGATTACCTTGTGTGAATGCTCACCTTGGTTGAGGGGAGTAATGCCTGTGTACTGGACAACTGAAAAGCAACTTTTTAATTTAATAACAGAAATGAACTCCGTCTTATGATATTTGGATTTATAGAGATGCACCTGTATATGTTTGGATCCCAGAAATCTATTGTGAGCCCATGCCCACTTATTGCCAGTCAGCCTGCGTAAAATCCAAATGGGGCTCATACAGAGAAGTTTTCTATCAGCATCACTTTTAGACAGCCTTCCTCTTTGTTTGCCTCTTATCCTTTTTCATACTTCATTCATCCAGTTTTCTCGGACACACTGCACACCATGGTGAGATTTGCGAGAATGTTTCTGCCAATTCTATGCCTTTAGGAATTTCAGTGCTATAAACATATATTTCACCCCAAATTGTGTTGTCTTTGGCATATTTTGAATGAGCAACCACAAAGATGATGACAAATGATGTCTCTTTGTGACAAGCTGTTCATAATGAAGCGCCAAAAACACAAACATAGCTCCTTCTTACAAAGTTGGCTGTTACATGCAGACACAAAACTGCTGAAGTACTTGGGTAAGGTGAATTTTATGTTTGTTGGTCAGTAGTACAATGGTCAGCAGAAAGTAACTCATAAGGAAATAATAAATCTTCTAATAGAGACCAGGGAAAATCATTTTGAAGTTTTGCACGACAATTTCTGCAGACAGCTTTAAAATAATTTAAGGACGTTTTGGAGCAATGTTTGATGAAAATGTATGCAGAAATGATGAGCAAACTTTTGCAAACTTTTGCACAGCACTGTGCAAATCTCATAAATCTAATACTATCTAATACTAATGTAACATACCCATTTAGCATAAGATAAGAGAAGTTTGTTCAATTCAATTCAATTCAATTTTATTTATATAGCGCCAATTCATGAAACATGTCATCTCAAGGCACTTTACAAAGTCAAATTCAATCATATTATACAGATTGGTCAAAAATTTCCTATATAAGGAAACCAGTTGATTGCATCAAAGTCCCGTCAAGCAGCATTCACTCCTTGAGAAGCGTACAGCCACAGGGAGAGTCGTCTGCATTGTCCATGGCTTTGCAGCAATCCCTCATACTGAGCAAGCATGAAGCGACAGCGGAAAGAAAAACCACCCATTAACGGGAAGGAAAAACCTCCAGCAGAACTGGGCTCAGTATGAACGGTCATCTGCCTCGACCGACTGGGGGTTACAGAAGACAGAGCAGAGACACAACAAGAGAGACAAACAAGCACAGAAGCACACATTGATCCAGTAATCTGTTCTACATTAGATGGTAATAGCGGGTGATCTGTCTTCTCTGGATGATGTCACAGTTAACAGAACGTCAGACCAGGTGTACCTACTATGAAGAAAAAAGAGAGAACAAAAAGTTATAAGCAGAAATGGATCTATCAGGATCTATTTTTCTCACTCAATAGAGTGAGAAAAATAGATCCTGATGTCCTCCAGCAGCCTAAGCCTATAGAAGCATAACTACAGAGATAGCTCAGGGTAACATGAACCACTCTAGTTATAAGCTTTGTCAAAAAGGAAAGTTTTAAGATTAGTCTTAAAAGTAGACAGGGTGTCTGCCTCACGGACCAAAACTGGGAGTTGGTTCCACAGGAGAGGAGCCTGATAGCTAAAGGATCTGCCTCCCATTCTACTTTTAGAGACTCTAGGAACCACCAGCAGACCTGCAGTCTGAGAGCGAAGTGCTCTGTTAGGAACATACGGAGTAATCAGAGCTCTGATATATGATGGAGCTTGATTATTAAGGTCTTTATACGTTAGAAGAAGAATTTTAAATTCTATTGCCACAAATAAGTTGTGGTGACTATTGTCATTTTTCTTGGACACAAATAAACTGTAATAACAACTTCCTATGGGCAACAGCAGCAATAAAAGTGATGTAACAAAAACAACAGAACACAATGAAAGACAATGTAACTTTAAAAAGGAGGAAGCAAACAGACAAAGCTGCTGCATTAGAAACAATAACTGCAATAGTGACGAAACAAACACAATGAGACGTTATGTTGAAGCGTGGTAAAATTATATATTCTGATTCACAAATGTATACAAGGTGGGACAGAGTTTATGGTATTTAAAATGTAAATATTGTGGAAGAATGTCACAATGTGTGCCATAGTTATTTTACAAGATATACATTACAGTTACAGAAGAAAATATTAATTTATCATTTAATGCAGGATTCTGTAAAAAAAAATCTAAATGTGTACAAAATTCTTCTTTTCATAAGGAACTTTAAAGTTCATATATTGTATGTTGGAAATGCCAAGCAGATTATCAGGAAATTGGAGATTAGAAAGTGTCTAGTTTAACATATAAACTGTCCCACTAGCTACGTTTACATGGACAAAAGTATCCGGAATAAAGGGCCGATCGGAAGAAAAAAGCATCATATAAACAAGCTAATTGGAATAAAATGATTGGATTAAACTCAATCAGAATGAAATTGTAATCCAAATGAGAGGGTTGGTTTATGCAAATTGATAATCCATTCAACGTGCATATAAACGCTTGTCAGGCTTAAGTTATTCCAAATATGGCAAACTGACCCGAGTGCGCATGTGCGCCCGACGTAAACGTTACATATTTTCACGTTGGAGAATGGCGGAAATATATGATATGACCTTTCTGTTCGAAAAAATAAAAGAGTTCAAAACTGTTGCTTACTCAGTAACGTTTCAACCATTGGAACATTGTGCAAGTCCAGCCTGGGCACTTGGAAGACAAACAAACTCGTATAATACTCCTATGTTTACTATTTTTTTGTTGTTTAGCAAAGACAGAAGTACTTTTTCTGTGTTTCTTTTAGGGACATTTGATAACTGCGCATGTCAGAGTGGTTCTATTCTGAATAAAGCCAGGTGCATAAACACGTCCATTATAATCGGATTAATTGATTCTGTGCCCATATGAACGGTACAATCCCATTATTTAATCCGAATACATTTCAATCCGATCGTGACATTTTGTGGATGTTAAGAGAGCTGCATGTCCTTCATTTTTGTATTTCATCAGCAGGTCCATTACACACCACTCTGTGATTCAATAACACTCCAAACGTCTTGGATGGACAGTGTTGTCAGCACCGTTTCACTGACCGAGCGGGAAACCAGTGACAGTACCCACCCTGGCATTCCGCATTTTCTGTTAAAACAAATCCCTTCAGCGTAATCACACACTGAGTGAACAGTTTTCAATAGCTCGTCCCTCACCAGAGTCCAGTCCAGCGACACCTCCTGTTTCTGACAGCCACGACGACCACTCAGCCACAGTTATTGTGTTTCAGTTTAAACTGGCTGCTTTGATTCTGTGGGGAGTTTGAGAAAATAATGTTGTGGTAGCAAAGAAGGGCGAGGAATCGGGCTCCTGGTGGGATGGAATTAAGGCTGGATGATGAGAGATATGGCATGCAGGGAAGGATTTTCTATCCCATGCGATGTCCACATGTACCGGTGGTTTTGTAGGGTTGGCTTTGGACAGAGGGAACGGTAAAGGCACAGCGCCTGGCGCTCCAACAACAACTGCTGAGGATGTAACAATAAGCAAAGAGTCAGATGTGTGTGGGCTGAGAGAGCGCCTGTTTGACCAAAGCAATGATACTAAGTCTGAGAGACGACGCAGTCTCAGGGAATACAGAACAATAATACGGATCAGATCAGCCAGAGAAGATGTTCTAAAGACAATCTAGCATTTGTGTAATGCTAGGATGTTCGTCTATTCTGTCTTTTTTAATCAAAAAGTTTAATTTATTTATTTTACCTGCAAAAGGTGTGAAAATGTCTAGAGACCGGAGATGCACTGGGAAATGGCCTCCTGACAGAAACTGGTGGTTTTCTGCTTTATTTGCCCCTGACTGAAGACTGTCAGAAACTCAAATATCGGGAATCCTTTTTTCCGATCAGTGAACCCAACACAACCAAGTGCTGACAGGTTGTGCTGAAAGCAACACTGTTAGGAGTGGACACGGTTAGTGAGTGAAAACTGCAGTAGGGTGTTTAAAAATGAACTCAGAGGAAGCACAAAAGTCGCAAACAGGTAGATAGTACACGCTGTACATCACGAGGGGTTCTACAAGGGTAGGATCTCATAAGTATTTGATTACTCCTACTCCGTTTTGGATAAGAAATGGTAGGATTTTACTTTATTCTACATAATCTGAAATCTTATTGAGATTTGTTCTTTATTGTTTCTGTTTCTTGTTATATTTTCATATGTTTAATAACATTTACGAGTATGAAATAAATATTTTAATTATTTATTAATTCATATAAAAGGGAACTGTATTTTCTATGACATGTCAAGACATGTCATGTGTGGCTCATTCAAGCCAGGATAGAGTGAGAGAGAGCAAGGTTTTCAGCAGATAACAGGAAGGATATAATGAGTATCTACATTTATTGTGTTTTATCCTATGGACCTTCAACCACCTTCCAGCAAAGGATCACGTTAGATTTGAAAATGTTGGATGCCTTTACGAAATCTCAGTGTTAAGACGGTGAGTGTCTGCATAAGAATTGTTAGCTATTCGCTAATATACGATGCTAAAGTTTTTTAAGCAGTAACACCCAGCTTTACATTAACGGCTCACTCACTCCTTGGAATGATAGAACATTTTCCTAGTAGCAGGAAGATTTGAAAAACACTTTGAATGCTGTCATTATAGCTTCTAAAGAGAAACTGGAATGAACTAAAACCAACATCTGCTGATCGAAGCTTTATGAAAACACGGAAACTTGTTCCATATGTCATGGTTTCAACTTCTTCAGGGCTTAATTAGCCAAGTTGGCTTTTTATGGTCTATTGTTACCTAATTTGCTTTAAAAGACTTGTGAATTTCTAATTGCTTTATTCGCTACAGTGTCATTATTTTGAACAAACCAAACGTGGGACTTGCTGAAGTTGTTCAGAAGATAATTTCACAGCAAGACACCAACAAACCTGAGACTAACAGTAACTTAATTGTCTCATGGGAAGCTATCTTAATAGATTCAGTCTCCTTTTTTAAGATGATGAAGTGCAAATATGTGTGATATTGTGTGACGTCTCACGGCCAAACACAGTGGAATCTTAGTGACAACAAAAGAGAAGGAAAACTTTCCAAAAATAATTGGGGAGATTCTTGTTATGCTGTTTGTTATGGCCTAATTTTTCACTTTCTTACTACAATAATGCTATAATGTTCTGTTCGGATACCTTAGTATCCTGAGTTAATTTGCATTATTTGTTGAGTTGCATTAGTTGAAGATATTTTAATAAATGTGCTCCTCCGAAGTGTCTGTAAAGGTACCCGTATTTGAATCTTAGTCTGAATTGACCTCTTACTTCCTTTTTCTGCAGATTTAAAATCTGACAGTGCCAAACCTCCATTGATTAAAACAAAAGCGCATTCTCGTGTTTAAATAGCCCTTAATTGATAACCCAGTTAAGCAGTACTGTGTGTATCAATAAATATAAGATTAACTAAGTAAGCAATCTTTTTGAAGTTTGATGATGGAGTTCATTGACTGGTTTAAACAGGGCACTAACTACATACAGTATATCCAGTTTAAGTTGTGCACTTTCAATGTTTTCTTTAGTTTGAATTCATGTGTCAAGAAAAAAAAACAAGGGGTTAATGTCCTTTTATTATCTGAAGCTACAGCATTCAGAAACCATCTAAATATCAGATTCTAGCTCAGAACTGGATGCTCTGAAACGTTGAAAAACAATTTAATTCAATACACTTTCCACTCCCTTTTTTCACAGTTATGCGGCCACGATGTTCCCGATGTTCAAGTCTCTGTTGCCAAAGATAGTCAAGTTTCATGTTTCTGAGCATGAGCTGAAAAACATTTGTTTCACGTCTGAAGTACCATTTCCTAAACTATCCATACAACATTCGATTTTCTTTGTTTGTTCAGTATAGAAATGAGATAAAAAAAAGTCAACCGGGCAACATACAATCAGAACCATTAGTGAGAAAACAAGTCCAGCTTGTGGTGCTGCAGTGACGTCTACTGGTCAGATTTGCTACCCTGTCATGTTTTTTTGTTTTTTCCCCCCAATGGGAGCATCTTGCTGCTGTCAAGAATAATGTGCATCGCATCTCAAAAATAAAGAGAATTGGACACTGACATGATGTTTCCAAATCGATGGCTGTCACAAGAGAGTTATAGTTTTTGATTTACCAGAGACTTTTAGTGAGATTTGTGACATGATAGCGCTCACTTAAAATGCTTTAATCTGCGGAAATTATATATTTTGTGGTTGTGTTTCGTAAATAAATTATTTCAGTCTGCTCCTTTTGTCAGCCAGTTGTTCCTTATTTTTCCCTTTTGTTCATTTTTACGCACAAAATTACATTTTACTCTTTGTTTTTGTAATGTGTATTTTATTTATTTATTTATTTGGCTACTTGATAGTCTGAAGCTTTTCATAAATTTGTGCTCTAAAATGTGCTTTACTCTAGTATTTCTCTCTATTTTTCTGTTGCTAGTTTTCTATACCGTCATGTCCTGTTTTTTCCATAAGCAACCTGTAGCAAAACACGTCAACATCCACACACAAAATACCAAAATTAGTGCTTTTGAATAGCTTTCCACTGTGTTGATCACTACACATGGAAACGTTGGAGACAGGACAGACTGGAGCTGATGTATTTGTGCTCTGCTGATTGTTCTGTAGAGAACAGGAATGGAGACGAAGCTTCAGAAAACAGTTTGTCTACAGCAGCAAGACTGCCACTGCCCTGAGAGTGTCCAGTGGCGCCTCCAGAAATGTTTCACAGGGGGGCAAGATAGGGCCACTTAAACTCTTGAGGTGGCACACTGAAACTAAAAGCCATAATTTCATGATTTTATTCTACTGTTGTAGTTAAGCGGCCTGTATAAAACTTTCTTAGAGACTTAAGTAAAGGCCTGCTAATATCTTTTGGTTTATTGTTTGATTTTTAATGTTACTAGTGATCTAATATGCATAGACCAGGGGTCTGCAGCCTGTGGCTCTGGAGCCGCAAGTGGCTCTTTGGACCTTCCACAGTGGCTTTTTGGCTACAAATTGTATTTTTATTATGGTATTTAAATGTAATAATGATAATAAATGCAGGTTTTAGCAGTTATTTCTTAGAATGATTGCTTTTAATTTTTACAACAGAATGATGGTAGAAGCGATTCCAAAAAAGTAAAAAACAAAGCAACTGGACTCCAGGAAGCTTTCTCAATTCAAAAAGACTTTTTGAATTGAGAAAGCTTCCTGGATAGGAAGCGAAACGTCTTCAAACTACGGAAAACAAGTCCAGTTGCTTTGTTTTTTACTTTTTTTGGAATGACCATGACCTGGATGACTGAGAATCTTCACCAGCAAGATGCTAAAAGTGCCAATAATATTTAATTTTAAATCAATATTTTTCATTATGTGGAAAACTATGATTTTTTTTTACATCATTATCCACAAATATCAACATCCCGTACATCCCATTTTTTAAACCCCTAAATAGACATAAAAGAGTGTTTCTTTAACGATGACAAGATATTTCCTACCGTAGATTTTTATCAAAAATTATAACTTGTCTTTTTTCAAAAGGCCAGGCAACATTTGCGGCTCTGAACGACTTGAATTCAAATGAATTGTAGGCAAAATGGCTCTTTGGACTGTAAAGGTTGCAGGCCCCTGGCATAGACCAATAACAGTACAGTTAACACTTTGAGTTGAACAACAATTCCTTTTATTATGTAATTATATTAGGAATAAGGTGTACATTTATTAATTTATTGAAAAACAAAACAATTACTAGGGGAAAGTAGATACCGGCAGATACAAATAAAAGTACGATAGAAGGTCAAGAAGAGCGGCTGCCTTGCTGGCGGTGCATAAGGGGATGAAATGCTAAACTGATCCTACTATAATTTACACTGGCGAGTGGGGTGGCCAGGACAAGGCACCACCCACAGACATATATATATACGTAGACGCCTCATTGGCCAGAGGTTTGCACGTCGACATCACCGCCGTATTGAATGTGACAGAGAGTAGTGAACGTCGATCGGAGAAGATGCTTCATTCCTATATATGTTTTAAGTATTTAGATAGAAAGATATAGATGGAGCTTATATATATTTGTAAAGAAATATATATAGATTCATTGATAGAGATTGGCAGAACAGAGAGCTAGTGATCGATGTTTTTAGATATAGATGTGCATATATAGATTTTGAAGTATTATAAATAAATAGGTGTGTGTTTATATATAACTAAATGTCCAGATAACAGATGTATATCCATCAATGCCAATACCAATATCAATATCAATATCAATATATATATATATATATATATATATATATATATATATATATATATATATATATATATATATATATATATATATATATATATATATATATTGATAATCTGGACATATAGTTATATATAAACACACACCTCTTTGTTTATAATACTTCAAAATCTATATATGCACATCTATATCTAAAAACATTGATCAATAGCTCTCTGTCGGCCATATATATATGTCTATGGCACCACCCCCTCTGACGCCATTGACAGTGTGAAAGAAGATTCGAGTCTATTTTGAGTACAAAAATAATATATAAATACAAAATAATAGCATTTTTTTTTAAAATTTGAGTAAAACATTTAAATAACTGCACAGTGTTGTTCTTTTATTGTAGATTTGTCATTGCTCAATAAATTTCTCCTGCTTTGGAGCGCAGGATCCGCGCGCCATTGGCGTTTCCATGGCTACAGTTTAAAGCTAACTGCAGTGCCGCCAAACCCCCAGCAGAGGGAGCGGCGTCACAACACTTGCATGAGGAGTCCAGTCGCACTCGCAGCATCACTTTTTAGGTAGTAAGGCAGATCGGAGGAGCAGATAGGAGCGACAGCGGAGCCGTTTAGCTCCATTCCCCCAGCTCGCTCCCTGAACCTCCGCTCTTTATCACCATGGTGGCTAAAACCAGGAAACAGACCGGCAAGAGTCCCGGTCAGACCCCGACCGAGCGCGATAGGAACCTTCACCACGTTTCGCCCCACAGCAAAAGTAACATCAGGCGACCGGGCAGGGAGAGCAAGGCTTTCTCTCATCCGAACGGGCTGTCGGTGATCGGGCACAAGCTCGGGCTAACTTCGTCTTCGCTCTGGAAGCTGGGCGTAACGATCCTGCTCGGTGAGTTGGGAGCCGTAGCCTGCTAGCATGCTGGTGAATCCCAAGCTAACGGGGGGGGCTAACCCTGGTCAACCGCTGCCGTTATAGCGCAAACCTGGGAAATTATCTCAGTTCACCATCGCGGGGCTAACAGCTAGCTTACACCAACGCTAGCACTCCTGTGGTCGTTATTGTTGAACTCTCGTATGCATCACCTGTTCTCGTGTGTTGTTGTTTTTTTGCTTACGTTATAAAGCAGTTAAACACGTGTTAATTGGGTTTTCACATCAACTTCACGCTTTGGCATCTTATTTAATAACCCAACAGTGAACTAGTGAGTCATATTTGAATGGTGACCTGTGTGGTTTGTGTAGTGTTGTTGTTTTTTTTACTCGTTTTCATTGCCAAGATGAAGCAGTTTTGTTTAAAGTTCGTGATCTCTTCTGTCCACAGCTGGGCTGACTGGATACCTGCACTGGTAAGCCGTGGCACCGACGCTGCTGTGTTGCGCACACCTGTGCTAAGCCGCTCACCGTTTGCACACCTCTCCTCCTCCCTGTGACCACAGGTACCATCTGTCTCAGCTCTTTGAGAACGACAGGCACTTTTCACACCTGTCGAACCTGGAGAAAGAAATGGCTTTCCGAACGGAAATGGTAAATGGTTGTTTTTGTTTGTTTTGATTCCAGAAATGCTCCAAAGGTTTCATTTTGCAAGCTGATTAGTCTTTCTGTTTTTATCGTATTGGAATAGATAAAGGAATATTGTTAAGGGTTTAATCCAGTTTGCAGTTCCTGATGCTGGACAAAGCAACAATTTGGTTTAATAATCAACCAAACAGATCTGGAGTATTAATAAACTGACTGGACATAACGTGATGAAAAGCATGATGAACATCCTGCCATATGCATCAAATAGCAAGGCGCTGTGTATTCTCACACCTTTCTACCAGAACCAGCATCAACGTCTTAAGCAATTTGAGCTACGCTGGCGATAGATACTGACGTATGCTGGTGAAGATTCTCAGTCAACCAGGTTATGATCGATCCAAAAAAAGGTTAAAAAAACGAAACAACCGGACTTCTATTCTGAAGCTGAAGACGTTCTGCTTCCCATCCAGGAAGCTTTCTCAAGTCAAAACTTGAATTGCATAAATTTTTGAACTGGGAAAGCTTCCTGGATAGAATAGAATAGAAGTCCAGTTGTTTTTTTTTTTTTTTTTTTTTACCTTTTATTTGGATTGATAGATACCGACCACTGCAGACCTGTAACGTTTGTCGAGCCACATAATTATGTAGCAGTCAGGTTGTTCAGTAATTTATGTAGCTGTAATGTTTGCCTGATGGGAGCAGTACAAACTTTCCACAGGGTGGGTGTTCGGACCCTTTCACTGCTGATTGTGGAGAGGTCTGGTCCAGCAGCGGCTCTAAAACAGATCCTGGGCAGAGAGACACTCAAATGACCTCCTCAGCTCCTCTCGCAGGAGTCTGCAGGATCTTTTTTCTATAATCTACTTATGGTTCACTGTTAGGGAATGTGATCATTTGACTAATAAATATTAGATAGCACCATTTAGCCTGATCACAGACCATAAGCAGCCATATTCCCTCAGTCAGCTGACACAAACAGACTTCAGAACCTCTGGAAACGAAAGTAGGGTCTCGAGAAAATATCGTACAATTTAGTCATGCAAGACATTCGAGTATTTTTAAGACTATTAATCTGAAACTTTAAGATTAACCCAACTAAATTGAAAAATGAACTGACAGACATTGGTTAAGCTACATGGGTACTAAATGGTTTGTTTAGTGGTTGGTAATGAAAGTTAAATGAAGAAGCTCCACTCGTTAGAACTCTATCTTCACAAGCAGAAGGAATTGATTCTGAATCCTGATATGGGCCTTTCTGGATGAGGTTTTGCATGTTCATACATCATCCATTCTTGTGTTATTTTTATTTATTTGAATTTTTTGGATACTGCCGTTTCCTCCCAATGTCCAAAAACTTGCATATGTCTGTAAATTGCTCTCAGGTAAAAGTGCTTTTATGCACAATGGTTTCTCCTGAGTGTCACCTTGTACCCGTCGTCGCTCACCTGTTGACTAAAGGACATGTGATCCCAGCGCCTTCACCAATCTGCAAAGCAAATATGGAAAATGAACATAACTGTTAATTGTTCTTACTCGGACTTTTGCCATTTTTTTCTTAAGGAAATATCTGTGCAGTTATCGGGTGGAATGAGCTTGAAAGACGTAGCATCTCCTTTCCCTTCTGGGACTCTCGGTGGGGCGCACGCTGTCGTCTCTTCTAACAAGAAGGCCTTTCTGCATGGAGTTTATTTTTTTTCCACAATTGTTTGGTGTGTTTCTCGGAATGATAGGAATTGCTAATCAAACTGAACATGAACTCTGGCGTGTGTAGCATTTGTTCTGGGTGGAAAGTTTGATTTGTATTAAAAATGTCTGTATAATGTCTGCACAGAGACTTCTTCCTTGTTTTGAAGCAGATTGTGGTAACTCCTTTAACCATTTAATAGATTCTTTGCTTCACATCTTTTGTGTCATCACGATGTTGCTTCATGTATTCCCGAGTCGTAGGATTCGTTGCAAGTGATGATCAGATTAACAACATTGAACGTAATGGATCAGATAGGAGCAGAACCTCCGCCTGACAGAAGGATGTGGTCTCAGCTTTTGAGTGCAGGAAAGAAACGGATGTTGAGCAACAAGATAACTAAAGTCCGAGGTCGCTTTTGGTGACGAGGCAGCAGATTTGGTCATTTCCCAACACTTCGTTTGTATTTGATCAACAAACAAGATCAGTCTGTTGGAGCAAAGGTCAACCTTCCCCTCTGGGCAGGCCACAGCTGTGTGTCTAAAATTGTGAACACATCCAGAAAATATTTAGTAGGGTACTTGGAATTGAGCTAAACCATTTTTTTCTTTTTGTAAATGGTTAACTTCTTATTTCTGTGACGTGTTTTGTAATTCCTTGCTTTGGTCGTGACACGGATCCCCGCTGAAGGGCGGCGTCGGGGAACAAGTGTCTGTGAAGACAGCGCGGCGTCTCAGTGATATCGTTAAAGGTGCAGACATGGTCGTTTTGTCTCACCTCTGCTGCGTGTTGCCAAACAGACGGAGAGTCTTGTCATCTTCTGAGCCAGTGTAACAAATCTCCCCTGGGTTTAATTAAGGCTCCGTGTGCTGCTTCTTTCTCTCAGGATAGATCTCTTGTGCTTGGCTGTCCTTTTTGTCTTCTCCTTCCTCTTGTTCATCCTGCTGCCTCTTATTGATTTTTTTTTCTCTTGATCTTTTATTTTGATTCCAGGGCCTGTACTATTCCTACTACAAGACCATTATCAAGGCTCCTTCATTCCTGGACGGACTCCACATGATCATGAACGACCGACTAACGGAGTATCCTCTGGTTATTAACACACTGAAAAGGTTCAATCTCTACCCTGAGGTAACGCTGTTGTTTTAACCACGTTTTTAACTGCCCACTTTACACTATAGCCAATATTCACCTAATTGGATACACCTAATTGGTAGACAATTTGGGGTTGCCCAGGGGCACATCAACCTGTAAAGCCGGGCATACACTGTACGATATTTTCAATCGTGGTACTCAGACACAGCTCAAACTGTACCAGGAATCCGCAGGGTTTAAAAGTTCACTGCTCACCATATCTGTTCTTACTGTAAGGCCTGATGTGACCTAAGTGCTCACGCTGTACGTATAAAAAACACACGTCGGACTCAGCCCCGTAGAGAGATGGCGTTGGTCGGACTCGTCTACCCAGAAGCCAAATGTCAACAGTAGAAGAAGAAAAAGACGGAAGTGTGAAAAAAAATAATTGGTATTAGTGCTGGATGATAATTCAATAGCAATATATATCGATGATAGAAAAAAGGGTCAATAAAAAGATCAACAGAATAACAGTTTTCCTTCCTTTTGCATTTTAGCCATATAGGTTAATATTTAGGTCATTACATCCTCCCAGCCAATCACAAACACAGACTCGGGAACCAAGCTCCGCCCCCTTTAAAGAGTTTAGAGAGGGCGTGTTATTTTTTTCTTTTTTAAAGTTCCAGTTTTGGTAAAAAGTTGGTTAAATAAAGGGCTGAGTTTGAATTCAGTGTTTGTGTGTATTGTATATGAAAATAGGTTGCTAAGCAACAGCATAAAATGACTAGGGCTGCACTTAAAATAGGTTTTTAATTTGTTGATAATAATCGATATCGATCAATGTGATTTCTATTTTATCGAAAATTCAATCAGATTATACAGATTGGTCAAAAATGTCCTATATAAGGGAACCCAGTAGATTTCATCAAGTCTCTCCAAGCAGCATTCACTCCTCCTGAAAGAGCGTAGAGCCACAGTGGACAGTCGTCTGCATTGTTGATGGCTTTGCAGCAATCCCTCATACTGAGCATGCATGAAGCGACAGTGGAAAGAAATGTTATCCTCTTTTTTCCATCCAGCAGCTCTGCTCCTAGGCTTCTAAACATTTCAAGAGGTTGGCACAAATAAACAGAGGGATCAATGATTTCCTTTTGTTCAAATCTTCAGGAGTTCTGGGTCCTCCATTCCTCCATTATGCCCCCTTCTCCTCGGCAGAACCCACTGGTTCCCTATAGGACTTAGGTCTGCAGACAGAAAGGCTCTAGAAGACCAAGGAGGCGCGATACATCAGCATTAACATTTTTCGAAAAAAAAAGTATATTTCTTAATTTTTTCCTATGTATTGTACAGTTCTCTAGCAGACAAGGCATGGAAATATATATCAGTGATCAGCCTTATCTGCAATATAGATATCGGCGTCGACCCGAGTTTTCATATCAGTAGATCCATTTAGAAGATGATTGATTTGTTTTGTTTCTCATGAACCATTGCTGTGTTGATGTGACCATTCTCCTGCTGAAAGACCCCATGACGACCCATTTTCAATTTTCTTGCTGATCTCATCTGAGTTTTTGCCCAAAATGTTCTGGTTTAAAATGATGCCATGCACTCTAACTTGGTCACCAAGCGCTTCGTTAGAGAACAGGCCCACGCCATCACTGATCCTCCATATTGTTTAACAGCGGGCAAGTGGTTCTGTTTATATAGTTTTATGGGATGTCGAAAAGCTTAATCCTAGCCTCGTATCACTAAAGCTTTTGGTTCCAGTTAAATTTCTGACTGCGTTGACAAATGCTGCATGTTTATCCTCGTGATGGTAGGACTAAACAAGGTCGAGTCTCACCGACAACCAGTGGGAATGTAGCGTCTAATGGTTGCGACTTGATATTAATGAAAAGTTCCCAGACACTAGGATTACTTTTATGGTCAGAATCAGAAACCCAGCACCCAGTTAAGAGCATCAGGCCATCAGACTGAACCACGTCGGGGATCCTGTGTGGTTTATTCCTCCAAGATAAGAGAGAGAACCCTTTTGAAACGTGATGTTTGAACAGGCTTTTCACCGCCTCTCTCTTCTCCCCAGGTGGTCCTGGCCAGCTGGTACCGCCTGTACACAGGTGTTATGGGCTACTTTGGGATTCCCACAAAGATGTGCTGGTCCATCAACAGAGGAGAGGGACTCACTCCCGTGGATAGCTGTGAAGGTATCCACCCGTCCTGAACTGCTGTCGCTTTCCTCACAGGCAAACACACACAGAGCAGATCCGCTGCATTGCACTAGTTGGTTTTGGTGCAAGGGTAAACAGTCTTAACTATCAAAGCCCTTCTCCAAAACACAGTTTGGCACAAGTGTTAAGAGAAATAAAAAGTTCTGTGTCCCCGGAACCAGAATGGGACATCAGGGATCAGTACGCCAAGGCCCATAACAACTGATGTTAATGCTCCTCGCCACAGATAGAGGAACATCCAGGCCTGTTTGGATGGGGCTCTTCCTGTTACTCCGATTGAGCCACCAAGTGCTCCCTAATGAACCTCCTAAAAGGTCTGGATCGGAGAACGGCCCATTGTCTTCGTAATCTGTGCCAGGTTGGCCGACATCTGCTGGTTCATGCCATCTAGACTCCTGTCTGACCCCTTAACCAGCGGCCGGTTTGTGAAGTGAGACTGGAGACCACAGCCCTCAGGACAATACTGGTACTAAAACCCCTCCATTGGGTTGAGGAGGACTAGGTGTGCTCCTCCACTTCATCTAGATTGGCTGATGTAGTTTTGGGTATTTGATCAGGATGCATCATAATCAAACTAGTGAGATGTATTTGGAGGTTTTCCCAGACACATCCCACTAAAAGGAGATCTCAAGGCAGCCTCTGAATGTACTAGAGGGAACATACATCCCATCTGTCCCGGGAACGCCATGGAGAGCATCTCCGAGGAGCTCGATGTCTGGGTGGACGACGCTTGGGTCTATTTTCAGGTATCGGTACGACGTAGAGATGGTTCCTCCTGAACTCGTCTCCTCAATTTCTTCCATGATCGAGGAGAAGCTGAAGAGCGTAGAATGGAAATAGATTTCATTTTGATTTTAAATTAACCCATCGGTCAGGATATAATGAAGTTTTTGTTTAAAGAATTGCTAAAGGAAATTAATAGGGGAGTCCATCCAAGCCTTTAAAGATGAGAGCTGTCCGGGGTTTATGATGAGGACCTTTTTTCTTGCTATGATGTGGATAAAAATGGCTGAGGAAAAAAAATAAGCTGTCAAATCATAACAAATGCAGAGCAGCGCTCTCCTCTTTAGTGCTCCTTTTTAAAAATAGGCAGCAAACAGAAGATGAAGAAAAGCTTCACAATTCATTCAAATGATTTCCTGAGTAAAAGCTGTTTCTAGCATCTCTCCATTTAATGGCTGCGGTATCTGTTCTGCTTCTGTTTCATTAGTGGAAGCAGCAGGGCCGTTATAAACAGTCTTTTTTCACAGTGTTTACACAGCTCCCCCCCCCCACCACCATTTCTGACAAAACCTGTCAAAATGCGTTTCCATGTTTTTGTGAATTTTGAGCAACACGTCAGAGAACAGCGTACCGGTTCCATATATAGAGCAGCTGCTGCTGGTTCTGTGATTCACAGCCACATAAGGGCGTTAAAGGATCATGGCAACAGACAAAGAACCCGTTAGTCATTACACCCTTAATGCTGCGCACCGTTTTCTGCCTTACTCTGCTGCAAACGTTTTTTTTTTTTTTAAGGTGCTAGTTTTATTCTCCTGAAATGTGAGATGGAGTCAAATGCTGCGTGTTTATCCTGGTGATGGTAGTCTGTTGTGTGTAAACGATAGTTATATTGTATTAGTCTGCTGTTACATGGTTTTTAATTTCTTTACAATTAAAGAGCGTGGCGTATATCTGCAGCCCTCCATCTGTACCAGCTTTGTGATTCTCTAAATGGAAAATGTATCTATTCTTCTTTGCGAGTTAGTGCAAAATCAGTCAGATTGGATCTCACAGCATCTGTAAACACCAACTTTCAAGTCTTTTTGTCTTTTCTCAGTTGGATTTAGGTGGCCTTTAGTTGAGCCATTCTAACACATCAGTATATTTAGGTGTAAACGATGGTGTAAGCACCATCGTTTAACAGCTCAAGGTTATTTTTACTGAGGGATCTACAAAATGCAATACTAAATTTGTAAAATAAGTAATCAAGCATTTGAATGACATACACTACCGTTCAAAAGTTTGGGGTCATCCAAACAATTTTGGGTTTTCCATGAAAAGTCACACTTATTCACCACCATGCGTTGTGAAATGAATAGAAAATAGAGTCAAGACATTGACAAGGTTAGAAATAATTATTTGTATTTGAAATAAGATTTTTTTTACATCAAACTTTGCTTTCGTCAAAGAATCCTCCATTTGCCTCAATTACAGCATTGCAGACCTTTGGCATTCTAGCTGTTAATTTGTTGAGGTAATCTGGAGAAATTGCACCCCACGCTTCCAGAAGCAGCTCCCACAAGTTGGATTGGTTGGATGGGCACTTCTTGCGTACCATACGGTCAAGCTGCTCCCACAACAGCTCAATGGGGTTCAGATCTGGTGACTGCGCTGGCCACTCCATTACCGATAGAATACCAGCTGCCTGCTTCTGCTCTAAATAGTTCTTGCACAATTTGGCTCCAATCAAGCGCTGTCCACTGGGTATGGCATGGCGTTGCAAAATGGAGTGATAGCCTTCCTTATTCAGAATCCCTTTTACCCTGTACAAATCTCCCACCTTACCAGCACCAAAGCAACCCCAGACCATCACATTACCTCCACCATGCTTAACAGATGGCGTCAGACATTCTTCCAGCATCTTTTCATTTGTTCTGCGTCTCACAAGCGTTCTTCTTTGTGATCCAAACACCTCAAACTTTGATTCATCCGTCCACAACACTTTTCTCCAGTCTTCCTCTGTCCAATGTCTGTGTTCTTTTGCCCATCTTAATCTTTTTCTTTTATTGGCCAGTCTCAGATCTGGCTTTTTCTTTGCCACTCTGCCGTGAAGCCCAGAATCCCGCAGCCGCCTCTTCACTGTAGATGTTGACACTGGTGTTTTGCGGGTACTATTTAATGAAGATGCCAGTTGGGGACCTGTGAGGCGTCTGTTTCTCAAACTAGAGACTCTAATGTACTTATATTCTTGCTCAGTTGTGCAACGCGGCCTCCCACTTCTTTTTCTACTCTGGTTAGAGCCTGTTTGTGCTGTCCTCTGAAGGGAGTAGTACACACCGTTGTAGGAAATCTTCAATTTCTTAGCAATTTCTCGCATGGAATAGCCTTCATTTCTAAGAACAAGAATAGACTGTCGAGTTTCAGATGAAAGTTCTCTTTTTCTGGCCATTTTGAGCGTTTAATTGACCCCACAAATGTGATGCTCCAGAAACTCAATCTGCTCAAAGGAAGGTCAGTTTTGTAGCTTCTGTAACAAGCTAAACTGTTTTCAGATGTGTGAACATGATTGCACAAGGGTTTTCTAATCATCAATTAGCCTTCTGAGCCAATGAGCAAACACATTGTACCATTAGAACACTGGAGTGATAGTTGCTGGAAATGGGCCTCTATACACCTATGTAGATATTTCACCAAAAACCAGACATTTGCAGCTAGAATAGTAATTTACCACATTAGCAATGTATAGAGTGTATTTCTTTAAAGTTAAGACTAGTTTAAAGTTATCTTCATTGAAAAGTACAGTGCTTTTCCTTCAAAAATAAGGACATTTCAATGTGACCCCAAACTTTTGAACGGTAGTGTATGTCAAAAAATGGGATAATAATGATCTGTGTTTTGTCATTGCAACATGTATTGCAATGAAACGTGTGCTCTGCATTTACCCCATGCCTCAGAGAGCAGTGGGCTCCTACCGGGCGGCGCCCGGGGAGCATTCTGGGGCTAAGAGTCTTGCTCAGAGACGCAGAGTGGCAGCCTGGGGGGATTCAAACCATAGAACTGGCAGCCTCTCCAGCACACAAGTGTCCCGACAGCTGAAATTCAAATCTTAACCTTAGCATCTGTAGCAGTGAATCAGAGTTACGCGTGTCGTCATTGGAAAAGCGGCGCACTGCAGATATGTTGCCTTTTTCATGAGCTATTTTTGCGACGGCGAACTTCACCAACCCGAAGCGCTCCTGATCTTACTGAACCCAAAATGTAATCAGTTGAGCTTTAAAGTATTTTTTTCTGACCAGTGTAAACCACAATAATTTCACTGCAAATCAATCAAGTGACCAAAAACTTTGATTTGTTTTCTGTCTGGTGCACATCAGGACTGGGCGATCCGGCATATTTCTACGTAGCCTGCGTCTTCCTGCTGAACGGTGCAATGATGAGCCTGTTCTTTATTTATGGCGCCTACCTCAGGTAAGTTCCCCTCCCCCCCCTCTGCTCTCTGCCCTGGAGCGTCAGACAAAAAAGTTTTTTTTATGCCAAGAATGTGTCAATCATTCGTTTCTTGTCTTTGCCAGTTTTTCTTGTTTGTTTTGTTTTTTTGGATTTTAAACAACAACTTCTCCCATCGTTGTTCTGCTCTCTTATGTTTTTTTTATTTTTTTCTGTCTTTTCCTAACCAGTGGGAGCCGACTGGGAGGAATCGTCACCACGTTGTGTTTTTTCTTCAATCACGGTGAAGTGAGTTCCATGTCCTTACGAACCGTATCAGGAAAACTCAACAGCAGCAACCGCTCTGAGCTGACTGCAAATCTTTTGAAAGTCTGGGAAATGTTTAGGTTTCAGGGTGAAAAAGTAGTTTGAAAATCAGAGATGGACCTTCAGCCTAGCTGCAGTTTCCTTTTTGCATGCATGACGTGTGATAGTTAAATTTAGTTCAGAGCTGTACATGAATACTGCCTGTCTGCCAGTTTTTTTTTTTTAATTAGATGCTGAATGATTCATTTTATAAACTGTGTTTTGCTTCCGTTTACTCTAAATAGTTTTTCTTTCTGTATGAAAACAGAGCACTCGTGTGATGTGGACTCCACCTCTGAGGGAGAGCTTTGCGTACCCCTTTTTAGTCCTGCAGATGCTGCTTCTCACCTACATCTTACGGTAAATGCACAAAGCAATGGCTCGATGTTTCAAAGTAACCCTCACCCATCAGTCGGGCACTCGCATAGGCAGCCTGCAGCCCTCAAAACGACCCTCAATGTCTGTTTTAATGATTTGAGGATGAGTTTTGTTTTGTCTACTAACCTTTTACAACATTCATCTCCTTTTTACACTCCTGACATTCTTAAATAGCCGTCTTAATATTTTGCACATGCAAAATAATACAACTACTTTTGTTAACTATAGTTTACCTAATCAATCTGATAAAGTTGAAGTATCCTTATATATATTTTGGTAACCTGGCCAGCGAGATTGATAATGTGCCACTACGTCACGTAGCGCTGTCTCTCTGATTGGTTGACTCTCCGCGTTCAGCTGCAAAAGTTCAGATTTTACAATTTCAGCATCTGCCGCTTTGACCTCTCGAAGCTCCTAGATGTGCGTCCACCATAGACTTTGCATGTAAACCAGACGCCCCTGATGCTCAAATCACGTTTAGCCTGAACGCAGCAGAATACTGCAGCGTGATCTGCCCAACCCGTTTTGGTTCGGACACGAACGGTTGAGACGGGAGCGGGACAAGATGGTTTCTTGTTTGTTTGTGAACGCGCAGTTACCGCAAGAATTCAGCTCGCAGGCAAGGTTGATATTTTGGACCTTGGATTAAAAGCTACACCTTGTAGTCATTGAGTTGACTCTGAGGTCTAGCATATTTTTACCCGAGTCCTCTAGAGCAGTGCTTTTCAATAGGTGAGGCGCGGTTCCCCTGGGGGGCGCCAAAGAGTCGCAGGGGAGGCGCGAAGAAATATAAGACAGCGCTGCCGCTCAGCTCTGTGAAACCGGTCATCAGCGCGAGTTTCCCCATGTGTCCGCCAAAGCCATGAGAGTCCTGATCCCTTTCACCTCCACCTACCTGTGTGAATGTGGGTTTTCCACTCTCACCCTGATCAAAAACAAATACCGGTCAAGGGTACAAGTGTAGGATGACTGTTTCTTTCTTCTGTACAACCCCACATCGAACAGCTTTGCGCATCAAAGGCGCGTCCTCATTGTTCGCATTGAGAATGCTTGAGAACATGGTTGTTAAAATAGCAACAGGTTTAAGTTGTGTATAATTAGCCTGAAAGGTAATTCGGAATATGGAATATGTTGACGTCTGTTAAATTCAGGTTATCTTTTTTATTGTTATTATTTCAGTAGACGTCTCCTGTTGACATCAGTTCAGTTTGACATTGGCGTCTAATTAGTTCAGTTTGTCTGCTCAGTTCAGTTCAATTTTAAAAGTAGGCTCTCTGTTCGTGATGTTTCAGTAAAAGTAGCCTCTAAGATGGAAATATTTGGATGGATATTTTATGAAGAGGCCTTTTTTATGAATGTACTTTGTTAAAACAAATACAATAAGAACAAAACATGTGTTGGGCTATCAGTTGTTTTTGAAACACAGCATTCCAGGAACACAAAAGAAGGATGCATTTACTGTAGGGACCTGTGTGCGGTAGGTTTGTGGTTCGGTCGGTGGGGTGGGGTGGGGGGCTTGGTTATCTTTACCTATTCCAAGGGGAGGCTCACATTCAATGAATTTGAAAACCACTGCTCTAGAGTCATATGTGAGAACGTCTGTCTGGAGGCTGAAACCCGGCTCAAACTTGGATCATTAATAGAACAACCACTTCCCAAACACAGCAGCAAATCCAGAACCATTATAAACAGTGAAAATATAACAATGTTTGCTTCACATCACTTGTGTCACTTCAACGTAACTTTCTCAAAGTTAATTAATAAATAAAAGTGCCTCGTCTTATAATAAAAAAAGTTTCTCTTTACATTATTTTGACAATATATTTACCCAAACAAATATTCTGCATTGCATGCTATTCTCTTCATGGAAGTCCAATGAGTGCTTTGGCAAAATCAAATCCCGATTTTCCAAAAATTTAATCTTAATAAATTGTAAATTCGAATGAATCAGTTAAATCGATTTATCACCCAGACATAGTAAAGCTGTGCAGAAACAAATGTTTGAAAAGCTCCATGAACTGAAGCAACGCTTTGAAGAAGAGTTGGTCAACACAATGTGAGAGAAGGATGAAGTCATCGCTGCCACCAGGGCTTCTCCAAGCTGTCGGTTCCTAGGATCCAATTTTTTACCCACAGTTTTCTTTCATTCTGGCTTTCTGCTTCTTTAATATTTAATCACAGTGTGAGATCTGTGGTGTGTTTTCATAAACTTGAGGTTATATGTAAATATTAACAACCTGACAAAGACCAGATTATCATTTCACATCTGGATGCATAAAACCTTGAAACAAGTGTACTCTTTTTCTTTCGGGGGGGGGGGAGGGATTTCAGTAATACTGAGATGTTTCTAATTAAGCCGTCAGCGTGTGCTCGAATCAAAGCCCTTGTGTAATTTTTCTTGGCAGTCTATAACTATATAATGTCTTTTGCGCTTCGAAGAAACGAGGTTCTGCTCTGGTTATCAGCTAAACGACAGTAGGAAGGAAGGAAACTCTTAGAGGAGCTACAGCACTTACCACAGCGGAACGTTCTCCTGTCATGTTGTGTCACCTTGTGAATAACACTTTGTTCTGGGTGAGACCTGTTAGCAAGCTGTTTTACGCCAGCTTTGTGGTAAACGTGAAATGGTCTCTGTGTCTGAGTGACATCATGCATAATGAGGCTCTGTGGGGTTTTTCTCCCAGTACCCTTTGAATGTGTCTGTTTTCTCAGGCGTCTTAATGCAGCTATTCTTATCGCCTTTAGCCAAATGGATTCCCAGCTCTGAATAAGGTTTTTACCTCCTCTGTCTCTCTTCTCCCGCAGCACACGAAACCCAAGCAGGACCGCCTTGGTGGCTCTGGGCATCTCCACCTTATGCTTCATGCTGCCGTGGCAGTTCGCCCAGTTTGTGCTGCTCACTCAGGTAAACAGAGAGCACGTTTAGAGAGAATGTGTGCAGGGCTGGTAGATTAGGGAGAAAATACGGGCTGGGAACAAATATCACACTCTGGCAAGGACACTGTTGACAAGGGCCGTCACTGAGCATGGGAGAAACGAAGCAAGAAGATAGGAGGGGAGCAGGTAAGGACAGGGAAACATTTAAGTGCTGCACACAGTCTGAACATTGGAGGTGCACTGCCTCCTACCACTGTTTCACCAGCAAATAACACCCAGGACAAGCATGGCAAAAGGTTAAAGGTAAGGAAAATAGTGTTTGCATTAGATTGGAAGTGACCAAAGACAGATGCACCTCTGGGGTCCGTTAGATACAAGCAACCTTTCCCTGAGTCTATTCACACAAACAGACCCAGTGCTCCCGAACGTTTGCAAAACCAAAGCAGGTAAAAATATGTCTGACTCTGAGTGTGAGTTTACCTGCGTGCGAACGCAGGTGACTCTGAGCTAAAAGTAGAGCAACGACGACTTTTAGGAGAAACATTAGAGGCTCCCGCACACCCTGGCGTACTGTGTGCAAACTCTGAGCAGTGCGGGCTCTCCACAAACGTTTTAGCCGTCATAGGTGAGCGCACCTATTGGCTACATTGCTTGAGACAAATTCCACCCACCGCGCAGCTGTCTGTGTGGCACAGAGGGGCTGTGACGCCGCAGGTGTGACCGCCTTGGAGCAGCTTAGTGTATCAGCTCTGTGCCACATAGAAAACAGTTCAAGGTTAAGACTTCTTCCCGCCGAGCGGTTAATAGTGTAACGGCGCGAACGCGCTGGTAAAAATTGAGCTCTCCACGTACCTGTCCACAGACTCACGTCCGCCTTAGTGTGTTGGAGCCTAGAGACAGAAACAGCTCAGGATGTGATCTGGTGCTGTTTAAAAAAAAAAGTCTCAAAAAGTCTGAAGTCGACGTTTTTAAAGTTGGAAAATGGTTGTGTGATGGGGGTTAAATACATGCAGTGAGGTGAATGCTCGTTCAGAGACCAAAACGGCTGCCAGCTCCTGTGTGTGAGGGAAGCTGATTACTGCCCACTCTGACACAGGCTCTGAGTCCTAAATGTTACCAAACAATCTCATAATAATTGTCATTTTTTGACCTCAGCTAGGGCTGGACAGTATAGAAAAAAAGCATATTGATTAAATAGAAATCATTTTGATAATTATGAAAAATTCCAAACATATATTTTAAGTGCAGCCCTGGCCATTTTATGCCGTTGCTTAGCAACCTATTTTTAGATACAGAACACACAAACACTGAATTCAAACTCAACCCTTTATTCAACCAACTTTTTACCAAAACTGCACGTTTTTAAAAAAAGACAAAAGAACACGTGATCTCTGAACTCTTTGAAGGGGGCGGAGCTTGATGACGGAGCGTTCCTGGGTCTGTGTTTGTGATTGGTTGGGAGGACGTAATGACTGTAGGTATTAACCTACATGATAGGCTAGAATAGAAAAGGACAGAAAACTCTTCTTCTATTGAACTTCTTATTGACCCTTCTTTTTTTCTGTCTGCCGATCCATCCATCCATCCATCTTGTACCTCTTATCCGGGGTCGGGTCGCGGGGGTAGCAGCTTCAGTAGGGAGGCCCAGACGTCCCTCTCCCCAGCCACTTGGGCCAGCTCCTCCGGGGGAATCCCAAGGCGTTCCCAGGCCAGCAGAGAAACATAGTCCCTCCAGCGTGTCCTGGGTCTCCCTCTGGGTCTCCTCCCGGTGCGACGTACCCGGAACACCTCACCAGTTAGGGGGTCCAGGAGGCATCCTAACCAGATGCCCGAGCCACCTCAACTGGCTCCTCTCGACGTGGAGGAGCAGCGGCTCTACTCTGAGTCCTCCCCGGATGACTGAGCTCCTCACCCTATCTCTAAGGGAGAGCCCAGACACACTACGGAGAAAACTCATTTCGGCCGCTTGTATCCAGGATCTCGTTCTTTCGGTCATGACCCAAAGCTCATGACTATAGATGAGGGTAGGATCAAGGTTAAGACGACTTTATTTCCCCCCGAGGGAGGGTCTGAACGCCTCGCCGACGGATTCCACCTCCCCCCCTTTCATGACCAATCACTGTAATTTTGTCACATGTCTTCTGTTGTATAAAACCTGTATGCTCATGATTGAGGCTCTTCCTCTGGGAAGTTGTGCGTGCCTTGGCGTGTATGGTGAGTCAAACACTTGAAACTCCAATAAATGCTGACCAGACAGAAGCAGCCTGGTGATCCGAGTACCAGAGTCAGAGTCTTTAAAACTCAAAACGCTGCTGGTATGTGTGGTATGTTTCCACCAAACTGATCCCCACTACTTTATCTTCAGCCCAACTGCGTCTAATTCATTGTCCGACGTGTGGAAATTAGAATGAAAGCAAAGTAGCCAAACCTCGCCTCACCACATCTTCTTTTCTCTCGGCTCCCTGCAGCCAGAGCTTAAACCAATTTTCACCCTTTGCAAAGCATCCTTGGCAACACGTCCTTGACAGTGTGGGTCCCCCCCCCCCCCCCCCGAAAAATGTGTGTTTTCCTATCCAGGCGTCTTTGAGAGCTGGGTGCTATGACTGCGGTTTTGCTTAACTGTTATTCACACATATAGCACCCTCAACTGTTCTGGCACCCCTGGTAAATATGTGTAAAACGCCTTAAAACATATTTATCTTTATCGCAGTGGAATAATTTCACTGTAAAAATAGTAGAAAACGTCAACATTTAAGTACAATAATTCACTTTGGGCCAAAATGTGACACGACAGGGGTGCCAATAAATGTGGAGGGTGCTGCACCAGCCGTGGGGTTTGTCCCTTTACATTAGAACTAATGTTATTGTCTGAGCTGCTGTGGGTCTCCCTCTCTAAGGTTTCTGCCCTGTTTGTGTTCCAGGTGGCCTCCCTGTTTGCCTCCTACATCCTGGGCTACCTTGTTGCTGCGAAGATGCAGTCTATCCTTGTCACTCACATGGTACAGTAGATCCAAAGCTCTTCCTGCGTTAATCAGTGAATCTGTTGTCTATGTTTCTGCTGCTTCATTTCTGCAGCTAAACGCCTTTGATTTGTCGATTTTTGAAGTGAAGGAAAGTATTTCTATAAAACCAACCTTTTTCTCGTCTGGTGTCACCCGTTCCGGCTCAGTTCTTGCTTTCCCACTCGGCTCTCTCGGCTGAAAGAATATCCCACAAGACAAGAGGACAGAACCAGCAGACACAGGGATGAGTTCCTTGGACATTAACAGTATCACTGCACACTGTTCCATTTTTACTTCAATAAACTGAGAAAATATGGGTATGCAACCGTTTGTGCCTCTGGTCCACATTCCTGTCGTCCTAATCCTCAGCTTGCCTGGCTCTCGGCTGCAGTCTGTGGCCGCGACAGATAAGGAGAAGCTCCTTTGCGGTAAGATTGGGACAGGAAGGCATATGGCTGTGCATAATTTAGAGAGCTTGGCAATGACTTTGGTTTTGTCTACTTAAATAGAAGTGACACAGTTTGATGTGTGCGTCCTCTACCGCATGCGCTGCTGCGTGTTGCAGATAATATGATTAGCGCGTACCCTCTCAGGTGTTTGTTTGAATAATTAAAAAGCCCTCGAGTTGTCAGAATAAATACGGTTTCTGAATGCTCAAAAGCAAAAATGATAAATTCATGTACATCCTCAGCTTTTTATGATAATAAATCAGACAATAGCTGCAACATTGGTTACTTATGGAGGCGTATTAAAGAGCCCTTAGAAATTGTTTGACATGCTTTATAGTCTGCAGTCAGATTTTCCTAAAAATATTCAACATTACCAAACATTTGAGACTATTTACCCTTTGAATATGTCTTTAAACGGGCACAAAATCAGATCCCCGCCCAGGAGAAGGATCCATACAAGAACACCAGCCACTTTAGAAAGTACACCTTGTTAATAGGGGCTGGCAACGCCGCTTTCCTGCAGAACTGCTTTGATTCTTCATGGCATAGATTCAACAAAGTGTTGGGGAAATATCTCCAATATTTTGGTCCATGTTGAAGTGGTAGCATCACGCGGTTGCTGCAGATTTGTCGGCTGCTGAACCCTGATGAGAATCTCCCGTTCCACCGCCTCCCAAAGATTTCTCGTAGTTTGGGATCTGGTGGCTGTCGAGACCATTGCAGTAGAGCAAACCTGTTGCCATGTCCAAGAAACCAGAATAAAGGCATACTATGCAACATTTTTCAGTTAATTAATGTGTTCCATACCGTTTTGGATGATTAAATGAGTCATTTCAGGTCGAACAAAGGTTTTCTCGGCCGCCCTGGGGGTCTGTGGGGGAAATACCGCACTTGCAATGCAAGACCCCTCGGCTCGCACACACAGAAGTCTCGCTTTACGGCGAGAACTCCATGTGTTTTTGCCCTGCCATTCACTATATGCACGCGCGAAAGCAACAACAAAGAACCGCGTGTTAACGTCAAATAAACATGCAAGCATATCGAGTTTTATTATTATTATTATTATTAGTTTTTTTTTTTATGTTGGCGAGACGCTACCGCGGCGAGGTGGCGGCCGCGGCTGCGGCTTGGCTAGGCGGCGGCTGCGGCTTGGCTAGGCGGCGGCGGTAGCGTCTCGCCAACATAAAAAAAAAAAAAAAATAAAATAATAATAATAATAATAAAACTGGCGAGGCGGCGGCGGCGGCAGCCGCGGCTTGGCGAGGCGGCAGCGGCAGCCGCGGCTTGGCGAGGCGGCGGCGGCAGCGGCAGCCGCGGCTTGGCGAGGCGGCGGCTTGGCGCCGCGGCCGCCTCGCCAAGATAGCGCTGCGGGAAGCTTGATGTACATACCTTCACTGTGT
This sequence comes from Fundulus diaphanus, assembly GCA_037039145.1. Lineage (NCBI taxonomy): Eukaryota > Metazoa > Chordata > Actinopteri > Cyprinodontiformes > Fundulidae > Fundulus > Fundulus diaphanus. Next base: position 48,837,856 of record CM073130.1, on the reverse strand, counting down.
TAGTCATTGTTTGTACTGCCGTTTTTTCCACTTTTCGTTGCGTTCGCCTGTCTGCTAAGCTCAAAACAACCGCGCCTGTCTTGACGGAGAAACCAGAACAGCTGAGCATCTTTACGACAGTGCACTTTTACTTTCGCCCTCTGGGGGGAGCCTCGCTGGAAAATCAACCCCGGTTGCATAGTATACCTTTAAGATCATCTGAGCTTTGTGACGCAGTGCGCCATGAGAAGATTGGTGCACTGGGGTCATAAATGGGTGGACATGGTCTGCAACAACACTAATCCATGCTGTGGCATTTTAATCAAGGGGCTCAAACCATCACACCACCAGCCTGATCCACCAACACTACACAGGGTGCATGGATCTATGCTTTTATGTTGTTTACTCCAAATTCTGACCGTGGATCTTAAAGTCGCAGCTGCAATCAAGACTCGTTGGACTTGGACTTCTTCACCCAATCTGTTACTGTTTAAGCTGCTTTTTGCTTTCTAACATCCCAAACCAGTCTGTCCATTCTCCTCTGACGTTTCACAGCAACAAGGTATTTTTGTCAACACAACCTCCAAATAATAAAAGCTCAGCTTTTTTGTAGGTTTTAGTTCTGGAGTGCTTATAATTCTGGCTCTGATGAACAACCTGTCCCTTGATAACAGCGCTGCTGGAGGGCGGGGGGGTCAGCGCCTCTCTCCCCCAGCCTTAAAGCCCAGGCGGACCAGGGTACAAACAGTTTCTCTAGAGACTAAAGAAGCCAGGGCAGCCGGTCTGTGATTGGCCACCTGTGAGACCATAGATTGCTATTAGCGCCTTTGTAACGCATCCAAATTGGTTTAGGTTAGTATTATTTTCTGCCAGACAATCCAAAACAATTATAAATGGAGTATTTAGCTCTTTATGTCGTTATTTAGGGGAAACATCTCAAATGTTATAGTTGACGACTACAGTCTTGTACCTTCAGTTGCAGAGCAGCCGTCTCAGTATGGGAGCGGCTTTTCCCTTTTCATAACCTGCTACAGTAATCTTAATGCCGCTTTATCAAATACCCGCTGGCAGCCGCTAAAAAGCCCCTCAGTTCTAAGCAACCCCAGTTGGTAATCGGTGTCTGCATAATGGAGGGTGGTTCGGTTTTCTGCACTTAACTGGGATTAAGTTTTAAGACTTTGTTGAATGGGATTACTTTTTGCTCCTGGCCCTGAATTCACAGTTTAATGCATTGGTTAGATGCATTATTATCACTCCACAGGGAGATCCGTGAGCACCCTGCTGCTGTGCCGAGGCACTGAGAGTATTTTTGCAGACTGCGGTTTGTGTTTCTCTGGGTCTACAGGAAACCGCTGAAACGAGAAGTGTGTATAGTAAAGAAAGAATTGTTGGTACTATATTACCTGATATGAAAAAACAAATGTTTTTTTAGAGAGAGCCACACAAAAGGAGAGAGCCATCCTCAAGTCCTCTAATCACACACTTCATGGAGAATTTAAGCTCCTGCAATCTGGTTATAGATCCAGACAGCCTGAAGCAAGGACCAACAGATGGGAAGGGGGAAAAAAATCGTTATTACTCAGACAGTTATTCAGATAAATTTAAAACTGGATGAGCTGTATTTGCGTTGTCATTTTAGTCATGTTAATTGATATTTGTGCCAATGTTTTTCCTTGCGTTTCCTTTTCTGTTTTGGCCACTGCTGTTGAGAGAGTGCGTCGGCTTTTCACCTCGCTGCAAGGCTAATTTCCCTACGTGTGTCAATAATAAAGTGATACTGTGTGGTATTGCTGTCGACCTTAAAGTGTTATTTGGGACTACACGGACAATCCGCGAAAATGAAGCTACAGATTTCACTCTGAGGGAATATCAGGGCTTCAATAATCAACACTTCTTTCTCTCTGTTTTCCTCAGATCACACTCGGGGTCTGCTTCATCCTCATGTTTGGGAACTCCATGCTCCTCACGTCTTTTTACGCCTCTTCGCTCATTTCCATCTGGGTGAGTTCTCAGAGTCCTTTGTGCACGCATATAATTAACCAGAGCTGTGTTTGTGAGAATAAATGTATTTTATACAGAAACAGACTAAAAACTGGTGTTTTTTTGTTGGATTGTTTTTCTTTTAGGTCATCATTGCTTTAAGGGACCGGTTCAATCAGGTCTTCAAACCTGGCATTGTCATCTGGGTGAGAGGAAATAACTTTTTTTTTCTACATTCTTACTAAATGTTGGGGTAGGTTTAGGGTTAGGGTACAAGGTTCAGACAGACAACGTCTCTCTTGGCCTCACAGAGCGTATAAGAATTTAACTATTGGCGAAAAACCACAAAACAAGATTACTGAAAGAGAAGATTAGTAAAGCACACAATGGTAAATGGCTTGATTTGTACAGCGCTTTAACTTGTCCAGGGGTCTGCAACCTGTGGCTCTTTGGACCTTCCACAGTGACTCTTAATAACTTTGGCTACAAATTATATTTTTATTATGGTATTTAAATGTAATAATGAGAATAAATGCAGGTTTTAGCAGTTGTTTCTTAGAATGATTGCTTTTAATTTTTACAACAGAATGATGCTAAAAGTGCCAGTAATATTTAATTTTAAATCAATATTTTTCATTATGTTGGAAACTATGATTTTTTTTTACATCATTATCCACAAATATCAACATCCCGTCCATCTTCTTTTTTTTTTTTTAAACCTCAAAAAACATAAAAGGGCGTTTCTTTAACGATGACAACATATTTCCTACAGTAGATCTTGATCAAAAATTATTATATTTAATTCAAGTGGACTGTAGGCAAAATAGACTGTAAAGGTTGCAGGCCACTGAACCAGTCCGATGACCCCAAAGCGCTTTACACTTCAGTCAGTAATTCACCCACACATTCACACCCTGACGGTGGTGAGCTATGCTAGTAGCCACAGCTGCCCTGGGGCAGACTGACAGAGGCGAGGCTGCCGTACGTCGGCGCCATCGGACCCTCTGACCACGGCCACAATGTCTTAGGAAGCAGGCTGAAGGATCGGGTGTTGGTTCAGCAGATGCTTGGTCCAGGTGTTTCAAAGCTGGTCCAATGGATGTTCCCCAGCAGGGAGGTGGGTCAAAAAGCCAAACAGCCAGGCCTAGGGATGTGCTGCCACCTTCAGGTCTGCACGAGAAAGGGCTGCACCACTGCCTCCAATGTGAGAGGCCCTAACAGCTGTCTGCATGCCAGCTAGTTGTTTGGAACAGGTGTCAGGTGAAAAAAAACACAACACCTTTCTGTTTTACCATCAAAATTATATAAATAAAGGCAGCTGTTAAACATGTTACAGAGGTCGATATGCAAGGGAATTAAAGGGGATTTTGATCAGCATTAAATCCTTCAGCTACATGTATTTGATTGTGGAGGCGCCACACCAAAATAAGTGCTGCTCTCGGCAATGAAGGAAAACTGGAGACGACAGTCCAGTGGTACCAACTTGCCGACTGTCGCTGTATCTGGAGACTTTTCTGACCTCTCTAGCAACTTTTATTCAAAAAAAGCGACTAGAAACAAAACTAGTGACTTTTCTCTGAGTTTATGGCAGCTTCATGTGAAAGCATAGTGTCTCAGGACAGCTGCTAGAGCTGTGCAGGGTCTTCCTATTCCCTCAGCGCTGTCTCACAGGCACAAGCAGCTGCCTCGACCTGAAGGCCCTGCATGCAGTCAGAGCAAAGAGACCAGAGGAGACCTGCTCTGTTTTCACAAAAGTATAACGGAAAGCTGCTGATGATTCCACCCTGGATTACAAAGCTGGATCTAAATATATCGTTTTTAGTTTCTTCTTTTTTTTTCTCTGAAACTAAAATAATTACCTTATTAACACACATCTTGAATCACTTATTCCCCTCGTTGAATGTGTGTGTCTCTGATGTGGATTCAGGCAATGCATTCAAATTCATACATAAAGTAATGTTAACGTGTTGCATTTTTAGGATGTTTTAACGACAGAACTATAGTGATAATGATAACAGTGGAGAAAATAGCAAAGATAATACTCCTGACAATAATGGAAGTTTGTAGAGGTTTCAGATACCACTACTTGAAGTTCATTGTTGTCAAGATAAACCCATTTTTTTATCAAGACAATAATGTTTTGTGATGACAACAAAAGGATATGATAAAGACCCAGTCCTAGGCAAGATACACCTTCCTCTATGACCATCTAAGAGCCCAGGTTTAAATCCTTCAGAAACCCTGTGGGGTGAGCTGAAGAGAACGTAAGAAAGGATCCAGGCCTGGAGAATCTAGAGAGATCAGCAAGGATCCCTCTCTCTGTATGCTCCAGCTTTGTGAAATGTTAGAGGAAAAGACAGATTTTGAGAAAGTCATGTCAGACGCAGATGTGCCATTAATTGTGGCACTGCTGAAAATATTTTGTAGCACCCCCCCCCCCCCTTACTAGACATTTGTACTGAAATTGAAGGTTGCATTTGTCTACATTTTCCAGTGTATTCATATATGAACACACCTGCCACCTCTCTGCATATGTTGGAGGCTGTTTATCATGGAGCATTACACTGCAAAAACGGAACAAAACATAAGTAACATTTTCTTGAAACGAGTGTATTTGTCCTTGATTTGAGCAGCTAAATAAGATGGTCTGCCACTGGAATAAGATTTTTCCACTTAAAATAGGAACAGCTCATCTTCAGCATCTTATTTGACGTGCAATATATCTAATTATCTTATATTAGGGGTCAAAATATTAATTCCATTGGCAGATAGTCTTATTTACCTGCTCAAATCAAGGACAAATACACTATTTTTAAGAAAACCGTACTTGTTTTTAGATCCGTTTTTGCAGTGTATGGTATATAACGCAATATAAATCTTCCCTCACTTTATATTCTTGAACCAACTGGCAACAATCCATAAACTCATGAATTTGTACCTGTTTCTACCTATATTCTGGGACAGTTGAATTAATTTTAGGAATAGTAAAGAAATCTTCTTATGAAACTTTCTCTTGTTTGTAGGTTGTTATCTTATTTCATTTGAGTTGAAAGTTTTAATCATTTGTATCGTTACCGTCTTTGTAAACGAGATTGCGGATCTCAATGAGACAACCTGTATAAATAAAGGTTAAACTTAAAAAAATTGTTTTTAATAAAAAGGCAGTAAGATGAAATTTAAGATTTTCACACATCTTTACAAAATATTTATGGCAGCAAAGTATGTTCGCTTCGTTCTGTTAGAGGATTTAGTTGTTCCTAATGTGGCTAAATGTGACATTATAGTTGCACTGAACATTAGTTTTAGTGCGCCTATTATTTATGAAACTACTTTAAAAAAGTGCTATCATAACCATCTGTCATGTGATGTAGTGCATGTAGGAAGTCACACTTATCAAGTAAAATCTATTAAAAACGAACTGTGGTTAAAAACTGTCGCTACGCAGCGAGAAGCTCCTGGCTTTGAATGCGGACATTTCTGTGTGGCGTTTCTATGTTCTCCCTGTGCGAGCGAGGGTTCTCGCCGGGTACTCCGCCTTCCTCCCACAGCTGGAAAGCGTGCATGTTAGGTTAAATGGCCTCTTCAGACTGGCCTTAGATGTGTGGGCATGTTTGGATGTCCCGTGTCTCTGCGTTGCCCTGCGATGGACTGGTGACCTGTCCCAAGTTGAACCCCCGCCGCTCACACGACCCTGCAAGGATTAAACGGCTGTAAAAATGGCCGGATGACGAGAGTTTTCAGAAATAGACAAACACAAGAAGTGTCCGAAGTAGTATTAACAAATCAGAAGTGGTTGATCTAATGCATGCAGCATATCCAGTGAAACATGTTGGTAAAGACATTTTCATATTGGGATCGACTTGGGGAAAAAAGAAACGGCATTCAAAATTTAATATAGTTGCAGAAAAATGTTTCTCTGAGTCCAGCTCCGGCTTTACTTTTTTATGTTCTGACCTGTTTTTTCTTCCTCTGCATTTTCATTTGCTGTGATTTCTGTGGCCTTTTTTAGCAGGCCTGGTTTATATTAATAGTTTTAATTGTAGCTTTTGCCGTGTTTTGTTGGTCAAAGCCAACGTTCAATGTGATACAACACCAAACTCAAAAGAGTGGGAGGTGAAATGATGCAGATAATAATTAGTATATTATTGTAATAATAGTAGAGGATGGTTTTTATTAGCCTTACCTTATTACAGAGAGGCTGGTGTTACTAGTACATGATGGATAATGTGTGTTTTCGTCAACAGGTCATGCAGGGCCTGGCTTGGGTCGGCTCCACGGTTCTGCTCAAATTTCTGCTTTCCACTGTATTTGGTGCCTCTGATGATGTAAGATGCACAGTTTTTCATGTTTAAAAGCTTCTACCTTTGCATTTGATGGAGATATTCTGACTCTATTAAAAGATCTTACTGTTATTCTCTGTGACGCTGCAGTCATGTAAAAGCTACTGTGTAACGTTCGATGTCGGAAAAAAGGCACCACAGAACATTTGGGAACGCGTTACAAATGTAGAATAGAATAAGCTGCTGGGTTCTACATTAGAGTAGAACAGGCACGTTCTGTTTTGAACCACATCTTTGTTATTTTTCCAGGCTCACATCAGTGGACTGATCAAGTCCAAATTCACAAGTTACAGAGACTTCCACACTCTGATGTACACCTGCGCCGCCGAGTTTGACTTCATGGAGTTTGAGGCAAGTGGAACCAAACCGTTTTATTTCATCGGCGCCGATGTTCATGTTTCTGCCGCTGAACGCTGGAATCTGATCAGGGGAACATTCAAGTGGCAAACTGCGAATCTGAAGCAGCTCAGCGTAAATGGCTTCACTACAAAATGTCACTGTTTCTTTTTAGATGTCAGAAATGTTGAAACGCCCGCTGCTTTGTGTCAGGGTTCAGATGAAAGCACATCTGTCCCGACAGGGAACAAAAAAAAACCTGCAGCAGAACTTGACAGCTCGTTCAGAGCGGAGCTGTGTGCTGCACAATTATCTGATTTTGGTTAGAAGGTCTGTAGACGGCACAGAGAGACTAATGGACGCTTTTCTGAAGTTTTCTGAAGTGACCAGAAGACGGAGGAAAGCACGCTCACCACTCTCCACACACGCTGTTCTTAAACCTTTGCAGTACATTGTAATTCCTTACTTTGCAAGTATTTTTGTCATTAAATTTCAGAGGCAGGATGTCTCACTTGATTTTGGTGTGAAAAAAGTTAACTTAGAAATTAAATATGGGCCATTTTTAAAAATGTTTTTTTTACATATTAATCTGTGTAGATTTATTTTGTCTTAGCTCTTTAATATCTGGAGTTTAACCTTTTTCCTCTTTTGCTTTTTTCTGGTTGTTTTTGCATTTAACATTTATTGACTGGATCGTTATGATTCCCATCAGAAGTTTATTTAGACTCATCATCAGCATGAGGTCCTGTTTATTTTAGCCGTTTTGCTATTTGATCTCTTCTGTTTTGCGGGCTGCAATTATTCTTCAACAAACCACAACATCAAATTTATAAAAATAAAAAAAAACAATTGAAGGAGCTGCGTAAGTTTCAGTTTATTGTAGATTTTTTTCTCAAATCCATGTGGGATTTAAATTCAACATGAAGACTCAATTATCCAAATGCAGCCCTAGTGACGCTTTTCGTAGCAATCGATAAGCTTCTGGGATAATTCTGACCTCAATTCTGGGGAAAACTGGTTGTCTTCTTGGCTGTTCAGCCTTTTTATCCATCTTTAATAGCTGTTGTAATTGTGGCTTTGGAGTATCAGGTTGGAATAACCAGTTGTTTTGGTTTAGATCAACCATCTAAAGTTGATTTGAGGTGAAGAAAGCTTTTGCTGACCTCCTTTCTTATGCCACCCACTTTGTGCAACGCGCTGGCAGCGAAACAGACCATCATCACGATGCTCCCACCGCCATGCTTCCCAGTCTTTGCAGTGTGCCTCACCACAATTTCTCCAATCTTTCTTCAAACATCTCGATCTTCGTCTCACTTGATCCTGAAGCTTTTCTTCAGAAGGCATCCATCTTGGCCATGTGGTGTAAGCGAGTCTTTCAGGGCCACCGCCCTCTCAGTCCATGTTGATGTACAGCTGAGGTCAACAGCCCGGGTGTTCCAGCAGGTTTCAGTTCATGGCGGGTTTCAGCTTTGATGGTTCCTGTTGTCCTTCCTGAAGTTTCTAACGAGCTTTGTTTTTTTCTAATGGGGCCAGTTTGTCGCCAAATGCTTGACAAATGCTTGAAACTTGGGACATAACTGGATTTTCCAACAGGACAATGATCCCAAACCCTAAGCAGAATTGTTTTTTGGAACGAATAGAGCATCCAACATAAGTCATGTGGTGTTGCCAATCCGTTAAAAGTTTAGACTGTACTGACTAAGTTCATGCCAGGAAATGAGCTATCGAACCTGCCAAGAGGATCGGCCGAATATCCAGCAAGAATTATGCAAGAAGCTTGTTGATTGCTAATGAAATGTTTATGGTGCAACTGTCAAATATCAGCAGAGATGCCTGTATTTATTGGAGCATTTCCGACCCTGTGAGAACTGGTGAATACCCAAAATAAATAAAAAATATCTGGACCCAGTACTAGTTTTTCTTTTTAAAGCTACTGAAGTTGTTTGTTGCATAATCATTCCACACTGGGAAAAGAACGGCACAAATAAATAATTAAAAACACAAATTGTTTTGCATTCATTTGATCCTGTAGAGGGGCTTAGATTAAGATTTAGTTTGATAAAAAGCCATCATATTTCTTTCCTTTCTCACTTCCTCATTCTATGTCTCTCCCTCAGACACCTGTACGTTACCTCAAAACGTTGCTGCTGCCCATCAACTTGCTGGTGGTGGCGCTCGTTGCAGCCAGGGTGAGTTCTGTCACGTGAAATCCGCAAAAACAAATTCATCATACAAAGTGTTTCTATAAAATAAGAACAACGTTTTTCCTTTTTCTGTTTCTCTTAGTGGACTTTAATGATCACGTGTGATAAAACTCACAAGGATGATCTAAAGGGTGCAGTTTTACAGGAGGTTCAAAGAAATTACTAAAGGAAGACACTGATAGCAGCATATTATCGCAGAAATGATGCAAACACTTATGTTTTCTATTAACTATATTTCTATATTAAAGATTCTTTTTGATTATATTAAAAATACCAAAAGGCATTTATGTTTGATCCGATATTAAAAACAAAGAAATAGGCTGTATCTAGCATTTTTATCATCATCATCACTGCTGTCATACTGTTTTACAGTTGAAGGAAAGGCTATTCCTCATATTATAAGAATGTGGTCTACCTTTAATTAGCTCAGGTTAGAAAATCTTAACTACTTAAATACTAGGAGTGAAATATTAGAGACTAAAGACAGATTCGTTAAAACACATTTTGTCATTTTTTAACATCTTTTTCTTCTAGAGAAGAAAAATAACTTTTTTTTTAAGTACATTTGAAAGGAAGACCACATCAGATTGTGTCCAGTTAGAAAACGACAGGTAATATATATATATATATATATATATATATATATATATATATATATATATATATATATATATATATATATATATATATATATATATATGAGTTTCACTTTTTGTATTGGATTACTAAAACCAGTTAACCTTTTAATGAACTTCCAGGTTACCTGGATGCACCTGTACATGAAACCAACCAGGTTTTCCGTTCCCATCCGATAAGAAACGATTCAGTTCATCCCGTTCATTTCATTCTGGTCCAACCAGAGCATCAGATTATCTGAGGAAGCCAACAGATTGCATTGAGTCTTTCTCCACCCTGAGCGTGTTTGCTGCAGCCAAATGATCTGCTGTGTGTTTGCGAGATTATGTATGTAATCTGAGCTGTATTAACTAACTAATGAAGGACGGCAAAGCTAAACTCTTCTGTAAAGTCACTGAGATTAGTGAGGAATTAAAGCTCTTCTCTGCAGCCTTATTCAATCGTTTGTAATTTTCTGAATTTTCTGGTGTGCGGCGTCATGAATTAAACATTAAGACGGTCAAGAGGTCTCACTAGAAACCCTGTACCGTTCTGTGCCACGCTGCACGCTGCCAGGCGTAAAGATGAAATCGCTTTTTTAAGACTTGAGGCTGTTTCTAAGCATAAGAAAAACTGCTAGAGTACAGGAAACAGGTCGCATTGCCTCAGTTTGACACATCTACTTGAATCTGGATGCTCTGCTGAAACTATTACACCCTCGCTTCTCCAAACTGTGAAAGGAAAACAGACTTTTAATCCAGATTCTTGGATCACAAAGATTTTTCTTGCTGGAAAATATAAAAGGAAACATATTTGGTGACTGCTTCTTGTAGTTTAATCTCATTATGCCCTACCCACGCTAAGCTAAGAATACTTGAATCATTTTGGCAGAGCACAGTAGGCAGTACACGAGAAAGCTGTTAAAAAGGCTTATTATTACAGAAAATATCCTATAAACTGCTGCAGCCATGACATTAAAGATCTCTTAATCCTAATTTGTCCTTCTCAGACGGTGCAGGATTTGTTTCGGACTCTGACACAAGAAGCAAAGACGTCCGCAAAGACGGAGGATGCTGATGAAGCTGCAGGGTGATTCTTTCTCTCTGCTTTTGATTTTATCTGTCCTCTTTGTCACGTTCAAAATATTCAGAGTAATCCCAATCAGATTATGTTTTGATCCTCTTCTAAGTGATTTTGTCTCATGTGCGGACAAGAGTTCCTATTATTGTCTGTTTTGTGTTGCAGGTCTGATGTAGCTGCAAATGCAGAGGTAAGGAAATCATGCCTCGCATCCCTTTTGCTTGTTAATTGTGTACAGATGGAGTCATTTCTTAGATCCCATTCTTCCTTTCCTGCAAGTCTGGGCCAGGAGGTTTCTCCTCTGCTTTGAAGTCTGCCTTAGTTTTGCCTCCCTAAGTGATTTTCATCCCTCTTGTCACTTCTCAAAAATGAAAAGCAGTTTGTCCTCGGCTGTGAAATCCTTCTCTACCTCCACTTTTTCATCTTCCTCCCAGCTGTCTTGAGTAATTTTCAGTAACGTTGTTCTGACGTTCATCCACCACAGCGGATTCCTCACATAATGGCTGGATTTGTTGTTGTTGTTGTTGTTGTGCAGAACGAACAGCGACGGGTTAAAAAATGCTAATTTCAGCATCCAGCTGCTGCAGTGGACCCCTTAGCCTCTTTTGTATTTTTTTTTTTTTGCACTAAATGTTTCCAGTCATTAAACAAATGCTTAGGATAACACAAGTAAAGACAAAATGCTTTATTTAAATCAAGGTGTTTTTATTATAAATCAACCCCTGTGAAAAAGTGATCACCTCCTAAACCCAATATTGTCTAATATTTAAACACGTTTGATGACCTGAAAACTTTTTATTTTGACAACCGTACAATGAAAGAAGAATCTTTCTCAGCGCTGTACGTTTCTTAAATTTAAGTTACATCTGAGGGTCCAACCAGGATTTAGTTGTTTTAGGAGTGCCTTTTTGTAACAGAAGATAATCTGAATTTGGAGCCTTTGAATTAGAAAGCAGTCTAATTAAACTTTCTAATAAACCTTTAGTAGCCTTGAAGCTTTATGTTCTAAAACCCGTTTTGCTCCTTTTTGGCTGAGGAACATGAAGCAGGAAATGAAGAGTTAGCTCAGCACTCCATTAACGCAGGTTAAAGCTGAATTAGTTCACTATTCACTGTTACATTAATTTAGCAGTTTTATTGTGGGTACTCTTATGCTTTACTGCAATAAAATATAGATTTTATTGGAGCTTATCAAAGCCTCCCCCTCTGCTGAGATTTCGTCGATGTTTTCTTATATAAAAGCTATAAAGGCACGGTGTCGTGACATTCTGACTTCTCTTGATCTTCTGCAGTGAGCTGCACTGAACCCGAGGCAGAAGCATGCACTGCATACAGAAATGGGCCTGCAGGCACAACTCTGCATATGTTTTTCATTTATAATGGCTCAAGAAATAACGTTGAGTTTATTTATTTTTTTGTAGTTTGTTTGGTTTGTGTTTGACGGCTAACCTTAAAGGAAAGCCCCCGGGGTATATCCTGCTCCAGATAGGGAATGTTTTTTCAGCTTAACGTTATCTGGTTAGGTCCTAGAAATCCTCGTTTTCCTGAAGTTCCTAAAATAGGAAGCTATTTGTTGTCAGGATAGTTTCTGTACTCTGAAAGCATGGACAGTTGTGGATGTCGTCGTAAACTCCTTTCTCTGTGTGAATTTGCTATTCTGCAGCTGGTGTACCACAGCTTACAGCTGGTAGCCTTCACCGTCCTGGCCATCCTCATCATGCGCCTGAAGCTCTTCTTGACGCCGCACATGTGCATCATGGCGTCGCTGCTCTGCTCCCGACAGGTGTGCCTCAGCAAGCAGAAACCACAGAAAGCGGCTCCCGAACAACGCTGCGGTCTCTGCGTTCGTTGTCCCAGCCAGAGTTCCTACAGAACAGCTTTCCTGTGCCGCTCCGCCAGACGTTTAACTCTCCCAGGAACATTACAGCGATCATGTGTCACCTAAAACATTCATGTGTCACCTAAAACATTCAAAGCTTTGTCATTCGCTTTTAAATATATGCTTTTAAATATATATAAATATATGTGAATCGACACGCAGAGCTACTGCCTTCAGTAAACTTCCTGGTTTTAGTATTCTCTGAACTTGTATGCATACATATGCACATCAGTATATTGGAGTATAATTAGAAAATCTATTTGAGTAACTACATTCAGAAAGTTATTCACTACACATGGGGATTGTTTTTGTGTTTATGTCTGATGATTATGGCTTGAAGCTTTTGAAAACCCATGGAACCACTCTAGTGGCAGGGTAAGCCGCAACAATCAGCTGTCTCTTCAGTTAGTGCTACAGCCGAGCATTTTAACTCAGGTGAAAGGAAAAGGTTCACAAGCAAAGCCGCTACGCACAACCTTGAAGGACAGTGAAGCAAGTGTGAAGGTATATATACTGTAATCGTATGCATGCAATACATGGGCGAGCTTCTCTGCAGGCAGACATTTCTGCACTGGTCTAATCCAATGTTATCATTTTATTTTTTTAAATTAGGTTTTTATTAAGCCAGAAACAATTTCTGTCTCTATATAATTTACTATCGGCAATGATGGAATTGAATCACTGAAAGAGTTTCATGTTTTTTAAAGGCGATGTGAACCCACCTGTATGTTGAGCATCAAAATGCCCTCTCCCCATCCTCTCTCCAGTTGTTTGGTTGGGTCGGTGAGAAGTTCAGGCACCAGGCTGTGGTGTTTGGACTCGTGGCCATGATGGCGGTCCAGGGAGCGGCCAACCTGCAGGCCCAGTGGGCGATCATCGGGGAGTTCAGCAACCTGCCGCAGGAGGAGCTGCTGAACTGGATCCAGGAGAGCACCCGTCCCGGTGCGTCACATTGACCGTTTTCACGGCAAAATGCCCCTCTGGCTTCTGTAGATGTTTTTAAGCTTTACGGTAGAAAGTACAATGTGGAGTTCCTCCACATTAAGATGGGTCTGTGGTTCAGCTATTAGTTTTATCACGGTTCTCTGTGTGGTCGGTGTAGACTCGGTGTTTGCCGGAGCCATGCCCACCATGGCCAGCGTGAAGCTTTCCACGGGCCGGCCCATCGTCAACCACCCCCACTACGAAGACGCTGGCCTCAGGTCAGTTTGGCTGCACTGGCTTAAACGTTTTACGATCCCAACGAAACACATCTTCACATTTCTGATGTGAATCCAATAGTTTCACAGGGCCTTGCAAAAGGATTCCCCTCCTCCTGGCATTTTTTCTTGTGTTGTCGCCTCACACCACGGAAATGACGTGAATAGTGTGAGAGTTTGACCCATTTCATTTACAGAACATGCAGCTTTTCAGAAAAGGTGTGTTTATACCGACATTTGACACTTAGACTGCACACAGGTGGACTTAATTTCACCAATTATGGGACTGTTGAAGGTAAGTGGTTGCGCCAGAGCTTTTTATGGGCTTCATAGCAAAAGGGAGTGGATACATGTGTCAATTTTAATTTCTTATTATATATTTACTCATTTCACTTCACAAATTTAGACTATTTTGTGCAGATAAGATAAAAAAAACCCCAAGGAGGGTGAAAACTTGTGCAAGGCACAGTAAAAGTATCAACATTCAGTGTTTCTTTAATCAATTGTTCCTCACAGGGAGAGAACCAAGCTGGTTTATTCCATGTACAGCCGCATGTCTGGAGACGCTGTGAAACAGAACCTGATGACTCTGGGCGTGGACTTCTTCATCCTGGAGGATTCCTGGTGCACCAGGCGAACCAGGTGAGCTCAGGCCCACCAGCACAGTCCCCTCCTCTCTGGTGATCTTCGTCGGGGGGGTGGGGGGGGGGAGTGATTTGTCCTCATTCCTGTCTCTGTTCTTCAGGCCCGGCTGCAGCATGCCAGAGATCTGGGATGTAGAGAACCCGGAGAACGTCGGTAAAATTCCCTTCTGCACCCACTTGTCCAGGAACTCGCGGCCCTACTTCAACACCGTCTTTTCCAACGACATCTACAAAGTCCTCAAAGTCTCCAAAGATCTCAGATAACGGCGTTGGACAAACGGGACCAAACCAAATCAGTTTTTAACCAGTTTTTTTTTTTCTCCCCTTGTCGCACACTTTGGTTTTTGTTCTTTCTTCCCGCATCTCAAACAACTCGTATTTTTTTTGGTACAGGTGTCACCGTCTCTCCTTCAGCATGTTGCTTTGGCTCCGGTCTGATTATTCCTTGTTTTAAAGGATGCATCCGTATTTTCCTTCCTGCGTTTTTTTGTTTTTGTTTGTTTTTTTAAAGTATCGCTTCAGCCGTAAACTGTCAGTGATGTCCACATACTGTGAAGCAATACCCAAAAGAAGCTGATTTCCTCTGTCGTTATGCACAGTAAAAAGGTTTTCCTGTAGTACAGTATTTTCATAATTTATTGTGTGAGCAGTTTTATGCAACTTTAAGATTTTAGGATGTCTCTATTCAGAGGCTTTTTTAAAATCTTATACATATCATACAGTGTTAGACAATTTCACACGAGAAGGGAGCCCTTGTCAATTTTGTTGTTATCCGGAACTTTTTTTAGGGATGAATATGGTTAAGAAAATGTATTTCTTTAAGCTGCCCTGGCACAACTTTTTATATACTTGTTTTGTAAAATACTGTTGTTTAGCCTTTTTAAAACGGTTCTTGTTGTGTTTCTTGAATTACTGTTTGTTGCCAAATGAAGTCTTGTTATTAAAGCTGCATATTCAGGGTACTCCACCTCATAACAGACCTTTTATTTTTATTTTTTTATTAAAGCCAATTAATGATGAGTCGTTTTTTTTTTAAACGAATCAGCATTAACTTATCCGTTTTCCTTCCCGTAAATAAAACCAGCCTGATATAACCGATGTTTACTTCCATCTCGTTAGCGTTGGTGTGGAAGGTTGTCCCTGTGGTATTTGCTCGGACAGGCGACGGTGATGCAGTGCAGGAGTGTGGGATGTTTTACTGAGGCAGAGAGGCGTTGTCAGCACTATGGCTGTTTCTTTGTGTTGTTTAAAGGGTAGGGAAATATATTAGTAAATCTCAGCCATAACTGCAATATTAAAGAAACTGCAAAAAGTGTGTTTGCTATGAAAGTAAATCAGTTTCTTTACTTTCATAGCAAGAGAATCAGAGTGAAACAGAAACTGATTTTCCGACTCACTCGTTTGAAAGTCACCAACACCTTAATGTGAGATTTGATTTTTTTCCTGTTTGTGTTTTTATGTAAAAATAAAAAAGACGGAATCATTTCAAAAGGTCCCACATTTAATTTGACAATATGTACAACTCAAGAGAAAATTTTATTAAAAGCTCTGAAAACCAAATGTGGTATTTGCACTAGAACATATTTTGAAGCACCTTTTGATTTTGCATTTCATTTTGTACCTGCTCAGTTGGTGAATCTGATTTACTAGAAATAAAGTTAGGCTGTCCTAGTAGGATGTGTCATAACTTTCATTAACATCATTTGGCTTAACCAAGTGTTGCAGACAGGTTTCATAGAATGTCAGAGTTAAAGGGAATCAGAAGAATGCAATAAACCACGTTTAGACACACAAAATAACGCAAGGTGTAGTTTGAGAAAAAATGGGCCATCATTAACATTACAAAAACTGGATCGTACTGAAAAATCCAACGCATGGATGATATAAATGTTATTTGATAGAGATTGAGTCTAGGTGCAACCCGACAGGCATAAAAAAGGACTTGGCAGCAAATCAAGATGAAATGTGAAAATACAGTTTAATCAGGTAAGGTCCAGTTCTAAGTTATTCTTATGTTTAACATTAATTGACTAAAGCATTAATTGGCTATAATCAGCATTTGCAATTAATGACGGGATGGTGTGAGTTACTGAAACAACTATGGGTTGTCATTTCTAAAGTTACACAGTCAAAAATTAACAGCAATATTTTGGGTTATTTAGCGTGTTGTAAAATAATATATATATATATATATATATATATTGTTTTTCAAAGTCATACTGTGCCCATGTCATTTATACATTTATAAATGTCACAGTTCCAAACTAAATACTTAATTAGCAAGTGAAATATTTAGTTTCGAAGCTAAATATTTAATTTCCAGACTAAATATTTAATTTTCAAACTAAATATTTAATTTTCAAATTAAATATTGAATTAAATATTTAATTTTCAAAATAAATGTTTAATTTACAAAAACTAAATATTTAATTAACAAGTTAAACATTTAGTTTCCAAACTAAATATTTAATTAGCAGATTACATATTTAATTTGCAAACTAAACATTTAATTCCCGAACTAAATATTTAATTTATATAAATATTTAGCAACATAGGTTGATGCTATCTAAATATTTAACTTGGTTGAAAATGTTTAGCTAATATGCAAATTCCCTTGCCGATAAGCGGAAATGGACTACCAAAATAAAAGCTGAGTCTTTCTATCTCCAGCTACTGCCTGTCGAGACGGCATCGCTTCAGTCGTCACTCATAACTTCATTTATCATCGACCCTTTTCCTCTCAATTTGCCCAGAATTGTAGCCAAAATCAGGACGAGTCTTTTAATGGCGATAAAGACGATTACTCATGGCCCTGCGGTAGCGAGTCGTCCCCGATTTCCAGACTACGGTCAAGTAAGCCGACATTAAAGTTTAGCTTCGCGCATACATGGGGCATTACGGTAGGAGAACAGTAGGTGTGGCCTTAAGAAGGCTGCAGAAATAAAGAGAAAAGGAGAAACATAACCCTCAGAAAATGTAGACTTATTATAAAACTATTATCTTCACACACTTATACTACAAATAGAATAAATGTTTCATAATTTTACTGTAGATGTTTGGAGAAATATCTAGTAGACGTTCATCACAATGCCAACCTGGGATGTGCTTTTGACTAATTTTCAGGAATTTATTTCTCCAAAACGCTATGAGGTAACAACAATCCTCTTCATATGTTAAAAGGTCACTTATACAATAACTAGAATAAATATTTCATGATTCTATTGTAGATTTTTTAAACAAAACAAAAAAGCAAGTGGAAGTTTCTCATAATGTCTATACAGTAAATGTGTTTTGACTAATTTTCAGGAATTTATTTCTCCAAAATGCTAAGAGGTGACAATAATCTGTTCATATTAGTCGAGCACACTTTATTTATAAGCACTTTAAGAACAGCACAACTGACCAAAGTGTTGAACAAATTTAGAGAGGATACATAAACACATAAAAGATTTTTCAAGCAACTAGAGTAAAATACAATATGACATAAAAGATGTTGTAAGAAACTTGAATAAAATTAATAAAGTGAGCCTAGTCCTGCTCCAAAAGCTAATGAGAAAAAGTGGGTTTTTAGAGCAGATTTAAAAATAAATAGTGAAGAGGCCTGTCTGATGCATAATGACACTAATATTATTTTAAAGAGTCACTTAAACCATAACTAGCATAAATATTTCATCATTGCACCAGGTCAAAATTCTACATAATGCCAGTCCAGAAAATATGTTTCACTCATTTTCAGGAAATCTATTCCAATTTTTTAAGCAGGTTAGGTTTTACTGTTTGGTGATCAATCCTGAAATTGATACCCTCTTGTTTGGTAATTTTCTGCTTCATACAATTTTCCATATAAAGTTCTTGTTTTCATAATTATTTAATTCTTTCTCTGCTTCCTGTTATTCGTCCTCATCGTCCTCTCATACTACATTTTAGTCTTATTTTTCGTCATAATCTTATTAATTCAATTTCAATTCAATTTTATTTATATAGCGCCAATTCATGAAACATGTCATCTCAAGGATCTTTACAAAGTTAAGTTCAATCATATTATACAGATTGGTCAAAAATGTTCCTATATAAGGAAACCAGTTGATTGCATCAAAGTCCCGACAAGCAGCATTCACTCCTGGAGAAGCGTAGAGCCACAGGGAGAGTCGTCTGCATTGTACATGGCTTTGCAGCAATCCCTCATACTGAGCAAGCATGAAGCGACAGTGGGAAGAAAAACTCCCCATTAACGGGAAGGAAAACCTCCGGCAGAACCGGGCTTAGTATGAACGGTCATCTGCCTCGACCGACTGGGGTTACAGAAGACAGAGCAGAGACACAACAAGAGAGACAAAAAGCACAGAAGCACACATTGATCCAGTAATCTGTTCTACATTAGATGGTAATAGCGGGTGAGCCGTCTTCTTTGGATGATGTCACATTTAACAGAAGTTTAGAAGAAGTTTATTTTTTGAGGACTCTGGCCCAAAGATTATAACTTCGGTCTTGTCAGAATTTAGATGCAGGAAATTTAAAGTCATCCAACTTTTGATGTCATCAAGACATGACTGCAGTCGAAGTAATTGATTGGATTCATCAGGATTTATGGACAAATATAGCTGAGTGTCATCAGCATAACAGTGGAAATTAATCCCATGCTGTCTGATAATTTTTCCGATCGGAAGCATATATATAGTAAAGAGAATTGGTCCAAGGACTGAACCCTGTGGTACTCCACAGGTGACCCTAGAGTTTGAGGAAGATTTATTATTAACATGAACAAACTGGAATCTGTCCGACAGATAAGATTTAAACCAGCCTAATGCTTTCCCCTTAATCCCTACAGTATGTTCAAGTCTTTGTAGGAGAATATTGTGATCAACTGTATCAAATGCAGCACTAAGATCTAACAGGACAAGTACAGACACAAGTCCATTATCTGAGGCCATGAGAATATCATTAGTGACCTTCACCAATGTGTACAATGCAACTGTCTACTTTTAAATCACTGCTGCACCTTACTGCATATTTGTTTACATTTGTTTTACATTGTTTACATTTCAACTGCCTACTGTTCACTGCTGCACTTTATCCGGAAGTCAATTGAAACTTATCCTGTAAGTGACTGCGATTTATCACTGCACTTTATCCTGTACTGTAATTCACCGCAAGGTATCCTGTAGAGTTACTGCAATCTTTCTGAGCTGTGTGAAAACGAAATTTCGTTCTGTATGCACTCTGTGTATACAAAATGACAATAAAGTAAGTCTAAGTCTCTAAGTCTAAGTCACCAGAGCCGTTTCAGTGCTATGATGAGCTCTGAAGCCTGACTGAAACTCCTCAAGTAGGTCATTGCTTTGTAAATGTTCACAAAGTTGATTAGCAACTACTTTCTCGAGAATTTTAGATAAGAAAAGAAGATTAGATATAGGTCTGTAGTTTACTAGCTCATCTTGATCAAGAGATGGTTTCTTAAGTAAAGGTTTAATAACAGCTACTTTAAAAACCTGTGGTACATATCCATTTACTAAGGATAGATTAATCATGTCTAAAATAGGACCACTGATCAAAGGGAATACCTCCTTAAACAACTTGGTTGGGATTGGGTCTAACATACAGGTAGAAGGTTTAGATGAAGCTAAGATTTTAGATAGCTCAGAAAGCTCTACTGCTTTTAAACAGTTCAAACACTGTGCAGGTTCTAAAGATTCCTCCAATGTAATCATTATCAATAGATGCATCCCTGTGTTATGGGAATATTATTCTGAAGTCACTTTGGCCTCACGCCACTCGGACATGTGAGCACGGGCCGCTGATTGCAAGGCCAAATGCTGCGTAGCTACTGTGCAGGATGATGATTGTCTAGGATAGACTGTCTTTGTTTTGTCTCTTGCCAAGGCCACTGTCGAGTATTAGAGAGCGCTGAAAGCGAGGAGGGGCAGAAACAGGCAGACGCAGACTGCAGAAGGACCATGGGGTGCGATTACTTTCCATCTATGTGATCTCTGCTCTGTTTCTCAATAAAAGTGCTGGAACTTCATCACTCCACCGTTTATACAATAACTCTAGGAAGTCAGTTATTGTTTAGAATTCCGACCACACCCTGATGATGCCAGGAGCTGAAAAACACATGAAAACAAAAAGATCCCACACCAGAAGTATGCAGCAGCTAAAACATTTCTTTAGAACAACTGAAAAATAACATCCAATTCCTTTGAAGTGTTTGACATCAACATTAACTGCACAATGTGCTCAGCTTCCAAACCACCAGCGCCAGGTGCTTCTGTCATAGTCATAGGGTTGTCCAGAACCCATTTTATTATTATTAAAGAGTTAGAATAAAAAATTTCATTAATTTCAGTATGTAGGTAAACTGGATTTATTCCCTTAGTATTAATCAAGTTACACTATACCCATAAACAGCTAAAATATGACCCATTCAAAACGTGAAGATTAACTGCAAAACATAACAGATTTGACTGATAACATGAATCTCACCAGATATCCACTTTTTATACCACCTATTAATCTGTGCAGGGCTGTTGGCAGCCGGTGTCTATCGCCTATAAAGATTCGTGTTTGAGGCTGTACACCTTCAGTAATCAAACAAAACAAATTTTTCCATAAATATCCAGGAAAATTCAGAAATATTATGGTTATAAGTGACCATTTAAGATAAGCATAAAGTTTTAGGATTTTGGAGAAATTCATGAAAATTTGTCAAAATTAACTTTGACATTTCTATCGTTTTCGCCTGCAAAGGCATCCCTACTGGTCTGTTACCGTAATGCACCATGTATGCGCGGAGCGAATCTTTAACGTCGGCTGTCATGAAACCGTATTTTCAAGTGTCGGCTCACTTGACCCCAGTATTTCACTGTAGTCCTTAGTTTTAAATCACGGTTCCGGTTAAAACTGTCCCTGGAAATGTCCTCGATTTTAGCGTATGAATGAGAACTAAATATTGGGAGCAACAGCTGGCAGAAGCAGCGTCGCCCACACCGTCAGCCTTGCCCCCCAAACAGTTGTCAAATATTTAGTTTGGAACTGACATTTTTAAATGTATAAATCACATGGTGAAAGAGTTGGAAAATGAACCATTTTTCCTCTTACATGCTAAATAACGTAAAATATTGCTGTAAATTTTGTATTATTTTACATATTGCACCCCATGAATAACTGGTCAATCATCTTTTTGCCAGAATTTGGCTTCAATCTTAAAAATTGACAATTTTCTTGTAGGTGTACAATTTGTGCCTACCTCACTTTATATTATATAGGCTGTATTTAAAGTTGAAATAAGGGGGCATCTTTTAAGGGAAGAAATGTGTTGTAGCACTAACCATGTGTGAGAGAATATGAAAGGAAAATTAGAGCTGGAAAATTAGAGCTGGAAGTCAATCTTGTGGGTCTGACTGAAACACCTTTAAACTACTAAAACTGAGTGCAACTCTAACATTCTTGACAGCGTGATAAAAAGCTGGCGCTTAAAGATTTGCTGTGTCACCCATGTTATTAAAAATATGCTGTGGGAATAAAGAACAGAGCGTCCCCTCGTGTTAGAAAAGCATGTGTGGGCTGAGAATATTAAGATAAAGCAATGATAGCAACAGAAAATGGCAATGCTTCAAAATATTTCCATAAATGATAAGACATGTCATCTGATCAGCCTCTGCTGAGTAGCTCAGGTCTAGAGAATAGGTGGTTCCATAACCTTCAGCGATCACAGCAGAACTGTTCCCTTGACTGTTGTGGCCAAATCAAAAATATGGGGTTTAATAACTTATCATTTAAAAGAAATTAAGTTTGAGGTTAGTCATGTTAAATTAGCAGATGCAGTATACCGATTACCAAGGCTTGGAGCAAGTCAGATATTTCAAACCATTTTAGACTGCATGCTTGAAAGCCATATTTAAAAAGCCAAGCTATTAGCCAAAAGTTTCAGAGTGAACAGCAGAGTCCAGCAACACCACTTAGAACAACTGACAGAACAGTTCTCCAGCTCTAGAACATCACATCTTATTTCCAGCTGTGTATTCCTCTACATTTTTCCTTTTAATTTAATGGGGGTGAGAAGAAAAACAAATCAGTCAAGTCATTTGTTTTTTTTTTGGGGGGGGGAATAATTTGAATAAAAACCCACAAACAAATCTCAAGTCAGATTTATTTTATTTAACAAAAGCTAGTGTTCCAGAAGTTGTTGCAGTACAGGATTACTCAAGTCTGGAACCAAAAACCTCAACCTCACAGAGAGTCAGGTACTCCTTCCTCCATGGGATGACCACATTTACATAACGCCCTTCCAGCCCATTACATTCAAACTCAAGGCTCCCTCCGGGAGCAGAGATTACAGCACACCTGCAGAGGAAAGTTATCATTAAGCACATTGAATAAAGCCAGCATTATGCCTTGAAGGGCTGTTTCATTTGTGTGTAAATGTAGAAGCTCTCACTTTAGACAAGTACAAGACCCTATAGACGTTGAAGTCAAGCCAGTTTCAAATACCTGGGATTGTCATTGCCATTGTTGACAAGGGAATCTCCGACGCGGATCTCCGCACCATCGAGTCGTTTTTGGAGAGTGTCCCTGTTGACGATTTTGATGGACAACACTTTGTGGGTGGTGCGCAGATCCAGCCTCCACCAGGGACTGTAGTCATTTTTCGTATGTGAACAGGATGCCTGCTCCCAGTTATTGTTGCGATTACCATCAATGGCATTATATGGCAATCCAAACTCATACAGGGATGACTGGGTTGCTTTGCCATCAAGTGCTAGGTTCTCACCTGCAAAAGAGAACAAACATTAATGCCATTTGTCAAAGAATAATCCTCAAGATGTAAAGCAGTTTGGGCATTTTTTGCCTCATTGTCACATCTGAGGTGAAGTCATGAAGTCAGTGGCTGATGGACATTGCAATAAGCAGCTGAGAATTTACAGGCATCTTAGCAACGCCGGAGGCAGATCTTCAAGTGGTGCAACTGTCAGCACTGCAGAAGAGCTACCACCAAAGTGAGCAGTGTGGAGTGTTTTCTTGAGTGGGGATAACATTTCAAAAGTTTAACGCAAGATTTCAATGCCTTGAAGTTTACATACAATTTTAGCCACTGGACTAGCATTTTACTAACCTGACTCTCGCCAGATGCATGTCGCGCCGCCTAGCTTCACTCACATACATCTGGGACATCGCCATAGGAATTGCCTTTATTGAAGGCTGGGCCTTATCAAAAATCCTTGCATATGACTGGATAAGCCACTTATCTGTCATCTTTATCGACGTGCTATTTCAACCACTCACACCGAAGCTAACCCGTGACGCTGTGAGAGCGACGCAGGAAAAAAACTTTTTTTTTTTATATGCGTTTGCGGCTCTAGTGGCACACGTTTTGTTGATAGTGAGCTGACAAGAACAGGGGGGAAGACAGGCGGCAAAGCGCCGCGGTTCGGAGTCAATCCCGGGCCGACCGCATTGAGGGCTAAAGGCCTCCTAACATGGTTCGCGCTAACCGCTCCGCCACGTCCCAGAAAACAAAACTTGCCAAATCCGGTCGGGAGAAGGGCGAAAACATCGTTTCTACCTACAAAAGCCTTCAGAGCCGTTCTGATGTTCTTTTAATGAAACAATATTAGATTGGACAACACGGAAGAAATAGCAGCATCAATGCTAACGCTTGCTTCCTCGATGCAAGACGCCATTGTTGTTGGAATCTCACGGTCCCTTCTCTGCTACGTCACAGCCATGAAACTCCCGCCCTGCGTCCTGATTGGCCAGACCATAAAATTGATTGGAGAAATAAATTTCTATGGGCGATGTCCCAGATGTATGCGAGTGAAGCTAGGCGGAGCGACATACATCTGGCGAGAGTCAGGTTAGTATTTTACAGCAAGACAAGAACATCTCTGGGGACTGCAAAGAAGGGCTCACCTACGCTCCAGTTGAATAAATTTCAGCACAAAAGCTGCAATGCAAAGGAAGAGAAACAGCTCTGCCATATCCTTACCGGTTGGGGCCGGGTACCCACAGACCTCCACTTCACAGAGTGTTAGAATCCTGCTTGGACCAGGCAGTAAAATGGTTACATAACGTCCCTCCACACCTTCAGAGAGCTTTATAGTAAGAGTGGAACCTCCTTGAATTGTAGCAACCCTAGTAGAGATGCAAGATTAATTTTATACATGCATCATGCATGTCACAGTTAAACTGATGTAGATCACTCACAGAGGGTTTGAAGCACCCTCATCTTTTAATGAGTTGCCAATGTGAATTTCTGCCCCGTTGATTCGCTCTGCACAGCAGTCCTGTCTGTTTGTGATGCTGATCTGGTCAACTACGTAGGAATCCAGCAGGTCCACCCTCCACCAGGGGTTATCATGTGCTGCGGTGTGGGTGCATGAGCCTTTTCTAAGATCAGGATCTTTGTTTCCATCAATAGCATTGTAGGCATCAACAAAAGCATCCCAGTCTCCTTTGTAGCGCCAAGACTGTGTCGCCTTGCCCCGTAAAGCAACATTTTCTGGACAGAACAAAGAAAATCTAAGTGAAACAGCATATTTCCAACACATTTAGATTTTAGAAAAAAAAAAAAAACACACCCCAAAGCCTAAAGAGGTAGAACTGCAATCTTTGTGGGAAGTGAGGTCCTGCTAGTGGAGAGGCCCTTATTTGAACTACCGCCAGGTTTTCCCCACTATACAAGCCAAAGGCATCTAGCTTTCTGAAACAAAAACTGCCCCCCCGTCCTCTAGTTTTTAAGATGATTCGGAAATAAGTGTTTCTTCAAGGGCAAAAGTTGTGGGCTACAAGAGGTCAGGCTGCGTCACACAGGCACCAAGAATTAGGCCTGTTAAAGCAACACATACATTGCAGGACAATCATGGAGACAACACACACAGAACTACTCCATTTACAGCTGACATGCCTAGTTTGGGTTTTTGCAAGAACACCCCACCCAAAAAAAATCAAAATAAAACCACTTCTGTCATAGTAAATTTCCAAAAAGGGAGTATTTTCTCCATTTAAAAAAAAAAAAAAAAAAAAAAAAAAAAAGGCTTTTAGCTATAAATTTGGAAGCATATTAAAATGAAGACTACCTCAATTAAAGTTACAGGTATAGTTTTGGGCTAAGAGCTAAAAGTTAAGTCACTTTAAGTCGGGGGGGGGGGGGGGGGACCCCTTCCCTAAAGACAAAAACTCCATTTGAATTAAAATGTATTTTAAATCTCTCTAATGCAAGTGGTATTTGTAAACACTAAAATATTGAGATGTAAGGCCCAACAACAGCAAGGTTTGAGTAAATCATCTGATACTTACTGTATCTGCAAGAGAAGCATGTTGGCAAGAACAGCAGTAATTGAAGGACTACAATAAACCCCATCCTTTATGCTAACAAGTACAGAGCAGACAGAGAGGTTTCAGATGAGCTTCCATGTTGAACAACTCATTTTACTGCTGTTAAATAGCCCTGAACCACAGCAGGTAGCAGCACTAACGCACCTGAATCAAATTATTGAATTACTTGGTCAGCCAGTGGTTCGCTTAATTTGTCAGCTGGCAGAGTAGATTGCTTAAGTTCACCTGTTTTGATTTAAATAAAATAAAAAGGGATGTCTTAAATAATGCATTAAGTCTGTCAATCTGCACACCACAATCAACCCCAGGCTGTGTATTTAGCCACCATGGTAATCTATATTTATCATTGTGCGATAAAGGTGGCAAACTGCCAGTTAAACGTCAGTTAAATGTTTTTCTCAGTTTTTCATTTTTTATTGTGTGTGATTATGTGATTTCAACTAAATTCATTGTATTTTTTCTTTAAATTAAATGTATACTCCCCAACAGGGATGGCATTACTATAGGGTGCTATGTTAAAAGTATTTTTAAACTTTATTTTTCAGTTTTATTTTTTAATATATGATCTAGCTGCTTCAAATCTACTGTGTTAGAAAATTAACATGTTGAATCGGAACTTTTGTTTTTACTCACCAATGCATACATTTTTTAGGGAAAGTTGAAAGCATTTCTGTAAAGCAGATTTAGTGGAAAACAGCATTAAAGCTTTCTGTTGCCATTATGCACGTTAATCAAGCAGGAAGTCATAAATCTTAAAAAGTACGTGTTCCTGCTGGAAGTAATTAAGTTTCTCTAGAATGCTCATAAACATTGAATCTGAGATTATGGCTCACTTATTAAGAGGACTAACTTTTGAAGATTTTTTTGTAACTTAAAACAAAATTAAATATATTAAGAATAAAAAACAATGTACACATAATTCCCACAGCAACCAAACTATGGGCAGTGAATCTTAGTTTTTCTTGGAAAAACAGTATTTGTCATCAAAATACATTAGATTAGTATAAATTATAATAAATAGAATGGGGTTTATAAAGTTGTGCATATTTGGGAATCTTTTATTTGATATCTTACCACTTTAACTCAGATTTTTTTCACAAAATAAATAAATCTGTTCTTAAACTGACAATTGACAATATGACTGTTTCAGACAGTATTTTACTCCATGGTTATTAGACTAACCATGGACTAAAATACATATATTAAAACAAGCAGTTTAAACTACTTTTTGGGTAACTATTTACATAAAAGACACAGATATAGTGTCATTTAAAAGTTTCTCTTCTTGTAAATAATCTTTAGTGAAGTCAATTCAGCAAATTATTTTTAAAACAACACTTTTTTAAAAGTGTGTTATTTTCCACTCTGTTTAGCATTGAGAACGTGTTATTTGAATACCTAGCAAATGTCGCTCGTTGTTAGCTTTTATATCTAATTTGGCCTCATTTCCAATTCATCAAAACAAACCTTGGTTCTTAAAAATACATATTAACACTGAATTGTGATGTGACTGCATTGTTTTGTTTTTATTTATTTATTTATTGGTATCTTGATCTCAATTGGATGTTACTGACCTGTTAGAGTTTCTTAAAGCTAGGGTCAGCGAGTTTTTTCCTGGAAATTTCCCCAAGTCCCTTTTTGAATAACTGCTTATGCGCAAGACATATTCACACTGAATTGTGATATAACTGCATTGTTTTTTTTCTGGTATCTTGATCTTGATTGGATGTTACTGGCCTAGTTAGAGTTTCTAAGGTATTTTTATACTTTATACTTTTGTCACAAGTATTTTTGTCACAATCCCCAGGGGTTTGATTTTTATTTTTTTGTTTTTCTTTAGGTTTTTTCTTTTGCCAAATCAGTTTTGTTACTTTGTTCCTCAAATACTGATACAGTATTACCAATCAACAGGATTACTAGATAAACCTTTGTAATTCATTCTCTTTCTTCTATATTTTCCCACAGCTCCCCATTCAACCAAGGAAACTTTATGCATCTCACTAACAGTTTTTTAATTTGGGCATGTTTATCATACACTGCAGAAAATAATCTACAGAAATTGTTCAATGCAGCCTCTACACCTGTTGTCTGTAACACACTATCCCACTGTACATTTTCCACATCATTGATAAAGTGAAGTTCTGAAAGCGTTCTATACATTCTATTATAAATTACTTTTGGAATATTTGTTTTGAAAGCCAAAGCAACTGCATTGTGATCACTAAAGCCAACTGATACTGAAATAATATTTAAAGACTTTTCTGGGCAGTTAACATAAAAGTGATCAGTACATGTTGCTGTCCTTAGGTCCTCCCTATTACTTCTGATTCTTGTAGGTAAATTCTCTATCTGAACGAGATTACAAATGTGTTATTTAGATTATTTTTTCATAGAGAAGTTATAAGAAAGACAATGTTCATATCAGCGATAATAAAGATTTCATGGGGTGTATCATGGGCTTTCTGAATTATTGTACATATATGATTCAAATGTTCAGAATTAGCATTAGGTGCTCTGTAAATACAACACATCAAAATAGGCTTGCAGTGTTGAAAATTGACTTAAACCCAGAGCACTTCTATGTCAGACATACCAAGGTCCACTCTTATTTTAACTAGTATATAGCTTTTCATATAAAATGAAGTGCCACATTCATATGTATTTCTATCAAGCCTGAATATGCTGTAACCATCTATTGCCAGAGCTGTATCTTCTATAATTTCATCCAAATGTGTCTCAGTAACAGCCATTATGTCAATGTTAGATTTTGATCTTGATAAGAAGATAATTATAAAACTTTGTTTTATAATTAGTTTCCATTCCTTTTATGGGTCTGAAACACCATTTTAGTAAAAATGGTTGATATAAAGTATATTTGGTCCTAATAAGTGCATATACAGAGCGACAAAATCAGCTTCAAGTCGTACTGCGAAGTCTCTGTTTGTCATCGCTACAGTTACTTGGAGTATCCAATAGGTGTCACTGTTGTTCTAACTTTTGGGGGTTCAATACTTCATGTTCAATTGGTTAATAAACAAAACAGCTGAACTTCTATTTTGAGGCTGACGGCGTTTTGTTTTCCATCCAGGAAGCTTTCTCAATTCAAAATACCGGGAGTAGTGTGGAGTTTCAAGCTTTATAAACCTGCCGTGGTGTTTGTAAAAGTTAAAATTTCTTTGCTTACAACTCATTCTGATTTTTCCTCATGGCTTGATTGCACAAAATAGGATTATCAGAATCAGCTTTATTTACCAGGTATATGTACACATACAAGGAATAGACAATGTGCTTAATTATACAATAACTCAATAGTGCAGTAATAAAAATCAAACTGTCTGCAGTAAAAAAAAAAACACTTTATAATCAAGTGGACAAACTGAGTCAATAATGTAATGGTGCAATGAGCAGAGTGCAAAGGATTCACGTGTAAATATTATTTCTATTGTAGTTATTTTGTACATGTCGAAGGTGGAAGTGATGTACAGACGCACATACACATAAAAACATGTTTACTCTGTGATGAGTGCCGAGAATGGGAATGCTGGAATAAAGGATTATTTTATAGCGTGTTATGCACATGACATACGACATAAAACACAGACATGCACACACAAGCAGAAAAACACAGACACATGCAAACACTAAAGCAGAAATAGATTTGGAGGCTGAGGAATAACTAAACATCTGAGACAGAGAGCAGGAGGGAGGTGGAGGCTTAGACAGAGACAGAGAAGCAAGCGGAGAGAGAGACAAGAAAGCCATAGCAGCTAGTAGGTAATGCTAGGCTAGGTTAGTGACCCCTTACCACGATGAGAAAAAAAATGTGTGAAACACGAAGATTTCCCAGACATAAAGTGCAGCAACACAAAATATGCACTTCAGACGTGCTTGTGTGTTTGAAACAAAGATATGTCACAGTAATAAGATTTAGGATAAAATCAACCAGATTGTATTTTATCAGAATCAGAATCAAGTTTATTGCCAAGTAGGTTTGCACTTACAGGGAATTTGACTTGGTGTTGATGGTGCAGAAAAAATTAAATAAGATAGAATAGATATATATACAGAAGCTATATACACACAGTAGACTGTGCGTTAATGTAACGCAGAAGCTTGTAAGTCCTGAACAGGGGAGAGAGGCAGAGTCCAGTGTCACAGGCGGCTCTGGGCCTTGTTGATAAGGCTGGTAGCAGATGGGAACGAGGTGAAAAACACAAAAACACACCTGTCACACTGCCCACTAAAACCTTTAGTTATAGTCAAGATGTGGATCTATAAATCAGGTGGTTTCCCCAGGTTTTCAAAAAGGGCAAAGCTCAGAAAATGTGATTTTTCTTCTTTACCAATTTCATTACCAATAAATCAGTTGTTGTAACACTTGCAATAGTAGTTCCACTTGAAAAATACTTTTGTCTTACCTTTACAAACATACCAAAAGTTTGTGTTCATACCTAATAACTGTGATGATTGATATATATCAGATATGTAATTTCAGCCGGAAATTGCTTCTAAAACCCTTGGGGCTTAACACTGTGTCCAGTTTGTCGACGCCTCAAGGCACGTGTCAAATAATGC
Organism: Fundulus diaphanus; assembly: GCA_037039145.1. Taxonomy (NCBI): domain Eukaryota; kingdom Metazoa; phylum Chordata; class Actinopteri; order Cyprinodontiformes; family Fundulidae; genus Fundulus; species Fundulus diaphanus. The sequence goes on along the minus strand of CM073130.1, from coordinate 48,807,694 downwards.
GGCCAGATTTATTGTGAAACTTGTATCAATGACTTGTATTGATGATGATCAAGGCCTTAATACCACATGACTAATTCAGGACCTGGTTTCGCCTGTTTGCCATTTGTTTCCATATTCTCTTGGATCCAACCACTGTGTCGAAGATAGTCCCAGCATAAAATCTAATAAAGCTTTTTGCATATATAAATCAAGCGGAGCACTATGGCAAAATCAGTAAGGCTCCACTTGTGAAAGTGAAATCTGTTGGGCTCTCTTTAGTATTAAGATAACAATTCTTAATGCTACATTGTCAGACACAGTGTTGTATAAAGTACTGAAATCTCGGAGTCAAGTAAAAGTATAAGTACCTCTCCAAAATATGACTTTGGTAAAAGTCCAAGTCACTGACTGAAATGTTACTTGAGTAAAAGTCTTAAAGTATCTGAAATGTTTTGTACTTAAGTATGAAAATTACTGTAAAAATAGATGTACTCAAGTAATGTAATGAAAAGTACAAGTAAAAAGTAAAACAAAGCACATGCAGTTTGAATGACATTTTTTAGATTTTGGTAAACTTTGTAAGTCAAATTCACTTAAAATAATATAAACAACCAAGTGCAGGAGAAATTTAGACCAAGTTTAGACAGAAAATACAACCTTTTTGTAAGCTTTCAGTTTTCCTTCTTCAAGCAAGGTCAGTGCTAAGCAACCAACACACAACCAAGTGCAGGCAAAGGGGGTGTATACTATGAACATGGTGAAGTGATAAACCAGGCTTAGTTAACCTACAGGAAGTGGTAAACCTGCTAATAGATACACCTGCAGGCCGGCCAGCTGACAGCTTTGATAGGGCCCGGGACAACACAGTCTTTTTGGGCCCCCCCTCTACACCTGCCGCCAACACACCACACACACAAATCTCTGTATTTTATTCTGGATATTTTCATCCCAGCTATTGAATTTAGTGCACTAGATGATCTTTTCTTCATAAGAGAACAGCAAGCACTGCAGCCAAAATATGGCCTTTTTTGACCTGCTGTATATCAGCCAGCCCATAACAATTTTTCCCTTCCATTGTAGGAGGTAGAATATGTTAGATACACTCACCGGCCACTTTATTAGGTACACCTGTCCAACTGCTTGTTAACACTTAATTTCTAAGCAGCCAATCACATGGCGGCAACTCAGTGCATTTAGGCATGTAGACATGGTCAAGAGAATCTCCTGCAGTTCAAACCGAGCATCAGTATGGGGAAGAAAGGTGATTTGAGTGACTTTGAACGTGGCATGATTGTTGGTGCCAGAAGGGCTGGTCTGAGTATTTCAGAAACTGCTAATCTACTGGGATTTTCACGCACAACCATCTCTAGGGTTTACAGAGAATGGTCCGAAAAAGAAAAAAACATCCAGTGAGCGGCAGTTCTGTGGGCGGAAATGCCTTGTTGATGCCAGAGGTCAGAGGAGAATGGCCAGACTGGTTCGAGCTGATAGAAGGGCAACAGTGACTCAAATAACCACCCGTTACAACCAAGGTGGGCAGAAGAGCATCTCTGAACACACAGTACGTCAAACTTTGAGGCAGATGGGCCACAGCAGCAGAAGACCACATCGGGTGCCACTCCTTTCAGCTAAGAACAGGAAACTGAGGCTACAATTTGCACAAGCTCATCGAAATTGGACAATAGAAGATTGGAAAAACGTTGCCTGGTCT